>OX382261.1:27711737-32711737 GCA_947507595.1 Pyralis farinalis
TTTTTTAGTCTTTGTTCAAACACGCCTACTGCCCTATATGAGACGATAGATGAGAAATATCTTACTAGTTTACTTTCAAGTTTCTTTTGCACCCAGATGAGCTAAAAACATATTTAGTCTTGTGTATGTGGGCATTACCTTGGTACGTAAACTCTACGTGAGACATCTCGGATAGAAACATTACTGAAATCATTTTGTTCAATGTGAAAATTACATCTGACGGGAGTACCTAGCCGCCGAAACATGCCTACTAACTATGTTCATAGGTGAACTAAGAATTGTGGACAGTCCCACGCTTTCACTCGGTATTGAGCCCTTAATGATGAATGATATTTCCTCCATTTGTGTTCAGAGTTCGTTGTTCTAAATCATGCCTACAGCTTCCCTCTGCAATTTCATAGTTAACTACATTAATGTGCTGTTTCAAATATGCAAAACACTTATTGTGCAATTCCGGAGGACTTTTATTTCGCGAACTTTAATTTGTGAATATCTATTTACACTATCACCAACTGTTGTTGACCCTGGTGTTGTAAGAGCCCATAGGACACCATCGGACTTAGCAGCTTATAGCTTGGTTTCTTGCTAGTCGATTTTCCCAAGTTTTATAGGAAAATTGAAAGCTACTAGGGTATATCCGATTGATGCCTAATGGTTAACAAAGCATCGCCCATAAATATTTTTTTATTTGTCATTTTAGGTATTTTAGAGCCAAGTTTGACTTATTTAGGAGATAAACGACGTATTTTATCTGTGCCTTCGTCTTTAGGTTAAGTTAAATTTTAGTTCTTCGTAAGTTTCGACCAATACCGATATAGTAAATGAGTTCGAGCACCGCGACTGAAGGAAGGACTGAGGTGCAAAGTCACAATCATTTTGAATTGTTTATTTAGTGTTTATTATATTTTTATAATACTTGTTTCCGTGCTTCAGTAACATCGGATTCAAATTACACGATCTTCGCCGCACTTACCTTAGCCGAGTGTACTTCAGATAATTTATAGACGATTTCTTAAACTACCATTCGAGAAAATATTTGTATATCAGTATTATTATAAATTCGATGGTGTTGAAGCACTCTATTTGTATCTTGGAAGTTTCTCAGAGGTCAGTTACCTCATGTAACATAATGAACATTGACAATAAAATTATTTTAAGAAAATCAAACTGCTTTTATTTTCATTATTTTAATATCCTTTCTCCACTTCAAACGAAACAATAAGGATACATATATATTATTTTATATATATATATAACTTTCAAATGGCGAACACATGATGCTAGCATGCCCAGATTTGCATCCACCAATAAGCTAAAATTGTCAACTAATCTTCATAATTAAAAATAACAAATTAACTGCTCACTCACCTATTTTAGCTACTCGAGCTTGGAAAACGAGACTATATTTACACCGAATGTTGGCGTGCTATAGAGGCTATAGCCAGTAACGAGCAGCAGTCAGTGCGCTTTGGTCGACGAAATCTCGCATGTGACATTGAAACTAATATCTGCCTTCTTCCCAACTAAAATACGAAAACCCCGCCCCTGTGGTATAAATTTGTCAACTAACATTTGTATATTGTTTAGCATATGAAACCATTTTTGGTAATATTTTAACATGAGCATCTTGAAATTGATTTTTATTGTAACTAAATGATAAATTGATGTGATGCAAGCAAGTTGTGCCGTCCTTAATGTAAATTTTACAAACTTGTATTATTAGCTAAGTAGATAAATACTTTCACTGTCGAAATATTACATTTTATTTTTTTTATCTATGTAGGTACAAAAACTGAAATTGTAACTTTGTAACACCTACTGCTTGTACAGTGGTTACATAAATTTATGTATGTATTTTTTTTTTTTGCTGATCCTGACTGTTTAAAATTAACCACTATCTTAAATATAATGATATCACAAATTATGAAAGATACAATAAATGCTTTGAATTGATTAAATTAAATAGCCACTAATGTAAATACTATTATAATTCTGTGTGTATCGCATGCTGGTGAGGTAGGAGATCACTAGGGTGGACAAAGAGGCCTTCCATTGCCTGCCAGTCTGTATAAGCCCCATACTGGGATGTTACACCAACTACTTCACCTTGGCCACTGATGGGTCGGCCAAAAGTTCTACCAGAACCAGCCAGGAACCTGAAATATTAAAATCTGACTGTAATGTACTTCTAATACCATTACACAGATATGGTGCCATGAATGTTTTGAAGGTCCATGCGCACACGTTTGTCACGTCAATTTGAACCAATATGTGTCATGTGCCCATGTGAATTTAATCACATAGGCAGACGTGCCTGATACAACAATCATTGTAGTTATTACAGTTACAAATGAGGGGCTATTCCATTTGGTTTTTCATCCAATCAATTTTCTTTTCTTTGGGGGGCTTCTTTTAAATTTTTCGTTTAAAAGAAGCCCCGTAAAGGGGAATGCCTATTATTGTATGGAGTATGGTTTCAATATTATTTTGGTTGTGCACAAATGAAACCTACGCAATTTGTAGGGCTTCAACTATCTATTCGAATAAATGTAACATTGTTTATAAATATGTGGTACGTCGGTTGGGTTATAGGTAGCTGCTATATATAATGTAATTATATAAGTAAATAATTATATTCTTCGGCTTCGCACGGGTAGCTTAGCATACGTAGGTCCGTCGGCATGATTTTTTCTTCAACAATCATAGTCTTAATTCAGCCATATCATATATATAGTTATTAGTTTCTATAAAGTCGCGGGCGTTTACCCCGGTCATTTGATAGGCGCGCGCGGGTACATGAATCCAACGCGTAGAGGCCTCCTTCGAAAATAATGATATAATGTATTATACCTGCTGTGTTTTGCTCCAGGAGATATCAATGGGACAATATACACATGAACAGCTCATGGCAAGGAATAAAGTGGGTTATTAAAATGAGACCGAGGTATGATTAGAACTGGGGTATTGCAGAAGAGGGACGGACGCCTGCCATTATAATCCGATGTTAATTTCAGGCGGCGGTTGCTCGCCACTGACAAGATGAACCCCTGAAATCCCAGAGAAAGTCGGCCGGGGTCAACAACGGTGTGTGAGTGACTCAGGGGTGTAGAGAGGTGTGCTGCGCTTTCTCTCGCGGCAGTATGCCGTACTTCCTCCCCTTATATTATTATTTGATATTATTGTTATATTTCGAGAAGCTCAAATCGACGTATTACGACAAGAAATATGAAATGATACAAAGCATTCAAAGACAGACGAAACAAACTGTAGGTATACTTTCGCATAGAAACATACAAAAGCGGAAACATCAAACATATTTTACCTACTTTGATCAATTCAAGACTCCCATCAATGTTGCCGTATACAATGATATTGTAGATGACGTATATTCATACTGCGCGTCGTTTTGTTATTGTTCCACTACGACATTATAGTACTTACTAAGCGTATATAGATTACAACAATGAAGAGGATAGATAATACGGAACGCATGATATAGAGAGACAGCTATCTGTCAAGAGTTGCGCTTGAAATACGTCAGCGCATCGTAGAATAGCGCATATTAGACCAATTGGGTTAATTTCATTGCCTCAGTTTTTGCGCGCTAGTACGACATCTACCTCTTTTTAATACAATATCATTGGCCGTATATTAATTTAAAAGCGCATAGCTCGATTTTAAAAATACACGTAAGTAGTGAAAATATACATGAAGAGTTATCAATTGTCGTCGAAATATACGTAATATGTATAAGTTTTGCGCAATAAACGGTAAATTGTCTGGTATTTATTTTCGATTGACAGCTTCTATTCAGTTGAGATTTCATTTACCTTTGAGTACCTAGGTACTGGCAATAATTTAATTTAAAATGGCGAACCGGAACTTCGAGTTATGTTAAAACATTAAAGTATTGTTAATTTTATGTAATTTATTCTCCGGAGAAATGATGTCTAAATTTTTTGGGAGACAAGTAGTGAAAAATAATGATTTGATTTTTAATGTTAATCTTAACTGTGCACAACTTGAAACCATGAATGGGCATTCTTTTAACAAAAATATATATTTTTTTAAATAAGTTTCTTTTACGTGATGAAAATACATTTTTATTTTTCTGATTTTACGCCATTATTATGCAATCTATTTTAAAAATCAGATTGCTTTTGCTCACAGTCGTTTGGGACTACTCGTCTGATTCGTACGCGTCGTCGGCGTCTCTTTACTGTCTAAAAATGCCTTCATGCGTTGTAAAATCGTGTAAAAATTGTTCAGAAAAATATAAAAATTAGTGCTTTTTGAAGGACTAGAATGCATTGTAGATATCTGCATTGTATAACAAATTCAAGACCAGCTAATATTGTATATAAATAATACACTACAAAATAAGAAATATAGATTTGTATCTTTCTGCAGATATCTACAATGCATTCTATTCCTTCAAAAAGCACTAATTTATAAAATTTTTGCCTTTTAGTGATTTTTAAAGATAATGTTTTGGCTGTGTAATTCAGTCTCAAATTTATATACTTATCAATTATTGCTCGAATAATGTGGACAGGATGGTTATAGGTTAATAGCTGTTCTAACGAGTGCATAATTAATGATATAATATATACACACACATTCATAAACGTATAATACAATATTTTAAATATACATAATTAATTATTTTTAAATATCTAAAGTACAACTCCATTAATTTTTTATTCCAAATTCTATGTTATGGAGGGAATTGTCGAGTACAGATTTTATTGTAATTGCAATAAAATATCTGCTAAATGATACACAAATAATTGTATAATAATATGAAATAATTCTGCATTCTTTTTTATAGTTTTTAGAACAGTTTTTACACGATTTTACAACGCATGAAGGCATTTTTAGCCAGTAAAGCGACGCCGAAGACGCGTACGAATCAGACGAGTAGCCCCAAACGACTGTGAGCAAAAGCAATCTGATTTGTAAAATCAGATTGCTTTTGTAGGAATGTTTTTTATTGATGGAACCTATCCATATACATCAATGCACCTACTACATAGTACAACTATATACAAATTTTTCCACACTCCTGGTCACCCTCTTTACTAAATATGATTACAATTAGTTAAGGATTTTATCCACAAGTAGTAGTAAAAGAGATAGTTTCGTTTTTATGATACTGACGAGAATTCTATAAAAGGATACTTACGCAGCTGTGTCAACATGTCTCAACTTGACTGGAGTGTCTCTCCTCCAGTAATCATTATTACAAATAACAGTCCAGTTATCTCCACTATCTCCCTCTCCTTCCTCATCTCCATAACAGGACACCTCCTGGTGACCCGACAGTGGCGATGTGAAATAATGAGAATGTAGGTTCTTTTTTGTACCAACATGCTGTAGACGAATGACGGAACTGCATTTGATTGGAGCCCTAAAAATTTAATAAGTGTTATTGCCCTGTTTTTTAGTGAATTTACAAATCCCTAAATAGGTAGGGTCAATTGAGGCCTGCACACTTGCTTGACCTAGACAGCACAGATTAATTTCTGGGCTATTATTTCAAAGAAATTCTCTATCAAACAAACAATCGAACAGTCCAAATACAACACAATATAAGAACTACAATTAAAAATAAAAAACAAGTCTCTAATTAACTTCTTTGATGTCATTCCAGTTTGACCGAGAACAAAATTACACTAATTGTAATTCTGACAAAATTTTATTTATCATTCTGAACTACTTAACGTAAATGACCTCCTTTGAAACAAAACACTGTTATAGATAGCTGCGGTGTACATAATATCCACTTTTTTTATACTACATCTGGAGGCATACAAGCATACGGCCCACCTGATGTAAAGCGGGTACCGTAGCCTATTTAACGCTTGCGATATATTGTCACTCGCGCGATGCCTCTGCTGCTTGCACAGCTACTCCTTGGGAGCTTACTGGTAACCTCACTTACACGCAAGAACACAACAACCCTCTAGGGAGTTGTTATTTGGCTGCGGTTTTCTGTGAGGTGGAGGTACTTCCCCAGACGCGATGCGCCCTACCTCTCTAACACCCAGACCAAGACAAACAGACATGTTCATGCACACAAATGTTTGCCTTGTATGGGAATCAAACCCACGAGCGTTGGTGTCAAAGTCGCGTCATTCACGGCTGAGCCACCGAGCTCATCAAAATTATGAATGATTCTCTGATGGAAGGTAGTACATTTTTTTTAAAGTAACTTTGTCTTAATAATTCCGTTTTGTGTTTGTGATAATAAAAATGTTCATGTAATTGTTAATTACAATTAAAACAGGAGGCTAAATAATTTTATAAAAAGTTATTAATATGGAAACATACATTGCTCAGAAATATGATTTTTTTTATACAATATGCAAACATGCATACTATCCAACTGACGTGATGTGGTTGCTATAGATAGGCTATGCACGGTTGAAATGAAGTTATTGCTCACAAATTGCAGTAACGCAGCACCTTCTCGTGACCTCACTGGTAACTTCACTCACTCGCAAGAACAACAGTTTATGGAATACCAACCACAATATTTTTTTATGCAAACTACCTAAATGCACATTTTAAACCTCAACTACACACACAGTACACCATTACAGCAATATTAATGGATCTTTAAACACAAATCCTAGTGAATATTTATGAACATTTTTTTATACCACTAAGGTGGTAACAAATCATACAACCTGCTTGATGGTAAGCAGTTGCTGTAGCCTATAGGTATTTGCAATAACAAAGAGTGTCACTCATGTGTGCCCGACCCTATCATGCGTTTTTGTTGATTTACTTTAGGGTACACTTTAAATGTTTCTAAATAACACAAAAATATTTAAATATTTTAATTTTAGAAAAATATATGGAACCCTGTACGACATCTAGCGACGAGTGCTGTTACTTTTTCTGTTGATGGGAGTGCAGTGCAGACTCTGCACTGCAGAGTGGCCGGCCATACGTTTTCCCATATGTTTTTTTTTCTAATTGGAATGATTTTGGACCGTTCTTCCTCACCAACGAACATTTAAATTTCAAATTAAAGGATACAAAACTACAATATGTTAGCTATTAGTGTGTCGATTTTGGAGTTTCTCACTATTACCGTCTAAACGCTAGCTGGATGACATCAGTCTACCCCAAACGACAATTTTGAGGGTAATGTGGCTCCGCTGGCTATCGCAGCTCTGCCAATTAATAACTTGAAGCATCAATTCATAAACTGAAAGAATAGTCGATTCCATTGATTGGAAATATTTTCTCCCCTGCTTAGGTGAGGTTTGAGAACCTGCAACATCTCAAGGTAGCAGAATACTCTTCCAACTGAAATGCTACCAGAAATGTTTGTAATGGTTTTCCATTTCTCTATGAAGTCAGTCTACTAAGTAACGTAGTACTATGTGGTCATAGAAGCCCATTGATACAATTGCCTATAATTTAAGGAGCACACACTCACACTTCTGCATTGACATCCCATACTGTCTCATAGGAATACAACACTTCAGTTAATTATTCTCTGTGATCGTCTATAAGGAAGATATTTCCCCAGTCTTAATGAACCTTACCCCTCTTAAACTGTCTGATTTGCTCCTCTCTCTCACCACTGTTCTTAATTATAAACTGTGTCATATGCAGGTGAAGTTTTTAACTCTAAAAATACCAATTAATACAACTCATAAGATTTTGAAGTATATTTCAAAATATTCAAAAATCACAAACCGTTTTGCTGTGGCTACATGAGACATTAGCAGAAACGTCTAAGGGTGGAATAGAAATGTGAATAAATTATATTGTTATCTTATTTATATTTTAACCGCTGGTGGGTGGGCTCGCCATAACTATAGAATTGCTTACCCTCGTTTACACGAATCGCCTGTAGCTGCCTTTACTAGCCAGTGGCTGTTGTGGTCGTCGGTTACGTCCATTGCAGTCACAGACTGCTGGCCCGACCCCGACCCGTATTTAACATCGTGCGAGTGCAGCCGCAAACGAAGGTCCGTATTAATCAGCTTCAATATTGAACCGCACGTCACAAATTCGGCTTTAGATGCTGAATGAAACAAAAAACTTATATTTTAACTTCGTCTCATAAATTAAAATAATCTATCACTAGCAACACGTGAAATTTAATACCGCCCATTATATAGGGCCACGTAATTATTTCATGCCTGGAATAGCACCGCATATGATAATAATATTTTTACTAATATAATAAATGAGAAGATATCAAAGAACGTCATTACCATTTGATGCGTGAGTTAAAAATAATAAGAAACTTATTACGACCACTAAAATGTTGGAAAACATCGAGAAAAACTTATAAAAAGCCATAGTTTTCGTAAAAGCTAGACACGATTGATTGATCCAATCCAAAGAAATATATTTGACTGCTTCACATACAGCTTCACACTATAAATCCTTTGACATTTCTTTCTTCCCGTAGTTAGTTATGGCAATCACACATAGCAGAGACTAAAATAGACATAGTTTACAAGTACTATAAAAAAAAATAGTCTACTATTTTATTGTAAATTGAGTCTAATATTAGTATAATAATATAACAGTGTATAATTAGATTTATCAACGTAGAATTGACAGTTACCGTTACCTATGGACCCTTGCGACACATTAAGAATCACGCGCGAGATGCCACCTCTGCTGCTAACACAGCAACTCCTTAGGAGCTTACTGCTTCGTATATCCCATTGTATTCGTAATGTTTCCTGTGCCTGCCACAGCATTTCATAGGATTTCGCCTTATTATTTTTTTCAATTAACCTTTCACATGCTTTTCTGCAAAGCTGATTAAACTAATGACACCATATACGCAGCAGTAAACCTGTGGCGGAAGTCCATGCGTGGCCCTTTGCCTTTATACAAGGGTACGATGACAATCGGTCTCCAATCCATTGGGACCCTTATAATTCTCCAGCAGAGATTGATTTAGTACCAGAAGGTGTCTGCGACATAACTACCACATAGTTTGATCATCGCAGGTGTGGTGTGGTTATCAATTCCCGCCGACTTTCTATTTTCAAGCTTCAATCGACAGTTCAATCTTATTCATAGTCATGCTTTTAACCTACGCCAAAGACGTGGAAGAAGCATCAAACTCACCCTCCGTGTGAATTTCCTAGATAGTCATACATCTCCTCAAAATATTCACTCAACCGTTCTCACTCTTCCTGAGTGCGAGTAAGAAAATGTTAAATATAATATATATATATATATATATATAATATATATAATAAGTTAAATTAGGCACTAGTAATAATTATACACTAATTTTATTTTACGAGTACCTATTCCTGCTAATGAAAGCATGACAAAAATGATTAAAAAAACTGTTTCGCGAGGCTTCCACAATCGTCTACGCTGATAACACCTAGCGCCAACACTGTGTGATATAAAGTTCTAACAACAGCTCCCTAGATGACTAAAAAAGGTAACAAAGAGTTGAGAGTTCTGCGAGCGTTCGTCAGTTTCCGTGCCGACCAACCGATACAAGCCGGTTGCGAATGCCCTTATCGACTCTATGGAACACTGGTTAGCTTTGCTGTCTTACTCACTAGCAGACGCCACAAGTTTATGTTACTCGTATTAATGTGTTAGGTACTAGAGATAGGCAGAGGATTTAACCCATTACTGCCCAAGCACAGAAAGCAAGTTTTTTTGTTGAAATTGAGGTACATAAATAAAAAGTAATGTAAAATAATAAAAAAAAAATATATTTCCCTTGTTACTGCATCAGACTGTCCTATAAATATGACAAAGGGTATATGGGGCCAGAAGCTATAAAAATATGAATTAGCGAACGTACATGAACCCAAATTGTTTAAAAATTTAGTCATGCACATAACGTATTTAAAATATTAATAATATTTGTATCAAAACCCAGACAGAATCTGTATTATATTTACAGAACAATCAAACGTTCATCTCATGCCAGAAAACGAACCCATGATTCATTTTTTCACATTAGTATGACGTTGATTGTTTCCATATCCTCAAGAAATAGACGTTGAAACTCTACCTGGCTTGTAGCAAAATGCCCACCAAACAGTTAGCGCAATAAAATGTAATGACTACTTAAGTGTTGATTCAATTGCTGATCCAACTTACGCGCCTGATAGCCCTAGCCTTTTATTGGATATATAAGATGATTCAAAACTACGGCCCACTTCTCAAGGACCAGACACAATATCGTCGCATGAACCTATTCAAGGCAGTCGTCAGAGCAGAAAATGAAAACAAGATCACAAATTAAAAGAAACTTGGGCAAATCGTACATTACAGCTTCCGGGAAAACAGTCAAAGAATGTTGTTTGGGGCCATTGTCTATGTTGGAACAAGTGCCAGGAAATAGGCAGAAGTGTTTTTTTCTTCTCTCGGAATGTCAGTATGGCTTTCGACTTGATCATGGGACCACCGACCCCGTTTCTACCTCCTCCATCTTCTGCTTTTAGATAGTAGAAGGCATTTGAATGTGTTCCTCGTGCGATGATCTGGTGGGTACTGAGGTCCAAACGGGCGCTTGAAGTCTATATTGAGACATGTATCTCAGTTTTGATTCCATACTTAGGACTGCTGTTGGCGACACACAACCGCTGTTGGCAGTTGTACGTTTCTGTTCAGGGTAATATTGGACGTAGTGTCGGATAGCATCCGAGATGCACATGAGCAACCTCTATGGTTGCTCCGTCTAGCGTGACGCGAAAATGCATGGAGATGGTCGCTTGAGAACAGCGGTCGAGACTAAATGTGGCGAAGACCAAGTACTTGGCCTACAACACCACAGATCCTATACCCGTCCGCAGCAATGTTTACATATTTATTGCAGTCAAAGTTAACGCTACAGTCTATTAAGTTTATGATATCAGATCACGTATGGAAGTGAATGTTGATAATGCAATAATTGAAAAAAAAAGATGAGTGCCTTTATAAACCACTCCATGACTGGATGCTATTAGTACGTACCAGTAGTAAAAAAAAGTCAGTACAGTCGTTGAAATGAAACAACAGGACATTTTTGGCTTTGCCGCACTTCTCAAAGGGTATTAAGAGAAAAAAAAGAAACAAATTCATATTTTTAAACGGCACGACGTTAAGTAGTCAAGTTGCGGTCGTGAGTTCGGTAGAATAAACTATAAGTTAACATCAGAATGAAATTAAGTATTTAAAGCCATGTCAATTTTAAGAGCAACCAGATGCGAAAACAAATTTACGTTGTCGCCCATAACAGATAAACCACTTCCGATAAAAAGAGACAATTGATATCATTACATACTTTCGTTAGTACGTGAATGCTTCCATAGTTTTTATCAAAATTGAAATACCAAAGCTGATATTCCAAATTTGAGAGAAACGGATGATAATGATTTTGGCTAGTCAGCAGTTTTAATTTATTAATTTGTCTCCCAAATAAGATGGTGAGTAGCAAATAACTAGTTTTCTAAATTTTCAAAAAAGTTTTCTAAATAGTGAACTTTTCCATGACGTAGACATACACATAACCACTTATATCAATTATTATGTCAATTCATTATAACTTAGGTCATTTAATTTATTGTTTATTCAAAAATACATTAATATCTTAAATACATAATAAAAGTCTTATAGCATAAGATCAAAATAAACCATTAAAACGAAAACGTTTCCTTTAATTTTTTTCACCAGTCACTTGTTCCTGTAAAATATTTCTTACTTTCATTCTTTACCCTAAGTGTTTATTCCTTCCGGGTCTAGAATTATTCGTGCAGTTGTTGAAATGGGCTTTATAACCAGATGCGTTGTTAATATTTAAGTCCCAATCTAAATCTGGTGATTATCACGCACGATACATGAACAAAACAAATTTCATGAAGTGGCTTCAGGAGAAATTTATACAAAATTTACCGCCCAATTATTTGATACTTATGGATGCCCCAGATCATAGTAAAATCAAATAAGTAGGCCGACTCGACCCCTGAGTGAAGGATAATAGCCTAAACAAGTAGGGATGCCGCTTATAGTTTATACAATCGTCAAAAATGCATAGTCTATCTATATACAAAACAATTTTCCCCTGTAGGGGGAAACCATCAGGGATCTATAATACAAAGTTTATCTTAATTATTTTTTGTACATAGACCAGGAGCTGACTATTGTATTGAAGTTATATACTCCTTTAGGCGCGTTATGAAAAAATGATGAGTGAAATTTTAAGATACTGTAACACAATAGTAACAGGTTGAAGCTGCCCGCTAAACCGCTCATTAAGTCACGAAAAATATGCTCAAAACTGCAGCCAAATAACAATTCCCTGGAGGGCTATTGCGTTCATTCAAGTGAGTGACGTTATTACCTCACGGAAAACTGCAGCCATATAACGTTATGTAACGTCACTCACTCGCCTGAACACAACAACCGTCCAGGGAATTGTTTTTTGGCTGCTGATTTCTGTAAGGTATTTGATTGTTGTGTTCATGCGAATAAGTGACGTTAAACTTACTCGCATGAACACAACAATCCTCCAGGGAATTGTTATTCGGCTGCAGTTTTGAGCATATTTTTCGTGAGGTAGTAACGTCACTCACTCGCATGAACGCAACATCTGTCCAGCGAATTGTTATTTGGCTGCAGTTTTCCGTGAGGTAGTAACGTCACTCACTCGCCTGAACACAACAACCGTCCAGGGAATAGTTATTTGGCTGCAGATTTCTGTGCGGTGGTAACGTCACTCACTCGCATTAACAAATAAGCATACGATCCACCCAATTTAAAGCGGTCACTGTAGCTGTTTACGCTTGCAATACATTAAGTATGCCTCGCGTATTGCCACCTCTGCCGCTAACACGGCAACTCCTTAGGAGCTTATTCGTGACGTCACTCAGATGAACACAACATCCCTACAGGGAATTGTTATTTGGCTGCAGTTGCATGTGAGGTGGTAACGTCACTCACTCGCATGAACACAACATCCCTCCAGGGATTTGTTATTTAATGAAGCCAGAGAAGTATAACTTCTCACGCGCGTATATAAGTACACGCACACATTTTTTTTACACTAAACTATTTTTTTACTTTTTTATTTACTGCACTTATCAAAATTATAATCTTTATATTCGGAAATTTAATATTTTTACAGTAGCCTATAATGATAGGCATTAAAAGTACTTTTGTTTTTGTAGGAAATTTGTGATTTTATAACAAAATTACACATTTGATACAAAAACAAAATATTTTTACTTTTTAGACATCTTTACGAATTTGTAGTTAAAGTATGTAGGTACGCGTACAAATTATTATATTTATTATACGAGCGAGAGCGCAGCTGCGGTGCGTGCGTGGGGCCGGGTGATATTAGGCACGGCGTAGCCACGACTGGCAGCCTGACGCCGAGTACCTTCAGCAGCCGATAAATTTTGTCAGCCACCCACACACATGCTGTACAATCCTCATAAGTGGATTGCACAGCACGGAGTAGGTCACCGTCAACCCCATATCTGGGCAAAATATTCCAGAGATTCTTTCGCACGACTCTATCAAATGCTTTCTCAAAGTCCACAAAACCGCAGACAACCTTCTGGTCCAAAGCCAGATGCTTCTTTACGATGTTGCGGAGTGAAAAAACTTGATCCGTACATCCGCTGCCGCTTCGAAATCCACCCTGTGCTTCCCAAAGCATTCCATCGGATTTCACCCTCATTCTCCTTTCAATGATTTTTCCATACACTTTAGCTGCTAAGCTGATCCAACTGATGGCCCTATAGTTGGCGCAGTCCATACGTGAGCCCTTGCCTTTATACAAGGGCACGATGACCGCGCGTCTCCAATCGGTCGCGACCCTTCCGGTTCTCCAGCATAATTTGCTCAAAAACCAGAAGGCGTCCCTAACGTAGGTACCACCTAACTTGATCATCTCAGCAGTTACCATATCGATTCCCGCTGACTTTCCATCTTTCAAACTTCGTATCGACCATTCAATCTCATCCATAGTAATGTCTTCATGGTACGCTGGCACTGCCGAGTCAATCACAGACTCATTCACAATGCCAGTGTCATGGACATAATCATACATTTATTTAAAATATTCACTCCACCGTTCTAACACTTCCTGAGTGTTAGCAAGCATGCCACCAGCTTTACATCTTATCTTGTCCATTCTGGATGCTGACGAACCACTTCGAGACTTTTTTACCTCTCTCCAGAAGAGTTTGGTATTTGCCTCGAAGTTCTTCGTCAGCTTCTCTTCCTCACTCATATGTAGTCTTTCACGCTTCTCTTTCACTAAAGCTTTGGTGTCATTCTTGCATCGACGGTATATTTCTTTCTTCATTTCTTTCATAACATCACTCTGGTGCAAAGATGATACGTAATCCAGCCACGCTTTCCCCTTTTGTTCCACGGAGGATTGAATCTCCGCATCCCACCAGGCATCTCCTCTTAGTGTTCTACGTCTCTTTGTGCATCCACATGCTTCTTTCGCACTGTCCACCATACTTTCTTTCAGAACTTTCCAACATTCGTCTACATCTGAGTCGGAAAGATTCGCGTTCGCAAGTCTTTCACTGACTAGACGTACATATGTACTCCTCACACTTTCATCTTCCAATTTTTCACTTCTTATTCTTTCATGATCTCCGAAAGGTATACGCACTCGCCAGTGCCTCCACTTCTTGAAAAGGCCCACAAATCGGCTTATTACCAGATAGTGGTCTGTTTCAAGAGTGGGACCTCTGAAGGCTCTTGTATCCATTAACGACTTTCGGAGACGTCCATCTATCAAAATCAAATCAATCACACTTTTCTGTTCATTCCGTCTCCATGTGTAAGTGTGAATATCCTTGTGATGGAAGAGCGTGTTTGACACAAGGAGGTTTCGTTCCATACATACGTCTAAAAGTAACTTACCAGCATCGTTCACTCTCTTATCTCCGTATGGACCAGGCACAGCCTCATAACTACTTCGCTTGGTATCAATCCATCCATTTAGATCACCACACATAATTATCCATTCATTCGCTTCGACCAAATTCAGAATGCCCCTTACAGTCTCCCAAAACTTCTCGAGCTCCTGGGGATCAGCAGAGCTCACAGGAGCATATGCTGCAACTAAAAACACTCGCGTAATCCCCAGTTTTATCTTAAGGCGACACATCGAAAAATTAGACCAACTTTCATCGAATAGTATAGGCTAATGACTAAACTGACGGATCTAAGATTTTAATATAAATAACTTCATTTCTTTATCTTGAATTTGCTTGCTCAAATACGCGATTGTGTAAAATTGACTCGATAATAATTACTTTCGAAAACACCTCCTGAAATTCATTATTTTTGAAATTACAACGAAGTTGTTCTGTTTATACGCTTCAAAATTACTTAAATCTATTAGTAATATCTATGTTTATAATATGGTTGCTGCATATTTTGATAAGTGAAACATGAAATTTTTTAAAAATATTTTAAGTTTCTGACAATTTCTAAGCGATCACATTCGTCTTGGGTGCTACGTGTTTTCGACCTTATTGTGCGGTAATGAGGATTATAAACGCGTTGACTAACTACATCCAGCCAGTCCGGCTGCAGCCCGCTTCGAGGTGAGACCTATGTCGACTGTCTGCTCGAGCTCGCTCCATTAACATCGCGACACCGAAGTTTTTATAATTAATAGTTGTAAATATTCAATATTATAGTATTTAGCGTAAGTGTATTATTATTAGATATAAGTAGTAAATAATATTATAGGTTTATATATATTTATTATACTGTTGTAATAATGGGGAACACTAAAAAGAAAATATATAGAATAAAAATACAAAGAAAATGTTCGTAGAATGGCGGAGGCGAACAAGACAAGGTATTTATTTTTTTTAACTATTATATTCATTGAACATATTATAATAACATTGCGTAGACATATTTCTAGTTTTTAGAACAGTTCCTAGGTATGGTTGGCCCAAGCTATTTAATTCCTCTTCAAACTTTTTTTTAATTTTGCTTACTTAATAACTCTATATAAAACTGCATTAATTAAATAAGAGTTATTTTTTGCAGGAATAAACAGTAACATTTGATAATTGGTATACATTATCCACAGGCTGACCGCGTACCTATATAGGACGTCAAACTCCTATTATGTCCATTATAATCTGACCGAACTCCGACTTAGAAGTTGTACGTCGGTGGAGGTCAGGTTACGTTGGAAATTTATACCAATAAGGTTCGCGCTCTCAGCACATAGCAACCAGTGGAGACTCTTTATTTCTTTGTATTAAAATAAAAACTTATAAAATAGAATATTTTTGCTGTTTTGTTTTTTAGGAGAAACTTACTAAATAAACATATTCCACTAGAAGAATCACTACTCGATTTATATGCTACTTTAACGTAAGTGTCATACGGGACGACAAACTCATAGTAACCATTATAAGCTCACCGAACTCCGACTTAGACATTGTACGTAGGTGAAGGTTAGTTCACGTTGGAAATTTATCCAATCAGAAGATAGAAAACCAGTGGAGGTTTTTTTTTTTTTTTTTGGATTAAAATAATTACTAGTAAAATAGTATATTTTGATAGTTTTTAAAAAAACTCGGTATGTTTCATGTTAAAGAAGCGAGCGAGGTGTGTAAGTACGAAGTCATGTGGCGCTCACGAGGGATTTAGCGTGAAGATATAGATAGATAGTATACTTATACCCATGGTACTCGTGAAAACAAATAATATTTACTATGAACCAACACTGAAAACACAAAAAAATCATCTATTCTATACATTGTGGTTAGTATTGAACTATTGTACGGATTAGATTTATTTTGCAACATCAGAGATAGTCCTGGTTCTTTCTTCTTGAGAGTTTAATAAATAACAAGGAAACGTACAACAATACAAAACACAGAGTATACATAAGTAAAATACAATAAATGTCATTATACTGAAGTTAAAGTTATGAAACAGCAAGAAAATCATTTGTCACATGTTTTTTTTAAATATGAATAGATTATAAAATCTATTTGTATATATGTATATTAGGGTGTCCCTTATTTTTCAAAGTTTTTATTTTCTAACGCATAGGTCTTAGTTTTGTTCATTTGCTTTTAAAACACTCGGAAATTAATTTTTAACTTATTTGGATTACGATAATCCGTGCCGAATTACATCGAAACATGTTCATACAAGTTGCGCGGCAGTGCCGCACGTACTCGCGGTATTCATTTGTTCAAATTCAAAGTCAAAATCTTTTTATTCCGTAAAAATGGCTACATTTGTTTGGAATCGTCACATTTTTTTTTCCTACCGTGCAGTTTATGACTAGGTGAGCACTGATAAAAATACTGCCAAAAAACTCAGGCATCCCTCTTTTGGTATCCAAACAAATTTACATATTTTGTTACTTACATTATAATTGGATCGACTCACTCCCAGGCATTTTTATCATTAATATAGTCAGATACTTTATAATATGCCCTGCTACACAATTTGGCTTTAATAGTAGTTTTAAATTTGTTTATTGACAAATCTCTTAATTGCTGGGAAGTTTGTTATAGAACCGTATACATTGCCCCATAAAATAATTACTTGTTTTGTGGAGACGGCTTGCATATAACACAAGATTATGCTTATATCTAGTATTTATGCTATGAGTATCACTCTTTTTACAAAATGAGTCTATGTTTTTATGGACATACAAAAGATTTTCATAGATATGTTGCGATGCGACTGTTAAAATATTTATTTCTTTGAATTTTTCTCTAAGGCTCTCCCGGGGACCAAGTTTGTAGATAGCTCTTATGGCTCTCTTTTGCAATAAAAAGATGGTGTTAATATCCGCGGAGTTACCCCAAAGAAGAATTCCATATGACATAATACTATGAAAGTAGCTGAAATAAACTATTCTAGCCGTATCAATATCAGTGAGCCGTCTAATAGTTTTCACTGCATAAGCTGCAGAACTTAGTTTTCCTGATAATTTTTCAATTTGTGGGCCCCTTTATAGTCTGGAGACAATTGTTATACCCAAGAACACAGTTGTCTCCACAGAGGCTAAATTAGTTCCATTAACATGTACATTGGTAGCCTTTTATCATTTAAAAGCAGATTATTAACACTAAACCAAAGAATAACTTTAGTGAGAGCATCGTTAACTTCGTCATAATTACCTAACCGTCTATTAATTTTGAATGTCAGTTATTCTCGTGATTAATACGTAATGTTTTAATTTTTATAAGATGGCACTGGAATTGAGAAGCAATAAATCAAGTATTTTCTTAGTTGGAGACGTAAATTATCAAATAATAGGCGCAAAATTACAGTCTAACCGTCATGTTCTTCCTGTACTTTTTTATAAAATTCGCGAAGTTAAATTGACTGTTAGTGAAAGCGCATACCTAGTCATTCGAGAGTGTATTATATTTAGGGAAAAAGCTAGGATCCCTACCAGAGATATACCTAACTGTGTAAAATAACTTGTGAATCTTCCCCAGGAGGGAGTTGCAAAAAATTTCCAAAAAAATACAAGATGTTTACAAGCGCCGTGAGGACTTTCAAAATAATTTAGATAGTTTATTCGATATAGCACACGCTGATGCTTTAGAACGGATTACAATAGAAGAAGACAAAATATTTATATAAATAATTCAGGATGTTTATCAGGCGCACAAAAAAAAGTTAGCCGAAAAAGAAGAAAGGACCAAACAGAGAAAATTAAAAGAAGAGAAAAAAAGACATGACCAAATGTGTTACGAGGAAGGAAGACTTTATCACGCCTATGTTAGTTGCAGATTTAGATAGATCTCAATTAAGCATAAGGGATTCTGTCTATATACACCGGGCTGTAGTAGAAGCACTAGATTTTAGCTGTGATGATTTACCGATAAACAAATCGTCTATCAACGCATTAGCACTCAGAGTAGAAAAGATAGAGCGGAATCTATAAAATCAGATTTTCAAAATAATATGTCTAAAATGGTGACCGTTTACTGGAATGGGAAATTGTTACCTGGTCTGGACGTGAGAAGCCCTAAAGAAGAACGCCTGCCAATTTTAATTTCATTTAGAGAAAATGAACAAATTCTGGCTGTACCCAAACTAGAGAGCTCTTCCGGCCAGGATCAAGGTAAAGCTGTGTCAAATCGAATCAAAAATCCACCAAGTCACAAGCAGCCCTGATATCCCAATGTTCAAAAAATTTAGAGACGACTGGAAAACTATTAAATCTGCTGCTATTCAATCGTACACCGATATCGTCACATAACATTTTGGTAATACAATAAATTATAAAAGAATTGTTGATATTTTATAATCAAGAATTACAAAAAAACATTGTACGTGACGATTATCGGGAAGTAATTGAACTATCCATTATATTCCTAGGAGGAGATAATGAGAAAAAAATTAAAATCAGACCTCCTGGATCCTGGATTCCTGGCGATGCATCAAGCAAGGTGGTTGGCTCGAGCTATTTACTCTTTAAAAATATGTTTGTTGCAATCCCAATCCAAAATTAGCGCCAAGGATAAACGAGTACTTCAAGACGTTTGTTTATTCATAGCGGTTATATATATTACGTGAAATAGCTTGAATTCTGTGGCAGCTTGTAGTCTGGTGGTGAAGGCACCAAATAAAGATTTGTGCTTATTAAAGAGGCTCAAGGAATAAAAATTAATTATATAAATTATAATTTTATCAATTTATTTAGCTACATAACGGTTAGGGTCAAAAAGCAATTTTTAAAATCTTAGTGATAATTGAATGTTAAATCTAAATATTTTCCATAAATTTATAAATCTATATCATTAGATGAAATTAATCATTATAATTTATTCTTTCGAAGGATATCCTAAAATATTGGTTGTGTCTTTTTCACATTTCGCTGATTGGATTCCAAGTGCTTGATAAATTTTTGGTAAAGGTTAAATTTACATTTAGTGATCAAAATTTACAATTTCTTTATCATTTAGGTACGCAATCTTTCAGTAAATACCTGAATGATATATTCGTCGATGCTAGGTATGACGCGTGAAAGTTGATGCCGTATACCATTTTATGCACTAAAAGTTGCTAAAAGCTTGTAATAAAATGTTTACTCTTCGTGCTCCAAAAAATAGCATTAAAGGTATAACGTAGAGGGGCTAAAGTGTGTGTTATAAGTTATAACCCTTAACTTCTTTGTAAAGAAAGTAATCCTGGAGGTCACATTATGTTAATGTGTTGCGAAAATTATATAAAAACTAGTAGTAATAGCGGGAATACTTTCTCTAATTCAATCTGATAATTTTATTTCTCTTATTTATTCGAAATAAAAAATCCTGTGTTTACTCGGCGCTATCAGCCATTATGACACTCGAACATATGTGCCCGAATCAACAAATGGCCCGCTTTAGCCTCTCGATAAACAATGTTGTATTATGTAGCTGGTGTTTCATTCTTCTTAAGGGGATACATGCCGTCCAGTGGGCGCCACTGGACGAGACCTAAGTAAGAACAACATAGATACCGAGACATGTTAACTTGTAGAGATATAAACATAAAACGATGTCATTGATTTCTCTTTCAAAAGTTTTAAAAGTGAATACGTTTCTGTAGTTTTTTATTACTATTATTACTATTGTTTTCCGTCTAGCTTAAATAAATATGTTTGGTTCAGTATGTATAAAGCTAAATAATAATTAAATCAATAATTTTTATTAAATATTGATATTATAATTTTTTTTTATGTGTGACGCGACTCCGTAGCTTTTCTGTTCGTTTGCATTGACTATACGTTGACCCCAGGTTACCTATTAGGCGCTAATTTCAAATTTTACAATTCGAGCGTAGAGTGTCACTTGAGGGGCGCGGGGTGATTGGGCGGAGCCATTTTAAAGCTTCACGATCGAGGTGTCGCCTTAACCCAAAGAAGTCTTGAACCTACTAAATCCGTAAATCGTAATCTTTCACACCAGCGGCCAAGCGAGATGAAAGCACAACACCTACGCCAGCGCTGGCATGAACGTCCTAGTCCACCCCGGACCACAGGGCCATCATGCCACCGGGCAGATCTTCGGTGTCGCTTCCCTTTCGCTTGGTCTCTGACACACACAAAGCATCTAGGCACATCACGTTCATTATATCAATCAACTCATTCATCTTATCTTTTAGACCACCTGTCACATTCCATGTGCGACATACGACACTCAGCTCTCCTCGACCCGCCGAGATGGGCATTGCGTGGTGGGTGGCGCCCCCCACCGCTGCATGCCTTAGGTTTCACACCGACGGGGGCGGATCGGTGCGCGTCACCTCCGGGGGACGCCCTAATCCGTGCGTCTGTGCGGTTTGGGTCCAGAATTACAGTCCAAACAAACAGTATTGGGCTGGCCGAGTCGCGGCGTGCACGCTTCTGGCACCGACCCCAAATTATAAGAGAACATAAAGAAGTATCGATATATGAAGCTGACCAACTACTCGAAGCTCATGGTCACAAAGTAGCTAGACGCCGCCATATCACTACGACTTGAAGGCCATTGAATTTATGTGGAGTCTTGTGAAAAGGCGAGTAGCGAGCCAGAATGTGGGACAAGACGCAACCAACATTGTTAAATTGACCCAAGAAGCTTTCCAGTCGGTCACTACTGAAGAGTGGCAAAAACAATGTGAACATGTGCGCCACATTGAAGACAAGCTGTCTGAAAGAGATGGATGTTTGGATGCTGAAATAGATAAGTTCATAATAGAATTAAATAATGAATCGGATACAGAATCTGACAGCGTTTCCGAAGACTCAAGTTCAGCGGATAGTGATTGTGCGTCGTCGGCAGTCTCCTTGGAACATTCATATTCATAATAAATAATAGCATTACTTCTTAGATGTTTTAAAACCTGTTAACGGTCTGTGGTTATACTTGAGAATTTTACAATTCAGTATAGCATTTAGTAGGTAACATAAGTGCTAGTGAATTTATGCGGTAATGAAAAATCTCAAATATAACAGGTTCATCCACTTTTTGGAAGACGTGAATAAATGCATGACGAAAACCTTGTGAAAATCAGTATCGTTTTACAGGTGGTATTTAAAGTTCAGGATAAGGACTAGGAACCCATGAGTAATTTTTCAGCAGGGTTCGTGAAACTGGGACTTTTAGAATAAAGAATGATGCATGACTCTGCCTTTGCCTTTTCCAACGTATGGGAAGAACTTAATTTAAAAAAGTATATATTCTACCACCTTGTACGTCTACATTATCTACCTTCGTCTTTATTTACATTTCTGTTTATTTACACCACACTAAATAGAAAATAGCTTAAAGCCTGCAATATAAAATTACAATGGAGAACTGTAACGATATGTCAAATGATACTAAAAAGGGTAGGCTTTGTGCTATCGAGTGTTTGCTTTTATCTCGCATCTACATTTCGGATTGATTACTATAATACTTTACAGTTTTATTTAATATTCTTACTTCTAATTTCACAATTTTGTTATAGGGTCCTACGATCCAGGTTGGAATGATCCTCCTAAATTCTCTTACAACACGCAACAAACTGCGCCTAATAGACCACGGAATTTCCTGAACAAAAGAGTGGCATTTCCATTAGCTAATACTGTGACCAGCCCTGCTGCCCCCCTTGTAAATTTACCACCTGCACCTATGCCTTTAATCGTCACAACAACACCACCTGTTCACATGGAGAAATTGGTGCAAGAAGACATCAGTATTGATAGTGAAAGTGCTCTTAGCGAAGTGCAAAACATATTGTTATCATTTTTAGAAAACAGCAGTGAACTAGGAGCAAAAGGAAATGATATTAGAAGAAGAATAAACACAATGAGTGATATGTGGTCAACTGGAAAGTTAAACAAAAACATACATTTTCAGATGAAGGAATTAGCATGTGGTTAGTACATATGTCAATTTAAATTGACATGAGCATACTGTAATACTTCAATTATCTATTAATATCTTCATGTTAAGTCGCTTGTGTGATTGACAGAGGGACCTAAAGCACTGAATACTGTGTATATTCTACTTTCACACTCTCTCTGTATTACCCAGCTTTCCCATCCATATGTTATCACTATGATCAGCACTGTGTTTAACTGCACAGCTGGCTAAACACTGCTGATCATAATGATATAACATATCGATGGGTCATATTTTTGCTGCCCAGAAGTTTACCCTATAGCCCATTCGCACTATTCCCTGTATTCACTTATCTTTTCTATCAGAGGTGTACTTTCTATCCCTGCTATTATGTCTGTGTTCTGGCTTCCTCTCTTTCATTATCCTTGTTTTCTTTGCATTCAGGTGTAAGCCTATCTAGCTCATTAGTGTTGCATCCCCTGATGGTGTATCAGCTGGTAACATACCAGTGCATGACACCATGACATGCCATTATACAAGACTATAATCATCGGCTAATAGTTAGCTCACACAGCATCATAATCTCAGCTGTAAACATTTGATTCCTGCTGAGTTTCGATTTTTTAATTGCACATATAATCTCATCCATAGTGATCTCATTGTTGTATGTAGACACTACAGAGTCCATCATAGCTTCAGTATCTTGGGCAATAACATATATATCACTAAAATAATTTTCTGAGCTACAACTTTCCGAGTCTTTTGCAAGAATTTCACGAGCTTTACACTTATCTTATTATTTTGTCTATCTATAACTTTACACCAAATCCATTGCGGGGTAGGCAGAAGGAACTGAGCGCCACATGACTCGATCCTTACATACCTTGCTCACTTCTTTAACATTCACTGCTCTTCCCATCCATGCTCGCTGGTTTCTAGGGCTCCTGACATCACCTTCTGATGGAACACAACCAATTTGGTCATGGTAAGTAAGTCTTGGCCTTCCTCGAGTCCTACATCCTTCCACTTTTGCATTGTATATCTGCTTCGTCATACTTTCATCCTGCTTTTTTTCTACATGTCCAAACCAACAGAGCATGCCTCTTCTTATTTTAACACCGACACTCTCTTTCAGACCAACTCTGTTTCTAACATCATTATTATGTATTTTGGATGCTAATGAACAACCTCGACACTTCTTTACCTCTCTCCAAAAGAGTTTGGTATTACAGGTTAAAACAAATTGCATGTAAAGACTTTTTTTTTTTTAATATGTCAATATTTTTATTAAGAAAAATTATGAGAGGCTAATGAAAAACTTTATTTAAAGTTTTTCATTAACCTCTCATAATTTTTCTTTCACATTTCACTAAAGCTTTGGTATCATTCTTGCAACAGTGTATATTTCCTTCTTTATGTCTCACAAAAGGTGGACCTTAACCGGTCAGAACCCGCTATATACGTTTTCCCATACATTTTGTGGTCGTAAATGACCACCCGGTAAACAACAGGTTAATCCAGCCACGTTTTTCTCTTTTTTGCCATGGAGGATTGTATCACACAACACACACCATCTCAAGGTTCCATCCAAGGTAGATAGATAGATAGATTTTGTACTTGATATGGCAAATGTAACAAAAATTCATCCATTAATGTCCTAACAATTATAATACCTTATATCAGCACAAGGAATTAATATTCATATATGTTCATAAATACATAATTTAATTATATTCACTGGTTGCTTCAATGGCACCAAGCTTCGTTCACCGTTTTAGGGTTCCGTACCCAAAGGGTAAAACGGACCCTATTACTGAGACTCCGTTGTCCATCCGCCCGTCTGTCACCAGGGAGTATCTCATGAGCCGTGATAGTTAAGACAGTTGACATTTTCACAGATGATGTATTTCTGTTGCCGCTATAACAACAAATATTAAAAAACGGAATAAATAAATATTTAAGGGGGCTCCCATACAACAGACGTGATTTTTAGGCTCGATATTGATAACAGCAACAGGTAGACGCTTGAAATATTCACATAATATTTAGTTATATATTCACTTTAAAAATAAATAATTTAATTAAAATAAAACTAATATTGCGGGCTCGCATACAACATATGTTTTTGCCGTTTTATAGATAATGGTACGGAAGCCTTAGTGCGCAAGTCCGACTCGCACTTGGTCGGTTTTTTTTATTATTGTTTTGTGTAAAATCTCGCGAAATTTGCGTTTTTTTCAGGAAACAAGTCAAGTATTTCCGAGAAACTTCAAACAAAAACCATATAGATAAACTTAAAAAGCAAAGCCTTTGAATTAAACAAAAAATTTGATCCATATCATTAGGTCCCGTTTCTGAGATATGAGAAATATACTGGAAGGAAGCCTATCATTGACATTCCCGAAAATATGGTGTTATAGTAAATAAAGTGTTATAGCAAAGTTATAATCATTCACCAGAGGGAGACTTGGTAAAAAAGTCGTCTGCGTGGGTACCTCTGTTTCACCTATCTCTACCGCCAAGCAGCTATATTTATATAGCTCGTTCCGGTTTGAAGTGTGACATATGGCAGAGAAATTACTGGGTACTGTGACGAATCATCCTTAGGTGTTGCATGGTAGAATAAAATCAATGAAGAAATGTAGATACCTACCGCCCTTGATAACCCCTTATCTATCTACCTCTCATGGATTTAAAGTTTAAGCCAAATATAACTTTCCCTCACATGGGCAATAATGTTTGAACCATGATGCATGACAACTAGCACGTTAATATTTTGAGGACTGCCGTGTGTTATTTGGAATTGTCGGCCGGTCTGTCTCGAAGCACGAAGCGAGCACCAAGCGAGCACCAAGCGGCATTTTGAATATCATAATAATAAAAAGGCATAAAGCGTGCGAAATTTTTTGCTGCCTGGGCGAAGCTACGAGCGACGTTACCTGCCATCCAATTTTTTTACATTCGAACTGTAACCTTTGCCAAATGATGTTTATTTGAAACTTATATTTTACTTATATATTTGAAACGGATAAAAAAATAACAAATTGCATTTTTTTCTTCTCTTTCTCTTACCGACAGATAATCCCGAGCGTTATGTTTGAAATTTTCTATTTCGAAAAGTAAACCGTCTGTATGATAATTCTATACATGTAAAAAATATAAAAGGTTTTCTTCTTGTTATTTTTTGAGTATTTGAATGACTATGGTTGGACTACGATATTGCCAACTTAGTAGCAAACTGTACAAACGAGAAGCAAGTAGGATATAACCATGAATTAGAGGGAAATACAAGATTATATATGATACATAGAGAGTACATTACATATGATATATAGAGAGTATTGGCGAGGCAGGGTGTGCTAAGATTCCCTGGCTCCGACGCCGCGGCTGCTACCACAATAGACTGGCCCTGGCACCATACAACACTACAATGAGGTCCGACGAGAAGATAGTGGAGCTGGAAGAGGAACTAAGCAAGTTGAGTTCGGATATAATTGGACTGTCTGAAGTCCGAAGACAGGGGGAGGACACGGTGATCCTTAAATCCGGCAACTTTACTACCGGGAGGGCGACCATTTGTCCTAAGGTGGTGTCGGGTTTATCGTCCGTAGGCCCCTCATAAGCAATGTACTAAAGATCGAGGTTGTGTCGGCGAGGGTTGCTCATGCAAGTCAGACGTGAAATGCAGTCTTCAACTCGCACGTTATAGTGCAGGCAGCTGAACAGGCAGATCTTTAAATGCATACGGCGAGACATACGCCAATATAATACAATTTGTATTAAAGAGGAGCGATAGAGCGGTGAAACACCGGAAGCGTAGACCAGAAGCCTGGTCATTTTGTTCTTCACAAAGGGTGATAAGACCCTTTTGAAGAACTATAGGCCGATGTCGCTTCTGAGCCGCGTTTATGTACTGTTTTTGAGAGTCCTACTTAATGAACTCCAGCCTCCCGAACAAGCCAGATTCCGAAAAGGCTTTAGCACCTTGGATCACATACATAACCGCCGTCAGATTATACATAACACTGAAGGAGTATAATTGTGCCTTTATGTTTGGCGTATGTGAACTACAAAAAGGCCTTTGATTCGATTGATTTTGCGAGTCTAAATTAAGTATCGGTACATCTAAGCGTTGAAGTGCTTGTACAGTAAGGCTACGATGTGTATCCGAGTACTGGACTAGAGTATGAAACCTATCCAAGTGCAAAAAGGTGTAAGACAGGGCGATGTCATATCCCCGAAACTCTTCACAGCAGGATTGGAAGATGTCTTCAAGCTCTTGGACTGGAAAGGATACGGTATAAACATCAATGGTGAATACATTTACTCACCTTCGATTTGCCGACGATAAAGTTCTCATGACGAAATCGCTGGAGGAACATGGCGCAGATAGCGTTACGCTCAATGACCACGATAGTATTTCCAAACAGGTAGGTCTCAATACGAACATGGACGTACATACGCAGTGTGGGACGGCCCCCACTATATGGAGCGACAACCTCAAGAGGTTTGTAGGGAGTCGATGAATGCAGGTGGCACAAGATCGATACGAGTGGCACTCTAGAGGGGAGGCCTATGTTCAGCAGTGGACCAATACAGGCTGAAATGATGATGATGCGGCAATTTTAGAAAATATAGGATATTCACTTTACTTTTTTTTTCCAGCTCTGAGAGACGATATGCCCCATAAAGCAGATGAAATACACAGAGCTCTAATGGTAGACCATGTAAGCGCAGTTGGAACTTGGATGCCTGGAGTCAAGCAGCTCATTCATCACTGTATAGCTCGCTGTGAACTATTATCTATAGATAAGGAATAGAAACCAATTTCATTTTAGATAGTGATACGAGTCATTTACATCGACTTTTGAGGTAGACATGAGATTATCTACACCATGTCTATATTTCATCGCCGCCCATTAGAAGTTAACAGAACCTAACTTTAAATACTTAAGTTAACATGATTGCTACAGTTTGCAATGTTATATACATTGTAAACTGTAGCAATCATGTCCAAACCAAATCCTTATTTCATCTACTGCTATAAGCTTTCAGTAAGATATCTGTTGCCTGCGACTTTGCTTGGGTTACATTTGAGTTTTTAAACTATCATTATGTCACTATCTCTGGACAAAGTGCTCTCATGTTCCTTTTAAATTAAAAGAGACATAACATTATGTAGTTATCCTGTATTATTGATACATGAATTGTGTGCGTGCTCAAAATGAATAAATCTTGCTGTCTGCACTAAAAATCTCTTGCTTGATCTATAGAAATTGTAATCATAATACAGCAGGTCACTAAGGGACACAACAACAGTGCAGCAACTATTAGTGAGCAATGTTTCAGAATCCGAGCACTACAGACGGTTAAAACTCGCAAACTTTACCTCTTTGTAATAATATATAGTTCACATTGAGAAGAAATATATAATTAAATTTGTTGCCTTATTAATAAAAGTAGTGAGCTCATGAGGTAATGCCCAATAGACAGACGGTAGACTCCTGTACTATTAGTTTTGTTGATTTGTTACGTGCTATCATTGGTACTCTCACTTCACAGTAGTCAACTTGAAGTTAAAGTGATGCAACTGCACCACCTTCGGCGACTCAAATTAACTACAAAGCAAGCAGCAGTCAACCGTCTATAAATGATAATATAAATTGTGATCATCTAGAAAATGTATTACCTATTTTAAGTGAAACATGTGATGTTTTTTTAAGTTTTATTTTGTTATTGGTGTTTGTGATGAAATGTGTGCTATAATTTTATTATTGAATAAATAAAACATACATATGAAATACCTTTTCTGGATTTATTTAAAAAATTTACATCAAATAGTACTTTTTACTTATAATAATATAACATTCGTTTACAAATAAGCCATAATTGATGAATGTCTAAAGATCTATCATTATTCACTGTTTGAATAAATAATATTCAATATATATTGTAACTTATGGAAAGTTTATTCTGAAATTTCATGTCTTACATTAAGGATCCGCCAAGTTGCTGGATACATTTAATATATACTTACATACATTTATATACAATATCAAATCTATTCACATAAATGATTAAGATTTAAATCTTACATTAACAGCAATCCTGACTTTCAATAAAGATAAAACTGGAACGTTGCTTTACAGTTAAAATATCAACACATGGTCACTAATAACTGGGACTCCTTCAATCACTGCCAGTTCACATACCACTTAGGTGGCCGAAGTTAAAATAAATATTCACACTTGCAAATCTAAATGCGAGATGAAAGTTATCTCGATATTGTCAATACGGTCTTCACTCGCGTTTTGAAATGATTCTTATGAATCTTCTGTTAGATTTCAATGTTCACTACATGGCATGTTTGATTGTGAAGCAGGACCTACTAATCATTACCAAAAAATATATAGTTCCGTCTCGAAATATGCATACACTCTTCACTCACGCTATGAAATGAGTCCAATCTAGTTACTAGAGGTCTCATATGCCCCGCTTGATGGGTTTCGGGGCGACGGTGACGCGAACGGGCCGACTGAGCTCCACAAAGGATGCGGCCTCGCGCGAGCCCGCTTCATCCACTGCTAAGCAGATGGAAATATCAACACCGCAAGGATCCGTCCACACGCCGTGGGAGATTAGAACCTTGGTCAGGAGCCGCACATTCTGTGTTCCATCGTCATCTGGAATTAGATTTATAATTTGAAATATAGTGTTATCCTTCTAGAATCGGGTTATAGAGTAGAGCAGTGATAGACCAGTGGACACATAACTGACCTATTGATCAACTGGTCCCTAGTTCGCATTCTGGCGTGTACTACTAAATTCGTGATGTATGTAAATATCACTTGCCTGCCGGTGAAGGAAAACATTATAACAAAACCCGCACGTTCAATAGAGACGTAACATTACCTAAGAAGGTAGTTTCCTCTAGGTTGTGGATGGAGGTCTGAGTCGCTCCATGTAAAAATCAATATCTTCGCCAAATCCTTAGGCTTAGGTAGCGAACCTCGCCAATCCTAATGGATTAGGAAAGGCAAGTAATCTTTAAACTGTTATTTAAACATTCGGAAAATTATTATGATCAGTTAAAAAAATCATGTGCAGTAGTTTTCCAGTTTTTTTAGTTTTGGTGTTAAACTTTAAAAAAAAATCAAACAGTTTGTATAATAAAAAAAACTTCATTTTGAATCACTGTCATATTTTGAACATGTTTTACTATGACAGCATCAATGTGAATGCTTGAATTGCAGAAAAACAGGTAATATACTACTCTGTGTAAAAAGTATCGGGAATATGTCAATAAAAAGACCCGCGTAAAAGAGGTCGTTCTAATTTTTTTACTGCATGTTGGTAGCACTGTACTGATTTAGCGCGCAAAATTTGAGCGGGATCTGTCATTTAATTTGTTTTAAACTACACTTTTTGTTGGTCATAGTTTTGAGTCCTCGGCGATTTTTACAATGGAAAATATTGTTGAACAAAGAGTGTGCCTTAAATTTTGTGTTTCAAATGATATTTCATGTGGTGAATCACTAAAAATGTTGCGAAATACCTACGGCGAATCGTGTATATCGAAAACAAGGGCTTATGAATGGTATAAGGCTTTTAAAGAAGGCCGAGAAGTAGTAGTAGACTTGCCTCGTTCTGGTAGACCTTCAACCGCTACGACCAGAGAAAACATCGACAGAATCAAGAAGCTAGTGCTCGAAAATCGACGTATGAGTCTGAGAGAGTTGGCTAGTGAGGTGAACATATCTTTTAAGTCCGTCCACAACATTCTCATTGACATTTTAGGCATGAAACGCGTCGCCGCTCGACTAGTTCCAAAAGAGCTCAATTTTGTTCAAAAAGCGCAGCGAAAGCATGTCGCTGAAGACATGGTTTCCCGAGCTTCTACGGATCCGACCTTTATGAAACGTATAATAACTGGCGACGAGACATGGGTTTATGAGTACGACATGCAAACAAGCCAACAGTCTTCAGAATGGCGTCTCGAAAACGAGCCGAAACCCAAAAAACCGCGGCAAAGTCGCTCCAAAATCAAGGTGATGCTGACAGTTTTTTTTGACTACCGTGGTGTGGTTCACTCCGAATTCCTTCCAGAGGGAGAAACAGTGAATAAAGAATATTATTTAGGCGTCATGAAGCGTTTGCGTGAGAGTATCCGCCGAAAACGTCCAGATTTGTGGCAACACAACTCATGGATGCTGCACCATGATAATGCACCATCACACACAGCCATTATAGTGAAAGAGTTTTTAGCGAAAAATTCAACAAAAGTTCTCGACCAAGCACCGTATTCACCTGATATGGCTCCGTCTGACTTTTTTTTATTTCCCAAGTTAAAATTACCACTTCGAGGAAAACGTTTTGAGTCGATAGAAGCCATAAAAGAAAATTCGCTGAATGAGCTAAAGGCCATACCGCAAATAGCCTATGAAAAATGTATGGAAGACTGGGTGAAGCGGTGGAGATGTTGTATTGCAAGCGATGGGGCCTACTTTGAAGGCGATAAAATAAATTTAGATGAATAATTTGTATTTTTTGTTTTATTGACAAATTCCCGATACTTAGTACACAGAATGTATAGATGAAATTCATACATACTTCATAGCCACACGGCTTGTGACGTCATCTGCCGCGACCTTTTAGTATGAAGCGTTTTCGGGTCACGTAATGAAATACTACTTTCAAACAGCATTATTCTCACATTCTCACAATCTAATTATCGTAGTAAAATTTTACTTTGAGATATCTTCCTGTCTATATCTCTTCTTTACATCAGGTACATCGCAAATAAATTTAAAGAGCAGTTTTTCAACAAATGAGATGTTATATTGCCGCAACATAACGAGGAATGAACTCGAGGAACATGCACTTGCCCAAACTTTTATAAGATGTATTTGTGTAAACATATTGGCCTGGCCATACGTTTGAAGTACGCCGTGCCTCTAGTTGAAGCAAAGAACATTCTCCTCGATCAAAAAAGGAAGAAGAAAAGAGGCAGGCCGGCGGCGGACCCTACCAAATTGAAAGTACCTATCACTGTCGTAGCGTTTAATTTATTTTATTTAATTCCATCAATCAAAGCGAAAGTCATTTCCTTTTTTCATAACTTAATTTACTGAAAAAAAGCCAGTTAATCATAAAACGATACTTAAAAATTTTTTGCGTTACGCGCTGGAATATACATGGAATACATTTTACCAACTAATTCAGATTTGTTAACTGCCCACACGTAACTGCCCGTTTTGCTATTTTATTGCTCTATATTTATTAATTACTCATTTCATTATTTTTTATGACTCACGTTTGTTTACTTTACTGTGTTATTTGCGCAACTTGTTAATAAATATGCATTTTGTAATTTCTTACTCACCAAAACTACAATATACAACTGCCGCTTTAAATCAGTGCCATTAGGAAACGGGATAACGCTAAGAAGAGGAAGTATCTTCTAGAATCGAATTTGAAGTATGCGATTCCACGGCTGAATGTCACGTAGCGTAAGAGCATGTTCGTGTGGTACAGGTGTATGTACTAAGGCAAGAGGTGATTGAAATGTACGTACTGGTGCAATGGTGGTCGAGCGGCCTCAGGTGGTCGCGCGGAGGCACGAGCGCGTGCGTTCGTCGGTCGGGGTATGCGACGCGTACGCGCAGCGCTGATGGAGTACGTACACGCAGTACTTCGGCCTCCAGCGCGACGCCCGCCACCAGCCCTGCGCTGAATCGTAGCACCGTGTCGTTGTCACTCGCTGGCTCGATTATTGTCGCCGTGCACATGCGGATCTATTCAAAATAAGTTATTATTAAAACAATAGTCGTTTAAGAAATAGTCTATGTTACCGTAAGGTAATACAAATATCTTTAATATAATCCGAACTCGATTGATGTCAATAGCCATTAATGAATACCAATGACCATTTTTATAAACGACAACGAACGAGCTCGGTGACGCAGCGGTTAATAACGCGACTTTGACACCTACGGTCGTGAGTTTGATTCCCACACAGGACAAACATTTGTATACATGAACATGTCCGTTTGTCTTGGCGTTTTTAAGAGAAGCATCAAAACAGCCCGTCTGGGGAAGTACCTCACATAAAATTCGCAGCTAAATAACAATTTGATGGGGTCGGTGGCGTAGTGGTGAAAAGCACTGTTCCGCTCCTTTGACACCAACGCTCGTGGGTTCGATTCCCACACACTTGCAATACAGCAAGTTGTGCACGCTCGATGCCACATCTGCTGCTAATACAGCAGCTCCTTAGAAGCTTACTGGTGACCTCACTCACATGCAAGAACACAACAACCATCCAGAAAATGAAATAAATAAATATTGTCGGACAAATTACACTGCGCCACCCAGCCCCAAAGTAAGCGAAACTTGTGTCATGGGTACTAGACACTGATAAACATATGTCAATACTTTTTTTTTGTACATACTTATTATACATAGAAAATACTCAGCTCAAGACATGTTCATGCACACAAATGTTTGTACTGTGTGGGAATAGAACCCAGGAACGTTGGTGTCAACGTAAGAGCGCGTTTCACCACTGCGCCAACGAGCTCGTCAAAACATTCTTCTTTTGACCAATAATTTATGTAAATAAGTACGTACCTTGAGATTTGGTCTCGGTATATTCGGCAGCGGTGCAGCCTGTAGCAACGGCATCACAGCTCGAGCCAACGCTGCCGGCTTGTTGTCCGCGTTCATCGACAGCTGCTGGAACACCGCAATCGTAAACGGATCCGGCTCCACACCTATAATTTTTAAAAGACGATGTATTTAATTATTTATAAGAAACACTGTCCATTGAAGAAATACACATTAATTGCAATGCAATTCAATTAATTCTAATTTAATTTCATTGTAATTTACGTGTATTTAATAATTACCATTAACAGGCTTCTATTCGCAATTTACATACACACACATATATATATATATATATATATAAAAGAGGTAGGGTGCAACAAAGCAGCCCGTCTGGGAAAGTACCTACACCTCACAGATAACCGCAGCCAAATAACAACTCCCTAGAGGGTTGTTGTGTTCCTGCGTGTGAGTGAGGTCACCAATAAGCTCCCAAGGAGTTGCTGTGTAAGCAGCAGAGGAGGTATCGCGCGACTGATATATGCCTCCCGACGTAGTATAAAATATATATAATATATATATATATATATATATCGTCGATGAAGTGCCAATACCTCCTATCTACATTTTTGCTTAAATTTAGTTTTTGAGAATTGAGAGACTTATAGTGGTTTATTACTGTTATTAGTAATTTAATAACCATTCCACAAACTGTATAGAGCCTTTCTGGTAATGATTGATGATTAGGTGTAATTGCCACCGATGCAAATTCCAACTTTAAGCCTATTGTATTAAAAAACTCAATTTAATCAAAAATGTCACTTAGGAGGTATTGGCACTTCAACGACGATATAATAAATATATAAGTGTCTACACAGCATACTGTAGACAAAAAAATATGCCTCTGAATCAACGGCTTTAGGTGGTTAACACGCCACTACACGCTACACGATAATGTATGAGAATATTTCGGTACAATTTAAAAATTAACTATGAGCAGTGATACCTCAGTGGATAAAGAACCAGCCTATTAACATACGGTCTCTGATTCAAATCCCGGCACGTACCATTAAATTCGTGTTTTCAGATTTATGTACATATTTGTAATTATCATTTCTCTGCGGTGAAGGAAAACATCGTGAGGAAATCCGAAGGTTCAAAAAAATATATTTAAAAAGACGTGTGACCTAACTTAAGAAAGGTCTGGTAAATCAGTATTTTCGCAAAGTCCTTCCGTCCTAATCGTAATGGAATAGGAAACGGGATAACGAAGAAGAAAAAGTAAGATAAACGCATTTTTTCGTTGCTCCGAAATGTTTTGGTTTGTATAGAAAATACGTGCGATAACACACTGAAAGCTGCTCTTTGTCACATTCTATTCAAAGGCGAGCGCAGACAGAATTATGTACTACTAGGAGAACCGCGAAAGATTCGAAGCTTTGTATGGATGTGAATGTGACATAGGACTACATCTGGTATGCGTTCGAGTTAGAGGAATCTTCAAATACCAAATACAATGACTTCGTCGGAGTTGCAGGAATCATTAACAATCTTGTACATCAAGACTACATGGTATAAAGACTGTCGAACATGGAGCGAATACATTTTGAAATGAGTTAAATCTGAGTGAATAGTTAGTTTTGCAGCACTTCAATACGAGGAAGAATTTCAAGACATCGTGAGTGGAATAAAGGGCACCAGACAAAGTTACAAAACTCTAGACTGTGATTCTACGCATTAAAAAGCAACAGTTTAGTGTTCCTTTAGTTTAGAACTCATTTGTATTGCATTAATTCATGGCCTAAACGTCCATTATTATCCGTTATCACCAATCTCTGAAACTTCAAAGTAAATTTTGCACAATCTATCTTGATGCCGACGGAATTTTCTTTTACGGAATACTCAATTCCGTTTTCTGTGCTATTATTTAATATTTAATTTATGACCCTACTATTATCATGGCCAATTATATTCAAAACCTACATTATGATACATGAGGTATATGAGGTAGTTCTGTTTTTTTTATATGTTGGTAGTGATGAAATGGTAATAACAAATCCAAGATTTCGACGAAAAATGCTACCGCAGCTAGCTGCCCCAAGAGCAGTGCTGTAGATTCAGAGGACCAGCCTGGTCGATCAAAGATATACAAGTAATGCGAGTAATAATAATTTCCCTCACTGTACTGTACATTATATACAATGAATTAAATATAATTTCATAATACTACATACATTTTATATATTAATGTTTTAATTACTAAAATGTTTATTTTTATAAATTAAAATACTTGTTTCACTAAGCGTACTTAATTTTGGAAACACTTCTAATATATATTACCTCAACAACTTTGAACAGCTGAATCTCAAAACTATCAAGTTTATTTAGACCTAATTTCATTTTGTTGGAAATTTAGTGCACTTAATAATTTTGAAGGTGGCTTTTGTCATAAAATGGATCCTTAGGGGTCATAATTGTCGAAAACTAAACAAAACTGTAAAACATCCTTTTTTTTTAAATATATGCAAACCTTTGAAAAGCCGTATCTTAGAAACTATTTGGCTTACTAAGACCAGATTATACTCATTTAATTGCAAATTTAGTCTACTTAAAAGTGGATATAGTGACTTTTGCCATAACATTGATTCTTGGTGGAAAAAATATACAAAAACTGAAAAAAATGGATTTTCATGTACCCGTTGAGGCCCAGACGGTTGAATTCCGCCATACGCGTTATGGCAACAAGTATATAATGGGCCTCAATGAATTAATAATGATCCGAAAGGCATTCGAGGTGGAAAACTTGAATTTGTCATTACCATTTCATCACCACCAACATAAAATAAACGCATTTGATGTAAGGTAAAATGTACCAATTCCATAGGCTATTGCTGTACGGAACTACATTTTATTATTCTGTATATATTTAGATCATCAGCAAATATTGATTGAAATCGAATTGAATATAAAGAAAATAAATAGTATGGGATGGGGTTTCACGTGTAGACTAGTCGACCATAGTTTCGAGTTACGTTCACTCTACAACCGACGTGCGTTTGATAAAGCGAAAGGAAAAAATAAGAAGTAAGCAAGCCTGCTTAATAAGTACCTGCGGAAGCCAGCAATCTATCGAGGAGTTCAGCGTGGTGGGTGAGCGCTGCGGCGGCGGAAAGAGCGGCGGCGTGGGCGGCACTCGTCACTCCGGTGGTCACCACGCCGCCCGGCGTGGATGGCGGAACGCTGCCGGCGCCTGCGCCCGCGGCGCTCGCCGTAGCCGCGGCGTATAGGCGCGCTGCGCACACGCGCAGTGCCAGCTGCCACACGCATGCGTTCTCTTGCTCAGTCACACCGCTGAATTGATGCTGCAATCTGTAAATTATATGAGTAAAGAAACTGCCTAACTGATTAGCATACCAAACCGCCGAGTGTGGGAATGTTGTATTATGTGTGGAAGTTACTTTGGAAGTGTAGGCACCGGTTATACACCCAGAACAGCATGAAACATGGGCAATGCCTACAAAACTCGGAGGAAGCGTCTAGATTGTCTGATGTTTATTTCAGCGCGAAATTATCAAATATATAGTCAAGCCGTTTTAGAAACTTAGCAATCGTTTGAAGACTTACATACGGCACATATTATATGCTACCTTCTGTACATTTATTTATTCTTATATGTACTGAAGGCTCGCCAGAAAAAAACATCTTGCTAGGCGAACGATCAAGCCAAATGATTTTCGGTAAGTATTTCAAAATTAACATTTCGGGCACAATTCTGTCTTAGTAACGATATGCGACAACATTTTGCTCGCAAAGAAATGCCCCGCTACATCGGGGTCCGTTAACGTGCTCTTTCAGTAGGTATTTATCATAGACAGAAAGTCAATTACAAATGTTGCTCAGATTTATTTCGCCTCCCTCCTCCTCCTACTGTCCCTCTGAGTTCAGATAGATTTATTTATCCCATCGCCGGGAGCATAGTCACCTGAGACACAGAGTGGTGAGGTTTGTCAATCCATGCGCGGGGGGACCGCTGCTGGCTTCTAGCGCGGCGTGTAGAGCGAGCACACCACGCGCGAACAGCGCCGTGAATGTTGCCGCGCCTGACACTGCCGGCTCCATCTCCGCCAACCTGCAAAGAAACACACTTATTTTGACACTATTCACTTTAAGATTACATAAAAATACTACTTTATATGTATCGGGACTAGAGATGCAAAGCCGGTAAAATACGGGAAAAAAGATTACGTAAGATTCGGTACAATTCCTACTAAGACTATAAATATGAAAATTAATATAGTTGTATGTATATTACTACTATATGCTTTCACAGATAAATGATTTTGGTTGAAATTTGATGTAGATATAATCAACCATCAACTGCAATGGCCGTTGCAGAACTGATTTTTCTTCTGAATGGCTCTTTACACAAGCATATACAGTATTTAATAGTACATTAATTAGCGCATATCTGTACGGCGGTTGATAACCCGGTAACACAATGTTCAGAACTTGTTTCCAAACTTTGCAATTCAGCATACACAAAAAGGCATCTGAGATGTATAAGGCGCGAGCAATAGCTGCATCAATATTATCTTTGTCATAATGGTAAATACTCGGTTCAGTTAACTTCTGTGTAGTGCTCATAATGTGAAGACGGCGTAAGTGATGTCTCAATATTTGATATCGAAGTAGATGGTCTCTCGAAAGTCTCTAAACTACTAATACGTATGTGAGGCTGACGAATTGAGAGATTTCAGAGGTATCGTTTTTGAAGTTCGAATGTTTGGTGAATCGGTAAAGCTTTTTTTTTTTTTCTAAAGCTTTTTGATGTCATCGGCAATATTTTTACATGATTTCAAATGTTCTGCCATCCGATTAGCATTTGCATTTTATACCCTGAATTACAGTATATACACACTAATATGCTTTTTTTTTTATTTTGATCACTACGGGCAGTTTTCAGATAAACAGTGAAGCGACTCACGTGCGTTCAATCGGCCAGACTAAGTCAAGATCGCTGCTCGCACAGTAGTCGCACATCAACAGCGGAACAACAACGTTGTTTTTTTATGTACTTTACCCACGTGGGATTTAAAAGAAATTAAAATTTAAAATGTAACCACTTATTTACCGAAATCAATCAATAAAGTATGGGATTATTTTCAAGCGTTACATGGACCAGTAATCGCACACAAACAGCGGAACGGCAACGTCGCATTTTCATTTCGCAACTTGACTGGCGCGGGATTTAAAACAAACTAGCTGTGCCCGCGACTTTGTCCGCGTGGAGTTAGTTATTTTTTACTATTTATCATTAATATAAATAAATACTATTTCTAAAATAAAAGTAGCCTAAGTTACTCCATATTACATCAGCTCCAGTGAAAGTCCCGTCAAAATCGGTTATTTTAATATTACAAACAGACACTCCAATTTTATTTATCTGTATAGATTAAAATTTCAAACGTAACTCGCCGGTAACTTACCGTAATATATATTTATATGACCGAATAAAACCCGTATTTTTTATTTCAATAAGTTACAGTTATCTACGTTTGTTTTTAGTGTCAAACAACTGCGTATTGATTGATTTGTGTAAGATGTATATGTTTGTGGCATGATGTTTGTGTTGTGTGACATTCTATGGCGATAATAAATATCGGTTAAAATAGAATTTCGAAAAAAAGGAATATATAGCGATTTCATACTGCCCACTTTCAAAAATTTTACAAATTATGTCTGAAGAATCGTTACGTATATTGCAATTACAAATCCACGTGGTACACATACACCATATTATTTCTCACTTAAGTATCTTTATTGTACAAAATAATAAAAGGAATAATTATTTTGTACAATAAAGATGATAAATGAAGATACAAAAAAAGTTAGCAATAAGTCGAACGTTTGCGAAAGATCTTTCAGGCTCCGATACCGTCGCTAATAACTTTTTCTATTTCTTATGTTTCACGGTTTGTCAACAAACATCTAATAAAGGGTACAGTGATTGGAATTTATAATAAGCGCCACCTAAAAAATTTACTTTTTGTTTCGCCTTCCAAAACCGAGAAAAAAAGTCGTTTGTCGGGATTCACAAGGAATAATCTTTAAACATATGTTAATAAAAATATTGTTAATAAATAGAAAAAGGTATGAAAGAGCTGAGACACCCTTTGCCGTAACTAATACCGAAAAACCGCGTTATGCGCGTGTTATGAGACTGATAGGAGCAAGTGTGATTTTTTTTTTTATGAAACCACATTCTTTTATTTTCGTTCAGAAGTGAATCTGTTTTAACATGTTATTGTCTGTATTAACAGTATATTGTATATATATATATATATACAATTGAAGGGGAAAAATGAATAAACAAAATATTTTTAAATACAATTATGAATAATAAAAAAAAAACAATTTGTTTTGGAGATACTTTTAGGTGTAGGCACACGCCTTCTGTGCGAGGTTCCCGTATAATGTTAATAAGAAGCCATAAATTAATCTTATAGTACTACTCTTCGAGTTAATCTTTAAATATGATCACTATCAGTTTCGTGATTTAGTCGTATTGGTAACAAAGAGTGATAACCACGTGTTGAAAATATTCCTTAACTAAAACTAGAAGCGACATCATTAATATATATCATACTTGTTGAGCTGCTCCTCGGCGGAGTGTAGCATCTTGAGCCGCACCGCGGTGGACAGCGTGCTGTTGTCGATGTGTTGTAGTACAGAATCGAAGAACCGACGCACAGCCCTGTCGTCCATCGCAGCTTCGATCTTCTCCGCGGCTGTCAGCTGGGAGTCACCTACAAACAAGTTTTTTTAGTGACACTTCTTAGGCGCGGTAAAAAAGTAGGGGTAGCGAAAAATCAGTTTGCCTGGCTCGAATGAGGTTCTCATGCTGCTCAGATTTCAAGCGGCAATTGAAAAGACGCAGTGGTAGAATCATTTCTATGGTTAGTAGATTCAAATTGTATGTAAATTTGACTTTTGCAAAATAACCAAACTTATTTTGGTCAAATTTATATATAATTTCATCTAACCTGCTTTAGTGCTTCTGCAGTTATTTAATGCGATTATATTATTATTATTTATGCGAAATAGTATCGATCGGCACTCACGCGCTACCGTTAGCAAATGCATCATGTCGTCGCTGCCATAGGTAAAGCCCTCGGCTGTTTCAGTCGTCCCTGCACCCTCTCTGTCTCCCCACGAAGCATCCTTTGGCGGGTGGTGCGTGCATGCGGTTCTTATTCCAGATAGCAGGCAATCGCGGGGACGACCGGGGCCAACTAAGGCAAAGATCGATAGCAGCTACGGCATGATGCATCTGCTAACGGTAGTGCATGGGTGACGGCCGGCGCTAGCACGCATGAACACGTTGGTGTCGAAAACACACAAAGCAGGTAAAATCAAATTGCATGAATCATTTCTACTATCTATATTAAATGTTTCTTTTTTGTTTTTCTGAAATCTAAGAGCGCGTTCACATCAAATAGCCAGCCGTCGCCAGTGACCAACTGTTATGCAATGTACCACATTTGGTTGTATCATTATTAACCAAAATAATGCAGACTATTTATATTATAAATGTGGCTGATTAATGTTAATAATATCGGGTTCTGCTTTGGGTTACTTTTTATTTTTAATGAATGTAAATTATCTGTCCTACTAGGTGCAGAAAATGGTGGATAAAGTTCTATTTACACTTTAATTTTTAAATTTTGTAGTCGAAAAGATTGACAAGGCAAATAGTGTTCTGTCTGCCATTCTAAACTGGTGCACATGCCATATTTTTTTATAGACTAAAACCAAACCAACAATTAAGTCTTCCAATAAAAAATTGAATTTGTTAATGATACTGATTTTCTGGCTAATAACAATGGAAACTTTAAGTTTACTTAAATAAACTGGTCAGTAAACTCAGAGCCGTCGCATACGAGTTACGAAAATCTAACAATGGACCGTCAGGTAGATCGTACGCTTATTGTGCATTACTATTACTGTTACGTCGTTGCCGTCTACGGTATCCATGATCTATCATGGACCCTTACTACAGCGGGGGCATCACATGTGAGTTGCCGACGCCGTAAAAACCTCTTTAAGTCTTTAATCTCTTCGAGTGGAAAAACCAAACAGCCGTCTGTTTACCTGCTTTTCACTCGAAGTAGCGAATAAAGCGATATTCTCGTATGAAAGATATGGTACAAACGCCATAGGAAGCAAGAAAAAAAAATATTTTTTCTATAATTAAAAATCTGGAGTAGTTAATGAGAATACACTACGGAAAAGTTATGTGGTTATTTTGCCGAGAACAGATGTTCTAATGCCGACATATTGGGATGACCACTATTATTAACTAAGCACAGACCATAATAGACTCCATCGAAATTGACCTGTTCGTTTTTGAGTGATTCAAGCTGACTAAATCATTTCGTTTTATGAATAAAAAAATCTATTATAGCAATATTCCAGACACAAACTCTTTTAACTATAATACTTTATCAGGTATCTACCCGTCGCTTCGCTCGTATGTAGGTCCCGTAATGACGTTTAAGTGCGCCATTTTCTAGTCAAGACAGATCGTAAAATCGTAGGTATAAGGTTAACAAATAGATAGATAGAGTTACTTTCCTATTTACAATATTATTATATATACAATAGTCGTAACGAGTTTACTACATTATAGCATTACCAATTGGCAAGTGTGGCACTAGATGCGGCATGGTGTCCCGAAGGTACGTGTAGTGTTTGATAGTGTGCTCTTCGAACAGCGGCAGCATCGTGGTGCAGTGCTGCGCCGCGTTCAGCACCAGGATCAGCACGCACATGTCTGCACTCACGGTCACGGACATTATCACATACCAAACAAACGTCACATAATGTATTAGTCATACGTGTGAATTAGAGAATAATTCGTTAGAAGTTACCCTATTTTATTTTTAATAGGTATACACGGCTTATCATCATCTTTAGATCCAAAACCAACATCTCATGCAACTGGGTACAATCGAACAATTAACAAAAGAAGGTCTAACAATCAGGGGTACAGGACAGCGAGACCATAGTCACATATCAATTCCTTGGAGAATTGTTGTGTACCTGCGAGTAGGTGAGATTATAACCAATCTCCTGGGGAGTTGCTGCACATTCAATGAAGTTTCAAAACATCAGGAATAAAGCTCCTACTCGTAATCACTTGAAACTTTGTTACAGTGGGCTTTGATGTGAACTAGTACATTAATTGTCGCTTTAACATATAAACCAGCTCGCTTTAATCATACATCTAACTGTGGGAGACTATTGTATATCGTTTTGTTTAGTTTTCTTTTCAATTGCTCTTGTGGGCGTAAACCGTACGAGACTGCGTAACTGACAGCGTGATTTTTGAGGTTGAGACAACCTTGGATTATGACGTCACACCCAACTTTCGTTTGCACACATTTGACATATTGAAATATTTTTAGTGCAGATAATTAACACTCTAATATGTAAATTGTGAAAGAAATAGAACATTTTTCATTTTCATTTTTTCAATTAACAAATCTTATTAGCTCAACGTATTGTCCATTAATAATAAAAATAATTCGATTCTTATATTTAATGAAGTATAATGTGAGTTAATCAAAGTTGGTAATATTCTCCATCATCTCGGGTTCGCAGAGATGCAAATTAAATTGCGTTTTTAGTCAATGTTAAAGAATTCTAAATAATTTCTTAATTTTATAAATTCTATTCTAAATTTTCAAAATTTGTAATATCAAGGATACAAGCTGGGTCGTCGACATCAGGCTCGGGCATGTCGAAGAAAGGGTGCACGGCCAGCAGGCGCGGCGCCAGTGGTAGTACCAGCGTGGCATGCGACGCGCCTAGCCTCTGGGCGCAGCGGAAAGTGGACCGCTTGTCCTACAACATAAGACACATTGAACAAAGCGTAAGGCCACAAAGCGGGAGGCCAGCGGCCCGCCAGCGTAGCACACTAGTCTACGCACAGCTGACTGATAGGCAGCTTGCTCTACTATAAGTAGAGCATCATTCACACGTCTTTGCTTTGTACGTTGATATTGACGTTTTGCCTATTGGAAGTTATCTCTGTAATTCTATCTATCTATAACTTTACGCCTTTCCTTGCACGGTAGGCAGAGAAAACCAAGTATCACATGACTCGGTCCTTACACCAAATCAGAATAGTATACTACCCCAGATGTGACACGCAAGGAATTTAACATATCCTCCCGCTCCCGACGCCAGAGATCGCACTTCCAGAGAACATGATGTGACATTTGCTCGAATTCATGATTTGTCGCTCACATAAAGGCGATGACACAAGTTTAAACGAAAAGAGCTTCGACAACTTCGTTTCCATGCCCAGTTAAAAATTGCGTAACGGGATGACTTCTAACCACTCTTTATTTAATGTCTCGCATTGATTGAAAGAACAGATACAGTGGCGTCCTTTAGTAGAAGTTTCCCATCTTTCTTGCCATACAGACAGCAAAGTTTCTCGTCAATTGGTTTGAACATTCTAAGTATTTTCTTATGATCGCGGTGTTTTAGAAAATAAAGTGTATAATAGTACTAAGAGCTGTCACGACGTCTATAGTCTTTGTGTTTGACGTTTGTTTGTATTACGTCCAATACAACAAAATACAGTTCTGCTTTTTGATTGAGTGCATGAATCACGTGTTACGGCTTCTCGTGAAGTTTTTATTCAACGCTACCAACGCCTTTACGACTGTTGGTTTTCCTTATTTGTGTTAGAGGTGGTATAATTTATGTGTAGTAAGTGTTAACTGTTGTAATAGGATGAGAATGGAAGAGTAAGAGGAGCCGTGCGATGCGGGCGGCGGATCACCGTAGTCGGTCCCCGCTATGATTTTTCTTTAAGTTCGGCTATTTCTCAGTCAGAACAAAAATTGAACCGTAAAAGATCACAGGACACCAATGGAGAAAGAATACGATTACCCATCCTTCCCAATCATCGCCTTCCCTGCAAGTTGTGTATGTACATCCTGATATCTTACAAAATAAAACAAGCTACACAGATGACGATGTTGCTCCGTTTATCGTGCACGTTAGTAAGCAAGACGATACATCCCCTGGTCAAAAAATGACCAAACCGTATTGGTCTCAGCGATATCGCTGAGACCAATACGGTTTGGTCATTTTCTATTTCGACCCCATATTCAGAATATCGCGAAAGATGAAGTCAAGCGTGTTTGTCGAAATCGCACATCGGTGGAGTTTAAAACTCCAGCGGGTGCTAATTCATTACTTGGACATCTCGCATTGCTCCCGGCTAAGTTTGAGGCTAATATACCCTCATTTTACATCACCAGAATGGGTATTGTTAGGGCAGTTCCTGTTGAGTGGTCACTGGAGGAGTTTGTTTCAGCGATTGAGGTCTGGCACAGTAATCAAGGGTAATCAATGAATGGCAACACAGTGTGGGTACCCCCCAGACTGTGGTGTTGACTTTCAGGGGTCAAAAGCTACCATCCAATATTTATTGCTTTTATACATCAATGGCAGTGGACACATATGTGCGCCCGGCAATACAGTGCTTTAAATGCTGCAGGTTTGGGCATGTAACATCCCAATTTAGATCTAGCCCTCGCTGGTTTGTTTGTGCTTAGAGTCATGAGGGAATTTCGTGTTCTAGGCAGACTCCTGCTTGTCTATTTTGCTCAGGCAATCACACTACCAAGGACACTTCCTGCCCGGAGCACTCGCGTCAGAAATAAAAGTTAACGATCTCGCAGGAAACTATATCCTGCAAGATTCACTCCTCCGTTCCCATCACAATTTCCTCGTACATCACCTCAACAGTCCCATGGTAATAATTTGTTACATTCGTTCCCTTCACCAAAAACATCCTACCGAAAAACTGTGGGTACTCCTCGTCACCCTATGGCTGAAGCATCAAGTCCAGGATACGACAAACGTGTTCATGGGATGATCACGGAAGCTCCGGTTTTTTTTTCCTAATGGAAAAACCTTTGTAAAAGCCAGTATTCATCTAAGTAAAACTTCATCCATCTCTCCGAGGAATCATATCCACCGCCCACGTATGTATGTGTATATACATACATCAGTAACATATTCTTTATTCATACTAATATCAATATTCCACACACATCACTCATGCTTATGTAGTAGAAGACCATCACGGCCTCACGTTGAGTAACTGAAAATCTCACAAAAAAACCTGCTATCTTGTTGTATTTGCATATATAGGGTAGCATTCCAAGCAATGATTTCTGTTAAATTACAATCTATTAAATCTAATACTATGGTCGTTCGGTATTGTAATACGCCTATGTACTAGACATACCTGGGGATATCGCTTCAGATTCTCCAAAATTTTATCAATGCACATTTCTAGGCAAGTCTTAGATGCGACGGTGCATGAACCCAGCATTCTGTGGAGACCTTCTCTTACGTCCATTGAGTAGTCCTGTAATCAAAACACTTTAATACATTAATGTTTGTACTGATGACATTTGCAGAAATATCTGTGGTGCAGGTATCAATACATTTGAGATTATAAACAACTGTTATTTATTATGTTAATAAACCTCAAAATCAATCACCAAAGCTATCATAATTTTTATTCTACCTTTAGTTGCAAACAACCATACAGCCCATGTGAAGCGATCACCCATGTAAGCTTACACAAGGCAAGCTTTCCCTAAAACATCCTCACTGATACAGATCTTTGCTTATGGCCTTAATCGCAGGATCACATTTGGATTAACTTCATGTTGATCAGGATGAAACATGAATGACTAAGATTTACGTTTTCAAGCTTGAACCCATCCAATTCAAAGTAAATATATTATTGTTATATTTAATTTAATAGCAATTATGATTACCAAACTATTTCATTATATCTAAATAGCTTTTGAACTAAAAAACAACGGTTTTAATTGTCTTCACGATATTTAATCAATTGCTAAAACAGTAAAAACACTTATCTAATTACTAAAGTCTCCTAAAGATCTTTTAGTTACGGGCGCGGTGCCGTTACCACACACGACTGCCTGAAGGTTAAGAAGGCTTCTTACCTCCAAAGCGCCGAGAATGGTCTCGAGTTGGTCCTCCCGCAGCACGATGTGGTGCGCGATATTGGTGAGGCTGTCGATGGCGCGCAGGCGCACGTCCTCGATCTCGTCGTTGAACATGTCCACGAGGAAGTCCAGCGACGTCGTCGCAAACACCGTGTTCTCCATCGATAGCTGGCACACCGCCTCCACTGCCGCTGTGCGTACCTCTGCACAATATTTTTTCTTGAACAAACTCGTCAAAATTTGCTAAATTAAAAGAAAACGGTCACGCGCGATTTGTGACTCGCACTATTGTTTACTTATAATGAATAATGTGTGTTGTTACAATTGTGTATATAGCTAGCATACACAAACCAATAAATCAATTGACGCACAAAGGCATCCTTTACTCATCAAAACGTAGCGTAATGACTAAATATGTCAGCAATTCAAACCTACTACGAACTAGTCAATAAGAGCTGTGCATTCTACTTTATTCCTCGAACCATAGCAAGGAATTGAGTTAGTAAGCAAAATCGATTCATTGGCTTTCCCTAGGCTATTTCTGTCATGCCAAATGTCAAATTCCAAATTCCTAACTAGTTCTGTCTTACGATGGTTCCAGTAACAAAAGGGTTGTAATTCGATAATTATTTATAGAGACAGTAAACACAAACCAACTAATTTAGGGCTCACAAAAAATATATTAGACTAATTAAAGTCATTCAGTTCTATGTGTCTTCTGTAGAAACACAGTGAACATAGAGTTTGCCTTTGTTAACCAGCAAACTCCTAAAATACTCATCACATCCTCCAGAGTCGACTTCCAGCAACTCCATATAATACTAGTCCAGTCAATACTACAACAACGTGGCACGTACACCAGCACGTTTTACTAGCATGCGGAGAAACGTAATATTTTACTTGTTGAAGAAAGTAACGCGTCAAAAAAGTACAAAGGAACAAAAAACTATATCAGTTTGATATAATAAATAAATAAAAAATCTTTATTTGCCTTTAGACCATCACGGGCACTTAGATAGTGCTGCACAAGAAGTGTATTATTTCAATGTATGTACATTGCCTTATTGTGGTAGCATTATTAGCCACTAAATAAGTGTTGCCAATAGGGGATCCTACAACATTTAAAAAAGTTAGTCAAATTGGATATTTACCACCATAAAAATGGTGACAATTATTCTTTTTTAATAAATAAACCTTTAAATGATGGCAAAAATATGTTTAAAGATTGTTTATTTAAAAATGTCGTATTGATCACTGAACGCGTGACGTCATTTGTAAGTAAACAAACCACCAGAAAAAAAAACTATTATTGCAATTAGTTGATAAATAACAAAAAAAAATGGTACAAATAAATTAGTTAAGTCCTACAAACTTTCAAGTAGCTTTATTTTATCAGAAATAAAATAATAGTTTATACGGCTTGTAGTTTAATTACGTAATGAATGTCACAATGAAATACATAAATAAAGATACGCGTTTTGGGGCATTAAAAGGTTTATTTATTTATAATGATGTTTTTTATGATGATAAATATCCATTATGATTTACTTTCTTGAAAGTAAGATCCATTATTATACAAAACTCAAGCAACCAAGTTAAGTACCCATGAGCTCATCCTCGAGGCCGTGGACGAAGGCGCCGGCCGCACCGCCGGGCAGCAATTGCACGGTGTCCTGGTCCATCCTGGCGCCAGGCGCGTCGTCGGCCCAGCGCCGCCCACTCGCCCACGCGCCCGACCGCACCAACTCCGCGCCGCGCTCGTGCATGCTGCGCTTTTTCTGCAACAGACAAAAACTTGCAACTATTTGGTAAGCTTCTAATGGTCATTTTAGGAAACACAGTAAATTAAAAAGATCCCGGAATATAAAACATGATGAAAAAGTAAGAAATGAATATTTATTGATATGATGTTATTTTATTTGATTTATGATAAAACAGCAATTTTAGGGGAATTGTCTAGACAATAAATAAATAAATAAATATTGTCGGACAAATTACACAGCGCCATCTAGGCCCAAAGTAAGCGTAACTTGTGTTATGGGTACTAGACAACAGTAATCATACTTAAATACATTATTTTTTTTGTAAATACATACTTAATATACATAGAAAATACCCAGACCAAGACAAACAGACATGCACACAAATGTTTGTACTGTGTGGGAATCGAACCCACGAGCGTTGGTGTCAAAGTAGCGTAACAGCGCGTTTCACCACTGCGCCACCGAGCTCGTCCAAATAAATATTCGTACAATAACATAATACATAATGCGAAAGTGTTTTTCGTGAGCAGAGATAGCACAGTGGATAAGGAATCGACCTATTGAATAACAGGTCCCCGGTTCGAATCCCCTCATTTACACTAAATTAGTCTTTTCAAATTTTTTTATAATAGAGATGCGCCGAGTACTCGGTTATTACTTTGTACTCGGCACGTTTTAGAATACTCGCACTCGGCCGAGTACTTGGTTAATGTAATTTATTGTTAAAATATTATTTTCTAAACGTTAATGAAGCGAGTGAGGCGGATTTCTCTGCCTAAGTATGTACATACATACACATTATTATCTCAATACGAAGACAATAAAAATAAATAAGCATATGTAATTTAGGTATTAGAATTGAATCCTTTAAATCATTGAAATGAAAAATGGTTTGAATTCTATAAATTAATACTGGAAGTTTAAACAGAGGCAAGTTTACGATGCAGGAATACTAAGCACTCTGGCCTATCTAGCTACGGGAAGCATACTCGGAGAGCCGAGTTACTCGGCCGAGTACATGATTCGTTAAATATTAAACCGAGTAATACTCGGTACTTGGTTACTCGGTAAATTGTGTACTCGGCGCATCTCTATTTAATATTTGCTCTAATGCTACTAATTAATATTTGCTCGGCGGTGATAGAAACCAGCATGTCCAAAAAATTATATTTCGATAGACATGTGACCTAACCTAAGAAAGGTCTTGATTTTCCTCTGGGTTGTGGAGATCTGAAGGCAGTTGCTCCATGTCAAAATCAGTATCTCCCCATATATTTAGACTTGGGTAGTGGACCCTGACAATCCTAATGGATTAGGAAATGGGACATCGCTAGGAAGAAGCAGAAGAGTTGCGAAAGTGTATTTATCTATATAGAATTAATACTTATCTAAATCTAATAAATATGTTAGTCACCCGTGACCTGTCAGAACCCGTTATATACGTTTTCCCATACATTTCGTGGTCGTATTCGACCACCCGGGTTTCGAAGGGGCCAAAATTTACCTTTTAACCATATAATTTTTGTGAATATCTGAACGAATAAAATAACTCGCACAATAACAAAATAATAACTTCTGATGATGGATAACTCCTATTTTCATGTGTCATGAAAAAAAAACTATTCAATCCTGTCACATAAGTACCTTCATATTACTCATTAGCTGTTTATCCAGGGTCTGCAATAGGAAACGGTCAGAGACACCCCGTGTAGTTCCCAGCAATGTACACGCCAGAGCACGCACTTGCATACGCAAATCGTTGACTGCAGAGCAAATGCGTATGAATGCATCATCCACAAGTCGCATTGTTGTTTCCCCGTCTTGTAATGTCACTGTGCTGAAATTTGATTTGTACATAAGTACATGTGGGCAGTGGCGTAGCGTAGTGGGGGCGGCAGGGGCGGCCCGCCCCGGGCGGCACATTTTAGGGGGCGACAAAATTTCTCAATAAATAATATAAATATTTGCCATTTCATATTTTTATCGCAACTACAAATTCGGACCAATTGAAAAGAGCACGGAATTTTTCATTACTTGTTCTGTGACGAATTCGGGGAATCCCCTTTCTGTAAATATTTAGTAGCAACTGCTGACAACAGCGTTTATACTGACTTGCGGGGATTCCCCGTAGGTATTTTATTTTAAAAACTAAAGGTACGAGTAAGTCCCTTCAAGGAAGTAGGTACTTGTTGCTTGAACAATTCAGAAAGTTTTATTGTTGGATCGTCTGTAGTCCATTTCGCAATTACGATACGAGACGTATCGTAATTTATGTTACGCTTTAAAATTGAAATTTCTGTGCAAATACGTACGTGTAGTGGTTGTGAAATTATTGAGCTTTGTGAAAAATTGAATTTTTCCGTTACGTGTTTTGTGTGTAATTTAAAATCTAACCCGAATAATGCAAAATAATGATGACTGTTCTTGCCGAAAAGTTCTCTAGAATTAATGTATGTAATGTATAGTATACATTAAATTGAAATACCTAAATAAGAGGGCGGCAAAATTGTCTTCCGCCCCGGGCGGCCGACACCCACGCTCGGCCGCTGCATGTGGGATACATATTATGAGAAAATAATAATAATACACTTAGATTAAGGGATTTGAGCAGTGATAGGCCAGTTCTTTACTACAGCACTAAATTCGTGTTTTCGGATTTATGTACATATTTGGAATTACCACTTGTTCGGCAGTGAAGGAATATATAGCGAGAAAACCTGCACGTCCAAGAAATTAACTTATAAAAGACGTGCGACCTTACTTAAGAAAGGTTTGGTTTTCCATCTGGGATGTGAAGGTCTGATGGCAGTTGCTTCATCTAAAAATCAGTCTTCACCAAATCATTAGGCTTAGGTAGCAGAACCTGCCAATCGTAATGTATGATAATTTCTTGGACGTGTGGGCCGCTGAGCAAGTGATAATTATCATTATCACTTGCTCAGCGGTATATGGGATATGTATGTAAATCCGAAAACACGATACGAAAACGAATTTAGTGGTACATGCCAGGATTTGAACCAGGATCCAGTTGCTCAATAGGGCGGCTCCTTATCCACTGGGTTATCACTGCTCTTACTTGATATGCTACATCAAAAAATACATAATAATATTCTCAAGCATTATAAATATCAGTGAATGGCTGAAATAACAGGGAAGGCTGGAAATTTAGTACTGTCAATAACTTACTTCTCTGGATATTTGTTCCCCAGCACCCACACTAACTTCAACGCCACCTCCCGTACAATCTCATAATCATCAGTTAGAGCTGTGCACACATGTTCATATAGAGCTGCACTCAATATCTGTCCACGTTCATGGAGTGTGAGAAGAGCTTGGAATGCTTCGCATCTTACTCTTGCATCCTAGATGTAACATTTGTATGTTCATACCGAGATAAAACTTAACAAAATAAAGATCAGTTTAAAAGTATACCAATTTGTAAAGGCACTTTAAGGGATACTAATTTTATACAAAGACTGACAAAAAAATTTAGCTGTGAATTAAAAACAAAATTGATATATATTTTTTTATTAATATCAGTAGTGACAAGCATATGGTACACCTGTATTAATTCACATTGCCTCTAAACTTTATATTCCAATTGAAATTGAAAAATTTTAATATCTAAATGTATGGAATTTGAGAGAAAACTTTTCAATTCCGAATCAAATATGGTATTTCGAGGTAATTTAAATATGCCTACTGATGTAAGGTAATTACCAAAGCCTATGAACACATGTATACTGGATGAATTACATCCCTGCAGCCAACTCAACAACTCTTCAGGAACTTACTAGTAACCTCACTCACTCACAGGAACATAAACCTCCATAGAGTTGTTACTTGGCTGAAGTTTTCTGTGAGGTACCTACCCAGTAGGGCTGTGTAGATGTTCACATTCTTCTATTAAAAAGCATCGAAACCAAGGCAAACACGTAACATGTTCATGCACATAAATGTTAGTAGTGTAGCCATTACATAGTATTATTGATGAACTTTAGAAAATATAATGAAACTTAAATGACCACAGGCTTTTCTACAAAGTTAAAAAAATCTTGAGGAACCTATGAGCATGTATAAAAAGAGCAATGAATCTTGAACGATGAAGAGAGAGATGTGTATAAGGACTAGATCTTTAGGGTGCTCAATTCTTTCTGCCTAACCCTGTAAGAGACCTGGCATGAATATATACATATATACATAAAAAAACTTTATTATTAACAATAATATCTGTTAACTTTTACAATGAAAATGGAAATGTTCATTCAATTTCATATGTAAAAACATATTTTAGAGGCCTACCTCAGCATGAGAATAGTCCCCAAGAAGCTTTACAATAGCATCAGCTTCTGTGGCTATCTCTACTGTCTTGTCAGACTCCGGGCAGATAGGGTACAACTCACTTATGAGCTGCAAACACCGACATTTTACTTGATGACTAGTATCCTTGAGGTTGTCTTTAGCAACTGCCACCAACCGCATCATTAAGATCTTATCATCATTTAGCTTAGTACCGAGTTTTAATAGTGTTGCAATACCTTGAGCTATGACCTGAAATGATTTGTATGATGTATTAATTAAAAAGTTTCATTAAATACACTTGTGAACCAATTAGCATCCTTTGAAATTATATTACCTTATGGGATGTTTCATTTTTAATCAAACGCATAGTCTCATCTATGAGATTATTCAAGTTAGCTCCGGGGCACTCCAAGCCAATGTCACAAAACAACCACAATATTTTGACCCTAACCACAGATTCTTCTTCTGACTGAAAATGTTCCGATAACTTTTTGATGGCCTCTTCGACGTCCGACTCCTGAAACTGGAGGCAGTCAGAAATGCGCAGCAAAAGCTGCAATGCTTCATCACTAGACTTGCACTTCTCCAATAGTCCCACGAATGCAGCAGCTGAACTACCTATCAGAGGCTTTTTCGCCAAATGTAGTTTTTTAGAAGGCGGGCCATCCTAAAATTAAAAATGATTAAATAACTCAACTATTTATCATAGATATTTGAAAACATATTTAATAAATTTCAAGTACATAAGCCGACAAATAAGGTTATTTGTTTCTGAAATGAGTAAGTACCTACCTGGAATGATTTGTTGTATTCAGCTAAAGCTCTTTTTTTTAGAACAGCTGCCATTTTCTATTTGTATTTCAAGGCGTACTTGTGGAGAGCAGCTTAGACGGTAGAAATAACAATAATTGCTTTGAATAAACAAGACAAGGTAATTTATACTACAAAACCTAAACTAAAACACATAACAGAAGAGATTATTTTAGGGATGTTAAAAAATAATCGATTTTTCTTTTAATCGATTATTATTTTCGTAAAATCGATTTTTTATAATCGATTTTCAAAGTAATATTAATCGATTTTTAATAAATCGATTAAATAAATTACGCGATTAAATCGATTTTCATAAATAGCACCATCTATGGGCCGAATGAAAAAACTCGAAGCATTATTACTTACAAGTTGATTATATAAAAAACGGCGCCATCTGTAGGTATGTATGCGTGTAAATTAGTTTCAGTGTAATGAGTGAGATCTGAGATAATATAATTGTTGGTAAACAATATAAATGTCTTCTAACCGTAAAACACATAATGTCGTCGTTTAGTTTTTAGGGTTCCGTACCCAAAGGGTAAAACGGAACCCTATTACTGAGGCTCCGCTGTCCGTCCGTCCGTCCGTCCGTCTGTCACCAGGCTGTATCTCATGAACGGTGATAGTTAGACAGTTGAAATTTTCACAGGTGATGTATTTCTGTTGCCGCTATAACAACAAATACTAAAAAATAGAATAAAATAAATATTTAAGGGGGCTCCCATACAACAAACGTGATTTTTTTGCTCATTTTTGCTCGATATTGATAACGGCAACAGGTAGACGCTTGAAATTTTCACAAAATATTTAGTTATATATTCACTTTAAGAATAAATAATTAAATTAAAATAAAACAAATATTTAAGGGGGACTCCCATACAACAAACGTGTTTTTTTTTTTGCCGATTTTTTTTAGATAATGGTACGGAACCCTTCGTGCGCGCGTCCGACTCGCACTTGGCCGATTTTTTAATTGTCATTTATTTAAATACTAGTCAAATGTAAAATAGGGTGTGACATTTGTGACAATAATTATTTTTAATTTTGTTATTGTTTAAATTTAAAAATTAACAAAATAATTGTTTTATATTTTTGTTTTTGAGATAATACCGTCGTCGTTTAGTTTTTTAATTGTTATTTTAAGTATCTTATTTTAATACAAGTCACATGTAAAATAGGACTGGACATTTGTGACATTTTTTTTTATTTGAATTATATTTTATTTTTCATTTTCATTATGACTGAGAACAAATTCTCAATCAATAATGATATTTGGGTTCATTACTCCTAAACTTGAAAGTTTAAAAGAACATTTGCTTTGATTTTTAGTTTTGAATTGGTTATTTTTTTATTTGATTTTTAATCTGATTGATTGTTAATATGAATCTCTTAGGTTTATTATTGGAATATGAAAAACATGTAGGATTTTAAATAATAGAAATAATCGATTTTTTTCGCAAAAATCGATTATTTATTTTCATTAAAATCGATTATTGACAAATCGATTAATATTGAATAAAGAAAAATCGATTTTTATTAAATCGATTCTTTTCCATTAATGTCACATCCCTAGATTATTTCCTTTTTTTCTTCTTTTTTTTTATCCCCGAGGGGAAAGGCAAAGGGATCTAGCCCAACAGCAAAGTCTTCAGTTTAGAACACGGTAGACCCACAAAAGAACTAACCCACACACACGGGTGTGCATTAGTCATTCTTCCATGAGGGGCACCCTTCGGAAAATGGGAGGGAGGAGGTGAGATAGTATTGTCTTAGGTTTTCGCGATTGTTACACATTGAATTAAACAATTTTTAACGGAATTATCGCGTATTTTATTTATTTTGTTGAACCTGACGATAAAATACGCGATACTTCCATTAAAAATTGTTTAATTCAAGGAGGTGAGATCTTGCATAAGATACCCTTTCGTGCGAACGAACTGGTGATGTCAGATTCCTACTGACTAAAACCCCCCCTTTAGCCGAGAAGGTGTCAAAGGCTTCATCTGAAGCGATCACCCCAGGGAACGGGGTAACGCAATATTCCCAACGTCTTAATTTGTTGAATAAGTACTAAGGTATCTATCGATATCGATAATGTAATTCAATGTACCCTACTGAATCTGCACTGGTCGAGTACCAGTAGAAATCGGGCATAATACGCAAATATTAAACTTATGACTAATATGAATTAAGTTTATAATTGATTCCATGGATAACACCGCCATCTATTGTCGAGTAACAGTATTTGCTCGATAACCAAACCCAGTGACTTGAGATTGCAAAACATCGTGAATACATTCTGCACTCTAGCAAAATACTCTATTCTGACAACGTGAAGGTATATTTTCAAATGTATCATTTGTTGATTTCAGCTACTTTTGACTAAAACAAATATGTACGACCTATCATAGCTATTTTTTATTTGTAGTGCATTATAGGATAATCGGTTTGTGAGTTTGGCAACATTGGCGTCAACGGTTTTTGTACTAATTTTGTTACTTAACACTTCTACTTGTTTTTCTATTCCGTGGTTTAGAACCATTTCAAAATCTTAATTCTATGTTCTAGCTTCAGGAACTGTGCGTGCTGAAAAAATATTTGGGAAGGGTACCCAATCAACGCAGTTTCATTACCACCCTAAACGATAGCGATTTTTACAAGGTTTTCTTGATGAACTTATTCACGACTTCCAAAAAGTGCATAAACGTGTTATATTTGAGTTGTTTCATTACTGTATAATATCACTACTACTTATGTTACAAAATACTATTGATATTGTCACATAAAACTATTTTTTTACTGAATTTTAAAAATTTCAAATATAACAACAATGTCACTACCTAGTCAAAAGCGCAGAAAGAAGTTGATTTTTTTTTGGTTCTTTTTATCCCCGAGGGGAAAGGCAAAGGGATCTAGCCCATACAGCCAAGTCATCAGTTTAGAACCATTTGAAAATCTTAATTCTATGTTCCAGCTTCAGGAACTGTGCTGAAAAAATACTTGGGAAGGGTACTTCGACCCAATCAACCCAGTTTAAATACCACCCGTAAAACGATAGAAATTTTACAAGGTTTTCTTGATGAACTTGTTCACGTCTTCCAAAAAGTGCATAAACGTGTTATATTTGAGTTTTTTCATTATTGTATAATTGCACTAGCACTTATGTTACAAAATACTATCGAAATTGTCACATAAAACTAATTTTACACTGAATTGTAAAAATAATATGTTGCAGGGTTACCAACTCCTAAAAATATTTGTCCCTGAAATATAGATTAGAAACACCTAAAATGTACTAAAGTAATTAACACAAATTTTAGTTTAAACTAGCTGTGCCCGCGACTTCGTCCGCGTGGAATATTTTTTTATTTATATCATTAAAAATAAATAAAAGTAGCCTAAGTTACTCCTTATTACATCAGCTATCTGCCCGTAAAAGTTCCGTCAAAGTTGGTCCAGCTGCTTCAGAGATTAGCCGGAACAAACAGACAGACAAAAATTGAAAAAATATTCATTTTGGTATATGTACCGTGTGTATCCATATGTATCCATCCATCCATTTAGTAAAAAGCAGTTATTTTAATATTACAAACAGACACTCCAATTTTATTTATCTGTATTGATGTATAGATATAGATTATAGTGGCTTTTAATTTGTGCTCACAAGCCATACCAAATTACACGTAACAGAAGATTAATTTTGTAAACGTAATTACGACTGAAAGATAATTAAATACTTTAGTATTGATATTGCGACAATCCCGATAAATATATGGCGGTAAATACCCAGTGCCAAACGCTTAAACATTTCAACCAAAGGACTAGCCTCATGGTAGCCTTATTCTCCTCTGCTATGGTACAAACTACAAGACAATGTGATCCATTGTGTGTATAAAAACTATTTGCATAATCGATTTTCTAACAGTCTTATAATCGTTCCGGTGACATCATAAAGTGTTGTACCTACTAAAAATGCCAAACTATCTGTCCATTTATTTCATGCAAAAAGAGGTAGAACACTTCTTCTAGTACAAAAAGATAAAGTCACCTTTCACATGTAAGTTATTTGTTTTATTAATTATTGCTATATTTATATTATAGAAATTAAAATGGTACGATAACGATTAATACATGAGATTTCAATTATTTAATCGAGTACTGATGCAATAGAATCATTTTCTACGACTACTCCATGTAATTTTTAACCAATTACATAGTATAATAATGGCTTAAAATAGCCTAATCCACGGCATAATAAATTAATCTATCTATAACTTCACACCAAATCCCTTACGGGGTAGGCAAAGAGAACCGAGCGCCACGCGACTCGATCCTTACATACCTCACTTGCTTCTTTAACATTCATTGCTCTTTTCATGCACGCTCGCCGGTTTCCAGGGCTCCTGACATCACCTTCTGATAGAACACGACCAATTTGATCATGGTAGGAAAGTCTTGGCCTTCCTACATCCTTCCACTTTTGCATTGTATATCTGCTTCGTCATTCTTTCATCCTGCATTCTTTCTACATGTCCGAACCAACGGAGCATGCTTCTTGTTATTTTAACACCGACGCTCTCTTTCAGACCAACTCTGCTTCTAACCTCATCATTGCGAATACGGTATACAAGCGTTACGCCACAAATTTTGTGCAACATTCGTCGTGTCGTGTACATTCGTCGATCTTATTCTCTGTAGACAACTATCGAGATACAGAATAAACAGCCTAGCAGACAACATGCTAGCCCAGTAAAATTCATGTTTGACACCAATTTTAACATAAAACCAGGGTGACATGTTGTCATCTATTCACACACATGCTGAGCAATCCTTGCAGGTGGACTGCACAGCACGGAGTAGTGAACCGTCAATCCCATATCTCGGCAATATGCACCACAGTTCCTTTCGCACAACCCCAAGAAATGCCTTCTCATGATCCACAAAACCTTTTGGACTGTGGCCAGATGCTTCTCTATGATATTGCGGAGCGAGAAAACTTGGTCCGTATATCCCCTTGCATTTCGAAATCCTCCCTGTGCCTCCCACAGCATTTCGTCAGGTTTCACCCTCATTCGCCTTTCAATTACCTTTGCATATACTTTTGCTGCTAAGCTGATCAAATTGATGCCCCTATAGCTGGCGCAGTCCATGCGTGATTCCTTGCCTTTATACAAGGGTACGATGACTGCGCGTCCCCAGTCCATTGGGACCCTTCCAGTTCTCCAGCATAGGTTGCATAAGTACCCGAAGGCGTCCCGGACGTAAGTGCCATCTAGTTTGATCATCTCAGCTGAGATCATATCAATTCCCTGTGACTTTCCATTTTTCAAACCATACGAATCGACCATTCAATCTCATCCATAGTTATACCTTTATCGGACGCCGCCAACTTGGAGTGAGCATCAGACTCACTCTCATTATCAGCATCCGAGGCACATTCATACATTTCTTCAAAATATTCACTCCACCGTTCTAACACTTCTTGAGTGTTTGTAAGAATGATACCAGCTTTAGACTTAATCTTGTTCATACTGGATGCCGACGAATTACCCCGAGACTTCTTTATCTCTCTCCAAAAGAGTTTCAGTTTCAGTCAGCCTGTCTTCCTCATTCATAATTTGTCTTTCACGCTTCTCTTTCACTAAAGCCTTGGTTTCATTCTTGCATAGACGGTACATTTTTTTTTTCTTCTATCTCATACTTTCATTGTTTTATACCTCTTTGCGCATCCACGTGCTTCTTTTGCACTATCCACCATATTTTCTTTCAGAACTTTCCAGCAATTATCTACATCTGTGCCGAAAAGACTTGCATTTGCAAAACGACAAACATTCTGCTTACACTTTCATCTTGCAATTTTTCACTCCTTATCCTTTCATGATCTCCGAAAGGGATACGCACTCGCTAATGCCTCCACTTCTTGTAAAGTCCCACAAACCGGCTTACCACCGTAATGGTCCGTTTCAAGAGTGGGACCTCTAAAGGCTCTTGTATCCATTATAGTATTTCGGACACGTCTATCAATTATAATCAAATCAATCACACTTTTTTGGTCATTCCGTCTCCATGTACACGTATGTGTGAGTATCCTTGTGACGAAATATAATAAAATATTTTAATAAATTAATCGTTACAATATTTACGAGACTCGTAGTCACGTGACCACGTCCACAACGAGGTTACAACTACATAGACTAATTTTGCAATTATACGTTCACTAGCAAAACAATACTCCATTCACAAATACATAAACAGCCATTTTAGATTTTCAGGGAATTCCAACCCAGTAATCATTTTGAAATCGGCATATAATATGTAGATTGGAATATCGGTATCGATAAAAAAAAATATTTATTATAGGCGTATAAATACGCGGATGCGGAGGTTAACGGAGGCGGAGGTGAAAGTGGATGTAGAAAAAATAGTAATTTATAGTTCATTGTAACTATTAAAAGTACATTGTTTTTATTTCAAATACATACGTTCATAGTACACTTAAGGAAACATATAAATAAACATTACCTTCTAGTAATCACAATTAAGGAGAGGCAAATTATATTTTGCGGCTTTATCACACGATTTCTAAGGAGTTCATAAATTAAGTCATCTGAACTTAAAATGATAGTTCACTTGGCATTGAACTTGGTGGCGCCGATAAGTACGTGCGCACGATGGGAGAAAAAGCTTTATATTTATTGTTATTTCTCCACCACAATAAAGGGTCATCGTCGGTTTTGTTTTGATTTAATTAGAATTACATCACATCGGTAAAACTTCGTACGTACGTACAACTCGTCCAAGCAATTCGACAGGTTGAGTCCTGTCGTGTATCATTTGACAAATGACATACGCCCGGCCTCACCCCAACCGTGTTCCCGCCGCGCACTCGTTGATTCTTTACATAAATAAACCTCCGATACAGCTCCGCAAAAAATGTACGGAAGCGGTGGCGAAGGCGCGATTTCTTGCGGAACTTCCGCAGTAACGGAGGCGGAGGCGAAGATCCGTTACAACCCTAGTAAAAAGGTAAAGGTTTACAGTATGTTATAAACCCCCTGAGTGTAGTAGGCAAATTGTACGTAAAAATTCTGATTGAAAGAGTGATGTCAGTAACAGAATCGAAAATTTGGGATATGCAAGCTGGCTGTTTTCTGCACATTCATTGACTTCGAAAAGGCTTATATAGAGTAGCGAGGAACGAGCATTGGACTACTGTCTCCATGTATGAAGTGGATAGTATTTTCATACGGCCACTCGAGTCCCTGTATATGGATTCGAGTGCTTGTGTCAGGGTAAATGGGGTCTGTACAGAATGAATCAGCATCGAATGTGGTGTTAGGCAGGACTGTGTAGCATCCCCTTGGCTGTTTAACTTATTCATGGACAATTGTTTGATAGACTTAACTGACTGTGGAATAAAAATTAATGAGTCAGTATTTAAAACCCTGTTGTACGCCGATGATCAAGTTCTTCTTGCATCTTCGACGGAAGAACTACAACAAATGGTTACTGTAACGAATGAGGCCTTTAAAAGGTAAGGTATGAAAATAAATGTAATGAAAACGCAAGTGATGGTGTTTGAAAGGGATGATACTGTTATAGATTGCCAGATAATGATCGGAAATGAAAAAGTGGAACAAGTGAATGAATTTATTTATCAAGGTTCTATGTTTACGAGAGATGGAAAATGTGAGGGCGATATTGAAAGAAGAGTGAAAGAGTAGGAAACCTTATTAATGGTGCATTATACTCCCTGGTAACAAGCGATATGTCTATAAGTTTCGAGTCGGACTTTGATCCGCTAATAGTTGTACATACAGTCGTTAAAATATTTCGTTTTTAATACAAACTGAATACCGCAACTAAAGGAAGAATTATTACCCTTACGTACCTATTCGATATTCCATAAAACTGTACCAGCGTATGGAGAATTACCTACATATGAAATGAAATACTTTTTGTACTGTTTTTGAAGTGATTTTTTGCGATAAATTCGAAATTAACGCAGTGTATTTGTGTTGATTGTTTTAAAGACTAATCTTACATGTTATTTACTTTTTCGAAATCAGAGTAATATGACTGGAAATAATTTTAGCCTGTCGAACTCGGGAACACGTAATAATTTACATAATTAATTTGTTGACCAAAGGCTGTTGAAAAATCTAGGTACATAAAGGTTTTAATTTACGTTTTGAAATATTTCTTGTCTAATAACTATTTTCGTTCCATTCGAGAGGAAAGAGGTTAGGCGAACGTAGAAAGGTGTAAATTATTCAGCCAATAATTTGTACCCTGTAACTATTCTTTTCTCTTCCCGATAGGCTTGCCAGAAGTTCGCAGGTCTAGGTCGCCGTTAGTTTGAGTACCTTAAATGGCACAAATGTTTGGAGTCGTCATCCAATTGGCTAAAATTAAAGAAATACAAGACAAAAATTGGAATTTGTATGATCTGTGGTGAACAAATGACTGAGCCAGATTGGGCTAAGTTTTGATTTAATTTAAAATTACAAATAGAAAAAATATATTATATAAAACATATTGTGATTGCATCTTGTACACCTAACATTAACTGAATTCCATGACGACTCATTTCTAGTGGAAAAGTATTGAGCAAAATTTCATAAACTTGGCTATAATTTTTCCTGCCTCTATAGTTAGTTCCTCAACACCCACTGAAACTAAACCAAATTGCTGTTACTACATGCTTTAACCTGTCAGATCCTGTTGTATACTTTCCGCCGTAACACTCATTACTGACACCAGTCACTCGGGGCTTGACGGGTTAAGTGATTAACTCTAATTTATGTTGATCAAAAGGAGAATTCAACCCAGCCGTTGATAATTGCTCAATAATATAGTTGTGATTGCAAATTGCTTATCCTTTAATTATACCGTGGGGAATCTTACAAGTGAAATTCCCACAAATATAACGTTATATTAAAGTTTCTTAGTCACTGTGGCGCTCGTGGCTTTGAACAGTGTACATGGATTTGCACTCTTTAATAGTACCTTATCTTAATGGTGACATTGATATGCTATATATCTTTTACATATTAAAATCAAGATTGATGGAACTTATGTTTCCAAGAGTGACACAATCAATATAATACTATATATTTTTTTTATAGTATATAGTAGTATAATATGGATGGAGAAAATGTCTACCAGCATTCAGGTTGGAAATTTTCTGACATCCTCTTGAACATCCAATTAGCATAAGAGCCTGACGTAGGTTCCAGGAAAAATTCTTATAGTATGTAGGCTCTGTTACAAATAGACTGTCAAAGTCCCTTCTAATTGATAGTAGAAGTTTTCTACCAATAAATAAGTATCTGAAGATTTTCAGAGACGTGATTTGTTTACTCTGCGTGTATTCAGGTTCTCTAAAAGCCTAGTAATTTACTTATCCAGCCCAATGTTATCTACCAATGTAATTTAAATGTGTACTTATCATTTCCCATGTATGTAGAAACCGTTTATCAACAACTTTTTAATTATTTAACTATATCATCATCATCATATCAGCTGAAAGACATCCACTGCTGAACATAGGCCTACCCTTTATTACATATCTATGCTCAAATACATTATGACTAACAATTTAATTTTTCAGAAATATGATTGATTAGAATGGCATGTGATTCCAACATGATTAACAGTCAACTTTTGGCAAAGAGCTGCTTAGATGAGAGCATGGAGGTGCAAGTCCCCACTGCAGTGTCCAGCCATTGGAAGGAATTTGTGTGTGGCGGCGGTGCAGCCTTTTGCAATATATTGATTAGCTATCCTCTCAACAAACTCATATTTAGACAGGTAATTAAACATGCAAATTGAAAAACATGGTTGGTTTCACTTCACACTAATTATATAGACCAACTTTTCAAAGATTTTTCATCACTTTAAACAGGCAATGAATAGAATTCATAATGATGTACTGAGATATATACAATCTTATTTAATTAGTAAATGTTTAGGTTTTGCACTGAGAGTTCACCATTTTGCTGTGTTGACTTGTTTATTTGGTGTCTGGCATAGATTGCATTTGGACTGGTTTTCTTCATTATTTATATAAATAACATAATACTCGCACTATCTGATTACTAATTCTATCCACTGAAACATCCACGGGAACACAAGTTCCCATAGAAAATGTTTCAAATGGATGATTTTTAGATCTCATTTTGACAATTATGTCGAATAAGTTTGTCAAAGTCAGGTTCCTCATTAAGAATTACAAAAGATTTTTACTGTATTGAAAATATTTAATTTGCAACATTGACCTGAACCTCTTACGATTTCATATATATGTATAATTAATTATTAATTTATTTATTTTTTATTTAAGATGATGCATGGAGTTGAGACAACATATGCTTTACATCAATTACAAAAAGAAGGTTTGGCATATCTGTACCGGGGCATGCTGCCCCCTCTGTTACAGAGGTCGCTGTCCATGTCTCTTATGTTTGGAGTATATGATGAATGTTTACAACCACTTCTGAGATATAAAGTAGATCTATATGGGGCCAAGGTAACGGCTGGAGTTATGGCGGGCTGCGCTGAAGCAATACTCATGCCATTTGAAAGAGTACAAACATTACTTATTCATCCAAAGTTTCACCAAAAATTCAAAAATACAGCGGATGCTTCAAGTCACATCTTTAGACACTATGGTATCAAAGAGTTTTACCGGGGATTGGTCCCAATTTTGCTCCGAAATGGGCCATCCAATGCAATGTTTTTCATTATTCGAGATGAAATACAACATCGTTTACCACAGCGAGAAGAACTATTTTATCAAGGCATGCAAAATTTTTTGGCTGGAGCGTCAATAGGGGCCTTTTTAAGCACGCTGTTCTACCCCTTGAATGTAATCAAGATCTCTATGCAATGTGAACTTGGCACTCCACATAGAACAATGACACATGAATTTAGGTACATACTACGTAAACGCTGTTTTAAGTTTTCTAATTTCTACCATGGAGCATTATTGAATATATCTCGAGCATTTTTGAGCTGGGGCATTATAAATGCATCTTATGATATATTTAGAAAAATCCTGTACTCCTAGTCAATATGCTTGTATTTTATTAATTGTTACTAGATAAATTTTGTTTGTTATTTATTTATGTTAATAATTGGTGCTGTGTATGTGTTATAAACATCTTGTATGCAAGTGTTGATTATGTGCCTGTGATACAGTCGCTTATTCTTAAGGTTAAACAAAAGAGATTAATTTGCTTTGATTATCAAGAGATGGCGCTAGGATTGAGCGAAACAGCATTTTAATGTTTTTTAATGCATAATATTTTTTTCAATTATTTTCATCGATATATTTTCCCTGCATTATTGAAGTATCTATAACTACTTTAATGAAGTTGATTTCATTCTTACATTAATTTATATAATGCGGGACTTAACGCGTAATTTAGGTAAAAATATTACCTTTGTTTTTCCCCATGTAAACATTCAAGTTGACGGATTTTTTATTGCCGGCCCGTACGTTGATTTCAATCTGGTTAAATGAATTGTGAGTTATATCCTGCTTCACTCATATGCTTTTATTGCCTATTGTTGACATAGACAATAGAATTTGAATATTGATGATTAAAACTGATCTATTTCTTTTGTTTATCTTTACGTTTAGATATTATTCCCATAAAAGTATTCCTTTAGCATAGGTAAAAACCATTCTCAAGATAGCGAATAAACAGTCACGTATATATGCAGATGTGAACGCTGTACTAATTATTTATTGTGCGATTTGTACAAGTTTTGTTTTATGTAACTTGCAGCATTTACATAATTGTGAATAATATTACAATCAAATTCAACTCATATTATATGCCTTATTATTATTGCAATTGTAATTTATACCCTATGTTAAAAAAATATATGTTGCTTTTAAGTGTCTTGATCAAAGATGTCTTTAATAAAAAGATACATAGGATGCCCTCAAATTGTGCTATGGTGCTGGCTCATTAACAAGCCAGTTTCATAGCACAAAGAATTAGCCGAAGATTCGTATCGACTGCCAAGGCATTCGCAACACCCTTACCCCCATGTTTGCAAATTGGTTTCAATGCAATATGTACAACATTTATTTATTTTACTTGACATTATATGACATTATAATAGGCACTAAAAAGTCTCATATTTTGGATGTTAATGTTACGAGAAAAATTTACTGTGAATACTCATAGATATTATATATGAAATAGAATTAATGAGTTTTATATTACTAAGTAAACTAACGGATGCTCTGTTAGTTACAGAACTATCTTGCAGAACTTTGAAGATTCTCTTACAGATTCTATTACCATTGCGCGCGGTCTATTTGTGCGGGTGTTAAATTTGTGATGGAGCTACTAGAGGAGACAGACAACTGGGAACAGAATTTGTGGTTATTGTAGTGAGGACATCCCTGCGCCCGGGAACTGGTAGATTTTTTTTTCTTAAAATTCCCACTAGCCACTTGCAGTTTCATCATCAGTGGTGAGAACTAGGAATAGGTAATCGGTGTGGTGGCATTCAAAATCCGAGGGGCCCGCTACTCGCGCTCATAATAGCGCCGTGCGCACAGGTGAGTTGAAGTATCTGCAGTCGGTTAGTTATTAACAAATTTGGTTAATTACACAGGGATGTTTGGCGCTCATATTCCTACACAGAAGAAGAAAACGTTTTTAACACCTAAATATTATTGAATATATCTATAAATCCCATTAATAATAAGATTAATGAATATTAATCAGATATGATAGTTATGGCAGGCGTTCGTCTCTTTTCTGTAATAGCCCAGTGCCGGTACCTCCCTCCGTCCCTCCAGATCACATGAAATAACATAATAATTACCCACATATTCGTAATAGTCGCAGTAGGTACTTGCTAAGACTTCCATAGGTATATTATTCCACTTGGAGCGGATCATAGTGAATGTACTACATTACATCAATCTTTTCGAAGGAGCCCCTACACGTTGGATCCATGCCCCCGCGCACGCTTATCAAACTACCGGGATAAATACCCGTGCCTAGAGACAGATAAAGTTACCGAAATAAATAAAGCTAATAAAAGAAAACGAAATCAATGCACCTACTTATTTTTTTTATTTTGCTAGATAGCTAGCAGCACTTCATTGGAATTTTTGAAAAAAATTAAAACACTAGTCAAGTAATGTCGGCCATTGCCAGTCTAATGATAGTCTACTCGCAACTCATGCGCTACCTGGAGGATCACTCGCTAATTAATGATCGTCAATACGGGTTCAGACCATATCGATCTACGGGTGATCTTCTAGCTTACGTAACTCATCTGCGGGTGAAGCTATGGACAAGCACGGCGAATTTTTGGCAATTAGCCTAGATATTGCCAAAGCTTTTGATCGGGTTTGGCATCGCGCGCTTCTCTCCAAGCTTCCAGCATATGGTATGGTACCACCTCGCTTTTGCGCTTGGATCGCTGCTTTTCTCCATAACGCAGCATACAAGTTCTTTGCGACGGTCAGTCTTTACAGTTTCTACGTGTGAACGCCGGGGTCCTCCAAGGCTCAGTCATGTCGCCCACTTTGTTTTAACTGCATATCAATGACATGTTAGCACTTGGTAACATTCATTGCTATGCAGATGATAGTACGGTTCATGCACGATATGTTGGAAGACCCGCGATAAGACAGGCCGAAGTAGAGGATAAAAGACGTGCACTTGTCGTTGAGCTCGACCGGGTGTTGGATTGTATTTCACGATGGGGTTCTGACAACTTGGTTGAGTTCATTGCCAAGAAAACTCAGGCTTGCGCAATTAGTGCCAAGGTCACTCCATTCTATCCTGTTCCCGCTCTTCAGAGTACCCCTTTGCAGATACATGATAGCCTTACCATCCTCGGCATCAACATCAGGGGCGACCTCAACCCCAAAGACTATATCGAGAGTGTTATTTCCATGGCCTCTAAAAACCTCGGAATCCTGAACAGGGTCAGACGGTTCTTCACGCCAGAGCAACGCTGCCTTCTATACAATGCGCAAGTTCGCCCATGCGTGGAGTAGGTACTGTTCTCACCTTTGGGACGGGTCCGCCAAATATCTACTTGACGCTCTCGATAGAATGCAGCGGCGCGCTATACGCATCATAGACAGCGCTGAGGTCACTAACTCCCTTGAACCTCTTCAGCTGCGTAGGGATATTGGTAGCTTGAGTGTTCTCTACCGTATTTACCATGTGAAATGTTCTGAGGAGCTTTTCAATCTCGTCCCTCCGTCTGCCTTCCTCCTCCGGATCACATCATCATCATTGTGCTGGACTGAGATCGCATCCACATAGAGTTGGGTGGGTCGGTGACCTTCCGTACTAAGAGATTCAGCGACACATTTCTCTGTCGGACTGTCAAAATGTGGAATTCGCTTCCGGCGCATGTGTTCCCGTCCTCCTATAATCCTGGGTCGTTCAGACCATGTGTGAAGAGGCACCTTAGCCGGCCATCAAGGGTGGGACAGTCAGCACAGCGGTAATCACTGTGATGGATGTTCTCTCATCTGGTTTTCATTGACGCTTTCCATCAGGCGCACTGAAGACATTTTGGCAGGCCACATAAAAAAAAAGTCTACGGTCCAAGTTTTTAGCGTTGTAGGCAGAGAATCGGGCGTCACATAATTCAGTCCTTACATACCTAATTCGCTTCGTTAACTCTTTTCCTGAACGCTCACCGGTTCATAATGCCCCAGCATCACCTAAAAATACGATTAATTTGGTCGTAACAGGTGAATCTGTAGATGGATTTATTAATATTACTCCTCCGTAGAGCACGTTAGTCGATGGTCGTCTATTATGTTATAATTGGCTAAAGTCGATAAGCTAAGCTAAAACAGTCGTCATGGGGCTGCATGAACATACTGGTCTCCACCAGCCCGCAGTACATTAGTGCTGCAGAATGAGGTTTAATCTATAAACCCCGCTCGATTGAAGAGATCCATGGTGGGAAAACGTTTTCTTCTTTTGAACGGACACGTACACATGCCACAGACTAAGATACGTCCCTCAATATATATGCAATTGGCTATAATATGTTGTAACACACCGATAAACAAAACTTATATTCGCTTCTTGTTACAATACGCCATTTAAATTTTTTGGTAAGATGATTATGAAAAGATATAAACTAAGTATTTATTACATAAGATATATCGTGTGTGAAAAGTATGAAGAGACTCGCAACTTTGAAAACATTGGGTATATGAAACATAAATTCGTGGAAACCAAATAAACCATTGTGTCATAATTTATTTTCTTATCAAAAGTGCAATCCCATGTAAGCTATTATGCGAGAGGAAATAATAGCAGTAGGTAAGTAATAAATTTCCTGGCTTTTAATTGTACACATTCCACAGAATCAAACACAGAATGAAAGTTGACGCGACAGAATAGTGGAATCAAATATTTTTTAAATATGGCAGTCGGCAAATAATGTTATATTTAGTATCATTGCTGAAAGTCGCGTGTGTTATATTGGTTGGTATGTATGTACAGTAAACCTTTTTTTACCCGTTTACATAATATCTCATTTTGTAATATCTTATATAGGAAATTGCACTCTAATAGTATGCATAATGCACAGTGTTTTTCTTAAGAACTTCCATGTCCAACGCGTATTTTTTATGCATAGATATTTATCGGTACCTATCTCAGAAATACCTTAATCGATTTTAATAAATTGAAACTGTATTCTATTAACGTATATTCGTTTATCGGTCAATATCAGAATTTCAGTATTTGTTTTGTTTACTACGGTAGGTACGAGTAGTTTGATTATTATTTCACGAGTGATGATTCCCTCTAGTGATGGTCCTATATAATTTGGTGATAAACTGAAAAGTTATATATTAAAAATGTATAAGTAATTAAAAATTGTAACCGACTTCGTGGACGTCGGCACTAGTAGATTAAAGTGACAATGTGAATATGTGTTTTACTTTTTAATAAGAAAGTATAAACATGGGTAATTGCAATGAATGCACAGAATAAGAATAGTAGTTGAAAAGGCCAAGTACGAGAAGAGAGTAGATTTAATATGAAAACCAATGCAACTTTAGTCAACCTCCGATGCTAAGCGACCATTAAGAGGTTTATCTATTTTTTTTATAAATATTCAACTTTTTGTATTCCTGAACTATGCGTATTAGTAGAACGTGACGGCCGATCATTCTACAACGCCACTACGACGCAAACTACTACGAGTCGCAAACGTTGAACGTTTATGTTTAATGTGATAGGTAAGTATTCCGACTCTTTTGTTCATACCAATGCTATGGTGCAATTTACATTGCAGTCTCCATCATCATAGTGTGAAAAAAGCGTATTTTTATTTTACGTTCACAACGGGGCTCATAACTTGTTGCCAGTCAGCGACTGACAATTCGTTTTGTTTGGCCCCGACTTTAGGTACTTGAAGTGGAGCAGGTGATCTCATTGTAGAAGCGTACCGTACCCGATACATACTAATAATGTTTTCTTTGGTTATAACGACACTGCTTAAAAGGTATTTGGTCATGGTACAAAACAGCCCCTGTGGAGTTTTCAATTGGAATGAATTGTTACATATTTGTGATATTAATTTAATTATGTTTTATTTCATTATTGTTTTTGATTATTAACAAGTAATCCTCTTGTATGTTTTCTAGATTATACTGCGCCACCTATCTGCCTGATTTTTCTTTTTCTTTCCTCTACCCTAATACAACCTTAGGGTAGAAGAGATTGATATGCGATAAGACCGCCTTTTGTACATTAATTATAAGTTAATTTCGTGTATTTTACTGTTTCGTGTGGTGCAATAAAGAATATTGTAGGTATTGTATTGTATGTAATAATTTATTATAGAAAAAGATATACATTTAAGATCGGAATATTTGAGTTGTTTTCTAATTTTTAATTTATATTTTTAAATAATTTTAATATTTTATTAGATATTTCAGTAATTTAATTAATTCTAATATAATATTATTTGAATTTTACTACACATCACCTTGACGTTGAGTTTAATTTGTTTCCTTCCTTGTTGTCCCTGTACGAAGCGGGTGCAATAATTTAAATAGTGCCCGTTATAGCACACGTCCCAGCTTTATGTCATCATGGGTTACCTATATATTATCATCGGCTAGTATCTAGTCCACGCGTAGTATTTTGACCAGCCCCGTGCTGTAGTCCTACTCTGGGGCTCGATCCCCGTAGATAAACATTTGTATGCATGAACTAGTATGTTTGCCATAGTTTTGTATTCTGTGTATTATAAATATCCGTTATCCTAGTCACAGTCAATAACTGTAAGTGTAACCATTTAAGCAACTAGTTCTTTTTTCATCTAGTATCTTTTCGGATTTTTACAGGATATTTCCTGAACTTGTTTTACTATAAACATTGGATAGTTAGAGTCAGAGAAGCGAAACCATCTATTCTTCAATTTTTAAGGAACACATATTACAGACCAACCTGCAATTTCTATTCATAAATAATATAAAACAATAAATTACCATTTCATTTCTATGGTAGATACATTAAGAAAGTTAATTAATAATAATAATAAATATTGTCGGACAAATTACACAGCGCCATCTAGCCCCAAAGTAAGCGAAGCTTGTGTTATGGGTACTAGACAACTGATAAACATATGTAAATACATTTTTTTGTAAATACATACTTATTATACATAGAAAATACCCAGACCAAGACAAACAGACATGTTCATGCACACAAATGTTTGTACTGTGTGGGAATCGAACCCACGAGCGTTGGTGTCAAAGTAGCGTGACAACGCGTTTCACCACTGCGCCACCGAGCTCGTCATTGAAAAGTTGTTTATGTTGTTGTTTATCTACTCTGTGATTCTAAATTTTTGTAAATTAAATATTTGTGTTATTTTAATTTAACTATTTATTCTTAAAGTGAATATATAACTAAATATTCTGTGAATATTTCAAGCGTCTACCTGTTGCCGTTATCAATATCGAGTAAAAAAAAACACGTTTGTTGTAGTATTTGTTGTTATAGCGGCAACAGAAATATATCATCTGTGAGAATTTCAACTGTCTAATTATCACGGTTCATGAGATACAGCCTGGTGACAGACGGACGGACAGTGGAGTCTCAGTAATAGGGTTCCGTTTTACCCACACCTCCAAGAAAGTATATTTCGAAAGATGTGGGACACAGGTCTGGGTTTTTCCGCTCTGGTTTGTGGAGATCTGACGGCAAACGCTCAAAGTCAAAGTCAGTAGATAAGGAGTGAAATAACAGTAGGAAGAAAAATGCGAAGCTAACTTAAATTAGGTAAGGTAGATACTGTCGTTAGTTTTCGAGTGTGTAATCTTACATATTTTGATTGTGAACCATTACCTAAAAGAGATACGAGGAAAAGAAAAGAAAACGTTTTTGAATCCTTTTACGCTTTGATGTCGTGGGTTTTTGAAATGTTTTATTTGAAGTTTTTTTCGTCGTGGGGTTTTTAAATTATTAATTTATGTTTTTGTTTATATTACTAAATACCTAGTCTAATTGTAATAATCAATACAATACTTTTGAAGTTATAATTATATGGTTTTGCTACCGACACTGGGGATGGGGAACGTCTATCAAATTCGGTATTGAAACCAAATACTCATAACGTCCAAATCTCAGTTTGTCTTAACTGCAAGACGCGAGAGTCTCGCAGGCAGGCTGTTCTTGCTCAAATCTTGCAGGGGTCAGTCATGGTCTTGCTACAATTAGGCGGTCTTGGTCTTGGTCTGACCAAGATCGATTTTGGGCAACACTAATTAGATTACGCTGTGTAATTTGACAGAAAATATTTATATATTTTTATAAGTAGGTATATTTATGACACGTCTAAATAGGTAATTACGACCTCTGCCGTCGGAGGTCCCAAAAAAAACCGAAATTATTTATAAAGAACTTTAATAAAAATAAAAGAGTTACAAAATTAACTTATTAACTATACGTGTCGACTGTTCCGATGCTAGGAATGAAGTGCGGAATATTCCACTGGCCGCGGTGTCGCAATCGTCGGGCGTCGGTTGCACGAGGCGCGGCGTCAGCAGTTTACTGTATTGCGCAAATATCATGCACAATAATGTAGGTTTCGTGTCAGCGTTATTCATATGAGCTGCGCACGTAACACCTCCCCCGGAAGTTCAGCAACTATTTTGTGAGGTTTATTGAAAATGTTGCTGGCATCTTTTTCACTGAAGTAGGGATGTCCAGATCTTCGTACGAATGCTCGTTGCTTCTGGCATCTGCTGTAGGTTTCTTCAAGGTCTGGCACCTTTTGCGATAACCTATTGCAAGAACGAGAATTATAGCGGCGACCAAGGCGCTGTAAAAGGGAAGCGTTGTATGGTAGAGAGACTTTGGATGTATCTCATCCAAACGTTCGATCCGCTGAAATGAAATTTTGTCTTGTATTTCCTGAAGTTTGCTCAAGTTGATCTGACTGAGTTCGACTGGATGCTGCGAGTTAGGTTTGGACTCCGTTGAGGTGGGCAAGTTAAGAATTTTGATAGGCTGCCCTTGGACTTGATCTTCCATATTAGCGATGGTAAACTCGTCAGTGCGTATAATGCAGTTATGCGGTATTGTTGCAACATAGCTGCCTGTAAGTGTGCTGTATTGGTCTCGTCCACAGGTTTCTTGTACTTTAGTTGGTTTCGGGAATATCATGGCGTAGTGTCTGTCATCTAATTTTTCTATGGTTTGCTTTGATAGTGATATGGTAGTCTGCTGGCACGATGCGTCCATTATTTGCGCAGAGATAAGTCTGTGTATGCAGTCCGGATCTTTCCGAATTTGTTGGTTCAGCTTTTCCTCACAGAGATAGTAGTCCTCTACCTTCGGGCATTCAGCCTCTATGTACACGTGAAAATTTCCGTTGGTTGCTATTAATGGATAGGGAGGTATAAGAACGGAATTGTGCTTATTAGGTAGGATAGGTAATTTGTACAACTCATATATTTCGGGGGATACTATAGGGAACCTGAATAATACTACAATTCTGTTCTCGACGTAGTATGAACCCGGGTTAATCACATTATAATATTCCCGAAGGTCCATATCTAGCAATTGATTTTTCTCATAGATACTATTTAACCTAACTAACATTTTCTTAAGTATACTTATATCTAACATCGAATGATGTGTATTCGATGCACGGGTGTAAGCTAAAATATTTTCTATCCTATCTAATTCGGTTGACAAATCTTCTATGTTATACCCTAGTATATCTAATAATTGACCAAATCTAAAATATTTTATTAAGCTGCTATCTCTATAGGCATCTGAATCTAAGATTAACTGTAACGTCTCGTTAATTTTTACTTGGTTTTCTACTATCTGAGATATGACCTCAGTGTGGTGAGCTATCCAGTCTTGACTAAGACTTATATGTTCGCTTAATTCAGTGTTTAATTTATCTTGATTACTTTTAAGTTGAGAGATGGCCTCGTTGTAAAAGATGGCATCGTTGTGATCAAGATTTCCAGTGAGTCCTTTTATAACAGAGCCTAGACCATTTAACAAGCCACGTTTGGTGCGTGACGGTTTAAGAGAATTTAGTCGATACGACGCCTTATCTAATTTGTCACTGATATGATTAAACTGAACTTCATATAGCATGTATGTGTCATTACGTAGTTGTTTCCCAGTATCCTGTAATTGGTCTTTAATGTCGTCAAGTCGGTTTTCAATATCGTTTAACTCTACGTATTGCAGGAATGTGTGGTGGTGTGTAGTCAACCTCATGGGGCCAATTTTAAAGGGCAATATTCCAGGTCCATCGTTCAAACTCTCTAGTTTAATTTCTTGAGCTTGTGTTAGCGCGAGAATCGACGTCAGCAGTGTTCTGTAACAATGTATTTTTAGGGACACGTTTTAATCGGGACTTAGCTATCGGACCGCGTTTTCTAGATGTATAAATATGAATGGGCAGATCTGCTAAAACGGTATCGTTAGTGTAGCGAGGTGCTAATTTTTGCCGAGAGGCTGCGGGGTTGCTGACAAATATCTGTTGTTCGGGCTGATATTCAATTTCTTTTTCACGGGTTTCATTCCTATTCTCTATTATAGCGGTACGTTTAGCAACACAGGACTCATGAATTAGTTCGTATACTTTCTTCATCTGTTCCTTATGTGTGATCACATACTGTTGTAACAGGTGCTCAGTCATGTTAAAGTCTAGTGGATCCCTAGGGTCTAGATGTCCGTTCACAATGTCATAAGGCCTGCATTTCGTGAAGCTATGTATCGAGCTGTTATATGCAATAATGGCATAAGGCATTAAGTTAACAATGGGTTCATCTTTCTGCCTTAGTTTTAGGATACGCAAATGCTCTAGGATAGTGCTATGGAATCGCTCAATGTTGCCATTGTCGTTAGGTGAATGGGCTAGGGTTTTATGGTGGTTAATTTTATGTAGTCTTAGAAATTCGGTGAACATTTGGTTCGTGAATTCCGTTCCCTGATCGGTAACAATGCTAAAAGGTAAACCGTGGTGCGTGCTGAAAGTAAGTAGACTTTGGATGACACTTATGGCAGTCCCATCGCGTAGATGATATGCTTGGGCATATTTTGAAAATACGTCTATAAATGTTAGGTACTTTTCACCCTGAATGGTGAACAAGTCAAGGTGAACTGTCTCAAATGGTTTAGTTGCCGGAGGAACAATGTTAAATTCCTGTCTAATAGGGTTGCGGTCATATTTCGATTGTCCGCAAATGGTACATTCGTTGATAAATTTAGCTATGTGTTCTTTCATTTTTGGCCAATAGTATCTGTAGGATAAGGATAAGTAGCACTCAGTTATACCACGGTGATTGGTTTTACCTTCGTGGTAGTGGCGAATTATCTCTTGTTGTTTGAGATATTCTTTAACATTTTCTATTTCAGTTTTGGCTAACACTAGGCTCATAGCGGAACACTTAAACCTATCTTGTAAAATTGGGATTATGGTGTACATAGCGAGAGGCGGTGTAATTAAGAGAGCGGTTTTGACTTTGGGGTTGACGTATTCTTTTATCGCGTTTATGAGATCAATCTCTAAGTTAGACTGGCTTAGCTGTATAGAAGTGCGCGTGTGGGTCTCAAATGGCTTAGATACAGTGGGTCGTCTTGTTATATCACTAACCACGGTTAAACATAGCTGTTTATGAAATTTATTAAGAGGTTCGTCCGTTATTGGTATTTCAAGAATGGGATTTTCTTGATCAGTATGTATAGTGTTAGTCGCAGAGTTATCTAATGAGGGTCGTCTATCTGTTGGGTTCGGAATTAGAGAATCTATATCGTCAAATAGTGAGTCCGTCTCCTTTTCTCTTGGGGATGTCTCAGAGTTGTGTAACTCGATTCTAGACAGTGCATCTGCATTGGAATTATGGCTGCCTTTTTTGTAAATTACAGTGTAGTTATATTCGCTTAATTTCAAGCGCCATCTCGTTAAGCGAGAGTTTGGTTCTTTAATGTTCATAATCCACTGTAGTGGTTTATGATCTGTAATAATTTTAAATCTTCTCCCAAAGAGATAAGGTCGAAAATACTTCGTTGCCCATACTATGGCAAGAAGTTCCTTCTCAATGGTGCTGTAGTTCAATTCGCTGTCATTCAGTGTACGAGATGCATACGAGATGGGTTTGTCTGAGCCAACAGTGCCCTGTGACAGCACAGCTCCGATCGCCACGTTGGATGCGTCAGTTGTCAAGATAAACTCTCGAGAGAAGTCGGGATATTGGAGTATAGGGTCATTGGTAAGTAGTCTCTTACATTTTTCAAAGCAGTTAACATAGTTTGTATCTAGTGTTATTTTACTGGTTTTCTTTAAACAACTTGTCAGAGGTTTAGTGACTTTGGCAAAATCGGGGATAAATTTTCTGTAGTACCCTATAAGGCCTAGAAATTGTTTAATTTGTTTAGTAGTCTTTGGCAGAGGGTATTCTTCGATTGCTTTGATCTTTTCGGGATTAGGCTTAATACCATCTGTACCAATCACATGGCCAAGGTATGATGTTTCCAGCTTCAGAAATTCAGATTTATTCATCTGTATTTTAAAATTGGACTCGCGAAGTCTTTGAAACACTTTCTCAAGATTAACCATGTGCTCTTGTAGGCTGGTACTAAAGACAACTATATCATCTAGATATACCAGGCATATGTCGTTTTGGAGGCCACGGAGGACATTGTCCATAACCCGTTGAAAGGTTGACGGAGAATTTTTGAGACCCATGGGCATTCTTAAAAATTCAAAATGTCCATGTTCTACGTTAAATGCTGTCTTCTGGATGTCATCTGAGTTCATCTCTACTTGATGAAAGCCTGAAGCTAAATCTAACGTGCTAAAATATTGACATTTGCCTAGTTTGTCAAGAACGTCGGTAATATTTGGAATGGGGTATTTGTCGTCGATAGTCTTCTCGTTTAGTTTGCGGAAGTCGACAACTATACGCCATTTACGGTTACCGGATGCATCTGCTTTCTTGGGTACTACCCATATGGGTGAACTCCATGCAGAGTCTGAGGGTCGGATGATTCCTTGGTCTAACATTTTTGAAATTTGGTTCCGAACCTCGTCCCTATGTATAAAAGGGTACCGGTAAGTTTTTGTATATACAGGAATTTCATCGACCGTTTTTATATGATGTTTGACTTTATTAGTAAATGTAAGAGGTTCGTCTTCTATGTAAAAAACGTCGGCATAACGGGAGCAGAGTTGTACCAGGTTAGTCTTTTCCTCAGGGTTTAGGTGGTCGGTTCGTAATCGTGATATGACTTCCTTGATTCGACTAGAAATGTGTTGAGGTTGCCTACAGTCTATACTAAATATTTCAGCTTGTGCAGGTTGGTCCAAGCACAATATAATATCGTTATCGGTGGTGTTCTCTACTTCAACTATGCCACGACTGTTTGATATCTTGGTTATACATTCGTGTATGAGACAGTTGCATACAATCTGATCGCTAACTACTACATCGCCGTCCGGAGCGTTAATGGGTATGCGTACCAACTTTGAGGACTGAGCGGGTATTATATCCTCATAAAAATTCAAATTTCGTGCATTATACATTTTAATCGGGTTAGTTGCAGATTGGGTAACTAGCGTTAAGTTTTTTAAATCGATCTTTGCTTCCCATTCAGTAAGTAAGTCAAGTCCTAAAAGTCCATCGAAATGGTCATGGAAACGGTATACGAATAGTTTTATGTTATGGGGTTGGTTGAATTCTTGGAAGCATGGCAAACTAATAGAATAGTCATTTCTACTAGTTGTATGCACGTTCGTAACTTCGAACGGTTCATAGTCCAAAGGTATGTGAGAATAAAACTGTTGGACGGCTTCTGGGCTAATAAATGATTGGTTAGCGCCTGTATCTATTAAAAGATTAAGAGGTGGGTTTTCTATGCGAACATACGGTAGTTGCCTTTGTGTTTGCATATTCAATTCTATCCGGATCTTTTTGATATCATAACTTTCTGAAAATCCTCACTATCGCTAGAAGGAGACTGATATTGCTTTACAGAGGGTTCGACTGGGTGATCAACTTCATTTGGGTACTCGCTTATGTTCGGGTACTCGGTCACGTTCGGGTATTCTGGTACATTATACACATAGTCAGGCTCATAATTATAATAGTCAGTACTCATAGCGGGGTAGTCATGGTAACTAGTATATTGATTGTAGTCAGGGTAGCATTCACTGTAATCTGGGTAGTATGTTACACAGTCATTCATATTAACGTCCCTAGTCTTGAAATAGTTGGACGGAGGTGGGTTTCCAAACCTACGCCAATCATGTCCCGTGGGAGGTAATGGCTTTGTGACAAATGGGGTTACACCACTCATGGGGCGTGGTGTTTGTTGGGATTGACTATTACCAAAAGACTGATTGCGATTTGGCAACTTAAAGACGTTGCTTTGTGGGTTATAATTAGGCGGTGTAGCCCGGAACATCTGCTGAGTACGGGTAGGCATTCTAAATTGGGGCTGTGCCATTGCTTGTGGACTTGGCCTATTGAAATAGTTAACAGGAGGCGGTGCAGTCTGTCTGTGCGGTTGCATGTTAGTCGTGCCGAAAGTAAATGGTCTAGGTGGTGGCATATAGGCGGTCATAGGCGGTGTAAAAGCCTGTGCCATTTTGGGCATTGGATGACCCTGTGATAATTTAGGTAAAGTGTCGTTTCGTTGCTGCAAATAAATGACATTAAGCTCCTCCTGCACAAATTCCAAAGCTTTTTCAATACTGTCAGGGCGCATGCACCGTATACGAGACCCAAGTGGCTCTTTAAGACCACGTACAAATGCTTGCATAGTTAATTTCTTGTATAAGTTACGTTTTGCTTCTATGGTCGTCTCTATAGTCTCGTGTAGGGTGACGTACGTCATGATGGTACTGAACAGTGTCTGACACCGTTCATAAAATTCCTGCGGTGTGCTACTACCTTGTGACTGTAACGAAAGGTCGTTATACAACGCAGTTTCGTCCCTCTGGTCGGAAAAGTTATTAATCAACACTGTCCTAATACCATACCAATTTTCGGGTATACCGTTTGAGTTGATGGTACGAGCGGCGGGCCCTGTTACTTTGTTCAGAATGCCATTAATTAATGATAAATTATTTAACAAGTGTTCTGGTCCGTCTCTGGCATAGCTATGTATAATTTGGTCGCATATTCTTATGAATCGCGTAAGTATATTTGGGTTCCCGTCAAACTCGGGGACCAGGCGGAGGGCCTTGAATATGGCATCAGGGTCATGAACGACCGCTGTCTGCATAGTCTGTGCTTGTGGTGGACTAACTTGGTGGGCCATATGGTCAACTGCTGGCGGATTCATAATTTCCGTATAACTACAATAATCTAACGTACTATCGTCTAAGCTTAAATCTCTGTTAGAATCTAATATACAATTCCTTGACTGTTTAGAGGAAACAGCCTCGGACTTATCCTTTCTAGGAAGAATCTTGATTGATTCAAAGGACTTAATGGGCTAGGAAAGCAACACTACAGAACAATTCAGTGGTGTACTTACATAAGCATTTCGGCCTCTGTGAGCGTTATCGATGTCTGGATACTTCGACCTTGCAGATTGCCGTAGATTCGGATACTTGACGAAGGCTTGAGAGCTCAACCAGAAAACGGCGATTGGGAGCAACGATGCGAGATGCTGGAGACCGATCGCGCGCGTTTCCTGTTTCAAGTATCCTACCGACTGCGCCAATTACGACCTCTGCCGTCGGAGGTCCCAAAAAAAACCGAAATTATTTATAAAGAACTTTAATAAAAATAAAAGAGTTACAAAATTAACTTATTAACTATACGTGTCGACTGTTCCGATGCTAGGAATGAAGTGCGGAATATTCCACTGGCCGCGGTGTCGCAATCGTCGGGCGTCGGTTGCACGAGGCGCGGCGTCAGCAGTTTACTGTATTGCGCAAATATCATGCACAATAATGTAGGTTTCGTGTCAGCGTTATTCATATGAGCTGCGCACGTAACAAGGTATATCTACCTGTTATATATAGTAAGGATTTATAAACAATGTTTTAATACCACCCCGCGCCGAAAACAAATACGGCTCGTAGCCTATGAATATTTACAATAAGTAGATAGATAGACGTATCATTCGCGCATTGCCACCGTCACAGCTTAACGTCACAACTCCTTAAGAGCTTACTTGTATCATTGCAGGAATAAGAACCCCCCATTGCATGAAGTTGTTATTTTGCTAGAGGAAATACTTCCCCACTCTGGACGTTTATCGCTGTGCACTACCTTCCTGTAAATATTTCTTACTTGTCGGTACAGCATCAGAACGACCCAACTTTCGCTTGGATTATCGGTACGAGAAGGCGTTTGATGCGTTCTACAAAGTACACCACACAGCTGCGACGTGGGCGGGAGCACGTATCAGGTGCGAGGCCGAAGGCGCAGAGCTGATGGTGCCGGAGAATCTGGATGAGGCTGACGCTATGCCACTGCTTATCACTAGTATCCCAAAGAAGTTTCGTGGCGTTTACATCGGAATACATGATTTGTACTCGGAAAGATCTTTCGTTACTTTCAAAGGTAAGTTCATTTAACGAATGATTGTCGTCATAAAAATTAAATTAAATATAGCTCAAAAAGCATATTACGCAATACAAGCTAAATCACCGTAAATAGTAGGTATTATGCCTAAATATCTAACTTATTTATTTTCACTGTTAACCATTAGGGAACTCCTACCTCATGAGATTATCTCGTTCTTAGGTATCATATGTTATGTCATTAAGATATTCTCATAGACACTATTAAGTTGCACGTTGGCTGAATGACAAAATGTGGCTCACATATTCGTTCGAATGAGCTAAACGCAGTATCTCTGCTGAATTTCAAAATCATTTTATAGCTGACGCGAATGCTTCAAACGAACTTTGATGCAAAATTACCGAGTTCCTAGACCCAGCAGGTTTGGGCTGTGCGTTGGTTCGTTCGTTCGTTATTCAGTACAGTTTTTGTCGTTAGGAGTATGGTAGAGAGTATTCTGTAAATAATTACCTATTCAAATGGATAGGTACATAAAAATAAAAACCAATACTTCTCACGCTTTAAGCCCGTCACATTTTCATATTCTGTTATGATTGAGATTCTGTTATCAAAACGTTGTTCTTGATGAAAATGAGTGAAGCTGAGCAGAGCAGTGCACGCGACATTACTTTCATTGAACATAAAGCGTTTCAAGAATAGCCTAATTTTATTTATTATTTATTCCTAATTTTATGCATTCTACGAACTAGGAGACTTTTCATAATTAAGGCATGTAGAAGGGGCTTGGCTGAGTAGGTATACCAATTTGCAAGTTTGAAACCTATACTTTTTCTCACGGCATAATAAATGTAGGTACTATATATAGGTAGAGGCATTTTTCTGTCTTCAGTCCATACTCCTTCTACATCCATGCGAAAAATGAAAAATTAATTGTTTTGTTCGCAACTACTAAGTATACATTATATATATATATTTTAGTGCTTGATGTTTAAAAATATACCGATATGGTACCTACTTACTTTATATGCAAAAATGCTAAATTCTTAACAGTAATTTTTAGAGCTCTGTCCCCGAAAAACCGTTGGAAAAATTAAACCCTTAGAAAATCATTGGCCTATAGGTGCCTATCAATTTGACTCATGCTAACTACGAGTACCACATGTCAAATTCTCTATAAATAAAAAAAAATAGGCTATTAAAATGAGATCTGGAGGGATTATTAGAACTGGACTATTACAGAATAGGGACGGACGCCTGCCATATCTATCATAATCTGATATTACTTTCGGCAGGCAGGCCAGCTCGCCACTCACTAGATGGATCCCCGAAATGCCAGAGAAAGTTGGCCGGGGGCAACACCGGTGTGAGTGACTCAGGGGTGTCGAGAGGTGTACAGGTTATCTACTCGCGGCGTTATGCCCTTCCACCCCTGGAGCATATCACCTGATAGAGCAATATGCTCTATCGATTCCTCTCTGAACGGCCAATGAAGGCAAGCCAGAGCTGAGAGTCCTGCGGCCCTTCTTGTTTTTCCACCCCGACCGCCGAAGACATGCCGGAGACGAAATCGATTTTCTCGAGCACTCAGGTACCCGAGGTGTTGTTACGCACCAACAGCTCGCCACAAGCTGCCCCTTTATTTACATTATTATTATTTGTATATATTTGAAGAATCATACACATGATTCATGATCATCAGTTCCAACATGCGGGCAGACGATGTAATGCTTTTTCTGTCGTAAAAAGTAATAAAAGTCTGCGATATTGTCTCGCTCACTTTTACAGCGAATGAGAGCGAATCAGTACTCATACATTGTTGTGAAGACTAAGGATAGTGAATCCTCATTAACCTATCGCGGGCCTAAAAGTATAACTAGCATCAATATGCAGTTTGCTAAAATACCGTAAGTCTGCCAATCGCAAGCTCTTAGACCATTTTGCCCTTTTGGCAAGGAAATTTCAGCATGAGCGCAAGGAAATTTCAACATGAGCGAAGTATTTTATTAAGAAGACCAAAATAGAAAGTAGAGTATAGTTAAATGTTTTATGAATGTTTTACGACAGAAAGAGCATTATATCGTCTGCCCGCATGTTGGAACTGACCTATGAGTATGATTTTTCAAATATAATAAAGTCATTTAAGAGTCAACCAGAGGTTGACTAGGATGAGTAGGAAGTAAATATATACATTTATTGTACAGGCAACGCAGTAATGGATACAATTCTGAGGTTATTGTGGGACAGTAGAGAACCGACGCACAGCGGCGGGCGGTGCGTGGCGATGAATCGCAACGGTCGTCTCTTTGTTCATCCCTGCGACGTAACACTTCCATACATCTGCAAGGTTCACGCCAGCAACATAGTATACTACGAAAAATGTGATACCTATAACCCCAGTAGGTATTAACACCAATGTTTTTGTGTGGTAAGCAAACGTACTCGCGTGATGTGAAGTAACATCTCCACTGCTAAAACGGCCATTCCTCATTAGATTTCTGGTGACTATACTTGCACACGGTTTTTGGGTCTGGGATACTGTCTGCAAAGAAGATAGCTTCTAAATAATAATTCCTTAAAATGCAAAGGAGCGTGTGCAAACATGGTCTTTATAAATATCTGTATGATCTATCTGTCTTTCGCTGGGACCTCCTTGTAACGTTGCTGCTGCTCTAACAATGATACGAAGTTCAGCCATTAATACCTTGTCAGTCATTCTTGTTTTGTTAGATTATTACTGGGGTTTGGCGTCATCATTCGTACCATTTCTCATTACTTGGATTGACGATATCGTCGCTGATACTGCAATACCGCGTAACTAATAACAGACAATACCGCGTAACTTGGACTTAGTAAATTTTACAGTAGAAAGAAAAAACTAAATATCTTCTTTTGTACTTATCAGATACGTGTTAGAACTTTAAGCTATTTAGGAAAGTGTATGAGTTAACTTGTATAATATTATTTAATTAAATATCTATATATAATCAATATTTAGCTAGAAATGCACTTACGCTGTTTATTATTTTATAAGGCATTTGAAAATTGAGCTTTTTTGGTATTTACGCGTAATTGGAGGGAAAATAAAACAGAATTATTGTTAATAGAAAGAAATTATATTTATTTAGGTAATCACTGTCTCATCATTTCAACTTTAGTAGTTACTAGATTAAATCAGTATAGTCATTTTAAAAACTAGGTAGGTGCTTACTAGCACAATTCAAATGGTCTTACTACAAATATAACAAAACTAAATACTTACAAATCAAATAAATACATTTCAGTAGTGTGTCAAAAATAAATGTACCTAATAATTTGTATCAAAACATAATAATGAAATACTTAATAGGAACATTAAAAAGTGGTTCATCCAAGACAGGTCAACGTCTTGATGAATATAAATAATAAAAATAAAAACTTATTTTTTCTTGTAAGGTAAATTATCATAAAAATGATGACAATCACCAGGAATAACGTTCTTTAGTTGCTGTAAGTATAGATACTTGCTTTCGAATATTGGCACTCTAGATGAGAACAGCAACAAAAAATATTTGTAAGTGTTGAGATGTTTCGTCGTCTTCGTGGCAATGGGGTTAAGTCATCTTTGAAATGCTTTTATATTGAATAGTTCCATCAGGATTATATTTTGATACTCACAAGTCCACCACACAATCATCACCAGCACTGCGACCAGGTCGTATGGAGTCATATACTTGGCATTCTTTAATTCCGTAGTCCTTAAAAAAAAATTAATCCGGTTGTATGACTCTGTATGGAGAGGGTTTCTTTCGTGCTTGTTTCGTTAATGTTGCGTACTGCGATGGCAAAAATATTTCTACGGTTTTTAACTTTCTCTCAATGACAGAGTCTACCTCCATCTGTGTGTGTCCCTTTTCGAGGTATTTTTGTGTTATTGTAATATTTTTATCCATGGCTAGTCTAAGTAGCGCATTTGAAACGATAGTGTTTCTATTTTGCGATGTTCAACCATCTGTCCATATAACCACATCTTTTTCATCTTCATCTAACAGATTTGTTACGTAATCCACAAAGAAAAAAACATAAGTGGTAGCTTTTAAGTCACAAGTGGTTTCATCGAACCATATGACATCGTCTGTGCCAAGGTTGTAGACAGTGAAATATAGCATTATATAAATATAGCACTAGCCGTCAAATAAGGACATAGTTTTACAGCTTGTAAATCAGCAGTCAAAGTATGAATGATTCCATTTTTTGCTCTTTGTTTATCCCTTGTTCTTTTCCTCTCGAGCCTTAACTAAAGAATAGTTCAATATGACGCTGATAATCTTCTTCTAAGACATTGCACCCTTTATAAGCACAGCAAAGGTCACAAGTGTCTTTTTTAGGTTGGAACAAACCAATGAGTGATACGCCAAACTGTGAATGTGGTCCATAGCCCATCGGCTTCGTTAGCTCATTGCCGCGTAATCTCAAATTTGATACTTTTGTACTTTCGCGGTATTATCCATTGTTAATTGCGCGGTATTGCCGCGTAATTAACAATGGATAATATCGTATCAGCGACGATATACATAGGTATGGTTTTCCCTTCATACTACACAGTTTCAACCAATTTCACGTTCATAGTCACTTTTTTAATGCATTTAGGTACAACTACGTTTTTTCTTCTTCTTTTGGTGGCTTGAACGGATGTTAGTCTGATAGGAATTTTGGAAGTGCGAACGATATACGGTAGGGATAATGACGACGAATCACTATTATAATTAATTTTAAAATAAAAACAGGAACAAAAATAAATGTGGTGTAAGTGGCTCAACCTCGATACATTTTAAAGGGTAAAATTCAAATTGTTTGTTTACCACAATAATTTATAATTTTCACATTATATCTAAAACACCAACACTTGGCCAGGTTTGTCCTTTAGGGATTACATTTAATGTATAGTCGTACTATAATTTTTAAAAGTCAAATTCTTTAAGTATTTAAAAAATGTAAATATTGCTTGCATAAATATTTGATACAGTGCAGGTAATTATCAAAATATACTATTCAAGATATCCTTCGAATTTCGATATGTCCAGTTTATAACAGAACATTAAAACGGATAATAAGTAGATAGATACTTGACTTTGCTTAGTATATTAATGCCTGGAGGACAAGCTTCTACAAAACATCTTGTCCGCCAGAGATAAACGACAACGTGCAATCCCATTATTAAATAATCCACCTATTCTTAATAGTTGGATTCTAGGATCTACGTAGACTTAACAAAAACATATTGATCTGATTTCATGTAGTTAACGATCAAGGCATTTTGGTTACACACTCTGAATTCAATGTGTATGATTTCAGTAGTCAATTATAGTTGACTACTGAAATTAATTTGACTCTTATCGCTGAAATATATTTTATATATTACATTCCCTGTAATGACTTCGCATTCTGATTATGAAATCTATATAGGTATAATTTTTAGCATGAACCTTACAGAGTGGAAACTAGGTGTCGACAAAGCGGCGAACTCGTGTTACATCACGCACGCAGAGCCCCAAAGTTGGCACGACGCGTACGCGACCTGTTACTCCTCTGGCGGATACCTAGTCATCCCGAACAACAGCAGTGAAGCGGAATTCATCAAAGGGCTGTTTATGCAACTGAAAGACAGCAGAGTGCCCAATAACGACTTTGCCTTCTTGGGGTTCAGTGATTTGCTTCAGGAAAACCATTACCGGACAATTCATGGTATACACCTACATATATTCTTTTATAAAATTTCCTACTAAAATCTTGGCTGGCTCGATGATCGAGTGGAGAGCAGTAACAGTAATGTAACTTTATCATCATTGTTGCGAGTTCAGTTCCCACACAACAAGTGTAGTTTTGTACTCTCGTAGTTACTATCGTAGCATTTAATTAGCATATGTATGATATTTTCCGTCCAGTTATGTCCAATAACAAGGTCAATATTATATACTCACAAGTAGGTAGTGTAAGTTATTTCGTAATTTTTATAACATTTAGCGCTAAATAAGCGTACGCCCTGATCGTAAGCCGTTGTCATAGACTATGAAGGCTTGAAATATCAATGCGTTGCCGAACTGATACCCTACTGTAAACGATAAGAATACAAATCCTATCAGTAAGATATCGCCAACCTAAATTACGTTCTTGCACTACTATTATCAGTGTTAACTTATTGTAATGGTCAGATATGACTCACCATTGTCTTTAACCCTAAACTAATTTAACCTGCCCCCCATTTATTAACCAAAACTATATAGCGTAAGAGAGGTAGAGTACTACCACGCTGACTGAAGAAGTACCACAACTTTACAGACGATCGTATACCAATAACAATTCTCTGTGGCTGCGATGCTGTATGTGATTCTTATTGAGGAGGCTCTTATATAATAGATGGACAATACGCGAAGGATACTTTTTAGCATTTATAGGCTGCGGTAAACGCTATTAGGACCCTCAGACAGGCCTAAAGGTTTTTAGACATTTCTAGGTGAACGTATCGAAGACGCAGGCTACGCAGATTGGGCTTCAAACTGTGGAGAAAGTGGCAAGACGCCAAGGATGCGTTGTGGCGGAATGCACCGCAATGGGCTGCTCGCAGTCGCCGACTGTAACATTCCCGCTATATTCTTCTGCGAGAAACCAATCAATCCATTACCAGCATTGAGGTCAAGATATAGGATTAAAAGAATTAAATCTGACAGGAAAAAATTAAAACATCACCATGCAATACACCATACCAATTAGTTTGAATTATTTTCATTTCTTAATTTGACTGAATTTGATTTTTATTGTTAAATTCTATAAGGTTTCAAACATTAAAATATGAAGGATACAGTTACAAGATCCATTTTATAAGTTTGTCGGTGCGCTTTTTTCCAATACGGTTAAAGATATCAAGCTGACAATTTTATCTAGTACTAGCTACCCACCTCGGCTTCGCACGGCTGATCCGATCGCCACCAAACTTCACACGATCAATAATAATGGCTAATCTCAAGCTTCCCTGAAAATGTTATCAAAATCGCGCCTGTCGTTTTCGAATCCATAAAGGACATACAGACAAACATTCATTTTTATATATATAGATTAAAGATATGTTCATAAAGGTCTGAAACTCAATTTCATAAAAATTTACATGATTTTTACTAAATAAAAATCTTAAATTTTAGCTTATAGCATACACAATATATATTAAGAATTATATTGATATCTCACTTTAACAATTTTAATTGTTAGAATATAAAAGGATACAGTTCTAAGATCCCTTGCTGAAATTTTTATCTAGTATTAAAGAAATTCTCATAAAGTTACGTAAATCAATTTCATAAAAAGATATCCACATCAACCCTTACTCATCCACTGCAGGGATACGGGTCTCCCTTCAAACGAAGGGGTTTAGAGCATACTCCACCACGCTGCTTAAATGCGGATTGTTTTCAAGCATCCCGAAGGAACCCATCTTATATTTTCATAATAAATGTCGCGATATGTGAAACCTGCGGTAATTTCTATAAAATTGTGCACGGGGGCACTTCTTAAATTTTGGCCTTAGGGAAGATCCTTACATCATAATGTAAACAAGAAAATCTGTAAATTATAGTTATTCGTTTCTATTTTTACCATACTACGTTAAAAGGAAGGATAATGTTTTTGGAACTTTGGCCGTAGTATATATGAACTAGGTACTAAATAGTTAATAGATTCAGGCGTTATTTTGCGAAAGTCAAATCTATATGCAATTTGATCCAACCTGCTTTGCGTGCTTCCGCCACCAATTAGTTCATGCGGCCTACTACTAAGTAGTAACAGTAGTGGGTGGGTGCCGGCCGGCGCTAGGCCGCATGAACTAATTGGTGGCGGAAGCACGCAAAGCAGGTTGGATCAAATTGCATATAAACTAGGTACTACTCATCCGAATATGATGATTGAGGTGTCAATCGATTCGTTATTATATCATGGTCCGGGTAACAAAGCTACATATTTTGGACATCTAATATGATGGCTGACAGCCATCGTATTTATTACATTTCCACAAGTAATAAAGAAAAATAATAAGGTATTGTAGCCTTGACTTGTTTAAAATTTTAAAGAGCTTTTATAATTAATAGAAGATTTCTTTGAACCCTTTCCAAATAAAGTAATAGATTGGTGGTCGTGAGTATTAAAAATATATTTTTTTAAATAATTACTATTAAACTATTAATTTATTTGAAAAAATGTTAAAAGAAGCCTTGCGTTGATTTTAAAAGATATTTTTATTTTTGTCTTAAGTATTATTATTATTATCTTTTGAAATTATTGCAATCCTACTTAACGAAATTATTACCATGTCTTCATAATCATCTAAGCTTTTTTCTGTTCACTACTAAACATAGCCTCGTCGATTTCTACAAAGAACCAAAAAAGTTAAATTAAAAATAGCACAAGCCAAGGTTTTATCCGGTATAATCTATAAGTTTATGACAGTTTTTACTCCGACAGTAAAAAACATTAAGAAGTAGACAATCTTTCAGTGTGTAGTGTTTATATGACGATCATATTGGTTGGATGTTCATTCCGGTGCATTACGTTATTCAAATGTATATTAGGTACTATGATATTTTATGAGTTTTTAGCTATCGAAACAGGAACTGTCATGTAACTTTTAAGTTGTGTCGTAGGTACTGTATCGCGAGTAAACATACGATTCGTTTTTGGTTTTATTGCTGCCTTCCATCCTAGATATGATTATCCCAACGCTGACTTATGATTTGACCCTTATGGCATGAGTCAAAAGTCGATAAACGGTTAACTAAAAATAATAGTGGAAACAGATTCATTTGTCGTGATTCAAACTTGACATTGATGTCAAACTGGAAAGATAAATAGCTCTGAAAGTGGGTACCGTAAGTATGAACGTAATGCTACTTAATTTCCTACCAATGCAACAGTTGCTCTGGTAGGACGTTTTCTATCATCATACAGAAAACACTTTTCACTACAAATAATAATTCGATCAGAATTCTGTCATGTGTTAAACAATTAATGCAAGTTTCAATGCGATTTTGTTCTCGTTGTACAGTAAGTTCATACTTACGGTACCCACTTTCCGAGCTATTTATCTTTCCAGTTCAGCCTGTATTCGTCCATTGCAGAACACAGGCCTGTACACTCGGTAGAACACACAAAGGGACGGAAAATGTCTCCTTGAACTTAAGGGTTCAATATATATTCTTTATTGCACACAAATAAAACAAAAAAATAAGTGTCAAATACAGTGTACAAAGGCGAGCTTATCTCTTCAAGAGATTTCTTCCAGCCAACCGTAATCAATGTGGAAACAAATTTTAAAAGGGTTACAACAATTATATGTGCAAAATAAACTGATACGTACAGTAAAAAAAAAATACAAAATACATCAAATGTAAGAAAAAAGAAAAAACTAATAATAATAAAACAAATTAATTGAATATAAAACACACCAATATAAATACAAATAGATACATACAATATAAACCATATATATATATATATAATATAATATATACATATGTTTTCAGTACAAATCGGCATTTTCATACTTTAACCCCTAATATATATCCATCGTCATAAATTCTCTACAAAAAAAAAAATACTTTTTCTTTGTTCTTTTTTTTAACGATATTTTTTGATATCTTTAGTTAATAGGTACTTAAAAGTCTCGGCGCTTGTTTTCTGCGGATGCTTCGAAAGGGTACACTAGAGACTTCTTCCCGCGCTTTTGACGAGTGACATTGTTGTTTTACTCGTACTTGAAATTTTTACAATTCAGTATAAAATTAGTTTTATGTGACAATTTCGATAGTATTTTGTAACATAAGTGCTAGTGAAATTATACAGTAATGAAAAAACTCAAATATAACACGTTTATGCACTTTTTGGAAGACGTGAATAAGTTCATCAAGAACACCTTGTAAAAATCACTATCGTTTTACAGGTGGTATCTAAACTGGGTTGATTGGGTCTAGGTACCCTTCCCAAGTATTTTTTCAGCATAGTTCCTGAATCTGGAACATATAATTAAGATTTTCAAATGGTTCTAAACTGAAGACTTTGACACTCGCATAAAGTAGCAACACTATTGCCATATATATTATAAAAAAAAAAGGGTACACTACCCTTTGGATAACTATCCTACTAATTATTACTGCTTGTTTTAAAGCTTACAAGGGTGTCCTGAGATTGAATTAAGTAAATGTTTTGGTGGATCTGAAGTACTGAATGCGTTGTAATCGTTCAGGTTTAATGTCTTCATTGTGTGATCCCAAAATTTGATTACGAACTCTTCATCTTGGCATTGTTTCGACGGAAGCTTCACGGAACAATCACTGAAAGTAAATTTAAGTTTATTATTCCTGAACCAGCAGTATGACTAGATTCCATTCTGTAATGTCAATATCTAAAATGATTCACTTGACTGCGCATAAAGCCATCCCGCGTTCACAAAAACGTTGTGTTTTTTAGCGCCTAAATATTTCAGAGGTTCTACTTTACTACTTTAGTCCATAGGTTATTTACTTCATGCTTGACCCATACTGTTAAAAGATTATTGCGAAGTCCTATTAAACATAAAAAATATTTTGATTCGCTCTACAATAAAATCAAGTAAATTACTCTGTTTCCTTTTCGGGTTGGCGGGGTCGCTACCCTTTAGCCTAAAGATTTGGCAAGGATACTAATTACATAGAGCGACTGCCTTCAGACCTATACAACCCTGAAGAAAATCAGTGAGTATCTACCTTTATGAAGTAATGTAATCTTAATATAACTTAAAAGCCAGAATTCGCCGAAACCCCATTAGAAAACAAAAATCTTATCGCGAGAAATGAAGATTCCTGTTAGGACTCTGTCACTTGTAATAAAACCAGACCTGAAAGCTCGTCGCTTATCGTCGATATACAGGATGCCCTAAATCCATCCCTGCAGTTAAAGAGAGTGAATCGATCAAAACGCCTTCTGTCCCGATACGCAGGTGAAAGGCACAGAAATATCCTCTTTACTGATGAAAAAAATTTCTCGATTGAAGAGCGCTACTACCAGCAAAAGGCAAAGCACACATTTCTAAAGAAGCCACCCAAGTGGTCGGAAAGGTACAACGCGGTCATCATCCCGCGTTTGTAATGGTTTGGTGGGGGATGTCATATCAAGGAGTCACAAAGCTTAGTTTTTGTGAAAAAGGAGTGAAGACTTCAGCCAAAGTGTATCAAGAGACTGTCTTGGATCGTGTTGTGGAAACCTCTCAGCAATACACTTTTTAAAAATATATCGTGTACTTTCCAGCAGGACTCTGCACTTGGTCACAACTACCCAAGCCTGGGTCGAAGTCATCGTTCCGGACTTTAAGAGAGCTGAAGACAGGCCCTCGCCTAAACCCCTTAGACTACAAAATGGTCGTTAGAGGGCATGATCTGCTCGAAACGACACGCCGACCGCGACATTGTGTCTCTTAAGAAATCTCTGGAGCAAGCAGTGGCTAAATGTCCCATGGAAACAGTGTGTAAATCCATAGATTCGTGGCCAGACAGATTAACGGCCTGTATCAAAGCCAAAGGTGGCCATTTCGAATAAAATCATTTTTTTTATTTTTTTTGCTGAGACTTCCATAAATATGTTGCTGCGATTCATTGAGGTTTCAAAGTTTCTGTGGAGTAGTCAATATTCAGTAACAAGGTTGGCAGTGTGTGAGCGATACTTTCTGTATTGCAAGAGTTTATAGACTATGGTAACCACTTTACATTAGAGGACCCGCACACTTGTGTAACTTACACCTAATATCATCTCAATGTATGTCGTTGTGCTTTATAATTAACCTTACCTAATTATGTATAAATAAAACATGTTCTTGGACATTCAATTACCAATAATAAAGTCCATTTTGGTTCGCGCACGCGTCGTCGACGGCGCAGTATATAGTAGTCTGGGCCCCGCATTTGACCGACTTCAAGAAGGGCCCCGTGATGTTGTTGAATATCCATGTCGCACCTTTCCACACGGTCTCGTCGAAGTGTCGGCTGATATCCGTTCTGACAACCCCTGGATGTAAACTGTATGTGGTGACATCTTCTATATTGTGCTCCTAAAAAAATAAATATATGTAATTACATGTACCAGTGTTCACCGCAATGCACAGTGGTCTTGTCTTGCTGTAGTGATCAAATGACTGCAATTACGAGCTATGAATTATGACATCTAATACCTCTAATCTACTATGATACCTCGTAAAGTAATAGACTTTACGAGCAGTGATAGGCCGGTGGGCAAAGAACCCGCCTGTGGAGGAACTGGTCCCCGGTTCGAATCTTGGCATGTATCACTAAATTCGTGTTTTTGGGTCTATATACATATTTGTAATTATCACTTGCTCGGCGGTGAAGGAAAACATCGTTAGGAAACCCGCACGTTCAAGTAATTATATTACGAAAGACGTATATATATACATCTTTATCAATGGAACTAAGCTTAACTGCGGGCCGTACGGGGTTTCAAGGTCGCTCAGCGTGCTATGGAAAAAGCTGTGCTCGGGGTTTCTCTGCATAATAGAATCAGAAATGGGGATATCCGCAGTAGAACTAAGGTAACCGACATAAGCCCACAGTATAAGCAAGCTGAAGTTGCAGTGGGCCGGCCACATAGTTCGTAGAACCGAAAACCGCTGGAGAAGAGTTTGAAAAAGTTTTCGAATGGCGTCCCCGTACTGGTACACGCAGAATGGAACGACCCCACACTGTATCAAGCGACGACCTCAAGAGGTTTGTAGGGAGTAGATGGATGCAGGTGGTACAGGATCGAGACGAATGGCAGTCTCGAGGGGAGTTGATAGCATTAGCAGTGTTACCAGTTCTTTTGTTATCTGTATAACGGCACAAAATAGAAAACCTCCGCCGAACCGCAATACGTACTTTGAGCTAATAGTGATGTGGTAGAAATTGGTGTTACTATTTCGATTGAGCAAAAATGTAGCTAAAGAATATTGTCATTATATTTATCTGTTTCCTTGAGTAGTGGATAAAGAACCGACCTAGTCACCAACAGGTTCCCGTTTCGAATCCAATCTAAATTCGTGTTTTTGGAATTATGTACATATTTGTAACTAGCAGTATGCGTGGTATTCGGAATTAGAATAAGTTATGTTACTAACAGGAGAGGTCTTCTCTGGGAGATACTGTTTAAAGATAAAAAGATAAAAATCATTTATTTACCATTAGGCCTTTACACACGTCTTACATTCTTTAAACTAGATCATATTGTTGTATCTTAATAATTAGCCATAGTTTTTTTTAGTTTTAATCTACCAGCATTTCCAAAATTACTATTGGCGAAGAAGAAATGCCAAAAGAAACTTGTTAATGGGTCTTTTTACTATAGTCAATTATATTACAATAAATATATATGAGTGTACATATAGTGATATCAAGTGGTACGATGAAAGATATATATTAATACATGTGCCATGTGAACCATTTCCAAACATCTCGTCATCATATTCATCGATTCTGTAATAACCCTTCTTACACAGAGTATTTTTGATGTACCTTTTGAACATATTGTCAGGCAATTCCAACTTCCTACTCCTACAAATTTCTTCTGATTAAATTCGTTGTGAGTTCCAAGGCAGCTGTAGTTTAAGCCCCGGGAAGGCAATGGACTTCACTGTTCATTGCCTTTTTTGTGGTCGCCGCTGTTAATTCTGGCTACACAGGAGACCCAGTGGTGGATATGAGTGGTGGGCCTGTCCCGTATAAAAAAAAAAACTTACCGTCAGTCAGGCAGACGGAGATAATACAAAGTTTGAAATTTTGTGCCCAATCAATGAAGGGGTTGCAATAAAGCGTTTCGCTGAAGGGTTGCGAGACCAGTTATTAAGCGTTATTACAGCTTCCAAAACTTTTTCTTCCTTGCCTGAAGCCATACGGTGGGCATAAGACGAGCAGTCAATGTCTATCGTTCTATCACGTTACGTTCCGTCCGTAGTAGCAAAATAAAGTTCCCAACATCAAAATTTGTCGCGTTTGGTATTATAACAAGTGTTTATTTATGTTTATATTGTAGAATTCAATAGTAAAAGTACGTGTAATATATGGTTGCAGTATATTACTATAAATACGAACTGTAAGATCCTCAAATAATGTAACGACAATGACGCACTTAAGTCAGTCATACAAATTATCTCTCTGGTCTTAGAGCCACAGAGCTAAAATATAGCTCTGTGGCTCTAATAGTGTCGCCCGACAAACTGTACTACTTGCTTATACAATATTTATATTTAGTATACGTATACAAAATTTTGTTTTTTTTTCTCTCTTTGTTCTTATCGTATTGTATTTAAAAATGTATTGTAAAATAGTATCGTTTTTAGGGTTCCGTACCCAAAGGGTAAAACGGAACCCTATTACGGAGGCTCCGCTGTCCGTCCGTCCGTCCATCCGTCCGTCCGTCCGTCCGTCTGTCACCAGGCTGTATCTCATGAACCGTGATAGTTAGAGAGTTGAAATTTTCACAGATGATGTATTTCTTTTGCCGCTATAACAACAAATACTAAAAAATAGAATAAAATAAATATTTAAGGGGGCTCCCATACAACAAACGTGATTTTTTTTGCCGTTTTTGTAGATAATGGTACGGAACCCTTCGTGCGCGAGTCCGACTCGCACTTGGCCGATTTTTTCTTCTGTGATGTCTGTGCTGTCACTCTTGGCAATACTGAAAACCAGGGCTGGGATCATTGAGATCCTGGCATTAGACCCTGAGTGTAAGCCAAGTTCTGACTTCACTATACCTACAAATGTAATTATTATGTTTAATATGTTAATTTATTTTTTCTTTATATTTAGTTTTCTTGTTTTAGTGCATGTTTTCTGTGAAATGTGTGAAGTTGGAATAAAATATTTTCTATTTTATTTTTCTATTTCTACCGATGACCATCAAATTTGTTGGATGAGAGGGACAAATACATTAAATCGATACAATAATAATAACCGTGGTTCGCGACAAGCATATGGCTTTGAATATAGAAATAGGTCATTCAATAATTTTCATAACAACACTGTAAATCGAACGAATACTCGGTCAGCAAATACAGGTCGCATATCCGCCTGTAACGGCACAGGGTAACATGAACCGCGGACGCATAATATCAGTTATGAAATAAATAAGGATATTTTAATTATTAAGGAAATAAGTGCAACTTGCCACTTATTCCCTTAATCAGAAGGATTTATTTATTTAGACTTAAATCATACCGGAATTAATTTAAAAAAAAAAAATATTTTTATAAATTTATCGTATTCCGCGAATGGAGTACTTGGTAAACAGTTCTTTACAAAATACAATGTAGTTATTAGTTATAAAGACTGTATTTTAAGTTTAAATAACTGCAACCAAAATGGGGCAATGAACATCTATAATAGCGATACGCGTTGTTTGTATCAGCAATGTATTCCGTCGCGATGTGAAACAAATACATACCGTGTAAGTGTATAAACGATAGCGTCATATTAGCGACAGAAATAGAGCAAGGTATTATTTACTGCGGGATCTATCGTAAGTCCCGAAAACGGAAAAGCCCCTCTGAAAATATTGAATACGATCGATCAGGAAGTTAATGTCAATTTTAATAACTTAGACATATACGACTTAAATCATTTTGAGTCCTAATTAATTGAGTTAAGAGCTGCTAGCTATTGTATGGGCGATAAGGAACTTTCGACATTATCTTTATGGCAGAAAAAGTTTACAATTTTGCCCGACCATAAGCCACTTGCTTATCTCTTCGGAATACTGATCCGTCGAGGAGGTTGACGAAATAGATTGTATTTTGAGGAATATGACTTTAACATCCAATAAAATTCGGGTCGACATAATGGAGCTGCAGTTGCTTTAAGTCGACTTCCAGTAAATAGAAAAGAAATTCGCGAGAATCTTATATCAGTCATAACATAACCAGAGCTCAAACTAAGAAAATGCTTACAAAAACTAAAGATCCGGCAAAAGAGACTCCCACAGCCTCTACTGATTAGCCTATGGCCATGGGAATTCTCAAAAAGCCTACAGATAGCGTGGAGTTAAGTTACTGGGACAAAACAAATACAACAACGAATAATAATAAAATCGTTAGCGAATCAAACAATTGCATATACGTACCTTCGAAGAATATGTTATATCTAATTATCTATCTATCTATAATTTCACGCCAAATCCCTTACGGGGTAGGCAAAGAGAACCGAGCGCCACGCGACTCGATCCTTACATATCTCACTCGCTTCTTTAACATTCATTGCTCTTTTCATGCACGCTCGCCGGTTTCTAGGGCTCCTGACATTGTTACGTTCCGTAGTAGGAAATAAAATTCCAGGAACGCTTAACAAACTTTATTTATGTAGGTAATAGAGGGTCGTGTCAGTTACGGACCGTCTAACTTTGCTCCGCAGTAGGATACTTCCTTGGCATGAGGTGCGCTAGGGAGGCTCTGGCACGAAGAACGCAAGGGAGGCTCAGGATTAGCGCAGCGGCAAGGGTCTTCAGGAATTCGCATGCGAAGCGTCGACGTCGTCGTCGACCCAATCGTTTTAATAATGTTCAAACCGGAACCTTGAACCCTAGAATCATGATATCCTGTCATGTAATAGCTGTTCAAACTCCATCTAACTTCATGTCCCCGAGCCTCATAAAAAAAGTATCTAAAAGCAGAAGGCGAAGTGGAGTGTAATAGCTAAAACGGAGTTTACAGTCTAAAAGTTTAAGCAGCATAACTAACAAATTTCACTTTAATGTGTTTACTATAATATCTATAGCTGAGAACGAATATATTTCTATGTACCTACGATACTAATTATAATATAAAAACATCTGTTCACACTCACCCGAGTAGGGGTTCAATCCTTATAATAATAATAAACAATATAAAGCAGGCACTAATTGCTCAAAAGGATTAATAAATTAAAACTATATAGCCGCGTTTTTATTTCGCGGTAAACAACCAGTACGTGGCGATGCATTCACCAACATCGGGCGTCTCCGCCCGCAATGCATCGGCATCGCGACGCGCCCGGCTCGGCGGCAAAACCAGTATTTGCGATTTAGCGATCCGCGCCGGCGTCCGTACGGAAAAGGAACCCCTTTATTAATATTTATTATTTGTATTACTATTATTATTTATGTAAATTTTATTAAAATTACGTTGTAACGTTACAGTTCCCCCCCGCTTCAACACGGATTTTACAGTTTTAATGTGAAATCCGAGAGAAAAAAAATATTTGTTACTAATTCATGTATTAATAACGGGTAATTTTAAATCCTTGACGTGCCAAGCGCCAATATTTTTTCCATTTGTATCTTCTAATATATATACAAGCGGAGACTTTTTGGCGATTACTCGACATTTTAGGTACTTGGGGGCCAACTTTTTTGAGAAATATTTATCTTTATCACTTAACACATAAGCACGTTTCATTACCAAGTCGCCCACGTTAAATTCGATGGGTTTACGACGCAGATTATAGTGAGACGTGTTACGTAAATGAGCATGCCAAAGTCTCTTCTGAACGTCGTCAAAAATTGACGAAAGAATGCCTAAATTTTCGGCATATATATCACGAGGCAAAAACAAAATTTCGTCGCCTAATTCATTGTCTACATAATGCGTTCCACAAGGAACAATTTCCCTACCAAAAACAAGGAATGAAGGTGTAAAACCAGTAGATTCGTTTACTGAGTTGTTAATGGCAAATTGCACCCTTGGCACAAAAGTGTCCCAAGATCTGTGATCGGTATCGACATATGTAGAAAGACACGTGATAATTGTTCTATTATATCTTTCCACAGTGTTAACCTGCGGAGTATATTTTGGTGTGAAAAACACATTAGGTATATTATATTTTTTAAATAAGGACTTAGTGATGTTACTACTAAATTGGGTACCATTATCCATTAATATTGTTTGAGGTATGCCATGGACAAGAAATACGGACTCTTCTAAGATTTTGGTGATACTAGTGGCAGTTGCGTTTCGTATAGGGAAAATTAAACAGAATTTTGAAAAACAGCAGGTTACTACAAGAATGTAGCTGTTTTGTTTACGGGTTACGGGCAGAGGTCCCATTAAGTCGACAGATAACATTTGAAATGGTCGTGAACAATGTTTCGGACGCCCCATTTCACCTAAAGTCATGTGATTCTGTGTCTTATACGAGAGACATTTGTCGCATGAACTTATGAACTTTATAACATCCCGATGCATTCCTGGCCAGTAATAACGAAGTGCAAGGCGCCGGTATGTTTTAAAAATCCCCAAATGACCAGCTGTAGGTTCTGAATGATTATTATGTATAATATTTTCGCGCATTTCGAGAGGCACTACTTCTTTCCAGGAAAATTCGGAGGTTAGCTCATGTTTATTCTTGGTCAATCTAAACAGAGTATTATTTTTAATTACAAAATTGCGAAAATCTTCTGGTGTATTCAAACACCCTTTAAAAATGTTTTTGTACCAGCTGTCATTTGTAGGAGGAACTTGAGAAGATAATACACTGACGGGTACTGCCCTAGACAGTGCATCAGGAATAACATTATCACATCCACGTCGATGCTTTAGTTCAAAATCGAAAGCGGACAGACGGACACCCCAGCGGGCTAATCTACCACTTGGGTTAGTAAGCGACAGAAACCACTTTAACGCACTATGATCGGTGTACACTGTGAATCGTTTCCCGTTCTCTAAGTAACACCTCCAGTGTTCCAAGGCAACAATGACAGCTAAGGTTTCGCGTTCAGTAATACCATAATTCCTTTCAGCTGCTGTCAAGGATTTACTCATATACGCTACTGGGTGTTCCTTGCCATCTATAATTTGAGTAAGCATTGCTCCCACCCCATATTTACTCGCATCAGCGTGGACCTCAAACGGCTTGCTAAAGTTGGGACAAGAAAGCACTGGTGCAGAAACCAAACAGTCTTTTAATTTGCGAAATGCAGTATCTGCCTCTGCAGTCCAACTGAACGGCAGTGCACCCTTTTTGGTCGAAGTGAGTAAATTTAAAGGGCCAGCTATAGTACTAAAGTTTGGGACGAAACGACGGTACCATGTAGCTGTCCCAAGGAAGCGTTTGAGATCTTTTCGACTAGTAGGAGTCGGATATTTCAGGATCGCTTCCACTTTTTCGGGATCAGTTCGTAACCCATTACAGTCAACTACGTAACCAAGGTATTTGATTTCCTTGCGGAAGAACTTACATTTCTCCAAGTTGATGGTTAAGTTTGCATACTTCAACTTCTCCAACACTTTTTCCAAAAGTAATACGTGACTGTCGAAATTATTGGTAATTATGATGATGTCATCTAAATAGGCGAATACTTTTAACTCAAACTCCGAAAAGAGAAGATCAACCAACCGTTGTTGGGTTGCTGGTGCATTGGTTAATCCGAAAGCGGTGCGCTTAAAACGTAAGGTACCTCTGCCGGGTATGTAAAAAGCAGTTTTATCTCTATCTTCACAGGCGATGGGAATTTGCCAAAATGCTTTAGACAAGTCTATGCTGGACAAATAGCGAGCATCGCGAAGATTATCTAAGATTTCAGATACGTATGGTAAGTTGTGAGCATCGCGTTTAGTGACCGCGTTGAGTTTCCTGCTGTCAAGGCAGAATCTAGGTTCACCGTTTTTTTTTGTTACTAGTAAAACGGGAGAAGACCAGGCACTTTCACATGGCTCAACGATATCGAGATCAAGCATTTTATCTACTTGCTCTACTAAAATACGCTGTTTTTCGGGAGACATACGATAATAGCGCTGACGTATAGGTAATGCATTACCTGTGTCAATGCGGTGTTCAATTAAGGTAGTTCTACCTAAGCCCTTAGACTCTGCAGAAATTGCAGAGAACTGAGCGATCATTTTATCAGCTATACTCTTTTTCATGTCGTCTAATGTATCATACCCATTAACGAAAGTAATAGGAGTATCAATGGAATTATGATGTGTATTTTTTATAGAAATAGTATTTAAATATTTTGGGCAAATTTTAAAGATGCGCCAGAAATCGATACCTAAAATGAGGTTCGTCGTAATTTCGGGAATACAATGTGCTTTTATTTTATGTGTATTACCTTCAAAGGTTATAGGTAAATAAAGATACCCAATACTTTTTAAGATTTGGCCGCCGGCAGCATAGACAGTTATAAATTCGTCCTTTATTATACGGAAACCTTTTTGTTCCAAAAAGACATGAAAATTTTTACCAATTATAGATACTGCTGACCCAGAATCAAGTAGTCCAGATATAGTTACATTATTAATATTAATATCGGCATAGGGTCTATAATCATCAATAGGTTTAGTTTGCAGAATTGTGTCAACTTTATAAGTACCAAAGTACATGGAAATAAATTTTAACCAATTATTCCAATCTTCCACATCGAATTTTTGTGATTGGTCATTGGCACAATTCTGCTTACTTAGTTTTTTGGGATACCAGGCTTATCGATACAACAAGTTGGACATTGCGGTGTTTTTACGCCTTCACGACCACAAACGAAACAAAATATTTTGTCTCTACTTGCAGTACATTGCCGTAAATTGTGAGTGTTTACACGACACCTTGGGCAAAACATTTGTCTCTTTTCAATTGATTGAATCGCATGCACGTAGTTTTGACTTACTATTTTTTTATTGTTCATGTTCGTACTTGAGTTAGTCATGTCGTAACTAAGTTTAGATTTATTATAATTGTTTGTATAAGATTGATTAAATTTTGGGTTTTGTGAATATTTACTGTACTTATTATCAGAATTACTTCTATATGCAAATTCCGGAGCTAAAGAGTCAGGAGTAGGACCAGTAGGTTCCCTAAATAGAGAAACGCGTGCCTGAATAATTTCGTAATTGCGACATAATTGTCTTAAACTTGCAATATCTTTTATCTCCGGGGCAGAAGCCAAAGCAGTTGAATAGCATGGACGTACGTTATGTAGTAAAATATCGAGCTTTTCATTTTCTGAAAGTGGATTGGAAAGTCTTGAAAATAATCCCGACATTATAGCCAAGTACACCACAATACTCTCTTTCTCACCTTGTGTTCTGGAATTTATTTCTAGACGCAGCTTATAGTCATAGTCGGGTTTATCGAAGTCCTGTTTTAATAAATGCACAAGATCATCCCAGTTCGATACCTGATCTTTGACACTTCTGTACCAATGAATTGCATCACCCGTGAAAATTTCCGTGGCGTAAGATAATATTTTAGAATTAGATATATCCCTAGCTTCGCAAAATTCGCTAAAGCGTTGAATGAATGCACGTACACATGTTTTGCCATCATATTTAATTTTGCCCAAATCAATGAATTTACTATTGCTACAAGAGACGGTAACATTGAAAGGAGCATTAGTTGTTGCCTCTGATACTATAGGAGAAATTAGACGATCCACGCCTGCATCTTTTACTGAGTTATACTGATCAAAATGTGATCTAAATTGTTCTGTAAAACTGTCGATTTGCTTTTTAGTATCCTCTGTAGGAGTTAATCGATTAAAACGATGGTACAAGTGATGTAACAGATTTTCTGTTCGCAACAATATATTTTTATCTAGGGTAGAACTGAGGTTATGTTTAATTTTCCCAAGTGCAATATCTATACCTTCTAAATCTCTAGTTAAAGCAAAGCTGCTTTCTAGTATATCCTCTGAGGGAAAAATAGGGGCCAATTTTGATATTTGCCTACGCAATTCCTCTACTGTAGATGCAGGTGTTTCACCTCTAATTGCTATTTCATATTCTAATTCAGATTTTTGTAAGGACAAAAATTTTACTGGATAAGACATTACGTGGTAAAAGACCTAATCGGGCAAGTTGTGAACGAAAAAAGGAACAGTAAAGCTAGAAATGAGCAAATACTCCGTTTTTTACAATTTTATAAAAGAGCTGAACGTTTCGGTTGCCTACTAAATTGTAAAATGTGAAAAAACAGTATATTAATTATATAGGTAACTAAGGTGCACCTTGATAAAAAAATAATACAAAATAGTGGTATTTCAATTAAGAGTTGAAAATGACCAATAAAACATAAATAAATGCATGAGAATGTTCACAATGTAATTATAATTTATGCGGAACCATAAAGTGTTTTAAAATTAGATCCGGTACACTTCAGTTGCCATTGCAACCAAAAATTTAAAATAAAACGTTTCACAAACAAACACAACCACCACACTATCTACTTTCTACGAAGCAAAGCCAGACTAATAAGAATTACCACGTTAGGCGCCACTGTTACGTTCCGTAGTAGGAAATAAAATTCCAGGAACGCTTAACAAACTTTATTTATGTAGGTAATAGAGGGTCGTGTCAGTTACGGACCGTCTAACTTTGCTCCGCAGTAGGATACTTCCTTGGCATGAGGTGCGCTAGGGAGGCTCTGGCACGAAGAACGCAAGGGAGGCTCAGGATTAGCGCAGCGGCAAGGGTCTTCAGGAATTCGCATGCGAAGCGTCGACGTCGTCGTCGACCCAATCGTTTTAATAATGTTCAAACCGGAACCTTGAACCCTGGAATCATGATATCCTGTCATGTAATAGCTGTTCAAACTCCATCTAACTTCATGTCCCCGAGCCTCATAAAAAAAGTATCTAAAAGCAGAAGGCGAAGTGGAGTGTAATAGCTAAAACGGAGTTTACAGTCTAAAAGTTTAAGCAGCATAACTAACAAATTTCACTTTAATGTGTTTACTATAATATCTATAGCTGAGAACGAATATATTTCTATGTACCTACGATACTAATTATAATATAAAAACATCTGTTCACACTCACCCGAGTAGGGGTTCAATCCTTATAATAATAATAAACAATATAAAGCAGGCACTAATTGCTCAAAAGGATTAATAAATTAAAACTATATAGCCGCGTTTTTATTTCGCGGTAAACAACCAGTACGTGGCGATGCATTCACCAACATCGGGCGTCTCCGCCCGCAATGCATCGGCATCGCGACGCGCCCGGCTCGGCGGCAAAACCAGTATTTGCGATTTAGCGATCCGCGCCGGCGTCCGTACGGAAAAGGAAACCCTTTATTAATATTTATTATTTGTATTACTATTATTATTTATGTAAATTTTATTAAAATTACGTTGTAACGTTACAACATCACCTTCTGATAGAACACGACCAATTTGATCATGGTAGGTAAGTCTTGGCTTTCCTCGGCTCCTACATCCTTCCACTTTTGCATTGTACATCTGCTTCGTCTTTCATCATTGTGACTAGTGTTTGCAGCTCAGATAGTGTTTCTTCTAACAGGACGGCATCATCTGCATACAGCAGACAGTTCACCACTAGGTCACCCATGCGTAATCCTACATTCGTCGATCTTATCCTCTGTAGACAACTATCGAGATACAGAATAAACAGCCTAGCAGACAACATGCAATCCTGTTTGACACCAATTTTCACATCAAACCAGGGTGGCATGTTGCCATCTATTCGCACACATGCTGAGCAATCCTTGAAGGTGGACTGTACAGCACGCAGCAGTGAGCCGTCAATCCCATATCTCGACAATATGCACCACAGTTCCTTTCGCACAACCCTATCACATGCCTTCTCAAGATCCACAAAACCGCAGAAAACCTTCTGGTCTGTGGCCAGATGCTTCTCTATGATATTGCGGAGCGAGAAAAGTTGATCTGTACATCCCCTTCCATTTCGGAATCCTCCCTGTGCCTCCCACAGCATTTCGTTAGATTTCACCCTCATTCTCCTTTTAATTATCTTTCCATATACTTTTGCTGCTAAGCTGATCAAACTGATGGCCCTATAGTTGGCGCAGTCCATGCGTGATCCCTTGCCTTTATACAAGGGTACGATGACTGCGCGTCCCCAGTCCATTGGGACCCTTCCGGTTCTCCAGCACAGGTTGCATAAGTACCAGAAGGCGTCCCGGACGTAAGTGCCACCTAGTTTGATCATCTCAGCTGTGATCATATCAATTCCCACAAAGTCTTTCCATTTTTGAAACTTCGTATCGACCATTCTATCTCATCCATAGTTATACCTTCATCGGACGCCGTCAACGTGGAGTGAGCATCAGACTCACTCTCATTGTCAGCGTCCGAGGCATATTCATACATTTCTTCAAAATATTCACTCCACCGTTCTAACACTTCCTGAGTGTTTGCGAGAATGATACCATAGTTAATAGATTCAGGCGTTATTTTGCGAAAGTCAAATTTACATACAATTTGATCTAACCTGCTTTGTGTGCTTCCGTCACCAATTAGTTCATGCGGCCTAGCGCCGGCCGGCACCCACCCACTACTGTTAGTACGTGCTACATGCCGACGCTGCCATGGCTGCTCCGGTAGTCTCTGCCTCGGCTGCTGCGGTCTTTAAGCTTTAGACTTAATCTTGTTCATACTGGATGCCGACGAACTACCCCGAGACTTCTTTACCTCTCTCCAAAAGAGTTTGGTATTTGCCTCGAAGTTTCTCGTCAGCCTCTCTTCCTCATTCATAATTTGTCATTCACGCTTCTCTTTCACTAAAGCCTTGGTTTCATTCTTGCATAGACGGTACATTTCTTTCTTCTTCTCTCTCATACTTTCATTTAAGGGTAAAGATAATACATAATCCAGCCACGCTTTCCTCTTTCTTGCTACGGAGGATTCAACCTCCGCACCCCACCAGGCATCTCGTTTCAATGTTTTATGCCTCTTTGCGTATCCACATGCTTCTTTTGCACTATCCACCACACTTTCTTTCAGAATTTTCCAGCAATCATCCACATCTGTGTCGGAAAGACTTGCATTTGCAATTCTTTCGCTTACCAGATGTACATACATTCTCCTTGCACTTTCATCTTGAAATTTTTACTCCTTATCCTTTCATGATCTCCGAAAGGGATACGCACTCGCCAATGCCTCCACTTCTTGAAAAGTCCCACAAACCGGCTTACCACCAGGTAGTGGTCCGTTTCAAGAGTGGGACCTCTAAAGGCTCTTGTATCCATTATAGTATTTCGGAGACGTCTATCAATTATAATCAAATCAATCACACGTTCTTGGTCATTCCGTCTCCATGTATACGTGCGAATATCCTTGTGACGAAATAGAGTATTCGACACGAGGAGGTTTCGTTCCATACATAAATCTAGAATCGACTTACCTGCTTCGTTCACTCTCTTATCTCCATAGGGACCAAGAGCAGCTTCATAGCCGTCTCGTTTGGTCCCAACCCATCCATTCAAATCTCCACACATAATCACTCTTTCATTCCCTTCAGCTAAATCCAGAACATCCCTCACAGATTCCCAAAACTTCTCTAGTTCTTAGGCACACGCTGAGCTTACGGGAGCGTATGCTGCAACCAGAAATACTCGCGTGATGCCCAGTTTTATACGAACCCAGAGAAGTCTAGGCCCTACCAAACAGTAATCTTTCACACCAGAGGCTAAGCGAGAGGAGAGTATGACACCTACACCAGCACTGGCATGATCGTCCCGGTCTACACCAGACCATAGGGCCATCATCCCACCGGGCAGATCATCGGTGTCGCTCCCCTTGCGCTTAGTCTCTGTCGCACACAAAGCATCTAAGCGTCTCTCATTCATTACGTACATCAGCTCATTCATCTTATCACTCAATCCACCTCACACATTCCATGTGCCTATGCAGCACTCGGCTCTCTTCGACCCGCCGGAATTGGTGCCGCGTGGTGGGTGGCGGCCCCCACCCCCGCATGCACCTATTTTCGCACCGACGGGGGCGGATCGGTGTGCGTCGCCGGGGGACGCCCTAATCCGCACATCGGTGCGTTTTCGGGCCAGAATTGCAATCTAATCGATTGGCAGGGGTCGCGAACGAGCACGCTTCTGGCACATGACCTCCTATATCTAATTACCCGATCGTTATCTACTATGTCAGTGTTAACGAGGGAATTGGAAATATTATGTAAGCAAGAAAATATAAATGAATTAGTGATTTCTAGAAATAAATATAATATTAATGAAACAATGAAGTTTTTATAAGTGAGTACTCCAAGAATTTTAGTCATAAACAATGTTATACGTATAACCGATAAAGACGAAAAAAGATTGTCCTAAATGGTTTTCATCTGTTGACCGCCAGTGGCCACGCGGAGGTCAACAGGAGTTATATTAGGAAATACTTTTGGTCTGGAAATAGTAAAGAGATTAAAAAAGTATCATATGATAAAAGAGCAAATTATGTGCCTTACAAAAAAAGTGACTTGATTCTCATAAAAAATCAAGTAGGTAATAAGTTAAATGCAGTGCATAAGGGACCTTATCAAGTAATTGAAGAAGTGTCACCTAATGTTTGAATAGATAAATATAATAACCTTTATTTAATTGATAAGAACAATACTGAATTGTTTAATAAATAACTAATTTGTTTTTATTTTAACTTACCTTTTGTTTTCATTTGTGTCACTTTCACGTCAGTTACGTTTTATTCATGAATATAACTTTAATAGCTTACCTTGTGTTAGATAATCTATGTTAGTATTTTAAAGAAATATTATGATTTTTTTTCTCTTGTCCGAGGGGGTTGATGATAGTTTTTTCGGGGAAGACGAAATATGCTGATTTAGTATAATAATAAACATATTGTAATTAAGTTAAGCGCGCCGTATTACATTGTGTTATTCGATTCATTCAATAAGCGATCGGCATTCGAAAAGGATGTACTGTTGAATCGCTCCTCATCACCGTAATCATCATATTACAGAGTGTATGTCGAAGTCGATCGGGATTAAGTCGTGACCGACAGTGGTGACAGTGACAGTGGTTTGCAGTTTTTTTCATGACGTATTTCCCCTACTCTTTCTCCCTCCGATGATAAAAAAACACTCACGGACTAGATCATAGATTTTTCTAGCCGTTTGCAATCTTTGTCGATGTACATCTTAATTTTCGACAGTTCTGGCGATGCTGTGTCCTCACGATCAGCTGTTAATCGTGCTTCACATTCTCAACTATTTTCTAGGTCTCTAGACTGCAAAGTCCGAGCTCATTGAGAGTTCAAGTGCATTTCTCTGTCAGTGAAGGTCTCAGACTCACGCGATAGTCCATGAGCATCGCAATCGCCAGTTAGACGTGCTTCCCATTCTTCAGGTGTCTCCTGAGACCGAGCACTTGCTGCCCAAACTCTAGAGCTCAAGCGAGTTTCCCTGTACGTAAAGGTCTCAGACTCACATGATAGTACATGAGCCTTACGATCGGTGGATAAACGTGCCACACGCTGTTTACTGATCTCTCGAATCTGAGAAGTCGTCATTCGAGAACGATGGCTTGCCACGATATTCTTCAGATTCCTGTGATCGAACTAATCCTTGAACTAATCAACCACTGGACACGACACTCAGTCGTTCTCGCCTTTTACCCCTCTGTCACGGACCCTGAATTTAATTCAGGGTGAACGATATTATCAAGTCAGTTAACTTTGAGAGCTCGACGGAAAAACATTGCAAAAAAATGGTGAAATGCGCTATATTGTTTTGCAAAAACTATAGTGGGCGAACAGTTGATGTTTCCTTTCACTCGTAAGTACAATTTTATCCTATTAATATTGCTATTTTTTGTAAAATCAATTAAATGTTAAATGACAGCACCAAATAATACGGACATTTTAAAATATACTCATTGTTGAATGAAATGTAACCAAGAAAATTATCTATTGTAACAAGTCGGGTTACCGTTCATTCTACCGTTCGGTCATCAAATTTGTTTCTAACTAGGGCTTGACTCTGTTGATGAACGATATTGATATGAATGAATACGTTTATTACTATGCTAATCAAAAAGGTATTGGAATATCGATGTAAAAACAAATTGTCATTTCGCTCCGCTTTGCCGTGCGGAACTTTATTCAGTATAAGGTGTGCGAAATAATCGATGTAAGTAACATATAAAAAAATATATTGTTTCTTTAAAATACAAATTGAATATTGTGATTGTACCTATTTTGTGCGTAAAATGTATTTGTGAACGTACAGAATAACGCAAGAAACAATTTCCTTATACGGCGCACTATTTCAAAATAACAGCGGCAGGTATACTGTGAGATCTCCCGGCAAGAGTTGCCAGGTATGAGCAACTTACAAAATCATTCACTCGTTTAATTTTTAATTTAGACAAGCTCAATTCAAGTGTGCGAAACTGTGAAAATCATAGCTGATATTTTTAACGACTCAGTATACGACGGCGGCGTTGTGTGGGGTAGGGGTTGTCCTAATAGAATGCGATTAGGCGATCATCGCGCGACTGTTTCGTACAAATATAGTTCGCGCGATCTTTATTTGTACAAAATGCTTTGTATTAGGACAACGCCTTAGTAACGATACAGAAAGTTGGGAATTTACACCTGCTATTCACCCTTGCCAGAGATGAGCGGTTTTTTAGATGAGCAGATATCACATAACCTTATATACGTCAATTGATGTTGATTCACTATCGGATCATTTTTATTTTATTTTCCATTAGGAAAAACAGTTGCTTGTATTTTTTAATTGTTTGGCTTGTTTTCGACCCCAGTTAATACAAAGTCTGGTTGAGGCAATCTGGGTGTTGTAAGCCAAGTGTAACTGTAGGGGAGTATGAATGTAATAATAATTCCTGGTACCACTAAACGATGGCATACAGTGCCAATAAGGTTGAATTATATACTAGGAATAAATCAATTAATCTGCACTCAATATGATGAAAAGTAGAGTTCATAGGTTACGGTAAGCACTTACATTTACATCAGGCGTACCGTATGCTTGTTTTCCACCAGACATAGTATAAATGAAAACAAAAATCCGTTTTTGTGTTAACTGGAGTCGACATCAGAATAAGAAAATCAGAAAGAAAAAAGAGTAAGCATCTTTATATAATATACCAATAAAAAAATAAAAAAAATTAACCCGAGAATAGATCAAGTAACCTTCACTGGTTTATATAAATAGGTCCGAGTTCAGCAGTGGGCGGTACGGGCAGACGATGATGATGATTGAATCCATACTATTTGAAAATCCTTCGGATATTTTGTGTTCTCCTAAATTTAACTAATTATCGATCAATTAATGAACGAATGAAAATTAAATCATTCATTAATCGATAATTAGTTAAATTTTGGAACCACTAGCGGTTGACGTAAAAATCTTTATTTGTGTGTATTGATAGCTGAGTCAGTAGTAGTAAGAGTAACAGAGATAGTGCTTTACGCGTAAATAGCGCAACAACAACTCACACAGAGTCAATCCATGATGTACGTACAAAATAAACACTGCAGTGTGAATATTCTAATAAATCTTAGTCGAGTGTGCGTCCCTCGCCCCCCGCGACAATCGGTTGAACGTGGTTTTATAGATTTGCGATTGGGTTTCGCGTCCAGTGGTTGATTAGTTCAAGAACTAATCTCATCCTTTTAGCATTTTGCTTTAGCTATTGCTGCACTTAACACCTCGGAACAGAAAAGGTTCGAGTTTAAATTAACCACTAACCTAAACTAACAAAATAATAGGGGTAAAATATGAAATTGCCGTTTTATAGTAATAGATACTTTAAATTGACATTAAACCTTCAAGGTGTGGGATTTTTAGTCTAGTCATGCTACTTGAGAGTATAAAATCATAAAAATATCGTTCTATGAAATAAATAAACAGATCAATTACTTTTATTTATTTTTGTACATCGGAAGTAATTGCATTGAACTTTCAACTTTGCCTCATTAGATTTATTACCGAGTGCTACTTACTCATAAATTAACATGTGTAAGAAACAACCATATAAGCGTATACAAACTTCTTTATTTCCTTCCTTCTTAAAGTAACAAATGTACAGTTCACAAAGAGGTGTAGACGGTAACGTTCAATCTGTCCGAGCGCGCCATAGTGTGTCCGTCGGCCAAGTGCCCGCCTTTTTTCGCAACGAATGCGTGCGTTATTCGTTGCGCGTACCGGCATCATTAGTCAAATAAGAGACTTTTAAATCGAATATTAAATGACGTTTGTCTGTTTTTTTAATAAAAACTCTACACATGTAACTCGTATTTTCCGAGATAAAGCGGTTTGTGACTTACTGTTTCACTATGCATGTTGCATCTAGTTACATGTATTTTAATTTTTAAAATTAAAAGTATATTTTAAATTTATCTCTTTTTATAAATACGGTGCTACTCCATAATAATTGAAACGATTTTATTTCTTTGTATTTTCTTTTTACTAAAACCTTTAACCACTTTGCTACTATTTGTCATACATAATTTTATATAAAAATGTTTGAAAATATTTGTATATATGCATACATAAAATGTATACATAAATAAATAAAAATAACTGCGTTTAGTCGCCATTGTCGATCGTACTGAAGCTCTTCGTCGTACATGCAATCGCGTAGCACTTATTACGAGATATCTATTCATGTAGAATTTGCATTAACTTGTTTTTTTCTTCCTTCGTTTTAGGACCAACTTTTAAATGTTATTTTACAAGGATGTTTGTATTGGACACTTGGCTAACTATTAAGGACAGTCAATTCGATACTTTCAAAAATACTAGCGTGATACCAAATTTGATGAGAAACCGGAGAAGTTGTGGATCTACCAAATGAGAGTACGACACTTACGTCCGCACTGGCATGATCGTCCTTGTCCACCCCGGTCTATCGATCCAACATCTCACTACTGGGAAGATCATAGGTGCCTCTCCCTTTCTACTTAGTCCCTCTCACAATTATTTAGGTGTCTCTCATTTATTTTATTGCCCATCAGTTCCTTCAGCTTATATTACAGTCCACCTCACATTCCACGAAGAGAGCATCTTCGACCCGCCGGAATTAGCACGGTGTAAATAGTGACGACCCAATTCTCCGCATACGCTGTTTCGTGACGGGAGCGGATCAGCGCGCGTCGTCTCTGGAGGACGCTTTAGCCCCCCCAATAGTGCAGTTTTAGTTCAGAATTGCAATCCGTGAATTAGCAGGAGTCGTGACGAGCTCACTTCTGGCACATGATACCCATATGCATGTAACTAATTGTCATAAACAATATAATTCTTTCAAGGAGGTTATTCCAGTCGATCAAACTGGATAAGAACTGGAAGTGCGTAATCAATCACACATACTTACAGATTACGACAGAGAAGCATGTCGTTTTTCAAAGGCAAACTTAGGTGTCGGTGAATTTGTGAATGCTACATTTTTTTTTGGTTTGGGTGTTACATACAGGTGGTGCAGCTTACTAATTAACAAGCGAAGCTCCGCCGAAAGAGGTGGACCGCATCACAGCAGCGCATCTGGGGCAGTACGTTCAACTCACAGAAAATCGAAGACAAATAACAACTCCCTGAAGAGTAGTGTTGTGTTCCTGCTTGGGAGTGGTTATTAGCGAGTTCGTGTGTGAACCAATAATTTTGGACACGCTCTGCTAACTTGACTCTTTAAGTAGGGCCCTTTGAGATTGCTAAGACGCACGCGCTCCCGTGGTGTCCAATAATGTCCCAAGTACTAACCTTCAACTTTAAAGCGAGCCCTTTAGCGAACAGCACGTTCGCGGCCTTACTTTGGCAGTAGGCCTTCATTGCGTCGTACGTTGACTTCTCAAAGTTGAGGTCATCCAAATGGAGATAATGATCTGTGAAAGGCAAAAGGAAAACATTTGTTTAGCGAACAAGTTTACATGAATGACATTTTATATTACATCGAGTGGCAAACAATACATGTGAGTTGATGAGAATGGTGAACTAGCCGTAGTAAATAGATTACACAAAAGGAACATCGCTCCCGCGTAGGTGTACTCGCTGCTAACACAGCACTACCCCGGGAGTTACCTAGCGACCTGACACACATGTATGACGAAAAAAAAGTTTTAGGTAATTGTTATATGGCGGCGGTTTTTTTAAGGTGGAACCCCAGATTATCGTTGACTATCATAATAATAAAATAATAATTATACTCATAATAACGTTTGAATTTTGCGGGGTGAGCATAGTGCAGGTTATAAAGTGTCGAGGCGCATACAAGGATACGGCCCACCATATGTAATGTGGTTACCGAAGCCTATGGCTGCTTGCAATACAGGAAGTATTGCTCACGTGTTGCCGCCCCTGCTGCTAATGAGCTTACACATCAACAAGCTAAATTTGGCGTTAGTCATAGCCCTAAGAATAGTACTAAAGCGATGAATGCTCTAAAAAGTAATAATGAAGCGCTCAGGAGACACTCAAACATACGGCTCCCCTGATGTAAAGTGATTACCGCAGGCTATTAAAACTTGCAGTACAAGGAGTATCGCTCACGCGTAATCACCCGCGTTGCTAACACAACAACTCTTCAATAGCTTACCGGTGACTCCACTTAGGTACCCGTAGTAACACAACAACCCGTAAGGGTACTTCACCAGGGTTCGCTTTTTCTTTCGTCTCTCGCCAGAACCTCTTTTGTTAATTATCACCGTGTATCACGTCCAAGTAAGATTGGCTTTCAGTGGGTCATTTGCTCCCCCAATGTTTTACTTCCACGATTAAATTCTTCTTTTTCCTAGCGTTACCTATCCCGTTTCGTAATCCATTATTATTAGCGGGGGCCAGTACCTAAGCCTAGGGATTTGTAATGTTAACGTTTGCGCGGCTGCCGTCAACTTCCACAACTCAGAAGGGAAACCAAATCTTTCTTAGGTTAGATCCCACGTCTTTCGAAATATGATTTCTTGGGTGTGCGTCCTCACGGTGTTTTTTTTCACCGCCGAACAATTGTTAATGCGCACATAAATCCGAAAACGCGAATTTAGTTTTATGTTGTCCGTCCGTCCGTCCATCTGTCACCAGGCTGTATCTCATGAACCGTGATAGTTAGACAGTTGAAAATTTTACAGATGATGTATTTCTGTTGCCGCTATAACAACAAATACTATAAATCAGAATTAAATAAATATTTAAGGGGGCTCCCATACAACAAACGTGATTTTTTTGCTCGTTTTTGCTCGATATTGATAACGGCAACAGGTAGACTCTTGAAATATTCACAGAATATTTAGTTATATATTCAATTTAAAAATTAATTAATTAATTAAAATAAAACAAATATTTAAGGGGGGCTCCCATACAACAAACGTGATTTTTTTGCCGTTTTTATAGACAATGGCACGGAACCCTTCGTGCGTGAGTCCGACTCATACTTGGCCGGTTTTTTATCAATTGGGCTATCACTCCTCAACCACGATTAAATTCTATAACAAATAGTAAAGTAATAACAATAGTAAAATAAATAAATATTGTCGGACAAAATACAAAGCGGGATGCAGCCAACTCATAAGCATACATAAATACATTTTTTTGTGCAAATATATACTTATGATACATAGAAAACAACCAGACCAAGACAAACAGACAAGTTCATGCACACAAATGTTTGTCGTGTGTGGAAATCGAACCCACGAGCGTTGGTGGCAAAGTAACGTGACAGCGCGTTCACCACTGCGCCACTGAGCTCGTCAACCTTACTTTTATGTAAACATGATGAAACGCAGACGACCCTCGAAGAGCCCGTCTTAATGAGCCTCGGAAGTAACAGCAGAGTCAGCAGAGCGTGTCCATAATGATTGGTTCCCATATGAGTCTCGAATCCATCTTCAGTCTTACTCTCAGGGCACCACATGACGCCAGCGTTATTTATCAATATGTGTAGTTGTGCTTCCGTCGCTAGTATCCTGTAAGCGAACTCTCGCACACTCTTCAGACTGGACAAGTCCAATTTCTCCACTATCAATGTTCCCGTTGCTGGTAACTTTTGTTTATTTTTCTCTATATATTCTTTGGCCTTGTCAGCTTTATGTGTGTCACGACATGCCATAATAACTCTGGCTCCTGAAATAAATAATACAGATATGAAATATAAAATAATATATATAAATAGATAGGAGCAGTGATAGCGTGTGTGTGTGATAGTGATAGAGTAGCGTAAATTTAAAATAAAATCGGCCAAGTGCGAGTCGAACTCGCGCACGAAGGGTTCCGTACCATTATCGATAAAAACGGCAAAAAAAAAAATCACGTTTGTTGTATGGGAGCCCCCCTTAAATATTGGTTTTATTTTAATTTAGTTATTTATTCTTAGAGTGAATATATAACTAAATATTCTGTGAATATTTCAAGCGTCTACCTGTTGCCATTATCAATATCGAGCAAAAATGAGCAAAAAAATCACGTTTGTTGTATGGGAGCCCCCTTAAATATTTATTATATTCTATTATTTAGCATTTGTTGTTATAGCGGCAACAGAAATACATCATCTGTGAAAATTTCAACTATCTAACTATCACGGTTCATGAGATACAGCCTGGTGACAGACGGACGGACGGACGGACGGACGAACAGCGGATCCTCAGTAATAGGGTTCCGTTTTACCCTTTGCGTACGGAACCCTCAAAAAGAGGGCGCAGGCCGCCAATGTTAGGTATCACTTTTATACCATTTTGGTTACGGGGACTATGTCAATGCAATTTCAATATACCGCGCTCCACATATTGCATTTAAACAAATATTGCAAACGCTGATTCAAAATGAAATTTATTACTTATTGAATTATTTTAGAAATCTATGTAATTTTTATATCTTGCAGAATTTCAATAAAATGTGAAACTCTGGCAGTCAATTTAATACATACATAAATCCGTTAAATTCTATTGTTCTTCACATATAGGCTATTTTCTGATATTCAGTCACTTATCTCTAAAACTAAAGTAAGATAGGGAATTTATTGATGCGAGGTACAGTTACATACCTCTCGAGTAGAGATCGGCGGCGGTTTCTTTGCCGATGCCGGTGTTGCATCCCGTCACAACCACCGTGTGTCCACCCAGCCTCCGTTTGCTTTTGCACCAACCGCTGATCCAGTCCATTTCGTAGCTCCTGTGCTTTATCTATAACAACTAAAAAAATATACTATATCATAGAGATGCCTATAATCACTAGGTTTTTTGTAGTGAAAACGCCTTTCACAGTGATTACCCGATCTTATTTCTTATGTGAGAAAACACCGTCAATCGAACAAACATGCAACACAAAACACTTTAATGTATACTTTATAAAGATTTCAAATAAGTGGAGATCGCCAACTGGTCGAGTAAAAACGTTCAATTTACTTACTCTATGCTGCGTAAGATGTGCACATAGAGGCTACAACCTATAATAGATCATAGGCTTTATTGTGTAGACCTATCATGTTGGCAACTCATTATATATTTATGTTAACACGTTTGTTCTCGCCCGTGGCTCTTGCAATATTGACGTGCCTCCCACATGTGTTTTATTAATCATCACATTAGTTTTACATAGTCTTAATGATATCTTTTAGCAACTAGTACTCCTTATCTGGGTTTTGCTCATCAAGGTCATTGTCCTAATTATTTTTCATTCACATTTGACACGTTTTAAGTATATTATATTCATTCTCAGTATATGTCCCATTTTTTCGTTTCTAACTTTGACACCGCCGTCTTTGGGTTTATCTATCACATAATACGTTGAATTATTATTCGGAGTAGGTATGTTTGTTTCGCCCATTTCTAATATAGAATTTATCTCCTTTGGACTTCGGATCCCCAGCTCTTTTTCTTCTATTCTCATATTCCTTCCCTTTGTCCTTTTGCTTTTTTATCTCTGATTTGTGCGTCGTCTCCTTTATAGTTTACGTCCTGTAATACTGAAATTTTATCCTTATTTTATTTACTATGAAAAATAATTTTGAACATGTTTTGCCTGTAACAGTAAACAATGTGACACAGTCCCACAAATCTTCTTGTACATTCATCCTTTTAACTTTATTGATTTTTATACGTTTTAATATCTCACGATTATGCTCTCTACTTTTCAAAACGGGGAAGCAGAGAACAAAATCGTGAGATTTTAAAACTGAGGCCAGTAGTGCACCGTATTGAAGAGTTATATGTTACATTCTCTACAAAACTTCTTGAACTTCACTAATGAACTGTCGTCCGTTATATGCCGTGATTGAAGCCGTGATGAAGATTGTGCAGTGGTAGCCTAAACGACTGAATATCTCGTTTAGTAATTTGATGATCTGAGCGCCAAGGAAAAAGTAGAAACAAGTTGTTCTCAAAAATCTTAAATTTTTTACATTCTCATCCTTGTCACTAAGTGTTGTTAATTCCTTTCTTAACACCATACATTTCAAAGTATTTTTCTGAGTGCAAAAGTACTGATTGCGCGCCTCTCGCGCTTCCTACAATCTGATGTACTTACATGTCAGTTCATATCCTAGAAAAATATTTTTGTACACTTGTACATGCATTTGTTGTTATTTAACAGAACATTATTTTCTTTTGATAACTGTAGTTAGTACTTCTGAAGGCGCGAATCATGTTCTAATTCTGTGCGTCCGTATGTCAATATGCCATATACAAAATGTGATAGCTTCATCACATTTAAGCAGCATGTTTTCAAATATTTTTGGAACAATTCGAGCGCACAAGTGATTCTGAATATTGAACGTTTGTAGCGGTATAGTCCTTTAGAGGTTAGAAAAGGGTTGTAATTCATATTACAAGTCAGGTCAAAGTTACGCCAGTCTGGGTGTAACTTCACTTCGTCGATGCATTCTTAATGTTAAGTTTAGTAAAACATTAAGCTTTTCAAATTTTTGCCGGTAGATGTTTCATAGATGGTAATAGGTTGTTTTCGCGCCCGATGGCAGTACATTCATAGTTCACCGCTGTCTTTCATTATTGGTACAAAATCACATTCCATGTTCCCATCATCATTATTATTATTAAAAACGTAACCTACCCTCCCATCATCTTCTTAGCGTTATCCCGTTTCCTAATCTATTAGGATTGCCGGGGTCCGCTACCTAAGCCTAAAATTTGCTTTCTTGGTTGGGTCACGTCATTCGAAATAAAATTGCTTGGATTTGCAACACACAAACGAAATTTTCTTCACGATTTTTTTTCTACGCCGCCGAGTTAGTTGTAACAATATGTACAAAAATCCGCAAACACGAATACAGTGGTACCTACATGTCAGGATCCGAAACACGGATAATATAATAATATATAAATCAATAGAGCTGTTCTTTATCCACTGGGTTATCACTGCTCAATGGCTCTCATCATCTATATATATCGTATACACATATTATCAACTTCTCTTCATATCAGAGCCTGATCAGACGATCAAACAGACCATGTTTTTTCTAGATTAGTTATCTATACTTCTATACTATCTATACTACACACATCAAAAGTGTCTAGGGATCAACATATATTTTTGCAATAACTTTTCTCCTGATTGATATTAATTAAAATTTTCTTTAAGGATTCATCAAATAAAGTGTTTTCGTTTGTCTACAGTAACGATAAACCAAGTCACCTTTGCATTAATAAAGAAATTTGCCATTTTCATAATAAAGGGATTTTTGACATTTGAACCACTAACATTAAAGTTCGAAAAAAAGACTGAAATAACAGTTTTCTTTAAAATTTTATTGGGTAACTTAAACAATTAATAATCCGTGTTTCTACCGCGAACACTAACAACACAAGAACATCGGTTTGGCATACTCAAAATGAGTTCATCCAAATCACGCTGTGGAATGGCCGCCCATGTTCGTTGCAACAACAAAAAAAGGTCTTCTTGCGACTGGATACCCTCCATATTCGGCAGAGCTCTTCTCTGTAGCATATCCCATGCATGCTCAATCGGGTTCAAGTCTGGCGACTGAGCAGGCCAGGGCATGACATTGATGTTAGCTGCGGCGAGAGTCTGTCTTACAACTCTTACGGTGTGCGGTCGTGCATTATCATGCATTAACTGAAATAAGGGACCGATTTGCACTTGTAGAGGAACGATGACGTCTGATACAATCGTCTCAGCATAAATTTGAGCGTTGAGGTTGCCTCTGATCCAAATCAACTCAGTTCTTCCGCCGATCCAAATACCCGCCCATACCATGATGGTTCCACCACTATAAGGATGGACTTCCTGGCAGGATTTTAATCTCTGTTGGCGTCCAGGGGTTCTCCAGTGTCGTATACGTTTATATATTTTATATATTTTTTTATTACAAAGCCACATCTCAATCTCGAGAAATCCGCATAAAAATGCTTGATCCCTAGACACTTTTGATGTGTGTATTATTATAAAGAGGAAAGATTTGTATGTATGTTATGAATAAACTCAAAAACTACTGGGCCGATTTCAAAAATTCTTTCACCATTAGAATGCTACAATATAAATGCTTAACATAGGCTATAAAATATTTTGAAAATAGTTAGGGATCCGTATGAAAACTTCGATAATGTGTGAAAAAGATACCAAAAAATCCTTATACCGCGTACGCTGCTGAAACTATTGACAATAGAGCAAAGTAATGTACTACAATTTTATAGAGGACATCAATATCTACAAAAAAGTCCGCGATACCATATGTCTAACTATTACAGTTACGTCACAATAACTACTTTTTCATGTTAAAATATGCTATAGTAACGCCGGTACAAGTAGGCCACATTATTCGTACCTTGGTATTAATCCTTATCCAAATAAATCATTTCGTATTCAAGACTGTTTCAATGCCTGTAGGTTACTCTTTGAATTAACGAAATCGGACATTCCATTCCAAAGATATTACGATTTTGTTCTGGGTTTCAATCCCTTGCTGCGCACATCTATGAGATAGGTACCCGCGCGGCTCATTCGCGCGCTACCGACATTGAATGTTTTGACTTTTTCATACCACATTTTTTCTGTTCCAGTTAAAAAGTTCTTTTCAGAAAAGCGTGCCTCAAATCATCACCTTTGTGGCAATCAATTGAAACTCTCAATTTGCGCACGAATATGAGAGCACGTTTAAGTAATGACGGCAACGACAATTTCTCACAAAAATTACTTAAACTTGGAAGCGGAAAATTACCATCTCCAATTGCACATAGCCTCTAAGTATTATTGGATAATGAATTGGCTCAAACTGTTCACAGTCTAGAAATCCTTATAGAGACAATCTATCCCGACATCGAACATCTTACAGAAAGAAATTTCGATTGGCTCTATTCGAGGGCGATCGTCTCACCGGAAAACAGCTCAGTAAATGAGATAAACAAAATGATCATTGCAAAAATTACCAGGTGATTTTAAATGTTACAAATCTATTGATAACGTGTGCAACATCGAAGATACAGTGCACTATCTACAAGAATTTTTAAATTCTCTCTATCCCGCCGGCTTGCCACCACACGAACTGAAATTAAAAGTAGGTACTCCCATTATGCTGTTGAGAAATTTAAGCCCTCCCAATATGTGTAAAGGCACGAGGCTTTTGATAAAGGAATTACGAGACAATCTGATTATAGCAACAATCATCCCACGGCCGGACAGCTAGCTCACATTCCGCGGATCCCGATGATACCAACAGATTTGCCCATGTCTTTTAAAACGTTAAAGGTATCGTTTGCCCTTATAATAAATAAATCCCAGGGACAAACTTTCTAGATCTTTGGCATCGACCTAAGAGAAGAATGCTTTTCTCATAGCCAATTATATGTTGCACTTTCTCGAGTAGGATTCCTAAAAATCAATATATTTTGTTGTCATCTTCGAATACCACAGCCAATATAGTATACAGCATTAAGGTAGACATATTGGAAACTAAAAAAGTAAAACCTATTAAACCCTTCGAAACCCGGGTGGTCATATATGACCGCGAAATGTATGGGAAAACTTATATAACGGGTTCTGACTGGTCACATTAAATGAATATAAAGTCTCGAAATATATGTTATATATATTAAAATAAACGTAAAAATAAAACTAAAAACAATATAAATAAATAAAAAATAAACGTTCCGATTGTAATTAGGGTTATGGATAAAAACTAATAAAAAATTAAATACCACTAAGTACGTACCACTTAAAGTAATTTGTCTGAAAAAAAAGCTACTTAAGAAAAACTATTTAAAAAACTCTCTAAAGATACATTTACTCTTCGTTTATCCCAAAATATTTAAAAAATAAATGTCCACCCGTGCAAAGCCGGGGCGGGCCGCTAGTTGTGTATAATTTCCTTTTTCAAAATTCTTGGGTTTTGCAATATTGCCTACAATGGTATTTTCATAAAGTTGACCATTTTCTTTTGCTGGGCAAACAACATCATTAGACATGTGTCGCGAATTTCCACATCGGATTTCGTTCGGAACTCCTCAAAATACTGTCCGCCCTTTTAGTGTTCACCCTTATATATTCGTTTTTTTTTTGCTATATTCTTCCGGTTCACTATTTCCAAGGTATTGGCTTCAATAATTATCTTGAAAAATCTCAATAGGTACAGTGTCACACTAGAGTGTGACATTGTCCCCTATTGAGAGAGATGCATTGAATTTTTTTGGGTTTACCTTCAGTGCGAAGCGCTAACTCCATATCGATATCAAATTTAAGTCTACATTTACCTGGTTAATGGACTGTGAAATGTTAGTGAGCGAGGCCTGAGAATATATGTGCAAGTCGTCTGCATAAAGATGGTAGGATAAAGAGATCCTGTGAGTAATTGAACTAATGAAAAGAGAAAATAGCAAACGAGACAGCACACCACTCAGCGGCACGCCAACATTTGTATCACACCACGTAGAATTGTTATCATCAATTTTACCAATTATCAAACCAGTCAATCACTGTTGGAGATATGTTAAGAGAAGATAGTACTCCTAGAAGGACATCAAAACCGACTGTGTAGAAGGCATTGCTGAAATCCAGTAATGTTAATACTGTGAGCTAAAGGTTTTTTAGGTAAAGGAATTATATGTGTGTCCTTCCAGCACTTAGGTAATGAACCAGTCGAAATAGAAAAATTGAGGATTTTTGTCAGGACAGGAGCAAGGTCATCGATTAATAGAAAGATTATTTTGCTTATGCAATCAACTCTAACACTACAAGAATTGTCAGATAAACTTATTTATAAGCAGTTGTCATTAGTTTCTTCATCATCAGTACCTGACGTAATAATAAATACCTGTTAACTTTTCTTTATAAACTCTTCAATAACCCCAACTCTCCCCAATACCTCAGTTCTCGCTTCCCACTATTACCACCCCCTACGCGATCCCAACATCCCTGTCATATCCAAACCTTGAATTATCCCATGTCACACACTAATTATTTCTTCAACTCTTTCACTGTTCGTGCCGCGCTGCTCTGGAACAAACTACCACCACAAATATGGGACTGTCCATCAGCCACGACTTTTAAAAAAAGGTTAAAAAAATTACTATATTTCTCAAACTTTGTAATTAAATATGTAAATATGTATTGCATGTATTTATAGTATATATTTCAATATATATATAAATAAAATAATAAATAAAAGTTATACGTATATAGGTGAATATAATATATAATCATATATGTAAAAATACGCTTCCTTTAATTGTATGTACCATTACCCACCAAATTAAAAAAAAAAAATTACAAAAGTTTCTCACACTTTCGCTTTTTTACAAGTCCACATGCACTTAACATTTCATATTATACATGATTACCCGGCTTAAGAAAGTTTATACATTAAGTTTGCTCTATGCGCAAGAAAGAAACAGAAAAAAATAATGAACTTATTAAGAAAGTTTTCGAGTAGTGTCTGGTTGCCAACAAACAAAAAGAAAATATCAGACACCTATTGTTTAGTGACTTAGGCAAGGACTTCTTCCCGCGCTTTTGACGAGTGACATTGTTCTTATACTTGAAATTTTTACAATTCAGTGTAAAATTAGTTTTATGTGACAATTTCGATAGTATTTTGTAACATAAGTGCTAGTGCAATTATACAATAATGAAAAAACTCAAATATAACACGTTTATGCACTTTTTGGAAGACGTGAACAAGTTCATCAAGAAAACCTTGTAAAATTTCTACCGTTTTACGGGTGGTATTTAAACTGGGTTGATTGGGTCGAAGTACCCTTCCCAAGTATTTTTTCAGCACAGTTCCTGACGCTGAAACATAGAATTAAGATTTTCAAATGGTTCTAAACTGATGACTTGGCTGTATGGGCTAGATCCCTTTGCCTTTCCCCTCGGGGATAAAAAGAACCAAAAAAAAATGACTTAGGCAATTGGCCTCTCGTATAGTGGTCAGTGGTGACAATTTAGCATAATTTATGCTAATTTTTTTTTATTATTTAGTATATAAATTTGGTCTTTAGCATATATCATATTTTTAAATATCCTTACTGTATGTATGTATATCTTCACGCCAAGTCCCTTGCGTTCTTCCTACATGTACGAACCAACGGAGCATGCCTTTTATTGTAATATCTAATTGACAATTTTAAAAGAGACCTGTATTGGCAAGTTTCTTTTGGCATTTTTTCTTCGCCAATGGTCTTCCCGTAATGCTAGCAGATTAAAAAAGAAAAAAGTAAAATAAGAGAATTAAATAAGATACAATAAGACTATATATCAAAAATGTCACGTGTTTAAGTGCCCGCGATTGCAAATAAATAATTTTAATTTTTTTATTTATTGTTAGTGCGTATGAAGGCTAAGCTTCCTGGCCTCCTTACATTAGGTACGGAAAGTGATTTTTTGCATCAAATAGGTAAACAGATAAAATAATAATAAACCACACAGCACCATCTAGTCACAAATTAACAATGATTATAAACAATAAACATATAATAATAGCATTACTGAATGTACCTGATGAAGAGGAGACCATTTAAGTATTAAATTTCTTTCGGAACATTCATCACTCTGTGAGTTCATCGTATATTAATCATTGAATACTCAGATGCATAGCATAATTCACGATGTCCAATTGCAGGCATAGGTACTACTTGACTGTGTGAAGCAGTATGAAGCAATGTAAAAATTCATGACACAAAATGTCTTCAGGAGATAGCTAAAAGAGAAGAATAACTTGTTAAAGTATATGTATGGAATTTTGTTTACAATGTTGTGTTCCAAGCGGGCAAGGTATCAGCTCTGTAGGGATGCAGTTTGATAATACTTATTTTATTTTAAAGAATTGTATCTGAATCTGACTAGCTCGGTGGCTCAGTCGTGAATGACGCGACTTCGACACCAACGCTCGTGGGTTCGATTCCCACAGAAGGCAAACATTTATGTGCATGAACATGTCTGTTTGTCTTGGTCTGGATGTTTTAAGAGAGGTAGGGCGCTTCAAAGCAGCCCGTCTGGGGAAGTACCTCCATCTCACAGAAAACCGCAGCCAATAACAACTCTCTAGAGGGTTGTTGTGTTCCTACGTGTGAGTGAGGTCACCAGTAAGCTCCCAAGGAGTTGCTGTGTATGCAGCAGAGGAGGCGTCGCGCGAGTGATACTTAATATATCTCAAGCGCTAATAGGCTACGGTACCCGCTTTACATCAGGCGGGCCGTATGCTTGTATGCCTCCCGACGTAGTATAAAAAAAAATCAAGTATAAAAAAACCATTTACCTCCGTCGCGAACTACGCCCTTATACCTATATCCTCTGTACTTGTTTAATTCCTCTGACCTCAAAACAATTTTATATTATATTTTGTTAGAAGATTTAATAATGATATTGGAATCGAAACCTGTTTAAATATCGGGACAACACATTTCATGACATCTCTCCAAGAGAATTCGTGTTGGAACCCTCTTTTAAGCATGTAATATGCCTGTATTAGAGGACTCCGCTCTTCTGTAGCTAAATAATTTACAAATGTATTTAAGAATGGTAACCAAGATAGATGAACAGTTGAAGATAAGTGAAGTGTATGTGTGTCTCTGTGCGTAGTTAAATACAAAAGCAGTTCATTAAAAAGTGTGACGTTAAATGTGACGTTTGTGACTCAAATAACGCGTAAACAGCCAAACAATTTCTTATCAAATTTAGCACACAATTATACGTAGCGTAACATAATTCGTAGCAGAATATAATTAAATATACATTTAATGTACGGGAGAATGAGATAGAAATATATATAGGATTTAACTTTTTATACGACGTCGGAATGCACACGCCCACCTGCTGTAAAGCGGTTACCGTAGCCAATGAACGCATGTAATACATTAAGTTGCCATAGGGAGACTTTATAAAAAGTCGTCTGCATGGATACCTCTGTCTCACCTATTTCTACCGTTAAGCAGCTATATTTATATAGCTGTGTTCCGGTTAAGTATCAGTCACTCAGTTTTGACGAGCTCGGTGGCTCAGTCGTGAATGACGCGACTTTGACACCAACACTCGTGGGTTCGATTTCTACACAAGGCTAACATTTCTGTGCATGAACATGTCTGTTTGTCTTGGTCTGGATGTTTTAAGAGAGGTAGAGCAGCCCGTCTGGGGAAGAAAACACAGAAAACCGCGGCCAAATAACAACTCCCTAGAGGGTTGTTGTGTTACTGCGTGTGAGTGAGGTCACCAGTAAGCTCTCCCAAGGAGTAGCTGTATAAGTAGCAGAGGAGGCATCGGGCGAGGGATACTTAATATATCTCAAACGTTAACAGGCTACGGTACCCGCTTTACATCAGGGGGGCCGTATGGTTGTATGCCTCCCGACGTAGTATAAAAAAAGGGGTTGCACTCCGGGAGTGCCAGCAGATGTGAAAACTAGAACATTAACGTTGTACATTTTTGAATATTTTGGAATGGTTAGGGAATAATTTCGCACGAATTTTTGCTGAGTTACCCATGTCTAACAAACACACACGCACACTCGCGTAAGCGCCCTGCGACGCTTAAACTAAACAGGGATGTTGATAAACTACGTTGAACGAAACGCGTAAGCGCCAAGAATTTCATGGCGCTTACAACGTTTTGGTCTCGAGGGAATAATGGCCTATGAACGATCCAGTGCTTCATGTTTTAATTAGAGGTAACTAATGTTTTAGCGCTGCAGCGAACTTAAGTTCTAATTCTCACCAAAATCTTACAATCAGGGTCACGTGTCCTGACGCGAGTTTAACATTTTTTACTCCCAAAAAGTGCACAACGCCGCTAAAGAAGTTTTCACTTCAAAAACTCGAAAGAAAGATAAAGACCGAGCGTTGTGCATGTGCGCCTGCGTATTACTAAGCTTGGTACATTTCACGTATACTTTTATATACTGTTAAACAAATCATCTAGTGATTAAAGTTCAAAAAACATTTTATAACATTATAAAACATAAAAAATATGGAAGAAATTGATTCGAGTCGTAACGAAGAAGAATCTGAAAAACACGTACAACGTAACAATTAGAAATTAAATAGTTAATAGATTCAGGCGTTATTTTGCGAAAGTCAAATTTACATGCAATTTGATCTAACCTGCTTTGTGTGCTTCCGCCACCAATTAGTTCATGCGGCCTAGCGCCGGCCGGCACCCACCCACTACTGTTAGTACGTGCTACATAACGACGCTGCCATGGCTGCTCCGGTAGTCTCTGCTTCGGCTGCTGCGGTCGTCCGCCATCTGGAACAGAATCCGCATGCCCCCACCACCACCGTCGCTGCCACGACTGGCCTGGTCGTCGCTGCGACACGTGTTTCGCCTCTCCACGAGGCATCATCAGGCGTTGTAGACGTTAATCGTAAGAATAACACGCTACAAATGACAAATGCATCGCAATGACGTCCCTTATATTGAATTGTTGGTGGGGGTGGATGGTGTGAGCGAAAAGATATTTAATACTGGGGAATGGTTTACGTCAGTCTGTTTGTTCATGAGACTCATTTTAGAATTTTTATGTTTATTAATTTCTAATTTACATGCAATTTGATCTAACCTGCTTTGTGTGCTTCCGCCACCAATTAGTTCATGCGGCCTAGCGCCGGCCGGCACCGGTAGTTACTACCGTAGCAGCCATGGCAGCGTCGGCATGTAGCACGTACTAACAGTAGTGGGTGGGTGCCGGCCGGCGCTAGGCCACATGAACTAATTGGTGGCGGAAGCACACAAAGCAGGTTACATCAAATTGCATGTAAATTTGACTTTCGCAAAATAACGCCTGAATCTATTAACTATTTAATTTCTAATTGTTCCCGAATATTTAGTTTTAAACCTGTGTCAATGGTGTGTAAAATTTGATATGTATTAGTGATAAATTATGTCCTTTGTCTATGAGATGCTCGGCGCAGTGTGACCTTTCTGGGCGATTGTTTTTATACACCGATACGTGTTCGTGAAATCGTGTTTCAAAATTACGACCAGTTTGACCGATATAAATGTTTTTACATTCATCGCAGAACAGCTTATAGACGCCGGATTTTTTATTGGGCGGGATTTTATCTTTAGTGTTAGAAAGTGATTTGACTGAATTATGGGATTTGAGAGCAAAATGTATATCGTTTTTTCTAAATATGTGAACTATTTTGTCAGTGATTTTTCCCAGGTATGACAAACTCGCAGTGTAATTGTTTGTCGAAATATATGGAACCGCGTACAATAGTCTGTTAACGATACTACTCGTCCTTTTACGCAAAAACTTATCGATGGTAGATTTGGAATAACCGTTTGACTTCGCGATCTGATTTATTACTTCTTCTTTGTTGTAATTATCCTTACTTAATGGAACGCTCATCAAACGGTGTATCATAGTTTTCATAAAAGATAATACATTCTATAAGGTCGTCGACTATTACTCGTTAACGTGTAAAGCCTGTGTAGTTGTGATAGTTTTTCTTTTAAATTCACTATATGAACTACTACCATAATTAAAATATTTTACATTTCCAAATACAACAATTTCGCTGGCATCGGGAGGTTAAAAACCTATCTAACGACTCGCCACACCATGGCGAGTAAAAAAATACATCCCCACTTTACGTGTAAGGGAGGTATGAACAAAAAAAATATTGTTTTCACGATATAATTCTACCACTTTGTTAGCATAGTTAATATGTATATACTTAGTCTGGCCATAAATACTGTTACAATTAAAAATAAACAAAATAATACATTTGAATTTGGTGTCAAGGAAAAGGTGATCAAAGCAGTAAGGGAAAGAATTCGAAGAAATCCTATCCGAAAGGAAAAGATCTCGGGAGATGAAAATAATAATAATAATAACCCCCGCAGGGTAGCTTGTGGCGAGCTGTTGGTGCGTAACGACACCACGGGTACCCGAGTGCTCCAGAGAGTCGATCGGGGCCTTCGTCTCCGACGTGTCTTCGTCGGTCGGAGTGAAAAGTCAAGAACGCCCGCAGGACTCTCAGCTCTGGCTTGCCTTCATTGGCCGTCCAGAGAGGAGTCGATAGAGTATATTGCTCTAGCAGGTGATATGCTCCAGGGGTGGAAGTGTTAAAGGGCATAACGCCGCGAGTAACTTCGGAGAAAGCGCAGCACACCTCTCAACACCCCTGAGTCACTCACACCGGTGTTGCCCCCGGCCGACTTTCTCTGGCATTTCGGGGGTCCATCTAGTGAGTGGCGAGCCACCGCCTGCCAAAAGTAACAGTCAGATGTGATAGTTATGGCAGGTGTCCGTCCCTCTTCTGCAATAGCCCGATTCTAATAATACCTCCAAATCTCACTTTAATAGCCCACTTTTTCCCGACATATTTCCAATAGTCCCAATACCTGCCGTGGCCTGTCATTGGTATATTGCCCCATTGATATCCCCTGGAGCGGATCACGGCAAGTGTACAACATTACATACAATCTTTTCTAAGGGGCCTCTACGCGTTGGATCTTTATCCCCGCGCAAGCCTATCAAATGACTGGGATTAATACCCGTGAGTAAAAAGATAAAAAGATAAATAATAATAATAATATATTTATTTTTCTCTCTTCACAATCTTACTTATTTGGTAGGTATACAATGAAAATATTAATATGTAATACTAATTAAGATTGAGAGAGACTGGCGCCTAAACTAGGCCTGAGCCTGTGACTCTGGTCACCAGTACTCTCCCCACATTACAAAACACAAGAATATTTTTTTGACAATGAAGGGGAATACTAGTGTGTGTGTGGAGTATAGTGATGGATGGTGTGGATGGATTTATATATGTATGGGTGTTTGTATTCGAGGAAAATGTAGCAGCATGTTACAGTTAGGAAGAACAGTAAGGAAATGTATAGTGTGAGGGACTTGGTGTATAAGATATGGCAGGAGAGAAGCAGCGAGTATGAAGTACGTAAGTATGAGACGGAGTTTGAGTGGTGTGTGTATGTATGAGTAGTGAGAATTGTTGTGTGAGTATACAGGGATAATGAAGATTTGGAGGAAAGTGCTTGTATGAGACTATTAAAGTGAACTAGGTAGCTGGAATCAATAGTTTTTCAGTCTCTTCGTAATTTAGACTTTGTAGAAAATGTACGACCTTTTTTTTACAAATGAATCTAGTACTTGACAATAAGTTTAATTTTTTGTGCAGCGAATTATAAAGAAACGGACCAAGGAAACGAGTGAGAAGAGAGGTATGATTTGGCTACGAGGTGGTTCCGGCGGGATTGGGAGGGGTAAATATGGGATTCGGTAATACTGTGTTGCTTAAGTACCGTATATAAAATGAGAAGCTGGCGGACGGTAAGGACTTCACAGAATTGATACAGCTCAAAAGTAGGGAACAGAATGGGTTTAAAAGTACACACCTTAAGGAGGGCTCTCTGTGCTCGTTCCAGTTTTATTAGCGAGGTTTTAGACGAAGCACCTAGAACCATGTCGCGTATTTTAAAACATGACTTAGGACTTGCAGCCTATAAGAGACGTACTAGTCATTTCTTAACTGATAATTTAAAAAAGAATAGGGTGGTAAAATTGAAACAACTACTGAAGCGGTACGCAAAGGGAGGTCACAAAAAAATTTTGTTTACGGATGAAAAATTTTTTACAATTGAGCAATTTTTTAACAAACAAAATGACCGTATTTATACTCAAAGCTCTAAGGAAGCTTCCCAATTAGTCGACAGAGTGCAACGTGGACACTATCCGCCTTCAGTGATGGTTTGGTGGGGTATTAGCTATGAAGGAGTGACTGAGCCATACTTTTGTGAAAAAGGTATCAAAACATCGGCACAAGATACCATTCTTGAGAAGGTAGTGAAGCGCCTTAACAACACCATGCTCAATAACCAAGAATGGTCCTTCCAACAAGACTCGGCGCCGAGTCATAAAGCTCGGTCTACGCAGTCTTGGTTGGAAACGAACGTTTCGGACTTCATCAGAGCTGAAGACTGGCCGTCGTCTAGTCCCGATCTTAATCCGCTGGATTATGATTTATGGTCAGTTTTAGAGAGTACGGCTTGCTCTAAACGCCATGATAATTTGGAGTCCCTAAAACAATCCGTACAGTACAGTACGGCAGTGAAGAATTTTCCCATGGAAAGAGTGCGTGCTTCTATTGATAACTGGCCTCAAAGTTTAAAGGACTGTATGGCAGCCAATGGAGACCACTTCGAATAAGCTTTTTATATTTTAAAGTGTTTTATATTTATGTATTAAACTAACACACTGTAAAAGTAATAAATGTTATTTGCAATAGAATTTTTTTTTCTTTGTTTCAGTATTTATGGCAAGACTAGGTACATGCCAAACTACGCTTTCTACTATCAAGCGTCTATGACTTAGGCCGCAGACAGATGAATAGATAATTTCAAGCTCTTGACATTATTGTATGATATGAAAGAATAATATTTAAAAAGCTGGCTGGACGTTTGTTTATTTAACGAATATCTTGGGATGTTACAGGTCATAAATTAACAAAATTTTAGATTTGTTGAAGTACATAATAGTTTCAAGCTCCTAACACTATCGTATGATATGAAAGAGTGATATTTAAAAAGAAGCCCGCTGGCTGGACGATTGTTTAATAAAAATTTGTATAATTATCTTGTGAAGTACACTTCGTAATTGGCCAAAATTTTGGATTTCTAGCTCCTGACATTATTGTATGATATGAAAGAATAATATTTAAAAAGCTGGCTGGACGTTTGTTTATTTAACGAATATCTTGGGAAGTTACAGGTCATAAATTAACAAAATTTTAGATTTGTTGAAGTACATAATAGTTTCCAGCTCCTAACACTTATGTATGATATGAATGTGTAATATTCAAAAAGCCACCCGCTGGCTGGACGTTTCTTTAATTGACGAATATGATCTGAAAGCTCATAGAAAGTCGAAATTTTTATTATTGTAAGGTACATAACTGTTTCTAATACACCCGTTAAAAAATCTCGTATGGGGCCTGTCAGATAGACGTACTCCATCGAGCGTGAGATCAATTTTTTTTGGAATTACCATTTCACTATACACACCTCTATATCCGTGTTCTGGTTTGGTCGTTTGATTATTCTAGTTTTTGCTATGTAAAAGTTTTACAATACTTATAATTCTCTTATAATTCTCACTAACAAAACCAGCCCCAAACTCATAGTGATGATAACGAATCCTTTTTTTCCTCTCACTAGCAAACTGGGTAACCAGCCCCAAACTCACGAATCTCTTAAAGAAAGAAGTCCCGTTTAAATGACAAAACGAGCAACAATTAGCATTTGAACAATTAAAATCTTATATAATTTCAGCCCGATCACTGGTATGCCCGGACTTCACAAGACCGTTACAATATTAACTTGCGACGTATCTAACTATGCGATTTCGGTCATCTTATCACAAGGTCCAATAGGAAGCGACAGACCTATCGCTTATGACTCTAGACCATTAAACAAACCCGAAGGTCATTACAGTACGACAGACAGAATGTTTAGCAATCCTTTTCGATATTAAAACTTTCCGACCCTACTTTTACGGCCGTCGATTTAAAATTGAGTCACGTGGCGCTCGGTTCTCTCTGCCTACCCCGTAAGGGATTTGGCGTGAAGGTATAGATAGATAGATGGATAGATTTAAAAATGGAACTGATCATCGGCCTCTAAAATGGTTGTTCAACAACAAAGACCCCGGATTTAAACTAGTTAGGAGGAGATTGAAACTCGAAGAATTTTATTACGAGGTAGAATACAAAAAGGGTAAAATTAATAGCAATGCCGATGCATTATCTCGATTCCCCAAAAAACCTGTTATCATATATTTAATTCCCTTCTGTTAAGTAGATTAATCCAACGGTTATTCCAATTTTCAACTGCATTTTGCATGATGAGTATACCCGCGACAAAGCAATCCCAAACAGACCATAAACTAGGCGGAAAAGGGGTAGTTTCTTCTTTAAAGTAATATTTAGTTTATTTGGAGAAGACGATGATCTCTTACTCGTATATGTTTCATTTATGTAGTAGTTACTAAACGTTTCGACTCATTCGGAAGCACTTCACGCCGAATAAGTTCAAAGGCCGCAGGAACGTGTTTAGGTTTCAAATATGCCAATGCTAAAATATGTCGCATTTTGTGAGAGAATTCGCGTAATATACACACTCACAGGTGTGGTACTCTATCCGTTTCGAAACTTGGCTGCCGTGTGTATAGTATACAAATCCTGGCGCGTAACTTGACCTTAAACATAGTATAATCAAACAAGTAGGCCGACTCGACCCCTGAGTGAAGGATAATAGCCTAAACACGTAGGGCTGTCGCTTATAGTTTATACAATCGTCAAATATGCATAGTCTATATACAAAACAATTTTCCCCTGTAGGTGAATCATCAGGGATCTATAATACAAAGATTTTCTTAATTATTTTTTGTACATAGACATTTTTTGGACTTCGTACAGTCCTCCTTTTCCAGCTCCACTATCTTCTCGTCGGTCCTCATTGTACGCGTGTTGTATTTTGCCAGGGCCAGTCCGTTGAGTTGGTAGCCGCGGTGTCGGAGCCGGGGATTCTCAGTATCCCCTGCCCCGCCGATACTCTGACCGCTACCGGAGTCAAAATCAGCGGGGCTGCCGGTGACTGGGGGCCTTCTTATTCTAGTACTCATGTAGAGGGGGTTTTTGCATTGGTAGAATACAAGAGAAGTAGCCATACCACGTTCCAGGCGCAAACTGGTTCATAAGACAAATGATAGTGGAGAAGCTCACTGTCAAACAACGGAGGCTTATCTACGTGCCAGTGGGGGAGTGGTTAACATTCCTACTTTAACACAAAGTCTTTCGAGGGTTCAATTCACACACAGGACAAACATTGGTACGTAAACATGTCTGTTTACTCGTATCTTGCTCTAGATATTTTTAAGAGAAGTAGTATTTATTCCGGGTATTTTTTTTTATCACAGCAGCCCGACCGGAGGAGTATCTCCACCTAATCTGCCAATGAGTTGCTGAGCCAGCAGCAGGGGTAGTAACTGACATTCAGCAATTGTAACGCAAATTACACTGCCCGATTTACATTGCCTATATACGTACACCATTTACTTACATTTACTCTAAAAATCATTTTATATATAAAAATGGATGTATCGTTCTATATGGACTCGAAAACGGCTGAACCGATTTTAATGAAATTTGCCGACAATCTTTATATTATCCCAGCGGGCAATCCTGTGTAGTCGCTAGTAATGTATATAATAAAAAATGTATACATAAGTTAGTCAAGTAAACAAGTAGAAAAATAAAAATTGTTTATTTCTATTTACATAACTAGTAGAATATCAACTGATACTAAAACTTTATAAGAACACAAAATAACTTTTATACGAGTAAATTATGTAACTATATTATATTTAGTACCAAAAAGCTTTTGTTCTACCCAAATAATTACGACGGTTTATTTATTTCTTATTGCGTAATTTCAGGAAATATTTTTAAAGTGCCTATATTATGATTATTAATTTAATCATCATTGAATTAATTGAAACCCTCATTGCCAGCAAGTCAAACAACCACGCCATAAATTCTCTTGTCTGTACTCGACAAAGGCAACGTTATTGGTTCTCATTGGCTATTTGGGGATACAGGAAGTTGGTAGTCTCGTTAGTCGTCCCGTTGAAACCACTTTAAAAGAACTATGTATAAAGACAAAAAAGCCCCAGTATTTCTTCCAAAGTAGCAACCACACCAACTGCTGAGAACAAATGAATTTTCTGTGTTTGCTTCGAAATGACACACTCCCCACTTCCAGCTATTCTACTCGTACTAATTATTGACGTATTTTAAAGCTTACAATGGTATCTTATGAATTAATTAAGTAAATGTTGCGGCGGATCTGAAGTACTGAAGGCGTTATAATCGTTTAACTTTAATGCTTTCATTGTGTGATCCCAAAATTTGATAATGAACTCTTCATCTTGGCATTGCTTCGACGGAAGCTTCACGGAACAATCACTGAAAGTAAATTACGTTTATTATTCATAAACAACAGTATGACTAGATTCTAAGTAATGTCAATATCCTAAATATGAATGAATGACGAAACAGAAATACATAGCTCGACGACGAGCGACGAGAGCTTTTGACGAGCTGGGTGGTGCAGTGGTGAAACGCGCTGTTGCATTACTTTGACACCAACGCTCGTGGGTTCGATCACGATTCGATCGATTTTAAAAGATGACTTAGGACTTGCAGCCTATAAGAGACGTACTGGTCATTTCTTAACTGATAATTTAAAAAAGAATAGGATGGTAAAATCGAAACAACTACTGAAGCGGTACGCAAAGGGAGGTCACAGAAAAATTTTGTTTACGGATAAGAAAATTTTTACAATTGAGCAACATTTTAACAAACAAAATGACCGTATTTATGCTCAAAGCTCTAAGGAAGCTTCCCAATTTGTCGGAAGAGTGCAACGTGGGCACTATCCGACTTCAGTGATGGTTTGGTGGGGTATTAGCTATGAAGGAGTGACTGAGCCATACTTTTGTGAAAAAGGTATCAAAACGTCGGTACAAGTGTATCAAGATACCATTCTTGAGAAGGCAGTGAAGCCCCTTAACAACACCATGTTCAATAACCAAGAATGGTTTTTCCAGCAAGACTCGGCGCTGGGTCATAAAGCTCGGTCTACGTAGTTGGAACCGAACGTTTCGGACTTCATCAGAGCTGAAGACTGGCCGTCGTCTAGTCCCGATCTTAATCCGCTGGATTATGATTTATGGTCAGTTTTAGAGAGTACGGCTTGCTCTAAACGCCATGATAATTTGGAGTCCCTAAAACAATCCGTACGATTGGCAGTGAAGAATTTCCCCATGGAAAGAGTGCGTGCTTCTATTGATAACTGGCCTCTACGTAGGACTGTATGGCAGCCAATGGAGACCACGTCGAATAAGCTTTTTATATTTTAAATTGTTTTATATTTATGTATTAAACTGTAAACACACTGTAAAAGTAATAAATGTTATTTGCAATAGATTTTTTTTTCTTTGTGTCAGTATTTATGGCAAGACTAGGTACATAACGCGTCATACGGCCTCTCGGGTTTTTGACAAAGAACTTTTGTTCCTTCGAAACAATCCAAGAGGTCGACGCGGATGTAATATTTGTAAAGCAAAAGGTAACTTTTACCATATATGTACAACACATAAATATAGCGCTGCCTTTCGCTTTTAGGCATAAAGGTGTGTAAATATAAAGGTACACACATACAAGTAAGCTTTTTATACAACGTTAGGAGGCATACAAGCATACGGCCCACCCGATGTAAAGCGATTACCGTAGCCTATGAACGCTTGTAGTACATTGAGCAGTCAAAACCCGTTATATACGTTTTCCCATACATTTCGCGGTCATATACGACCACCCGGGTTTCGAAGGGCTAAGTATCACTCGCGCGATGCTACCTCTGCTGCTAACACAGGAACTCCTTAGGAGCTTACTGATGACCTCACTCACACGCAGGAATACAAAAACTCTCTAGGATTTGTTATTTGTCTGCGGTTTTCTGTGAGGTAGAAGTACTTCCACAGATGGGCTGCTTTAATACCTCTCTTAAAAATACCCTGACCAAGAAAAAGAGACAAGATCATACACACAAATGTGTGAATCGAACCTACGAACATTAGTGTCAAAGTAACGTAACAGCAATTTCACGACTGCGCCAAACTCGTTATAACTCCAATTCGACTGCACTCTGGCGCACGTTAAGCCATCGGTCACATCTGTTTCAATAGACGGCAGTTATTAAGCTAACATGAGAGAGGTAGGGCGGAAAATCGCAGCCAAATAACAACACTCTAAGGATAGTGGTTCTTAGCCAGTGGTCCGCGGACCACTGGCTAAGAACCTTGGAAGCACCCGAAGTGGTCCGCGAAGTCATTCTTTTGGCAAACATGCGATTGGCTTTATCTATTCAGATGTTTGCAACCACAAAATCCGCGTTAAATAATATACTGATCATTGTAATGTCTAATTTTCATGAAAAAATTAAAATACTGGTTTTGAAAGTTTTTAAGCGCGTTATTTTTTATCCAGAACTTATATTTACTGTATATTACCCCCATACAGTTGATGGTCGATGGCAAGACAGAAATTTTGTCAAATGGTTCCTCATCATTGAAAGGTTAAGGTTAAGAATTGCTGCTCTAGGGTCTAGAGTACTCTAGAGGTTGTCGTGTTGCTGCTATTCAATGAGATTACAAAATTCCTGGGAAGTAGTCAGTAGCAAGGTTGGCAATGTGTGAGCAATACTTTCTGTATTGCAAGTGTTTATAGACTACGGTAACCTTTTTACATTAGGGGAACTGCACAATTGTATAACTTAGACCTTTTATCATGTCAGAGTACGTTGGCGTCGTTGTGGTTGATAATTGACTAACAAAAGTATGTACAAACTAAACGTCATCTTGAACATAATTACCAATAATAAAGTCCATTTTGGTTCGCGCACGCGTCATCGACGGCGCAGTATATGGTAGTCTGGGCCCCGCATTTGACCGACTTCACGAAGGGCCCCATGACGTTGTTGAATGTCCACGTCGCACCTTTCCACACGGTCTCGTCGAAGTGTCGGCTGATCTCCGTTCTGATAACCCCTGGATGTAAACTGTATGTAGTGACATCTTCTACATTGTGCTCCTAAAAAGTAAATTTTACATGTATTGTTTAATTTCAAGCATTGCACAGTGGACCTGTAGTAGTCATAGGGTGCCAATTACGTTATGATACCTTGCCTAATTACTTATTATTAGTCATGCAATTTGATCTAACCTGCTTTGTGCGCTACCGCCACCAATTAATTCTTGTGAACTAGCCAGCCTACACCTACACACTACCGTTAGTAGATACAACATGGCGGCTCTGGTCATCTCTGCCACGGCTGTTGCGGTCGTCCTCGCGATTGCCCGCCATCTGGAACAGGCCGCATGCACCCGCCGCCGTTGCTGCCATAACCGCCCTGATCATCTCTGCGACACATGTTTCGCCTTTCCACGAGGTATCCTGAGGCGCTGTAGTTGTTAGTCGTGAGAATAACATGCTACAAGTATTAACTATTTATTGTTAGTCATACTACTTGAGAGTATAAAACAATTACTTGCTACATTTATTTTTGTGCATCGGAAGTAATCGCATCTCATAAGAATTATTACCGAGTGCTAATTAAACTAACAGTGACTAGTGTTTTCCGAGATACAGTAGTTAATGATTTACTATTTCACTATGGATATTCATGTTGCAGGTATATAATATTTATTTTATGTGTTTCTTCAGAAATTAAAATTCAAAAGTTTATTTTAAATTCATCTTTTTGTTATTATTGTTATTATTGTTTTGTTATTTTTGTTATTACGATTGTGCATGGGTAACCTAGCGGTGAACTGTCTGCTTTGTGCAGACGATGTATTATTATCAGAAACACTGCTGAACTGCAAGCACTGCCATGCAATTCTCTAAGCGACTCGTAATGGCTGTGTGCGTGCGTGTGATCACAGATGTCACAGCTTTGACATCGTCTATTGCGGCTAAGTTATTTGGTATTCTATAAGGCTGTAAGCGTACGCGAGGCTGTTTGCCTTGTAGAATTCCAATTCCAAACGCAGCCTTGCGGCGCTAGTGTCGCACAACCATAAAAAGCGACACCAAAGAGTTGCAATTTTGTGTTCAAGGCTGTAACAGCCGATGTTTCCGAGGATGTAAGGACGTTTGCTCTTATAGAATTGCATGGCTGGTCACAATAATAGAAAACGAATGGGTGGAGAAGGACTTACTACTGAATGTGAAGAAAACAAAGAATGGTATTTGAAAAAGATGAAACCGGAACCAATGTAAGGATTACCGTTGATTGGAGAAACGGATGAGATTGTATATCCTGGATGCGCTGTCAGGTATACCGCTGATGTGGGAATATGAGTAAGTGCTAGGAATAGTGTGAACGGAGCATTGGAAAAACTTCTCAGCGGTAAGAGTTTAAGCCAGACAGAGTCAGCGTTGAGACGCACAGCTCGCTATACACGACTATAACGACTAAGGTATTACTGGAGACGGTAATACCTTGAGAGTAGAAGAATTTTCTCGTTGGGAGATGTTTGGTATAAAAACGGGTGGGACGTTAGATCATGGCTTTTTTTCGGTGTGGAATTCTGGGGTAATAGGACGTATCTCTGATAGTTCGCGAAGCGGTTTTTTTTTATTAATATTAATTTCTTTGTGTTAATATTGTTGTACGAGCTATAGCTCTGCAATGTGCAATATGTTAACGTAGGCGTTATGCGCGCGACTCATTGTCGTAAAATATATAATTAATTTAGTATCAATAAAGCCGCCGTGGAACCAAGAGTGCATTTTATTATTCTATCAGTTGGTACTCCTCGTAATTATCAATACCATCTTAAATCAATCAATATCAACAAGGGTGTATGGTAAAAGACCGTACATATTTATGGTCCTTCGAGCAGGATAATTTTTTGCGAATGAAATTGGGTGAAATCTCGGACCTCGTGTGTGACTTTGTGCAACGTGACTCTTTGTTATATGTGAGGTGCACTAGCAAATGAAGTGTGAAAACTTTTATCAGAAACTATCTAGATCATCATCATCAATAATCAAGAGTATCATATATCAACAACTTACACTATGGCAAAGAAGATAGCAGACCATCTACACCAATAATAAAACCGGCAACGCCTTTGGCCATGCCAGTCGTCGCGCAGAAAACATCATCCCTAGCGGAGCCAGGCAACAGCCACAAACGGGTCAGTCTATTTCTAAAGGTACAGACAGCAAAACGCAGGACATGTTAAAGAAACAAGCTAGTAATTTTCGTACGTTTAAGCGAACAGTCGAGAGTATTAATTTAGATTTGGTATCAGAGCAATGGGAGTTCGCCGACATACTGCACAATTTGCAGTCACGTTGGTCGGTTATTGATTCCCTACATTGGGAACTGGATAGCGAATTAGAGGGATCAAATTAGGAATATTAAAATACATTTTCGAAATGTGAAAGGGTTTATCACGATTTTAAAAAGTATTAAACACCAAGTTGGGGAGCGTAACTCATAGGGATAAGGTCACATCCCAAATGGAAGTCCCGGTATTTCTGGGCAATTACTATCAGTGGATTTCCTTTAAACATTTATTCACTGAGACTATTCATACTAACCCACATTTATCCAATGCGCAAAAAATGCAATTTTTAAAGGCGAAGGTAAGAAATGTAGCTGAGAGACTAATACAACACCTATTAATTAGTTCCGACAATTACAACGTTTGTTGGGATATTTCGAACAACAGGTTTAACAATAAAAAAAATGATTTTTACATCTTACGCCATCAGTTTGATGGACATCCCGGTTAGTCACAAATTATCATTAAATCATATCAAACGCATGCAGGACACAGTGATAGACAGTTTAAATGCAATCAAAAATTTAGGAGTTGATGTTAGCTCCTGGGATCAACTAATTGTCTACATTTTATCACAGAAATTGGATCCTAAAAACTACAATGACTACATGTAAACCCTTAAGCAGCCTAGGGAGTTGCCAGTGTTGCAAGAATTTTTAGAATTTTTGGAGAGCAAATTTACTATGATGGAAACGTTTAGCAGGAAATCGGATAATAATAATCATAGGAGCAGCGATCGTAATCAAAATCAAAATATTAGCAAATATCAGAGGCCACATCATTATAAAGTATCGTATCCATCTAGCAGCCGAATCCAAGCGTCATCATATCAAAACACCAATACACCTCTCGAAACATTTAAGTGTTCTTTGTGTAATACTAATGAGCATACGTTTTTTTACTGTCAAAAATTTCTAGAAATGACAGCTATCAACAAAAAGAATACTGTATCAAGATTGGGATTATGCAAGAACTGCCTTTATAATCACCACGGTAAGGCATGTTTTTTCGATAAACGTTGTCGTACATGTAACGGACGTCATAACACAATATTACACGAGGCTTACGGATTCACATGTAACCAGACACCCCAGGTTGGCCAATCGAATTCGCCTAATACCAGCGCGCTGAACACGGCTCACATGGCATCAGCACAACGAAGCTCACATGCGTCATTGCAAGGTGACATGCCGGAAATATTGCTTGCAACAGCGGTAGTGAAGGTTCAGGGGATAGGTGGTACTTATATCAACATGCGTGCTCTTCTTGATCAAGGATCGCAGGCATCTTTAATTTCAGAAAAGGCAGCTCAGCGGTTAGGCTTGCGTCGTCAAAATATCAAGGGGGTAACAGGGATAGGCGACAAACCAAACAATTGTAAGGGTGCTATCACAATCAACTGTTCGTCTATTTATGATGATTATTCATTTCAAACCGATGTCTTAACCATGAAAATACTTATTAGGAATTTGTCTAGTACGACATTTTCTAAGCCCACGATGCCGTATTTAGACAACATACAATTGGCTGACCCTGAATTTCATATCAGACGCCCGGTTGACTTATTATTAGGGGCGGACGTTTACTCAGAAATTCTTTTAGAAGGTGTTTACAAATCAAGCAATACGTTACCCATTGCCCAAGAGAGAGAAAATCAATACTTTACATTGTAACGTTATCATAAACAACATCGAAGACATCCGCAAATTTTGGGAGATACAGGACGTAGCGGACGTATCAACTCTGTCAGAAGACGATCAAAGGTGCATCGAACATTTTAAAGCTACAACAAAAAAGCGCGAAAGTGGTCACTATGAAGTCAGGTTACCGTTCAAGGCAAATTTTGAGCAAAAGTTAGGTAATTCCAAATCAAAGGCGATTACGCAATTAAAGCAGTTAGAGCGGAAATTTACACATCAAAAACATTTTACGTAAGAATATAAGTTGTTTATTAATGAATATATGTCGCTCGGGCATATGACACCCGCTGACGGAAACATGAAACATAATTGTTTTCTACCGCATAACGGCGTGCCTAAGGCTGACTCTACAACCACGTCATTTCGCGTTGTATTTAACGCATCATCAAAAACATCAGGACACAGCTTAAATGACCTCATGGATAGGGGGCCAATTTGTAGCACAATTTACAGCTTCTTATCATTGAGTGGCGTCAGTACAAATTTGCCTACACTGCGGATATAGAGAAAATGTACCGTCAATTTTGGCTTACTCAATCCGATCAAAACTTACAGCAGATAGTATGGAGAAACAATCCCAATGACCCTATACAAAATTATAAGTTAGCTACCATCACATACGGAACCAAGGCCGCTCCTTTTCTAGCCATGATGACATTACGACAACTTGCTCAAGACGAGAAATCAAAGTACGAGTATCAAAACAGCTCAGCTATCAGTGTTCTCGAACATTCGTTTTATATGGATGACCTGGTGCACGGATCCCGTTCAATCACGGAAGCTAAAGTATTCCAGAAGGATTTGATACAATTGTTGAAATTGAAGAAGGAGGTTTCAACCTTAGGAAGTGGAAGTCAAATTCCCCACAACTATTACAAGAAGTCGACTGTGATAAAAATAATTTACAAGCATATAAGTTTCGAGAACCAGAATCAACGAAAACTTTGGGATTTAGTTGGAATCCATTAGAAGACACGTTCCTGCTTCAATTCAAAGCAGATATACCAACTACACCGTTGACAAAACGATCCTTGTTATCTATCAGTCATCTCCAAACTATATGACCCTTTAGGCTGGGTCATTCCAATCACTACCAAACTGAAGATTTTGTTCCAAAAAATATGGTTACTATAAATTCAATGGGATGATATTTTACCCGAAACTATTACCAATGTATTGATACATACTGCAGAAAATATTAACAATACAACCCGATTTGAGATACAAAGGTGACTAATACAACATACAAAACAAAATGATTTGATTGAATTACATGGCTTTTGTGATACGTCAACAAAATCGTACTCTAGCGTGATTTATTGTAAAATTTATAATCAAAACAAATCATCAGTGGTTTTAGTAGCCGGGAAAGCGAGATTAGTACAAACAAGCAAAAGTACCACGTTACCAAGACTGGAATTATGTGGAGCGTTATTATTATCTAAATGGATGGCAGAGGTTCAAAAATGCTTAAAAAATTACAAAATCAAAACTAATGGATGGGTGGACTCTACAGCAGTATTGGGTTGGCTGCGAGGGGATCCAGGGAGATGGACAACCTTTGTCGCAAATAGAGTTAAGAAAATTTGTGATGTAATGCCTGCAGAATGTTAGCGTTACGTCAAATCAGATCAAAACCCGGCAGACTGTGCAAGTCGCGGTTTATCAGCATCTCAGTTACAGAATCATCAATTGTGGTGGCAAGGACCTACATGGCTATCGTCTTGTTATGAGGAGAATGAAACGGAGCGTCCAATTTATGAAACAAATAAAGAAATCAAGAAGTCAAAGCAAGTGAATGCCGCCATGCAGCAAGCTGGTGAAAATATCATTACAGAATTACTGAGAAAAGATCATTCTATTTCAAAAATAATACGTACACTAGCATGGGTGTATAGGTTCATATCAAAAAAGCAAAATCGAAAGCAAATAGCACATTTACATAGCGGATTTACGGCAAGCAAAACATAAAATAATTAAGCAAATTCAGCAGGAAAAATTCGCGGAAGAAATAAACTCGTTACAAGAAAAATGCAGGTTACCTTCAAAAAGCAAGCTATTAAATCTCAATCCCTTTTTGGACAAATAAGGTATTCTACGCATGCTTTAATCTCCCGCCTACGGGAGATTAAAGCATGCGCATATCAGCCCTGAGATACGGCATCCAATCATCTTGCTGCACAGCGGTCGCTTTACAGAATTGATAATAGAGCATGCGCATCAAATTACTTTTCATGGAGGAGCAAGGCTCACTCAAGCATTTAACAGACAAAAATACTGGATCTTAGGTGGCAATAGAGCTACTAAAATGCAACTTTATCGCTGTGTAACCTGTAGAAAGCAAAATCCATTAAAATAATATCGAACTGCCACGAACAGTGGGGGAGCGGAAGGCTGGCGCGGCGGTCAGGGAGACCCGGTGAAACGGCTGACCGCTGGTCGCTCGCGGGTCAGTAGGGTTCCCGAACCCGGGGGTTACTTAATCTCCGCCCCGGGAGGCTGAACCGCCAACCCGCGAAAAATCCCTGTTGTAGTGGTCGTGCCGAAGGAGAACGGAGTGGACCCGGCTGCTGCAGCAGAAGGGGGACCGGGGGCCCTTCCGCCCGCCGTGCCGGCAAACCGTATAACCTGCTCTGTCCAGTGGTGGAAGATACCGCGCTTTTGTCCTCTAGTCTATCGGCTCAGCGACTATTCTATTTGGAACCTCAATCGATTTTAAAAATGGCACCGATAAGAAAAGGAAAACGGAAAATTCCAGCGGCTACCTCTTCCACAATAAATGTGGATTTTTGCAACATCAGGGGAATACACTCCAACATTAACGCGGTTCACTACCACCTCGAGACTGCTCGGCCGACCCTTCTTTTCCTCACGGAGACACAAATATCCTCACCGGCCGACACCTCTTACTTACATTACCCTGGGTACAAACTTGAACACTTATTTGTACGTCGTGCCGGGGTGTGTATGTTCGTTCGGGAGGATATTTGTTGTCGCTGTCTTCGTAGCCTGGAAGACCTGTCATTACTATGGGTGCGCGTCGATCATGGCGGCCACACCCGAATCGACGCGTGCCTTTACAGGTCCTATAGCGGTGATGCAAACACAGCTCGTTTATTTGAGCACCTGCAAATGGCGACTGACAGAGTTATCGAGCAGTATCCCTCCGCGGAATTAGTGATTTTGGGAGACTTTAACTCTTCGAAACCCGGGTGGTTGTATACGACCGCGAAATGTATGGGAAAACGTATATCCAACAGTTAGAAATAGTTAAGCATAAAAATTCTAATTTCCCTCTTATGAACAAACAGAAAACGTATATAACGGGTTCTGACTGCTCAATGCCCATCACACCGAATGGCTTGGCTCTCGGTGGACTGATTCTGCGGGGAGATCTGCTCATGACTTTGCTCTGGCCTATGGTTTCTCCCAACTGGTGCATTCTCCCACGAGAATACCAGATGTAGAGGACCATACAAGCTCCTTACTGGACCTTCTACTGACAACACGTCCGGATGAATACAACATCTCAGTGGATGCGCCGCTTGGCTCATCGGACCACTGTCTCATCCGAACCCGCCTTGTGCCAGGCGTGGCCCACCTATGCCTACCGGATGGCGTCGCGTTTGGCACTATAAGTTGGCAGACTGGGACAGACTGCGTGAATTCTACGCGTCGTACCCGTGGAAGCAGCTTTGTTTCAAAACAGACGATATCGAATCCTATGCGACTGGGGTAGCTACGGCGATATTGGATAGCATGGAATGCTACATTCCCAGTCGCTTAGTGGCTGCTGCGGGAGCTAAACAGCGACCGTGGTTTAATCGGCCTTGTAGAGAAGCCAGACTTCTCAAACAGGCTGCTTTCGAGGCTTGGACCACGGCGCGTGCTAATGGAAATTCTGATGTCTCTGTTTTGAAACGTAAACTCAACGCTGCCTCGAGGTCCAGTAAGAGGGTAATCGCCAGCGCAAAGTTTGATTTCGTCGGTAGAGTTGGCGAGCGGCTTGCAAACCTTCCGTCTGGCAGCTGTGCTTTCTGGTCGCTGGCTAAAGCTGCCGAAGAAAACTTTTGTCAAGCGTCTATGCCACCATTGCAAAAACCGGATGGCAGTCTGGCCTACAGTGCTAAAGAGAAAGCCGACTTACTTGGTAATCTCTTTGCCTCTAACTCGACTTTGAATGACGGGGGAGCTGTGCCACCTACCATCCCGAGGTGCAGTAGCTCAATGCCGGAAATCTCAATTACCCAGCGAGATGTTCGGCGGGCTTTGCTCTCCCTCGACATTCATAAGTCGAATGGGCCAGATGGCATACCAGCAGTGGTGCTAAAGCAGTGTGCTCCTGAGTTGTGTTCTGTGCTAACGCGCCTTTTCGTGCTTTCCTACTCCACTCGGCCAGTCCCGTCTTCGTGGAAGGCCGCCAATGTGCACCCGGTGCCCAAAAAGGGCGATAGATCAGATCCGTCGAATTACAGGCCTATTGTCATAATTTCCCTTCTCTCCAAGGTGATGGAGCATGTGATAAAGACACGACTCCTATCATACCTAGAAGATCACGACCTAATCAGCGACCGTCAATACGGCTTTCGTCACGGTCGTTCGACTGGTGATCTTCTAGTGTATCTTACACACCGCTGGGCTTCGGCGATTGAGAGTCAAGGTGAGCATGCATGAGGTGATATGGCAAAGGCGTTCGATCGGGTCTGGCATCGGAGTCTTCTATCGAAGTTACCATCGTACGGGCTGCCCGAGGGTTTGTGCAAATGGATTGCCAGCTTCTTACCCAGCAGACGTATAAAAGCCGGGATAGACGGTAGTTGCTCCGATAGCATGGATATTAATGCTGGCGTCCCACAGGGCTCTATATTGTCCCCGACGCTGTTTCTGCTGCACATTAATGACATGTTATCAATCGGCAGCATTCATTGTTATGCGGACGACAGCACCGGGGACACTTATTATACAGGCTGTGCTAACATCCCTCGTTCCCTTGTGGAGGAAAGCCGCGATAAACTTGTGTCTGAAATGGAGGGTATATTGTCTAAAGTATCTGACTGGGGGCGATTGAACCGAGTCTAATTCAACCCTACCAAGACACAAGTTTGCGCGTTCACCACTAAGAAAACCCCATTTGCTGTGGTTCCCCAATTCCAGAACACGCCGCTCATAATTACTAAGAGCATTGGGATTCTCGGTATCGAGCTCTACAGCGATGTTCAGTATCGAGGTTACCTGGAGAAGAAGGTCAAGCTGGCGTCCAAGAAACTCGGTGTGCTCAACAGGGCTAAACAGTACTTCAGCGCGGGGCAAAGGCTTATATTATATAAGTCTCAAGTCAGACCGCATATGGAGTACTGTAGCCACCTTTGGGCGGGAGCACCTGGATACCAGCTAGGACCTTGTGACTCGATACAGAGACGAGCTGTGAGGATTATCGATGATCCTGGACTCACACACGGCATTGAGCTCTTGAGTTTGAGAAGAGATTTTGCTTCCCTTCGCGTGTTCTACCGGCTGTATAATGGGTTGTGTTCTGAGGAGTTGTTCGACATTATACCAACAGCCTCGTTTTACAATCGCACAGCTCGCCGGCGGCTGGGAGTTTATCCGCACACACTGGAACCGCAATGGACGCGCACTGTGCGCTTCACGAGAAGTTTTCTGCCGAGAACTATTAAGTTGTGGAATGAGCTCCCTGCCGAGGTTTTCCCAAGGGACTACAGTACGGGGTTCTTCAAGAAAGGCGTGAAGAGGTTCTTACAGGGTTGGCAACGCAAGAGTGGCACCCCTGGTGTTGCAAATGTCCATAGGCTACGGTAACTGCTTACCATCAGGCAGGCCGTACGCTTGCTCTCACCTTAGTGGTATAAAAAAAATACATTTATGTAATATGTTACTGCAAGGGTACATACAATAGGCGGTCTAATCGCTAAAGCGATTTCTTCCGGATAACCACATCAAAGGAAGAGAACAAACATTAAGATACAAGTGGGTAGGGACGCATTTATAACTATACCTATTTCCAAACACAATACTCAACGTACTATACAATCGAAAAATAAGAAATTTAAATTAAATATGAAATTTTAATGAGCAGCAAAGTAAAAAGGACAACAGACAACAATGTACGTACGTATGACAATGTCAAATATACATATACACATTATTATACATTTTACTGTAGTTAGATAGACAGATAGCGAGATTTTACAAGGTTTTTAAAGGACATGAGAAATTGTGCACAGCGAATAGAAAGTGGTAAAGTCATTCCATAGTTGCACAGCCCGTACCAAGAACGATTTAGAGTAATATTGCGAAGAGTGAAATGACGTTATCAGACTAAGGGAAAAAGTACTGCGTGTACTACGGTCACAACGATCCCGTGCCTCACTGAGATAGAGGAAACGTTTTTTCAAGTAACTAGGAGAAGTAGGATTGAAAAGAATAGAATAAAGAAGTGAGTACGTGCCAGTTGCGACGTAATCTAATAGGAAGCTACTTGAGCTGAGAGCGAAATTCGGAAACATGATCGTATTTGTGAAGCCCAAATATAAATTGTATACAGAGATTTTGAAGGCGAGGCGCTCAAGTTTGTTTAATTGGTCTTCAGTGAGGTTGAGGAAGCAAGAGTCGGCGTAGTCAAGAATGGGAAGGAGCAAGGACTGTGCGAGTGAAAATCAATCACACTTTCCTGGTCATCCGTTACCACGTGTGAATATTCTTGTGATAGATACGTGTCAATCTATCACAAGAATATTCACACGTGAGAAGATTTCATTGCAAATGGTACATCTAGAATTTGCTTACCTTTATCATTCACTCGCTTATCCGTAGTATAGGGACCGAAAACAGCTTTGCAATTTGGGCCCACCCTATATTCAGAAAATCTGTCACTATATCCCAATACCTCTCAAGTTCTCCTAAGTAGTGAACCTACCAAACTTTAATCTCTCATACTACAGGCAAACTTACGCTCGCACTGGCATGATCGTTCTGGTTCATCCTGGACCAATGGGCCATCATATCACCAGGAAGATCATAGATGTCTCCTACCTTCAATTAGTCCCTGTCACACACATCTACGTATGTCTCATTCATTATATCCATCAGGTTATTAATCTTCATGTATGTAACAGTTCACCTCTCATATTCTTCGTGTCTATACCAGAATTGCATTGCGTAAAGGATGACGATCACCATCGCCATATATGTTATGTTTCGTACCGACGACAGCAGACCAGCGAGCGTCGTCTCTGGAAAACGCCTTAGCAACCACAATAGTGCAGTTTTCGTGCAGAACTGCAATTTATGAATGAACAGAAGTCGCATCGAGCACGGTCTTTGCACATGATACCCATATAAATGGCACTAAGCTTGACTAATTGTTATAAACAATACCTAAGACAATGTATTCCAGACGACCAAAATAGGATAAGAACCTGTAGTGTGTAATAATCACTTACACATATTTACAGATCACGACAGAAGAGTATGTCGTTTTTCAATGGCAAATGTAGATTTGTGTTAATTGCTAAAAGCTATAATTTTTTTCGTTGGGGTGACACCTAGAGGCGGTGCAGCTTGCTAATTAACAAGTGAGACTCTAGCGAAAGTAGTACATTGACCGCATTACTACAGCGTATCTGAGGCAGTACCTTCAACTCACAGAAGATCGCAGACAAACAACAAGTTCCTGAAGAGTAGTTGTTTTCCTGCTAGTGAGTGGGGTTATATATATATGTATGCTAACTACGAGACGCACCGCACGTGAGTGACATCCCTGGTGTTGCAAATATTCATAGGCTACGGTAACTGCTTGTCATCAGGCAGGCCGTACGCTTGTTTGTCATCTATATGGTACAAAAAACTATGCGCATTAAGTAGGGTCATAGTAAAATCAAATAAGTAGGCCGACTCGAGCCCCGAGCGAACGATAATAGCCTAAACACGTAGGGATGTCGCTTATAGTTTATACAATCGTCAAAAATGCATAGTCTATCTATATACACAACAATTTTCCCCTGTAGGGGAATCATCAGGGATCTATAATACAAAGTTTTTCTTAATTATTTTTTGTACATAGACCAGGAGCTGACTATCGTATTGAAGTTATATACTGCTTCAGGCGCGTTATGAAAAAATGATGAGTGAAATTTTAAGATACTGTAACACAAAAGTAACAGGTTGAAGCTGCCCGCTAAACCGCTCATTAAGTTACGAAAAATATGCTCAAAACTGCAGCCAAATAACAATTCTCTGGAGGGTGATTGTGTTCATGCGAGTGAGTGACGTTATTACCTCACGGAAAACTGCAGCCATATAACGTCATGTAACGTCACTTACTCGCATGAACACAACAATCGTCCAGGGAATTGTTATTCGGCTGCAGTTGCCTGTGAGGTGGTAACGTCACTCACTCGCATGAACACAACATCCCTCCAGGGATTTATTATTTAATGATGCCAGAGAAGTATAACTTCTCACGCGCGTACATAAGTACACGCACCCATTTTTTAATTAATTATTATAATCTTTATATTCGGAAATTTAATATTTTTACAGTAGCCTAAAACGATAGGCATTAAAAGTACTTTTTTCTGTAGGAAATTTGTGATTTTTTATCAAAATTACATATTTATTGATACAAAAAAAAAATCTTTTTACTTTTTAGCCATCTTTACGAATTTGTAGTTAAAGTAGGTAGGTACACGTACAAATTATTACGAACGAGAGCGCAGCGGCGATGCGTGCTTGGGGGCGGGGGGTATTAGGCACGGCGTAGCCGCCATAGATTACTATAAGTACTAACGTATAGATGACCATTTCGTGGTTTTAAAAAGTACAGCGCCATCTAGTTACTAACCTCAGTACTATGTTTTAAATTACGAGCATGGTTTTGAATAGTACTTGTTATATTCTGGGAACCTTTTGCTTTTAGTAATTTATTACCAACCCCAAGAGTAGTGGTTGGTAGTAAATTACTAAAGCAAAAGGCTGATAGTATTAGCTGTACTTTGATCTGCTATTCAGTAATCAATGAGGAGTTTACTGTAAGCTATATCATTGTAATAGCTCAATTTTATTTGATACAGCTTTCCTCTCGTTAGAGGTATACAAAATTATAGCATCTACCTATTACATTAAGAAAGAAAAAGTAATACTGCATAACGCAAATAAAAACAACAAAAATCACTTATACTTATACGCGAAAATAATAGAAAAATATTAAAACACAAATATCCATCGACTTGACAACGAATAACTTGTGTTGCCATTTTAATATAAAAAAACTTACCTGGTTTAACAACTAATGCAATGTAAAAATAAACGAATTTTTACGTGAAAAAGTAATTCTTTAATTTAAAATTTAATTGTTTTGAAAACTATAGATTAAAGAAAAAAAAATTAAACGTTAAATTTTGTTTTGTTTAATAAATAAAATCATCGCTTACTTAATACCTGTCTAACTAGTTTAATAACACGATTACTGATTTTAGTTAACAATATTTTACGGTAACTAACATCAGTAAAATGTTTTACCTTATTGACCTAATTTTTTGATAATTTACCATATTCGGAAAATTAATTAATTTGGCAACCCCTAATTGTGATTCGAAACTTATTGGAACGTTCATGACAGTTAATATTATTATTTCTGAGCACTAGTGAACGCATCTCTAAATTAAGTTAGGTTTACCGAGGGTGGCGGATAGATGGTGCTAGTAAAAACTTTTTTGGCTGTTTCTCAGCGAGACAAACTAGCATGGTAGCCACGACTGGCAGCCTGGCGCCGAGTACCTTTAGCAGCGATAAATTTTGTCAGTGTGTGCGTGCGACGACGCACACGTACGGGCGCGCACACATACAAACCGAACGCGGTGCGTATCTATGAACATAAATGCTACTTATTTGTTTATACTATGGTGGGGTCCTTTGAGATTGCTAAGACCCACGCGATCGCATGGTGTTCAATAATGTCCCAAGTACTAACCTTCAACTTTAAAGCGAGCCCTTTAGCGAACAGCACGATCGCGGCCTTACTTCGGCAGTAGGCCTTCATTGTGTCGTACGTTGACTTCTCAAAGTTGAGGTCATCCAAGTCGAGATCATGTTCTGTGAAAGACAAATAAAATCATTTTTTATATCGGACAAGTATACATTAATGATTTTCATATTACATTGAGTGGCAAACAATATAGGTGACATTGTGTGAATGGCAAACGTAGCCTATAGATGCATGCACAATTTGTAAAAGGAATGTCGCTCCCGTGTAAGTATGTTCGCTGCTAACACAGCGATTCCTCGGGAGCTTTCTAGTGACCTCACACGCAGGAAGGAAACAAACCTTTAGGGTAGGTAATTGTAATACGGCGGGGTTTTCTTTAAACTGGAGATACTTCCCCAGTCAGACTATTATTGACCGATATACCTCTTTCTGCTTGGAGTTTGAAGGTGCGCGAAGTGCAAGTTATATAACGTCAGGAGGCATACAACCATATGGCCCACCTCATGAATGTTACCGTGGCTTATTCTAACCCTTCGAGACCCAGGTGGTCGAATACGACCGCGAAATGTATGGGAAAACGTATATAACGGGTTCTGACTGCTCAATGCTGGCAATGCAAGAAGTATCAATCGTACTTTGCCACTCCGGCTAACACAGTCACTCCTTATGAGCTTACTAGTAAACTGTCCCTCCCTCATTCGCAGGAACACAACAACAAGGTAAAGTTGGCTTCAGTCATAGCCCTAAGAATACTAAAGTAGTTAATGCTCTAAAAGTTATTTTTAAGCAACACAGCAACTCTTCAAGAGCTTACCGATAACCCCACTTAGGTACCCGCAGCAATACCAATAAAAACCCTTAAGGGTACTTCCCCAATTTTCGCCTTTTCTTTCTTCTTTTGCCAGAGCCACGTTTTAAAGTGCATCGCGTTTAGTTGAGGTTGAATTGACGTGAGCCATTTACAACTCAATGTTTTACTTGCACGATTATATTCTAAGTAATATAATATCCACCTTACTTTCATGTAAGTATGATGAAACGCACACAACTCTCGAAGAGCCCGTCTTAATGAGCCTCGGAAGTAACAGCAGAGTCAGCAGAGCGTGTCCAAAATGATTGGTTCCCATATGAGTCTCGAATCCATCTTCAGTCTTACTCTCAGGGCCCATGACTCCAGCGTTATTTATCAATATGTGTAGTTGTGCTTCCGTCGCTAGTATCCTGTAAGCGAACTCTCGCACACTCTTCAGACTGGACAAGTCCAATTTCTCAACTATCAATGTCCCCGTTGCTGGTAACTCTTGTTTATTTTTCTCTATGTCCTTTTTAGCCTCGTCAGCTTTATTTGTGTCACGACATGCCATAATAACTCTTGCTCCTGAAATATTATCATATATTACATAAATATAATAAATAAAAAAATAAATAGAAAATAGTACCATACTTTCGTCTCCTCTGTTTGTAAAACTGATTTACTTTTTTTCTGTAGTACCTGTTGACGATCTTTAATGTTATAAATTAGTAGAGCGTAATGTTTTCAGCGTTCATGTAGGTTTGTAAGTTCTTTCTTCCACTGTAACTACAAGACGCCTTAACTGATTGTGATGTATGAGGTATCGTTAGACTTCTTGCGTTATCCCGGGTAACATGTCATGTCGCATGTGACGTCATATTAAAAATAAATACGGAGGATATTGTATTGTATATTGTGCAGACTGAAAAAAAATGTCCATATCTATCGAGTGGTTCAGTCAAATCAAGGGTGTTTTTAAATATGATTTAAAAAATATGTAGAATTAACGACTAACGACACTAAAATAATCTATTTTATAGATTGTTTACATTTTCAGTTTGTCTCAAGCCCAAGAGAATACAATTTAATGTTAAGAGCTACTTTTTAATTATTAAAGCATAATATAATCAATTAACGTTAATGCTCCGTTGGTTCGGACATGTAGAAAGAATGCAGGATGAAAAAATGACGAACTAGATATAGGTACAATGCAAAAGTGGAAGGATGTAGGAGCCGAGGAAGGCCAAGACTTACCTACCATGACTAAATTGGTTGGGTTCTATCAGAAGGTGATGTCAGGAGCCCTAGAAACCGGCGAGCATGCATGAGAAGAGCAATGAATGTTAAATAAGCGAGTGAGATATGTAAGGATCGAGTCATGTGGCGCTCGGTTCTCTCTGCCTACCCCGCAAGGGATTTGGCGTGAAGTTATAGATAGATAGAATTAACGTTATACTTAATATTTTATTCATTAACCCTGTATTAGGCATACTAATCACTTCAAACGTATATTATTCGAAATAACGTCAGGCAAGGAAATTTACTTGTAGATCCCACCTTCGTATTTATTTGGAAGTCACTATTCGTCATCCATCACGCTCCTTACGACTACAATATGTAAAATATCTGTACAATATACATTAGAAAACTATATAGATTGTTTGTATGTGTTCGTAATGTATAAAAGGCTTGTGGACGGAGTTACTGTAGCCTACAGCACTTGCGAAACATAGGACAACTCTACAACAGTAACCGTAATAACATCTCTGACCTGAAGTTTTGAAGAAGCCCATGCTGCAGTCGCTTTAGAAGGTACTGCCAATACGAAAAAAGGCACCAAGGGTTCCGTACAAATTTGTAGGTATGCAAATAGTTCGTCCATCACGGGAATCGAATCTCGAAGATTTTTTCCGTGTTTTAATACGCTTTTATTAGCTTCGCCTGTATGTATCTATGTAACGGAATCTTTCAACGCAAATTTCACCTACTTCAAGACGTCAAATTGATTTGAAAATTTGCACACGTATTCAAGACCTACAAGAACTTAACTAAAAATGAAAAAATAAAATATAGTTTAAAAAAACTAAAAATATACACTTTAATAGTAAATTGAACTAAAAAGCAGAAAATAAAAAGCATGGGGTGCCTGATATTGATTATTGTTAATATATCAGTAGCATCTATTTATGAAAGTAGAGTTATAAAAATATAAGAAGCACCCCACGCTTTTTTTACAACGAAATTAATTTTCTTTTTATCACTTATAATTAAAAATTATTTTCTGCTTTTTAGTTCAATTTACTATTAAAGCGTATTTTTTTAGTTTTTTTAAACTATATTTTATTCTGATAATGTTGTAAGTTTCCCTCCAAAATCAGTTTCCAAAGCTAGCGTTATAGGTAAATTGAAAATTGGAAATCAAAGTTATTTTATTATTTATGTATTAAATTTAAAAAACGCTTTGTAAATTTCGATTATGTTGTAAGTTTCCCTCCAAAATCAGTCCCCAAAGTTAGCGTTATAGGTAAATTGAAAATTTCCATTTGAACCACTATTGATATTCTGCAGGCATTCTCTATATTATCCACTAACTGACGTACTGTTTTGCTCTCAAGGTTACGTGTAAAGTATCTAAAATAATGCGGAAAAACATAGCTAATGACGTAATTCATTTAGGGTATTTAGCCAAAACCCAGTTTGTGGCTTTGAATAAAATATTATATCCTATCTACGATAATTGTATTCTTATATAAGAGATAGTTTGCTATCGTTATACGTAGTACAAGGAAGAGAGTATAAGAGAGTTGACAAACTTGGATGATAAAGGTGGGGGGAGAAAAATTATTCACAGGTGGCCATAGCGGGCAAAAACTGTGTATCTGCCCTTCTGCATTTCGGAAATAATTCCGTATCAATTGACGAACTCAGCTTAAGCTCAGCAGGAACTCTGTTCCTTGAGATGATTAAAATGAAATACCTACGTCATACGTCAACGAATGACGCCACCCCAAATAATACCTATTATAAAATTGGCACGGAAACGCTAGACTTGACCTATTGTACGTTTTTGGATTTTAAGAAACTATTTCGAGAATGCAAGTCTTGCAGTAAGATGATGAAGGTGAAATTACATTCGACTCGCGATTACCCTGTCTAATTCGGCACTTCTTGTATGTAATCCGACAATCTGACATGTATGCCAAACAACCGTGCACATATGATAAATCATCGACAACTTGTTTTTTAGATTGAGCGATTTGTCTTAAAATAATATTTGATTATATAATTATCAAGGAGGCTCCAAATTTCAATGAATAGGTTTTCTTTGTTCCGAATTCAGCCATTTGACTCCCGTGTTTGAGTGGAATTGCCTTACATTAGCGCGATTTGTCCTAATTCAAATCCTAACGTGAGCAACTTGCTCAATTTGATCATGACGTTGCGTAGACGGTGTTAATGTATTGCTGCCGCATTGTAAATTGTATATCGTATAATATAAATATATTTATTCCAACATCACAAACAACACTTATACATATAACATTATAGAGTATAACAGGAAAATATAACATATAAGTACCTATTTGCATGAGTGAAATCGGAATTAGCCTACTAACCTACTAGTCTGATGAGTCGTTAGTACTGAGATTACTGTGTGATGTCTTGGTCCTGGTCCAGTCCTGGTGTATTAATAAAGTATCAACTTATTTTACCCTTTTTGTAATTTGATGGATTATAATTAAAAAAAAAGTTCCGAGACTACAAGGAGGCGGTGGCTGCATTTGTATAGTCACAGACATTATCCAGCTTTTAATATTATACTGGTATATTACTTATAGTATTATTGGTATTGATTAGAGAAACATGGTAAAACTTTCGTGAAACCCGAATGCGATAAAATATGTTTTAAAACTGTTCACACAACCACCACCAATCGTTTTTAGGGTTCTCTAACTACAGAACAAACTAAAGACTATTGTTATCATTAAATAGTTAATAGACTCAGGCGTCATTTTGCGAAAATTTCATTTACAGGTAATTTGATCCAAACTACTTTGTGTGCTTCCGCTACAGCTGCTGCGTCTGCTTTAGGTAGTGGAAGTAGGTACACAAAGTAGTTTAGATTAAGTTGCCTATTGCTCTCATTCATCTCTCTAATTATCTGTGCTACCCGTCCATCAGAAATTTGCATATATAGTATTTGGATATATCAATTTCATTTGTTTTATGGGAGGTATATTAGGTAAAACTGAGCAAAAAAAAATACCATTCTGGCATGTGATGTCATTGAGTTCATGGAATAGAATACACGCACATTTTTTATTCTTTTTTATCTTTGTAAATGTAAAATGAAAAATAGGGGAAGCCGCCAAAGTTATCACTTTTATTTATGTTATGAATTTGCAATTTCTGTATAACACCCTCCACATACTGTATTTAAACAAATATTGCACATGCCTTATTCATAATGAAATTGATTGTTTACTAAATTATTTATAGAAAATATTTAATTTTTATTATTTTATAGAACTACAACGAAATATGAAATTTTGGCTGCCAATTTATTTCATGATCATGTTTTCAAAAATAAGTACGATATTCCATGAATACGTTAAATTTTATCATTCTTACAAACGTTCACTTAAAGGCTATTTTATGATAGTACTCACAATCACTTATTGTCATCTCAGATATTCCGTGTGAATTAGACGATTTTATGATTTGAGATACAGTTACATACCTCTCGAGTAGAGATCGGCGGCGGTTTCTTTGCCGATGCCGGTGTTGCATCCCGTCACAACCACCGTGTGTCCACCCAGCCTCCGTTTGCTTTTGCACCAACCGCTGATCCAGTCCATTTCGTAGCTCCTGTGCTTTATCTGTAACAACTAAAAGAGATACTATTTCATAGATGTGCCTATAATCACTAGGTTTTTGTAGTGAAAACGTATTTTACAGTAATTCTAATTAGAAACTATCATGCCTTCTGCAATCTGACATGTCATTCGTTCATGTACTAGAAAATTCACATTTTACACTAGTACATGCATTTGTTATTGTAACATTGCTTTCTTCGGATACCTGTAGTAATACTGAAGGCGCGAATCATATTCAATTTCTACACGTTCCTATGTCAATATGCCATCTTGTGATAGCTTCAATCACAAAAATGTGACAGCTTCATCACATTTAACTAACCTTTTTCAAATATTATTGAAATAACTTGGGCACACAAGTGATTCCGAACATTAAACGTTGAAACAACTACAGTGTCCTGTAAGGAGGAAACACATGTGCCGGCAAGGAGTTCCACTTTTTAATGATACGACAGAGATAGGAGTTGTCGAACGTTTTAGTTCATGAAGAGATGTTCTCAACAGTAGAATAATGACAACGCAAGCCTTCATTTATGGTACTATGGCGGAAGGGAGAGGGTGAGATAAGGGACAGTTCACAGTTCTTCAGAGCACTCACCATGGTAAAGGCCAAAAATGTCCCTACGAAGTTGCAGAGGTTCTAGGTTTTTAGTGGCCTCTTCATCGTCGATTATGCGGATAGCCCGTCGCGTCGCTGCAAACTATCGAAGCCTACCCGGGGGGCATGCCATCAGTTGAACCCTTATCCGTGTTTTTCGCCTTGCTACCGCTCCTTTGAAAGCCTTTTTGCAAGACCTGGTCGAGATGTTATAGGCAGACTTTAGGGACTTCTCGTTTGGATCTCCAGCAGCACGGGCCCTTATCCATGCTCGATACTCTGCATTTTTAGCAGCCACAGCCTCACAACAGTCCCGATTGAACCAAGGCCTGCGCCTAACACCGCTGGCAATCACTGAAGAAGGAATGTAGTATTCCATCCCAAGTTTAATTTCCTCCGCTATGGCGTCAGCGCAAGCCGAGGGATCGTCGACTCCGAAGCATCGTTCCATCCAGGCGACAGCGGAGTAATAATTTCGCAGTCCGTCCCAATCTGCCGAGGAGTAGTGCCAGACCCGCCGTTCACTCTTAAACATGGGTGGCGGATATGGGCACTTTAGACGTCACCAGGCGTCAGTCTTATAAAGCACACAAAGCTGGTTCGGCGTGAAGAACCGGCGGTGTTTTTTTTTTTTGGAACTGTTAAGATGAGGCTCTCGACGTAATTTCGTTGGTTAAGATCGCAATGAATATCCACGCCTAGCATATTCAGGCTATCTCGCATATTGAGGAAAACGCCCTGAAGACTGGGAGTGGGATGTAATGTGAACATTTTGGTTGTAAACGGGCACACCTGAGTTTTCTTTTTAGCTCAACCAGGTTATTGGAACCCCATTTACTAATGAGATCCAAAACCCGATTCAGCTCAACGACAAGCCTCTCATGCTCCTCGCCGATTTCTGTCCGACCAGCACCAGGTATGTCATCTGCATATCAATGAATATTACCAAGTGGCAACATGTCAGTGATATGAAGAAGAAAGAGGGTGGGCGACAGGACGGAGCCCTGTGAGATACCGGCACTCACTGACATGAACCGCGAAGCGCATCCATCTTCAAGGACCTGGATTCTACGCTCATGCAGGAAGCCAGCAATCCACTTACAAAACTGGAGGAGCAGACCGTATGCCGGAAGTTCGGGTGTCACCACCACCGGCATACAGCCGAACCAGCTTTGTGTGTCTACAGCTTCCTCATCGACATAAGAGAAATTCTAAGCATGTCATATTTTAAAGCATATATAAGAGCAATGAAACGTGTCAGTCATAATTTTAGCAGCAACCACAACTTCGTTACTATGAGTTATTATTTGTGTGTTAGCTGAAGAAACGTGTCTCCAGCTGGCACGTACCGTTGAGGCAAACCAGTGAGTGCAGGCTTTAGACTATAGTCAGAAATTTTGCTCATAATTTCAGCTACGAGAGCCAAAGAACTAACTATCGTACTCAAATACTATTGAAACGACGATTATAGAACTGTGTACGAGCCGGAGTATCGTGTCTCTGGCTTGCACAACTGTATCTCCGTAATTATTTCAGGTACGATTATGTAATATACCTCATAATTCTCAGCCGAATTGCAGCATTAGGCTCCAAATTAATCATTGGTCTCTTTCCAAGCCTCCAGAATACAACCGGTTGAGTACGAGAGACGAAAGAGGCGCGTCAACATCGGGGACAACTCCGCTGCACATTTTTTCAGAACAATCGCCGGGATACCATCAGGACAACTGGATTTACAGACATGAGTTCGAGTGACTGTAGTTCAAAACGCACATCGCGCTGCCTGATGTGGATATCAGGCATAATGGCACCACAGGAGGTCATGGTGGTTGCGTGCTACAGTCATCGATCCGGGAGTTAGCCGCAAAGAAGCTGCTGGCCTTAAGATCGGCTTTCTCCTGCGGCTGATGCGCCAGCGAGCCATCGGGGCATATCAGCGGAAGCAGCGAGGGCTGGCAGAAGTTAGCCTGCACGGCTTTGGCTAGTCGCCAATAGTCATGCTATCCAGTAGGGGCGCCACTAGTTCCGTACCGACTCGTGTAACTCGCGTGCGTCCGCTCTTATGTATGCCCTCTTACAGATGGTAAAGGTGAAGGTGGCAGTATTATAGGCTGATTTCAGCAAGTTAATATTCGGATCTTTGAGGGCGCGACCCCTGGTCCAAACGCGATACGCCGCCTGTTTGTTACTAAAAGCTTCAGCGCACTCGCGATTAAACCATGGGCGTCTCAGGCTTTTCATTACGACATCGAAGTGAGGAATGTAGTATTCCATGCCAACACCGATCTCGTCCATCATGGGACGGAAGCAAAATAGTCGCGCATGCCGTCCCAATCTGCTGATGAGTACTGCCAGACACGACGCTTAACCGCCGTGGGTTGTGGTGTGGCTGTGCTTGGCACGGTGCTGGACACTAAGCAGTGGTCAGATATGTCAAGGGCGCCCTGACTTCAACCCGGTAGCCAGCAAGGTGGCTGGTCAGCAGTAGGTCTAGTAGAGAGGGCGCCTGACCAGCGATGTCTGGTATTCTGGTTGGTTGGTCTCCCAATTTCGTCAGGCTGTGCGAAAGAGCGAACGCGTGGGTGGTCCTTCCTGCATGGTTAGTTGTGGAGGATGCCAACCAGGAGTCGTGGTGAGAGTTAAAGTCCCCTGAACATACCATCTTAGCAGTAGGGTACCGCTCCTGCGCTTCGTCTACCGCCCGACTCATGTACTCAGAGGCGAGTTGTCTCCGTGTCCCTAGTATGGGGTCGGTTTATGCACATGTAAATACGGCTCTAAAGCCCCAGGTTTACATGCACCTAGAGGACGGGAAAGGCGGAATCCTCTAGGCAGCGCAGACAACGACAAAAATCCGAGCGAACAAACAGACAGACCCGGCTTTGGCGAGAAAATTCTCCTCAAGCATGTAACCGGGGTACTGAAAGTAGGACGTGTCTGCTGGATATGTGTCTTTGTCAGGAAGAGCATGGCGGACCGTATCGTCTCAAGGAGTTGGTGGATGTCATTAAGGTTTGAGTGGTGTCCGCTGATGTTAGCGAACTGATCTGTTAATGCTGTTTTAAGACATTCCCAATTGTATTTATTTCTTACATTCACTGGTACTTATTTTTCTTTAACCTATATAAATGGATGACTTGGGAAACAAAATAGATATGATTTCTGTATCAGATTCTAAATCCTGTGCCATTGAAGAATGTGTAAAATTGCTACGTGACACCTCTAAAGATTTTAACCCTATTGACACAAAATATTCGAAGCATCTCTCATAATTTCGATAGTTTCACAATATTATTGGATAGACTTAAAGTAAAATGTGACATATTGATTTTGACTGAATGTTGGTTGTCTTGTACGTCCGTGCTTCCACAACTGGATGGGTATAAACGCTATGCCACTGTGAATGTATGTAACCAAAATGACGGTGTAACAGTACACAATGTAATTTTCACTAGAAGTGATCTGCGTGCACTTGTCGAGGAACCCAACCCCTTGTACAGAATGTAACTGCCTTGTCATAAAAATTGGTTCAGAAACTGCGATCGTCGCAATAGGTCTCCTTCGAATAAAAGTACTGATGTTTTCCTGACCTCTCTAAATAATATACTAACGAGCTTATCGTCCTTTCAAAACACTTGTGTCATGGGAGATCAATATTAATATTTGTAATAACTCAATTGATACAAAAGCACAAGACTATTTGAATCTATGTTCGTTTCACCGGCTACTCCCTGCACACACTCTAGCTACGCGTAATAATAAAACTTGTATTCAGTGGCATAGTGTAGTGGGGGCGGCAGGGGCGGCCCGCCCCGGGCGGTACTTTTTAGGAGGCGGCAAAATTTGTCAATAAATAATAAAAATATTTGAACCACTTCATATTTTAGCGCAACTACAAATTTGGAGCACAATAAACAAAGAGCACGGAATTTTTCATTGCTGATTCTGTGACGAATTCGGGGAATCCCCTTTCTTTAAATATTTTGTAGCGATTGCTGGCAACACCGTCTATACTGACTTGCGGGGATTCCCTGTAGGTATTTTATTTTAAAAACTATAGGTACGGGCATACGGGTAAGTCCCTTCAAGGAAGTACTTGTTGCTTTGACAATTCAAAGAAAGTTTTATTGATGGATTGTCTGTTGTCCATTTCACATTGTCTCGTATCGTAATTTATGTTACGCTTTAAAACTGTAATGTTTGTGCAAATAAGTACGTGTAGTGGTTGTGAAATTATTGAGCAATGTGAAAAATTGAATTTTTCCACTACGTATGGCTACGTGTACGTATACCTACCTACTTCAACAGTGTGAATTGTAATTTTTAATTTAAAATATAACCCGAATTATGCAAAATAATGATGATTGTTCTTGCCGAAAAGTTCTCTAGAATATGTATGTAATGTATAGTATACATTAAATTGAAATATCTAAATAAGGGGGCGGCAAAATTGTCTTCCGCCCCGGGCGGCCGACACCCACGCTACGCCGCTGCTTGTATTGATCACGTGATTTTAAAAACAAATAATCAAGCATTTACACTAGTCGTGAAAACTTCCGTCACTGATCATGACACAGTATTATTAGCTCTCAAAATTAAACAGAACAGGATCTTTGCGTTTAGTACAATGCGTAAAGTTAATACAGAGAGACTGGAGAGGGATATGAAAGACTTTTTTTTTTTTTTTTGACGCGGGGAAAAATGCGTTATGCACACCACCGGTGCCTGGGTGGCCTCCGGTGATAGTGTGGGACTCCCCGTCGGCTGTCCGACGGTATACCCACTAAACAACCCCGCGAAATGCCATCGGCCGCGTTGGTGTGGTGCCCCGGATCTGTCAGCAACAGGGCACCACTGCGACTGGCCAGCCCCTCAAAAGGGGCCGGACTTCTTCTCTCTAGAGGCAGTCCCGGCAAATTGGGACAGCCCCTCCGGCGGCGGGACCGTTATGGGGCCAGGTTCCCATCCTGACCCCTAGTCCCACAGGTTAGGGAGGCGGCAGTAGTTGCGCGTAGCGCCTACGCCGCACTCCCGTCCGCCGTCTCCGGAGCGGGACAGCCTGAGGATCGTCCTCCCTATCCCGCTCCGAAGCCTCCTTCTGGGATATGACGGTCTCACAGAAGGAGGCCATCGCCTGCCAGGCACTGTCACCCCCGAGCATGGAGCGGACCACGCTCGGGAGCGAGAGGTCCGCGCTTCCTAGCGCGGACACCAGATCGTGGCGCCGCCGAGACCACCTGGGACACCGCTCCAGAGTGTGCTGAGCGGTGTCCTCGGCCGCGCCACAATCGTGGCAGCCCGGCGTCATCTACCGCCTCGCGACCCGGTGCAGGTACTCACCGAAGCACCCATGTCCAGTGAGCACCTGCACCATGCGGAAAGTGAGGGGTTTGCGCCGGCGGCGCATCCACGCCTCCAGGACCGGGCGCAGCGCATCCGCAACGCGGACTCCGTACCGCGGCTGCGCCAGGTCCTCCCACCACCTCCGCATCATCTCCACATGCCCTCGCTGGCGATACCGCCCCACCTCCACCGATGTGGGGCGCTCGCCGAAGCTCCTCCTTTCCGAGACAAACCCGTATACCTCGGCGAGCACCTCCGCCTCCAACTCCCAGGGCGGGTCGCCAGCGAGGGCGGTCGCGGCCGTCCAAGCTACCGTACGGTACCCCCTTATCGCCGTCTGCGCTATGACCCGCTGCGCTCTGCGCAGCTGGGCCCTGTTGCGGCTGCAGAGGGCGTCCGCCCATATTGGGGCACCGTACGTGGCCATACTCCGGCAGATGCCGGAGTACAGCCGCCTGCACGCAGCGCTGGGCCCGCCCACATTAGGCAGAGGCGACATTTACCAACAATGACGCTGACCAAAGTATGACCTATTTAATTGTTTCTATTAAATCTTGTATCGAGGCAAATACAGAGGAAACAATAATACCAAAACGAAATAGAATTATTCAACCCTGGATTACGCCTGGATTAATCCGCTGTATGAAAACCAGAGATAAATTGCATATGAACTCAAGTCGCTCTCCGGAAAATGAGGTACTGAAAACGACATACAAGCGATATAGAAATTTTTGTACTAACCTTTTAAAAAAACTGAAAAGGGCATATGAAAAATCTCAAATACAATTAGCGGGTAAAAATAAAAATAAAATATGGAATGCAATAAATGTTATAACGAATAGAAAAAATAATAAAATTAATAATTTTGATTTGGTTAATCTTACTTGTCCGCAAGTATCTATTGATAAAGTCAATGACTTTTTTGTCAATATTGACCCTAAAATAGCTGCTAACATTAGTTCTGGTCACAAATATCGTAGGAAAGATCCAATTTGCTATAAAACATCATTAAAATCATTAGTTTTGAGTAGTATCGATGAAAATGAGGTGGAACAGATGATTGTGACCCTAAAAGATGCTTGCGCTGTAGGATGGGCTGTTCTGTTCATCTGATAACCTGATTTAACTGATACAATCGCCGCAGCGATAACACAACAACACTATAACTCTGGTAGGTCTTCGTCTCAACATCACATATTATTAAAATAGGCAATATAAATAACAGCATAAGAAAACTCACCAGTGAAAATTCTCACTCCCCACACACCGAGTTTGTCCGTTCGCTCCGCGTACCGCCGTAAAAGTGAGCCAGCGAACGAGTGATGAATCGTTCTCTGTTCTATATCGATTAATTCTGAGTCATTCAATTTTAGTCTCGATGTTTTGGAAATCGAAACAAATGATCGATTATAATTTTTAATTCGCATGATTTCGCGACACTGCCGCGTCCAGAAAAGATTTAGAGAAAGGTATACAAAATTTGATTTCAATCGATAATTTAATTGTACATAAAATAGAGGATCAACATTGTTCGCGACAACATATTGTAAATAAATATATAATCGTCGCGCGTAGTATAGTAAGCACATTGTAATAGTTATAGTTGTTTCTTATAAGTTGTTTTATATACATGAATAGAATAGGTTTACACAGTTTTTACATATGTACTTAGTTTGTTAGAGATAAGTTTTACATGTTTACATTCTACAGTAGTATAGGTACGAGCTGTTGCAAGCCAAGGTATATAATAAAGTTATAACGTTTGATTAGTGGCTGCAACAGCTCAATAATGAATAGATGTACCTATGAACAATAGGTTTTGGAAATAACTTTTAGCAAAAGTTTTATGAGTTTGTATGAAAAAGGGTCAAATGTATGGAAAAATAGAACAACTTAGAAACATTTTTGACACAAATAAAGCGAGCACGTTCAGGTAATGCCTTCAGGTCTGAGCGATTTTGGCTATATCTGTCTCTTTCCCACACTTGTACCTCTCGCTCCCACAGCGGGGGTATAAATATGGGCTATAGAGCGGTGATCGATACCGTCGACTACGCAAGTTGTGGCAGAGGACGCGGTGTCCTGTGTTAAAGGCCGAACTTCATCGCCTTACGACCATAATAAAGGACGCGCTAGAAACCCATCGAGAGGAGAGTTGGCAGCGGCACGTAGAGGATGTCAGTGATGACTGGAATAGCATCCACAGACTGTGCAGGCAGCTGACGAGAACTCCACCTCCAGTACGACCACTACTGGCAAACGATGGTACTTTGCGTTATCACGCAGCAGACCGCGCTGAAATATTCGCCGACCACTTAGAACGCCAATTCCGCCCTAACGAAACAGAAAATACAGCTCACGTCGAAATGGTGCAACAGTACCTACGAGGCTATTTTTCTGCGGCGATAGCGGCCGATGACGATCCAATTGTTTTCCCCCGGGCGCAGTACAGCGTGCAATACAACGCGCTAAACTACTCAAGGCGCCCGTGCAGATAGAATAACCAATGAAGCCCTACGTGTCGCGGCGGTAACGCGACTTTACAACGGTATAAATCGCACCGGACACTTCCCGTCTATATACAGAGACGGACGCGTTATATTGCTGCCTAAACCTGGTAAGAACGTGTTGAAACCGGAGAGTTATCGGCCCATTACACTGCTATCTACGCAGTTAACAAAATGTGTACATTACAACCTTAACAAAATGTGTACATATTTTCTTATCATATCTATAATTTCAAGCAATTAGACTAATTAGTTGCCGAGTCCATTCTTTAACCTTTTCTCCCGATCGTTGTGCGGAAGCCCTTTTCGGTGTGGCACTCACTGAAATGTCGGTGTTTCTATATGGCTCGGGTAATTTCGATTGATCAAATTCAGGTAAGTCAAGCGTCTGGTCTGATAGTTCTGGTAAACTTGGTGGTGTCGACAAAGGTTCAAATTCTCCACCTTTATTATTTGACTGATCGACCGCTGTACAATCTAGTATGTCTGAATTCGAAGTTTCGTCGTCTTCGAATTCAAGCGGGTATAAGTGTCCTATTGCTCTAGTCAGAGTCTCGCCGCCAGGCATAGTTACTTTTGGGGTAGGCCCCAAGTGTATGGGGCAGGCCCCAAGTGCATTCCAGTACGTCCTCGTCGTCTGCCCTGGACCAATTTACTTGGTGCGCGGTAACGCAGTGGCCGTTGGGTGGTGACTGAATCTGGAAATACTATACTTGTGGGCGATTCGTTGTGAATTCTGTTGGATTGTGCTGATAGACACGAGTGTGAGCGGGATGGATGGAGCGACGAAGTGTGCCGCGGTCTGGCTGTGCTACCGGGGGGATCTACCATGTCGGGGCCGAAGGGTCCCGGGGAGAGTGGTCTCCCGGAGGAGCCACAGGCAGTGAGAGTGGAGACTGAGTGTGGCGGAGGGGAGGAGACCACACCACCCTCTCAGAGACGGAGCTGGGCCGGAAGAGATTGTTCTCCGGCTCAGAAACCGAGAGAGACGCCCGACGAAAGGGCGAAGGTGGCCACTGCCAGGCGAAGGAAACGGGGCGGCATTGCCCCCAGTCTGGCCAGGTCCCGCCGACAGCTCAGGGAGCGCAAGGAGGAGGCCAAAGAGGCAGGGCTGGGCAGTGTCGGGGTTGGCTGGAGCCGGGTGCAGCTCCACCTGCTGAAGGCGCGCCCCATGCACTGCTTTAAATGCATAGGGAAGGGGCACACAGCGGAGTTGTGCCCCTCCAAGGAGGACCGCAGCCGCCTGTGCTACAGGTGCGGGCAGCCGGGGCACATCGCCTCGGGCTGCTCGGCACAGGCCCGCTGTGCCGTGTGCGCCGACGCCGGACGGAAGGCGAGCCACGTGATGGGGGGCCGTCTGTGTAACCCCCCATCCATCCGCGGGAGAACGCCCCCCACCTCTCGCGGATACTAGGATGTCCGAATAATGGCCGGACATCCTCGCTTCCTACAGGCCAACGTCAACCACTGCGCTGGGGCTCAGGACCTTCTCCTGCAAACCATGGCGGAGTGGGACGTAGACGTGGCGGTGGTTGCGGAACCATATTGCGTGCCTACCCGGCCTAATTGGGCCGGGGACCAGGACGGATCCGTGGCCATCGTCGCGAGGCCTGGCGCCGGCCCCCCACTCATAGTGAGGGGGAGGGGAGCGGGTTACGTGGCGGCGGTTCGGGGAGATTTCGCACTAATCGGTGTTTACTTCTCCCCGAACCGCGACCTGCCGGCCTTGCAGCGGCTGTTCGACGCTCTCGGGTCGGCAGTGAGGCGGCTAGCGCCCGCCCAGGTTATCGTGGCCGGGGACTTCAACGCCAAATCCACGGCGTGGGGCAACCCGGCCACGGAAGCCAAAGGGCGGAAGGTGGAGGAGTGGGCGCTGGCCGCGAGACTGTCCCTCTTAAATAGGGGGACGGTCCATACGTGCGTGCGGTGGAATGGAGGGTCGGTGGTGGATCTGTCCTTCGCCACCGCGTCCACCGCGCGCCATATTGAGGATTGGAGGGTGGAGACGGGGCTGGAGACACTCTCGGACCACCGCTACATCAGATTCGAGGTGTCCCGAGCCCCAGGGAGTCCGGCGATTTCGTCCCGGTGGCGGAGCCGGTTCCCGCGTTGGGCACTCACCAGGCTCGACCGGGAGCTGGTAGAGGAGGCGGCCGCTGGGGCTCCCGCCAATGGAGTACTTGGAGGCAGAGCAGGGGGCTGGTCGTCTCTGTGACGCCTTCACGGCGGTGTGCGGGGCGGCCATGCCCAGCGTTGGGCGTCCGCCCCCAAGGCGGGCGGTCTACTGGTGGTCAGCGGAGGTAGCCGACCTCCGGGACGCCTGCAACGGGGCGCGTAGAGCGTACACCCGGAGCAGGCGTCGCCGCCCCCGGGACGAAGGAAGGGATAGCCATCTGCACGGCGTCTACGTGGAGAAGAAGGGAGCCTTGCAGATGGCTATAAGTAGGGCCAAGGAGGGAGCGTGGCAGGAGCTGCTGGAGGGCCTAGACAGGGACCTGTGGGGCCGACCTTACAGAGGAGCGCGGAACAAGATCCGCGCTCAGTCGGCCCCACTGACGGAGACCCTCCAGCCGATCCTGCTGGAGAGGATTGTCGAGGAACTATTCCTCGACACCCCAAGAGGTTTCGCTCCCCCGAGGATGGCCCGATCGTCGGACTCCAGAGGAGAGGAAGAGGAGGAGGGCGCTCCGCTGCCTGTCACCAGGAGATGGAGGCGGTCATATGACCGCCTCCGAAGCAAGAAGAGGGCGCCGGGTCCGTACGGGGTGCACGGAAAGGTGCTAGCCTTAGCCCTCGTGCACCTCGGAGACAGGTTCTAGGAGCTCCTTGACTGCTGCTTGCGTCCAGGAGCTCCCGGAACCTATCCCCGAGGCGCACGAGGGCTAGAGCTATCACCCTTCCGTGCACCCCGTCCGGATCCGGCGCCCTCAGCAACAGGGCACCACTGCTACTGGCCAGCCTCGTGCGCCTCGGGGACAGGTTCCGGGAGCTCCTGGACTGCTGCTTGCGGTCGGGGTGCTGCCCGGGACCCTTCAGGGTGGGCCGGCTCTGCTTTCTGTTGAAGGGAGACCGGCCCCCGGACTCGGGATCGGCGGTTCGACCAGTCGTTCTGCTGAACAAGGCGGGCAAAGCCCTAGAAAGGTTTGTCGCTTCCCGCCTCGCTCAGCATTTGGAGGATGGCCCGGGACCGGGCCTCTCGGATGCCCAGTTCGGGTTCCGGAGCAGACGGTCGACCGTCGACGCCATAAGGCGCCTAAGGTCGGTGACGAAAGATGCGAAGCGCAAGGGAGAGGTGGTGGTGGCGGCGTCGTTGGACATCGCCAATGCCTTCAACAGCCTCCCCCACAGTACCATCCTGGAGGCCCTCAAATACTTTGGGGTCCCTCTGTGGAGGTGTGCTACGAGGACGCGAAGGGCCAGATGGTGAATTTCCTACTACGGTTCTATTTCGTTCCGAAGTTTCGTTTGAACGAAAATTCTTTGACAGCTAAATCTTCTAAACCAGTGGTCGGCAAAGTGCGGCTCCAGAGCCGCATGTACCTCTTTGGCTCCTTAAGTGCGGCTCTGGCACAAATATCCACGGAAGGCGCAATAATATTTTCATTTAAAAAAACTTGGTAAGAAAAAAAATACATCTTATTTTGATAAATTAAAATTCTATAAATCGAGACTATGTATATTTTTTTTTTGTTTAAGTTAAAAGATAGATAGAAAATTAAAAATTTTAAAATTAAAAAATATACAAACCTGACTTACTCAAACTTCCCAAGGAAATGCAAGCACATTGTTCGCATTAATAAATATTTATTAAGTATGAAATTTAGTTTTATTTAGTGTAATAAAATTTACTAAACAACCAGATTTGGCTCCCATTTTTTTTTTAAATTGTTGTAATGTTCATATTTGGCTCTTTGGCTAATAAGTTTGCCGACCACTGTTCTAAACCTACTCTAATTCACGAAAGTTCGGGACGAAAATTCGAATTTGACAGATAATTGTTCGGAATTTTAACCTCAAAATGACGAAACCAAAAGTGTTACCTTTTGTTTTTCGGAAGTGTTGAATATTAGAAAAAAATTAACAAAATGGCTGAAAGGATTATTTTAATCGAGGCTGCTGTGCGTGAAGAACGTTTGGAGCGTAGAAGGAACCGGCGCCGCCTGCGTAACATACTTAATATCAGTGAAATTCCCGACTTAGAATTTGTAGGAAATTACAGACTGAGCCGGGAATTATTTGAGGAGTTGTGTCTGGAAATAGTGCCCTTGCTACCTCCTAAGGCAAGACGTCATGGAATCGAGCCGAGGATTAAGGTACGGAGCACTTTTTTTAATAAATATCTTACTATTTAATATGTATTTTTATCGTTTCGGCGAAAGAGAGTAGACCCCTTGATATTTAGTCACGCAAGACTTTGTAATTCTTTTTATGAAATTACTTGTATATCCAAAATTAAAACTCTAACAAGAAAAATTCTATCTGAATAATGTGGGTAGGTATCGCAAAATAATTATTTATATCTGTAATTTAATACACTTCAGAAAAAAATATTTTTGGTGAGGGCAGTACAAAATTTATTGCAGCTTGTCAGCATCTTAAGCGCTTCTAGCATCGATGTATATGGATAGGTTCTATCGATAAAAAAACGCTCCCACAAAAGCAATCTGATTTTAAAAATCAGATTGCTTTTGCTCACAGTCGTTTGGGACCAGCGACGTATCAAAGGTAGACACGTTATACACGAACATTATTGTATTTTAAAATGGCGCAAGTACTACTATATCTACGAACAGTTATTTATTATCACACTTTGCTCTAAAAAGAGACAAATGATAGGGAATACCTGTCGTTAGAAAGAGATGAATATACATCTTTAGTTACGTATTGATTGCTGCTGAGCGCTCATTGGCGCGAGCACTGATTTACCGATATGGAGGAGACTGGGGAAAAAGCTCTGGATTTAATTAGTGTTTAAAATAATAAAACCAATTATGTACAAAACATCTATTTTCGTAATATAAATTGTGATGACAATGAAATTATAAAATAATATGTGATGACAATGAAATTATAAAATAATGAAATTATAAATGAGTCAGTCTGTGAGTGAATAAAAAAAATACGTATTTAATAAAATATTATTCCCTCAAATAAACTTAACTTATTCCTTTTTTGTCTTTTTTAATCAGTTTTCTAATCTAGATTATTTTAATGCGCGAAATATATTTTAACTTCTCTATAATAGCGCGTATTAGGTGAAGCCTGTGATTATAAGTCGGATATTGCTCTAGGGAATGACAATTTAAAGAGGAAAATACATCATTGCGATATAGGAAACATTTTAAATGACGACTCGAAATTTGACGAGCTCGGTGGCTCAGTCGTGAATGACGGGACTTTGACACCAACGCTCGTGGGTTCGATTCCCACACAAGGCAAACATTTGTGTGCATGAACATGTCAGTTTGTCTTGGTATGGATGTTTTAAGAAAGGTAGGGCGCATCAAAGCAGCCCATCTGGAGAAGGAGGTACCTACTTCCCCAGATGGGCTGCTACCTCACAGAAAACCGCAGCCAAATAACAACTCCCTAGAGGGTTGTTGTGTTCCTACGTGTGAGTTTGGTCACCAGTAAGCTCCCAAGGAGTTGTTGTGTAAGCAGCAGAGGAGGCATCGCGCGAGTGATAATTAATATATCGCAAGGCAATATAGGCTACGGTACCCGCGTCACATCAGGTGGGCCGTATGCTTATATGTCTCCCGACGTAGTATAAAAAAAATATTTGACCATATTTTTTTCATCAAACCATCTAGGTAATCTAAAATGGAAAGAAATAAATGATAAGTTATATTCTATTCGCTTCATTCTTTTCTAGAACGTGTAGTATTACTAGTATCTAATAATTAAAAATAAGGTAGGTAGGCGTATTACTTAATATAAAACAAAGTTAGGAATAAATTTAATTCACAATTCTGTGTTCATAACGTGATAGTCAAATTTTCCTCAACTTCCCCTAGCAACGGCTACTACTAGACCCGCTCTAATATTGCTAAAAACTAAATACATTTACTTTGTTTTTAATTAAAAAAAACTGTACTTACAAATGAAATGACACGTTTTCCTTGTCTTTAACAGTTGCCGTGTAATTTGTGGACCATCTAAAAACACAGGAAGGCATTTTTGCCAGAAATAACTTATTTTCGCTTTATGGCGAAGTACGTATAGACGTGACGCGAGAGCGTGCCCAACTGAATGCGAGGTGGGCAATTACCTTACTTTCGTATTGCCATTCTAGAGCGTGTACAACGTATCTATGACTATAAAAACATCTTAGACCTCCACCTAATCTGCTAATGAGTTGCTGAGCCAGCAGCAGGGGTGGTAACGTACATTCAGCAATTGTAACGCAAATTACACTGCCCAGTTTACATTGCCTATATACGTACACCATTTATTTACATTTACACTAAAATTCTTTTTATGTATAAAAATTGATGTATGTGTGTTCCATATGGACTCAAAAACGGCTGTACCGATTTTAATGAAATTTGCCGGCAATCTTTACTATCTCATTATCCCAGCGGGCAATCCTGTGTAGTCGCTAGTAATTTATATAATAAAAAATGTATACATACTCGTAAGTTAGTCAAGTAAACAAGTAGAAAGTTAAAAATTGTTTATTTCTATTTACATAACTAGTAGAATATCAACTGATACTAAAACTTTATAAGAACACAAAATAACTTTTATACGAGTAAATTATGTAACTATATTATATTTAGTACCAAAAAGCTTTTGTTCTACCCAAATAATTACGACGGTTTATTTATTTCTTATTGCGTAATTTCAGGAAATATTTTTAAAGTGCCTATATTATGATTATTAATTTAATCATCATTGAATTAATTGAAACCCTCATTGCCAGCAAGTCAAACAACCACGCCATAAATTCTCTTGTCTGTACTCGACAAAGGCAACGTTATTGGTTCTCATTGGCTATTTGGGGATACAGGAAGTTGGTAGTCTCGTTAGTCGTCCCGTTGAAACCACTTTAAAAGAACTATGTATAAAGACAAAAAAGCCCCAGTATTTCTTCCAAAGTAGCAACCACACCAACTGCTGAGAACAAATGAATTTTCTGTGTTTGCTTCGAAATGACACACTCCCCACTTCCAGCTATTCTACTCGTACTAATTATTGACGTATTTTAAAGCTTACAATGGTATCTTATGAATTAATTAAGTAAATGTTGCGGCGGATCTGAAGTACTGAAGGCGTTATAATCGTTTAACTTTAATGCTTTCATTGTGTGATCCCAAAATTTGATAATGAACTCTTCATCTTGGCATTGCTTCGACGGAAGCTTCACGGAACAATCACTGAAAGTAAATTACGTTTATTATTCATAAACAACAGTATGACTAGATTCTAAGTAATGTCAATATCCTAAATATGAATGAATGACGAAACAGAAATACATAGCTCGACGACGAGCGACGAGAGCTTTTGACGAGCTGGGTGGTGCAGTGGTGAAACGCGCTGTTGCATTACTTTGACACCAACGCTCGTGGGTTCGATCACGATTCGATCGATTTTAAAAGATGACTTAGGACTTGCAGCCTATAAGAGACGTACTGGTCATTTCTTAACTGATAATTTAAAAAAGAATAGGATGGTAAAATCGAAACAACTACTGAAGCGGTACGCAAAGGGAGGTCACAGAAAAATTTTGTTTACGGATAAGAAAATTTTTACAATTGAGCAACATTTTAACAAACAAAATGACCGTATTTATGCTCAAAGCTCTAAGGAAGCTTCCCAATTTGTCGGAAGAGTGCAACGTGGGCACTATCCGACTTCAGTGATGGTTTGGTGGGGTATTAGCTATGAAGGAGTGACTGAGCCATACTTTTGTGAAAAAGGTATCAAAACGTCGGTACAAGTGTATCAAGATACCATTCTTGAGAAGGCAGTGAAGCCCCTTAACAACACCATGTTCAATAACCAAGAATGGTTTTTCCAGCAAGACTCGGCGCTGGGTCATAAAGCTCGGTCTACGTAGTTGGAACCGAACGTTTCGGACTTCATCAGAGCTGAAGACTGGCCGTCGTCTAGTCCCGATCTTAATCCGCTGGATTATGATTTATGGTCAGTTTTAGAGAGTACGGCTTGCTCTAAACGCCATGATAATTTGGAGTCCCTAAAACAATCCGTACGATTGGCAGTGAAGAATTTCCCCATGGAAAGAGTGCGTGCTTCTATTGATAACTGGCCTCTACGTAGGACTGTATGGCAGCCAATGGAGACCACGTCGAATAAGCTTTTTATATTTTAAATTGTTTTATATTTATGTATTAAACTGTAAACACACTGTAAAAGTAATAAATGTTATTTGCAATAGATTTTTTTTTCTTTGTGTCAGTATTTATGGCAAGACTAGGTACATAACGCGTCATACGGCCTCTCGGGTTTTTGACAAAGAACTTTTGTTCCTTCGAAACAATCCAAGAGGTCGACGCGGATGTAATATTTGTAAAGCAAAAGGTAACTTTTACCATATATGTACAACACATAAATATAGCGCTGCCTTTCGCTTTTAGGCATAAAGGTGTGTAAATATAAAGGTACACACATACAAGTAAGCTTTTTATACAACGTTAGGAGGCATACAAGCATACGGCCCACCCGATGTAAAGCGATTACCGTAGCCTATGAACGCTTGTAGTACATTGAGCAGTCAAAACCCGTTATATACGTTTTCCCATACATTTCGCGGTCATATACGACCACCCGGGTTTCGAAGGGCTAAGTATCACTCGCGCGATGCTACCTCTGCTGCTAACACAGGAACTCCTTAGGAGCTTACTGATGACCTCACTCACACGCAGGAATACAAAAACTCTCTAGGATTTGTTATTTGTCTGCGGTTTTCTGTGAGGTAGAAGTACTTCCACAGATGGGCTGCTTTAATACCTCTCTTAAAAATACCCTGACCAAGAAAAAGAGACAAGATCATACACACAAATGTGTGAATCGAACCTACGAACATTAGTGTCAAAGTAACGTAACAGCAATTTCACGACTGCGCCAAACTCGTTATAACTCCAATTCGACTGCACTCTGGCGCACGTTAAGCCATCGGTCACATCTGTTTCAATAGACGGCAGTTATTAAGCTAACATGAGAGAGGTAGGGCGGAAAATCGCAGCCAAATAACAACACTCTAAGGATAGTGGTTCTTAGCCAGTGGTCCGCGGACCACTGGCTAAGAACCTTGGAAGCACCCGAAGTGGTCCGCGAAGTCATTCTTTTGGCAAACATGCGATTGGCTTTATCTATTCAGATGTTTGCAACCACAAAATCCGCGTTAAATAATATACTGATCATTGTAATGTCTAATTTTCATGAAAAAATTAAAATACTGGTTTTGAAAGTTTTTAAGCGCGTTATTTTTTATCCAGAACTTATATTTACTGTATATTACCCCCATACAGTTGATGGTCGATGGCAAGACAGAAATTTTGTCAAATGGTTCCTCATCATTGAAAGGTTAAGGTTAAGAATTGCTGCTCTAGGGTCTAGAGTACTCTAGAGGTTGTCGTGTTGCTGCTATTCAATGAGATTACAAAATTCCTGGGGAGTAGTCAGTAGCAAGGTTGGCAATGTGTGAGCAATACTTTCTGTATTGCAAGTGTTTATAGACTACGGTAACCTTTTTACATTAGGGGAACTGCACAATTGTATAACTTAGACCTTTTATCATGTCAGAGTACGTTGGCGTCGTTGTGGTTGATAATTGACTAACAAAAGTATGTACAAACTAAACGTCATCTTGAACATAATTACCAATAATAAAGTCCATTTTGGTTCGCGCACGCGTCATCGACGGCGCAGTATATGGTAGTCTGGGCCCCGCATTTGACCGACTTCACGAAGGGCCCCATGACGTTGTTGAATGTCCACGTCGCACCTTTCCACACGGTCTCGTCGAAGTGTCGGCTGATCTCCGTTCTGATAACCCCTGGATGTAAACTGTATGTAGTGACATCTTCTACATTGTGCTCCTAAAAAGTAAATTTTACATGTATTATTCGATTTCATGCATTGCACTGCACAATGGACCTGTAGGGTGTATATATGTATATACCATAGGGTGCCAATTACGAGATATGTATTATGTTATGATACCTTGTTTAATTACTTATTATTAGTCATGGAATTTGATCTAACCTGCTTTGTGTGCTACCGCCACTAATTAGTTCATGCGAACCAGCCGGCGTGCACCCACACACTACCGTTAGTAGATACAACATGCCGTCGCTGCCATGGCAGCTCCGGTCGTCTCTGCTACGGCTGTTGCGGTCGTCCCCGCGATTGCCGGCCATCTGAAACAGGCCGCATGCACCCGCTGCCGTTGCTGCCTGCTCCGGTCGTCTCTGCGACACATGTTTCGCCTCTCCACGAGGTATCCTGAGGCGCTCTAGTTGTTAGTCGTTAGAATAACATGCTACAAATATTAACTATTTATTGTTAGTCATACTACTTGAGAGTATAAAGCAATTACTTGCTATATTTATTTTTGAGCATCGGAAGTAATCGCATCTCATAAGAATTATTACCGAGTGCTAATTAAACTAATATGTGACTAGTGTTTTCCGAGATACAGTGGTTCGTTATTTACTATTTCACTATGGATATTCATGTTTATATATTTTATGTGTTTTGAAGAACAGAAATTAAAATTTAATAATTTATTTTAAATTCATCTTTTTGTTATTATCGTTTTGTTGTTATTGTAGCATTGTGCATGGGTAACCTAGCGTTGAACAGTCTGCTTTATGCGACGATATATTGTTATCAGAAACACTGCTGAACTTCAAACACCGGTCACAATAATGAAAAACGAATGCGTGGAGAAGGACTTGCTACTGAATGTGAAGAAAACAAAGAATGGTATTTGAAAAAGATGAAACCAGAACCAATGTAAGGATTACGGTTGATGAAGTATTGAAGCAAGTAGATGAGATTCTATATCCTGGATGCGCTTTCAGAAGGCATGTTAGGTACATTGCTGATGTGGGAATATGAGTGAGTGCTAGGAATACCCGACAATGTATTCCAGACGATCAAAATAGGATAAGAACCTGTAGTGTGTAATCACTTACACATATTTACAGATCACGACAGAAGAGTACGTCGTTTTACACTGGCAAATGTAGATTTGTGTTAAATGGCTATACTATATATTTTATATTTTTTCGCTGGGGAGACACCTAGAGGCGGTGCAGCTTGCTAACTAACAAGCGAGATTCTATCGAAAGTAGTACATTGACCGCATTACTACAGCGTATCTGGGGCAGTACCTTCATTCACAGAAGATCGCAGACAAACAACAAGTTCCTGAAGAGTAATTGTGTTCCTGTTAGTGAGTGACGTTATTAGTGAGCTCCTGTGTAGTTATGTGAACCAGTCATATGTACACGCTACAAGACGCACCACACGTGAGTGACATCCTCTACTCACGCATAAGTGACATCCCTCGTGGTGCAAATATCCGTAGGCTACGGTAACTGCTTGTCGTCAGGCAGGCCATACGCTTGTTTATCACCTTGATGGTATAAAAAACTAGGCTCTTTAAGTAGGGCCCTTTGAGATTGCTAAGACGCACGCGCTCCCGTGGTGTCCAATAATGTCCCAAGTACTAACCTTCAACTTTAAAGCGAGCCCTTTAGCGAACAGCACGTTCGCGGCCTTACTTTGGCAGTAGGCCTTCATTGCGTCGTACGTTGACTTCTCAAAGTTGAGGTCATCCAAATCGAGATCATGTTCTGTGAAAGACAAAAGAAAATCATTTTTTATATCGGACAAGTTTACATTAATGATTTTCATATTACTTCGAGTAGCAAACAATATAGGTGACATTGTGTGAATGGTAAATGTAGCGTATAGATGCATGCACAATTTATAAAAGGAATATCCCTCCCGTGTAGGTATGCTCGCTGCTAACACAGCAATTCCTCGGGAGCTTTCTGATGACCTCACACGCAGGAAGAAAACAAACTTTTAGGGTAATCGTTAATAGGGGTTTTCTTTCTGCCTGGAGTTTGAAGGTGCGCGAAGTGCAAGTTATATAACGTCAGAAGGCATGCAACCATATGGCCCACCTCATGTAATGTTACCGTGGCTTATTAATGCTGGCAATGCAAGAAGTATCACTCGCACGTTGCCACCCCGGCTAACACAGTCACTCCTTATGAGCTTACTAGTAACCTGTCCCTCCCTCATTCCCTCATTCGCAGGAACACAACAACAGGGTAAAGTTGGCTATTAATACTCTAAAAGTTATTTTTTAAGCACTCGGGAGGCAAATAACCATACGATCCATCTGATGTAACGTGATTACCGAAATGCTTATGAAAACTTGCAGTACAAGGAGTATGTCTCACGCGGGACAACCCTCGTTGCTAACACAGCAACTCTTCAAGAGCTTACCGATAGCCCCACTTAGGTACCCGCAGCAACACCAATAAAAACCCTTAAGGATGCTTCCCCAGATTTCGCCTTTTCTTTCATGTTTTGCCACATTTGTAAAGTGCATCGCATTTAGGTGAGGTTGAATTGACGTGAGCCATTTACAACTCAATGTTTTACTTGCACGATTATATTCTAAGTAATATAATATCAACCTTACTTTCATGTAAGTATGATGAAACGCACACAACTCTCGAAGAGCCCGTCTTAATGAGCCTCGGAAGTAACAGCAGAGTCAGCAGAGCGTGTCCAAAATGATTGGTTCCCATATGAGTCTCGAATCCATCTTCAGTCTTACTCTCAGGGCACGACATGACTCCAGCGTTATTTATCAATATGTGTAGTTGTGCTTCCGTCGCTAGTATCCTGTAAGCGAACTCTCGCACACTCTTCAGACTGGATAAGTCCAATTTCTCAACTATCAATGTTCCTGTTGCTGGTAACTTATGTTTATTTTTCTCTATGTCCTTTTTAGCCTCGTCAGCTTTATTTGTGTCACGACATGCCATAATAACTCTTGCTCCTGAAATATTATCATATATATATATTACTTAAATATAATAAATAAATAGATAAATACAAAACAGTACCATACTTTCGTCTCCTCTGTTTATAAAACTGATTTACTTTTTTTCTGTAGTACCTATTGACGATCTTTAATGTTATCAACACAAAAATCTTGGGATAAATTAGTAGAGCGTAATGTTTTCCGCGTTCATGTAGGTTTATAAGTTCTTTCTTCCACTGTAACTACAAGACGCCTTAACTGATTGTGATGTATGAGGTATCGTTAGACTTCTTGCGTTATCCCGGGTAACATGTCATGTGCGACATGACATGTTACCCGGTGACGTCATATTAAAAATAAATACGGAGGATTATGTACTGTATATTGTGCAGACTGAACACTGAAAAACAGAAAAAATGTCCATATCTATCGAGTGGTCCCGTCAAATTAAGAGTATTTTAAATGTGATTTTAAAAATATGTACAATTAACAACAACTAGCGACACTAAAAATAACCTTTTTTTATGGTTTATTTACATTTTCAGTTTCAGCCCAAGTGAATACAATATAATGTTAGAGCTACTTTTTAATTATTAAAGTATAATATAATCAATTAGCTTTATACTTAATATTTTATTCATTAATCCTATATTAGGCATACTAAATAATTACTTTCAACGTATTCCAAATAACGTCAGGCGAGTAAATTGACTTGTAGATCCCACCTTCGATGTAGAGACGAAGTATTTATTTGGAAGTCACTATTCGTCATCCATCACGCTCCTTACGACTACAATATGTACAATATCTATACAATATGCAAATAGTTCGTCCATCACGGGAAGACTGTTTCCGATTATGTTGTAAGTTTCTCTCCAAAATCAGTACCAAAAGTTTGTCTTCATAGGTAAATTGAAAATTGGAAATCAGTTATTTTATTAATTATGTATTAAATTTGAAAAACGCTTTGTACATCGAACGTGGAAATAATTTTGCCTAGAATGTCTAATAAATTAGTGCGCGGCACGTGTCTTTCGCATGATTAATTATTCTATCTCATTTTATTCTATTTGAACCACTATTGATATTCTGCAGGCGTTCTCTATATTTTCCACGAACTGACGTGCTGTGTGATGTTTTTCTCTCAAGGCTACGTGTAAAGTATAAAAATAATACGGAAAAACATAGCTAAGTGGCGTAATTCATTTAGGATATTTAGCCAAGACACATTTTGTGGCTTTGAATAAAATATGATATATTTTATCTACGATAACTGTATTCTTGTATAAGAGATAGTATCACATGGCAGCTTATACGTAGTACAAGGAACAGAGTAGAAGAGAGTTGACAAACTTGTAAGATAAAGGTGGGGGTGAGAAAATTTATTCGCAGGTGGCAGCGCAGGGCAAATGCAAGTCTTTTCTCTGCAGTAAGATGACGAAAGTGAAATTACATTCGACTCGCGATTATCCTGTCTAATTCGACACTTCTTGTATGTAATCCGGCAATCTGACATGTATGCCAAACAACCGTGCACATATGATAAAGCTAAATCATCGACAACTTGTACGATTTGTCTTAAAATAATATTTGATTACCTATATAATTAGCAAGGAGGCTCCAAATTTCAATTAATAGGTTTGTGTTTGCGTTCCGAATTCAGCCATTTGACTCCCGTGTTTGAGTGGAATTGCCTTACATTAGCGCGATTTGTCCTAATTCAAATCCTAACGTAAGCAACTTGCTCAGTTTGATCATGACGTTGCGTAGACGGTGTCAATGTATTGCTGTCGCATTGTAAATTGTATATCGTATAATATAAATATATTTATTCCAATATCTTAAACAACACTTATACATATAACATTATAGAGTATAACAGGAAAATATAACATATATGTATGTGCATGTGTGAAGTCGGAATTAGCCTACACAGTAGACGTTAATACTGAGATTACAGTGTGATGTCCTGATCCTGGTCCAGTCCTGGTTTTTGGTGTAATAATAAATTATCAATTTTATTTTATCCATTTTGTAAAATCATGAATTTTTATTTTATTTTTAAAAAAAGTTCTGAGACAACAAAGGGGCGATAGCTGCACTCTATAGTCATACATTATCCAGCTTTTTATATTATACTCGTATATTACTTATAGTATTATTGGTATTGATTGGAGAAACATGGTAAAACTTTCCGATAAAATATGTTTTAAAACTGTTCACACAACCACCTCCAATCGTTTATATGGTTTTCTAACTACAGAGCAAACTAAAGTTTATTGTTGTCATTAAATAGTAAATAGACTCGAGCGTCATTTTGCAAAAAAATAATTTAGAGGCAATTTGATCCAAACTACTTTGTGTGCTTCAGCTGCTGCGTCTGCTTTCGGTAGCGGAAGTAGGTACACAAAGTAGTTTAGATTAAGTTGCCTATTGCTCTCATTCATCTCTGTAATTATCTGTGCTACCCGTCCATCAGAAATTTTGATATATAGTATTTGGATATATCAATTTGATTTGTTTTATTGGAGGCTACGAATAAATAATAAGTCAGGAACTGTAACTCAGAACAAATTCCACACAAAAAGTGGCGCTACGTGAAAGCAAAACGACGTATGTTCAAATTACGAATCAATTAGGTTACACTAATACACGTGCCTAGTGATTGGTTTAAATTCAAAACAAGAGCACAGATTGGTTCGCGCGCAGACTGCATTGCCAATGGTAGCAGTTGAATCATAGCGGCGTGGACGATGTTATGCTATAAGGGAAAAGGAACAAATACCTATATAATAAAATAATATTTTTTATGCTATAAAATAAATAGATTTTTTTTGTTATGTTTTAATTATAATTATTTGATAAGTTGTTATACATACGAATGGATTCTAAATTGGTATTTAAATAGAAAAGTGAAATGATGAGGCCATAAAATGTATGTAGGTAATCAATTTATTGCACAAAATAAACAGAACTAATTAAACAATATAATTTAAATGCAATGGCGGACTTATTTCTCTACATGCCAGCCATAACGTAACATAGTTGATAGGAATTCCACTACGAATAATTATTTATGACAATATTATTTTGACAACCCGTATAGTCTAGTTAGCAGTGTAGCTATCTTCTGCGTATAAGTCCTGGGTTTGATTCCCGGCTGAGTAGTTATTTGAACGATGAGTTTAAATATCCTTCTTCTTCAAGCGGTAAATCGCGGTTGCATCCACTACGGAGCCTGTAGTCATAGTAAAATCAAATAAGTAGGATATCTTCATAGATACGCACCGATCGCGATTTGTATGTGTGCCCGCCCGCACGCATGCGTCGTCGAACGCACACACTGACAAAATTTATCGCTGCTAAAGGTACGCCAGACGTGACTACGCCGCCGTGAGTAATACCGCCCGCACCCACGCACGCTCCGCCGCTGCGCTCCCGCTCGTAATAATTTGTACGTGTACCTACCTACCTACTTTAACTTCAAATTCGTAAAGATGGCTAAAATGTAAAAAGATTTTTTTTCTCTGTATCAAATGTGTAATTTTGTTAAAAAATCACAGATTTCCTACAGAAAAAAGTACTTTTAATGCCTATCATTTTAGGCTACTGTAAAAATTTAAAATTTCCAAGTATAAAGATTATAATTTTGATAAGTGTAGTAAATGAAAAAGTAAAAAATTGTTTAGTATAAAAAAAAATGGGTGCGTGTACTTATGTACGCGTGTGAGAAGTTATACTTCTCTGGCATCATTAATATATCAAATCTCTGGAGGGATGTTGTGTTTATGTGAGTGACGTTACCACCTCACAGGCAACTGCAGCCAAATAACAATTCCCTGGAGGGTTGTTGTGCTCATGCAAGTGAGTGACGTTACTACCTCACGGAAAACTGCAGCCAAATAACAATTCGCTGGACAGATGTTGCGTTCATGTGAATGAGTAACGTTACAACCTCACGAAAAATATGCTCAAAACTGCAGCCGAATAACAATTCCCTGAAGGATTGTTGTGTTCATGCGAGTGAGTGTCGTTAACACCTCACAGAAATCTGCAGCCAAATAAAAATTCCCAAACAAGTTTTCCGTGAGGTAATAACGTCACTCACTCGCATGAACACAATAACCCTCCAGGGAATTGTTAATTGGCTGCAGATGCCTGTGAGATGGTAACGTCACTCACTCGCATGAACACAAAACTCTCCATGGATTTATTATTTGGCTGCAGTTTTCTACTACTATGAACGTCTATGAACGCATCATAGCCATTCGCCTCAAAAAGTTTATCGAACTTAGAGGCATTCTCATAGACGAGCAGTTTGGGTTCCGTCCTTCGATTCGAAAAATCTATTTATTTTATAGCATAGATCGCGCACCGGGCCCCATATTTATACTCCCAGTGTGGGGGCGAGAGGCACTATTATGTGAAAGAGATAACGATAGCCAAAATCGCCCAGAGCTGGAAGAATTACCTTAACAAGCTTGCTTTATTTGCATCAAAAATACATCAAAGTTGTTCTATTTTTACATACTTTTGACCCTTTTTCATACAAACTCATAAAACTTTTGATAAAAGTTATTGCTAAAACCTATGGGTCAGTGAAGTTTTACACATGAAATGTTTTATTTCAGACTTAAACTATGATGATAGGTACTTGTAACATTTACCATTAAGCTGTTGCCGCCACTAATCCAATATCTATATACTTTATTATATATTTGGCTTGCAACAGCTCGTACCTATAACTAATGTAAAATATAAAACGTGTAAACTTATATCTAGTGAACTAAGTATGTAAAAACTGTTTGTAAAAATGCTTATCCTAAGTATCTATATAAAAAACAACTATAACTATGTGCCTTACTAAACTACGCGCGACGGTTATCCATTCTATAACATAGTTGTCGCGAACAGGTAACATGACGTAGGTGAATGAAAAAATTGTAGTCAGCTCCTGGTCTATGTGCAAAAAATAATTAAGAAAAACTTTGTATTATAGATCCCTGATGATTCCCCTACAGGGCAAAATTGTTTTGTATATAGATAGACTATGCATTTTTGACGATTGTATAAACTATAAACGACATCCCTACGTGTTTAGGCTATTATCGTTCGCTCGGGGCTCGAGTCGGCCTACTTATTTGTTTATACTTTGCTGGAGTCCCTGGAGTGGGTTACATATTGATGTGACGAGAGTCCAGCTTATATTGGAGCAACTACCGTCTGACCCTTCAGTTATCTATGGTCTGACCTCTGTAGCTGACGTCTGACAGAGCCTAACTGCAGCTATCCAGTTATTTTGACGAATTAAATCGGTAGGAAAATTAAAAGTAAACAAAATAAGCAAAATTTATTAGTTATTTTATCAAGAGGAAAAAAAGATCCTACTAAAGTCTAAAATTGACTGACTTCATTTGGCATAATATTGACCATTTCGATTTCATACCGTATTTGAACATTTTTGATTATAATTATATTTGAGCAACTATTACTAGTGAAAAGTGATCCCAGGACGTTTAAATATTGTATGGCTCCTGCACCACTTCAGATCACAACCTATCATGATGTTTTTAGTTGATTTACAGTTATAAAAATGAAAACGTACATAAAGATTTGACATGTGCTCGCTTGCGTGACAAATGTTCGACTAAATGACGCGGGTACACGACTTTTAAGCTCCGCCCACTTGTACACGATTTTCGTTGGGTCATTTTTTGAGTGCAGTTACATTTCCTGACTTATTATTTATTCGTAGATGGGAGGTATATTAGGTAAAACTGAACCAAAAATAAAATACCATCCTGACATGTGATATGATGGAGCTCACGGAATAGAATATACGGACATTTTTTATTCTTTTTTATCTTCTGTAAATGTAAAATTAAAAAAGGGAAAGCCGCCAAAGTTGTCACTTTTATTTATGTGCGTAGGAGCGTGGTATACAGAAATTGCAAATTCATAATTTGCAATTTCTGTATACCACGCTCCACATACTGTATTTAAACAAATATTGCACATGCCGGATTCATAATGAAATTTATTGTTTACTAAATTATTTATAGAAAATATTGAATTTTTGAAAAAACCCGAAATTTCAGATGTTGTTGTAGTTAATAATAAATTTTATGGAACTATAACTCTGAAATTTCGGCTGCCAATTTATTTCATGATCATGTTTTCCAAAATAAGTACGATGTTCCATGAATGCGTTAAATTTTATTCTTTTTTACTAACGTTCACTTAAAGGCTGTTTTATGATAGTACTCACAATCACTTATTGTCATCTGATACTCCGTGTGAATTAGGCGATTTAATGATTTGAGATACAGTTACATACCTCTCGAGTAGAGATCGGCGGCGGTTTCTTTGCCGATGCCGGTGTTGCATCCCGTCACAACCACCGTGTGTCCACCCAGCCTCCGTTTGCTTTTGCACCAACCGCTGATCCAGTCCATTTCGTAGCTCCTGTGCTTTATCTATAACAACTAAAAACGATACTATTTCATAGAAGTGCCTATAATCACAAGTTTTTTGTAGTGAAAACGTCTTTTACAGTAGTTCTAATTAGAAACTGTTTGCGTGCGTATCATGCTTTCTACAATCTGACATGTCATTCGTTCATGTCCTAGAAAATTCACATTTTACACTTGTACATGCATTTGTTGTATGTTTAACATTGCTTTTTTCGGATACCTGCAGTAATTCTGAAGACGCGAATCATATTCTAGTTCTGCACAGTCCCTATGTCAATATGCCTTCTTGTGATAGCTTCATCACATTTAACTAGCCTCTTTTAACTATTTTTGAAATAACTGGGGCGCACAAGTGATTCCGAACATTAAACGTTGAAAGGACTACAATGCCCTGTAAAGAGGAAACACATGTGCAGGTAAGGGGTTCCACTTTTTAATGGTACGACAGAGATAGGGGTTGTCGAACTTTTTAGTACATGAAGAGATGTTCTTAACAGAATAATGACAACTCAAGCCTTCAGGTATGGTTCTATGACGGAAGAGAGAGGGTGAGATAAGGGATAGTTCACAGTTCTTCAGAGCACTCACCATGGTAAAGGTGGTAAAATATGCTTAGTGAGCCAATGTCCCTACGAAGTTGCACAGGTTCTAGGTTTTTGGTGACCTCTTCGTCGTCGATTATGCGGATAGTCTGTCGCGTCGCTGCAACCTATCGAGAGCCTCGATAAGATAGTGTGCGGAGCCGTCTCAGAGATGCGAGCTATACTCCACGCAGACCCGAACTTCAGTCTTATAAAGCAAACAAAGCTGGTTCGGCGTGAAGAACCGGCGCACTCTGTTCACGACTCCGAGTTTATTTAGAAGCTGTTAAGATGAGGCTCTCGATATAATTTTGTTGGTTAAGATCGCAACGAACATCCATGCCAAGCATATTCAGGCTATCTCGCATATTGAGGATAACGCTCTGAAGACAGGGAGTGGGATGTAATGTGAACATTTTGGTTATAAACGCGCACATCTGAGTTTTCTTTTTAACTCAACCAGGTTATTGGAACCCCATTTACTAATGAGATCCAAAACCCGATTCAGCTCAACGGCAAGCCTCTCATGCTTTTCACCGATTTCTGTCCGACCAGCACCAGGTATGTCATCTGCATACCAATACATATTACCAAGCGGAAACATGTCAGTGATATGAAGAAGAAAGAGGGTGGACGACAGGACGGAGCCCTGTGAGATACCGGCATTCACTGACATGAACCGCGAAGCGCATCCATCTTCAAGGACGCGGATTCTACGCTCAAGCAGGAAGCCAACAATCCACTTACAAAGCTGGAGGGGCAGACCGTATGCCGGAAGTTCGGGTGTGTGTGTCTACAGCTTCCTCATGGACATAAGAGAAATTTTAAGCATATCATATTTTAAAGCATATATAAGAGCAATGAAACGTTTCAATCATAATTTTAGCAGCAACCACAACTTCGTTACTATGAGTTTTCATTTGTGTGTTAGCTGAAGAAACGTGTCTCCAGCTGGCACGTGCCGTTAAGGCAAACCAGTGAGTTTATGGTTTTAGACTATAGTCAGAAATTTTACTCATAATTGCAGCTACGAGAGCTAAACAACTAACTATCGTACTCAAATACTGTTGAAACGACGATCATAGAACTGTGTACGACCTGGAGTACCGAGTCTCTGGCTTGCACAGCTGTATCTCCGTAATTATTTCAGGTGCGATTATGTATTATACCTCAAAATTCTCAGCCGAATTGCAGCATTAGGCTCCAAATTAATCAAAACTTTAGCTCAAAAAGTTTTTGAGCGGACCCATCCTTAACAATCAATTGAAGATCCTTCTTCTTGGACCAGCTGCTGAGAGACCACTCTCTCCAAGTCTCCAGAATACAACCGGTTGAGTACGAGAGACGAAAGAGGCGCATCAACATCGGGGACAACTCCGCTGCACATTTTTTCAGAACAATCGCCGGGATACCATCAGGACAACTGGATTTACAGACAAGAGTTCGAGTGACTGTAGTTCAAAACACACATCGCGCTGCTTGATGTGGATATCAGGCATAACGGGACCACATGAGGTCATCGATGGTGGTTGCGTGCTACAGTCATCGATCCGGGAGTTAGCCGCAAAGAGGCTGGCCTTAAGATCGGCTTTCTCCTGCGGCTGATGCGCCAGCGAGCCATGGGGGCATCTCAGCGGAAGCAGCGAGGGCTGGCAGAAGTTGGCCTGCACGGCTTTGGCTAGTCGCCAATAATCATGTAGTATTCCATGCCAACACCGATCTCGTCCATCATGGGACGGAAGCAAAATAGTCGCGCATGCCGTCCCAATCTGCTGATGAGTAGTACCAGACACGACGCTTAACCGCCGTGGGTTATGATGGAGCTGAGCTTGGCACTGTGCTAGACACTAAGCAGTAATCAGATGTGCCCAAGGGCGCCCTGACTTCAATCTGGTAGCCAGCAGGGTGGGTGGTCAGCAGTAGGTCTAGTAGAGAGGGCGCCTGACCAGCGATGTCTGGTATTCTGGTTGGTTGGTCTCCCAATTTCGTCAGGCTGTGCGAAAGAGCGAACGCGTGGGCGGTCCTTCCTGCATGGTTAGTTGTGAAGGATGCCAACCAGGAGTCGTGGTGAGAGTTAAAGTCCCTTAAACATACCATCTTAGCAGTAGGGTACCGCTCCTGCGCTTCGTCTACCGCCCGACTCATGTACTCAAAGAGCCGAGTTGTCTCCGTGTCCCTAGTATGGGGTCGGTTTATGCACATGTAAATACGGCTCTAAAGCCCCAGGTTTACATGCACCCAGAGGACGGGAAAGGCGAAATCCTGCGCGAAATGCAGCGCAGACAACGACAAAAATCCGAGCGGACAAACAGACAGACCCGGCTTTCACGAGAAAATTCTCCTCAAGCACGTAACAGGGGTACTGAAAGTAGGACGTGTCTGCTGGATTTGTGTCTTCGGTAGGAAGAGCATGGCGGACCGTGCCGTTACAAGGAGTTGGTGGACGGCATTAAGGTTTGAGTGGTGTCCGCGGATGTTAGCGACTTTATAAAAAAAAATGTGTATGTAGCGAGAGAAGATATCAAGAATAGAAAAGAGCCTTATATTTGTTTCTCCTTGATCGCAAACTATTTAACGGACTAATAAAACTTGACCACGTGTAAGGTAACGTCTTGACCCCTCGTTCGCCAAAAGTTAGTCCTTTAGTACTAAACATTTGCAGCGCAAAATCTGGGAGAGCATAATTTTGCGCTGTGAATTTTCTCCTCAAATAACTGTTAAAATAGATACAAAACATGCCTTATTGTTCTTTAAAATAGTGTGGCAAAAAAGCATGACTTCCAACTATACGAAGGATAATATTAAATTTCACAAGTAAGCCTAGTTTGTTTGTAATATTAAGAAAATGCATGCAATTATTGATGTAATTTAATGATTCCTCAGTTTCTTGTGTCTCGTTCATTTACGCTCAATTATAAATACCTCTCGTCTCATTTTTTGGCACATGTGATGTTAATGGTGTTATAACTTTTAAGAGTTAGTAGAACTAACTTTAACGTAATTCAAACCATATTAAGAAGGATATTATATAATTAATATAATATCATACATTATACATTACGCAAATATCTCAACCATCTAAACTAGTTTACATCTTCACTAATAATATTATATAGAGGAAAGATTTTATTGTTTGTATGTAATGGATAAATACAATAAATACTCGTACTTAATCGATTTTAAAAATTCTTGCACAAATAGAAAGCTACATTATCAGCTACATTATCTAAATTATATTATATATTATAACTATGTATTAACTACATTATCATTACAGATCACAGACTGTAACCTGAGGGTAACATATATGTAAAGGATTAGACCTCCTTTCTTTTTGTCCTTGTCGCAGAAATAGAGAATAGTGTTTGTGTCCAAGATGGTGACATTTCACTTAAGCATTATAATAGCTGTTTTCAGAATATAATTATTGTTGGTTGTGTTAAGGAATAAACTTTAATGTCGTTTCTGTGTTTTTTCAGAGCAACGCATTGTTTTAATTCTAATCCACAATCAATAAAAGTATAGAAATAGTCTTATTATATTATATTTTCAGAACATTAAAGATCTCTAGGAAAATTACAATAATATAACCCAATGTATTAAAAATTTTGCTACAAAAGTCATATTAAAACCTAGTAAAGTACAGGTATATTATCTTTTTAACTCTCCTACTAAACACCTTTGTGATAACCGAGACTACAAATAGACAGTAAAATAAATCAATATAATAAATCTTGTATCTAAAAACACCCCTCATTTTAAACGAAAATTGTATTTTTTTTTAATTCATTTAACTTGTACATTTGTTGGCTATATCTATATCAATGATCATAAATAATTGTAACTTACTCTCTATAGTGATACTTAATGTATTACAAGCATTCATAGGCTAGAATGTCTCCCGACGTTGTATAACAAAAATGTGTATAATTACTCTTACCTTCCAGTACCTTACTCCTGGGTTGTATGAGCATGTAAACAACACTAGCCTTCTAATAATTGAATTTTTTAGCAGTTTACAAGGTTACTGTTTATTCGTGCACGTATACTTGACTAGATCATCGTGTCTTCAATGAAAAATAAATAATGTAAATAATACAAGGTTCGATTTCGTGCAATTATGTTTAAATAAATTGATTAAAGAATACCAACAAGTGCCCGGCTCGCGAACTGCGCAATTATCCGTCACTGATATGCTAAGCAGTTATGCAAGTATGCACTCGCGGCCGCGTGCGGTCGAGACAATGTATTCCGTGGACTGAGTTCTGAGGACAACTGTGCACCAAGACGAGGAGTGACCTCAACATCTGTAGTATATATACATAGAAGGCATAAAACATAATGATTCGTATATGTAAATATTCGTACTTGCGGTTATTTGTATGAATTTTAAGTGTTGTTCTGTTAGCTGGAGAGCTAGCGGTCATTTTTCAGAACATCATTGAAGCACATTCAAATTATGTGTAACACATACTTCGCAATCGCAAATATGTGAATATGAAATTGGCAACCTATAGCGGCTCTAGATATGCCACTGAGATGATGCCATGTAAATGTTTTAGGGTAACAGGTATGGCGCTGTGTAATCAACAGAGGAGACATCGCGCGAGTAACACTTAATAAATTACAAGCGTTAATAGGATACGGTAACTGATTTACATCAGGTAGGGCGTATGCTTGTATGCCTCCCGATGTAGTATAAACAAAAAAAAGGTATTTATCGTCGGTAATTTCCATTTAATAAATGATAAATTTTGGTTTTGTTATTTATATTTTTTTTATACAACGTCGGAAGGCATACAAGCATACGGCCCACCTGATGTAAAGCGGTTACCGTAGCCTATGAACGCGTGTAATACATTACGTATTACGTGATGTCTTCTCTGCTGCTAACACAGCAAGTCCTTAGAAGCTTACTGGTGACCTCACTCACACGCAGAAACACAACAACCCTCTTGAGAGTTGTTATTTGGCTGCGGTTCTTTGCCGGGAAGAGGTACTCCCCAGACGGGCTGCTTTGATGCGCCCTACCTCTCTTAAAACATCCAGACCAAGACAAACAGATATATCCATCACACAAATGTTTGCCCTGTGTGTTTGACACAGAGTTTCACTTGGTGCTTCGTGAGATAATTCTCTCTGGAAATGCACGTTACGACCCTTTCGGTTCAAATGTGCGAGGATGAATTCGCTGCTGATGATAAAGATAAGTTAAAAATTATTTATTTGCCTTTAGACCCTCACGGGCACTTAGACACGTCTTACATTTTCAATATTATATCTTATTGTTTTTTTTAGTTTTTCTCTTATTTAATCTACCATTCAAATGACCATTGGCGAAGAAGAAATGCCAAAAGAAACTTGCCAATCTAGGTCTCTTTTTTTCCAATTTATCTTATACATATTACAAGAAATATAATGATATGAGTGTACATATAGTGATATCAAGTGGTACAATTCATGTGCTGAATCATTTCCATGCATCTTTGTCAGTTAGATATTCATCGTCTCTATAATAGCCCTTCTTACATAGAGTATTTAGAGTAGGCAAGGACAGAACTGTTTCAGGAAATTTATTGTAGAATCGAATACAATTTACAACAAAAGATCTATTTATTAGTCTTAGCAAGCCAATGTACTGGCATACGCAATCTATTCCTGCTTCTAAGATTTTCACTACACTTTGAAAACGAATTTATATTTTTACGAGCATACATTATGTTCCCATAAATGTACTAAGAAGTAACTGTGAGGATATTTATTTCTTTGAATAGTTCCCTAAGTGATTCCCTGGAGCTCATGTATATAAATAGAGCGGATGGCTCTCTTTTGTAATATGAAAATAGTTTCAATATCAGCCGCTATTCTCCACAACAGTATACCTATGACATAATGCTGTGAAAGTAGCTGAAATAGACTAAGCGAGCAGTAGCCACATGCGTCAATTGTCTAATCCTCCTAACGGCATATGCGGCAGAGCTGAACTTACTGACCAGTTTATTTATGTGGGGGCCCCACTGCAATTTTGAGTCTATCGTAATTCCAAGAAATACAGTATCATTAATAAATTCTAGTATATTATTGTCAATAAAAACTTCTGTATTGGAAGAAGCCACATTTGGAAGACTAAATTTTATACATTTGGATTTAATTGAATTTAATAAAAGATTATTGCATGTGAACCAATTTAGAATAGCAGATAGAATACTATTTACCCTGTCAATATGTTCGCACCGGCGAGCAACATTAGAAATTAAAGAAGTGTCATCGGTAAACAGTAGTACATACGCCGTTTCCTGCACCATGTAGGGCAGATCATTTACATATAGTAAAAATAAAAAGGGTCCCAATATAGAGCCCTGGGGCACCCCAATATTAACATTACTGCCTTTAGATTTGACCCTATTTATGTCAACAGTTTCTATTCTATTGTTTAAGTAAATTGCGATCAAATCATGGGCTTTACCTCTAACTCCATAATGGCACAGCTTGAGCAATAATATCCGATGGTCGACACAATCAAAAGCTTTGGAGAGATCACAGAATACCCCAATAGCATCCTGGGATCTCTTCCATGCGCTAAGAACATGCTTGACCAATGCTACCCCCGCATCTGTAGTGGATTTACCTGCTGTAAAACCGTATTGTGCACTATGAAAAATTTCATTGGTCTTAAAATAGAGTTGTAATTGATCAAGCACTATCTCTTTGAATACTTTACTCAAACTTTGGAATTACAGACCCATATCTATATATAATATAGATATGGGTCTGTAATTCCAAAGTTCACTTTTTTCACCAGACTTGAATAATGGAATTAATTCACTAAATTTCATTAAGTCTGGGAACACACCTATATCTATACATTGATTAAAAATAAATGCCAAGTGTGGAGCTATTGACTCAATTATATAATAAAGTACTTTTATGGTCATTCCCCAATGATCTTCTGAGTTTTTAATGTTTAGTTGAGCCTTCAGAACCCGTTATATACCTTTTCCCATACACTTCGCGGTCATATATGACCACACGGGTTTCGAAGGGTTAAAGGTTTTAATTATATCGCTTGATTGAATATGTGTAAATAGGAAAAGCTCCACTCTTGGTTGTACATTCTCCTTTAATAACTCCGCAGCAACATGAGGAGATGAATTGTAATATAATCGTAATATAATATATTGTAATATATAGTCAGTGGTAATAATATAAGGGGTATTAATGAAGTAGTCATCAAATAGATTTGCTACTTGTTTAGCAGCTGTTACAGTTTGATTATTATGTTTAATAGTATACTCATCATCCCGTGGTTTATCTTTACCAGTTTCCTTTTTAACAATATCCCATACAGCCATTATTTTATTTCACGACTGGAATATTTTTTTTTTAATATAGGTACATTGATTTTGCAACTTTGCAAACATTTTTAAATATTTTGGTTTTTTTTTTTAACATATTTAACAAAGTCTGGGTCAAATCTATTGTCTAATAGATAATAATCTAATCTAATGTCTTTTCTCCATGTCCATATACATGTAGTTGCGCAATCATTAAACTTAAATTTATTTGTGGTATTAATCTTTTTATATTTGAATATGTTTATCAGTGGTCAGTGGTCTATACAACTGATCACTTTTTAAATCTACATTATTTGAACATTGATATACTACCAACTGACCGTAATGATCTGAAAGCAAGTCGCCAATTATTGATTTATTGATATGCTCACAATTACAAAAGATATTATCTAGACACGTCGCAGATGTGGCTGTTACACGTGTAGGCTCCAGGAAGACATTATTTAAATTAAATGATTTAAATAAATTTAAAAATCTAAGAGTTGTTTGTGTGTTTACTAGTATATCAACGTTGAAATCACCACATAGGTACTATTGTTTTTTTTCCTGTAAAAACTTTTCTTAAAGTGTCCTCCATTACCTGTTCAAATTGTGTACAATCACTGCTAGGAGGTCTGTATACATAAATAATTATGTAGTTATCTAGTTTAGCACATGATATCTCAATAGTGCATTCAACAGAGAGCCTAACAATGTCCTTACGTTCTTTGGCTTCGTGGCATTTTTTTATAATAATCATTGAACCGCCTCTAATCGAAGACTCTCTATTAAAGCTACTAACTATTTTATAATTTTTGATACCAAGTAATATTTCACTTTTGTTTAGCCAATGTTCCGATAAACATAGTATAATAATATTATATTTTCCTAAAAATAATTGAACTATTTCTTCACAGCCAGGAAAGCCTTGAATATTTTGATGTACAAAGTTTAGGTTTAGCTTTCCTTTTGTCTTTTTCAGCAGTTTAAATCTACAGTCAAATCCACACAATTATTTTGTTGTTTTATTTATTATTTTACATTGTAAACTGTTAATATTATATAAGCCACTAAAGTGGCTATCTTATTTCAAGATTTCTTTGAAAGATATATCCTTCGTCAAATAAAAGCCACTAATTAAAATATTAGTGTCAAAAAATACAAATTTGTCATTGTGACAACATGTCAGATGAAATAAATTGTTAATATTGTGTTAGTATTTATTTTTGGTGACTGGCAACTAACTACTAATACGAAACTAATACGGAAGTGCCTATAATAATATCTTATTAACTTTTAATTGATACAATTATTCTAATAAATGAATTATATCCTTTTTTTGGATTTCTGAACTATTTCCTATCAATAGAACAATAGTAGTATTGTCATTTGTATTTTTTTTATCTTTATCTTTTAATTGTCGACTCGGTATTCCACTATGTACTTTGCCATTCAAATTAAAAACTAGGAAGCATAACGCTTAGTACAGATAAGTTAAGTAATACTCTATGTCATTTGTACGTTTTCATAAAAGAAAATACATTTTATAAGGTCGTCGACTATTACCTACTCGTTAACAAAATTTTGGATTTGTTGAAGTAAATAATAGTTTCCAGCTCCTAACACTTATGTATGATATGAAAGTGTAATAGTCAAAAAGCCACCCGCTGGCTGGACGTTTGTTTAATTGACGAATATGTTCGGAAAACTCATAGAAAGTCGAAATTTTTATTATTGTAAGGTACATGATTGTTTCTAATACCCAGCACTATCTATCGAGCGATATAAAAGTATAATAATAATAAAAATAATCATACGGGGCCCGCTAGCTAGACACTCCATGAAAACGTCATGTAATCAGAAACTGTCGAGGTACAAAATATATCTTATTTAGTTTCTGTAAGTACATAATAATGTCTTAATGATAAGCTGTCACCCGTTGAAAAATCTCGTATGGGGCCTGTCAGATAGACGTACTCCATCGAGCGTGAGACCAATTTTTTTTGGAATAACCATTTCACTATACATACCTCTAATCCGTGTTCTGGTTTGGTCGTTTGATTATTCTAGTTTTTACTATGTAAAAGTTTTACAATAATATGCACTGACATAACATGAAAGAATGTAATGCGCGCAGTGGGTAACACAGTGCTACGAGTACGAGTACTTACTCGATAAGACTTCGTCGAAATCTTATACATGAGGTACATAAAAAACAATGCTTCAGTAGAATTCGTACTATTTTTTGTAGACTATTATCTACAACTAAATAATGTTACGTAACGTTATGTAGGTGATAACCACATAACGTTTTCTACCATAACCACATTAACTATTAAGTCATGTATACATTCCTTATTTTTAGATACTGCACCAAATACGCAAAATAAAAATTCAAGAAGGGAGAAGGGACATACAACAATACAATTTTTTAAGTGAGGTAGGGTGCATTAAAGCAGCCCGTCTGGGGAACTACCTCCACCTCATAGAAAACCGCAGCCAAACAATAACTCCCTAGATTGGGTTATTGTGTTCCTACGTGTGAGATCACCAAATAGTTCCTAAGGAGTTGCTGTATTAGCAGCAGAGGCGGCATCACGCGAGTGATACTTAATGTATTGCAAGCGTGTATAGGCTACGGTAACCGCTTTACATCAGGTGGGCCGTATGTTTGTAGGTATTCCTCCCGACAGTGTATATAAAAAAAAACATACACACCATGTATGCAAACCGTTAACTGATAAATAGAATATTTATCGGTCATCGATCGGGCATTTACGTCAAATTACAAATTTTAAACAATCTTAAAAAATGTTCTAATTTTAAAATTATTAGTGACTAGATTTCATTTCCACATTATTATAAGCATGATACTTTCTTTATGTGTACAGTAATTATTTTCATTAGTTTGCAAATTAAGATAGCAGTAGTACATTTAAAATTAGGAAATTGCTACATTTACTTATTAATGTAACTGGCATAAATTATATTTTAAAAAAATATATCATTCTGAACAATCGAATGCGTAAACCGAAGTTATTCAGCCCGTCTGGGGAAGTATCTAAGAGAGATAGGGCGCATCAAAGCAGCCCGTCTGGGGAAGTACCTCCACCTCACAAAATACCGCAACCAAATAACAACTCCCTAGAGGGTTGTTGTGTTCCTGCGTGTGAGTGAGGTCACCAGTAATCTGCCAAGGAGTTGCTGTGTAAGCAGCAGAGGAGGCATCGCGCGAGAGATACTTATAGAGATACATCGCAAGCGTTAATAGGCTACGGTACCCGTTTACATCAGCTGGGCCGTATGCTTGTATGCCTCTCGACGTAGTATAAAAAAAACTGTATTTTAACGTTAAAATACAATAACTTGAGTCAGTATAAGTAGGAAAAAGTTAAAATAAAAAATATTTAATAATACATTTTTAGAAAAAAATATGTATAAAACTATTTCTAAAACCGTAATTATCATAACAAATTATCAATATTATGACATGGCAATGAAAGTGAAGTTTGGCATCTATATTTGGATTAGGTAACTGGTAGGTAGGTAGGATTGCTTTGATATATTTTTTTGGAAATAGCATCTGATTTTCTAGATTTTGGCCATCCAAATCCTCCTGGCACTTTTTTAAGATGAGAGACAGAAAGATGATCATCATATTATGCCAATAATACGACCTATTTGATGCTTAACCGTCCTTTCAGATTTTTTTTATTAAAACCCAATCAGCCACTTGAATGTCAAATTCAATAGTGCGTTCAATTGCACCAGTTAGAATAACAATTTAATTATATAATTAGTAGACATTTCAGATTTAGATGTTGATGACAGACATAGTATTGCCCACTAAAAGTTATTTACTTCATTCAATACAGTGCGTTATTGAGTTTTATTGGAAGTGAAAGTTGATTCACATATGCCAATATTGGCAGTGATATCTCTAGCTTCAGAGAGCATTGTAACTTGGATTGATTGGTCTACATCAAGTAAGTAATTTAGGAATCCTAAATGTGCACCGATCACATTCATCGCACGCTCCGCAGATGAAACAACTAAATTTTAGAAAGGTTAATTCAAAACCATTAAAAATATCCCAAACGACTTAGTACACATTTCGAGTACCTTTAAAAGTAAAAGTTAGTAAGTTAGGTAGTAAACTATTTGTTTTTGGAGTAATAGAAGCATCATCAATATTTCGATTATTACATTTCAAAGGTTTGGGCTTAAAAAATTATAGAAATGATCAAAGTTACCGAGATCATGGCCAAAGTTAACTAAACTAGTTCTAGTCTAGTAAGTAGTCAGCAGTTCTTTTAAGGAATCTGCATTGTTTTCAGATTTTTCGAGAGAATCTTCTTCAAGATTAATAGTAGTTGCAACTTAGGAGCTTACTGGTGACCTCACTCACAACGCAGGAACACAACAACCCTCTAAGTCGCGTCATTCACGACTGAGCCACCGAGCTCATCTATTGTTGAAAACTTATACATATTACGTATATTTTGATGGCAATTGATAAGTCTTCATGTGCATTTCCACTACTTACGTGTATTTAAAAGAAAAATAATTTTAAAATTAGGAAACTCGTATATATATATACCTATTACAGGCGTACTCAGCATTTTTATTAACTGGGTATTTATGATAGAGGTAGATAAACACTGAAAGTATCATAGTATATATAGTGATAACAAGTGCTAATTTCAATTAAACTAGGAAAGTACTTCATTTGATCACGTTTTACATGTTACAATATAAATAAAAACGTTCAAGTGTATGGTAACATTATAGGGAACCCTAGAATCGTGATCATTGTAGAATAAGCATGTTATATGAAACAGCAAAAACGCAAGTGTATTTCATCCTTATTGCCCTTGTATGTAGGGTACGTTATGCAATCGAGACCGGCTGTAGTTGACAGAAAAGTCGTTCTACCAAGTCACTGGCAATCAGATGGCTGGTTGGTTGGCGGCGGAAGCATAAAAAACAGCATATATTAAATTGCTTGTGGTCCTTTTGACTGGTTAACCTTCGACATTCGCATAAAGTGAGGCAAGTCAGGTGGTATACCTGCATCTATTCAACTATCTTCAAGTAAAAGCCTGTTTGGGAGATAGAGTGGATGACACCGTCAATTCTAGGACAATGCAGCGCAGGGAGCAGATGCTTCTATCTTATCGTTGAATATATACGACTATTTGATAGCTTTTATATATTTTTGGAGTCGTTCACCCTGCAGAGGCCTGGCATGTTGTATTGAAGGCATTTGGTTGCTTTTCAGTAGTGCAGTATTTTTTTTTATAGGTCGGGAGGCATACAAGCATACGGTCCACCTGATGTAAAGCGGTTAGCGTAGCCTATGGCCGCTTGTAATACATTAAAATATTACTAGCGCGATGCCAGCTCTGCTGCTAATACAGCAACTCCTTAGGAGCTTGCTGGTAACCTCACTGACACGTAGATACTTCCTCAGACGGGCTGCTTTGATGACCCCTATCTCTCTTGAAAACACACAGACCAAGACTAACAGACATGTTCACGCACACAAATGTTTGTCCTGTGTGTGGGAATAGAACCCACGAGCGTTGATGACAAAGCCGCGTTATTAGTACATATTTGGTCCAAGTACAGAGTTCAAGAGTGCCCTCAGACATTACGCGACAAAGTAGAGCGTATCCATTTTCCTGTACGTTGAAAATACGGCCATACATATTTTATGCCATTAACACGTACAACTATTTTTCTACATTGTATAGGAAAATGTTATATTAACTTCACCTTAAAACTGCCGACATCCAAGGTTCTAAATTAAAATAAAAATGAAAAAGAAGCCGTAACACTTCATTACCACCGCCAAAATCAAACATCACTGTCCTGTCCTTTCCCACACGCAATGCACTTTACTTAGGCCGGTTACAGTGCTCGACCGACCGTCAGTGCGTATCGTCCGTCCTGATGATACGCATTAACCGACCGTCAGTTTGTATCATTTAGTGCTCTCCTGATCAACAAACTGACCGGGCGTTTACGAGTTGTTTAATTGCTGCTTATTATCTTTGTAGACGTTTTAGGAACAGAAGACGTAGATATCACGTACACCCGATCGTCGCCCAAAGAGCATTTCAAGGGGTCCACCGTTGTTCATTTGTTGCCATAGCGCGTCGGTCGACCGACGGTACGCATACGCACGCGGCTCGACCGACGGTACGCATACGCACGCGGCTCGACCGACGGTCCTCGTACGCAGTGCGTAGCATAATGCGCGTGCGTACGCTCGGTCCAGCACTGTACGATTTATGATTTTTCATACAAATGACAAGCGCGACTGACGTACGCACCGACTGTCGGTCGAGCACTGTTACTCGGTCGTTGCGCATTATCTACAATAGAATTTACGAAGATGGAGTTTTATATTAATAAGTAAAATGATACACTTACTATACTTACTATATAACAACATTTTTTATAAACTATATAGAAATATTATAATGAATAATAAATACTAATTGGTTCACGGGTCGATTATTTGCAGAAAAATTTAAAAAGGAGACTTCTGACACCCAAAAAGTATTATCGCTGGAAACAATATTAAGTATACAAATCACTTCACACGGGATATACTTTTATAAAACACAATAATACATTATTCTGTACGATTCTGACAATTCGATCACACCGGAATGGAGTATTCCAAAAACTAACACAACTGTTTGATTTGCAGTTCATGGCATACTCAGAATACAGAATAAACCAGAAACCGCAAACACGCCCAAAACTGAAGCCATACTCTCAATGAGAGTAGTTTGACATTTGAACGACTAGTCTATATTTGGCCACCGTGTCTATTACGCGTAAAAATTTCTCGATAGTTTTTATTAAATAATGCCGTCTTGTGCGGTTCCCACCTGCAAGAATGCAGTTAGAAGCATAAAAAAACAAGATGGGATCACATTTCATGTGTAACTAGCGCGTTTACATCTCATTTTATTTAAATAATGAATTTCTTTTACTCGTTGACAGTGGTAAACAATTTGGGCGAGTCCATTTTGTTCATGTTGCCAGTTTTACTGGTTCCTTTTCCCTACTTTTTTATAAAGTTGACATTGATGAAATAAATAATAAATGCATGTTAAGTAATTAAAAAATAGTTTGATTAATATAAAATATGTAAATACATTTACTTATTTAATTTTAAGGTATTTACGATATGATAATGTAAACATAGGCTTACATTATTTGAGATCTTTTAATATAAATATTGCCTGAAATAAATAATTCTTATTGACTTAATAATAATGATTGAAATACTAAACTAATGTTTTTGGTATATAGTCTGCATATGTGAAATTGTGTAAATAGTAGTTTTTTTACAAAAATGTTTTGTGTTAAACTATTCTAGGGGGTCATGTGCCAGAAGCGTGCTCGTTCGCGACCCCTGCCAATCAGTCGATTGCAATTCTGGACCAAGAGCGCACCGGCGTGCGGATTAGGGCGTCCCCCGTAGGCGACGCGCACCGATCCGCCCCCGTCGGTGCGAATACAGCTGCATGCGGCGGTGGGGGCCGCCACCCACCACGCAGCGCCAATTCCGGCGGGACGAGGGGAGCCGAGTGCCGCATAGGCACGTGGAATGTGAGAGGTGGATTGAAAGATAAGACGAATGAACTGATAGACGTAATGAATGATAGACGTTTGGATGCTTTATGTGTGACAGAGACTAAGCGCAAGGGGAGCGACACCGATGATCTGCCCGGTGGTATGATGGCCCTATGGTCTGGGGTAGACCGTGACGATCATGCCAGTGCTGGTGTAGGTGTCGTACTCTCCTCTCGCTTAGCCACTGGTGTAAGAGATTACTGTTTGGTAGGGCCTAGACTTCTCTGGGTTCGTATTAAACTGGGCATCACGCGAGTATTTTTGGTTGCAGCATACGCTCCCGTAAGCTCAGCGTGTGCTCAAGAACTGGAGAAGTTTTGGGAGTCTGTGAGGGATGTTCTGGACTTAGTTGAAGGGAACGAAAGAGTGATTATGTGTGGAGACTTGAATGGATGGGTTGGGACCAAGCGATACAGCTATGAAGCTGTTCTTGGTCCGTATGGAGATAAGAGAGTGAACGAAGCAGGTAAGTCTATACTAGATTTATGTATGGAACGAGGCCTCCTCGTGTCGAATACTTTATTTCATCATAAGGATATTCACACGTATACATGGAGAAGGAATGATCAAAAAAGTGTGATTGATTTGATTTTAATAGATAGACGTCTCCGAAATGTTTTAATGGATACAAGAGCCTTTAGAGGCCCCACTCTTGAGACGGACCACTACCTGGTGGTAAGCCGGTTTGTGGGCCTTTTTAGGAAGTGGAGGCACTGGCGAGTGCGTATCCCTTTCGGAGATCATGAAAGGATAATGAGCGAAAAATTGCAAGATGAAAGTGTAAGGAGAATGTATGTGCATCTGGTAAGTGAGAGACTTGCAAATGCAAGCCTCTCCGACTCAGATGTGGATGATTGTTGGAAAGTTTTGAAAGAAAGTATGGTGGATAGTGCAAAAGAAGCTTGTGGATGCGCAAAGAGACGTAAAACAGCGAAAGGAGATGCCTGGTGGGATGCGGAGGTTGAATCCTCCGTAGCAAGAAAGAGGAAAGCGTGGCTGGATTACGTATCATCTTTGCCTTTAAATGAAAATATGAGAGAAAAGAAGAAAGAAATGTACCGTCTATGCAAGAATGAAACCAAGGCTTTAGTGAAAGAGAAGCGTGAAAGACAAATTATGAATGAGGAAGAGAGGCTGACGAAAAACTTCGAGGCAAATACCAAACTCTTTTGGAGAGAGGTAAAGAAGTCTCGGAGTGGTTCGTCGGCATCCAGAATGGATAAGATAAAGTCTAAAGCTGGTGTCATTCTTGCCAACACTCAGGAAGTGTTAGAACGGTGGAGTGAATATTTTGAGGAAATGTATGAGTATGCCTCGGACGCTGGCAATGAGAGTGAGTCGGATGCTTACTCCACGTTGACGGCGTCCGACGAAGGCATAACTATGGATGAGATCGAATGGTCGATACGAAGCTTGAAAAATGGAAAATCAGCGGGAATTGATCTGATCACAGCTGAGATGATCAAATTAGGTGGCACTTACGTCCGGGACGCCTTCTGGTACCTATGCAACCTATGCTGGAGAACTGGAAGGGTCCCAATGGACTGGAGACGCGCAGTCATCGTGCCCTTGTATAAAGGCAAGGGATCACGCATGGACTGCGCCAACTATAGGGCCATCAGTTTGATCAGCTTAGCAGCAAAAGTATATGGAAAGGTGATTGAAAGGAGAATGAGGGTGAAATCCGATGAAATGCTGTGGGACGCACAAGGAGGTTTCCGAAATGGAAGGGGATGTACGGATCAAGTTTTCTCGCTCCGCAATATCGTAGAGAAGCATCTGGCCATAGACCGGAAGGTTTTCTGCGGTTTTGTGGATCTTGAGAAAGCCTTTGATAGGGTTGTGCGAAAGGAACTGTGGGACATATTGCCGAGATATGGGATTGACGGTTCACTGCTCCGTGCTGTGCAGTCCACTTACAAGGATTGCTCAGCATGTGTGCGGATAGACGGTGGCATGTCACCCTGGTTTGATGTCAAAATTGGTGTCAAACAGGGTTGCATGCTATCTGCTAGGCTGTTTATCCTGTATCTCGATAGTTGTCTGCAGAGAATAAAGTCAACGAATGTGGGATTGCGCATGGGTGACCAAGTGGTGAACTGTCTGCTGTATGCAGACGATGCCGTGCTATTAGCAGATACACCATCGAAACTGCAAACACTGGTCACAGCGATGAAAGACGACTGTATGGAGAAAGGCTTACTACTGAATGCGAAGAAAACAAAGATAATGGTATTTGAAAGAGAAGAATCCAGAACTAATGTAAGGATTACGATTGATGATGAAGTGTTGGAACAAGTGGATGAGTTTGTATATCTTGGATGCGCTTTCAGCAGGGATGGAAGGTACACCGCAGATGTGGAAAGACGAGTGAGTGCTGGGAATAGTGTGAATGGAGCGTTGGGAAAACTTCTTGGCAGTAAAATCCTGAGCCAGAAGGCACAACTCGCTATACACAATGCAGTGTTGGTCCCAACGCTAACTTATGGAAGCGAGAGTTGGGTATGGCAGAAAGAGCATGAAAGTAGAATAAACGCGGTTGAAATGCGAGCGCTGCGCAAAATTTGCGGCGTAAGGCTCGTAGACCGTATTCGCAATGATGATGTTAGAAATAGAGTTGGTCTGAAAGAGAGCGTCGGTGTTAAAATAAGAAGAGGCATGCTCCGATGGTTCGGACATGTAGAAAGAATGCAAGATGAAAGAATGACGAAGCAGATATACAATGCAAAAGTGGAAGGATGTAGGAGCCGGGGAAGGCCAAGACTTACCTACCATGACCAAATTGGTCATGTTCTATCAGAAGGTGATGTCAGGAGCCCTAGAAACCGGCGTGCGTGCATGAGAAGAGCAATGAATGTTAAAGAAGCGAGTGAGATATGTAAGGATCGAGTCACGTGGCGCTCGGTTCTCTCTGCCTACCCCGCAAGGGATTTGGCGTGAAGTTATAGATAGATAGATAAAACTATTCTAATTATTATATATGGAATTTCAGTTCCCCACTGATGAAAATATAAAAGCAAAGAACAAGACTTCTTCATTTGTCGAAACGTAAAAATGTATTTATTACCTCAGAATCAAAACGGCAATATTAGTACAACAAAATGTACCTAAGTAAAGACATATTTTTTGTAAATTACTTGTGTTTTATTTTACTAAAGCTTTGTTTTATGCATAACAGTATATTAATATAACATATTTTATATTAATATAACACTTTTAATTTACCCTAAAAGAGGCGAACTCTTACTAAGCTAGCAATACTGTACGGGTGGGAAGTATGAGGAGTGCGGGGGATTGCGAAACGTTTCTGGACACAGCGGACCGCATGTATTATCGGCTGTAGGCTCCTTCTGGTTTATTCTGTATTCTGAGATGGCATAGTATGAAATTACAATGGCATGGCAGCTCTGAAGCGATAATCACAACCAAAGCCGTTCTGCTTATTTATATGAACACGTTTACTACTATATGCTGACAATCGAACAAATATGACATGTGTGCAACAGTTTGTATGGAGTCTGTTTTCCAATAATTTCGTTATTATTCCTACATTAACCATTCGAAACCCGGGTGGTCGTATACGACCACGAAATGTATGGGAAAACGTATATAACGGGTTCTGACTGCTCAATAATTGTTCATACGAGTGAGGTACAAAAGTCCGCGACATGGATGGGTGTCTGTTTAATATTAATTTCATGAGGCTTGGATTTTTTCTTTTTCATCTCCTTGGCGTTTCTTTTATTAATTTTCCCTTTGTTCCTTATTGTTCTCTTTTCTTCTTTTTCGTAATCTGAGTTAAGTATATTTTTTTGTTTCTTTTGTTTTTTCTTATAACGTTGCCTTTCTTTTTCCAATGTAATTATAATAATATATTCGTATCTTTGTCTTTTATTTACCCTTCTTTTCTTTTTGTCTACTTCGATTTCTCCTTTGGCATTTTTATGTGTAAATATTAACGTAATTATAATCTCGTTATTAAACAACTAATTAGAAGTAAAAGTATGATAGGCGATAGGTACTCAGTATAAATGAATACATGCATTACGTTTTTCAAATCAACTCATGAACACTAAACCGATGATTATAATATCATTATTAGTATGTTATAATTATATTAAAGATAATAATTATTAACTTAACTATCTACTTAGTTATATTCTTTCATGTTCATGGAATTTTCGTGAAATTAGAAATGAATCGATTTGTCATTTAACAATATAATAATACTGTTTTGCAATAATATATATAACGAATAGATTGTATATAAATAGGTTTACAATATTATTAGAATATCATAGGTCATTACCGTATCTAATATGTATAGGCAGTATTGGTATTACATTTCAAACATTTCTTTAAAAAACTTCTATTTAAATGGGTTTTGTAGTTCCAAATCGCTAAACAATGCTTAATATGTTTACTTGCCTGTAACTTTCGGTGGTAGGGACATTTTTTTAATTCACGCAAAGGAATGCATGTCGCTCCTGAACCATGTAAAACAGCTGTCTTCTACGACGCTCGATGAGCAAATGGCGATAGCGGGCGCGCTGGGCGCGCTCAAATTGTGATGCCCGCGTACGTTTCTACCTTCAATATTGATCATGTGAACGGTATATTGGTAAGGAAAAATGTTTGATGCCTGTTTGTGTTACATCTAAAATTTACTTTATTACTTTAAAGCATTGAGTGTAAAATTGTCTGGTTATTTATAATCTACGAAATCCATTTATTAGAGAAATTTGTTACACTACATTTTTACCAGTTTTAGTTTGAATTTCACTAGTTTGTTACGTATTTTTTCAAGATGGTTTACCAATACTAACAGTCATTGATAACAGTGGGTTATTTAACAGCATAGAATAATAAAATTAAAAAAAAAATCAGCTATATGTGGTTGAAAACCATACGAATTTTCGTCGATCACGTCGTTACTTCCATAAAACAAGTAAATCTGTCCGCTCACATAATACAATTTTATTGACAGTAGGTAGACAGCAAAGTAGCTTGGCGAAAGTCGGCTACCTCACACTGTTTTTTTTATACTCCAGGCACCCCCTTTTGTAACTCATCGGAATACGTTCTCGTAAGCAAGCTAGTGTTGATAAGATTAATAATAGCAGTCGATGTATTGTTGTTAATTTTTTGTATAAAAAAAAACTTATTCGTATGAAATTTTATAGTCCCAAACCCTGTAGGGAATTGTTATATGTAGACTACATATACTTACGCGACAGCGATAAACATCGCTGTGCTTTACTTTTCTTTCGGCAGAGCTACGTTTGTTAATTGGCGGGGTTCACCACAGGCAGGTTCGTTAAACTTTGACCTTGAAAGAGGTTACTTGTCTCTTGTTGCATCATCATCCGAGCGCGTGACCGAACCCGGTCGCGTCCTATGCTTTCGCTTCGAAGCCCAGGGACCGGTTTCCGGCTTTTAATCCTCTATTTCACCCTCTTTTTGGCATCCCTTATAGTAAGACTTGGCACGCATTTCATCCCTCACGACGTCAAGCCATTTGTTCTCCACGTAATTGACCGGTTTTCGTACTCGTAAGTACGAGTAAGACGTGGCCGTACCAGCTTAGACGACACTCTTGCAGTTTGTCAGCTACGTCACGGACACGAAAGCTACCGCGAATGCGGGAATTCCTTATGCGATCCTTTCGCGTCATCCCGAACATCGATCACGGAGAAGTATCCGTGATACGCAGCTCCTGCCTGTGCCGCTCAAGTATAGGCCACGTTTCGCTGCCATATAAAAAGGCAGGTCTAATGATGGATTTATAAACCTGTCCTCTTAGCTTAACCGACATTTTAGGGCCACAAATGACACTAGTCATCTCATGCCACTTGACCCAAGCGTGATTTGACGTCATAATCAGTGATCGGATAATCGGGCGCTTATATACCTAAACTTCTTTCCTTGAAAGAATAATATGGATATTCCTTCTTGAATTAATAAGTAATCCGAGATACCCGGTATTGAACAATTTAGTAAAAACAACTATAAGTAACATAATGAAAATATAGCTGTGGTTACTACTAAAAAAGTTCTCATTCATATTTTTTGTGAAAGATTTTATAATTATAATTTGCTTTTGTACGAAAATAAATGGCGCTACACATAAAATTACAATTGTTTCAATTCCATAAGTAGTTTAGGTTGCTGGCCTCTTACGAAACCAGTTTTCATAAAACTTTTATTGTAAATTAAAAGTTTCATTAGAATCGGCTTTTTAAATCTAAAAAAAATACAATAAGAGTTTAACAAGGAACAGCCGTCTTGAAAGTACGAGAGGGTATGTAAGCATTATTCAATGAAAATATATCATTTTCACAACGAGTTCTAACTATATTTTGTATGCAGGTAACATTTTTAGCAATCTCAGGAATTTCAAACGACTCCGGGATCCGGGGTTCTGAAAGGCATGTCCGTATTATTCTTTTGTGGGAATAAAAATGAATTTTCGGTATATTAGCGCCCGATTATCCGCACTGGTCATAATCGATGTGGAGAACAGATCCCAAATACTTACACACTGGTCCGTGCGCTCGACCGTTTCTTCACCAATGCGAACGGGTGTAGGATCTGAGACTTGTCTCATTTTGTCGTTAATAAAACGGTGGATGAACTTCACTACTTAGAAAATTATTAAGTTGGTGAAAACCTTATCAGAAATACGATCCCCATATTTTATTTATCACTAGCTGTGCCCGCGACTTCGTCCGCGTGGAATATTATTTATTTATGTGAATAAAAATAAATAAAAATTCTAAAATAAAAGTAGCCTAAGTTACTCCTTATTAAATCAGCTATCTGCCAGTGAAAGTCCTGTGAAAATCGGTCCACCCGTTTCAGAGATTAGCCGGAACAAACAGACAGACAGACAAAAATTGTAAAAATATACATTTTGGTATATGTACCGTGTATACATCCATATGCATTTAGTAAAAAGCGGTTATTTTAATATTACAAACAGACACTCCAATTTTATTTATCTGTATAGATGTGTGCATGCTATAAAATCTTTTTGAACAATATTTACCATTTGCGTTCTACTGTTACAAGCATCGGTACGGTACGGTACGGTACCGTAGGTAATATAAGTCGATGGTTATAAGCTTGCAATTATTCAATGCGATTACGGCGCTAGAGGAAACGTGGACGTTATTGACATCAGCAGCCTCGCGTGACCTCTCTAATTATCCAGTCAGATAGAAAATGTTGTTAAATTAAATGAGCTAAATTATGCACTTGTAATACTATAGACTAATTTTATTTTACAAGTATTGCAAGTCAAATGACAAAAAGAACAAAAAAAAACTGCTTTGCGATCGATCGATCACAGTCTCGTGGCCGACGCAGACGCCTAGCGCCACCACTGATTCAATGGGGGAAGCACACTAAGTAGGTTGTTAGGTACAGGTTACCTATGGTTAGGGTAGTGATTGAGGACGATGTCGATACTGACTCGGCAACCAAATTTTTTCTTCTAAGTCATTTTTTTTTATATCACTAAGGTGGAAAAAAGCATACGGCCTGCCTGACGGTAAACAGTCACCGTAGCCTACGGACATTTGCAACATCAGGGGTCTCACTCATGCGTTGCCGACCCTCTAAGAACGTCTTCACGCCTTTCTTGAAGAACCCCATGTTGTAGTCCTTTGGGAAAACCTCGGCTGGGAGTTCATTCCACAATGTGAGAGTTCTCGGAAGAAAACTTCTCTAAAACCGCATAGACCATAACCGAATTTTAAAGTACTCATAAATGAAACGTCACCGGATTTATTAAATACTTTATATTTAATAGAAAAAAATAAAGGACCTTTTTTGACTATTTATTTTTGACGAGCTTGGTTAATAACGCTACTTTTTTTAGTTTGATTCTCACATAGGACAAACATTTGTGTGGATGAACAATTCTGTTTCCAGGTATGACCTGTCGGAAGCCGATACCTATTTGAGGCACAATAGGTCACTAATTTAACCTGAAATTAAAAAATCAAAACAATAAGTCAAGCCGTCTGTGATTCAGCAATTCTTCAAACATAATCTTGTTTAACTTTAAAACCCTAAGAGACACAATTTGTTCCAATGCATCCTCGAATGAGTAATGCAGTACTTTACTGCACACTGCCGATTATATCCGATTAGACAATCAAGTAAAATCATCTAGGTGTGCGAACATTCGTCTAGTTAACTTTTGTTTTCCAGAAATTTCTTCTAAACGTTGCACATAACATATATTTCCGGCACATTTTCATGAGACGATTTTATTTTTTAAATTATATTGTTTAAATCAAGAAAAGCGTTATCTTAATGGGATAGCAGTTTCGGAATATAACACGAAGGGGATAGCTATATACAACCATTATTTCTCTATTTAAAATAATAAATTAATGTACTCGTAAGTATTCTAAATTTTTACTTTAAGGAGATGACGTGGTTTAAAAGTAAAGATAAACCTGTTTAAACCCACCTATAAGACGTAAGGTAATTCTATTTCAAATGAATCATTACGCCCATGGGCGTTAGGGAGGACATACGGCATTACGCACTAGTTCGATAAAAAATTAATACAAAAATTAGTGCATAAAACCTTTATTGTGATGTTATTAACAAGACTACAACAAGTATTGTGTTGTTCGATTATTTAAATAATACATATAATTAACAATATAAATTTTTCTTTAATAAAATTAATATTAATTGTTTGGGGATCATGTGCCTGAAGACCCCTGCCAATCAATTAGATTGCCATTCTGGACCAAGAGCGCACCGATGTGCGGACTGGGGCGTCCCCCGGAGGCGACGAGCACCGATCCGTCCCCGTCGGTGCGAATATAAGTGCATGCGGCGGTGGGGGGCGCCACCCACCACGCAGCGCCAATTCCAGCGGGTCGAGGAAAGTCTAGTGATGCATAGGCACGTGGAATGTGAGCGGTGGATCGAATGATAAGATGAACGAGGTGATGGACGTTTAAGATGCTTTGTGTGTGACAGAGACTAAGCGCAAGGGGACCGACACCGATGATCTGCCCGGTAGAATGATCCCCCAGTCTACAACACGGCCCTGTTGTGGATTTTAATAGACAGACGCCTTCGAAATGCTATAATGGATACAAGAGCCTTTAGAGGTCCCACTTTTGAAACGGACCACTAATACACTACAATGGTATTGCAACTGTCAAGCATAATGTGTAATCATAGATAACAGAAACAACCGTTGTTTCTGTTATCTATGTGTGTAATAGTACAGTTAAAACTGTACTAAGTACTGATATGTAGCGACACCCTTTGGGAATTTAGGCCGAATGTGCGGTGTGAAGACAAATGCTTCGTACAGTATCCAACGTGACATAATTCGTATCTTCTTCCTTGCATTATCCCGCTCCGTAATCCATTAAAATAAGCGGGGTTCGCTACCTAAGCCTAAGGATTTAGCTAAGATACTTAATCCGTTATGGAGGGACTGGACAGACCTCCACAACCCAGAGGAAAATACCAGACATTTCTGAGGTTACGTCACACGTCTGTCAAAATATATTTTATAGGACGTGCAGGTTTCCTCAAGACGTAACGCGTATTAACGTAAAGGTCATTGCATACGTTTACACGACCAACTCTCAGATGCAAAACTTCGGTAGATTTCCCACACATTTGTTGTGCTACTTATATTATTAACCTGCGAATACAAGTACTAAATAATAAAATTATAAACTAATAACAATAACAAACCGAAAACAAGTATATTAATTCATTAACCTTCAATGTAAAATTATGGGATTCCCATGAATAATTCGCGGGGTTATTTTGCATCAACCAGATATCATAAGATACTTTACACGAAATCACCTAGTGAGGTGGGGTCAAGCTGTTACGTAATCTTCTGAACGAAACGAAACGAACCTGTGCGTGATATCCTATTAACTACGAGTACCTATTAGATAAAGAAGTGCGATTGAAATCCGAATGCAGTATCCCGTGATGCTTAAACAAACAAATGGACGGACGAATACACAGAAAAACATCTAAAATACACACATCAAAAGTATCTAGGGATCAACATATATTTTTGCAATAACTTTTCTCCTGATTGATATTAATTAAAATTTTCTTTAAGGATTCATCAAATAAAGTGTTTTCGTTTGTCTACAGTAACGATAAACCAAGTCACCTTTGCATTAATAAAGAAATTTGCCATTTTCATAATAAAGGGATTTTTGACATTTGAACCACTAACATTAAAGTTCGAAAAAAAGACTGAAATAACAGTTTTCTTTAAAATTTTATTGGGTAACTTAAACAATTAATAATCCGTGTTTCTACCGCGAACACTAACGATGATAGAAGCTGGTTCCCGGCAACGCACTGTGGCTTTAGCTCTGAATACAAGTCAGAGTGTTATCAGTCGACTTTGGCAACCTCAACGCTCAAATTTATGCTGAGACGATTGTATCAGACGTCATCGTTCCTCTACAAGTGCAAATCGGTCCCTTATTTCAGTTAATGCATGATAATGCACGACCGCACACCGCAAGAGTTGTAAGACAGACTCTTGCCGCAGCTAACATCAATGTCATGCCCTGGCCTGCTCAGTCGCCAGACTTGAACCCGATTGAGCATGCATGGGATATGCTACAGAGAAGAGCTCTGCCGAATATGGAGGGTATCCAGTCGCAAGAAGACCTTTTTTTGTTGTTGCAACGAACATGGGCGGCCATTCCACAACGTGATTTGGATGAACTCATTTTGAGTATGCCAAACCGATGTTCTTGTGTTGTTAGTGTTCGCGGTAGAAACACGGATTATTAATTGTTTAAGTTACCCAATAAAATTTTAAAGAAAACTGTTATTTCAGTCTTTATTTCGAACTTTAATGTTAGTGGTTCAAATGTCAAAAATCCCTTTATTATGAAAATGGCAAATTTCTTTATTAATGCAAAGGTGACTTGGTTTATCGTTACTGTAGACAAACGAAAACACTTTATTTGATGAATCCTTAAAGAAAATTTTTATTAATATCAATCAGGAGAAAAGTTATTGCAAAAATATATGTTGATCCCTAGACACTTTTGATGTGTGTATAATGCCTGTCTGCTACACAAACACATTCAATCTTCAAACTCAGAATGTCTCAATCTTGTCAATGTATGTACTTATTCATTTAAGGCACTGTTTCTATGATTGTTATATTAAAATATAAAATACAAGTCTCTCATATTTAAAACGACTTCATACAGATGAGATGAGTTAACAATTCAGTATTAGCAACATACTTAGGTCTAATATCCCAGATACAGCAGGATGCGGAGATTTTAGTCTACGTGTCTTCTTCTGATGTTGCGTGGCGATACAGCCTAGAAATATCTCTAAAAATATCAGAATACTAACGCTGTTTCTAGAATTTAACATAAACTGGTAAACGAAAACATTATGCGAAACCGGTAAATATGTGATAAACCGATAATTTTTAAAATGGTTCTGTTTGAGCATCTCACTATTAATAGGTACAACATAAAATATTTTTTAATACTAGACTTCACACCCGGGCGCGTGCATTCACGAAGTCTTCAAATTTTAAGATTGTATTTTCTTTGTTCCCGGATCTGTAGTGAACGGGTTGTAATCGCCTAGGCCAACCATCTTCGTTGACAAGTCCCACAGCTTCCTAGCGCACTCGTCGTCTAGAGCCAACTGGGATGGTTTTGTCACCTCGCAATCGCTGGAAAAAGAACAAAATATTTGGTCACAAAACTAAACAAGCAAGTAAAAATATTGTTATACACATTTTAGAACCGCCTTAACAGCGACTTATCTAACATTTACCTATTTATCTGCGACAAACAATTATAGTTTGATCCTTTGCAACCTTTGAACTATGACTGCACTGCTGAATTTCCTACAACATATTTGTTCAACGTAGGTATGTAAGTTACATGAGGCGCGAGACGTACCCATGAAGGAAATAGCCTATGGAGACCTATTGACACCTATATTACGTAGTAACTTAACTCACCGTAACTGGTCGGGGGTAAAGTTGAACACGCAATCTTATTGGCTAGTTTTCTTATCGGCTTATTGGTTAAAATATTGTCTGGTTGGTCAGTAGTCTCGAACTGCTGAGATATTAAGGCGCTAAAACACAACGTTTTTGTGACAGGGGGTGACTTCATGGGTAGTCAAGTGGTAAGTATACTACTACTATTGTACTTCTAATATTGCCCTATTATATTCATACGGAATATAAAGTGAAATTAAATTTAAAATATTTATATAAAAACCTTGTATTGTTAAAGGTACAAGTCGATAGAGCCCAAACTTGACTATTCACGAGTTCCTATATCCGCCCGTCAATATACCAAGCTCGACGACATATTGTATGTAAATATGTATATCTCAGGCCAGGCCCTTTGTGGTGTAGGCAGAGAAGATCTAATTACATAAATGCGGTCCTTAAACACTTCACTCGACTCTCTAACATTCATAGCTCTTTTCATATTGTATTATCCGTCTAATGTCGCAGGGTTCAGACGGTTGAATTCCGCCATGCGCGTTACGGCAACAAGTATATAATGGGCCTCAATGAATTAATTAGTTGTTTTACATAACCGCTAGCTATTTTAAGAAACAGTTCGTTGTGTAAAGCAGTTGAAGCTGTTTTCTAAAGTAACTAACGGTTTTGCAAAACAGCTGATTCGGCAATTCATCGGCGACATGTGTTCAAATGTGTTAAAATATTAACAAAACAGCTTCGTGTACAGGAAATGAACGCTATCAAGCTGGTTAACGTACGCTCGAAGCCAGGCAAGACGGCTACACACGGCCTTCAAGGGAGCGAGCTCTCTTCGGCCTTTTTCGGCAAGTCATTTACTGCGCCCATAAATTGCGGTGACTTAATTGCCTAACATCAGGCAGACCGTATAGTAATAACGAAGCTGTTTTGTAAAATAACTAACAGATTTATAAAACAGTTGATTCGGCAATCCATCTGCGACATATTATATACATAACTAGCGGACCCGATAGACGTTGTTCTGCCCGATAATAAAAAAATCTGCCAAGAGCGAGTCGGACTCGCGCACGAAGGGTTCCGTGCCATTATCTATAAAAACGGCAAAAAAATCACGTTTGTTGTATGGGAGCCCCCTTAAATATTTATTTTATTCTATTTTTTAGTATTTGTTGTTATAGCGGCAACAGAAATACATCATCTGTGAAAATTTCAACTGTCTAACTATCACGGTTCATGAGATACAGCCTGGTGACAGACGGACAGACGGACGGACGGACAACGGAGCCTCAGTAATAGGGTTCCGTTTTACCCTTTGGGTACGGAACCCTAAAAATAAATCTTAGAACCCGATTTTCTCGAGAATCATCAAAATCATATAAGAACTGCGATCTGTAGAATGTAACTGCACATAGTTTTTTTTTTTATACCACTAAGGTGGCAATCAAGCATACGGTCTGCCTGATGTTAAACAGTCACCATAGCCTGCATTTCTTGAAGAACTCCATGCTGTAGTCCCTTGGAAAGCCTCGGCTGGGAGCTCATTCCACAGCTTGAGAGTTCTCGTAGTATGAACGTATTCGTTACAGACCAACTGACAGAGATGCATTTCGTTTTTCTAAGTATATTAAGTTCCTTCTCCTTAACGTTATCCCGTTTCCTAACCCATTGGTGCGGTCCGCTACCTAAGCCTAAGGATTTGGTGAAGATACTGATTATTACATGGATCGACTGCCATCAACTCTACAACCCAGAGGGAAAATCGTCGTCTGTCGAAATATAAGTTCTTGAACATGCGGGTTTAAAAGCAATAGGGGTCCGTTTACAATTGTGTTTCCTATTTAGGTCATAATCACCTTCGAATAGTTAGCTGTTAACCCCAATACTACTTAAAAGTCAGCAGTAGTAGTATAATTTTCAAACGTGTACCGTTTGAAGTTAATGTATCTTTCGTAGGTCCTAGCGCAATTATATCAAACAGCGAAATGTTCTAATGAGAGTGAACAACAATAAATAAGTAGGTAAGGTCTCTACCTTACCTTGTTTATTTATTTATTGTTGTGTGTAATGATAACTCTTTATCATTCGATTATTTGCATGCTAGGGACACGTGAACATAACTTAATCCTATCTATCTAACATAACTTAATCTAATCTAATTAAATCATAATACTTTTTTGCAAACTCAGTGGCACTACCATGACGTTGCGACTATTTGATATTTTACAAAGTTGTTTTAGAGAGTCGAATAGTCATAAAGATTATTTTTCATGTAATTGTTTTGAGGCATATTATTGTTGTAAATTAATTTCAAATGATCTCTTAAAATGCGATTTTGTAACTTGGCCGAATTGGTCAGTATTCAGTTAACACTGATTCAAATTCAAAGCGTTTCCATGTTATAGGGTTTAAGAGTTTTGAAATGGTGACCTATTCACAGTAGCATAGTTAAGGCATTCAACAGTGCCTTGAACTAAACCACTGTGAATGGTATAGTTAAGGCACTGATGAATGCCTTACGCAAATTTTACGGGTTGTCATTAACCGCTTCGTAAAACCTCAACGTAAATCGGTAAATAAAATGGTCCTTAGCCGAAAATCTTCCTGCTAAATAAAATGGTCCTTAGCCGAAAATCTTCTTCAGTTACGTTACTTCATAACACAACCGTGGAGCTCTATTGACTCAATAGGAAATACAACTAAACAAAATAGAAGGACGACATTCGGTATCGCAAAAATCGATCTGAATCGTGTTTACTTTAAACTGTCACTGTTTCTTTTAATCGGAACATCTGAACGACAACCAATGTTTACATAACATTTACAAATACAAACATAATTATTTGTGTATGTATGTGACAATATTATGGATTAATAGTACGAAATTGCCGGTTTGAAATCAAAACTATTTTTTTCCTAAGATGATATTTATTTAATCAATATATTTCCCTCATTATTTAAACATTACTGCCAACTAATCGGAAGTTTATTTATGCCTTTGCGATAGAACTCTGGGGATCTAGATTCGGCAAACTGTGTGAAAGTATTATGTACTGCCTCCTGAGAAGAAAAATTTTTACCACGTAGAAAATTGTCCAAATCACGAAAAAAATGGTAGTCATTTGGAGCGAGGTCTGGGGAGTACGGAGGATGACGTATGGTTTCTAACTGCAGCTCATGTAGAGTAACAACGGTTTCTCGTACAGTATGAGGTATTACGTTATCATGGAGCAATAATGGTGAAAGATCGATTCACGAGTCAGGGCTGTTTCACTGCCAGTCTCGCCGTCATTGTTCATAGTTCGGCACAGTGAATATTTGCTGTTATTGTTTGACTAGACCTGCAAGTTATATTGAATAACGCCATGAAGAGACCACCAAAAAGTTACCATTACCATTTTATTGGTAAGCTTTGCTTAGGCTTTTTTACTGTTGCGGCGTTTGACCAGAGGTCAGCCATTGCATTTTTCGATTACGGTTATCGTAAAGAGCCCACTTTTCGTCACATTAAACAATTCGATCCAATATTCCTTCATTTCTGTACCGATTCAACATTTGGGCTGCATGAGTCAGTTGAGTGAAACACTCATTAATCTGAACAGCCAATCTAATGATAACTTGTGTATCGTGATTTGCTACTTAGATTTTATGTACTACCTAGATAATTGTAAATTTTACTGATGCAATAAAATACATTTTATTGTAATTATTCAATCTAAAATTTCCCACGATGCTCAGTGACGTTATAGCTATAAATAAAAGTAAATCAGCATCAATATTGTTATTGATGGATTTTAGATAATCGATAAACCCATCTAATAACAAAATCAGGATGATATTATATGAATGACGAAACGCGCGTACAACATCCTTTATTCATTGTAGTTTGATAAATAATAGGTAAGATTGTACACACAGTGACAAATCGAGCTGGTCTATTTGACCTTTGTCCCGTCACGAATACACAACAAGTAAAAAAGGCGTCAAATGCGAGTTGCATCGAGGGTTCTCATTAATATTTTTCTCAAATTATTTAAGCATAAATTTGTTTTTTGTGATGTATCTGGGTTATGGTCGCCAATAGAGAATATTTGTCCCAACGGCCATCGGTTCTTCAAGCTATGTGGCCGCCCACTGCCACTCATCCAAGTTACTGATCCTTAGAGCCACTTAGGAAACTCTAGTTCTACTACGGATGCGCTCCATTCCCGAAATTATCTCGTAGACAACTCCGAGGCTTTTTCCATCGCGCGTTGTGAACATTGAGCTTCCTTATGAAGACCATAGGGGCCACATTTCTGTGTCATAAGTCAACAACTGGCAACACATACAGGCCGAAGGTTTTCGCCTTGAGATATTATGAACAAAAAGTTCGCAATTTCCTAAGTGCTAAAGTTGGATTCGACAAGAGATCTCTTTCACGAAGCTGGACCTACCTATGTGGACTATTTGTCCCAGGTAGACATCGTCAACTTCAAGAAACGAGCTCCCGATTGAGATTGGAATGGGTATATCACGTAGGTACATTCAACATAATCTTCATTTAGTCCACGGAACCTATTTAGTCCATGTACGTCTTAAGAGCCACTCGTTTGGATGTTCTGTTGATGTCTTCGAACATTGCCCCTAGATCTTACAGCGTTTCAACCGTTATTATATCATCGGCAAATCGTCATCGAAGGTGAGTGATATGCTCGCCGTAGATGTTGATACCGCATCCTTTCCAGTCCAGTATTAAAACATGTTCCAAGGATCTTAATACGCTAATTATATCGTTAATTTCGGCATTTTTTCGTACACACGTAACCTATTTGTAGTTAAGTAGATACATAATAGAGTGGAAAGACGAAATGGTGCTGAAGTTCGAGCACTCTTGAAGCTGACCCTATTAGTAGTAGAAGTACAATATAGATTTAGATAGTCTTCTTGAAAAAAAATTATTCCACGACAAATTGTCAAAAATTTAGAAGGCGCTAATGCGCCGCATTATCTTGCGATAACTTAAAAATATAAACTTAAATATAGACATAGAGAATTTCTTAAACAATTTTATTTTAAACTAGCTGAAGCCCGCGGCTTCGCTCGCATGAGACTTAGGCTTTTAGTAGCCTTTGTTTCTCTATAGACCTCAAATTCTTTACATAAAAAAAAAAAAAAAAAAAAAAACTAAGTTCAGGGTCGTAGATGCAACCATAGCGCGATTCAATTTTCATACAGCGCCATCTATTGACCTTTACGGGAGGCAACGTATATTTATTTTTATTTCATAAAAAATGCATAGTTATTTTATATCACAAAAAATACGTATTCTGTGAAAATAATAAAAATAAAATTGCAAAGTTACCGATATTACCAGCAAATTTTAACAGTTTTTCATTTTTTACGCAGGAACCTTAAATATTTACGCGATAAAAAGTAGCTTATACTCTGCTCTGAACACTCCTCTACCTACCAGTGAAAGTCCCGTCAAAATCGGTTCAGCCATTTCGAAGATTATTAGCTCGGACAAACAAACGACCGACAGACAAAAAGCTAAAATGCATGTTTAGGCTTTGGTAACGTGAAAATAACAGGCATAAGATAAAGGCTTTATTTTGAAATCACAGGCTGACACTTCAATTTTATTTATATGTATAGATTCAATCGTTATGAGCATAACTTACTTATAAATCGGATACCGTAGCCTGTGAACGCTTACAAAACATTAAGTATCCCGATGCGATGCCACCTCTGCTGCTAACATAGCTATTTCTTAGGAGCTTACTGGTGACCTCACTCACTCGTAGGAACACATCTTTCCTCCAGGGAGTTCTTTCTTGGCTTTGGATTTTTGTGAGGTGGATGTACCCAGACGAGCTGCTTTGATACGCCCTACCTCTCTTAAAAACACCCAAGACCAAGGCAAACCAATATGTTCATACACAGAACTACAAGTTTGTCTTGTGTGGGAATCGTACCCACGAGTATTGGTGTTAAAGTAGCGTTACTAACCACTGCGCCACCGAGCTCGCCGAATACATAGACACATAATGTATACAAAGTTTCTATAATATGTAAGCGGCACACTGTAGTTCACACGAAACACTATTGATTTTCGGCCACTATTTTCGGCTGTCCTACACATTATCAGATTCAACTATATCATTTAGGCAAGCAATGAAAACCCATACGTCAACGTCGTTCCAGGTAATACGACAAGACAACCGGTTTTACAACACAGGTCCGTAGATATACACATTACCTTAAATTTATATGATATTGAGAGTGTGCCAGTTACCGCGGTATAAAGGTCTTGTCTCACACCATGTTGTCCGTCGAGCGGATAATTGACTAACAGATCCGGCAGGAGTGCATTGTCTCGAAGAGTCAGTATGGCTTCCGACCCCGTCATGTTGCTAAGGGTTGTCATGGAGAAATACAGGACGAAAAACACACCCCTCCATCTTTTGTTTTTAGATATAGAGAAGGCCTCCAACTGTGTTCCTCGCGCGATAGTCTGATGGGCACTGAGGTACAAACGGGTGTCTGAAGTCTAAATATTTTTTTTCTGAGACATGTATCTCAATTCCGATACCATAGTTGAAACTGCTGTTGGTGACACACAACCTTGCCCGATCACCGTTGGGGTCCACCAGGGACATATCCTTAGTCCGTATCTGTTCAGCGTACAGCCGCAGCCTCCATGGTTGCTCATGTATGCTGATGATATTGTACTCCACGAGTCTGGTGATATCGATCGCGATGTCAAGGCACGTATTTCTACGACCTGGGCCAAATGGCGTGAGACAACTGGTGTCACTTGTGACCCTAAAATACCCGATTAAGCTGAAAAGATAGGTTTATAAATCTATCATTAAGCCTGTCCTTCCATGTAGCAGTGAAGCGTGGCCTGTACTTGAGCGGCACAAGCAGGAGCTGCGTATAACGGAGAGGGATATATTGCGCTAGATGTGCGGAGCGACACAAGGAGGGATCGCGTAAAGAACTCCCGCAGTCGCGGTAACCTTCATGTCCGTGACATAGCAGAGTATCGCCTACGCTGGTACCTTCACGTGTACGAAAACCGACAAGATACGTAGGCAACAAATGTCTAAACATGCCGCCTCCACTGTGCCGCGGTAGAAGGGCTAGAAACACGATTCCCTCCGGCCAGCATTCTTCCTTAGAATAATACAAAATATATTAAGCCAAAATAACCGGATATGACGACATCGCTTTGCAACGGCGGACCGGTTGTTACGACTAAATGGCAAGGTCCCGGCCAAATCCCCATATAAACACATATATTTACATACCGCCTATAGCGACATCGTATAAAGGGACATAGCGCTTAAAACGACGAAACTTCCTCGAAATTCATCGGCTATACGACCAACTGTCAATTGTCGAAACAAAACAAGCTATTAATTTGAACTGTATTCCATCTATGAAGGATTATTTTGACCTATAATTACGCCTACCTACCTACGCATTTCTCTCACCCAACTTGCACATCTTTCGCGCTCTTTTACATTTGTCCTTGCCTCGGACATTTCACAACATATTTAGTTGACGCTCAGTGCGATAGTTAACGCCCCAAACAAACCGTTGATTGTTTTGAGTGGTGTTTGTTTTGATTGTGTTTATCTAAATATGTTGGTATTTCGACTTTTTATTTGAATACAATATCATACGCCGAATATCTATACATATACCTATACCTTTATACATGTACTCGTACATAAATACATATCACAAGTTCAAATTATGTACAAGTAAGCATCTATTTGTGCATATTGCTTATAGCGACTATTGGATATAGCCACCGAGATTAGGGTCCGTTCAATGTCGTTATTTGTAAATGAAAATATAGAACAGTTAGGTGAAGTATTTTTCCGAAGCGCGTCAAGTCGGGATGTAAGTCACCATTTGCTTCAGAGACAAAACAATTTCACCAGAATGTGATACGCCCTATCAATTAGCATACGTGGCTCTGCTGATAAATATGGATGACTTTGCGTAGCGTATCTACCCATCTATACCAATAAATAACATTAAGATTTCGAAACAAGTGTCTTGACTTCAAAAAGAAGAAGTCGATCATATCGTTCCCTCTGTTTATTTCTTCTATTTTTTTTATACAACGTCAGGCATATTATTAAATGGCATTCATGGATGAAGGAATTTCCAACGCAACCATGTATCCTTTGTATAACGAATTCAAGCGCGGTCGACTAACTTTGGGGGATGAAGAAAGAAGTGGTCGCTCTTTGATGGCTGTTACGGAAGAAAACGTGCTAGTAGTGAAAAATTTAATCCAAGACAATAGGCGAGTTACGTATCAGGAGATTCAGCACATACTGCGAATTGGATCGGGAAGCCTTCACGAGATTCTACACTAGCAACTTCGCGTGAGGAGGATAGTTTCACGCTGGGTGCGCACAACCTCACCGTTGCTCAGAAGCAGACCCGGGTGGAATGGTGCCGTGATATGATAAACAAATTTGAAGCAGGCTTGTCTCGGCGTCTTTACGACATCATTGCAGGTGATGAGTCCTGGATTTATCGATATGATCCATATGGATCCATATGTATATGGCATACGGCCCGCCTGATGTAAAGCGGTTACCGTAGTCTATAACGCTTGCAATATGTTAAGTATCAATCGCGCGATGTCACCTCTGCTGCAAATCCTCATGACCTTACTGGTGACCTCACTCAGACGCAGGAACACAACAATCCTCTAGGGAGTTGTAATTTGACTGCAGTTTTCTGTGAGGCGGCGATACTTCCCCAGAATAATATATATATATATAATACTTCCTACTACTGCTTTGATGCACCCTACCTCTCTTAAAAACACTCAGACCAAGACCAACATTCATGTTTATACAAATAAATGTTTGTCCTGTGTGGGAATCGAACTCACGAGCATTAGTGACAAAGTAACGTAACAGCACATTTCACCATTGCGCCACCGAGCTCATAAATTTGTATCGGTACATTGTCGCCCACGTTTCACTCAACTTTCATGAAAATCGAACAATATTGATCGTTTGCTTCGGCCGGCACTTAGGGTAATAAAAAAACAAAGTGTTCAAGTAAGAGTTGGAAACGTGCACTGAAAAAACCGAGACAAACAGACATGTTCATGTACACGAAAGTTTGTCGTGTACGGGAATCAAACACACGAACCTTGGTATTAAAGTGGCATTGCTAACCATTCAGTCACCGGTCGATTTTTTTTATTTGTAATTATGTTAAAGCAATGTTATTAAAATTATATATATGCAATACATCCAAATAAAACCATTCCAAATTTCGAATCCATAGTTACTGTAACATGACACAGTGACATACAAAATAACTACACTAATATGAGATATATTTTTTATATCGCATAAGTTGTAAACAAGCGTGACGATAAGCATACCAGCAGTATTGACCAGGCTTATCGATGGGACGTGTGATTACAAAACCAATGTTTGATATTGTTTGTTTGAAAGTGATTACAGTGTGATTAGATAGTACAAGACTATAATTTGACATAACAATTACTATATTACGTGAAGATTCAAAGGGATTTCTACGCGTTGGATCCACATCTCCGCGCGCAATGACCGGAATTAAAACCCGCAAAATAATAAATATACAATAATAACTATTGTGAGCGTAATATTTGATATTAAAATCTAAAATACTTATAGTGATTTTTTATGTGGATAATTTTACGTGGGATAAGTATGCCGTAGGAAAAAAATGGATATAGGTCAGCTCGGACAGCCAGTTTTAGTTTCTTCACCCGTTTTATTGTACAGAGAGTGTCTATGTATTGCGATATATAAACAGTTTCTGTACAATAACATGTCGGTCAATTCCTTTAGAGAAGCAGAGCATTAGAAATCCATAAAGGAAAATTTCTCATTCGTATCAAAAAGTCGAGCCTGCGTAATTATTGCCTAGGTATTCGCGGTGAGGATGATTTTGAAGCATTGCAATACTTAGGTGCACTGTTAAAGTGAGGGCTAAATGCTGCACTGAAAAATTATAATTTTGTACGACGCCGCAGGAACTGGGCTACATCGCACGCCCCAAACAACAAAATATTGTTGTTCGGTATACGTCACTCGTCGTATTTGAGTACCAACCAATCATAACATCATGTAGTTATAGTATTGTCTTAGGTTTTCGCGATTGTTGTTGTAGTTATTTCAGATGCATGTATGAAGGTCATACGCGAATGTACACACACAAATCATTACTCTGTAGGTATTTTCTATTTTGTAATAGAGCCGTGAATATGTGAAGTGACGCGGTTCTATGTAGTAGGGATACACCTAGGGAAGGCAGTAAGCAAAACACAAACCAATAAATCACTGGCCTGCGGAGGTACCCCGCGCTCACAAAAATTCACACCCCCATTCGAGTCTGCTGACCAATGTGAAAATATTTGAACCATTATGCGATAAATGCCGCGATATTGATCCATAAACTAGACAAGCGCTGCGTTGTCTATTTTACCCCCCGATCCTTAGCGGTGTATTTGGTTAATACGTAAAATTGCTCTCATCGCTTCTCCATAAGCTGTTTTCTTCGTGAAGCAAAACGAATATGAAAGTGTGTGCAGTACAGCCATGGTAGAAAACTGCAGGTATACCTACATACATACCTACTCAATTATAACAAGACAATTTGAACTTAGGTATACACCTAAGTGAAGAAGACAAAACAAAACCCTCTTGGTTTTGTCTTCTTCTCTAGGGAGTACGTAATGAATTATTTTGTCAAGAATATAACTTGTAGGTCGTCTATGTAGTGGAGCGTGCGTATCCAATGCCCAACGATCACTCGCGCTATAATCTTATAGTGCCATGTTTTTTTACGGATTTTGTATGTTTTTATAATGATAACAACTTATACATTAACCCTGCTTATTTTGTAGAATTCGTTTTGTAAGGCTATATGTAGGTACCTAATTTAAACTGAATAGCTTTCTTTTTCTTATATCTATCTATAACTGCACACTACAACCCCTGGCGGGGTAGGCAGAAGGCACCGAGCGCCACGTGACGCGATCCTTACACACCTCACTCGCTTCTTTAACATTCATTGCTCTTCTCATGCACGCTCTCTGGTTTCTAAGGGGCCTGACATCACCTTCTGATAAAACAACACATCACCTTCTGATAAATCAATCAATTTTTCTTATAAATGACGTTATATACAAAAATCGGTGTTTGTGGTCGCACTCTTCCGAAACGGCCCGACCGATTTTATGAATTTTTTGTGTATATTTTATATATAGGTATGAGAATAGATAGTAAAGTAATAAAAAAAAATCATAAAAAAAAAAATAGAAAACATAAATAAGAAAAAAAATCGGCCAAGTGCGAGTCGGACTCGCGCACGAAGGGTTCCGTACCACTATCTATAAAAATCGGCCAAGTGCGAGTCGGATTCGCGCACAAAGGGTTCCGTACCATTATCTATAAAAACGGCAAAAAAAATCACCTTTGTTGTATGGGAGCCCCCCTTAAATATTTATTTTGTTTTAATTTAATAATTTATTCTTAAAGTGAATATATACCTAAATATTCTGTGAATATTTCAAGCGTCTACCTGTTGTCGTTAACAATATCGAGCAAAAATGAGCAAAAAAATCACGTTTGTTGTATGGGAGCCCCCTTAAATATTTATTTTATTATATTTTTTAGTATTTGTTGTTATAGCGGCAACAGAAATACATCATCTGTGAAAATTTCAACTGTCTAACTATCACCGTTCATGAGATACAGCCTGGTGACAGACGGACGGACGGACGGACAGCGGAGCCTCAGTAATAGGGTTCCGTTTTACCCTTTGGGTACGGAACCCTAAAAATGGCAAAAAAATCACGTTTGTTGTATGGGAGCCCCCCTTAAATATTTATTTTGTTTTAATTTAATAATTTATTCTTAAAGTGAATATATACCTAAATATTCTGTGAATATTTCAAGCGTCTACCTGTTGTCGTTAACAATATCGAGCAAAAACGAGCAAAAAAATTACGTTTGTTGTATGGGAGCCCCCTTAAATATTTATGTTATTCTATTTTTTAGTATTTGTTGTTATAGCGGCAACAGAAATACATCATCTGTGAAAATTTCAGCTGTCTAACTATCAGGGTTCGTGAGATACAGCCTGGTGACAGACGGACGGACGGACGGACAGCGAAGTCTCAGTAATAGGGTTCCGTTTTACCCTTTGGGTACGGAACCCTAAAAAATATATGGCAGAACAACGTTTGCCGGGTCGGCTAGTAATAGATAAATATAGTTAGACAAATTACACAGCGCCATTTAACCACAAAGTAAGCGAAGCTTGTGTTATGATGACTTATGAGTAATAGTACAACTGATAAACATACGGAACTACTTTTTTTGTAAATACATTTTTATGATACATAGAAAACACCCAGATCATGACAACTCCCTGGAGGGTTGTTATGTTCCTGGGAGTGAGTGAGGTCCCTAGTTAGCTCCTTTGTTAGCAGCAGAGGTCGCGAAACTTAAAGTATTGCATCCGTTCATAGGCTACTGTAACCACTTTACATTAGGTGGGCCGTAAGCTTGTACGCCTCCCGATGTTATATACAAAAAAGTAACAGTAGTTTTCATTTTAAAATACCTACAATAGTGAAATTTTTAAATTCCTCTCTCGTGACCTTTCTCCTCTATAACCTGGATTAACAGTAGAATCTGATAAATAGTCTGACCACTAAGACCACTTGTAAGCTCCTAGGGAGAGGCTGAGTTAGCAGCAGCGGCGGCATCGCGCGAGTGATAGATACCTACCTAATATATTGCAAGCATTCATAGGCTACGGTAACCACTTTACATAAGGTGGGCCGTGTGCCTGTATGCCTCCCGACGTTGTATAAAAAAAAGCATAGTAATAGTTAACTTGCCGATAAAATTTGCCCCACCGCATTGCAGTTAGGAAGAGAATTAGATAATTGATGGATGTAACATGTATTGATGGATGTGAGCTTAGTCTATTTCAGTTACTTTCACAGCATTATGTCATATAATAAACTGTGGTGGGTAACGGCGACTGACATTGAATCAATTTTTATCTTCCAGAAAGAGTCTAAATTTCCAAGTAAAAGCTATAGTTATCTTGTAAATGTTCAATATTGGTAGACCAAAGTTTTAAGCCAATGTGATTTATTTTACAGAGGAGTATGTGTGGAGTGAGAATGGTGATAGAATAAAAAATAGCACGATACGAGAACTTTGTGGAATGAAAGTTGATGTAGTGACAAAAATTTAAAAGGGTATGCGGAGATGGTTTGGTCATTTAGAAAGAATGAATGACAAAAGAGTTACGAAAGAAGTGTATCAAGCAAGAGAGAATGGTGATGTCGGGAGGGGCCGCCCTAGACGCACACATATAGAACAAATTGGTGATGCATGGAAAAAGGACCAAATCAAAAGTACCAAAACCGAAGAGCATGCATGAAGAGGTTGATGAGTGTGGAAGAAGCGAGAGCGGTATGTTTCGATCGGTGCACCTGGCGTTCTATAGTCTCTGCCTACCCCAATGGGAGACAGGCGAGATGATATGTATGTGTGCTTTTCTTTAAACCCGCTTAGACGTACGGTTCAGAGACTTGGACCCTGACCGTTGGGCCGGTACATATGGATACAGGAGTGAGTTAACTGTACACAGGTACACGACCGTATGCTTCTTTGCCATCAAACATAGTACAAAGAAAATTTACACCCCTGATCAAACTACTAATGAATAGCTTTACCTGTAGTATAATCCAGTTTCATCAGCGCACTTCTCGTCGACGGCGCAGTAGATGGATGTCTGCGCGCCGAGCTCCGGAGTCTTCATGAACGGCGAGAGCAAGCCTCCCATGACGGCTCGCGCGCCGCGGAAGTACGTCTCGTCCATATGCCGACCCAACTCAGTCTTTATGATCCCAGGGTGCAGGCTGTACGTATTCACTCCTTCAATGTTATTCTCCTAAAACAATCATGGATAAGTTACAGGTTGTTGCAGTCAAAATGAGACGAGATGATTCTACTCAGATACGCGAGATACTCAGATAGTTTTATAAAAAAAAAAGTGTTCTATAGGTAAATATTTTTTATTAAATCTTTTCAAAGTACTCTCCACCAGCCTCTTTACAAAGTTTCATGCCTCTGAACCAGTTTTCGAAACACTTTTTCCAGTCCCCCTCAGACACATCATTTACAACCTGCTCGGACGCTGACAGCGCATCATCCGGCGACGAAAATTGTATCCCTTTGAGCTGATTTTTTATTTTCGAGAGTAAAAAGAAGGCACACGGTGCTAGGTCAGGGCTGTAAGGGGGTGACCCAGGAGTTTGAGCAGCGTGCTGTCCAGGAAGTCCCTCGTTTTGAGCGCGGCGTGCGCGGACGCGTTGTCGTGGTGGAGCAGTAGCTCGCGGATCCCTATTTAGTCGCTTGTTGCTCACAACATAGAATAATTCTGCCAAGCATTTGGTAGTATACGCTTCTGCGTTGATGCTTATTTGATTCTGTAAAGGAATTGACACCAGGTAGCAAGTCAAATTGAAAAAGCTCGTGATCAAAGTCTTCCCCCGCTTCTACATCGCTTCACTTTGGTAGGCCTTGATTCTTTTTGAAACACTCAAATCGTCGACTGGCGCTTCGCTTCTGGATCGTATCGATAAATCCAGGACTCATCACAAGTAATGATGTCGTAAAGACGCCGAGACAAGCCTGCTTCAAATTTATTTATCATATCACGACACCATTCCACCCGGGTCTGCTTCTGAGCAACGGTGAGGTTGTGCGCACCCAGCGTGAAACTATCCTCCTCACGCGAAGATACTAATGTAGAATCTCGTGAAGGCTTCTCGATCCAATTTGCAGTATGTGCTGAATCTCCTGATACTTAACTCGCCTATTGTCTTGGATTAAATTTTTCACTACTAGCACGTTTTCTTCCGTAACAGACATCAAAGAGCGACAGCGGCGTAGCGTGGGTGTCGGCCGCCCGGGGCGGAAGACAATTTTGCCGCCCCTTATTCAGATATTTCAATTTAATGTATACTATACATTACATACATATTCTAGAGAACTTTTCGGCAAGGACAATCATCATTATTTTGCATAATTCGGGTTATATTTTAAATTAAAAACTTACAATTCACACTGTTGAAGTAGGTACACGTAGCCATACGTAGCGGAAAAATTCAATTTTTCACATTGCTCAATAATTTCACAACCACTACACGTACTTATTTGCACAGACATTACAGTTTTAAAGCGTAACATAAATTACGATACGAGACAATGTGAAATGGACAACAGACAATCCATCAATAAAACTTTCTTTGAATTGTCAAAGTAACAAGTACTTCCTTGAAGGGACTTACCCGTATACCCGTACCTATAGTTTTTAAAATAAAATACCTACGGGAAATCCCCGCAAGTCAGTATAGACGGTGTTGCCAGCAGTCGCTACAAAATATTTAAAGAAAGGGGATTCCTCGAATTCGTCACAGAATAAGCAATGAAAAATACCGTGCTCTTTGTTGTGCTCCAAATTTGTAGTTGCGCTAAAATATGAAATGGTTCAAATATTTTTATTATTTATTGACAAATTTTGCCGCCCCCTAAAAAGTGCCGCCCGGGGCGGGCCGCCCCTGCCACTACGCTACGCCACTGAAGAGCGACCACTTCTTTCTTCATCCCCCAAAGTTAGTCAACCACGCTTGAATTCGTTATACAAAGGATACACGGTTGCATTGGAAGTTCCTTCATCCATGAATGCCATTCGAAGTCTATCGTACGATTCGTTCAGTTTCAGGCGATACTTGAAATCGTAAAAAATCATAGCGCGAAAACGTTCCTGGCGCAGATACATCTTCAATGAGAGACGATAATTTAAATTAGCTCGCAAAAAATGTGGAGGGAAATTTTGAAATTGTAACGTACCTATTTTTACTTATAAATAATCATATTTTCAAAATAGATTATAACTGGCCAGTCTCTCATACATAAAAACTTTTTTCGCAATACTTTTTGAGTGGTCTGGTACATAATATGAACATTTTTTTCTATGGATTGAATAGTGGTTATTATGTGTGTACAGTCATATCTGAATGACCCTTCCGCCAATTATAAAATGTATATAACCTTTACTTCTACTTTTACTTATAAGTACCCTTCCTTCTATGATCCCCAAGTCGGCCAGCTCGGTGCTATGATTGAATTATGACACTAAAATTAAGTTCCCCATACAAAATGATATGCTGAACTAAAAATTTTGGTTAGCGACGTTAATGTTTTTTTCACGTTCGGCGTTTCGACACGCGAAGTTTGACATTTCGACTTTTGTACTGTAGGTTAAGCACGAACATATTAGAAACTCGTATCGTAATCGTAACGGGTCCTCGATAATATTAAGCAGCATCACGCTAGTCGTCCTATCGTATCCTCGATAGCATTTCGATACTACGTAAACCGGGAAACGAACAAATTGAGTGTATTTAGTGAACGGTTCGTTCTGAAATTAGATGAAGCTGTTCTTGTAATTTTTATCTTAAGTATTTTGTAAAATATTCGAGTGTATGTATGTACAAAAACTTTGAAATATGAATATTCTTTTTGTATTAACATTTTAAAATGTATTAATATTTGAAAAAAATATATATAATTATGATTTAATTTGAAAAACATAAAAAGCTGTATTACTTTTATTTCTGAACGGCTTCTTGACATTCTGTCTCGGAGACTCGACAAAGGAGAACTGTCGCAAGCTTTGTTTATTTATTTGAAGTATAAATAATCAAAGGTCGCAAGGTATGCATTTAATAGTCTCAAGAATTTCAAGTGCTCGTCCTAAGTATAATATATAAAAAGTCATCAATCGCTTTCGTTCATATCGCACATACCTTATCAGTATTTTTTTGATTGTTTTTGTGACGGAGTGTTTTGTTTTAATTTATTTCGTTTTATTGGGTCAAGGTTGGAGCTCCTTCAAAAACTACACGAAATGCATTAGGCAAATATCTATAGGGATGTTAGTGGCACTGGTGCAGGGCTGGTTGTCTTGAAGACAAAACTAATTTTAAATTCAGTTTCTGTCAGATCTAGCATTTTTGTTGATTTTCTTTGTTAGCCCTGCGACTTACTTCTGTGTAATATAATCAATAAATAAAAATAACGGTAGGTACTTTAGTACAAATACATATTTTTTTCAATTATTAAGTAGGATGAAATATAAACGATATATTTAATATAAAAATGTATTATTTACAATTTTTCTATTTTTCTTTTTTTATATTATTATTATAGATTTCTCTTTGTTCATTTACTGGGTGTTCAGTAAGTATTGTAGTAAGATAATAAAATAACACAATGAACTACGTTAAGGTAACTAGGTAAATCTTGCATTTTATGTAAAATATTAGTCTACTAATGTTTTCAAGCGAAATACTACCAAAAATACTGAAAATAATGATCAAATATTATGTTTTCACCATTACGCAAGTTGTTTCATCCACAATTTTTACGTGAATAAATATTCGTAAGTTTCGATAGCCAACCTTCGAGATTCTCAATACCGTACGTCGAAACAAAGTTCGTGCTCCCAAATTTAATACAAATATGTCAAAATACGTACACGTTACGATACGAACTCGATACGAAAGTACTTGTGCTTCAAAATTTAGTTACTTTCACGTCCGATAGAGGCGCTGTTCAATTCTCATACAAATTGTATACGATGACGATACGAATGTTTTTCGTACAAGATTCGTGCTTCATGAGAATTACATTCGAACCATGAGCTTTATACGGGTAATCTGCTCTTGCCTGTACTATGAGGATTTCCAAACCGGCTTGGTCATAAGTACGGTAGCAAGTCTACATACATACCTATTACCGAACCGGTTCCGGACCTTGATAATACGGCAACAAAACTACAGTTACTAATACCACAACAATGAGCAGTGTTCGGTAAAGCGTGTGCTGCGGCACAATGGCAAAATTAGCCGCAGTAAACCGGCTAATTTGTCACAAAGTTAGCGTTAGTATCAAAGTAGTCAATAACACTACTTTGATACTAACGCTCGTGGGTTTAATAACCACACAGGACAATCATTTGTGTGCAGGAACATGTCTGTTTGTCTTGGTCTGGGTGTTTAAGAGAGGTAGGGTGTATCAAAGCAGCCCCAGTTACTACTACTACTATAATTAATCTAAAAAAAATTGTATGATTTTATTTTCCCACTGCGTTCTGGAGGTCTGACGGCTATCAGCCAATCCTAAAGGATTTAGAAACGGGATAAGGTTAGAAAGAAAACTGATACCGCAACAATTAGCACAAAAACAAGCTAAACGCTTCCAAATTATGATAGGGAATGTACTATTTATATTACGATCTACATATGCTTTGACTTGGAATAATTCCGTTATAAAGAGTAAAATAAGAGAGATTACTCCTATACAAGAACACTCTTACGTGTGCCTACTAAGTGGTGCCTACATACTTGTCTACAGTTTTGATTGTACATCAAGGTCACTTAATATTATTAAGAACAAATAGTACGTACCTTTAATTTCGTTGCTAGCTCTCTAGAGAAGAGAACATTAGCAATTTTGCTCTGTGAATACGCCTCAGCGGCACTGTAGGGGCGTTTTTCAAAATTTGCATCTTCAAAATTATTGTGATATCCTGAAACAAACAACAAATTCGTCATCTACTAAAATGTCAATATCTATTTAAATATTGCTATTCAGGTTGTTACAACAATATGCAAAGTATATTGTCGGTAAAAATAAAAAAACTAATGCATTTCCTTCGATATTTCAATGACAACTTTTTTTACACAACTAGATTGGTAAAGAAGCATGCGGCCCGCATTAGATGGTAAGAGGTCACCGCAGCCTATCGACGCTTGCAACACCACGGGGATGTTAGTCGCGCGCTGTCAATCTTGTGACCTGAGGCTGTTTCGTCACAGTACCCAGTAATTTATCTACCACATCTCACCCTTCAAACCGGAACACAGCAATATAAATATAGCTGCTTGGCAGTAGAAATAGGTGAGACAGAGGTAGGTACCTACGCAGACGACTTTTGTTCAAAGTCTCCCTCTGGTGATATCGCTCCGTAGGTAAATATCGCCGTCGCGTCGTCGGAATGTAAATATTTTCGGATTGATTAGTAATAGATATTCTTCCTTACAGTAAGCCACATACCTAGAAAAAGGCTAAGCTGCAGTGATCTATTTGTGGAACTAAAGGCCTGTAGTGTGCGTAAAGGGCTCAGATGAGATATTAAGGCGGAAGATTATTTTTATTAAAATACTTACGCAAATCAAAACCTATCTTCTACACTACATCGATTATTACGTTCTTATTCTTGCTCAGTGCTATTGTTATAAAATAAATTATTATCATCCCTCGTAGGAGATCTTTGTCACACAACACGACTTGTGCAACCCTGTATGAAGAAGCTTACTTTTTTTATGAGGTAATGTATTTTTATAGAGATGACGTGTTTGCGTATCACTTTATCTCGCCCTGTAAAAACTTTTTTTGGAATTCCTACGTAGACCTTGAGCGTAACTTATATTTTATACTTATACGTAACCTAAGTATACATATATTTTCACAATATAGTTACTAAAACCTTTCATTACACATCAAACACGACATATTCTTTTAAAAATTTGTTTCGGTTGTTTTTTTTTTACTTCATATCCACTATCAATCACAATGTCATATAGCCTACTAGCTGATACCGCGACTTCGTCCGCGCGTATCCCGATATCCCATAGGGACCGCTTTTCTCTTCCCTCAGCTTCCAAAGATCGTATCGTGATGTTGAATAGCCTATGACCTTCCTCAAGGTTTTGGGCTATCAAATGCAAAAAGATGTTTTCAAATCCTACTGGTAGTTCCAGACATTATCGCGTGCAAGCAAATAAACTCTTCCGCTTTATAGTAGTATAGATAACCAGCAATATTGAAAGCAATAGCATGATACTTTCAATATTCCCTTATACGTTGAATAGTTTGAGAGATAGGTTTTGGTTTCGTCGGGTAAAATGGCAGTGAAAATAGGAATTACTGGTTTAGGTATGTCATAAATAATTTGATTTTAATCAACTTCATATCTCGCCCCTTATACCCAAGAGTATTAGAATTTTTGATGTCAAGATTGCCAGCGAAGTTCATTTCAGAAGTTACCTGGAGGAGAAAGTCAAACTGACGCATAAGAAACTCAACAGAGCAAAATAGTATTTCAGCTCGGGCCAAAGACTTTTGCTATACGAATCTCAAGTTAGACCGCACATGGAGTACCTACTGAGCTTTTGAGCGAAAACACCTGGATACCAGCTAAGACGTTCAGAGATGAGTTGTGCAGTCAGAGCCCATGAATCTGGAGATTTTCCTCTGTGTGCCAATAACTGCTTAGCTTTATATTTAATTGCTATCTTAGTAGCAAGTATAAAAAACAGAAATAAACCAATTTCACTAAAATACAGTATGTAATAAATAAAAATAATAGAGTTATATGTTCCATTCCAATTACAATGAAATTAAAACTATGTTGATTTGCTAGAATAAATTTGTCAATTTAAAACTCTCAATAAATTCAAATTATTAAAATAAATGTGCGTGTTCACCTTTACGTACTAAACACCTACTTACTAGAATGCGCTCTCGATGAAACAGTGACAATCCGGGCAGGTTTGCTATTTATGATGCGAGGTAAGAGCATCATTGTTAACAAGAAATGTGCCAAGTGATTGGTCCCAAACTGTGTTTCAAAACCATCCTCAGTTTTCCCTTCGGGGCACAACATGACTCCTGCATTGTTGACCAAAATATTTATCTGTGGCTCGGCATCTAGAATGTTCTGTGCACACTCTCGCACTGATGTCAAGGACATGAGGTCGCACTTGACTAGCACTAAACTGCCGGTATTGGGCATGTCCTTACATGATTGCTCTATCTGTTTTTTGGCTTCTTCAGCCTTGTCTAAGCTACGACATGCCATAATAACCTTTGCGCCTGAAATAAGGGTAAATATATAGTAATTTCAAAACAGGGTATTAAGAGGATAGCATAGCTTGTTTCCATGCGAAATCAATGTCCTCACATTATGTAAGTACATATATAATTTAAACTAAGATCAAACTATATGTTATGCGTTGTATAACTTACCTCGCTTGTAAAAGTCCAGGACTGTTTCTTTTCCAATGCCGGTATTGCATCCAGTGATGACGGCAGTCTTGCCCGCCAACTTAACTGTACTCAAACATCGTCCACTACAGAAAAGCATCTTTGCAAATTGCGATCTGTAACAAGGAAAACCATGGTAGGGGTCAGTGGTGAAGTAAATAAGTATCTCAGCTTTACAAACACCATCAAATAATAATTCCTTGGTAGGTTTGTTCTTTACCACGACACAATGAGTTCAAGAGGAAGTTGATTGCAGATACTGTATTGGCAGTATGGGTAGAAATACACGAGAGATACTATTGTGTGCAAACATCTATAACGTTAATGGAAGCACATCAAATAGGTCGTATGCTTGTTTGATTAAATAAAGCTAATTAAACAGGTAAATCACCTGAGTAATAGTATATAAGAGAGGAAGAAAGAAATTTGCCAGCTATCGATCCAGGAAGAGAACTAAACCTTAAGAGTAAAGAAGCGTGAAAGAGTAACTGTCCTTGAAAGTTGGTAAAGATTTTTCGACGTCGTTAGTCACCATCTAAAATAAATAGGATAAAATGGCTACATTTTTGCTAACCCAGAGAACGTGCTAGAACGGTGGAGTGAATATTTATCTCCAAACTTCCCGTACTGACACCGCAGATGTCATTATCTATAAAGACCTCACAATGGATGAGATTAAATCAGCAATACGAACTTCGAAAAATGAAAAGTCAGAATAAATTTAAAAATAGCTCCTTCGACTTTCGGTGTAGATTAATTATTAAATATATAATAGACGAGCTCGGTATTTTCTATGTAAGTATAATAAGTATGTATTTACAAAAAAAAATGTATTTACGTATGTTTATCAGTTGTCTAGTACCCACAACACAAGCTTCGCTTACTTTGGGGCTGGATGGCGCTGTGTAATTTGTCCGACAATATTCATTTATTTATTTATAATTTGACTTCTATGTCTATTCTATGAACCTAATATAAAAAATCACATCAAACAATATATTTGCAAGCAATCTAATACGAGTACCACATAAATCAGTGATAACAACACAAATAACCTCGACACAAGAAAAATTAGGTATAAAAAATTGTTCGTCGTTCCGATTATATGATTGTCTAATTACAAAGCCCTGATGACTCAGAATATATAATGGCCAACAGTCCTGACCTCACCATACCAAATGACTGTTCCGTTTACGTGGTATTTGGATTTTCTACCGTGTTCTACCACGTTACTATTAGGTAATTTAAACTATTATTGCAGCAGAGCTAGCAAGTATAGAACAGAATAACCTTATTCTTTTTTGTATACTACGTCGGGGGCATACAAGCATACGGCCCACCTGATATAAAGCGGTTACCGTAGGCTATAAACGCTTGTAACAGATTAAGTATCACTCGCGCGATGCCACCTCTGCTGCTAACATAGCAACTCCTTATGAGCATACTGGTGACCTCACTCACACGCAGGAACACAACAACCTTCTACTAGGGAGTTGTTATTTGGCTGCGGTTTTCTGTGAGCCCTACCTCTAGCCCTACGTACCTCTCTTATTCTGTCAAACCTCAACATAAGACACCTCAACGTTGAACACTCAGTCATACAAATATCCAATTTTGAAATGAGACAATGGAAACTAACATGTAAATATCAATAACCTTAGCCTCGCCCGAATCATACGATACATTATCGAATACACAACAATTGTTCTTGAATATTATGTTTAGGAATATACCACGAATTTACATAACATACATAGAAACCAAAATGATCGGATACCGAGCAACAGTTGTGGAAAATTAACAACCGTAATTAAATAACAATTACCCGACGAGTTGTTGTGTTCCTGCGTGTGAGTGAGGTCACCAGTAACCTTCTAAAGAGTTGCAGTGTTAGCAGGAGAGATGAGAGTGATACTTAATGTATTACAGGCGCTCATAGGCTACGGTAACCGCCTTACATCAGGTAGACGGCACTACGTAGTCAGCACTCGTTCGTAGACTGCCTCCGTGGAAACAAATATTTATATCAGATGTAGAACTTTTAGAGGAGAATGAACTTCTGTTCACCTTTTTGCTCAAAAAAGGAAAGCATAGATTCTAGATACATAATCATATTACTTGTCATTGGACACAATGAGAATGATTTTTACGTTTTCCAAGATCGTGCCGTGCATCTCGCACAAGTAGGTACTTTGCATCTTCATAGCACATTCATGTGCGGCGCGGCTACATGCATGTCCAACCCAATGGAGCATGTCTCTTTTTATTTTAAGCAAGGCAACCTACATTTTTAAGGGGATGACTTGAAAACTATGGTATTCCCGTCAACCGGAATATAAATAAATGTCGTTACAATCATTACCTAATGGGCAATAATTGTAACGACATCCTGATTTCTTGATAAATTTATAAAATCTAATACGACATATGTACCAGTCTCACTGACATAAACAGTACGCAAATTACCCCAAGCCAAGAAAAAACTAGCAGGCACAAAAAATGACATTGTTTCGATTATAATATGTTTGTATAATCAAGGCTCCAATGACTCAGGAAATATAAATTGCTGGCGAACCCTGACGTCTTACGAAACGAAATGAGTGTGCCGCTTACATGGGAATAGGAATTTGCGTAGTCATGTTCTCCGATAATGCAAATTTTTATGTTAGCAGAGCTACCAAATATCAAATAGAAAAATTTTATCTTGTTATACATGGGTAAGCACAAAAAACACAGAAGTTCAGACATACTAACATCGAATTTTGGCTTTAAACCATGGAACGAGACCTGACGTGAAAAATCCTAACAACCTAATCCTAGTTCAAATTTATTAAATAATACATTATCGTTCTTTGAATAATATGTTAACGAAAGTATACAATACGATGCTTCTTACTAGCACAAGTTTTAATAAAAATCAAAATCATTTACAAATAAACTTAATTATGCGGTCGCCTTTTTTTATGTACGGGTACTAGGTAATTATATTTTATATTAATACGGAATCCTGGGTGCGCTAGTAAGCTTTTCAAAAATATTTAGGTTTGCTTTAAATATTTTTTATTGTCGGTGACAAAGGGTTTACTAAATATTGCAAATTATTAAATTGAATTTTTAACATAGAAGTTTAGTATGCTGGATTACATACTTTTTTTTGTAGGTTTTTAAATATACATATATACACCTTCACATATTATCAATAACTTTACTCGTACCTGCCTACTTTATATACATTCAAAAATAAAAATTTTTTGGGGTGTAAGTGGCTCAATGCCTCCTTTAGAGCCAAAGCCAACCTCACCTGCACGTGGTGCACATTGCTTATCAACACACGGGGCTCTGGCGAAAGAGAGATAGAGCACGACGTTAGCCCGACTAGGGGGACATCCACCTCACAGAAGACGGCAGCCAAGTAATAACTCCCTGGAAGATTGTTGTGTTCCTGCGAGTAAGTGAGGTCACTAGAAGATGAGTCGTTGCTGTATTGACAGCGGGGGTGGCAACGCGCTAGCGATATTCTTTTTGTTGCCAGCGTTCATGGGCTAAGGTAACCGCTTTAAATCAGGCGGACCGTATGCTTGTTTTCTATCCGTCGTAGTATAAAAATAATATATTTATGTATCGCTCTACAATATTGCTGAGAACACTAGACCCTGTCTATATTGTGGAGTTAGCCATGTCTTTGTTTAAGAATTTAGATGTCTAGTAAAACAGTCGATACACATCGGAACAAGCAAAAATCACCATATCTGCCCGGTCATGATTACGTGTAGGTAAGTGACGTCAGTGTTTGAAATGGAGTAGATGACTTATTATTTATTCGTAGGTAGATGATCAATTACAAAGTTACTTAAACAACTTTTGACAACTGTCCTAAGTAAGATTTTGAATGTACTCCTACGTAATGTTGGTAAATATTAGTTGAAAAACTAACAGTTATGAAATAGAACTGTTAAAAAAAGTAACTTTATTTACACTAAAAATATATTTTTTAATAATCACCTGTTTGTAGCAGATGATGATTCTATCTATCTATTGGGATCTAGCGTAATAATATATTACGCTAGATCGCTAGATCCCTTGCAGAGAGAAACGAAAGTCACAATCCTTACACATCTCACTTAGCATTTTTTATTCAATTTAAATAATTTATTTCAGACAAGTTTTAGAAACACAGGCCTATAAACATATACCTTAATATTTATATATGTATATGACATTATAAACTTAACTTTAACTAATTCCACGTAGAGTGGACCAGTGTAGTCTGGAAACGTACGTCGGCGTATTTCCACGATGGTACGCAGTTGTGACGGTCCGGTCTGTGCGGTGGCGCAGTAGTTGCGATTGGAGGGCTTCTTCCTTTCCACTTTTATGAAGCCCCGTTCATCCCACTGGTCCTGGCGAGAACCCGATTGCAAATCCTTGCGATCCAGGATCGCTCACAACGACTTAGCCTCTCCCGGTGTGGTGAGAAGGCAGTAACTTTTTCGTAATCACGTCCCGGGGTTGATGTGTTTACATTTTTGGTCGGCTACTGGGGAGCGGGCGGCATGGCACGTTACGTTGTTCATAGCAACAGTACGTACGAACGCATTCTGTACATCCCGACGCGTGTTAATGTTGTCGACCTTAGCTTATGTGACCTACTTACGGAAACATTCCTTTTTAGAGATAGGTAATATTTCCGCACGTAGCCCACTAATTGTTATTTCTGATGTCGCTAATATTAACTGAACATCAGCGAGACTGACTTTCAGTCTTCTGATGTCTATCAGCAGCGTACTAACGTTGACGTGTTCCAGGGTGACAGATGGCAGCTTGCGTAAGTCTTTCGCAACAAAAGGAGACATGTCATCTGGATCGGTCATCTTCAAAAGACTGATCACGTCTTGAATACTTTTGTTTTCTCCAACCCTCCTATGTAACGGCATCTACACGGTCGTGCCTAACGTCTCGAACAGCAGCATCTTGCCACTGCAAATCTTAACTTCACTGAAGGTAGATTTGCAAGCGCATATGATGCTTACTTCGTCCATAGCGTCGAAGGCGTGTTGTATAAACACCAACATCTCGTTAGCTATGAGATGTTCGGAACCCATAGCGACAGTAGCTTGCAGCGGCTAACCCGCGGCCGATCAATTCAATAATTAATATTCGTAATTGTGCTGTGTGGCGGGACGCGACCGTATTCGTTCGCTAATTGCACTGCACTTTTTATCCACGCTCGTCTATTCTTAGTGCTGCTGGCTGATAAAAAACGACTAATTAGGTCTGGGTAGGAGCCTTGGCTGTTTTCGACTCCTACCATCCCTCCATTTTCGGGTTGCATAAATCTGACTCCTCTTTCTTACATTTCCGAGTACGATTTACATAACTGAAACCACTGAAACATACAATTTCTTATTCCTACACCAACACTGTCTTTCAGACCGACTCACTTTTTTCCATCGTAGCAAGCGCGTTCGGCAAGCGCGTTCGGCAAGCGTTAGATTTGATGCCCATTGACGCAAGTGACTCAAAATCTAAGCGAAGCGAAGAATTGTATATAGCATATTGAACTATCTGTACAACATAAAGTTTTCTACCAAAACTAAAAAATCCGCACTTCGCTTTTAGGTATTCCCGCACACGCGCGAATCTACTTTTAACTCGACAGAAAATTGCACATGGTCAAAAGAATATGCTAATTTTATATTTTATACATAGATATGAATAATAATATACATTTACTAGAGACTTATGGAATATATATATATATACATTTACAATTGACACTTCGCTTTGACCCTGCATCAGTGGGAAATGGGCCTAACGCTGCAGATTTTGCCCAACGCTCGCATCTCGATTTATTCTACTTTCATACTTTTTCTGCAATACTTAGCTCTTGGAACCAGCACTGCTATGTTTAATTTATTTCAGTAAGATTTAGACTGCATAGATTATTTTTCTACGCTCTATTCACACTGTTCCCTGCACTCAGACGTGTACCTGTGTACGTACGTATATTCGGTTAAAAAGTGGATCAAAACAATTTTCCGGAAGGCGGGAATGCAGACACTTTAAGTTTTTAACAGAAATAACAACAGATTTATGGGTCACACCACAAATAGTACGAGATTTATAGGTAGTCTGTTGTAAGCACAATATTTTTATTAAAACTATTATTTTTTGCTTCCTAAACGTGACTACGCCACTAATTGGTATTTCTTTAAAATTCGTAATGTAATAAAAAACGTGGAATCGGTCCCGTACAATTCTAAATTAACTTATTAAAAAATAGTCGTGCTACGTGCGACGACTTTCTATTTTAGAAACTTATTTATAACCACTTGTAATACAGTTATGAAGTAAATAGGTACTTACACAACACTATCCACACAGTTAGAGCTTAGAATAGTTAGCTTGAACGGAGAAGCGACGTCTTTTCAAATAACAAACTTTACTATGTAGGGTGTAAACTGTCATTCCAGTCACATAAGTCAATAAACTGACCAAAATTACTAAAAGTAAATGACAATTATACCGACCGAGGTCAAGGCCCGCAAAGGTAGTCACGATACGATAGGTAAGTATGTAGTCGGTGTTGCCAACAAACCATTGAGATCCAATTGAAATAATTTACTTGAAATACCAATATCAACCAATGTTATGTTCTGACAAAACACCAAAATATAGCTATTCACAAAGAAAGAGCGCTACATAAAGGTTACATAGTATAAATAAAGTACTTAATTCTTTTCTTATACGGAAATATTGCATTTGCCAGAACAAGGTTTTAAGATCCGACAAGCTCGGTGGCGCAGTGGTTAGTAACGCTACTTTGACACCAACGCTCGTGGGTTCGATTCCCACACAGGACAAACATTTTGTGTGCATGAACATGTCTGTTCGTCGTGGTCTGGGTGTTTTCTATGTATCATATGTATGTAGTTACAAAAAAAATGTAATTTATACTTAGTCTGGCCATAAATACTGTTACAATTAAAAATAAACAAAATATTACATTTGAATTTGGAATATGTCATTTTTATATGATTGTTCATTGATTTTCTCATTTTAGCGCCATTGTATAATATTTTGCGATATTAAAATGGAGTGGGGTGATAAAGAGAACCGAATCGCTGTGATTGCATTACACAAAGTAGGTATGGAGCCAAATGCAATTTTTAAAACTTTCCATACGCTTGGCATACGCTTGGTATTAGTAAAATGTTTGTGAACCGGGCTTTTAATAGGTACAATGAGACCTCTGTTTGTGACAGAAAAAGATCTGGCCGTCCACGTAGTGTTCGTACGAAAAAGGTGGTCAAAGCAGTAACGGAAAGAATTCGAAGAAATCCTGTCCGAAAGCAAAAGATTTATCTCAGGAGATGAAGATACTAGAACCGTGTCGCGTATTTTAAAAGATGACTTAGGACTTGCAGCCTATAAGAGACGCACTGGTCATTTCTTAACTGATAATTTAAAAAAGAATAGGGTGGTAAAATCGAAACAACTACTGAAGAGGTACGCAAAGGAAGGTCACAGAAAAATTTTGTTTACGAATGAGAAAATTTTTACAATTAAGCAACATTTTAACAAATAAAATGACCATATTTATGCTCAAAGCTCTAAGGAAGCTTCCCAATTAGTCGAGAGAGTGCAACGTGGGCACTATCCGACTTCAGTGATGGTTTGGTGGGGTATTAGCTATGAAGGAGTGACTGAGCCATACTTTTGTCAAATCATCATAAAGCTCGGTCTACGCAGTCTTGGTTGGAAACGAACGTTTCGGACTTCATCAGAGCTGAAGACTGGCCGTCGTCTAGTCCCGATCTTAATCCGCTGGATTATGACTTATGGTCAGTTTTAGAGAGTACGGCTTGCTCTACACGCCATGATAATTTGGAGTCCCTAAAACAATCTGTACAATTGGCAGTGAAGAATTTTCCCATGGAAAGAGTGCGTGCTTCTATTGATAACTGGCCTCAACGTTTAAAGGACTGTATGGCAGCCAAATGGAGACCACTTTGAATAAGCTTTTTATATTTTAAATTGTTTTATATTTATGTATTAAACTAACACACTGTAAAAGTAATAAATGTTACTTGCAATAGAAAATATTTTTTTTCTTTGTTTCAGTATTTATGGTATATCAGTTGTCTAGTACCCATAACACAAGCTTCGCTTACTTTGTATACAACGTCGGGCAATATACAAGCATACGGCCCACCTGATATAAAGTGGTTACCGTAGCCTAGGAATGCTTGTAATACAATAAGTATCACTCGCCGGATGCCTCCTCTGCTGCTAACACAGCAACTCCGAACTTACTGATGACCTCACTCACACGCAGGACCACTGCAACCCTAGGGAGATGCTGCGGTTTAAAGAACCTAATTATTATTACATATACGAGTTTATTTTTAGATTATATCACGGGTTATAATCCCAGTTATTTGATAGACGTGCGCGGAGATGTAGATCTAACGCGTAGAGGTCCCTTTGAGAAGATTGATGTAATGTTGTATACCCGCAGTGACCTGCCCATATCAATGGGGCAATATACCCATGAACCAGGTCACGGCAGGTATTAGGCATATTGCGAATGTGTCGGAAATTATTGGGCTATTGAAATGAGATATGGAGGTATTATTGGTACTGGGCTATTACAAAAAAGGGACGGACGCCTGCCATAACTATCGTATTTAATGTTACTTACGGCAGGTAGTGGCTCTCCAATCACTGGTTGGCCCCCGAAATGCCAGAGAAAAACACCGAGGGCAACACCGGTGTAAGTGACTCAGGGGTGTCGAGAGGTGTGCTGCGCTTTTTCCGAAGTTACTCGCGGCGTTATGCCCTTTAACACTTCCACCCCCGGCACATATTGCTCTATCGACTCCCCTCTGGACGCCCAATGAAGGCAATCCAGAGCTGAGAGTCCTCCAGATCTTCTTTTACTATTATTATTAAGATAAATATATTTTTGACTGAATAGCAAACATGCCAGCTCAATCAAACAGTCCAGTACTCCAAGAAGACTCCAACCTGTACCAAGTCACGGTCGATCTAAACAGACTCTACACATCAATAAAGCCACGTTCCTACCTCATTGCTTCATTCATTATGGTGGACGTTGAAGTGATAGGTGCTTATGTGTTATGCCTTAAGAATACATATAAATATTTTTTATAAGTTTATGAACGACGTGAAATAACAAAAACATGTCGCAGACGAAAATAGCGGATGGTTCATGGGATAAGCTAAATATTTTACCTTGATGTAGTTTGAAAAAAAAAATTGTTACTCGTTCTTAGGGCTATTGTTCACAAAGCGATTAAGTAGTAGTAGCAGATCCTCTGGAAAATAAATAAATAAATAATAATAAATAAATATTCTCGGACAAATTACACATCGCCATCTAGCCCCAAAGTAAGCGAAGCTTGTGTTATGGGTACTAGACAACTGATAAACATACGTAAATATTATTTTTTTGTAAATACATACTTATTATACATAGAAAATACCCAGTACAAGACACACAGACATGCTCATGCACACAAATGTCTGCCTTGTGTGGGAATCGAACCCACGGGCGTTGGTGTCAAAGTCGCGTCATTCACGACTGAGCCACCGAGCTCGTCAAAAGAATGTTATAAGTTCTGTAGAATGTCGTTATTCTTTTGTACTCCGAACCATACATATAGGTAAAGAATTTTGTAACTTTCGTAGAATATTGTTTACAGACTTCGAATATATACTCAACAGAGTCTACATGAAAAAAACTTCATGGTTATACAGTGAATTCATGAAATGAAACGCACATCAGTGCGAGCGAAAACTAAGATTATAGTTGATTCTTTAGAAAAAATATTGAAACCAAAAATATAACATCTTTTTATTGTGGCATTGTCTAAAGTTAAAAATTAGATTTCAGAAATAACATACAATTTATATTTTCCATATATACCTCGTGTCATATTAATACTTAGGTCTATTTTGACCAATGTTCAACGTTTTATGGATAGTATTTAACTCAGTTAGCTGATTCACATTGCCTCGAAATGCCATACTCGAATCGGATTTTCGGAAAAAAAATCACTCAGTGGGGATATTCACATTGACACGGAAAGCCATTTCGAATCGATTTTCATTTACTGTAGATTCCATACATTTTCATAGACAATTTTTCGAATCCGATTGAAATATAGTGTTTTGAGGCAATGTGAATACCCTCAACCTATACCCTAGAGGGTTGTTGTGTTCCTGCGTGTGAGTGAGGTCACCAGTAAGCTCCCAAGGAGTTGCTGTGTAAGCAACAGAGGAGGCATCGCGCGAGTGATACTGAATATATCGCAAGCATTAATAGGCTACGGTACCCGCTATTCATCAGATGGGCCGTACGCTTGTATGCCTCCCGACGTAGAATAAAAAAAAAGATCCAATCCTATGGAGTTATTTACATTGACACGGAAATCCATATTCGAATCGGAATCGAAAAGTTATCTGTCAAATTGTATGGAATCAGTGGGGGTATTCACAATGCCTCGAAACTGTCAAAACACTATATTCGAATCGGATTCGAAAGATTGTCTGGAAGAAGAAGAAATTTTTAAACAGAATTTCTTGCTGGAATATCTAGAATTAACAACATTTTGAAAGGCTCTAAACTGAAGACGTGTGCTGTATTGACTACGCCCCTTTGCTTTCCCCAACGGCTATGATAAGAAAAGAACAAAAAAAAACAACTTTTATTTTCTTTTCCATGCACTTGTATTTGTAATTTTGTATTGTACATCAATAGATTTCAAAATTATTAATTGCATAGTTTTAATCATTTTTTATATTGGGTCTGCGATGCCCATGCTAATTCGTATTTGACTAATGACATTTTATCCGTTGTTATTCGAGAATTGACAATTCCAATGGAGTATGACACTGATGAGAATACTTGGCGAAGATCGTCTTCACCAAAACTCCAGCATAACACATGCAGCCCAACGCCAAAGAGCACATCCACTGTGACTGTAGTGGTTTTAGGGCTGGCAGTGCTGAGCTGCCTGCTTGGCTATTGTGTACTCAGTGAAACTTTACCGTACGAGTCCAAAAGTTTACGACTCGTTGTTATTGTGAGTAACTAGGACTAAGCACTCCACTTAATATGTGCTATTTTTTGATATTACAAGCAATGTCATTGGCGAGAACAGCAAGAACGCCACAAAGAAGAGATTAGATTAGATTAACTAGCATAATCCATAAAAAATATAGAGATTTTAGTTACTTATCTCACATTATTATAATTTGGTCCCAACGCTTACTTATGGAAGCGTGAGCTGGGTATGGTAAAGAGAGCATGACAGTAGTATAAACGCGGTCGTTTGGCAAAATTTGTGGCGTAACGCTTGTAGAGCGTGTTCACAATGATGATAGAAAAAAAGTGTGTGTGAAAGAGTGCCGGTATTAAAATAAGAAGAGGCATGCGCCGTTGGTTGTAACGTAAAAAGACAGACATGTAAAAAGAATACAGGAGAAACGAATTGCGATGCAGATGTACAACACAAAAGTAGAAGGATGTAGTAGCCAACAAAAGCTAATACTTACCCACCATGACCAAATTGATAAGTGTTTTATTAGAATGTAATGTCAGGAGCCTTAGAAACCAGTAAGTGTGTATGAGCTATGAATCTGAGTAAATGTGTAAAAGGGCGAGTGATGTGGCACTTGGTTCCTTCTACCTATCTCCCCGTAAGGGATTTGGTGTTAAGTTATAGACAGATAGATATTATAATTTTCTTTAGAAATATGTACCCACTAAACATATTTTGTTATAAGTAATATTTTTTGTTCTGTTTCAGTTTTTTCGGCATGGGGCCCGTACTCCTACTAGTACTTATAAAAGTGATCCATTTAAGAACTACCAGTGGCCTGATGGACTAGGAAGTCTAACTAATGTAAGTAAATCACCAAATTGAATTAAATAACAGACAGAAAAACAGGAAGACTCCCTGTGACCACGGACACTGCAAAGCATTTGAAACGTCAGGTTCAACAAAATAAATAAAACACGCGATACTTCCATTATAAAATTATTAAATTCAATATGTAACAATCGCGAAAACCTAAGAATACTAAATCACTCAATCAATCAATTTTATGTTAGCTGTGTTGTGGTACAGTTAGCATAAGTGAGCCGTAGAATTTATTAAATTAAATGGTAAAAAAAAAAACATTTATTTGCGATTAGGCCCTTAGACACTTCTTACATTCTTTAAATCAAATCATATCTTATTAACTTTTAATAGCTTTTATCTTTAATTTACCAGAAGAAGAAGAAATGCCAAAAGAATCTTACCAATTTGGGTCTATTTTTTTTCAAATCATCAATTTATATTACAATAACTATATGTGAGTTTACATATAGTGATATCAAGTGGTAGAATTAGATGTGCTGAATCATTTCCAAACATCTTCATTAGTCAGATTTACATTGATTGTATTTTTGATGTGCCTTTTGAACATATTGTCAGGCAAGGACAGAACTGTTTCGGGTAATTTATTATAAAATCGAATACAATTTTCTACAAATGATCTATTAGTCTTAACAAGCCGATGTACTGGCATACGCTATTCCTGCTTCTAAGATTGTCACGAAATTATGAAAACAATTCTATAGTTTTACCAGCATACATTATGGTCTCATAAATATACTGAGACGTAACCGTGAGGATATTTATTTGTTTAAATAGTTCTCTAAGTGATTCCCTGGAGCCCATATTATAAATAGAGGATGGCTCTCTTTTATAATATAAAACTTCACTGAAACCTTAATGCCGTCTACCAACACACAGAACACCTTTAGACGGCACAGCCCGCCATGCTCTTCCTGACGGAGAGACAGATCTAGCGTCCAACGGACACGTCCTACCTCTAGTACCCCGGTTACGTGCTTGAGGAGAATATTCTCGCTAAAGCTGCATGTTGTCGCCGTCTGCGCTGCCTAGAGGATTCTTCCTTTCCCGTCCTCTCGGCGCATATGAACCGGGGCCTTCAGACCCGTATTTATATATCTCTATACTGACCCCATACTAGGGACACGGAGGCGACTCGGCTCTTTGAGTACATGAGTCGGGCGGTAGATCAAGCACAGGAGTGGTACCCTACTGCAGAGATGGTGTGTTTGGGGGACTTTAACTCCCACCACGACTCCTGTTTGGGATCTCCACAACTAACCATGCAGGAAGGACCGTCCACGCGTTCGCTCTTTCACACAGCCTAACGCAATTGGTAGACCAGCCTACCAGAATACCAGATATTGCTGGTCAGGAGCCCTCTCTACTAGACCTACTGCTGACCACTCACCCTGCTGACTACCGGGTTGAGGTTAGGGCGCCCCTGGGCACATCTGACCACTGCCTAGTGTCCAGAAGAGTTCAAGCGCGGTTCTACCACAACCCACGGAGGTTAAGCATCGTGTCTGGCACTACTCGTCAGCAGATTGGGACGGCACGCGCGACTACTTTGCTTCCGTCCCATGGGGGCACCGCTGTTTCAGTGAGAAGGATCTCACGGCGAGTGTTGCGGCCATTGTAGACGAGATCAGTGTTGGCATGGAATACTATATTCCTCACTCCGATGTCGTCGTCAAAAGCCGGAGACGCCCCTGGTTTAATCGCGTGTGCGCTGAATCTGTTAGTAACAAACAGGCGGCGTATCGCGCTTGCAAGCGCGACTATTACTTCACTGAATCAGAAAATCAGCCTATAACACTGCCACCAGGTCTGAAAGAGGGCATACATAAGAGCGGACGCCCAGCGCGTTACACGAGTCGGCACGGTACTAGTGCCGCATCCTACTGGGTCGCTTAACTGCTGACGATTAACCAAAGCCGTGCAATGCAACTTCTCCCAGCCCTCGCTGCCGCCGCTGCGATGCCCCGATGGCTCACTGGCGCATCAGCCGCAGGAGAAAGCCGATCTTATGGCCAACATCTTTGCGGCTAACTCCCCGATCAATGATTAGCATGCAACCACCCATGATACCCTGCATTGTATCCGTTATGCCAGATATTCACATCAGGCAGCGCGATGTGCGTTTCGAGCTGCAGTCACTCGATGTCCGAAAAGCCAGTGGTCCTGATGGTATCCCAACGATTGTTCTAAATAAAATGTTGTTATATTACTGGATAAAGAAAAGGGAGTACAAAAAGGGTTACAAATTTATTAACGGCTATTATATACAGTAAATTATATATAGAAATAAAATTTAATGAAAAGTTCAGCTAATGAAGGTCTTTAAGAACTTTCGTTTTAATTTGTCTAACCGGTATATCACTATTTGAATCACTGGTGGGTGCACTAAGTGGCCGCCGGCTAGAGTGGGCCGACGACTGTAGATGGCAGGTTAACGTACTAGCCAGCACGCAGATCCCGATGTAGAAGTTGTAGGTAATCTGAAATCTCTCGTACTCGACCGATTGTATTCCAGAGACTTGGAGAGAGGCCAATGGCAAAGGCAGCCGGTCCCTAAAAAGGGAGACCGTTCTGACCCAACAAATTATCGCCCCATTGCCGTAACTTCAGTGTTATGCAAAGTCATGGAAGGGATCCTGAACATACAATTGATCCGTTACCTAGAAGATCACTCCCAAATTAATGATCCTATGGTTTTAGACCGAAACGATCAATGGGTGATCTTCTAGCGTATGTGACGTACCTCTAGGGGGAGGCAATCGATAAATATGGCATTTGATCGGGTTTGGCACAAAGCACTTCTCTCCATACTTCCGGCATACGGTCTGCCCCGTACGTATGAGCGTAGAATCCGCGTCCTTGCAGATGGATACGCTTCGCGGTTCATGTCAGTGTATGCCGGTGTTCCACAGAGCTCCGTTCTATCGCCCACCCTCTTCTGCATATCAATGACTACCACTTTACTCTTCTACATATCAATGGCTAGTATGGCTACCACTTGGTTAATATTCATTGCTATACAGATGACAGTGCGGTCCTGGTGCTGGTCGGGCAGAAATCCATGAGATGCGTGAGAGTCTTGTCGTTGAGCTGAATCGGATTTTGGATCTCATTATTAAATGGGGTTCCAATAGGCTGGTTGAGTTTAATGCCGAGAAAACTCAAGTTTGCGCGTTTACAACAAAAATGTCCCTATTCCTTCCCACTCCCAGTCTTCAGAGCACTTCCCTCAGTTTGCGAGATGGCCTGAATATGCTAGGCATGGATATTCGCTGTAACCATAACCAACAAAACTACATCGGGAGCCTCATATCAACAGCTTCAAGAAAATTCGGAGTCCTGAACAGGGTGCGCCGGTTCTTCACGGCGGACCAGCTTTGTCTACTTTATAAGACTCAAGTTCAGGCCTGCGTGAAGTATTGCTCGCATCTCTGGGACGGCTCCGCACAATATCTTCTCGAGACTAGATAGGTTGCAGCCACGGGCTATCCATCAACAACGAAGAGGTTACCAAAAACCTGGAACCTCTTCGTGGAGACATTGGCTCGCTAAGCGTATTTTATCGCCTTTACCATGGTGAGAGCTCTGAAGAAATGTTTACCCTTATCCCACTATCTCCCTTCCGTGTTTCCTCCTTCCTACAATATGGGATCCTTCAAACGAAGCGTGAAGAAGCATCTTACGAGCCAGTCGTGACCTGTTCATAGATATATGGTTCTATCAATATTTTTAGGAGCGGGTCTCGGTGGGTGTATAACATAACATGAATCTTCTCAAAAGGGCCTCTACGCGTTGAATCCATATCCCCGTGTACGCCTATCAAATGACCGGGATAATACCCGTGAATAAAAATAAATAATAATAAGATTTGATCATACCACATAATACTGGGATCGATCTATTATCACTAACAGGACTATTGTAGTCAATAAGCCTAATAATGTATTAATAGATCGATCAACGCGCCAAGCAATCATTGTTGATATCGCTGTTCCACATGACGTTAATCTTGTGAAAAAGATAAACAAAATATCTTGATTATCTCACGAAATTACCGACTTGTGGAATAGTATGAGAAGTAATGATATTACCTCAGTGTAAACAAATGAAACACTACTTACCATCACATGCGAGTACGACGCCGCAGCAGGCTGTTGTGTTTTAGCCATTCTTCCACTGTAGCGACCGGAGCGATGAGGGTGCGGCGGTTATGTTTAATGATTTATTAAATTTTCAACAGTGGATTTATGGTCAAGTATTGACCATTGAGATGATCACTAATATATTTAATTATACTAACAGAATCTTCACAATTTTTCAGGCTGGTAAACTACAATTATATGAATTAGGCAAAAAGTATCGCAGTTATTATGCCAATTTTATCCCAGAGCAATATTATGAGAAGGATGTATACATCCGCAGCAGCGACTCCGCACGGTGCATGATGAGTGCATACACATTCCTCGCAGGCCTGTATCCGCCCACCGAGAAGCAAATGTGGCATCCAGAGATTGCATGGCAACCTATCCCTGTTCACTCTTTACCAAGGCAACTGGATAATGTAAGAATTGATATTCATTAAAAGTGTTGTAGAACTCTGAATGTATTAGTAATAATATTAGGTAGATGTACTTTCCCAGACTACTTCTCACTTCAAAACACATAGACCAAGATATACAGGCATGTTTACGCACACAAATGTCTGTCCTGTGTGGGATCGAACCCACGAGCATTGGTGGCAAATGTTTATTTTTCCATTTCTGTACATTAACTTGTAAGCCTCTCTCCTTACAATCGTGTTTCATCATTATGACTAGTGTTTGCAGTCCAGATTGTGTATCTGCTAGTACCACGACATAAAGTAGGCAATTCACCACTAAGCCACCTGTGGCCCAATTCTGCTAAATAACTGCAACTGCACGTTTACGCCTGTCACTTGAGTCGTGCAGGAATAGTGCAGTGCCGATAGGTGTATTCTACTAATATTTCCTGCACTGCAACTGTGCTGGAACAGCGCGTATGCTGCACTGCAACGGCACTGCAACTACGCTGCAACTGTTCGTATCTTGCAAGTAAACTACTTAAAACCTGAAATGTTGCCATATTTTAATCTAATAAAACTGAATTTTTATTTAATGTTGACTCCTATAGTTTCACTATTGACCTTGGTTGCCGGAGTGGAGGTATTTCTAACCGAAAAGAAGCTTTACTTAATTATATTTATCCACAAACATCTCCCAAAACAAAGCAAATATAATTCACCGCCTCAGAATATTAATTTCACTGCGTAAAAGTTGCTCAAGAGTAACCTTAACAAAACTGCAAGTAAACTCCTTCAAAATATCTGTCACCGGTATACAAATGTCAAAACAATTTATCAGAATACGATCATATTGCAGGAAACGTGCAGTTGCAGTGCAGTCCTGCAACGTTGCTGCTGTCAGATCGTTTAACAGAATACCGAAACGTCAAAATGTACGCATTTTGACACACGCCGCGCTGCAGTGCAGTTGCAGTTTTTAGTAGAATCGGCCCACTGAGCGAATGTAGAATTGCCATCATTTGTAGATTTTCAGTTTCACTGAAGACAATTATCAAGATACAGAATAAACAACCAACCCAACAGCACGCAACCTTGTTTGACATCAAACCAGGGCAAAAAGCTGCCGCACACATAAGTGGACTGCACAGCACGCAGTAGGGTACCATCAATTTCGTAACGCCTCGATATGTCCCAGTCCATGGTAAAGATACTTTCGCACAACCCTTTCAAATGCTTTCTCAAGAGCCACAAAACCGCAGAAAACCTGGTCTAGCACCAGAAGCTTTCCCACGATATTTCGGTTTAATTTCAGAATGTAATATATTTTTTATTTTAGCTAGTAGCTGGTACAAAGCAATGCAAGTTATGGAAAGCTATGTACGAAGAAGTTAAGACAGAGAAAGACTCAGAAGCTAGGTTTAGTGAACTATTTGATCAGCTCACCAAGTACACCAATCAAAGCATGCGGAGTGTATTGGAAGTGGACTTCTTGTACAGTACCCTGCTCACACAACAAGAAGCCGGTCTCAAGCTGCCTGAGTGGACAAAAAATCTCTTTCCAAATAAAATGCGAACCCCATTCATGCTCAGCCTGGCGCTATTATCTTACAATGAAACGTTGCAGAGATTGCAAGTTGGTACGTAAAAGGTTATCATAATTTCATATAAGCTGTCTATGGCCAATATAAAACCAAACATAGGGCACTGAGGTCATTTTTTGTACAACGTACGCAGGCATGCGAGCATACGTCCACCTAATATAAAATGGTTCCCTTAGCGTATAAACACCCGCAAAACAAGAAATATCATTCACGCTGTTTTTAGGTAATTTTGCTAAGAACAGGTTGCACTCGTGGCAGCGACACCTCGCGGTAGGTAGTGGTATCTACTATACTATCATGCGATAGTGCCATACGAGGTGTGTTTTACAACCGCCAGATTGCGCCAGTTGTAGCATTTTGAGACTAGTTATAAAACAGTTATGTTTACATTGCCAATGCTGTGAAAACAGGTTAAAACCGTTACAACAGCATCTGCTTTTAATACCTTATTGGTAGCCTTATTTACAGGAACACAACAATCCTAATTCGCAGAACATTACAACCTTCCAAGGAGTTGTCATTTAGTTGCAGATTTTGAGAAGTGAAAGTACCTCCCCAGTCGAGCTGCAGATGTGCGCGCCCAGACGCGCCTTCTCTTAAGTTTCCAAAAGGTTCAAGGAATATTTCATTATTTATGGTTCCCAAGTTGTGACATACTTTTCTTTAAGAGCTGTTTTTTTAATAACAATATTTTTTATTTCCTCTCACACATAATATACAAGTAATAACGGGAGAAATTATTAATAATGATTAATTTGTAGTAGAATTATTTTTGAACAAATAATAGGTAACAAATGCAATGCCAAGATCTTAATTGTCATTCCAAGGTTGTATAAGATTCTCCCATAAGGATATGAGTATGTTTCGAATCCGCTTAAAAATGAAAAATATATAGAAATAAAACAAAAGAAATATCAAAATAAACTATATTCCTTTTTACACATTTCATACAACTTCCAAACCTTACTGTGAGCTTTCATTACTGTGATCGTTAACAGCAGCAAGTTGAAGGTCTCAGTCTACCTATAGGAAACCAGGACGATCCGCTATTTTAAAATCAAATGAAAATAGTACATGAAAACCGACCAAATACGAGCTTTCGACCGAGCAAGTAAAATTATTTGGTTATTTCTTTATTGTTGTTAATCACGAAAAAATAATTACTATACACATTTGACACAAGAAAAGAATGAGTATATATGGAACCAAAATAAGCTGCTATACTACATTCAATGAAAATGACAAGCCTCTACGTATCACGGCTGACTTTTGATATCTTTATACAGCCGCATGACAGGCGGACAGGCAGACAGCGTTGTCTTAGTAACATGGTGCCCTTGGTATCTTTAAGTTATGGAACCCTAAACATATTCCAATCTTTGAATGTAAAAAATACTTCTTTTTGATTATTGATCATAACCGTATGTACAAGTTCAAAATTTGCTGTGCTATGTATTTATAAGCCGCCTTTTAAAAACCTAACATGGTTATTGTTTGATAAAATCGCAAGCCACTTGGTGTCGTCCGAGTAGTTACTAAGTTATCTCGTTCTTAATGTGTTTTCGAGTTTATATACATATTTGTAATTATCACTTGCTCGGCGGTTAAGGAAAACATCGTGAGGAAACCCACACGTCTCAGACTATTATATTCTTCGAAAGACGTGTAATCCACCCTAAGAAAGGTCTTGTTTCGCTTGTGTGTCTGACGACAGTCGCTTTGGAAACCCTTACCTTAACCTTAGGCCTAAACCCTAGTAATCCTAATGAATTAGGATACAGGACAACGCTAGGAAATTGAAGGTTTTGAGATCAGCTGGAATATCCTGTGTAGGTGTCACAAGTTGGTTGTATACTGTAAAAGAGTTAATAATGCACTTTGATCATGTCGTTTTCAAATTCTAGGTCCATTACTCGCAGAAATAAGACAACACTTCAAAGAATCCGTGAATCATGAGAACCTTGATCGGTCACTGTACATTTATTCTGGACACGACGTCAATGTAGTGTCACTGTGGCGCTCCCTCGGCTACCCAGAGTTGTTGGAACCAGAGTACGGCGCCAGCATCGTACTTGAATTGCATGAGGAAACCGAGCAAGACAGCTTCTTTGTTAAGGTAAGGTTTTAAATCTGAACAAAAATTTGTGACTAAATTGAAAAGATTCAATGTCACCAAAATTTATCCTGGTATGATTCTTTAAATGTTTATACAACGTCGGGAGGCATGCAAGCATACGGCCCACCTGATGTAAAGCGGTTTTTTTTGCCAATCGCAATGTGCGCAAATCAAACAGTGGCTAGCATTCTGTTAGATTTGCGCAAATCGGCTTACTTTATAAATATGCCGCTAATGATGAGGCGGCTTTGTAATCTTTCTTTATTGTCTCAGTGTGTCTATATCTACGTTACATGATACATATTGATATACATATTCTAAGATTTTAATCATATTACAAATTCGCAAATCAAACTAACTAAACTTAATAAGAACAAAAATATACAAATTAATGTCACAATGCTCAATTGAATAGATCTTGTTAGTATTGTTATTGGTTTATATCATTTCAAGAAACAAGGAAAAACATTTGTCAAAAAATAAATTACTTTATTACTGATTGAATCAGCGAGTTAAGACTTTACTATGGAGCCATTTGCCTGCGCGGCTCTACGCATTATTTCCTCACAGAGGGCAAGCAGTAAAACTATGCAACAATTATCTTTGAACATTAATTTTATGTTGTATTCGGAGACCTCGCAGCCCACACTACTCTCAAACTCAAACCGGAGTCTCCCGAATCTGGGGCAGTCTATCAAAATGTGTTTTACTGTCTCCGGTGTCTCGTTATCACAGATGCAGTTCGGGCTGGAAACCAATCCGAACCTATGCAAGTAAGCCCTGACGCCACCGTGCCCCGAAAAGAATTGGGCCTGTAGATTTGTAAGGCGCATGTCCCGGAAAATTCGGTATGCATTTCGTGAACATTTTTGTGGTCGCTTCGGTATTGGTCTCCTCATACCGCTTTTGCCAAGCTCGTATTGTTTGACCCCTAATATGTCGTTTGGCTACGGACAACTGGAAACTATCATATACTGGGGCGCGCTTATCTCCTAGGGCAGCTCTCTTAGCCAATTCGTCAGCTCTTTCATTACCTGATATCCCTATGTGAGCTTTTACCCACACCGGTCTCGCCTCCAAGCCAGCCTCTTCCATTTCGGCAATCAATTACCTTATCTGAAACGCCATGGCGATCAGAGAAGACGCATCTCCTATGGTTTCTGGAGACGATCGGGAGTCGGACAGGACCTTTTTTGTCTGATGCTCAGAGCCCGTATAATTGCAGCCATCTCAGTCTGATAAACGAGCAATAGTCCGCGAGACGATAATTGCCCTCAAATATCTCTGTCTCTCCACAGCCACCGCCGCGCCAACCTTCCCCTCGATTTTGCTGCCATCTGTGTATGCCCTCAGGAACTCTGAAGCCAGATCATTTAGCTCCTCCTTTGTGGTTACCTCAATGAAGCTCATCCTTTTCCTTTTTACGGGATGGGGGAGCTCCCAGCAGCCCATTCTACTTTCAAAGGTCTTCCCTGGTAGCTCTTCCATTGGTTTCCCTCTCCCGACCTCGTAAAGGGCCCTCCTTTCGATCGCCCTGAGGTCCAGCGGTAATATACCAGCCATAGCCGCAGCCGACGTAAGTGGCGTCGTCCGGTGGGCCTTGGACACTGCGAATGAGAACTGCCGAGTTATTCACGCACGCATTATAAATCGCCAGTAGTTCTTCCCCGCAGGCAATGAAAATCCTTTGGCATATGTCTGCCGTAAACTTATCTGCCCCTGGTGCCTTTTTAGGATGCATATCGAATAGCGCCGTCTTCGCTTCCTCGAATGTGAATTGTTTCACCTCTGTTTCGTTGTTCCGAGCCACGTTCTCGGCTATGGTTAATGCTTCCGTTCTAATTCTACTTTGTTGGTCTGTATCCAAGTCTCGAGTATCTGTCCGATAGAAGGTATTCATCAACTCCTGAGCAGAATCCTCAGCCGATAGAGTATCGCCGTTTCTCTGGTCTCGCAGTAACGCGTCACCTCGGCTATCTCCGCACATTTTCAGGATCCGATATAGCCTTTCCAGATGCGTTCTAATTCCTGGGTATTACAGAACTGTTTCCAACTAGACTTTATAGCAGTCTGTATCGCCTCCTTATAATTCTTTTTGGCTTCTCCGTATTCACGCAGAACGATCGGTTTCCTAATTTGGTTTGCATAACGAATTTTCTGCCGCAATCTTCTTACGTTCGCTCGAATATCAGCGAGTGCTGTAAAGCGGTTACATGTTACAAGCCTATGAACGCTTGCAATACAATAAGTATCACTGCGGTATTTTATTTTCATTTTAAAATGTTTGTAATCTGTTTTTTTATTCACAGGCATTTTATCGTAATAATACAAAATTGGAAGTACCCATGGAACTGAAACTGCCATTTTGCGATGATCCCTGTCCGTACACGAAATTCGTTGACTATATTGATAAACTCATTCCCAATGATTGGGAAGCTGAATGCCAAAACACTACCTGAACGCTTTAAGAAGTCGTTAGTATAAGTAATACTGTAATAGAGGTATGAATCTGTGTTTATATAAACATGTATGTTTAATTTTCATAATGCACCTGAGTTATGGTAGCTCGGCCATGAATATGATTTTTGCTGTCATATGTGAAATAATCAATTAGATTTAAAACCAAAACTCACAGGAGCGGAAAAAACGGAAAAGCTGGCGCACTCCTACCGCTTTTTGTATGACAGGTTGCAAAAACAAATGTTATAAAAAATCCCGTCATGGATCGCTGCCGCTTTCCCCGCTCCTGTGGGTTTTAGCTTTTACTTTATACATAGCTAGCAGGCCAGCCCTGGATCTCCTAGATGAGTAATGCTGAGTTATGAGAAATGTGAATGTCACTTGTCAGCCTGTTATAAACAAGACTACTGAAATGACTTTGATGTTGCTATGAAAATAGCTAGACCCCACGGGTAGGAACAGCATTAAAATACTACTTTGCTGCGTGTGAAAATAGTACCGAATAAGTAGAAAAAAAAAAACTATGTAGAAAAAACTGAAGCTGAACTTTTCACTTTGTAATTGAAGCCCACCAAACTGTATTTTTCACATTATGGCAGCGTCGAGTGCTTCCTTATTTATTTAATCTAGTACAACAGCGAATTTATAATGGTGTATGTTCTGTTATACAACATTTTAAAGGTCATAATAATGATCGTCGAGATGATCGATGTGATAGATAAGGTTATGTTAATAGAATCTGCAGTTAGATTATTGTGTTTACTGAAACAAATATAGTCAAATATTTTATTGTATATTATTATTGTACTATATAACGAAAGTTACCGAACCCGCCATTTATTTTATTTTAAAAGAAACCCCTTATTTTTAAGTCGATATTAGAAATGTAAGTTTTTGTATTGTGAATTTAAATGTTTTAGTGTATAGTTACAAAGTTCATAAGAATATAGTAAATATGTGTATATGAAGCTTGATTGTAAAAGATGTTAGTAGTAATATTTTGATACTGATTACAGTTATGCAATTAAGAGCATGGTATTTACAGTATGATTAATACTCTTTTACGTAGTTACGTAAAATGTTACGCTACAAAGATCAAAATGTCAACATTGACTCACTGATAGCTGTAGAACAATACTGAAGTGATATTACAATACATGTCATACTCCACAAAAAAAAAATACAACATTCTTGTTTTAGTTTCTGGAGTTAACAGTGCCGCCTCGAAACTATTTATTCCATCCAGAAATTTTTAGTTAATCTTTTTAACTTCAGAACTTTGTTTTAGCATGTTACAAAGGTCTAAAGTTAAAAAATGAAAAATATTTTGTTTGTCATTATAGAATACTGTACAAATTCTATAGCTTTATTGACTGGTCTAAGTATTTACAAAAGATAACCTAATGAACCTATTAAAAAAAATTGTAAGTTAAAAATGCTCAGAAATACAATACGTAAATGTACGGTAACGTAAACATTTCCGTGATATAAATACCTACACCTATGAGCACAAGGAGCTGGATACTAAACCATACCATTATATACCTTACATATATACGTGCCATACATACATAGTAAACAATTCCCTGGGATGAATCGTATGTGTTTTATAGAATACAATGTTATCGGACAAATTGAGTTTTTTTTTTAATTAAATATTATTTTGAGAAAAATTTGACTTGTATCGTCCGATAACGTCATGTTCTATAGACCAAAATGGAGTCGTTTGCTATTTGATCATTCTGAACCTTAACACTGATATTAAATGTTATAGATTAGTAGGTAGACACTTATTGTACTGTTTAAAGATTATAAAGTTGTTGTTTTTTATCGTGGTTATTGCATAATACATTATATTTTATGTGCAGACAGCTATTTTATTGTATAAACCCGTTATCGTTAACTTTATATTAAACTTACCTGAACTCGCTTGCCGAGGTTTTCCCTGGAGATAGAGCAGGAGGATCTTGAATGCAGTGATAGCCCAGTAGATACACAGGTCCCCGGTTCAAATCTTAACATGCACCACTAAATTCGGATTTGTCATGTGTATACCTATGTCATTTCAATCACTTGTTCGGCGGTGAAGGGAAACATCGTGAGTAAACCAAAGGTAAGAAAGGGTTTTTCCTCTGGGTTGTGGAGGTCTGACAGTAGTCGCTCCATGTTTTTAAGAGAGGTAGGGCGCATCAAAGCGGCCTGTCTCAGGAAGTACAATACCTCCACAATCACAGGAAACGGAAATCGCAGCCGAATTACAACTCCCCCTGAGGGTCGAGCCTCGAAGAAAGAACAGAACTGACACAAGCACATTTTTGCTTAAAAGGAGACTAGCAACAGCATTTTATAAACATTGTAGTTACAACCTCCGCATCCCACCAGGCGTCTCAGTGTTCTACATCTCTGCGCATCCACATGCTGCCTTCGCACTCTCCACCATACTTTCTTTTAGAACTTTCCAACATATGTCTAATTCTGAGTCTGAAAGTGGCAGATAGATTTGTGTGTGTAATCTATAAATTTATAAAAAAATATTTATAGATTTGTGGAATTTTCTATATCATATCGTATTTAAATATTAATTTCAGCTTGATAGCTCCACCCGTTCCTGAGAAAAAGGGTCTTGAAAGGGTTCCGTTTTTCCTTTTAAGGTACAGAACAGATAGAAAATTTACTGTTTTCCAAGGCAAAAGTATCGAATCGAAAGTAAAAAAAAATGACAATGCTTAATTTACGGAGTCCTCTTGTACACCGAGAGGTAGGTGCATTTCAAATCTGGGATTGGGACAAGCCTAGCGGAGTATCTGGTCAATGTCGTCATATAAGGGCGACACTAGCTTCATTTTGTAGAACGAATATCAATATGCATCCCTAATAATCGAAAATCTCCACGATACACTCTTGTCTCTCTAATTAAGTCACAAAGGAAAAAACAGGGATGTTGCTAATAAAAAACAAAGTAAAATAAATTATTATATTTCATACGTATAGTTTTTAACCATATAGTAAAAATACCTATAAATTATAGAATATTTAAATATAAAAATATTCTTACACAGGGACGGCACGATTTAAATACTCACTTGTACATAGGACGGCACAGTTACATTAAAATTATTAAATAATAACTAGTCTAAAGTATCGGTGGAATATAATGGAATAAAGACCTAAAAATCTACGATGGAATGACAGTATAAAAAAAACTTTATTTTATCAGTCTTATTAGTAGTGTTTCGTTTTTAATTCTCATCTTCGATGTACTGTGACACAACTTGCTCCATGTTTCATAGTGCATTAATTACGACTGTATATAAAAAACGGCTAATTTAAAAAATAGACACCAACCCACAATGAAACCAATATTCTAAATTCCATTTCACTGCCATCGAGCATCGATATAAAGTACTACGTACTAGAAAAGCCATCAGAAGCAAGACCTTTTAATGAAGTAAAGCAAAGGTTCGCTGCAGCAGCGCTAAAATAATCAAACGTGCAACGAAGCGATTCAAACATGGAGCGCTAGATTGCTTCCAAGATGTATTTTGTATGAACCTGGCGATAAATATTTTCTACGTAATTAATTTTAAAATGTCTGTGCCAAGCTATGTCATCCACTGGTTAAAAATTGTTTCTTTGCATTTCGCTGATTTCTTGCATTGTTAGTGCAACATCGAAATACGCACCACGGCATATTTTTCGATTAAAAACAATCGCAAGACTCGAGCTAGCAAACGACTAAATAAATTGCGGCGCGATCGCCATAATTGAATGGAACGCATTAGTGGTAAGTCTCCATCTCCTCTAGTAATTAGTACATTATATCCAGGAACCGGAAAACCCCTTCTTTTGACTAAGCCTATTAAGACGAAAACCTATTAAAATATTCACCCAATAATATGGTTACTCGAAGCATATAGATGTGGAAACATTTTTGAATAAGATTAACTGTTCCCATTATGGTGCTTACAGAGTCCAATAGGGTGTTAGAACTTCAATATTTAAACTTACAATATGGAATACTAATAAAAAAAATTTAGGACAGATTTAAGAGGAGATATAGACAGGAAGATATCTCAAAGTAAAAAATCTCTACGATAATTAGTTTACGAGATAATGCTGTTTGAAAGTGGTATTTTATCACCTGACCTGAAAACGCATCACACTAAAAGACCGCGGTAAATGCTGTCACAAGCCGTGTGGCTATGGAGAAATGTTTGGATTTCATCTAAATATTGGCTGTATTTCCGCAATTCAAGCATTCACATTGATGCTGTCATAGTAAAACATGTTCAAAATATCACATGATTGATTGATGATTCAAATTATGAAGTTTTTTTTATTATAGAAACTGTTTGATTATTTTACGATTTTTAACACCTAAACTAAAGAAACTGAACTATAAAAAAAAATATATTTTACATATTCCCTCTTACGTAGGTATAACACCTATGCCTATCTCTTTTCCATGCATTCGTATTCCGGCCATTTTTACCTTCGGTTGGGATTGAGTAAAGCACAGATACTTTTAGAGTAGATAATTCACATTTCACAAAACACTTTATATTAATTTGGTAAGCACTTACAGTCGGTAAGTGCTTACCCAAATGAATATAAATAAAGTGTAAATTAATCATATCAATTTGATTACCTTTCGTTAAGGTAGGTAAGTAAGTCGATGTATTCTAACCGAAGTCATAGGGTTTGTGAAAACAAGACTTTAAATGCCTTTAATGGTAAGTGGTTCCGGTCCCTGATTACATGTCGATGTCTGCTGCATGAATATAAGAATCACAAACAACAACTAATGATCTTAAAGCATTTATAATATAACCTACTAAGGTATCATTGTGTAAAAATGTGGCATTTATGGTTTCAGCATTATATATAAACTTTAAACTGAAACATGCAAAGCAAGACAAGTAGTTCTTCCTAGAAACCTGTCATATCTGTGACCAATTTCTGATGCATGATTACGAAATTGAATAATGGCTTGAGGACCTACCGGTTAAGTAAAAGACACTTATCAATCCACTCAACATAGATCTTCAATTTAGACTAGTGATAGCATGCATCAGCTTTAAGGCCTTCATAAATTGATTTTCATACCTTTAATCCATAAAAATCATGAAAAGGTTAATTATAAGGAATTTACGATCTCTGTTTTGAATGACTATCCAGAGGTTGATTTGATACATTGTTAAAGTATTACAGCTTATATATTAGTTACCAAAACACGTCAACACATCGCGTTCCTTGTACGCTCTAACAGCAGCATAGATTACAATGGCGATCCACAATGCAACCGCAACCCACGAAGTTATCAGAGCTAGGTGCAATGCTACGCCAGTGTTAATAATTTCACCACGGCGACTATTTAAAGTATCCTTCTGCAAGTAATCCATAAAGTCGAAAATTGCTTGACAAGCCAAGCGAAAGTGTATCACGCTGGCTTGGTCTCCGGAGGCGTGAAGATCCTGTAAGATTAATCATTCTGTTATTTCATTCTGTTGTTTGTGCTACGATACTCTATCTAATCTGTCATATAACAAAAAAGGCATAAACTTTTCTTTTTGAGACTTACAAGTAATTAATTTCAATACTGGTAACTCTCAAAAAGAAAAGTTTACGAGAGACTTTTCCCGCGCTTTTAATGAGTGATATTGTTGTTATACTTAAACTTTTTACAATTCAGTATAAAATTAGTTTTATGTGGCAATTTCGATAGTATTTTCTGACATAAGTGCTAGTGAAATTATACAGTAATGAAAAACTCAAATATAATACGTTTATGCACTTTTTGGAAGACAAGAGTTAATCAAGAAAACCTTGTAAAATCACTATCGTTTTACGGGTGGTATTTAAACTGGGTTGATTGGGTACCCTTCCCAAGTATTTTTTCAGCAAAGTTCCTGAAGCTGGAACATAGAATTAAGATTTCAAATGGTTCTAAACTGAAGACTAGGCTGTACGGGCTAGATCCCTTTGCCTTTCCCCTCGGGGATAAAAAGAACCAAAAAAAAAAGTTTACAACTTTGATGTAAAAAAAAACTTTTTCAGCTCCAGTCGCTCACAACCTACAGGTTGCCGAGTGTGAATAGGTTACTAACATTATTTACACTCATCGTGTTTGATGTGACTCATTTTTGAAATCTGCAGAATGAGATAACATTTTTTAGTATAGCACAAAGGAGAATACCCAATATCGGGTCTCTATTGCGTATTTTAACCATTCATCCAAAAATTTATTTTCAAACTGTTTGCATTACACATTGGTAACTATTATATGAGGCACGGTTAGTAATCATATCATAAACATCAGGAAAGAATATCGAGTTTGTGGAAAAATAGTGTAAATATTTATTTTATACCCCTCACAATATTTTTTCTTTTAAAAAGCAGTATTATGGTTTTCATAATACTGCTTGTATATGACATAATTATATGTGCCTATGTAACATTTTGAAGGGATAAGAGTAGCCCACCTTCATAAGAAATTTGAGGATTATCCTTTGTATATATCTAGCAAAAGGCTATGGTATAAATAGTATAAATGGTTTTACCATTCAAATCGCAGTATAAATAGTATGAATGGTTTCATCATTCAAACTATTTATGCTGCGATGTGCAACTATATAGAAATAATTTACCAGAAAAACAGTAAGTTCATACCCTCACTAAATATCCTCTATACTCAGAGCAGGTCTTCAGAAAGCCGTCAGTTATGATGGAAGCATACACCAGGTTATAGAGGCAGAATATCGCAGCAATAGATGATGTTGGGATCCAACAATAAATGACTGCGTCATTTCTTTGGGTCACTCGAGATCTTGTAGTTACGACTATAGCTTCTCCTTCACTGTAATGTTAAAATTACATCAAATATGATATAAAACTAACTGTACATCAGTTAACTTATTTACCCAAGTTTAATAAATTAGTACAGTAATTTTAATGAACTTGGGTAAATAAGGTAACATTAACTTTGATTATGAGATAGCAAGTGGAGCAAACTGATAAACAGAATCTGAAATCAAAGATATTCCTAGTCATTGAGCACAAATAGTGGTGGTGCCAGTCTTGTCAGAGTTGGAATGAGACAGGTATGGGAGGACAGTAATAAATGTACATTATGGAATTGATAGAAAATCTTATTGAAGTATGCTTAGCATATAAATTTTATTATACATCTTATCCTAATAATAATAATATATATCTTGACCAACACCTCAGAAGACTTTTGCTAGGTCACTGGACTAAAGACTGAATACAGAAGGTGACAATTTTGGGAACTGCACATATTGTGCGGAGGTTCCTTAGTCTGTCACCCTGACCACCAACGATGGCGATTCTTTTTGTATATTTTTACGATTATAATATTGTGTTTATATATATATATATATAGTAAATATAAATAAGTTAAAAAAAGAAATAAAGATATAAGTGGATAATTACATAACAAATCTATTGGCTTTTTTTATACAATGTTAGGAGGCATACAAACATACAGCGCACATGATATTAAGCAGTCAACTTATATACATATGAACACTTGGAACACATTAAGTATCACTTGCATGATACCACTTCTGCTGCTAACACAGGAACGCCTTAGAAGTTTACTGGTAATTTCACTCTCACACAGAATCACCATCCTCCAGGGAGTTATTTTTTGGCTGAGGGACTATTCAAATCAATCATCAGCTTTGCCAGTACGTAGTAAGATGACTGTTCATATCTGACGCTGGAAAGTAATATATGAAATTCTATGAAGTCAATAAACATATCTCAAACATTTTTGAAAAAATTGATGTATGTGACACTGGCAGACTACAATGTTAACAAATAATTATTTTACAAAACGGCTTGTAGAAGTAATCTCGAATATAATAATAAATAAAAACAATTTTTATTTGTGCTGTTTACAGTATGCATTATTCTACCATTGTAAAAGTAATTTCAGGTAAAATCCTTATTTACTTATTATTCAAGATACTCATCATATAAACTGAGGTGTACTTTAGATTTTATATTATGTCAGGAGACACCAGCACGATGCGCGATCTATGGTAAAAGTGGTTACATTATGTAGGTCATATATAAACTATGAATGCTTACAATAAAAAGCATATTGCTCATATGTAGCCACCCCGGCTGCTGACACAGCAACTATAACCCAAACAATAACCCAAAAAGTAATCAACCATAGTAATATTAAACTTAATAATAAACAATGATATGATGTTAAAGAATGAACTTTATTAAGTTTTTTTTCTTCCACTTGTTACCCCAAATGGTCCATTTCAAAAAATACACTTCTCTTTTTGCCCTCCTAATCTATATTCACATTTAATAATATAGAATTAAATGGTGTGGTTTCAGTTCCACCATAGACTCAGTAGCGATTGTCAGGGCAAATTTCATGTTCTCTCAAACATTATTAAATATACTCAAATCACAAGGGATTACCATAACTGAGTAGTAACAGACATAGATAAAAAACACTGGTTGTGGGATACCTATGGATATCTTTCCCTTCATGGTTGAAACTGCTTACCAGTGTCATATTTGTTGCCACATATCAATATGTTTAATTAGATAAAGTTAAATAAAATTATATCTATTGAGAACAGACTAGGAAAGTCTTATTTTGCACATCAGTATCTAGCTAATAGTGAGTTTAGGTTTTTAGAGTAGCGGGTTAAATGTGTGTTGTACATGTTCAGACTTTCAAATTTTACTGAGATAAAAACTGGACACCATAAATGTTGTGATATATGTGGCCTATTCAACAAACTTTACAAGGATAATGTATATTGTATACCCTTAATCTCTCATTACCCGCGGACCGCTTTTCCTCCAAGAAATGTATGGGAAAACGTATATAACGGGGTCTGGCCGGTTAATAAAGACTACCCTAAACATCCAGAGATCAATAGTAGAGTCAGCTGTATTATGGCCTTTAACCTGTTGTTTACCGGACGGTCGTTTACGACCACAAAATGTATGGGAAAACGTATATAGCTGATTCTGACCGGTTAATACTACAGTTTATACATTAACTCATACATAACGCCAGCAAAGTTAATTAACTAATAAATATTTTTTAACATGGCTCATCGCAATACTAAAAACGAAAATGTGGCTGTACAATCACCATACATTTGAAAATTTCCTATTTGGCTATGAGTACAATTTAGTTGTTGTTGAGTTCAGTTGAAATGCATCATGGGTTAAATAGTAAATTAAAAAATCACATAAGATCTGAAATGGTAATGAAGTATTGGTACAAAATGTAAAGAATACTAACATTTCCTCCAAAGCAGTAGTTTTCTCATCTTCAAACTGTCCAATATTGTTAATGCACACTCTGTACATGTGAAACAGTGCCATCACAATGGCATACACTATAATAGGCACAGGAGCAAATACTGCAAACAGACAATATGAATTGTGTCCACCATTGAAGTATTGGGATGTCCTAACACCATACAAAATGCATCCGCAATTGGTATTCTCAAGCCAACCTCCAGGGCACACGTTGAGAGTTGTCCGCCAATGGATATAGGGGATTGCCATGCACACAACTGCCACACTAAGTAGCACTGCGAGCAATCCGTAACACCAGCTAAGTCTTCGCTCTGTTTGATATTGATTCATTATAAAGGTTTTCGGAAAAGGGTTACAATTCTGATGTGTTATCTATAAAAGATAAGGTGATATCTGCACACAAGGGCTAAAAGTATGCGGAAGTCGCCTTGTTTTGGAAAGAAACAATTTTTTTTTTCAATGTATGCATGCACTTAATTTGTGGTCGCCATGGTTGTGATTACGGATTCTTCCTAATCCATATTTGTTTTTAATTTATAAATATCATATTATTGGTCCGGTACTTGTACACTGAAGTGACGATCTGACGTGATTAGATACAATTAAGATTACAATACACGCAGGCGGGGCGAGGAGTACAATTAATTTGATATCAAATGTTCGTTTCCTGAATCAATAGTCTCTAATTAGTAATCCTTTTCTTTATGAAAATTTAAAACACGCGTGATGTATGATTTCTTTTGTTTTAAATATCACTGCACTAACAAACGTAACTTTTACACAAAAGCAACACTTAACACTAAGATATTTTTTTATTTTTGCTTCTTTTTATCCCCGAGGGGAAAGGCAAAGGGATCAAACCCATACAGCCAAGTCATCAGCTTAGAACCCACGGAATAGAAAAAACAAGTGGAAGTGCTAAGTAGGCGTGGCGCGCCTGCCACAAGTAAGCGTTGTTACGCATAACTACGCTTATTTGATTCCAGTCGCGTTCTAACATTGTGTTCACTAGCATTCTCGTGACATTCTATAATTTTCTATAATTACGTCGTATTGTTCCATTTTGGAATGCAAGAACGATAGTAGTAGAATAAACCTTAATAATGGAGGTGTTTCGTACCATTGATAAGTACGATTTTATTTGTTTTCTATACAAATCTTATTTATTTAATTTTACTAATAATTTAATAAAACGTCTAATTAATAAACAACCTTATCACAATGAAATAAAGTCTACTTTGGATTGAGTGTACTGGTTTTCCTTCTCGAAAGTTCTTCGCTACTCTGCCTGAGTAGCGAAGCTAGTGTTGCGTCGATTCCAATACAAATTTATCGATAAATAATATGGCATATTATTTTATCTAAAACACACAACGGCCCACCTGATGTAAAACGGGTACCGTAGCCTATTAACGCTTGCCATATATTAAGTATCACTCGCGCGATGCCTCCTCTCCTGCTTTCACAGCAACTCCTTGGGAGCATACTGGTGACCTCACTCTGAAGCAGGAACACAACAACCCTCTAGGGAGTTGTTATTTGGCTGCGGTTTTCTGTGAGGTGGAGGTACTTCCCCAGACGGGGTGCTTTGATGCGCCCTACCTCTCTCAAAACATCCAGACCAAGACAAACAGACATGTTCATTCACACAAAATGTTTGCCTTGTGTGGGAATCGAACACACGAGTGTTGGTGTCAAAGTTGCGTCATTCACGACTGGAGTCTTAATTTGTTGAATGAGTACTAAGGTATCTATCGATATCGATAATGTAATTCGATGTACACAATTGAAGCTGCACTGGTCGAGTAGCAATAGAAATGGGGCAAACGACACAAATGTTAAACTTATGACTAATATTAATTAAGTTTATAATTGATTCCATAGATAACACCGCCATCTATCGTCGAGTAACAGTATTTGCTCGATAATCAAACCCAGTCTGACTTGAGATTGCAAAACATCGTAAATACATTCTGTACTCTAGCAAAATATACTTTATTCAACAACGTGAAGGTATATTTTCAAATGTAGCATTTGTTGATTTCAGCTACTTTTGACTAAAACAAAAACGACCAATCATAGCTATTGTTTATTTGTAGTGCAATATAGGATAATAGGTTTACTAGTGTGAGTTTGGCGACAACGGTTTCTATACCAACTTCGTCACTTAGCACTTCCACTTGTTTTTTCTATTCCGTGTTAGAACCATTTGAAAATCTTAATTCTATGTTCCAGCTTCTGGAACTGTGCTGAAAAAATATTTGGGAAGGGTACCTCGACCCAATTAACCCAGTTAAACTACCACCCGTAAAACGATAGTGATTTTTACAAGGTTTTCTTGATGAACTTATTCACGTCTTCTTAAGAGCGTGTTATATGTATACGAGCGTGTTATATGTATACGTGTTATATACGTGTTATATTTGAGTTTTTTCATATATAACACGTTTATGCACTTTTTGGAATCGTATAATTTCACTATCACGTATGTTACAAAATACTATCGAAATTGTCACATAAAACAAATTTTATACTGAATTGTAAAAATTTCAAGTAAAAGAACAACGTCACTCATCAAAAGCGCGGGAAGAAGTCCTAAACGTATCTAATCTAAAATTATAAATAGGACAACCAATAATGTACAGCCAGATAAAATACGGCCTGATAATGTATTACCAATAATGCGGGGCTATGCATATGAAGGAGCCAAGGTCATGAATTATTGAGTGCGTGCATTATTGACTTTACCTCTCAGATGAACTACTGCTCCTATACCTACATTATTTACAATAGGCTATGTCTAGCGGCCATACAATATCAGTCCAGTCCGTATTGATATTGTATTGTACTGTTGCTATTTCACAGCAAATTAAGAAGATTGCATGCTGTAGCACCGGTTGACACCGTATTTAAAGGATCGCACTCTACTCAAATATAACACGTTTATGCACTTTTTGAAAGATGTAAATAAGTTCACCAAGAAATCTTTGTAAAAGTCACTATCGTTTTACGGGTGGTATGTAAACTACAGGATTGGGTCTGGGTACCCTTCCCAAGTATTTTTTAAACACAGTTCCTGAAGCTGGAACATCTAGAATTAACATTTTGAAATGGTTCTGGACCTTAGACAATTCAATAAAAGTACTCGCCCTACGCGTGATTCAGTTAGTAAATAAATCTGCCATTTTTGACGGGGGACGAGGTAACTACTACATAGAAACGAAAATTATGTTTTAAGGAAATGTCAACCTTATTTCGAGGCGTCTACAGTTCAAAGTTATTTTCTTACCGCTGCCTGCCATCTGTCGTGGAATAGCTGAACTTCTTCGTAAATCGAAGCTGGTAGATTCAAAATTACGAAACGTCTTATATACTTATTTTGTCTTTAGCTAAATGAACTCTAATATACAGCATAAGGACTGTTTTGTTATGCAGTTTGTGTAATTTTCGCTAATTTGGGATAGGAGATATGCGACCAAAGTCGCGGAATATGATTCGATTGCATCAGTACTCAATTATTGAATCGGTTTCTCATGTATTAATCGTTATCACACCATTTCAATTTCTTTTATATGAAAGCAAATAAAATAATACTTGCATGTGAAAGGTAACTCAATATTTTAGCAAACAAGAAATGTTCGACCTTTTTTTGCATGACATAACTGCACAGTTTGGCATTTTTAGTGTAACACTTTATGATGTTACCTGAGCGATAACGATTACAAGACTGTTAGAGAATCGATTACGCACGAAGTATTTATGCGTGCAATGGATCATAATATCTTGTACCATGACAGAGGGGAATGATCCTACGAGGCTGGTCCTTTAGTAACATGTCTCTGTTCTGAACTGATGACTTGGCTGTATGGGCTACTTCCCTTTGCCTTTCCACTCGGGAAACAAAAATTAGGTATCCTTCCTCTGAGATACGACATGAATCTGTTCCGTCAACGGTATACTTCCTCTGAGGTCAACATAGTCAAATTAAAGTGCTTTCCACGAAAGAAGTCCCACAGACGCAGCGATGTCGTCGCCAGACAGTGTGTTGCCAACATTACATTAAATTGTAATTATTTTTCGAATAGGTAGATTGAATTTTATAATAGAACGGATTACATATGGACGAACTGGTAATATTTGATATATAAATGCTTAATATTATATAACCAAATAAAATAAAAAAAGTTTTATATATTTTAAATTTTTATTGCATATTTGTGGTCATCAAACGGAATTATTCCAGACATACTGCAGTCACTATCTGAATCATCCATAATATCACTGTTCTGATCTGACTGTGTTTCGCTGTCGCTTTCAGTACATATAATAAATCGGTGTGCATTGTACGTTCCAATCTTCTGGAATTACACTGGCAAACGCGTCTTCCGTAAATTTTACAATTTGCTTCGAATCTTGGGCCACATTCTTTTCTGCCACGCGTCTTTTCACGAGACTCCATATTTTTTCTATTGCCTTCAAGTCGCAATGATATGGTGGCAGTTTAAAAGCTCATCGACAGCGTAAGTCGGTGATCCTCTATTTCTTTAATTAGACCAAACAGTACTGGTTTTGTCCAGCTTTCTTCAAAAAATACGCCCTTTACTCGCAACCACTTCTGCATTTCAAATTTTTAAATTTGACATGGTCGGGCCTTTGTTTATTTGGGTACAGTGATATGGAGCATTATCCATAACTACAAGAGACCTCTCTGGCAGATTAGGTTAGGTTAGGTTAACCTTTTCAATCATCCACTTTAAAAAATTCGTAGAATTCATGTCATCATAATAATCAGAGGACTTTGACTGCGATTTGAAAATTAATAATCCATTATTTATGGAACCGTCTTTAGAACCGGCATGAGCAATTATCCACCTAATTCCAGCAGAATCGGAAACTAAAACTCCTGGCTCTTCATCACTTTGCCAACAACTTTTTGTATGGTAGGTGTTGTGAATGTATGTTTCATCCAGAAACACCACAGGTCTTTTATCAACTGTTCTGTTTTTTCGCATTCTCTCGATGTATTTAGCACGCCACGCAGTTATGTCATAACGCTCCAAAAGTATTTTTCTCTTGGATTGACATCGTTTGTATCTAAAACCAATTCGATGCAAGATTCTATGCAGTGTTGTAATGCTGCCTTGAAAATCAATATCCTGTTTTAACACTGCCCGTAACTTGTTTAGTGTAGGCTGTTCTTTCTTAACAGTATAAAACTATTGAATTTTATGACGGATGGCACAAAGATCAAAATCGTCTAAATTATTTTTTTTTGCATGTGGTCGACTATTCCCAGGTGTAACAATTTTCTTAGCCGAATTTGAAGCTGTTGTTCCTTCTTGAGTTACTCTTGATACGGTTTTCTCAGAAACACCTGCAAAATATTTTTAATATTATAGCTATACGAAAATGTAGTCTCATTTTACATTTCAGAAATGAAATGTAAAAATTATAAAATTTAGTATTTAATTATTTTAAAGTTAAAATAATAAAGTGAAATTTTACACTAGCGCTATAGCTAAATTATATTTCCCAAGCAAAATGGTAAATATCACTTAACTAGCAACCCCAAATCTGTACCTGTCATGGCGGCAACTCTCTTCCGAACATTGTTGAATGGAATCAAAACATCTTGATTCCGCTTTTCTTGTTCACAAAATTCCTTCACTTTAAGTATCATTTCCCGGGCAGCACTTTTACAACTTTTGGCATTGTAAATAGCACTTTAACTACGTCAAATCAACAATAATCTCACCAGCGTCCGAACACAGTAACAACATCTGACAATGACATATGGCCGATCGGTCAATTTTAGTTCCACATTTTGCCGTGGGACTTTTTTCGTGAAAAGCACTTTAAGAACAAATCAACCAAGACACACGGCTTCTTCCCGCGCTTTTGACGAGTGACATTGTTCTTATATTTGAAATTTTTACAATTCAGTGTAAAATTAGTTTTATGTGACAATTTCGATAGTGTTTTGTAACATAATTGCTAGTGCAATTATACAACAATGAAAAAACTCAAATATAACACGTTTATGCACTTTCTGGAAGACGTGAATAAGTTCATCAAGAAAACCTTGTAAAATTCCTATCGTTTTACGGGTGGTATTTAAACTGGGTTGATTGGGTCGAAGTAACCTTCCCAAGTATTTTTTGAGCACAGTTCCTGAAGCTGGAACTTAGAGTACGCGCCACAAAAGAAGTCCCGTAGACGCAACGCTGCAGTCGCAAATCAAAATGTTGCCAGCACTGTATTTTTATTTTACTTCTTTGTATTTCTGTAGTAAATTCCTCCACGCTAGTAATCTATACTATAATAAAATTGTAACTGAACGATGTCTGTACATTGGAAATATTTAAATAAGTTTGTGGGGGGTATGAGTAAATAAAAAATAAAAGCCAAAATCAGAAATTAAAACTCCTTGGTCTTCGTCACTTTGTCAACATTTTTTCACATGATATGTGGGGTGAACATATGTTTCATCTAAAAACACAACAGGCCGCTTATCAACTAATCTGTTTTTTCTCATCCTCTCTATGTACCTGGCACGCCAATTATATCATAGCGTACCAGTAAAACTTTCTATTTTGATTGACATCGTTTAAACTGAAATCCAATTGTTTTCAATATTCTTCGTAGTGTTGTGTTATTTCCTTTAAAATTTATATCTTGTTTTAAGTCAAGTCTCAATTTATTGACAGTAGGCAATTCCTTTGTCACTAAACAGAAGAAATGTATTTTTTGACGTATGACTGAAATATCAAAATCGTCTCAATTAATTCTTTTAGGATGTGGCCTACTTTTTCCCGGTGTCACAATTTTTGGTTTTTGATTGCTCGTTGTCGCAATTTTACCTTCACTAGTAATTCTAGTAACAATGTTTTCTGAAACACCTGTAACCAAAAGTTATAAAATGTATATACTGACTAATAGGTGTCATGTCGTTCTAAGTATATAGTATTCAACTAGTTAGGCTAGGTATACTCCAATCAAAATGAAAAACAAATAAATAACACCAAAATTTAGGGAAGCTTTATCATTTGGCAACCCCAAATATCTGTCATGGCAGCGACGCGAGCTCGAACGTTTTATATATAATTAGAACGTCATTGTTCTTCCTTTCTTCTTCACAAAACTCATTCACCTTGAGAATCATTTCTCTGCCTTCACTTTTTATCACTTTTGGCATCGTAAAAACTGGAACTGACCAAAAAAATACTCTAGAAAACACTGACCCAAACGAGACGAACAAATGTCAAGCAACGACATCATGGCGGGGCTGTCATTTTTAGTTCCCTGTTTTGTCGCGGGACTTGTTTCGTGGCGCGGACTCTAGAATTAAGATTTTCAAATAGTTCTACACTGATGACGTGGCTGTATGGGCTAGATCCCTTTGCCTTTCCCCTCGGGGGATAAAAAGAACCAAGACACACTCCAGAACAGAAAGACACAATACAGTAGTTCATTCAAACTTCTTCCCGCGCTTTTGACGAGTGACATTGTTCTTATACTTGAAATTTTTACAATTCAGTGTAAAATTAGTTTTATGTGACAATTTCGATAGTGTTTTGTAACATAAGTGCTAATGAAATTATACAGTAATGAAAAAACTCAAATATAATACGTTTATGCACTTTTTGGAAGACGTGAATAAGTTCATCAAGAAAACCTTGTAAAAATCACTATCGTTTTACGGGTGGTATTTAAATTGGGTTGATTGGGTCTAGGTACCCTTCCCAAATATTTTTTCAGCACAGTTCCTGAAGCTGGAATATAGAATTAAGATTTTCAAATGGTTCTAAACTGATGACTTGGCTGTATGGGCTAGATCCCTTTGCCTTTCCCCTCGGGGATAAAAAGAACCAAAAAAAAAAAAAAGTAGTTCATTCATACGCCTGTCTATGAGTACATATTCTTTGGTGGAAGGGAAACATGCCAATGCTGCTTTCTTTTATTTATAAAATGATACTATAATGAAGATTAATAGCAAGACTAAAATTATAGGACGCAATATTATGTTAGTGCCTTACAAGAAACAACACGTACCAAAGTAAGTTCACATCTTTGGTTTTCAAGTTAATAACAGTGACGGATCTCACCATCTAGTCAAATATGTCCTAAAGTTGTGATAAATTTCATAACAATCTTGGCTTTGTGAGGTTTTCTCAACAGACTACAACATGAGGTTTATCAAAAACCGGCAAGTGCCAGTCGTACTCATAACTTTATTATATTTAATTATTTGTTGTTATGGCGACAACAGTAATAACAACACAGTCTGTGAGAATTCCAAGAGTCATCCTATTATGGTTCAACAGGTACAGCCGCCCTCAAGAGTCTGAATGTACATTGTATTGGTACAGCCCTTTGACAGATTCTTAAGCAAACAGACAGACAGACACAATGGAACCTTAGTAATAGTTCTGTTAGCACCTTTTGCATATGCAACACTAAATTGGATGTGATGATATGTACTTAAATAGGTGCCTACTGTTAAACACATTTCGTGATAATTATCTAAGTACAGTAGAAACTCGATTATCCGGCCCTCAGTTATACGGATTCGCGATTATCCGGACTACCAACCGTGACCTATTTATATGTACCTACAAGTCGAATTTATGCAAGCATGAACGTGTCGGAACTGGCATATCCAGCCTGCGCCCTGTGGGATCGCTGTCCCATCGCTGCTGAAGTGCTGAGTTTCGTTATTGTTTTAGTTACTTTGCAATTGTGACTCCACTCTGATGTGCGTGTCATGTCAACATATTTAAAAATGTCAAATCGTAAGAGAGTGGTGTTATCGCTTAAAGAGAAGATAAATATTATTGATTCATTAAAAAAAGGAGAAACCGGTTATAAGTTAGCTGATAAGTATGGTGTAGATCAACGATAAGTGATATTAAGAAGAATACCGATTCAATTTTGTTGCAGTTGCAGGTGTACGCAAATTAGATAATGAAGACGGGTCTATGATACTACGAATTCCATGACGTGATTTAAATCTATACAATCATCCTTTACTTACCCCAAACGATTCATCGCCACCTAATTTTTTATTTAATTGTAATGCTTTTTCAGAGAACAAAGGACCAGATATCGGTTGCCCAGTTGATCGTTTTTTGTTTACTACATCGGAAAATTGTTGTAATGGTTGTACAGATTTAAATCACGTCATGAAATTCGTGAATTGTAAATACAAGGTGAAAAAATCTCAGCTAATGTAGATTCAGCAAATTCTTCTGAAGATGATATGCACAAAACTGCTTTTCTTCATACATTAGTTCGATTATCCGGATTTTCGATTATCCGAATGTCTAGATAATCACATAATGAGTGTTTCACTTCAAATGGAGTTCTAATCAAAAGGTATCATGTTAAAGCTAATGTCTTAAGAATTCCACTATAAATATGGTTTTTTTGGATAGGGAAGCGTTTGTGAAACCCTGTGTGTAATAGAAGAAGCTTGTGTTGATTGACTAATGTTTTATTATTATTCTCAATTTATAAAATTATTTATGCTGGCCTAAATTTAAAAACTAAAATGTCTATTTCAACCACTTTCAGCAACAATTTCTGATCACAACACAATAAATGTATTCAATGAGTTTATGTGGTTCCATTAGAACTTCTCAACAGATAGCAATAAGAATTGTTAAGGAAAGTATCAAGTTTGAGCTCAATTGATTTGTTAGTGAACCCATTACCAATGCAACAATTTTATTAAATTTAAACAAAGATTATTCCTGTATGGCAATTCTCAGCATCTGAACTCGTACAATACTTGACGTAGTACTGGATTGTCTGCTTTGAAGAGCTGGGTCTCTTCGACAGAAATTTTATGAAGGCAACTGTCAAGTTGTGGAACAGGAACTGGGGTTCTTCAAATAGGGCATGTAGAGACCTCAGTAGCATAGTAAAATCAAATAAGTAGGTTATCTTCACACATCGAGTACGTAACCTAATAGAGACGAAATGTTGCTTATTTTGTTTGACAAGTAATTCCGCCAAATCATTGTGGTAACCGCTGTGCTCCGATTGGCCGACGCTAGGTCGTACGTCACCCTAAACTTGGGCACGAGAATATTATTATCGATATTGGTAAATAGACGGGGTGTATGGGCATGCGATAGTATATTTATACTAAAATATTTGTTTTGCTATGGTAATAAATGTAAACATGTAATAATAAACGTTATAACTGAAACAGTTTCTACGTATTGCAAGAGTTCATAGGATACGGTAACCGCTTTACATCAGGTTGTTCATATGCTTGCATGCCTACCGCCGTTGCATAAAAAATACTATTTAGTCAAATTTAATACGTTAAAATTTTTATTATGTACTGAATTATTTTTTATTAATTAATAGATTAAATGTATTTTTATACATTTACATTGACCTAGTAAAAACAATACTCAGATCAAGATAGTAAGAGCGCATCAAAGCAGTCCGACTAGGAAAGTACCGCCACGTCACAGAAAACTGTAGCCAAATAACAACTCCATGTAGGGTTGTTGTGTTCTTACGAGTGAGTGAGGTTACCAGTGAGCTCCTAAGAAATTGCTGTGCTATCAGCAGGGGTGCCAACGCACTAGTGATACTTCATGTATTGCAAGTGTTCATAAGCTGTTGTAACTTTACATCACGTTTAATCCTCCCGCCATTGCATAAAAAATACTATACTTGAAGTGTGTATCTAATATTTATTAATGTATATAAAATTATAAAAGCAGTACAGCACTAGTGACAAGTGTAATAAAATCGAATGAGATAACGTAATGGGTTGCGCCTAAGATAAAACGAGGACGCATAGATGACGCATCAATTGTTTCATTTCTCTTGACCAATTTAACTTGAACCGCGTCAATATGGACGTAAATTGTACAAATTTATTATATACCATTACTTAACGGTGAAATGTGATTCCATCTCCTTTTAAGTTCGATTTATTACTATTTTTCCCACACCACCGAATAGCAAATAACGCCATTGTAAAATTAGTTTATAAGTAATATCAATATCTCGGAATATACGACAAAGTACACACAGGTCACTTGTTGGTGATGTACTGTTTTAGTGTTGGATAGCGTTGGATGTTTATAAGTACAAAATCACTGATCAGTTTCGGATATGGACGGCCCGCATTACGGCTCTATTAGATTATATACTCGATGTCTTCATAGATACGCACCGCGTTTGGTTTGTATGTGTGCGCCATACCATCCCCTACGTATGCGTCGTCGCACGCACACACAGACAGAATTTATCGCTGCTAAAGGTACAGTCGTGACTACGCCGTGCTTAATATCGCACGCGCCCACGCACGCACCGCCGCTCCTCTCCCGCTCGTAATAATTTGTACGTGTACCTACCTACTTTAACTACATATTCGTAAAGATGGCTAAAAAGTAAAAAAGTTTTTTTTTGTATCAAATGTGTAATTTTGTTATAAAATCACAAATTTCCTACAGGATAAAGTACTTTTAATGCCCATCATTTTAGGCTACTGTAAAAATATTAAATTTCCGAATATAAAGATTATAATTTTGATAAGTGTAGTAAATGAAAAAGTAAAAAAATAGTTTAATGTAAAAAAAAAATGGGTGCGTGTACTTACGCGCGTGAGAAGTTATACTTTTCAGGCATCATTAAATAACAAATCCCTGGAGGGATGTTGTGTTCATGCGAGTGAGTGACGTTACCACTTCACAGGCAACTGCAGCCAAATAACAATTCCCTGGAGGGTTGCTGTGTTCATGCAAGTGAGTGACGTTACTACCTCACGGAAAACTGCAGTCATATAAAAATTCCCTGGAGGGATGTTGTGTTCATTTGAGTGACGTCACGAGTAAGCTCCTAAGGAGTTGCCGTGTTAGCGGCAGAGGTGGCAATACGCGAGGCATACTTAATGTATTGCAAGCGTAAACAGCTACAGTGACCACTTTAAATTGGGTGGATTGTATGCTTGTTTGTTCATGCGAGTGAGTGACGTTACCACCGCACAGAAGTCTGCAGCCAAATAACAATTCCCTGGACGGTTGTTGTGTTCAGGCGAGCGAGTCATGTTACTACCTCACGGTCAACTGCAGCCAAATAACAATTCGCTGGACAGATGTTGCGTTCATGCGAGTGAGTGACGTAACTACCTCACGAAAAATATGCTCAATACTGCAGCCGAATAACAATTCCCTGGAGGATTGTTGTGTTCATGCGAGTGAGTGACGTTAACACGTCACAGAAATCTGCGGCCAAATAACAATTCCCTGGACGGTTGTTGTGTTCAGGCGAGTGAGTGACGTTATATGGCTGCAGTTTTCCGTGAGGTAATAACGTCACTCACTTGCATGAACGCAATAACCCTAAAGGGAATTGTTATTTGGCTGCAGTTTTGAGCATATTTTTCGTGACTTAACGAGCGGTTTAGCGGGCAGCTTCAACCTGTTACTTTTGTGTTACAGTATCTTAAAATTTCACTCATCATTTTTTAATAACGCGCCTAAAGGAGGAAAAAAGGAGGAAAAAAAATAATTAAGAAAAACTTTGTATTATAGATCCCTGATGATTCACCTACAGGGGAAAATTGTTTTGTATATAGATAGACTATGCATTTTTGACGATTGTATAAACTATAAGTGACATCCCTACGTGTTTAGGCTATAATCCTTCGCTCGGGGGTCGAGTCGGCCTACTTGTTTGATTATACTATGTCAGTAGTCAATGCACAAGCTGTGAAACACTACCCTACTATTTATTATTTCGAAAAATTAAATATTTAGTTAAGTAAGAGTAGTATCGAACATAAAAGTATACTGTTTGCAGATGATACAACATTAGTAGTGACATGCGACAATATTGATACATACGAAGCTGATATTAATAAAGCACTTCATGATGTAACGGTTTGGATGAATGCAAATGACTTACAAGTTAACACAAGTAAAACTAATTTCATTCAATTCTCGTCTTACAACTCAAACTAGACAACATTGAATGTAAAAAATAACAACGACAAAGTCGAAAGGGTTACTACTGTAAAATTTCTTGGTTTGGTTTGGGTTGAACATTAAAATTGGAATCAAGTATGTAATAAGCTAAACCGTTTTGTTTTTGCCTTGAAACGACTCAGGCAAATTATTTCAATGGAAGCCTCAATTACCGCTTATCATGGTTACATGGCATCCGTGCTTAGCTATGGCCTAATCACACGGGGAAATTTGGTTGAGATGGATAGAGCCTTCAAGGTACAAAAAAAATGTATTCGTGCCATATGCAATGCCTGGGTGGATGACAGCTGTAAACCCCCGTTTAAAAGACTCAACATCCTTCCATTGCCATGTTTATACATACGAGACATCTGTGTATTTGTGGCATTCCATCCAGAATTTTGGCGCAAAAGAAGGGACGTTAACCAAAGACAAACTCGAGCTATTATCATGAGCAAATTGTATCAACCCACATGCCAGAAAGATATTTATAAAAGAAATGTATACAATATGTGCATATACCTCCAACAACTTGGTTGAGTTTAATGCCAATAAAACCCAGGCGTGTGCAATTAGTGCCAAGGTTTCTCCATTCCATCCTCTTCCCTCTCTTCAGAGCACCCCTTTGCAGGTACAAGATAGCCTTACCATCCTCGGCATCAACATTAGAGGTGACCTCAACCCCAAAGACTATATCGAGAGCGTTATTTCCATGGCCTCTAAAAAACTCGGAATCCTGAACAAAGTGAGACGGTTCTTCACGCCTGAGCAGCGCTTCCTTCTATACAAAGCGCAAGTTCGCCCATGCGTGGAGTACTGTTCTCACCTCTGGGACAGGTCTGCCAAATATGTACTTTACGCTCTCGACAGAATGCAGCGCCACGCTATACGCATCATAGATAGCGCTCAGGTCACTAACTCCCTTGAACCTCTTCAGCTGCGTAGGTATATAGGTAGCTTGAGTGTTCTCTATCGTATCTATCATGGGGAATGTTCTGAGGAGCTTTTTGACCTCGTCCCTCCTTCTCCTTTTCTCCTCCGGAGTACTCGCGCTGGACTAAAATCACATCCACATAGAGTTGGGTTGCTTACCTCCCGTACTAAGAAGTTCGGCGACTCGTTTCTTTGTCGGACTATCAAAATGTGGAATTCGCTTCCGGCGCATGTGTTCCCCACTTCCTATAACCCCAAGTCGTTTAGACGTGGCGTGAAGAGGCACCAAGGGGGGGGGGGACAGCTAGCACAGCACTAATCACTGAGATGGCTGTTCTCGCATCTGGTTCTTATTGACGCTTTCCTTCAGGCGCGATAGGGACATTTTGATAGGCTACATTGAAATATATATATATATATATATATATATATATATATATATATATATATATATACCTATTTAATCTGCTTCCCAATGACATGAAGCTACTGGAAGGTAAAGCCCTTAAGCCTATATTGACTAAGTGGCTATTGAAACAGTGTTTCTACTCCACAAAAGAATACATTGACCATTGTAAGTCAGGAAATAAATAAATTCTATTAATGCATATTACATACATAATGTAAATGATATTTGTAATGTAACCTTAAATTTTATTAATACTATTTTCTTTTGTAATGACGTGATATTTATGATTTGCATGCCTGCTATCAGGCTTAATACACGGCACTGTATGTTAAAATAAGACCTTTATGTAACTGTATTAGCAAATAAATGATTATGATGATTATAAGTTCTACTTTTATAATAATATCTGCTTAATTTTAGCAGATAAATAATTCAATTAATAAATGATATGCATATACTTGATTTGTAGGTATCACTTGTGGATGAAGTCTGAAGAACTCCAGAAACTTACTGCTTCAGAACCATTAACTTTAGAGCAAGAATATGATATGCAAAAATCTTGGCATGATGACGAAGATAGTAAGTAGTGTATTCTTTTTCAATTTACGACCGAGAAATGCTAATTTTCCACCCTGTGGCGGGTGCGGTGTGTCATAACCAAAAAAAGATATCCATTGACCTAACATATTTCAACTGTTCCGAATGCTGTATTGGCAGGGGTTATTGACTTGAGGCTTTCTGAGTTGCATTAGGTTTTGACACGACACTGAGGTAGTGTCGTGTCAAAACCTGTCGCTTTCGTATTTCATCTTACATCAGCGAATTATCACTATAATATAGCCCCAGATGAATGATGCCACATACAAAAGCTTGTTATTAATAAATTACACGAATACTTAAAAACTATTGAATACTGTTGAAGAATTGTGCTTCTGCTTTATATTGAAAGTTAGTCAACCGGCTAAGATTGTACAGACAGTAGATAAAAGTACAAACGAAGATTGTTAACATTAAACATTTTTTTTTATTTATGGCCAGTCAAATAAATTAATGGAACACGAATTTTTTAAAAGCAGCACATAAAACCGCGCGCTTGATCAATTTTAATTTAGTAATCCTAAATTCGTCGATCTTATTCTCTGTAGACAGCTATCGAGATAAAGAATAAACAGCCTAGTTGACAAAACTGTTTGACACTAATTTTGACATCAAATCAGGGTGACATGTTGCCATCTATTCGCACACATGCTGAGCCATCCTTGTAGGTCAAGACAGACACAGCACCGAGCAGTGAGCCGTCAATCCCATATCTCGGCAATATGCACCACAGTTATTTTCGCACAACCCTATCAAATGCCTTCTCAAGATCCACAAAACCGCAGAAAACTTTCTGGTCTGTGGCCAGATGCTTCTCTACGATATTGCGGAGCGAGAAAACTTGATCCGTACATCCCCTTCCATTTCGGAATCCTCCCTGTGCCTCCCACAGCATTTCATTAGATTTCACCCTCATTCTCATTTCAATTATCTTTCCATATACTTTTGCTTCTAAGCTGATCAAACTGATGGCCCTATAGCTGGCGCAGTCCATGTGTGTTCCCTTGCCTTTATACAAGGGAACGATGACTTCGCGTCCCCAGTCCATTGGGACCCGTTCCAGTTCTCCAGCATAGGTTGCATAAGTACCAGAAGGCGTCCCGGACGTAAGTGCCACCTAGTTTGATCATCTCAGCTGTGATCATATCAATTCCCGCAGACTTTCCATTTTTCAAACTTCGTATCGACCATTCTATCTCATCCATAGCTATACCTTCATCGGACGCCGTCAACGTGGAGTGAGCATCAGACTTACTCTCATTGTCAGCATCCAAAGCATATTCATACATTTCTTCAAAATATTCACTCCACCGTTCTAACAGTTCCTGAGTGTTTGTAAGAATGATACCAGCTTTAGACTTAATCTTGTTCATAATGGATGCGCAAACTACTCCGAGACTTCTATAAATATATCACCTAAAAATTTAGTCCTATAAACAAAACTCAAGTATCAAAATGGGTCACACAAAATAATAAAGCGCTCAAGTTTCACACAGAGAGACCATGCGTTGTAGTGTGTGTGTGTGTAGCATCTCGCCCTATTTACGATCGCTGAAGTTTCGAGTTGCGTTAGATTAGGTGCACGCTCTTAGCTGGCTTATACGGCACACAAATAAATGATTATCACAAATAATAATTTAATGGGTGAAAAGTAATGTGTCATTTTCAGATATATACTATCACATCCCGAGATACAATAATAATTAAATAAACCTTGCTTATTACTCATACCTATGTGTTTAAATCCGAAACGGGCGTCAGTCTGTCTATCTATGTCATGATGTGTGGAGATGAGGAAGTTATCTAAGTATGAATACCCTTATTAGGGATTACGTAGCTCAGGGTGTGATTATGACATAAATATAATTAACTTAGGTAAAAATGTCTAGAACAAATTTATATGTGAATTTATCATTCTTTACTTTGTTATTATTGTAAGTTAATAATTATTATATAATGTAAGACGATTTTAATTCAATTTCTTTTTCAGAGTGCACTTTTATAATAATACTAAAAGGAAATCATGACAATGAAATAGGTTTGTAGCCTCTGACACTTAATAACATTTCTTGATATACCGCCATGCAGAGTTGTTGAAATAATTTTATAAATAAATGAACTCACATCCTATATCACTTTCACATTTTACAAAGTGCAAAAAAATTATGAAATTATGGAATAGACGCTGAACGTTTCCATTTGTAAATATGAATCTGTGAAGCAGATACTTTGGTCTAAGAATGTTTTCAACACAAGGAGTATTAATTATCCCAATTAATATTTGTATTATGTGTGCATATTACTCTGACCATTCTTGTGTATTTTTAGATGCAATGATTGGAGATACAAATATATTTATTACTGACAAGGAAAAAAAAGTTGGAGAAATTGAAATCATGATAGCAGAACATACCGCAAGGGGCAAGAAACTTGGATGGGAGGCGGTAATCCTGATGCTGCTTTATGGCATACAGTATATTAAATTAAAAATGTATGAGGCTAAAATATCGTTATCCAATACCATAAGTATTCAAATGTTCAACAAATTGGGGTTTCATGAGCAATCTACAAGTGAAGTATTTCAAGAAATTACGTTAGTAAAGCATGTTACAGATGAATGGACCGACTGGATGAAACATGAATTTCCATTTGAATTACAAACTTATGAAGGAGAAGAAAATGAATACGATTAAAGTACATGAAATATGTATATTTAATAATATTGAATTACCTTCACAGAATTATGACTCATGGTATGTCGTTATGGGGAAAGGTGACAACATTAAAAATGTTAAACATGTCTAATTGGCCGCGAGGACCCAATGTTAAATAAAGAATTATTTTGTTTTTTCATAATACATATTATTATGTTGGTTTTTATCGTTTTCAATTACAACATTGTTAGTCTTAAACGCTACATAGTTATAACTATAAAATATATTGTATGGGATACAATATCTTTCACAGTTATATCTGGATGGTGATGCTGCTAGTAACACTATCATCAGCACAAGACAAGTCAATTCAACAACATGTTACACTTTTACAATCCTGCATTCGTAGATCTTATTCACTGTACACAATTTTCCAGATTTAGAATGAACAGCCAAGCTGAAGCACTCGGTCCTAATTGACACCTATATTGACAACAAACCTGGGCGACAAACAACCGTTCACCCGTCAATCCTTTATGTGGGGAAAAATATGTCCCCTTTACTCTATGTTCTCAAAAGTGCATTTCTGGTCCTTGGCCAGATGCTTTTTTTTATACACTGGTGTGGCAATCAAGCATACGACCTGCCTAATGGTAAACAGTTGTTATTTGTTAATTAAACTAGACAGACGATATTTGACAAGCTCTGTGGTGGAATGGCTAGAGATGGCTACTGCTGGCTTATGCTCGATTCCCACTCAAGGCAAATATTTGTATGCATGAACACGTCTGCTCGTCATGGCCTGGATGTTTTCTATATAATTACAAAAAAAAAACATGAAAAGAACTATGAATGTTAAAGAAGCGAGTGAAATGTATAAGGACCGCGTCTTATGGCATTTGGTTTTCGGTGCCTACCCCGCAAGGGACCTGATGTGAAGATATACATACATACAAAAATATTTATTTACGTATGATTATCAGTTGTCTAGTAACCATAGCACAAGCGTCTCTTAGTTTGGACTAGATGGCACTTTGTAATTTGTTCAACAATACCTATTTATTTATATTGCGCAGTTAGAAAACTTGATACGTACGTGCCCTTCTATTTCAAAATCATCCCTATGCCCCATAGAAGTCCATTGACTTTCGCTCTCATTTGCAGTTAAGCTGATCAAAGTGATGGCTCTAAATCTGAGGTCCTTTGCCTTTATACAAAGAGATAGGGTGCATAAAAGCAGCCCGTTCGGGGAAGTACCACCACCTCACAGAAAACCGCAGCCAAATAACAACTTTCTGGAGGGTTGTTGTTTTCCTACGTATTCAGATTGCGGTCACCACTTTCCAAAGGAGTTGCTGTGTTAGCAGCAGAGGTCACATCGCGCAAGTGATAGTTAATGTATTGCAAGTGTTCATAGGCCACAGTACCGCTTTACATCACGCGGGCCATATTCTCGTATTTCACCCGACATAACGGTTTCAAGTTGTCGGTCCAGTGGCCGAGTAACGCAAACTTTATGTGCGGGCTTCGAATAGCAATCTTCAACAGGACACCGTGAGTGTAGTGTCTAATAAGCAACGCAGAAAGAAGGTAGACTGATATGTCTGTCTTTAACAAACTGATACCTACCCGACGTTGGTAGCGATCGGATCACCATTATCGCTAATAGGTATAGCTGTAAATAAACGATTGAAATATAATTTCGTTTTATCATAAGCGCACTAACACACTGTTCAGTAACAATAGGTAGGTACTTTTGCGCACGTTTGAATCATATTTTATTATATTATTCAAGAACTTCTAAAATAATGGAAAAAAATTTTTTTCGATGAGAGATCATAATATAAATTAAACTCACTATGTTTGCATATGCGAGCATGTGACCCATCTTATGTAAATCGGTTACCGTAGTCTGCAAACGCTTGAGATACAGTAAGTATCATGTGATAACACACAATGTCAACCTAGACACGTAGACAATGTCAACCTTATTTCGAGGCAATCAGCCTCGAAATAAGGTTGACATTTCCTTAAAACATTATTTTCGTTTCTATGTAGTAGTTACCTCGTCCCCCGTCAAAAATGGCAGAATTATTTACTAACAGAATCACGCGTATGGGGAGTCCTTTAGTAACATGTCTCTGCTGAGTGATGTCAAACTATAGATAGTTTACCTTGAAAATCGATTAGGATATTGATAGCAAAAATGTGTAATACTATTAACTATATGCAGTACTATAGATATATAGTATTGAGCACCGATAGTCGCTACGCTATTGATACTGTAGATACTATCAGTAGTATTGCCATACATAAATGTTCAAAGTTATTTTCTTACCGCTGCCTGCCATCTGTTGTGGAATAGCTGAACTTATTCGTAAATCGAAGCTGGTACATTCAAAATTACGAAACGTCTTATATACTTTTTTTTTGTCTTTAGCTAAATGAACTCTATTATGCAGCATGAAGGACTATTTTGTTTTGCAGTTTGTATAATTTGGGATAGGAGATATGCGACCAAAGTCGCCGAATATGATTCGATTGCATCAGTACTCAATTACTGAATCGATTTCTCATGTATTAATCGTTATCACATCATTTTAATTTCTTTTATATGAAAGCAAATAAAATAATACTTGCATGTGAAAGGTAACTCAATATTTTTGCAAACTAAAAGTGTTCGACCTTTTTTTGCATGACATAACTGCAAAGTTTGGCATTTTTAGTGTAACACTTTATGATGTTACCTGAGCGATAACGATTACAAGACTGTTAGAGAATCGATTACGCACGAAGTATTTATGCGCGCAATGGATCACAATATCTTGTACCATGACAGAGGGGAATGATCCTACGAGGCTGGTCCTTTAGTAACATGTCTCTGACATCACTAGATGAGGACCACTAATTAGTGTATAAATATTAGCTCCGTCTTCGATCAAAAATCTGGTATTATGGTTTTATATGTATGTACCGTAGTATGTACATGATAATAAGCTATCATTTGTAGGGAAGGTTTTATTTATATATGTACCAATTTTTTCGAGAGATTTCGAAGCAGTTGTAATGGGAAATTTACATAACCATCAGGCAACACTATTCCCAACTTCTAAGTTAGTGATGTGCCAACTCGGAAAAAACAAAACTCGATTTAACCCGAGTTAAAATTCACGTAACTCGGGTTGAACTCGAGTTAACTGGATGAAACAGCTGATTTAAAAAAAAATACTAATTTATTCATTAATAGTTTATATTCTCTTATTTCACGGCTTTAATCCCGGTCATTTGATAGGCGTGCGCAGGGATATGAATCCAACGCGTAGGGGCCCCTTCTAAAAGAATGATGTATTATACCAGCTGTGACCTGCTCTGAGGGATATCAATGAGAGGATATACCAACGAACAGATCACAGCAGGTATTGTTCCAATACCTGCTGTGATCTGTTCGTTGCAAATGTGTCGGAAATAATTGGGCTATTGAAATGAGATCTGGAGGAATAGTTTATATTATTATTATGTATAGCATTAATAGTTAAAAAAAATTGGAACAGACAAATGATATTTTTATCTGTTTCAATTGTTTATTTTTTTCTATTATTTATTTATAATGTATTGGGAGAGTTATACTAACTAAAGTAATAAAGAGAACATAAAACACGAAAATCTACAACAAAAACCGGCACTTTAAAGTTAACCTCAAATCTACATAAATGTGACACTTGTTTGTTCTGAATGAGTCTCAAATGATCGGCAAACTTCGCTCCATGTCGGTTTCATTCGGTTTTCGAACTCGAGTCGGAAAGAATTTTACTCGAGTAGGTTCGAGTTAAGCCCAACTCGAGTTGACTCGAGTTAGTTACTCGAGTCGACCATCACTATTCTAAGTTATACTTCCTCTTCCTCTGAGACTGGCACCAATATATTTATTGTTCCGTTTAATATTATTACTAAAAAGACAATGTTATTCCACGTAGCATTTATTTTGCTTATTTCTTATACTTCAAGCAATCGTGACGTAGAAATTAGAACAGAAGAAGACGTAGGGGTTAAATATGCGAATAGATGCGAAGTTTGCAAAATTCTTGCCACTGAATTGCAAGGTAGACTGGAAGAAACCGGCAAAGTGCATGATGTACTTGAAATAGGATATTCTCTTGATGATGTCCAGCCGAAGAAGAAGACAAAGTATCAGAAATCAGAATTAAGACTAATCGAATCGCTAGAAGGAGTTTGCGATAAAATTTTGGAATACAATATACACAAAGAAAGGGAGGACAGCACCCGATTCGCTAAGGGCATGAGCCAAACATTCAAAACACTACATGGCTTAGTAGATAAGGGAGTTAAAGTTGATCTCGGTATACCATATGAACTATGGGACAAGCCATCTGCAGAAATAACTCAAATGAAAACACAGTGCGAGAGTCTCCTGGAGGAGAATGAAGAGGCTGTGGAGGAGTGGTACTGGAACCACCAGGGCACGGTCGATTTGAAACATCACCTGTGCACAAAACATGCCTTGCAGGGCGCAGACGACTCCTGTCTATCCGAGGAGATCAAAAGTGATATGAAAGGTGACAGTGGCAAAAGTGACAAGTCAGAACTATGAGATCAAATCTATTTTCTACGAATGCGAGCAGAACAAAGTGCTTAGTGTAAGTATAGGCTGTGAAGAGTGGTTATTTTTTAATGTACTTTGTTATGAGCATTGCTGTAGTTTCCCCAAATAGTTTGGTGCAACATTAAAAGATTCTATACAACTTTAGTTATAAGTTTTTTACTTTTTATAATGTAACATAATGGTGTTTACCAGGTTGAAGTGGTGCATTTTGCACAAGTTGTTATGGCAAAAGCATTTATATTGATAAATGTTTTCTTCTGTAAATAACATAGAACCTGATGCAATTTGCGGCAATAACCCCATCATGCAAAACAAATATGTGGTTTGGACAGGAAAAGGGTGTCACACTCACCTTTGTTTTACTAATTGCACAAGATCTTGAGTAATCAGGAAGCCACAACCAATGAGGACATTTGTGGTGAATGGCATGGCAATGGCATTGGCACACACTCATTCCAATCCCTCTCACAAAACAAAGAAATTTTGTCTTGAAAAGGATATATTGCATTCTTACTACAATCATCTAGGATAAATTAATCATATGATATTTTTTAGCAATCAGATACAATCTAATTTCATTATATATTAACCCGTTGAGGTCCGCGTGGCTGAATTCCGCCATGCGCGGTACGGCGCCAAGTATATTATGGGCCTCAAGGCGTTAAGCACTGTGATAAAAATGTCCATACAGATATTGAAGTTGTAAGTTGATTCTAACTGGCATAAAAAAAATATAAGCGAGACTTTCTTCGACACTACTTATCCACAAGATTGCAAAATATAATCCTCAGATCAATATGTAGAGTTCCATGGTTTATCACTAATGCGGAAATACATAAGGAAGTACACATAAACACAGTCAAGGAAGAGATCCTTATTGCTGCCGAAAGATATCGGGGAAAACTAGAGACCCATCCTAATGAACTGGCTGCTAAGCTGCTAACACGTAGTTATCAAAAGCGACTTAAAAGGAAGGATATCATAATTCCTGAAGAATGAGTAGAGGTTCTCACTGGAGAACACACTCTAAATGTGACTGCAACCTTCACTACATCTGCTAAAAGCGCAATTTACCGCTGATCGCAGATAAATATCAAAAAAAAAAAAAAAGAAAAAAAACTCTTCCACAAGCATCTTACAAGTCCGCTTATGACACTGCTTTGTAGAATGTCTGTCTCATCTACAACTCAGCGTCATCATTTTCACATTATGCAGAAAATGTCTCTAGATCTAGCAATTGATTGTCACATGAGTATGTGTGAAGGACAAACATTTTGCGATTGTAGAAGAAAGCTTCATGTTCAACAATGCCTGCGACCATAACTCACCCAACTCCAAATATATAATATGTAGAAGATTAGACGTGAGAGGGAGAAGAGGTAAAGACTAGACTTCAGTACCAAGCTTGTGTTCACCAAGAATTCTCACAGCTCACCTCAGAATCTGAGAGAAGAAAGAAGATGATATAAACATCCCTGTAATTCAATGGGTCAGCCTGTCGTCCTTTTTTGGATCTTGTTGCAGTTGTAGTTAATGAGTGAGATAATGAGTGTTCAAATATACTAGCTGTGTCTGTATCTTCCTTATGGGAACTGTATAATATGAATGTGTCTGCGTGTGGTTGGCATGATCGATGCACACCCATAATAACATTCTTGAAAGTTATGTACAAGACTACAACAAATATCCTTCCAGACAAACACATGTATATGTATATGACACGCACATATTATTTACATCAGATGAGCCTTATGCTAGTTGTCTCCCAATATTGTATAAAGAAATTTGTAGCATATAAGACTTTAACTCTCCCCGAGTTAGGTAAAATCTGACTTACCTCCTCATCTTAAAACCAAATTTCATTGGCATTGATAATAATTTTGCTTTTTATCGCACAATGCACCATTCTGGTTAACGCCCCACTACAGGAAAAGAGATAAGGGATAGTACTGACTTCCTTTTTTGGATATACACTGTTTTTCAATTTAAGTACATTTTAAACGTAAATATATATATATTATATACTAATGCTTAAATTTCTGTAATGTAGTGCAACATACTCTGTTTACCTAGACCATGCAATGCGTAATAATATAGCAAATAGCGAGGCTACTTATAATAATAGTAGAGATATTTATATACAAATATAGTGTATATTGCAGAATTACTGACAGCATGCAACTCAATACTGGCAGTAAAACAGCTAATCTTTTTTTAAAAGAAGACTCCAAAATTGTATTCTGGATACTTTGAAATGAGTAAATATGTAGTATCATAAATGTATAACAAAGGATAATACTTTATATCAGTATGTATAGTTGGCAACCTAATGATACAAAAGGAGACTGATCATATTTAATATGTTGCAATGCTCAGATGCCCAATTTTGATGGGATTTGAGATTCAAAAATCTGTACCTAATAGCCAATTTATTATGTAAAATAAATGTGAATATTGATGTGTCATCTTTGATATCATAATGCAATTTAGTATCTATTATTTATTACTCCATCCGATACTGCACTGTTACTACGTCCATATGTTTAATCAAAATGTTTCTTTTTTATTATTCTCCAAAGATTACCGTGGATCTACAATTAATTACATATTAAACCTGATTGATGCAGTCTGATCTTAGATATTTCGATATTTGTATTGAATTTATATTCATAGAGAAATACATGGTTATGTACACACTATGTAGTACTTTTGTTTTATTTATTCAGCATGAAAGCCGTCACAGTAGTCCATATTGGCTCACATAAAAATCTTATTCCTATTTTTTTTTTTTACTACCGACTTGTGTTCATAATAACACATAATTTTTGTCCTCATACATTTTTGTTCATAAATTTTTATTACTACCAATGGAACTCGTAACAGACAATTATCATATTTTTTTATTAATACTGACATTACTAAGAACATTTTTCAACTCATTATTTTTTCAGTACTGTTTCCTTGTATAAGCCAGTGATTATATTTATTTTCTTAATAATGTCATTACTAAGAACAGTAAGAACACATGTACTTCATCTCATAATGTTGTTTTTCAGAACAATTTCCTTCATAACAGAATATTCCGTTTTTCTACCAATACATGTTCCGTCTACATGTTGTTTGTCTACGTCGAATACACATCAGAAAACATACTGCGACGACCGAATCAGGAAGTGTCTCGGAAGAGCTGCAGGTAAAAATAGAATGAAATAAAACATAGTTTATAAATAATAAGCACCTTTTTAATCAACTGTCAAAAAGTATTATACAAATAATATCTACGTAACAGTTTGTATGCACCTAGTATCTTACATAGCGTTATAAAGGTGCTAAAACATAAATAATATAATATTATAATAAAATTTAGCCTAATAGGATGACCATTCACACGATTGTACTCAGGCAACGGGGCATACAAAATTTAACATGTTGCTTACTCTACAATAATTTAACGCATTCGAAACTTAAATAAATTCATTTGCAAAAAAACGGGCACTATCGATTTACTTCATAAATTTCCTTGACTAAAATGTATATTTTTTAATTGCAAACCATTAGTATTTTGTTATAAATTTAAACAAGTTAAATAATGTTCCATACTGTTGTAGGCAAGTGGGCTAAAAAAGGTTAGTCCGTCATAGGTCATTGTTTTATATTTTATTGCACTAAGCTTCATAATGTGGTAGCGATTATAACAGAAAGGAAAACTGTCATAAGTTTCTATACAAAAAACAAGTGGACCTTATTTGGCTAGTTGATATCACAAGGGTACTCTAGTCTAAATATAATTAATACATTGTTTTAATGAGGCGGATGGTCCCTCAATGGATTAAATTATTTTAAATAAGAAAACTAATTGGAAAGAAGAGTTGCATATAACATATATAGCGATTAAAGGAAGAAGAAACGAAAATAAAGAAGCCCGCACACATTATAGAATTGAATAACATATCATATTACGATTGCTTGACTTTAAAAAATATGATAAGCTGCATCACCTAATCATCACTAACAAAACATGCCCATCAATGTAATGTGTAAGTAAAGAAGCATGCACAATAAAAAAGGCACATTTTGATTTTATTTTTCTATGACATAATATTGTACAAAATCATGTACTTTTATAGTTTTATGCGGATTTGTAACAATTTGATTCATTGGACATAATACCTTTTGTTCGCCCACTCAACATTTCTAGAGACTTACAATGCCAGAAACCCCAAAGGCTTCAAATGCATTTTTACAAAATAGGAATTTTGATTGCTAAAAAATTCCAAAAGACAAGTATGCCCTGTATATTGCAATATGCGGTTACACAAATGAGAAACTAGAATAAGGTTCACAATCATTGAAACTGAACCTACTCGCTTTTTTTGCAAATGTGTTTAGTTCGTGCCAGATCACGAACTCTCCTTCGATGTTGATAAATGGACGACGTACATTGTGTACTTCCATCGTTCATATCACAGACAGTCGCGGGGTGCCTAAGGGTAGGGGCTGGTATCCTGGTAGTCGTCGTCTGTATCGGACCCGTCGTCCGTCAACTGGCGCTGTACGGTCGTTTTCTTGTGCCCAGAGCGTTCAGAGCCCGATGCATCTATAAAAAAAAAAAAAAACAATAACTAATGGCAATTTCACTTCGGAGATGAGTTGAGTGTGAATTGTTCTGTGTGTATATAAATATGTAGGTAAGATTAAACAAATTACAATACGGTCACTAGACAGGCCGTAGTGCAACGATGCGGTAGCGCAATTTGGAACGATAATATCTAATATTTATTATGTCTTCATGGCAAGTCCCTTGCAGGGTACGCAGTGAGTACAGATTTGTATGTACGAAATGTATGTAATACATAATATAAAAAACTGAAAAGTTTGTTTGTTTAAACTCGCTAATCTCTGGAACTATAAGCCCGATTTGAAAAAATATTTTTACATTTGACAGCCCTATTCTTGAGGAAGGGTTACAGGCTATTCAATATAGCCGATGGACTCTCAGAAGCCGAAGAAAAAGAAAGCAGAATAAGTGGTTAATCTGGGATACCGGGATACGCGCGAATGAAATCGCGGGCAACTAGTCTCTTATAAAAGGTATCCCAGTGCTGCGCTCAGATTAACGTAATTCACGTGTAAAGTTTTTTTTAACAAAAAAATTAACGGAAATCCAAATGTATTTTTATACAACGTCGGGAGACGTACAAGCATACGGCCCACCTGAAGTGAAGTGGTTACCGTAGCCTACGGATGCTTGCAATAATTGAAGAATAGCTCGCGGGATACCACCTCCGCTGCCAACGCAACAGCTCCTTAGGAGTAAAATGGTTTACTTTGGAACACACTTTACAGTAGAACTTATACTTGATGGATATTTATAATATTTTATCAATTATATTTATAATATTAAATAAATATAATTGATAAAATATACTTGACGGTTATCAAGTATATCTTAACGAAAGAAGATATTTTTGCCTTACGTTTCAGCGAGTGATCAAAATGTAGAAATTAAAGATGAGACCGATTCATACCTCCCCAAATTAAAAACTTATGATCTCATAATTTTAATTTTTACGGCGCCAAACCAAACAATTATAAGCGCACTACTGCTTGCGTATTATTCGTCTAATCGGATCAATTTTTGTAAATAATATCGAACTAAAAATGTTCGTTAATTACTTTTAGACGTGTATACGCCTTTAAGTTTACTCCCATATTAGGAGGCAATTCAGAAAACTAATGATAACAAAACCGGGGGACACAGTTTGGTATTGTAGCTACATATCTATATAACATTTTGTATAAAACTTTTTTTTACTTTGTATAAAAAAAAGTATTCAACAATCGCTACGATATTTGAGTATATTACTTTTAATGTGTATATGTTGCAAATGTGCTGTGCAGACTACTTATGTGTATGTACATTTTATTCTAGTGAGATGCAAAAAAACAAATATTTAGCGCTTCTACGACACCAACTAATATTACCCATCAGTGTTACAGAGCACTCGCAATTAATTTATTGAGTACAAATATTACTTGTGCGGGATACAGTCAACGACATATCAAGGGTATTATATGCACTTTTAGATAGATTAAAAAAGAAAAGAAAACTACGAGAAGTGAATTTAAAACAAGATTTTATATATAAATGTAAGACGAGACGTGTCCGCGAGCAAATAAATATTTTTTATCTTTTACTGAAGAATCCCTGGTTACATAGGGCCAGTATAACATGTATTATGCTTGATTTGCGGTTGACTATACCTTGAGTGCATTATTAAAAATATATTATTTCACTACAACTACTACTTAAGTAAAAATTAAAATTCAACGATGCAATTAGTTAAAAACGTAATAAATTCACATACGATGCATTGATAAGTGAAAGTAACTAATATGTGAAGTAAGTAGCGTGAGTGGTAGCTAGTAAGAAGCGGTGAAATAATTACCCAGTTACCTGCTTGCAGCTCATACAGCGTCTCGTAGCGGCGAGACTTTGCGGGAGGGGGCGACACCGACCCTCTGTACACAATAATGTTACTAATTAGAATAAATATTTTTTTTCGTCGGCAGAAAAATATGGTCGGTCAACAATTGGTAAGTCAACGAGAATGCGTCCTCATTAAGAATTAAAACAATAGATTGGGACATGGGAATATTTTGGGCCTCAATAAATTTTTCTGCATTCTAAAACTCCTTTTTAAACGTTAATATTTTGCCAACCATTTAAATGACAGCCAGATAGAAAAAACATACTGTCCATTATTATACCTATCGTCGAACCCTAATCTATGCTTGCTTACTTGATCTTTCGAGAGCTTTCGACTTAGTATCATATGTTAATCTAGGTAAAGCTCAGAGGAAGATCAGCCGAACTATTGTCAATTTTTCAATATTGGTACCTTAATCAAACAAATAACGTGAGATGGGCCAATGAACTCTCAGTATCATATGGGTTAGACTGTGGCGTAAGGCATCTTTATTTTAAGATTGGGACCAATAATATAATTTTTTTGGACGTAAGCCATTCATCATCATCGTTATTGAGCCAAAGCCCAAACATCACAAGTACATAGTGCATTCTAACGATTTGGAAACGAGACTCCGACTAAAGACATATAGGACACAGAAATAATTAATAAGACTAGCGTGCATTAAAATAACTACAAGCGCTAATACGTTAACATCCATAACATCTTTTTAATTTATTATTTGGAAAACAAATATCTAATACGTTTTCACGAGTAATTTAATGTGATACTTTTACGGTCGGCAACGCATGAGTGACACCCCTGGTGTTGCAAATGTCCATAGGCAATGGCAGACCGTACGCTTGATTTTCACCTTAGTAGTATAAAAAAGACACTTTATGTTTAGGGCTCCCGAGTTTCACTTTCGCATTGTTTATCCGATTCCTCATTCTTTCATTCCGCATTCTTACTACATGTCTCTAAGTTACACATTCCGTTGTTTCGGACATGTAAGAATCTGAACACTGACCCTCTCTTGCAAACCAACACCCTTTCTTACATCGCCATTGTCACTTTTCACAAGCTTGCATCTTAAGTATTGGTATATCCAGTACGTATTGTATCCAGTAATATGTATTTTGTGCCTTATCTTTGTTTCGGCATACCACGACCAAATTAGTCAGGATGGTGGTGTAAGGTTTATGGACCCTTAGGAACCGGCGATCGTGTACGCAAAGAGCTATGAATGTTATAGAAGCGAGTGAGGTGTGTAAGATCAGACTCATGCGGTGCTCGGTTTTCTCTGCCTACCCCGCAACGGCCTTGACGAGAAGATGTAGTAATAGTAGTAGTCTTTGTTCCTAGGTACCTGTCGTGTTGGTGTTCGTGTTGGTCGCCGTTCTCGCTGGGCGCCGGCGAGCCCCGCGGCGAGGGCGGCTGGCTAAGCGCCTGCATGAGTCGCCCCTTTGACTCGTTCCAGATGTTGGACAGCCGCCCGTCCGGCCCGAACAACAGCAGGAACGCCTCAATCATCTCTCGAGATTTCTCTTCCCACTTTGTAAGGATGTCCACTCGCTTCTCGCCTATGTTTGTCATCACCTAGAATAGAGAATTATTGGCGGTTTTAGATAATTAACTCCAGTTAAGAGATGTAGGGCACGCGAACACTTAAGAGTTCGACGGTAGGGCATTCGCGATAAGATTTGCGTAATGGTAGCTGGATGACTGGCAACATGTGCAGAATGTACTTAATCCTATGTAATTACTCCTACAATTGATTCAATTTGCGACAAAAAACAAATGTTTATTATATATATTGAAAAAAAAAAAACATTATCTTCAACAGCCAATTTTATTATTTTCTTCCTTTAAAAGGGGTACGTGGTGCCGTAAGTTTGAGAAACCCTGTCCTATGTCAAACAAGTGTCTCACCTATCTCTTTCTAACTCGTTAAAATGATTGCCGGTAAAAAGTTGATATGTAAAATGGTCAGAGTATAGCATTTAAATTACAAAAACGGTTGTACATAGTAAGTTAAGAAAGCACCTGTTCATATGCTTTTAAACTTTCGCGTTGTTTCTTTCAAAATACGTTAAATTTTCATGATACCGTCAACTGAACGGCGGCTCATACATCAGCTAAGCAGGGAAGCGATTGAAATAAAAAAGCATCGTAATTTCAATCGAAAAAACCGCAAGTATGCGGTCTTCGATTAGCAATCTCCAACATAACAACAAGTTTAGTGTGTAAGGCACAAGTAATAAACGTGGTAGAAGGTAGATAGATATGTCTGCGTTGATGATTCAACTTAGTAGATGTCATTCCGTAAACATGCATTTGCAACGTCATCGAAACAGTATTAAAATAAATCGTATAAACAAGAATACAATATGCCTTACAAAATAAATAGGGACTTAAACCTATTTATTTTGAAATGCATATTGCATTTGATCGCAACAAAACGGGGAATACTATGTTAGCAACAGCACTTTAACTAATGCTAATGAAGTTAAAATCCTTCGAACTTTATTAGTACGTCGTTACGAAAAACCATTCATGGACTACTATTATCCAACAAAATGTTATATAGAAGCAATCTTCAACACTACAATATAATTCCACGTACATCAATTAATCGTAGTGATTTTAATTGGGTTAATAAATGTAACAAATCACTATGTCTATATAGGAAACCGAATTTTTTGCTTGAAGATATTTTAAGCCAGTTGGACTAAAAAAATTAAAATGAGCAATTTTACAAACTACTTAAAAATATTCTATATACCAACTCGTCTGTCCGTTCTGTTATTTTTTTTTATACATCGTCGGGAGGCATACAAGCATACGACCCACCTGATGATGTAAAGCGGCTACCGTACCCTCTAAACGCTTGCCATACATTAAGAAGCACTCGCGCGATGCCACCTCTGCTGCTAACACAGCAACTCCTTAGGAGCTTTCTCGTGTCCTCACTCGCACGCAGGAACACAACAACGTTCTATGGAGTTGTTATTTGGCTGCGGTTGTCTGGGAGGTGGAGGTACTTCCCCAGACGGGCTGCTTTGATGCGCCCTACCTCTTTTAAAAACCACCCAGAGCAAGACAAACAGACATGTTGGATATGCCCTGTTACACACAAATGTTTCTCCTGTGTGGGAATCGAACCCACGAGCCTTGGTGTCAAAGTAGCGTAACAGCGGTTTCACCACTGCGCCTCCGAGCTCGTCATTTATATTACAAGTAGACATAGAAAATATATGTATGTGGCTAACATGCCGATATAACTATAAAACAAAAAAAAAATAGAAATCGTCAGACTGACTGGTGTAACAAGGCACTACCCTAACCGCTGCAGCAGAAATTTTGCAAAAAAGTAACAGGGCATATCCAACATGAACTGGTTTACCCTCGTAGGTGAAATTATCTATTGCAATCAAAAAAAAAAAATACTAAACTATTTATTATTGGATCTCTTAATTTTTTTTTAGGATATTTTACATTGTTGCCAATTGAACGACGACGTTCGTCAATTCTATAATTATTTTCGCAATCATAAATATATACAGAATTTCTGTATTTTAACAAAAAAAAAAATACAAATCTAAATAGGTATATGACACTTATCATTAGAATTATTATACAAAAAGGAAAGTAAAAAGAATTTATTTGAAATACACGTGAAGTTGCAGACGACCTACAAGTGAAAATAGATTGGATAACATTTCAGCAATCAGACAATCACAAATTCCTTTCGAACCGAAAAGTTTACAAACAAGGTCGCAACTGATGTCAACAACAATCACACTGTTTCTAAAATAAATCATTTTGCATCACTACGAACAAAAAATACAAGGTCAATTTTGTTTCAATCAATGAATGATATGCCTGAGATTCACTTCCTTGCTGTCGTATAACCGCTAATTTCAACTGAGTGACTTCGCATCACTTTGATGAACCCAATGATCGAGTGGTTAGCGATGACTACTTTAACGCCCAGAGTTGTGGGTTCGATTCATACACAAGAGAAACTTTTGTTTCATAAACTGCACGGTAGGGAAAAAAATTGTGACGATTCCAAACAAATGTAGCTATTTTTACGGAATAAAAAGATTTTGACTTGACTTTGACAGAAAAATACATAAGAAAAGAACAATAACAAAGTATCAGTACAACGGCGGTCTTATCGCCATGCGATCTCTTCCAGACAACCTTAGAGTAGAGGAGAAGTAAAGAAACAAAGTAGGGTGGCGCAGAGCATAACTTAAAGAAATAAAGTAATTATATAAATAAATAATTAATTGGGTATTGAGTAGTAAATAATGGCTTATTTACTTGAATCTACTCAGTGTTGTTCGTGTACATAACAAAATGTATTAATACCCTATTGGAGGAGGTCCAATAATATGTCACCGAGAGTCCGCGACAAAGCATTGCAGTGTGAACAAAACGACATTGAATAAGTATGGAAAAGCTTAAGGTTTGCTCACATTTGGCGGGCTAAGAGTCAAATGTGAAATGCTCTTAGATGTACATTCGAAGTTTTTACAACATATTTGTTACATTTAACAAGTGTAGAATGAAAGCAACCGACTGGATAAGTACCTCTACCTTACTGCCATACCGTACAAAAACTACTTTACATCAGGAGGACCGTATGGTTGTATGCCTCCCGACGTTGTATAATAAAATATTGTGCCCAACATTGCAATTATGACAAATTTTCAGTTCACGGAACACATTGGCTAACTGGCGTCGCTTGCCTAACTCACATGTTCAATTAACCCTTCATATCCAATAACAGATTAATTGAGCAGTCAAGTAAGATTAAAAACAGTATAGGCCGTTCTTGATAATCGCATTACTCCCATTCCTTGCACACATATCTCGTTCACGTCGTGTAAACAAGTGATTCATATCGTTTTTCACAAGATTTGAACAGATATACTATGATACACTAGGATTATATCTTATCGAGTCCGTCGTATTGACGGCTATTTTCCTCGCTTACCACTCGGCTTCCACAAATACAGTAAAGTCACATATTTATAATGCATTAAAATACAATTTCGTTGACCAAAATGTTCTTTACAGAGTTGGAAGTTTTGCAATGGTAGTCAGTGGGTCATATATCATAGTAATATATATTATTTACCTTTTTTCCTTTATCTTTGAGCTCGTCCATTTTGTTTTGTAGCCGGAACTTCTTCTCGTTGAGGAAGGACACGTTGAGCTCCTTGGCGGAGTAGCCCCGCGCGAGGTTCCGCCGGACATATATGTCGTAATCACGGACTATACGCGCCACAATGTCTGACGTCGATACACCTGGAACATAAAAATCATTATAACTAAACTAATAGGCATGAAATAAAAACCAATGATGAGACCGATTAATATCGGTCACGTAATATTCTTCCATTGGTCTCGTATCGCTGAGATATTTAGGCGCTAAAATACATCGTTATTGTGAGCGCGGTGCCTTCATACGCAGTCAAATGGTTTATTGAATTGTGCTTTTAAGAGATGTAACTGGGGAAATACCTCATAGAAAAACGCAGCCAAATGATAACTCCCTGCAGTGTTGGTAAGAGACGAGTGAGATTGCCAGTTAGCTGCTGTGGAGTAGCTGGGTAAGCAGCAGGAGAGGCAACACGCGAACGATACTGCCTGTATTGCAAGCGTTCGTAGGCTACGACACTCTACATCAGATGGGGTTTTTTTTATATACAACGTCGGGATGCATAAAAGCATACGGCCTACCTGATGTAAAGTGGTTACCGTAGCCTATTTACGCATGATGACGTAGCTAACATTAAATATCACTCGCGGAGCTTACTGGTGACCTCACTCACACCCAGGAACACAACAAACACCCCCCTGTAGGCCGATTCTACTAAAAAACTGCAACTGCACTGCAGCGCGGCGTGTGTCAAAAGCGTACATTTTGACGTTTCGTTAAACGTCGCTGCTGTCAAATCGCTTAAAGAAACGTCAAAATGTACGCACTTTGACACACGCCGCGCTGCAGTGCAGTTGCAGTTTTTTAGTAGAATCGGCCTACAGGGAGTTATTTGACTGCGTTAATCTGTGAGGTACTTCCTCAGACGTTATGCTTTGATGCGCCCTACCTCTCTTAAAAACATCTAGACCAAGACTAACAAACATGGTCATGCACACAAATGTTTGTACTGTGTGGGAATCGAACACACGAGCATTGATGTCAAAGCCGCGTCATATACGACTTCACCACCGAGCTCGTCAATATGACACCGGGCTGTATGCGATAAACATTACCTGATAGAGACTTGGTAATGACTTTAGTAGTTAACCCACGGTCGTTGATGTCAAAGTCGCGTTGTTAACCACAGCGCCACTGAGCTCGTCATGATTCCAATATTAATGATATCCAAAGTAACTATGCGCCATAATCCCCGATCAGGTTGTTGTGAATAGTTTGTGACACTCCTGAGACAAAGACGAATCCTATGACACTTTTTATGGGCCATATTACATGTATAGACCCCATCCAAAAATATTGGTAATGACTTTAGTTCGAATGGATTAATCAATCTTCATGAGCGATTTGTAATCTAAAAAGACATCTGCTATGTTCAGAGACTACGATATAGAATACTGAATGAGGACGGATCTCAAAACGAGCAAGCTGCCACTTCATCTGAAGACTGGTGTTCAACAACTCAACAGCAACTCTAACATTAGTCATTATTCCCATTGGTAGGTACCCTATATTATTCATGTTATCAATTATTTTTACCCAGAAACAAGGATGTTTATGTACAATAAATAAATAAATAAATAATGTCGGACAAATTACACAGCGCTACCTAGCACCAAAGTAAGCGAAGCTTGTGTTATGGGTACTAGCCAACTGATAAACATACGTAAATACATTTTTTTTTGTAAATACATACTTATTATACATAGAAAATACCCAGACCAAGACAAACAGACATGTTCATGCACACAAATGTTTGTATTGTGTGGGAATCGAACCCACGAACCCACGTGTCAAAGTAGCGTAACAACGCGTTTCACCACTGCGCCACCGAGCTCGTCATAATACATACGTTGTAACAATACATACGTTGTAACGAGTTTATTTAACTACATAACATAGACCATGATCAAGAGGCACACTAGAATCGTTTGAGGTCATTGTGATTCACCGAGCCCTAATCAAGCCCCCGTCCGAGCGTCCAGTGGGTAGCCGTACACCCGGACGTTACGGATTCGATAACCTAGATTAAGCACCGACTACTACGATACATAATCTGCACTCCGGCCGACTAGCTCTAGCTTTCAAGGCGATATTACGAGTCTGATTATATATATTTTAAACCCTAGGCATTGAATAGAAAGCACGAAGATTACAATATTTTTCGATTATAATATTTTTGGATGGGGTCTATACATGTAATATGGCCTATAAAAAGTGTCAATAGATTTGTCTTTGTCTCAGGAGTGTCACAAGCTATTCACATCAACCTGATCGGGGATTATGGCGCATCATCCTATTACTACAGTGCAGGTGAGGTTACTTTGGATATCATTAATATTGGAATCATGACGAGCTAGGTGGCGCTGTGGTTCGATTCCCATACAGGACAAACATTTACGTGTGTAGAACATGTTTGTTTGTCTTGGGTCTGGATGTTGTAAGAGAGGTAGGGCGCATCAAAGCATCCCTTCTGGGGGAGTGCCTCCACCTTACAGAAAACCGCAGCCGAATAACAAATTCCCAGGAAGGTTGTTGTGTTCCTGTGTATAAGTGCGGTCACCAGTTACTACCACCTAAGGAGTTGCTGTTTTAGAAGCAGAGGTGGCATTACGCGAGTGATACTTAATCTATTACCAGCGTTCACTACTTTAACCACTTTACATCAGGTGGACCGTATGGTTGTATGCATCCCGTTGTCGTATAAAAAAAAGCATCATCTTGTTATAGAGACACTTACCCTCCGTCCTCTGTGTAGCAACGAACATGTCTTTCGCTTTGATCTCCGCATAAACATCATCGCAGTCTTCTGTGCAGTATGGGACGTCGTCGTGAGCGACGAAATCTATCTTGTGTTTCTCGAAGAAGTCGTCGTCGAGGTCCCACGGCGCGTCTCTTACTACCTGGTGAACGTACACACAACATTAACATTGGTATGAAGGTAATTTACGCTGTTAGGCCAAAAGGGGACTTAGGCTGTTAAATTTACATATTAATTGCGCTACAGCAACTGCACAGTATACTTCTAATAGACATCAAAAACATTACAAAGTTTAAAGATGTCACTCTATTTTAATACGTATTCGTAGCTTCGACTCTGCAGGTATCAAGTTGTATTGCAATTTAGTCTGACAAGAGTGCGAACGAGGTAAAGAGCATCAGTAGAGGCATTATGAACATAGATTAAGGAATTACCATGTATCAAACATTGTCCAGCGCACCAAAAAGTTTAAAGCAAAGTGCTGTGCTCATTTCCGGTGCTCCGGCTGAAATGACCGCGAGGTCGATGGAGTTATCCGAGGTGATGGGACATTCTGTATAAGGCTTTTCTCGTCCTTATTTATATAATGAACCCGTAAGTGACTCCAGAAAGGTAGGGCGCAATGGTACTTAAGGAAGAACAGCCCAGTTGGAAAAGTACCGCCGGTTTATAAGAGATCCAGTCAAATATCAGTTCTAGTCCATATCACCATGTAAACTACCAGGTCACCTAATGAGGTGAAGATATGGTAATCGATCCACCTTTGGGGGTTGTATGTTTCTTTACCACCGGTGTGGTTCAAAAAGTTTTTTGTATTTCTCGTATAACTACATATTTTCGACAACAACTATACTTATGCAAGCCTAAACTTCTATAGGCGGCAAATCCTACATTCAACAATTTTTGGGTTGATAATTATAATGATCTATATAAAATGGTGAAATCATCATACGTCAATATGGATTGTGTCTTTAAGCCCGTAAATATTACAATTTGTTTCGTGTGCAAAAACAATAAATATCTTTTCTTGTGTAACGTAATCTAAATGAGTTCATACCTGGTTTAAAGTTCGCTACGCGATCTACAGATATAAATGAATACCGTAGTAATTGATAATATAATCAATTACAATTTATTCATTTAATTACATTGAGATTACAGTGTGGTGATAGGTGTAATAATATTTAAATTGTTTATCATTATTATAAAAATCTATTATTGCTAACACGTCAGTTCCTTCTTATTGGTCAATCTATCACGGACGATTGTGTCCGTTGTCGTCATGGAACCGTGCCTTTCCCGCAGTTGGTTCGATAGGCAGCCGTTCGCAACACAATGTTGAATTGTTGGTAGAATTCTTTGAACTGATGAGTCGATAGTGATATCAATCAATCAACAACAAATTTCCAATCCGCAACAAGAAATAGAATTATCATAATATAATTATGTTGTTTACAAGGGGTTGATATTCGGGTTGGGATTTGCAGTTCTGATCATGTAGAGTGACACGTGGAAAGGAATTCTGATCCGTCTTTCTCCTCCATCACCTTTCGAAGGCGATTATCCACTGTTTTTCCACGACTATTATGACCCATGACCCAAACTTGCACTTAATAAATAATGATGTCTGATTCCCGCATTCTCCAAACAGAGGTACGACTTGGAGCAGGAGTTGGGAATGCGGGTCACCGAAACTACAGTCTCCGAAGTAGTAAGTAGTAAGTAGTATTAATGATTCTAAGAAAATATTTTTAACAATGATCGTTTGTTTAAGTAAATATCGCACTATCCGGGCTCGCTTCATTTATGGTATTTGTACTGTTCATTGACTTTGATAGGCGCAAAGCTAAGCTGTGAAGGATAAACGATCAGTTCGGAGCTATTTAATAGGTATGTACGCATTTCTACAGTTACCTAGAATCCGATAAAATTCCGATACGCCGCGACCCACATTGCCTCACTCGGTACTCGGGGCCAGTTCGTATTATCAAGTGAAGAGTGATATAACTCATTAATCATTACCAACGTTAATACATAGCACTTTGTAGTACGATTACAACTACTAGAAAATTTTAAAGAACTAAATTTAGTGTTTACATCCCACCCAAAACAATACTGGGTGAGAGTACAGAAATCCAACGATTCAATAAAATCGGTAATGTGATGACTAAAATGGCGGTTATCGTCGTACTGGAGGACATAATTGTCACCAAGATTAAATTATAAGAATTACGAAATAATATATTTTTAGTCTAGTATTAATATTTTAAATATCCACTTGTTTATCGAATATACCTCAATTAATGACAAAATGGGAAATTTTAGCTCAATTCAGTGCAAAATCAGCGAGGTCAATACCAATATTCATTTCTTACGAACTAGTTAATGATGGCGAAATGTGACACCAATATGAATTGTAAAGTGCATTATCGTCGGAACGTATGTTCTCTAAGTACGGTTGCATTATAATTACCTCATCAACGTATCTGCAATGTCGGACGGCTTCATATCTCTCCTCGTCTGTCATCACTGTGCGGCCTTTGCGGCTATATGTCAACTGGTCGTTGCACACTGAAAACATTACAACATATATGTTAAATAAGGCACGTAGGAAGAAAGCGGCACAGTGTGTGATACACCTTCTAATTCCATATCCAATTATGAATCGAATGACATCACTCCACAACTTGTATACAGCTCCTGGCATATCGTATACAAGTTGTGGAGCGATAATAACGACCAATGATATTTTTTACTCTTATTGTTTAGGCATAGAAATCGATCTCGTGACTATCTAACTGGCCAGCGAACGCACACTGTAACTGCTGGAACTAGAGACTGAGACTCAAAGAATAGAACTTTGAGAGAATATCCGTGTTCGTCCTAGGCATCAATGAGAGAATGATGAGAGAAGGAGGAGAAGAATGACACTAACTACCTTAAGATTAAAGGAAAACTTACAGGACTACACGCAAAGTCGCGGGTATTTCTAGACATTTATAAACCTAAAATATTTTTATTAACGTTCGCTCTGTCTACCCTGCAAGGGTCTTAACGTGAATAGAAAACATCTCAAAAATAGCCGTTTATCACTCTCCGAACTGTTTATGTACCAAAAAATCACATTATGCCGCACATTTTACGTGAAATAACTTCTATACCAATAATAGTAACAGGCGAAAAAATATTTGATAGCAATTGATTTACAGATTTTTAGTACAACTTTGAAGGTATTTGTATATAGATATACGTATTATGTACTTCATCTTAGTAAAATAAAAGGCAGAGGATCCAAAGTACAATCTCGAAGACATAAACTCGTGATTAAAATAATGATCCCGAATAATCATTCCATCTAGTGAAACGATATTGTCGTACGAACTCCTCGTACTACGGAGAAGCCAATCATATGCTTTTCCTTTATCTATGATTAAATCATACATGAATGCAATCGATTTTTTAATACATGATTATTTAATATTGATTACTCATAACAAAACTCGCACTTCCTGCAACGGAAGTGTGAGTTAGGTTATGACTCTGTAGTGCAAATTGATTACTCAGGTGAGACGTATTTCAAACAGACTAACGAAGGTGACAATTTTGGCAGTGAATTATCTACACATTTTACTACATGACAAATTTTCTAGTTTATAATAGCCCATATACTACTTATAGAAACTTTATCTTAGTTAAACCTTGTTTTTTTTAAATCACAGTGTTGATAAACATCTCATCAGAGTCCATTCTGCATCACCTGTGCTATCAATGCAAGCGTCATTCATCATCATGATCTGTCATACTCTGGAGATGTACCATTGATATCTAAAACGGTACCGAGGCCACATAAATATAGTGATATCACGCGATAAGAGGATCCAATGTTCAATCTAGGTACGAACTCGCGATTAAAGTTCTGATCCCGTTTAATCGCTCCATCTAATGAGGCGATATAGTCGTACGAGGTTCTCGCACTATGAGACGGCAACCAATCAAATGCTTTCTTCCTATCTATGATTAATTCATACCTATACTCGTAATATGATTATTTTTTCAAATGAACAATGAAGGAAATACATAGAACATTATTTTTTATACCACGTCGGGTGATGAAATATAATATGAACACTTGATATACAAGAATTTGCTTCCTTGCTTTTTCGATTATGTGAAGTTTAGTTAAAAAAAAAAAACACTGATTACTTTTCAGTATGCAGTAAATTATGAAATTTATTAAATAAATATGTTTTATTTTGTTGTTATAGATTGTGTTATTTCGTTTTTCCTAATCCTTTAGAATTGGCGGGGTCCCATACCTAAGCCTAAGGAATTGGCGAACATACTGATTTTGACGTAGAGCGCCTACCGTCATACCTCCATAACCCAGAGGGAAATCCAGGCCTTTCTAAAGTTGGGTCACAAGTCTTTCAAAATTATACTTCTTGGACGTGCGGGTTTCCTCGCGATGTTTTCCATCGCCGACGAGCAAGTGATAATTACAAATATGTATATAAATCCGAAAACACTAATTTAGAAATACATATCAGGATTTGAACCGGGGACCAATTGATCATCAGGCCCGTTCTTTATTCACTAGGCTATCACTGCTTATTTATTAAATTATATTAATATAATATAGTATAAAAGCTCGATGGCGTGATTGCGCGTGTCATTCTAACCGAACACGCAAGTTAAGCAACATCGACCGCAGCCTGTCTACGGATGGGTTTATCTATCTCGAGTTTTCCGTGCTTCGGAGGGCACGTTAAGCCGTCGGTCCCGGCTGTCGTCGATAGATGACAGTCGTTAAGCTAAGTCAGTGGACCTCGGGCGGCTTAAAAGCACTGTCCTCCGCCAATCTGCATTTGATCAGCGTGGTGGAGTATGCTCTAAACCCTTTCGGTTGAAGGTAGACCCGTACCTGCAGTGGGGCGAATAAGGGATAATGTGGTTCTTCTTGGTGGCTGGTTAATATAGTATGTATGCATATTTTCACTTCAGCTTCGTCGCAACTCAATAAATAAAAACGTTTTTTCGGGTTTCATTTGCTGTAAATTTCGCGATAACCAAAATATTGCTCAGCCCAATTCCTATTTGGCATTTGGCTATATTTCTCGCTAACGGCCGCAACGAGACTCTGAAGGTGAGCTACATATTTCCCCTAATTTTATGCTCTTTGTCCTATGTTTTTGTTAGGACGTTGACAACTAACGATCACCTTGAATCGTTTTGAATACATACGAGAGAAATAATGATGCATAAACATACGTAAGAAGTTACATTTAAAAGTATGCGAAGTCACTGTATCACTAATACCGAGGATGTAAATGGATTTTAAGTAGTAACTTTGGCACATCGCTGGAAAAACAGCATGATGCGCCATGGCGATATATTTCTATATCTATCTGTATCTCTATTTGTTTCTATATCTTCACACTAAATCCTTTGCGGGGTATAGGTAGATAGCCTAGATAGGTAGATAATCGTATCAGTCAAATTCGGACATAGGATTTTATGATAGTGTTGTTACCGGATTCTGCTATCAATAAAGCAGTCAAAACAGTTATTAGTCTGGCCGTTGAGTAGGCACTCGTCACATTTTTATTTATACAATGTCGGGAGGCCTACAAGCATACGGCTCATCCTATGTACAGCAGTTACCGTAACCTATGAACTCCCGTGCGATGCCACCTCTGTTGCTAACATAGTAACTGCTTAGGAACTTACTGGTGACTTACTCACGCGCAGGAATACACCAAACCTCCAGAGAGTTGTTATTTGGCTGCGGTTTTCTGTGAGGTAGACGGCAGACGGGCAGCTTTGATGCGGCCTACCGCTCTTAAAAACACCCAGATTATGACAAACAGAGATGTTCATTCATACAAACATTTGTATTTCCACGATCGTGGGAGTCAAAGTAGCGTTACTAACCACTGTGCCACCGAGCTCGTCAACACCGTTGTAGGTGTTTACAGACAAAGATTAGATAGAAAAGTATTAAGCTCACCTCCAACAATAAGGTATACATTGGGGAACACGTTCTTGGCCTGCTGCAGTTGTCGCGCATGCCCTTGGTGAAACATGTCGTAGATGCCGTCGGCGTAGACGCGCACCTTGCGAGGGGCGGTGCCCGCTAACGCGGTGGCGCGGGGAATCCGCCCGTAGTGGATTCTGTCGCGCTCCGCTACCGCCGCGGGGTCCGTGCAGAAAGGTGCCGCCAATCTGAGGGACTGCAACAAACGGTACATCCTTATTAATAATAATCATCGACATAAACTCATCGCCCTACTGGAATGCGGGTGTCCTTTGAAACGTAAAGGATTGTATAGCGGACTCCGTATCGCTACATTATTGCGGGATACCGAGTGTTCAAGGTGGCGGAAGGCTCGCTTGCTTATTATATTTGTCTTTTTCATTAGTTGATATTCTAAATGGGATCAAACTTGGTTTGCACGTAGCGGTTTTCGAGGACTCTCCTCTTAGCACCGCGCTCGCTCGAGGTCATAGCTGTATAGTAACAAATAAACGCATTTTTAATATTACATCGGGTGGCAAACAAGCACACTCTGATGTGAAGGTATTACCGTAGCCTATGAACACTTGAATGCAAAGAGTTAGCACTGAGTGTTACCACCCCGGGCTGATTACACAATAAGGCCTCAGGAACTTACTGGTAACATTATTAACTAGCAGTAATCCAACACAACCTGCGGTCTACTGCGTTGAAGGTACTTCCTCAGTAGCACAGCTTATTAATTTTAATGGTATATATGACATGTCTATGGTAGGCATGATTATATTTAATAAGTTGTGCGACTCGAGACTCCAAAATTAGATTATCAAAGGGAATTTGTTCGATTTCATAGCGTAAGACTTTCACATCATCAGCTATATTTAGCAGATTTGTCAGTCAGGGCGCCGTGTCAAGGTTCAAGCGCCGCGATTGTGCGGTGTCGGCTGTTGATGATAATAAGGTGGCGTGATGTGACGTCTGGCCTGCGCCGGCGCCGCCCGACGCGATGATACACGTAATGCAACTGGTTGTAAAACACTGGCTAATCGCGCGTCTCTGCTTTGGAACACATTACCCGCCCCATGCATTATTTCTCATTTATTTACACAGTGTTTCTCACTTCGATAACACGTTGCATAAGTAAACTATACAAAGTAAGTCACCAAAGTCGCTCAGCGGTTGATCAAGCTAAAATAGCGGAACTTCTAATACCTATCAAAAAATCGATAAATGTTAAGTTTTGAAGTAGTGAAGTAGTAAAGAGTGAATGAAAAAATGTGAGAGATTGCGTGTGGCGACATAATTAGAAGATAGCACGTACTCCTACATAGGTGAGAACATGGTTAACACCGCGTCCGGTTCCTTCCGCATTTCAATTAGCTTTGCGAGCCTGATGACGCACGGACAATCATATATTTTACGACTTACATTCATAATGCACGAGTATTGATCGAGATTGAGCACGCTACCGGAGGTAGGTACCTTCCTGACAGCTACGAGTATGATGATTTATTTATATAGAAATTATCATTTTCGTGGTAACGGCTAAACTAAATCAGCGTAATGATTAGCTTCTTTCGGTTTGCCTTGCGCAAAGCTAGACGTATTTAATCTATCTAATCTAAACAAACAGAAGCCCTTCGTCGTAGACATCTTCGTCGCCCTTCAAGCGGGCCACCGATAACATATTTATTTTGAATAACTGTCTCTGCATCAATCACTAGAGTATCAAGGGTTTATTGTTTTTACTATAGGTAGACTTAAAACGTAATGCTGGTAAGGCATTAAACTTAATCTATTAACTTTTACGTATGTAAATCTTCATGTCAGGTCTTCTGCTGGGTAGGAAGAGAGAACCTAATTTTTAATTGACTACATAAAATATAAATACACTATAATAAAACAAAAACTCGGACCTATGTTGCTGGTCAGCTCAGTCATTCCATTTCCCGACTATGACAATGTGTTGACGTAATAAATTATTTATAATCAAATATTTATAATAAATCAAATCGATCTAAGAAGACTGAGAAAGATCTGAGAAAAATTTAAACAAAAACATCTTTTAGTACTCGATCATTTCACACGTGGCTCGAATATGTACAAGGAATGCAGAAGGAAAGATTCAAATTTAAAAACCGTTTAGGAGAGATTATATACTCAACTGAATTTGTAATTATGCGTTAATATACGTATTAGAATTCTTAATAAAATATCAAAATTCCAGGACAGTAATTAATTTCGTTCACGAGTTAGGACACTTAAGGGTTCAGAGTGTGAAGGGTTTCATTGTAACATACGCTTCAATGCATAAACAATACTAAACGATGATGACGGTGAGTTATGAATAATATACGTATGCGTACGCAACGGGCGCCCGCTCCATTTTAACGGTGGGCCTAATACGCTTCGGCTTCCGGTTTACTCATTGGGAACGAAACTTTAAAAATAGGATATCATAAGTAAAGATAAATGACAAGATAACTGTGCATCATTGACCTTATTGCTGCGAGTTAATGATTATCTTGGTATTTGATTGTACAATAATAATGGTGACAATTTCACCACGCACCGTGACCAAATATTGCGAACAATTGAAAGCCACCGCTCGGCCGAGCATTTATAAAATTGCACTGCCAACGTGTACAATGTGGCAATGTTATTGTATGTTACAGAGCTTGTGATTCTAGCTGCGTGCTTCACTGCCTCACCAGTAAACCAATCGTAATATTCTGGGAAATGAGAACATATAACGAGAGACTCACTTGATTGAGTGTTGTTTATAGTTTATACACGATGGAATATTACCCTACACAAGCCAATAAAATGCCTTGGGGCGCGATAAGCAAACATTTATACCCGTTTCGTAACACAAACACATAAAATGTTTGATTACAGCGTAAGTTTTTATCAATATTTTTAATTTTTCAACCTATGTATTTGACAGAGATCAATTGTGGAATTTAGAATATCTATTACTTTTGAAGTTTTACGTATCAACTCGAGATAAAACGTATCATAAATGTTGAATCTAGATAGAAACTATTACAGTATAAATTTTTGTCAATATCCGTTTTGTGCATGGTTATCACTTCAGTCATTGCAGTTTAAAATTTGCCAAAATATATTATTACATTAATCTATAAGAATAAATTCGTTATTGAGTGAAACCCAAATTCGTCAAATTAAATTGGATAAATCTGCGCTTGGAAGTGAACATTAATCAATAGTTATTCTGTATTTCAGCAAATGCTGTCACTATATTATTTCATATTAATACAGTGAATCGGCGTTCTCAGATCCACATCATTGTCTAGCGCAGTCTCGTTTATAAGGAAACAAATTCAGAACTTCTAAGTTAAAACGTGTAAATTATACAGTCACGGTCATCGATAAGAGGTGGGCGCGCTGTACAAGTAAATGCAACCTAGTTATTTCAACGAATAATGTACTGTGGGTAGACAGACACTCTTTATGATCTACGGGCTTGTTTTGTGCATGAGCTGTCCACAGTCGAGCTATTATTTTGAAAAGAATTCACACCCACGTAGTGAAACAACGCTGTACACATTATGTGCAAATTATCATAGGAATAAAAGAAGAGACCTGGAAGAGACAGTTTTAGTTACACCTTAATTAAATTTATTCTGCGACCTGAAAAACAAAGGCTAATTTACTAAACCTATACCTATACAAAATAGTAGTCTACTAGTCTACTACTAGTAGTCAAATATATTTGACGCTCGCTCATAAAAGAGGGAGATAATATGATAATTATTTTACTGAAATTTTCTATTTATGGATTGTCAAATTTCCTATTTCTTAAACGACTGAAAAACGACTAGTACGCTTAGGCAGTAAATCTAATCAGGACTCTAGTCAAGATACACACTCTACAAAACCGCATCAGCGGTTCGGAAGCAAAATTGGTTCTTGCGGATACGTAAACAAAAGCATAACTAAATATTTAAATTTCCACAGACAACCATCCTCTCACAAATAGTATCGAACGACTTAGAAAGCCTTGGAACGTAGACATATCAATATAATAATTTACATTTTGTTTTTGAAACAACCGTAACTTCCATTAAAACGGGGAAAGAAAAAATGTCTGTGGCTTCTGTCTTGCTGCGTCACTATTTGAATAGAATATTACAGATTTCGGTTTTAAAATATATTATAGGTTATACTAACGTGTAGACCTTAATGATTTCGTTTTGACCCTAATACTCTTATATGAGCCAGGCTATACATATACGTGGGATACTCAGAAAGTTTTGCGAAAATTAAAAAAGTGTTCTAGGTAAATATTTTTTCATTAAATCTTTTCAAAGTACTCTCCACCAGCCTCTATACAAAGTTTCATGCGTCTGAACCAGTTTTCGAAACACTTTTTCCAGTCCGCCGTAGACACCTCATTTACAGCCTGCTCGAATGCCGCAGCGCATCTTCCGGCGACGAAAAGTGTATTCCTTCGAGCTGATGTGTATTTTCGAGAATAAAAAGAAGTCACACGGTGCTAGGTCAGGGCTGTAAGGAGGGTGACCTAGGAGTTTGACCGGTGTGCTATCCAGAAAGTACCTCGTTTTGAGCGCAGTGTGCGCGGGCGCGTTGTCGTGGTGGAGCAGTAGCCCGCGGAGGCTTTGTTTGGTCGCTTGTTGCTCACAACACAGAAAACTTCTCCAAGCCTTTGGTAATATACTATTCGGCGTTGATGCTTCTTTGGTTCTATAAAGGAATTGACACCAGGTAGCTAGTCAAATTGAAAAATCTCGCGACAAAATCTTCCCTCCGATTCTAGATCGCTTCACTTTGGTAGGCGCCGATTCGTTTTGAAACACCCAAACCGTCGACTGGCGCTTCGTTTCTGGATCGTATCGATAAATCCAGGACTCATCACCTGTAATGATGTCGTAAACATGCCGAGACGAGCCTGCTTTAAATTTGTTTATCATATCACGGCACCATTCCACCAGGGTCTGCTTCTGAGCAACGGTGAGGTTACGCGGTACCCAGCGTAAAACTATCCCCCTCACGCGAAAATGCAAACAAGTGTAGAATCTCGTGAAGGCTTCCCGATCCAATCTACAGTATGTGCTGAAACTTCTGATACGTAACTCGCCTATTGTGTCTTGGATTAAATTATTTACTGCTAGCTCGTTTTCTTCCGTACCAGGCCGTCAAAGGCCGATCACTTCTTTCTTCATCCCCCAAAGTTAGTCGACCGCGCTGGAATTCGTTATACAACGGTACACGGTTGCCTTAGAAGGGCCTCCATTCATGAATGCCATTTGAAGTCTATCGTACGATTCGTCCGGTTACAGGCAACACTTGAAATCGTAAAAAATCATAGTGCGAAAATGTTCCCGGCGCAGATACATTTTTCAATGAGACACGATAATTTAAATTAGCTCGCAAAATGTGAAGGGAAATTTTGAAATTGGAACGTACCTATTTTTACTTATAATCATTTTTTCAAAATAGATTACAACTGGCCAGTCTCTCATACATAAAAACTATTTTTTGCAATACTTTCCGAGTGGTATATATACCTATCAACATGTGGTATCTAATGCCTCAGAAAGACGAATCGACCGATAACCCGAGAATGAACCACGGATGACAGTCATGTTTGACCTGAGAACATGCTTGACCGATAGGTTCAAGCATGACAAATCGTCCGTGGTGTGATTACTGACCGGGTTTTGGTTTTCAGGATTCCAAGCACAAAAGGAAAAACATCATATCACTCTGCTCTGTTGGTCACAATCATCTATACAATACACCAAGTGAAAAATTGACAAAATGAGGATATAGCACTCCATATATCCCGACACACCCTGATCGGCTTTTAAACGTCCTAACTATAACTGTATTGTTGTAATTTTAGTTATAAAGACATTATTTTAGTTCCAGATCACTATGCTCTAGTAGAAAGCTTCACTTCAGCTCAAATTCAGAATAATTAGTTGCGGATTTTATACCTACCTATTAAATTTATCATTGCCGCGACTACTAGAATTGAATACTGCTCGTATTAATAAATAAATAAATATTGTCGGATAAATTACACAACGCCATCTAGCCCGAAAAAAGCGAAGCTTGTGTTATGGGTACTACTACACAACTGATAAACATACATAAATACTTTTTATGTAAATACTCGTACATACTTATGATATATAGAAAACAGTCATACCAAGACATGCACATTTCATGCACACAAATGTTTGTCCTGTGTAGGAATCGAACCCACGAGAGTTGGGGTTAAAGTAGTGTTATTAAACACTGCGTCACCGAGCTCTTTAAATTGCATTAAGTATTTATATTATATGGGTACTCACTCTATGGGCACATGCAATATACATTTATTTTTACTTTCTTATTCTATAAACATAAATAATTTATTGTGGCAGTATAATTCTGTGTATCTTCACACAATCTTAATTGTAGGACAGGCAGAAAGATTGGACCGTCCCGTGACTCGATTCTTACACACCTCAATCGTTTCTTTACAATTCATGGCTCTTTTTTAATGCTAATCGGTTCCTAACGGGTCCCGACATCACCTTTTAGCAAAACACATTAATTTCGTCGGGGTACGTAAGTCATAGACAGTTTCTAAATCCTCACCCACGTTGTGCATTTTTCTATACGAGCATTAACTCCGAATTAACGGAGCATGTCCCTACTTATCTTAACACCAATACTCTGTTTCAGACCAATGTTCTCACATCATCATTGCGTACGTGGTCTGAAAACGCAACGCTACAGATTTTGGACAATATTATACGTTTCGACCGGGTTTATTATATGTTCATGCTCTAGCGTCCATACCTTAGAGTTGAGATCCATACCACTTTGTGTATACATCTATACATTTTGGCTCAATTTATTACTGCCTGGAAGTATTTCTAACGCTGTGTAGGCCAATTCCACTAAAAAACTAACTGCACTGACGGTAGCGACGTTTATTGTTTGCCTGGAGCCAGTTTCACTCAAATAGTTGATAAAATAGTTAAGAGGGATTACCACCCCAACACAACTTTAATTGTTTTTATTGGGAGGAGAGGAAATTTAAACAAATATATAATGATTAAATATTTTAATATGTTACAACAGTTAAATGTGGGAAAAGTGTTTTTATTTACTTTCCCATACAGTCATTTGTTGCCCGAGGCGGAAAATGCATCTAGATATAGATTAAATGATAAAATGCATACATTGACATTATATGATGACAAATTTCATATACTTGACATAAATATATTTAATAATAAACATTATAATTTGACAGAAGATAAATTTTATCTTAGCAATTTTTATAAAAGACAAATAGCAGATTCGCTATCATATTGTTTTAAGAAACCAGCCAAAAGTTTGGCTAACAACCCTGCTTCTTTTGAGCAGTTCGATAATTTGACATTATGTAATGGTACCTTGGAAGGTATTCCAAATTCTTTAAATTAGCTTACAAGACAATAGAGTTTTACTCTGGCAATGTAAATAGTAATAATAGCAGTATTCAAAATGAAACTAAAAGTAATAATAATACAATATCCCCATCAATTGTAAATTGTCAAGAATATAGAAATAATAATAATTGTATCAACCTGGTGCACCAAAACATTCAGGGGATGATAGGAAAGGAGTTAGAATTGGAGTTGTTTATGAATTGTAGCAATATTGATATTTTATGTCTAACTGAGCACTGGCTAAAACACCATCAATTCATTTTCAGCTTCAATAACCACCAGGTTGCAAGCTCATTCATCAGAGAGAAATATATACATGGTGGCTCTTTAATATTATTAAATAAGTTGCTTAAATTTAAAGAAAGGTGTGACATTGTGAGCCTCTCTGTTGAGCGAGTTGTAGAAATTTCATGCATTGAATTGGAACGATTCATTGTTATGAACCTGTATAAACCTCCTAGCACGCCCTTTGAAACATTTTCAAATATCATGGAGGATGCCTTAAATAAATTATCTAATAGCCATAAAACTGTTATAATTTGTGGAGACTTTAATATAAATATTTTAGAGAAAAATACTGTTACCTACAACTTTTTAAATTTATTTAAATCAAACAATTTGCATCATATTTTTACAGAGCCAACAAGAGTAACTGCTACAAGTGCTACATGTATTGATAATATATTTAGTAATGTAAAACCTTCGTATCAATCTATAATTAATAAAGTTCAGTCAGACCATTCAGGTCAGTTGGTTTCATTTCCAAATTCTTCAAAAATACAAAGAAAGCAAATAAATTATATACCATTTAGTAAAAGCCGCTTAGAAAGATTTAAGTCTAATATAGCAGAAAAAATTGTATTGTTGCCCTATCACGGTACTCCGGACCACTTGTACTGTTCATTATTTAGCTTAATCACTAGTGAATTTAATGCAATCTTTACTCCAAAACAACTGTCTGTAAGTGACCATATGACATTCAGTGATTGGGCAACTCCTGGTATTTATAAAAGTCGGAATAAATTGTATGAACTTTATGAAGAAAGGACCTGTAATCACAATCCGACTTTTCACGAACTTGTAAAAAATTATGCTAAAATATTTAAACGAGCCTGTTCCAATGCTAAATCTATATATTTAAGAAATAAAATCACTGGTTCAACAAATATTATTAAATCTGTTTGGAATATGATAAATAATGAGACGGGTAGAGCGAAAGTACGTAGTCGCGACTTTCAGTTAACGATAAATGATATAGATATCAAAAATGATGTAGAAATTGCGACTGAGTTTGAAAAATATTTTTCTAACATTCCTCTTATTACTACGAGAAATCTTAGGTCTTCTTCTATAGCTGCTGAACTGGTTCTCAAACAGAGCGTGGTAGAATGCGACACAATATTTGAATTTTCAGCTGTAAGCCCAAAAGATGTTTTGAACGCTTTTAAATCAATAAATATGAAAAACACTAAAGATCTGTGGGGTCTATCTGTCAAAACCATATCTTCTATTATTATTTCAATCGCTCCACATTTAGCTACAATTTTCAATTGTTGTGTGGCATCTGGTGTATTTCCTGACTTGATGAAACATAGTAAAATCATTCCATTATTTAAATCTGGTGATAGTTCGGACCCTTCGAATTTTCGACCTGTTTCCATACTGCCCATTCTCAGTAAAATTTTTGAAAAACTAATGCTTAGCCAGTTGCTCAGACATTTCAATACACATAATTTGCTTCATAGGAGACAGTTCGGATTTACGAGAGGTTGTTCAACTATAGACGCAGGGATTCATTTGCTTAAAAGTATATTCGCGGCATGGGAAGGTTCGCAAGATGCCTTGGGAATTTTCTGTGATCTGTCTAAAGCGTTTGACTGCGTGCACCATGACACTCTTGTCAGAAAATTACACCACTACGGTATCAGGAACAAGGCTCTCGAACTTCTGTCTTCTTATCTGGGCAATAGGATACAGAAGGTCGATGTTAATGGTAAAAGATCTTCGGGGTCCCCTGTAGTTATGGGAGTCCCACAGGGGTCAATTCTAGGTCCATTCTTATTTTTAGTATATATAAATGACTTACCTTATTATGTAAAGGATAAACATGAGATTGTATTGTTTGCGGATGATACCTCTTTGACATTCAAAATTAATAGACAGTTAGATAATTATGACGAAGTTAACGATGCTCTCTCTAAAGTTATGCATTGGTTTAATGTTAATAATCTGCTTTTAAATGATAAAAAGACTAAAGTAATTAAGTTCTCAACACCTAATGTAAGACAGGTGACTACCAATGTCAATGTTAATGGAACTAATTTAGCCCCTGTGGAGACAACTGTGTTCTTGGGTATAACAATTGACTCCAAACTACAATGGGGCCCACAAATTGAAAAATTATCAGGAAAACTAAGTTCTGCAGCCTATGCAGTGAAAACTATTAGACGGCTCACTGATGTTGATACGGCTAGAATAGTTTATTTCAGCTACTTTCATAGTATTATGTCATATGGAATTCTTCTTTGGGGTAACTCCGCGGACATTAACACCATCTTTTTATTGCAAAAGAGAGCCATAAGAGCTATCTACAAACTTGGTCCCCGGGAGAGCCTTAAAGAAAAATTCAAAGAAATAAATATTTTAACAGTCGCATCGCAATATATCTATGAAAATATTTTGTATGTCCATAAAAACATAGACTCATTTTGTAAAAAGAGTGATACTCATAATATAAATACTAGATATAAGCATAATCTTGTGTTACATGCAAGCCGTCTCCACAAAATAAGTAATTCTTTTATGGGGCAATGTATACGGTTCTATAACAAACTTCCCAGCAATATAAGAGAATTGTCAATAAACAAATTTAAAACTACTATTAAAGCCAAATTGTGTAGCAGGGCATATTATAAAGTATCTGACTATATTAATGATAAAAATGCCTGGGAGTGAGTCGATCCAATTATAATGTAATTAATAAATTATGTAAATTTGTTTGGATACCAAAAGAGGGATGCCTGAGTTTTTTGGCAGTATTTTTATCAGTGCTCACCTAGTCATGAACTGCACGGTAGGGAAAAAAATTGTGACGATTCCAAACAAATGTAGCCATTTTTACGGAATAAAAAGATTTTGACTTTGACTTTGACTTTGACTAACGAAACGTCAAAATGTACGCATTTTGACACACGCCGCGCTGCAGTGCAGTTGCAGTTTTCTAGTAGAATCGGCCTATAGTTCACACTATTTTCTGCACTCACTCTCACACGAGCGGAGTCCCTTCTATATCTACTAAAAGTAAATCAAATATATACTACCGAACACTACATCATCAACTGTAATTCTTACTTTCGTTCTGGTTTAATTTATTTCAAATATCTATATTTACATTTTCCTAAGATTCGGTTGTAAGCTTTTCTCTTGTGACTTCAGCAGTTCAGATAGGAATTCTGCCAAAACACAGCATCGTCTGCTAAATACTCAACACACCTATGCGCCATCGTAGATTCGATGATCATACTCATATTTACTGTAGACAATTAGTTAGATACAGGTGAAGTTAGATAATTATATAAGACAGAACATACTATAAACAAAATGCAAATTTTCACAAAAGTATTAATTTACCAACTTGCATAAGCGTCTACTATAATGTATAGCAAAAAACGTTTATTGACATAGTGATAGTGAAGATAACAAAGAGTGTATCAATTTGCCTTGAAAAGGTTTTCGCAATACGAACATCATCATTGCCATTTACGTAACGTAATGTAATTGTTGGTTTCATTTACCAAAGTACGTTTTTAGTTTCGTAATGTAATTTTTGCCGTAATTGGCGCATGGACCTTCTTAGACCCAAAGTCAATTCTTAGAGCCAAAGTCAATCTAACACAGACGTGGTGCACCTTGTCGATTATCAAAAAAGAGGTAGGAAACAGTAATGTCCGTAGACCTTTGAGCTAGTGGCTCTTTACTCGGGTTGACTTTAAGGGCGAACCTCGAGTCGATATTAAGCAAATTTAGGTAAAAGGGTAGAACTTGTTTGACTGACTCTCAGTTAGTTTAGCCTTCTTAGGGCGGACAGTAAAACAATATACAACACAATTTGTGTTATACACTGGACAAACAGATGGGCTGGGTTATGCCTGGGATGGAGAAAATGTATGTAACTATGATGTTTTTTCACATTCACTGCCGTTTGTGTTTACACAGCCGTATATCTTGCCATTGAACGATTGGAATTGCTGATATGGGATATACATAACTTATAACTCCCGGATAGAGTGCAGAAGACACGTTGATGTTTATATAATCCACCCAAACTAGGAAGTATAGAAGATTGCAAGAGGGAGTGAAGTTACCACTAACGGTATGTGCGATACATATATATATATGAAAAAGCGCCTGGCGAAATGGCGACAGTGAGAACAATGACCTTGTCAAAACTAGTGCGTGGATGTGCACTAGTTACATAGTAAGTTGTATAAGCCAAAGCAGGTATGGTAAATTATAGTGCGAGGTTGTTCTACTACAGTCTGACTAAACTTCACGTGAAACATTGTCAAATATGCACAACACACGTAACGTTATGCCTAACAAAACGACATTCCTGCACGTATAAATGAAATTATAATTGTTATATGTGATTGTCGCTACTTCACATCTTTGCTTAATTTGCAAGATGACACAAACGAGCGTCTATCATCAATCAATCAAATCAATCATCAATACCATCTATAATAATGACATTAATTCTGGTGTCAAACAGGAATCCTATTTCTGCCAATCCACTGTGGCTCTTTATCACATAATGAGACTCTTTTAGAATACTGTTTTTAATTAAATATTCAGCGTTAACATTATTAACATTCTATGTTCAAATTAGTTTCGTTCACCAAGGGTAAAATGGGAATCCTATTTCTGTCCCTCCACAGTGGCTCCCTTTCACATTCATATCATGTAACACTCATTCAAATTACTTTCATACCTCAAAGACAAAACTGGGACCCTATTGCTATCACTACTGTCAGTTCTTTGAAAACGCTGTTTCTATTTAAATGTTCGATGCTAGGTCAATATTCCATTTATGTCTAAATTTCAGATTTGTATACGAGTTGTGAAATCATTTTGTTTACAAGCTAAGAGACCCATGAGATACGAACGGATTTACAGCAAAATGACAACAAAATAAAGTACCCGTTTTGCAGTTCCGATAGGGAACCCTATAACTTTGTTATTGTATTTACTGGACTATTGAAGCAAATCGGATTGGAAATAATGTTGATAAACAGTTCTAATTGGCGTGATAATTGATAAGAGGCTTATAGGCAATGGAGACGACAGTGTTGTATAAACATAACAGTGTTGTATACCATATGAATATATTTTGAAATATATAGATAAAAATATTTATAAATATAATGTCGGTCATCTATAAAGCCAAAGCCGCACGCTTTGCACCCTGCCAAGTAACAAACGAGACTCTGGCGTATAAAAGGTAGAATGCATCGAAGCTGCCTGAGGAATGAAGTAATCTACTTCACAGCAGACCGCGGTCAATTTGCAAAACCGAGGAGTGTGATTGCGTACCTGTGGTTGTATACCTGAAGGGGCAAAAGCCCCAAAATAATGTGAACATTCGTTGCTCGTCCAGATAGCCAACAAGAGACCTGTAGCTTCTTTATAACAGGTATTCGAATGTCTACAATATTGAATTGTCCACTATATTTATGTTATTTAGAGTTCATTTTGTATACATATACTTCTTGCTAGCGTTATCACGTTTCTTAATTCATTAGGACTGTCGGGGTCCGCAACCTAATCCTAAGGATTTAGCGAAAATATTGATTTTGAGATGAGACGACTGACCTCCACAACCCAGACTGAAAATAAGCCCTTTTCTAGGTTAGGTGACGTCTTCCGAAATATAATTTCTTGGCCGTGCGGGGTGCCGTCTAAGTAGAGCCTGTCTGTATAATTATTATTGAGAACATTGGAAGAGAAAAAACCACCATTTCCATGGTATCGTCAATAGATCTCTGTTTGATGTCGCTTTAAAATTGTATATCTTCACGCTAGATCTCTCAAAGGGTAGGCAGTGAGAACCGCCATAAAACGTGGTTCTTACACACCTTGCTTGCTTTTTTAACTTTGTCATTCATACACTTTCATGCACGCTCGCCGGTTCCTAGGCTCCTGACATCAGCTCCCGAGTCGAGGAAGGCCAAACTCACCTACCACAAACAAATTGTATTTCAGTTTGTTCGTGGTAGGCGAGTCTTTGCCTTCCTCGACTCGTACATCCGTCCACTATATGGAATGCTATTGTTTTTCAAAATGATTCATAGCGTCTCGTTTTATTGTTATGATATGGATTAGTTCGACTGTATTTCCTCGTATTACTATTCCCAACGCATCCCTCATGCGTCATTGGCTGTGTGTTATCAGAATGTGATGTTAGGAGCCCTAGAAACCGGCGGGCGTGTGTGAAAAGAGCTATGAATATCAAAGAAGCGAGTGATGTGTGTAAGGAAGGACGCTCGATTCTTTCTGCCTAACTCGCAATAGACCTGCAGGGGTATTCTCATTGGCACGGAAACTTCTCATTCGAATTGAGAAGTCGTCACACCAAGTGATGCAAAATACGTATTTTTTTTTTATTTTTTTTAATCCAGTAGCAAAGGGTCTATGCCCATACAACACACGTCTTAAGTTTAGAATCTGCTGAAAAACACCGAAGGGTTCTCGGACAAAATCCTGAAATTTACAACCCGCAAAACGATAGTGAAATATTACAGTCTTATCTTCATGTTCTTCATTATTTAACATTAATTTTACATTAAATACACGCACTTCAAAACCCACAATCATTAAAATTACTCAATGTTTGAAATTTACGTAATAGTAAATATACACGTCGGAAAAATTTCACAAGCCTCCAAGCTCTAGAGAATATTTCGAGTCAAAATGGCGTAATTTTGGGAATTAAGAAAAAGAAACGCAACATCATAATTTTCGACCCGAAATCTTAATTTGCGTAGATTCAAATTGCATTGAAAATATTTCGATTTCATGATGTATATTGCGTACTGTGTCAATGCTAATGAAATTGAAATACATTTGACTGTAAACAACTCCGATTCTGTGTATCAACTTTACGATTCGAATTTTCCGTGTCAATTTGAATACCTCTGCTGGACTGAAGATATAGATAGTGTTATTTATACACTTCACTTCAGAGAGGCCTACCTCTCTGAAGTGAAGTGTATAAATATCAAAAAGCGTATCAAAGCAACCCTTCTGGGGAAGTACCTACACCTCGCAGAAAACCACAGCCAAATAACAACTCCCTAGAGGGTTGTTGTGTTCCTGCGTGTGAGTGAGGTCACCAGTAAGCTTCCAAGGAGTTGCTGTGTAAGCAGCAGAGGAGTCATCGCGCGAGTGATACTTAATATATCGCAAGCATTAATAAGCCACGGTTTCCTCTTTACATCAGGTGGACCGTATTCTTGAATGCCTCCCGACTTAGTATAAAAAAAACTTCCATCAAATCAAAGATTTTATAAAATGGGCTAAGATTCACGACCTGTAGCAACCAAATACACATACAGATCAACGTACTGATGCGTATTTCGTTTTTGAAAGGCAAATTTACACCTTACGATATATCTATATAAATAAAATTATATTTACCCTTTACATTCACAATTTGACTAATTTTTATTTTGTTATATTCGTAATTGTTGGAGCTACTTTTGTATGAGAGAATTTTATTCAATGGCCCTACAAGCAAAAGAGTACTTCGTAAATTAGTGAATACAGTTACAATGTCATGTCGAATTGCCATGTATGAAATATCTTATCTTCCACGTTTTATTTTCTCTTAATTGTATTTGAACTTGGATCTTAGTTGTTACTTTGTTTACAGATACTTAACGATTACATAGACTAAAAAGTAAATGAGCACACAATTAATAGTTTTAACAGAAGACTCAACTTTTCTAATAGTACAATGATGGCAAACAAGTATATAGGCCGCCTTATGTGGAACATGCTATGAACACTTGTAATACAAGGATTATTGTTTGCAACCAGCCATGCAATTCTGTAAGAGAAAACATTCTTACATCCTCGGAAACATCGGCTGTTACAGCCTTGAACACAAAATTGCAATTCTTTGGTGTCGCTTTTCATGGTTGTGCGACACTAGCGCCGCAAGGCTGCGTTTGGAATTGGAATTCTACAAGGCAAACAGCCTCGCGTACGCTTACAGCCTTGTAGAATACCAAATAATTTAGCCGTGATCGCAGTAGACGATGTCAAAGCTGTGACATCTGTGATCACAACGACGCACACAGCCATTACGAGTCGCTTAGAGAATTGCATGGCTGTTACTCACTCGCAACAACTACAATCCTCCAGAGAATACGAGGAAGCCGCGTCTTATCTAGTGCCTTTTTTATCCAACGTCGAGAGTAGATATTAAATATTGGAGGTAGATATAAAACAATGCTGCATTTCTGCAGACCAATTCTTTATGAAAAAACATTTGGAAAAATTCTTTCAAGTCTTGAATTTGGTCATTCTTAATAAACGCGATCATTATCTTGTTGTTTACACAACAATGAGTGTCAAGGTCTGTTGAATCCACTCTGTGATACAAAAATAACAACAATACAATAACCTAGTCCCAATGCAACATAATTCCTAGCCGAGGTATTCCCAAGGGACTACAGTGTAAATCCTTCAAAAAAGGCGTAGACGTTTTTACAGCAGCAATGCACGAGAGTTGTTATTGGTGTGTGTGTACAAGTGCCATAAGCTACGGGACTGCTTTTTATGAGATAGGTCGCAGGCGGAATGGAACGTACTTGAACTTAAAATATGTACATTATTGACTGAACACAGAATATTACATTAAAATATTATTCAGATGGATCATGCCAATGAAAAAAGAGAAGCTGATTCTATCTTTACTCTGGTGATTTTTTTAGGGTTTCGTATTTTAAAAGGTATCCTTATCTAGGGAAACCCTTACCTATACGATATATTTGTTGTTTGTCTGAAAATCAATAAAATGAATGAATGAAATCAGAAACCCTTATTTTATTTATAGGATAAAAAAATATGAAGCTATGGATATTAAAGAAGATGACACCTGAGGAACCATAGTCATTGGTACTACACGCAACCACAAGGCGGAAAAAAAATAATTAATACGTTATAAACTGACAATAATAATGAGTGAAGCATGATTTATTTTATTGACTTCCAAGTTTTCTCGCCGTGGACAAAGACCGCGTAATAGGAAGTCATACTTTCACCCATGCTCGTTCACGAAATGTTGTTTACCTACCTGTTTAGCGATACCGCCGGTAATTTCTAATTAGAGAGAATATGTTCTATACTAGTAACAGATATGTTCCTATTTGAGAAAGTGCACAGTTTTTAGTTTCAAATGATTGAAACTTATTGCTTTCGAATAGGTTTCAATCATTTGAAATTATAAACTCCCAACAGTTTCAATATTCGATATTATGGGTTCTAAATCTATTGGTACGACAATATGTAGGTATTTTGATACCTATCTATGCATTTTGATACTTTTATTTTGAACGAATTATTTGGTTTGAATAAATTCGTTTAGTAGTTAGATTGAGATGAGAGGTTTGCGGGAAAGTTGCGTAGAGATACGGTAATTGAAAGTTACTCACGTGTGTTTCTGTAAGTTCCTGTTTCGCGTATCCGTTTTTTCTGTGTCCGTTCAAGGTTGTGTCCAGCTTCCCGTTGGGGATGTGCCCGTTGGTGAGCGTAGTGGTCATCGTCAAGGCTGACATGTTAACCGATTGTCCTTTCTCTTTTTAACTTTTACTTTATTATTTATCTTTGCTATAAATTCCGTATTGTCCTTAGCATTATACCCGAATGCATTAAATTTTTCAATTAGAAAAACGAAAAAAATGAAAACAGTAAGTGCACTTGATATAAAAATTATGTATACTAGATCGTAAGAAGAATATTTTAGATATTTGTATTGAAATTATCGAAGCGTGAAATCGTACTTATTCAGTGTATTTGAACCGTGTAAACTGTACGAGTAAGCGGCAGCGACTAACCGACTGTCAAATCCTACGTTCGCCTTGTGGAATGTAGCTGATTAACTTGCATACATAGCGGATCTCAGCGGGTGTGAGAGGTGTACGGAGCGGGACGAGGTCGGGTGGCGCGACGTCGACGTGGAGGACTGTCAGACACGCGACGCGCCACGAGCTGGCCCGAAGGGGGCTCCAGTCGGCACCGGGGCGGCCCGAACGGCGACGAGCGAATGGTGGCACTCTTCGCAGGAGGCGTGATTTGCACTCGGAGCAGGAGTTCTAATTTCTCTTCACCATAAATATGTCGACTGCATTTTTACTACGGGATGCGATGTAATGGATAATTTACACAACTGATTTTAGTGGCAGGTAAAAGTGACAGTAACGGTTAATGATGTAACTCGACTATAATGTTACAATGCTCAAAGTCAGGTCTTAAAAGAATTTATTAAGTGAATAAATAAAAAAATAACTAGATTGATAGACTAGTAGTAAATAATAATTCAATGACTGACTGTAAATTGCATATGCGATGTTTCCTATTTTAAGAAAAAAAAATCATATTTCATTTAATTACTAAAAAACTACGTCAAAGTTAAAAATCTATTTAAAGTACGCCAAGATATAGTAAGTGTAAAAAAATTGGTCAATTGCTTCAGCGCAATCTGGAACGAATATGATTAAATTAGGAACATAGTACTTTTTCGTTTTAAATGCTCAACTAAGCTTATCACAGATGTTATTTAACTCGTACTTATGTATTACTTACTAATATTATTTATTTTTAATCCTAGCCTGTAAAAATACTCTTGTTCTGTTGCATGAAACGCAAGTGGTGAATGTGTTTAGCATCAAGAAAACCTTGACCGATCCGTCATTGGAACTGAACTTTTGATTTTTTACAGTTCTAAGCCGCTTACGCTGCATGCGTGTCACATAAAGTTACATATACACTAGGTTACATAGTTCGACTAAAATGTCAAAAATCATATCTCTGAAAGCTATACGCTGAACAGTGATTTTTGTTTATGATGTGATAGAGCAGAAATTCGTGCTGTATGACGCGAACGCAAGTACCGACCTACACACGCATGCATGCAGCATGCGTGTCACATAAAGTTACATATACACTAGGTACACATATACTAAAATGTCAAAAGTCGTATCTTTGAAAGCAATACGCTGACCAGTGCTTTTTGTTTATGATGTGATAGAACAGAAACTCGTGTTGCATGGCGAAAGCAAGTACCGACTTACAAACAGACGCGACACAAAAAAATACATACATACATATAATCACGCCTCTATCCCGTAGGGGTAGGCAGAGACCACTTCTTTCCACTTGCTACGATCCTTACATACTTGTTTCGCTTCGTCCACTCTCATTATTCTCTTCATACATGCTCTTCGGTTTAGGGTACTCTTGACCTGGCCTTTTCTCAGGACGTCCCTGATTTGATCTCGAAACGTCCGCCTAGGTCTACCCCTTCCAACAATTTCATTCACACTCGCCTTATACACTTTTTTCGTCAATCGTTCTTCGTTCATTCTCTCGACATGCCCAAACCATCTCAGCATACCTTTCTCAATTTTTGTCACTACATCTTCTTTCAGACCACAACGTTTCCTTATCTCACTATTTCTTATCCTGTCACTCAGTTTAACTCCTATCATACTTCTTAACGCTCTCATCTCAACTGCATTTATTCTGCTTTCATGTTTCTTCTGCCATACCCAACTTTCACTTCCGTACATTAGTGTCGGAACCAGCACCCCCCCATGCACAGCCAAACGAGCCTTGTTAGACACCTTCCGACTGCTCATAAAGGAGTGCAAAGCTCCATTCACCATGTTCCCTGCATTCACTCTTCTTTCAATATCACTCTCACACTTTCCATCTCTTGTAAACTTTGAACCCAGATACACAAACTCATTCACCTGTTCAATTTGTTCATTACCAATCACGATATTGCAGTCTGTCACTGCCTTATCTCTTTCAAACACCATCACTTTCGTCTTCTTTACATTCAACTTCATTCCCTTTCTAACAAAAGCTCCACTCATAGCAGTTACCATCTCCTGCAACTCCTCGGCCGAAGACGCAAGTAATACTTGGTCATCAGCATAGAGAAAACATTTGACGAGTAACTCATTCATTCTTAACCCATTTTCATTCTCTTTTAAATCTGTCAAGCAATTGTCCATGAACAGATTAAACAGCCACGGTGACGCTACACATCCCTGTCTAACACCTTTTTCGTGTATGCCCCGTTTATCCTTACACAAGCACTAGAATCCCTATAAAGAGATTGCAATGCTCGTATGAGGATACTGCTCACACCGTTCACGGACAATGCTGACCACAATTCATTCCTCACCACTCTATCATAGGCCTTTTCAAGATCCACGAACGCGCAATAGACCTTCTTGTTTTTAGCCAAACACTTTTCGGCTATGCACCGCAAGGAAAAGACCTGATCCGTACATCCCATTCCCTTTCTAAATCCCGCTTGTGCATCCCATACTTTTTCGTCTGTTTCATTCACAACCCTTTCAATCAACACTTTCGCATACAATTTACCGACAAAAAAATAAATAATAATAATACGGAAAGCTACATTATTTTATCTATACATATAAATAAAATTGAAGTGTCTGTCTGTGATTTCAAAATAAAGCCTTTATCTTAAGCTCATATTATTATTTTCACGTTACCAAAGCCTAAATACGCATTTTTAACTTTTTGTCTGTCTGTCTGTTCGTTTGTCCGGGCTAATCTTCGAAATGGCTGAACCGATTTTAACGGGACTTTCACTGGTAGGTAGAGGACTGTTCAGAACAGAATATAGGGTACTTTTTATCCCGTAAATATTTAGGGTTCCTGCGTAAAAAATGAAAAACTGTTAAAATTAGGGGGAAATATCTTCCCCTTCGGGGCAATTTTATTTTTATTATTTTCATAGAATACATATTTTTTATAACAGAAAATAACTATCCATTTTATTGTAATATAAATAAAATACATATACGTTGCCTCCTGTAAAGGTCAATAGATGGCGCTGTACGAAAATTGAATCTCTCTATGGTTGCATCTACGACCCTGAACTTTGTTTTTTTTTTAAACAGAAACAATTTTATGTCTGCAGAGAAATAAAGGCTACTAAAAGCCCAAATCTCATGCGTGCGAAGCCGCGGGCTTATGCTAGTGTAAAATAAAGGCTTGCTTATAGGAAATAAACATCTTCTTGATCCAAATATCATGATTTATGTAAAGAATACACAAAGCGAAAGACATACCAATCATAAATATGGATTTACATATTAAACCGGGATCCACTCATGACAAATGTGTCTATAAGTCGCTGATCTGTGCTGGTCGATGGATCATACTGCACTTCGTACCTATTTGTACTTTTGTACCTTACACCGGCCACGTTTCCACCGGGCCACCGCTGTTTACGTCTACTTACGAGTATATCTCGTTCCAAACACCAACGGAATAATCACTTTCATCGACATTAACCACATTGGTACTGATTTCAACACAGTAAAGTACATTTCTTATTGACAAACTACAAATTTTTTATCTACAACTATCACGGAAACTGCACTGTACCTACTACCAGAAATTTTGGGGTTTACATTAATTTTTACTTTCAATATTTATTTTTAAAATAGACGCATATGGCGGTGATGGCGGCGGTTTGGCGATGGCAGCATAGTTTAATTATTATAATATATGATCTTATCTAACCATATAATAATTAAACCATGCTTCAATTCGCATTGTGTTCCTGTGTTCTGGTAGCACAATTGCGTTTGATAAATTATAACATTCTTTCAATTGTATGTTTTTTTATATTTGTTGATATTATGAGAACTGGCGAGCGTGCATGAAAAGTTCTTTTTTATACAACGTCAGAAGGCATACAAGCATATGACCCATCAGATGTAAAGCAATTACCGTAGCATATCAACGCTTGTAGTATCACTTGCGCGATGCCTCCTCTGCTGCTAACACAGCAACTCCTTAGGAGCTTACTGTGAGCGATTCTAGTGTATGAAGTATCTTTGGAACCATTACGTTATACCGGGTGACATTGGCTATGTGACGTCATAATAAAACAGTATGGCGGATTATGTACCCCCATATTGTACCAACAAAAGAAAAAAAAACATTCAATCCTATCGAGTGTCGAAATAAATTTGAATGGTGATCTCAAAATATATGAAACCTGATATGTTTAACTTTTTAATAAAAAAAATAATATAATGAATAATTTTATGTTTTGTTATTCATTTATCTTGGTAGGTATTTTTATAAATAATGGCAGGCACGTTTTATCGCATCGCATCGCATGAATGGCATGGAATTCATCATTTGCACGTAATGCTTGAAACAAATTAATTTTCTACGACTATCAAACAAAAGAATTTGAGATAATTAAGCAAACTACGTCGTAACCTCAGCCACATAATGTATAAATATGAGGCAATGATGATGAGTTATGTGATTTATTTGTACGTGTGTCCATTTTTCTCAAAAACTACCTGGACAGGTTTCGATTACGATTTAGCACTACACGATTTGTGAGTTATATACTTATTTTTTTTTTAATATTAGGATTCAAGTATGAAATTGCCGATTTGGACTGAAAAATTAAAACTAGTTTTTTTTTAAGATGTAACATATTTATTTCATCAAAATATTTACCCTCATTATCTATACATTGCTGCAATCTAATCTAAAGGCCAGCCATTGCAATGGCATAAATAAATAAGTTTATTTATGCCTTTGCAATAGAACTCTGGGGATCTAGATTCGACAAACAGTGTGAAAGGATTTTGTACTGCCTCCTGGGAAGAAATTTTTTTACCACGTAGAAAATTGTCCAAATCACGAAAAAAATGGTAGTCAGTTGGATCAAGGTCTGGTGAGTACGGAGGATGACGTATGGTTTCTAACTGCAGCTCCTGTAGAGTTACAACGGTTTCTCGTGCAGTATGAGGTCTTGCGTTATAATGGAGCAATAATGGTGAAGACCGATTCACGAGTCGGCGCTGTTTCACTGCCAGTTTCGTCATCATTGTTCGAAGTTCGGCACAGTAAACATCTGCTGTTATTGCTTGACCAGACCTGAGAAAGCTATAGTGAATAACGCTATGAAGAGACCACTAAACTGTTACCATTGCCTTTTTATTGGTAAGCTTTGCTTTACTACACTGTTTCGGCGTCTGACCTGGGGTCTGCCATTGCATTTTTAGCTTAAGGTTATCATAAAAAACCCACTTTTCGTCACATGTGACAATTCGATCCAATATTCCTTCATTTCCGTATCGATTCAACAAGGCAACACGCGTTTCTTTCTGCTGATCAGACAAAGCATGAGGCACCCATTTTTCATACGACGAGCTCGGTCGCGCAGTGGTGAAACGCGCTGTTACGCTACTTTGACACCAACGCTCGTGGGTTCGATTCCCACACAGTACAAACATTTGTGTGTATGAACATGTCTGTTTGTCTTGGTCTGGGTATTTTCTGTGTATAATAAGTATGTATTTAAAAAAAAAATGTATTTACGTATGTTTATCAGTTGTCTAGTACCCATAACACAAGCTTCCCTTACTTTGGGGCTAGGTGGCCCTGTGTAATTTGTCCGACAATATTTATTTATTTATTTTATATGTAAATATTGTAGGTAAGGTAACGTTAAACCATGCCGCTAATTCCTGGGTATTTTGAAACGGATCGGCTTCCACCACATCCTTCAAGTCAGCGTTATTCACCTGTGTGGGCGGTCTTCCACGTGATTCGTTCTTCAAGTAGAAGTTTCCATTACAAAAGCGTTTCCATTACAAAAACAATTTTAACGGAAGCATCGCGTGTTTTATTTATTTTGTTGAACCTGACGTTTCGAATGCTTTGCAGCGTCCGTGGTCGCAGGAAGACCACGAAGACCACGGACGCTGCAAAGCATTCGAAACGTCAGGTGCAACAAAATAAATAAAACACGCGATACTTCCGTTAAAAATTGTTTAATTCAATGTATAAGTAACCGAAGCGGCTTATCGACCAACTGGTACCCGGTTCAAATCCTGGCATGTACCACTAAATTTGTAATAATCATTTGCTCGGCGGGGATGGAAAACATCGTAAGGAAACCCGCACGTCCAAGAAATTATATTGTGAAAGTGTGACCTAACCTAAGAAAGGTCTGGTTTTTACTCTGGGTTGTGAAGGTGTAAGGGCAGTCGCTCCAGGTTAAAATCAGTATCTTCGCCAAATCCTTAGGCTTAGCTAGCGGACCCCGCCAATTCAAATTTATTAGGAAACGGGATAACGCTAAAAAAAAGGCGTAACGAAGTGTTTTATACGCGGCATTTTTAATTAAATAATCTTTAATGTTAGTTATGGATTTTAAGGTTTATTTATTTAAAAATATATTTTTATATTTAATATGACATATTTGAATTACTTTTTCTAATGTTATTCCATTGCCTATTTATTACCAATGACATCGCGAACATGAAAAAATACAGTCGATTTATAAACCTCGTTTCTGAAATCCGATAAGTAAGTAGGTTTCGCAATGGCATAGTACTACTCGTATTTCTATTGTGACCATGACGTGATTTTTTGGATGACTTATTGTTCTCATAAAACAAATCGAAGATAAAACAGAAGGTCCGGTTAGCGGTCAGAAGATTACGTAAACAAATGACAACATAAATAATTTGTATTTTAACGCAGACGTCCCCACGGTGGTAAGAAAATGAGCATTCCCATACACAGAAATGAAAATATTGTTAATTTTTGGTGATGATATTTATTTGGCAAGTAAAAACAATAATTATGTAGGTACACATAGATTTCCTGCTATGATATAAAGTGCATGACACCATAGTTTGATTAGTCGCTGGCCGTACAATCGCGATTGTCATAAAACGTACACTTTTAATGACGAAATAAATATTTCAGATATTTTTTTGCAAACATAAAACATTTTATTGGATTTTGTGACACTATATGATGCAACTAAAAGCTACATGATGTACTTGCAACTAAGAAAAATCCTACTAACAATCCTTCATTCCCGTTGTACCCCATTTGATTAACACATTTTTGAAAAAGTTGTGCTACTGTCCGCCGGTGATGCCCCACAACTTCTTTAAGTATTCCACTGCTCGACAGTGAGACAAAAATTTTAAAACATTTTTAAAAAGTTCTGTCGTATTCCCCCAGCAGTGGATCGTTACTTCAGATAATTTTAAATATGCAAATATTATTTAAATACAGTAAAAATACTTGACGCAATGAGTACTTAAGCATTTTTTCAATTACTATTATGTCAAATAATTAAAAAAAAAGTTAACTTACCTATTATAAAGAAAAGAAATATCCACCAGTGACAATTATCGTAAATTATAAGTCTAATTTAAAATTATCTGTGGTATTATTATAGTAAACAGTGTTATTTTATATGAACAACATAACATTTTCAAAAATGTATCATTGTCCACCATTGGTGAACTAAAAAGTAGGGGACTACCACCGGATTGAAGGGGAATCGTCATCTCTTACACCGCTAAGTAAACTTGAAATCTTGAGGCATTATTAAGTATTTATTTCAAATATTTGAGATAACATTTACATGACAGTAGAGATAATAAAGTGATATTGTATATAATTAATAGACGTTTCGTAATTGAAACAATAAAAAGTAGATGATCAAGTATCGCACCAGCGAAGTCTGAATGTTTGAAGTCTAGCACATTCAATAAATGATGATTAGACTATAATTAGTGCTATATTCTACATAATTAAAACACTTAATGACATTTGGTGATAATTAAAACGCACAACTTTGTTGCAATTAATAAAGTTTAGGCGAACAATGACATATTCGTACCTAACTGAAATAATTAGTTAATTACACGCCCGCCTAACGACGAAAGATATAACACCATTTAATAATATCTGCATATAACTTCATGCTAAGTTTCTTGCGGGGTAGGAGGAGCCGAGAACCGAACGCCACGAGTCTCTGATCTTACACACCCTCACTCGCTTCTTTAACATTCATAGCTATTACCATTCGCGCTCGTCATTCACCTTCTGATAAGACGTCCGTCCCTCTTCTGTAATAGCCCAGTACCAACTATCCCTCCAGATCTCATTACAATAGCCCACACATTTACAATAATCCCAATGTCTACCGAGATGGGCTACCCATGGACATTTGCAACACACACAGGCGATACCGACCCTGAAAGTTTGAAGCCAATGTACTACAATCTCCGTACCTGTACCTGCTGCTGAAATTGTTATCCGTTATCAAATACGCTGTCGGTGTTAGGATAAGAAAAGGCCTGCTCCGTTGGTTCGCACGTGTAGACAGAACGTAGGATGAAAGAATGACGAAATAGCCGGGCCGAGGAAAATCAAGATTCACTTACCATTTTTTTTATTTTATACGACGACGGCAGGCATACAAGCATACGGCCCACCATACGTAAAGCGGTTACCGTTGTCTTTTGTTTATCGTTTGATTTGATGGAATTTTGAGATATCGGTTCAAAATGAATAGGTACCCAACAACTTAATCAAGGTGACGCGTGAGCTTGGAGTTGGCTCCACACATTTTTTCAAAGCGCGGGATAAGATGTGATGCCGCTACTCTCATTTCTTGCTTCACATTTACCTTTGACCGATATTTGCATTCTATTACAGCTGCAGCTGATAATCTGGCCTCACATAAATAAGATGTTGCAAAAAATATGAATTCTTAATACTTTTGAACATAAAGTTGGGTACCTATTTATCACGACGAGGAGACGCGTTTGAGGTCTATAAAGATCGCGTCTTATGGAGCTTGGTTCTCTCTGTCAACCCCGCGAGCGACCTGGCGTGAAAATATACATACAAATAAGTATAGTTTAGCACTAGTTATATAAGAGTATCACGATTTTAAGTATTTACCGATTGTACAACGGGTTGTGTTCTGAAGAGTTGTTCGAAATGATGCTGACAGCTACTTTTTATAACCGCACCGCTCGCCGACGGCGGGGAGTTGTGCCTCACACGCTAGAACCGCAATGGTCGCGTACTGTGCGGTTCACGAGAAGTTTTCTTCCGAGAACTCTCAAGCTGTGTAATGAGCTCCCAGCCGAGGCTTTTCCAAGGGACTACAGCATGGAGTTCTTCAATAAATGCGGAAAGATGTTTTTAGAGGGTCGGCAACGCAGGAGTGACACCACTGGTGTTGCATATGTCCATAGGCTACGGTGACTGTTTAACATCAGGCAGGCCGTATGCTTGATTGCCACCTTAGTGGTATAAAAAAAAGTCGGCGCGGCATACGGGCCATATCAACACAGACGAGTTTGTACAGTGGAGCGAACACATTATAGGACTTTTTTTATACAACGTCGCGAGGCATACAAGAATACATATTCTTTACTGGATTACCTCCTGGGGTGGCGTAACAAAATCCCGAGTTGTACTCAAGGTGAGCGCTTTCAACCCGTACAGTAGGCCAATTCTGCTAAATAACTGCAACTGCACGTTTACGCCTGTCACTTGAGTCGTGCAGGAATAGTGCAGTGCCGATAGGTGTATTCTACTAAAATATCCTGCACTGCAACTGTGCTGGAACTGCGCGTATGCTACACTGCAATGGCACTGCAACTACGCTGCAACTGTGCGTATCCTACAAATAAACTACTTAAAACCTGAAATGTTGTCATATTTCAATCTAATAAAACAGATTTTTTATTTAATGTTGACTCCTATAGTTTCACTATTGACCTTGGTTGCCGGAGTGGAGGTATTTCTAACCGAAAAGAAGCTTTACTTAATTATATTTATCCACAAACATCTCCCAAAAATATAATTCACCGCCTCAGAATATTAATTTCACTTTGCAAAAGTTGCTCAAGAGTAACGTTAACGAAACTGCAAGTAAACTCCTTCAAAACCTCTGTCACCGGTATACAAATGTCAAAACAATTTATCAGAATACGATTATATTGCAGGAAACGTGCAGTTGCAGTGCAGGTTTTTTAACAGAATAGCTATTCATTTACTGCAACATTCCTGCAACGTCGCTGCTGTCAGATCGTTTAACAGAATACCGAAACGTCAAAATGTACGCATTTTGACACACGCCGCGCTGCAGTGCAGTTGCAGTTTTTAGTAGAATCGGCCCACTGATTCCCTACGAGTGACATATATAAAATCAAGAAAGTCAGCACACTAAGACATTTATCCTTCCCTACGAGTGACATATATAAAATGAAGAAAGTCAGCACACTAAGACATTTATCCTTCCCTACGAGTGACATATATAAAATGAAGAAAGTCAGCACACTAAGACATTTATCCTTCCCTACGAGTGACATATATAAAATGAAGAAAGTCAGCACACTAAGACATTTATCCTTCCCTACGAGTGACATATATAAAATGAAGAAAGTCAGCACACTAAGACATTTATCCTTCCCTACGAGTGACATATATAAAATGAAGAAAGTCAGCACACTAAGACATTTATCCTTCCCTACGAGTGACATATATAAAATGAAGAAAGTCAGCACACTAAGACATTTATCCTTCCCTACGAGTGACATATATAAAATGAAGAAAGTCAGCACACTAAGACATTTATCCTTAATATAATCCTTAAACAACATTCAATCTTCATATTCAACCTGTTACCGAAACCGAAAATAAATACATCCTTTGCTAGATTTTCTACCTTCGATCGTTTTTTACCTTCCTTGGACCATTCCTATATATAATATATATACATACATAAACAACATATTAAGTGCTTGAATTAAACAATTTTTAACGAAAGTATCGCGTAAATAAAACACGCGATACTTCCGTTAAAAATTGTTTAATTCAATGTGTAACAATCGCGAAAACCTAAGACAATACTATATTAAGTGCTGCTAACACAGAAACACCTTAGGAACTTACTGGTGATTTTACTCATACGCAGGAACACAACCACCCCTCAGGAAGTTGTTATTTAGCTGCGTCTTTCAGTGAGGACTGTGGTGAAGTATGCATACATTCATATCAGCACAGATGACATTGTATAGTAGTGCCAATACATTACAGGAGTTTTTTATATAACGTCGTGGAGGCTCACAAGCATACGGCCTAATATAAAGCGGTTACCGTAACCCATGAACGCTTGCAATACATTAAGCGCGATGCCACCTCTGCTGTCAACACAGCAACTCCTTAGGAGCTTACTGGTGACCTCACTCACACGCAGGAACACAAAAACAAAGTTGTTATTTGGCAGCGGATTTATATGAGAACTGTGATGAAGTGGCGCCCTAATTACACTTTTTTATGTTACTGAGATATCCTGCCTGATAGTAAGCAGTTAACGGAGCCAAATGGACACTTGCAACTCCAAAAGCATCCCTAGTGCGTCGGGGACCTTGGAAAAACTTCTTCATACTTTTTATGAAGCATCCTATGCTGTAATCTCTTGGGAAAATCTCGGCGGGGAATTCTTTCTACAACCAGATGGTACTCGGAGGAAATTTGCTAATAGAGTCGCACAGTACGCGACCACACACATGGGGGCCACAATGAATTCCCTGTCGATGGCAAGCTGTGCGGTAGAAGAAGAAAGCTGTTGGTCGGAAAGTCTTGGCAAAATCGGTCGAACCGTTTCAGAGATTAACGGAAAGACTGATCAACTGAACCGATAGACACGAAAAAAATAAACTTGATTTTGGTATAAGTACCGTATATACTACTCTGTGTAAAAAGTATCGGGAATATGTCAATAAAAAGACCCGCGTAAAAGAGGTCGTTCTAATTTTTTTACTGCATGTTGGTAGCACTGTACTGATTTAGCGCGCAAAATTTGAGCGGGATCTGTCATTTAATTTGTTTTAAACTACACTTTTTGTTGGTCATAGTTTTGAGTCCTCGGCGATTTTTACAATGGAAAATATTGTTGAACAAAGAGTGTGCCTTAAATTTTGTGTTTCAAATGATATTTCATGTGGTGAATCACTAAAAATGTTGCGAAATACCTACGGCGAATCGTGTATATCGAAAACAAGGGCTTATGAATGGTATAAGGCTTTTAAAGAAGGCCGAGAAGTAGTAGTAGACTTGCCTCGTTCTGGTAGACCTTCAACCGCTACGACCAGAGAAAACATCGACAGAATCAAGAAGCTAGTGCTCGAAAATCGACGTATGAGTCTGAGAGAGTTGGCTAGTGAGGTGAACATATCTTTTAAGTCCGTCCACAACATTCTCATTGACATTTTAGGCATGAAACGCGTCGCCGCTCGACTAGTTCCAAAAGAGCTCAATTTTGTTCAAAAAGCGCAGCGAAAGCATGTCGCTGAAGACATGGTTTCCCGAGCTTCTACGGATCCGACCTTTATGAAACGTATAATAACTGGCGACGAGACATGGGTTTATGAGTACGACATGCAAACAAGCCAACAGTCTTCAGAATGGCGTCTCGAAAACGAGCCGAAACCCAAAAAACCGCGGCAAAGTCGCTCCAAAATCAAGGTGATGCTGACAGTTTTTTTTGACTACCGTGGTGTGGTTCACTCCGAATTCCTTCCAGAGGGAGAAACAGTGAATAAAGAATATTATTTAGGCGTCATGAAGCGTTTGCGTGAGAGTATCCGCCGAAAACGTCCAGATTTGTGGCAACACAACTCATGGATGCTGCACCATGATAATGCACCATCACACACAGCCATTATAGTGAAAGAGTTTTTAGCGAAAAATTCAACAAAAGTTCTCGACCAAGCACCGTATTCACCTGATATGGCTCCGTCTGACTTTTTTTTATTTCCCAAGTTAAAATTACCACTTCGAGGAAAACGTTTTGAGTCGATAGAAGCCATAAAAGAAAATTCGCTGAATGAGCTAAAGGCCATACCGCAAATAGCCTATGAAAAATGTATGGAAGACTGGGTGAAGCGGTGGAGATGTTGTATTGCAAGCGATGGGGCCTACTTTGAAGGCGATAAAATAAATTTAGATGAATAATTTGTATTTTTTGTTTTATTGACAAATTCCCGATACTTAGTACACAGAATGTACATTCATATGTATTTAGTAAAAAAACTGTTATTTTTTTTATACTACGTCGCGAGGCATGCAAGCATACAGACCACCTGATGTAAAGCGGGTACCGTAGCCTATTAACGCTTGCGATATATTAAGTATCACTTGCGCGATGCCTTCTCTGCTGCTTACACAGCAACTCCTTGTGAGCTTACTGGTGACCTCACTCACACGCAAGAACACAATGACCCTCTAGGAGATGCGGTTTTCTGTGAGGTGGAGGTACTTCCCCAGAGGGGCTGCTTTGATGCGCCCTAGCTCTCTTAAAACATCCAGACCAAACATACATGTTCATGCACACAAATGTTTGCCTTGTGTGGGAATCGAACCCACGAGCGTTGGCGTCAAAGTCGCCTCATTCACGACTGAGCCACCGAGCTCGTCAAAAATAAAGTTAGTGTCTTTTTGTAATGTTAAAACATTACACCTATATCATTCTATATCGTATACAAGGAAACAGAAGACCAAGGAAAAAGGAAAAAAAATATTTACGATTTTCTCGCGATTCAATAAAACACGTTAATTCAACCGACATTACAAACCAACAAACCACTAGACTGCGCATGAAGGCACCCTGTGCTCACAAAAACGTTGTGGTTTAGCGCCAAAATGTCTCAGCTGTTCGAGCCTACTGACCAATGGGAGAATATTTTAACCAATAAGCCGATAAGTGTCGTGATGTAGATCAGCGAACTAGCCTATAACAGCTGCGCGTTCTACTTTAATATCTCTTAAGGAACAAGGTCAAAATGGCCGACAAATTAAAAAAGAAATTAAATTATTATTTCAGATTCGAAAAGTAAATTAAAAAGTAGAAAATGAATGTCTTAAAAACCAATATCATAATATGGAACATGGCAAAATGGCCGACAAAGTTTAAAAAAAAAATATATATATATTATTGATGAGCCAGGTGTTCCTCTGGCAATGCAAGCTTGCGCATTCTCAACTGGTTCTAATTACAAACTTTGGAGTTATAGATAGAATTTTGATTGCTTTTCAACATAACTCAAAAATTGGTCAATATATTTCAAAAGTAAATGTTTAAGTATATGCTAATTGAGATCATTCGTGTGATTCATTTGTGAGGCATTAATTTTTAGAATGAATATAAATGCAAGTGACGTTTTAGCTGGTTATGTAAATGAAGTCACGTTTGTATTTCAAGTATCTTCTGAGACAAATGCCTGTGACCGATTGATAAGCAGAGTACGTGAGTCATCATATATAGTTGCGTTTTTTCCTCTAAACACGGTTACGTAAAACCAGACAACTGCGAAGTCGTATACCGAGGGGTCCATACCATTTATAATGCTTAACAAAAAAAATTGGACGAGTACGAGGCCGGCTTTTCTGTTTTCGGGTTCCGTAATTTATTTTTCTTCTTTTTTACTTTGCAGTTACTCGTGACAGAAATATAAGTAAAAACCAGTTTTTTCTCCATTTTGATCGTGTTTCATCAGAAGGTGATGTCAGGAGCCTTAAAAATCGGCGACCGTGCATGAGAAGAGAAATGAATATTAAAAAAGCGAGTGAGGTGTGTAAGGATCGAATCATGTGGCGCTCGGTTCTCTCTGCCTACCCCGTAGATAGATAGATTCTCCAAATTCTTAAGCTCAGGCGGCGGACCCCACCAATTCTAATGAATTAGATAACAAGATAATGCTAAAAAGAAGAAAAATGTTTGTATTCTTGAAAATAAGAAATAGGTGACATACGCAACCACAAAACAGAGAGGTAGGCTTTACATCAGGTGGGCCGTATGCTTGCATGCCTCCTAACGATGTATATAAAAAAGTTGTCAGTTTCGACTATCGATTTGATCTATTTTCATGTTTCCACGTAACTACAAATATGAAACATTTGCTTGTATAATGTTCTCATATGTGTGAATGAATGATTGTAACTCGTTGGTCCTTTAGAGCCCAGACTAAGTGTCGTTATAAAAAATGAGTCTGTCACAGAGGACGAGTCATTGCGGTTGAGTCACGGCATGGTGCGTCGTCGCCGGTGCCACACGCTCGAGCGACAAAGAGTCCCTAATGTAAATAACTCGCACGCAGGTGAATTATCGCGACATTAAAACAATATTCGTGTCATTTTCGATAATGCTCTCATTCATCAAATGTAAACGTCCGATGACAAGAGCAGCCATAGCAGTAAGGCGTTGGTAGCATCTACTAACAGTAGTGGCTGGGTACCTTCCAGCTCACGTTCGCATCTGCTAACTGGTGGTGAAAGCACACAAAGCAGTATGTACTAAAAACCTCCCTGTGTTTGTGTAATGCTAGAGCAATTCAAATAAAATAAATATTATTTTGTAAATAAGTTGGGTGAGGTGTCTAATAAGTATAAATAAGCAAGTGTAAGTAAGAACCGAGTTATGTGACACTCAGTTCTGTCTGCTCTGCCTACACCGCAATGGATTTGGCGTGAAGAACCAAGTAGCTTTGATTACTTGATTCAACTGGTCCAAGGGAGAAGCATAATATTTCCATTTATTGTCTTCACTTTTATGAGCAAATCAATTAAGATTGTAGCTTGTGCCACGATAATGCTCCTGCCCATTCTTCCGCCATTGTAACGGCCAAGCTGATGGTGTTACGCTAGGAAATGCCCGCCATCCACCATATTCTCCTGACCTGGCTCCCGGTGATTTTTTCTTTTTGCAAACATTAGAAAATGGCTTGGGGGCGAAGATTTGAAACTAACTTGGAGGTTATCTTCGAAACTAAGGCGTATTTTGAGAGCCTTAGAAAAGATTACTACAACGAAGGGATCAAAAAACTCCAGCATTGTCTAACTAGAGCAAGAACTACACACTTGATAGCTCTAAATAGAGATTACGTGGAAAAATAAATGTCATCCATTCGTAAAAAGTAACTCTTTGTTTGATTTTTACCGGACTTGTCAATCCACCCTCGTATATACAAGCGTCCCAAAAATTTTTTCACGCACGTAACGAGATTACAGCCCGTAATCGCCTGGATGATAATGAACTTTTTTCTTGTATAGCTGCAATAACCTGGACTAAAAATTCTCAGCAAAGTTCCTTTTAATCTGATCAATAGATTCATGTGATCAGCTCAAGCGTACGAAACTTTTGGATCTCATATTAAATGAGAATATATGTGGTTCTGTGGCTCTTTTAATCTGATCAATAGATTCATGTGATCAGCTCAAGCCCAAGATCCAATATATGTGGTCCATGTAACATAACCATGCGAATCGAGTCGCTGGAGTTATTAGCACTCTTTTAATTCACCAACAAACGGTAACAAGATTAAAGGTAAAGTTTTTTATATATAATTTATATGTATAATGCGGCAATTAGAGATCATACTTGAAGTTAAATTATTTAAAAGTTAAATTACTTTTCACGACTTAAAGAGTGGAGCAGAATATAACCTATGTGTAACAAAGTGCAGTGTCATTGATAAGAGCATTTGTGCCATTTATATGCGGGAGAGTAAAAAAAGTGGAGGCAACGACCGGCCTACTGACCGAGATTTGGTCGACAAAAACTAACGTCTAGTAGAGGCGCGCCCGTTTGCCAACTCGGTGTCACGCATGCCTATGTACGAGCCAAAAACATGTAACTGCACGGTACGATAGGTGTTGCAAACAATATAGATTATCATAATAGTTATTCTAACTATTAACTACCACAATGATAAACACAGAATGTAGTTTCTACATATAAGTTCAATCCAGGTCCTTTACAAACCAATCAAATATTTGAAGGCCCCATCACTCACAAAAACGTGATGTTATAGCTAAATATCAGCGATTTGAGCCTACTGACCAATGGGCAGATATTTAAACCAATAAGCTGACAAGTAACGCAATGCAATCTGCGAACTAGCCAATAGGAGCTGCGCGTTCTATTTTACACTGCGATTCGTAGCGGTGGATTATTTCCTTCATGTTACATACCTTGCTTCTTTAATGTTCATGGCTACTTTCATAGCACGCTCGTCGGATCCTATGGTATGAATGTATATGTATATTAGTTTCATGTTTTTTTTGTGGAAAATTGCGTTTTTTCGGGAACGACAAAAATAAACTTAGAGCAATACCATATAATAAATACAAAATTTGATTTAAATCTTTAGAGCCGTTTCCGAGATACACGAAATATAATGGATATGTAGATTTTTACGAATTTCTCGTTTAAAGTAAATACCTAATTACATATATGTAGTAGTGCATTGACAGTTAAAATATCAAACCATGCTATAAAAGGGGAAAATTCATGCAGTTTGTAGGAGTGACTCTTTGTGATATTTAGAAACCAAAGTCAACCTCCACTGTACGTGGTGCGCCCCGGCAAATGGCACATGAGGTTGGTGAAATCGAGGTGCAGCAATGATATCCAATACGCTGCCCTACTCGGGAACTATCTCCATCATAAACTAGACTGCGACCAACACAAACTTCTTCGAGGGTTGTTGTGTTCCAGCGAGGTTGCTTGTGATTTCCTATCAGTAAAGAAGTACTTATGATGTATAAAAAAAATACAGCTACGTTAGCATGTATTTTTTTTATATAATGTCGGGAGGCATACAAGCATACAGCCCACTTGATTTTAAATGGTTACCGTAGCCTAAGAACGCTTGCACTACATTAAGTATCAGTCGCGCGTTGCCACCTCCGCTGCTAACATAGCAATTCCTTAGAAGCTTGCTAGATGGAAGTGACCTCACCCACACGCAGGAACATAACAACCCTCTAGGGAGTTGTTATTTGGATACGGTTTCCTGGAAGGTGGAGATATTTCTCTAGACGGGCTGCTTTCATGCGCCCTACCTCTCTTAAAACTCCATTCCAAGACAACAGACGTGTTTATGCACAAAATTATTTGTCTTGTATGGGAATTGAACCCAGTACTGTCAAAGTAATGTAACAACGCGTATAACTGTGTCACCAAGCTCGTCAAGCCTTTATGCTGAAAGTCGTTTTTTTACAACCCCCTATGTAGTGTCTAACAAAATTAACTCGACAAACTTTGCAGGGGGTAATATATATATAAGTCGGACATTGACCATCTGAACATTGACCTCTCGTGACATATTTGTATACAAATATTTGTATATTTACGTAGCTTTTGTATACCACTCACGTGGCAGGGCAGCGTGCCTGTTAAACAGTTGTCGTCGCCTATTGACCGTTGCAACACCAGGGTGTCTGTCTAGTCAATACGCAACACTAATGCTGACCCTGTAAATACCTCTTCACGATATTTTTTTAGTCCCATGCTGTAGTCTCTTGGAAACATTCTCATTTAGGGAGTTCAATACACAACTTACGAATTACGAACTGTACGGTACAGATTCGGTTCTACGTGTAAATAAAAAACAGTCATTTTTATTTGCCTATATATATATATATATAAATAAATATATATATATATACCACTAAGGTGGAAATCAAGCATACGGCCTGCCTGATGTTAAACAGTCACCGTAGCCTATGGACATTTTCAACACCAGGGGCGTCACTCGTGCGTTGCCGACTCTAAATATGTATTTTTCATATAACTTCGGGAGATATAAAAGCATCCGGTCCACCTGATATGAAACGGTTACCGTAGCCCATGAACACTTGCAATACATTAAATATATAATTGGACCGTATGGGATAGGATCATGATAAACTGGTATGTACACAATGACAAAATGTATGGTCTATATTATTGTGAGGAGAAATAAAGAACATTTATATTATTATTATTAAATGACCCGCACTTACTCGCAGAAACACAGCAACCCTCCAGGGAGTTGTTATTTGGCTGTGGTTTTCTGCTAGGTGGAGGTACTTCCCCAGACGTGCTGCTTTGATGGGCCCTACCTCTCTAAATACGCCCAGACCAAAATAAACAGACATGTTTATGCACACAAATGTTTGTCATGTGTAGAAAACGAACCCATGAACGTTGGTGCCAAAGTAGCGTTACTAACTGCTGCGCCATCGAGCTCGTCAAAATATTTTTAATAGCAGTCTAGCTAGTCCGAGTTGGAGTCACGATCTGGGAGTTACATATGTTCTATCGTGAAATATAAAACTCGCTGGTATAGAGATCGCGGTTAACTGTATTTCTTAGAATTACAGTTGAATTCAAACATTACCAGGAATCCAGTAATTAGGCAATTGCAAAACCTGTCTAGTACGAGCTTACGACTTTAATGAGGCTATTTTGCAGCATTATGTCCTACGGTGCTACTGTAGCGGGAAAAAGCCGCTGACATCGAATATTAGTTTTATTTTGGAGGATTATTTAGAGGATAGAGAAAATCAGCTCTCTCGCTTCGTTTATATTATAACATGGGCGAATTAGCCAATAGACTGGAAAGTAGGCTCGACGAGCTCGGTGGTTCACTCGTGAATGACGCGACATTGACACCAACGCTCGTGGGTTTGATTCCCACACAAGGCAAACATTGGTGTGTATGAACATATCCGTTTGCCTTGGTCTGGATGTTTTAAGAGAGGTAGGACGCATCGAAGCAGCCTGTCTGGGGAAGTACCCCCACTTCACAGAAAACCGCAGCCAAATAACAACTCGCTAGAGGGGTGTTGTGTTCCTGCGTGTGTGTGAGGTCACCAGTAAGCTCCCAAGGAGTTGCTGTGTAAGCAGCAAAGGATGCAATTTGATCCAACCACCAATTTGGTGGCGGAAGCACACAAAGCAGGTTGGATCAAATTGCATGTAGATTTGACTTTCGCAAAATAACGCCTGAATCTATTAACTATTTAGCAGCAAAGGAGGCATCGCGCGAGTGATACTTAATATATCGCAAGCGTTAATAGGCTACGGTACCCGCTTCACATCAGGTGGGCCGTATAATTGAATGCCTTCCGACGTATTATAAAAAAAGGTACCATTTCAGTGAAAGTGTTGGGAGTAAGGAAGAAAGTAGGCCTAGTTTCAGCCCGTAGAAGCGAGACCAAAGTGTCCGAGTTCCTACAGTATTATTTCCGCATTCTTACTTGCCTCTCTGTAAGAAAGAAGGGGGAACTGGGAGGAAAGACGGGGGTTTAGAATATGTCCTCAGATCCGATTCCTTTAGAATAAGTCTAAATTTTTCGTCAATAAATGTAGGAAGTATAGCAAAGTAGAAGCAATGAAAGAAGAAGCGTTAGAACTTTGAATGTTTTTATACAAGCGGCGGGAAGGAATCTCAAAATCCTCACTTACTAGCAGACTAAAGGGAGTTGTTAGTTGGTTTCTGTGAGGTGGAACGACTTGCACCGTGGGGCCGCTTCGATGTGCCCTATCTCTCTATTGAATCTGTTGATTACCGTGACCAAGCAAAATTGGCACATGGAAAAGATGAAGGGATGTAAACTCTATAACAATACATACTAATCAACTTATAAATTAGGCATCTATTGCGATCGGTCCTGTGTTGCTTGTATCCATCGGCTCCCTGCGATCTCTTATAGACTAAGGATAGGGCTGGCTGTACGCTCAAACAGCGGATATTGCAAGATTCAAAAGCGGTCCTGTTGCGCCTGGTCTGCGACCGACTGTACCTTATTTTTATTTTTATAGTTGTAATAATGTAATCTAAAATGTAATCTACGTGTTTGATTTTTATTTTATTACTGCCCGATTTTCTTGGTTTTGGTACAGTGCTCGTGTATTAATATTGGTAATTATACGGATATTGTTTTAAAATTTTAAGTTGTAGCATAATCCACATATCGTCCTGCGTCTTGTGAATGTAAGTGGCATCTGAGATACAAGTATGTTCATTCATACCAGTTCAGATGTCACGTATACTCGAATTGCAATGTAACCCCATCTTCTTGTGAGTTGAGCAGTTACCTAAAATTATATTATTTTGGATACCATTGTATGAGTAATATAAATAAATAAATAAAAAAATTATTAGCTTTATCATTTTCTACACGTGATAACTTCTAAACGAAAGGTCTGATTCGAATAAATTAAAGAGAATAATATACATAATCATTCTTGATTGAAGTATTTAGTAGGATAAGGATTAGTATCATGATATGAATATCATCATCATCTTTTGATTCTATCCGTGTTTTGAATAACTAATTTGAACAAAAAATCTGTTATTTTACTACAACTTAGCAACGCGAACGTTTTTGTGAGTTCACTGAAAAAAAAGATTAGTTGAATTTACCAAAGAAGCAAAGGTTATTTTACTAGTAAACTTTGTTAATTAATGCAAAAATTTGTAGTTAAATTTACAAATATATTACGGTCGGTCTTCATACAAAAGTATTTTGTAGCTATCACTATTTTAAATGTATAATTTACCGCTAATAAATGGATTGTACATATAATATGGTACAGTTTATCATACTAAATAATAATTTTTATTATTTTTTCTTGGTACTTCATTAACCTTTTTTGATTGGTAAAATTAACTCAAGTCAAAGGTAGAACCCAGTTCAACCGTCGACTTTGGTGAATTGTGTTAGGATTCTGGGAAATCCAACTAAACATTTTTTCAGTGTAATGATGAGTACTATAAAGATGAAGAACATTATTTTATGTATCATCACCAGTTTTCGTAGCGCACGCCAAATAATGACTTTTGTAGTCTTATTCTTGATAGAGTTACGTATCGTAATTTTCGTAGCGATCTCTAATCGTTTGAAAATAAAATATAGCCTATTTTACCCGCTGATAATGCAGCTTTCTTTTTGTGTTAGAATTTTTAAATCGGTTAAGTATTTATTGAGTTTACGCTTTACAAACTTACAAAAAATTTTTTCTCTTTATAATAGTAGTGCAGAAGTCTAGATTGAGCTGTTTGTACGAGTATATTTCATTTAATTTTTTTTTTCGCATATATCTAACAAATCCTATGCTAGTTCAGTCATTAATTGACTGAAACCATTTAGATTTTGTAGCGATATTCTTGTCATAAAGATAAATGTTTGTGACTCTGTCGCAATATGTCTTAATGCATGTGAGAAAGAGGTCAACAAAGCACCACGGACTACAGGCGATTATTTACACTGATGGATGCAGGGACTACATAATGAAAATGTATTTAACAGGACAAACGAGATGTCACTTTTAATAAAAGTTCAGCTAATATTACTACGGTTTAACAAAAGCTAAAGTTCATAGGGTCAGCGTTGCAATACGTAAAAACTACTTACATCGCAATTTTGCCAAGTTTAAATAAAAACGAATTGAATGATTTTTAACACAATAGTACAAACAATTGCTGACTCAGATACTACAGTTAATAAGTAACTTCATAAACTGTTTCTGATACATATTTGGTAAAACATTACCAACGCATTATCAGATTTTTAAGTTTTAAGTTAATAATTAATTATGATATATCGCTGATACAGCATACTGCTACATTAGCATTCATATAAGAATATTGCTTACTAAGTTAAGTAGCTCGAGTTTTTTTTTATACAACGTCTGCAGGCATTCAAGCATACAGCCCACCTGATTTAAAGCGGTTAGCGTAGTATATGAGCGTTTTGAATACTTTAAGTATCACTCGCGGGATAACACAACTGCTGCTAACCCCTCAAGGGAGTTTTTATTTGCCTACGGTTTTCTGCGTGGTTGATGTACCAACTTCCCCAGACGGGATGCTTTGATGCGCCGTACCTCTCTTAAAAATACCCAGACCAAGAGAAACTGACATGTTCATCACACAAATGATTGTCCTGTGTGGAAATCGAACCCACGAGCGTTGGTGTCAAAGTAATGTAACATCGCTTCACCACTACGCCACCAAGCTCATCAAAAGAGTCAATTTATGAACTGTACCCAATTAGACGTCAGATAATTGTAAAAATCACTAATTTGATATGGACCGGGTCTGAATCGAAATGCAAGAGTATTTGTAAACTCGCTACTTAGTTCACCTAGATTAATAACTCGTGGCCACCAAGTAGTCGAAATTCGACCGTAATTTAAGTTTCACTCCATTTCGCATATTTAATATATGCACATATTGTTACAGATATATAATTTTCTTTCTACACATTATCTCTAAATGAGCATTCTTCTTCCTAGAATTATGCTGTTTTCTAATTCATTAGGATTGGCGGAGTCCGCCACCTTAGGATTTGATGAAGATACTGAGTTTGATATGAAGCGACTGCCATCAGACCTCCATAACCTAGAGGGATAACCAGACTTCTACATTTCTACATTGACACTTCAACAAAACGGAATGAGCGTAGCGTAACAAGTATACGCACCTATATATATATATATATACATACATATATATGTATATCTTCAGGCCAAGTCCCTGGCCGGATAGGCAGAGAGAACCGAGCACCATAAGACGCGGTCCTTACATACTTCACTCGCTTCTGTGACATTCATAGCTCTTTTCATGCATTCAAGTATACGCAATTAAAAATAATATGGATTACTAGTTATTAATTAAATTATAAAATTATTTGTTTTCCTCGTGGATTATTGTCAAATCACCGATTGAAAGTGTACGATCTGTTCCACCATGGAACGACCCGGAGGCAAATCTCCCACTCCTCGGTGCACGCAATCTACCTAGAAAAGTTGGTAAAAGTTTATAAAAACATTCAAAACCTGTTACGCTTAGTATCTACAACAACGGTTGTAGGGTTAGTTTTTGTGGTAAGGAACTCAAATGAGTTAAGGAACTCAATGTGGTAAGGACAAAACATAATATGTATTTGAAAAGGGCGTCCGGTCCGTATTCAAATGGCCATCCATAGTATTTAGAACCGTAAGTTTTAAATTAAAACATAAACCAGACAATCTTTGGACGAGCTCAGTGGCACCGCAGGCAGTAGTTAGTTTCGCATTTGCGTGTATGAATGTTTGTTTGTGTTGGTCTAGGTGTTTTTAAGAGGGGTACAGTGCATAAAAGCAGCCGGTCTGGGGAAGTACCTCCACCTCACAGAGAACCGCAGTCAAATATCAACTCCCTGGAGGGTTATTGTGTTATAATTTTGACGAGCTCGGTGGCTCAGTCGTGAAAGACGCGACTTTGACACCAAAGCTCGTGGGTTCGATTCCCACACAAGACAAACATTTGTGTGCATGAACATGTCCGTCTGTCTTGGTCTGGATGTTTTCAGGGAGGTAGGGCGCATCAAAGCAGCCCGTCTGGGGAAGTACCTCCACCTCACAGAAAACCGCAGCCAAATAACAACTCCCTAGAGGGTTGTTGTGTTCCTGCGTGTGAGTGAGGTCACCAGTAAGCTCCTAAGGAGTTGCTGTGTAAGCAGCAGAAGAGGCATCGCGCGAGTGATATTATGTTACAAGCGTTAATAGGCTACGGTAACTGCTTTACATCAGGTGGACCGTATGCTTGTATGCCTCCCGACGTTGTATAATAATGTTAAATACAGCCAAGTCTTTTTTAATAATCATCGGCACATGATGTAATGGCCTGATGCCATGCCGACATGATGTAAAGTGGTTCTATATATCGCTTCTTCTTCTAACATGGCAACTCCCCAAGAGCTTACTGGTAGTCTCACTCCACTAACCACGCCAACCTTAACTCATTCCACTGCAGGTACACGGATGTCTCTTCAACCGAAGAAGTTTAAAGCATACTCCACCACGCTGTTCAACTGCGGATAAGCTAAGGCTAGGGTTTTTTGAAGCCACTTGAAGGCCTGACTGTTTAGCTTAATTAGCACTGACTAAGCTTAACCACTGTTTTCCTTCAGAAAACCGCAGCCAAATAACAACTCCTTGGAGGGTAGCTGTGTTCCTGCACATGAGTGAGGTCATTACTAAGCTCCTACGGAGTTCCCGCAGAGGTGGCATCGCGCGTGTATTGCATACCTCCAAACGTAGTATAAGAAAATGTTTATTTTAAATTTTAATTTTGCGTATAACACAACCCTGAAGGCACGTATACGTGCAAACTGTGTCGTCATATTTGTATAACAGGGGAGCATATTTCGAGCGTGGTCAGTGATCACGCCACATGTTGGCCGCGAGCCCACCGCCCGACCTATTGATCCGTGTACTTACGTTTTTATGTCACGAACAAATTTAACGCCGCTGATAAACATGTTTGGTGCATATGAAACGCACCAGGCCTTAGGATACGTGTTTATCACAAATAAACACATGATGTCATAAAAAGTCACTGCAAAAATAATAATTTCGTATCGTTCGTCGTGAATATTATATATTTATTTATTTTCTCCCTTCACAATCTTACTTATTTTGTTAGGTATACGTTGAACTAATATAAATAGGTAACATAAGATAAGATTGAGAGAGACTGGCGCCTGAACTAGGCCTGAACCTGTGACTCTGGTCACCGGTACTCTTTTTTTTTTATCGGGACAGGCCCACCACTCATACCCACCACTGTGTCTCCTGTGTAGCCAGAATTAATAGCGGCGATCACAAAAAAGGCAATGAACAGTGAAGTCCATTGCCGTCCCGGGGGTTAAACTAGAGCTGCCTTGGAACTCACAACGAATTTAATCAGAAGAAATTTGTAGGAGTAGGAAGTTTTGGAATTGACTTTCCCTCTTGGCAAAGTGAGAGGCAGCAATATGACAAATAAGGCATTTAAAATCTCAAGAGATGGCTAGTCAAGTGAAGCTCAACTGCCGTGCACCACGGATTATCAAATATCTAACACTATTGGGACCTATACTGTGAGTTGTTACCTAGCACATCGATTCCAATAATATAGATTGCAGAACCGCCTAAACGCCTGGTAATTCCTGGTAACACCGGTACTCTCCCAATATTAATAGTGCGTTATCAACTCTTTGGCATCTTTCAGCTCAACCAGTAAATTGATAGCAATGTCCTTTTTAATAAGGTGCCTACGTACTCTAATAATAAATTTTGTTATATATATTTTATTAAGAAATATCCAGTTTACAATCATCTTCAATTCTATAAATCGGTGTCTCCTAAACCCTAATGTGCTTTACTATATATCGATACAATATTCTTGGACAAAACTCGATATGTAGGTGATTAACAAATGTTAGTTAATGTCAGTCGCTCGCACAGCAAATTAAATAATTGACACTCAAACAGGACAAATCATAATTACCGTAGCCTATGAACGCTTGTATATGTATGTATATCTTCACGCCAGGTCCCTTGCGGGGTAGGCAGAGAGAACCGAGCGCCATAAGACGCGGTCCTTACACACTTCACTCGCTTCTTTCACATTCATAGCTCTTTTCATGCACGCTCGCCGGTACCTAAGGCTCCTGACATCACCTTCTGATAAAACACGACCAATTTGGTCATGGTAGGTTAGTCTTGGTCTTCCTCGGCTCCTATATCCTTCCACTTTCGCATTGTATATCTGTTTCGTCATTCTTTCATCTTGCATTCTTTCTACATGAACGAACCAACGGAGCATGCCCTTTCTTATCTTAACACCGACACTCTCTTTCAGTCCAACTCTCTTTCGTACGTCATCATTTCGAACGCGGTCAGCAAGCGTTATGCCACAAATTTTTCGCAGTGCTCGCATCTCGACCGCATTTATTCTACTTTCATGCTCTCTCTGCCATACCCAGCTCTCACTTCCATAAGTTAGCGTTGGGATTAACACCGCGCTGTGTACAGCGAGGAACACACGCAGAAACACGACAACAATCTAGGGAGTTGTTATTTGGCTGCCGTTTTCTGTGAGGTGGAGGTACTTTCCCAGGCGGGCTGCTTTGATGCGCCCTACCACTCTTAAGACTCCTTTTAAGACATCATCAAATCCGCGTCCCATGTTAATTAAAGTCATTTAAAAAACGTAATATTCGTTATTAATCGCTGTTATTACTCGTTCAAGGGATAAAAGCGTTTTTATAATTTTAATCAATTTATTTTAAGTACCTGGGCAACCAAGCTTTAACAATACTAATGAATGTGCGAACTAGTTGTAAATGTGATGCTGCAGCTCTGATAATAGAAGTTACTACAATTTCACCGAGCGGATTACGTCATATAAGACTCAATCTAAAGATATCAAAAAAGTTCAACTAGGTCCATTAGGTACCTGTAAAATTTCAAGAGAAAGAACTAATTTTTATCTCTTAAAATAGTTATTTGTGTCTCCAGATCCATATATGTAATTTCATTATGTATTAAGGAACCAAAACGATAATTGACTACATGTAACAAACTTTTTGTGACTACACTGCTACTTTGAAATCTTTACTAAACGATTAAAGTTACAAAAACGCTTTAATCCCTTACTTACTGAATATTTTGTGGTACATCGGTCTACAAGCCGTGTTTTGTACTTTTGGTAGATTAATCAAAACGTAAAATATTCGATCTAGCTCAGTAGATATGTAAAGATGTACACATTTATTACGAGTATGTCAGTCAGACAACCACTTTACATTTTTTTTTGAATTTCCTCCTTACAACATAATAGGATCTTCGTAATAAGCAAATATTACAGTTACAGTCCATCACAAGAATAAATAAATTCCTTCATTAACAAGGTATCTAGATTAACGAACTAAATACACAGTCGTGTTGTAGCTACACGCTCTGTCATATGTGATAATTAATCTACTGTATGTAAATGGCAATGAACACATTTTGCAATAGTCTGCCCAGCTTATGTAAAATAGAGTATGTACAGCGCAGTGTAAATGTTACATAGATGCAAAGAAATAAATAAAATCTTTATCGAGAAGTGTTTCACAACCATTATTGTTTCTACTCTGAGAAAAGTCTGTACTGTGAATGATAAATTACATTTGAAAATGCAGCTGCAAAATTTTAACTATCTATCTGAGCAGTGATAGCCCAGTAGATAAGGAGCCCTACTGACCACCTGGTCCCCGGTTCGATACCTGGCGGGGGCATGTACCACTAAATTTTAGTTTTCGGATTTAGGTACATATTTATTACTTGCGCGGCGGTTTAAGAAAACATCGTGAGGAAACCCACAAGTCCAAGAAATTATATTTCGAAAGACCTGTGGCCTAACCTATGAAAGTACTGGTTTTTCCTCTGGGTTATGGAGGTCTGAGGGCAGTCTTCGCCAAATCCTTAGGCTTAGATAGTGGACACTGCCAATCCTAAGATTATTTTTATATTAACTATCTATCTACAAACCTATACTATCTATATATAATCCTCCGTAGCAAGAAAGAGGTAAGCGTTGCTGGATTATGTAGCATCTTTGCTCTTAAATGAAATAATGAGAGACAAGAAGAAAGAAATGTACCGTCTATGCAAGAATGAAAACCAAGGATTTAGTGAAACAAGCGTGAAAGACAAATTCTGAATGAGGAAGAGAGACTGACGGAAAACTTCGGGACAAATAACAAACTCTTTTGGAGAGAGGTAAAGAAGTCTCAAAGTGGTTTGTCGGCATCCAGAATGACTATGCCTTGGACGCTGGAAATGAAAGTAAATCTCATGCTTACTCCACATTGACGGCATAACTATGGATGAGATCGAATGGTCGACACGAAGCTTGAAAAATGGAAAGTCAGTGGGAATTGATCTAATTACAGCTGAGATGATCAAACTAGGTGGCACGTACGGGGCGCCTTTAGGTACTTAAGCAATCTGTGCTGGAGAACTGGAAGGGTCCCAATGAACTGGAGTCGCCCAGTTATCGTGCCTTTGTATAAGGCAAGAGGTCACGCTTGCACTGCGCCAGCTATAAGGCCGTCAGTTTGATCAGCTAAGCAGCAAAAGTATATGGAAAGGTAATTGAAAGGAGAATGAGTGTGAAATCCGATGGAATGCTGTGGGAGAATTCCAAAATGGAAGCGGATGTACGGATCAAGTTTTCTTGCTCCGCGACATCGTGGAGAAGCATCCAGAAGGTTTTTGGTGGTTTTGTGGATCTTGAGAAAGCATTTGGTTATGTGTAAGGAACTGTGAGACATATTGCCGAGACATGGGATTGACGGTTCACTGACATTTACGTGCTGTGCAGTCCACTTACAAGGATTTCTCAGCGTGTGTGCGGATAGAGTCGTATATCACCCTGGTTTGATGTCAAACAGGGTTGCGTGCTATCTGCTAGTGTTTATTCTGTATCTCGATAGTTGTCTGTAGAAAATAAGGTCAAAGTATATAGGATTGCGCATGTATGACCTAGTGGTGAACTGTCTGCTGTATGCAGACGATGCCGTGATATTAACAGAAACACCATCTGAACTGCAAACACTGGTCACAATGATGAAAGACGATTATATGGCGAAAGGCTTACTATTGATTAAGAAGAAAACAAATATAATGGTATTTAAAATAAAAAAATCAGAACCAATGTAAGGATTAAGGGTGATGATGAAATGTTGGAACAAGTGGATGAGATTGTATATCTTGGATGCGCTTACAGCAAAGAAGTGCAGAGACGAGTGAGTGCTGGTAATAGTGTGAATGGAGCGTTGGGAAAACTTCTTGAGAGTAAAAACTTGAACTAGAAGGCAGAGCTCGCTATACACAATACAGTGCTGGTCCCAACGCTTACTTATGGAAGCAAGAGCTGTGTATGGCAGAGAGAGCATCAAAGTAGAATAAACGCGGTCGAAATGGGAGCGATGGGCGAAATTTGTGGCGTAACGCTTGTAGACCGTATTTGCAATGATGACGTTAGAAACAGAGTTGGTCTGAAAGAGAGATTATAAATACATGAACTGACAGACCCGTTCAAGGCACCGGGTGAAAGTCACGATAATGCATATATGTGCGTTGTCAGCAGTGAGTCTACCTACGTCTACCTACGTCAACTTTTCATTATTTTATCTATTCAATCTCCTCGCAGTCTATGGACGCTTACAACCTCTCCTAGGGCAACACTCTTGCGTTAAATGTTTTTTTAACTCTTAGATTAAATAAAAAGATCTATCTTACGCAATAGTTTCAATCAAGTTTTAACGCAAGATATGCAAAAGAGGTTTTATTGTATACAACGTCGGGAGGTATACAAATACAAATACTGTAAAGTGGATACTGTACCGCAAAGGTCTTCTCTACTATCTATACCTATATAGATAGTCTGATTTGACTATTGTATTTATTATCAAAATACAGCAAAACACGTACCATAACACATTGATGTATGACATGACGCCTTTTTATTTTCTTCTATCTGCTGGTTGTTTCAATGCTCTACTTAGAATGGTCAAAAATATACTACAGCTCTTTAATGTAGGACACACCGACAGACACCGCTGATTTCGTTATATATCGGATTCCCGTTAGATTTTTTTGAAAACGGAACCCATTTCTATTCTCCGTGTATGATGTGAGACAATATCACGAGTAAGTTTAATCATATATGTCATGACAATATATCATATTAATTATTCCGCTTTACCATGTACTCAATAATACAATACAATACAAGGCATGACGTACTAAACTTATTCTATAACTAGATCACTAATTAACCAATAAACCTACTTAATGAGGAAATATATTGTTCATAATATTGACAAATGTCATCTCATTAATGAACTACAATTCAAGGGCAGCTCTAAATATAGCTTACTCATTTTCAGCAACACCGTTCCTATATGAATTCTATATGTTTGTCTGTGTGTTTGTCTATCGTTTTTTTTTTCGAATATTTGAATTTTTACTTTGACAGATTCGGATTCAGCATAAAAAAGTAGAATAGGAATGTTCAGGAACACCGTTCCTATCTCTTACGGAACACAGTCAAAAAGGCCGACTAATTAAAAAAAAAATTTTGAATTGTTATATAATTGACGAGCCAGGTGTTCCTCTGGCAATGCAAGCTTGAGCATTCTCAACTGGTTTAATATACATACTAGCGACCCGGCAAACGTTGTTCTGGCATCTAAATTATTTCTTATTTTTTTTTTATGAATTATAATTTATGGCTTTGGAGCCATTGGCTTAGACAGCGGACCCTACCAAACCAATGGATTGATTAGGAAACGGCATAACGCTAAGAAGAAGAAGACTTTATAATTCTACCCTCATGTACATGTGCATCCCAGTTTATCCACTCACATGGAGAATTGATATAGTTGGACAGGCGTATTTCTCTGATTATGGCCCTCTATTTCCATTAATATCAATTAATTGCAAATTAATTCACACCTTACTGGTAACATATTCATGATCCCCTAAATATAAATATTAAATTAAATATTGTCGGACTAATTACACAGCGCCATCTAGCCCCAAAGTAAGCCAAGCTTGGGTCATGGGTACTAGACAGCTGATAAACATATGTAAATACATTTTTTTGTAAATACATACTTATTATACATAGAAAATACCCAGACCAAGACAAACAGACATGTTCATGCACACAAATGTTTATACTGTGTGGGAATCGAACCCACGAGCGTTGGTGTCAAAGTAGCGTAACAGCGCGTTTCACCACTGCGCCATCGAGCTCATCAAATAATAAAATTTGCTCTTAAGATGTATCAAAATGCATATTTATAGGTTGTGCGTTATTTACAACATGATTCTTATACAATAATACATATTTTTCCGACACAAAGACATGTTACGACACAACTACGTGACATTGTCATATCGTATGAGTGACTGCCTATAAAAATCTCGCAAATAATAGCAATGAATATTGTAGTAATAGTAATACATGGCTTTTGAAATTCTCAAACTGCCCTAAATTTTGCAGCCAAGCAGAATGGTATAAATACACAAACTAAAACTACAAAAGAAGCAGTAACCTTATAGTTTTACTGTATTATTGCACACAGTTTAAGTACTTTTCGGAACTGAATATATAAAACTGAAAAGAAAATCTAAACAGAAATTATGTAGAGATAGAATAAATATTTGTCATAACATACATTATCAAACAATAAGCTCCTAACTTTACAGTGCTTACAGGGTATGTGTCCCCTGACAACGCGACAACATTAGTTACTGCCATTGGTGCCTCTACTTACATTTCACTTTTGATATTTTCAGCGGCCCACAAACTCCATAGGAAATCTAACACTGTCAATGAACTGATACAATACAAAAACATAAAACAAAAACATATAAAGTTTGATTGTTATTATATGAAGTACTAGTTGCTGCCCGCGGCTCCGCCCACGTGGAGTCAAATAACGTAGCCTATGTGTTAATCCAGATCATAATCTATCTACGTGCCAAATTTCATTCAAATCCGTTCAGCCCTTTAAGCGTCAAAGAGCAACAAACATCCATACATACAAACTTTCGCATTTATAATATTAATAGGATTTGAAGTGAGGACAATATAAACTCATTTGATATTGTTTAATATTGGTATGGATCAGCGGCGTAGCGTAGGTGTCGGCCGCCCGGGGCGGAAGACAATTTTGCCGCCCTCTTATTTAGGTATTTCAATTTAATATATACTATACATTACATACATTAATTCTAGAGAACTTTTCAGCAATAATTATTTTGCATTATTCGAGACAATGTGAAATGGACAACAGATGATCCATCAATAAAACTTACTTTGAATTGTCCAAGCAACAAGTACCAAATTCCTTGAAGGGACTTCCCGGTACCTTTAGTTTTTAAAATAAAATACCTAGGTACGGGGAAGTCAGTAGCTACAAATAATTTTAAAGAAAGAGCATTCCCCGAATTCGTCACAGAATAAGTAATGAAAAATTCCGTGCTCTTTTCAATTGGTCCGAATTTGTAGTTGCCATAAAAATATGAAATGGTTCAAATATTTTTATTATTTATTGAGAAATTTTGCCGCCCCCTAAAAAGTGCCGCCCGGGGCGGGCCGCCCCTGCCGCCCCCACTATGCTACGCCACTGGTATGGATAAAGTTTTAGTGTTAAAATATAGATCCTACAATACAATCCTGAATCCTGAATGCTGAAACTATGGTTTTTTAACTTTGCCCTTTAACAATAAATCTAGTCTAGATTATAATAAGGCAAATATCCTTCCCAATTTTACAAAATTAATCACCCTTCCCCCACATGTTCCTTGTTTTTCCATCCACTTCATTCCATAAGGCTTCTTGTCAATTTATACAAACTTCCTTCATAATGTATTCCAAAATAAAAAATAGTCTATTTCTGATATTATTATTTAAACAATAATAATATCAGAAATAGACTATTTTTTATTTTTTATCTTTTCATAAAGAAAATGTCACTACTTGAGTATTAGACCATATACAGATGGTAAAATTTTTGTAAGCTTAAATGTTTTATCTGATCTGTCAGATTATGTAATAAAATCTAACAAGATATATATATAATAATAAATTTTGCAGGTGAATAATAAAACAGAATGAAAAATTTCAAATAAATAAAATATATAACTATACTCTCTGATATGAATGAAGACATTTGCATGATGTCATTGCAATAGACCTGAGTAAGTCTAACCACACCCAAGTGCACCAGTGGAATTTTTTCTATCATTAACTAATTGAATATGTGCAAGGGAATCAGTTGTGCATGGAAACTTACCAGGGCTGCTTTAAAACATCTGGAAGAATCTTCCCTTTGTAGCATGCAATTTTACTATGGAAAATATATATACAAGATCAATTGAGATTAGTTAGTCTCACAAAAACTCAACTGACTCAAATATTTCTTTTTAACATGTTAATATTACAGAGAAAGTTTAGAAAGAAAATAAAATGCAATTAAAGCTGCATGTATTGGGTGGTTATATGGTTATATAAAACTGATGAAGTCAAGCCAATCTGGCCTCACGCTATTAGAGTTCTATGATGCTTTTTTTGTCTTAACCCATGGCGCGTCCCATACATTTGAAAATTTCCCCTTTTTAGTTACAAATATAAATTTTCACATTGTTTTCTTGTTTGTCAATAAATGGCCTAAACACAAAGGGTAGTTTTTGTTGTTGTTTATCTAGTACAAACAAGCCAGTCAAAATGTGAGATGCTGTGAGCACATTTTCCTAGATCCGGCCTCAGTCTACAGGACGCGTGATGGGCTACACCTTGCTACAAACCATCTTAAATATTAATATTTGCATATGATTATATTTTGAACATTAACAGAGTTTTAGTTTAGTGTATGGTATAAACTCCGTAGCAAAAATCTACTTTAATAATATAAAGCATATGGCCCAGTGCATGTGAAACACTTATTGTACCCTATAGACACTTGCAACATAAGGAGTACTTCTTGTGTTACCACCCCCCACTATAATGCTGCACACTGTCAAAAACACACTTGGACAAATATAAGCCTTTAGGGAATTGCTATTTGGCAGAGGTGAAAGGTGGGTGTACTTGCCCTGACAGGCTGCTCCTGATAAAATGTCACCTAGGGCCTATTGCTCTCTACCCAGAGCCTTGTTTGCTAGTTGAGGGGTGGATATCCTCATGTGTAATAGAGGTAAAATTATATTAGTTCTAAAGATAGTTGTGAGTCAATTAGGATAAGCTTGGCAACATTAATAATACAACTTGGTCACCAATGCTCATAGGGTTGATTCCCACAAAGGACAAACATTTGTGTGTATGGACATGTCTGTTTATCTGAATGTGGAAGTTTTTAAGAGAGGTAGGGTGCACCAAAGCAGCCTATTTGAGTAAGTACTTCCACTTCACAAAAAAATAACAACTCTCATTGTGGAGGGTTGTCGTGTTCCTGAGTTGCTGTGTTATCAGCAAAAGTGTCATTGCGCACGTGATATTCAATGTACAGTGGATATCATTTATTACGACCTTGGTTGTAGCGACCATTTACCTATTGCGACGTTAAATCTAAGTCCCTTGAATTTAAAGCATACTTTAGTACAAAATTCATGTGGCTATAGCGACTTTGGATGTAACGCCAGTTCGGGTGTAGCGACTGTTTTTAATAAATCATTTGTAACAAATTCCTAGAAATCCCATGCAGATATTGCGACCGGAGTCGGCCACCAAAGACACAAAGATTTTTTTCTTTCACAAACATTTCTTATCTTTGGTTTACATCCATTGCACACAGATGGTCAGCAAGTGTGGAGACCTTTACCTTTTGTTTATAGATATCAACTAAGTAGGTAGGGAAGCGTATACGTTTCGGAGCTTTTATGGTTCAGTTACAAAGTGATATTCTGAGTAGCAACTTGGTTTAGTAAACTTTTGAATAACGACTTCCGGATATAACGACAAAAATAGAGTGGTCCCTTCATTGTCGTTATACCCGAAATCCACTGTATTACAAGCATTCATAGGCTAATGTAACTTACGGTAACAGTTTACATCAGGTGAACCATGTGCTTTTATGCCTACCGATTAAAAAAATAACAAGCTATATCATATCGCAATATTATTTTATGTGTGTACTGTCAGCTTATACAAATAATATAACAAAAACAAACAAGTGAGAGCCCTGTAATAATGCATACTTAAGGGACACATTTATAGTTTAGGTTTTATAAATTTTCACTATTTTTTTGCAATCATAACTACTCTACTCGTAGTAAGAGTCTTATATAAAGTTTATATAAGACATAGGACATAGGGGCGGCGACCATCTAAGTATTCTAAGCCTTCCGCAATATGTACATATTTTTACCTGTTAGCCTTATGAGCAGTAGCAGTGAGATGAATGTATACAATACAAATACCAACCACTATAAGTGGACAAACTGAATGAATGATATCTCAGCCTCTAGCCCAATCTTCTGAGCCTGAAATATTAATATCATTGACATAAAATGAAAAGAACTCACATCGGCTTCCGGAACCGGCAGACTGATGGTGCTGCTGAAGCTTGTTTCACTCCCATTCTGACCTTCGCCGGCGCCAGCTTCCAACAACTTAGCGCTCATTTCTTCTTCAGTTCCGACACGAGTTCTCTTACGAGACATTATCACATCCCAACCCGGCAGACGCTTGAATGTAACTTACACCTTTCACCCGTATACTGTAAACTACTTTCCTAGAGGAACTGTTCCACTTTAGCAACTGTTTTATTCTTGCGTAATTGAAAACACAATGAAATGATTTCTTTTAGGTAGACTAATTCAGTCGACATAAAAGAAGAAATCAAAATTACATACGCTTCTACGTAAACAAACTTTAGTTCTTACACTGAAGTATACAAATAATAACTATGCTATAGTATTAAAAACACGTAGACAAATAATTTAAGATATGATGAACCAAAACAAATATTTATTACAGAAAAGCATATGCCGAAATGAATGATTGATTCGGCAAAATGAAACTGACAGCAACATAACAAAATAAAAAAAAAGAATTTGTCTTTGCTTGGCCTCAAGGAAGCAAGTGATAAAGATGAATGTTACCAAAGAGTATTTATCTTATTAAAGAAGAAATAACCTCAGCAAAAGAGTGCCCTCTTGCGCATCACATTGTAAAACAAAGATAAAGATAAAAATCATTTATTTGCCATTAGACCCGTGCGGGCCCTCACTGTTACCACTCAGTACATTTATGAGAACACATTTATGCTCGTAAAATATAGTCATTTTCAAAATTTTGAGAAAATCTTAGAAGCAGGAATATATTGCGTATACCGGTACATCGCGGCATCGGCTTGCTAAGATTAGTAGATCTTTTATTGTAAATTGTATTCGATTCCATAATATATGTTTCGATGAGTATCTAACTGACAGAGATGTTTGAAAATGATTCAGCGCATGTATTAATATATCTTTAATTGTACCACTTAATATCACTATACCTGGACTCTGTAATAAACACTGTATATGTAATGCCATCTATCTCATTCTCTCACACGTTAAATCATATATATATATATTAAGAATATTCGTCATGTTAGCGAGCCGCACGTAGTCAAAATGATGTATACAGCATTATGTCAATCGATAATTTTATATGCCGTCACAACTTGGGGTGGTGCAGCCAAAACCCACCTCCTGTGCTTGGAACGCGCTCAGAGGGCTTTTCTAAAAGTCTGTTTGTTTAAATATATATCAATTAAATTAATTTATTTTTATTAAATCTAAGTAAGGTCATGTTTTCACACCATGTGGGGAGAGTCTGGTGTACTGAGATACAGTTCAGTCACCAGTCTCTCACAATCTGAAACCACTTGATTTTTTTGTATACAAGTGTATTTTATAAGATTGTGGACAAAAATAAAAAAAAATTGAATTTTTGAAAAAAAAAACTATTTGAGTTATAAGGCTGGGTACAGAATTTATTTTATAAAAGCTCGTCCGCTTGAAAAGAGACAAATATATATATATGTATGTATATATATATTAGAAGTATTTAGAATAAATAGTTGACGGACGGTAAGTACCTGAGCCTGTTGGTAGAGAGCGAAAGTAGGGAAGAGAATAGGTTTAAACAAACAGACTTTTAGAAAAACCCTCTGAGCGCGTTCCAAGCACAGGAGGTGGGTTTTGGCTGCACCACCCCAAGTTGTGACGGCATATAAAATTATCGATTGACATAATGCTGTATACATCATTTTGACTACGTGCGGCTCGCCAACATGACGAATATTCTTAAAAACAAACATCAGGTTACGAACTCTTCCGCTAGTGATTTTAATATGAGTCTGAAAGGTGAGTCGGTTATCTAATGTAACGCCGAGGTATTTAACAGTAACACTGCGCTTCAAGGTAGGACAAGAACAAGGAACAGTGTGTACAGAAGCACGTGTATGGGCAGAGATGGTGTAAGAGACGAAGTCTTCGGAAGGAGTGTATATAGAGAAGGTGAGATAGCACGTTTTCTCAACGTTGAGAGTCAATAAATTTTCAAAAAAGTAAACCATGTTTTTCTGAGGTGAGGAGGAGTTGATGTGTCAGTAGCGGGGGGTAGCAACACGGGAGCCGTACTCTTTTGTAATGAAATCGTTCGTATCATGAAATACACAAATATACAGGCCTACATGATGACTGAGATCTTAAACTCCTCAAACTCCAGGCGTAGTTTCTTATGCTAATAGACGGAACTGAAATACTCATAGATAACAGAAACAACGGGAGAGTGACGAGGGGGCGTGGTTGGTGTCGCCGCAATATGCTCAAAACGAGAACATTGCCAAGAACAGTTAGTTAGTTGCAATCAAGTTCGATTGAGATACGTTGCTCCTTGTTTTAGCAAAATGCCAAGTTGTGCTGTTGCAATTTGCAAAAATAGAAGTGCAGTGGTTAACTTTAAATCAAATGGAATCACTTATCACCTGTAAGTACAAATAATATTACGTTTTATAAGCATAAATACAAACTTAATTTCAAAAATTCTCCAGCGCCATTTCTACCCGAACCTTACCACGATCCAAATTTTAAATAATCAACATCTCATTCTTAAATCATACATTGCTTTTCTACCATTACGCAGTCGCCACCGCTCGTTTCCCAACACGCGATGTAAAGTGAGTGATATTATTCGTTCACTGTGTGTGCAGTTTCGAGATACGGCCGCTTGTTTCAGCCGTCGGTTAAGGGTGCGCTTTGACTTCACTTATCGATACTAAGTGTCAATAGACTGCTAGTATTAGATAAAAATTATAAGTCTTTACTGTAGTTATTATTTCATCTATATTTTCATCGTCACCCTCGCTGCCAATCCAGCAACTCAACTTCTTGTGACCTCACTAACTCGCATGAAATCAATCATCCTCCAGGGAATTGTCATTTAGTATAGTGGGGTTGGCTTTGGCTCTAAGTTGACATTGATCCACTTACACCCCATAAATATTTTATTACAAACATTACACTTCTTGATAGATCATAGATCGATATAACGTTGTCAATATCGACAAAGTCATATCGACCCGCGTGTCCCAGCAAAGTCGCTTTATCAGTGTTTGTAGTAGTGTGTGCTTACGGGTGTTGTTTAAATAAACGTCCAATGACAGCGTCTTAACAAAAGTGTGTCGTTGTACTTGTGTGCGTAGAATGACATCTTTATTTAAGTATGTGAGTGTTTTATGGTAGAGTGAAACTAGGCGACAACCGTCCCGGTGTAAACTCACATAGTATGTCACATCTCCGTTGTGTCTGTTATCTATGGAAATACTGTACAAAAGCGTACGCTGAAAGCCTCTTTCTCCCCATCTTCAAATGTCACATACCCTCGTTTATTCTTTTTTTATACTTAATTAAATCCCAGAACTATATCCGTCAATTAATTTTACCGGGTAATTTTTATATTTTATCAAGAAACTGTTTACGTATCAATTTCTCGTAAACGTTATCCAATACAGATATCTCGCGTTCTTTGGATATAGTAATGAAATTTGTAAGACATACCACCAATGATGCATACCATCAAGTTGCAGTGATAGCTCAGTGGATAAGGAATCCGGCATTTTGAGCAACTGGTCCCCAGTTCAAAATCTGAAATTGTACCACTAAATTCCTGTTGTTTGTAACTGTCACTTGCTCGGCGGTCGCCTTACACTGCGTGTGAGATGAGAACCTTTTCCCCTGCGATTATCGGTTCTACGAGCAACGTGGTCGGACCAGTGCGACTTCATATATATACTTTAGTTGTCCTGGAGACATGCTCATGTCTGAATCTATCGCGCAGCGAAATTCCGAGTATAGATATATGATATCTCTTTCTATAGATAACCGGCAATACATACTATTCGAATACTTTAGTCTTCAGGTTGAGGTATTTGGAACAGGAAGATGTGCCAAAGTATGCCGAACGCTGAAGTTGGACTTACCTAACTGAATAGCCTGTCTTAGGTAAACATTCGTCAACGACATATTCATAAACCAGCTTAGTATAGCCAACTGGTATTTTTTTTATACAACCTTGGAAGGCATACAAGCATACGGCCCACCTAGTAAAAAATGTTTATACTGCGTGCGTTGGTGTTAAAGTCGTGTCATTCACGACTGCGCTACTGAGCACGTCAAAAAGCTGGTATAGACGTGACATAGACATTTGACATGATCTTAGTCTTGTCCATATTCATCTTGAGACTTGAGACCCGGTTGGAAACACTACTGAGGTCATTGAGCATTTATATAGGTACCACGTCGGATGGCAACAGATTTGTATTTGGTGTGAAGATAATATAAGTACCGACCTACGTCAATTTATAGGATACTTGCGGTCAAAAAATTATCTTATTCCCTCGGAAAATCCAAGAAAGCTTTGCGTACATCTTCGCGTGCATTAGATTAGGAAAGATAGGAAAGGTTTAGGTAGTTAGAAATAAATCACAAAGTAGTACATATAATATTAGGTTGACTTGCATATTATATGTTACAAATTAATATGCCATGCATCCCATCCATCCATTATTTTTGCTAATTTTGAAATGCCGCGCCGGGCGCATCATTGGCCTCTCTGAATATTGTCTCATGACGCGCCTCTGGCGTCATTATCGAAAATAGGAATCGGTTAAGCGCAGCGGGGTTTTCAAAAAAGCGCGATTACTTGAACATTATAAATATTTTCCATAAATGTAATTTTGTCACAAATACGCACAAATCAAGAGCTAGTCGTGAATGTTTATTCTATAGGTGCACATACAATAGTTTTAGAGATACACGATTCTGAACAATGTTACTCCAGCAGGAAATCCTCTCCACTTCTATGACTCTAGGTGACACTTTCCTGCTGGAGTAACGTACACTTTCCACTCCTATCAGTCTAGGAGAGACTTTCCTGTTGGAGTAACGTACACGTTCAAACAAGGGTGAATCGACCGACCATGTTTGGCTAACGGTTCGATGTTGGGCATTAGACCTTGTAGATCCAGAGAAAATCACACCAATACATACGCTTTTCTCGGAATTCTTCTAGATTCGCTTATGGCCTAAATACTCATGGGGAGGCCTACTTTCACCATTTTGGGCTCTTGTTGCTTGACTGATGATCGCGATTCCCCAACGACGGAACCGTTCACCCAGTCCTACTCCTCCAAGTTGTTATTTTGCTACTGTTTTCTGTGAAATGGAGGTACTTCCCCTGTCGGATCGGACTGCTTTGATGCGCCCTACCTACATATGTAAAAAACATTGTTAGGTGATGTATCAGCTGGCATAGTCACAGCCGTCATAGGTATTTCTTTTTTGTATACAACGTTGGGAGGCGTACGGTCGACCTGATGTAAAGTGGTTACCGTAACCTATAAACGCTTGCAACACAGGAAGTATCGCTTGCGCGTTGTCACCCCCGCTACTGATACAGAAACTCTTCAGGAGCTCACTCGTAACCTTACTCACTCGCAGAAATAGTTGTTCTTTGGCTGCAGTTTTCTGTGAGGTGAAGGTACTTCTGCAGACGGGCTGCTTTGACGCTTCCTACCTCTCTTAACTGAGTATTATGACTGGCAACTCGAGACAGGCTGTGGTCGTCGCTGCGTAAATGGCGTATTCGATTAGACCCGCGACTCGTGCATCGACCCCGTCAAACTGAATTATTAACATCTGATGATGATGACGGGGCAATCATTATGCACCATGAACCAAGTAGGCACTTTATTTATTTGATTTTTCAAACTTTTTTAACGATGCCGGGACACGAAGTTTCTTGTCTATCGTAACAAATAAACGATACTCTTTCTCCCATTGAAGTTCGGGCATATAAAAAAAAAACACCTTATATAAGTCTCAATCAGACCGCACTTGAAGTACTGCAGTCACCTTTGGGCCTGGCTTTGGCCTTTAGGCACCTGGTTACCAGCTTGGACCATGTGATTCGATTCGATGAAGAGCTGTGAGAATTGTCGACAATCCTAAGCATACACACGGTATTGAACCCTTAAGTTTAACAAGATTTTGCCTCCCTTTGTGTGTTCTACCCATTGTACAATGGGTTGTGTACTGAAAAATTGTTCGAAATAATGCCGACAACTACTTTTTATAACCGTACTACTCGCCGGCGGCTGCTGTTCATCCTCACACGCTGGAACCGCAATGGCGGTTCCAGAAAGTTTTCTTCCAAAAACTCAAGCTGTGGAATGAGCTCCCAGCAGAGATTTTTCCAAAGGACTACAGCATGGAATTCTTCAAGAAATGCGTTTTTAGCAACTCGTGACACCTCTGGTGTTGCAAATGTCCATATGCTACGGAGACTGTTTACCGTCAGGCAGGCCGTATGCTTGATTGTCACCTTAGTGGTATAAAAGAAATATAGCATAGATACACAGATGTTACTATGTTAATATTAGATCAAATATTTACATGTATAATACTCAGTGTATACCTATACAATTTTCTATTTATTCTTGCCTGGTTCAGTATAGATGGTTTCCTCTAACAATACTAGCTATTTATTTAGATAATCTCGTTATAGCTGGAAACTGAATTCATTTTTCTTATTGAATGTACCTGCACAGTAGACGCCATTTTATTTCATGATTCGTGGCGACTAGAGATGAGCAGGTGGCTAAAAAACGGGTAGGTAAAAATAGGTAGAAAATAATTTAAAAAAATACTAATTTTTACCGCGTATATATTAAAAATTCCGGCTAAATATTATCCGATTGGATTATATGAATTTAAAACACTACTTTGATACAATTATATAGCGTCTACATTTTAATCTTTAACTAATATTTCAAATGTTTGTTTTTCCGTTCTTGACGTCTCAGTCGAGGAGTCTCGGAAAGTGACATAAACTACTTAAAAGTCAGTACTAGTGATGAAGAATGAGAATTATTTAAAAATTTATAACATATTATAGTTGATTATTTACATACCTACTGTTCAGAATAATATAAAATATTTATTATATATTTTTATAGTACCAAAGTGAGATTGTGTATGTATACTAAATAAATAAGGGAAGGTTTTAGTAAATTTAAATATTTTCGTATTGATTATTTACTTACTGTTTACTGTTGTTTATATTCTGTGTAGTAACTATTTAAAATACTTTACGTTTATTTAAAAATCAGTGATTTATTTTACATATTTAAAAAATATTTCAAAGATATTTATTATGTTAGATAAAAAGTTCTATTTAAAAAAAAAAAAAAAAATTTTTACATTTCATTTTAATAAATAAAAAATATGAGCGGGGGAGGGGCATAGGGCGGAGGCCGCCACCGATCGACGTCTCTCTCAGTGTCCATGTGTACGGCACGGCGCAGGCGTCCCTCGGCTCAGACTCGAGAGAGTGAATGAACTTATTGTAGTAAATTCAAAAATCTACAAATTCTAATATTATTTGTTGGTAAACAATCCTACAAATTAAATTAGCTGTATATTCTGTAATTCGCCTTACGCTATAAAAAATCTGCCAGTGTAGAAAAGTTTGTAGCTAGTTGGGAGTTAATTCCTGAATCCACAAAGTAGTCTAGACCATAAACCAAATTAAAATGCCAATTAAAATGTCAATAACTTTTATTTCAGTTAACCAAAGTGTATAATATCATATATATTTTAATGAATAAAATTATTTCTTATAAACAGACATGACATCTTTGTCCATTGCAAGAAACAGCCACCAAGTTCCCATCGTAGCCGAAATATGGCAAACTTTATTACAAAAGTAATGCAGGATGGTCCAAATAAAAATTACCAAATAAATAAGAATAAAGTAAACTTGCTGCCAGTGCAATAACGATCTTTGCGCATTATCATTTGTAATGCATGGTTACATTAAAGTCATTAACTTGAATAAAGATATTGTTTATATTACAGAAACAATATAACTATTGGACCACCGTAACTTCAATTTCTGTGGAAAAAACATTTAAATGTTTCGAAATCGATTGAGGTTGCTACAGAATTGTACGCTGAAAGCGTGAATATAAAAAAACTATTACAAAATATATCACAGCAATTTTAATTAAGCCCCAACAGATATTCCACCGTGATCACGATTGAGATCGAAGAGATGTAGTCCTTAAAAAGGAAAGAAAAATGCTCTCAAGTTAATAATAATTACAACAATTTACATGGTATCAGTCATTTCATTGCTATTTTGAACACCTATATTATACTCCATTATACTGGAGAAGTACAAAGTTGGAGGCAGGTGGTAGGACGTCGATGAAGATGTCGTGATGTTACATGTAGAGATGAGAGGGCCGAGTCACGGGAGTGCAATGAGGGAGCGAGGCTGGCGCAAGCCGTGGGCTAGACGTTGAAAGGGAGCCCGCCACTCTATGTGGATAGTGCTATCTCCAGTGCCTCCTTGTGTTCGCTGCTTAACTGTACTAGGCATGAGTTGAATAGTTCCGTGTTGCTCTGAAAATAATAAACTATAAATTAGAATTCCTATCATATTTTTTTATTATTATACTAAAACTAATATAGATCTAGGAGCCTAGGCCATAAATACTGTTACATAGAAACTTTTCTTATTTTTAATTCGTTAAGATTCGTAGCATGTCATTCTAATGACTAACATCTACAGCGCCCGAGGATGCCTCGTAGAGGCGAAACACGTGTCTCAGAGACGACCGGAGCAGCCAGGGCAGCAACGGTGGCGGGTGCATGCGGTTCAAGTTTCAGATGGCGAACACTCGGCGACCGCGTGCTGTTAAAGCCAGAATTCGCTGAAACCACATTAGGATACAAAAAATCTTATGTGAGAAATGAATATTCCCGGTAGGACTCTGTCGCGTATAATAAAACAAGACCTGAAGCTCGGCGCTTGTCGTCGATATACAGGACATGCCCTAAATTAATCCCAACAGTTGAAGAGAGTGGATCGATCAAAATGTCTTCTGTTCCGATACGCAAGTGAATATCTTCTTTACAGAAATATCCTTTTTACAGATGAAAAAATTTTAATGATTGAAGAGCACTACAGCAAGCAAAATGACAAAGTGTATGCACACAGTTCTAAAGAAGCCGTCCATGTGATCAGAAAGGTACAACGTAGTCATCATCCTGCATCTGTAATGGTTTGGTGAGGGTGTGTCTTATCAAGGAGTCACAAACCTCTCAGCTTATACACTTTTTAAAAATGTACCGTGGACTTTTCAGCAGGACTCTGCACCTGGACACGAGGCATGAACTACCCAAGCCTGGTTCGAAACAAACATTGTGGACTTTATAAGGGCTGAAGACTGGCCCTTGTCTAGACCAGATCCGAACTTTTTTTTATACCACTAAGGTAACAAACAAGCGTACATATAGCCTGATGGTAAGCAGTTACCGTAGCCTATGGTTATTTGCAACACCAGACTGCATACTCTAAAACTGCTTAAAACTACAAATTATGGTCAGTTTTAGAGGACATGGCCTGCTAAAAACGACACGTCGACATTGTGTCTCCTAAGAAATTTCTGGAGCAAGCAGTGACTAAATTTCCCATGAAAACAGTGCATAACTCCATAGATTCGTGGCCAGAGAGATTAAAGGCCCTATATCAAAGTCAAAGGTGGTCATTTCGAGTAGAGTCATTTCTTTTTATTTTTTGCTGACTTTCATAAATATGTACATATAAATTTTATTCATTTGTAAGAGAACTTATGACCGGACTAGGTAGATAAACCAGAGTCTAGCATAATAATAGGTGTTGAACCTGAACCAGAAACGAGAGAGGAAAATGTTTGGATATTTGACAATCCTAGTGGTAGAGTGATTAGCAATGGCTACTTTCACATTAAAGCTGGGGCCCAACCGGGAATTAAGCTTTGGATGATATAATATTCATAGTTAAGGTTCGAGGATCAAGTCACCGTGCACTTTGTCAGTAATTCGGATATTTTGGGCTAGTAATGTTTGTATTGTATATGCAGTTAATTGTGTATATTGTTTACTACTTCTCTTATGTGTGTATTATAAATCTTAAAATATTATTGTATATACGAATCCTCGTACGTATTTTGTCAGACTTTGTATCTAATCACAATGTTCCTAAAACTCTCGCCAAGCTTGTATCTCCTTTCGGTTTCTCTATGGTTGACTGGAAGAGATCCCTAATGGGATAAGTCCGCCATTATACAATATTAATTTCTACCAAACCATGTACTTAATCATTGTAATGTTTTATTGTACAATAAAGCTTTATACTACAACAACAACAAATAATTAAACAATTTGTAAATAAATACTCTAGCAAAGTACACAACACTATCCAGTTCTAAATTAATGAAAGCCAGGTGCTATAGGTTTAGTAAATACATAAATGTATGCATGTTTATGCACACAAATGTTGGTCTTGTGTGAGATCCACACAACCCAAAAATTAACAATGGCTACTTTAGTGTTAAAGTAGCCATTGTTAACCACTCTACTGTTAGGTTCGTCTCATAAACAATTTGACGTCATAACCTTTAAACTATATTAATAATCCTTAAACTATATTAGTTAATCATGACCCGAGTGTGAATAATAATACTAGTGCATCATTTCATCAACATATACATTATCATTGCTTATGAAACATATAAAGCTCTATATAATATGACAATGAAGTGACTTTATGATTAAATGTTCTGGACTTTTTCATAGAGGCTGAATTACACAATATTTTATCTGTAATTGATCCCTAGGGTAAAGTGAAATATACTGTACATGGCGATGTTAGAAGACTTTACGAAATATAACAATATTAAGTATATAATGTATAGCTTGTGGTAGATGTACCTGTATTTGCCTGACGAGTGCGACCATCTGCGCGTAAGCGGGATTATCTGTAGGCACGGCGTCCCTTAGGAAAGCCTCTGCGAGCGTAGCGATGACACGTTGTGGGGCATCAGGCGTGGCCAGCGCTGCGTGTCCACTGGCTGCCAGCTCACACAGCAGCGAGTACACATGTGGCGCTTCTTCAGTGTCCTCCACTACTGGCAGCCACGTCAGCCTGTTCACAACAATCAACACCATAATAATATGCTGAATTCCTTGTAAGTAATATCCTGGTTACAGTTAGAGAAAATTGGCAAACATTTAGGCTATTCACAAAAAGAATTTTATCAAAGCGAAAGTTCATAGGACCACTATGGATATCCAAATTATGCTCATTCATTTATTATAATAACTTAATGAAATTCGAACTGTACACAATGCAGACAGTATTTATTATTGATTAAAATGAATTAGAGTTTGAAGGTTGATTAGGATTGATAATCACAGGTCAAAATTGTAAATGATCAAATATATTGTAGGTGATACAAAGTTCACCGGGTCATCTAGTGCAAGAAAAATGATCGCAAGTAGCTTTTGAACAGATGTATAACTTTCAAACACATAATACAAACAACAAGGGTTCTCTTATAGCGTCTGGCAAATGAAAACTTTACAGAAAGAAACCAGACTCCATAACAAAATTTAATGGAATCAATAGAAAAATCGTGTTATTGCCCGGCAGAGTGCAGAAAAGGCTCCTCACCAGTGTCTGATGATCTCGTCCCTGTTGATCTGCTCGTGGTTGTACTTTATGATCTTGGTGACAGCAGAGATGGCATTCTCTGTGGCATTGAGATTTTCGGGCGAGCGCGCGCCGGGTTCTGCGATCAGAGCGGCTAGCAGCGGTACGGCGCGTGCGCACGCCGCCGCGAACTGCCCGCCGCCGAATTGACCCAGTAAGCCGCACCCGTACGCGGCCGCCTGACGCACCTCTGCTTCTGGAGACTGTAGTCCGTCCAGCATCGGCTCCAGGAATATGTTTTGATATTTAGCGCACGCCGGTCCTGTTTACAAGTCATTGGTTATTATACAAATATTACACAAAACTAACAATAGGAGAGAAACTTTGCGTCATTAATGCTTGGAAAATTTTCTTTTAAAATCCTTATCAGTAACAAATAGCAAGAAGAATACCAGCAAAGTATCGCTAAAATCTATTAAAAGGAAGTACCGTACAGAAATACCGTATTTACTTGGGCTTAAGACAAAAAGTAAGCAACCCCAAAAAAAAAGTTTATTCTAAGTGTCGCTTTTTATCACGAAATAAACTTTCATTGAACACAATATATTTAGTAAAAAATTTAAAGCATGTAAATAAATACAATACCTATATAAATTTCCACGAATTAAAATAATAATTTCCGTCATTTTTATACAACAATAATTTGGAATGCACTATATGTATAAGGAATGCACAAGCATACCAACCTCGGTGTACCAATATGTAAGTTTGAAACACTTATGTTTACACTTTGTCTCATGGTGTAATAGTTCTTGATAGACTATGAATGAATAATACCAATCCTTTAATTAATTAAACCTTTTCATATAAAAAACAACCGTCAAGTGCGAGTCCGCCTCGCGATCTGAGGGTGCCGTAAAAAATATTTACGCAAATTATTGTCGTAAAAAATGTATTTTTTTTGTAATGGAACTACAAATTTACGGTTTTCGGATTTTTTCCATGACATTGCTTATTACCAAATTTCGTAAATCTGGGTCAACGGGAAGTACCCTATAGGTTTTGATTCCCTTGTGAGTGTCAAAATATGCGCATAAACGAGGCATAAACAGCTGCATCTTTTGATTGCGTTGACTTAGAAGTTTAATTTTTCACTGCTCTAAGGGATTACAGACCCGAGTATTTCATATTAATTTCAGCAGGATAGCTCCACCCGTTCCTGAGAAAAAGATCTTGACAGACAGACATACGGACAATATAGTGATCCTATAAGGGTTCCGTTTTTCCTTTTAAGGTTCTACAAAATGAAAATGGCATGCTGGTTTAAGGTGCTTTTTTATTTACACCGATCTTATTCACATATATATTTTTTAAGAGGTAGGGCGCATCAAAGCAGCCTGTCTGGGGAAGTACCTCCATCTCACAGAAAACCTCAGCCAAATAACAACTCCCTAGAGGGTTGTTCTATTCCTGCGAGAGTGTGAGGTCAGTAAGCTCCCAAGGAGTTGCTGTGCAAGCAGCAGAGGAGGCATCGCGCGAGTGATATTTAATATATCGCAAGCGTTAATAGGCTACGGTACCCGCTTTACATCAGGTGGGCCGTATGCTTGTACGCCTCCCGACGTAGTATAAAAATATATATATAGACTTATATAAGTGAAACGCATTTCATTACATTTTTATTAAGTTTTTAATAATGTAATTTATTAAAAAACCAGTTGATTCATTGAATGCGCAAGCTTGCATTGCCAGAGGAACACCTGGCTCGCTTAAAACTTTGTCGGCCATTTTGACCATGTTCCAAGAGATAGGGTTGGTTGTTCAGATATTCCTGTTGTACTTTATTATGCTGAATCCGAATCTGATGTCAAAATTAGAATATTTGAAAAAAAGCGACAAACATGTGGATTTCATATAGGAACGGTGTTCCTGAATATATTCACCTCCGAATTCAATGACGTCGTCGAAGATGCACAGCGCCCACTGGCGATCAGCGTACGGCCGGCCGGGCGCCAGCAGCTGTACCAGGTGTGGCAGCAGGCTGTCCAGATGTGGGAAGAAGTGTTCGCGATAGGCGGAGAGCAACGCGTGGAGAACATCGGCGACACGCGACAGACCGTACACATCCTCGTTGTCTTCATCAACAAGTTGTTCTTCCACCACCTACACAACAGACGCGCTAATTATTAGGGATCACTTCGTTAATTAAAAAATGATACTGGTATCATGACATTCACCACTAAAATACGTAAGAGAAGACGAGACTTAGACGAGTTGGACAGAATTTGGAGTAGTTGAGTCCTCATTACAACAACAAGACTCAACTTTTGGGGACTCGACTCGACCAATCAACTCGGAAAAAAAAAAATATGGAAAAGTTGACTAAAAATGAGCCTTTTGTTGAACTTGGTTCTACTATAAAACTGACTTTAATGAGTCAGCTCTTCTTACAGATCTTCATTTTAGGGTTGTTGCGTTTGCTAATCCACTAAAGGAAGGGAAAACCAGGAAGAGACTAGGAAAGATCACACATCTTTCAAAATATTATTTCTTGGACGTGTGCGTTTCTTCACTATGTTTTCCTTCACCGCAGAGCAAGTGGTAAGTGGACCAGCTGGTCAATAAAGTCAAATCTTACAGTAGGGTTCATTATAGACACAAAACTCGGAACTTAGAAACGATTTTTAGTAAAGAGTCTGGGCAAGCTCTGCCAAAATGAGCCTGACCAACACTAGACGAGAATCGAGAATGTACCTTATTTAAACAGAAAACTTCAAAGGAACACTGTTCTAAATCAAAGTCTATGCCGTTTAGAGCTTCAAGCTCTTAATTCTATATTATAATATAAATCATATTGATTCTTCTGTTATGTATTTACATACATGCAATAGCATGTTTAATTGGTTTTGGTCTAGCACAGAAACATGACTGAGCAAGCAGTTCTTCTGTTCCAGATAATAAATTTAGTAATATAACCCTATAACATTTCCTTTCACCATAGCTATGTAGATATACAGAATAGTATAGTAAATTTATTGGGGAACTCTATTTCATTATTTAATTACCTCATCATAATCTTCATCAGATCTCTTCTGTCGACGTTCAGTGGCGCGTTCGAAGTGTTCTGTCAGTAACTTATTGAGGATGCGGAGTACTTCCGCCATGGTCTCGTCGGAGAGACACCCTGTACCCAGTAGTTCTATGCACTGCAATAAAAAAAAAACAATAAATATGTCTCCCTAGATAAGCGACGGCTATTATCTATAGACACTAATAGTGATTATCGCTTGTGATATCACTGCACAATCTAGCAGCTTCAACCGAGAGATGTAGCGGTAGTTTAATTCAGTGTTACATTAAGAATCAGACTCGTCATGAATAAACATTTTACTCTCAAATCAAGTTAGAATGCTCATTTTACTCTCAAATCAAGTTAGAAAAATTTGATTATCCTTATAACGCCAATAAAGTTATGAAGTAATAAATATATTTTTTTAATTACTTGTTCTTGAAAAAGTTTTTCAATATTATTGAGGGTTGCTTTATATTGTCTTTTGATGTAATGAAGCATTTATTACATTTACATATTGAGGAGTTCAGTGAAAGTATATACACGTGTGCCTCAATATTTTAACTGTACTAGTTTAATGCGTCTAAAGTCTTTATTACTTGGCCTTATTAATATTACTACTATAAAAAACGAACATTGAGATGCCAGCATTATTAGTAATAACAGTAAACTTAAAACGTAGTTGGTCAGTAGTGACTAGCATATAAATTGTGTACAATTAGAACTGTACATATTAAGGCGACACATCGAAAAATTAGACCAACTTTCATCGAATAGTATAGGCTAATGACTAAACTGACGGATCTAAGATTTTAATATAAATAACTTCATTTCTTTATCTTGAATTTGCTTGCTCAAATACGCGATTGTGTAAAATTGATTCGATAATAATTACTTTCGAAAACACCTCCTGAAATTCATTATTTATGAAATTACAACGAAGTTGTTCTGTTTATACGCTTCAAAATTACTTAAATCTATTAGTAATATCTATGTTTATAATATGCTTGCTGCATATTTTGATAAGTGAAACATGAAATTTTTTAAAAATATTTTAAGTTTCTGACAATTTCTAAGCGATCACATTCGTCTTGGGTGCTACGTGTTTTCGACCTTATTGTGCGGTAATGAGGATTATAAACGCGTTGACTAACTACATCCAGCCAGTCCGGCTGCAGCCCGCTTCGAGGTGAGACCTATGTCGACTGTCTGCTCGAGCTCGCTCCATTTACATCGCGACACCGAAGTTTTTATAATTAATAGTTGTAAATATTCAATATTATAGTATTTAGCGTAAGTGTATTATTATTAGATATAAGTAGTAAATAATATTATAGGTTTATATATATTTATTATACTGTTGTAATAATGGGGAACACTAAAAAGAAAATATATAGAATAAAAATACAAAGAAAATGTTCGTAGAATGGCGGAGGCGAACAAGACAAGGTATTTATTTTTTTAATTATTGTATTCATTAAACATATTATAATAACATTGTGTAGACATATTTCTAGTTTTTAGAACAGTTCCTAGGTATGGTTGGCCCAAGCTATTTAATTCCTCTTCAAACTTTTTTTTAATTTTGCTTACTTAATAACTCTATATAAAACTGCATTAATTAAATAAGAGTTATTTTTTGCAGGAATAAACAGTAACATTTGATAATTGGTATACATTATCCACAGGCTGACCGCGTACCTATATAGGACGCCAAACTCCTATTATGTCCATTATAATCTGACCGAACTCCGACTTAGAAGTTGTACGTCGGTGGAGGTCAGGTTACGTTGGAAATTTATACCAATAAGGTTCGCGCTCTCAGCACATAGCAACCAGTGGAGACTCTTTATTTCTTTGTATTAAAATAAAAACTTATAAAATAGAATATTTTTGCTGTTTTGTTTTTTAGGAGAAACTTACTAAATAAACATATTCCACTAGAAGAATCACTACTCGATTTATATGCTACTTTAACGTAAGTGTCATACGGGACGACAAACTCATAGTAACCATTATAAGCTCACCGAACTCCGACTTAGACATTGTACGTAGGTGAAGGTTAGTTTACGTTGGAAATTTATCCAATCAGAAGATAGAAAACCAGTGGAGGTTTTTTTTTTTTTGTATTAAAATAATTACTAGTAAAATAGTATATTTTGATAGTTTTTAAAAAAACTCGGTATGTTTCATGTTAAAGAAGCGAGCGAGGTGTGTAAGTACCGAGTCATGTGGCGCTCACGAGGGATTTAGCATGAAGATATAGATAGATAGTATACTTATACCCATGGTACTCGTGAAAACAAATAATATTTACTATGAACCAACACTGAAAACACAAAAAAATCATCTATTCTATACATTGTGGTTAGTATTGAACTATTGTACGGATTAGATTTATTTTGCAACATCAGAGATGGTCCTGGTTCTTTCTTCTTGAGAGTTTAATAAATAACAAGGAAACGTACAACAATACAAAACACAGAGTATACAAGTAAAATACAATAAATGTCATTATACTGAAGTTAAAGTTATGAAACAGCAAGAAAATCATTTGTCACATGTTTTTTTTAAATATGAATAGATTATAAAATCTATTTGTATATATGTATATTAGGGTGTCCCTTATTTTTCAAAGTTTTTATTTTCTAACGCATATGTCTTAGTTTTGTTCATTTGCTTTTAAAACACTCGGAAATTAATTTTTAACTTATTTGGATTACGATAATCCGTGCCGAATTACATCGAAACATGTTCATACAAGTTGCGCGGCAGTGCCGCACGTACTCGCGGTATTCATTTGTTCAAATTCAAAGTCAAAATCTTTTTATTCCGTAAAAATGGCTACATTTGTTTGGAATCGTCACATTTTTTTTCCCTACCGTGCAGTTTATGACTAGGTGAGCACTGATAAAAATACTGCCAAAAAACTCAGGCATCCCTCTTTTGGTATCCAAACAAATTTACATATTTTGTTAATTACATTATAATTGGATCGACTCACTCCCAGGCATTTTTATCATTAATATAGTCAGATACTTTATAATATGCCCTGCTACACAATTTGGCTTTAATAGTAGTTTTAAATTTGTTTATTGACAAATCTCTTATATTGCTGGGAAGTTTGTTATAGAACCGTATACTTTGCCCCATAAAATAATTACTTGTTTTGAGGAGACGGCTTGCATATAACACAAGATTATGCTTATATCTAGTATTTATGCTATGAGTATCACTCTTTTTACAAAATGAGTCTATGTTTTTATGGACATACAAAAGATTTTCATAGATATATTGCGATGCGACTGTTAAAATATTTATTTCTTTGAATTTTTCTCTTAGGCTCTCCCGGGGACCAAGTTTGTAGATAGCTCTTATGGCTCTCTTTTGCAATAAAAAGATGGTGTTAATATCCGCGGAGTTACCCCAAAGAAGAATTCCATATGACATAATACTATGAAAGTAGCTGAAATAAACTATTCTAGCCGTATCAATATCAGTGAGCCGTCTAATAGTTTTCACTGCATAAGCTGCAGAACTTAGTTCTCCTGATAATTTTTCAATTTGTGGGCCCCTTTGTAGTCTGGAGTCAATTGTTATACCCAAGAACACAGTTGTCTCCACAGAGGCTAAATTAGTTCCATTAACATGTACATTGGTAGCCACCTGCCTTACATTAGGTGTTGAGAACTTAATTACTTTAGTCTTTTTATCATTTAAAAGCAGATTATTAACACTAAACCAATGAATAACTTTAGAGAGAGCATCGTTAACTTCGTCATAATTACCTAACCGTCTATTTAATTTTGAATGTCAGTTATTCTCGTGATTAATACGTAATGTTTTAACTTTTATAAGATGGCAGTGGAATTGAGAAGCAATAAATCAAGTATTTTCTTAGTTGGAGACGTAAATTATCAAATAATAGGCGCAAAATTACCGTCTAACCGTCAAGTTCTTCCTGTACTTTTTTATAAAATTCGCGAAGTTAAATTGACTGTTAGTGAAAGCGCATACCTAGTCATTCGAGAGTGTATTATATTTAGGGAAAAAGCTAGGATCCCTACCAGAGCTATACCTAACTGTGTAAAATAACTTGTGAATCTTCACCAGGAGGGAGTTGCAAAAAAATTCCAATTTTCTATTTCAATTTCAATCTAATTCAATCTGATAATTTTATTTCTCTTATTTATTCGAAATAAAAAAATCCTGTGTTTACTCGGCGCTATCAGCCATTATGACACTCGAACATCTATAACTTCAAGCCAAATCCCTTGCGGGGTAGGCAGAGAGAGCCGAGCGCCACGTGACTCGATCCTTACATATCTCACTCGCTTCTTTAACATTCATTGCTCTTCTCATGCACGTACGCCGGTTTCTAGGTCTCCTGACATCACCTTCTGATAGAACATGACCAATTTGGTCATGGTAGGTAAGTCTTGGCCTTCCCCGGCTCCTACATCCTTCCACTTTTGCATTGTATATCTGCTTCGTCATTCTTTCATCTTGCATTCTTTCTACATGCCCGAACCATCGGAGCATGCCTCTTCTTATTTTAACACCGACGCTCTCTTTCAGACCAACTCTATTTCTAACATCATCATTACGAATACGGTCTACAAGCCTTACGCCACAAATTTTGGGCAGCGCTCGCATTTCAACCGCGTTTATTCTACTTTCATGCTCTTTCTGCCATACCCAACTCTCGCTTCCATAAGTTAGCGTTGGGACCAACACTGCATTGTGTATAGCGAGTTGTGCCTTCTGGCTCAGGATTTTACTACCAAGAAGTTTTCCCAACGCTCCATTCACACTATTCCCAGCACTCACTCGTCTTTCCACATCTGCGGTGTACCTTCCATCCCTGCTGAAAGCGCATCCAAGATATACAAACTCATCCACTTGTTCCAACACTTCATCATCAATCGTAATCCTTACATTAGTTCTGGATTCTTCTCTTTCAAATACCATTATCTTTGTTTTCTTCGCATTCAGTAGTAAGCCTTTCTCCATACAGTCGTCTTTCATCGCTGTGACCAGTGTTTGCAGTTTAGATGGTGTATCTGCTAACTAAACATATGTGTCCGAATCAACAAATGGCCCGCTTTAGCCTCTCGATAAACAATGTTGTATTATGTAGCTGGTGTTTCATTCTTCTTAAGGGGGATACATGCCGTCCAGTGGCGCCTCAAGGAATAAAATATCGTATCTTAGCGTGGAAGATAAACATTATAAAGTCATGTGTTGCGTGTGTTACAAATACAATAACGTACTTTTACGTCATTAAACCAACAATTGAAATGTTTTGCTTTCGTTGTTATAGGCATAATTGCCAAAAAACGGCCTCTTTTAGCACTTTTGCTTATAACAACAACGATAGTGGAATATTTTGAGTGTTGGTTTAATGACGTAAAAATACTTTACTATCTTCGTAATAAATGCAACATAAGATTTCATAATGTTTATCTTCTATGCTATAATATGTTTTTTTATTCAATGAGGGCGCCACTGGACGAGACCTAAGTAAGAACAACATAGATACCAAGACATGTTAACTTGTAGAGATATAAACATAAAACGATGTCATTGATTTCTCTTTCAATAAACTTTTAAAAGTGAATACGTTTCTGTAGTTTTTTATTACTATTATTACTATTGTTTTCCGTCTAGCTTAAATAAATATGTTTGGTTCAGTATGTATAAAGCTAAATAATAATTAAATCAATAATTTTTATTAAATATTGATATTATAAATTTTATTTAAGTGTGACGCGACTCTGTAGCTTTTCTGTTCGTTTGCATTGACTATACGTTGACCCCAGGTTACCTATTAGGCGCTAATTTCAAATTTTACAAATCGAGCGTCGAGTGTCAATTGAGGGGCGCGGGGTGATTGGGCGGAGCCATTTTAAAGCTTCACGATCGAGGTGTCGCCTTAACAGAATATACATTACATATTATATGAAATATGTTTTTTTTTATTATGTTTTCTGTTAACACTAATCCAAATTAAATATTAAGAAACGTCAAATAAGCTCAAATTTGATGAGCAGCCGCTATTGCCACTTGTAATCTCAATTATTCGATCAACTCAATTGTATATATTATTGTATTGATCAATAATTTCTCAAATAACCTGATCCTTTCATTCTGTAAGCCATGTGTCCAATAGCAGGTGGGAAGATTGCTTATTTGCATATATTCATTCACACAAAATTATCTCACTGCAGGGATATAACGTCTCCCTTCAAGCACACATAAAATAAAAACAAAAAAACAAATTACCTGTGCGAGGCTGTTAAGTAGTTCGATTTGCACCTCCAGCTCTGGCTCTGAATCGATTGCTTTAAGCAGTTCGGGCAGGATGTACGCCCACATGCCTTGTATGTACTGCGGGCCACGTATGCGGGCGCACTCTAGCAGGTAAGGAAGCGACTCAGCAGCCGCTGTGCGCACGTTGTCGTGGAAATAGAACTTCAGCATAGGCACCATCAACTTCACTACGTCCTCAGCGTACTCCGCAAACGCTTCCTTCAGCTCGCGTGCATAACACACCAGCATGTCGCATGCCGACGCTTTATCTTCCAATCCTGACAAGCACATAAGAAACTTGAACCAAATTGTTTTACAACATTTCCTACATATAATACTACTGCAAAAGTGGAAGGATGTAGGAGCCGGGGAAGGCCAAGACTTACCTATCATGACCAAATTGGTCATGTTCTATCAGAAGGTGATGTCAGGAGCCCTAGAAACCGGCGTGCGTGCATGAGAAGAGCAATGAATGTTAAAGAAGCGAGTGAGTCACGTGTCACGTGGCGCTCGGTTCTCTCTGCCTACCCCGCAAGGGATTTGGCGTGAAGTTATAGATAGATAATACTACTACAAACATATAAAATACTAAACCTGTCAAAATTACACTTATATGCAATTTGAGCCAGTTTGTGTAATTAGTGGGTCAAAAGATCAAATTGCATGTATATTTGACTTTTGCACAATGACGCCTCAATCTTAACTACACGTAAGTTTCTGACGAAATATTATTATTCATTGCGTGTTAGATATACAGAAATAAAATTTGGCATTTGGTTGAATATACTATACATTACCCTATTTACCAAAAATAACACAAAAATGAAGCTTAATAATAAAAATAGATGGATGGTATTGGGCGTAATATTAAAGAGTTTAATGTAAACATTTAGCTTCATACCAGCAGTTTTGATGCCGAAATTCTGTTGCTCGCCTAGTGTAACAAAGCTCCAGTCCACATCACCCCCTATGTTTTCAAGGTCCTCGTTGTCCAGCAACGCCACTTCCGGTTTCATTGCAGCAGTTCGCATAACTGGCTCCATTACCATTGGTAAGTACTGAGCAAACTTTTTGCCTTAAAAAAACATGATTAATTTTATAATTAACTGAAACTTAGTCAACATGTTATGAAAGTGAAAGCAATCATTTAATTTGGGGTTCTATTTTTTTTATTCAGCCTATAATAAAAAAGATATTTAATTAAATTTTCTAATATTACTTCTCCTTGTATGTTGAAGGTTGGTTTTACATTAGTAAACCTAAGGCATGCTTGGGGCCAATGTATGATATACTGAAGCTCTCAAACTTACTACACTCATGACACAATAGTTATAAATCAAAATTTCACACACACACATTAATACATTTAAGATATAATAACATATTTAATATACCCATAATCCGGCAAATGCGCGACCATGCAGAAATAAGGTATGATGTTTGTGGATCATCGGCTGGCAGCTGGTCACCTTCACTATGAGTCTTCAACAACAAGTCCATTACTTCGGATGCATCCGCCATGAACTTCTCTTCGCCTACAGCGAGACCTTTGGACAAAAACATTTTATTAACATTAACAAAACATATTTGTCCACCATATTTTACATCTCAACGTTGTTGGCTCTTAATTTCATCAAATTAAAGGATTATATATTATAACTGTAACACAATCTTTACATGCAACAGTTGTTCCATTTTCAAGCTAGTTTATAATATAACTTGTGATAAATACTTGCAGTAAGACATGTCTGACTCTCGACTATTAAAATAAAAGTACCATTTAAGGTTTAAAAAGAAGGAAAGAAATTTAAAGTCTAATGGACTCACCAATAAGACTAACGCATTCGATAGTCTTTCCACGCAGCATTTTCAGCTCAGCCGTAGTGGCATTTGCGATGATGTACTTGAGGCATGGCATCAGTCTGTCGTAGTATTGAATGAAGTCTTTCTCGACCGTGTCGGCGACCGACGCAATTGTAGTTACAATTTGTTCGAGCACCAACTTTGTACCGCGTTCTACTAGCTGAAATTTCCAATTTATTTATTACATGTGTTCGACGAATTCTTCAATAACTACTTTAAAAAAAAATCGGTTGAAAACAGATGTGAAAACAATTGGAATTTTTTGTGTCTGTCAAAATATCGTGAAGGGTTCCAGTGACGGAGTATAACCATTATGTTTCTGTTATCTCCTTTTGAAGAACCTTGGGCTGTAGTCCCTTGAGGGAATCATGATAACGAAATGTCAGTGAACTGAGATCCCTGACTTTCTATGGGAAAGATAGAAAGGGAGCAAATGCCACAGTTTTTATACCAATGCTATGGAAGTGATGCATACAATAAGATGAATATACCACTAACGAACATTGGAGCGTTGAAAATAATAGGCCCCTAATTGCAGTCTGGAAAGTCAACTAACTACTTAGTTGACTTTCCAACTGATATAGTTATATATAGCTCAAAATAGCGCTTGCTATTAAATATGTACAGACTGTACATATTTAGATGAGAAGCGGCAGACGAATACGTGGTCCTGTTACGCGCGAGCAGATTATGCTCGAAGTATTAAGCCAATGTAAATTTGCAGAGTGACTCTTGCCTGGAAATAGATGAGAAAATGATAATAATGGAAAATACCTCTTTAAATTTGGCTGTAAGAATTTCTTCAAGTTTGCTCATCAACGGATCCAAATACTGAGTCAATATAGGCTTTGGACAGTCTTCACTAAAGTTAACCAAAGCTGCTGCTGCGTGTGCCTAAAAAAACACGTTATACAAAGTCAGTTGATTATAGGACTTTATTAAACACGTTTCAATCCAACTATCGAACAAATACGATACGCAAATACGAAAAAATAGCTGTCCCATACGAAAATACAATCTTTCTTGACCATAACTGCACACGATACACCGTATGTTGACCGCGTTTTGTGGGGCTTGGTTGTCTCCACCAACTCCGGTAGGTAGGACTTGGTGTGACGATACAGTAATAAAAGTTGTTCAGTTATCAATATAACATTCAATACATTGTTAAGTATGTCATTATTTATCATCACCTACATATTTCCCAATTTTATATTGTTATTTTATCCCATGGTTTTTATATCTATATTTTATCTATATTCTTTCAGATTCATTTAATCTACTAGAACTTAAGAAAATGTTGAACGAGAGGAAATATCGCAGTTGACATACCATTACAGGTCTTATTTCAGATCATAAATTTTACGCCCAACAATATGGCAGAGTAATTTTATGAAAGCTGAAGCACTGGCTGTGTACGGGCAGATGTTCACATACCCCTCCATTGTAAAGTATGGAGGATATCACTGGACCTGATTACTAGCAAGGTGAATCAATGAAATGCTAAGGAATCTGTTTCCATTCATTGTAATTCCCACCATAATGAATTATAATTCTCTAAGTTACTATAATCTAGAAAAACCTCTTTATGATACTAACCATTTGTAGTTTTTTTTAGATAATCATATTGGTCTTAAAAGTGAATCAACCTTAAATAGCACTACTACTTACATTTTCTGTTTTCCCATTGTCTATTAACTTTCAATATCAAAGAGGTACCATCAGGAAATAGAACTTCAATATTTCAGCTTTATTCATATGATGAGGTCATCAAGATATTCTAATAAAAACTGGTCACAATCAGAATAAAGAAAGTATTTCTCAAGACCATTTTTAACTCGTTAAATTATCTATTACTTTCAATATATAAATTCAAAATGATGGAAATTTTGAGTCACACAATTCTTATTCTGGTCATTATCAATAATAAGTGTTATCATGATAATTAAATGTCAGTGAACTGAGATCCCTGACTTTCTATGGAATAGAAAGAAACGGAGCAAATGCCACTATTTTTATACCAATGCTATGGAAGTGATGCATACAATAAGATGAATATACCACTAACGAACATTGGAGCTTTAAAAATCCAGACTGAAATAGTGATAAATAAATATGTAATAAGGCTTCTAATTCTTGCACTGCGGAGCACCAATTCAGTAGCAACTATGGTGATGTCATAATAAAGTGCTATTCAGCTTAATTAAATGTGTGTGTGCCAAAATGGCATAGAAAACTCTCGAGAAAATAATAATAGTAATGACGCTTGTGTGATAAATTGATAATTTGAAAATTGCATTAATGCAGAACAAGATTCTTACTTTCTCAAATCTAAAGTTGTTTTTTTGTAATGTACTGTACGTTTTAATGGACCAACATTTCAGAAATTACCGTTGGCGGGAAATAAATACTTAGCTTAACGTTTGGTTAGGAATTCCAAATTCAAATTTTTGCTTGAGTATTTGTGTTTCGAATTTAGTGATTTATTTGCTTTTACACCATTTGATTTTTCTTTGGCATCTCTTCATAATTTGGAAAACTTAAAATATCGCGTTATTTACGATAACGAGTTTCACTGCAGAAACAGCTCGAAAGAATTAATGTGTATAAAATAACCTAAGCTACTGTAAAAGAAAACACGTTATGTTTTTGGTTTCAACGTTTTCGATGTGGAAATTTTGATCAACAAAACAAATCGCTTGGACGCCCGGAGACTCTAGTTCACAATGAAGAATTGAAGCTGATCGTGGAAGCAGATCCATCGCAACCGCGTCAGAGTTAGCGGCAGGCTTTGTCGTGAGTGACAAAACAGTTTTAATTCATTTGAAACAAATTGAAAAAGTGAAAAAGCTCGTGAAATGGGTACTGCATGAATTGAGTGAAGCACACCAACAAACACTCATCACACACCGTCAACCACAATAACGAGGGAATTTTGAATTCTATTGTGTGATGGAAAATAAATCCTGTACGACAATCGGAAACGCTCATCACAGTGGTTGAAAAAGTTGAGAACTGGTTAAATGTTGTCCCAAGCGAAAGTCGACTCAGAAAAAAGTACTGGTGAGTGTTTGGTGGACCAATATGCTGCATACACTACAACTTCTTAAAATTTGGCCTGAAGATTACGTCAGTTCTGAATTGTCAACAATTGCAAATCATGATGGAAAAACTCGCTATTCAACAACCGAGGCTGGTCAATTGCTCTAGCCCACTGCTGCTTCTGGACAAAGCTAGACGTCACACTTCACGACAGACGGTCGCTAAATTAGAGGAGGTTGCGATTGGAATGTCTCCGATACCCACTATACTCCCCAGACTTTGCTCCAACAGATTACCACTTTTTTTGCAATTTGGACAACTACTTGCATGGAAAAAACAATCTATTCCGATAGAGCAGTCCAAATAGCCTTCAAATATTTTATTGAGTCTCGCTTTCACAATTTTTTCAGCAATGGAATCAATGAACTACCTATAAAATGGCGAAAGTGCTTAGATAATAATGGTACATACTTCGATTGATTAAACATATTACTTCATTTTTTTTTCCTATAAAACGCCAATTTCATACAAAAGGACCTAATATATAAAGTGGAAGAGTTAGTTTGCTTGTTTGATCGCGCTAATCAATCAAACTACCAGTCGGATTTGAAAAAATATGTTTGCATTACGCTGTTCAACATCAGAATACGACTCTTAGAAGCAGAGTACAAAAAAGGAAGTAGAAAAAGCGATGATACCTACGGGATACCGTAGTACGCGCGTGCGAACTCGGTCGCAGAGTTCAGCTAGTTTATAATAAACTAATGTTGATACGTGTGTGTGACGATGAGCTCGGTGGGTCAGTCGTGAACGACGCGACTTTGACACCAACGCTCGTGAGTTCGATTCCCACACAAGACAAACATTTGTGTGCATAAACATGTCTGTTTGTCTTGGTATGGATGTTTTTAAGAGAGGTAGGGCGCATCAAAGCAGCCCGTCTGTTAAGGTACCTCCTACCTCACAGAAAACCACAGCCAAATAACCACACCCTAACTAGAGGGTTGTGTTCGTGCGTGTGAGCGAGGTCAGCAGTAAGGTCCTAAGAAATTGCTGTTAAGAAGCAGCAGAAGACACATGGCGCGAGTGATAATTAATATATTACAAGCGTTAATAGGCTATGGTAACTGCTTTATATCAAGTGGGCTGTGTATGCTTGTATGCCTCCCGATGTATATATAAAAAAAAAATGTAAGTACACAGGCATGTAATAAATAATGTCATAATAAAAGATTTCACTTTGTTTGATATTGAGAACTGAACAACTGTATTTTACTTATAAAACAAATAACAATGACCGTTTAGGTATATCTAGTATAGCGGTAGCTTTAACTTGGCTATTCTTGTATGTACAATGAAACTCATCAGGTTGGCAATTCTTAAATCGCAATTATGCGGCACAACATAAGAATACACATTCTTGTAATTTCTTACTAATAAGCCTGTTCTAATTATAAATAAAAATTAATAATAAAACATTAAATTATAAAATATGTAACTAATATAATATGGACGTGCGGGTTTCCTCACGACTTTTTCGAACCTTCCTGAACCACCTGATGTAAAGCGATTACCGTAGCCTATAAACGCTTGCAATACATTAAGTATTATAGACTAAGAGCCAGGGTAAAAAAATGCTATATATATATAAAGCTGTTTTTTGACAGTTGGTTATAGTAGTTGTGTACACACACATACTGCAGTCAGACAAGCGAACTGTAGAACAGGCGTCTTATATATGCTATCAAATGTGTCATGTCATGATATGGTGATCATGAAATAAATTTACTAAGGCTGGAAATTGTTATACAGATTGCACTATTGCATAGTTAGTTAAATATGGGAATGGAGCTTATCAATCAGCTCCAATATATGTAAATTAAATGGTTCCAGCGAGCAGGTATACTGGTAATTAAGAACCCGAATGTTTGGGTACAATAGGTAGGGACAATGAGTTTGTCCTTTTCTATGTAAGATGAGAAAGAGAGTGAGAGATCGATACCCCTTGTTTCCCCCAAGGAAGGTAATTATTTATGGCTAATATACAATTAAGTACCCCTACAAAAAACTAAAAGTTTAATAAACAAACAGCACGTTCTTTATTTAATCGTCTAGCTCCGTTCCCAAATTTAACTGACATAACTATTATTTTTATGCAATATACAATCTGTATAACAATTTTCAGTCTTAGTAAATTCATTTCATTATCCCCGTAATCATGACATATTTGATAGCACGTATAAGACGCCTGTTCTACAGTTCGCTTGTCTGACTGCAGTATGTGTGTGTACACAACTACTATAACCAACTATCAAAAAATCAGCTATTGTAAATTCATAGCATGTTTTTGGCCTGGCTCTTAGTCTATAATACTTAATGTATTGCAAGCGTTTATAGGCTACGGTAATCGCTTTACATCAGGTAGGCCGAATGTTTGCATGCCTCCCGCCGTTGTATAAAAAAATGTATTTATTCTTACATTTTTACTGCAACAACAAATACATCGGTACTGTACACCCTGCTGTTTTCGAGCTGCATAGAAAGGCTACATACAGGCTCTGCGATATCCAAAGCACAGAAAACTTATGATAACTAAAATAATCATCCAAGAGAGCAGCAGGACACCATTGCTTGACATATTCAATTAGACACTTTCAAAGAAGTCTTTGATACAGATAAGTAGCAAGCAATAAAAGGTAATGTTTTTATGTACTCTTGCAGTAAAAATGCAGAGTGCGTGCTAGAGATTGGTAATGCAAGAAAGAAAAAATAATGTGCCCCGGCTTCTAAAATGTGCATTTAACAAACGGCGTTAATTTTTATATTTATTGTTTGAAAGGCTGCACTGGCTGATACCTAACAAATTCAAAGCAATTAAATATATTTTATATAGTCAATTGCTTTGGAAGAATATACATATTGATAAGTTAAAATTATTAATTACCTGCACACGTGGATTAGCATTATCATCCAGCACCAACAAGAGGCCAGGCACAACTTTGTCATGGAACTTCTTCTCGAAAATGGGAGCAAAGTCTGTCGACATTTGACCAATGGCGTTGCATGCTGCGTATCGCACCCGTGGATGCTACAAAACAAATATATGTGTTAGTAGTATGCCTGTTTGTACTGATACATCACAAAAATAATACATAAATAACTTTCAGCTAAATATATACAACAATAAAAGAGTAACCCACATACTGCAATTTCACAAAAAAATTCAAAAGAATATTTCAATATCACAACAAATCGTAATAAATTTATTTTTAGCGTGAAAAAATCGATGCAAAATAACAGTAAAATTATTTTAATGGGTTCTTGTAAATGCATTCTGCATTGCAATCCGTGTGATATTTTTTATGATGCAAGCATTTGTAGGCTATGATTAGATATGAGTTTTCTATCTGGAGGAGTGCATGTTTCTTGTAAATATTTGAAATTTTGTAAGGGCACGATCAGGAGATATTGGCGGACCACAACAGCACACGTGTCCGCCCCTGACTGGCACCAGTTTGCGGTAAATATATACTATTAACACAAGGAAAATTAGGACTTAGACGTTCAAGGATAAGAGAGTTCTTCATTTCAACTAGTATTTAAGTATTTCAGCGTCATATATGTTATGTGATGACAGCCAGTGCTACTTACCGGATCAGTGAGATAATTGAGGACAGCAGAGACGACTTGGTCGAGTAACTGCTCCATTTGCTTATGGCAGCCCTCGCCGGCGGACGAGACCGCCATAAGTGCGGCGTGGCGCCTCCGCCAGTCCTCGGACGCCAGCATACCGGGCACCTGGCCCACGATCAGGTTCAGCATTATCTTGCCACTGAGACCGCAGCACATGCGGTCCAAAGCAGACTCTGCCGCTACGTAGTTGCTGAAAATAAATAACATAACTATACTATCTATGTAACTACTATAATAGAACTGTTATTATTTAAAAATATACTTAATTGACTTTCTAAAAAAAAGGATTTCTGTTTTCGTTTTAGCCCAATCATCTTTCTCTTTAAACAATACATACATACAGCCGCGATCCTAATACCATGCTTTGCTTCACTATGGAAAGCTTTATGTGAAACAGGATGAGGCAATAAAATGATCCATAGGCGGTTAAGATATTTCTTGAGCCTAATAACAGGACATTTTGTACTTTTTTATAAAATTTGTTAATTTTTATATATTTTTTTAATAAAAATAATAAACAAACGACACAAAGCTTCTCAGAGAAACTTTAAATAACAGAATTGTTACTGAGAGACTGACACCCGAATGTATAAAGAACATAGGATGTTAATTATCTCATTACTTGCTCTTGTAAAGTTTCTGTAAGGTACATTACATAAAATGTATCCAAGCAAAGAAACTTTACATAAATCAACTAAAATATTTTAAACCAGTCACAATAGTGGCGTGTATAATTCAAAATGTGTTCCGAGATTTCGATAAAAAGTATAGATTTGTGTTACATACATACCAAACAAGCGTTAAGGAAGATGTTCAAAATAAGTGTAATAGCATCACTATCGCTCTTAACCATTATCGCAAATGTTCAGCTATTTTTATGATTTCGACCTAAAAAAACTTTTTCTTTGTCTAATTGTCCTCTTCCTCATCAATGTGCTGAGAAAATACTTCGAAATTGGATTTTACATCAAAATATTTATACATCGAAACATGTAACTCGTCTTTACTTTTATACATCGAAACGTGTAACTCGTCATTTCATGTTTCAATGAATAAAACTTTGCCCACAAACCCACCCATACTTAAAGCCAACTTCTGTATATAGGACACACATTTAAAAGTGATGATATGAACCGTAACATATGCAACCTTTCAAAATGTTGTGTGGAAATGTGATGCACGACCGGCACATCGTTCGACGAGAAGTATACTACTAACTTTTCATTGTCATCGTCAGCGACGTCGTCCTGCAGCGCCCAGTCGTCCTCGTCGTCCAGCTCGCACATCATTTCGAGTACGAGCGGCGTAAGTATGCGCACGCCGTCTGGCACCTGCTTGCGAACCATTGCCGGCGCTGTCTCGCATAGAGTCACCATGACCTCCAGCGACAGCTGACGCCAGTTGTCGTCAGCGTTCGAGTCGCCAACAACCTTACACACACATATTTACATATACTTAATTTACATTCAAAATTTATATAAAATCTAGTAACGCGCAGCATCTCAATACAGGTAATGTAGGGTTAGATAGATTTAAAGGTAATAAGATTATAGTTTAAATAAAATGGATTCATTTATTATTACATTATTAGATAAGTAACTTCATTAGTTTATTTTCAATTTTGTTTCGATATATTATTTTTATTTCTGATTAGACATACAGCCAACCTGATATGAGACAATAACTTTAGACTATCCATGTTGGCAATATAAGAATTAACCCGTTATCATGTTACAAAATCAGAATCTCCTTAGAAATTTGCTGGTGATCTTACTCCCGCTAACACAAACTTTCAGGAGTTAATTTTAGCTGAAATTTTCGCAAGGTAGAGATACTACAACAGTTGGGCTACTCTTGATTAAACTATTCAAATAGGTTAACCTATTCTGATATACGTAAACAAACAAAAAGAACGTGTTTGAGGTCAGTTTAAAAATAAAGCAGTATGGCGTGTAGCAATGTTATGGTACTGCAACTACTGTTCAAAGTGAAAATTATTCGTGTATTCATTATGCCATTGTTAACCAACGCGTAATAAAAGACTAGTCCATTCAACAAAAGAATGATTGATCAACGTTTGTATACAACCACATTACAGTTAATTAGACCTTGATTATTGAGTTAGAAGTATTTTTAATGTAATCTGTTGATCGAGTTTTATTATTAGAATGGACCTATTTATTTAGGAGCTAATTTCCCTGGAGAAAATACACTTTATGTAATAATATTTGAGAAAAGACATTTTGTTTCATATTTATTTGAATGCTGTAATAGCGCTCATCTGTAAGTACTAATACTGTTTGGCTCACACAGCATAATTTTACCCAAAAAACATCAGGAAATGTTTACATTGAAAAATATAATCGGAACATCTAAAACACAATCACATGTAATTTAGATTGGAGTGAAAACATATTATACACAATTACATTTTGAAATACTGCATAAATCGAGACTCCGAGGTCGCCGCGTCCTCATAGCATTCATTTAGAAATTATGTTACATGATACATCTTATACTATGATTGTTATAAACTGTAACAAAATTGTATATTTAAGACATTGATAATATGATGTTTACATATCTGTCCCTCTACAAATCACCGATTTTTGGATTTTTTGTTTGTCTCCTGAATCTTTTGGTTTCTTTTTACAGACAAACATACAGCACACGTCCACTATAGGGATACAGATTACTCTTCACAACTGGAGGAGTTTAGAGCTGTGTTTTATTGCTTAATTGCGGATTGGTGAAAGCCAGTGTTTTGAAGCAACACAAAGTTCACACATATTCGGCTTGGCGGTAATATATCATTCATTATATCACTTGACAACATTATTGTAGTAACGCTACACTAACATAAATTTATTTTAACACCAATTGACTATTTGAAAATGGAAGACTTCCAGTATTCCTTTCGCCAATGTCATTTTCGAAAATAACATACATTTCCTAGTATGTACATAAAATTGTAAACTCTCCCTCATTACAACAATAGATAATAATACTATACCTTTATGCACATTTGGAAGATGGTTTCAAGTTGCGTGCGCAAAAACTTTGGTGCAGACTCTGCCAGCTCAATAAGAACTTTGAGGGCAGAATCATCATCTCCTTGTTCAATTGTTCGTGCCACGACCTGTTGTCACATAGATATAACAATTCATTATAAAAACATATGACTTAGGGTATAGTAATTGAATTAGATATTTTCAATAGTAATCAATCCAAACTCTTGCCACTGCTGGTTTTACTCTATCACTATGATTCATTGCAAATTGGCAAAGACAAATGTTCTCAAGATAGCCAATAATGGGTCGTGAGAAACTACTAGTACACAAGTTTCTGAATAATGTGATATGATAAAAACATGTCTTGAGAGGTACTATCAAACTCCACCTTAGAAAAAAGTGATGTTAGCGAATTCCCAATTTAGTATTGCACACTTGGCAGTAACACAATTTAGTAGAAATTATGCACGTAGGAGTATGTGTGCTGTTTTTTTACATTACAATAAAAAAAAATATAAGATGTCTGAAAGTAGTGAAATTAACCTGCATTAGAGGCAGCAGTAAATCGCCGAAATGCTTCTGAATCGCCGGTTCTTTTTCATGGAGAAGTATGAAAGCACCAATCGCCTTCACCGCTTGTATGCGAAGGGCTTCGGTCTCTGTGGGTTGTAGTGCGGACAGCAACATGCGCTTGATTACGTCTAAATTGTCATTTTGAAGGTTTCCGAAAACTCCTGGCACTGACCTGTAACAAAATCATTTTTATTATGGTAGAATATAAGACATTCAGCCGTGAATTTCGATAGATTCATCAATGGACAGTTACTCATTTATATGCAATTTTTTGAGGCTTATTGTTTAGATCAGAAGTAAAATTCTGGTAAAGTTATTTTTTTTATTAAACAATAATAATAATTAGATTGCAAACAATATAATATTAATATGTAGTGATGCTTACGTGAACATTCTGATGCCAGTTTCTTTAATATTAGAGTCTTGGGAGCTAGCACAGTTGCACATAAATTGAAGGAATTCTGGCCACTGGTTAACGCCATCGTCGTCAATGTGATTTCTTGCAAGCTCAGAAACTACGTCACAGATCTATAACAAAAACAGAAAATTATGTAGAATCTAATAAATAGCATGTTGGTAAAACTTCATTCAACAATCAAAAATTTTAAATGTGTTTTGTAATATGTGATGGGCTTTCCATAAAAAGTGAATATTATTCGAAAGCTAAAAATTTTAATACCGACTGGTAAATGTGCAACATCTGTGAGATACGTTAAAAAAGTTATCTAATTATTTATGCGTATAGTGTTGGGCCTACTAAAGTTTATGTTTGCGGCGATTTTCAACTGTATAACTAATAAGATATCATATTATCTACCCTTAAAACATAACAGTCATTTAAACTGAACTATGCATAGTTAATTATGGTTCGAGTACCACTGACACAGAGTCGAAGCCAAACAGAGTCAATGTATATTTTTATATACGAGTAGTATGACCTCTATCTCTTCACAATAATGCGCAATTTTATATAAAGCGAGCTCCGCGTTTTTCATTCTGATACAAAAATTGTAATGTGTTGAATTAAATTCTATAATGCTATCTATCAAGCATAAATATCTGTGTTCGAAAGACGTCACTGTTATTAAAGTCAATCACGGTTTACATAATGCACCGTAAATCGTAATTGAATTGTGCTCGGCGTATTAACAGTTGTACTCTGTTAAGCATGCAGAAATGGTTACAAAGAACGAACGTATGCGGTCTAACGGCGGAGAGTTGACTCGATAATGAACTGTCGTCTCTCTACGCTATCTGCAATATTTCAGTTGCCGCTTTCCTTTTTTAGGGTTCCGTACCCAAAGGGTAAAACGGACCCTATTACTTAGACTCCGCTGTCCGTCCATCCGTCTGTCACCAGGTTGTATCTCATGAACCGTGATAGTTACAGTTGAAATTTTCACAGATGATGTATTTCTGTTGCCGCTATAACAACAAATACTAAAAAACAGAATAAAATAAATATTTAAGAGGGCTCCCATACAACAAACGTGATTTTTTTTGCTCGTTTTTGATTAGATAATGGTACGGAACCCTTCGTGCGCGAGTCCGACTCGCACTTGGCCGGTTTTTTTTTTAAAGATAATCAAGAGTTAGGATAACCATTTTTTAAATATTCGATCATGTAACTAGTACTGTGGGCATATTATAATGCGAAACAAACATGTCTTGGGAGGTACTATCAAACTCCACCTTAAAAGAAGGTGATGTTAGCGAATTCCCAATTTAATATTGCACACTTGGCAGTAACATAATTTAGTAGAAATTATGCACGTAGGAGTATGTGTGCTATTTTTTTACATTACAATTAAACATTATAAGATGTACGTTTTAAAGTAGTAAAATTAACCTGCACGTTAGCTAATTCCCAATTTAGTGTTGCACACCGTTGCAGTAACAATTTAAAATGTAAGGCACAAGGTATAAAAAAGCAACAAAATTGGTATAGAAAACAAAATCAGACGTATTGCGTGGCGCCACTCATTTCGTGTTACGTACAAAATTTATAGAAACGGCGGGGTGCAGGGCATATACACGGCGAATAGCGGGCGGAATAAAATACTAGACTACCCCATGCTACTCTTATATCGTCTCGCCTTTTCGATATCGTTTGAGCGCCTTTTATAAATGGCTTCGGCATCGCGACCGCGCCGCGACGGTATCTCGTCTGCACCCGACGTCGTCAAACTTTTTGTAGTGAGATTATGACCAACATTAGAGGAGCAGTAGATGACCGAAATGTTTATGTAATTTTTATGGAAGTAGTGTATGTAAATAACGCAGCGAGTATAATTTACTTTTTTTTTTTACTTAATGCCTTTGATTTGAGCATCCATCTTGCTAATTTTATTTCTAATCAGTTAAAAGCCTTCTTGTCCTTTTTTTACAGATTACATGATGATAGGAAATACATTCTATCAGAATCCTACGCCAAAATTATGAAATCGGCGGGCTTCTGCACTCTGTACTGCGGACTAAAATCTGAATAGATTGGAGGAGTTTTTAAGAATGAAGTTGCGGGTGGAACGACCTTAATCAATGTTGGCTTAGTCACTCAATGAGTCGTAATATCAAACAAAATTAGATCAGAAGGTTAAGCGAATTCTTGTGAATCATAACGATAATATGAATTACCTTACACAGTTCGTAACAAGGGGCTATTTTCACAAAGATTTCGAGGCCAATTCACATGTTTAAATATTAATGGTCGAATTGAAATCAAATTATATTTCAAGGTGACACTAAGATGGCCTATGTCTATGACCAATTGAAGCACAATATAAGCAATTTATAATATCGAGCAAGACTTGACCAAGGTCAGACAGACGTGGTTAATATGAAGCAGTCTGGACGAGACAGTGTATAGAAAATTGACAATAATAGTGTAGGAATCAATAAAAGAAACATCCATTCATGGTTTCAAGTAGTGCACAGTTAAAGATTAAAACATTAAAAACCAAATCATTATTTTTCACTACGTCCCGAAAAAATTTGGCCCTATTTGTCAAACAATAAGACCTACTTTGATACCATAACGTAATTTACAAGTTCCGGTTCGCCATTTAAATGAAATTTTTGTCAGTACTCAAAGGTAAATAAAGTACTCAAGTGAATAAATTGAAAATAAGTATAACATGATCTAGCATTCATTGTTTTTTACTACGTCGGGAAGTATACAAGCAAACAGCCCACCTGATGTAAAGCGGGGACCGTAGCCTATTAACGCTTGCGATATATTATCCCTCGTGCGATGCCTCCGCTGCTTCTTACACAGCAACTCCTTAGGAGCTTACTGGTGACCTCACTCACACGCAGGAACACAACAACCCTCTAAGTCGCGTCATTCACGACTGAGCCACCGAGCTCATCTATTGTTGAAAACTTATACATATTACGTATATTTTGATGGCAATTGATAAGTCTTCATGTGCATTTCCACTACTTACGTGTATTTAAAAGAAAAATAATTTTAAAATTAGGAAACTCGTATATATTACAGGCGTACACAGCATTTTTATTAACTGGGTATTTATGATATTGGTAAATAAACACTGAAAATATCATAGTATATATACTGATAAGCCTATGTCTAAGTGATTATTTCCGCAATCCATACAAAAAGCGGGTTTTAGAACATTAAACGTAATTTTGACATGATAGACTCCCGATCCAAAATGAGGATTGTTTGTATAGGTACTATTACCACCACAGGTATAACAAGTGCTAATTTCAATTAAACTAGGAAAGTACTTCATTTGATCACGTTTTACATGTTACAATAGACATAAAAACGTTCAAGTGTATGGTAACATTATAGGGAACCCTAGAATCGTGATCATTGTAGAATAAGCATGTTACATGAAACAGCAAAAACGCAAGTGCATTTCATCCTTATTGCCCTTGTAGGGTACGTTATGCAATCGAGACCGGCTGTAGTTGACAGAAAAGTCGTTCTACCAAGTCACTGGCAATCAGATGGCTGGTTGGTTGGTGGCGGAAGCATAAAAAACAGCATATATTAAATTGCTTGTGGTCCTTTTGACAGGTTAACCTTCGACATTCGCAGAAAGTGAGGCAAGTCAGGTGGTATACCTGCATCTATTCAACTATCTTCAAGTAAAAGTCTGTTTGGGAGATGGAGTGGATGACACCGTCAATTCTAGGACATTGTAGGTCTCGGGAGGCATACAAGCATACGGTCCACCTCATGTAAAGCGGTTAGCGTAGCCTATGGCCGCTTGTAATACATTAAAATATTACTCGCGCGATGCCACCTCTGCTGCTAATACAGCAACTCCTTAGCAGCTTGCTGGTAACCTCACTGACACGTAGATACTTCCTCAGACGGGCTGCTTTGATGACCCTACCTCTCTTGAAAACACCCAGACCAAGACTAACAGACATGTTCACGCACACAAATGTTTGTCCTGTGTGTGGGAATGGAACCCACGAGCATTGGTGACAAAGCCGCGTTATTAACCGCTGCGTCACCGAGCTCGTCCAGTGTGTATTATTAACAAATGTGGTTATAGTGACTTTTAGAAGATCAGCAGTGTACATGGTTGTCCATTCAGTACATATTTGGTCTAAGTACAGAGCTCAAGAGTGCCCTCAGACATTACGCGACAAAGTAGAGCGTATCCATTTTCCTGTACGTTGAAAATACGGCCATAAATATTTTATGCCATTAACACGTACAACTATTTTTCTACATTGTATAGGAAAATGTTATATTAACTTCACCTTAAAACTGCCGACATTGCCGACACTGTCCTTTCCCACACGCAATGCACTTTACTTAGGCCGGTTACAGTGCTCGACCGACCGTCAGTGCGTATCGTCCGTCCTGATGATACGCATTAACCGACCGTCAGTTTGTATCATTTAGTGCTCTCCTGACTAATAAACTGACCGGGCGTTTACGAGTTGTTTAATTGCTGCTTATTATCTTTGTAGACGTTTTAGGAACAGAAGACGTAGATATCACGTACACCCGATCGTCGCCCAAAGAGCATTTCAAGGGGTCCACCGTTCGGTGCAGCACTGAACATGTTCATTTGTTTCCATAGCGCGTCGGTCGACCGGTACGCATGCGCACGCGCTCGACCGACGGTCCTCGTACGCAGTGCGTAGCATAATACGCTCGGTCCAGCACTGTACGATTTATAATTTTCCATACAAATGACAAGCGCGACTGACGTACGCACCGACTGTCGGTCGAGCACTGTAACCTGTAACTGTTACTCGGTCGTTGCGCATTATCTACAATAGAATTTACGAAGATGGAGTTTTATATTAATAAGTAAAATGATACACTTACTATACTTACTATATAACAACATTTTTTATAAACTACATAGAAACATTATAATGAATAATAAATATTAATTGGTTCACGGGTCGATTATTATTGCCAACAGTTTGCAGAAAAATTTAAAAAGGAGACTTCTGACACCCAATAAGTATTATCGCTGGAAACAATATTAAGTATACAAATCACTTCACACGGGATATACTTTTATAAAACACAATAATACATTATTCTGTACGATTCTGACAATTCGATCACACCGGAATGGAGTATCCAAATACTAACACAACTGTTTGATTTGCAGTTCATGGCATAGTATGAAATTACAATGGCATGGCAGCTCTGAAGCGATAATCACAACCAAAGCCGTTCTGCTTATTTATATGAACACGTTTACTACTATATGCTGACAATCGAACAAATATGACATGTGTGCAACAGTTTGTATGGAGTCTGTTTTCCAATAATTTCGTTATTATTCCTACATTAATAGTTGTTCATACGAGGGAGGTACAAAAATCCGCGGCATGGAGGGGTAGGGGGGGATACTAGTACCTCATTAGTTGTTGTCGTTGTTGTTGTAATCTCTTTATTGCACAAATATACATAACATATATAGTTACAAATCTTTAGTATGTACAAAGGCGTAGTTATTATACTAATTAGGCACCCCTTATTAGTATATAAGTCAAATTTCAACCTCGGAACCGTTTACGTGAATCGCCCAACGAATGAGACAATCCGGAAGAAAACTGCAAGTATGGAGTAAATCGAACATAGTGTTGTCATCATGCTCCTGTCTAAACAAGGAAAATCCGCTCAAACCTAATGAGTGAAAAGGAAGCTGTTTATGGTGATCATTGCCGTGGTAAAACCATGATTTACAAGTGGCATGGTCTATTTAAACAAATAAGAGAAGGAGGACCAATAGAAACCACCACGTCCGACATCGTAGAAAAAATCGAAAAACTTGTACGTCGGTCTGAAGAAAAAACAGCTATCTGAGTTGAAGTATACGATACAACCGTATTGAGGATTCTCCACTATCATCTTGGCATGACAAAAGTCAGTGCAAGATGGGCGCTGAGAATGCTCACGCCGTAACGCGCATGTTCACAAGAGTTGCAATGGCTGCTTAACACAAATATGGGTTCGAGTCACTTGTCCACCCACCTTACAGTCTAAACTTGGCCCCCAGTGATTTGTATTTGTTTCCTAATTTAAAGGACTTAATTGTGGGGAAAAGAATTCTGATGACAATGAAGTCAAACAGGCTTTTTAAGCCATTTTGAGGACAAATTATATATTTTTTCGACGGTCAAGAGAAGCTTGTTTCTAGAAGTAAAAAATGTATGGTCAATACATTTTTAGGGTTCCGTACCCTTAGGGTAAAACGGAACCCTATTACTGAGGCTCCGCTGTCCGTCCGTCCGTCCGTCCGTCCGTCTGTCACCAGGCTGTATCTCATGAACCGTGATAGTTAGACAGTTGAAATTTTCACAGATAATGTATTTCTGTTGCCGCTATAACAACAAATACTAAAAAATAGAATAAAATAAATATTTAAGGGGGCTCCCATACAACAAACGTGATTTTATTGCCTTTTTTGTAGATAATGGTACGGAACCCTTCGTGCGCGAGTCCCACTCGCACTTGGCCGATTTTTTACTTCTAGAAACAAGGGGGATTTACAAAGAAAAAAAAAATGTTGTTTTATTCCTTTTGTAACCTATTTCATTCCGCGGACATTTGGACCTTCCCTCGTATGTATCGCCTCTTTTCGGTATCTCATTTAATTCAGATTTATCCCTGTATACATATACTCCATATTTAAATAAACACATTATAATTTACACTTGCGCCTGCTCTGCTGCTTACACAGCAACTCCTTAGGCGTTTACTGGTGATCTCACTCACACGCAGGAACACAACAACCCTCTAGGGATTGTTATTTGGCTGCGGTTTTCTGTGTGGTGGAGGTACTTCCCCAGACGGGCTGCTTTGATGCGCCCTACCTCTCTTAAAACATCCAAACCAAGACAAACAGCCAGGTTCATGCACAGAAATGTTTGCCCTGTGTGGGAATCGAAACCACGAGCGTCGGTGTCAAAGTCGCGTCATTCACCACTGAGCCACCGAGCTCGTCCGAAGTTAAGTCGGCTAAAACAATTAAAATCAATGGAAACGATCTCTCGACAGTTATTACAAATGTATCACTTGTTCGGCGTTGAAGGAAAAACATCGGATGGAAAAATTATATTCATAACGACTACGAAAACTACGAAAGGTCTGGTTTTCCCTCTGGGTTGTAAAGGTCTGACGGACAGTCTCTCCATGTCAAAATCGTTAACTTCGACAAATTCTCAGGCCTAGGCAGCTGATCCCGCCAAATTTAGAATTAGGAAACGGAATAACGCTAAGACGAAGATCTCCGACAGTTATTGGACGCCACATAATGGCATCGAATTTGGCAGATTTTGTCTACGATACATATTCAGGCAAACGTTTAACATACATTGAATGAAATGTTTAACATACGTAAATACTTCAATAAAAGTCTATTTACAATTGATATACTTTACCACACGCTTTTTATAATAATAATAAATTCTTTATTCAGTAACTGTCTTAAATTAAATAACAACACTTTGTTGGGGACCCCTTTTAAGTATATTATATACTTGTGTTAGGGGACACCGCTCTTCATAACAAAATCACATTGACAGTAGGTCTATCGAAACTATGTTGTAATATAACCGGTTAAAGAAATCTGATTAGATTCTCAAAATTATAACTAAAAAATCATAATAATAATAATTGTGTGTTTGTGTGTTCATGAGTGGAAGGGTCTGTGTGTGTGTGTGTGTGTGTGTGTGTGTATGTGTGTGTGTGTGTACGAAAGTATGTGTGTGCGTCCGTGTGTGGGGGTGTGTGCGAATGTATCAATTATTTCTTCTGCATATACGTAACAGATCCAAAATGGTAGTTATCTATCAGAGCAAGAGAAAACAAAATGCTGGACAACAAACAATAATACAGTACAGTATTCAATCTAGCCGAATAGGACTTCAGTTTCATCGTAACTCCATGTCTTTAACAATTTTATTAGGCTAGCTTTACAATTGCGCTTGGTCATGGGATAGATATTTAAAATATTGTTTATAGCATTGTATATGGTAGCTGACCTATTGCTATATTGTCGGTTGGCAAAAGTTGTTTTCGTTAGGGGCACAGGTACAACGTTCCGTTTACGTCTTCTGTTATCCAATCGATTAATGGGATTATATTTTAATCTTTTGTGTACGTTTAGGATCGTGTTAACTATACACAGCTGTCTAACAGAAAGAACATCACTATGGAGGTATAGATCATGGGTTGGGAACCTATATGGTTTAAAGTATATGACTTTCAAAAGCGATCTCTGTGCGCGTTCTAACTCGAGAAACTTAGTCTTAGTCGCTCCTCCCCAGACAGGTATACAGTATTCTAGTAGTGACTGTGCCAACGAGACATAGACTTGCTTTAGTAACCTCCTGTCAGCTATATGACGAAGAGACTTGAAGAGCCACACAAGTTTACGGATTCTGGCCATGACTTGCTCCAACTGGGCGTGCCAAGACAACCTCTGATCAACTACTACTCCTAGATATTTGGTGGTGTTAACTTTTGTAACTAAGTTACAAATACAGTCATTATTGTGATCATCGCCATTATGCAATTTTATTTGAAAGTTATTATCTGGTTGTGTTGAATGATAATTAGTAAAAGCCATGAAGTTAGTTTTATTTATATTTAGCGTCAGTAAGTTAGTTTGTAGCCAATTAGATACGATCCTGAGCCCATTTTCAGTTATTTTTTTTACTGAGTCCCAGGAATCAGCAGCAAAGACGATAGCTGTATCATCAGCATAAGAGTACACCTTACCATGTTTGATTTTCATGTTACACAAATCATTAATGTACATTAAAAACAAGGTCGGGCCCAAGACACTCCCCTGTGGAACCCCATATGTCACATAGGACTCTTCGCTGACGTAGTTCTCAATCTTTACACATTGCTTACGGTTAGTAAGGTAATCTGTAAGTAGTGCATTTGGAGCTCCTCTAATACCTATGCTTTTTATGGATGCAACACATTAGTACCCACTTGTAAATAAACATGGCATGATTGATAACAGTAAGATTATTAATGATTTTACAGTTATTTTCGACATCAGTGGCTTTCCATGGTTTAGGGCATGCTAATAACAAAAACGTGTATGACCAAATCAAACGTAAGGAATGGTCAATTATAAGCATAAGCTTTCATAGTTTTGGTTGTTTTGACTTGAGAAACACAGTTGTTAGCCTATGTGATTAATTATGTAGAGAGGGTCGGTGTTGAAATAAGAAAAGGCATGCTCCGTTGATTCGGACATGCAGAAAGAATGTAGGAAGAAAAAATGACGAAACAAATACCTACACAGCGCGACAGGAGACAGATATAGGAGCCGGGGAAGGTTAAGACCTTTACAGTTACCTACCATGATCTAATTCATCGTGTTTTATCGTAAGGTGATGTCAGGAGCCTTAGAAACAGGCGAGCGTGAATGAGAACAGCTATTAATGTTAAAGAACCGAGTGAGGTGTCGTAGGGACCAGACCGAGTCATGTGGCGCTCGGTCCTCTCTGCCTACCCCCACAAGGGATTTAGTGTGGAGTTATTTACATGCATAAAGCAGCTCCATCTCACAGAACACCACGGCAAAATAAAAACTCACTGGAAAGTTGCTGTTCTTGCGAGAACGTTAGTTGGTGTTAACAGCATGGTAATAAGTATTATAACCCGGGCGACACTCTTTATTTTGCAAACGTTCATAGGCTAAGGTGACCACTTAACATTGGGGTGGCATGCTTGTTTGACTTCCGACGTTATATATATTTTTTAACAATACTTCGTTCTAATGTTTAGTGTCATAGAGGAACAAACATTCATTCACCCACTAAAATATGTACTGTGGTGGTTACATTCACGTTGCGAGGTCAGCGTGAAAATTAGTCTCGTCAAGTCGTCACAATCGTAGTTTAGTCCACGCGCTCAATGAGAATGGACACTCAAATAGTAAATATTACAATAGCCGAGCATTGCTGGTTCTCCGCACTAATTCCTCGGGGGACTGTGCGGATGCGCTTGCGTTCACAAACTATTCATATTCGCCTTCGTGCTGTTTTACGGCTGCCCAAGGAGCAAACACGAAACACGGGGTTTTAATACAACGTTGTAATGCTGAGAGGCTGTATGCCCCCGACTTTGTAACAAAAAACCATATATGGCCCACCTGGTGTAGTGGTTACCGTAGCCTATGAACGTTTATAATACATTAAGTATAGTTCGCTCTCGCGATGTCACATCTGCTGCTAATACAGCAACTGTTTAGGGGCTTACTTGGATCCTCACACAGTCGCAGAAACCCAACAACCCTCCAAGGAGTTCAATACTTGGCTGCTGTACTTTGTGAAGTGCAGATGCTTTCTCAGACGGGATGCTTTAATGCTCCAAAACTCTTAAAAACAGCCAGACCAGGACAAACAGACGTGTTACAAGCACCAAAGTTCCCAAGTAACGTTACTTACCACATCACCATCGAGCTCGTGAAGCGTGTAAAACCTTTAGACTCCCCACAATATTTATAACATATGTATGGTATAGTCAAAATGGACACCACTGACCTTTCGTCGCAACTGCTGACTGACGTCCATCTGCAATGTTAGGAGCAATTGTTCACGTAGCATTGCTTGCTGTTCAAATGCCATTTTGGGGAAGAATTCAAAGAAATCTGTGCTGAACAGCCGCCGCAGGAATACGGCTGCCGTCTGTCGACCCTCGTCGCCAAGGTCCACATTTTGGACTGCTCCCACCAGATGTACCACTTTTGTCTCAGTTGGAATGTTATTGTATGTCTCCTGGTGAAGATACATAAAAAGTACGTTATAATATATCACCTAATTTTGATATTGTGTAGCATAAACCACAATGACATAGTAGTTTTATTACATATGGATTTAAAATTAACATTTTTAAAGAAACGTAAACGAGTGAGTGCTGGGAAGTGTGAATGGAGCGGTGGGAAAATTTCTTGGCAGTAAAAACCTGAGCCAGAAGGCACAACTCGCTATACGCAATGCAGTGTTGGTCCCAAACGCTAACTTATGAAAGCGAGAGCTGGGTATGGCAGAAAGAGCATGAAAATAGAATAAACGCGGTCGAAATGCGAGCGCTGCGCAAAATTTGTGGCGTAAGGCTTGTAGACCGTATTCGTAATGATGATGTTAGAAACAGAGTTGGTCTGAAAGACAGCGTCGGTGTTAAAATAAGAAAAGGCAAGCTCTGTTGGTTCAGACATGTAGAAAGAATGCAAGATGAAAGAATGACGAAGCAGATATACAATGCAAAAGTGGAAGGATGTCGGAGCCGGGAAAGGCCAAGACTTACCTACCATGACCAAATTGGTTGTGTTCTATCAGAAGGTGATGTCAGGAGCCCTAGAAACCGGCGAGCGTGCATGAGAAGAGCAATGAATGTTAAACAAGCGAGTGGGAAATGTGAGGATCGAGTCACGTGGCGCTCGGTTCTCTCTCGCCTGCCCCGCAAGGGATTTGGCATGAAGTTATAGATAGATAGAAGAAACGTAATAAAATTTATAACATTTGTTGTATTGCGGCACTTACTTCGCTAGCATGTTCATGTAATTACTTTTAGTTTGAAATAGTTCGTGAATTTTCATGCTTAAGGACACCAAAATTTGAAAAATCGATGAATGTAATAGTTCGTAATTTTTATCTTATGCTTTGGAAACTAAAATTTGAAGAATTGCATATTATCAATTCGAGCGACGCTAATAACGCGTAACTATTTCGCGCGACTTTGAAAAAAAGTAAGTGGAAAATTTTGTATTGATGTCGCATCGTGAACTCTGTCGATCGTAGCGATGCAAAACAGAACTTGTTTAACATTTGAGTCGATATAAAAGGAACAGAATAGTTTCTGCTATGGTACCGCTACGGAATTGCTGCAAAGTCTTGGTTGTGGCGAAATTACACGATCGATGTTCGGCGTGTATAACATGTACTAGGCTCTTTAGATCCTTTATACGTGGAATTTTCGTCTAGCTAGAGCTTGTACGTTTACAATGCGAACTTTCAGTCGCGGTTTCGGCAAGTGGGACGTGTTAAACCACCACTAGCGGGAACAGAGAAATTAGTATTTAGTGGTTTTGATAAGGTATTTTCCTAGCTGGGCTGCCTAATAAACACAGTGCAGTCCCAGAAAAGGAACGGTAAACGGAAGTTCATACATATTTTTGACAATGCGACGCGACGTTGCAGTTTCACAGACTTAACGAGTGCTCAGCGCGTAAGTTATTCAACACTCAGCAATATTATAAAAATGTTAAAGGTACAAAAAAGAGGGTTGCCATACCCATTCTGAAAATAAGTATTTTGAATAGTTTAGAAGAAAAACCTAATCAAAGCAAAATGCGTCGAAAAAGAAAGTGTAGATTATATTGTTTACCTTATCAACAGGTAACGACCTCACGAACCTACGTTATCGGGTGGTGTCTAGCCTGATTAATCTTTACGGATTATTTTTTACAAAATAAATATTTATTTATCACATATACCTTGGTTGATTGGCAGATTACTCATGCCTGGCTACGATTTTATTTTATATCTATGCATAACAATTTCATTTATTACTATGCATAACGATTCTATGTTATGTATAGACATGAAATAAAATTCGGTCGGGTCGAGTTTGTATTTTTGAAGCAATGATGCAAAGACACATACAGCTATACTGTCGACACAGCTAAAGCAATTATTTTTCAAATTTCTGCCTACTAGTATCACAAATAACTAAATAGATATTTATGAATTTTTACACTGTGATGTAGCTTACATCCCTGGGGAACAATTGAACTGTATTTATTTCAAAAAGTTTAGGAATGCTACATAAAAGTAGAAAATCAAACTCCATACGGACGGGTAAGCAAATCCTTAATTTCTCTTATTCCTTTGCCAAAGCTTTATTTGTTATTAGAAATATACCATGTACAGGTGAGGTTGGTTCTAAATATAAGAATACCAAGCTGATATTACTATACTAAGACTAAGCAGTGTTTTTCATTTTTGTTTTTATTTATTTGTTAACAAGATCAAAACAAACAATGTGACAGTTATGCAGTGTAAGTTACAGTCAATAAACTTGTAATGTAACTATGGCAAATTTCACAATTGTATGTTACACTTTCTGAGATAAATGTCTGGGATTGATAGACACAATTAATGTTATGTGTTTAGAGTATGGAACCCTAAAAGTATTAAAGTAAAATATTTTTTAATTTTTACTAATGTCATGACTTAAATTTCCAAATTAATAATTCAAATATGTAGTCATTTCCATTTATTTAAAACCAAGATTTTTTACAACTTTTCTTTACACACTAGACTCGATTACTGATAACCTGCTACTTGTCTGGTACTTATTAACACATGTACATTTTGATATAACAGAACTACATAATTATGTTCAAAGACAATTTACTTGGACCATGTAAGGCAAACAAATTGAAACTGTCGGCAAAGAAAGGAGGTGAAATCATACATGAATACAAGAAAAATAAGTTCCCTGTAGTGTTGTCTGTAGGACAATGTGTTCAATAACATTTACTCACATCGCCTTTTTAATCTGCAAATTATTAATAAATATTTATTTAGACTAGATGTTGCCCTGTCAGATTACAGGGCATCTAGCCTAATGCTTGTACTATGTTAAGGGATGAAAATACTGTAAATTCTCAGCAAACCCCCAGACATAGAATGCTTTTCGTGCCGTCATGTTGAACTACAGAAAGAATCTTTTGCAGGAATTGTACCAAGCAACTATTCAATGTTTGGGATAGATTTTTGGACAAGTTAGTAATCCTTCCCATTGGATATATCACCAACAACAAAAAAAAACTCCACACTTTTTCTATTTTACTAGAAAATACAAGGCAACATATGAGAGTAAGTGGGGTAAGGAAATAGATTTTCAACACATACAGCTTTGTTAGTAAGTTTATACATTGCCAATACTATGTAGACTACGAATCACCAATTAATAACACGCAACCATACAAAAAGAACTAATAAAACGAGATCTTACACTAAAATAAGTCTGACTTTATATAGTTATTACAAGGAAATATCACTAAAGCAGCTGATAGAGTAACTTTGATAGACAATAATATTAGTAAATTTAAAATGTTTTAAGAATTTTATGTATGTAAATGAAGATTTCGAGTTAGCTTTTAAATAGTTATTAGGTAACAGTTACTTTTTTAGTTTTAACTTTGTGGCAAGTTCCAAACGCAATTTGGTATAATTAAGTTTTTTATACAACCTATATATAGTAAACAAATTGACCAAGTGTATAGGAAACACTTCTTTTGAATATATGTAATTGATATCTAACTTCAAGACCTGGGTGGGAAATCTACTTCGAAACGGAACACCAAAAGTTTTGCAGAGGTTCGATATTTTTTGGTTTCTACAGAATTAGACTCGGACAGTTGATGTATATTTTATTCGGATAAGTTTCTCGTATGCTGACGAACGTATTTGTTGCGCAGTAGACATACATTTAAAATCCGAGTAGGTAATAGCAATTTGATTATAGAATAGCGTCAGACAGCTCAATATTTACAGCTAACCTATATCTGGTCCATGCCTATTCAGCATAATTATGAATAATGCGGTCATAAACAATTTAAATTAATTAAAATAAAAACACAAAAAATAGGCGGCATTCAGTGTAAGCGGCTCGTGTAAAGTTAACGGTTACATGAAGATGAATACGAAACTAGATGCAATTTAAGCAATAAAATATATCTAAAAATGATATAATTGTAATTTCGTGATATAATTGTCAATGTACAATGTCAGTTTTAATACAAATTATAGTTGGGATCCTCCATGACCACGTTTTAACACGAGGTAGGCCAATAAAGTAGACATGAAATGTACATTTGTCATTGCCAGTTTTAACGAATAAATCCGTTAACGGAGGAAAAATGTTCAAGATACTCACTTCTGCTTGGGATCTAATGTCGTTATCTGGAGATAATAAAGTATTTAATAATTGGTAAAACTGCGCCTGATCTCCTGCCATGTTGAACTTCTTCAAAAACGAAAAGACAATTTTACAAATTTTATTTTACATCGTTGCTCATTTTTTTATAGCCTAACGGCCCTGGATACTTGACGTGAGGACCACGAGAAGGTATTTTTAATGGTTTTTTTTATGCCAGAGCAAATACTACCAAGTATAGTTGTAAAGCAACGGTTAACAACGGATATTTATCCAAAGTAGACGTTAATAACGTATAAAAAACGGTTGAAAACCGGTTGTTTATCCGACTGCGAGCTAAAAAAGAGATTACGTTATTACAGTTTTGTTCCAAAATTTATATCATAATTCAATTTCGTTGTACTGTATTTTGATATATCTCGTAAGTTTAGCCAGCGTTTGCAATGTATGCGCACAAAAAAATATTTTTTACATCACATTAAAATTTTTGAAATTCTCGTCTTATCTCTACTATAATATGAATGTACCTGTTATACATATAAATCTCCCTATTGAATTACTCTGCCTATTGATAAAAACCCCTTTATAATCCGTTGCGTAGTTTAAAAAATCTAAAAGCAATGTAAATGCAAAATGTAATTACTAAATACATTCGTTAAAATACGAAACTTGGTAATAATTATTATTGCGCACGGGTCCAGGCCTCCGTCACTCCATATACTTGCGCGCGATATTTACCTACCGAGTGGTGTGTCGCCGGCATCACAAAAGTCAGTGGGCTGTCGCAAGCGCTCGCTATTGCACGCTCGTTAGCTCGCTGACTTCGCTCGCTGTGCACTCGTAATTCATACAATTAAAATACATCGAACTACTATAATTCTAATACTATAAATGCTATAACTATAATTCTGTGATAATACTGTAAATATAGTGAATAATGACTGTAAATATTACGTTATTAATTATTATAAGTTGATTGACATTTATGTGGTTTAAATTATTGTAAATAGTACCTAATTTATGTGATTTTAAATTTAAATAATATAAAAACAATGACGGCCCGACATTTTTGTGAAGTTGATGGTTGTTTATCAAATAAAAGGAATAAAAATCATTTTTTAGTTTGCCTGTTGATGAAGAAAGGCAAGTACCTACCTACATAATGAAACTCTTTTAATATAGGTACATATAGATACGTACTTATTTGGATTAATAGAATAGGTAGGTTAGTTTTAATTACTTTCAACGCGTCGCAACACGACACGTCAGATAAATAAATGAGATGTGGCTGTGACTATGCTTGCATTATAGTTGTGACAACACGTAAACCATTTTAAAGTTAATGCCACATTTAAGCCTATAGCTATCTCTATTGTTCTTCCTTAATTAGACAAGGGCAGCATGAGATTTAATGTTTCATTATCTTAAAATGTTTTTTGTGCAATTGGCCGTTAGTGTGGTGGCTAGTGACCCTGCCTGCCACGTCAGCGGTCGTGGGTTCGAATCCCGCTAGGGGCAAATAAATAAATATAAGTATAGTTTGTATGATAAATATGGATAGGTACCTATTTTATATGCAATTTGATCTAACCTGCTTTGTGTGCTTCCGCCACCAATTAGTTCATGCGGCCTTGCGCCGGCCGGCACCCACCCACTACTGTTAGTAAGTGCAACATGCCGACGCTGCCATGGCTGCTCCGGTAGTCTCTGCTCAGCTGCTGCGATCGTCCGCCATCTGAAACAGAATCCGCATGCCCCCACCACCACCGGCGCTGCCACGACTGGACTGGTCGTCGCTGCGACACGTGTTTCGCCTCTCCACGAGGCATCATCAGGCGTTGTAGACGTTAATCGTAAGAATAACCGTTTGACTTCGCGATCTGAACACAACAACAAAGAACTTGATGTAATATATCAGATCGCGAAGTCAAACGGTTATTCCAAATCTACCATCGATAAATTATTGCGTAAAAAGACGAGTAGTATCGTTAACAGACTATTGTACGCGGTTCCATATATTTCGACAAATAAATACACTGCGAGTTTGTCATACCTGGGAAAAATCACTGACAAAATAGTTCACATATTTAGGTGCCGGCCGGCGCTAGGCCTAGGGCTAGACTAGGCTAGGCATGAACTAATTGGTGGCGGAAGCACACAAAGCCACGCCGCACGGCTGCGAATCGATAACAACTCTAAAGTCGAGCGAATTAGGCTCAATTTAGCACGCAGCGGTCGCCGACGCCTCGCCTACGCCTCTATCTAACGCGGCAGGTATAGGAATTTTTGTATGGAGTGATGTATCTGTTACAGATCGCGCGGCGAGAGTTTGGCTTTGACCTTCGGGTGGAGGGGATTACTGCGCATGGGTACTGTCACGCACACAATACTTTTCCTTTTTTATGTACCAGGTTGGATATTTGAGTGGGTCAAAATTCATCTACAGTGGTAATAATGCTAGAAAATAATACGAAATAGATAAACTTCTTCATTTATTAAAACTATTGATAGTTATTTTACTTATATAAAATGTTTATTTCCTTTTAAAGTTTACAGAGACAGCGATGAAAATTCTAAATAATAGTTTTTTAATAAAATTATTTATTCCAAGATACATGTAAAATTGGTACATACAAACAAAAGAAAACTTAAAATAATTTTTAAATACAAAAGTTAACATTAAAAAAAAGTCTTAGCAGCAGTGCTATTCAGATTCTGAATCAGTTAAAGGTTTAACGCCTTCTATGAAATCACCGCATGGTCCAGTGGTGCTGCCGCGACACGAAATTGTGCAACGTCTTTTGCTTGTTGAGGGTCCGGGTTCAGGGCTTCCTCGGTCGCAGTTGTCTTCATCATCATCATCTTCATAACCATCATCAGAATCATCGTCTTCGGACCTATCATCGACGTGAATTATAAATTGCTCGGTAAGTAAATCAACTACATGGTCACTCTTGGCGTACTCTTCTTCTATATCTTTTACCTTTTTACATATTTTTTCCCATTCCTGGGCACCCATTAAGGATACTTTTTCTTTGATAAGTTTGGTACATTCTTGTAAATTCCATTTAACATTTTTGCTAGCTACATATTGTTTAATAGTAGCCCATGCCATTTCTATGGGGTTGAGGTCTGGATGGTAAGGCGGTAATCTCAATATGCTATGGTTTGCTTGTGTTAAAATTTGATCTATTGAAAAAGTTTTAAATCTTTCTTTATTAGCTTTTATCAAGTTGTACAATTGTGGCTTGAGCATTGTTGAATCATATTGTATGCCTTTATCAGTTAGCCAATTCTGCATATCGGCTTTTTTGGTATTGGAGGACGGTGCTAAATCCCATTGTTTATTGTGGTATGAGGCGTTGTCGACAACCACTACAGAATTGGGTGGTAGGTTGGGAATTAATTGTGTCCTAAGCCATTTTTCATAATTCTCGTAATTCATGTTGTCGTGATAGTCCCCTGTTTTGGTGCCGGCTTTAAAAGTTAATAAAGCATTTGGTATAAACCCAGCTTCAGATCCTGCGTGGACTATCACGACTCGTTGTCCTTTAGAAATGGGTTTTTTTAGTCCTTCCGTAGGGCCATCGCTCCAGGCTTTGGTTGTTGAGTGCGATGAATCTACGTAGGATTCATCTGTGTAAACAATGGGTCTTCCTTCTTGTCGATATTTTCTTATTTTTCTTAAATATTCAATGCGTTGTAATCGGATATTCGATGTTTCTATTAGTAATTTACGGTTGTTTTCTGTTTTTTTCCAGCGAAATCCTAACTCCTTTACAATTACACGAAGACTTGTTTCTGACCCTTTAAAGTTTATATCTTCCTCAAGTTTCTTTTTTAGTTTCCCAATGGTGGGAAGTTCATTATTCGTCTTGTGAAAATTGTGTATACATCTTTTTATAACACCTTGGTCAAAATTATCAATATTCGTAACTGGTTTAGCTCTGGGACGTTTTTTTCCAGGTGTTCTGAAAGTAATTAGCAAATCGGAACTCTTGGCTTGATTTGCGATATTTTTTACAGTGCCAATTGAAGTCTTAGTGGCCTCCGATGTCCGTTTTTGAATTTTAGCTAATTTACTGACTACACAATTTAATTTAGAAACAGTTTCCGTTTTCATTACCTGCATAGTCTGTATAGTTTGGTTATTCTCCGACTGACTGAGTAAAGAAGCAACTTCCTCAATCTGACTTCGAATTTGCTTCAATGAATCAATACATTCGTCAGCTTCTTTCTTTAAAAAGCAATTCACGTCATATATCATTTTCCGTGCTTGCCTTTTTAAAACAATGTTTTTTTTACGCATTTTCAAATCACTTTTTAATATGTAACAAAAAAAAACTTAACTGACAAACTTAAACAAACAAACTCAACAAATAATAACAATCGACAACCATAAACAATTAACGAAAATAGCAATTCACTTGTGAACGTGATTGTACAACAGGAGTGCGCGGTACGTCATATCGATGCGAGAGGCAGGGAACGACTGGAGCGCCAATCAGAGCACCGCGTGCGCCTACATCGCCCCGCACCCCGCTAATTGCCCGTTGATACCCAATTTCTGATTTCTGCGCAATAACGGTCAAAGCCAAACTCTCGCCGCGCGATCTGTACGAAGTAACTATTAAGTAATCTGTGACGGATCGTCGTGTGTGCAATACGTTGCCACTTCGTGCATCATGTCATGCATGCTCATGCATGCCGTGCGCAGGTGAGATGGGTATACGTATACCTAGTTTTTACTTCAATAATAAATTGAAGTGATTATTTCAAAATAAAGGGACTTTTACCTACACTGAAGTATCTCATGAAAGTTACTTTACATATAAATTATCTTTAATTAATTTATTTAAAAAGAAAACGATTAAGTACCTACATAATATTGGCCTATTCTATCAATTAGCTAGGAGGAAAAACTGATACCATTTAAAAAAACATGTTCTTACCCGTTTCAAGCCATTTACAACCGTTGACAACGGTTAAAAACAAAAACAACCGTTTTCAACCGCTCGGTTGAAATCGTTAAAAACCAGCTTTGCATCTATACTACCAAGTAATGAATATTTTTAGTAGTATTTGTTGACTCTAGCATAAAAAGACATGGATAGGAGTCTTCAGTTCACATTGTCTCGAAAAGCCATATACGAAAAATCTTTACTGATTCCACATATTTTGACAGACAACTTGTCGATTACAATTCAAAAATAGTGTGTCGAGGCAATGTGAATTAGCGATGGGCGATTGTGAGAGGTTTTTTTCGATTGTCTCGATTGTTCGAACATCTCGATTGTTTTCGATTGTTTCGTCGAACATCTCGATTGTTGTTGTATTCGTCTTCGGCGCAATGCACGATGGCGAGAGGTTTCAGTCGATTGTTTTGAGTTATATTAGAACATCTTGATGGCCGGACTTGGCTTTGTCTTGTGATTGCAATTTGCAAGTTCAAACTAAGCATGCAAAGTAGCAAACTTAATTTACGTACGTATTATAGGAGAAAATATATAAAATAATCGAAGTTTATAACGAATCATCTATTTTTAATGACCTTAATAAACTTGTGCAATGTATGCAACATAGTTTTTTAGTTTTAATACAAAAATCACAGCTTTATTGCTTTTTACTAATTATTAAATTTGTATTGCAACAAGAACAATTTGATCTGAAAAATATAAAACAACATCAGTTAAAAAGTCTCTAAAATAATATTCCTATTCAAGGAAATGAATAATCAACAATCAAATAATAAAAAAATCTGTCAAAAAAATATTTATCTCTCTAATGTAATTTTTCTATACTGTTGAAGCAAAGAGGTTGCTTCATAAAGTAATCTTACCATAGACTTTTGTTCTAAAAAGAAAGTTACTTATGTCAACGTGTCAATAGAAACAAAACTGTTTTTATAAATGAATTTGTATTTATTATATCAAATAAATATTAGGTCTGGTTATCAGCATTCTAATTATCTCTCATGTATGCAAGCTCTGCTAAGGTGGATTTCCATCAGGTTATGGTCAGCGCGTGAGTAAAAATCTTTATTAAATATGGCAGATAAAGAAATCGAAAAACATGAAAATGAGAGAGTTAGTAATAGTTTGAGCTTGCTGAGCATAGAGAAGCTTGATGGCAGCTCGAACTACAATACGTGGAAATTTCTCATGGAATTATATCTTATCCATGACGATTTATGGGAATGTACGGAACGGGTACCAGATAGTAATGATACTGTAGCCAAGAAGAGAGACCATAAAGCTAGAGCAAAAATATGTCTAATGGTTAAGCCCCATTGTCTAGTACACGTGCAGAGAGCCACGTCAGCGAAAGCAGCATGGGATGCTCTGAAGACAGCTTTTGAGGATAGAGGATTAAATAATAGGTGCAGATTTTTGTCGAAATTAGTAAGCTTGAAGTTGGAGAACTATGAAAGCGTACGAGAATATGTCACAGATCTACTAACAATTGCACAACAACTTAGCGACTTAGGTAAGGAGGTCGACGACGAATTACTAGCTGCACTAATGCTTCAAGGTCTATCAGAAAAATTCCAACCAATGAGATTGGCTATAGAAAATTCGAATATTACCCTCACAACTGATTATGTTAAGACTAAACTACTGCAAATGGAAGACACACATTCAGCTGGCACAAGCACAGAGCAAAGAAGTAAAGCATTATTTCTAAAGAATAATAAGAAGAAAGGTCAGAAAAACAAAGCCAAGCAAATCAAATGCTTTATTTGTGAAGGACCACACAAAGCAAATGTTTGTCCAGATAACCCCAAAAAGATAAGAGGCGAATCGAAGACAGCATATGCTATGTCAGTGGCTACGACAAATGATGAAGAGTGGATTATTGACTCTGGTGCTTCGAATCATATGTCAAATAACAAGGAATGGATGCGGGATTTGAAAGGGATTCCTAAAAGAGATATTTCTTGTGCGAATGGAGAGAGAGTATTTGCAGAAACAGTAGGAACTGTGAGTAGCGAGAAGCTTGGTCTTACAATAAGAAACGTAATGTATGTACCGAAATTATCTAATAATTTAATTAGTGTTAGCGAGGTAGCTAAGTCAGGACATACAATTATATTTACTGCTAAAGGTTGTGATGTGTATAAGGATAAGGAATGTAGAGTAGAAGGTAGACCGGTAGTGAAAGGTGTCTTAGAGAGAGGTATTTATAAATTTAAACATTCATTACAGGGGACTGCTCTAAATACTGCTACATTAGATGAGTTAACATTATGGCATCGGAGGATGGCTCATCTTGGAGTACGTAATTTAAGCCTACTTAGAGATAAGATGGTATTAGGGGTAAGCTTTCCTAACCCTAATTTAAAAAAATTGGAATGTGTCGAATGTTTGTTAGGTAAACAAACAAAGCAACCTTTCAATAATAAAGGGGCGACACGAGCCAACGAGGTACTAGAGTTAGTACATACAGATTTATGTGGACCTATGTCCGAAAATTCTTTTGGAGGTTCTAGATATTATATAACGTTTATTGACGATAAAACTCGTAAGACATTTATATATTTTTTAAAACAAAAGAGTGAAGTTTTAGAAAAATTTAAAGTTTTTAAAACTTTAGCAGAGAAGCAAACTGGAAGGAAGTTAAAGGCAATTCGGTCGGATAATGGACGTGAATATGTCAACAGAGAAATGGACGATTTTCTTAGAAAGCATGGAATTCGTCATCAACTGTCAGTCGAATACACCCCGGAGCAAAATGGAGTCGCAGAGAGAGCCAACAGGACAATAACAGAGAAAGCGAGGACAATGCTACAAGAAGCTGGTTTAGGCAAAAAGTTTTGGGCTGAGGCAGTGCTCACAGCGGTATATCTAAAAAATAGATCACCAACTATAGCTGTACGTAACAAGACGCCTGAAGAGGCATGGTCTGGAAAGAGAACCGACTTGAGCAAAATAAAAGTTTTTGGATGCATAGCATATATGCACATACCAGATCAAAAGAGAACAAAGTGGGATCCTAAAAGCAAAGAAATGTTATTTATTGGCTACTGTGAAGATTCCAAGGCGTATCGATTGATGGACATCAAAACAAATAACATCTACAAAGCACGAGATGTTATATTTTTTGAGAACAAAAAATTACATACAAATGAAGCTGTACAAGAGAGTACTAGTGCTTCAGAACAAGAGATATTAGAAGAAATAATTTCTGAACCTGTGGCTCCCTCCCGTGTACAAGAACCAGAGATTCAGGATGATATTGGCAACTTTCAAGAAGAACAAGTATCAAATGATGAACTGGTGTTGGAAGATGATGGTGCTGTAGCAGATGATGACATATGGGTAACATCTGATGAAAGGGAGGAATCGGATAATGAAGAGGAATCCACCAATGAAAATGCGGTATCAGGCAGAAGATATCCATTACGGGAAAGGAAACAAAAACAATTTCCGGATTTCCTTACTTACAAGGCTGTTGTTTCATCACAAGATCCATTGACTGTACACGAGGCATTAGTCAGAGAGGACAGGGACCAATGGAGAATCGCAATTCAGGAGGAGCTGGATGCACTTCAGAAAAATAAAACCTGGACTTTAGTGAAAGCGCCGAAGTCAGTTAACGTCGTTGATTCTAAATGGTAATTTAAAATCAAAGAAGAGGCGGGGGGAAAGACCCGTTATAAAGCTCGACTCGTCGCAAGAGGATTTAGTCAACGCAGAGGCGTGGACTATTTTGAAACATTTTCTCCTGTAGTCAGACACAGTTCACTAAGAGTTTTAATTGCTTTAGCTGCCAGGTTAAGTTTAAAAATAGACCACTTAGATGTAAAGACGGCGTTCTTAAATGGAGATTTGGACGAAGTGGTCTACATGAAACAACCCGAAGGATTCGAGACCAAGGGCAAAGAGGATTACGTTTGCCTATTACAGAAGTCACTATATGGTCTAAAGCAGGCTCCACGAGCGTGGAACACAAAGCTGCATGCAGAATTAATCTCGCTGAAGTTCAAAAAGTCAGAGAATGAGCCATGCGTCTACACCCGATCACACAATGGTAAAGTGATAATCATTGCTGTTTACGTTGACGATATTCTGATCTTTTGGAATAATAAGCAAGAGATGCTTAAGGTCAAAGAAGACTTAAAATCCAGATTTGAGATGAAGGATTTGGGCAAAGCTGAACTTATGTTAGGAATTCATATTGTTCAGGATTGTAATGGGATTAAGCTGCATCAAGAGAATTATGTGAAGAAACTCTTGAAAGCTTTTAACATGGAGGACTGCAAACCTGTTGTTACACCAGCAACTCCAGGACAAAGGCTAGAAAAACCTTCTCATGGTGAGAAGCCTAATGATAAGTTTCCTTATCGAGAATTGATAGGTTCTTTGATGTACTTGGCGGTCTGCACACGGCCCGATATAGCTCATGTGGTAAATAGCTTGAGCCAATTTAATGAATGTTACGAGGAACAACATTGGGTGGCGGCTAAAAGAGTACTAAGGTATCTCAAGGGTACCCAGAATCTCGGTCTGCAATATTCAGTGGAGCAATGCGAAGAAATTATTGAAGGCTTCGCTGATGCCGACTTTGCAGGAGATAGTGATAGACGTTCCTACTCCGGTTCAGTGTTCCTTATTCAAGGAGGAGCTGTTTCATGGCAGAGCACTAAACAGCGTACCGTTGCATTAAGCACTGCTGAGGCAGAGTACGTTTCTTTATCTGAAGCAGCCAAAGAAGCCATATTTCTTCGCCGATTTATTGGAGATATTACTGGCCAAGAGGATCCGAAAGCCATAACTTTGTTTTCGGATAATCAGTCGGCAATTGCCATCGCTTCTAATCCGGTACATCATCAGCGTACGAAACATGTTGATGTTAGATATCACTTTGTACGCAATGCTGTTGAGTCAGAAATAATCAAATTGAAGTATCGTGAGACTGAAAGAATGGTTGCTGACGCTCTAACAAAACCCGTGCCAAAGAGTAAGTTTGAGTGGTGTGTGAGTCAAATGGGTTTATGTAATGAGTGACCACAGGTGTGTATGTATGAGTAATGTATGGATGAGATTAAGGAGGAGTGTTGAAGCAAAGAGGTTGCTTCATAAAGTAATCTTACCATAGACTTTTGTTCTAAAAAGAAAGTTACTTATGTCAACGTGTCAATAGAAACAAAACTGTTTTTATAAATGAATTTGTATTTATTATATCAAATAAATATTAGGTCTGGTTATCAGCATTCTAATTATCTCTCATGTATGCAAGCTCTGCTAAGGTGGATTTCCATCATATACCTATTCAAGTTTAATCAACGATCACAATCAAATAATAACAAAATCGTCAGTAAAGCCTTAATCTTTATAATGTAACATTTTCTATTACGCACACGGTGGCGGGCGGCTCGACATACAATCGCGACACACACACCTCGGCTTGTAAACAACTAGCAGATAGTCGAGTCCGTCCGGCTAAACTGACCGGTGACCGATGAATGACTGACTGATGCAACAATCGAAACAATAGAAAAACCTCTCGATTGTTTTTTAAAACGGCGAGTCGATTGTTGACTCGATTGTATATTTTGACGACTGCAATTCTTTCGATTGTTAAAACATCACAGAATCTCCCATCGCTAATGTGAATGCGCCTATTGTCAAGATACTACACGTTAAAATATTTGTTGTTTTCTTGGGGTGCAATCAATTTCGCGAGACGCAGTAGCAATATTGTAGGTTTTTATACAAGTATTTACTGTAAACCAAAAATACATGTCTATTTTTTTTTATTTAACACTATGTCAAGGCGATAGGACCTGAACAGAGTCAAAAAAATATAAGCGTTTTTGTTCAGGCGTATTTCAATTACTAGCGTTCTTTGCCATAGAAGAATTCCTTTAAATTCCATGCATATGACACTTTTTTTTTAATGGGACAGGCCCACCGCTCATTCCCACCACTATGTCTCCTGTGTAGCCAGAATTAACAGCAGCGACCAACAAAAAGGCAATGAACAGTGAAGTCCTTTGCTGTACCGGGGGTTAAACTACAGCTGCCTTGGAACTCACACGAATTTAATCAGTAGAAATTTGTAAGAGTAGGACGTTTTCGAATTGACTAGCCCAATTTCAATGACTAGCCCTCTTGGGAAAGAGAGAGACAGCAATATGACAAATAAGGCATTAAAAACCTCAAAGAGATGGCTAGTCAAGTGAAACTCAACTGCCGTGTACCACGGTTTATCAGATATCTAACACTATTGGGACCTAAATTGTGAGTTGTTATCTAACACATCGATTTCAATAATATATATTGCAGAACCGCCCAAAAGCCTGGTAATTCTCCCTTGTTGCTACCAAATCAGAATAGTATACTACCCCGGATGTGACATGCAAGGAATTTAATCGTCCCGCTCCCGACTCCAGAGATCGCACTCCCAGAGAACATAATGTGCTGTTTGCTCGAATTCATGATTTGTCGTAGAACACTCACATAAAGGCGATGACACAAGTATAAACGAAAAGAGCTTAGCTCTAAAGTTTCCATGTCCAGTTAAAAATTGCGCAACGGGATGATCGACTTCTAGCCACTCTTTACTTAATCTGTCTCGCACTGATTGAAAGAACAGAAACAAGTGGCGTCCTTTAGTAGAAGTTTCCCATCTTTCTTGCCATTCAGACAATAAAGTTTCAAATACCTCGTCCATTGGTTTGAACAATTTAAGTATATTGTCATTATCGCGGTGTTTTAGAAAGTCTGGGTGTATGTTTTTAGAGGTGTAGTATATTGAAGCCCGGCGTTGGATTTCTAAGTCAACTGGTAATGCGCCTGCCAGCACTGGTAGTGCCTCGGTGCTCACAGTTCTATACGATTTTCATAAAAATATTAAAGCGAGACGCTGACTTTGCAGTAACTTACGACGCGCGTCACCTATGGTAGCCCTATCAGCCCATGCAGGTGAATCGTACGTAATACATCCTAAATATATGGCTATGTAAATAATGTTAAACGTTTTAAAAGCGAACAACTACGTCGAGGTGGAAATTCGCATTCACGCATAAAAGTTATTTTTGCCTTTTTCTCCAACCTGCTTTATGTGTTCAACATAATTAAAACTTTTGTCCAACTGTAATCCCAAGTAACAAACCGAATTTTTATTTGCAACTGATACTCCATTGAAGTGGAATCGCGGCGGAACCTGCAAATTTCCGTTAAGCAAGAGCTGATATATTTTGTGGGGTGCGAATTCGAGACGGTTACGGTTGGCCCTAGTATGAAATCAGGCCAAGGCAAGTACTGGCTAGTTTTTCTATACTTGATCTGGAATTAGCTTTTATTAATAATAGGCCGTCATCGGCGTAGCCAGTTAATGTGCACCCTTCCGGTAAGAGTAGGCTAAGAAAGTCATCAAAACCGATATTCCAAAGATACGGCCCTAACACCGAACCCTGAGGCAAGTCCCGCGTAAGCACCTTCGAAGCAGCATAATGGCCTAGTTTTAATTTAGTTGTACCATTGAAAAAGTACGATCGAATAAGAGAATATATGTTGCTATGGCATCCTCTCGCCTTTAGCTTCAGCAAGAAATGTTGTTGGCCACCAAGCATTATCGAAAGCACCTGAAATGTCCAAGAAAATACCTACAACGTATTTACTATCCGAGAGTTTCACAATTTTACGCACCGCGACTGCCGCATCAACAGTAGATTTGCCGATGTTAAAGCCGTATGGATTTTTATGAAATTGAGGGCCACCGGGCAACTAACGTGGTACAATTAAACGTTCAAGTAGTTTACTCAGCGATGGTAGTAGGGTAATAGGGCGATAATACTTCGGATCGTCGGGTTGCTTGTCACCGTTTTTTGGTGTTATTTTTATAACACCACTACGTAAAACTCCAGGAAAGTTACCTTCTACAATATACCGGTTTAATACCTTTAAAATAGGTTCAGCCGCCACTTTGCAAACTTGCTTGATCATTTTGTTTGAGATTTTATCATCACCAGAAGCTTTATTTGTTGGTAATGTATTAAAAACGTGTAGAAATTCGTCCATTGACACCACAGTTGACATTAGACTGGCAGGGCACAGATCTACCGCGGCCCTTACGTCGCGATGGTAGTCACTGTCGTTATTAGGACAGTCATCCGGAAGCAAAGCATGCAGAAGTGCATTCTCCTCTACACCAAGGGTGTGGGTATTATCAAGTTTAATATTAGAAACAAAGGCCTGATCAATGCGCCTATTTGCCATAAATTTGTGATAAAGGGGAGACCACGGTCCCTCACAATTTAATCTTTCTACTATTCGTTGTAGCAAATTACCTTTAGATTTTTCGACGGCAGCGCGATAATGAGATCTAGCAATACGTAAGTTACTCAGAGCTGTTTGATATGTTTCTCCTGTGATGTTACGTTTTCTTAATGTAGAAACCTTACGTCGGGCACACGTAAGTAAATTGGAGCGTCGGGCACAGCGGAGACTCTTACGCTGCCTAAAAAGTGTATCATTCCACTAGTCACAACGTCTAAAATTTACTATGGCTTTTCGGCCCAATATGACGTCAGCACAATATGAGAATGTATCCGACATAATTTGAACACCTTCTGTGACTATAAGTTCAGCACGAGTGAAATCCCCGGCACGAGAAGCGAAAAGGGAAGCAAAGCCTGCCCAATCGACATTTTTAGTCTTATATTGAAAGCCAGTATATGGTTGCAGGTGTAAGTTGTTTAGAACCAAGGAGAAGTTACAAACGATCAGACGGTGATCACTGTAAGAAGCCTCAGGTAAAACGCGCCAGTTTTGCATTCGGACGTCGACACTAGAAAGTGTGACGTCAATAGAAGACTCGCCCATTGGGCTGCTAAATGTAGGTGATGCTTCTGGGGTATTGTGAATAAGAAGATTCATTTCAGCAATGAACTCTTCAAAAGCAGACCGTCTGTCAGCATCGGTTGCTCTCAGCTTACCGTACCAATAATGCATTTACGTCAGCTTCTATAACTACTTTATCACCAGAAAGCGCATGTAAGACTCTACGCAGATGGTGTAAATGAGGACCTACTACGTCTGAATATTGAAAACATCAACTCTTTGGGGATTTGAAAGAATCTATCGTTTGTGCCATTTTTACATCAATTGGAAACGAGTTCCATAGTCGTGCTCCATACACGCTAAAAGATTTGGTATAGTTGTACGAGTAGGTGCTGGGGACAGGAACATACAGGAGAGGATTGTTGCAAGACCGCAGACGATCATTTAGAGAGCGGAACGTGAATCTTTCCCGTAAGTAAATTGGAGCTGTAGGGTGAAAAAGGACATGATAAAGCAAAGTAAGCACGTGGTGAGTTCTGGGAAGACGCACCGGTAACAAAATAAGACGATTACGATATTCAGTAATATGGTTGAACTTCTGCAAACCAAAAACATATTTGATACACATGTTTTGCAGTCGCTCCAACTTATTAAGTAATTCCTCAGATAGGTCCAGATAAGCGACATCTCCGTAATCCAATAGAGGAAGCAGAAGAGTACGCATGAGTAACGTTTTGGTATTGGCGGGAAGAAAATGTTGAAGCCTTTTCAAAGAGTGCAGAAAAGCGAAGATCTTGTGACTGACCTCACCAATCTGAGATGCCCAGGTCAAAGTTTGGTTAGGTTTAGATAATACCTAAATTTTTGACTGTAGAAGTATATGAGATGATGTTACCATCAAATATAACATCAGGGCAAACCATATTCTGGAGACGTGATATAAAGCAAGGGTTGCCAATGACAATATATATTAGCAACTGCGTCAGAACATGTGCTAATGCTAATAATTGGCCGCAAGATATTTGTATTAAACCTTGGCGTGATGGATTTCGTAAAACACAAAATACGATTCAAGCATAAAACGAGTACGGTAATATACCAGAACACTAGAGGCCTTAGAAGTAAGATAGAAAATTTCAAACTATCTGTTTTGAGTCAATCTCCGGATATTGTTGCGATTACTGAGACATTCTTAACGAGCAGTATTCGAGACGGTGAAATGTTTCCGTTTGGTTACACTGTGGTGCGTCGTGACCGCGCTCGTGACGTCGGCTGAACTATATATACGATATATTAATGTTATTGAAAATGTTATTACAGCTTACTCAGGGTTGAATGTTTTGATAATGGGCGATTTTAATTTAAATTCGTACGGTCAAAGCGTAAATTTACAATTTGAGTGTATGCTAGATTTTTGTAAAATAAAACAACACAATGCTGTTTGTTACCGCTTCGGAGGTATATTAGATTTTGTTTTGAGTAACTTGAGCGATGAGCGGGTTAGTGTATTTGAAACAGATCCTTTCGTCTGTCCCGATGCCTATCATCCACCGATACAGATCAATTTTTGTTTCGCACCTTATGTGCATAATACACGGTCAACGCCGCCGCGCCGCTGCCGCCACATGCTGAGCAGCGTATAACAGCTGATATGTTGTACGATAATAATTATATGCAGGAACGGGATTTCAGAAAGGCCGATTTTAATACATTGTATGCATCCCTTGCTTCGTTAACGTGGTCGGAGTTACACACTACACGTGACGTTAATAAACTTATTAATAATAATCCACACTTATTTCAAGTAGCATTTCTTAAAATAGATATTTTAATTAAAAATTCTTAGAAGTTTTTACTTGTATCATGTATCACAGAGTAGAAAAAAGAAATGTCTTGGACATACATAACGGCTAGCCTAAAATCTAGCGTATTATAAATCTATCGGTGAAAACTTGTAATTGGCTTTTAGTTACTCATATTGGTTTATATTCATTTTTTACATTATAAAGCTGTAAGTTTTCCAAATGAAATAAATAAAACAAAAATAAATAAGTATATTACTGTAACGGCAAGAGAGAGAGGTGCTCGCACACATTTTCTTTCTCTCTTTCTCTCATAGCGAGTTAAGTTTTGTGTATCTAGACTACTACACTATTACACGTGATAAATCCGTCGTTTTTGGGGTTGTTTGATTGACTTGACAAAAACTATAACATTGTACGGTGCCCAGGGTCTGGTGGTGAATTCGGAAGGTGGTCATAGGAACTCCTAAACTGCACATGGTAAACTCGCCGTGTCGTGTATGTAAATCCATAGATTCGTGGCCAGACAGATTAAAGGCCTGCATCAAAGCAAAAGGTGGCTATTTTGAATAGAATCATATTTTTTATTTTTGCAGAGACTTTCTGTTTCCTATTCCATTCAGATTGTCAGGGTCCGCTACCTAAGATTAAGGATTTGGCAAAGATACTGATTTTTGCATAAGGCGACTGTCGTCAGACTTTCACATCACAGAGAGGAAAAAATCCTCCCTTATTTTACACCTGTCTTTTTGAAATATAATGTCTTAGACGTGCGGGTTTCCTCACGAAGGTTTCCTTCACCACCGAACAAGTATAATACTTTAAATCTGAAAACACGGATTTAGTAGTACACGCCCACATCAGGATTTTAATCAGGGACCGCCGGATATTAAGGTCATTTATTTATCCACTGAGCTATCAGGGATTTTTGCGTTGACCGAAGACATAGGCGACTTGAAATCCAAACCCAACACGAACAAAGTAGCAATACACATAACTTGATGACGAGACGAGGTCGGTGGCGCAGCGGTTAATAACGGAGTTTGACACCGACGCTCGTGGGTTCGATTCCCACACAGGGTAAACATTTGTGTGCATAAGCATGTCTGTCTGTCTTGGTCTGGGTGTTTATAAGAGAGCGCATCTAAGCAGCCATACTGGGGAAGTACTACATCTACTACAGTAGTAGTGTAGTATGTAGACACAGTGCTGGCCTATTGATTGTCTGTATCAAGAAGTTTTACTTCAGTCGTGTGGTCTAAAGCACACTCGTTTTTTTTCTGTGTTCAACTGTATATGGGGTCTCCTCAAAATGTTTTTGAGGAGACCGACCGAAGCGGGATCCTCGAGGAAAACGTAAGAGCAATGAGTGTTAATGAAGCGAGTGAGGTTAGTAAGGATCGAGTCACGTGGCATGCATTTATAGATAGATAGATAGTATTTTAAATATCGTCAAGTGAAGAATTCGATAAAGATATTATTGCCAAAAACTGTTGAATTAGAGCCGAAGAATAGAGAGCTTCTGCTCCTCCGAGGTTTACGAAAATTAACACATTGTCTTAAATAACATAATATGGTGCCATGTTGAACTTGTTAATCGTGCTGTGACACCTTGCAGAGTTATTCGAGATTTCGATTTAGGGCCTCAAAATATATTTTTCTTTATATGCAATTTGATCTAACCTGCTTTGTGTGCTTCCGCCACCAATTAGTTCATGCGGCCTAGCGCCGGCCGCTACTTACCCACGTCGGCATGTTGCACTTACTGACAGTAGTGGGTGTGTTGCCAATTACTAACTAATTGGTGGCGGAAGCACACAAAGCAGGTTATATCAAATTGCATGTAAATTTGACTTTTGCAAAATAATGCCTGAATCTATTAACTATATTTTTCTTTAATTTAAGACTGCGAACTTAATGATTTCCAGTGTAGTACATAGCGCCAATAAAGTTAGAAGGATGAAGAAGAATCAAAATGTTAACTTGACATTGATAGTTTATGTTACAATTTGAGATATACATTTAATATTTTCAATATTTCACATTTTCTTAAAATAAATTAAAAATGCTCTGTAGTACATCCATTTAAGTTTTTGATTTGTATTAAACACACTGCAGCGAAATCACTATGGTATGTAAAATATAACCTATAATATTTCGTAATATTTTCTGAATCATACTAATATTAACAAAAGTATATTAGGTAACCCATGGGGCTTGAAAGGTTGGAGTAGCGGTATGATTAGGTAGGACTCCCAGAGTCAGGCAGATTACCATAGTTGATTGAAAGATGTCCAGAGAATTGTTATTTTCCTGAGAATAACTGACTAGGTACTAACGTGCTTCTGACAATTAGCATAGTAATAAACAGTAGTGGGTATGCTAAATTATACTCTGTGTTACAAGTATTCATAAGCTACAGTTAGTATTCCACATCACATAGTCCATTTACTTGACAACTAGCTTTTTTTAAACAATATTATTAGGCATATAAAAGCAACAGCCCACTTGATGTAAAATGGTTACGGTAGCATTACCAAGCTTTAATAACTGCAAGAAATTTGGTAACTGGACTCGCTCTCAGGAATATAACAACCCTTATAGTATAGTCGTTATTTGACTATGGTATTCAGCAGTTAGACTGCTTTAATGCTCCCACCTCTTTCACCAGACTTTTGTTTAGTAATTAGCAGGGTGCACCGCATGCACGTGAATATAGCTTAGATTCTAAAGATGATAAAGATATAAAATTGAACATAGTTTAAAGTTGGAAGATGTCTGGCCATGATACAGAACAAAGGCCGTTAATTGTAATGCCCATAAGCACTTATCATACTTGAATATATCAAATATATATGATAAGACTATTTATGAGTGTCAAAATGGCTAAATCAAGTTCCCTATTTAAAATATTAGTGTTACATATCTACTAATTTAGTACTCCTAAAGAACTTATTATTACTATATTAATACTAATTCGCTACTTAACCCCAACATATTGTTATGTAGCTTATTAATATAATACAAATAAGTATATAAGTTATTTTGTTGGTAGCAGTGGTTATGTGATCTAAAATTTATTAGGGATTGAATCCTGGTTTTAACTGACTTTTCTAGACATTGATTTGTAAAAAAATAATAAAATATCAAAAATATTTAAACCGAATAGTTGACTTACCCAACCCCAAAATTTAGTACAAAATATTTATCTCCAAATAATGTTAATTTCAAACATTTCAGTGAGAAAATAAAAACACTCGATTCAACAATTGAATGTTTAGGAATTGAAGATAACAGTTTCACAAACATAACATTTATTTTTTCTCTCTTGTTAAACCAAAAAACAAAGTGAGTCGCCATGCAAGTGTTACGACTCTTGCAACTATAATAATAAGAACTATAATAAGAGTCATGTGGTTGCAATATGGATATTTATTGTATTACCTTGTATGTACAAAGGTTGTATACAACGTGTGGGTGTTGTTTCTGCATACCTATATCCTATGTACAGATACATCATTACAATTTAATAAAGCTTCACTTAACTTTATATCACTATCATCTTTAGAATCTAAGTTATATTCACCTGCATGCGGTGCACCACAACTTTCTACATGTTTTGCACTAATTCCAATCTCTGCAGGGACCTATTGACCGTTGGTGAACTGTAGTGACATTAATCTTCTCTTTCGTCAATTAATTCTATCCCAACAAATACTAATATTTGGATTGTTGTCTGTTTGCACAGGCTGGTTCAATAATTTTGGCGGGTTTAGGGATGGCTGCAGTCGGATTTGCTGGTCGTTATGTACTTCGACAAATGCCAAATGCCTCAGTGAAATTTGCTGAAGCTATGAAAAATTTACCAAAGTTTGATGGTGAAAGTTTAGCTAATTCAAAGTACTATAAGGGAGGATTTGAGCCTAAAATGACGAAGAGAGAAGCATCATTAATTTTGGGAGTCAGCCCTACGGCTAGTAAAGCAAAGGTATGTTAACCTTATTATATATAATGCAAAGGAATTAGCAACCCATTTGGCTAAAGATTATAGATCCCCTGATTATTCATGCTTAAAATCAGTCTTACAGATTGCAATATAGTTTAGGAATAGGTACTATTCCTTTGCTGAATAATTGAACTTAAATCAAGACGATTATAATGCCTATATAAGAAAAAAAATATCTAAGACTGTTAAGTCTTATAATTTCACATATTCAGACAGGAGTGACAGTAATAGTTCTGTTCGTCCTTTAGTTAAAGAGCTCCCAAAAAGGAAAATTACAAGTAAGCCATAACATTTCAAACATTTGGTAATCATTGTTTTAAATTGTGACTGTTTCTATAAAATTAATAAAAAAGAGTTGGTGACAAGTGCGAGATAAAATTGCATGGTGAGGATTCCCAACGATGAATATATAACAATAATAATTCAGTTGATATGAGAGTGGAAGTGTTAAAGGGCATAATGCTGCGAGTAACTTTGAAGAAAACGCTGCACACCTCTCGACACCCCTGAGTCACTCACATCGGTGTTGCCCCCGGTCATCTTTCTCTGGCATTTCAGGGGCCCATCTAGTGAGTGGCGAGCCACCGCCTGCCGAAAGTAACATCAGATATGATAGTTATGGCAGGCGTCCGTCCCTCTTCTGCTATAGCCCGGTTCTAATAATATCTCCATATCTCATTTTAATAGCCCACTTTTTTCCGACATACTTTCAATAGTCCCAATACCTGCCGTGACCTGTTCATTGGTATATTGGCCCATTAATATCCCCTGGAGCGGTCACGGCGGGTGTAGAACATTACATACAGTCTTTTCGAAGGGGCCTCTATGCGTTGGATCCTTATCCCCGCGCACGCCTATCAAATGACCTGGATTAATACATGTGAGTGGAAAGATATATAATGATAATAAAAATCTTTATTTTATCCACAATCTAAGTATACATTAATATAATATATAGTGGTTGTGACAAGTAGAAGATTGTGAGAGACTGATGACTAAACTAGGCAAGGACCTGTGACTCGGAGCACCAGTACTCTTACCGTACCCGTCCCCGGATATTACAGAACTTAAATCTTACTAACTAAATGTAGAGAAAAGTGAATATGTTACCTGAGTTTTTATTATCTGACCCAATTTGTTTGTAATGGAAACTAAAATAGTTTACCCCAAGAACAAACCACCAAAACATCATAGTTGAAAAACATGTCTCCCATACCATACCTAAAATGTTGAAAAAAATACAACTATGTTGTGTACTATAAGAGCAACTGGTTTCGATGATGGTAGAGGTGGGGTCTATTTTCATTTTTTTTTTTTCATAGGCTTTGACACTTTATTTCAAAAGAAATAATTTACACTTAATAAAAAGTATCTTTCACTTCTTATATATCACATGGATTTTCTTTTTATTTAAAGTATTCAAAATTCTATTATTTACGTTGCATGTCCATGTATGCGACATCTACAAAACTGCCAAATGAAGGCAATCCAGAGCTAAAGAGTTCTGCTAGCATTTTTGTTTCCTCTCTGACCAGTGCAGTGATGATAGCTTAGTGGATAAAGACCCGGTCTTATGAACAATAGGTCCCCGGTTCAAATCCTCGCAGGCACCACTAATTTCGTATTTATGTACATATTTGTGATTATCATTTGCTCCGCGGTGAAGGAAATCGTGAGGAAATCCGCACGTCCATAAAATTATATTTCGAAAGGCGTGTGACCTTACCTAAGATAGGTTTGGTTTTGCCTCTGGGTTGTGAAGGTCTGACGGCAGGCGCTCTACGTAAAAATCTGTATCTTCAATCCCTAGGCTTAGGTAGCGGACCCTGCCAATCGTAATAGATTAGGAAACGGGATAAGTCTAAAAAGAAGTAGACTGACTGATGAAGACAAAGCACTATGTACCCATAGTATCGCTACTCACCAACAGCCACCAGAAGCTAATGTTGGCAAGTAGCTTTTGAATATGTCAGGCAGAGACAACCCTAGTTGTCAGCTTAAAAAATTATGCTCATGTTCAATACCCAAAATTTTTATTTATAATGTGTAAGTGACAGGCATAGGGTATCTGAAGGACGTCATGTGAAGCATTTCCTGGAGTTTCCGAATCGGAGTGCTTTTTAAAACGTTCATTCAAATTTAGCTCTTTGTGGCACCCTTGTTTAGCATGTGCCACATTTTCTAACACGGCATGCAGTACAGAAGAGCTCGGCTTTGAATCTAAAGAATGACGGTGAACTGCTTATGTCATAAACTATTTTTTTAAAGTCCTTTATATTTTTTCAGATAAGAGATGCACATAGGAAAATTATGTTACTTAATCATCCAGATCGAGGTGGATCTCCACTTATAGCTGCAAAAATTAATGAAGCAAAGGACCTGCTGGAGAGTGGAAAGTCATAACTACAATTTGAAATAATGCCTGTTGAACAAATAACATTTGGATGAAATCATGAAGATTTTCATGTCATTGTCTAGTTCAAACTCAATCATTGTACCTTTTTTTTAGTGCATTAGAATGTCCACTGTATAAGTGTTTATGCAGTACACAGTGCTAAAATAGTGTTTATTTTGTTGAACTTCTGCGACGTCAAGGTAGTTCAAGTTAGTTATTTAGAAAGTAAAGTCTATAAAAAGTGTCATTATTTTCAATCGGGTTCATTTCGCAGAGAAAATTTTCTCATGACAAAAATATATTTATTTAATTCTCTTCCTGAGGAACTACTAAGAACATTGTTTACTTTCGTATTCAGAAATAAATACGCATTCTTTCCTAGTCTCGCATAAACGAACTTAGTATAGTAATACAACGGCAGAAAATGTATCGTAAATGATATTATATTAAGGCATACAAAACGCTATGTTTTTGTTGTAAGTAACATGAACGTCTATTGCGGAACTTTGCCATCCCGTAACTTGTGCAGGTGTGTTACTAAATTTAATTAAGCGGTTTTCTAATTAGTGCTATTTAAAAAGAAAATATAAAATATATACAAGACATGTTATTAAAATCGCATGCCAACAGGGGACACTTAGTTACGTAGTTGATTAAAATGTTGTTATTTTGTATGTATATTGGTAGAAATAAAAATCATTTGAACATCTCAATAGTGTATTCAGTTACTATGAACATTCAAACAGATATGGCAGACTTCTAACACATTGATTTGGGTTCCAGGCAGCTTCCAGCAAACAGCACAATAGGATGATAATTCACAGCACATTTACAACAAGACAAGGGAACATTGATAAAAAGTGAATTTACAAAAATACCTTCTAAACAAGTCAAAAAAATGTACCTTATAGGTATAAGTATATATATATAATAAAACACTAAACCCTATGAATTATTTAAAAACAGTCACAACCACTGCTACCAGATAGAATATTATTTATGTTCCCAGTAAAATAGATTTTACACATCCCAATTTGAAGATTCTTTTTAGTTTAAATGAAATAAGTGATAATGATTTGGCTATGCCAGCGAATATGGTTACAGACAATTTTTCTATACTACTTTGTGCGTGCTTTCACAACCAGTTAATGTGACCAAGGTAGCAAAAGCACACAAAGTAATATAGATGATTTTACCCTGAATTTATTAACTAGAATAGTAACTATTACTGTAGGATTTTAACTGCACAGTTTATCAGTCAGATAATTCAGTCCTTTTAGCCAGCGGCCAGTTTAAATGTACTATTTTATTGTACAGTAAAATATATTTTAATCCAGCTGTACAGTTAAAACTGTTACTAAATGTAAAGATTGAGTGCGTAGCTAACATTACATGCTTTCAAAATTCTTTGATAATTGATAATCTATGAATCCATACAATCTTCTTTTAAATTACCGAAATTTTCTTTATACAAATATCATCGTCTAACATTAACACGAGATCACCAGTAATGTGATTATAATCCCCACAAGATTCACAGGGAGAAAGAAAGTTATAGTACGATGTTAATGTCAGCCGTAGATATTTACTTACAAATTGTCAGATTATAAAGAAAAACATTAGACTATCTGTTACATAAGAAACGCCTGGCAGCATTGGTAGACTTCTCCTTGCCTACACATACATTGACACAGATGTCTGTTTTTCACAAAAGGAAGCGAATATCGTACTATATCTAAAAAATTTTTTGCAAAATATTACATTGATCAACAGTGAATATGCATGAAATTTATTTTTCGTTTAAACAATTATCATATAAAAAGTAAAACAAATAACATTATTTGTAGTTTAGTTTATTGTAGATTTTTTAGTTTAGGTGTTAAAAACCTTAGAAAATCAAACAGTTTCTATAATTAAAAAATCTTCATAATTTGAATCATTCCCATATTTTGAACATGTTTTACTATGACAGCATCAATGTGAATGCTTGAATTGCAGAAATACAACTAATATTTAGATGAAATCCATACATTTCTTCATAGCCACACGGCTTGGGACGTCATCTGCCACAGCCTTTTAGTATGAAGCGTTTTCAGGTCACGTGTTGAAATCCCACTGTCAAAAACATTGTCTCGTAAACTAATTATCATAGACAATTTTTACTTTGAGATATGTTCCTGTCTATATCTCCTCTTTTAAAATCTGTCCTAAAAAATTTTCATGCATATTCCCTATTACAGCTAGAAATAAATTACATCATTTCAGGCAAAGTACATGCAGTGTGGAGTTATGCATTGTTTATTGCTAACGGCCAGATGACTTGCGAGATGTTTTAATAATACTTGAAGCATTCAACTATAGAAAACTAACAACAATTACTAAATTTACATTGAGCTCGTGAAAATTTATCAGTTTCGGAAGCTAGGCCAAAAATAATGTTCACATGGAAAACTCTATAACTAAGCTTTATTATACTTAAGAGTTTTAATTTATTTTTATGCTAAGCAAAATAGTTTGAATGTCTCAGACATATTAATCGACATGATTTGTTCAACTTACACATATAAAAAAATCACCAACAATTCCTACAACTTAAAAAAACAATTATACAGTATACAAAATATTTCAATGATATGTAAACAGAACCGTAGCTTACTTCTAACTTAACCAAACAGTGTAGATGCGTGGTATTATGCAATTTGTCATGTGTTCTCCATTAATTGGATACATAATACACTAAACTTGGCATCTATGCTCCATCACATTATTATACATTTGTCACACGTTCAAATGTATAGATTAATAACATATTTTTTTCGCATATCTTAAATTTGGTGGTCTCAATTCTTTTTGAGTAGGCAGTCTCGACATACGATCATTATCTACCTTATATCATCGCAGGTACGTAGATTTTTATAGAACGCCACGTTCTTTGGTTCTTACAAAATTCACTCGCTTCTTTAATATTCTCTTCATGCAACAATTTGCAATGTTATAAACATTACCTACTAAAAAGTAGTTATGAGGGAATTTTGTGCATGTTTATCGGTGTTCAGGGCATTCAGATAATACTCAACCAATTTGGTTGTGATGATGTATCTTGTACCTCTCCGGGTCCTGTATCATTGCATGATCGTCATCTCAAAAAATCACTTTCTGCTTGTCTGTTTGCTAACAGACTAACTAGGCAGGACTAGTCATTTACTTTCGGCGAGATATGTAGTCTTCTATTCTGTTATCTGTTTGTAAAAATATAGACAGGCAACTCAGGCCTGTCTGATGAATAAACGACAACGCTGTTATCACCAAATGAGTCATATCAGAATGTCCTAACAAGCCCACTAGATTTTGTTACCAACAATTAGCATATTTTTTATAAAATTCAATTGTATTACTGCACAACAAGGGAGTGGAGTGAGTCACTTTTTTGGAGATCGGAAGCTATGATAAATATTGCTATTATAATATCATTTAATTCCACAAACAAAAATACAGTATGATTAGTAACTTAAAAGATTTCAATTCAAACCAACCTTCACTATTACCGCGACTTATTATTGTATCTTCTCGTTACTTCAGCAACGTTGCAGGAAACACCGTCCTCACGGTTTGACTAAAGATAATAAATGGTGGACCATCAAGGGTAAACTGGCACCGGCAACGTCTGAGATATAGAAAAAATACCAAAATACCTGACGCTACGTTCTTCTATTAAAATAGTGATACAATACAGTTTATGTCGAAACTGCCCATGATTCTTGTCCGCATAATACTGGATGGCAGAACGAAATACTATGATATATTCAAACACCGATGCAAGGGCAGGTGTTCCTACATTTCATTAGTCAAATCTCAGGTTATTAACAATGTAAATTCAACCTTATTATGTTTGGCTTACATCTGAAATTGGCTGTCAAATAATGCAATGTCAAAAGCATTTTCGAAATGTCTGATATGACAGGCTAAGTTTACATTGTTTGCGAGGAGCTCTCTTTTGAACTGTGAACTGTTTATGATATTTTGTATATACAACTACATTTCGTACGTAGATTACATTCCCTTTGTCAATAAACTTGACGAAGAAGAAAAACCTGGTCTTTAGTAACTGTTTTGGAGAAAGTCCCAAAAATTTTGCTACAATTACGACAAGGCTTTTCTTCATTTTTTGACTATTAATTATAAAATTCAATTTGGAAAGTAGGTACCAAAGAAGTATGAGAACGTCGCCAATTATGTATTACAGTAGGCCGATTCTACTAAATAACTGCAACTGCACTGCAGCGCGGCGTATGTCAAAATGTGTACAATTTGACGTTTCGTTAAGCGATCTGACAGCAGCGACGTTTAACGAAACGTCAAAATGTACGCATTTTAAGCGATCTGACAGAAGCGACGTTTAACAAAACGTCAAAATGTACGCATTTTGACACACGCCGCGCTGCAGTGCAGTTGCAGTTATTTAGTAGAATCGGCCTATAAGTACCAATGGAAAATTTTCGAGCTAGAGATTGGACAATTGGATTTGAGTTTCGATGAGAACATTACGCTCGCACTTAAATTTCATCGATTTACAAATGCTTTGAATTCATCATTTATGTGAAAAGTATTATTTCTTTTCTTTAGGCCGCGTTTAAGCTAACGTTTTTGCAGCCGATGGACTGCTAGCGTGTACACAGCGCGATCTCAATAATCGGCCATCGAGTCAGCTACTACGTAATATGGCTTTTCGGTCTGGTTTAAACGGAAATCTGAATATGTATGGAAAAGCTTTAAATTGCGTAACGCTTCACAGTCAACGACAGACGAAAGTTTATGATATATAGATATGAATGAGACTTTAATTTTTACACGCACGGGCATAGGGGTTTGCTATAACAAGTAGACTGTACTGGTCCAGAGATAGACACAAAATTGAGCAAAGACTGGTCGTATCTGAACAAGTGTAAAAGCTCGGCAGCTTTCTAAACACTAGCAGAAAATAATTTTAATCAGACAAAATTAGCACTTTGTTCGTAAAACTATTTACGTAGAAGGTATATAGATAAAAAATAAATACATCTTATAACTTCATTATGAAGTTCTATAAATTCTTATTTCCATATGTTTTGTATAATACAAACATATACGGTACTCTTTGCTATTTATAGCTCATTGTCCACTTCCGTAAAAGTAACACGACTGGCGTTTGTAATAATTTTGTAGAGATCAGAAAAGTCGCGTTCCTTTGCAGTAACGGGGGCATGCGGGCACGCATGGCGTACAATGACATAACTAATAGAGATATGCACTTACTGCCCGTCACTGAAGATTTCTATAAGAGGCCTGTTATTTTGTACCTTCCTTGATTTCGTATTTACATTTTGGTATTTTCTACGCAAGTTTATTATAATTTAATATTAAAATAAATATTTTCTTGTAAACGTGATGATTAATTGTAACACAATGTATGTGCTGCAAATTAAGATTTAATTAGCCAAGTATTTTGTGATATTTTGACTATTAGCAAAGTTGCAAGTTTTTTTTAATGCTGTAAAGAAAATTCCATTGTTTGTATTAAAATAATAAAGCAGCTTAATCGGACCAGTAGGGTCCGATGAAGCTGAAAAATTAATTACGACTAAATTACGTCTGAAGCAATTGTGCTGATTATTTAATAGTCATGGACTATAAGAGTTATGCCAACTTTGATTTACTTATCTACAGACATACATATGCAAACATTACAAACACACAGCCATCTTCTCAAACATTAAGAATGTTATAGGAGCCCACAAAACGTATAAAAAGTTCGTGTTTCGACCTTTTGGGCAATTACAATGTCATCCCCTAAAAGATAGAGCTCGTAAGAAAACGGAGGCTTTAAATGTGTACTGACAAAATTGGAATTAATAGAAAATTTGATTCAAAAAGTGTTTTATTTATAGCGAAAATGGTTTGAGTTACTAGGAGCGCTTGAGGGCGATACACTTGTCAATCGACGACTGATATTTCCGGGCCAATCCTAAGAAATGGCTGTATGAGGGATTTTAACAGGACTCTTATAGGCATTTATAAATATTCAGACATAATCTAGGCTACGTTTACCTTTTAATCCGGAAACGGTGCATGATACAGTCTAAAAAAAAGTGCAGAGAAACCATAACAAACATATAACCTATAGAAACGACAGTCATGCTTGCTTCGAAGTAATAAATAATAGAGTAACTAAAAGTCACGTAACAGAATATAACAAATAAATATCCTAACGAGTCAATATAGAGTCGCCGCCCTTAAATACCCTCCTGCGGCCGCAGCGTGACAGTGTCATGGATTCATAAACATTTGCCCTGGATGGCTTCACGAACTGGTCGGCTATAATCTACAATACCAACTCGTTATTACATTTACTTAAGACGATTATATTCAATTTGGTTTATTGTTTAATTAAGATTGAGATCAGCGGTGGGCGCAGTACTCGTTCACCGTGGCTTCATCTGTTGGTCGCTGCACTCGCGTCGTTGTTTGGCGAAGCGCGCCCTCAGTTTGGCGATTTGGTTGTTGGAGAGAGTTCCAGGTACTTTGAAAATTGACTGAAAACAAAAACACTGACTAAGAGATTTTTTTAATGATGAAGGCGCTGCTATATACGATATTTTTAAGGAGATATGTGTTAATGTTCTTAATATACACGAATATGAGGTTGAGCAGTGACAGCTTATTGGATAAAGAGCTAGCTTTTAACCGACAGATACTAGTTCGAAGCCTGGTTTAGGCATGTACCACAAATTTGTGTTATCGGATATTTGTAATTATCATTTGATTTCACAGCAACAACAATAAGCGGCTAACAACAGGTCGGCGTCGCATCTAAAATGTATGCTACATATTTGACTAGCGATGGATACAGCCGAAACTACACTCAAAATAGTTTCAGCACAGCCCTCAACATAGAATTAGATAAAGAGCTGCTTGTTCTATAAATGAATACTCGTATATAATTGGATCAATTACCTTGAAGTCAACCTTAATTGGAGTGTCAGAGGTGACGTTATAATCGCTTGAACAGATCTACTGGTTACGAGTACACTATCTATAATGTGCTAAACAAACGGAAAATAATAGGAAGATATTAAATAAGGAGCTCTATGGGAGGAACCTCAACATTGCAGAAGACCGCAACTGCTAAACTCTTTGGAGGGTTACTCGTAAGAATAAATTTCCTGCGAGTGAGGTTATCAGTAAGCTACTAAGGGGACGCTGGGTGAGCAGTGGGGTGGCAAATAACGAGCAATTCCGTTTCCACTATAAGCGTTCATGAGCTATGGCATACATTCTCTAAGTGGTACATATCGACCTTTAGCCTCATAATACAATATCCAATAGATCCCTAGCATTCAAACAGACGTAAGGTATCAAGGAAACAGAAAATACATAGATGGTACAAAAAAACATATGGAAAATCTCGGGTTAAAATAACCGCCTCTGATAAGGTGAGTCGTATGTTTCTTTGCCACCCGTCAAGATACTTTGCTTCTTTCTGCTCCAACGGTCATTTGGTTTTCGAGTGGCCTGCTTACTACCACTTCATCTTACTGATCCTTAATATTTTACATTACTGAATGTATACTCGTATATATCTCTAATGTATATATATATATCCAGCGTTGTTCAGTACCGAAGTCACTTGGAGGAGGTCAAGCTGGCGTCCTAGAAACTCGGTATGCTCAACAGAGCGAAACAGTACTTCAGCCCGGGACAAAGATTTATGTTATATAAGTCCCAAGCCAGACCGCATATGGAGTACTGTAGTCACCTTTGGGCGGGTACACCTAGAAACCAGCTAGGACCTTGTGGCTCGGTGCAGAGACGAACTGTGAGGATCGTCGATGATCCCGAACTCGCACACGGTATTGAGCCCTTGAGTTAGAGAAGAGATTTTGCCTCTCTTTGCGTGTTCTACCGGTTATACAATGGGTTGTGTTCTGAGGCGTTGTTCGACATGATGCTAACGGTCTCGTTTTACAATCGCACAGTTCGCCGATGGCTGGAAGTTTACCTCATGCACTGAAGTCATATTGGTCGCGTACTGTGCTGTTCCAGAGAAGTTTTCTACCAAGAACTATTAAGGTGTGGAATGAGCTCCCTGCCGAGGTTTTCTCAAGGTACTACAGCATGGGGTTCTTCAAGAAGGGCGTGAATAGATTCTTACAGGGTCAGCAACGCAAGAGCTGTTGTGTTGCAGATGTCCATAGACTAAGGTAACTGCTTACCATCAGGCAGGCCGTACACTTGTTTTCCACTTGAGTGGTATAATATATATATATATATATATATATATATATATATATATATATATATATATATATATATATATATATATATATGTATCATACGTTTTATTGATTGTATATTACCTGCATAAATTCGTGGCAATGCAAGGCGCTGGCATTTTTCACGATTGCCTTAAAACACTCTGCCAGAGTTGCGAAGTCGTTGCAAGCCAATATGGTAGCTCTGTTAGTTTTGATCAAAGTCAAGCAAACCCTAAATAGAATTTTAGAGCCCTCGTAGAAAAGGCAATCCCATATTCGCAAGACGGTCTCTATCGGCAGGACTTCAGCAAACAGGCAAATAAACCATTTTGTGGTTATAACGGCCCATGGTAGACCTAAAAAATAGAAAAGTAACATATAAAATCGGACGTATTGTTCTATGCTTTCAGGGTCATTCCCTAAACATTTATGTAGCATATTTTTGCGGGTTCTTACTGTCCATCGATGTAACTGCCTATTTATAAATAAATAATTGCCCAGCGCCATCTAGTCTAGCCAGTCTAGTGGTAAGTAATTACTTTTTTTTTGTAAATACATAGGTACTTTAGAGTCTTATGATACATAGATAAGGTAAAATTTATTTATTTGCCATTAGACCCTCACGGGCACTTAGACACGTCTTACATTCTCAATATTGTATCCTATTATTATTTCATAATTTTGATTTCTCTTTTTAATCTACCAGCATTTCAAAAACAACCATTGGCGAAGAAATGTCAAAAAAAAACTTTGCAATATAGGTCTCTTTGCAAATCGGCAATTTCCATTACAATAAATTTATGATAGTGTGTAATGGCGACAAGTAATTCAGTTACCGATGTATTAATACATATGCTGAATCATATATAGACATATCTGTTAGTCAGACATTAATCGATCCTGTAATAACCCTTTTTACATAGGGTGTGACCTTTTGAACACATTGTCAGAAAAGAACATGACTGTTTTAGGTATAAATTTATTATAGAATCGTATACAATTTACAACAAAACATCTACTAGTCTTAGCAAGCCGATATATAGAAAATACAAAGATAAACAGACATGTTCGTGTATACAGTGTTTGTTTTGTGCGGAATCCACAAGCCTTGATGTTAAAATAGCCATTGTTAACTACTCGACTATCGGACTCGTCGATATTTGAAAATATATGAGTGCTCGATGTTTCGATGCGGTGGCACGACCCGCGATCACGGAACTACTGAAGTAGCTGTAATGGACAACTTATCTGTCTTTTCTTTATACAACGTCAGGAGGCATACAAACATACGGCCCACCTGACGTACAGCGGTTACCGTAACTTATAAGCGCTAGTAATACATTAAGTATCATTCGCGCGATGCCACTTCTGCCACTAACATTCGGCAACACAGCAACTCCTTAGGGGCTTACTGTGACCGGTGGCCGAACTCACTCGCAGAAACACAACAACCCTCCATAGAGTTGTTATTTGGCTGCGGTTTTCTGTGAAGTGGAGGTACTTCCGACCGGCTGCTTTGATGCACCCTACCTCCCCTAAAAACACCCAAACCAGACATGTTCGTGCACACAAATGTTTGTCCTGTGTCCTTTACAACACAGAGCTACTCTTTTTAACTAAATCTCTTAATATATATAATATATAAATAGAAAGCAAACCCTGAATGAACCCGAATGAAATGAACCCTGAAAGAATGGGTTTGCTTTCTATTATTATAAGTAGTAAATGTGCTATTTAAATGACCTTTTGATTATGAAAAACAGATATAAATAATGACCACGGTAGATGGACAATTAATTCAGTCGCGGAGCACAAATAATTTGGTACACCTAATTGTCTAAGTCATACCCGTATTTATAAATTGTGGTTGCTATCGCACAATTTTTGAGCCAAGCCACTGAACAAAATATAATAAAGTACATAACGTTCCGTACATTATTACTTAAGTTACAGGAGTATGCTATTAAGATTCACAACAAGCAACAGCGGTAACTATATCATCAACCGAAGAGGTTTAGAACATACTGCGCCACGCTCCTCAAATGCCAGTGACTTGTGTTCTTAACGACTTTATCTATCGTCAACAGCCGGAACCGAAGGCTTAATGTGCCCTCCAAAGCACTGTGAAATTAGAGATATGTAAACCCATCCACAAACATGGGCTAAGTTAACCTGCTTATTTGATCAGACTGATACCCGCAACGACGCCATCGAAATCCTCATAAATCTATAGGTATTTATATGCTTGATTATCAATATGAATTCGATTTGTTTTGTTTTATTGAAGAAACCGGTAAAAGTGCGCGCAATCCAAATAATTTCAATTTCGTGGCACGCTTACGGATTGCAACCCAGTATGTGAAAAACAACGGTTTACAATAAAGCAAAATCAAACAAACAGTATTATAGCCTCTTGTTTTTGATTACGCTGCTATAATTATCTTTTCTCACGCAAAGTCACGGTAGCATCCCTAGTTTAAAATGACATAAGTAAATAATTTAATCTCACACAGATAGCACAGCGAAGATAAACTCACAGGCTGATAAGAGCACATAATCTAAAATAACTGTAACAATATCTATAAATTTTAAATCACATGTTATAAATTCCATCAATTTACTACAAGGGGCTATTAGAACAAGGCAGTCACGTCAGCGTTAATCTGTATGATTAATACTGACGCGATCATATAACTATCATTAGATATATCTACAATAAAATATGATTTAAAAACTCAATCCATTGTGATTTCAGATAGAGAAACACATACATACACATACAGAGAGAATTTACAGACAAAAATAAAATTTCTATTCATCGATAACTTCACGCCAAATCGCTTGCAGGGTAGGCAGAGAACCGAGCGCCACATGACTCTATCCTTACACACCTCACTCGCTTCTTTAACATTCATTGCTATTCTTATGCATACTAGCCGGTTTTCTTCTATAAAACACGATCGATTTGGTCATGGTAGGTAAGTCTTGGCCTTCCTCGGCTCCTACATCTTTCTACTTTCCCGTTGTATATCTGTTTCGTAATTGTTTAAAAAATAAAACACTTTTAAAATGTTATACATTTCAAAATTAGTCATAGAGGTATGGTCATGGTACATCAAAATACGTATATACGCGCTTATAAGTACCTAATAATATGTCAATCAATACAGCTGCCGCTCGAACACACGCAAAAAATTCATAAAAATCCATTCAGTCATTTATGAGGAATTCAATGACATACAAAAGAATTATATAGATAAAGATAACCAGTGCTAGGAGAATCTGAGTCAAGAAAAATTGACTGAAAACCAGTAAAAATGCAGGTATACAAAAAACAAAGGAACGTTCTTTGCATTTTTTGGAAACAAGTGCATTTTTTTTCTTTCTATTAACTGATAATTGGACAAAAACTGTATGGTAGTGAATGTACAAAATTGAAGGACGAAGGAGGAAAATTAGAAAGGAATTAGGAAGAAAAGTTAGAAGAGATCTTTGTAAAAGAGTCACGAAGTCACGAAGGAAGACAAAATCACTATAGTTTAAGTATTAAGTTAACACTAAAAAGTTAAATGAATTTATCTATGAATAGCCTTGTGTAGGCAATAAATCAATCACACAGCACGGTATCTCGAACCTTACCTACCCTCTATAGCAACATATACAAAAATATACCAAATGTCATTTGTATTGCTACGGACTGCTTAGTACAGCAATTTTTTAGCAGTTATCTTTATTATCTTGTTCCTGATTTTGATATGGATTTAATAGCAAAATGTATGCTTATTATTATAATTTTGTGAAATTTATTATTTCAGAGTCCAAAGTAAATTAGGACCGATACACCGATACCGAGAACATCTGAGCAGTGACAGCCCAGTGGATAAAAAACGGCTTATTGACCCACTGGTCCCCGGTTCGAATCCTGACATGTACCACTAAATTCATGTGCTTAGATTTATGTACATGTTTGTAATTATCACTTGTTCGACGGTGAAAGAAAACATCGTTAGGAAATTCACACGTCCAAGAAATTTTATTTCGAAAGACGTGCGAAATTCCTAACGATATTTTCTAATAGTATTTTGTCTTAGGAATTCGCGATTGTTAAGAAGCTTTCATAAGAAGAAAGCTTATAGACAAAATACATGTCCATCATCGCCTTGGGTTTTGCAGGTTATACCAAAATTTTTGAAAATGACTCAATTTCTTTATAGATATAGATATTTCACAAATAAAAATATTTGTAGATACTGTGAACTATATTGATAATAAGCAGGACATTAATGCCGATTTAGAGCGTGCATGAAGAGAGCTATGAATATTATAGAAGCGAGTCAGGGGTGTAAGGACCGAATCATGTGGCGCTCGGTTCTCTTTGTCTACACTTGTGACTTACCGTGAAGATATATATAGGCTAATATTTATTATGATAGATGGGAACCTTTGCAATGACCTTAGTCGTACGACTTAGGTGTTATCTGTGTGGGGCAACACCTTAACAATACAACGATATAGCTCGTCTGATTCAGCGTCCAATAGTAGTCGCTTAGTTATCATTCAACATATCTGTTCTACACGCATGGATATATTTATTAATGATTACTACATAGACATATTAACTGCCGATAAAAGAATGAACACAAAATAAATCTGATGAAAATGTTATAAAACAAAACAAATGAATAATTAAATCAGTGTGCTGGAAGCTCACGTAAAGGTATATCAAAACCTGAATATGGTAATACCGGAAATGTGACTTGCTGACTTTTTTCTCATAATAAATATTATGCAAGACTAACCGGTGTTGGCAAAAATTCATAGAAAGTCATATAATATTACAGTGTCTTAGTAGCGGACTTCAATTAATTTTAAAAACGAACCGATGTTGCTTTTATCATTGGCACAATATGAGTACAAATAGTTATTTATGGTCATGAAATAGTGTCATATTGTATTATGCCTACACGTTTATTTAGTGAAGAGTCACTAGAGGTACGAGAGAACATCAAATAAGGATAATTGGAAACATTGGAAACATTATAAACATAACGTTAATATAATCAGTTAATGTACACTCATTTGTGCTCTTAGGCAGGTCAAGTTCGCAAATGCCGGCAGCGCAATTTAATAATTTGCTTGCAGACACATCGATGGCTGTTGTTGAGCACCGGCAGGTGACCGAATCGCCTTTGTTAGATAGTAGGTCGGCTAGCGCTCTTAGGTTTTTCTGTGCGACTGCGATAAGTTCCAAGACGCTTCTTTAGACCACTATTGTATATAATTTCTATAGTGCCTAGATCTACTTTTAAAACTAACATAGAGCGCGGTAACCGACAAAGAATATCATTTTCTTTTGAGTTTCGAAGCAATTTAGAACCATTTTAACCGTGTCTCAAACAACTTTATATAAATGAAAGTTCTACTCAAAACTAATCAAATTTGCAAGTCATCAGCACCTACGTCTTACAATCCATAAGATGCGACCTTAGTGTTAAGGACTACAAATTCAGTGTCAAGGGACACTTGGTGTCTTTACATTTAACTAAATACTGAAGGTGAAGAACACTAAAAAACGTTATAGTCTTGTGTAATAGTACAAAGGACCAGCAATTAATGATTTCTTGAAAAGTATATGTCTGCAGGCTTTGCCTAGTGAATACAGTAATTATAATCCCGGCCGAAGAATGTACAGTGCTTTTCTCAAACGTGTGAAAAAACATTAAAAGAACAAATGAGAAAAGTTTCTATGTGACGAGTATTTTCGAGTCACAAAGTTTTTACATGGTCATATGTCGTTCACTTTCAAGGTTGTAAGTTACTGTGATTAATAAGTAAATTTTACCTAGATTTATAACGTGTTGGTGAACATCAGGTACTTTTAATTTGACAAGCTCTGACAACACTTCAATGTCCACGATCAAGCCATCCATTGTCTTGGTGTAGTAGTCTGGGAGGATTTTCTCCACTAGTACTTTAAGTAGCCAAAATGATGTCTCTTCACTTTTGGTTGCCAATAGCAGCATACCTAAAATATTAGATGGATATTAAATAATGTTATTATTAGGGGTTTCGTCAATTTTATATGCATTGGGAAAACAACGGGTTTAGATTGGTAATACGCAAGTGATTCACAAGGATATAAGGCTACTGTGACTGTTTCTTAACAGTCAGATTATATATCTATATAATACGATATATATATATATAATACGATATATATATATATATCGTAATGATATCCATGTTAGAGGCATAAACCCAGTTATGGTTTTCTCAGCATATCTAAACAAACTATAATCTACAAAATAAAATGGTGAAAATTTATTTGTTTATTCGTTACTCACAGTCATAAGTCTAAAGCCTTAGTTCCCAAAGTGGTCCGGGTGGACCCCCAGGGGTCCACGGGAGACTCAACGGCGTTGGCGGCGTTGGCGTGACAAAAAATCTAATCTTTAAATTTTTTGTCGAGTTTTGGGAATATGGTAGAAATGTAGCTGCAAAGGGGTCCACCGGAACCAGCTAAATTTTGAAAGTTGTCTATGAGAAAATGTCTGGGAACCTCTGGTCTAAAGCTTTTAGTAGTGACTAAATTGACCTCGGGAAAGATCGAATTGTACCAATGTAACATTTTATGAAAGGATGACTCAAGTATGCGAATTTATGTAAACTACAAACAGTAAAAAGAAAAAACGGCGACGCATAACCCACATGTCAGCACAACCTGTCGTTAAACGGGTATATGTGTGGAATAAGCCGCTGTTAAAACGCTTTACTATTTCATTAGCCATGAAACGAACAATTAAAAATTCATGCCAATGAAAGGTAGTGTTGAGAGACATAGGGTCACTCTAATCAAAATACACATCAGTATTGAATGATGAAATGACTTATTCAAACACATTTTATACAACTCTAAGGCATAATAAAAGGAAAATGTTTCGTCTAATCCCGGCTTAATGCAAACTTTAAGTCATTCCACTACATCTAAAAGTCAACTAAAAACAATAGCAAATTTTCGTAAAACGCTAACATGATAATTAGTGGAGTTAAAAATCTAATTTGAAAAATCTATTGTACTTACCAGCTATATAATTGAGACCCTGACAATAACCAACCACCTTGTTATTGTGGGCGTATGCTATGAGTATGTTGAACAAATGAGTTTGGTGATTCGCTTCCTTTGTGAAGAAAATATTGTCAGGAAACGTACGAGGTAAGTCCGTTTTAACGAGTTCTACAAACTGCTTTTCAAACGGTCCATCCAATATCTTGTGGTAGAGGTCAGGGCTCTGTTCTTTCATTCTTTCAGCTTCAGATATTGTCATCCATACCGAGGGTCTGTACTCACCTACAAGTTTAAAAAAACAGCATGTTCAGTGATTTGATGTAGGTAGATTGTTGTAGCTAAGATTAAGATATTTGTAATCACATAAAGTACAGCATCCCTTGGTTTCCGATATGATAATCCTATTTTAGATACTATATATAAAACATTTTAGATTTTCGTTATAATTCACTCCATAACTTAAGGGTTCTCAGAACTTCATTCCGAAAGTTTCCTTTTAGAGTCGAAATTAGTTCCAATGTGTGAGGATCAACTCCAGTTCCATGGCGAGTGATCCGATTGTAGAAGGAAGCTGTAGGATTCTAGGTCTAATGTGAACATAATCTTTTGTCTAGACGACCAAGAACGTCCTTTATCCCACTAAGATTAATTGTGAGTTGAACTGAAGGTATAGAAATCCAATTGAAAGAATATCCCCGAATCACCTGTACCTGTAACACTGTATGATCAATTTTGTCGGAATATTTCCGATAGTCGGTGTAGATGACGTCAACGTCCGAACCGCCCTCCATGTTTACAGTGATATATTCATTTGCAAGGATTAAATTAGAAACTATTAACCTATTTTTAATAAAACCATGTTGTTCATCCTTTAAGCTACATTGTTAAAGCTACATTTCAAGGATTCCTATAACTGTTTGTGGGCAATTTTCTCCAACACGCAAGTACGCAGCAACTAGATATAATTTTTAAATAGGGTCGAGTTTTCGACATTGGAAGTATCCCCTTTGTGAACTGTGCTAATTAAAGCAAACTTCCACAGGTCAGGGACAATGCCTTCCACCAATGATTTTAAAAAGAATATATAAGGGAGTAACAAGACTACTGGCACATTGGACAATAAAGTATGGTGGTATCCAATATGGATCCGCACCCTTATTAAAATCTAAGTCAACTATTTGAAGATGATTTTTCATTAACTTCAATAGATACTATACTAGAGGGCTATGTATGGGAAGTATTAGACAAGTTAAGCTGAGCCGGACGGACCCCTGAGTCAGTTTTTATTATACAACGTCGGGAGGCATACAAGCATACGGCCCACCTGATGTAAAGCAGTTACCGCAGCCTATTAACGCTAGTACTATATTAAGAATCACTTGCGCGATGCCTCCACAGCAACTCCTTAGGAGCTTACTGCTGACCTCACTCACACGCAGGAACACAACAACTCTTTAGGGAGTTGTTATTTGGCTACGGTTTTCTGTGAGGTGGAGGTACTTCTCCAGATGGGCTGCTTTGATGCGGCCTACCTCTCTTAAAGTCTCTCTGTCAGTTACATAAAATAGGTAGCAAATAAGTTGCTAATATCAACTCCGGTATCAACCGTAATATCTTTAAAACGCATTACATTTGCTATGCCGTTGGATTTACTTTTAATCTTAATGTCCAAAAATGTTTATGGTTATCAGTGATGTAAGGTTCGATATTTTGATTATATGACTCAAAACATTGTTTCTCTAATAATATTAATTTCTGGAAATCAAGCTGTTATATGCAGTGACTTTTGGTGCTTATCCTCAGGGATCAATGGCTCATCACATGGCTTGACAACAAGTGTAGCGTTAGAGAAAACCAAATTAAGTAACCGGTTATTACAATTTCGTTCACAGTTAAATTGAGTGAAATTGCATGTGTTTATAATGTCAAAGAAACTCAAATATTCGCCTGAATACATTGCAGGATACAAGTCATTTGTGTGAAGAGAACTTTCCCATGACACATTATTGCCGAAATTAACGTTGCTTTTTTTATACCACTAAGGTGGCAATCAAGCATACGGCCTGCTTGGTTGCCACCTTAGTGGTAAATAAGGTGGTTACATAGGCTACGGTAAACAGTCACCATAGCCTATGGACATTTGCAACATCGGGAGTGTCACTCATGCGTTGCCAACCCTCTAAAACCTCTTCACGTATTTCTTGAAGAACTCCATGCTGTAGTGGCTTGGAAAAACCTCGGCTGGGAGCTCATTCAGAACACAGTTTGAGAGTTCTCGGAAGAAAACTTCTCTAAGACAATAAAATTGTCATGAGGATGAGTTGGACCAGTTGCCTGAGTTTAATAGAAAATAATTGAAGTTGTGTTTTATAGGAGTTACCACTTCATGCATAAATAAATGGTACAAATATCAGTTTTTCTATACAACATTCTTTTCATATAGGGCTAGCATTCAGCTTTTTCATTATCTAGTTAATAGATTCAGGCCTTGTTTTATGAAGTCAAATTTACGTACAAGTTGATCTAACCTGCTTTGAAAGCTTTCTTTGCTACTAATTAGTTCATGCAAACTATCACTGGCCTGCACCCACCCACTAACATCTGCTATGCCTGAGGATGTCTTGAGGAGAAAAGAAACATGTGTCACAATGACAACCAGTCATCTAGAAAAGTGGGTATCATAATGATTATTTGAAAGTTTGTCCAAGCAATAAGCAAAAAGGAGAAGATTTATGTAAAAATCAAAGAAACAATTACCTAACAAAGTTTTTGTATTATGATCACAAAGAGCCAAATCAGGCGAGCTGAATATTCAATAAAATACCCTATAATAATATACATATAATATTACACACCACTTTGCTGCATAGTAAGTATTAGGTATCCCACTTGTATGTGTTTATAAGTATGAAAGACATAGTTTTAAAATTGTCTCCTAAACTACATGCTTTTTTTATACCACTAAGTTGCCAAAGAAGCATATGGCCTGCCTGATGGTTAGCGGTTCACCATAGCCGGCAGACACTTTCAACCACCAAAAGAGTCAATTTTACTTTGTGGGTCCTGTAAAATCCTCTTTATTCCTCTTTGCAGAACCTCATAGTGTATGAGAAAAAATTACCTTGGAATTTATCTGGAAGGCAGTTCTCATAAGCAGCAGTTGAATTATATAAAACAACATCACAAAACACAATCTATTGCACAATAGATAGAACATACAAAAGGGAGGCAGTTTTTCTTAACTTAAGGAGTTAAATCAGAGCAAGCCTATTGGCACATGTAAGCAAATTTATTTAGAACAATTGTGTTGACAGGTTGCGCCTATGCATGCTACCCAATGGTAAACCAGCGGCAAAACACTCTGACGCACTGCTTATTCAGTGGCACACTGGCTTTGAGCTTAAAATCATTGATAATTCTCGCTGCTCATTTCTGAACCACATCACAAAGTAATTGACTTTAAGTGCATGAAATAGCTATGAAAGTTTGAGAAGGTAGGGATATGTATAAGGACAGAGGCATGTTGCACTCTTTCTCTCTTTACACCACGAGTGACTTGATGTCAAAATACAGGTTGAAACCAATCCTAAACTAAAAAAAATTTAAGTTTAAAAAAAACAAATAAAATTAATTTACAAAGTTACCTTCCTATTTCAAATTGCAATTTTAAGTTGTTGATCATATTTACATATAGAAGAGGACTACAGCACACCCTTATAAAAGTAAACATAACATAATTAAATAATTGAGTAATTATCATAATGCAAAAATTAAATACAAATTAAATTGCTTGCAAAATGAAAGTATTATTCGCCAAGCACAAGCTGTAAAACATGAGATAAAGATATACAATGGCAGAATAAACACAATAGACTAGTTTGATAGGCAGCATATTGTTAATTTGCCTAAATGTTGTCCATTACACAAATAAATTGTCAAATAAATATTACACTAAATTGAAATAGTTGTACATCAATCATAATTTCACTGAAAAATATTTATGAGTTATAGCATTATACTTACTGGGGATTCCTTTTCGAACATATCTCTTGACAGTGTTGGTGCGTTTGACCGACTTTCCTTCGCCAAGTAGCGTGGACCATTTCTGAGCTCTTGTGGCGAGGACCTTTAGATATACAGACATAAAATGCTCATAGCTTCCGTAATCGAAGTCATCGTGCCTTTCGAAACCGTATTCGTCTACACCGCTAAAAATAAAAACATATTCAGCAAAATCGGGGATAATGTCAATAAGTATTAATGATTCATAGTCACAATAATTTACCTAAACGTTGATTGCGCCATTTTTTATTAATTTGCTTATACTTTTATTTGAAATACATAATGCTTTGTTTACCATACAGGATATTTTAGTACGCCCCCCAAGTTGGTGAAAATAAATACAAATTTCAATGAACACATGCCTATGGATTACTCAGTCACTCACAGTCATAGATTAAGTAACAGTCTACTCTCAGTAGGTCCTGTAACAGTAGTTCACTCAGAGGTGAACTGACACTTCTACCTACTTTGCATTTATAGCGGAACGGTAACTATACTTCTTTCCGCCCCAATGCCTGTATTACATTACACCAACTGATCTTTATTATCTACAAACTATTCATGCTGCTCCATATGTACAATTAATAAATGTTTTTATTTTCCAATATGAAAACACACTGATCGGCAGGCGTATTCACATTAACCCTAAACATTAATTTGGAATAGGAGAATAGACAGATTATCTGTCAAAATGTATGGAATCTGAGTGAAAACTTTTCGAATCCGTTTTGATTTATGGGTTTCCGAGGCAATGTGAACCCTACGAATGGTCAAAAACACATAACGCATATTACTAATGTAATTAAAGAGTTCTCAGACGTGTCACTAGTGCTAGTTCTTTAGCCAGTCATGTAACATTTTTTTAAGACTTCAGCGCCAAAATGACGATAATAAAGTGGATTATATATATATATATATTTTACTAAATAAAATAAATTAAAACGATAATTTCGTCCAAGTATTTCATGCTCCAATATTTTAATGTAGGTCATAATTTTTTAGGTGTAATTTTTAATAGATTGTTTCAATGTTATAGCTGCCTCCATTGAGGAATACGATGACGTTAATAAATATGATGCTGTAATACTAAGCTGCAATATCCCGTTAATATGAGCAACATGTCACCTAAGATTATCTCAAAGACAACACTACGTGATAAAACTGCCTTTGGTACTTTAATTGTAAGTTATTAATGTAATATTTTACTATTTTATATGGTGCAATAAAACATATGGTATTGTAATGCCGCTAGTCATGAACAATGATGTTACAATGCTTAACGAAAAGAAGGCAAACAATGCAAGTTCTATATTCAGACGCCTCATAACTACTAAAAATACCCGAACTTCATTCAATATATATTTATAAGGCATTATATATATAGTTAAAAGGCACTAAATATTTTTCATTTATGACATACAAACTGCCATATTAAAGTTTTTGGAGCGAAAACGTAGATGACGACAGTAAATTTTAATTATTCTAAAGGAGTGACTGTCCTTATGGTTAGGTTTTTACATTTTTTGACAGTTTCGTTTCCTGCGTTCCGAGATGAGATATTGTCAGCATTATCGATTTTAAATCGTTCCGATTTGGCATTAGTGCGGGATCGATACGCTCAGGAAATATGCTATTATTTAGGATGAAAATAAAATTGACACCGCAAAGGATAATCACAGGGCACTGCGTGCGCTACCAATAGTTTGTAGTGTAAATCTATTCGCCGAGAACGACTGCATACACATTCGATTGTCGTGGTAATTTCTTTGTGGTGTATGTTCAAGAATTTTAGCGAGCTCGGTGGTGCAGGGTGAAACGCGCTGTTTCGCCACTTTGTCACCAACGCTCGTGGGTTCGATTCCCACACAGGACAAACATTTGTGTGCATGAACACGCCTGTTTGTCTTGTTCTGGGTATTTTCTATATATAATAAGTATGTATTTATAAAAAAAAATGTATTTACGTATGTTTATCAGTTGTCTAGTACCCATCACACAAGCTTCGCTTACTTTGGGGCTAGGTGGCATTGTGTAATTTGTCCGACAATATTTATTTATATTTATAAGAAAAACGAGTGAAGTATGCAAGGACCGCGTCTTATGGCGCTCGGTTCTCTCTGCCTACTCCGCAAGGGACTTGGCGTGAAGATATACATATAAGAAAAACGTATAAAGGTTTTTACAGGGTAGGCAACACAAGAGTGATACACCTGCTGTTGCAATTGCCCATAGGCTACGATTTCTGCTTACCGTCAGCCAGGTCGTACGCTAGGTTTGTAACCTTAGTGGTATGAAAATAAACACACACCCACAAAATGTTTTTTTTTTCAAACATGGGTGACTGTGTCGCGAACACGGTCGTGAGTCATGAGTTTTACGTGAATACATCTTCATTACGGGTAAACGGAAGTAAGTTATACTAAAAGGAACTTATAAAATGCTGCTTACACAGTAACTTTTGTTTCCACGTAAAATCAGTCTTAAAACAGATAATTAACTATTAAACATCGCAGTGTCGCATCGCTAGAAGATGCGTACCGGCACATGTTTTGATTCGTTTGAAAACACGCCAACAATCATTGCGAACTTGATTGTATTATAATAATATAAAATTCGAATGACTTGGGACGCAGGCGGTTTTAAAATGTGTGAATCTCTCTAAAGCGTTTGATTGTGTCGAAAATCGGACATTATTGCTTAAGCTACATCAGAGTTAGAAATAAAGACCATAATATGAATGCATCTTAACCCAACGGGATCCAATAAGCTACCCAGGGTAACTCATTGGGTCTCGTTTTATAATTAGTATATGTGAATGTGAACGATATACCCTACATGGTGCAGAAAATGGCGAACTTATAACTTTTTGCTAATGATGCTTCTTTAAATTTCAATGTTGCTCGTCGGTGCGAAAATATTGACAGGGTAAATAGTGTTCTGTCTACCATTTTAAATTGGTCCACATGCAAAAAAATATATTAAACTCCACTAAATGCAATGTTTTTCTGGGTCCACAAAATGAATGTATCGAATCAACATATGTATTAACCCACGGAATAGAAAAACAACTGGAAGTGCTAAGTAGGCGTGGCGCGCCTGCCACAATTAAGCGTTGCTTGTTACGCATACCTACGCTTATTTGATTCCAGTCGCGTTCTAACATTGTTCTTGGTAACATTCTCGTGACATTCTATAATTATGCCGTATTGTTCCATTTTGGAATGCAAGAATGATAGTAGTAGAATAAACCTTAGTAATGGAGGTGTTTCGTACCATCGATAAGTACGATTTTATTTGTTTTCTATAAAAATCTTATTTATTTAATTTTACTAATTATTTATTAAAACGTCTAATTAATATCAACCTTATCACACTGAAATAAAGTCTACTTTGGATTGAGTGTACTGGTTTTTTTCTCGAAAGTTCTTCGCTACTCTGCCTGAGTAGCGAAGCTAGTGTTGCGTCGCTTCCAAAACAAATTTATCGATAAATAATATGGCATATTATTTTATCTAAAACACACAATGGCCCACCTGATGTAAAGCGGGTACCGTAGCCTATTAACGCTTGCGATATATTAAGTATCACTCGCGCGATGCCTCCTCTGCTGGTTCCACAGCAACTTCTTAGGAGCTTACTGGTGACCTCACTGTCACGCAGGAACGCAAAACCCTCTAGGGCAGTGTTTCCCAAACTTCTCGGGACCGAGACCCATCTACAAGAAAGTTTAAAGTTCGCGGCCCACCTTGTATCATGAAGACAAAAAAGCAGCGGTATGTTGCTGCCGCAGCATTTACGCGTTTATTCTTATCGTAAGTTCACCACCATACCATCATCATCAGCCTACTGACGTTCACTGCTGGACTTGGGCCTTTTCTAAAATTCGTCACCACACCCATTTCAATTAAGAAAAAATAAAAACTTCCAGTTGTAATATTTTTTTTAATTAATAAAATTATTTGACATGATATTTCAATGAGAATGAGAGGGATGCATTTGTTTTCTATTTTTTTCCATTACAGCTTTAGCGTCGACATCGATTTTAGTCACTTTTAATCGTAATGAGTTCGATACGTCCAATCTATTTCGGTATTTAGTTTTTATATTAACCAAGGCTGAAAAACCCACTTCACATAAATATGAGGTAGTGAAGGGGAGGAGGACTTTCATTGCTTCGTCAAACAGGCAAGGATGGCTGTCAGCAACTGACAGCCAGAATTTCGTTAATTGCTTGCGATTAAAAGTATTTTTCAGTGTGGTATCTTCTGATAAATCGATAAGCTCTTCACTTGCTTTTGTTGACATTTCAGTTGGTATGTTGTCTTGAAATGGGTTACAAATCCAGTTCTTCGTGTCGAACTTCCTCATCTCTTCCCCGAAGTAGGCATCAAAGTTATTTTTCAACTGTGTTAAATGAGTGGAAATCGCAGACACTACATTGACACCTGGCTGTACTTCGTTTTCTATAATAAAAGTTTCAAATGTTTCGAAACAATTGTACTTGCCTTCCTCGATACATCTCAGCCACAACATAATTTTTTTCATGAACGCTCGAATTTTATCGTGCACTGCAAAAATATCCGATTCGTCTGATCCCTGCAGATACAAATTGAGTTCGTTTAATTTTGAGAAAATGTCCGCCAAGTATGTGAGTTTGAGGATGAATTCTTCGTTCAGGAGAGATTCAAGATATTCTTTTTTTTCTTGCAGGTAAACTGTGATTTCATTGCGTAATTCCACTAATCTTGTTAACACTTTTCCTCTGGATAGCCAACGTACCTCTGTATGCAGAAGAAGAGATTTATGGAGACTACCCATTTCTTCACACAGCTGTTGAAATAAACGTGATTGTAAGGGTCTTGCTTTGATATAATTTACAATTTTAACAGCGGTATTTAATACTGTTTTGAAATCATCAGGCAATGCTTTTGAAACCAGTGCTTCTCTATGAAGGCTACAATGTGTCCACGAAGCACTGGGACTTCGTTCAAGAATCCTCGTGACCACACTGCTATTTTTGCCGCACATAGCTCGAGCTCCATCAGTGCATATACCGACACAGTTATTCCATTCCAAACCTTTTTCTTTTGTATAAGAATCAATTTCTTTGAAAATTTCTTCGGCCGTTCCACGAATAATTGGTTTGCAGAACAAGATATCCTCATGCGTGTTGTTTTGCCATATATAACGTACGAAAACAAGTAGCTGAGATAGGCTTTGTACATCGGTAGACTCGTCCAGTTGCAATGAAAAATATTTACTACCAGCTACCCTACGGATTAACTCTTCCTCTGCCCATTCGGACATCTCGTCAATTCTTCGAGCAACAGTATTATTGGAAAGTGGTATACGTTCGATTTCTTTTAATTCCTTTTCTCCAAACATCGCTCCAACAGCATCTTTAATCGATGGCAACACTAAATTTTCCCCAATTGTGTGCGGTTTACCAGATTTGGCAATTCTCAAGCTAATGAGATACGAGGCATAAGTAGCATTTTCATTAATATTTATGAAACGTGAAACAATATTTTTCGAACATTTTATTTCCAATAATTTTCGTTGAAAAAAATCCAATGGCTTATTTTTTAAATGAGAATGTTTCGTTTCCAGGTGACGTGTCAACTTATTAGGACGCATACTTTCGTTCGCTAATAGTTCGTAGCAAATTACGCATTGAGGACGTGGATACATTGTGTCTTGGTTCCACGTGAATCCTAGTTTTAGATATTCGATATCATACTTTCGCACAACTTTTCTCCGTTTCGTTTCATGTGAACTCGTTGAGGGAGCTAGTAGGTCAGGCTCAATGTCACTTTTGTCGTCCGCAATAAAGTCTTCTATTTTTTCGTCACTTTGAACATCATCCGCCTGCGGCGGCGTACTTTTTGATATTCGTTTCAACCACTTGTGCATTATTTAATATTAAAAAGATTATAAATGCACGCACGACACAACACTCGAAGGCAAACAGTGCCGCAAGTGCCGGACGACAGACGATAAGGCAATTGATGGCGCGACTCGTGAGTACTCAACTGACGCGTGACTCGTAATTACGTTTGCGTTCGAATGCCCCGCCCCCGTCCCTCGCGCACCCACGACGACGAACGAATGAGTAAAATGACAATTGAACGAGTACGACAATCGTCCTATAGTTTCAGGACCCATCTAAAATCTACCCGCGACCCACCAGTGGGTCGCGACCCACTTTGGGAAATACTGCTCTAGGGAGTTGTTATTTTGCTGCGGTTTTCTGTGAGGTGGAGGTACTTCCCCAGACGGGCTGCTTTGATGTGCCCTACCTCTCTTAAAACATCCCGACCAAGACAAACAGACATGTTCATGCACACAAAATGTTTGCCTTGTGTGGGAATCGAACACACGAGTGTTGGTGTCAAAGTCGCGTCATTCACGACTGAGCCACCGAGCTCGTCAAAATTGTAGAATATCATGGCATTCTTTATACAGATTTGCTTTTACTGAACTCCCAATGTCTTAATTTGTTGAATAAGTACTAAGGTATCTATCGATGATGTAATTCGATGTACACAATTGAAGCTGCACTAGTCGAGTAGCAAAAGAAATGGGTCAGAAGACGCAAATGTTAAACTTATGACCAATATGAATAAGTTTATAATTGATTCCATGGATACCACCGCCATCTATCGTCGAGTAACAGTATTTGCTCGATAATCAAACCCAGTCTGACTTGAAATTGCAAAACATCGTAAATACATTCTGCACTCTAGCACAATGTACTCTATTCGACAATGTGAAGGTATATTTTGAAATGTATTATTTGTCGATTTCAGCTACTTTTGACTAAAACAAAAACGATCAATCATAGCTATTGTTTATTTGCAGTGCAATATAGGATAATCGGTTTACTAGTGTGAGTTTGGCGACAACGGTTTCTGTACCAAATTTGTCACTTAGCACTTCCACTTGTTTTTTCTATTCCGTGTATTAACCTCTGAAGTTGATTGTCAGCATGGCCGGGCCGGCAATATTTAGTTTGGTACAGCTTGGCAAAAAAGAGTTTGCCGTGGTGACAGCTGGAACTAATATTTTTTTATGGCAACACTACTTTCGTCTCGTTTCGTTATACTTGTTGTTTTGTTTGTTTGTTTATATAACTTTATTGCATTATTTACAATTACAATTACAAGTGTAAGGATTACATGATTTGCAAAGGCGGGCTTATTCCTTCAAGGAATCTCTTCCAGACAACCATTGCTTTAGAGTTCCTGAATGGAGCAATGAACGGCGGTGAGAAAAGGGATCGAAGAGATCGATCGATTAATAAGACATTTCATACAATAAACAACCTTATTGTATAAAACAAAACAAAAACAAAAATGAATAAAATAAATAACGAATACACACATTATATATAATAATATTATATATATAATACTGGTACACATAAATAAACCATAACTACATAATTACAACCTACCCAACCTCAACTCGATGCGGGACAGGGGCGTAGCTACCGCCGTATTTGCCGTATCAATTATACGGGGCCCCCGGGCCACGGGGGCCCCCAAAGTGTGTAAGGAAAAAGAATAAAAACTTTCTAATTTATTTTATTTTACAAATGACAAAATTCTATAAAGCAATTCCTTTTTTTCCCGCCTTAAGCGTGCGTTCAAAAGTTGGCAACACTACATCGTTATGGCGGGCTGCGGGACTTCCCCGTTTTACTTAGTTCATCTTCAACTCAGCGGGGAATCCCCGGGAATCCTTCATCGATATCGCGATGTACGTGTACGTTGTTGTACTTTGCATTGGATGTTAAACCACGGAGTGCAGTGCACTGTTTATTTACGCGCTTTATATAAATGTGCATTACATTGTAATTCAGTACAAACAATATTGTTCTTCTGGTTTAGCAGTATTAGTAGCGATTTGTAAAAGAAATGAGTGAAAGGAAAAGAGATTATCCCAGCGGCGCTGAGAAAAGAAAAATTAAACAGAAAAGGGACGAGGTTATAAAAAAAGTGCCCAAAATTTCTTCATTTTTTCAGAGACAAGATACTGTGAGTGATTTAGATTGGAAAGGTAAGTACTACACTACTACCCAACCCATTTATTAGGGGCCCGTAGTGATAAACAAGGAAATCTTTTAATTTCGGTCTGTCCATCTGTCCGTCACAAAAAGTTGTCTCCCCCCTCGATTTTCACAATTATACTATTTTTAGGGTTCCGTGCCTTGATTAAAAAAAAAAACAAAATTCTAACTTATCTATAGGATCGATTTGTTTTGTTGTTTGTCTATCAGTCCGTATCGTATCGTTAATTGCGTGTTGAGAACTTCAGATGTGCAGACTCGCTTTCGGGTTCTCGTTTTGTATGGCCACTACACTACGCGCTGCGTTTAAATAGCACGCAGGTGTATAGTAATGCACGGACGGGCTGCAGGTGATTTTGTATCTACTAATAGGTACGAGCACAATCCGCGTAGAGTCTGTGTGCGTCTGAACTGAACACTCTCTAACTGTGACCCTTAGTAACGTTATTTATTTATATATAACTCTTTTTAGTTTAGTATCAAAGCATTCGTATTTATTTTTTAACAATTACTCGTTTATTTTTAGATTCTTCTGAAGCATGTTCTTCGTCACATATCCATCCGGAAATAGAAGAAAGCCAAGCACATACTTTATCGGATGTCCATCCAGAAATCGAGGAACCCCAAGTCAACGATTCTGATATATCTGCAGATAATGCAGATTGTAATATAATTTCATCAGATAGAGGAAATTTTGGTGACAATTTAACTGAATGCGAACGAAAAATAATTTTTAAATTGGGTCCAATTAAACCACAAGGACCATTTCTAAAAGTTTCAGAAAATAACCGACCTTTTTCGGCTTATTATTATTCTTATTTCAATCAGGCAGGCATAAAAATTATAAGACCATGGTTATGTTATTCTAACGTTTTAAACAAACCGTACTGTCACTTCTGTTGGTTATTAGCAGATCGTCAAAACAAATCGTACTCCTCTGCTTGGGTTAACGGTGTTTCGGTTAGAAGCAATTTCACACAAACTATTCTTGACCATGAAAAGTCACAGCAGCATATTAGTGCCTCACTCTCTTATAATAATTGGTTGCAAGGAAATACCATCGATACTCTATTGAAAAGTGAAATCGATAGTAAAATTACATTCTGGAGAGATGTACTGCATCGTATAATTAATGTTATAATTACTTTAGTATCTTGTAATCTACCTTTGAGGGGGCATGATTCTGATTCTGGCAATTTTATGGCAATTTCACGTCTGCTATCTAACTATGATGCAACTTTAAAAGAACTTCTTCTAAAACCGAAAGGTGAAATAAATTATTTAAGCCCTATGATTCAAAACGAAATTATTAGTTTGCTTGGTACTAACGTTAGGAACAGTATTATCTCAGAAATTAAAAAAGCTCCATTTCTGACAATAATTCTGGATACAACACAAGACTTATCAAAAATTGACCAACTATCTGTAGTTTTTCGATATATCTCGGTTACAGAAAATGATGATAATGTGCCTAAAGAAATAAAAATCTGTGAGTCCTTTTTAGGATTCATAGCAGTAACCGATTGCAGTGCTGCAGGTCTGAAAACTGTCATTTTAAATTTGACTAAAGAATATGGAATTGATTTGACTAAATGTAGAGGACAGGGATACGATGGAGCAAATGTTATGTCGGGTGTGTATGGAGGATTACAAACCCTAATAAAAGAGCATGCTCCAAATGCCGATTATGTTCATTGTGCTGCGCACGCTTTAAACTTGGTTTTGAACGATGCTGCGAGACATGTTCGTGAAGTATCGACTTTTTTCGATAATTTAGAAAAAATATATACTTTTTTTGGCAATAGTATAAAACGCTGGGCTATGCTAAGTGACGATTCATCTGAAAAATATTTGATTACCCTTAAAAAGGTATGTCCTACCAGATGGTCATCTAGGAACGACGCTTTATTAGCAGTAAAGAAAAATTTTTTACTAATCATGAAAACTTTGTACCAACTAAATTTAATTTCAAATAAAAAAGATGAACGTGAAGAATGTAAAAGTATAATTAACATTTTAGAGAGTTTTGATTTCTTAGTGCTCGTTACATTTTTTTCTTCACTATTTGAAATTATTAATCCTGTTTCTAAAGCTCTACAGCATGAAAATAATGACTTACAGAAATCTAGTATTTTATTAAGTAATCTTTTAAATAGACTGTGCCAATTAAGAAATCAGAATTCATTTAATAGTTTGCTAAATGAATCCAAAGATTTAGCAAAAGAGTGGGGGGTAACAACTGTTTTTAAAAACAGTAGGCGAAAGATAACGAAGCGTTTTTTTGATGAGTTATCACAAGATGAGAGAATTTCCGACCCGGAATCCTATTTCAAAGTCAATGTATACTATTGCTGTTTAGATATATTAATTTCTCAAACTAAAGCAAGATTTCAGAGCCTTTGCAACCTGAGTAGTATATTCGAAATATTACAACCGGAGAAACTCCTATCTTCTTCAAGCGAAGAGATATTAAACGCTTCCGGAAAACTGTCTGCTAAATACAGTAAAGACATCTCACTTAATCTTTGTGACCAATTAAAGGCTCTAAAAACATGCTTAAATTCTGAAATTAAAAAAAATTATTCCATTAAAGAACTCATTGAATTATTGCTAGTAAAATTCAATAGTCTTGCATCCAGTTTTCCCGAGGTAATCACAGCATGCTTTTTATTCTTGACCCTTCCAGTTACAACCGCAACGGCAGAAAGAAGTTTTTCAAAATTAAAACTAATAAAAAATTACTTAAGAACTTCGATGGGACAAGAACGGCTGTCAGACATCTCACTATTGTCCATAGAGGCAGAAACTTTAGAAAAACTAAAATCATCATCAGCCATAAATGATTTAATAAATCAGTTTGCCGAAAAAAAGGCAAGGAGAGTGAATATTTAAAATTCGATTTTTATTTGTAAAATGGGTAAATTATGTGATAAATAAATATTTCTTCTCACAATATTTTTTTTCTTTTGTGAAAAATCTTTACCTCCATATAAGGGCCTCCAAAAAAATTTTTATACGGGGCCCCGACAAGGCACGCTACGCCACTGATGCGGGAGTACCATAGAGCTTGTTTAATTTAATTTTAAAGGAGCTCAGCTATTGTTTTTATTCTTTATTATTATACCCACCTATCTAATGTCATAAATATTATGATCTTTATCAAAAATTGTAAAAGTATCACTATCGTTTTGGTCGTCGTCTAAAAGGTGACCATATGTATGACATTAGCGCCGTCATTTTTGGCAAACTCTTTTTTGCCAAGCTGTACCTGGTATTTGGACGTGGGGACTTTAGAAGACGACGTAGATATAATACTCTCTGATCTGTTGGAAAGTTAGATCTTTCAACCAAAGGACTAGCCTAGTCCCCGCTGCTATGGTACAAGATAATGTGATCCATTGCGTGTATAAAAAACTATTTCCGTAATCGATTCTCTAACAGTCTTACGAGTATAATCGTTATCTTATCACAGGGGTCGGGCGAGGCTCCTGCGCGCCGTTTTGCAGCGGTGCCCTGTCCGTGGTACACGATATTTTCTTACTTTTCATATTAAATTTGGCTTAAGTTATGACTTTTACGGGAGCCACTGCCGCCCGACCTCCCAATCTCGAAGGGAAAGCCCGCGCCAGAGCCTTGTCTGTCGATCAGCAGGTACCTGAACAGACAGGTGAGGTTGACTTGGACCCTAAAGATGTTGATGGGGTCTCATGCACCCGCTACTAAATTAAATAATTACTTACCTCAATCTATAAACGTTTCGTAATAAGTTTTCAATGAAAATACAAGGAATAAATTAAAAAATAATAATAAGTACATATAACGACATAAAAAATACTGACATGCCCTATGTGCAAGAATTGGAAGACATGTCCATGAACTATTTGTCTGGTCGTATATTAATGGGCCATGCATTATTGGTCGTACATTATCATGACTATCCAAACTGCCAAATCACAGTTCCTGAAGCTGGAACACCTAGAATTAATATTTGAAGTGGTTCTGAACTGAAGATTTGGCTGTATGGGTTACGTCCCTTTGCCTTTCCCCTCGGGGATAAAATTAACAAAAAAAAAACAACTTCCAAATAAATAAATTCGTACAATAAATTCAATGTATTTATTTTAACAAATAAAAAGTATTTCATTTTTGTTCTGTCGTGTATTTGTTTATTGAAGTAATGTCATCTCTTTGTTTTTATTTGAAATAAAATCAGAGTATTGTAAAATTTGTAGGTACCTTGATAGACATATATGTGTAATTCGTTGAATCATGGGACCACCTCCTGTTGTAACCGGTATCTCTCCCAAAGAGGGACCTCCTGGAACCAGAGTAACAATCCGTGGCGAATTTTTAGGAACTACTGTGACAGATCTAATTGGTAAACTAATATTCATGGTTTTGAAGGATTTTTGTCAGTCTCTTCTCTAAAAAGTCTTCTTGTATCTCCTGATACCTATGGCAGGTGATAATAACGAGTACCTACGCTTGCAATTTACACCAGGACCACCGGCGCGTTACCGATTCTTTAAATCTGTTTACTCTCTTTTTGAAGAACCTTATGGCTGCAGTCACCTCACAATACCTCGTTAAATAGTTCATTTAATAATATGATAAACTATATGAATACTATCTAAAACTGCACTACAATCCACTGTTTCTAATGCAGGTATCATATTGAACAACTTCTTTGATTTCAACCTATTGTACAATCGGTAAAACATGCAATGGGAGACATAGTACTGTAATTACTGTAAAATATATTACATGGGTGCTAAGATTATAATTTATCACATTATTGGTAATGCATCTTTTGTGACATACACCCCTTTGTATGCATGTTTTTTAATGAAAAAATAATATTGCATTGTGTTACATCAGGCCTGAAGATATGTGGATGTGACTGTCTTCTATCAGCTGAATGGAAAAGCAAAAACAAAATAGTTGCTCGTTCTGGACCATGCAAAGGTCGGGGAGATATCATAGTCACTACCAGATCTGGAGGTGAAGGCACATCCACAGTGCAGTTCAGAGGTACAGTGTGAAACAAATTTTTTAAGTACTAACAAATTTCTTAACCTCAAGCGCCATGGGTTAATTAATTGTTATAATAGGTATCTATTTGTATGGGTTTGAATGTAGCGGTTACTGGCTCACAATTATCTATGTCACATCTGGCCAAATAAAGCACTTGTTTGTGATTTGTAGTGGCCTGATTTGTGATAGGGTGATCAAAAGTTCATTTTGCCTTTCATTTTATTTTTACTATTTGTAAATGACATTTGATACAGTTGCAAACAAGATGAACATAGAGCGTCTGTATACTGCAGAAAAGAATACTGCGAGAGCTCCCCAGTAGGCACTTAATAATGAAATACTATATACCAGCTCGGTGGCTCAGTAGTGAATAACACGACTTTGACACTAATGCTCATGGGTTCGATTCCCACACAAGACAAACATTTGTGTGCATGAACATGTCTGTTTGTGTTGGTCTGGATGTTTCAAGAGAGGTAGGGTGCATCAAAGCAGCCCGTCTGGAAAGTACCTCACCTCACAGAAAACCGCAGCCAAATAACAACTCCCTAGAGGGATGTTGTGTTCCTGCATGTGAGTGAGCTCACCAGTAAGCTCCTAAGGAGTTGCTGTGTAAGCGGCAGAGGAGGCATCGTGTGAGTGATACTTAATTTATTAAATGCGTTAATAGGCTACGGTAATTACTTTACATCAGGTGGGCCGTGTGCTTAAAAGCCTCCCGTTGTATAAAAAACCAAAACTATCCTATCAATAAATACTACAATGTACACTATAATGAATATTTCAACCCATTACCTTAATACTGCTCTGGACAAGGAATATTCAACAATTGAAAAGGTTAGATGATAATAGGTTTTGTTCTAAGTAATTAGATAATGCAGAAATGGTCATTCTTCATGTACGCCAGTTGACTGTAGTAGCATTTTGCTTCCATAACATGATTTTGAACTTGCAACTTTTTTTTTAATCCGTAACTTGCAGTCAAGTTATGGATTAAAAAAAAAAGTACATAATAAGTAATGTTAGTAATACATATCAAACTAAATTTTTATCTTATTTTGCATTTGTCTTATATTGTCTACTGCTGAAAATATTATTGTTACCCAACATTAGTAAGTTATTTATGGTATCCGTATTTCAGGTTACCATGAGTCCATAGGGCCGGTGAAGGAGAGTGCAGTATGGGTGGAGGAAGCCGCTCCACCATCCCTGCCATGGGGTAGACGGCCAATGTCTCCCACAGCATACACCCCCCCTGATCCCCTGGGCCTGTCGACAGAAGGAGATGACTGCAAGTTTCCTGAGGAAGACCTTCATGAATTATTCCCTGAAGGGTAAGCTTTGTCAGAAATTAACACTGAACTGAAAGACATTTTTAAGTTATGTAATTGCTCGGATAAACCTGTATTTTTCAGTATGTGTATTGGACCTGACTGTCGCAAACATAGTTCCACCTTGTGTAAAATTGGATGTAATGCTACCTATAATAACTATTTTAGATATTATAGTGGAAGTAGTAGGTTGGTGGTATGTAGTTGGTAGTATATAGTATATGCCATTGCAAAGGATTCAGTGACAATGACATCTGTTAGTAATATATTTCCAGTTATTACTTACTTACTTACTTACCTGTAAGTAACTTTACTATAGACATATGTAGATATACTATGTATTCTAATATGCAAATCCTAAATGATATGAAATACTGTTAGAGGCAAATTTCTAGGAACGAGAGCAAATTTCTAGGACTTTTTTTCTAAATACACAAAATTCTTTAATGCTTATTTTGTATGATAGTTAAACTTTTGGTTAGACTTATCATTGTTGCTCGCAATAAGAAATATTTTTATAGGGTTCTGGACCTTGGGTTAGATATTAGTAATATTTGACGAGGTTGATGGTCGGGAGGTTGATGGTCGGTCGGTCGGTTGGTTGCCAATACCTACTGTAACAATACCAAGGTTCTCAAACAAAACAGATGTCTGTGTGCTTGGCTTTGTGTTTTGGTCTGGGTGTTTTCTAAGTATCGTAAGAAAGTTCTTAGAAAAAAGTATTTACATACATAACAAATTACATATATAATTAATACTCATAGAAAGGACTCTTCTTAGTTGTGGACTAGAGGGTGCTGTGTAATTATTTCGCGAAAATTTATTTATTTATTAATGTAAATTTTATTTTCGCTACTTCACAGTTCTGGAAAGCTGAGCGATGAAAATTTCCAGCCTGGCTGGTATCTGTTGGAGCATCATAGCAACACCTCCTATGAAGACTTGAAAGCTGGAATGGTCTTCTTGCAAAGAAAAGTAAAAGAACAGTTATAATTAATACACTTCGCCAACTTTATTTCTTAAAAGCGACTCTTCCATTAAGTCGTAAAGAAGCGTATAACCTACCTGATCATAAGTAGTTATGTTAACCTGTAGTTGCATACAATATATAGGGACTTTTGTGTGGCCAACGAGTTTTAAGATATAGTTTTGAGATATCTGTAACTGACAGATACTTGATATGTCAGTTACAGGCATTGGGATCTGAGTAAAAGAACTTTCCCCTTGATTCCTCAGTAGTTTACTGATAAACTCACTTACTTGCATGAACGCAATAGCCCTCCAGATAATAGTAATTTAGCTGCGGTTTTTTCGAACCCGCATTCGTGGCAAAGTAGCATTACTAACTGGGCCATCAAGCTTCTGCGTGCCTTAAACTACTCCAGGTCCCCGACATTCACATTCAAGCATACGGCCCACCTGATGTAAAGCGTTAACCATAGCTTATGAATGCTTGTATTACATTAAGTATCACTCGCGCGATGCCTCTTCTGTTGCTAACACAGCAATTCCTTATTGGTGACCTTAATCACACGCAGGAACACTAACCTTTAGGGAGTTGTTATTTGGCTGCAGTTTCCTATGAGGTGGAGGTACATAACTTTCCCAGATGGGCTCTGCTTTGATGCGCTCTACTTCTCTTAAAACATCCAGACCAAAACAAACAGACATGTTCATGCATACAAATGTTTGTCTTGTGTGGGAATCGAACCCACTAGCGTTGGTGTCAAAGTCACGTCATTCGCAACTGAGCTACCGAGCTCATCAAAATTACCAATTACACATACAGAGCTACTTTCGCATTTACCTATTGATGTGGATTACTAAGGCAATATGAATGTGTCATCAGGTTGAAAGCCAAAAGGAAGGGCAGCTCAGTTTCTTGAAGGCAAACACAGGCGCAGTGATGGATCAGCTGGATCGACTTGTCTTACTTAAGAACATGTACGAGGAGGATCAGAGGAAGAATGGAAAAGAACCACTGCCTAGTTTGCAAGCAGCCATAGAAGGTAAACTTTCAACAAGTCTCAAGTCAGACCGCAGATGGACTACAGTAGCCTATGAACCCTTACTGCTAACACAACTTAGGTGCTTACTGGTAATCACATTACAAATCTTCAGTGAGTTGATACTTGCGGTTGTGGTCTTTATAAGGTGGAGGTTTTTAAGAGATGCCGCATCAAAGCAGCCCGTCTGGGGAAATACCTCCACCTCACAGAAAACCGCAGTCAAATAACAACTCCCTGGATAGTTGTTGTTGTGTTCCCTGAAAGGATATTGTGTTGCTGTAAGTGAGAGGGGTCACCAGTAAGCAGCAATAAGGAGTAGCTGTGTTAGCAGCAGAGGCGGCATTGCACAAGTTATATTTAAGGTGTTGCATTGTGTTCATAGACCACGGTAGCCGCTTTATATCAGGTGGGTCGTATGATCGTATGGTTACGCCCTGGAGGGTTGTTGTGTTCCTGCGAGTGAGGGTAGTTGCTAATTAGCTCTTAAGGAGTTGCTGTGTTAGTAGCAGGGCTGGCAAAGCACGCGCAATACTTCCTGTATTGTAAGCGTTCAAAGCTTACGGTAACCACTTAGCATCAGGTGGACCGTATGGCTCTTCACATTGTATATGAAAAGTAAAACATGGCAACTACAGTATAGTTGCCCTGGAGCAATAACTTTTAACTAAATCTGTTATGATGAAATGCCTATGGGGTTTAGAGAATATAGCGCTAAGCTGCTCAACTGCAAATTGATGGAGGTCAGTGTTTTTAGGCAGCCTCAAGGCACTGACTGACTGACTGTGATCTATCGACAACAGCCAGACGGCTAAACGTACCCTTCGAACTAGGAGGAGATTGAAAACCCACCCATCGACAGGCTGCAATTGATTTCACTGTTTTGCTGTTGCTGTTGAGTAACTTCTATGTTTGGTTAGACTTCCAATGAGTTCTTCAATAATTTGATTGAATATTTAGTAGTTATATAAAGCCTGTCATAGACAGCTATTATATATCTCGCTCTAACTAAATGAACCAAGGTAAATTTGTATTTCTCCTATTTCAGCATGTCTCATTCATATAAAATAAAATAGCATGTTAACTTGCGACATATTATAGTTATGTCTGTAACGAGCTTTAGACATCTGTGTCCAAAGCTCTGAGGCACTGACGTCAGAAAATTTCTATGTTTTGATTTTATTGCAGAGTCAATCACCCTTGCGGATTCCTTATTCTCGGAGATCTTATCACGTAAAGATAATGCGGACAAGACTCGTGAAGCTTTATCGCTTCTCACGCGCCATAAGTTCCTCTTCCAACTTCCGTCGTCCATAGACAACAACATCAGAAAGAAAGAGTATGATCTAGTTGTCAATGATTACACTAGAGTTAAAAATCTCTTTGGAAATACTGATGTTAAGGTGAGTTCGCTGAATATAATCTTGTAATTTCGCAATCATACTGCAGTTTTTATATTCTCTTTTGGTTTACAGCTCTTCCAGAAAATCCTGGCTGAAATTGATAAAAAAATTGAAGATTTGAAGGAGAAATTACACACACGAATGAAGACTATGCCTATTAATGTTCAGGAACAAACAAAATACATCAGGTCTGTGGTAAACCTATTTTTTATGTGTCCGAGTGATCGAATGTCACGATGAAAGTGCTGTGTGCTTATTAGTTTTTTGACTTTAAGATTTGAGTTTAAAAAAAGTGTCGGAGTGACGACGGCAGCATAGGTGGCAGGTGTATGGGGTTAATGTTTCAGATGGCGAGAAGAGATTGGCATTCGCAGAGACGACCGCAGCTGCTGAAGCAGAGACGATCGGAGCAGCCATGCATCTATTAACGGTAGTGGGTGGGTGCCGCCCGGCGTTAGTTCACATGAAGTAACCAGTAGGAGAAGCACACGAAGTTGTGTAATTTATTGGAATATTTAGTATGTAGTTTTCAGTACTACGTTGCCGTTTTTGGAAAAATCATTTTTTCATGTTTACTTGTATGAAGCTGTCGTTAATATTCAAGTTAGAAGAAATTTCAGATAAATTATATTTTAACAAAATAATGTTATTTACTAAATTTCATGAACATTTTGTTTGTTTGCCTCCCAATGTACTGTAAAAAGATTCGTTTATTGATTAGATATCGTTAACAATGGACACACATATATTTTTTCAATTTGGAATTGGATGCAATTTGTTCTAACCTGCTTTGTGTGCTACAGTCACTAATTAGTGTTCATGTGAACTAGCGCCGACCGGCACCCACCCAGCATCGTTAATCGATGCATATCGTAGCTGTTATGGCTGTTACGATCGACTCTGCCTCGGCTGCTGCCGTCGTTCCCGCGATCGTTCGCCATCTGGAGCAGGAGGCGCCGCCACCGTTGCTGCCCCAACTGGCCTGGGTGTCTGTGCAACATGTGTTTCACCACGTTAAAATCGCAAAATTACGCCTGAATCTGTACTGTGCAATAAATTTGTTACTTTTGGTATAGGGAAATTTTCAAGTGTCACAATATTTTTGCCCGTGTAATACGAAATCAATATGTAAAATAAAAAAAAAAATTATGACACATTGTATAGTCATGTAAGAGGTGGGGGGTTCATCTTAGAAAATAAATTTAATATTTTAAGGATTTTCTTTACATATAGAACAGAGTACGAGTACTGTCGACATATAGTACATATTTTCGTAATTTTTATAATTTAATCAAAGGAAATTTTATGCTTGCGATATATTTTTTTTTTGCCATACATCTTAAATTATTCTCAGTCTTTTATTAGATATCACTTACGTTACACAAATTTGGTCTGTACTATCGACTAAGACAGGATCACTTTCCGCTATATTACAAAATCATAGCTAAGCTAAAATTATTAATGCTAAAATAAGTAATACTAAGATAAGCGAATTAGTTTCCGTAATAGATCATGTAATTTCCAAAACGATTTGAAAAAAAAACATACCAGCAAATTTGTTCGACATCTCTACTTTGGCAATGGTCATTTTCAAAATGCAGATTAAATAAAAAGAACGCTACGGGAAATAAATATATTACAATATTTTGTTAGTATTTAAAAAATGTAAGATGGTATAAGTAACCGCGAATAGGTAATGCATATAAAAATATCTTTATGTTAAACTGTTTCAGATTATTGGTGAGTTTAAACTGGGTGGGCGATGCGGCGTGGACTGCCATCATCAGTCGGAAGGAGTACCTGATGAATCTGATGAACAAAGTAAAGGACCACTTCAAAGAGAAAGAGGAACAAGAAACTACTGAAAAAGGTATCTAGAATATATCACCATTTCTGATTGATAGAGGAGGAGAAGAGGGGAATCCAATATATATCAGTAAAAAGCTGATCAGTGATCACACATTTCGCAATTTCTTTTTTAATTTAACTCCTATGTTTAAAAGTGTTTTGTTTAATATTTTCTCGAATGACAAGTGAAAAAAAAAAATCCGGTTCACTTGTCATATTTGGTTTGAATCATTGTATTCATAGATATGTAACAATCAAAACTGTTATAAATGTCTCTGGATTTGGGAATATTGCCGAGCCATTCGAATCATTATTCCATATCTAGGATTTAGGGACTAATGGACATGGAACTGGTCACAGATTCGGCAATCGTTAAGCACCAATATAAATAAAGTAATACAAAAATTTAAGTTTAAGTTTGTGGATCTGAAGAATGCGTGCGCCAAGCACGCTGATGGTGTATGTGTACCGACATCCGATAATATATTTAAAAAATGAATAATTAAAACTACAAGAGTTGTTTTCAGGAAAACCGTTCTTATATGAAATCTATATGTTTGTTTGTATGTGCGTTTTTTTCGAATATTCGAATTTTGACTTCAGATTCGGATTCAGCATAAAAAAAGTACAATAGGAATGTTCAGGAACACCGTTCCTATCTCTTAAGGAACATGGTCAAAATAATCGCCAATAAAAAAAAAATGAATTGTTATATAATTGACGAGCCAGGTGTTCCTCTGGCAATGCAAGCTTGCACATTCTCGACTGGTCTTTTTTTATAAAATATCTATCTAAAGTCTACGCCAAATCCTTTGCGGGGTAGGCAGAGAGAACCGAGGGCCACGTGACTCGTTCTTTACACACCTCACTATATAAAATATGTTGACTAAATTAGGACCTCTGTCATAGGAGGTTCCAAAAAAAAAAACAAACTAATTAATCAAAATTAACTTATTAATTATATTTTTTTACTTTTATTAATTACTAGCTGCTGCCCGCGGCTCCGCCCACGTGGAGTCAAATAACGTAGCCTATGTGTTAATCCAGATCATAATCTATCTACGTGCCAAATTTCATTCAAATCCGTTCAGCCGTTTAAGCGTGAAAGAGCAACAAACATCCATCCATACATACAAACTTTCGCATTTATGATATTAGTAGGATTATAGACGTGTTGACTGTTCCTATGCTAGGTATGAAGTGCGGAATATTCCACTGACCGCGCTGTCGCTTACATGTAAGTCTTGACGCTCTTTAACACGGTGTTTTGTTTTCCGTATCTACATATATACACAACCATGAAAGTGATTTCATTGGGGTTATTAATAACAAATAAACCTTTTATCAAAGCTACAACCTCACCGGTCTGTACTTACACACCACATAACTCATTTTATTGGCTGGTGTCATCACACTGACAAAAAACCATGATTCGGTATTTTCATGATTGGATGTGTTTGATAGAACATAAAATTAGTTTCCGCTAACATTCTGCTTCGGTTTTAGAAGTTTTGCTATATGAGACTAAATCACGTGTTGTTTGTATAATATTCAGGCAAACGCAAGTCGCGCCCCGCGGAGAGCGAGGGATCATGGAGCGCGGTGCGCATGGCGTGGTGCGGCGCGGCGTGCGGCGCGCTGGCAGCCGACCTCAACGCCTTGTGGCCGCTTGCGCGACGGTACTTCGCCGGAGAGCTCGGCGGACAGCCTTCTGCGCCCATGAGACACCAACAGCTCAAGGTGAGGAGTTGTAGCTGCACTATAAGATGTCGTAACAGCCGATCTTAACGCACTGTGGCCCCTTTCGCGAATGTACTTCCGGAGAGCTTGTAAGCTGCCCTGTAAAGTGATGTCGTGGTCATATCTGCTACGTCATACGTCAAAAGTTGAATAGAAGTGGAAAATCAGTAAACTGATTATTGCCTGCTTCTGCTGACAATACAATAATAAATAAAGTTTCTGCGGTGATATTTGTACCGTATATGTTTGACATCCAGCCTTCTTCTTACTAGCGTTATATATAACGTTATGTATGTAGCGTTTCCTAATGCAGTAGAATTGGCGGGGTCCGCGGCCTAAACCTGAGGATTCGGCGAAGATGCTGACTGAGAAAATCAGACGTTTCCTGGGCTAAGCCATCGTCCGGGACAGACGGGGTTCCTCGTGGTCTTTTCTTTTCATCCCCGGGCTATTTTTTATTATTATATGTATTTCATATCCAGTATTACATAAAACAGTACAGTGTTAGCGACTGGTCATAAAATTAGGTTTTGAGAATATACGCTTAATTTCGCAGGAAATGATAATAGCGGCCGTGGAACAGTTCTCGGAGCACATGCGCGTTTGCTTGCTGGCCGGAGGGGGTACGGTGCCGGCCGACACGATGCGCGTCCGACTCGTCGCCAATTTACGACATTTGCGGGAAGCCTACGACTCGTTGCTTAAACTGGATTTACCTTCTCAGGTAAATTGCAATTATGTATTGTATTGTAAAACCTTATTTGCTGTGGTTCCCCAATTACAGAACAAGTGTCGAAGCGATGTTCAGTACCAACATCACTTAGAGCTGAATGTCAAGCTGGCTGGCTGGCTGGCTGGCTTCAAGTCCAAGAAACTGGATATGCTCAACAGAGCTAAAAAGTACTTAAAGCTTGGGGCGAAGTCTTATGTTGTATAATTCTCAAGTCGACCGCATACGAAGTACTGTAGTTGCCTTTGGAGGACCTTGTGATTCGGTGCAAAGATGAGCTGTGAGGATCGTCGATGATCCTAAACTCACACACGTTATTGAGCCCTTGAGTTTAAGGAAAGATTTTGCAGTCTTTTGCGTGTTCTAGTAATTTGTTTTCATTTTACAATCGCGCTGCAACGACCGCGTACTGTGAGCTTCCAGAGAAGTTTTCTACGGAGAACTCTTTAAAATTGTGGAATGAGCATCCTGCCTAGCTTTTCCCAAGAGGGTAAGCATGGGGTTCTTCAATAAAGGCGTGAAGAAGTTTTTTCATGGTCGGCAACGGAAGAGTGACACCTCATGTGCTGCATAGTATAAAAGCAAATTTATTCTATAACTTCCTTTATATTCCAGCCTCTAAGCGTAGTTGAGAAGGTGATCTTCGATTACCGCGTGTATGGGATGACGGTGTTTCTGCAGCGGGCGCATAAACGGGTTAAAGGTCTCGTCGACAAGGAGACGTGGAAGATCGAGGAGTTCACTGACTACGGCGCGATCACTAACCTCGTGAGTTACTCCACATACTGATTATTGCTAATTGTTCTTATTATTTTGTATCGATCGATTCGCTATAACTTGTAGGGTTAATTCACAATATTTCAAGTATCTCGGAAACCACTCTAACAATTTCGAGTAAATTATTCTGGATGGTTTTTAATCAGGGGTATTATTGGAGGAGCCAATAGATTTCTAGAAAGCGCAAAAGTAGATCAACTCCTTAGACATAGCATGAATTTTTATTAGGTACCTTACATTGAATTAAATTGAATAAACATTTTATTTCCTATTATATTATAAAATTTGATTAGTTGCATAAGTGATTCAATTTTAGATAAATGTAAAAATTGACCTATGTTATATGTCGCTTTGGGTATCTATATGACATGTACTGACTGTACAGTACCTACACTGAATAAATAAATAAATTATCAGGTCAATTGAGAAGATTAATTATGATCTAACAAGTAGAGGACATTTAATATAGTATAGTGTATTCTTATTGCAGCCACATCTATTGGAAACATACATGACCGAGGCATTAGGATCGATTCATAAGTGTGTGTACACAAGCGGTCGGCGAGAGTCGCCCCTGCTGGTTCCAGGCAGCGAGCCTTCCGCCACGTTGGAGCGGCTCGCACAGCAGGCGCTGCTCGCATACGTGACCGTGCTGCACGACCACGCGCTGCGACATGCTGATCAGGTAACGCCACAAGCGGCTTATTTTAGGCTCCTTGTACATGAGCGGCACCTTTTTTTTTAACAGCAGAGACAACTGCAGCTGTTGATACATGTCGACGGTAGCCGTCGACATGTCAGCGCCAAACATTTGCGCCAGCTGTCGTCGGCTATCTTTGTAAAGGAGTTAGTTGCAATATAAATTCCATATAATAAACACTGTTCGAATTGAGCAAAATATTAGATTTTTTTTCAATGAATATGCTAATATTGATGAGCTAACCGCTATTTTGATAAGCTCACTATCGCGCTTTGATACTATAACGCAAAGAAATTCAGTTGAGCAAAGAATAGCTACGACATTGAGGTGAGTAGGTTTTTTTATATATCCTCTTTATTTCTATTATTTTGTTGCTGTATTTTTGTAGTTAGAATTTTAAATACAGGAATTTTCTTTTACTGGCACAACAAGCAATATAACATCAACTTCGTCACTCGAGCTTTTATCGCCTTTGTCGCTGTTATATACACGCGATGCATGCACACTTCTGGACCATTTGCAGTCTACTGACAAAATGGCATCGCGGCACGCTACAACTGCAACCGTCGACGGCTGACGCCGACTCGTGGACGGCAAAGTCGCCGTGTGTTGGCTGCTGCAGGTGTCTCTGCCGTTGGCAATTGGGCCATTAAGTTCTCAATAGACTTTACTTCTTACTTGAATCGATCCGGTGATGAGGCCGGTGGTGGAGTGTTTAGCAATGGATACTCAACACCAAGGCTTGATTCCCACACAAGTCAAACATTTGTGAAAATGAACATGTTTGTTTGTCGTAATTTAGGTGTTTTTAATGAAAGGTAGGGCTCATCAAAGCATCCTGACTTTGGAAATACGTCCACTTCACAGAAAACGCCATCCAAATAACAACGCCCTGGAGGGTTGTTGTGTTCCTGCGAATGAGTCAGGTTACTAGTGTACTAACACGATAGCTCTTAAAGAGTTATCATGTTAGCAGCAGGTGTGCGAACGTTCGTGCGCTACAGGAAGTATTGCAATCGTTCATAGGGTACGGTAATCACTTTACGCCCGGTAAGCCGTATGCCTCCCTGCTTTTTATAAAAAAAAAGAACCAATGGGTCAAATTCATAATTACAGTAACTGAATCAAATTTTTAGGAGTTCAGTCGGTCGTTAGGAAATTTTTAATAAAGAAAATTTCAATTTTTGCTTGCATCCCAGCGTCTTTGTTAGTAGCAGGTATGGCAATGCACGAGCGATACTTCCCGTGTAACCACTTTACATCAGTAGGTCCGTATTTTTTTTTATACTGCGTTGGTAGGCATACAAGCATACGGCCCACCTGATGTAAAGCGGGTACCGTAGCCTTTTAACACTTGTAATATGTTAAGTATCACTCGCGCGATGCCTCCTCTGCTGCTTACACAGCAACTCCTTGGGGGCTTACTGATGACCTCACCCGTAACCGCCCCCCCTCCCCTCCCCTGCCCTTAGGCAGTTGTTGTGCTTTGATGCGCCCTACCTCTCGTAAAATCAGTATGATTGTACGCCACCCGACGTTGTATAAAAAAACCAAACTAGTGTGACGCACCTCTCGCCGTCGACGGCTGGGAGTTCATTCTCATACACTGGGGTCGCAATGGTCACGTACTGTGCGGTTCCAAAGAAGTTTTCTACCGAAAACTCTACGTTATGGAATGAGTTCCCTGTCGGGGTTTTGCCTAGGTACTACAGCCTGGGGTTCTTCAAGAAAGGCGTGAGGTTTTTACGCAACGCAAGAATGACACCCCTGGTGTTGCAAATGTCTATAAACTACGGTAACTGCTTACCGTCAGAACGACCGTACGCTTATTTACCACCTTAGCATAACAGTTGCGTAGTAAGTTGTTTTGTTCACCGCATAGCAGGAGTTCAACGTGGCGAGCCTGTCCCTGGCGCTCGAGCAGCGGCTGGAGGAGGCGGCGGCGGCGAGCGGCCGCAGCTGGCAGCAGCGGCTGCTCATCGCCGGCGCCAACGCGCACTACACCCGCCGGCTCGTTCTCAACAACATCGCCACAGCTTTTCACAAGTAACATTCAGTTTAGATTTTTTTTAAAGTGCTGTTTTTTTTATAAGCCGAGGGCGAAATGAGCATGTCACCCGGTAAAATACATGTCAATAAAGTTTTTTTTTATACCACTGAGGTGGACCATACACACAGACAAACATTTGTGTGTGTGTGGATGTTTTTAACAGTGTAATGTTAAAGCAGGACTGTAGCAAAATAATTTCGAGGGTTCTTGTGTTTCTGCGTTACTAAGAAACCACGGTGGAAATATTGCTTTAGCAGTGGAGGTAGCAAACATAGCGACGATAACCGCTGTTATATTTTTCGTTCGATGTTGAATACAAAAGTGTGAAGGGGCATGGTTGTCTACTTTAGGTTTTTTTTTTATACCATTAAGGTAGCAAAGAAGCGTACACTCAGACCGATTGGAAACAGTACCGTAACCACACAAAGGTAAAACTTAGGGCTCGATACGGTAAGTTTAGGTTATTACTGCTCTAGTAGCAGAGAGCAGAGGAGTGATAGCCCAGTGGATAAAGAGTCAACCTATTAACCGCCGGTCCTTGGTTCTAATCCTGACATGGTTGTGTACCACTAAATTCGTGTCCAGCCGTTTCAGAGATTAGCCGGAACAATCGGACAGACAGGCAGACAGACAAAAATTGTAAAAATGATCATTTTGGTATATGTATCGTGTATACATCCATTTGCATTTAGTAAAAAGCGGTTAATTTAATATTACAAACAGACACTCCAATTTTATTTATCTGTATATATTACCAGTTGCTCGACGATGAAAACATCGTGAGGAAACCCGCACGTTCTATTAATTATATTACAAAAAGACCTGTAACCTAAAAATAATAAGGGCCTGGCTTTTCTTCTGGGTTGTCGAGGTCCCACGGCAGTCGCTCCAAGTCAAAATCTGCATCTTCACCGTACCAAACAAACGCTAAGGTTTAGGTGGTGGACCCCGCCAATCCTAATGTATTAGGCAACGAGCTAACGCTAGGAAGAAGATGAAGAGCGTGTGTAAATTTAGGATTGTTGACAATTCTCACGGCTCGTCTCTGAACCAAGTCATGTGACTAGTTTGTATCCTACATTACAAGCAAAACAACCACTCGAATACATACCACCACCACATCAATCCTCACTCATCCCACTGCAGGTATATGGGTCTCCCTTCAACCGAAGGGGTTTAGAGCATACTCCACCACGCTGCTCAAATGCGGATTGGCGGAGGCCAGTGTTTTCAAGCCGCTCGAGGGCCACTGACTTAGCTTAACGACTGTCATCTATGTACAACAGCCGGAACCGACGGCTTAACGTGCCCTCCGAGCATGAAGAAACTCGAGATAGGAAACCCATCCATAGACAGGCTGCGGTCGACGTTGCTTAACTTGCGTGTTTGGTTAGAATGAAACGCGCAACGGCGCCATCGAGCTCTTACTCGAATACATACAGTAAAAAAATTAACTTATTGTGTTATCATTTCAGCTTTGGCTTTCCAAAACCAACGCAAGCACTAGAAGCGACGACGGAGGCTCTGACTAGCCTAGAGTCGAAGATAGTGGAGACGTACTTGGAGCACAAAGGCGACCCACTGGTGGGCACCATCGAGCCCAGCATGTACATGGGCCGACATCACACCGATGACAACACGCTGCCCGACGACGCGCGCCCATACCTCTACGAGATCATAAACAATCTCATCGCCGTGCATGCTGAGGTTTGTCACATTGCCAAATATTTTTCAATTCCCGAAGACACGACTATGATTATCCAGATTATTTGAACCAGAGTACTAAATCAGGTACGGATACGATTAGAACTCCATCAATTGCATATACACGTGAGTAGCGAACCCACTGAACAGTGGCGGCGCTACACGAAACGTGGATGTCGGCGACATCATCCTTGCGAGGCACACGTGAACGTTTTGGTTACTCAGCTACTGAATGCTGGAATAATTTGCCACCCTCTATTCGTGAATCAATGTTAATAGTTTCCGGTTGAATTAAAAAATATATCTACTATAGTACCAAAAATTGCAGGAGCCACCAGTATTATCAGAATTTGAATAAGAATATGAATAAGAATATGAATAAAAAAAAGACAACACGCGTCAACCCTCAGTGGTTTATAAAATGCATTAATATTGTTTTTATAAAATGTTTATGTAAACTGGTGTAATAAATAAATAGTTACTAAATACAAAATTTACACATACATAATTTTTATATATTATATTTTTCTATTTTATACCTATATATTGTGTGGTTATGTATATGAGTACATAGCGGTACATTTGCAAAATTATATATACATATATGGATATTACATTATGGTCACATCTCGTCTCACGAAAGGTGTGTCCACTGAGAACCACTGCTGTGGCTTTTAGTTGCAGCATATACCGAGTGGACGCTATTTATCTACACTAATATTATGAAGACGAAGATTTTAATTTTTTTGTGTTTGTAATGAATAAACGAAAGAAAATAAATGACCCATATTACTAATTTCTGGTGGACAAAGTCGCGTGCAAAAGCTAGTAGTTTATAATTTGTATAACCTTGTAATGGCAGAAGTAATATAAGTTTTAAGCTAGATGAGTGCCTTAAATTTAAGCTAAATATTGTATGTAGTTCTAACAAATACACGATTTTCTTTCTTTATTTCCTCACATTTTTTAGGCAGAAAGTAAATGTTGCTAATGAGCTAAAGTACGCACTAATAATAATTATGCACTAATTTTATTTTACAAGTATAATTAAATAAATTATCAATAATGCATAGTTACTGAAAACATTAAAATACTAAGCATTAAACATGAAAATAAAAAGATGTTTAACATAATATTTTAACTGAGCTATTGTAGCAACTTATTTTGTGTACTTCCGTCACCAGTTCGTTCATCGAACTACCGCCGGCTAGCACCCACCCACTACCCAGTTATGACAGCGACGGTATGCACCTACCGTTAATAGATGGCTCTTTGTCGACTCTGCAATACGTGTTTCGCCTCTTCACGAGTCATTCGCAGGCGCTGTAGATGTTAGTCGTTAGATTAGTTGTAGTATAATATGGGTGCCGGCCGGCGCAAGTTCACTTGAACTAAAAGGATGACTCAAAGTAAGCGAAGCTTGTGTTATGAGTACTAGAAAAGTGGTCAACGTAAAAATACATACTAAATATATATAATACATAGAAAATACACAGACCAAGATAAATAAATATTCATGCACACAAATGTTTGTCCTGTGTGTAAATCGAACCCACGAACATTGGTGTCAAAGTAGCGTAACAGCGCGTTTCACCACTGGCCACGTCAAATATATCCAATTGTTAACAAAAAATAATAATTTGTTTTAAAATAGAAGCTTACTTTCGGCCGGTAAATACGAAAGAATTGTACTTTTGTTAAAATGTTATATGGATGATAAACATTTATTAGGCCATTACAGCCGTCCAAAAATTGCCATAGCGGACGGTATTTCACGTCCACAAGGCGGGGTATTGGTAAAGTTTTCAACTAGCAATAATCGCACCTCGGATTAACCTCATTGGTTACGATATTGCCTCTGCGCAAAGTTAAATTCAATTGTCATCTCACTGGCGGGTGTATGATTTAGAAATAAATTTTGATAGCGCGATTTATTTTGGCAGGTAGCGCCATCTAGTATAGCAGTGTTACGATATTTTTTTAAATGAAAAGGATGCGTACTATGTCGTCATTACGTTAGCATTATAATTATGTCATATTGATTCGACAACATAAATTATTGAAATAAAGTATGTATACATAAATTAAGTTACTTTTTAAATAACTTATCTCGTTGTATTGTCTTAGGGTTTCGTTATTGTTATACATTGAATCAACTTATCTCGTTCACAACAAATATAGTTGGTATGAAAGAGATTAGTAATGCTACTATAACACCAAGGCATTTATTTGTGTACATGAACGTGTCTTTGTCTTGCACTGGATGTTTTTATAGAATTAGCATGATTGGGAAAATCCTCCAATTCACAGGAATCCGCACCGCTATTGCTAATTGAAAACTTTACCAATACCCCGCTTTATGGATGTGAAATACCGTCCGCTATGGCAATTTTGAACGGCTGTAATGGCCTAATAAACGTTTCTCACAATACTGTAATGAATTCAACGAAAATACAAAACCCCAGCGCGTAACTTGACCTAAAATGTCGATCGGCGGCGCAGGTGTACTTGATTGGAAAAGTATTGTCACTTTATAATTTCAAACATGTATATTGTTGCACACGTATGTATTGTATGAAAGACTTAAAATAGTAGGTATATGAAAATATTTAGTTTATATTAAATAAAATATGAATGTTTAGTCTTTATTACTTATTGACATGATGTAATTATTGAATGTTACGGAGCTAGTACAGGGACCACGATTTGCAGCTACATCTTCTGTCTGATAAGAAATATGCTCCTTCACTACTGCTGTCATCAGTATCTCTAGCTCATACAATAAATTCATCTGTCATTTCGTCAATGATATGGTCGCTTTTAACATACGCTTCTGCCCTTTAACTTTGTCATAATCTAACTCGCTAGAATTAACATATGACTCATCGGTACATATGGTCTGTTCCGTCGTCGAAACCTACTGTAGTAATTTTTGTACATCATTTATTCTCAATAATCGAATAGCTGATGTTGCAATTAGAATTTATCGGTTATTTTTAAAAGTGTAAGTAAAAACCAAGTTCTTAAATCTAATGTGACGAATATTGCCTTTTCAGAACCCTGAAAATTAATATCAGCACGTAACTTTGTACGAAGTTTACTCAGCGTCGGTAATTAAATAAATAAATAATAAATAAATATTGTGGGACAAATTACACAGCGCCATCTAGCTCCAAAGTAAGCAAAGCTTGTGTTATGGGTACTAGATAGCTGATATTTTTTTTTTGTAAATACATACTTATTATACATAGAAAATACCCAGACCAATACAAACAGAGATGTTCATGCACACAAATGTTTGTACTGTGTGGGAATCGAACCCACGAGCGTTGGTGTCAAAGTAGCGTAACAGCGCGTTGCACCACTGAGCCACCGAGCTTGTCAATTCTTTTTCGGTAAGGTGGAAATTGTGAATACACTTATTACACCTTTATTAAAATCGTCAATGCCTGTGACTGGTATTGCCCGCCGTCTTTTCTGACCAGGGGTCCTATACGATTATAAATTATGATTGTTCGTAAAATTCTTTTCACTTCTGAAAGCTATTTCTGTACCTTCTGTTGTTTTCTTTTTTGGTTGTATTGTATATTCCGAAAAAAATAAAAATACTTTCATAATTCACAGACTAGTTCTGTTAGCAGTATGCGTTTTTATTACATACAAAGGTCCGAAGTGTCTATTGTTGAATTCAATTCGGAGCAGGTAGTTTTCAGAGCAGAATGTCCTCATTGAAAAATGTCTGTAGCTTAAAACGGAATGGGAGCAAAACATCCACTTAAAAAGCAAGTATTTATTATAATTATAAACTTCTCTTCATACTTTCACGCGCTTAGAACTGTGTAGCTTTTAAACATTTCTTTATTATGCAAAATATATATGGTCTATTACATATTAAATATAACAGCTGCACTGAAAACATCATTAATACGGTGCATAAAGACGGTTCCGAGGACAATAAATTACATTCAAACTTCGGACATATGCACTTTAGTTTAAATTGATTTTATGTACATTCCTTAAATTTTTGTATTAATATAAAAGGCGGTAGTTTGTTGTAAGCGCTAATCTACCAGTCGGGTTTAAAAAATATAAAGCATTTGATAGCTCAATTCCTGAGAAAAGTTATATATATAGTCTCCAATATCACGATACTTAGAAGCCGAACAAAAGAAAAGAAAGTAAGTAAAGGCGGTTTGTTTGTGGTTTTAATTGAATTTCATGTTACACGAATACTCACAAAATCATTAACAACGTGGATAAACATACATCCAACCCACGCACCAACCACCACCTGATGTAAAGTGGTTTCCGTAGCTAATGATCGCTTGCATTAAATATCGCTCGCGCGACGCTACGTCTGCTCTTAACATAGCAATTCCTCGGGAGCTTACTGCGGTAGCTCACTCGCAAGAACACAATCGGGGAGTTGCATACACACAACCCACGAGCCTTGGTGTCAATGTGGCATTACTATAGAATTCGTCACCGACCTCGTGAATAAAATTAATTTTGAAGGAAAATAAGCATTATTTATTAATTGTATGCATGTATATCTTCACGCCAGGACCCTTGCGGGGTAGGCAGAGAGAACCGAGCGCCATAAGCCGCAGTCCTTACACACTTCACTCGCTTCTCTAAAGTTCATAGCTCTTTTCATGCACGCTCGCCGGTTCCTAGGGCTCCTGACATCACCTTCTAATAAAACACGACCAATTTGGTCATGGCAGGTTAGTCTTCTACATCCTTCTACTTTCGCATTGTATATCTGTTTCGTCATTCTTTCATCCTCCATTCTTTCTACATGTCCGAACCAACAAAGCATGCCTTTTCTTATCTCACACCGACACTCTCTTTCTTACGCCATCACTACGAACGCGGTCAGCAAGCGTTATGCCATAAATTTTTCGGCCGCATTTATTCTACTCATGCTCGCTCTGTCAAACCCAGCTTTAACTTCAAAGACAAGCATTTGTGTGCATGAACATGTCTGTTTGTATTAGTCCGGGTATTTCTAAGACAGGTAGGGTGCATCAAAGTAGCCTGTCTGGGAAAGTGCCTCCACCTCACAGAATAGGCCAAATAACAACTCCCTGGAATATTCCTGCGTGTGAGTGAGGTCACCAGCAAGCACAGCTAACACAGCAACTCCTTAGGTTAGCAGCAGAGGTGGGATGGCGCGAGTGATACCCACTTAATGTATTACTAGCGTTCATAGGCTACGGTAAGCACTTTACCGTATACCTCCCGACGTTGTATAGCTAATACTATGGTTCAAATGCACTTAGGAAGCAGTGAGCTGTAGTTATAATGCTTACATAGTGATGACAAAATAAACGCATCCTTTTTGTTAAATAAAATTTATCGCAACACTTATATACTAGATGGCGCTACCTGCTAAAAGTAAATCGCGCTATTAAAATTTATTTCTAAATCATACACCCGCCAGTGAGATTATAATTGGAGTAACTTTGCGCAGAGGCAATATCGTAACCAATGAGGTTAATCCGAGGTGCGATTATTGCTATTTGAAAACTTTACCAATACCCCGCCTTGTGGACGTGAAATACCGTCCGCTATGGCAATTTTTGAACGGCTGTAATGGCCTAATAAACGTTTATCATCATAATATTGTAATAATTCAACGAATGTTTTCTTTCGTTTTTTACTGGTAAGCTTCTATTTCAAAACAAATCATTTTTTGTTTTGTTAGTAATTGGGTACACAGATTTCAACTTTAATGTGGAATATTATAGACTAAAATACGTACTATGTCTTATGATTACGAATATGAGTAATTCTGAAGTATTCTGTATACTTTTTTATGCACTTAAGGCTTACGAGTATCAGTAAGAATACTTGATACATGACTATTCAGGACTTATTTAAAATCCGATTTCGACTAAACATAATACATGTAGCTAAACGATTAAGCGTCTGATGTGGGGTTTGTATTTGAAGTACATACATTACATATAATAATACCTCTTTGATTGAGAACACGGTATTTTGCCGACTAAAATTATTACTTATTAGCTAATAAAGCTGCCTTAGCATCCTTTTTGAAAAGCATTTTATGCAATTTGCCGTCGTCGCTAGAACTTTTTAGTCGCTGTGCCGTCTCTCAATTTCTATTCAATGTGGTTTGTCACGACCACCTAACTAAGAAAACAATTGTATCACTACAATATGCACGTATGACTACAATGAAGTAAATTACAATATTATACACAAATATGTTCGGCACATTTTTTCATGTACACTTTAAAAAGTATTCTGTATACTTTTTTATGCAATATTGTATTCCAGGCTCATAAAGTATGGGGATAGTAAAGGGTTCGACAACTCCATTGAGCCCGAACTACAGGCCTTATTGTTAATTTATAAGGACTTCATTAGTTATTTACTTACTTCCGTCCTACAAGTACCTTTTTTATACAACGACAATACCTGATGATATGGTAATTTCATATATAATTATATAGTCATAATAGCGGAATCGCTGCAGGATCTCAGTCGAATGCTAAAAGACCTCAATCTTGCTTCTCTATCCGTGGGGCTAGGGATGAATTTCGATAAGACGAAAGCTATGTATAACCAGTTAGTCGTTCCTAAACCGGTTGTCATAGAGAATGCAACTATTGAAGTGGCTAAAGACTACGTCTACCTCGGGCCGCCACACAGTTCGGCCGGGGTAACTTCAACAAAGAGATCTATAGACGCATTCGACTGGGCTGGGCAGCTTTCGGAAAGCTTCGGCACATCCTCACTGCACGAATACCTCAAAGCTTGAAGACTAAAGTCTTCATTAGCACGTCTTCCCAGCAATGACCTACGGTGCAGAGACTCGGAACCACTAAGGTGGCAAACAAGCATACGGCCTGCCTGATGGCAAACAGTGGCCGTAGCATATGGACATTTGCAACACCAACACCAAGGGTGTCACTCAGGCATTGCCGACCCTCTAAAAACCTCTTCACGCCTTTCTTGAAGAACTCCATGCCATTGTAGTCACTCGGCTGGGAGCTCATTCCACAGCTTGAGAATTCTCGACAAAAACTTCTCTGGAATCGCACAGTACGTGACTATTGCGGTTCCAGCGTGTGAGGGTGAACTTCCCGCATCGGCGAGCGGTGCGGCTATAAGAAGTAGCTGTCGGCATCCTATCGAACAGTTATTCAGAACACAACCTGTTGTACAATCGGTAGAACACACAAAGAGAGGCAAAGCTCTCCAAAAACTCAAGGGTTTCAATACCGTGTGCTAGCTTAGGATCGTCGACAATTCTGTAAAAAAAAAATTGAAAATAAATATAATAAATTGTATCAGGTGGACAGCGTGTGCGGCGTGTCATCAGCGAGATACGTACGGAATATCTGCGAGACTGTGTGCGAGGAGCTGGCGCGGCTGGCGGTCAGCGCGCCGGCAGGGAAATCTCGCGCGGCTGCCTTCCAGGCGCGGCTCGAGTACACGTTGCTCCATGCCGCCACCGCCGCGCACCTCACCAGGCAGGCCGAGTGAGTAGAGAGGGTATAGCGAACGTGGAGACGGAGGAAGAGGCCGCCTTTCAGACACGGTTCGAGTATACGTAGCTTTTTTTTATGCAACGTTGGTAGACATTCAAGCATATGGCCCACCTGATGTAAAGAGATTAACGTAGCCTATGAACGCTTGCAATACTTGCAATAGTGTCACTGATGCCACCTCTGCTGCTAGCACCATACGGGCTGCTTTGATGCGCCCTATACTACTGTTACTTTACATAATTAAACCAACAAGAAAATAGAAACTATATATTAATACTAACACTAGTTTCTTAAGATACTTTGTTACTAACATTTTATGGGCGTAATGTCTGAAATAAAGGATATTATTATTATTATACCTCTCTTAAATATGACCAGACCAAGAGATACAGACATGTTGGTGCACACAAATATTTGTCCTGTATGGGAATCGAACCCACGAGCGTTGGTGTCAACATAACAGATCGTTTCGTCACTTCGACACCGAGCTCGTCAAAACTGCACGTTGACATTGCCCCACATCTCACCAGACAGGTGAAGTGAGAAAATAGGGCATAGCGTACGTGGAGACGGAGAATAAGGCCGCTTTCCTGGCGCTGTTCGAGTAAACACTGTTCTGGTTGGCGGGATTTGTAAAAGGAAGGTACTTACTTACCCAGCCGCGGCTAATGCCTAACATTCGTCAGAGCCTCGTTAGCCAACTGGTCTTTGGGTCTAAAACTTGCGTGTCACTTGTACCCTTGTTCGTTATTATAGATTTATTAGCATAGATATTTCTTTTAATGATTGTTGTCTGATTGTTACAGAAACTATCTGATGGAAGCGCTAGCTAGCATTCCACCTCTAGAAAGCGAAGAAGATAAAAAGTAAGTTAATTCCACCTACGTCACGTCCACCCACACATTGGATGTGTATTCAAATTCGATCTCTTCTCCACATGCTTTGTCTCTTTAATTTATTTGGATAGCCAACAGCATAATTACATTGAATAAAGATACATAAAATGTTATAAACAAAGCCATTTATAGGCAATCGCAGATAGATTATACAATATAAAGGATGAAAAAAAGAACCAAAGATCACATCGATATTGGAGATAATTACAGTTTTTAGGTTATTATATTGTATAGATTGTTAAGTGTATGCATCAGGAGGAGGTCCGAAGAAACATTTGGAATAGATGTGTCTTATCGCTGCCGTCTTAGTGTTAAACAAATTTAAATGGTCATGTCATTTGCACAAGTTGTAAAAGAATTTGTTACCCTCATAAAGAATGAGTTACAACGATAATTTGTGGTGGCACGCTGAGCAGCGAGGGGCTTGTAACATCTACTGGCGGCCCTGCTGGGTCAACGAACATTGATATTGTTTTATAAAGCATGGCAGTCTACGTTGCTAGATAAAATTTTAAGGAGATAGTTAATGTCAGCAATTTCTAGTCTTTGGTAAAGTGACAAGAAATGATCTTTAATCATTAACTTTAATCTTTAACAAGGTTATCATTTTTTTCAGGCGAATGGATACTATAGTGGAGGGTCTCAAGAAACGAATGGAACTTCAGTTAGCGAGCCTTAATTGTAACATGGAGACTATTTAACATAATGTTGTTGTTTTATATTCAATATAATTTTATCATTAAAATTATCATATAATTTATGTTATTTATCGCTAGTGCGTGATTATTTTGTATACATATGAAATTAAGCAATATAATTAAATTATTCTATAAGCAAGACGCCATTTTAATTATTTAAAAATTTCTTTACAAATAATAAACAGATTTAAGTGTTAAAACAGTGCAGCATGTTCAACTAATATTATTATAGTTCTGAATCAAAAACAAATACATTGTAGTTAAAGGGTTTGTTAATATTTTTTTTTATACAACGTCAATGAAAATTAATACATTTTTTTATACCACCACAAGGTGCCATAAAAGCATGCGGCCTGCCTGATGGTAAACTGTCACCGTAGCCTATGGACATTTGTAACACCAGGGGTGTCACTCATGCGATGCCGACCTTCTAAAAACCTTTTCGCGCCTTTCTTGAAGAACCCCATGTCATTGTAGTCCCATGGGAAAACCTCGGCTGGAAGCTCCTACCACAGCGTGAGAGTTCTCGGAAGAAACTTCTCTTGAACCGAACAGTACGCGACCATTGCGGTTCCAGCATGTGAGGGTGAACTCGCCGCGCCGTCGGCGAGCTGTGTGGTTATAAAAAGTGGCTGTCGGCATCATATCAAACAATTAATCAGAACACAACCCGTTGTACAATCGGTAGAACACACAAAGGGAGGAATAAAGAAAATAAAATAACACAAAAAAAAGTACATTAAAGGAACCCTTCGGAAAAATAGACAGATCTATTTTTCTGAAATGCTGAATATTATTTCTTTGTCGACTGTTCGCTTTCAAACACTTTTTTTTTCTATTTTTAGATAACATATAGCAGATCTTCAAGGTATACTCAAATTATTAGGAAAATATGCGGTGACCATTTGAAATGGGGCGTAAAAATATATGTGTATATTTTTTTTATGGAGCATAAAGTTATTCTCAAATTTCTGCTACATTTAGGACCGTGTTTCATACAAATAGGTTATATGTATATTTTGCTTATACTATACAGGTATTTGTGATTTACCTGGGCGGCAAGTTGGTGTAGTACTCGCGCCATCGTGGGCCCCGTCTCTGCCACCATCCGACGGAAGTACCCCTTCTTGTTCTGCAGCAATACGTGGGGATGGTCGAATTCCACCAATTTTCCAGCGTCCAATACTAGTATCTGTTACACAGATGGCGCCATCGTATTTCACGGAAAAAATTATAACGAAAGATAAACAAATGAGATGATATGGTGAAATATACACTTATTTTTTTATACATCATCATGTAATGTACTGCTGTTACCGTAACATATGTATATATATAGTATAGGAAATAAGTGAGGTAAATATAAAAATAAAAATCTTTATTTGCCATTGGACCCTCGCGAGCACTTAGGCACATGTCTTGCATTTTTAAAATAATCAAATGAATTAAGTACCTAATGAATTTGATTTACTAATTTCTCAGTTTACGTTTCTATTTCTTGAATTAGGTACCAGTATTTCGAAAATGAACATTGGCGAATAACAAATGCCGGAAGAAACTTGCCCAAATACGAATAGATCTTTTGTTTATAATAATAAATTTATGTCAGTTTAACAAAACAGTGATAATGATGAAGTCAAGTGATAAAATAATAATAGAAACTATATACATGTGCTGAATCATTTCTAGACGTCTATCTCCGTCAGATATTCATTCTTATAAGCTCTTAGAAAAAGTATTTATTTTATAATAAGCCAATGCCGCGATACGCGTACCAGCGTGCAACTTATTTTTGCATCTCAGATTTTCACTGAATTTTACTGAACATTACATTTTTAGGAACATACATTGTTTTCATAAATATACTGAGATGTAACAGTGAGGATATTTATTTCTTTGAACAATTCCAGTGATTTCCTGAAGCTCATGTTATAAACAGAGCAGTCTACGGTTGGGGTTAGTCATCTCGAGTTTCTCTGTACTCTGTAGGCACGTTAAGTATTATGTTTTTTCCATATGAGAATTAAGAGAGGTAAGCGCCTGAGCAGCCCTACTGAGAAAGTATCTCAGCCTTACAGAAAGCCGAAGAATAACTTCCTGGAGGGCTGTTGTTTCTGCTCGAGAGTGAGATAAGATTTTCTGCAAGTAGGTAAGTTCCAGAGGAGTTGCTGTGTGTGGCAGCAGGGGTTGTAGCTCGCTAACGACACTCCTTGTGTAACAAGTGTTCACAGGGTAGGGTAATCACTTTATATCAGGTGGCCCGTATGCTTGTATGCCTCGTGACGTAAAAAAAATAAATTAACTTACAGGTATTTTGTTAAATTTGATTATTACCTTATCAGAATCTATGACCGTGTTGAGTCTGTGTGCTATAGTGAGTACGGTGCACTCGCTGAAGTGTTCCCTGATGGCGGTCTGGATGAGGGCGTCAGTCTGCGCGTCCACGTTGGCAGTCGCCTCGTCTAGTACCAATATCTTGTCGTTGCGGACTATAGCCCGCGCTAAGCACACCAGCTGGCGCTCGCCAACGCTGAAGTTAGACCCGCCCTCGGATACTCGCTTGTATAGAGCACCTGAATTGACATCTTTCCATTACATTTTTGTTTATATGCTTACTTGATGATATTACTATATTGCAATTGGGGCAATTTTTCGGTCACTTGACTGAAAGCATATAAGGAGATCTTTTAGTCGCGGAGGTTGAGTATGTTCGTCTACCTGATTTTGATATTTATCGAGTAGGAGCTAGGTATAGACTGACTGGAGAAATGTGATCTCTGAATTCCGCCAGATACAAATTTTTAGTGTCCAATGGTCTCACAGGCGACCCTGGGTTCCGAAGCGAAAGCGAAATCGCATCCAGGAATAACGCTCACCACGTACCATAATATAATAATTACTAGTAGTGGGAGAATTTTGCCGCGACGCTAAATGCCGACAATAAACTGCAGGACACTAAAAATACGTCAGGTTTGACACAAAAAAAAAATAGTCTTTTAGAACAGTACCTATCTTGACGCCTCGAATTATTGGAAAGTAATGATTTTCATCAGACGCATATATATTAGCGATGGGGGGACGTTGCCACGCACAGTTGCCCCGTCTAGACGGTTGAGTTACTTCACTATTAGTAATTATTATCTACACTATGGTTATGGTTATATTAGGTCCGTAATCAATTCAAGTACTTATACCATTATTATCTATGCTGTTTCGAAATTACATTGCTGAAAAAAATGTGGGAGCGAGAATCAATAAAATATTTGAAGGCGATTTGGACTGCCCCATGGGAATTGTTTTTTTTTTTCCTTGCAAGTAGTTGTCCACATTGCGAAAAAAGTGGTAATCTGTCGGAGCAAGGTCTGGGGAGTATGGTGGATGTCGGGGACATTCCAATCTCGCAGCATCTCTAATCTAGCGACCGTCTGTCGTGAAGTGCGGGAGGTCTAGCGTTGTCCTAAAGCAGCAGTGGGCTAGAGCAATTGACCAGTCTTGGTTGTTGAATAGCGAGCTTTTCCATCGTGGTTTGTAATCGTTGACAATACAGATCTGCTGTAATCGTCTGGCCAGATCTTAAGAAGCTGTAGTGTATGACACTAGCACTGGTCCGCCAAATACTCACCAGTACCTCAGAAAAGCTGAGTCAACTTCGGACATTATTTAGCCGGTTCTCCTGTGTTCAACCACTGTGACGAGCGTTTCCGCTTGTCGTACAGGATCCATTTTTCTACTACGTACACCTATGGTACGTAATATACTACACATTACACGTGTATCGGGTGCTTTTGATTTGTACTTTTTAGAGCACATCGCCTACTTGATCGATAGGAGTGCATCAAGGGCGACCCCTGCCGACATCTCTACTCACGATTGCTGGATACACTTCTTTCGGAAAACTTTTGTCATTCATTCTTTGCAAATTTTAAAACTGTCTCAGCACACACTTTTCAATTTCTGTCACTCGTCATGTTGGCAAATCAAACCTCGCAGATTGTAAGTCGGTAGAAACTGAATAATAAAACTTAACTGAGAGACTGACACTACACAAATACTTACCAACGCCTCCACCTGACTGCAACTCTACGTTGTCCAAAGCTTTTAGTAAAAGTGCGTCTGAATACTGATCGAATGGATCTAAATTTTTCCTCATGGTTCCACTGAATAGCACTGGTTCCTTTAAAATACATTGAGGTAATGACAGACATATCACGGTTATTCTAACGACTAACACATGCGGCGCCGGAGAATGCCTCGGGGAGAGGCGAAATACGTGTCTCAGACGACCAGAGCAGCCAAGGCAGCAACGGTGGCGGGGGTATGTGGTTCCTGTTCTGATCGCGGGCAATCACAGAGACGATCGCAGCATGTAGTATGTGGGTGGCCGGTGCTAGTACGTATGAACTAATTGGTGGCGGAAGCACACATAGTTTAGACCAAATTGCCTTGTAATTATTACGGTGTTTCTTATACGTATGACGCATTGGTTATTAAGAAGACGTAGCACGCGCATGAATATTAAACGGATGCACATTTGACGCATACTTGTGTCAAATGTGCACCGTTACGAGTGAACAAAAATCTTTTGTTAATGTAATTTTCGATGGCGTGTATGTAGGAAAAAATTCGATGCAGAGCCACGGACGACCCTTCTGTATCAACTCCGGATCACAGTATGTTGATGAACACATGTATGGTTGTTTTTGTAGGGAGCCAATTATACACGGTGAAAAGGTGGATCAACATTTCTTCTAAAAGCGTACTGGATCAACCATTACACAGAATAGTTCATAATATATATATATATATATATATATATATATATATATATATATATATATATAACACTAACACAATAAAAATGGTACCTAAAAAAAATTGGTTGTCTGTAAAGACGGTTTACGGACGATAATTTTACGTGATAACGTCATAAGAAAACATTCAACAGTTGCCAAAACAGTTCACGTGTAGATTGTGCTGCCGCTGTCTCTCTACTTCTCGGACGCATCGGCCGATGGAGTGGAACAGAGATAGATGCGTCACAAGCCGAACGCTTCGGCCGATCGTGTCTCTCTATCGCTTGTTCCGCGCTCTCGCTTGCAAGCTCGGCTCAGGCGGAATGTGACACTTTTCGTGCGTGCAGCCGGCGTTCATCGATTTATAAGACCTTACCAAGTCAATAAAGTTTGTTTTTATATTAGCGCTTGTGATTTTATACATATAAAAAATAAAACAAAGTTATAAAAACTATGAACTAATTCAATGACAAAATCTATTCCGCTAACAATACCTGAGGAATTATAGACAGTTTTTCTCTCAAGTCGTGCAGGCCAATGGTAGAGATGTCCACTCCATCTATAATTATGCACCCCTCCAGATATCCCAGTCTGAACAGAGCTTGTATCACTGACGACTTGCCCGCACCTGTTCTCCCCACTATGCCAATCTGGAATAAGTGTAATAGTAAGGTCATACATGGCAGTGATGGTTTATAATCGACCAACTAGCATTAGCACGGTTCAAATCCTGGCATGTAACACTAAATTCGTGTTTTCGGATTTATTTACATAATTGCATTTTAATATTTGCTCGGCGGTGACGGAAAACATCGTGAGGAAACCCGCACATCCAAATTATATTTTGAAAGACGTGTGTCCTAACCTAAGAAAGGTCTAGTTTTCCCCCTGGGTTATGGAGGTCTGACGGCAGTCGTTCCATGTAAAAATCTGTATCTTCAACAAATCCTTAGGCTTAGGTAGCGGACCCCGCCAATCGCAATGGAAATGGGACAGCATTAAGAAGAAGTGTCTCCGCCTTACAGAAAACCGCAACCAAATAACAACTCCGTAGAGGGTTGTTGTGTTCCTGCGTATGAGTGAGGTCAGTAAGCTCCAAAGGAGTTGTGCTGTGTTAGCAGCAGATGTAGCATCACGTAGTGATACTTATTTATTTATTTATTTACCACATATATAAGGTATAAAGGCGGACTTAATGCTAATAGCATTCTCTACCAGACAACTTTATGGAAGAGAACATATACAGGAAATCTGTACACAAAGTAAGAAAGCAAATATACATACATAAACATTACATACATAATAACTGTATAATACACACGATAGTGTACATAGACATACTTACACAAACATATCAATCTGACGATGATTAATGGATAATGATTTTGGCAAATTGCCCAATAAGTAGGCATGGATTTTCTTCTTGAAACCGAATTTGTTGGAGATACCTCTAAGGAGATACTTAATATGTTACAAGCGTTTATGGGCTACGGTAACCGCGTCATCAGGTACGTCCTATGCTTGTACGCCTACGTTGTATAAAAAAAAGTGTGATACATATAATACTATGACTATTTTAGCGTTATATTTATGCGCACTCCGCTTAGCATTTAGGTTTATTTTAGGCAAGTATCGTAAGTGTTTAACTAAATAGGTTTTAGGTCTAAAATAGCACACGAATTATAGTCTTTTAATGACTGTAGGGAATTCAGCTAGTCCGATATTATATTCACCTTTTCGCGCGGTAATATGTCGAATGTTAACTTGTGTAAGACATAGTTTCCTTCTGGAGAATACTTGAGACTCAAGTTGTTGAAAGATATGGTTCCTTCAGTCGGCCAGCCTGCAGGCGGCATTTTATCGGGAGCCTGCAAAATAAATTAAGTAGGTATATTCAATGCCTATTATTGTTTAGTCATCCTTGAAGTAAAGAGAAGTTTAAAGAGATGTAGTGCGCATCAAAGCAGTCTGGGGAAGTACCTCTACCTCACAGAAAGCCGCAGCCAAATAACAACTCCCAAGAGGGTTGTTGTGTTCCTGTGTGTGAGTGAGGTCACCAGTAAGCTCCTAAGGAGTTGCTGTGTAAGCAGCAGAGGAGGCATCGCGCGAGTGATACTCAATATATTACACGCGTTAATAGGCTACGGTAACTGCTTTACATCAGGTGGACCGTATGCTTGCATGACTCCGGAAATTGTATAAAAAAAAGTAAAATTTAAGTCTTCACACCTCGATCTGAGTATCTGTAAGTACAACAAAACGGTTACTTGCTTAAATCTCAAGAGTTTTAATTAATGAATTACGTACGTAAGGGTTGTTTAATTTGATGCTCGCAGCTCCCTTCCACAACCGCACCGCTTATCGTTACCGTGGAATTCATCGTACGTTGCAAATGACAAATCAATAAACCACTTGACTGTACATGAAGGCAACTCGATCTCACAAAATGTTGTGTTTTTGCGCCTAAATATATCAGCGATTCGTGGCTACTGACTCACGGAAGGATATTTTAACCATTAAGCCGATAAGTGCCGCGATGTTGATCGTGAACTAGCCAATAAGAGCTGCGCGTTCTACTTTAGCCCCCGATCCGTAGCTGTGAATAAAGTTACTACGCAAAATCGGTTTCATCCGTCCTCTATATGTTATTTCCTTCATGTTGGAAACACGTCGGACGCGTTCTGTGCGGGTCCAGTGGGGTTTCCTTCTACAAGCACTCAGGTTGTGGGAAGGCCGTGGTTTTCCCAAGAGATTATAATATGGAGTTCTGTCCCACCACCTTCCCATGGCTCCACCGAATTCTCGATCATATGAGCTGAATCACGGCACTTGCTTCTCGTCGGCTCTATACTATGGGTTCTTCAAAAAGGGCGTGAAAACGTTTGTGTAGGGTGGGTCCCTGACGTTGCAAGTGTCTGTAGGTAGCGGTGCCATCTACTCAGCTACTTGCCATTAGATATGCCACAGATTTGTTAGGATTCTATGTGAAATTAAAAAAAAAACGGTAGTGGACATTTAGGTTTTATCATTAGACAGACCATTTCGTACAGACTATATCAATTTATAACTTCACGCCAAATCCCTTGTGATGTAGGCATTTAGAACCGAGCGCCACAGGACCCGGTCTTTACACACCTCATTCTCTTCTTTAACATTCGCAGCTCTCCTTATGCACGCTCGATTTCTAAGGCTTCCGCAGCTCCCACATATCCTACTACTACTTCGGTATTATGTACTTGACTGATATTATTTTGTATTGTGTAATAAGTAGTTTATTTTGTATACTGATTTTTGTAAAATTATTATTATTACTCCATACATTCTTTTATCATGTCATTTGTAAATGTTTTGCACCTCTTCCACAAAGTTTTTAATACGTGCCAATGATAAACTTGTATATAATCGCATATTTATTTATTTATTACACCAGTTTACATAAACATTTTATAAAAACAATATTAATGCATTTTATAAACCACTGAGGTTTGACGCAAATGCAATGATATCACTACATCAAGACACAGTCATGTAATAATTACCTACAATGTAAAATAAGAATAGTATAGAATAGTGCAATAATAATATATTGGAGTGTGTGTTATAATTATAAAGTTTGATTACATTAATATGTAATAGGTTTAATGATATTAAATGTAACTTAGCCTTACGTCAAACCAAGCCCCAAAACTGAATGTTTCGTCGAAATCCGTTTAGTGGTCTTCACAGAGGTAAGATACTTTCACAGAAAAAATATTTGTTAGTAATTAATAAATGGTATTAATCTCTTACCGATCTAAGATTTGCTTCCTGTGGTAACTTAGTATACTCCAGGACTCTTTCGACGCTGGTCATCTGGTTTTCCATTTCAGCTGATTGTCGCATACCCCATTGGAAGATGCCCGTCAGCGATATGGACTGGGTGATCGCCAGGCCCACGTGGCTGCCTTCCATATCTGTTTGCAACTGAGACCTTATTTTAAGACCACCTTTATGAGATTTGAAATACCTGTTTATTTTGACGCCTTAAGGCCCGTTATACGAGTATACTTGGCGCTGTAACGCGCATGGCGGAATTCAGCCACACGGGTCTCAACGGGGTAAGAATAAATTTTAAATACAGGTAAACTCTCTGATGAAGATATAAATTGTCGTTTGCATCTTAAAATGAACTAGGAAAAATTGTCTCTTCGTTATCTTCACAATTTATAAGAATTTTAAATAAAGGATAACATATGTTCGTCTGGTAGTTGTTCAGTAAAAACTTAAAACAATAATGTTCTAAATATATACTTTATATTTTTCTTATAACTTAGCCGTTTTTGAATGTAGAATATTATAGCCTATTTAGTCCGTATTTAATATATATCTAAATATTTTTCAGGATTTAATTATCCAAATAAATTGGATTGGACGTGTGACGACACCTGACACTGGCAAGGGTTTTATAGTCTACTTCGAGGAAATTTGACAAGTTTAACGTTACCAGAGAGGCTAAAACTAACCTAAAAGCAGACTGTGGCGAGAGCATAGGGCGAGCCAGTTCGCGATTCCACTACTCGAACAAATTCATTAAAGTGCTCACCTGTGACGCCGGGAATAGCTATTTTAAATGAGATCGCTAAGAAAGTAAATTTACCAAATTCTTCATGACCACTGGTTATAAAAATGACAAAAAAAGTGTACATTATGATTTTTTGATTTGACATAAGTATAACATTATTATTAAACATTATTTAATGTACATTTTTATCTCTCTCTCTCTTTGTTTAGTGACTCCCCAGATTTAGCAATTATGGTACGACTAATAGAAAAATTAGAATGATTGTACTGGTGGTCAAATTCTCACCAGTCTTCATCAAACAGCTGAAAGTGACGCAAATGATGAACATAAGGCAGATGACATCGAGGAAGTATCCAAAGGCGCGGCTGCACGTGATGAAGAGATACCAGGCGGCGCTGTGCAGGTCCTGGTGTCGATCGAACTCCTCAGTCAGAAGAAGCTGGGCGTCGAACGAACGGACGGTCGCCAGGCCAATTACCGTGGCGTTTAGGTGCCCGAACACTGGACTACGTGCTGAATGTTAAAGCAAGCTTATTATCAACATATCCTAATGCTTAATACACTAGGTACATGCTTACACTAGTAGATATTGACCACAGTAAAAAGATAAAAGCAATACCTAGTCCGGCCATAAGTTCTATTATAAATGAATATGCATTTATTTTTTTATGAAGTAATGTAATCTTAATACAACTTACATGTACCTATTTATGGAAGTCTTAGCAAAAAATAAAAAAAGATTTTATTTGAAATGGCCACTTTTGGCTTTGATACAGGCCTTTAATCTGTCTGGCCACGAATCTATGGATTTATGCACTGTTTCTTGCTTGTTGTAGTGCTCTTCAATCATGAAAACTTTTTCATCAATAAAGAGGATATGTCTATGCGTTTGGATCGATCCACTCTCTTCAACTGTAGGGATTGATTTAGGGTATGTCCCGTATATCGACGATAAGCGACGAGCTTCAGTTCTTGTTATATTATACGCGACAGAGTCCTAGCGGGTATCTTCATTTCTAGCAATAACTATTTTTGTATCCTAATGGGGTTTGGGTGCATTCTGGGTTTAACAGCATTAACAGTCTTTATAGTTCTAACAGCACACGATCGCCCCGAATTTTTATGGTCTTCAACAGAGGAAGTGTTGGTATATCTTTCGATAGTACGATATCAGTACAAACATACGGCTGATACCTAGCGTTTGAAGAGTCTTGAATATAACCGACGGCTCCACTTTGTGCAAGGCAATCACTGCAATCCTATTTTCTTTGACACCCTATTCCATATATTGTAATGTGATAATGAACACAAAAAAATATGTAAAACGGCGGAAACTCCAAAGAAGTTTTTAACATAATAAACGCGTTCCAAATTCAAAATAATTTAGCAGTTGAAAAAATAAAAGTTTCTACGTAACAGTATTTATGGCCAGACTAGTTACATACCTACTCGTAAAAGTTTGCGATTAATTTTATTACAAACTACATAAGCAAATGAACGGTTTTCTTGCAGAGGTTGTGTCCTATCGTAACTTAGTGCTGATTACATTTAAGTTAATAGGTGAATTTGTTTAAGAATGAGTTTTTAAGAAAAAAGGAGAATCATCAAATGCACTCTCGAATGAGGACATCTTTGTGCTGAAGAATTGCACCATCTCCTCCATATTTTCCCTGCGTTGAGTGTATGTGTATCCATAGTGTGTATTAAAGTTGATGTGACATATATGAGGTGACAAAACTGATATTACTATTATTTATATCAAATAAAATCAGAACTGTTTAAATAGATGTGCACTTTCTTTACTACCCGCATAATTTTTTTTTAATATAACAAAATTATTAAAAAAAAAGTTAGAGTCAGATGAATCCCGCTGTAGAGTCTATGTTTCAAATAAATCATAATCCTTACTGATTCCTTCCAACCTCTTAACAGCGCCTGTGGTTCGGATGTAAATGACTCGCAGTATGTAGAACATTATGACGGCGGTGATGATTGGTATTAGAAGGGTGGCATCCGTCAACAGTATCACCACAATAACGCCCACTAAATTCAGAATTATCTGGAATAAACATTGTATTGTATAATTAGAGAGTAAAATAATAAAGATGTCTTCCTAATGATAGCAGCATTTTTGGCACAAACCAATAAATCATTTGACTGCACATGAAGGGACCACGCGTACACGAAAATGTTGTGTTTTAACGCTTAAATATCTCAGCGATTCAAGTCTACTGACCAATGGGAGAATATTTTAGAACCAATAAGCCGATAGTGCCCCGATGTTGATTCGTGAACTAGTCAATCAGAGCTCCGCGATCTACTTTACTCCCCGACATGTAGCGGTAAATTGAGTAAGTACGTAAAATCGATCTCATCAGTTATCTATAATTTATTTCCTTCTTGGTTTTTGGGGACAATTTTATTAACCATTTGTTTGCCAGATTTTCCAGTATTCTTCTAAGGCGCTTCTTCTGAGGAGGAGGAGTAGGTAATACAAGCCCGTAGAGTCTACGGTTTGTATCAGGTGGGCCGTATTCTAGTTGTTTTTTTTACAACGTCGGGGGATACACGGCCCACCTGGTAAAGTGGTTAAAATACCTATGGTGTGGTGGTGGCTATGAATGCTTGCAACACAGGAAGTCTCGCTCACTCACTACCAACGCTGTTTCTAACACATACAACAACTCCTTAACAGATTATCGTAACCCCATTCTTTTATAGGACCTTAGCAAGCCTCCAAGGAGTTATTTGGCTAAGATTTTATGTGACGTGGACTTTCTCAGTTGGGCTACTTTGATGCGTATGCCTCCCATAAAAACATTCTGACCATGACAAACAGACATGTTCATTTATCCAAATGTTTGTCCTTAATGTATAAAAATAATATTTATAATTAAGTTTTAACGAGCAATTGAGGTGTTAAGTGCCTACGCAAGTCTTTCCAATCTTTCAATCATTCTAGATAATATCGTGTGGAAAACTGCACGTGCATAATATTTTATTTTTGAAAGCCGTGTGGCCAAATCTATGCAAGATCTGAATTTTCCCTTTGGATTGTGGAGGTCTGATGTCAGTCAAGTGTCAAATCAGTATCTTCGTACTAGACAACTGATAAACATACGTAAATAGATTTTTTTTTTGTAAATACATACTTATTATACATAGAAAATACAAAGACCAATACAAACAGACATGTTCATGCACACAAATGTTTGTACTGTGTGGGAATCGAACCCACGAGCGTTGGTGTCAAAGTAGCGTAACAGCGCATTTCACCACTGCGCCACCGAGCTCGTCGATCAATATCGAATCAATAGACGGCCTAACCAATTGAATATGGTTCCAATGAGTACCTAAGGCTAGTTATCCTGTCGATGGCCAGCGGTGCGATTGTAATGTCATCTTGAGAACATAACTACCAACTTGTTGGCGCATAGACCATACACAATACACATAAAAAGTAATTTAACTTGCCTGGAAACAGTCGATCATGGCCTGAGGTAGCAACTCGTCGACGGCTCCCATATCTTTACTGAAACGGTTGAGCACTCTTCCCGAAGGGTTAGCGTGGAAGAAGCTCATCGGAGACCACGATATGAACGCAAACATTTTGTCATGTAATCTGATAGATGAATATTGTAGGTGATGAAACTCAAAGAATAAATCAGTGGTTACTAAAGTAATATGAAACACGAGTCTGTGACCCATCTAAAAAGTAAATGGAGAGGAGTATCTATCTAGGGATAGGCAACTTTATTGGTATTATCAATAAACTCCTGAACCTCTAGCGCCACATTCTGATTTAGGTGCGTATATAAACTTTATTGTACACTTAACCTAAGAAAGGTCTGGTTTTCCCTCTGGGTTGTGGAAATCAGTATTATCGCTAAATCCTTAGGCTTAAATAGCGGACCACGCCAATCCTAAATAGGAAACGGGCTAACGCTAAGAAGAAGAAGATAATCTTAATTGTTCACGCCGCATCAGTTTTCCCGGTATGCAAGAGGTTTTATTGAATAGAATAGTGGCTGCAAAAAATGTGTTAAAAACTGTTCACAAGTTCATTCGGACAATCGTGTGTTCGAGAAAATAGCAAAGTAGCTATCTGATAAAAAGTTATGGCAGGTATCCGTCCCTCTTCATACAAATTGCCCAAAAATTCACAAAAGGCGTAATATCTGCCGAGACCTTCTCACGGTATGTTAAACCATTAGCGGATCATACAGTTACAGCAGTTTATTATTATATCAAAATAGAATAAAATTAACGAGATGCCAATAATAATTTAGAACTATGAAGTAGAGAGATATGTCAACCTGCATTCAGTCGAATTAGTTCAAGTTGGAAATTGGTTTATTTCCTAGCGGATATGACAACACCAAAAAATCTACTTTCTTTACTCTGATGAGCATAGTGGAGTAATCCGTTGTGAGAATTAAGTATATTATGTATATGTTTATACTTACTTAATTGATGATTTCATGCATAAAGAGAAGAACAAGAAGGCTCGAACGAGCGCTATGAATATAGTCGCCGTTGTGATCATTCCGAATATAAACACAAACTGATTTCTCGTGAGACCTTGTTCAGACCATATGAGATAGTCTAATGTGTCATCACCCGTTAATTGGTCTTCGACGTTACTCCTATGGGCGATAATGTTAACTTAGTTCAATAAAAACGGATATAAACCTTTCCTTGTTAACTGCAAAGGTCGATATAGCGAAACAAAACTAAACTAACCAAATTAATTGTAACCTCTAGGGCGATCGCCTCCGATGAAGTCTTAAAAGCCTTCTCGACTAAAGGCAACCGCCAGGTTGTGTTTAGTAAGTAAGAGTCTGACATAACCCGTACGGCCGACCGCAAGGGTATTCATGAGAATTCATCACCTCCTTTCCATCGGGTCTCGGAGAGGGTACCGCTCAGAAGAATGATTTAAATGCCGTGAATTAGTCCTAGTTTATGAAGTGCTTGGGGGTGCAGCGGTTAATAACGCGACTTTGACACCATCGCACATGGGTTCGATTCCCACACAGGACAAACATTTGTGTGCATGAATATGCCTATTTGTTTTAGTCTGGGTGTTTTAAGAAAGCTAGGGCGCATGAAAGCAGCCCGTCTGGAGAAGTACCTCCACCTCACAGAAAATCGCAGCCAAATAACAACTATTTCTGCAGGTGAGTGTTAGCAGCAGAGGTGGCATCGCACATATTACTCTATGAATTACAAGCGTTCATAGGTTACGGTAACGGCTTTACATCAGGTGGGCCGTATGTTTGTATGCCTCCCGACGTTGAATAAAAAAATCTTATATAGGTCGTCGTTTATGTCGAACGTAAAAAGAAGCGATATTGCAGACGCCATGATCATGGGATGACTATGCCTATAGCGGCGTCTGCGATAACAAAATAATCCATTTTTTATCTCAGCAACGTTATAAAGGTTGGGCAAAATCCATTTCAGAGCTCTCTGTCTTAATAATTTGTAACGTTTTATCCAATTGCCTACTTTGCACTTTGACATGATATTAAATGTCTTATGGTATTGCCAAATATAAATGTATGTATTTGTACTTGACATTTGATCCAACCTGCTTTGTGTGCTTCCGCCACCAATTAGTTCATGCGGCCTAGCGCCGGCCGGCACCCACCCACTACTGTTAGTGCGTGCATCATGCCGACGCTGCCATGGCTGCTCCGGTAGTCTCTGCCTCGGCTCCTGCGGTCGTCCGTCATCTAGAACAGAATCCGCATGCCCCCTCCACCACCGTCGCTGCCACGACGTTATACGTTACGTTTTTTTTTTACGTTTACGTTTTTTTTTTACGTTATTACGTTACGTTGTAGACGTTAATCGTAAGAATAAAATTCTTACGATTAACGTCTACAACGCCTGATGATGCCTCGTGGAGAGGCGAAACACGTGTCGCAGCGATGACCAGGCCAGTCGTGGCAGCGACGGTGGTGGAGGGGGCATGCGGATTCTGTTCCAGATGACGGCATGATGCACGCACTAACAGTAGTGGGTGGGTGCCGGCCGGTGCTAGGCCGCATGAACTAATTGGTGGCGGAAGCACACAAAGCAGGTTGGATCAAATTGCATGTAAGTTTGACTTTCGCAAAATAACGCCTGAATCTATTAACTACTTGACATTTGTCTTGTCTGTATTACATTCAATATGGCAGCTCCTAAACGAACGAAGCTTTAAATTTTAATCTAACAAAAATTCACCGTTCTTCCGAGCAAGGTAACATCACCCATAGGTATATACATACTATATACCTGTTACTAATGAACATGCATTTATTTTTGAAGTAATGTAATCTTCAGAATGCTTATACGTACATATTTATGGAAGTATCAGCAAAAAATCTGCGATAACAAAATAATCCATTTTTTATCTCAGCAACGTTATAAAGGTTGGGCAAAATCCATTTCAGAGCTCTCTGTCTTAATAATTTGTAACGTTTTATCCAATTGCCTACTTTGCACTTTGACATGATATTAAATGTCTTATGGTATTGCCAAATATAAATGTATGTATTTGTACTTGACATTTGATCCAACCTGCTTTGTGTGCTTCCGCCACCAATTAGTTCATGCGGCCTAGCGCCGGCCGGCACCCACCCACTACTGTTAGTGCGTGCATCATGCCGACGCTGCCATGGCTGCTCCGGTAGTCTCTGCCTCGGCTCCTGCGGTCGTCCGTCATCTGGAACAGAATCCGCATGCCCCCTCCACCACCGTCGCTGCCACGACGTTATACGTTACGTTTTTTTTTTACGTTTACGTTTTTTTTTACGTTATTACGTTACGTTGTAGACGTTAATCGTAAGAATAAAATTCTTACGATTAACGTCTACAACGCCTGATGATGCCTCGTGGAGAGGCGAAACACGTGTCGCAGCGATGACCAGGCCAGTCGTGGCAGCGACGGTGGTGGAGGGGGCATGCGGATTCTGTTCCAGATGACGGCATGATGCACGCACTAACAGTAGTGGGTGGGTGCCGGCCGGTGCTAGGCCGCATGAACTAATTGGTGGCGGAAGCACACAAAGCAGGTTGGATCAAATTGCATGTAAGTTTGACTTTCGCAAAATAACGCCTGAATCTATTAACTACTTGACATTTGTCTTGTCTGTATTACATTCAATATGGCAGCTCCTAAACGAACGAAGCTTTAAATTTTAATCTAACAAAAATTCACCGTTCTTCCGAGCAAGGTAACATCACCCATAGGTATATACATACTATATACCTGTTACTAATGAACATGCATTTATTTTTGAAGTAATGTAATCTTCAGAATGCTTATACGTACATATTTATGGAAGTATCAGCAAAAAAAAAATCTAATCGAAATGGCCACCTTTGGCTTTCCTACGGGCCTTTAATCGGTATGGCCACGAATCTATGGATTTACGCACTGTTTTCATGGGAAATTTAGTCACTGCTTGCTCCAGAGATTTCTTAAGAGACATAATGTCGGCGTATCCTTTGTAGTTCTAACAGCACGCGGTCGACCTGATCTTTTATGGTCTTCAACAGAGGAAGTGTTGGTATATCTGTTGATAGTATGGTAAGCCGTATGTTCAGCTGATACAAAGCTTTTAAAGTGTTTTGATTATGACCGACGGCTCCACATTGTGTGAGGCAATCACTGCAATCCTATTTTTTAACACTCCATTCCGTATTGTAATTTGATAATAAATACGATAAAAATATGTAAAACGGCGAGAAATTTAAAGAAGTTAGTTAGTAGAAGTTTACATAATAAACGCATTCCAAATTCAAAATAATTTTTGAGTTAAAAAAAAGAAAAGTTTCTATGTGCTTCGTATTTATGGCCAGACTAATTAGATTCCTAAGCGATAATCTAAGGACTCAGTGCGATTGTTTGACCATTACAGACATTACTTGACAGATGTAAACTATTCGCATTTGTTATGAAGACTTTAATTTTAGTTACAAAGAGTTTAATTTTGTTTAAATTAGTACACACGTGGTAGGTACATAAAATTTATCTTTCTGCACTCCTTCTTCATACCAGCTTTAATTATGACAAATCTCATGCTCCTCAATAAAAAAAAGATGCAAAGTTTTTTCTTCACGTATTAATATATAGATTAAACATACTGAAATCTTTTTGTCAAATATATTTATATTACATACATTACATTCGGGCCAAGATAAAAGGACATATTCATGCACATAAAAGTTTGTATATGGACATGCCAAGACTTCCCCACCATGACCAAATTGATCGCGTATTATCAGAAGGTGATGTTAGGAACCCTAGAAACTGGCGTACGTGCACGAGGAGAACAATTAAAGTTAAAAAAGCGAATGAGGTGTGTAACCAAGGACCGAATTATGTGCCGCTCGGTTCTCTCTGCCTACCCAGCAAGGGATTTGACTTAATAGATAAACGTTTGTCATGTACAGGAATCGAACTTACGACTCCTGGTGTGAAAGTAGTCGTAGTTGACCACTTGACCACCACCGGACTGACTTAAAGTTTTAAAGTTAAGATTCGTAACGTTGAAATTGCGGTTGTTATTTTACCATCGGCTTATCCAATAGTCGCAGGTGCTAGCACACATTTGCGCCAAAAGGAACATGAAGCAAACTAAGGAGACGAAAGGACAAGAGGCAGCCGCCAAGAAATATTCTCGGTAAACAGAACGGCCTACGCGGCCTGTCATCTGGAACTCAACTTCTGGCTTTTGTTCCTGAAACCAAATAATATTTCTAGTTGAATTAACTTGAACGTTTGTTCAATTGACCACGTTAAGGGATGTGAAAGAGTAGAGGAATAACGGACGTCAAATTTCATGTACCACGTACCATGTGCCATGCACGCAGTGTGGGATCCCCCACTTGATGGAGCGATGACCTCAAAAGACCTGTAGGAAGTCGAAGGCTTTAGTGGTTCTCTAGAGCTAGAGAGCCACTCGCCTCGATCCTGAAGGAAATCGAAGGATGTAGGTCTTTTGACGATATCGCTAAAGCCTATGTCCAGCAGTGGACTAATACGATGATGAAATTTCATAGCAGTTCCTTTAATCGTATCTTATCCCACCAATCTTAATGAATGAGGAACACGCTAGAAAGATGAATATTTATTAGAATTATGGCTGACGCAGTACCGTGTGTCTACAGTTACCTAATTCTATAACTTGATTTTGATGATAACAGATAAAAAGCACAATCAAACTTAAATTAGTTGTATGTGTTACTATGCAGATGGCAAATATACCTACATAATTACGTAATATGCGTGAAGAATAATATTTAATAATAATAATAGGTAGACCAAGTAGAATTGATTAAGTGTCCTGTAATGAAACGAATATTTTTCACATTGTGTATCATGTTTCTATTATAATATTTCTTTCTTTTACTTTAGAGTCATATTTCAATTTATTATGTACGCTAAAAAAAATTCAACATACCGGTATGCTTGTTTGAAATACGACAGATAAATTCCGCCTGTGCGCGCTTACAGCATTGTACGTCGAGGTGGCACCGAGCGACACAACGTCATCTTCACGTACTTCTCGAGGATTGCTGTCCATTAGTTGAATTATCTTCAGATCCATTCCCTTAGAATTAGTGGTTACAATATTAATTAAATTATAAGGCGTTTATTTTGATTACATTTGATGATTTGGTTATAGTAGAATAAAATGAATAAGTTACATTCAAATATGCCCAGGATCCTTCAGCTAAAATTTTTCCTTTCTCCATTACAACAATCTGTTCAACAGATTTTATGAACTGAAGTTGATGCGTCACTAACAGGACTGTCTTATCTTGCAAGTATCTGATAAAATAAAATATAAATTTATATTATACCGTTTTTTTAGAGGGACAGTATGATGAGTATCTACATAAACAATAGGAGATACAGACTGATTTAGCAACCATTACGTATGTATGTGGAAACAAGAATAGTATTTTTTGCCAAGTTCAAGCCAAGCAATATCTCTGGCTTGGCAAAAATCGTAAAATAAATAAAATTCATTTAATTTTGAATGCGTGCGACTTAGTTTTACCATGTAAATATAATTTCATTGTTTAGGAGAAGAAATCTGTAAACCCACAATTTATTAAAATTTTATAAATTAGTATTCCTGCAGTTCGTACTTGCGCCGAAGAAAACAAATGCGTTACGTTTATTAAACGTTAAATAAGGCTTTCATTTCGTATCGTACCACATGTAGCTATACTGATGATTCCAGTGGAGGGGCTGTACGCTGTATGCTGCTATGGGTATTCGCCTGATAAGATGTATATGCACTTTTTCGCATGGGGTTATAACTGCTGGCCTCTAAAGTTGAAAGACGTCATTCGTTATCTTTAAGACTTACAATTGCGCTTCAGTGTTAAAAAGCTTGCGCGTAATGTTCTCTAAGCTGCATTAGCTTAGCTGTAATAACGGGCCTACTCTCGCATAGAGAGAGAAGGTCATATTGAGCCTATATTGAAGTATTTTATTAATATCAATAATAAAATATTATGATATATGTACTTACTCATTACATTATCTATCTACAACTTCACGAAATGCGGCGTAGGCATCGATTTCTAAAAATCTCATTCACTTCTTGAACATTCATAGATTTTTTGTACTCTCACTGGGCTCCTAACACCACTTTCTGATAAAACACGGTCACTTTGGTCACGGTCGTGACTCGCCGTCTTGGTCTTCCTCCTTTAGCCTTCGCGTTTTGTATCTATTTCGACTTTCTTTCCTATTGTATTCTTTCTACATGTCTGAACGAACAGAGCACAGCTCTTTTTATTTTAACACCTATACACGCCTTTAAAACAACCCTCATTTTTACGTCATCGTTGCGAACACGATCTACCAGCGTCACGCCGTAGATTTCACGCAACGCTGAGAGCGTCTTGACCAAGTTTATTCTACTTCATGCTCTTTGTCAAACGTAGCGCTGACTTCCGTGTTTCATGTAGGGATCAACACCATGTTAAGCCAAGAAGTTTTTTTAATGCCCCGTTCATATTATTCCCTGCACTTACTTGCTTCACAAGCTTCTTCACACCTTCTATTCCTGCTAAAATTGCATCCAATATAACTTGTTCCAAAACACTATCTCATCAACTGTAATTCTTACATTCGATCTGGTTTCCTCTCTTTCAAATGTATTCTTACTAGTGTTTGCAGTCCAGATGGTGTATCTGCTATCAACATAGCATCGTCTGAGTGAAGCAGACAATTCAAACACTAAATTACCCATGCATTCTATATTCGTACGTATTATTCTTTGTAGAGAATTTTACTATTATAAGATATAGAATAAACAGCGTAGCAGACAGCACCCAACCCTGCTTGACACCACTGTAGAAGTCAAATCAGAAATGCAAACAGCCGCCTACCGGCACATATGTCGTCGTCATATATTTTAGTTTTGTTGTAAGTATTATGCTGTAATACCTTCCGATGCATCTCTCGAATATGTGTTTTGCTACTTGGGTGTCCACAGCTGACAGCGGATCGTCTAATAAGTAAATGTCCGCCTGTAATAAGTATTTAATTTCATTATTTTTTGTAACAAGTGTAAGTTTATTTTACTACCCTGTAAAAACCTCTTCACACCCTTTTCAAGAACCTCATGCTGTGATCTATTAGGTAAACAGCAGAAGGGAGTTTATTCCACATTCTAGATTTTTTCTTTGTTGAGTTGCAGGTGCATTGGCCACAGCTATAACAACAAATTTGAATATACCCTTGCCCAATACATAGAAAGCGTTTTTGTCTTTATCAGATTGCACCAAATGTGCTCGAGTTTGTAGCCAAGATACTGTAAGGAAGGTGTGCTGGTAGAAGAGGACGTTTGACTCTTCGTAAGACAAAGAATGGTTGGCCGAACGATTACGTGGTTTTAATGTGGGTAAAGTATCCTAATGTTGCAAAAAACCATATTCATTATGTGGGACGTGGCTACTTTTATATATTAAAAACTTTTTGGGTTAAGCTACTAACTACTGCTCACCTCTTTATAAACCGCTCTAGCCAAGTTGACTCTAGCTCGTTGCCCTCCACTCAAAGAAACGCCTCGTTCTCCAACGACGGTTTTGTCGCCATGGGGAAACAGTGATATATCTCTCTCTAGAGCACAAACTTTACAAACTTCCATATAACGTGGTTTATTAAAAGGCTGACCAAACAAAATATTCTGGCGAACAGACCCTGCGCAAATTATCAATAGTAAAAACAAGTTTCAAGAAACAACAATATTAGATGTGCTCAGTTTTTGACAATTTGCTATCAAAATATTATTACACCACTGTCCCGCCCTGATATAATACGGGTGGCTCTCTACTATCTACTACTACATGATATTATTGATGAATATATGAATAAAACAGTTCGAAAACTAGATTTCCCTTCAAAGTGCGTGCGTAGGAACGGTAGTATTACAATATTGTTATAAATTGAGTAACAATGTTGTTTGAAGGTGTTGTATTATTCTTACCCACAAAAAGCCACGGATCTTGACTGGCATAACTCACAGACCCAGTCGTTGTGACGTTTCCCGCAGAACACGGTAGTTCTCCTAACACCATGTGAAGTAAAGTAGACTTTCCTGAGCCAACAGCACCAATGATTGTGGTCAGCGTGCCTGGCTGAATCTGTATAGATTAGGAAGATAAAGTTCTGTTTTATCACTCACTGTTCTAATGGTATTCAACATCACAGACCCAAAGGATTCTTATTAAATAAAGTCGTACTTTAAGGTTTATATTCTCAACATCATCTTGGTCACTTGATTTTATCCACCGACTGCATGCATCCGTAAATGTTATTACTGCATCTTTGCTACCTAATTGCAATTAACAAGTAGATTTAAAGTATGTTATTGCACAAACAATTAAAAGGGTTTTTGGAAACTGAGAATACCTTTATTTACTAGTTTTGGCTTCATTTGTGATGTAGTTGGTACTCCACTAGATCGAACGGGTGATTGAATTGGACTTTCTGGACAAATAAATCTCAGGTAAGGTGTTAGAATAATGATATTAAGGTAGACCAATCTGCATTAGATTAGTAGGTATATACGGTCATCAATATCTTTAGCTCTATATCTACATCTACGCTTATTGTCTTCAAGCTTTACAACATCTCCGCTTTAACCCACCCAAAAAACGCATAAACATGGATCCTCATCTTTGTGATGGTCCACAGGTTGAAGGTCACACAGTGAGTGATGAAGAGAGTCGTATTTTCCTAAAGGATTAATGCAAGACATTAAAGCAAGGCTGTCCACGTTTGATAGCGAACTAAAATGACAGTGTACCAGCCAGATCTAATGAGTGGCGAAGTATTAGATGGTAGACGGGGGAGAAATACTTTATAGATGGGGCGTTCGACGTCTTCTTCTACATGAACCGATTACCTCAAACGAGAGCGACCGAATAAGGAAAGCGGAGGAGCAGAAAAGAAATAACGCATTAGGAAAGATCTAAACCTAGTAGTGGGTAAATACGAGGTGATGATGATAATAACTCGTTTCTTGGGGCTGATAGCCACGATATTATGATGGATCGGTTCTTATTTCACTGGGAGCTGGAATTCTTCACTTAACAAATAGTCACGTATTCTTTGAATGGCCACATTTGAATGGGTTCATAGCAAACTAAAGCGACAGTGTACCGGTCACATCTGATGAGTGGCCAAGCATAAGATGGTAGACGGGGAAAATTTTATAGAAGAGGCGTTGGATGTTTCCCCTCTAGATGAACCGATCATCTCAAACGAGAGATGCTGAATGAGGAAATGCCGAAATACATTAGTGGGTAGATACGGGGTGATGATGAGGAATGAACTTTACCCACTATAGTGACTCGTTTCTTAGGGCCGATAACCACGCTGCTACGATGGACCGTTTCTTCTTTCACTGGAAGCTGGCATTCTTCACTTAACAAATAGTCACGTATTCTTTGAATGGCCACATTCACCTCTGCAATCTGTTAAGTCAATTTTATTTGTAAGTATGTATACATTTAGTTTATTCTGGCAAAAAGATTATCGTAAAATATATAATTAAAAATTACGTGTCCAACAGCTTGAGGAAAGTACAAAGTCATCGTTTGTTTCATGATGTTGTAGTAGCAAGTAAGGAAGAACACGTTGTGCACGGTGATACGGCTCACGGAGCTAATGTACAGCAACACTGTGATGAAGATACCGAAGCGGGTGGTGAACATTATGAATGACATCACCGTGCCGCGGATGTATGAACTCATTTTTATATGATAGATCTCGTTCCTAGTAAAATCAAATTTAGCAATCAAATTGGGTCTAGCCATTGTCATTAGTGCTTTGCAATTAAAGATACCATTACCATCTAACGCCTTCAATGATTTTACGAAATGGTTGTTCCCAGGTATACATCTTAATCACTTCCATTCCCATTACGATTTCCTTCATCAGTCTTACTCTCTCGTCAGATTTCAAAGCAGTTCCTTTTCTGTGATATGCAGTTCGAGTGCCTAGATATACTAGAAAACATAAAACAATTTAAAAATATTATTTTGAATGATCAAGTACTGCGTAGTAGTGCTGGTCTACTAACTTTGAAGTGGAAGTACAGCTATAATAATCAGTACTCCATATACTGCAGGCATGCCCATTTCTCGGTACAAGTAAACTGTCATCAACTGAAAAACAAAATATCAGCTCTTAGGGTATTCACAGATTTCATCATAAAAATAGGTAATCTCCGAAGCTATTCCTTGTACCATTGTTTCGCAAGGTCCAATCCACAGGTAATGAGCGAAGAGTGGCCCAGTATCGAAACGGTTCACATCGTTGGCCATTAGGTTTACAACCGACCCTGCACTGCTCTCTGATAATGTTTGCAGACTGACTTTCAATGCCTGGAAAAGTTAAATACTCACTATTGTGCGTTAGACATGAATGTGCGCGGGTTCGTAAATTGGACATAGTCCCGCGCGTTTTCGGGAAAAATCAATACCCATAATTCCCGAAACATACCCTGTATATACATTTATTTATTTATAAAATAATGTAATCTTAATAAAACTTATATGTACATGTTTTTGGAAGTCTCAGCAAAAATAATAAAAAAAATATTGAATGAATGACCACCTTTGGCTTTAATCTATCGATTTACGCAATCTTTCCATTAGAAAATTAGCCACTGCTTGCTCCAGAGATTTCTTAAGAGACGCAATGTCGGGATGTCATTTCGAGCAGGCCATGCCCTCTAAAACTGACCATAACTTGTAGTCTAAGGGGTTCAGATCTGGGCTAGACGAGGGCAAGTCTTTAGCTCTTATAAAGTTCGGGACGTTGGTTGCGAGCCAGACTTGGGTAGTTGGTGCCTTATGACTAGGTGCAAAGTCCTACTGGAAAGTCCACGATACATTTTTAGAAAGTGTATTGCGGAGAGGTTTCACAACACGATCCAAGACAGTCTATTGATACACTTTGGCTGAAGTCTTCACTCCTTTTTCACATAAATGAAGCTTTGTTACTCCATGATAAAACACCCCCCACCAAACCATTACAGGATGACGACCACGTTGTACCTTTCCGACCCCTTGGGCGGCTTCTTCAGAACTGTGTGCATACACTTTGTCATTTTGCTAGTTTTTGTAGTGCGCATAAATTGTGAAAAATTTTTTATCAGTAAAGAGGATATTTCTGTGCCTTTCACCTGCGTATCGGGACAGAAGGCGTTTTCAGGCGGTTTCAGATTGACTCTTGACTTCAACTGTAGGGATTGATTTAGAGCATGTCCTATATATCACCGATAAGCGCCCAGGTTCAGGTCTTGTTTTATTATACGCGACAGAGTCCTAGCAGGAATCTTCATTATCATATAGTATAATATAGGTATAAATAAAAATAAAGTATCCGAACTTTGTATATACTAATTGAGGAGCTCGATGACGATGTCTTATCGAACATGCAAGTTAAACAGCGTCGACCGCAGGCTGGCTATGGATGGAGTTACATGATCGCCTCGTGTTCCTCCAAACTCCGAGGACGCGTTAAGCCGGACCCGGCTATTTTCATTAAACTAACATAAGAGATTGCAGGGTTTGTCAAATCGACCCGCCTAAATAGCCTAAGAGTAGGGAGCGTAGTAGAGAGTAGCGTTAGCAGCGGAGGGGTGGTACACACTAACCCCAGAGTGACACCGTGCGAGTGATATTCAGTGTATTGCAGGCGTTCATAGGCCACAGTAACTATTTTAAATAAGGTGGACTGTGTGCTTGTTTGCATTGCGATGTTGTTAAAAATTAAAGAACGATTCTTTGATTGAACCCCGGGTCGTACATATTTTTCTCCTTTTATTGAACGGAAATACATATTTTAAAGAAAAACTACGTGGTAGTTAGTATTCAATGCTATCTGTACTATACGAAGTGCTGGTTTTTTTTATTATTAACAGGTATTAAGCATCTATACTAGACCACAATGCTTTAAAGATACGCCTATGTAAAATGAATAGTGACTCATACAGACGTACCTTTCTATAAATAAGACTGCAAACTCCGACGCGCATCTTCATCCCGACATGCATAACACCCATCATGAAGGGATGTGCAACCATCACGTTGACCGTACTGGAGAACACCACACCAAACGAAAAGAACAGTGCCTCTCCCCAAGACACGTTGTCCTGTGTGTCGTAGTAATTGAAGAGTCGAGAGAAGTAGCTAACTTCCCTGGGTACAAAACAATGAGAGGGTTGATTACGAGGGAATATATGACTTCACATAAAAGAAATTAATTAACTATCTATCTATATCTTCACGCCAAGCCCCTTGCGGGGTAGGCAGGGAGGACTGAACGCCCCATGACTTGGCCTTTACACATATCACTCTCATATTAATTATATTCTTGTATTCTGCGTTATGAGCCGTGATAGCCCAGTGGATAAGGAAACGGCCTATTGAGTAACAGATCCTCGGTTCGAATCCTGGCATGTACCACTAAATTCCTTTTGGTAAATAAACACTTACGTTGCATTACTGCGAGGGTCTTGTGAAGGACTGTAGTAGCGTAGCAGTAAGCCCAAGAACAGCGGTTGTTGCAATCTGTTGCAAAACAACGAATGCTAGCTTTATATACGAGTATTTTGTTAATAAAATCTCAACAGTGAAAAATATTTCAGAGACGTTGTTTTATATGCCGCAGGGAAATGACGATACCGGGGATTCCAAGGCGAAAAAACCCCTAGGGATACCACGACATCACAGCATAAGTATATCGAATATTTTATGAGCTCTTTTATTTTCTTAATAAAATATCTAGTGATATAACAAAATACTAACATAATTTCAGTAATGCGTCGTTTCACTAAATAGAATCGAGTAATATATTTAAAAAAAAGCTTGCAATGAGTGATGCTAACTCCATGTTGACGTTGAGGGCGTCCGACAAACGCATAACTATGGATAAGATCGAATGGTCGATACGAAGCTTGAAAAATGGAAAGTCAGCGGGAATTGATCTGATCACAGCTGAGATGATCAAACTAGGTGGCACTTACGTCCGGGACGCCTTCTGGTACTTATGCAATCTATGCTGGAGAACTGGAATGGACTATTTTTATTTTATACAATGTCGAGAGGCATACAAGCATACGGCCCACCTGATGTAAAGTAGTTGCCGAAATCTATTAATGCTAGTAATATATTAAGTATCACTCGCGCGATTCCTCCTCTGCTGCTTACACAGCAACTCCTTAGGAGCTTACTGGTGACCTGACTCACACGCAGGAACAGAACAGCCCTCTAGGGTGTTGTTATTTGACTGCGGTTTTCTGTGAGGTGGAGGCACTTCCCTAGACGGGCTGCTTTGATGCGCCCTACCTCTCTTAAACACACACAGAAAACACTTTGTTTGTTCACACATATGATGCGCAATCACTGTGCCCTTGCATAAGGCAAGGGGTCACGCATGTACTGCGCCAGCTATAGGGTCATCAGCTTAGTAGCAAAAATATATGGAAAGGATTGAAAGGAGAATGAGGGTGAAATCCGATGTAACGCTGTGGGAGGCCCAGGGGGGATTCCGAAATGGAAGGGGATGCCAAATTTACAGGCAATTTGATCTAAACTACTACGTGTGTTTCCGCTCCCGATAAGTTCGTGCGAACTACTGCCGGCCGGCACCCACCCACTACCGTTAGTAGATGCATGCCGCCGCTGCCATGGTTGCTCCGGTCGCCTCTGCCTCAGCTGCTGCGGTCGTTTCTGCGAGTGTTCGCCAGCTGAAATGTGAACCACATGCACCAGCTACCGTTGCTGAACTGGCAGCGACATGTATTTCGCCTCCCACCGAGGCATCCTCATGCGCTGTAGATGTTAATCGTTCGACGACCGCACTTAGGCAGAGAGACCAGAGCAACCATGGCAGCGGCGGCATGCATCTATTAATGGTAGTGGGTAGGTACCGGCCGGCAGTAGTTCGCATGAACTTGAAATTGCCTGTCAAAATTGGTGCCAAACAGGGTTGCATGCTATCTACTAGGCTGTTTATTCTGTATCTCGATAAGTTGTCTGCAGAGTATAAGGTCAACGAATGTAGAAAGAAGACACAGCTTGCTATACACCATGCAGTGCTGGTCCCAACGCTTACTTATGGAAGCGAGAGCTGGGTTTGACAGGGAGAGCACGAAAGTAGTATAAACGCGGTCGAAATGCGGCCGTTGCGCAAAATTTTAGGCGTAAAGGTAGACCGTATTCGCTATGATGATGTTAGAAACAGAGTTGGTCTGAATGAGAGCGTCGGTGTTAAAATAAGAAAAAGTATGCGTTAGTTTGGGACATGTAGTATTAATTCAGGATGAAAGAATGACGAAGCAGATATACAACGCAAAAGTGGAGGAATGTAGGAGCCGAGGAAGGTCAAGACTTACCTACCATGACCAAATTGATCGTGTTCTATCAGAAGGTGATGTCAAGAGCCTTAGAAACCGGCGACCGTGCATGAGAAGTGCAATTAATGTTTATGAAGCGAGTGAGGTGTGTAAGGTTCGAGTCATGTAACTCGGTTCCCTTTGCCTACCTCGCAAGGGATTTGGCGTGAAGTTATAGATAGATAATATTTTAAAAAAATGGCGGCCGTAAAGGGTCGCCGGGCAGATGTGAAACATCTTAGTGAATATTCAAATATTTAATAAATAAAAATCTAAAATCATCGCACTGATATAGTAAACAGCTTATGCAGAGAAGCAACAGTATATCCATGCGCACACACACACTCAAGGTAGTCGAGAGTGGCGGCGTAAAGGGGGAATGACGGCATGAGAGAGCGTCATGCCATTTACCGTCACGGCATACGGTTCAATTTTACTGCTAAGGCGCGTCAATAGATGTTTTACATCAAAAACAGGACAATCTCGTAAGAGACTCGAATATTACTATGGAATTAAATATAATGTAATAAGTATGGGCCAACTAAAAGTTGTGATTATAAATGCCTGAAAAGAGACTCAATTCTTGTAATTATTTAAACAGAAAAACACTATGGTGTTCTCGCAGAGTACCATTAATAAGCTACTACTACTGTTTAGTTAAACGACGTATCACAGAAAGTATGTAAGAATTTTGTTATATCACTAGATATTTTTAGTAAGAAGACACAAAAGAAAAGAATATTCGACATCAGCAGTTATTTCGTAATATATCTAGGGATTTCGTGAAATCCCTGAAATCCTCATTTCTCCGCGACATATACATTCGTATGTAGTACAATAAACGTATACAATTGTAGTATTTTATACACAGGCAATTAAAGACTTAATAATATAAACCTTATAATGAACTCCATAGCACCGAGTATCAATCCGTATAGCATGAGCTCGGGTCCAAACACTTTTACGAGAACTTTCCATAAACTGGGCTTACAGGCGTCACCCCGACGACTGCATGATTCCACCTCTCTATCCCACGCTTTTTGTAAAGCACCACCTGCCAATTTACAGATTAGTTCACAATTGTATGCAGAAAGTTATTAATAGTTTTAAGAAAGGTAAGGCGCATCAACGCCGGCCATCTGGGGAAGTACCTCCACCTCACAGAAAACTGCAGCAAAATAACAACTCCCTGGAGGTTGTGTTCCTGTATGTCAGTGAGGTCACCAGTAAGGAGTTGCTGTGTTCGCACCAAAGGTGGCGGCATCGCACGAGTGATACTCAATGTGTTGAGAGCTTACATAGGCTACGGTAACCGCTTTCCATTAGCAACGCCATGTTTGTGTCGCTCGTGCGTTGCTAATTCTGTAATAACCACTTCACGCCATTTTTGAAGTACCAACTATTGTAGCCCTATCTAAAAAATAACCTCGACAGAGAGTACATTCAATCGCCAAAGCTCAGCCGAGTATAAGATACACTAGAAGATCACCGGTTGAGCGACTGCAATGGAAACCGTGCTGACGATCGCTGATCAAGTCGTGAATTGGTATGCCAGGAGGCGCGTGTTTTCATAATCACACGTTCCATCACCTCGGAGAGAAAGGAGGTCATAACGATGGACCTGTAATTCATTGGTCTGATTTATCGCCCTTTTTGGGCATCAGGTACATATTAGCTGTCCTCCTTGAAGACGGATTTTGTCCAGTGGAGTACAGAACACAACTTGGGAGCGCACAGCTTCAGCGGTACCGTCTGGCCCACTTGACTCATGAGTGTCGAGAGTGCTCTTTCTCGTCGGAGATCACCCTGAGTGATTGTGATTGGGCTTCGGCACCTCCCTTACTTTAAGATTTCGAACAACCCCGTCCTTTAGATGAGTACCTACTTATTCCGGAATAATAAAAACTGACTATAAGGTCCAAAAGACACACATCCAAAAAAATATATTTCGAAAGACATGTGACCTAAACTAAGAAAGGTCTGGTTTTTCTTCTGGGTCGTGGAGTCGTAGTGGGACTGTTCTGCGATAAATGTGAACACGTTTATGTCGGTCAAACTGGTCGTAATTTTCAAACGCGATTTGATGAACACGTATCAGCGTATAAAAACAATCACTCAGAGAGGTCGCACTTCGCCGAAAATCTCATAGACAAAGGACATAATTTGTCCCCCACTAATACATATCAAATTTTACACACCATAGACAAAGGTTTAAAACTAAATATTAGGGAACAATTAGAAATTATTTAACATAAAAATTGTAAAATTCCTCTCATGAACAAACAGACTGACGTAAGTAGTTCCCCTCATTAAATATTTTTTTACTCACATCATCTATCCCCACCCTCAATTCAATATAAGGGACGGCACTGCGATAGATTTGTCACTTCCAGCATGATATTCTAACATTACTTCTTAACTTCACATTATAACAACAACATAACAACACTACGGGTACATGCGGTTCGTGTTCTAGGTGGGTAATCGCAGGGACGACCGCAGAAGCCATGGCAGCGACGGCATGCATTTACTAACGGTAGTTGATGGATGTCGCCCGGGGCTTGTTCACGTGTATTAAATTGTGGCGGAAACACAGAAAGTTGGTTTGAACAATTTGCATGATTATGTACTGTAGAAGAAGAAGCATGCTCCGATGGTATATGTAGAAAGAAGGCAGGAAGAAAGAATTACGAAACAGATATACAACGCGAATGTAGAAGGTTGTAGGTGCTGAGGAAGGCCAAGACTTATCTACCATGACCAAGTTCCTCCTGTTTTATCAGACCGTGATGTCAGAAGCCTTAGAAACCGTTGTGCGTGTATGACAAAAGCTATGAATCTAAAAAGCGAGTGAGGTGTGTAAGGTAACCGAGTCATGTACCACGCAAGGGATTTGGCGTGAAGTTATAGATAGATGTACTCGTACTATGACGCTACGTAACTGGGTAGGCAAGTTGTTATACTATACCTAATATATCAGAGCGGTGCTCAGGCAATGGTGCATATAAGTCAGCGTCCTTAATATCCCGGCTATATCCTAGTTTGAATGTCTCTAATGTCCACCTGTACAAATAAACGCTTCTTATTATCATTAAAACCATTAGCTGCTGGACTGGATAGTGATCTTCTTACTTCTACTATTATCCTCTCAGACACAGGAAGAGGTAGGGTACATCAAAGCAGTCCGTCTGGAGAAGTACCTCCACCTCATAGAAAACCGCAGCCAAATAACAACTCACTGGATGGCTGTTGTGTTCCTGCGTGTGAGTGAGGTCACCAGTAGCCACCTATGCTGTTAACACAGCAACTCATTAGGAGCTTACTTGTGACTTCACTCACACGCAAAAGCACAACAATCGTCTAGGGAGTTGTTTTCTGTGAGATGGAGGTACTTCAAAAAAAAATTCAAAATTCTTTATTTAACAGCCTTATTTACATATTACTGAATGTGATGTCAGTGTGTCCTCAGCCCTACTATATATCTTGGGACTACAATGAGTTTTTGTTTGTGCGTAGGGTGGTTCGTTATAATTCATAATATAAAAGTCGGTTTTTAGTTATTTATAAGCTTCTCCGTTTCATCATACTGCAATGTAGTTAAGTATTCAGTTATTGTTGATTTACATGTAAATAGTTTTAGTTTATTAATATTTAGTTTTTTGTTTAGTTTATTATAAATATGAGCCGATAATGTATGAAACTGACGTCTAGCAAAGTTTGTTACTTACCCAGACAGGCTGCTTTGATACGCCCTACCTCTTTTAAAAACACCTAGCCCGAGACAAACAGACATGTACATGCACACAAATGATTGTCCTGTATGGGAATTGAATCCACAAGCGTTGGTGCCAAAGCAACGTCACTGACCACTGCGCTAACGAGCTCGTCAAATACATGCAGCTGTTCCACACATGTTCTTCGATGAGAAATTTCGAGACATACATAATCGAAAGACCCCGAAAATACACACATCAAAAGTGTCTAGGGATCAACATATATTTTTGCAATAACTTTTCTCCTGATTGATATTAATTAAAATTTTCTTTAAGGATTCATCAAATAAAGTGTTTTCGTTTGTCTACAGTAACGATAAACCAAGTCACCTTTGCATTAATAAAGAAATTTGCCATTTTCATAATAAAGGGATTTTTGACATTTGAACCACTAACATTAAAGTTCGAAAAAAAGACTGAAATAACAGTTTTCTTTAAAATTTTATTCGGTAACTTAAACAATTAATAATCCGTGTTTCTACCGCGAACACTAACAACACAAGAACATCGGTTTGGCATACTCAAAATGAGTTCATCCAAATCACGCTGTGGAATGGCCGCCCATGTTCGTTGCAACAACAAAAAAAGGTCTTCTTGCGACTGGATACCCTCCATATTCGGCAGAGCTCTTCTCTGTAGCATTAAAAAACGGACGGTATCGCTGCACCACACGGAGACAAGACCGATACATTCAAATCACAACTCGAAGAGCTCCAACAATAACCACCATGATGTTAGCCGTGACGCTTCATCACTCTTCAGGGAACTTAATTAGCGACCAAACAGTCAGAAACCGCTTGCATGAAGTGAACCTTCATTCCCGAAGACCGCTAAGGGTACCACCTATAGCAATGCACAATCGTAGGATTCGATATCAATGGGCTTTTGAACACAGAAATTGGGCAGAAGAACAATGGCGTTTCGTGTGCTTTTCTGATGAGTCTCGTTTTGGTATGAGACCGGATACAAGACGTATACGTTACTGGAGAACCCCTGGACGCCAACAGCGATTAAAATCCTGCCAGGAAGTCCATCCTTATAGTGGTGGAACCATCATGGTATGGGCGGGTATTTGGATCGGCGGAAGAACTGAGTTGATTTGGATCAGAGGCAACCTCAACGCTCAAATTTATGCTGAGACGATTGTATCAGACGTCATCGTTCCTCTACAAGTGCAAATCGGTCCCTTATTTCAGTTAATGCATGATAATGCACGATCGCACACCGCAAGAGTTGTAAGACAGACTCTTGCCGCAGCTAACATCAATGTCATGCCCTGGCCTGCTCAGTCGCCAGACTTGAACCCGATTGAGCATGCATGGGATATGCTACAGAGAAGAGCTCTGCCGAATATGGAGGGTATCCAGTCGCAAGAAGACCTTTTTTTGTTGTTGCAACGAACATGGGCGGCCATTCCACAGCGTGATTTGGATGAACTCATTTTGAGTATGCCAAACCGATGTTCTTGTGTTGTTAGTGTTGGCGGTAGAAACACGGATTATTAATTGTTTAAGTTACCCAATAAAATTTTAAAGAAAACTGTTATTTCAGTCTTTTTTTCGAACTTTAATGTTAGTGGTTCAAATGTCAAAAATCCCTTTATTATGAAAATGGCAAATTTCTTTATTAATGCAAAGGTGACTTGGTTTATCGTTACTGTAGACAAACGAAAACACTTTATTTGATGAATCCTTAAAGAAAATTTTAATTAATATCAATCAGGAGAAAAGTTATTGCAAAAATATATGTTGATCCCTAGACACTTTTGATGTGTGTATGTCTAACTACTGCAAAATATGTATGAATACTTTTATCTTGATTGATTATACACAGTTGTGCATTGGGAAGATTTATTGTATTAAATCGCAAAACGTGTCAAAGGGTCGTCTTGATTTTAGGATTCGGCACTCATCGATGCAATCCCGAGAAACATTGACTTTTATGTTACTAAAGTGACGAACAAGCGTAGTTACGACCTTCCTAATAGTAAGGCAGTTACTAGCCTATGGACACTTGAAACACAAAGGACATCATCACTCGTGTATTGTCGGCCTTGATAAGGCTTTTCACACCCTTTTTGAAGAAATTTAAGCTCTCTTGTGAAAATCTCGCTAGCGAGTTCATTCGACATCCTGATTCTCGGAAGGAAATTTCCTTGTACGTACCCAAATGTCAGTATAGAAAATATATTAGCTCTATAGCGTGGATTCATCTGTCGCTTCTGTTTCGGACCCGTATCCATTTTAAATTATTTAAAAATTCTTATTTATGATCTGAAGCCGGTAAAGGAGCCTAGGTATTTTGATAGATAGATAATCTTGTTGGTCATGCTGTTTGCCATATATGCGAGGGATCTACATATCGCGATATATAGGTAGATCGTTTGTAGTTTCGTATCTAATGAAAAGGTGCCAAAGAGACATAATTGCTAAGCCTACGTTAATTCTCCGCTCGTCTGTCCTATCTTTAAAACGCCTTATCTTTCAAGCCATTTAAATTACGGATTAAAATAGCGATATATATTTGCGTTATGTTTATGTCACTCATACCTATCTCGTGATCTGATAAAAACTGTAGTAGTACCTATTATTAAAAACAAGACCGGAGACGTAGAAGGCAAAAATATTTATCGGCCAATATCGCTAGTTACAATTATTTCTAAAGTACTTGATAGTTTAATAGATACTAGGCTGGAGGAATTTTTACATTTACATGACTCTCAATTTGGTTTTCGAACAGAAATGTCAACCGAAAGTGCTATTCTTGCACTAAAACACTCTGTTACTTATTTTATACTCATCGGCAAACTCCAATCTATGTTTGCTTCCTTGATCTTTCGAGGGCTTTCGATTTAGTATCATATGATATACTCTGGGAAAAGCTCATAGGAAGAAAAGTACCAATCGAATTGTTGCGAATTTTTCAATATTGGTACCTCAATCAAACAAATCACGTGAGATGGGCCTATGAACTCTCAGTATCATATGGGTTAGACTGTGGCGTAAGACAGAGAGGAATAGCGTCACCAAAACTGTTCAACCTGTACGTTGATGACCTGATTGTTGAACTCAGCAATAAAGCAATCGGATGTCGCATCGATGACATTAGTGTTAACAACATTAATTACGCGGATGATATGGCTCTGTTGAGTCCAACTATCAGGACACTTAGAGACTTCCTAAAGATGTGTGAGAGTTACGCTCAACAGCATGGCTTGATCTATAATGTCAAAAAGTGCGAATACATCGTCTTTAAGGCCATCGGTGGTAAATGTCCTGAATCCGTGCATGCTATTAAAATAAATGGTAATGAGATAAAACACGTTTATGAATTTAAATACGAGTATCTAGGGCATATTATTACAATTATCTTAGAGACCAAGGAGATATCGAAAGAGAACGTAGAGCTCTGGTGGTTCGCTGTAACATGTTGACGCGTAGGTTAGCACGATGTAGTATGCAAGTAAAAATAACTTTTTTTAAAGCATATTGACATGTATTCTACACGTGTAGCTTATGGGTGAATTACATGCAGAGGGCCGTCAGCGCTCTACGCGTTCAATACAATAACGGCTTTAGAGTGATGTTGGGGTTGGCTCGCTACTGTAGCGCATCGTGAATGTTGGCGCAGACTCACACGGATGACTTTTATGCTATGGCATAAAAGTCATCCGTCTAATTCAGAGCGTTCAAAATGCATGTATACGCTTCTGCTATCCAATACCGCCAAGAAGTCACATAACGCCGTACCTGAACAAAGCTGCTATACTGAACATGACCTCACGTAGACATCTACATCTTGCATGTCTTATGTTTGACATCATAAAGTTCAAAAAACCTGAATACTTGTTCTCTAAGTTGAAACAGACACCTTTTCATACTCGTTATAGCACCAGGTCAACACGATCTGTACTGATGACTTACTCTCATAAAACTATAGTTTTCGCTACCTAGCAACCAAATGTTGGAATAATATCCCACCCCCCCTGAGTCATTTAAAATCAAAAGTTTCATTCAAGAAACAATTTAAGGCCTTCCTTCTAAATAAACAAACTGGGTATTCCACAAGGTTGCTCGGTAGCGGATTTTGCAATATAGAAAGTCTTTTTGTTTTAATTATATATACATATACTATACATAATTTTACACACGTATTTTTTTAGTAACCGTTATACTTGTGAACATGTCTACTACGTCTACACTAGTATTTTTATATAAACTTACACATCTGGTTTGTCTCACTCTACACTTTTACCAATCCATTCCCTATAATACTGATATTATAAAATATATTGAATCAGTCCAATGGCTATGGCAGAAAATCAATGTTTTGCTCATGCATGCATAAGCAAACACCCACACTGAGCCATGACCATTTTTGTATTGCTGCAGCGCACGCATGCTGTTGAAGTATGTACTATATATAATGTGTAATTAAGTAATGTCTCAAATTTGTTTGATTACTGTATGTACCTACACTGTGGACTGCAATAGCAAGTATGTGTTGGAAGTTGCAAAATAAACATTTTATCTATCTAACAAATTATGGACTTGTATTGGTAATAATAATAATATTTATAAATAAATATTATTATTATTATTATATGTAGAATGATGCCAAAGAGCTATGCACACGTGTTCAGATATAATAACGGTGTATATTTTAAGAACATCTTCAAGTACGTGACGATTTTATTCTTTTATGCAGTATGTGTAATAGTTTACGAAATAAATACACGTACTTAGCCCACGTGGAATGATACTCTCAACAGCGCAAGTGATTATTCAAAACTGTTTGAGTACGTGTCATTTTCTTTACAAAAAGTATTAGACATTTGTGGCAGGCAGTTTATTTGTTTTCTTTTACTGATTATTCATGTATGTCGCAATATTTAGTAGCTTGACTATAAAAAGACAAACATTTAATAGATAGATGGTAAGTTTAGTAATTATGCATGGTGTTCACCTGGTAACTTGGGTTTTAGTAGCCGCCGTTTCGGTCAGTGTTGCCAAGTTTGAATCATTTTATCGTGTATATTTATTACTCTTCGACAAACGGAATACTTTTAATTGTGATAATTTCGTATACTAAAGAATAAATCTTTTTACATATTTAAGTTATAAAATATTACAACGCATAACAAATATTACGTACAACGTGGAACAACTTTTCTAGAAATATTCTCCGGTCCATTACTAATAGATGAACATATGACGATTAAAAAATAAAAATATAAGCAATATGTCTGAAGTGGGTTTCTCTCCTTATTATTTCTTTAGTGTCTCTTTTGCGTTGTTTCAAAATTCCAAGCGTTGCAAATGTTTGTATTTTTTTAAACTGTACGCATTCCCTGTGCTATTCGTCCTCCCTTTCAATGTTTTTTATGACCTGTATTAAATTAGTTGTTCATCACCATCGAGTCATGTGGCGCTCTCTGCCTGCAAGGGATATGGCGTGAAATTATAAATAGAACTCATCATCATTCCAAAAATCACAACAATGTTATGTCCGGGTATTTTAGGTTATTGGTGACAGTCTCGTTAAAAAAAAATCATAATGACTGACCGATTGTACATATCCTATTTTGTACATACAATATTTTTAACTTACAGGTGTCTCAAGCCCAATCGTACGGTCGCCAAGTACGCACTTACATAACGCCTCCGGAGCTATGCCAGCCTACAGTTTCGCCATTCTACAGTAGTCCAGATGACCTAAGTACCGTACTAAAACTCGCAAAACTATTAGATCACGACTGTACCCCTCCAAGCTCCAGCAACAATATTGACATTAATACAGGAGTCATTATTGATAAACTAATCAATGCATTGGTATATACTACGACACATTGTGCTTCATGTGTCGGAAGTAAAGATGATAGCAATAAAGGATCCTATGGAGGATCGGGAGACAGAGACGGTTTACTTATTGGTCTACTTACAGCCTTATTAGGTAGCGGTGGCGGAAACAGCAGCAGTGGGAGTGGTGCCAACAATGGCAACAGCGGTAGTATCATTCATTCAAATGGTGATCAAGGGTTAATAGACTTAAGTCTGTTGGATCGTAATGATTTATTGAAATTAATAATCGGAAATGAAAACATTCTTCGGCTGGGTCTCGGCTCTCAAATCTCTGAAAGCACTCCTAGCTCCATCACTAGTAGCAGCAGCGAAGGCGCACTTGGCGCTGTTGGCGGATTACTTGACACGATCGTGTAATCGATCTCCCTATATTTTTACGGAAGAACGAAGTACGGTCGCCGGTCGGCGGCGTCAGAAATACATAAATACGAGTAGCTTACAGGTTGAAATCGCGTGAACGCCAATAAGCATCATTCTGCTAATGACCCACACACACATTGACACATTTAGTTCAATATTGTCAACCTTTAGGTTCAAAATATTTTTCATGATTATCTTATATGTATACTGATGTATTCTCAATCTTACCGGGACGATTTTAAGTTCAAAATATTTGAAGTGAATAAATGTATACTTAGCTAACTTTACATTTGAAAAGCATACCTACTAATATTTCGTCCATTCGTTCATGACAGATTCTGGCGTATTGGTTAAGAAACAGAAAATCAAGTGCCAGTTTCGAGACTTGCTGCTATATATTAGCTTGTAAATTAATAATATCTTTTTTATTATCAGCAATAATGATATAATATAATAATATGTAATTGCTTAGTTTGCATATCCAAATCAAAAACAGGTCAACATAATATGTAATAATAAAAAAAAACTAGATATAAAGTAACATTTTTCTTTTACTTCATTTTAAGCACAATACAAAACAATCTTGGAAGGTTTTTCTGCATACCTACTTTACTGCAAAGACTGAGCAAAGTTGTTAAGGTAATAGCTTACATAATCGTTTTCCTGAAGAAAAGATAAATCGAAGCTAGACCTTATAACAATAAAAGTTATAATATTTATAATTCGGCACGGACAGCAGGGTTACAGTATTAATTGATATAACAAAAAATAATACGTTACCTATGTTCTACCCTTCTACGTGGTATCCACTACCCTATATTACAATGTAATTAAATGGTATATTTTCTCATAATTTTTTCAATCATAATTTTACATAATTTTACTTTTAAATACCTGAATAAGATATTAATTACTAACATTATTTTCACTCCAAAATTAATATTTAATAAACGCACTTTGCTTATGAAACTCGGTCAAATGTGGTTTTTTGGCTAGTTTTCTATGATGCAAGCCCTCCCTGTGCAAGGCTCGGCGAGTCGACGATCGGTAGATACCGAGGTGTCAAACAAGTTATGTGACATAACTCTCCTCTGTAACTTATTGATAAGTCGTGGACGATTACTTCTCGGCCGAACAATACCTTCCTCTTCGTGAGGAGTCACCCAACATTTAACGGTGATCCACTAAAACCAAATTAACATAAACTTACTAATAATGTAATTAATAATAATAAAAAAGGCTATACGTTAATCACTTCATAGCTACGAGACATAATTTATTATTTATTATAAATTATTATTAATATGTCGCATTCCGTTATGAGTACGGAAGGTTGGTCATGACAAATACAATAGTAAACTGAATTTAATTGTGTCCGTAATCTTTTATATTCTTCCGTCAAACGCCCACATACCTCCTAAAATCATATTAGATTCTAATGCGGAGACTTCACAACCGACAAATATATATCATATACACCAAAACATTGACACAAACACGAAAATACTTACAGTAAAACCCTTCTCATTACTAATTTGAGATATATCCCATATTATTCAACCCAATAATGCGTATTCTATCTTACATACTGATAATATTGATAACCACTCTTGCTAGCGAACTAGTAACGATAAATTTAAAATGTCTTCGTATAGTGACCTAACCTACAGCTTGGCAAAAAAATGTAGAAATAAATAGAGGCGCCACTGTGTCGTTAACATGGCAACCCCTATAGGACGCTGTAAAGTTTTGATACTTTTGCTTTTTTTTTAATATATATATATTTATGTTTGTTGTCCATACGGGAAGAGAGCTGCGTTATCATTATTGAACACTATAAGACTACATAAGATAATCTACCTTCATAGCTACGCTCCCACTGTGGGGTAGACAATTTCGAAATGACCATCAGTGATATATGTTTACGGTCAAGTCAAAGTAAACAACACCTTTGACCAACATGAAAGTATATGAGAACTAGCTTTTGCCCGCGGCTCTGCGTGACATCCGTTATCGCGATAAAAAGTAGCCTATGGCCGTCCTTGTGCATCAAACTCTCCATACTAAATTTCATCTAAATCGATTCTGCAGTTTCAGATGGATGTCTGTCTGTGTGAGTAACAGAGTTACTTTCGCATTTATAATATTAGTGGGGATGTAATTTTTAAGTAAAAGGTGGCAAATTTTGGTTAGTGACAAATTTTTACATAAGAAAAAACCTATATTGTATAAAAAATATATTTTAATTCGTACTTAACTCTTTCCATATTTTACTAACCCACTAAGAGAGAATAACTTTACTTCTACCCTAACTACTCCAGAGTATTGTGACTGTTATCAAGTCTCAGCTAACCGGTTACTGTTGACTGCTCGATGACACGACGGGTTTAGTTTTAAATTAAATAATATGAGTTGATCATTCATTCAACGATTTTACGAAATAGAAAGCAACCAAATCTTATAATAAAATTTGACTGCTAAGCTGGGATTTGTACCACGGACTCCCGACCGTGGCGGTAAGTTTAAATTGGCTTTTACTATTGGACTGAGGTAACTGATCGGTCGAATCGGTGAAATGATAGATGTTATTCATTCGTTGCTGTATAGATAGACTATAGCTATCTCTGTCGGTACTGTATCTGTTTCGCTAATTTCTAGGTAGCGTGTACAGAGGATTTCTTACGCTCGTTCTGTATGGACTTTTAACGTCGACTTAAATAATGTAAAATATAATGTTGTACTCGTACATATACCTAAAATTACGTACACGTAACTATATTACATAATGCTAAAATGTCAAATATTTGTAATAATAAAATGTGTGTTGTGAGACGAATCAAAACTGATTGCCAAAACTGCATGACGAAACAAGAATAAATTCGTTGACATTCAAACAATGAGGTTCAACAACCAAAGTAATATTTTACCAAACAAAGAAACTATTACTTTATTTTTAGAGTAACTGTATCATAAATTTTGAAATTCTAATTGTAAATACATTGCATGTCCTATTAATGTCAATATGACCACTGAGAATGGAAGTGAAGGTTTAAAAACAAATGAATTTTTACGGCGACGTAAGCTCAGACTTCAACAGGTTTGGCTAAACAATTTTTAATTTGAAAGTTAATAAATTAAAATTAAAGTGTTGGGAAGTGGTTATATTGCTACATGATTTTTTAGGTTAGAGAACAATCGAAAGATATTGCTAAGAAAATAAGACAACGAGCTAACGTTGAAAAGTTGAGGAACCTTACTGAGCTTAGCGGAAGCAGAGAGAAGGAATTCCTGCAGCAGCAGGAGAAATTAGTCAAACGCCTGGAACTATTATATGCTAAAGGTGTAAAAAGTGTAGGAACAAGCCACAAGAGTGCTGTAGAGTTGAAACAAGGTAAGACACTTTTTATACCACTACCCTTCATTATGTCTAATTATAACATAATACTTAGAATTAAAAACGTACATTATTTTTTTATAGCTTCGCCTAAAATAGATGTATCAAAACAACGTGGCAGAGAGGCCGTAGCTGAACTGAAACGGAGAAAACAAGAACAATTAGATGAACAAAAGAAATTGTTAGATAGAAAACTACAAGCCAGGTTATTTGTTTGAATTGAAAATGATTTTGGTGTTTGATTTAACAATAAAATGTATTGAGATGGCAATATGTTGTTTATTTCTAGGGAAGCAGCAAATGAACTAAGTAGAGAGAAATCGTCAAATGTGCTAAATAAATTATTACCAAGGGCTTCCAGTAACATTGTTTCTGAGGATGCCAATAACAAGGGAGCTCTTTCTGAGAATAAAGAAATTAACAATAACACTAAAGATTTAAAACATATTGATATGAGCACTCAGTGGGAGAATGATGCTGTTCCTAATGACAAAGATCCAAATGTACCTACCTTGTCACTTCCAGCGGTTGATAGAGACACTCCAAAAGAATTATTGAATAATAACAATAACACTGACATAAAATTGGATAAAAACAAGAAATTGGATCTATTTGCAGTCAGTGCAGAAATGCCGTCGAGCTTGCGTGGAGGACTTGCTGACATACCAGAAGAGAGAACTATTGTTAAACCATCTTTAACATTGGTTTCGGAGTATATACAACATAGAGGTCTGCGTCTAAGAGATACTGATACAACTGCTCCCAATAAAAGAATACCCAGTGATCTTAGCACTTTAAAGCAGACAATATTGAAGACCAGAGTATCAAAAATAGAAAGCGGTATGTATGGTGATATATGTCACGTACTTGACGAACAGATTATCCCTGTGCCATCTTGGCAAGCTGAGAAAAATTGTGAATTCTGCTCTTGTAATATTTCATGTCATGGATGTGTGGGTGCTAGCAGGCGGTTTAATGTAACTAATCCTGAAACAAATAAGATTTTTAGCACATTTCGTCCTGAAACTGGAGAATTGCTACCTAGTCCCATCCTAAGAGGTTCAAGTCCATTCCAGAGGAGTAAAGTAGTAGCAAGACATAGCAAGCACACAGGTGACAGTCTGAGTAGTGTCATACTAGAAGGAGACTACAGAAGTTAAGTTTTTATTAATGTGTGCTCCAGCAACGCATGCATAGAAATAACTCTTGACATAATCTTAAACTGAGTGCTAATATAAATACATATAATACTAAATGAGCAATGTTTCTGGAGTGTACAATAAATGAAGCTTAACTTCCGTACTGTACCTGTCTTGTGGCACTGCCATAAATTTAGAACCATGATCATATCTGTAGTCCATGTAATATTTTCGCTCCTCATTCTCTCCCCAAGTATCTTTTACTAATCCTAACTAAACAATGTTATTGTGTAGTAGAAATGCCGTAATATTAGCATTCAAATATTCCTATTGTCACAATCTTTGTGAATTCTTTGCACAAGTTTCATTTCTGACTCGATCTGTCCATAAGCATACTTCTATATACCGAGAATACATTTCGAAAGTTTCCACTGGGAAAGGGTCGAAGCCTCTTCTCCATACAGAAGAACAGAGAACACAAAGCATCGCACTAATCAGCACCTTGTGGAGAGTTTTAAATTCCTATTGCAGAGAAGATGTTTTAATTTCCTAAATGTTTATCGGGGTTGTTCTATATGACTTTTTACCTCTGTCCTGTGATCTACCTGATCGTTAACAATGCAGCCAAGGTACCTGAAGGATCGCACCCATTTGGCAGTCTAGTCTGACATTCTATCTATCTATACCACTAGCTTCTTCACGATTTAACAGACTTTGAAGATCATCCATCAAACTTGCAAGGAGTATTGTGTCATCAGTGTTGAGAGGCCTTCCATTTATCTCAATACCCCCCGTTGCATCCTCTCGCACTAGGTAGAAGATTTCTTCCGTGTAGAGGCTAAAAAGTAACAGTGATAACATGCATCCTTGCCATACACCTCGCATTATTTCGACATCAGGTGTGGGTTGATCTTCGATTCTATTATTCGCTGTTTGTTTCCAGTTTTTTATGATATCTATATCTTTAGTATCAAGGTCTTTTTCTTGTAAGATGCGAAGTAATGTGTCATGCTTTAAACCATCAAAAGGCTTCTCGTAATCAATGAAACAGATGTAATACCTTCATTCATGTCCCAACAGCGTTGCATCAGTAATTGATACCAAATAGTGCATTGCGTGTCCCGAGTTCATTTCTGAATACAAATTGTATTCTTTTGTCTATAATCTTTAGAAATATCTTCAAGACATGGCTGATAAGAGATATTGTGCGGTAGTCATTATTGCACCGCCGTGGATTGCTGATTTTGGGAAGAGTGATGAAAGTGGAATGCAGTAAATCTTCCAGAATAATCCCAGTGTCATAGATGAGATTGAAAAGTTCAACGATTATGTCTAAGTTATTATATTCTAATAGTTTAAGTACTTCGGTGGGAATTTTATCTGGTACAACCACTCTTCAGTTCTTAACAGATTTTATGGCATTTGCAATCTCGTCTTTCGTAATAGGAGGTCTGGTTAGTTCGTCTTCCAGCAACGGGACCTCTAGTCTTTGATCATGAAACAGGTTCTGTACATACTTTTTGTCCACACCTTAAATTTTTCCTCAATACTCATGGGATAGTTTATATCTTTGTCAAGTAGGGTATTTATTTGTGTTCAGTTTTCTTTTAATTCCTGGGATCTCATTAACCTTTTTGTACATGTTGAAAGAATCATGTTTAGCCTGTAGTATTTCTATCTATTTGATTGTGAAGTTCTTTATATTTTCTTGCATCCAGGTTCTTAATAAGTCGTCTATGCATCATTAGGTCTAATATTTCCTGTGTAATCCAGTCCTTTGATTTCAAAACAGCGCACATCATTTAATTATTATTTATTTATTCCATAGAGCTGTTGAGATATTTATCATGTGTAAGAAAATTGTCTCGATAATTATCAATAGAGCCGTGATAGTTTGTGCTCTTCATATGTAACCTCACTTTATAAAATTCATACCAACAAATACTTTAGTGTCTTTGTTTTAGATAATGTAAATACCAGCAGTAATCTAAATAAATAGTTATGGATATAAGTACCTAGTCTTGTCATAAATACTGTAACAAAGAAAAAAAAAATTTCTATTGCAAATAACATTTATTACTTTTACAGTGTGTTAGTTTAATACATAAATATAAAACATTTTAAAATATAAAAAGCTTATTCGAAGCGGTCTCCATTGGCTGCCATACAGTCCTTTAAACGTTGAGGCCAGTTATCATTAGAAGCATGCATTCTTTCCATAGGAAAATTCTTCACTGCCAATCGTACGGATTGTTTTAGGGACTCCAAATTATCATGGCGTATAGAGCAAGCCGTACTCTCTAAACTGATATAACTTCTATCTGACCATAAATCATAATCCAGCGGATTAAGATCGGGACTAGACGACGGCCAGTCTTCAGCTCTGATGAAGTCCGAAACGTTCGTTTCCAACCAAGACTGCGTAGACCGAGTTTTATGACCCGGCGTCGAGTCTTGCTGGAAGGACCATTCTTGGTTATTGAACATGGTGTTGTTACGGGGCTTCACTACCTTCTCAAGAATGGTATCTTGATACACTTGTGCCGATGTTTTGATACCTTTTTCACAAAAGTATGGCTCAGTCACTCCTTCATAGCTAATACCCCACCAAACCATCACTGAAGTCTGATAGTGCCCACGTTGCACTCTGTCGACTAATTGGGAAGCTTCCTTAGAGCTTTGAGCATAAATACGGTCATTTTGTTTGTTAAAATGTTGCTCAATTGTAAAAAATTTCTCATCCGTAAACAAAATTTTTCTGTGACCTCCCTTTGCGTACCGCTTCAGTAGTTGTTTCGATTTTACCACCCTATTCTTTTTTAAATTATCAGTTAAGAAATGACCAGTACGTCTCTTATTGGCTGCAAGTCCTAAGTCATCTTTTAAAATACGCGATATGGATCTAGGTGCTATCTTCATCTCCCGAGATAAAATCTTTTGCTTTCGCACAGGATTTCTTCGAATTCTTTCCCTTATTGCTTTGACCACCTTTTTCGTACGAACACTAAGTGGACGGCCAGATCTTTTTCTGTCACAAACAGAGGAGGTCTCATTGTACCTATTAATAGCCCGGTACACAAACATTTTACTAATACCAAGCGTATGGAGATTTTTAAAAATTGCATTTGACTCCATACCTACTTTGTGTAATGCAATCACAGCGATTCGGTTCTCTTTATCACCCCACTCCATTTTAATATCGCAAAATATTGTACAATGTATTGGCGCCAAAATGAGAAAATTCAATGAACAATCATATAAAAATGACAGATTCCAAATTCAAATGTTTGTTTATTTTTAACTAGCTGAAGCCCGCGGCTTCGCACGCATGGGATTTGGGCTTTTAGTAGCTTTTATTTCTCTAACGGCCTGAAATTTTTTCTGTAAAAAAAAAATGAAGTTCAGGGTCGTAGTCGATTCAATTTTCATACAGCGCCATCTATTGACCTTTACAGGAGGCAATGTATATTTATTTTATTTTTATTATATAAAAAATGCATAGTTATTATGTCAATATTCAAACTTTGTTTAATTGCTATGATTTTTGAATGATTAGTATTCAATCAAGTGTATAGTGCCATAAAATCATGATTTGACTCCCAGCAGCAGCACGGTTTCCTTAAAAATAAGTCTACGACTACTAATTTAATTCTTTTCAATGACTTTCTCACGTCAGCTATGGATGATAAGAATCAAATTGATGTTGTCTATACCGATTACAGTAAGGCATTTGATTGTTTAGACCATTCTGTCTTACTGATTAAGTTTCAGAAGATCGGTATAAGAGGCGACTTATTTAGATGGTTCACATCACAGTTGTTCTGAATGGTTTTACATCATCCTGGATTACAGTACCGTCAGGTACACACACACACCACAGGGTTCTTTATTAGGTCCCCTTTTATTCAACATCTTCATCAACGACATAGGAGTATGCTTTAAACATACCCATTATCTTCTATTTGCAGACGATATGAAGGTCTTTAGAACTATGGGCAGCGCCCGGGAACCAGAGTTGCTTCAAGACGACCTCAACAGACTAGATGCTTATTGTACGACAAATAAATAAGATTTTAACGTCGACAAATGCCATATCCTTAGCTTTAGTCGGAAGAGCACTGTCATAACCTTTGACTACAAAATAAAAAACCAAATATTAACAAAACTGGACCATGCTAAAGATCTTGGAGTCCTGCATGATAGCAAGCCCTGTTACGATCAGCATATTGAATATATCAACAATAAAGCCAACAAACCTCTCGGCTTCATCCTGCGCTGTTCAGGATTTTTTTTATACTACGACGGGAGGCATACAAGCATACGGCCCACCTGATGTAAACCAGGTACCGTAGCCTATTAACACTTGTAATATATTAAGTAGCACTCGCGCGATGCCTCCTCTGCTGCTTATACAGCAACTTCTTGGGAGCTTACTGGTGATCTTTTAAGAAAATGAAAACCCTTAAAATATTATATTGTACGTATGTTTGTAGTATATTAGAATGCCTGTCAGGTCTGGAATCCGCAATATAACATATATATAGACAGACTCGAGCGTATACAGAAGAGGTTTACTCGTTACCTATATTTTAAGCTTAAAATTCCGTATTGCGTCGCTCTAACACTTTTCCATGGACTCGTACCCAATACAGGAAAAACAGCTTTTTTTATCGGGCAACATTGTACTTCAACGAATTATGTAGTAAGAATAAGCAAATTGATATATTTTGCAGTAGCAAAACATATATAAGGAAACAGATACTGACTGAAACATTTAGTAATGATTGTGCTACATACTAATGTAATTATTAGACATTAAGTACATATTTCCTGTTCATTCTTCACCTGTAGTTTGTAAAGCATGTAATATGTAAACAATTGATAAACTTTCTGTGGTAGCTTGTAATTGGCTTATATTCATCAATTTAGACGTTCGTATTGTAACAATAGCTGTAAGCTTCCCTCAAATAATAAAATATTCATTTAATAAATAATAATTTCAGGTAAACATAAAAGTGGGGACAAATCTGCATCTTCAAGCGCCCTGCAGAGTGGCTCCACCAGGAAGAGCTGTGTGACAGTATACAACCATACAACGAGAGACACGAGAGATATACCACGCGGCAATGATAGGCTCGTAGAACCAAACTCTAATGCAGATGAAGATGCCTACTCCCTGGCTATGAAGGAATCTTCAGCTGTAGATGTTACAGATAGGGAACACCAGAGAAGATTGCAGGATATGAGAAACAAAATAGCTATGACGAAACAAAATATTGAAAAGGAATACAAAGATACTATGACGTTTTTGGGATCACTACCTAAAGATAAGAACAGTGGATATGTTGTAAGTGATGATATTTTGTTCATTTAAAAATAATACTACAGTAATATTATTATTTAAAAGCAATGATTACCATATGAATACCATATGTTTAAGAGCAGTGATAGCCCAGTGGTACTAAAGAACTAGCCTATTGAGCAAGTGGTCCCCTGTTCGCATCCTGGCATATACCACTAAATTTGTGTTTTCGGATTTATGTACAAGTTTGTAATTATCACTTGCTCGTCGATGAAGGAAAACATCGTGAGGAAACCCACACGTCCAATGATTTATTTTTCGAAAGGCGCGTGGCCCAGTCGCTCAATGTAAAAAAAATTAGTACCTTTGCCAAATCCTTAATAGTTTATACGTAGCGGACCCTGCCAATCCTAATGGATTAGGAAACGGTATACTTAGCGTTATCCCGTACGTATAAATAATATTATTATTTATAAATATAACAATTAAATATGACAATAAATAAATAAATATACAGGCTGCTAGCTGTCTATGCAATGAAACATCGCGTAGAATTTACAATCATTATTTTCGCGAGACTTTAAAATAAACATCAATTAATATAAAGCTCAACCCAATCTCAATTAATTGTAATGTATTCTGCTCTTATCTAAACGATACTCAGGCGGAAAACAGGTAGGACACTGATTGTTGAATTAGCAGCTCAAGTAGCTATTAACTCACAAACCGCAGCCAAACAGCAAACATTAGGATAGCACTCTAACCATTCCTTGTATTACCAAGTGGTCATAGGGTGAGGTTACTACTTCACATTACATTTGTATACAGAGTCTATGGAGTCAAAAAAATCTAGTAAAGCAAATAAACTCTGAAAAATAGAAATTAGCTTGTGACAGTTGTGTGGTAAGGCAATGAATGTGATTATACTCGTGTCAATAGTCTACCTTATTTAAGAGCAGTCTACATATTGTTGGATTTGCCTGAATGCGCAACAGTTGTGTTGTTGCTATGATTAGTATGCATGTAAGTATATCAGCACGGTGCAAGTTAACGCATTCACAAACTATGTGTGGGTTTGTCCTTTGTTTCTTGCTTAGTTTCACAGTATAAGCAATTGATTTGAATAAATTTACTCTTGCAACATCCTACGGTAACCCGAAAATGTATAAGCGACTTCAATTAAATTATGATTATAATGTAGTTTCGTCAAAATATATTTGTGATTTCAGAAAACTGCTTGTATGGATGAGCGACGACAGCAAATGCTAAAGGACAGTCGTCAGCAGAAATTACAATGCGAATATCGTAAAATCGAAAAAGAATGCAAAAAACATAATCATTTGGTATTATATTTTGTAATTTAATTCTATGTTTTTTACCACTGCATACAAATTAATTTACGCTTATTTTTTTATTTACATATTCAGAGAAATCCGGCGTGTGACAGAAGTCGAAGTCGATCCAAATCTCCGTCAAACGTGGATGGGGACTTTGAAGCTAGAGATTTCCAATATTCTTGGATGCCAGTCCCTGACAGTGACGGTAGCCTCGCCATACATACCATCCCTACCGCCACTAGAGAAGGCAAATCTGGTAACACCGTTAAATTCAGCAAAGTAGACAGCTACCACGAATATAGATCGCGTCACAAACACACTCCGCCTACTAAAGACACAGAAAAGACAGGACAAAAAAAACGAGTGGTAGAAGCAGACGACAGTGACGAATCATCCGACAGCTCTTCTTTGTCTTCTACAAGTTCTGTTGAAGATCTAGGAATCAGAAAGCAGCGTTTAAAAGATGAAAGAAAAACCGAGGGGTTGACTGACGCACAACGAATTATAATTTATAAAATTTTGGATTCAAAGCAGAAAGGAAAAGCAAAGAAGAACTCGAAACTTATAAGCGACATTGTTAAATCCTTGACCACCCTCAGCAGGGACCAAAGTACAAAATCGGAGAAGGAAAATGATAAAGACAAGGGAAATAAAAACCGAACAAAATTAACTAACAATGACGTTGATAAAAGTGTTTTAACTGAATATATCGAAGAAGGTAAAGTTTTGACAATATTGCTATGATTAATCTATTTATGAATGATACAATCATTAACTATCTTTACCTTCTCATTCTATATATAAATCAGGTTTTCTCTATTACAGGTGTGTACAAGACTACAAATGAAAATGGGTGAGTGATTAAGAACTACGAATGGACCATTACACCTTTCTCTACTAATCCTATCCTCATCCTTCCTCCAGACTTTCTTACGTGACCAGCTGTTGCACTGATATTGAGATGTGGGCTACCAATGCAGATAGAAAACCTTGGTGGTGAATAATATTAGACTAGTATTTATTTTTGTACATCAATTGTCAATCAGGTATACATGTATTTATAACTAGTACAATTTCATGGCTTTGCACAGTACGACTATAAATGAGGACCTCCTTACGTTTTTATATTACAAGTATAGATCATTGACCTGCTTAGAGCCTGGCTCACTCTAATTTTAGCGGTTGCAGACAGTACTAGTCGATACTTGTTGCTCCTGGTGCCATCGAGAAAAATATCTATATGTGACATATTTTAAAACGATTACTTTAATGGCATAATAGCAAGCTTTAATGTTCCCTCTTTCAAGTATAATATCATTAATGGGCATTTGGGATGTGCCAATTGACCTTTTGTATGATATTTATTCTGCATCGTTTCACAACCTAAACAGAATTCGTTTATTCCCGTATGTCACCCCCTATTTTTACAACATTGGTACCTATTTACTAAGAAGTTGATTATAATGCCGATGTCATGAAATTTATTTTATTAATAAGAATATAGACGAAAACTATTTTTTTGCCATTCAGCATATTTAATCGCAAAGAACATGAAACAAATTATTAAACAGTACATGTGTATATAAATAGTAATTTATATGTATGTATATATCTTCACGATTCCATATTATCACTGTAATATGTTTCATATTACAACACTGTAATATGAAGCATATTACTTGACTTAAGATTTTAAGAAATAGTCATCATATAGATATCACAGTATGGTGTGGCATATGAAAGTAATTTAGGTGGCATACGGAAATAAACGGTAGTGTAGTAATTAGGTAAATTAAACCGGGTTTTTTTTTCAGGGATAATATCACATCCTTGCATTTATCCGATTCCCGAAATGACAACAAATCAAAATTGACTGAAAAGGAAAATCGTAGTGGTATTTGCAGTTGTCAAAAGAATTTTGTTGAAGACCAACAACACGAAGAAGGTACTATGTGATATGTAATGAAAGATTTTGGTCTAGGCTGATTTCAGTATTTTATTAGTTCTAAATTACTTTGATAATATTTACTCACTTCCAAAATACGTCTTTTCCTTAAGGTAATCCTTCGCATACGGAAAAAAGAAAAGATCAGTCGCAAGCTACAAAGTGAGTAAATTATTAAACTACCCTTGTTTTTTTCTAATAATTAATGGCTTTGTAATATTTATTTGAATTTTGTGTTTTTTCAGAACTACAAACAGTATAGGCAGAAAAAGTGATTGTGCTGGTAAAGAAGTAAGACCTGTTACAATGCAACCGTCAGCAGCTAATTCAACATCCTCTTTTCAAACAGCTATTAATGACAAAACAAGTATGATTGATGGTGGTAAGTCCGCTCTACCAGATGAGGGTTACATTAAGATTACAGATGAAGTAGGTCAAGAATCTGGAAAATTCTATATAGGTGCGTCTGGATTTCTGAAAAATGATGCCTATGAAGTATTAATACAGCTTAGAACAAAAGATTTCCCTAGGGAAGATTGTAAAAAGCCCACAAACCTGAGTGAAGAGAAAATCCTTCCATCACATGAGTTGCAACATGAACAACATAAAGAATTAGCGGTTTCTCTTGATGAAATAAGTCGCGTTCAAACCGCTAATAATAAGTCTCGTAGTAAATTATTCGACAGCGCATGTAATAAAGCAATTAAAAGTTTCAACAACTTAACTGATAAAACTCGTACTGCTGATACATTGCACGAGTCTCATATTAATAAAAATAATACTGAAAATATCTCCGATATAAAAGAGATTAAGGAAACAAAGAAATACTCAGATAAAGGTGTATGTACATCATTTCAATCTTGTGGAACATATAATGAAATCCCAATATCAGACTATGTTCCAAAATCTGCTACATCGACTTATACACAGACTATAGCGACTCCGCCAAATCAGCGTCCTGTTTTCATTCACATGAGCTCTTCTACTTCTACTGCTTACATGAGTCCTCCTGAGATGGTACTACCCAAGTATCTAAGACAGGATTCCGATGAAATCTATGATGACACTTTACATAGATTCAACGTTCAAAGCGGTAGAGTAGAAATCGATGACTCTCGATATTTCGAAGCATGCACGTGTAAACCACATTTTCCTTGTATGAAAAGCAGCGGATGTTCTAAGACTAAATTGCAGACTCCACCAAATTCTGCCCGAAGTTACACTACTGGTGAAATTCCTAACAGTCGTAGCACTGCACAGAAATGCGGAAAAAATAAATGTCACCGATGTAACATTCAAAAGAGAACTGGATCTATTAAACGTTGTAGTAAATTTATCAATGAAAAAAATACACTGATTGGATCTTCAAGGAAACGTTCATGCCGCAATCTTATTGAGCATGTTAGTTCTAGTGCCGCCTCATCATCTAAAAGTAAAACATTGGATTCTAAATCCAAGATTACAGCCCGCAAGTCAAATCTAAATCCAATTGTTAAAAGGTATGTGGATAAGTTATTGTCAATTAATAAAGAAGGCATGAAAGCAATAGAAGTGATCAATCAAGAATGTAGTGCTGTTACTACCCCAGGAAGTTCAATTATTGAAGTTTCACGAAATTTTTGCGATCAAAAAGGAATAATTGAACAGAAAATATCATTACAGCAAATTAAAACTGAATTAATAACACACATATTGAATGATTATACTAAAAAGAGGGAAGCTGAAAAACCCCAGGGGTCAAATCACGTTACTAAATGTAAATTGTCTATTCCACGGATACAAAAAAAAAGACCATTACATAAAGTAAAATCTCTAAACATATCAAAACGTCTTTTAATAAATAAGAAAAAGCAAACAAAATCACTGCCTAGATCTGATTCAACTCAAATTAATACAATATCGTCGTGCACTCAACATGAACCTGCTTATGCAGAGAAATTGATTCCTCCAAAGAAGGTTCGAAGTAAAAGTTCCCCTACTCCTACACAAATGAATGAGTTTGAAATAAATTCAAAAAGTTACAGAGGTCCAGATGTAACTGTTACTAACAATTTTAACCAAATTGATGCAATCCAAAACCACAATATTGATATAAAAAAAAATTTAGATAGAAGTAAAATTCTGCGTATTCAGTCAAATAAAGTTATAACAACTACAGAATCAGAAACTCCTAGTAAATTCGAAGAATTTCCAATAAACACTTCCACTCAAACTAGTCGAGATATTGATAGTGATATTAATTATATGAAATTAGCAGAAGATAAGATTCAAAACATAGAAAAAATTGCTGACTTGACCGAAAAATGCACTAAACGCTTGTCAAGTCTTGCAAAAGTTTTAGAAGAAGTTAGAAGAAATAAATCATTAGCATATAGTCAAATATCAACGTCAGATTCTGCAACTGACTCTGATCACAGATCAGAAATAATGACTAATACTAATCCCGTACCATCTAATGAACCACCCACAGACACACACAGCCCAATGAATACGAGATCTGCATCAATAGTTACAACTGAAGGAAATGAAACAGTCGATTCTTCTAAGTATATTCCATTCTTGACAAATATTCCTAAACCGGGATTATCGAAATATCCAATCAAAACAGTATCTGTAACGAGTGACGACAATGTAGTCAATGACGATCAAAATGTTATTAAAAGTAAGCTCCGACCGCCTCCTGCTTTATCGCGCATAAATTTAAGACATAAGCAAGGTTACGTTACTCCACACGAATTATCAACGGTCGTAGAAGTAGATTCACCTATGAGTGTAAAAATGAAAACTCAATCATCGTATGTCAACACAAAAGGAGAAGTTCCAGATGGTTCGGAACATTTACCTAGTGCCACTAATTATCATGTAACAATAGAGGCACGTGAAAGTATTACTATAGACAGTTGTGAAGAGCAGCAACCTAATCCTGATTTACTTCAAAGTAACTACAAGTTATCTAAAGGGCGTAAAAAATCCTCTACAGATTCATCTGATGATTCTAAACTGCAAATGATGGATTTAAAACAATTTAATGATATAATGTTGCAACCGTTTATAAGTATTCAAGAATATGCTAAACAGTGTAATATTATAACACTTGAAGGTACTAATATTGAAGACCTTCCAAAAGATGATGCTAATGACGATTCGAGTTCTATACAATCCGATGGCAGTTTACCAGATGTCATCGCAGAGCTACTAAAGCGCAAAATAATTGCGGAACCATTTAAGTACGATACGGCTTCAAATGTTAACTCAACGACTGGTTCTTCTGAATCTACATTATCTGTTTTAGCCCTATCCAATACTAGGAAAGACAAAAAGAAAGCAAGTGAAAATGTAGCTGAGACATCTGATACTTTAAGTTTTTCGTCAAATCCAGACTTAGAGAACGCATTTAAAAAGCTTGGTATGGGTTGGGCTTCCTCTACTTTAAAAAAGACAAAAGAACGCTTGGCTTTGTCTTCTTCTTCGAACACGTCCAGTTCGAGCATATCTCAGTTTAAAATCAATACTTTTAACAATCAAAATATTCCAGCTCTTGTGACAGATTCGGTTTCAGCCATTTCAAATTTATCAAAAAAACCTGTCGAAGGACGGTGTATATCAGAAATTTCGAAAACTATCGAACAGCAGACATCAATGTCAAAGGCGATGACGGTCAAAGAATTTTTGACTAACGAGCTTGCTAACAAAATTACTTTTACCAATAAATCCAACCGAAATCGTACAGAAGATGAATTTGTTTCTTTATTTGAAACTAAAATGCCTGAAGAAATGAAACACTCGTCTCAAATACTGCGTGAAGAGCACACAGTTGACAGTGGCGTGGCTGGGAATAACAGAGCGAGAACTTCAACCCCAGTGCAGATGTTTAAGTCCATGACTTACCATTCCAGTTCTAGCTCTAACGTGTCTAATGGATTATTTAGTAATGCCGATGATTTATCGTCGGTGAAAGTGACTTCCAATTCAATACGCAATCATTCCACATCGGATAAAGATGACTTGACCATTCCTAATTGTAGTTTGCGGATTAAAAAAGATGCTAGCAAAAGTGACTAGTAGCCTAAATAATAAATAGTAATATATTTTAATTCTGAATATCATTGTTCCTCTTTTTAATTAATGTTAAATATAGTCTGCTAAATAAGCGTATCAAGTTTAAAAAAACTTGCTTACAATTTAAATAATGCTAAGGTTGACGTTCCTGCCCTGAATAATAATGATACTGAAAGAGGTACAAAATCATAACAGTTTTTAGATCTGTCATAGGTTCAAATGCTACTTAAGTTTCATTTTTACCTTACGTTGTCAATTCTTTTTTTTCAATAACCGGATTTCGTTACTAAGTTATAAAAAGTTGATAAGGTTGACAGTTAGTCTTTTTAAAGTTTGATGTTTCAAAGTAATTAAATTTTTGTTAGTTTACTAAACTTTAAGATATCATAAAAAAAATGTATTTTACTACTAAAATAGTAATTCCAAACAAAAAACATTGTGCCGTAGATAGAGATACAGTACGGCATACACAGAGACATGTTACTAAAGGATTCGCCATACGTGTGATTCTGTTAGTAAACAATTCTGCCATTTTTGACGGGGGACGAGGTAACTACTACATAGAAACGAAAATAATGTTTTAAGAAAATGTCAATCTTATTTCGAGGCATCTACAGTTCAAAGTTATTTTCTTACCGCTGCCTGCCATCTGTTGTGGAATAGCTGAACTTCTTCGTAAATCGAAGCTGGTAGATTCAAAATTACGAAACTTCTTATATACTTTTTTTTGTCTTTAGCTAAATGAACTCTATTATACAGCATGAAGGACTGTTTTGTTTTGCAGTTTGTATAATTTACGTTAATTTGGGAGATATGCGACCAAAGTCGCGGAATATGATTCGATTGCATCAGTACTCGATTACTGAATCGATTTCTCATGTAGGTATTAATCGTTATCACACCATTTTAATTTCTTTTATATGAAAGCAAATAAAATAATACTTGCATGTGAGGTGTTCGACCTTTTTTGCATGACATAACTGCACAGTTTGGCATTTTTAGTGTAACACTTTATGATGTTACCTGAGCGATAACGATTACAAGACTGTTAGAGAATCGATTACGCACGAAGTATTTATGCGCGCAATGGATCACAATATCTTGTACCATGACAGAGGGGAATGATCCTACGAGGCTGGTCCTTTAGTAACATGTCTCTGGGCATACAAGATGATTTATCCCTGTTTAACACATGTAAGCGGTCACAAATCCTTTTATTTTGTTACCGCTGACGGGATCTGAAATAATTTTAGTGAGCTGTTTTTTAGTGATTTCTGCGTCTTCATTTCAATACGACCAATATAATTTTAAATTATGCTGATTTATTTGAAAAATATATATATTTTTGTGACCCATATGTTAGTCAAATTCTTTGTTGTTACTCACATATTTCGCTTTCCGCAAGATTATGTATGTGTTAATCAGAGATAGATGCAATTGGAAAACAATTGCTAATTGGAGAATATTCCTGTATACGTGCATCTTAATATTAAATTAAATATTGATTTCAAATATCAAATTTAATGTGAGCTAATTATGGTTCTCAAACCTAATTTTACGAACTATTGGCAGCGTAGATGTCATTGTGTTGGATTTATATCACAAGTATATATTTTTTTACATGGCTGAGGTACGCAAAATGTACAAGGGAGCTTATAATTAATATTAGTTATATTTTTGGGCATACATTTTGTGCACATGATTGATTCTGATTATAGTCAAACTCGAACTTTAGCAAATTATGACATTGTAACTTTAAAATCTATGCAACTTTTTATATTGACATAACACCTACATAGAAGGTGTACCACACAAGCCCCTTTGTGTGTATATATTTGCATACTTGTAAAATTTCATGGATCTATGTTGAGCTGTTGTTATTTATTACAATGTATTAGTATATTTATAAGATATTTATTAATAAATCAATGTGCCTTATATTTTGTATTATTACAAATATGATAAAAAAATCATTAATTGCCTTTCGAGAGAGTTTAAAAGATTCGATTTATTCAATAAAACCTCTAAACTTCCAATAAGAAAAAGAAATTTCACTTCCTCGCGTAATTATAGAGATTCAAAAAATCATCATTAGAAACTAGAATATATATTGGGTATATTTAACTGAATATGTAATAATATTGTGACTTGTATATAAAATAATATTTCAATGAAATCTTTTGATTATTGCCGCTTAACATTTTGCATGCTGTTCTAAATTGATAGCAAATGTAATTGTTGCACATTCATTAATTAGAATTGTAATAATTAATCTGCCAATTTTGTATATATTTAATTCACACAATAGATACCAGTATACCTAATAATTAGCTTAGTGGACTTATTTTTTACTCAAGCTCTGTCAATATACTCTGAAAAAAAAACTTATCTATCGAGGGGAAATGCTTCGTTGCTTCATCCTCATAAAAAAATGTCACCATTGCAACAGGTAGATTATAACAAAAACACTTAAACATGAGTCTGCTGTTAAATATCCTAATAATTCTGAACCTGCTAATAGCCTGAACCCTTCGCAGCGTACTCACTACACCATAACTTGAAAGTACATATACGATTATATTTCGTCATTATTAATTACTATTTCATCATTTATTTATAAACCACACTTCTAGTTTTGACCGTTTGCCCGTACTAGTGGTGTGTACTTTAAGCTAATTTGAGACCAGAGATTACTTTTTAAAGCTGTAACTTTCAAAGCAGGTATACCATTACAATATTTTTTACTTCGCCACTTTTTATTACTATATTGTAGAACAATTTTTGCCATCATAAAATTTACTGAATTCTTTGGTGAGTTAGTTTTTACTCATCAGATTAGTACCTTCTTGATATCTGATTGGCAGGTCACCCTAAAAAGTAGTTTATCTTTCAAAATCGTTCGTGCGTTGACACCTGCGCTGCTAACACAGCAACTACTCGGAAGATAACTAGTAAACTCACTCACAGCTAACAACCCCTTTGGGAATTGTCATTTGGCTTTGGTTTTAACTTTCTTATTATTTCTCATTTTTTCCACTCCTTATTATGACTACCTCTGCTTAAGATCATCTGGTTATGATCACTTCGTAATATCATTTCTGGATTTGGCCATTTCATTTTTCTTCCACCATCAGCTCAGTGTGCAAATGAATACAAATAATCAAATTCAGACTTGATTTGTCTCGTATAAGCATTGGTGAAGCTTTTACCCCTTTTTGGAGGTTATACCCAATATTTCGAGTAAATTAATTCTGCACACCCTACAGAGAATGAACATAAGACATAGAAGTGGTCTTATGAAATATCAGTTACACTTCCCCAGTCGAGTTTCTTTGATGCGCCTTACCTCAATTTCGCCAGTCTTGTTTGTTAATTAGCAGGGTGCACTATGAGCAGGCGAGGTGGTCCGATTCGAAGACCGAGGTCGTATCGCACTGGTACGGTGACGACTGTGCGAAAAAATAGGCAGCCGCACTGCGAGGCAATAAGCCTAAAAATCGGGACTTCGTCGCTATGAGTTTGTCATAAGACATACCTACTTATTTGCCGCTATGATTTTTTTGGTTCATGAAATATCATTCTCCTTGAGAATTCTGCTCTTAAAGAATGTGTTCATACAATTGTTTTGAAAACCAAATAGGTTAAGCTTGACAATTTGATTAGCAAAATATAAATTACCTATCATTTCAATACATGTTCATACAAATATCTGATCCGTCGAGCGACGAAGCCATATTATTTTAGTTTTTATTGCGTAACTTCTCTCGCATTGATTCGTGTGTAATCGCGTTCTTTCGCTTCAGTTGAGCGGTCGGTGATCAAAGTCCTTTTCTTAACCTTTAAGTTCTTTCGATGTATACACAGATACAATACATATTACAAAAACCTGTACTACTGTTTTTTTAAAAGGGTAGTATGCAGAAATATCGTTAGGTGTTAGTAGTTTAGATTCCTGTACGTAGTGGACGCCTCATGTGGACGGTCCGCTGTTACCATGGCTGTTTGTGACCGGTGGTGACGTAGTATAATAAAAATCTATTGGTGGTCTTTTGCGTATGCTACCTACGTCAACTATATATATCCCCGTTTGATGTGATGCTGTTACTGATGACTGAATGAACGGTCCAATGAATTTAGGGTCTTATATGGGGCTTCCCAGGGCACGAAAAGAAATGACAGCCACGGCGATTTTTATATACAACGTCGGGAAGCATGCAAGCATACGATCCACTTCATGTATAGTAGTTATTGTAGCCCACGGACGTTGGCAATACATCAAGAATCGCTAGCGATATGCTTCCTCTGCTACTAATAAAGCATCTCTGCAAACAAACTTAAAGACTTACTGATTACCTCACTCACTTGCAGGAACACAACAACATCAAGGGAGTTGTTATTTGGCTGAAATTTTGTGAGGTGGAGGTACTTTTCCAGACGAGCAGCATTGATGTGCCTTACCTCTCTTGAAAACACCCAGGACAAGACGAACAGACATGTTCACACACACAAATTTTTGCATTAGAATGGCTGGTCACTGCTCATAATATGTATGTAATCTTCACGCAAGATCCCTTGCGGGGTGGGCAGAGAGCACACGCGGTCCTTATGTTAAGTACATAGATATATGTCACAGGGAAAAGATTTCACAAATTCCCTATGTATACCACGAAATCACGGCAGATTCCAAAAAATCTTTAGGTACTATTGTCTTCTTAACTAAAATTTCTGGTTTTATAACAAAATACTTACTTACTTTTGATACTTCGTTTCACTAAACAGAATCTTAGTAAAATGAGAAAAGATTCTGACATTAAAATCAATTTAAACAGTCACACAGGCTCCGCGGCCTCCACTCGTGGAAACGAGTATTATTGTATGAGGTCTGGGTTTTTTTGCATTTTACTGGATTATGTTTAGGTAAACAATGTATCGCTCAAAGTGTGTTAGTATTTTCTTCATATCCACGTATATATATATTCGATTCTAACTATACTAATCATATTTTTTTTTTGTTGTGCTATGATCTGCGATCAGTCCCTTTTTTCCATCGACTGAGCAGATATTTTAAAAGTTCCAGCTCTGTGGGAGAAGTGATCCATTGACCGTTACTTCTGCATTCACAAATCCAACTCGATTATGTGGTTACGTTTCAGTCTTTTTGTATAATTTATGCTTCCAAGTTCCACTGCCAGAGGGTTTGGATGCATAGCTATTCGCTTTTAGGGTTCCGTACCCAAAGGGTAAAACGGAACCCTACTACTGAGGCTCCGCTGTCCGTCCGTCTGTCACCAGGCTGTATCTCATGAACCGTGGTAGTTAGACAGTTGAAATTTTCACAGATGATGTATTTCTGTTGCCGCTATAACAACAAATACTAAAAAATAGAATAAAATAAATATTTAAGGGGGCTCCCATACAACAAACGAGATTTTTTTGCTCCATATTGATAACTGCAACAGGTAGACGCTTGAAATATTCACACACACACATATTATTAATATTATAATTATTTATTCCTAAAGTAAATATATAACTAATTATATATTTACTTTAAGAATAAATAATTAAATTAAAATAAAACAAATATTTAAGGGGGGCTCCCATACAACAAACGTGATTTTTTTGCTGTTTTTATAGATAATGGTACGGAACCCTTAGTGCGCGAGTCCGACTCGCACTTGGCCGATTTTGGTAGCTAGTCATAGATAGCTTTATTTCATCATTGACTGTGTTGATGATTAACTCTCCATGCAATTCAGTTTCTCAGGAACCATGAAGCGTTTGTCAGGTTTCTAACAATGCCATTTTCAGCTCTCTGTATGATTGCAATATTGGATTTACAAGCAGATCCCCACAGTTGAATACCATATGTCCATATAAGCTTTAGTATGACCTTGTAGATAAGAAGTTTATTGTCTGTACTTAACACTGAATTCCTTCCAAGTAACCAATGAAGTGTCCGATATCTCAGATTTAGCTGTTCACGTTTTTTTTTGTAGGTGTTTTCTCCAGGTGAGTTTTCGGTCTAGATGCATACCCAAGTACTTAACAGACTCATTGTGTGGCAAGATGGCATCTCCCAATTGTACAGGTGGACAGTCTCCAGTGCGCAGTGTAACTGTGACATGTGTAGACTTCGAGGCACTTGCTTTGATTCGCCACTTTGCTAACCACTGCTCGATTCTGTCTAGTCCTTGTTGGAGGGTTTGTGACGCTTTGTAGCGATCGTTGCTGCTTGCGAGGATGGCAGTATTATCTGCGAATGTGACCGTTACTACATTTTGGCGTTTCAGGAAGATCGTACGTAAAGATAGTGTACAAAACTGTACCCAGCACTGATTTTATGATCTGAACATACACCTGCATTTATGTTCTGAAATTTAGAGGTATATTCGCCATCCTTAACTTGAAATATTCTTTCAGAGATATACGATTTCAACAGCTCGAAGTATGCGTGGGGCAGTAGGGTTTTGGTCTTACAAAGGAGACCCTTATGCCACACGCTATCAAAGACCTGTTGAACGTCTAGGAAAGCTGCCGAACAGTATTCCTTGTGTTCTAGGGTCCTTCTTATATGGTCCACAACTCTTTGCACCTGTTCCACAGTGCCATGATTCTGTCTGAATCCAAATTGGTGGTCTGGGGATACTAATCATATATAATAAAAAAATAGTTAGCTAAACACATGTGGGTTCACTTACTACGGGAAGAAATTTGAAAAGCGAATGCACTTTGATTTTATATAGCTTAAATATCTTGTGTGGGAAGCGATAACTAAGTATGACTCTTGGCGCGTACTTAATACATGCGATAAATTTCAGACTGTTAATAAAAATGGATTTGCATCGCAATAAATACAAGATTAAATTTGTCAGCCCCAACTTTCTAGGAAAATAAAAATATATTATGTTAACAGGTATAGAGCACAAACACCTTTTTTTTAAAAGGGATGGTTAGAGAAAGGTTCGTACTATATAGTAGAGGACATAGGAGAATGGACAATGAAAATAATAATTTAATAAAATAATCAGTTTATATACTAAGCCTGAAACACAAGCTTATTGTTTTATTTTTGCTTACAATTAATGGGTATGTGCCTTTTGTATCACAAGTTTTCATAGTTTTATTCTCTAGCCTTAAAAGGGTAATGGAAACAAATAACTCCCTTTTTATATATATTTAAAAACCGAAATGATTAGGTAGCTTCAGGCATCATGGTTTAATATTGTGCTCTATATTTCATAGCATACTGTTTCCAAGATTTTTATTTAATCAATTGGGTTTCCAATTCTCCATGCATCTAGCAGCAATTAACATTTTTTAGCATTTAACAATATTTCTTAACAGAGGTTTTAATTTTTCTGTATTTCCTTCCAAGTTAGGGAAGCCAGTGTACATCTTTCCACAACCTCTTCCACCATTATAGTCATATCACATCAATTAAGTGGAATAGGATATGTAAATATGTAAATTTTGTAATACAAAATGTATTTAAAGAGAGTAATATGTATTTCCATGCTAATTGCTAATTTTTTAATATTTCATGATAGGTATTACATTGATTTAAATGTTTAATTCATTTGATTTTTTTTATGCATAAGCAATAATATAGACACTGGCTTGTTAAAAATTGTCGTTTCTCAATATAACATCAATCTATATGTATCTATACATGTTACACATGTACGTTAACAACTAATGATCACAGAACACATATTAGTTCCTACCTATAATAAATAAATAAGTTACACTAAATATTGAAGATCTGTTTAAGTATGTAGTAGATATAAATTTATAGAGATTAACTTTTAAGATTTAAATTTTGGTTTGAAAATTAGTACTAAGATCTAAGATTCCATTGAGAGACTCCTTGTAAACCATTAAAACAATACTGCAAATTCCTATTTGATTTCATAATGAATTCAGAAAACATTGGCTAATTGAAATAATTGATCTATTCCTTTTTGTCATCCTTGAATAAATGGCGTTTGGCTAATGAGTAAGCCAAGCCAACAGTCAGGGCTGCCACAACAGTGCCTTGTGCAGTCACTCGTAGTTGCATTAGGAACACACTTGTACTCATTTTACCCCTATGTTTGTATTTGTATGCACCAAAACCACAAACACCTATCAATCCCACAATACCTGAAAAAAGAATTGGTGTTTAATTAAAAAATAGCTTTCATAACTAGTTATAAAGTTCAATTTTATATATTTGCCCACAAGCAACTTGCATGTTCCAGATTACTTCACAAAATATGCTTAAAAAAAAGAAATGTAAATGTACTAATTTTTTATCTATCTATAACTTCATACAAAATCCCTTGTGGTGTAGACAGAGAGAACAGAGTGCCACATGACTCAGTCCTTATAAACTTTATTCACTTCTATACCATTCGTTGCTCTTGCCATGACTTCACCTTCTGATAACACATCATATCTAGTAGGTGGCTCTAGACCTTCATTGGCACCGACATCCTACTTTCACGTTGCATATCTGTTTTGTCAGCATATTTACATAAAAATTTACAGACAGACAAACGTGTCACTCATTTATTATTGAGTGTTTGTTCCATGTGTAATAGGAAGTAAGGTGTGATAGTGATTATCTTTGTTAATAAATGCATATTAAAAGGCTTGAGCAATGCATGTTGAGAAGACCAGGGATAGGACTAAATTTAAATAAAAGCTGGTTTTGACTTCAATACAAGTATATGAATGAATTATTATTAAATAAAGAGTATGTAAGTACATAAAGGTATTTCAAGAGGAAGGTTAAATATAATGTCAATGGAAGCAGAGTATACTTACCTAGTATCATAAAGGGCGAATCCTTAGATTTTCTGGCCAATTTATTTGCTTGAGATTCATCTTGATAATCAAATATTTTTTGAGAATTTGCCATTTTCTCGAATTACTGTAATTAAAAAAAACAATAAACCGCTTTATTCCTTTGGAGACAATCCTTTGCTACCAATTATATCCAAAGATAAACACAAACAAATGAACTCTAATCTGACCTGTTTGCGGCAAATGGAATAATTTAACAAATTATATAATTTTCATAATTTTTCCAACATTGCATCACATCACGAAAGAGTAATGTGAACGGTCACTCATGACAATAAAATCATTCAAGCAAGCCAATTTTTTTTTATTTTTTTTTTGGTTCTTTTTATCCCCGAGGGAAAGGCAAAGGGATCTAGCCCATACAGCCACGTCATCAGTTTAGAACCATTTGAAAATCATTCTATGTTCCAGCTTCTGGAACTGTGCTCAAAAAATACTTGGGAAGGGTACTTCGACCCAATCAACCTAGTTTAAATACCACCCGTAAAACGATAGGAATTTAACAAGGTTTTCTTGATGAACTTATTCACGTCTTCCAAAAAGTGCATAAACGTGTTATATTTGAGTTTTTTCATTATTGTATAATTGCACTAGCACTTATGTTACAAAACACTATCGAAATTGTCACATAAAACTAATTTTATACTGAATTGTAAAAATTTAAAATATCGCAACAATGTCACTCGTCAAAAGCGCGGGAAAAAGTCTCAAGCAATCCAATTTTGAAGAAACGCAACAAATGTCACTCCAACGTCAAATGAAAGTCTTCTTCTTTTATCATTGCCGGTAGCCGAACTCAGGAAACTGGTTTTTTTATAATGATCTAATTTGATTCGAAGCGAATTATTTTACATCGTGTTCACTTATTTTTCCAACATCACTACCATAGTATAATTGAGAATATGCACGTGATTCAAACAAGTTTTTTTGTTATCTTTATTACTTTAGGATTATGCATTATTCATTATTTTAATTAGGTATACTTTCTATTTGAGCAAGAAATTATTTATTAAAAAAGTGCAAAGTAACTGCAAAATATTTGAAATTCAAATATTTGAAAAGTTCAGATCGGATGTGACATAAAAGTCCATGACTAGAATCGTCAATGTGAACTTGTATGTCGGTTTCTTACATTGTTCCATACGTTTCGTCCACTTTGGTAACTAAATTTACGTAACCAGTTACAAGACAAGATTTTTCTTTCGCTGTTTGGTAACTAGTTGTGAGAGAAGAATTATTTTTCTACTTTCGTAGATCATATTATTTCCATTTTTTGTTACCCGAGATATTCGTTTTTATAAAAAGAAAATAACATCGAAATAATAAAGTGACATAACTTTTAAGTAGGTACTATTATCGGAAGTCTGAAAATATTTCTCATGCCATTTAATAATAGGTGCGACGACGAGCGAAGTGAGGGAGTGTTAGGTAGAACTGCAACCCTACAGCGAGCGAGCCGAGCGAGCGAAGCGAGCGTGCCGCGGTAGCGGCCGGCGAAGCGCCAGAACCGAACATTGTCTGTTCACGTTCTGAACATCCACGTTCATAACTATCAAAAAGTTACAAAAGTGGAAAAATATTTTTTCTCTCACAACTAGTTACGAAACAGCGAAAGAAAAATCTTCCCTTGTAACTGGTTACGTAAGTTTAGTTACCAAAGTGGACGAAGCTGTTCCATAGAGGAAGAAAGTAGTTCATATGACGCATTAGTCGAATATGGAAAACACTGTAAAATTGTACCAGAACACAATATGTACATCTTCGACATAATCTCTCCACTTATTCGTTTGATGTAATGGACAATGATGTCACACAAGCACACCAAAATAGCGAGCGTTTAAAAACCGCGTGTGGCGGGCTATTTTAAACAAAAAATAATTCTTTAAAGTACTGTTTGGTGATGTATATTTTTTACTGTTCTATAGCGGTGTGAAGTATTGAATAAAAAAAAATACATACATGTTCCCTATTAGGCAGGCATCAGTGAATTTTACGCCTGTACGCCGTTAATGTCGTCCACCACTCGAACCGATGTCGTCCGATTGCTGCTCGCTATGAACGCACCATGCGTTACTTGGTAGAGGGCCTGGCTATACGTTAATATAAATACGTCTCGTATTGCGTTTATATCAAGCAGACCGTATGCTTCATAAAAAAAAGACATTGCACCGCTCGTTACTATCACAGAATTAAACTTCACCTGCATCTACAGAAACAGGTTTTTACCCCCGAATCAGAAGTACTACTGGTAGAACAATTGAAACAACCTTGTGTCTCTAGTGTGAAATAGGGGTAGGTCGCATGAAAACAGCCTAACTGGAGAAGTACCTTCTCCTCCCAAAAGGTCGTGGGTAAATCAACTCTTAGAAGGGTTCCTTTGCTCCTGTAAGGGATTAAGTATCTAACCCCAAAATCCTGTTGCAGCGTAATTTTAGTAACATGGATATTAATCGTTTGCGCGAGGATGCTCTCAATGCTGCCTGGTCAGCCATTGATTTGGCCGCTACAGTTGATGACCAAGTGGAAATGTTCAATACATTATTGTTAAATCTTTTTGATCATCATACTCCTGTTCGGCCTGTCAGAGTGAAACATCTCTTGTGCCTTGGTTGCTGATGAAATTAAAAGTTTTATTGCAAAGAAAAATAGGGCCAAAGCTAAATACAAATCTAATCCGGACAGATGTAGAGAATTTTATATTCGAGCGCGAAACGTCTGCAACAGAATGTGTAGAGATGCTCAAAGACGCCATATTCACAGATCCGTCAATAATGAAAATCCTGCAAAAGTATGGAAATTTCTAAAATCGCTCGGAGTTGGGAAGCAGCCGAATCGTAATCCCATCAATATTGACTTATATAACCTCAATAGGCACTCCTCTACTTCTGCTGTATTGGATAGCAGCATATTCCTCTACCTAAAAATTCCCATCCGCGTTCATTCTCTGACTATCGACCCATTTCCATCCTCCCATTTCTTTCTAAAGTCCTTGATCGCTTAATTCAACAACAACTAAGTACTTTCCTTCACAATAATAATATCCTTAATACTTTACAATCTGGTTTCCGTCCCGGTCATAGCACGACTACTGCTCTTTTGAATGACATTCGTTTTGCCATGGATCATTCGCATCTAACGGTTTTGGTCCTTCTGATTTCAGCAATGCTTTTAACACTGTTGATTTTGATATACTGCTGATGCAGCTGCGTTCTCTCAATATATCTCCAACAGTAATTGAGTGGTTTCATTCTTACCTGTTCGGGCGTCGGCAGCGTATTGATGATTCATACTCCCCTTGAAGTGCACTAACGGCTGGCGTTCCGCAAGATGGCGTTGTATCTCCATAATTATTCGCGTTATTTATTAACAGCATCACTTCCAACCTTCGCTCCTTCTACCATCTGTCTGCAGAGACTTACAAATTTATACGCATGGTCCGTTTACATCAATTTCAGACGTCATTTCTACAGTTAACGATGATCTTTCTCGTATACTGGAATGGAGCAATTCTCATGGTCTCGTTGTAAATCCAATCAAGACGCAGGCGATCGTAATCGGAAGTCCTCGCCAAATTACTAAACTTGACTGGTCTAATTTGCAGTCAGTAAACTTTAATGGTACCGATATACCTTTTACGGATACTGTAAAAATCTTGGGGTTATATTTGATGAAACTTTATCTTGGTCACCTCAAATGGCAAGTGTTAGTAGGAAGCTGTTTGTTTCTGTTAGTTCCCTCAGAAAACTGCAAAATTTTCTTCCAATTGATACTAAAATTACACTCGCACAATCCTTGCTCCTTCCCATTCTCGATTACGCTGACTCCTGTTATATTAATATTACCGAACAGCAATTAGATAAGTTTGAGCGTTTTCAAAATCTTTGTATTCCGTTCATATTTGGACTCCGCAAATATGACCATGTCTCTGAATTTCGCTCTCGTCTCAAGTGGCTTCCCATTCGACTTCGCCGTAATCTACATATCCTGTCTCTCCTTTACTCTATTCTTTTTAGTCCCTCTTCTCCTGTATATTTGAAGGAACGTTTCACATTCCACAGTGGAACACAGCAACGCTCTTGCCTTCCGTCTTAAAACGCCATCACACTCAACTCAGTATTACACGAAATCTTTTTCGGTGCGTGCTATGCAGCTCTGGAATGCTCGGGCATTAATTAACAATTCGAAATGCAGAAAGTATATTCAGTTTTAAAGATCGAGTTAGTGCACACTAACTCGATCTTGTATTGTATTGTAATGTAAGTATCCTCCCCGGAACTTACTATGTAAATAACAGCATCGGTGGAACGCGCGAAAAAAATACACCCGAGTTGCAAGCAAGCTTTCATAGGCTACGGTAACTCCTGCAACCTTTGTATCAAAAGTAAAGATGGACTAGGACCTACGCTTGTTTGGCCGTCCCTCGTCAGTAGAAATGTGGTGATCTTTACTTAGTCGTTGCATGGGGTAAAGGAAATAGACCGAGCGACCTCCGGTTATAAATATCGTTAAGATCCTGCATTCTCTGCAACATGCTGCTACATCATTCAACCACACAACTCTATGGTAGTACACAATACCTTTCCTATGGGGATATCTACATTGCCTCGAAAAGCCATGTTCGAAACGGATTCCAAAAACTTTTCACTCAGATTCCATACATTTTAACAGATAACTATTCGATTCCGATTCAAATATAGTGTTCCGAGGTAATGTGAATACGCTTACAGGTTTCCCTTTCTTTACCGTACCGTACCGTAGTTTCTGTTACCGTTTCTGTACCGTAGCCTATTAACGCTTGCGACATATTAAGTATCACTCGCGCGATGCCTCCTCTGCTGCTTACACAGCAACTCCTTGGGAGCTTACTGGTGATCTCACTCATACGCAGGAACAAAAACAACCTTTTAGGGAGTTGTTATTTTGCTGCGGTTTTCTGTGAGGTGGAGGTACTTCCCCAGAGGGGTTCTTTGATGCGCCCTACCTCTCTTAAAACACCCAGCCAAAGACAAACAGACATGTTCATGCACACAAATGTTTGCCTTGAGTAGGAATCGAACCCTTTAGTATTGTCTTAGGTTTTCGCGATTGTTACACATTGAAATTAAACTATTTTTAACGGAAGTATCGCGTGTTTTATTTATTTTGTTGAAACCTGACGTTTCGAACGCTTTGCAGCGTCCGTGGTCGCAGGAAAGACTAAGGTGGTATTTGTCTTACATTAGTTATTCAATTATTACATCTACCGACATGGATGGATTAATTATATATGTTCCGATTCACACAAAAATCGCTCACAGTGTCCGAACATTTTTTAGTAGATCTTTGGATTTGTGACTTGATTATTTTTAGGACTGGATCCCAAGCAGGTGGTACTTGCCAACCATCTTCTCTATTGAAATTGGGGTGTTTTCTTATTTCAATAGCCTCGCGCTGTGTGGTTTATCGAACCGGATGTAATGGTTTGGTTGGTCCAGTGTATGTTCACATAACTCTGCAGTATGTGAACATACACTGGACCAACCAAACCATTACATCCGGTTCGATAAACCACAAATCCTCGCCAAGGAAAATCGCTACATGCCGAGAATGTTGCGCGAGGCTATTGAAATAAGAAAACACTCCAATTTCAATAGAGAAGATGGTTGGCAAGTACCACCTGCTTGGGATCCAGTCCTAAAAATAATCAAGTCACAAATACAAAGATCTACTAAAAAATGTTCGGACACTGTGAGCGATTTTTGTGTGAATCGGAACATATATAATTAATCCATCCATGTCGGTAGATGTAATAATTGAATAACTAATGTAAGACAAATACCACCTTAGTCTTTCCTGCGACCACGGACGCTGCAAAGCGTTCGAAACGTCAGGTTTCAACAAAATAAATAAAACACGCGATACTTCCGTTAAAAATAGTTTAATTTCAATCGAACCCTTTCTTTCATTTCTTGTCCCCCGCTCTCCTACTTATTATTCGATCCTACTTTCTATTATCTCTACCGTTCCTTTCCTTGCTTCTCTCTTTCCTCCTTCCTTTATCCGCTAAGAAAGTAGAATTTATAAATTCCGTTTCCCAATATTGCTACATAATTGACTCTTGACATTAGATAAAGGACTAGAAAGGATCTAACAGTATTCAAATTAATAAATGGTACACGCACCTAGGTTTCATCCAGTTTCATCGTTCACCCTTTAATGAAGTCCCTTTAATGAATTATGTATACGATAAGTATACATAATTCATTAAAGGGTGAACTTGATAGATGGACGTACAAAGGGACACATAGACAACAAAGTGATCCTATAAGGTTTCCGTTTTTCCTTTTGATGTACCGAACCATAAAAATGGCAGAATCTATTAGCTGTACATTAAAATAATTCCAATTGTAATCAAACAGTGTAACGAGGTCCACGAACCGTCGGCCGACGTATGGTCTGAATAGCCAAACGGGTCCATACTGCCCCGGGTCAAATAAATACCTCCAGACCGAACGGTCCACGGAGATGACTATCGGTGAGTATATGACTCCATTACCAATTGGTTTTAAGTAAAATGAAAAAGAAAAACTAGACTGTTTTATGTAATTGAACTTTTGTCTTCTTGCATGCAATTTGCGTGTACTTATATTTTAGTTCTTTTGTGAGAAAAAAAAGAAGGCTAAACAAGAAAGTATTGATATTACAGACAAGAGCAAGAGAGATTTGAAAACAAATTTCGTTAAAGTGATATTGACTTCATTGAAGTCGAGCCCTATGTAATATTTTTAGTTAAACGTGGAATATATTTATAATAGAATAAACAACGTAGACTATTAACAAAACGAAAGAAAAAGAAAGGCTATTATTGAAAGTTTTTGATATTACAAGCCTTTTTTTTTACATTACATTACTGATTGATTGTTGCTGAAAGCACGACTACGAGACTGTAATTCACGAGCTAAATATGTTGACTGCAGCTGGAGGATGCAAAAAAAACCAGTTGAGAATGCGCAAGCTTGCATTGCCAGAGGAACACCTGGCTCGTCAATTATATAACAATTCAATTTTTTTTTTAATTTGTCGGCCACTTTGACCATGTTCCTTAAGAGATAGGAACGGTGTTCCTGCACATTTTTATTCTACTTTTTTATGCTGAATCCGAATCTGAAGTCAAAATTCGAATATTCGAAAAAAAAGCGACAGACAAACGCACAGACAAACATATAGAATTCATATAGGAACGGTGTTCCTGATCAATATTTAAAATAGCTAGTCAGGTCATAAGTTCTGTCAAAAACTTTTGATGTAATTAATGATACACTTTTTGATAATTATTTATAAGTTTTATGTGAAATGAAAGGTAATTAAATGTACAATAAAATTTTATTTACAGTATTCGAAATGCCTCATGCAGATTACAGTTACGAAAGTCGTTCTCACAAAGGGGTTTTGGAACATAGAGAGTAAGCAAGACCTTATTTTTCAAATCGATGCTAGATTCTAGTTGCTCCAGTAAGTCGTATCCAATCAGTCCGTCGAAATACTCTTGAAATTTATATATGATTAAGGTAATGCCTTACTTTTCATTAAATTCCGAAAAGCATGGTATGGTTATGGAATAATCATTACAGGTGGTGACATGAATATTCGTGATTTCAAAAATCGTAATTATATGGTACCTATGTTAGCGGAAAAAATATCTACACCATATCGGGGCTAATAAAATATTGGTTGGTACCAGTATCAGTAAGTAATTTTTAAATGTGGATTTAAGATTTGTACATAGGGTAATTGTCGTTGTGTCTGTAAGTTTATCTCTATTTTGGTTTGTCTAATTTTGGAGTGGTCGGAAAATCCTCATTTTCTGCAGTAAGAGCCTCTGCCTGAACTTCCTCTGCCATAACGGGAGCATACTCTGGTTGGTACGATGGTTGTTCGTATATAATACTATATGCAAGGTCTGAACAGTCATAGTCTTGTTGGTAAGTGTCATCGTAATTGTCACATTAGGGGTCGTATTGATTTTGGTCATACAACTCGTTAAAGTGTAATTCCCTAGTCTTAAAATAATTTAAGGGTGGTGGATTTCCGAATTTAGTCCAATCGGGAGCTGTGCGTACCCGGAGAGTCTTGGCTACGTAGTAACTAATATCACTCATTGGTTGGGGTCGCATTATTGGACTGAAATTGTGGGTTAGTTTGTGACATCCTAAAAATGTTACTTTGAGGCCTATTGCCAGGTGGGTGAGCCACAAATATCTGTTGAGTAAGACTAGGACCAATATTATAAGGCATTTGGGGTTTCCAAAGCGGCATAGGTCTCTGTGGCTATGTAAAGAATTATCTGAATGGGCCTGGCATGTTATGTGGTGTTGACGACATATTAAATGGCTTAGTATGCCCAAAATTAAAAGGTTTAAGGGGGGTGGTACAGAGCTGTAAGAGAATTTAGGGTGATTAAATGAAGACGTGGACAGCGACTTCCTATCAGGAAGGGGATCATTCCGTTGCTGCAGGTAAATAATGTTCATCTCCTCCGTCCAGAATTGCAATCCACAGTGTTGGACTGGCAGGGTCGCGGCATGCACGCTTCTGGTACCGACCCCTCAATATTAATTAATTAGTTTTGTTATTTTTACATCAAATTTCTATTGTTTGATAAAATAGGTATTGGAACATATAATATGCGTATAATTAAGTAGGTATAGATTGCTTCCATTCCATTACTTTCAAGAGAAATAGCAATGTGGTCTGGAAGAGAAGAGTTACCTACTGTAACTAACGAGCATAGCCTGCACCTTGTAAATGAACTTCGTCCTGGCGCAATTGCTTTCAGTTAAGTTAAGAATCCTTTAGTTTATCGCTTGTTGCCACTTTATCCAAGTCCTTTGGTACAAGTCTTTGGAACGTGTCCCATGAACATTCATTGGGATTTGAGGTCTGGAGATTGTGCAGGACAGGAGGATGTTTTATTGTTAAGTGTGCAAACATCTATTAATGGAATATAAGTACCTTACCTGAAGTTTTACCATTAGCAGGTGTCAGACATAGACTACGAAGTTCACGTTTACAATAAATGCTTTCAATCAAACGCGGCATATATGAGTGTTTTCCAATATTTTCTGGTGTGAAATATAAAACTAACGTTGATGAATGGGTAAATCGGTAACGATGATTAGAAAATAAAATAACAGAGGGTATAAATGCATAGTTTATGTATAAAAATGTAAAATTAATAAAATAAATATTGGCCCCTTATGATCATTATGATATCGATGATTAGTTAATTTAATAAAAAAAATATCCACAACTTGTCCTACAGTTCTCTGTTCATACTCGCAATGTTAGAAGATAAGAGAAATTTATCAATTCATACAAGACCAAGAACTATTAAAAATATGTTCAAGTAACAATATTAGCTATGCATCTAAATAGGTGTAGTTTTAAATAAATTATTTTCAAAACAAATTACACAACGTTTTCTAGTCTCAAACTAAGCGAAGATTGTAGGTACTAGACAACCTATAAACATACGTGAATAATATTTCTTTTCGTATATACAAAAGTTGTCTTATTTATTTTTATCTATGTATCAAAATTAGTAACAAAGATCTTGAATGAAGAAAATCATTTTACCAATTATTCAAAAAGTATATGAAAATTACCTATGGAATATATTATGTGCAGTGTCCGCATATCACTAGATGCGTTATTTTATTTATTATACGAGTAAACAAGACAAGGAAGTATGCAGCCAGTCTAGATGTTAATAGGTCATTAACGCTTATTACTTATATAAATCGGTCACCCAATGTATAAAACTACGTGGATTATCAAATGACAAATAAAAACAAGTTAAAAATAATGAAGACAACAACTCCAACAATTATGGATTAAAAATCTTAAATTCCAGATTTCTACAAATTCGTCTCTGTTTTAACATTTCAAGGACTGCAAAGATAAATGCTAGATGCAGTATACCTTTTAGTTACTATGATTTATTTACCAAAATTAATTATATTGCAGGTGGAAACACAAATTCTTGGTTTGGTTTCAATTATAGTATAACATTTTCTCGTTGTATATGTTCTAGGTGATGTTTTAAAACTGAATAATATCTATAAATACATACCGGCATCGTCATATTTTAAATTATTAAAATTTGCATGATAAAAAGATTCATTTCATCACGCGACAATCTGCAAAAATCGTTTCACATGGCGAGTATCGCCTAGCCTACAACTCTTGGAAAACATAAAAATAACTAATTTTTAAGAAGGATAAGTGCATGCAGCTATTCAATTGTGGCCGTTATTTTTTACAAATAAATATGTGTAATCTGGCTTTCTGAACATCTTTAAACTTTCAGTCTTTTAAATATCATAGCTGACTACAGGACACGTCTACTTATTTACTATCAACATTCAATATATCGATAGTGGAAATATTAATCAATGCAAGGGACATTTTAGCCAAAATGAGTTTATTACACCATTAGATTCAGAATGTCTGTTCTATCGACTGTTATACTTGAAATTTGATTATTGCAATAAAAATGTCCCATACCTTACACATTTTTTGGTTATTTTTGTATGATTCTTGCAAAAAAAAAAATATATGGGATGTGAAGTTAAAATAAGTTGTTTTAATAAACCAATCTGTCCCTTACTTTAAATAGTAATCACCGACATACACTGATGCGGATGATACCGATCATAGAGATTAAATGAAAATACAGTATTACTTTTATGACAAGGATGCTTTTCTTAAGTGAGATCATAGTGTTCTTTCTTAATTATTATCGATTTGGAAGTTTAATGCAAACATTTAATATTATTTTGTAGACAATTGTTTGTAGGAGTGTTTAAAATTATCAGTAGTTGAATTATTATAGTTAGTAAAATACTGTTAATCTATAACCTACTTAGTATCGTACGTATTTCAGACGCAGTTAAAAAACAGTAAATAATTACTTCATTATTAACTGTTTTTTAACTGCGTCTGAAATATGTACTTTTTGAGTTAGTTCGTTAACAGACGTTGGTCGTTTGTGAGAATAATAATGAATATAAAAAATAAGTTGATTTTTCTAGTTACTGTTTAAAGATTTAAATCTCTTTTGATATTAAAAGTGTTATATTTGTATAAACGAGTAATTACCTATCTCCGTATTTTTTGCATTTTTGAAGTTGAACAGACTGTTGATCGTTAGTGAGAATGTTTGTTGTTATATTATATTATATTTTATAATTTGACCAAGTAAATGTTGATTTGTTCTAGTTACTGTGAAAGACTGTTAATCTATGTAGCCAATAAGTATGCTATACTTTAATAATAAAAAAGTAATTATTACTGTTCATTTTCTGTTCATCGTCAAATTTCTAGATAACTTATTAAAAGGCTAATCAGATTCTAAAAGATCATTGATTTAATAAACATAATACATACTTTTATGTCAATGATCTTTCAGAATATGATTATTGGTTATTTTGCAATGTTTTTATATTAAAAAAATAGTATAAAAACAGGTAAAGATAATGAATAATATTAACATTAATTGTAACTTACGTTAAGCTTTAGTGTAAAAATTGTCAGTTACAGTAATATTAATACCATTTTTGTATTAATGAACACCTCTTACATCGCATGTTCCGCATGTAACATATCACATTGTAAAATTTTGGCAATGTAAGGTACAATCAAGTTCAAAGTTTTAATGTAAGGGACAAGCTATCTTTGAAACTATAATATTTTCTTAAGTTTAACGTTTATAACATAAAAGAAGGGAAAAATCTAAGATATTTTGCCATAGAAACTGTTGAAATTGGATCTCTCTATAAAAAGATACAGAGGGATGAACAAAAAAAAATCGTTTATTGGCTCTCCTGAAAAGTCGTGTTTTGTCACTTACATTAATTGATATTTCCACTATAGATATTATGATCTTATTTTTTAGTTATGAGTAAGTTTATTTAAGGCATAGTAGTTGAGTTGGATAAGTTAGTTTAGCTTAGCCCATATAAATAAATAGAAATGGAAAGAAATATTGTTGCTGGCAAACTTTTCTTGTTTGCTTCCTTTTGCCACTATATATGATTTACAAGTGTCTCATTTGCACTTAAATATACTCGTAGCGTAGCACACACATTGCATTTAGCCAATATAATTATCTTAAATTTTCTACAGAAGAACTTTCAATTAAGTGTACAATTGACTTATATTTACTCACAAAATACTAAAAAAATATTATTCTGATGATAAATTAAATACAATTTAGCAAAAGCCTCTAGAAATAGTATCGTTGACTAGGAATAATAACGTCGCACTTCAGCCAGGATACTCTCATATGTTGATTCGTCTATTATGATAAATCTTTTAAAGCGTCTGCTGAAGTAGTATATGTCGCCCGTATAAATATCAAACCATAGTGCGTGAATATGCAAATCGTGTTTTTCTAAGCGCTTTTTTAACATTCCGTAAGATGCCACATTCTGCAGTTGTTGTAGTGTATTTACCTGCAATAATAAATTTAATTAAAGGAATGTGAACTATATATATATATATCATCAAGTAGTAGCATTAAAATCTGATAAGCTACGTACAGATGAGCACACGGTCTATCAGTCCATGCAGCAAATTACCGTGTAGGTACTATTGTGATTTTTTTTAAGTTAATGTTATAATTAGGCATTTAAGTAGATTTTTTACGTTTAAGCTCACGCCTACTTTTTATTGTAAAACTGAGCAACGGCTCCTGTGGATCTTGCTTGAAACAAACTTCTATAATTGAAAATAAAGAACAATGGAAAAAAATACCTAAAAAATTCTATAAGCGTCTTTAAATATATCTTATATAAATGTTAATAATTAAAAACAACCCAATTTTCAAACAAAAGTAATTTTACTTGTGTCGTGGTTGATAAGTTGGTTGTGGTACACTGGTGGTCTTCAACGTCCTTAATCTTCTCAGCGGCGAGCACAGCTCTAGCAATGCTTCTCCATTTGGACTGGTTCATCGCATTGCGAATTTTTGCTAATTTTGCTTGTACCAGGTCACGAATAAAATGTCGATTTTAGAAGTATGTTATTTGAGAGCAGTTTTTGACCATTGTATAAAGAACCGGCCTAGTGAACAACAGGTCCACGGTTTGAATCCCCTCCCCTGTCCTGTCCCCTGGCATATACCACTAAATTCGTGTTTTCGGATTTATGTACATATTTCACCTCACTCACCTCTCTCACCTCACGGTGTTTTCCTTCACCGCCCACCAGAATAATTATCCTGCTGGGCGGTCGGTGATGGAAAATACAGTCCACCGTCAGGAAATCCGCATGTCCAAGAAATTATATTTCGAAAGACGTGTGAACTTACATAAGAATGATTTGGTTTTCCCTCTGAGTTGCGGAGCTCTGACGGCAGTCGCTCCATGTAAAAATCAGATCTTCGCCAAATCCTTAGGGTAAGGTTACGGAACGCCAATGCTAGTGAGTTAGAAAACGGGATAACGCTAAGAAGAAGAAGAAAGTATATTATTTGATAAAATGATTGAGTCGTACAAACGATTGAGTTGTAGACTGTACATTATTTGGCCGTACAATATCAGTACGGGCTAGTATTGCAGGGCTTGACAATCGGAGGCCATGATTTGCAGTTTCGCGCATTTTTACTTACTTAGTAGTAAGTTAGTAATAATGCGCGAAACTGTATGTATATATATCTTCACGCCAGGTCCCTTGTGGGGTAGACAGAGAGAACCGAACGCCATAAGACGCGGTTCTTACATACTTCACTCGCTTGTGTAAAGTTCATAGTTCTTTTCATGCACGCTCACCGGTTCCTGGGGCTCCTGACATCACCTTCTGATAAAACACGACTAATTTGGTCATGGTAGGTTATGTGCGACACTATTCTATATTTATATCTGATCGTTTACTATCAGATCTTGCTGATATTGTACCAGCTGTATTGCATGATCAATAATAACATCTCAATAGTTCGTCAAGTTTGCAATGAAAATATTACCTACCTACCGTAAAATATGGTAAATGAATTTACCGTATTTTACGGTAGGTAGGTGTCCAAAAATGTATCTATATTTTAATGGTTTCGGATTATTTGGACATACTTTATCATATGAGACAAGAAGAATTAATTTCATCTTACTTGTTAGTTCACGTAAAACAAAATGAATTGACTAAATGTAAACTAAAAGAATTCCACTATACCTATGCTTTTGTGTACCTAGATATTGTAGCTATATAATTACTAAGGCTTATTGCTGGATAACGTACATATTGTCATAACTTAAGAATATGAACATTATAAAACAAGAATTATCTTTTAATTGTGGCATGTGTAATTATTAAGTTTATGTTATGCAACCTAGTCATTTTAATATTTGTTCATGTTAAGGCGCCACAAACTGATATCAGGTAAAATATAATATAAGAATTTGCCGTCATTATCTCTTTTTTTTTGCAAAAAATATATTCCGATAAGACTTCTGGCTAGTGGTCTACTAGGAAGATAATTTCTGGTGTACGATTAAAATCGTCTTGCTGTTCGTTCTAAGGAGCTTTTTTAATAACGTGTATGTGAATGAGATATAAATATGGACGACTTGTAGCTTTTATATTTTCAATACCTGTGATAATTTGTCTTCTATACTAAATTTATTATCAGGATCTATATATGCGACAAATTTCCTTTGCGGTGTCTCAGCGCTAAATATAACTGGCTTTTCAAAGTCGTAGTCCATATCGAGAAATTTCTTCAAACTAGAATGAGCATGTGTGCATAGCCACGACTTTAACGGAGATATACGTCTTTGTTCCTGTAAAAAAATGCAGGTTTATTATTTAATTAAAATTATTTAAATAGATTAAATCACCAATTGTCATGTTATTTTAACTGTTACACAGATATTTTTATTATAATTGTTACACAGATATTTTTATTATAATTGTTACACAGATATTTTTTCTGTACCGTGGTGTTTCTCTCAATCATTGATTGATATGACTACTTTCTACATATTTTTGGTAGCTTAAGGTCAAAACTGATTGATTTGAATGTAAATTTGATTCAAGCGAAAAAAGCGGTATTTGTTTGACTCTTTTTTTTACACATCTTTAGTGTTTGAGCGTAGGTGCCTATTCAAATCGTAGTTGCTAGGGCGAAATGTTACCTAAGTTTGGGTAAAAAATCCATTGACATAAACACTGACGAATTAACTCCAGTAAAGAAATAATGAAAAATCCCTGCCTGTTTTAAATAATTCGAACCGAACAGTTTGGGAAACATTAAACTACTTATGTATATTGAGCTGTGCTGTATATAAATAATAACTTTTAATCAATGTGTATACCTTTTAAAATTTTTATCAGACTTTCACTCCCGATTACCGAACAACAATAAACATATTTAAAACTTACCAAACTCGATTCCTCCTTACTTTTCATTTTATATAATAGATTCATAGCCTTACAGTCACTGTGCCCGCAAACAATAATATGTCTTATGTTGTTTATAATACATCCGAGTTCTAAAGCTGCCGGTTCACAGCTAGTCATCTCATCCACGAAGTATTGAGAGTGAGGTATAACATTCCCAGCATTTCGCACTATTAAAAAACAATACAGTCACTTTATGTTCTGAATATGCTAAAACGTACTTATGTATTGTTACAATATATTTTTACACACCGACAAACATATCGCCGACGCTAGTTTCTGTAAATCTGGTTGGAATCATTCGACTGTCCATGCAGGTGTAGAAGACCGCTTTTGGCTAAGATTAGAGTTAAGATATTAGTAACATTTATACATACAAATACGTCATTTATTTGAACATCAGAACCAGGGGCGTAGCTACCGCCGTATTTGCCGTATCAATTATACGGGGCCCCCGGGCCACGGGGGCCCCCAAAGTGTGTAAGGAAAAAGAATAAAAACTTTCTAATTTATTTTATTTTACAAATGACAAAATTCTATAAAGCAATTCCTTTTTTTCCCGCCTTAAGCGTGCGTTCAAAAGTTGGCAACACTACATCGTTATGGCGGGCTGCGGGACTTCCCCGTTTTACTTAGTTCATCTTCAACTCAGCGGGGAATCCCCGGGAATCCTTCATCGATATCGCGATGTACGTGTACGTTGTTGTACTTTGCATTGGATGTTAAACCACGGAGTGCAGTGCACTGTTTATTTACGCGCTTTATATAAATGTGCATTACATTGTAATTCAGTACAAACAATATTGTTCTTCTGGTTTAGCAGTATTAGTAGCGATTTGTAAAAGAAATGAGTGAAAGGAAAAGAGATTATCCCAGCGGCGCTGAGAAAAGAAAAATTAAACAGAAAAGGGACGAGGTTATAAAAAAAGTGCCCAAAATTTCTTCATTTTTTCAGAGACAAGATACTGTGAGTGATTTAGATTGGAAAGGTAAGTACTACACTACTACCCAACCCATTTATTAGGGGCCCGTAGTGATAAACAAGGAAATCTTTTAATTTCGGTCTGTCCATCTGTCCGTCACAAAAAGTTGTCTCCCCCCTCGATTTTCACAATTATACTATTTTTAGGGTTCCGTGCCTTGATTAAAAAAAAAAACAAAATTCTAACTTATCTATAGGATCGATTTGTTTTGTTGTTTGTCTATCAGTCCGTATCGTATCGTTAATTGCGTGTTGAGAACTTCAGATGTGCAGACTCGCTTTCGGGTTCTCGTTTTGTATGGCCACTACACTACGCGCTGCGTTTAAATAGCACGCAGGTGTATAGTAATGCACGGACGGGCTGCAGGTGATTTTGTATCTACTAATAGGTACGAGCACAATCCGCGTAGAGTCTGTGTGCGTCTGAACTGAACACTCTCTAACTGTGACCCTTAGTAACGTTATTTATTTATATATAACTCTTTTTAGTTTAGTATCAAAGCATTCGTATTTATTTTTTAACAATTACTCGTTTATTTTTAGATTCTTCTGAAGCATGTTCTTCGTCACATATCCATCCGGAAATAGAAGAAAGCCAAGCACATACTTTATCGGATGTCCATCCAGAAATCGAGGAACCCCAAGTCAACGATTCTGATATATCTGCAGATAATGCAGATTGTAATATAATTTCATCAGATAGAGGAAATTTTGGTGACAATTTAACTGAATGCGAACGAAAAATAATTTTTAAATTGGGTCCAATTAAACCACAAGGACCATTTCTAAAAGTTTCAGAAAATAACCGACCTTTTTCGGCTTATTATTATTCTTATTTCAATCAGGCAGGCATAAAAATTATAAGACCATGGTTATGTTATTCTAACGTTTTAAACAAACCGTACTGTCACTTCTGTTGGTTATTAGCAGATCGTCAAAACAAATCGTACTCCTCTGCTTGGGTTAACGGTGTTTCGGTTAGAAGCAATTTCACACAAACTATTCTTGACCATGAAAAGTCACAGCAGCATATTAGTGCCTCACTCTCTTATAATAATTGGTTGCAAGGAAATACCATCGATACTCTATTGAAAAGTGAAATCGATAGTAAAATTACATTCTGGAGAGATGTACTGCATCGTATAATTAATGTTATAATTACTTTAGTATCTTGTAATCTACCTTTGAGGGGGCATGATTCTGATTCTGGCAATTTTATGGCAATTTCACGTCTGCTATCTAACTATGATGCAACTTTAAAAGAACTTCTTCTAAAACCGAAAGGTGAAATAAATTATTTAAGCCCTATGATTCAAAACGAAATTATTAGTTTGCTTGGTACTAACGTTAGGAACAGTATTATCTCAGAAATTAAAAAAGCTCCATTTCTGACAATAATTCTGGATACAACACAAGACTTATCAAAAATTGACCAACTATCTGTAGTTTTTCGATATATCTCGGTTACAGAAAATGATGATAATGTGCCTAAAGAAATAAAAATCTGTGAGTCCTTTTTAGGATTCATAGCAGTAACCGATTGCAGTGCTGCAGGTCTGAAAACTGTCATTTTAAATTTGACTAAAGAATATGGAATTGATTTGACTAAATGTAGAGGACAGGGATACGATGGAGCAAATGTTATGTCGGGTGTGTATGGAGGATTACAAACCCTAATAAAAGAGCATGCTCCAAATGCCGATTATGTTCATTGTGCTGCGCACGCTTTAAACTTGGTTTTGAACGATGCTGCGAGACATGTTCGTGAAGTATCGACTTTTTTCGATAATTTAGAAAAAATATATACTTTTTTTGGCAATAGTATAAAACGCTGGGCTATGCTAAGTGACGATTCATCTGAAAAATATTTGATTACCCTTAAAAAGGTATGTCCTACCAGATGGTCATCTAGGAACGACGCTTTATTAGCAGTAAAGAAAAATTTTTTACTAATCATGAAAACTTTGTACCAACTAAATTTAATTTCAAATAAAAAAGATGAACGTGAAGAATGTAAAAGTATAATTAACATTTTAGAGAGTTTTGATTTCTTAGTGCTCGTTACATTTTTTTCTTCACTATTTGAAATTATTAATCCTGTTTCTAAAGCTCTACAGCATGAAAATAATGACTTACAGAAATCTAGTATTTTATTAAGTAATCTTTTAAATAGACTGTGCCAATTAAGAAATCAGAATTCATTTAATAGTTTGCTAAATGAATCCAAAGATTTAGCAAAAGAGTGGGGGGTAACAACTGTTTTTAAAAACAGTAGGCGAAAGATAACGAAGCGTTTTTTTTGATGAGTTATCACAAGATGAGAGAATTTCCGACCCGGAATCCTATTTCAAAGTCAATGTATACTATTGCTGTTTAGATATATTAATTTCTCAAACTAAAGCAAGATTTCAGAGCCTTTGCAACCTGAGTAGTATATTCGAAATATTACAACCGGAGAAACTCCTATCTTCTTCAAGCGAAGAGATATTAAACGCTTCCGGAAAACTGTCTGCTAAATACAGTAAAGACATCTCACTTAATCTTTGTGACCAATTAAAGGCTCTAAAAACATGCTTAAATTCTGAAATTAAAAAAAATTATTCCATTAAAGAACTCATTGAATTATTGCTAGTAAAATTCAATAGTCTTGCATCCAGTTTTCCCGAGGTAATCACAGCATGCTTTTTATTCTTGACCCTTCCAGTTACAACCGCAACGGCAGAAAGAAGTTTTTCAAAATTAAAACTAATAAAAAATTACTTAAGAACTTCGATGGGACAAGAACGGCTGTCAGACATCTCACTATTGTCCATAGAGGCAGAAACTTTAGAAAAACTAAAATCATCATCAGCCATAAATGATTTAATAAATCAGTTTGCCGAAAAAAAGGCAAGGAGAGTGAATATTTAAAATTCGATTTTTATTTGTAAAATGGGTAAATTATGTGATAAATAAATATTTCTTCTCACAATATTTTTTTTCTTTTGTGAAAAATCTTTACCTCCATATAAGGGCCTCCAAAAAAATTTTTATACGGGGCCCCGACAAGGCACGCTACGCCACTGATCAGAACGTAACAAAGTTGCACAAGCTTAACAACATAGACGTAATAAAAAAAGCAGACACCGTCTCCCGAACTAAACACTGAAGCACCTCCATAGTAAGTCAGTCGCTATACGTACGAGCCGACACGCACACATTCACACCATAGTAAGTCTACCGCCCGCCATTACGCACCGACACCTCGCCGCGTAATAACCTTGTCGAAAAATAATAATAATGCTGTCGTGTGTAGTGAAGAGCAGTTGGAACCATAGTGGTACAATTAAAAAAAAGCCAAGGTATTACTTTTCATAGGTAAGCAAGTAATTTTTCTGATTAACTAATCGTTTTCACTTAAATTAATTTTTGAAAACAATAAATCGACCGGTGTTGCCATAACTCACATTTTCAAATGTGTGGGAGATCATTTTTTAGGGTTCCGTACCCAAAGGGTAAAACGGAACCCTATTACTGAGGCTCCGTTGTCCGTCCGTCCGTCCGTCTGTCACCAGGCTGTATCTCATGAACCGTGATAGTTAGACAGTTGAAATTTTCACAGATGATGTATTTCTGTTGCCGCTATAACAACAAATACTAAAAAATAGAATAAAATAAATATTTAAGGGGGCTCCCATACAACAAACGTGATTTTTTTTGCTGTTTTTATAGATAATGGTACGGAACCCTTCGTGCGCGAGTCCTACTCACACTTGGCCGATTTTTTATCTTTTGTTCTCTTGTAATTCTTACTTAATTCAGATACCTAATTTTGTTTAAAGAGACATATAAACTTACATCCTATGGTTCTTTTACTGAACAACTATTATTCATATCTTTAATATTTTTTAGATTTCCATCGTCAAACGATGCATGGAAGAATGATTACAAGGGGTACAAATCATAAGAGAGTCCAGAAAAGAAAGCGGCTGGATTCCATCTAGATCCAGTGTAATATGCAGTATACATTTTGAGGAGTGTGAGGAGTGGCTGCCGTCTTCTGTGAGGTAGAGGTACTTCCCCAGTCAGGCTAACGTGCCCTACCTCTCTTTCGCCAGAGCCTCGTCTGGTCATTAAAATTGGTGTATTTGTTTGGGCATTTTTTATTTCAAATAAGTATGCATCTGTTTGTCCTACATAATAAAAGGAATATGTAATGTTACTCGTATATTTCATGTGTTTAATTTATTTTCATCAATACCTATTTTAAACAACACAATACAAATCACCGGTCCATAAAATTCGAGTTTCGAAGACAGTAACGAATCATATATTTTGTTATTTCTTTTTAGTTAAAGAAATGGGAAATTTTCTTCCATCTGGCAACCCACTTGAAACTCACACATAGTTACATGCCGCCATTGTGGTGCTTCAGTTGTTTCTCAGCGAGATTCCGTCTGACTTTTTTATTACGTCTATGCTTAACAATTGACATATATCAATATGATTAATTCACCTTTAGCTGCTTTCAAAAATGACTGTGTGAAATTAGAGATAACAGAAAATATGCAAATCATAAAGAACAATTAGAATTTAAAGAAGAAGATTAAATTGAATTAGCCGTCCATTCACGTCTTAGTTTTAATTTCTACTGAAATCTATTTTTTGAAATAGCGATTTCATTTATTATTTTAAAAGTAGGTAATTATTTCTTAATTTTTATCAGGCTCAAACCTTCATCAAAGAATATATAAAGGGGTATATTCATGAAAATGGATCATAAATAACACCGGCTGTTGTAATAAAACATTGTTAAACTACACAACAACAATTGCAGACTATGGCTTCTCACGGAATGTTTTATTTAAGAAACTATTTTGATTATTTTTTTCATGTGTATACTTCAATACTATGTTGAATTCTTATATTTCAGGTATGGATTTGAATCTGATAAAGATCACGATAAAAAAGTATAATCGTTATGAAATAAAAACTTTTATATAAAAATGTGAAATGCAGTCATTATAATAAAACAAAGGCATCCAATAAATCTGATAGTTAATAAAGATAGTTAATAATAAATATGTAACCCCGCAGGGCAGTTTGTGGCGAGCTGATGGTGCGTAACGACACCACGGGTACCCGAGTGCTCCAGAGAATCGATCAGGGCCTTCGTCTCCGGCGTGTCTTCGTCGGTCGGACTGGAAACTCAAGAAGGCCCGCAGGACTCTCAGCTCTGGCTTGCCTTCATTGGCTGTCCAGAGAGGAGTCGATAGAGCATATTGGTTTATCAGGTGATATGCTCCAGGGGTGAAAGTGTTAAAGGGCATAACGCCGCGAGTTACTTCGGAGAAAGCGCAGCACACCTCTCGACACCCCTGAGTCACTCACACCGGTGTTGCCCCCGGCCGACTATCTCTGGCATTTCGGGGGTCCATCTAGTAGCCCACCTGTTCATGGGTATATTATCCCATTAACCCCTGAAGCAGGTCACGATGTGTATAATACATTACATCATTCTTTTCGACAGGACCTCTACGCGTTGGATTCATATCCCCACGCACGCCTATCAAATGACTGGGATTAAAACCCGTGAAAAAAGAAATATGTAATATACCTAAAGTTGCCATAAATACTGAAACAAAAAAAAATGTGTTGCAAATAACATTTATTACTTTTACAGTGTGTTAGTTTATTACATAAATATAAAACAATTTAAAATATAAAAAGCTTATTCGAAGTGGTCTCTATTGGCTGCCATACAGTCCTTTAAACGTTGAGGCCAGTTATCAATAGAAGCACGCACTCTTTCCATGGGAAAATTCTTCACTGCCAATCGTACGGATTGTTTTAGGGACTCCAAATTATCATGGCGTTTAGAGAAAGCCGTACTCTCTAAAACTGCCCATAAATCATAATCCAGCGGATTAAGATCGGGACTAGACGACGGCCAGTCTTCAGCTCTGATGAAGTCCGAAACGTTCGTTTCCAACCAAGACTGCGTAGACCGAGCTTTATGACCCGGCGCCGAGTCTTGCTGGAAGGACCATTCTTGGTTATTGAACATGGTGTTGTTAAGGGGCTTCACTACCTTCTCAAGAATGGTATTTTGATACACTTGTGCCGATGTTTTGATACCTTTTTCACAAAGTATGGCTCAGTCACTCCTTCATAGCTAATACCCCACCAAACCATCACTGAAGTCGGATAGTGCCCACGTTGCACTCTGTCGACTAATTGGGAAGCTTCCTTAGAGCTTTGAGCATAAATACGGTCATTTTGTTTGATAAAATGTTGCTCTATTGTAAAAAAAAATCTCATCCGTAAACAAAATTTTTCTGTGATCTCCCTTTGCGTACCGCTTCAGTAGTTGTTTCAATTTTATCACCCTATTCTTTTTTAAATTATCAGTTAAGAAATGAACAGTACGTCTCTTATAGGCTGCAAGTCCTAAGTCATCTTTTAAAATACGCGACATGGTTTCAGGTGCTATCTTCATCTCCCGGGATAAAATCTTTTGCTTTCGGACAGGATTTCTTCGAATTATTTCCCTTATTGCTTTGACCACCTTTTTCGTACGAACACTACGTGGACGGCCAGATATTTTTCTGTCATAAACAGAGGAGGTCTCATTGTTCCTATTAATAGCCCGGTACATAAACATTTTACTAATACTAAGCGTATGAAGAGTTTTAAAAATTGCATTTGGCTCTATACCTACTTTGTGTAATGCAATCACAGCGATTCGGTTCTCTTTATCACCCCACTCCATTTTAATATCGCTAAACATTGTACAATGTATTGGCGCCAAAATGAGAAAGCTCAATTAACAATCATATAAAAATGATAGATTCCAAATTCAAATGTAATATTTTGTTTATTTTTAATTGTAACAGTGTATATGGCCAGACTAAGTATAATGAAATTAATTCTGTTACAAAGGCGGACTTATCCCTGAAAGGGATCTCTTCCAGCCAATCCAGATCTATTGACAGAATAACATATATGGGTGAGAGAACAAACGTACACCAATTGACTACAACAACATCATAAATTTCATAAAACTAACGCACATCAACTTTGCCTGATAAATTTAAAGTTATACATAAACAAAACAATAAACAAAGATGAAAAAAGAAATAGGAATATACACAAACATTAAATACAAAAGCTGAAAACAAACAAACATGAGATATATTTTAGGATATGCATCCAAAAATGCTCACAAATCACCAATTAATTTTTTTTTGACTCGTGAGTTTGAAGGAATCTATGGAGGGAGCCAGTCTAACCTCTAGAGGAAGTGCATTCCATAGACTAACAGATTTTGCAGAAAAAGACTGTGTGTACGAATTGGTATTCTAACTCGAAATATCGATAATAAGGGTACCACAGGAGCGCAACCGATTGTCCACATCACGAAGATGAATTGTCTCTTTTAGGTAGGAAGGTGCAGATGGATTGAATAAAACATTAAAAAGTAAGCTGAGAATCTTCCTACGGTCTCCGATCGTTAGCCAATTGAGACGTTTGCGGCACTCCGAGATATGATCGTATTTGCGCAGTCCAAAGACGAAGCGAATACAAAGGTTTTGTAGTCTTTCCAACTTATCCAACAATTCCTCGGAAAGGTCCAGATAAGCGACATCATAATAATCTAGCAAAGGAACGCGAAGGGAATTAGCAAACAAGATCTTAGTTTCCAACGGTAGAAAAATTTGCAGTCGTCAGAGTGAGTGGAGAGATGCGAAAATCCTACGGCTGACTTCATTAATATGCGGGGCCCTCGACAAAGTTTGATCAATAATAATTCCCAAATCAGAGACAGTTGAAGAAAAAGGAATTATGACACCATCAAACTGAATGTTAGGAAGAACCGTACCCTGGAATTTAGAAATAAAGTGCGGGCTGCCTTTAATTATTGCTTGCGACTTGGCTGCATTGACTTTAAGGCCGGAGTTATGGGACCAACCAGCATTAATAGCAAGATCGTCATTGATAGCGTGCACAGTTAAAGAAATATCAGGAAACGGGGCAGCTGTATAAATCTGTAAATCATCAGCATATAAATGATAAGAAGAAGAGAAAAGAAACAATGATATTAATGAACAGCGAAAAGAAAACAGGTGACAATACACCGCTTTGTGGGACGCCAGCAGTCAAATCACACCAGTCAGATCGACGATCTGCCATTTTTACTAATTGCCGGCAACCCACAAGGTAGGAATGAAACCATGCTGATGATGAAACCATGCTGATTGTATATGGACATAGTGGTATTATCTATTTTATTATTCGTGAGTTCGTGAGTAATATTATGTATGGTATTGAGGTGATAACAGCATAATGATTTGTGGTTTATAGTAATGCCCTTTTCAAAAGCCAGCTAAATATATATGTGTGTAACTCGTTTTGTACTTTTTCCTAGACTACTAAATATTGCTATATGTCAGCAGAGCATTCTGCGAAACTCGCCTGCATACGCGTGTGCTAGGCGTGGATGGGCGACCGCGGGTGGGATGCATGACGGGATGGGTGAGAAGCCTTGAAGCGAGTGCACCGAGACGCAGAATGAGATAGAGTAAGGCAACAAATTGAGCGGCGAGCAACAACGGAAAACGTTGTCAGCCATGCTATATTGCTTTATACCTTATATAATCCCAATGTGAAATAACTTTATAGTTAATATATTTTATTGGAAAAAAATAAAATACAAAACTTACAAATCATACAGCATAATGGATACATTTAACCATTATAATAGATTCCAATTTAGTACAAACTGTAAACTAACAACTACAGCCATAAATAATTTTCAAGTGAAATCTGGTTGCCAGTGTTGTCAATTCAATTCTTCTTTATGGCGATCCTAGTGTTCTCGCCAATGTCATTACTTTTATGTTTTATTTTGTCAATTAATTATGTATGTTACTATTCTTAATATGTGACTCTGTTGAGTGAGTGGCTTTGTGGCCAGAGTTGTCCGAATTCTCGCCAATGTCAGTATTTTTATTTTTCTATATTGTCATTTTATCAAAGCAGGTACCTATGTCAGTGTTGTCACGACAAATTATTATGAAGTAACACGTCAATGTCATTGTCAATTTGTCATCTGTCACATTCACGGTTGGGTGGTGTCATTGTCAAATAAGTTCACCATTTCTATTGAATCGTTTTGGAAATAAAAAGATAAGATACTGAAGTTTATAATAATAGTACTCACTTTATACGTATTTTAGCGTGACGTGAAATCGACAGCCAATCAAATAATTGTTGAGAGGAAACTCAAATGAATTAATTCACACAACATACATATTTTAGTGGAAAGGTTAGTAGTATTGAAGATAAATATACTTACAGTCGGATTATCTTGTACTTGTTGAAATTGCTTAACCATGCTTGCCCGGTCTAAAACACGATATCTCATAATACCCCTTAAAATTCTTTCCATTTTAGTTAAATTAGACACATCACAGCGACGCGTTTATTGCGAACATAGAAAGAATGCCGTGAAACAGACCTGTACTCAGAATATTTAGCTTGAGATTGACGTTTGTGACCTTCAACAGCGAGCTTATCGCGGGAAACATGAATCGCTGCGACATAGCGCGCGCCTTGTAGGGTCAATGTCCATAATAATAATATCTTAGATTATATTATCAAATTTAATAGTTATAGTTGTAGTCAAATAAGTAATATTCAATTAAATTCCCAAGTAGGGCCCTGTATTCCGATTTTATCTAGTAGATAAATTATCTATCTAAACATTGATTGTACAAACGTTGATAGTAAGAGTAAGTTAATGTTTGGAGTGTACAAGTATGAACACTTCATATTGGTGTACTCACTCCCCTGTGACATGTTCCTTTTTGTTTTAGATGAATACTGAAAGTGCAATTGGTGATGGAAAAACAAAGGATGAAGGTACACCTTCCACCCTGCCTCCCAATCACCGATTTGTAGAGCCTGAGAGAGCCGTGAAAACCATTACAGACATGGCTATTTGGGAGAAATCAGAAGCATATATGGAATATACAGGCTTCATTGCTACACTTAATGAAGCAATTAAGGGTAAACCATTGTCAGTTGATTGCAAAGTATCAGATAATGTCAAAAAGTTAATGACGATGCTTGATAAAATTGACAAAATGATAGCCGAGTTTCCTCCTGTTGAACAGCCTCAAAGATTTGGTAATTCAGCTTTTCGGGATTGGTTGGCAAAAGTGAAATCTAACAGTACACAAATATTGCAAGAAACCTTGAATTTAGAACTGCATCTGGCAATACCTGAAGTAAAAGTCTATTTGGAAGAGAGCTTTGGAAATGCAACTAGAATAGACTATGGGACCGGCCATGAGATGTCATTTGTCATGTTTCTATGTTGTTTATACAAAATAGGTTTTCTGGAGACAGAAGACAACGTGGCTACAGTATTTATGATATTTAATAAATATATAATGATTTCGAGGAAACTGCAGCAGACGTACAGGATGGAACCAGCAGGTAGTCACGGTGTATGGAGCTTAGATGACTATCAATTTGTACCATTCATTTGGGGAAGTGCACAGCTCCTAAACCAACCTAAAATATATCCACCAGTGAAATTTCTAGAAGAGGAAATAATTGACAAATATGCAGATGAATATATGTTCCTTCAATGTATAAAATATATAAATGAAGTTAAGACAGGTCCATTCGCTGAACATTCTAATCAGTTGTGGAGTATAAGTGCCGTAGGTTCATGGACAAAAATTAACCAGGGCCTCATCAAAATGTATAAGAAGGAGGTACTAGCTAAATTTCCTGTTGTGCAACATGTCCTCTTTGGTTCCCTCTTTCCCATACGGAGATTCCCAATCAACCATTAAATAGGATATGTTTTTATTTATCTTCATGATTTTATTCTTTGCAGTTTTAAAAAATGTGTTACATGTTAGTCACATATTGTACAAAAACTTTTTGTAATGGAGATGTATGGCTGTGTTTTAGTAGTGTGATGGACTAATGAATGCTATAGTTTGGGCCTCCTTATGTTTTCGTGCAATATTTAAAAACTGAAGCCTCCTTTAATACCACCCATATGGTAAACAAGTACACTTCAGTTGATTTTTTATTTACTAATTCATATTAACATTCATTAGAGTACCTTTAGATATTGTAATCAGTATTAAAAGTTCTGCGATTGTATAATACTATGTATTTATTTTAAATGTGATATTAAAATATAGTATGAATGAATATTCAAAAGTGCAAAATTTGGACCTGAGCATAAATTTGTTAATAACACCAATTATATGTATTTTTTGTCTCTTTAGAATTAGTGCATTAATTTTTATTACAATATAGATTCAGACAATAGTTAATACTGTGTGTATATGTACCTACATAATGTAATCCCTGTTGAATACTTACAACACTTGTGTTATTGAATATAGTACTGGTTGTATAAAAATGTTGTATATATCAATGTGCGATCACCATTTTCTCAATACAAGTATTTTCCCCTTCCGAAATATTCCCAGTAAGTTATATAATAGATTAATAATAATATTCATTTGTTCATAATAAATAAAATAAATTTGTATGTTAGTACTTACAACGGGCGATTACCTTCCTGTTTTTCTGTCAGGTGGCCACCACCTGTGTACATTAACCAGCATAATATTAATTCCATTGAAATCTATCTCAGATCATAAACTTAAAGAAAGCGTGTTGGAGATAGTTTTATTAAAATAACCTTTAAACTACAGATGTATCATCACCAAACTTACATGCGACTGTCTCTTCTTACTAGCGTTAGAATTGGAGGAAATTTTCCTAAGCCATTAGAGTTGGCGGGGTTCGCTAATTAAGTCTAAGGGTTGGGCGAAGATACTGATTAATGGAGTCCGACGGAGTCGCTCCATGATACATGGAGCGACTCCGTCGGACCTCCACGACCCATAGGGAAAAACAGAACTTTATATGTCTATATTGTCCAACTCAGCTAAACCATTTTGAAGATATCTGTGAACAAACAGAGTGTTTTCTGTGTGTGTTTAAGAGAAGTAGGGCGCATCAAAGCAGCCCGCCTGGTGAAGCACCTTTACCTCACAGAAAACTGCAGCCAAATAACAAATTGCTAGAGGGTTGTTGTGTCCCTAGATGTGAGTGAGGTCACCAGTAAGCTCTTAAGGAGTTGCTGTGTTCGCACCAGTGGAGGCATACGGTAACCGCTTTACATCAGTTGGACCGTATGCCTTCCGACGTTGTTTAAAAGTCCAGCACTTCTCTCCAATATTGTACTCACGGAATAGAGTGCGAAGAGCAATGACTTCTGCGCGATATCTAGCTCTTCTTTTAGGCTCTTCAGTTACAGGACCTGCATGCTCCGATTCGTTACATAGGCTCGTCCTTGTTGAACTTCAGGCTGTGGCACGTCATGCCAGGCTTTCCGGCGCTCGACGCAGTAATGGCCCGCAGGGGTCAGTCTCAAAAAAAAAAACGTAGCAGAGCAAGATGAGGCGCATCAGTACAAAACACAACGCAGGAACACATAGCTTTAGCATCAATGTCGATATGCCGTCAGGTTCACTTCATGCATATACCGAAAGAGAACAACGCCAGTTTAATATTTTGCTAGGTAATTGATATTTCCGATTCCGCTCGCCGACGGCGGGGAGTCGTCACACGCTGGAAACGCAATGGTGGCATACTGTGCGGTTCCTGGTAAGTTTTCTTCCAAGAGCTCTCAAGCTGTGGGATGAGCTCCCCGCTGAGGCTTTTCCAAGGGACTACAGCATGGTATTCTTCAAGAAATGCGCGAAGAGGTTTTTAGCGGGTCGGCAACGCATTAGTGACACCCCTGCAGGTGCAGGTGTTGCAAATGTCCATAGCCTACGGTGACTGTTTACCATCAAACAGGTCGTATGCTTGATTTCCACCTTACTGGTATAAAAAAATCTGACATGGAGCTACCGCATCACGGGATGGTAGATGCCTTCACTATTATCAAAGTAAAGTTAGAGTCTAAGACTTACGGTGTGCGTCACTGAAAAGGACTCCATAAGCTCCATCGTTGCGGCGAAATCGACATGCCCGTCGTCTGCGGAGCTCCTAAGAGAATCAATGAAACGAAGGTAAAGGCAGGTATAGACAATATATTATGTTTTAATCGCGTTTAATTCAGTTAAATTTTTCGTCGTATGAGTATGCAACGCAAAAGTTATAAAGCTTATTTACAATACACATTCCTATTTGTTTATTAACAGGAAAACACACTCTCGAAGATACTACGTCATATTCAGCTTAGTTGGTAGAATCCCCGTGTAAGCATCGATATCATCGTAGATTTCAATGTTCGTTGTTTTTAGGAAGCACTGGTTTATTAAAGTGTGTGTTGTAGAGCGTGTAGGCCATGCCGGCGGTGAGTGCGCCCACGGCGATACCCTGCGAAATCACTCTGAACTGCATCAGGAAGACGCTGGTGCTCATTGCCCCGCGGTTCTTGTACTTGTACGCGCCGAATCCTATGGCTGATGCGAGCCCCACCAGGCCTGGAATGAGTTGTTTGCTTGATATAATTATGTTTATTACTACTAATATTTTCCCTGTTTATTGACGAATACATAAATTAACAATTGAATCTTTTCCAACCTATGCTTCCTGTGACATTAGATAGGCATTTGTTATTGTAGGTTTTATACTGAGTTGGGTGGCAAAAATGCATACGCCCTGCATGTGAAACAGTTACCGTGGATTTATGATCGGTTTCAATCCAAGGAGTATTGTTCGTGCATTGATAGAATCTAGAATTATTATTGTAACGGTAAAGTTCTGCCTGATTTTAAAGACTTACCGTATAACCCACATTCACATCACATCCGGGGTAGTATACTACTCTGATTTGGTGGCAACAAGGGAGAATTACCAGGCGTTTAGGCGGTTCCGCAATCTATATTATTGGAATCGATGTGTTAGGTAACAACTCACAGTTTAGGTCCCAATAGTGTTAGATATTTGATAAACCGTGGTGCACGGCAGTTGAGCTTCACTTGACTAGCCATCTCTTTAAGGTTTTTAAATGCCTTATTTGTCATATTGCTGTCTCTCACTTTGCCAAGAGGGGAAGTCAATTCCAAAACTTCCTACTCCCACAAATTTCTTCTGATTAAATTCGTTGTGAGTTCCAAGGCAGCTGTAGTTTAACCCCCGGGACAGTAATGAACTTCACTATTCATTGCCTTTTTGGTGGTCGCCGCTGTTAATTCTCGCTACACAGGAGACACAGTGGTGGTCCTGTCCCGTTATCGTATAACTCTTACAACACCAGAAGTATCATTCGCGAATTGCTAACTCTATAGTAACATCCTCAAGCCTTTTTGGAAGAACGCCATTCCGCAATCTTTTACTACAACATCGGCATTTCATTTGACAACATAAGTTTTCATAGAAGAAACCTCTCTTGCATTGCACAGACCTACGTAACCAACTTGGATCAAATGTGTGAGGTTGGCCCTACGATTGACTAGCAATATAATTGCAGAAGGAAGTTAGAGGAATCACATTGAACACATGTACTATGTACCTATGTATGTATATCTTCACGCCAGGTCCCTTGCGGGGTAGGCAGAGAGAACCGAGCGCCATAAGACGCGGTCCTTACATACTTCAGTCGCTTCTCTAACATTCATAGCTCTTTTCATGCACGCTCGCCGGTTCCAGGGGCTCCTGAAATCACCTGATAGAACACGACCAATTTGATCATGGTACGAGTAGGTTAGTCTCGGTCATCCTCGGCTCCAACATCCTTCCATTTATGCATTATTTATCTGTTTCGTCATTCTTTCGTCCCGCTTTCTTTCTACATGTCTGAATCAACGGAGCATGTCTTTTCTTATCTTAACACTGACACTCTCTTTCAGAACAACTCTCACGTCGTCATTACGAACGCGGTCAGCAAGCGTTATGCCACAAATTTTGCGCAATGCTCTCATCTCGACTGCATTTATTCTACTTTCATACTTGTTCTGCCATACCCAGCTCTCACTTCCATATGTTAGCGTTGGGATTAGCACTGCGTTGTGTACAGCGACCTTCTGGTTTAGATTAGTTTACCCAACGCTCCATTCACCCTATCCCCTGTACTCACTTGTCTCTCCACATGAGCGGTGTACCTTTCATTGCTGCTAAAAGCGCTTCCAAGATATACAATCTCATTCACTTGCTCCAACACTACATCATCAACCGTAATCCTAGTGTTCGTTCTGGTTGTCTCTCTTTCAAATACCATTGCATTATCTTGGCTTTCTTTGCATTCAATTGTAAGTATTTCTTCATACAATCATCTTTAATTGTTGTATCTAGTGTTTGCAGTTCGGATTGTGATTCTGCTACGAGTATCAATACCGCGTCGTCTGTATAAAGCAGGCAGTTGACCACTGAGTCACCTATTCGCATTCCCACATTCATATTTCTTATTCTCTGAAGACAACTGTCTAGATACAGGATGAATAGCCGAGCCGACAACACGCATCCCACCAATGTTGACATCAAACCAGGTCGACAACCTGCCGTCCACCCGCACACATGCTGTACCATCCTCATAAGTGGATTGCACAGCACGGAGCAGCATGCACAGCACGAACACATTTACAACCTCTGCAAACCATTGGTTGCAATCGGTAGAACAAGGAAAGGAAAGCAAAGTCTCCTTAAATGTCTAGGCCAGATACCGCAAGTAATCTTGATATCGTCAACAATTTACAGTTCTCGTCTGAGTACTGAGTCACATCACATTACTAACTCAATATTTTTAGGTTAATCAATAGTTGCTACGTAACCTTAGATGGGTGGATCTAGTTTAAATTGGCGTAATAGACAAGTAGATACACTATATTTATAAAACATATTAAAACACACAATTATATACAATTATGTATTTATGCTGACTTGTTCTATAAGGGGTGGGGCGGCAACGATATAGGTACTGTCTAATTTCAAACCTACAGTTTGACAATTTGACAAAGTGGTCTTGTATTGCAAGCATTAATAGGTTACGGTATTCACTTCATATCAGGTGAGCCGTATGATTGATTCCGTTTCGACGTCGTATAAAAATTGGGAAATATAGGTACAATAGTGTTCGCGAACATAAGTCGAACGATGAGTGAATTTCTTATGTATACACTACAATTACATGTTACATTGAAGGAATCCTATGAAATTTACTTAAAATATAACCAGAAGGCTTCATACCGCGCAGCTAATTCTTACAAAGTATTTTCCTCATGGCAGTGTTGTCAGTGGGTACCTACTATTTGAATACGTATCTACTTAGTTAAGTACGTGTATGAATCTCACCGATAACCATAAAAGGGGATTCCTTTGATTTCCGCACCAACTTTTCGCCTTGGCTTTCCTCGTGATAATCGAACGTTGGTTTTTCGTGTGCCATTATTTATAGCTGAAACAATGGTTAATTATCGTGAATTCATATTCTGTTAACTCTACCGCGCACTCAAGTTCACACAAAATATGAACATGAACGAAAATATGTGTATCATCTGCTTGTTTCTTTTATTTATTCTGACGAGCTTAGCGGCGCAGTGGCGAAACGCGCTGTAAGGTAACGTTACTTTGACACCAACGCTCGTGGGTTTGGTTCCCACACAGAACAAACATTTGTGTGCATGAACATGTTTGTTTGTCTTGGTCTGGGTTTTATAAGAGGTAGCGCGCATCAAAGCCGTCTGTCTGGGGAAGTACCTCCGCCTCACAGAGAACCGCAGCCGAGTAACAACTCCCTAGAGCAGGGTTCCCAAACTTTTTCAGCTCACGGCGTACTTACAGGTTTAATATTTTGTCTCTGCGCCCCGTAGCTTTAATACACGAAACTAGGTAGATAGGCTCAAAGATCAAAACATCCGCAATATAAACCTAATTTTTTACAGTTTCATTGACACACAAGAAACAACAACAACTGTGAGCTTGGTGATCTCTATACATTTTTTCAAAGCGCGGTATAAGGTTTGATACCGCTACTCTCATTTCTTGCTCCACATTTATCTTTACGATGTTGTACAATATATATGAACGAGTCAGCAATGCTAAAGTGTCAGTGACCGAATAACAACTCTCTGGCACCCTCTAGAGGAGATGTCAGCAGAGAGAGTGGCAACACACTTGGATTATATGCGTTCATAGTTTTCGGAAGTCCCGAGGATCGTTGCTAAACGTCATGCCGCATGCGCTACACGTCGCCGACTTTACGTGGAATTAGTTTAAGTTTAATGTCATATACAGGGTGTGGCGTAAGTAGTGGTACACCGTTTTAGGATTCGATGAACCAGATAATTAACTATAACAATTAAAAATTTTAACCACTTTTACCCAAGGGTTCCGAAAATATTTCCTTTTTCTCTTTTATTTACGAAATTTCTACCTTATATTACAAATTTGTTTGTAGTTTCAACATAAACCATTATTTTTTCATTTTGATTTCTGTTAATTACTGCTGAATACTAGGGCTATCATGATAAATTATGATTTTTTATGTAAATTCAGCTCTTTTGAAGAAAAAGTTGGTTCTTCTCTAATTTTAACCCTAATTTTTAACATACCATCCAAGTTCAAGGGCGATTTTTGTAAAAAAAAACTACACTGTACTACACTGTCAGTGCCCATTTATTTAATAATATGCCTACTAAATACCGATTTCAAAATGGTATCACTATAACAGATACTGTTATTGAACAAAAAGATATTCAATATTAATTAAAGAAAAGAAGATTTTCATTAAACTACTTTTTAGGGTTCCGTACCCAAAGGGTAAAACAGAACCCTATTACTGAGGCTCCGCTGACCGTCCGTCTGTCACCAGGCTGTATCTCATGAACCGTGATAGTTAGACAGTTGAAGTTTTCACAGATGATGTATTTCTGTTGCCGCTATAACAACAAATAGTAAAATATAGAATAAAATAAATACTTAAGGGGGATCCCATACAACAAACGTGATTTTTTTGCCGTTTTTATAATGCCGATAATGGTACGGAACCCTTAGTGCGCGAGTCCGACTCGCACTTAGCCGATTTTTTAAACTTTATTGCGTTAATATTTACGATATTTGCAAAAAAATGCCTGCATGCCTGAACCTGTTGTTTCAAGTAAATTATTTGAATTTGGTGGTGAATAACTCAACACCACCAACCTACATTAGGTGAGACGTGTTTGTCTCCCGACTTTATATAAAAAAGTCGAAAGTAGAACCCCGTAATATACCTAATTGAATAAATCGGCATTACAGTCTTATTGTATCTGGCACGGTGACCTTCTTAAAAGCTCTATTTATGCGCAATTACGAAAGTTAAAATGTGTATAGGTACCTAAAAAGTAATAATGCACTATTATAGCAACTTATCAATGATAGGTAGGCGATAAGGAAATCCAATTCACACAAATTAAACTAAATGCGACTGCCGAAAGATACCTTTACGAACGCCATGGAAACTAATATAACATGCTGGTTCGGTCGCTCCAGTGAAATTAATTAACACATTTTAGACAGGCAAGTATACATACGTATGTAACGATAACATCACCATTGTACTCGCGAGATGTAGCGTTACATAGATAGTGTACCCACTCTGATACAAATTAACGAGTTTTCTTTAATATTTCTATGGAAACACACAGCCAGTGTGTTTCATCACATACCTTGTGTATTTCACATGTATGCACACTAATCACCGGGCGCGATAAGTCGTGTAGTTTGAACAGCGAGTAACTTGATACTACGAAGAATCAATACCAATATATGAATGATCTAAGACGCGTTTATCTTTCAACGTCACGCGTCAATAGCTGTAGATAGGTACAACGAGTTTGTATGTAGTATTGACTATGTATGAGTTTGTATGTAATATAGTTGATGTGTAACATTTGTAGTGTAGTTTTCCAATCGAGTTAATCTAAGAGTACCTTTCTTAAGAGCCTCTCTCTGAGCAGTAATGAAGGCCATCTGGGGAAGTAACTCTACCTCATATAAAATCGTAGTTTGACTGCGATTTATTGTGAGGTTAACCATGTTTACAAAAAAACGTGTTCATGCATTGAAATTGCCTTGTGCGGGAATCCAACCCACAGGTAGTTATCGCTAGTCGACCAGGCTTTGGCAGTTAATAAAGTTGAGAAGAAAATAGCTAGATGTACAGAACCTATATTACGCAATTATGTCTAAATAACCTTTTTTATTAAATGGTTTGAGCACAGTCTATGCATATATAACTTCACGCCAAGTCCCTTATGGGGCAGGCAGAGAGAACTGAGCGGCACATGAGTTGGCCCTGAGGTATAAGTGGCGCAATATTATCTTTAGAGTCAAAGAAAACCTGTTTGTGTATGGTACGGTAAAGTGTACGTGAAACTTAACACATTGACTTTGCAATTGGTTTTGAGGGTTTTCATGAAAATTCTGCGTTTGCTGTGAAGTTACTAATGTTCGATTAGCGCTATACAAGCATGGTGAAGTTACAGCTTTAATGAAGTCTTTTTTATGATATTTAAACAATGTAACTATCAACGAAGGACCTGTGTAGAACCAATAAAGTCGATATTATGTAGTAACTAATTCATCGCTACGTAAAGATGGTTATTTAGGTGCTTCAGCGTGTTTTACGTTACACGTTATTGTGAGCGCAGGGTGACTTCACACGCAATCCAGTAGTTTATTGGTTTGTGTAATTATCACTATTGAAGTCACATAAGCATACTACACGTGGATCAGTCCCTCCGATGCATTCCGACATGAAATCAAGTTCCAAATTTTACACGGTAAATCGGAATTATTACTTAAAGCATTTCATCATTTTTTTCACCTATATTAGTGAAATATATACTGTGCTAAGTAGTACATATAAATCGTACATAAATCCTTTGCATGTTAAATAGCCTCAATCAACTGCTTTAGCTTATATACCGGGTCATCATTAAGGCATTTTTATCTTGGAAATAATTTAGAGTCCCTACGAATTTGAAAAACCAAGATCTACACCGCTGCTGGAAGTATTAAATATAGCCATGCTCTTCCTCTATTTCGACAGAAAAGGTTCTTTTGCTAATTGGCATGATACTCTACATGTTGCTGAGGTGGTCTTAGATTCCAAGAGCTGATGGTGTGCCACATTATCTGTTTAAGTAGGTACTATAAAATGTGAAATGACAGCGCAGCAAATCTGCCAAATAAATATTAATTATATTCCAATTAAAAGCCACATAAAGTATGAAACATAAATTATATTTTTCGAGTAATAATAAAAATATTGTACTGTCTTTCTGTAACATCATAAATCAAGTGTAATTTATAAAATGTGTCTTACTAGCTAGGAGCCCAAATTACAAAAAACTTATTAACGCGTTGAAATACAAGTATTTTACGACAGTATTTTATGACATTACAACTACGATAAACCTTGCGTTATATGTATAGAACACAAGCGAAGATTAATATCAGATCAACCTTCAGACCACTTGTTATGATCACACAGTACCATTGATTGTACCATCATTTTACAATTACAATAATTTTCCTGTTACAATTAGGTACCAACAATTTTTTTAGTTTTTCATTTCGGAAAAACAAACATTTCTAGCTTTATTACTTTTATTTTCATAATTATAACTGTGATATACATTTTTTCCCAATCATATGAAAGCGGGACGAATCGGTGTCAGCTCTACTGTTGGTTCCTTCTTTATCTGACCCGACCTAGTATGTTTCTATCGTTTTACATGATATGTTACCTTAGCAGACAGCTGGACTATACCGGTTTAATAATCTAAAGGCACTATCAAAATGACCATTTATCTATACATAAAAGTAAAATAAGATACAATAAAATAGGCCGAGTCAGATAAAGCAGGGGCCGAATACCTTAAATGGCACTGTGGGATGATCACAAGTGATTCGAAGGGTGAAATTACTTTCTCTATCGCAATATTGCCAACAATTTATCATTGTACATTTGATACATCTCGATCAGGCGCCAATATCTTTTTATTTATGTATTATTAAGAAGGATTACAGACTAATAGCAAAGAACCATAAAAATTGCCGACAAGTATCCTCTACTAAATTCCCAACACTTTTGTGAAATCATGAACTGTCACTTTAATAGGATCAGCTGTTAACTTAACAAGATCGGTAACGGGTGTATACCTCTGGTATTGCATCTAGTGTTGCGAGTGGGACTACGATAATTGAACACTCCTCTTTCCCACTTTAGTGATAAGAGAATGAAATATTTGATATTATTTATAAGTCTATAAGTATATCAGCTATTAATAATTCTTAGTCTTAAGACAAAGCAATTTGCACTCTAAGAAGAATTCCTTTCACGGGTAGAATATAAAAGGAGGAAGAGAAGGGCAGTTTGAGGCTTAGTAGGTAGGCTTGAGAGACATTGCTGCTGGTTTTATTTTTTGACGGTCAACTTTCGGAACGCTTGTTAGATTACTTGGTTAAGTCGTAGCATACTCGGTACTATAATTATTGACGATCATTTACAGATCGTAGCACGTTAATTGAGACAAAATGGCGGCTATTTAGCTTCCCAAGCTGATACGTCGCTACGATTTGCGAGGGATTTCCTTATGAAGAGCTGTCGCTGGCACACACTTAGGATAACAATTTATTTAAATGCATTTTTGAGACTTCCAACAAGAGCATTACAAGCATCTGTAAATATTATTATTACTGTATGGCTACAGTAATATTTTAGGTATTCTTCTTCTTCTTCCAAAATAATAAATAAAATCAAAGCAACCGTGATACTTTTCATTTTTAATTAACCCAAACAGCAAGTGACGCCGAGAGTATCTTAAAACATATTATAAATTTTTAACAACATGTAACGATAATGATTTAAAAATAGAAACGACACAAAAATTTCGCGAACATTTTGATCCTAAAATGGTCCGTCGGATTATAGAATTCTCCAACTTTCCAGCAATAATTAACTTAATTTCTTGTTACACGTAAAACATAGGACATGATCGTAAGAATACCAACTCGAATTCGAATTATTAGATATTCTTGTGACAGTCGCTAATATATATTATAAACAGGTACATATTTACTTACTTTTTAATTCTGTTCGAATATGGTGAATGCTAGACCACAAAGAATTTATTGATATACATAATGTGCATCTTAGCAATCTAATTGTAACATATTTGTAACGCGAGAGCTCTAGTAGATTCTGAGTAATTAGTAAAGCCCGTTATAAAGAAAAATATGTTTGAAAATAAAATATAATATAAAATATTGCCTGACCATCACAGTAATATTATACAGGGTACTTTATAGTCATTGTCGAAATTTTTACAGTCGATAGTACCCACATTTAATACGTCCGTGGCACCTGCTTTTCTGAATGAACTGGGGTTACCTATGTTAACTAAAGGAGGGACGTGCTTGCGAAACTGGTTTCGTACTAAAATAATTTATTCATTCAAACGTGCATCACGCCCGACTCTTGGGGTAGGCAGAGACTAAGGGACGTTTTTTCCACACTCAACAACTTCCCTATGCATGCTCTTTGGGTGATTTTATGATTTTGGCCGTTTTTACCACATCATCAATTTGATCTATGTGTGCAGTATGAAGGTGCGGTTACGTTCATTGTTGAAGGAACTGCTTGATCTGCTAATCGCATTCTATAGGGTATAAACCAGAATTTTTTCATCCAAATTCCTCGAATAGGTATATACCGCGTAAAGCGGAATATATTACCCGGGAGCGATAGCTTCCGGAGACTGAGCGGGTAATGGGCTCTCGCTCGAGGCCCGTGCGCACTTTTCGTGGGTGCACGTCCCTCTGACTGACTAGGTATATATTTGTCTTATGACATGTATTACCACCTTCTAAAGTTTAGACAGTGACTAAAAAGTGAACTATATAGTACTTATATGTATGACATACCTAACATTTTTTATCTAAATATTTTGGAACGACATTAAATATATATTTGGAAATACATACATGACCTTCTAGAAAATTGTTAATTAATTAAGCGCAATGTATTACACAAATATAATTCAATGGCATATTCGCATGCATGCATCTTCTATACACAATAAAAGTTTTTGGTGTGAACTCACCTGATGTTGTGTTCAAGTGATGTAGCAGTTTAAATGAAATTTTCAGTTTATAGATTTTTTGGCATCGTATTTGCATTATACTAATATCATGGGTACAAGTAAAGAATGAGATTTATGATTAAAGGAACCAAACGTCATCTATAGTATTATTTCAATAAATTGACGTCATGCTCCCCAGAAACCCCATCATCTTTTTTGCTGTTTATAAATTCATATCACAATTGTACCGAAATAGTACATACTTAAAAAAATAAGTACCTTAATCTCTCATTACCCGCGGACCGCTTTTCCGCCAAGAAATGTATGGGAAAACGTATATAACGGGGTCTGACAGGTTAACAGGTACAGCCAACTGAATTATGGCTTGCTGTAGAGCATCCCCCTTTTGACATTTAGTGGTAAAAATATCAGTACATTTTTTTTAACCACTTGTTTGCCTAATAATAAGTGTCTACGTAAAATTTCTTTGAATTTTACTTGGGGTTGCTGGGGAGATGCTCTACAGCAAGCCATAATTCAGTTGGCTGTACCTGTTAACCTGTTAAGGTACTTATTTTTTTAAGTATGTACTATTTCGGTACACATTGCGTACAATTGTGGTATGAATTTATAAACAGCAAAAAAGATGATGGGGTTTCTGGGGAGCATGACGTATAAAGTGTCCAAATCTACAGTTTAAATTGCACTGCCTGATTTACATGATTACAACAAGGTATTAAATTTTCGTCAGAGTCCTAAAGAGATTAAAAAGTCCTCTGCAAACAGAGCAATCACTAATTTCTTGAAGTAACCAATACAAAAAAAAAAAGACACATCCTAAGACAAGGTTGTATAGCAATTAGAATTTATATCTGCCATTGGTGAGGGTGGCTTAAAAAGTTCTCACAAGTAAATACACATTTTTTGATACATTAATAGTAATGTATGAAAAAATGTGTATTTGCTTGTGAGAACTTTTTCATTCCATTCCATTGATATGGTTGCAACAATGTTGCTGTAGTAATTGCGGTTTTTAATTTATAACAAATTAAGTAAGATCGTGTGCAGTGAGAAAGGAGAAAATTGAAAGCGTGCGAGTACTACTTTTCAATAACAAGAACCACGATGGCGTAAAGTAACATTAGGGGAATCTGCGCCGTTTTATACCGATATAAAAAATGGGTTAAACAAATTGAGCCTTGAAAATGAACGGCAGTAAATGTCCTTGAAGAATCTTTTTTTTTAAAGCGATGTAGATGCTTGGGTAAGTAGGTGGAAAAATGTATATAGATCTAGTTAGATGGAGAGTACATGTGAAATTATTTTTGTACACATTTTATTTTGATTTGTTGAATAGGCTGCAAACTTTTGAATTCACCCTCATATTTGTAATTATTGGCGAAATGATGATCATCATTAGACAATACGCAATGAATATACGGTGACGTTTGGCACGTAGTTTACGATCACGCATTACTTTTTATATTGAAGTAAAGAATGTATATGGAGATATAAATGACTCACCATCATCTTTAGAGCCTGCCGATTTTATGAAACAGAAGCAGCCCACTGACATATTAAGCACAGTCCTGACTGGGAAGTACCTTTATTATACTATATTCGACTGATGTTTCGATAGATACTGATGAGAAAATTATTCCAATAAAATATTGGAAATATATAGATAGAATGACGAATTTCTCACATAATTAAATATACAAAATAGATGTTAGTATTGTCGTATTTACGATAAATAATTACAAATGTGGCAGATTTAAGGGCTATCTAGAATAATATTTATAAATACACAAAAAATACTTCAGTTTAATGACTATTTTTGTGCAACAATCATGATTGGTTTGTGTGTATTAATAAAGTTTTTATTACGCCGGGTAAACAGCGTGGTGTTATGAGGACCATAGCTGGTAAGGCAGAAACTCTCCAGAAGTGTGCTGGTTACCTCATTCACACGCACAATAACCCTCTAAGGCGTTGTTAATTGGCTGTGGCCTGTTTAAAAGAAGGTACTTCTCCCGTCGAACTGGCAAATAGCCGTATTCTGCTTTTTGGTATAAAAAGTAGGCAGCGACGTCAATCCACTTGAATTGAAAAAGAAATTAGGCACAATATGGACAATTTCACTATAACCAATCACTGACACAAATAATCAAGCAACCATACGCAGAAAAAAAATCTTGATCCTGTCATCTTGCTTACGCAAGACTAGAACAGAATTCACTTGTCTTGTGCTTAGCACTGTTTCATATAAAATTAGCTATATATAGTACACAGTCCGGAGGCTTCATTGATACTGGCTGGGAGCGCTAGAGGACACCTTCTCGAGCTTCTCGAAGTGTTTGCGTGCGTTCCTAATGTTGATTAGCGTGGCCTCCGAGGGTATCTTGGGGTCGGACATCTCCACCATGACGTAAGTGTTACTTGTGAACCCGTCTATGAATGCTGCGAATACGCTGTTACGAACCTGTAAGTATGATAACGTTTGTTTAGCCATTGCACTTAGGATTAATATTCTGACGAGCTCTGTGGCTCAGTCGTGAATGACGCGGCTTTGACGCCAACGCTCGAGATTTCGATTCCCACACAAGACAAACATTTGATTGCATGAACATGTCTGTTTGTGTTGATGTGGATATTTTAAGAGGCAGGGCGCAGTCTGGGAAGTACCTCCGCCTCATAGGAAACCGCAGCCAAATAACAATTCCCTAGACGGTTGTTGTGTTCCTGCGTGTGAGTGAGGTCACCAAGGTAAACTCCTAAGGAGTTGCTTTGTTAGCAGCAGAGGAGGCATCGCGCGAGTGATATTTAACCCTTCGAAACCCGTGTGGTCAATTATATGACCGCGAAATGTATGGGAAAAGGTATATTAACGGGTTCTGAAGGCTTAATGTTATTACAAACGTTCATAGGCTACGATAACCCCTTTACATCAGGTGGACCGTATGCTTGAATATCTTCCGACGTTGTATAAAAAAAAGTAGTCTGGAAAGCAATTCTAAACGATCGGTAACCTTTTAAACCAATATAGTAGTAGTAACATTGGTTAAGGTTGATAGTCAAATGTTTAACTAAATACTACCGATGAGATTCAATGTCTTACGGAGGCGAGGAAGGCCAATACTTACCTGCCATGACCAGTTTGGTCATGGCAGGTAAGTCGTTGTTTTATCAGAAGGTGATGTCAGGAGCCCTAGAAGCACGGCGAGCGTGCATGAGAAGAGATATGAATGCTAAAGAATCGAGTGAGGCATGTAATGACCGAGTCATGCAGCGCCCGATCTATCTGCCCCGCAAGGAATTTGGCGTGAAGTTATAGACTGATTCAATCTTATGGTGGTTTAATATCTATAACAAAATTTCAAATAACAAAAAGTTAAGTAAGGTAATGGGGAGTTGCTCTTTTAGCAGCAGGAGAGGCAAGCACTATTCCGTGTATTGTAAGTTCATAAGCTACAGTAACCACTTTCCAGCACGCGGGAAGTTGCATAAAAATGAATTTGATAAAATTAGCTTCTTCCGTTGCATAAAATCAGGAAAGTATTGTCTAGATTAAATATTTATAAAACTTATTGAATACCTTGGAGTTCAAGATATTCAATAAATTTTATAAAAAGCACTTTATCGCCTAAGCTAGTAAATAACAAACAGCGCATTTTATTACTGTTATAAAATGTTATTGAAAAATTAATTATCAAAAGTTGTAATACAATACAGTATGTACCAACCTCCATGCTCTGGAACTGCGCAGCTAGCTTGGAGCAAGAGAGCTTGAACTGCTTGACAATGTTGGAGACCTTCTCGAAGCGGTGCGCGTCGCGGTGGGGCCGCCGCTGGCAGTGCGACACCACTAGGAATGTCGCGCGCTCGAACAGTAGCACCTATAATTAATTACAAATGCCGTTATTAGTGACATGATTTATTTTCAGTGCGGTTGAGTGTCACATTAATATGAGTGGACGTGAATGTAGCATTTTTGGCTTTTCACAATCTCGACATTATTTATTTTCAGTGCTGTTAGGTGTCACATTTAAGTGGTTTACTGTCACCTTTAGGCCAGCCACACTTTGGATGCGTTTTTGTATCGCACGTAAACCTACGTTATTGGACGTATGAATTGAACGCGCACACTGGTTGTGTTTTCACAGTAATAATCACAGCAATTAATGTGAACCGTAACCGGTAACATAGTTGTCATGAAAACATCTACTAGATACATACAATCTTCGCTGATCCAAAGACTACGGCGGCGGCGGCGTCGCAATAGCAGTTGCAGGACAAAATGGGTGCGTGGAATAAAACAGGCTATTTTTTATACCACTAAGGTGGCAATCCAGCATGCGGCCTGCTTGATCGTAAACAGCCACGTAGCCTATGGACATTTGCAACACCAAGGGTGTCACTCATGCGTTGCCGACGCTATAAAAACCTGTTCACAGATTTCTTGAAGAATTCCATGTAAAACCCAATGAATGGAATATGGGGAATTTCATCATATTATGGCGGACTTAAATAATGAGCTATTTCTTAGTTATCTGCGCATGAATAAAGATACATTTTAATGCATTTTAGCCACTATCAGACCTGCTATACCTACATACAGTACCTTTTGCATGACCATTTCTCCTGAGGAATGACTAGTAAGTAGTAATAATAACCTTAAGGAAAAATTGGGTCGTTCGCATTTGTATCCGTAATTAATATTTTTTTTTTGTATCCATATAGAATTTAACGTACGAACGCCTGAAAATCCGAGCAAGTTGGAATTGGTTTCGTACGGAAGTATACGTGCGTACACGCATGACTAGTGACGCATAGAGTGTGAGAGGCACCGTAGTACTCGGATAGTCGAGATAGATCGTGCGTGTTCGTACGTTTAGAATTCGTACAAAAACGCGTCCAAAGTACGGTCGGCCTTAGGGTCAAAGCAAACCTCACGTAATGCCCCCTGCTAGATAATAAACGAAGGGAGGTAGGGCGCATCAAATCACCCCTCCTGGTGAAGTGCCTCCACTTCATACGCCTTAGCCCCCAGCTAAATAACAATCCACTGTAGAGATTTTGCGTATATGAGAGTAAGTGATATGCCAGCAAGCTCCTGAGTAGTTTGTGTTCCCAGCAAGGGTGACAACGCGCCAGAGATACTCCCTGCACTGGTAACAGTCATAGACTACGAAAACTACTTTACACTAGGTGGGAGATAAGAAAACTTAATAAACTCAGAAACGATTGATTCGGTACCATATATGTATCATTTTATGCCATAACATATTCCTAAGATTGGTCCTGTAGGGTTACTCTTGATACCAAAACCATACATCGGAAAATAAAATAAAATAAAACATACATCGGAATTGGAACTTAATTCTTACATCACGACAGTGGCACAAGATTGGTTTAATCTTGGCCAGTAGTCTAGTTCGACACTATTAATGACATTCAATCCCAGATTGACGAAATTACGAGATTTCTCACAAATCTTTGATATTGGAATTGGATTGTATTTGGAATTAGCGTAAAGAGAACCCTACTACATGATATACCATTCCAAAATAATAAAAAAAACTATTACTCTACATAACTACGATTCCGCCGCCATAACTACGATTCAATAAAAATTACGCCATCGAGACACATTATCATATGTCCGGTATGGTTTTACATAAATTAGGATGCATTTAGTTACCTCATCAGCGTCAACAATGGCAGCAAACTGCTTCAATGATGACTCTAGTGCCTTAACATTAGGTATTAACTTGTACACTATACTCGACCATGCCCTGAAATTAAGAAAACGTCGGGTAAGTACTTGGTAAGGTCCTCGATGTACTTTAATGATACGTGGCACACTGAAAGTTGCGTGATTCATAAATAAAACAAGCAAAATGATGTATTTATTGTTATCTAAAAGATTTATTAAATATTTTTCATTCGCTCGAATTAATTTTCAAAATAGTATGGCCTGATCGGGCGCCACGTTTTCCACATGTTCAATTAAAGCCATCATGGCCTATTCTGAGTTAGTAAAAGGGAAACCTCCCATCGAATCTTTGATTTAATAGAAAATAACGAACTCTTTCTAGGTTTTCTACTACTTATACTTTTAAACACAGTCAGCATCAATATTTCTTGTTACTTGCAAGTGGCATTCTACAAACATTTGTTACCATTGTTTGTAACCTTCACGCCTGTTTCCATTATTTTATTATTTAGTTTTCAAGTGTCCATTCCCAAGACTCCTGCTTTTTGTCTGGTTCAAAACAATAAATCCACGTTTCACTTTCTTTGGCAATGTAGTAGTGGCGTAGCAATATTAGTAGTCAAACTTTAGTAAATATCTTCTTCAATAATAATACAAGCCTGTTTTGTTATAGCGATAGTTAGTGGGAAATCTAACTAGACGCCGATCCTCAAATGTCTTCGAATCCCCTAGAAGGTGATGCGGCGATTTCATAAACCACGTAATGATTGGTCGTCACTTAGAGAAACACGTTCATAATCAAATTCCTCGTACTAACTTCTCGCGCTATTCAGATGAGGTGGGAAGCACCTCACCTCACATGAAGACGAACAGAACAAATCTTGCGTAGAAAGAATTCCTTTCCTTGTTAATTCTACTTTCACTATGGACGACCAACTTCAATGTGTGATAAAACAAAATTGAAAATAGTAAAATTCAGGGAACACGCAAATTATATAAACTTTTTTAATAAATGTACTAATCACTAGAATTAAAATATTGGTTGAAAAGGCAATTGTTTGAAATATAAGTTTTTTTAGAAATAATGAAATAAAACTTAAACCCATTACTTGTGAAGTTGTACGAAATTGGCCGAGGATGAGTGTTAGTAGTAGGACTAGTATCACTCATTGAAGTTGGTCGTCCGTAGTGAAAATATAATTAACGAGGAAAGATTTCATGCTGAAGATTTTTTATAATTTTTGAAGTGTTCTTTCTCCGCAATATACGCCGAAATACGAGTCACCGCCTTGGGAGATGATTCTTTAAAAAACTGAAAAATGGTTTTTCTTATTTTAATTTTTCAATTCCTTTTTTTCATAGATAAAGAATATGAAAAAAAGTAAAGTGTAATGTGGTTTTTTCGGTTATGGTACTTATTAAATTTTGCATAAAAAAGCTTTTGACCGACAACCATTTGGAGCCTACTTTACTACATTACTCTGGTGTAGATTTACATTGACCAGTGCGCTTGCATTAATATTTTTAGACACCGGCAGTGCATTTGATGTGTAATTTATTCATATAATTGATACATTTTGTAATCTGATGTCATTAACTAATTGGTACAACTTACTTATATAAAGTTTCATCCCATATACTAGTGCGGAAACAGGTACATTCTAGAGGTTTCGAGAGCCCTTTAAGATCTTCCTCCCTGGCTCTGAATATTTCGTCTCGTTGTTCTTCTGTTACGAGATCCATTTTGTGGACTAGACAGAAGATGCGTGCTTCTGGAGAATTCTGAATTTTTAAATAAAATCATATTAATAAATTGAGCGTGAATTTACTATCTAGTCCATAGGATTCATACTAGTACTAAGATTCACACTACACGTGCCGTGTGGATGGTGCCATATGAGCAACGATTGTTGATTTTATATTTTAAGAGAGGTAGGGCGCATCAAAGCAGCCCGTCTGGGGAAGTACCTTCTCCATCTCACAGAAAACCGCAGCCAAATAACTCCCTAGAGCAGGGGTTCCCAAACTTTTTCAGTTCGCGGCGCACTTACAGGTTTAATATTTTGTCTCGGCGCCCCGTAGTCGTTAGTACTCAAAAAAAAGGTACAAGGCACAAAAAATAAAACATCCGCAATATTAAGCTGAGTTTTTACATTGTTATTGACACGCAAGGAACATTTATAATTTAAGAAAAATAGAATATAAAATACTATGACAACTTAATCAATGTGACGTGTGAGCTTGGTGATACTTGTTGATATAAACTGGTAAGTCCTCTTACTAGATCTAGACCTAAAAACTGTTTTAATCTAATTAGCAGGAAATCCCACAGGATTCCATCAGAAAACTCATTCAGTCAATGAAAAACCATTTACAGAGCCTAGATTTAAATTGGAAATAACATAAATTGTAAATATTTTTTTTATATTTCATATTACTTCCTATTTATATTTATTTAGACGTCCACAACTTCCATCTATTGCAATAATTCCCTAAATTTATGTAGGAAAATAAATTAAATTTTAAAACTTTTTGGTATCATTTGAAGGCGAAAAAAATTACCTTTTAGATTATATACCACAATCCATAGTTCATGGAATAGTAATTTAAAAAATCTGTCCTGAGCAACGCAAAATGCAGTGATTCCAGTTTATTGCTCGTGAGTTTATAAGGGTGGGTCAAAATCTGGCAGATCAAAGCCTATCAAAATAAGTATATGCATATAACATTGAAACAAGACAAAAAAGAGTATCAGTTAGTAATATTTAACAATCCTTTAAAAATTGTCACATATAGTACTTTAGTATATGCTTAGACAATAGGTTAGTGTTAGGAAATGACATTTGACCAAAGTGAAAGCAATTAAAAGTTAATTTAAGAACTTTGCACTGGTTAACAAACAGCATTCACAATTTAGTAAACACAGCAAACTACCAGTATAGTAAACCATTTTAGAACTGATATGAGCCTATGGTACTTTTATCAGCTCTGCAGTTAGCTAGCAACAGAAATATCGAAGATCTTGGAAGATTTCAGAGGATAAAACTTAGAACCTTCTTATACATGTGATGTAACAAACAAAACATTTACTATGATCTGAAACTACTCACAGTTAAACAAGAGAATATTTAGTACAAAATGAATATCAGAAAAATGGCAAAACATAAAAACTAGTTTCCTGAATACAGTGGTGGAGATTATAGAAGGTTCAAGCAAGGTATTTATGTGATATGACACATTTCCTTATTCGTTGATAACTCAGTACAAAAGACCAAGCTAAAACAAATACATTTTCAGAAATTAAATATGATCGTAAGACAATAAAAATGCCAATGGTTACTGGCATTATATAACAGTTTTAAGGGAACCAAAAAAGGATTTTAATGAATTTTGAAATACTGGTAATTACATACACTAATATATTAAATAGTCTTGCCAACACAATAAAATGAACCCGTGATAGACTTAAAGCAATTACCTGATAATCAAAAACAAACTATCGAATATTAAATAGTTTTTAGAATAACTAAAAAAATTCCTAAAAGCCAACAAAATTAAGTTAAAAATTATTACTTAAAAAAATTACCTGTAAAATAGCTTCCAAACATGATTGATAGTAATGCATATCTTTTTCCATTTCTCTACTCTCAACATCAAATACATAAATCAGCACTTCTACATTTCGAAAAATATTGTCCCGTTGAGAAGCAAAGTAGTTCTCCATGAATGCTTCCTGTCCACCGCAGTCCCATAAGTTAAGGACAAGATTCCCAAGGAATCGGACATGTGAATGCTCCACATCAACTGGAAAAATATGTGAAACTTAAAATCATTTCATAAAAATAGTTGTAGTAGTAACATTATGCATTCAAATCCTTCCTCCTGTCTATGAGCTTAAAGCTAATTTGCTATATTGTGTATTACAATTAATGTGTTAAAAACCAGGCGTAATGAAACTGAATTTTTGTACTTATTATTCAAAAGTTTGTTGCACGTTTATTTATATATGTAGTATATAATATAGACATTTCTAGAAAACATATGCTCGAACTTAAATGCCAAACATTAGTTGGCTGATAATTATGTGTTTACAGAAGTGAAAAGAAATTGAAATATTCATTACCATTTCAAATCTTTCTGCTAGCTGACACACAAATTAAAAGTTAGGGAAGTTGCTTATGAAAAAAATCAGGAAAGTAAGTCAAAAGTAACAAGGTGTTATGTCATAGAGTTGTTGTAGAGACAGAAAGAGTATCAAGTAAATACATTAGCTATCTAGTGGAGTGGCCACAAAGCTACTACACTCATAACAGTGTAAATTCAACCCTTTTGTATTTGTCAATTTAGGGGATACATTGATGAGATGGTTAAGATATATTTATTGAAACCAGCGATCTATAAATGTTTTTAACATATATTACATAATTTTTACTTTTCTGCAATATTCATATGAACTTTAACCATGTCAAATCTCCCACTGAAAGTTTTTTCCTCGCATACTAATTACTATATAGATAAAATATGCCACATCAACATTTTTCAACTGGAGGAAATCATTTGACTATTTCAATAACATATCTATTGAGTCGGAAGGATAAAATATTCCACATTATAAAATGAACATGTATCAAATAAATATTTAAAAATCTTAGCATCATTTTTACAGATAAAGAGAAATTATTTAAAAGTTTATAATCACATAACCTTAAAAAGAACTTTGCTAAAATTATTTTATTAGATTAATTTCTTCAGTATATACACATTTCATTTATACAACATCAGGAAGCAATGCAGATTATGGTCCACTTGATGTAAAGTAACTAGCCTATAAATACTTGCAACAAAAGAAATATCACTAGTGCATTACCACCCCTGCTGCTAACATAGCAATTTAGGTGCTCACTAGTACCATCACTCACTCACAGGAACACTCCAGGGAGTTGGTGTTATTTTACATGAGGTGGAGGTATTTCCCCAGACGGGTTGCTATCTTAAATATTGTTTGCTTAAACACTATGTGTTATTGAAAAATGTATACTCTTATTTATACCATAGAATAAGTAAAAGTACCTACATACTACATAATTATGCTTCAAATTAGATTGCAAAATAACATGTGTATCAAACATAGTCTATTATGTAAAGATGACAAGTTTGTAAAATTCTATATAACAATGCATACCTACTATTTTTATGTAACTATTATGACATTATATTACTGCATGCAACATGTTTTACTTAAAAGTTAATCATAAATAATGTGAATAATAGATTTTCTAATATTAATAATACAGTACACTACATGTCATGTTTGACACCCTCAAACTATACAGACACTTGAGTCACTAAATGTACGCTTGCACAGTCTATGTGTGCATGCTTTGATGTCTTACAGATGAGTAGTCGATCTATCATCAGCTACATGATGCTACTTGATTTTGCTTTGTAACTCACTACTACAGGTCGACAAGTAAAGTAGAATGTTATTGGCTAGTTCACATTGTGTCACTAAGAGGTAAAATACCCTCCAATCCCGTTGGCTCAAATCACTGATATATTTCGATGATTATCGTTGAGATATTTAGGTGATTATCGCTGAAATAAAATAGGGGTGCCTTTATGCACTGTCTGTGCCTGTGACTGTTTATGCCATAACAACTTTAAGGGCATAGTATAAGGCCATTTGTCTAGCGCGCCATGTTTCTTCGGCAAAGTACTGGGCTATTCCCAAGGCTTGGGCTGTTCTAAAATAAATTTGACAACTTACTTGTAGCACCCAACCTTCGAGTGTCTCTGGCTATATAATTGGCGAATATGATTGATCTCATGCTCGTCTTGCCTGACCCACTCTTCCCCATCAACAGTACCTGAAGGCAGTGGGCAGTTATTAAAAGTAGGTAATCACTAATCAATCAAATGGAGATAGAGTATGTATATTGGTATAAAATAGAGATAGATCATTAAAATGAAATTATGCATAGTTTATCTCTAAGAGACGTACCTTTTTCTTCATGTTGACAAATCAAGCAATGCCAGGTCAAGGGTCTAAAACACTATAAACACTACCCTTTACTTAAACTTCTTACTAACACTTTATATTTTACGATAAGAGTATTAGAATGAGGAATTATAAATATTTTTACCAATTGCGTCTACCGAATAAAATTTATTATTTGTCTATAATTAGAAAATAATAACACGAAAAGTAGGCGTAAATTACTAAATGCATCACAATCGTGATATTTCACGATCACTATTCTGACACAAAGCAAAGAAAATATGATTGTTGATGATGATTGTGATTACTTATCCATAGAAAATAACAGGCAAAGAAACTGTCATCACACAGCATTGTTATAAGTAATTTTTCATTTTATTAAAGCGGCTTACAATATTTGGTGTAAGGTAACATAGGTAATGCTGTAATCGCCAATCCCAAACGAATGAATCTTCTTTGCTAGAGTTACAATTCCGGCGGGAACACTGTTTAGATTCCGTTGTCACCACAAATTTTATTTTTTATTATTGAGTGATACCGTAAAATGAAGCATAATGGAATAAATGACCCGTACATTTTTTTACCTTACTTTTACTTTGTGTGTGAGGAATTTGTCGTTGCCATCTTCGTATTGCCTTTGGAATACGCTTGTTCCGAGGAATTTTAACGGTCATTTATTTTGGGCGCTCTCCACTGCTAGTTGATGGTGCATCCAAAACATATGAAACCAGTTGATAATGCGCAAGCTTGCATTTCCAGAGGAATACCTGGCTCGTCAATTATATAACAATTCAATTTTTTTTTTCGCCCATTTTGACCATGTTCCATAAGAGATAGGAACGGTGTTTCTGATCATTCCTATTCTACTTATTTATGCTGAATGCGAATCTGAAGTCAAAATTCGAATATTCGAAAAAACCGCACACACAGACAAACGCAAACATATAGATTTAATATAGGAACGGTGTCCTGATAATACAAAATGTGTGTGAAACTGGTAAAATGGTTATCTGAATGCCAAAACTAAAATAATAACAAAACTATTTGCCATACCAATCATCATCATCAGTGGACTTCTTCCCGCCCTTTCGACGAGTAACAATGTTTTTATAATAGAGGTTAAAATATGAAATTGCCGTTTTATAGTAGTAATATATACTTTGTATCGGCAAACCTTCATGATGTGAAATTATCGAGTCAAACTTTTTTCATACATGATACTTATAAACCTCATAGGTGCCACGTTAAAAAAGTTTATCTTTTTAGTCTTGTTAAAAAAAATGATTGTCTCTAAAATCGGTTTAGTAAAATTATCGTCCGTACCAGAAGCGTGCACATCGCGACCCTGTCAGTCCAACACTGTATTGCAATTCTGGACCTAAATACAAACCGCACAGACGCGCGGATTTGGGCGTCCCCCATATATAGAATTCTATCGCAAAGGTATAAATAAACTTTCGATTAGATGGTAACAATGTATAGATAACGAGAGTAAATATTTTGTTTAAATAAATATGTTACATCTCAGAAAAAAGTTTTAATTTGTCAGAACAAATCGGCAATTTATATTTTAACCCCTAATACTTGAAATTGTAATTGAAAATTATTTTTATGTGACAAATTTGATAGTATTTTGTAATTTGATACTATATGCATGTAGTAGTGTGTGCTAGTGAAATTATACAGTAGGTAATGAAAAAACACAACACGTTCATATAACACGTTTATGCACTTTTTGGAAGACGTGAATAAGTTCATCAGGAGACTCGTAAAACGATCAAGTCACTATCATTTTACGGGTGGTATTTAAATTATAGGATTGGATCCGCGTACCCTTCCTAAGTATTTTTTCAGCACAGTTCCTAAACGTGGAACATTTAGAATTAAGATTTTGAAATGGTTCTAAACTGAAGACTTGGCTGTATGTGTTAGATCCCTTTATCTGTCAATTTGGGGTAAAAAAACAGAAACAAACAATAAATTATCATCATCATCATGTAATTACGAAAATACGTGTAAATTCTATGGTGTAAATTTACTTTTCACGTTGATAGGTAGCAGCTGGAAGAAGTTAATTGTTCTGTGACAATGTAAATTATTTTATACACTTTTGAGAACTATTCATAATGGCGCGTCATCGCAATATACGCAATAGAAGCTTCTCAGATGACTATGACTATGACGATGTTTACGGACATTCAGTGGAAGAAGATAATTGTTTATCTCCAAGCGACACCGCTCAGTGGATGTACGATCGTTCCCGAAACCAGCAGGCCATCTCACATTTCTTGGAGAGCCACAACAATATTCAGGAGGAAGCGGAGGATGACGTTCCTGAACCTCATCCTATCCTCGATCGACGCGCATCCGTGGATCCTCGCAGCTTGAACCTCGGTGAAGACGAAGAAGCGAAGCTGATGTCCTGTTTAGATGAATTGCGAAATATATTAGGAGATACTGTTTCAGAAAATGTTTTGATTCAGTCTGTGTTGAATCATAAATTTGATTTTAATAAGGCTTTAGAGGAAATTTTGAATAGTACTAAAAGTAAAGGCCCTGAAAAATCTAATATTGAGTCAGGTAAACCTCCACCAGTTGTTCTGATCGACCCTGTGAAAGCTCCTATTATAGCGACAGTAGAAACAACTCCCAAAGTTATTGCATCTAAAACGGAACTCAAAACTGGTGTGGTTAAGGGTTTCAAAGTGGGTAACAATGGTGAGTCTGGAAGTCGGCCTCAGACACCTAGAGATCAATCACCGGCCACAGAAAAAATGTTCTCCCCGAAGGTTGACCAGTCAGATGAAAACAAAACTCCTCTTAGAGTTAAAGACAATAAGATAGACCCCAGGATACAGTATTCAAACGAGAGAGGTTCAGACAAGGACCACCTTTATATTGTAGTAATAGGTCATGTAGATGCTGGAAAATCAACCTTAATGGGTCATTTACTGTGTGAACTTGGTGAAGTTACTCAAAGAACTTTACATAAATATGAGCAGGAGAGTAAAAAGATTGGCAAACAAAGTTTTATGTATGCTTGGGTGTTAGATGAAACTGGTGAGGAAAGAGTCAGGGGAATAACAATGGATGTAGGCAGAGCTCAATTTGAAACAAAAACTAAGAGAGTTATTATTCTAGATGCTCCTGGTCATGCAGACTTTATTCCAAATATGATAACAGGAGCGGGGCAAGCTGATGTTGCCCTTCTGGTGGTGGATGCCACTAGAGGAGAGTTTGAGTCGGGCTTTGAACTTGGTGGTCAAACAAGGGAGCATGCTCTTCTTGTTAGATCCCTGGGAGTCAATCAACTTGCTGTAGCTGTGAATAAATTAGATACCAGCAATTGGTCTGAGGAGCGGTTTAACGAAATCACCAAGAAGCTTAAATTGTTCTTGAAGCAGGCTGGCTTTAAAGATTCAGATGTTACCTATGTACCTTGCTCGGGACTCACAGGTGAGAATCTGGTGAAGACACCTACAGAGTCAGAATTGTTGAAATGGTATAATGGACCTTGTCTGTTAGATGTCATTGATAGATTTAATGTGCCTGAGAGACCTGTCTCTAAACCACTACGCCTGTCAATTAATGATGTCTTTAAAGGGACTGGTTCAGGTTTTTGTGTAGCTGGCAGAATTGAAAATGGAATACTTAATAAGGGTGACAAAATTATAGTTTGTCCTATAAAGGAAATGGCAGAAGTTAGGGGTTTAAGTATAAATGACATGACAAGTAATGTTGCGTTTGCAGGAGACCAAGTCACAGTGACATTGTCAGGTGTGGATATGCAGAATGTGTCTATAGGATACATTTTGAGTGACCACATACACCAAGTGCCTGTTACCACTCGCTTTGAGGCCAGAATTGTTGTTTTTAATGTTAAAGTACCTATTACAAAAGGATACCCTGTTTTAATACATCATCAGTCTTTAGTTGAATCTGCAAATATTGTCAGCTTGAAGGCTTTGTTGAATAAGAGTACTGGAGAACTTGTGAAGAAGAAGCCTCGATGTCTGGGCAACAACTCTGTAGCCGTCGTGGAGATTGAAGTTTGTAGGCCGATCTGTGTTGAGCGTTATAAAGATGTGAAAGAGCTGGGGCGTGTGATGCTACGTGTATCTGGGGTTACAATAGCAGCTGGCTTAGTCACCGATATAATGAGCATGTGATTGATCTGATATTTATATTCTTCCTGCTAATGCCACCTCATCCTACACAGCCAAGAACTTGTTTATGGTTGAGGTTACAAATCCTCCATTGCTTGGCATTTTTAATTACACAATGTTGATAATATTGTACAATAAATTGTGCTATTATAACAGTTGGATATAATTATTATATGATTATTATTTATAATACTGATAATAAAGTTGTTGTCATAGTTATATTGTGTTTTAGATTATTGTATATACAAATTGAGAGAGGTAAGTAAGGTTCCTAAGAGAGGAAGGGCATGTAAAAGCGACCTGACTGGGGTAGCACCTCAACCTTACTAAAAACCACAGTTAAATAACAACTCCCATGGAGAAGTACAGTGTTCCTGCGCATAAGTGAGATTACCAATAAGCTCCCGATGAGTTGCTGTGTTAGTACCAGGATTGGTAATCCGTAAGTAATATTCGTACTTCATGTAAGCATATGGGTTGGTGAGAGTGGGCCATTTGCTTGTGCATCTCCCCATTATGTATAAAAGAAACATAGGATTGCTTTGATACACCCTTCTTATTTCTCTTAAAAACTCCTTTCAAATAGGAGCAGGTTTGTCTATCTGTGATAAAGTGGTCCTGCAAGTTTACGGGACAGCATCTTAATATCATTCTCTCACAGCAGGAACCTTTGTATGCTCTCACACTACTTACTCATTGAAGAAGGATTATTTGTCTCACTCTTGACGTGACTCACTCTCTAAATGACTCTTTTGTTTTTATATAATTATTTCCAAGGTAGCAGACTGTCGTAGGTACGAGTATGTCTAATTTGAAGCAGTTACATTGCATTTATTATTGCAATATGAAATGTCTAATCTTCATGTCTTCCAGAACTAATTATTATATTAAATAACCTCATTGAATACAAATCATTCTACAATATAATATACACAGGAAGGCAATGTTTCTCCTTAGGTATGATCTAAATAGTTCAATAACGTGTGAGATCGGGATCGGCGACTGTCGAAGACAGTCTTTACAGCTCATCTCTGAAAGAGTCTCAAGGTGCAAGTTGGTATGGACAATATGGACTTCACTCAAAACCTGGTAAATAACTGCCTTCGTGTGGGGCCCAACCCGTGCCTTGTAAAACACAAGTCTGCCTGGTGCTGAAACACTGCTGTTTCGCTCTGTTGAGCACTCCCGAATTTCTTGGCCTCTTTAAGGTTTTACGGAACTAAACGCCGCTAAGATCTCGTCACCAATTATTCCTGTGTTCTTGGTGACGGAAAGAGGCGTGTACTTGAATTAGTAAATAAGTTTGTCTAAGCAGTGACATTATAGCGTCGAATTGGACCGAATTCAGGGGCGTTAAATTGATGATAATTAAATTCTCTCAGGTTAGGTGAAATCAATCAGGCCAGAGTAAATTGGACGGGAGTTTTAGCACGGGCTGTATAATAAAAAATCCCATACGGCCGCCGTCCAGTAATGAATACCGTCAATAAACAACATCTCGTTGATATGTACTTCAAACCGCTCAGGAATAGCATGGATCTTGTAGGACGCCAGCATTAATTTGAATTGAAGAACCTAATTCTGTAGTCCCTTGAGAAAAGCTCGGCAGGGAGTTCATTCAATAATAATTCCGATCTCTTATAACAATATAAGAAATCCGAAGAAAACTTCTCTTCAACCGCATAGTACGCGACTATAATGGTTCCAGTGTGTGAAGATGATTTCCTCGCTAATAGAGAGCGGTGCGGTTGTAGAAGTTCCCTGTTGACATTATATCCGACAACTCTTCTTGGGAACTCGACAACAATGTATATTTTGTAGAACACGTAAAGTGATGCAAAATCCCTCCGTAAACATAAGGACTCTATGCCATAGTAACTCTTAGGATCGTCGACAATTTACACAGTTAGTCTCTGAACCGAATCACAACGCTCTAGTGGACATCTACTATCATACATGACATCATCTCTAGGTGACTAGGTGACACAAAGATGACTACAGTAATCCATATGCGGCCTGACTTGAGACTTGTATCTGATACCTAAGTAGGTATTTACCACGAGTTGAAGTACTGCTTTGATCTGTTTAGCAATTAAATTTCTTGGACGCCAGCTTGATTTTCTATTTCGAGTGATTTCGGAGTTGAACTTCGCTGGAGATTTCGAAACCAGAAATCCCAATACTCTTAGCTATGGTAAAAAGTATGTTCTGGAATTGATGTACCACACTAAATGGGGTTTTCCTAGCGGTGAACGCGGTGACTTGTGTCATAAGAAGATACTTTAGCCAAAGTAGCCGCAATTTCAGACACTTTATAGATGTCAATTTTCACAGTTCTAAAGCCCTTGTTATTATATATTATAATGTAAGTATATAAGGTTCCTTTGGTGCAATTAAAACGCTGCGTTTCGCTATTATTTTTGAATATGTTAATGTATATATGTATATCTTCACGCCAGGTCCCTTGCGGGGTAGGCATAGAGAACCGAGCGCCATAAGACGCGGTCCTTACCCACTTCACTCGCTTCTTTCACATTCATAGTTCTTTTCATGCACGCTCGCCGGTTCCTAAGGCTCTGCCACCCCTGATAAAACACGACCAATTTGGTCATGGCAGGTTAGTCTTGGTCTTCCTCTTCCTCTTGAATATGTTAATGAGTTGATATATATTGTATATAATGTGAATGAGTATATAACACACCGTATTTGTGCGAGAAAATTATGTTAATCCTACCTATAAGTACAAATCAAATAAGTAGAAGTCGTCTCAGATACTAGTAAAAGGATTAATCTTTACAAAAACTTTCATATGAATTTTTCACTAATTAAATGGGATAGTGGAGAACGCACAGACAGAGCGGGTGGTCAGAATTGATGTTTATGGTGTCGGAGCAGTTGCCATGGATTTTTATCCGCCGCCAGGGTCCACTCTACGGGCGGGCAATTCATGCATTTGTCGGGGCGCCAACATTTGGAGGCGGATTTTTTTTTTACCTACACTAAAAAGTTTCCTGTTATTAAAACAGCTTGATTTGACTTCAATGCTTCGTGGGGTTGGATTGGATGGGGCGAAATACACGTATCTGAGCATTAAGTGTACGGCGGGTTTGAAAAATATTCTTGAGCCAAGAATTATTCTTTTGAATAAATACTGTAATAATATTTAATAAATTTTTCATAGTCCGATCTAAATAATTCAATGTCTATTTTTAATGAAAATAAAAATTAAATATAAAAAAAATGTTTCAAATAAATATGCTATTGTAATAAAAAACCGAAATAATCCTACAGGTATATTTTTTAATTAAAAGAAATATGATTTAATGGTGTGTGTGCACTAATAATTTAATGAAAGAAATCTATTTCAAGGCACTGTTTCAAAAATATATATCCATCTAAATCAAATCAAAAATATATATAATCTTAAATTCGATGCATTCATTATTTTACGTAATTATCTAAAGATTACTTCATATTTTTAATGAATAATGTTAGATTTAACATTAACTAATACTAGTGTAGTTGTTTTTTATCTTCGAAAAACTTGAAACCTAAAACTTTAATAAAGGCTTCTGAATATTTCGAAGTTAAAAAACAAGTAATTATGCCAAATCCAAGTTACCGTACATCTAAGGGGCGATAATTCAGGAGTGCAATTTAGAATTAAACAACATAATTCGTGAGTGTTTGGAAACATAATGCTCACGAATTATGGGAGTCAAAACGCAAGACATGAAACGGATATTTTATATCCATATGCCACTCTCTCTATCTTGTTGTTAATGGTAAAAGCATCCTAGGAAGTAGCATTTGATTACTGTTTTAATAAAAGGGTTTACTAAATGAAAAATAACAAATTTATTAAAATTATTATTTACAAATAAGATTATAAAAAAAGATGTTCTAAAAGTTCGTTCTAGTACTTACTGTCTTTAAGGACTTGCTTGGAACCATAGTTCACTGAGCCCCGGACATAGCTGGCCGGCAGCACCCGGTCACGTTCTGGACGGAGATGTAGGTCGCCGTCTGAGGAGCTCGCCAGCGAACCTCAGCCAGCGAGCAGGACCGTGAGGGGCTCACGGACTTCGTAGGTCACAGGCGCAGTTGAGCACAATACGCACAGAAGACGTGACGCACCCGTCCGTTGTTCACTCGATCCCCAGCGTAGACTGACCCGTTTCCTTCTTCTCAGACGTCTACAAATTTATAATTATTAGAATTTTAAATAATATTAATAATTTTAGTGACAAATTTTGGCATGCCATTACGAATGAAGAATCTCTATGTATAAAGAGTATAAAAGTTTCTATTAAAGTCTATAAAGTGTAAAAAAATCACTTAAAATTTTAAAATGTTTAAAAAGTAATTATATCCTATCATATATGTATTCATGCTTCCCTAACATACATCTCGTATTCAAAAGTAGGGGTAGGGTTCACAATTAATAACCTCTACTCCAATGATAATACTTCTAACATGACAGTTTGGTTTATTTTTGAACTGGAGTTGTCCGCTCCATTTTAAGACCCATGATGAAAATGAAGTAAGAGAGTGTGTAAGTGAAATTATGTACAGTATGAGTAATGAGATAATCGAAGATCCAAAAAATGCGGGTTCGTGCGGGTTTCCTCACGATGTTTTCCTTCACCCCCGAGCTTGTGATAATTACAAATTACCTACATAAATACCTAAAACACGAATTTAGTATAATCGTACATGTCTGGATTCGAATCGAGGACGTGTTGGTCACTAAGTCGGTTCTTTATCCACTAGGCTATTACTGCTCTTAAATGTTCACCAGAGACTCCATCACATTAGAAGAGAGGTTATATATAGCGATAGGCTGTTTGGCTTTAAAACTATGAAGATAATTTTGTAATTACTTAGTTAATAGATTCAGGCGTTATTTTGCGAAAGTCAAATTTAGATGCAATTTGATCTAACCGGCTTTGTGTGCTTCCGCCACCAATTAGTTCATGCGGCCTAGCACCGGCCGGCACCCACCCACTACCGTTAGTACGAGTAGATGCAACATGCCGACGCGGCCATGGCTGCTCCGGTAGTCTCTGCCTCAGCTGCTGCGGTCGTCCGCCATCTGGAACAGAAACCGCATGCCCCCACCACCGTCGCTGCCACGACTGGCCTGGTCGTCGCTGTGACACGTGTTTCGCCTCTACTCGAAGCATCATAGCCATTCATTATAGGCGTTGTAGACGTTAATCGTAAGAATAACATGCTACAAGTGACCAATCCATCGCAGTGCCATCCCTTATATTGAATTGAGGGTGGGGTTGGATGGTGTGAGCGAAAATATATTTAATAGTGCGGAATTGTTTAGGTCAGTCTGTTCTTGAGAGTAATTTTAGAATTTTTTTGTTTAATAATTTCTAATTGTTCCCTAATATCTTTTAATAATTAATAAATATTGGGGAACAATTAGGCAGCGTCGGCATATTGCATCTACTAACGGTAGTGGGTGGGTGCCGGCCGGCGCTAGGCCGCATAAACTAATTGGTGGCGGAAGCACACCAAGCCGGTTAGATCAAATTGCATGTAATTTTGTATTTGTCACTTGATCGGCGTTGAAGGAAAACATCGTGAGAAAACTCGCACGTCCAAGAAATTGTATTTCGAAAGACGTGTGACCTTACCTAAGAATGATCTGTGTCGTGGGTTGTGGTGGTCTCACGACAGTCGCATCAGCATCTTCACCCAAATCCTTAGGCTTAGGTAGCAGACCCCGTCAATCCTATTGGATTAGGAAAATAAGCTAAGAAGAAGTAGAGGTCTTCGATTTGAAAACAAAAAAGCCCGTTATTCTGTTTCGATTACATTGCGAAATTCCTAGCTTCAATTGGTCGCATATGACATAGGCACCTAATGTAATTGTTTTATCCTGTCAAATCAATCAGCTGTCACTTACAATTTTACTTTTATTTTTTGTTAGGATATTTTTTTCTTTGTTTTAATTAAAATTATTTCCGACAGCGGTTTTATTTTATCTAGAGTTTAATTCAATATAGACTGGTTCTTTATTCATAGGGTTCTTCGAACCAGGACCATTCGCTCAATATAGACTGGTTCTTTACCCATAGGGTTCTTCGAACCAGGACCATTCGCTCAATATAGACTGGTTCTTTATCCATAGGGTTATCACTGCTCTATTCTCCTTCAATTAACGACCTCGGTAGTTAAAAGGGATCATCTGACGCCTCGCCTTTTTAATTTAGCTTCAGAAGTAATCGGCTACGCGTCGTCCTTCTAATATTATTCGGTGATAAATTGTTTTATTGTGGACAGTAACGTAGGTACTATTGTTTGGTAGAGGTTTACTTAGGATGTTCCTTTTTGAGGCAACAATTTTATCTGCCGCTAGTTCCAAACTAAATTTAATTGTAATATTTTTTTAGAAGTCGTGCACATATTGTATGTACCCATCGAGACTACATCCTACCTCTTTGGAAACGGATACTGTAGCTGATAGACCCTTGCAATACTGAAAGTGCATTTCGACCTCCTCTGATAACGCGACGCTTTCGGAGTTTTCCCGTGGCCTTCACTCGTAGGAATACAACAACTCAACTGATTAAATTGCTCTATTTGTGTCGTCATGTTACAGAACTTCTGTAAGGTACTTTCCCGCCCGGACGCTCATGGATAAATATTACTATTCCCTTCCTTTTCACTCAGGCTTTTTCAAAAGTGTGATTCTTGTGCAGGTGAGGTTGGGTTTGGATCTCTTGATAGTGCGTGCTACTCGTGGAATACCGCAAAGAGATTGCTCCGCAAAGAGATTGCTCCGCAAAAAATGTTTCCCGCGTTAGTAGAAAAGCAACCGATTCAATTTAGATAAGTAACTTGCCGGCGACAGCGCAATCAACCGACACAGACGGCCACAGTGCTTAGCCAGTAGTGGAAGCAGATACAGCACCAAAAGCTTATTAAATGTCGCAGTTGAGCATATATGCAATTTTATGTAATGTTTAAGTAAGTGAGTTGAAAAAAGTGTATTAATTGTGCACAGTGGACTATGGAAAGTATTTCGCAATTTTTTTTAATGTTAGTGGCTTGCCAGAGATAGATTAAACGGCCAAAAAACGCTAGGCAATATATTTAAGCTAGTAAATTAGTAGTGACTTACTAGTGACGTATTTAAATATCAACAGAGCACCATGCAAATTATTTTATGTACTTAAGTTATTTGCTAGAGTCTGATTAAATGCCTACAGAGCAATAGGTAAGAATTAAGCTTCAAATAGTAACTAAGCGCTCTAGGATTAACGATGTACCTGAGCATTGCTCGGGTTTATTATGTTTTTTTTATGTAAAATTGCGTTTTTACAGGAAAGACGAGCTTGGTGGCTCAGCCGTGAATGACGCGACTTTGACACCAACGCTCGTGGTTTCGATTCCCACACAAGATAAACATTTGTCTGCCTGGACATGTCTGTTTGTCTTGGTCTGGATGTTTTAAGATAGGCAGGGCGCATCAAAGCAGCAGGGGAAGTCCCTCCACCTCACAGAAAAACCGCAGCCAAATAACAACTCCCTAGAGGTAGGCCAGTGACTGAAGGTAAAAATCGGGTACAACCTCCCAATTTTTTCAAGAAATATGGAATTTTTTGAAAATTTGTAAATAAGCTCTACATACCCTCAACTTCAAAATCTACCCTATGCCGATGTGTACTTAGTCTTTTTTACACAGTTACTTAGTTACTCTTAGGAGTGAAAACTAACCCCTAATTGACAAAAACTATTAAATTCATAAATTTCAGTATTTAATGAATAAAAAAATGCATATGGCTTTTAATTAAAGATACGAGTAGTTTCATATTTTGTGACACTATTTGCTACGAGTAGTTTTCAATTCCTATTTTATTCATTATACCCTTCTAAAATACCCCTTTTTTATAAAATTATAAAAAAAATCTCGTCGCTTGTTGAGTTTATCAGGGCGAGACACAGACACGCACGCACACACATACACACATATATCTATATATACACAGACAAGACACTTTCACCAGGTGCCAATGATGAAAACAGTATTATATGTACAGTATACGCATGTCTCTGCTCCAAAATCTAGCTACTCCGAAATAAAAAACTAGCGTTTGGTTTTTGACATTTTCTCGGTTGCATGTTGAGCTAGACAAATCATAAAAAAAGGATTTTGTAGGTAATTTTATGGTCTATAAGCTCATATACATTTCATATTTTTCAGAACCTCCATTTTATAAACGTGAACGGTGAAAGGGCTGAAGGGCGGCACGGATTTCTTACTAATGCTAACTTTGACAAGCCATATCTCAGAAAATTTTGAAGCTACAAAAACAAAAAAAAAACAAAATTTTTGTAAAAGAAAATGCTCACTTTTTATACTCTAGCAATTTTTATGCATATGGCTCATTTTCTGAGTTATTTTTGATAATAGATTTTTTTTGATAAATATCATAAAACCGATTCCACTTTAATCATTGTTGATTTTTATCTTAAAAAAAAAACTGGAATCTTAATTTATTTTCGCCATAATTCCGTTAGTTTTCATCCTAGAGGCCTTTATAAAAACGTATTTTGAAGGTTTCTTTGGGTTCTTCAAAAATGATCTGAAGCATTTTCATCGTAAAATGTACCGTTTTTCGCAATTCAATGTTGAAATCTTTAAATTTTGCGTTGAAAAAATAAGACCTATCTTCAATGAGCCATATCTTTATTTGTATTGGTACTTGATAAAAAAAAACGAAATTCTTTGTTTATTTATTAACTATAATTTTGATTCCTACAGTTTTTTGACAAAATCAATAGTTTTTATAAGTACTAATACCTCAAAAAGCATTGATTTTTCGAAAAACTTTTATAGAATATTTTTTGCTTAAAATTGATTCTTCTATCGATTACAATTTTTTTTTCCACCTTCGAGTTAGGGTGGTATTCACCCCTAACAAAAAAGCACATATAGGCATAGGGTAGATTTTACTTTTGGAGGTATTTCCTACTTATTGTCAAAATTTCAGCAAATTCCCATTTCTTGAAAAAATTAAGAGCCTAAAACCTTTCAATCACTGGCCTAAGGGTTGTTGTATTCCTGCGTGTGAGTGAGGTCACCAGTAAGCACCTGAGGAGTTGCTGTGTAAGCAGCAGAGGCGAATGACATATATTACAAGCGTTAATAGGCTACGGTAACTGCTTTACATCAGTTGGGCCGTATGCTTGTATGCCTCACGACGTTGTATAAAAAAAAGAATCTAGTTAGCACCGTTTCCGAAATATGTTATATTATATATATATATGAAATAGAACACTCACATAAAGGCGATGACACAAGTCTAAACGAAAAGAGTTTTAAGCTCTGAAGCTTCCATGTCCAGTTAAAAATTGCGCAACGGAATGATCGACTTCTAACCACTCTTTACTTAATTTGTCTCGCACGTGGATCACATTGAAGTAGTACGTTGTTTAAAATGTCAACAATACGGACATGTCAGTAAGTATTGCACAGAGACCAAACTAACTTGTGCTCACTGTGCTGAATGTCATGACTCGCGGGAATGTGCTAAGAAGTCCGACACCACGTAGGCGGCTAAAAAAAAGCGTCTAACCACAAGACCGGGTCAGAATCTTGTCCAACTTACGCGGCTGGGTTGGAGTACAATACTCGTACATTAAATACCACACATGATCGTGATTGCTCAATTAAATCTTCACAACAATAAAATTGCAACATCAGAGTTAGATAAGCTCGTTGCGAACAATATGCTCGATCTAGTTTTAGTTCAGGAGCAATACCAACCAGCTCATCTAACTAGTAAATTCCTATAGCTCAGTAACAGGTCACGCGCGGGGAAGTTACATCCATAATAGAAGCCCGTGTTTCGTTTTATTTTATTGAAAATGTCATTGTTATCTTTCTCCTATATTTAGGAAGTAATAAGGCTGCCTAATTATATCCGGGCTACGTGAAGGGCCTAACTTCTCTTACACCTGAGCGTCCTTAGCTGGTCGGCATGATGCATTATTGCAGATGGCTTGGATTTGCGAATATCGTTTCAATTCCTAGCGAATATTGCGTATAACTTGAATTTAGTAGTGTCGGTTAGGTGTCATGGCTGCGCTGCAGTGGTTTTCCCGCTCTCGTGAAATTCAATTTCCTACCCATTTCCCAGACGGCGACGGGTACAATGTTCAGCTTTTTATGCCCATTAACAAACAATGGTTCTTATATGGTTTAAGGATCACAGATAGATCATCGTACCTGTGATGCCTATATGACTATATTTTCTCAAGTTTTCATGTGTATACTTTCTATATACATATATACAATTTATACGGTACTCTTTAAGAGAGGTAGGGTGCTTCAAACCAGCCCATCTGGGGAAGTACCTCCACCTCACAGAAAACCGCAGCTAAATAACAACTCCCTAGAGGGTTGTTGTGTTACTGCGTAAGGTCCCCAGTAAGGAGTAGTTATGTTAGCAGCGGAGGTGGCATCGCCCGAGTGATACTTAATGTATTGCAAGCTTTCATAGACTACGGTATCCGCTTTAGATCAGGTGGGCCGCATGTTGACGAGAAGTGAAATCAGTTGAAACGCTACTTTATGATTCTATGGAAAAAATGAGAAAGGATAGATTCATTTTTTCCGATGACGTCATGTTTTATAGAATACATGAAAACCGTCTTAGACTGATATAGGCATCACCTGAAAAATTTAACCTGACCACGGATGCTGCAAAGCATTCGAAACGTCAGGTTCAACAAAATAAATAAAACACGCGAAACTTCCGTTAAAAATAGTTCAATGTATTGGAATGGGTATAATCTGTAATACATTATAACCACAATTCTATTATCTACAGACCAATAACACAACTATTCTGAATCATAATGACAGAAATTACCGACTTGATGAATACCCATAGATTAATGAAATTACGACCATTCTATAAATTGACATCGGAGGTGTCAGAAGTTGCATGAGGTACGCAACGCCTATTAAGAATCTTTTAGCAAAAAAGCATAAGTCATAATTTGCAATATTCCATTGAAATAGTATATCTTATAACTGTTTAGCGTTTTTGGTTACTCTATTTATCTATATCTTCACGCCAGGTCCTATGCGAGGTAGAGAACCGAGCACACGGTTCTTACACACCTCGCTCGCTTCGTTAGCGTTAAAATACCTTTTTTCATTCACGCTCAACGGTGCCTAAACTCCTGAGACCACTTAATCAATTTAAGTTCTCTACCTTCTAATATGGACTTGGGTATTAAGTATACAGTCTAGGTTGGATGTAAATAGAGCTAACGTCGACATTACTAAATATGTCATGTACATAATTAAGATTTACTCAGGAATACAGAGATACAAATAACACATGGATACGTAATAACTACACTTGCGAGCAATAAACCGGAATCAATTTAAAACAAATTTTACAAATTCTACGCGGCGAACTATGGATTGTGGATAATTTGAAAGGCAATTATGTTACTTTTAACCTCTTTCAATATTATAAATAAAATATATAAATTTTTAAAAGAAAACACCATATTGTTTGGGAGTTCTGTAACTCAAAAAAGTAAAGTAAAAGGTAGACATTTATGAAAATTGGTTATCAGTCTAATGTTTCACTGGGAACAATAAAACTAAAAGAAAATAGAAACCACACCTACAGAAGCCGCTCAAGTTGTCGTCCTAATCCAGCAAGGGTTACCTCAGCGTATTATAGCTCGACAGCTTCATCTGAGCCAGTCTTCTGTCTCGAAGGTGTACGAGAGGTTCAGGGAGATTGGAGTCTTAGTCTGGAGAACAGGATCTGGACGACAGCGACTTCGACTTCGTTGAGAGATGACAGATTTATTGTCAACGCTTCTCTCCGAAATTATTAAGCCCCGAAAGTTCGAGGGAGGGCTGTCAGCGAGTGGACAATAACGCAAAGACTCAAAAAAGCGAACTTGACTCGAAAACCGTGGCCTCTAAAAAACTCGGAATCCTGAACAAGGTGAGACGGTTCTTCACGCCGCAGCGCTGCCTCCTATACAAAGCGCAAGTTCGTCCATGCGTGGAGTACTGTTCTCATCTCTGGCACGGGTCTGCCAAATATCTACTTGACGCTCTCGATTGACTGCAGCGCCGCGCTATACGCATCATAGATACCGTTGAGGTCACTAACTCCCTTGAACCTCTTCAGCTGCGTAGGGATATAGGTAGCTTGAGTGCTGTCAAACGTATCTATCATGGGGAATGTTCTGAGGAGCTTTTTGACCTCGTCCCTCCTTCTCCTTTTCTCCTCAGGAATACACGCGCTGGACTGAAGTCACATCCACATAGATTTCGGTTGCTTACCTCCTGTACTAAGAAATTCGGCGACTCATTTCTTTGTCGGATTATCAAAATGTGGAATTCGCTTCCGGCGCATGTGTTCCCCACTTCCTATAAGCCCGGGTCGATTAGACGTGGCGGGAAGAGGCAACTTAGCGGGCCGTCATGGGGAGGACAGCCAGCACAGCGCTAATCACTGTGATAGCTGTTCTCGCATCTGGTTCTTATTGACGCTTTCCATCAGGCGCGATAGGGACATTTTGATAGGCTACATTAAAAAAAAAAGAAAAAAAGGCAACTACGGGGCCCAAATTGTCTCCAGCTCACCAACAAGCCTGGCTTCATCTTGCTCGCGATCACTTAGATTGGTACATGGAGCGATGGACCTGAGTCCTGTTCTCGGAGGAAACCAGAATGTGCCTGCCCAGGATGTTAGCGACCGTTGACGGAGAGTCTATAAGAGACTGGAGGAGCGATTCGCACAATGCTGTTTTGTGGAAACAGTGGCATACGGGGGTGGATCCTGTACGATATGGGCGTGGATTTCTATTGAAGTAAAAACGGAGCTGATATCCATACGTAATGTATCTAGACTATCACTAGATTCTGCTGGGCCATGTGCTCCCCTACGCCGGGTTTATTAATATATAATACACGATAATGTCCGCTGCCACACCGCTGCATTGACTAAACAGTACATAGAAAAAGTCGGGATTCCCACACTAGACTGGCCAGCTCTCAGTCCTGACTTGAATCCGTTTGAGCAAATGTGGGACGAGCTGAAAAAGCAGGTACGAGAAAGATATCCAGCTCCTGCGTCGATAGTAGGCTTGAAACCTGCTTTTGATCGAAGAGTGGCAAGACATTCCACAGGATTCCATCAGGATGCTCATTCGGTCACTGAAAAACCGTTTATAGGCAGTAATTAGGGCCAGGTCCAAAATATTGAAAGTAACAAAATGACCTTTCATGATGTACCACAATTCGTAATTCACTGCATTGAAATTGTAAAAATCTGTCCTGAGCAAAGCGCGATGAAGCGATTCCAGTTTATTGCTCGCGAGTGTATGTCTATACAAAGCAGACTTATTTCATTTTAATTACCTTGTCTTGCCCTAAATACTGAAAAAAAGAAAAAAATATTTTTCTATTGCAAATAATATTTATTACTTTTACAGTGTGTTAGTTTAATACATAAATATAAAACAATTTAAAATATAAAAAGCTTATTCGAAGTGGTCTCCATTGGCTGCCATACAGTCCTTTAAACGTTGAGGCCAGTTATCAATAGCATGCACTCTTTCCATGGGAAAATTCTTCACTGCCAATCGTATGGATTGTTTTAGGGACTTGACTCGAAAAAAAGCCTACTACGGGACCCAAATTGTCTCCAGCTCACCGACAAACCTGGCTTCATCTTGCTCGCGATCACTTAGATTGGTACTTGGAGCGATGGACCTAAGTCCTGTCCTCTCCAAATTATCATGGCGTTTAGAGCAAACCGTACTCTCTAAAACTGACCATGAATCATAATCCAGCGGATTAAGATCGGGACTAGACGACGGCTAGCTCTGATGAAGTTCGAAACGTTCGTTTCCAACCAAGACTACGTAGACCGAGCTTTATGACCCGGCGCCGAGTCTTGCTGGAAGGACCATCCTTCGTTATTGAACATGGAGTTGTTAAGGGGCTTCACTACCTTCTCAAGAATGGTATCTTGATACACTTGTGCCGATGTTTTGATACCTTTTTCACAAAAGTATGGCTCAGTCACTCCTTCATAGCTAATACCCCACCAAACCATCACTGAAGTCGGATAGTGCCCACGTTGCACTCTGTCGACTAATTGGGAAGCTTCCTTAGAGCTTTGAGCATAAATACGGTCAATTTGTTTGTTAAAGTGTTGCACAATTGTAAAAATTTTCTCATCCGTAAACAATTTTTTTCTGTGACCTTCCTTTGCGTACCGCTTCAGAAGTTGTTTCGTTATTCCACCCTATTCTTTTTTAAATTATCAGTTAAGAAATTACCAGTACGTCTCTTAAAGGCTGCAAGTCCTAAGTCATCTTTTAAAATACGCGATATGGTTCTAGGTGCTATCTTCTCCCTCCCGAGATAAAATGTTTTGCTTTCGGACAGGATTTCTTCGAATTCTTTCCCTTACTGTTTTGACCACCTTTTTCGTACAAACACTACGTGGACGGCCAGATCTTTTTCTGTCACAAACAGAGGAGGTCTCATTGTATCTATTAATAGTCCGGTACACAAACATTTTTCTAATTCCAAGCGTATGGAGAGTTTTAAAAATTGCTTTTGGCTCCATACCTACTTTGTGTAATGCAATCACAGCGATTCGGTTCTCTTTATTACCCCACTCCATTTTAATATCGCAAAATATTGTACAATGTATTGGCGCCAAAATGAGAAAATTCAATGAACAATCTTAAAAAAATGACAGATCATTTTTAATTGCAACAGTATTTATGGCCAGACTAAGTATATATAATCTATAAGTAGTCTAATTACTCTAAATACTATATTTGATATAGGTAACCTATATTCTCAGAATGTACTAATTCTGGCCTTTCAGTAGATACCAAATATTCTCTATAAATTTTATTTTAGTAGTACTGTCCGTCTTAGCTGCCATGTTGAATTTTCTATGTCATCGTGTACAATCAGCGGAACATGACTCTTTCAATGATATTATATTTGTTATTATACGACGAACAGATTAGCCTCCATTTGGTTTTGCTGTAGTCGAGTAAAATAGATAGGCAAAGTAAGCTGAAGGGGTTTGTCTTCTCATCGATGTTCCCTGAAATACTTGAGACAGACAGGATACACACGAGCTAGGAGTGTTGTGACAACTAAACATCAAGAACTTGGTAGAATAACAATCTATACTATTTTGCCAACCTTTCATCTTTAATTTAACCGAATCTTCAGGATTGCCGTATTCAAAGAACTCATTGCGACTGCCGATAGCCACCATGTTTTGTTAATACCTTGGCGTTAGATTAAGAAAATCATCATTATCAGCCCATATTCGTTCATTGCTGAATATAGCATCCCCTCTAGAGAGTTATTCGTCTCGATCATGTGCCACCTGCTTCCATCGACTCTCTACAAACTGCTCGAGTTCGTCGCTCCATCTACTGTGGGATCGTCCCACACTAGGTGTACCACTACGCCATTTGAGAATCTTCCTTATCCAGCGGTTGTCGGTTCTACGAACTATATGACGGGCCTATTGCCACTTCAGCTTGTTTATCCTTTTAGCTATGTCGTATATCTTAGTTCTACTGCATATATCCTCATTTCTGATTGTATCATGAAGAGAAACCCCGAGCATAGCGCTTTCCATAACACACTGAATGACCTTGAGTTTCCCCATACGGCCCGCAGAAGATTCAAGAAAATAGAATGAATAATTCTTAATTTAATTAATTGTAAATCGGTATAATGGGTCTTTTCTTTAGGAAATAAATTAGATTTTACAGTACAGTAGTGTCAGCACATCAGACTCTGTAAATCTCTTCACGATATTTTTGAAGAACTTTTCGCTATAGAACTGTGGTAGAACCTCGGCAAGGAGTTTAATCCACAACCTTTTATCTAACTTTAAAGTAAATTTTAAAACCTCGGTTCTCGAAAGGTTAATACCTGCTTAAATCTTACAATACACTGATACTACTTAAGTAACATATAAAGAGTTTGAGACCCCTATTATTCAGGACTGTAAGCTTCCTTTTCACTTTTTCGTTTTTTACGTGTATTTGTTTCCGCCGCGTATAGAATATTTATCGACAGTGAAATGGAACTACTTGCCACAAATCCTTACAAATGATTCGTATTATCAGCGGATTGAGCGTATTTATTGTGAGCTCGAACCAGGCGGAGGCGCTCCGCTGCCTACGCAATGCTCAGTGAGGTTTCGATTTTATGTCATAAATACTATTACTACCCGCAAATTTGCCCTCGTTATTCTTCTTTATATCTCAAATTACCTCTTTAGACAACAAATCCGTTTAGGAGTGTAGTAGTCTTAAAAACCTAATCCACAGACAGATAATTGTTCTCGTATTTCTAATAATAGGTTTTTAAACCACTAAGGTGACAAACAAGCATACGGCCCGCCCGATGGTAGACAGTTACCGTAGTCTATGGACATTTGCAACACCAGGGGTGTCACTCTAGCGTTGCCGAACCTCTTCACGCCTTTCTTGAAGAACCCTTTACTGTAGTCCCTTGGGAACACCTCGGCAGGGAGCTCATTCCATAACTTAATAATTGTCGGTAGAAAACTTCTCTGGAACCGCACAGTACGCGACCACTGCGGTTCCAGTGTATGAGGATGAACTCCCAGACGTCGGCGAGCTGTGAGATTGTAAATTGAGGCTGTTGGTATAATGTCAAACAACTCCTCAGAACACAACCCAACAACCCAGTATACAATCGGTAGAACACGCAAAGGGAGGCAAAATCTCTTCTCAAACTCAAGGGCTCAATACCGTGTGTGAGTTCAGGATCATCGACGATCCTTACAGCCCGTCTTTGCAGCGAGTCACAAGGTCCTAGCTGGTATCCGGGTGCTCCCGCCCTAAGGTGGCTATAGTACTCCATATGCGGTCTGACTTGGGACTGATCTTTACATATAAATAAATTTGTAGTGTCCCTCTGTAATTTCAAAATAAATCCTTTATCGTAAGCTTATATTGTTATTTTCACGTTACCAAAGCCTAATCTACAAGGTCGATTAAACCACAGTCGCTCCCGCAGCAACCACTAAGCGATTGGGAATATAGCATTCCATGCCACCCAATATCGCCGCACGTACTAGGATTCTATATCATCTGTTTTGAAACAAAGCTGCCTCCAAGAATACGACGCGTAGAATTCACGCAATCCATAATCTATATGGTATATCGTCTTTTATATCTCGTATTCTCGTGGGTGAATGTACCAGTTGGGAGCAAACATAGGCCATAGCAAAATCATGAGCAGATCTCCCCGTGGAATCAGTGCACTAAGAGCCAATCCATTTGGTGTGGGCATTAAAGTCTCTCAAATCACTAATTCCGGGGAGGGATACTGCTCGATAACTTTGTCAGTCGCCATTTGCAGGTGCTCAAATAAACGGGCTGTGTGTATCACCGCTATAGGACCTGTAAAGGCACGCGTAGATTCGGGTGTAGCCGCCATGATCCACGCGCACCCATAATAATGACAGGGCCCTGTCTTCAAGGCTATGAAGACGGCGACAACAAATGTTCTCCCGAACGAACATACATATCCCGGCACGATGAACAAATAGGTATTCGAATTTGTACCCAGGGTAATGTAAGTAAGATGTCGGCCGTTGAGGATATTTGTGTCTCCGTGAGGAAAAGAAGGGCCTTACTCATACACAGGAATACAACAATCCTCCCGGAATTGCGGTCTTCTTTAAGGTGGAGATACTTCCCCAGACGGATACTTAGAGCGAGGTCTTGCCATACCCCGCCACTACAGAATGTCTGACGGCGCGGAGCACAGCACGACCCCTTGGTGGATCCTACCTCTCTAAAACCATAGTTTGGTCTAGTGACCTTTGTTTATCATCATCATCCCCGTTTTGGCGCCCCTTAGTAGGTAACGAGAAGATAAATTGAACACATTTTTTATTTTATATACTACGTTAGGAGGTATACGAATATACGGAGGTGTACTGACGAGCTCAGTGTCTCAGTCATGAATGACGCGACTTTTGCCACCACCACACACCCCAACGCTCGTGGGTTCGATTGCCACACAAGGCAAACATTTGTGTGCATGAACATGTCTGTTTGTTTTGGTCTGGATGTTTTAAGAGAGGCAGGGCGCGTCATAGCACCCCGTTTGAAATAAATAACAACTCCGTAGAGGGTTGTTCTGTTCCTGCGTGTGAGTGAGGTAACCAGTAAGCTCCCAAAGAGTTGCTGTGTGAGCAGCAGAGTAGGCATCGCGCGATAAATGCTGTGTTGACTCCCACTCTGTTCCTTCTGCATATCAATGACTTGTTGCAGGTGCGTAAAAATCATTGCTATGCGAATGACAGTACGATGGACGCAATATACACAGGCCAAGCCAATATCTCTCGGGATTGCGTCAATGAGTGCAGATCACAGCTTGTGTCTGAAATTGAAACATACTAGAACAGGTCTCGAATTGGGGTAGAATGAATTTAGTTGAACTTGATCCCCTGAAGACATGAGACAACACATTAACCGCGAAAAAGTACCCATTTATCGTAGCTCCTTGATGAGAAGGTATACCCCTCAGCGTTATTCCTAGCATCGGTATCTGTCGACATATTGAGCGATTTATAGTTTCGCGGCCATCTGGAGAGCAAGGCTAAGTTGGCGTCCAAGAAGGTGGTGTGATCAATAGAGCTAAACAATACTTTACACTTTAACATCGCCTTCAACTTTATAAGGCCCAAGTCCAGCCTCACATGGAATATTGTTCACATCTTTGGGCCACAATATTTGCTTACTCCATTTGATCGCATACAACGAAGAGCAGTTCGAATCGTCGGCGACCCAGTGATCTCCGCTCGGCTAGATTCACTTTGTACACGAAGAGATGTCGTTGCTTCTCTTTGTGTACTGTACAAATTGTATCATGGGAAGTGTTCGGAGGAGCTGTTCAACTTAATACCAACCGCTGAGTTCCACTATCGTACTATTCGCCATAAACTTAAGTTTCACCCTCACCATCTTGATGAGAGGCAATCCACTACAGTACGCTTGTTGAGACATTTTCTACCACGTACGGTGAAATTGTGGAATAAATTATGCTCAGTGGTGTTCCCAAACAAATACGATATGGGTGACTTCAAGAAAAGAGTTTATGTTTCCCTAAAAAGGCTGGCAACGGATCAGTGACACTTTGGTGTTGCTGATGTCTATGGGCGGTGGTGACCATTTACCATCAGGTGACTCACATGCTTGTTTGACCTCGAATATATAAAAAAACCGCCATCTTGGTATTATAACGTTTATTGATATGTTGCACAGAAAAGGTTTCGAGACCACATTTCCACTTCGTTACGCCATCTAATGAACGGAAAATTCACTTAGCGAGGCGCCCTTTAAAACTGGGGCGATATTAATCAGTAACCAAGTTCTGAGGCCGAGAAGGTCGATGCCGTTGTTGCGCGTATCAGTTTACTCACACACGCAAGTGAAGCAACGTTCAGCAAAGTCTGCCTATTGGTGGGTTTATTCAGATAAATCGGAGAGTTCGGAGTCACGTTAAATTATCGGTCTCTCCTGTCAATAGATGACTTAGCAAATAGTAAGCGGCACTGTGGCTGTAGGATGGCATAAAAGTGAAGCATTGTAACGAAGCGTTGTCTTAGATAGCAGGTGAATTCTGAAAGAATTTTTAAATAGAAATATCTTCTGGAAATATTTACAACATCTCCAAAAGCTGAAAAACCGAACTTTAGCGGATTAAAATGCATTTACTGGTGAACTGGTGGGTTTAAAGTTTAAAAGTAACTGATTATGAGTGAATCTGAACTAAATTGTGTGTCCGGTAACTGTAGGTAAGATTTTCAGCAAACCATTCGGTGGTTATATCTGGGTAAGAGCATTTCCCGGGGAACTAACTGTTTATTTACCTTGAGTGGTCTACAGTTCAAATTGCCGTGTAAGCCTCTTATGGAGCTGTAATCAGATTAGTCGGTCAGCCAGCTCCCGCCGACCTGAGACTGAATATTTAAGGCATCACCACATAGTGAACTTCGAGAACGATGTTTTTTACCCTCGATATAAAAAAGTCGGCTGATGTTGTAGTAATCGACTTTATTGTATAATAAATACAATACAAATATTCTTTATTGCACCAAATTAAAATTGTAAACATACGATACTTAGAGACTATAGTACAATTAGGCGGTCTTATCGCTAAGCAATCTCTTCCAGACAACCTTAAGATGAGAGAAAACTATTATCTTGTAATAATACAGGTAGGTGGTGCAGAGCAAACCATACGAATTAAAACAAAATTATTATATACATGAAAAAGTATTAAAAGTTATTGTAGTTACAGTAATGTCAGAGACTCAGTAATGATCAAGAAAGAGAAAGAGAACGATCAAATAGAGTTACAGGAAAGGTAGTGTTCTTTGACAAGAGATTTAAAAGAGGAAAGTGTTTGAGCACAACGAATATTAAGTGGTAGAGCATTCCAAAGACGTACTGCTTGAAGAGAAAACGATTTGGAATAGAATTGAGAGGAGTGAAATGGAGTTTTAAGTCGAAGAAGAAGGTTTTGACGTAATTCACGACCCTGTACATCGCTATAAAATATAAATCGATCTTTCAGGTAATTAGGAGAAGCGGGATTGAAGAAAATAGAATAGAGAAGAGATAGCAAATGCAAGTTGCGGCGAAGTGAGATAGGGAGCCACTTGAGCTGAGTACGAAATTCGGAGACATGATCATATTTGCGGAGTCCAAATATAAATCGAATACAAAGGTTTTGAAGACGCTCAAGTTTATTTAATTGCTGTACAGTGAGGTCAAGGTAGCAGGAATCGGCATAATCAAGAATGGGAAGGAGAATGGATTGTGCAAGCGCAATTTTGGTGTCCATCGGTAAGAAGTTACGCAGTATTCTAAGAGAGCAATTGGCAGCAAACAATCTTCTGCTAATATCTGTAATGTGTGCAGACCAAGATAAAGTTCGATCCAAGTACACACCGAGACTCTTTATATTATTCTTTACAAATGTTTCATGAGCGCGGTGGCGCAGTGGTTATTAACGCTATTTAGACACCAACGTTGATGGGTTCGATTCCTACAAACAACAACATTTGTGTGTATGAACGTGTCTGTTTGTCTAGATCTGGGTGTTTTTAAGAGTGGTAGGGCGCATTAAAGTAGCCCATCTGTGGACGTTTTTTTTATACTACGTCGGGAGGCATACAAGCATACGGCACACCTGATGTAAAGCGGGTATCGTAGCCTATTAACGCTTGCGATATATTAATTATCACTCGCGCAATGCCTCCTCTGCTGTTTACACAGCAACTCCTTGGGAGTTTACTGGTGACCTCATTCACACGCAGGAATACAACAACCCTCTAGGGACTTGTTATTTGGCTGCGGTTTTCAGTGAGGTGGAGGTTCCCCAGACTCTCTTAAAACATCCAGACCAAGACAAACAGACATGTTCATGCACACAAATGTTTGCCTTGTGTGGGAATCGAACCCACGAGCGTAGGTGTCAAAGTCGCGTCATTCACGACTGAGCCACCGAGTTCATCGTAGAAGTCGGTGAAGTACCTTCACCTCACAAAAACCGCAGTCAAATAACAACTCCCTGGAGGGTTGTTGTGTTCCTGCGAGTGAGTGAGGTCACCAGTAAGCTTCTAAGGAGTTGCTATGTTAGCAGCAAAGATGGCATCGCACGAGTGGTACTTAATGTGCTTTAAGCGTTCATAAGCTAAGGTAATCGCTTTACATCAGGTAGGCTGTATGCTTGTATGCCCCCCGTTGCCGTTGCCGCACGTTGTATATAATAAAGTGTCTGTACAAATCACACAGGACATATAATTAAGCTATGTTTATGCTTTGGGTACTTAAAAACTAATAAATAGTAAATACATACATATGAAACATTGACAACACCCAGAACATGGCAAACAGATATGTTTGTATGTTGAATACAAATATTTGTCTTGTATGGGAATCGAACCCTCAAATTTCAGTTTTAAGTAGCCTTTGCTAACTCGACTAAGGGCTCATCGAGAACATTACAACATTTTCTTTTATCTTTATATAGTTTCCTAATCCATTAGCGGCATTAATTCATTGGTGGAGTCCGCTACCTACACCTAAGGATTTGACGTAGATACCGATTTTTACATGGAGCGTCAGTCCTCTACAACCCAGGGGGAAATCAGAGGAGGCATCGCGCGATTGTTAATAGGCTACGGTACCCGCTTTACATCAGATGGGCCGTATGCTTGTATGCCTCCCGACGTAGTATAAAAAAAAGAGACATTCCTTAGGTACCTAACTAAGAAAGGTCTGGTTTTCGCCCTGGGAGTCCCACACGTGTTTAGACATGTAATTTCTTGGACGTCCGGGTTTCACTTTGATGTATCCCTTCACTTTTAAGTGATATTCACAAATTGTCAATGTGTATGTAAATCCAAACTACAAACTTCGGTGTTAAGTAGCAATTGCTAACCGTTCGACCACGGGCTCGTCATAAGGTTTAAAGATAATTTTTAAGAGAGGTAGGGCGCACCAAAGCAATCCGTCTGGGGAAGTACCTCCATCTCGCAGAAAACTGCAGCCAAATAACAGCTCTCTGGAGGGTTGTTGTATTCCTGTGAACCTGTGTCCATGTGAGTGAGGTCACCAGTAAGCTCCTAAGGAGTTGCTGTGTTGGCGGCAGAGGTGACATCTCACGAGTGATACTTAATGTATTGCAGGCGTTCATAGCCAATGGTAACCACTTGACATCATGCGGACCGTATGCTTGTGTGCCTCCGACGTTGTATAAAAAAAGGTCTCTTGCGGAGTAGGCAGAGAGTATCGAGCGCCATAAGACGCGGTTCTTATACACCTCACGCGCTTCTTTAACATCCACAGCTCTTTTTATGTTCATTTTCACGCTCGCTGGTTCCTAGGGCTCCTGACATCACCTTCGGGTAAAACACAACCTAATTGGTCATGGTAGGTTAGCCACGACGCCTACATCCTTCTACTTTCGCATTGTATATCTGTTTCATCATTCTTTTATCCTGCATTCTTATTTCATGCCTGAACCAACGGAGCGTATATTTTTTTATCTTAACACCGACACTCTCTTTCAGATCAACATCATCATTACGAAAGAGGTCAGCAAGCGTTATGCCACAAATTTTGCGCAATGCTCGCATCTCGACCGCATTTATTTTACTTTCTAGCTCTCTCTGCTACACCCAGCTTTCACTTCCACAAGTTAACGTTGGGATTAGATAGTTTGTAACATAATTATAAGTTTATATGAACGCTTAAAGTACCGATGTACTTTCACACTATCTGATTACTTATATAAATTTCACACTCCTATGCAACATTATCAGGAGGCTTGAATCTCCCGCCTTTATTTAATTTTAACACTTTGTTTGGGTAGAATCCGTTATTATAAAGCAATTCCTCTACAGGCTTATACTAACAGCAACTTATACTATGACCCCATGGTCAAGATGTATCTATCTATATCATAACACCAAGTCCCTTATGGGGCACTATACAGAAATCAGAGCGCCATATGATTCGGCCCTTACATACCTCACTCTCTACTTGGTTAGGATGTGTCGCCAGTCAACATTATGAAGTCCTTTTCCTTGTCTCTAATATTGATATATATTGAATTAAACAATTTTTAACGGAAGTATCGTGTATTTTATTTATTTTGTTGAACCTGACGTTTCGAACGCTTTGCAGCGTCCGTGGTCGCAGGAAGACTAAGGACCACCTTATAAAATACTATACTATAATACCTAATAAAATACGCGATACTTCCGTTAAAAATTGTTTAATTCAATGTGTAACAATCGCGAAAACCTAAGACAACACTATTGATACATATTGTTTCCTACAGTGTAAATTCTGTGTTTTTGCGTGTGTTACGGGTACATAGCCCCCAATGTACCTAATGAATCACTGCGTACATGACATATTGGGCAATCATTCCGAAGAAACTGCTGACCATCAGTTTCATCATTCACATGGGAACATTTTCGAATCCAACAGCGAGTTCTTTATTAATTTTTTTTATACAATGAAATAATCTGATGTAAAACAGTAACTGTTTTACATCAGATTATTTCATTGTACCCTATTAACGCTTGTAATATATTAAGTATCACTCGCACGATGCCTCCTCTGCTGCTTACACAGCAACTCCTTACGAGCTTACTAGTGACCTCACTCACTCGCAGTAACACAACAACCTTCTAGGGAGTTGTTATTTCGCTGCGGTTTTCTGTGTGGTGGAGGTACTTCCCCAGACGGGCTGCTTTGATGCGCCCTACCTCACTTAATGAGCAAGTAGTTTCAATATTCCGCTCACAGCTATTCGTCTTTCAGTTTAACCGTGCCTTAACTCCCTTCGTTAATGAGTACTTGTTTTGTTTTGTAGCGATAATTAATCCTTGTATTATAATAAACGAGAACAGTGATCTTGGCAATTGGTGTGGACACCAGATCCTTATATATTTCGATTCAAGCTTAAATTAACTCTCAGGTAAGGTCAGTGAATACAAAACAAATATGGCTTTGTCTTAGGTTTTCGCGATTGTTACACATTGAATTAAACAATTTTTAACGGAAGTATCGCGTATTTTATTTATTTTGTTGAACCTGACGTTCTGTCGATGTTGAGTCTTCCTGCGACCACGGACGCTGCAAAGCGTTCGAAACGTCAGGTTCAACAAAATAAATAAAATACGCGATACTTCCGTTAAAAATTGTTTAATTCAACAAATATGGCTTTTATGAGGGTAGAGCAATAATTGGCAATAATAAAATGGCTTTATCAATGACTCTTTAAATCAGAGGTTATATTAACGAAACTGGGAACGTGGGTGTAATAATAATTATAGCTTCTCCAGTTGGGTTAAAAACTGAATCTATAAATTAATAAGCTCTTACCACAGGCGCCGAAAGGCAAGACGGGAAGACACCCTTCTGTATCTTCCGCTCAGTATCGTATGGTCGTAAATGAAGAGTTGCAGTCTAAAATTTTAGATAAATTTAAGACTGCAACTCTTTTCATTCACTTGTTTTACAGGGGAACTTTTATACATGGAAAGGAATATAGAAAAAACGGGCGAGCCTTACAGTAGCCGCATACATCTCACCTTGGTAATAATTGACTAGAACCAAATTACTTTTATTAATATTTCAGAAATTCTTAATACCAAAGGAATTATCTGTGTAATTAATTAACTTGTTTTTGAAGTTAAAATTATTTAGTCGCGATTGACGAGTAATTCAGATCTTTTTCGGGCGGAAATAAAGTTACAAACTGAAATGGTGTTCAAAAAAAAATTTTTGTTCGTTTACGGCAGTAGTGTGACTAAATACATAGTTAGCAATAAATTGAGAATTCAAGTAAATACAATGCAATGCGTATTGATACATAATTTGATTAATACTTTTACTAATGCAACAGAGTATCAGTTCCTTACCATCGATATTAGTTTGTTGTCTGTGGTATTATCTGTCATGTTTTGAGCGATTTTTGCATTTTTCTCAATCAAACAATCAATAAGTTTGACATCTTTTATTAATCAATCTGTCAAAACTAGTGTCATTTTTGTTATACTTGAAATTTTTACGATTCAGTATAAAATTTGTTTTATGTGACCATTTTGATAGTATTTTATAACACAAGTGCTAGTGGACTTATACAGTAACGAAAAACTCAAATATAAAACACGCCTATCATATTCACTTTTTCGAAGACGTGATTAAATTCATGAAGAAAACCTTGTAAAATTCACTATCGTTTTACGGGTGGTATTTAAACTGCATGTTTCGGTCTGGGTACCCTTTCCAAGTATTTTTCATGTTCCTGAAGCTGGAATGTCTAGAATTAAGATTTTGAAATGGTTTTAAACTGAAGACTTGGCTGTATGGGCTAGATTCCTTGCCTTTCCCTCGGCGCGGGGTTAAAAAGAACGAAGAAAGAACCAGTTGAGAATGCGTAAGCTTGCATTGCCAGAGGAACACCTGGCTTGTCAATTATATAAAAATATATATTTTTTTTTTAATTTGTCGGCCATTTTGACCATGTTCCTTAAGAAATAGGAACGGTGTTCCTGAACATTCCTATTCAATTTTTTATGCTGAATCTGAATCCGAATCAAAATTCGAAAAAAAGCGACAGACAAACACACAGACAAACGCACAGACAAACATATAGATTTTATATAGGAACGGTGTTCCTGAAAAATTACTTTGTAACTATGTTACATTATAGCGGCCCGCCCCGCTTTACACTGATAGTAAAGCATATTATGCCTATATGTTTTTGACCAATTTTGATTAAATTGTGTGTGTGTGAGTGGATCCCTGGATGATTTAGATTCACAATTAGACCTGGTAGGTGGCGCTGCAATTGGTTTCTACGAAAAAAATATAGCAGGCACGCCAACGGCAACATTAAGGTAGGACTACGTAAGGATTATCAAAATGTGCATGAAATGCTTAATATCCTTATCAACTTGATTACTAACTTATTTAATTTAATAAGGATGAATGCTGTATATCCGTATAATATCCGTTGAAAGCTTCCAGGCGGCTTGATTTTTTCCAACATTTTAAACATGTATCGTTATATTTCAACAGATTTACACAAAACCTTAACAAATTATACACCTAAAAAGATTTTCTTCAAGAATCACTCTGTCTATGTTGGTGTAAACCACATGAAAATCCGTTCAGTCGTTTTTGAGTTTATCGCAAACAGACTAATAATAATATCAACCTCTCGGCAAATGGGTTGGTATCGTCTGTCTGCGAACTCTACCACTGCGCGTGCTCATTGGTGAACTCAAATAGCGCGCGCTTCTCCGACTTCCTATTACAACACTGGAAGACACTGGAACACCTTTTCACGAAATCATTCCTACAGATTGCAGGAAAGCGAGAGGAAAGATGTTACACGTTAAAAACTGTTTCGTTGCCATGACTTGAACAGGATTTCTATTTAAAGTTGATTAAGTAGATTACTTTAGAGAGAAGCCCTTGTGACGGTACGCGGGTGATAGTCACTGGTGTTGAGGATGGGGCAATAAGTGGATAATACGCTCAAACGAACTATTTTTATTTAGTAATGTATTTTTTTATACTACGTTGGGAGTATACAACCATACTGCCCACCTGATGTAAAGCGGGTACCGTAGCCTATTGACGTTGGCGATATATTAAGTATCACTCGCGCAATGACTCCTCTGCTGCTTACATAGCTCCTTGGGAGCTTACTGGTGACCTCACTCACACGCAGGAACACAACAACCCTCTAGGGAGTTGTTATTTGGCTGCGGTTTTCTGTGAGGTGTAGGTACTTCCGCAGACGGGCTGATTGATGCGCCCTATCTCTCTTAAAACATCCAGACCAACACAAACAGACATGTTCATGCACACAAATGTTTGCCTTGTGTGGGAATCGAACCCACGAGCATTCGTGTCAAAGACGCGTATTCACGACTGAGCCACCGAGCTCGTTAAGATGCCAGGTTCAGAATACGAGTAAATTCATACATGTAATAATTAGAAATGTTAAGATAGCTCTTCGTCGGACTCCCTACGCAAGCGCGCGTGCTGCGGTCTGATCACACAACGATGCGAAAGCGAGTTAATTTGGTAACTTATTGTATGAAATTCTAGATATGAACTGGCTATCTGCGTTGCGATCTCGCGTAAACATTCGGGCGGCGCGCGCAGGCATCGGTAATACCAACTGCGGAGTAAGTAGGTATAAGTGGAAACGTTTAGTAGTGCCAAACGTGGCGTAATATTTTTTTTCATTATATATATTTTAACCTTTTATTTTATTCCTAATCGATTTCATAAATGGAGGTGGTTCTTCGTTTGACGCGAATATTTTTATGTATATTCACCGATAGCTCCGCTCGATAGAACCGCTCGATAAAAGTATAGTAAATGAATATGGATCGGAAACAGGTCTAAGATTAACTTGGATTCATCAATAATTAAAATATATTAAAAAACAGTTCTCAATATGTAGAAAGTTGTAATTTGCTTTTTATTTATCTTTTTAATGAAAAGGTAAGACTCTTCATTCACGTGGACAGGAAGTTCCGTTTCAGTTGTGTTAAATTATAGTGCCGTTGTAGTCCCGTCGTGATTATGAACACTATACTTTATAAAGGGGCAATTATCGATAAACATAGAACAGTTGACATAAGTTTGTTACACATAAGCGTTACAAATTGTTAGAGTTAAGTTCGTTACACGCAAGTCGCCTAGTTTGTTAGATGAGATGTTAATGTACAGAACTAGTTAAAGTGCCATATACGCCAGGCCTTAATTGCCAGCCGCCAAAGTTGCGCCTCTGGAGGCAAATGTAAAGTTTGAGCAAATATGACACCGCCAGGGCCGGCTGTCTCATCTATTTATACATAATTATATATATTTCATATTCATTCGTCTATTTGAAACATCCCAAACATTTTCAGAAATCGTAGATATGAAAGCTATCTAATATATTCATACTTTTTAAGAGAGGTAGGACGCATCTAAGCAGCCCGTCTGGAGAAGTACCTCCACCTCGCATAAAACTACAGCCGAATAACAACTCCCTAGAGGCTTGTTGTGTTCCTGCGTGTGAGTGAGGTCACCAGTAAGCTCCTAAGGAGTTGCTGTGTTAGCAGCAGAGGAAGCATACGGTAACCACTTTACATCAGTTGGGCCGCATGGATGTATGCCTTCCAACGTTGTTTAAAAAAAAAAATGTGACGAATATTAGAACTTCAGTTTCGTTTTAGAAGTCGTAAACGCCGCAGTAAAAATACAGGTACGTCCGTTGATTTTCTTCTTTCTTCCAGTTATATGAAATCACTTTGATGAGAACAGCAACGCGTACCTTGAATGTTTTGACTTATCAGACTTTTCCAAAGGCATAAAAATATATAAAACATGTAATGTTACACATAATCTACAAATAAGCTAAATACATGCCAAAAGAAGTTGCTGTGTTAGCGTAGATGGCATCGCGCAAGTGATACTCAATGTATTACAAGCGTTCCTACGTCAGCGGTAACCACTTTACATCAGGTAGGCCGTATGCTTGTATGCCTTCCGACATTGTATAAAAAAAGAAAATAAAAATGACATCTCCTGCACATACCGAAACTCTACTAAACATATTTGATGTACTCGTACCTATTCACTTGGATAGAGGATATTTAGAACTCGCATGCGCTCAAAAATATTGTTTTGTACATTAGTCTCATATGAGAGATTAAAGCGGGCATAAAATCCACAAAAAATCATCAACGCAACTTTTTAATGTTGTAGCCACAACCATAAACCACTTGATTGCGCATGAATGTACTCCGGGTTCAGAAAAACGTAGTATCATAGCGCCTAAATATCTCGCGATTCGAGCCTATTGACCAATGGGAGAATATTCTAAGCAATAAGGCGATAAGTGTAAGAGAAAAATGCAATGGCTAATCCCAGGTCAAACGCCGCAACAGTGCCCTAAAGCAAAGCCTACCAATAAAAAGGTAATGGTAATTGTTTGGTGGTCTCTTCATAGCGTCATTCACTATAGCTTTCTCAGGTGGTCAAGGAATATCAACAGTTAGAAACCATACGTCATCCTCCGTACTCGCCAGACCTTGCTCCAACGGACTACCATTATTTTCGTGATTTGGACAATTTTCTACGTGGTAAAAAATTGTCTTCCCAGGAAGCAGTACAAAATGCTTTCACACAGTTTGTCGAATGTTCAGAGTTCTATCGCAAAGGCATAAATAAACTTCCGATTAGATGGCAGCAATGTATAGATAACGAGGGTAAATATTTTGATTAAATAAATATGTTACATCTTAGTTTAATTTTTTCAGTACAAATCGGCAATTTCATACTTTAATCCCTAATAGTAATGTTGCGTCTACATTGAGATGTGGTTTTTGTGGTTACTTCACTGGAAAGGAAATGCGCAATAATGTAGACTTCGTTCTAGTGAGACTTGTTAATACCACTTTAAAAGCTTTAAAATTGGCACCGTTCCAATAATGTATATATGAGTTGTAATGTTAGTAAAATGTAATATACACCCATTTGACTTTATTGGCTCGATACGATGTAAAGATAAAAGTCGGTACATGTATCACAACATACCAGTGTTTATTAGAAATGTCTTTGGTATGGTGCCCAAAATATTTGAATTAATTTAAAGAGTTATTTTCAATTGTATTACAGAAATGCAATTATTACATAAATTATTTTTTTACTGACATCCTTTCATTTATATTATAATATATACATATATATATATATATATATATATATATATATATATATTAATTTTAAATGTATGTGGGTTATTGAATTTAAGACTTATTATTTATTCGTAGATATAAGGTTATATTTTCGCAATCTTCACAAAGCAAAAATATATTAGGTAGTCACAAATATTACCCTAACATGTACTCTCATTTTATGATAAAGATGTGAATTATATGATTAGCATTAGTGTAAAGTACCCTACCTAAATTACTTGTAAGACTTGAAATGGAAAACGTGGTACTTGAGCAATAGTGGAAATTTATTTTAAACGTTAATTCAAATTTCATTTTGAATATTAAGTTAAACTGCTTCTAAGAGTATGCATCAATATCTGTTGCACTGTGTGTTTGTCGTCAGCTATTTTCGTTTTAAACCTTATACATTTTAAATATGTAACAATTAAATATTCACAGCCAAACATTTTTAGGGCATTGTGAGATATATATTAAATGCTACAAAAATACTTATGAGGTATATCTATCTATTTATATCTACGTGTTAAGTCCCTTGCGGGGTAGGTAGAGAGAACTTAGTGCCACATGACCCGGTTCATGAGGCTCTTGACCCCACCTTCTGACAAAACACAAGCATTATGCCGCAGGTTTTCATGCTCATCTCGATCACATTAATTTTACTTCCATGCCATACCTAGCTCTCGTCTCCATACGTTATCGTTCGGATTAATACCGCGTTGTGTATAGCAAGCTGTGCCTTGTGGCTCAATATTATGCTTCCAAAAAGTTTCCTTACGCTTTATTCGCACAATTCCCGCCAATCTCTCGTCTCTTCGCTTGAGCGGTGTACCTTCCATCCCTGCTGAAAGCACTTCCAAGATATACAATCTTATTCACTTGTTCCAACATTAGATCATCAATCATATCAATCGGGTTCCTTCTGATTTCCTCTCTTTCAAATACCATTATCTTGGTTTTATTCTCATTCAATAGTAAGCCTTGTTTCATACAAATATCTTTCACTGTTGTGACTAGTGTTTGCAGTTTGCATACTGCAATGGCGCCGTCTGAATAATGTCATAATAATAATCTTCATCATAATAATTTATTATCTATATAATTTAAGTATCCAATAAATACAGGGGCCTTGGCTTCGGTTACAACTTTGTTGCTTTCAGAGTCGAGAGTCCGTGGAGTCCAGGTGCGCCATCGCTTTATAAATAATTATTCGAGATGTCTGATAGATGTCATTGGCGACCAAAGACCTGGTAGCTTTTTCGCTCAATGTATTGCGTTTTGGGCGGAAATGCTGCCAGTGTCGTTAGTGCAATGCCGCGGGGGGACACTTTTTTGGTATTTACATATTTGACTTTAGTTGTAATTTAGTTTGAGTTTCTTTGTGTACCTTATATTTAAATATTTTTAACATAATTTTAGTTTAGTGTTTGCATTATGCATTAGAATATGTCATTCGCAATAAAATACATCTTCTAATAAAATACGATTAAATCATAATCTTTTTTGCCAAAAAAAAATACCTAGTTATATCTTTACCCTCAATTAAAGGAAAGGAGAGCAGATGCAGGATATAACTAGTGAGCTATAACTACACCAATCCTAACTTATCCCACTGCGGGGATACGGGTCTTCCTTTCATCAAAAGGGTTTTAGAGCATACTCCACTACGTTAATTAACTACAAATTGGCGGAGGTCAGTGTTTTCAAGCCGCTCGAGGGCCATTTAGCTTAACGACTGTTATGTATCGACAGCAGCCGGGGTCGACTGCTTAATGTGCCCTCCGAAGTACTGAGAAGCTTGAGATAGATAATGCCATCCATATATAGACTGCGGTCGACTTAGCTTAACTGCGTGTATGGTTAGAATGAGACGTGCATCTACGCCATCGCACATGGAACTCAATTCATAACAAATTATAAACACAAATCTGTATCTGCGTCTGTTTTCTCCACTATATCAATAATGAAATTTGACAAAGAACTAATTCAGGACACATAAAACTTATTATCGGGATCACGTGATCCACGAGGACAAATTCGAACGCAGAAACTAAGTAGTAGAATGTATTTGTAAGCTTAACTATGGTAGCTCGAACTATTCTAATTGATTGTAATCCTTAATATCGACTGTCAATGGTGCATGGATTTCCATGATAGGGGCTCACTCAGCCCGCATTTCCGCATACAACTAAAGCATTGGTTATATTAAAAGCAATCTCACGCGGTCGGTATATACGAGACTCAGCCTCAAGAGGAAGGCACTTGTCCCTAATATTTATTGATAGGAAGTCTCAACTCTAACCAGAGTTTAAGAACTGCAAGGCACAATCAAATGCGGGCTATGAAATATTTGGCAGAATGAATTTTGTTAGAAAGTATTTAAACCTTATCATTATTGCTTATTCTGTGATTATACGATATAGTTAATATATCATTGAAATATCGATAGAATTTTGGTAATCTATATATTGAATACATTTGAATGGATTGAGAAAAATAATAAAATAGATATATTTTTGTGAATGAAAAAGTCTCTTAAAGGAATAAAAATATTCGTTCCTAATGAAATACGAATTAAAAAAAGCGTTCCTTTTTGTCTCCTAGCCTAGGAGTGGTCATCTGATTTCGGGTTACGTAAGCAGCCTCTTCTCTCAATACGGTTATGCTTCACTTTACAGTTCCAATTACAGATTCCAGAGTATACTTGAAACTTCTCCCCCCTGTTACCTCTCTTTAACTCAAATATAATTGCTTACAATTTGATGATTCTTTTACGTTTCAAGTAACGAGAAGTATTATTGCATTAAAAAGCGAAAATGTAATTAAACTGGGCACGGTGCCATTTTGGCTATTGCCAAGTACGAGTAATAAAAATTCAAACAAACAAAATTATCGTTATTGGTTTTAACATTGTTGTAAAATAAATTGTCAGAATACAAAAGGATACGTTTTAGGCATGTTATGCTTATGCCAGATAGCTAAAAAGCCCTACCGTGTATCGCATTTCTTTTATAACATGATATGTGAATATGTGCAATACAAGCGCAGGTATAAGGGACCACTTCGGCAGTATGGAGTTCTAAACCTTTTAAAAATAAAAATTATATCTCTAGACATTAGAATTATATTTTTAAACATGCAGTAGGTAAATGCAGTCGTTAGTTCAAAGTTAATCTACAAACATCAGAGATCAAATGCAGGTATCAATTGTTTCGTAGCTTTGATGGTTTCAAAGTTTTTCAAAGAAGAACTTGCAAATGTGGGAAAAGGTTTTTTAATTATTGATAATTTTAAGAAAATGCGCTATTGTCAATAGGGAATATACATTACTATTATTTTTCGTTTTAAATTACACAATTATCATATAAAAAGTTAAACAAAAATTATTTTTTTGTAGTCTAAGGTGTTAAAAATCGTAAAAACATCAGTTTCTATAATAAAAAAAATCTTCATAATTTCAATCATTGCCATATTTTGAACATGTTTTACTATGACAGCATCAATGTGAATGCTTAAATTGCGGAAATACAACTAATATTTATATGAAATCCATACATTTCTTCATAGCCACACGGCTTGTGACGTCATCTGCCGCGGACTTTTAGTATGACGCGTTTTCAGGTCACGTAATGAAATACCATTTCCAAATAGCTTTCTCTCGCAAACTAATTATCGTAGAAAAAAATACTTTGAGCTACGAGTATATTCCTGTCTATCTCCTCTTTTGAAATCTGTCCTAAAAATTTTTCATGCATATTCCATATTGAAAATGTTCTATTGTGATCATTAATCATAGTTATTAATTTTAATAGAAGGGATATTAAAAGTAGTCTTCGTATATTTTAGGTTTTATTTCTGCCTAGTCTAAAAGTTTAATAATCTTTTATATAACAAACAGTTGCGTACAATTGCTACCAGTACAATATTTTAATAAACGTTGAAACCAAGAAAATTTAGTAGTTTTTCTTATATATATATTATTATTATGCAGATAGGTTTGATTCACTAAGTAATCGCTGTACCTGTAGTAACACAAGTGACACCCAACCCATTTCAGCGGGTGTTTCAGCTAAAAAATATAATATTCTAAATTCAGCTACTTGTGACAGTAGTTTAGTTTCTAAGTGTAAAACCATAGTATTTTCTGATAAAATAGGCTGTAACCTAGGCCCACTAATGAGTAACTATGTAAAAGGCAATATTATTAATTATTGTATGCCGAACGCAACCTACAGCCAAATTGTTGAAAAAATTATGAATACACAGGTGGATGACAATACTACCATTGTTCTATTAATAGGGAATAGTACAGAAATCCAAAAAATAGATATTATTAATGCATTAGATAAATTGTACCAGTTAAAGGTTAATAAGATATTATTATGCGCACTTCCATATGTTAGTTGCCAGTTACCAAAAATAAATACTAACATTTACAATATTAACAATTTATATCATTTGACATGTTGTCACAATGACAAATTTATATTTTTTGACACTAATAATTTTATTAGTAATTTTTATTTGACAAAAGATATGACATATCTTTCAAAGAAATGTAGACATAAGATAGCCACTTTAGTGGCCTATAATATTAATAACATAAACAGTTTATAATGTAAACGACAAAATAATTGTATAGATTTGACTGCAGATTTAAACTGCATAGAAAGACAAAAGGGAAGCAAAATCTAAATTTAGTACACCAAAATATCCAAGGCTTTCCTGGCTGTGAACAAATAGTTCAATTATTTTTAGAAAAACGTAATATTGATATTTTATGTTTAACTGAACATTGGTTAAACAAAAGTGAAATGTTATTTGGGATTAACAACTATAAAATAGTTAGTTGCTTTAATAGAGAGTCTTCGATTAGAGGCGGTTCAATGATTATAACAAAAAATTGCCATAGAGCTAAAGAACGTAAGGACATTGTTAGGCTCTCTATTGAATGCACTATTGAGATGTCATGTGCTGAATTAGATAATTACATAATTATTTGTGTATACAGACCTCCGAGCGGTGACTTTACACAATTTGAGCAGGTAATGGAGGATACTTTGAGAAAAGTTTTCATAGGTAAAAAAGACATTATAGTCTGTGGTGATTTTAATGTAGACATTCTAGTAAATACACAGATAACCCTTAGATTTTTAAATTTATTTAAATCATTTAATTTACAAAATGTCTTCCTGGAGCCTACACGTATAACAGCCACATCTGCAACTTGTCTAGATAATATTTTTTGTCATTGTGAGCATATAAATAAATCAATAATTGGCGACTTGCCTTCAGATCATTGTGGTCAGTTAGTGGTATATCAATGTTCGAAGAAGACAGATTTAAAAAGTCATGTATTATATAGACCACTGACTACCAACAAGCTTGTTAAGTACAACAATGTACTGGGGGACAGGTTGCCTTCATTGGATTACTCTGTAGACAATCCTGACTTGTTATACACAAAATTGTTTCATATTCTATCCAGTGAATACCAGAAAATATTCAAAAGTAAACAGATTAATGCCACAAATAAATTTAAGTTTAATGACTGGGCAACTACAGGTATATTAATAAGTAGAAACAAAATGTTTGAATTATATGGAGAAAAGCCTTATAGATTTGACCCAGACTTTGTTAAATATGTTAAAAATTATTCCAAAATATTTAAACACGTTTGCAAAGTTGCAAAATCTATGTATATTAAAAACAAAATTAAACAGTCTACAAATAAAATAAAGGCAGTATGGGATATTGTTAAAAAAGAAACAGGTAAAGATAAACCACGGGATAATGAGTATTCTATTAAACATAATAATCAAACTGTAACAGTTGCAAAACAAGTAGCAAATCTATTTGATGACTACTTCTTTAATATCCCTTACAGTACCACTGACTCCCTTAACTCATCTCCACATGCTGCGGATGAGTTATTAAAGGAGAATGTACAACAAAGTGTGGAGCTGTTTAAATTTACACATATTCAGTCAAGCGACATTATTAAAACTTTTAAACAATTAAACATTAAAAACTCAGAGGATCATTGGGGAATGTCTATAAGAGTATTTTATTATATTATTGAGTCTATAGCTCCACACTTGGCACTTATTTTTAATCAATGTATAGATATGGGTGTATTCCCAGACTTGATGAAATTTAGTAAATTGATTCCATTATTCAAGTCTGGTGAAAAAAGTGAACTGGGGAATTATAGACCCATATCTATTTTGCCAGTATTGAGTAAAGTATTTGAAAAGATAATGCTTGACCAATTGCAACTCTATTTTAAGACCAATGAAATTTTTCATAATTCACAATACGGATTTACAGCAGGTAAATCCACTACAGATGCAGGAGTAGCATTAGTCAAGCATGTTCTTAGCGCATGGGAGAGATCCCAGGACGCCATTGGGGTCTTCTGTGATCTCTCCAAAGCTTTTGATTGTGTCGACCACCGGACATTATTGCTCAAGCTGTGCCATTATGGAGTTAGAGGTAAAGCCTATAATTTGATTGCAACTTATTTAAGTAACAGAATACAGACTGTTGATATAAATGGGGTCAAATCTAAAGGTAGCAATGTTAATATTGGGGTGCCCCAGGGCTCTATATTGGGCCCCTTTTTATTTTTAGTATATGTGAATGATCTGCCCTACATGGTGCAGAAAATGGCGGATATACTACTGTTTGCTGATGATACTTCTTTGATTTTTAATGTTACTCGCCGGTGCGAAAATATTGCCAATGTAAATAGTGTTCTATCTGCCATTCTAAATTGGTTCACATGTAATAATCTTTTATTAAATTCAACCAAAACCAAATGTATAAAATTTAGTCTACCAAATGTGCCTTCTGCCAATACAGAAGTTTTCATTAACAATAATATACTAGAATTTATTAATGATACTGTATTTCTTGGAATTACAATAGACTCCAAATTGCAGTGGGGCCCCCACATAAAAAAACTGACCAGTAAGCTCAGCTCCGCCGCATATGCGGTTAGGAGAATTAGACAATTGACGGATGTGGCTACTGCGCGCTTAGTCTATTTCAGCTACTTTCATAGCATTATGTCGTATGGTATACTGTTGTGGGGAAAAGCGGCTGACATTGAAACTGTTTTTATATTACAAAAGAGAGCCATCCGCTCTATTTATAACATGGGCGCTAGGGAATCTCTTAGAGAACTATTTAAAGAAATAAATATCCTCACGGTTACCTCTCAGTATATTTATGAGAATATAATGTATGCTCGTAAAAATATAGAGTCATTTTCTAAATTTAGTGAAAATCTTAGAAGTAAGAATAGATTGCGTATGCCTGTACATCGACTTGCTAAGACTAGTAGATCTTTTATTGTAAATTGTATTCGATTCTATAATAAATTACCTGAAACAGTTCTGTCCTTGCCTGAGAATATGTTCAAAAGGTACATCAAAAATACTCTGTGCAGGAAGGGTTATTATAGAATCGATGAATATCTAACTGATAGAGATGCTTGGAAATGATTCAGCACATGTATTAATATATCTTTAATTGTACCACTTGATTTCACTATATGTACACTCACATATATTTATTGTAATATATTTTAACGATGGAAAAAAAAGACCCATATTGGCAAGTTTCTTTTGGCATTTCTTCTTCGCCAATGGTCATTTCCGAAATGCTGGTAGATTAAAAAAGAGAGATTAAAAGTAAAAAAAAAAAAACTGGAAAATTATTAAGATACAATATGATTTAATTTAAAGAATGTAAGACGTGTCTAAGTGCCCGTAAGGGTCTAATGGCAAATAAATGATTTTTATCTTTTTTTTATCTTTATTATATATTTATATTAACGTCGGGAGGCATTCAAGCATACGGCCCTCCTGATGGAAAGCAGTTACCGTAACCTATGAAGGCTTGCAATACATCAAGTATCACTTGCGCGATGCTATCTCTGCTGGTAACACTGCTACTTCTTGGAACCTTACTGGTGACCTCACTCACACGCAGGGACACACCAATCCTCGAAGGAGTTGTTATTTGGCTACGATTTTCTGTGGGGTGAAGGTACTTCCCCAGACGGTCTGCATTGATGCGCCCTACCTCTCTTAAAACACCCAGCCAAAGACAAACTTACATGTTCATGCACACAAATGTTATTCCTGTATAGGAATCGAATCGACGAGCTTTGGTGTCAAGGTAATGTAACAACACGTTCACCGAGCTGGTAGAATTTTGATTGTTAGTATAGTTGATTTTTTGGAAAACTAAACTTTACCAAAACCCCAAAAAATTTACTCTAGTACCGTACTGTGGCATTTTTTACTAATTAACACATTTAATACAAAAAGTCAAGTTACATTGTTAAATCTTATGATTTATTCATAAACTGAATGATTCTTTATACATTTTCCTTTTTAAGAAAAAGTTTAATTGACAGCCTAAGTCAGTTCATTAGGTACAAAATTTTACGCTTACGTAATAAAAAAGTCCAATTAAGGTAACCCATAGATTTAATGTAATTATTCAATGTACTTATCAGCGTTTATTTTTTTTACAGAAATAAACGTTATTTCTTGCACTCACCGCCCCCTTGTGTCTCACCACCAATGCTAGATTACTTGCTCCGCGTGACAGCGATCAAGGCAAATGAAAAATATTTTTAATTTATCCGTATGGTTTTTTTTACTACGTCGGGAGGCATACAAGCATTCGGCCCACCTGATGTAAAGCGGGTACCGTAGCCTATTAACGCTTGCGATATACTATTTATCACTTGCGCGATGCCTCCTCTGCTGCTACACAGCAACTCCTTAGGAGCTTTACTGGTGACCTCATTCACACCTAGGAACACAACAATCCTCTAGGGTTAGTTGTTATTTGGCTGCGGTTTTCTGTGAGGTGGAGGTACTTCGCCAGACGGGCTGTTTGATGCGCCCTATCGCTCTTAAAACATCCAGTCCAAGACAAACAGATGTGTTCATGCACACAAATGTTTGCCTTGTGTGGGAATCGAACCCACGAGCGTTGGTGTCAAAGTCGCGTTATTCACGACTGAGCCACCGAGCTTGACAAGAAATTAAATCCAAATCGCCTTCAAATCTTTGAAGGCGATTTGGGCTGCTCCATCGAAATTGTTTTTTTTCCTTGCAAGTAGTTGTCCAAATTGCGAAAAAAGTGGTAATCTGTTGGAGCAAGGTCTGGGGAGTATGGTGGGTGTCGGAGACATTCCAATCGCAGCTCCTCTAATTTAGCGACCGTCTTTCGTGAAGTGTGAGGTCTAGCGTTGTTCTGAAGCAGCAGTGGGCTACAGCAATTGACCAGTCTCGATTGTTGAATAGCGAGCTTTTCCATCATGGTTTTGCAATTGTTGACAACACAGATCTGCCGTAATCGTCTGGCCAGATCTTAAGAATTTATTATGTTGATACTGTTGATTGTAGGCGCTTGGTGGAATTTTGAAGACATCTCGTTAATCTTAATACTTGCACTTGTACAGATTCCATTTCACAATTTCATTTAATAATTATTTTTTGAACAAGATTTCATGTCGAGAGTTCACAGTTCGAGTGCCCACAACACGACTAATTTTGTCGTACTGAAATCTAGAACGAGTACATTTTTTTTATACTACGTCGGGAGGCATACAAGCATACACCTGATGTAAAGCGGGTACCGTAGCCTATTAACGCTTGCGATATATTAAGTATCTCTCTCGCGATGCCTCCTCTGATGCTTACACAGCAACTCCTAGGGAGCTTACTGGTGACCTCACTCACACGCAGGAACACAACAACCCTCTAGGTAGTTGATATTTGGCTCCGGTTTTCTGTGAGGTGGAGGTACTTCTCCAGACGGGCTGCTTTGATGCGCCTCTCTTCGATGCTACCTCTCTTAAAACATCCAGACCAAAGCAAACAGACATGTTCATGCACATAAATGTTTGCCTTGTGTGGTCACGAGCGTTGGTGTCAAAGTCGCGTCATTCCCGACTGAGCCACCGAGCTCGTCACAAAATTAAGTGACAATTTAAATACACACGTTGCGATGTGTGAAATTCGACTTCTGGGCCATTACAATAACTTGTCCACAATGGCGTGTAGTATATATAGTAGTATAAACTTTATACTTACGTAACATATAATAAGCTTTTAAGGGGCTGTTAGCCGGCGCCTTCATGTAAGCATTTTATATTGCTGTGACGAGACCACGATTCTCTAAATTTTACGCTAAATAAAACCGGTGAAGCGCCGTCGAGTCATCCTCGCGCACCGAGGGTTCCGTGAAATGTGATTGCACATGAATATATTTGAGCAATTTCATAACCGTTTCAAAAGAAGTTAACGGATGAACAAGATATTTTATACAATCATATTGTTAAATATTTAGCTCATGCCAAGCACGTAGCTGCTTCTTATTAACTGTGTTTTACTAAGGCTTCGGTCGTGGTCCACCTGCTTAGTTCACCTGGGTGGACCACGGGCACTTGTCCTTGCCGGTGCCTCGGCAGCGGCCGGCGAAACGCCAGAACCGAACATTGTCTTTTACGAAGGAAACTATTCAAAAGGAAAGAGATTGCAATATTATTTTATATATGTATATATATATTATATTATAAAGGTGGACCACCGGCAACAAAAAGAGCCCGTGGTCCACGCAGGTAAACTAAGCAGATGGACCCCGACCGAGTACTGATTTTACTATTTACTTAGATATATATTATATTTACACGGATTCTATAATACTTTTTAGGTGAAAATTTGAACCTGATGCTCGGAAGGGTTTAAAAGAAACAACCCTTTAATGAAAGGATAGATGAACGAACACATAGGTCAGGTAGTACTTTTAATGACTTACTCTTAGCCTTTCTTTCTTTCTGTTACAAATAATATATTCCCGTTGGCACTCCTTAGGTAAGGAGGTATAAAAACCGTATTTATATAGTTTTAGCAAGAACCATGATATAAGAAAGACAATACGACATACACATAAATCACAACATTCATTTGAAGATGAACAAACGTGAAATTGTTTGCCACTTTCGTAACACAAAAGTGCCAAGGTAATTTTCGTAATGTCGTAACTGTATTGACGCCGCGGAGTTCACAGCGCCTTGGGTGCCTGTTATGTTCTTTTTTATGGCAACCCTTCGAACATTTGAGTGTTGCTACTCATAAATATTACCGCGGTGGAGATTGCTCACTATGTTTCCTGGAAACGCGGAAAAACCTCAATTTTATGATCTGTGTTGCTTTCACATTGATTTTCATTTGTTTCTTTTATAAGTGATATTGGAGAATTATTATGTTCGACACGGATGCGGAATTTATTTCATGCATTTTATATACAACATTGGGAGATAAAAAGCATACGGCCAACCTGATGTAAAGTAGGTGAGATACGGCTTACTCATAATAATACAACAACTAACCAGTTTATCTGGCTGCGGTCTTTTGTACTGTGGTGGTACGTCTTCAATCTAACTGATTTTTAATAGACTTTAAAAAAAAGAGGGAGATTCTCAAGTCGACAATTTTGAGTAAAAACTTCTTTAGCGCCATTGTACACTTTTTGGGATGAGTAAAAAATGCTAAACTCGCTTCAGGACACGTGACCGTGACCGTAAGATTTTGGTGAGAATTAGAACTTCAAGTTCGCTGCAGCGCTAAAATATTAGTTACCTCTAATTAAACAATTGAAACATGAAGCGCTAAATCGTTCATAGGGCATTATTTTCTCACGACCAAAACGTTGTAAGCGCCATGAAATTGTTGGCATTTACGCGTTTCGTTCAACGTAGTTTATCAACATCGATCGCTATTTGGTTTAAGTGGCGCAGGGCGCTTGCGCGAGTGTGCGAGTGTGTTTGAGTTTTAGAGATTGGCGATCATGATGCTGGTGATGATGACGGTGAAAGAGTCGTTGAAATTATGGATGAAAGTTGATTTTTCTGAGAGATAAAGTTTTTAATGTAAAATAATTGTAATAATTCTGAAATGTTATATTTTTAATGTACCTAATATAAATTGTCATGTTTGTGTACGATAGCGCAATAAATGAATATTGTATTTTACCCACATACATGATAGTACTTTTATACTGATAAATAAAGCAATTCGTGCGAAATTGTTCCCTAATCATTCCAAAATATTCAAAAATGCACAACGTTAATGTTCAAGTTTTCACTTCTGCCGGCACTCCCGGAGTGCAACCCGTTATTTTTATATGTAGGTATGTTAGGCAATTTCTTTGCGAAATGTGAACTGACTTTGATGATATTTCGTTTATTCTATAGGATATAACTTGAGATTAGTTCTACATAACTTTCAGTGATGTAGCGTGTACAGTTTTCAGAAATTCTTGAAAAACCAAATTCACCTGTGTGTATTAACCGACTTTTCACCTGATATCTTCGTCAATTGTGAACATTATTCTTTTTTAATTAAGTTTTCATCGTGTTTACATCAAATGTTGACACGACAAAAAAGTATTATTAAAAAGTGTAGAAATAAAACTATTAAAAAAACTAGAACCGGGTCATTGAAGTCGATACCTATTTTTTTATACCACTAAGGTGGCAAACAAGCGTACGGCCTGCCTGATGGTAAGCAGTTATCGTAGCCTATTGGCATTTGCAATACCAGGGGTGTCACTCTCGCGTTGCCGACCCTGAAGTTTTACATAGTTTCACCCTATTTACATAGTTGCTTGTATTGGAGTCGATTTCAATGAAGTCGGTTCCTCGTTTGTAAATTTGCAATATGTACCGATAGATTAGTTACCGTTTTAACTCAACACATATTTTGTAGAATAGTTTGGTTACTCATTTATAAATGAAATAAAATCGGTAAAAGTAGCTTCGGTTTTGTATATGTGCAAATGAGAATTTAGTTTTTCATCGTACTTTATTGTTAATTTTCGTCATACTTCTGATGGTTTTCAATATCTTTCAAAGAAAATCTGTTGAAGTTAAGACTTTAAGAAATTAAATCTGAACTATGGAGGTACACATCTAGTTAATTAAATTGAATTTGAACTTGGAAAAATTTAAATCATTATATTTAGCAATGTTACCAATTTTATCGGATGCATGTGGTGAACTGCTCTAAGTAGAGGTATATGTTTTTTATTTATATATTACTGTATTTTATTTTACCAAAGATAACTGGAGTTTATTAATTTTTCCGACAAACTGAGTGCCCCCCTTATGCGTTAATAATTTCTTTCGTATCGCTGTATATTTAAAATTTAGAAAAACAATCAAATCACAAATCAAATTTCCATATCCGTTGCAAGACAATTCCAATTCCACATTCAAAGAGATAACGAGATATAAACTTCTTCGTAGTTCCATTAATGGGGCAAAACTTTGAATAAAAAAATGACGATTGGAATTTACAATCCAAGCAATAGAGATGTCTGACCAATTTAACAATAATTCACTTTGGTACCCGGAATCGCTTGCGTCATAAATATGAACTATTAACTATAACATTCCTTACTTTATAAAACTTCAAAAAAGCATTGCTTACAGTTTTATGAATTAGTAATTACGTATCTATCTATCGCCTAATCCAAGTAGATTGCGGGGTACAGGGGCGGCGGGCATCGAGGGTCACACTTTTTTCTTTTGCTTCTTAGTTTGTTTTTATTTTTGATATGTTTTAAGATTGCATTGAAGTGGTTCACTATCATATTCTTAGTCAAAGCAAACCTCCCGGTGCCCTGGTAATTAACAAGTGAGGGGCTAGCGAAAACGTAGTAGTGTGCAACTTCACAGCATAGGCTACAAAAACCACTTCTAATCAGGTAGTTCGTCATTGTGTTTGCCTCTCGGTGTTGTATAAAACAATGCAATTGATTTTTACTTCTAAAAAAACAAAATCTAATCTAAAAAGATAAATACAATCTGTGTTGAAGAAAATCTCTAAAGCATTGTGAGATTCGTAAACCTGTACGGTGTAGCCTCCTAGATTTTAATATATGTCTCGTGGTTGCTCCCCGCATCTCGATTTATTTGCAATCAGTTCGCTTGGGGCGTGAAATTGCCTCCACAATCACACAGTTCGTGTTTAATCAACTTTGTTTCCCTGTGATTGAAACAGACTCCTGTCGCATACAAAAAGCAATGGAACGAACCGACAATGTTTCTGTTTACTTTACAGGCGCTTATTAAACTTTTACCGTGCGAATTGCCGAGTATCCTGTATGCCTGGCACTAAAAGTATTGTTTCGTTTTATTTTTTATGCCTAAATATTTCAATAAAGAGCCGTGACTGATATCCAAATATATATCGATCAATTTATACCGCTCGAACTAAAAGACTTTACACTAAAATACCTAAAACCTTGAAAGAAAAAAAAATGAGAATTGTCAATAATTAATCAATTAATTATACTGAAGAATTTAAATCTAAAGTGAAAAATAATATGTTTTCGTTAAGTACATTTATTAATATGCATAATTTTTTGTCATGCATAATTTATTGTCAAGAATAGCGCTTAAACGCTATATCATTGTTTTAATATAAAATATTAATGAAGTTATCCTTAAAGAGTGTTAAAATAAGAAGAGGCATGCTCCGTTGGTTCGGACATGTAGAAAGAATGCAGGATGAAAGAATGACGAAGCAGATATACAATGCAAAAGTAGAAGGATGTACGAGCCGAGGAAGGCCAAGACTTACCTACCAGGATCAAATTCTGTTCAAATTGTGTTCTATCAGAAGCGAGTGAGGTGTGTAAGGATCGAGTCAAGTGGCGCTCTGTTCTCTCTGCCTACCCCGTATGGGTTTTGGCGTGAATTTATAGATAGAGATCCTTAAAGAGGGAAATCTCTGGGTTGTTTAGGTCTGATGGCAGTCGCTCTAAGTAAAATCAGTATCTTCGTCAAATCCTTAGACTATACTAATGGATTAAGTAACGGAATGACGTTAGGAAGAACACTGTTTATTTGTTTGAGTATGATTTCAGTTGACAAACTTTTACTTCATATCATATCAAAAAATATTCTGCTGAAACATGTTTAAAATTAATATCTCGTATGAAAATGAGTGTAGATTATAATAAAATTTTCATAAAATTTTCGTCGTATTTGAGACATGGTTTCACATAATTTAGAAGCTCTGTCTTCTTTACTACGCGATGTCCTCTTGTCATATCGCGTTTCTCTTTTGACTTTTTATAAAAGCCTCTTACTTTCTCTTAGTGGTACTTAAGAGCTTTTTCATATTTTTCTTTAAAAAGGTATCTATATATACATATGTTGAACGTTACCTTCATAATTAATTTTGGCTAATGATGAAAATGAGTCTAGATTATAACGAAATCTTCATAAAATTTTCGTCGTCTTTGAGACATGGTTTCACATAATTTAAAAGCTCTGTTTTCTTTACTACGCGAATTCCGCTTGTCTTATCCCGTTTCTCTTTTGACTTTTTCTAAAAGCCTCTTACTTTCTCTTAGTGGTACTTAAATAGCTTTTTTATATTTCTCTTTAAAAACGTATATATGTATATATATATTTTGAACGTTATTATCATAATTAATTTTGGCTAATGATGACTAAAATCTCTCTTAAATTCAATGATTACGATAAGGTAAGGGTATCATCATTATTTTTATTACATATGTTCCTTAGTCACGCATCACATACTCTCTAACCCACAATAACCAATTCCAGAAATTGTTTTTTGTTGTGTGCATTACGGTTGATAACAAAAAATATACTACATGATATGTTTTACATCTCAGCAAAAATAGCAAAAAGTTAACAATTTGTCTTCATACTATAGAACACATATAGCTAGTTTCTTATTTCCAAGTAGCAAATGTTTCATCGAACTATCCGAGTTTCCTAGAAAAATAATATGACTTTGTAACTAGATGGGCCATACTTATTACTTTTTGCGTTTTTGTTGTACAACAAAGAATTGACTGTAGCGTTTACGCATAAAGTTTCAATTTTAGAAATGAGCATACGAGTCCTTATTGTATACTCTATAGTTGTGGTAGTTGGTCACAACACTGTCTGTGGCCGTTGGTTGATGTACCTGTTGAAATGTTTATTTATTCCACACGTATTGTTACTATATGTCAAAAACATTTTCGTATGATGTGTTACGAACTATGTTGATTACGAAATATGTTTTTTTTTATACATCGTAAAGCAGTTACCGTAGCCTATTCACGCTTGTAATATATTAAGTAGGTATCACTCGCGCGATGCTTCGTCTACTGCTTACACAACAACTCCTTAGGCTTACTGGTGACCTCACTAACACACAGGAACACAACAACCCTCTAGGGAGTTGTTATTTAGCTGCGGTTTTCTGTGAGGTGGAGATACTTCCCCAGACGGGCTGCTTTGATGCGCCCTACCTCTCTTAAAACATCCAGACCAAGACAATCAGACATGTTCATGCAGATAACATGTTTGTCTCGTGTGGGAATCGAACCCGAGCCTTCGTGTAAAAGTCGCGTCATTCACGACTGACCTACCGAACTCGTCAAAATCTTGTTGATACAATAAATGTATGTTATAATAAACTAAAATAAATTGACCTACAAGGATTGCTCAGCATGTGTGCGAATAGATGGCAACATGTCATTGGTTTGATGTTAAAATTGGTATCAAACAGGGATACAATACATGCTGTCTGCTAGGCTGTTTATTCTGTATCGCATGGGTGACTTAGTGGTGAACTGTCTGCTGTATGCAGACGATGCCGTCTTATTAGCAGAAACACCATCTGAACTGCAAACACTAGTCACAATGATGGAAGACGAATGTATGAAGGAAGGCTTACTATTGAATGCGAAGAAAAGATAATGGTATTTGAAAAAGAAGAAACCAGAACCAATGTTAGGATTACGGTAGATGATGAACAATTACACAATTTATGATAAGAATATAGATGCAATACAAAAGTATGCAGTTATGTCCGACACCAAAAGAAAGAAAGACTGAACAAGATTGAAGCATATACGAGTATATATAAGTTCAGAATGTTAAATTGAAAGGTAGTAGCTTTTGACGAGCTGTTTAAAGTTCGTCAGTGTTTGAGACTGCCTGATTGTAAGAGGTAAATCGTTCTACAGACTGACGGCTTGAACAGAAAAGGAATTAGAAAAAAAGTTTGCGAAGTGAGAGGGTGTTTTCAGATGAAAATAGAAAAGGTCATGTCGTGAGGGACTACCTCTACCCTCACTATGGATGCCCCTATGGAAGGAAAAACATTATTTCAGATAAGAAGGCGTAGAAGGATTGAATAGTATGGAGTATAAGAGGGAAAGTATATGCAGGTTTCTGCGATAACGGATGGGAAGCCTCTTGAGTTTCGTACGAAATTCCGAAACGTGGTCATACTTACGAAGACCATTAATGAAACGAATACACAAGTTTTGAAGACGCTCAAGTTTATTAAGCTGCTGTTCGGTGAGATCTAGATAGCAGGAGTCTGCATAATCTAGGATAGGAAGGAGTAAGGACTGTGCTAATGCAATTTTTGTATTTATGGGAAGAAAATTTCGAAGTCATCGAAGAGAACCAGTGGCTACAAATATCTTCAATGCGTGTTAGGCATATAAACTGTTGTGTCATTTCACAAAAAAAACAAAAAGGAAGCCTTTCATGTTTTTTTTACAATCGTATATTGAACATAAAGACTACAAAACAACCAACTTCAACAAACAAACGATAGTTATGTATGTTATACACCTTGTACCGTCCAAAGTGATAACGGCGAGAGTATAACTGGCGCAGCACTTACGGGTGGTATGAGTGAGTGACGTATGCAGTACCGAGAATTTATGTAGAGTTAGATAAAGGTACTAATTTAAAATTAACTTTTAGTACGGCAGAATAAACGAGCATCTCAATCTGCTCAGTGTTCTCTTAGCTTTAGTTATACAACTCTACGGAGAGTCGGAAATTCAGGCGCGTATAACCGACGGTGATCCGTATGGACTTATTATTTATTCGTAGGTATGGACCAAATATATTTGCCATTTTGTTTGTTGTTGGAGTGTTGGTGATGGCTCCGGTTGGTGAGTAAGTTTTTTCACCTTCCTTATTTTTCCATTATTTTGTTTTGTTAGTAAGGAATTGGAAGTCTCTGTTTTAACTTTTAATTGATCAGGCAAAAAAATAAAATCGTTGGGCCCGTGTTTCCATCCACTCAACTCAGTTTAGGCTACGCCCAACGATTTTATTTTGTTGTCTGATCAATGCCTTAGATTGATGAGGTTTCCTACCGGATTATTTTTTAGCACCAATGGTTTGCGCCAGTTCTCGTTCGCTAAGGATAGCGGCGTAAGGTCTTTGTCAACAGCCACAATGTCGCGATGCATTCCACTTTCAGTGTTGCAAGTATTCCATGAGATTGCATACCTCGCGGTTGTGTAGGTTCTTGGCATTCAAAAAGTCACGACCCCCACACATGTGCGGGATATACAATCTCATCACCGATGATCGTGGGTGATGCATGCAGTACACCGTTATTTGTTTTCGGACTTTACTTTCAATTATTAACTACTTTTATCTTTATTTCTATTTTAAATCATTTGTCTTAGGTAGCGGACGCCACCAATCCCAATAGATTAACGGAATAGAAACGAGATAATGCTAGGAAGAACACAAGATTATATTTAAAAATATAAGACGTGTCCAAGTGCCCTCGAGGGTCCAAAAGTAAAAAAGTATATCCAGCGCAGGGTACTTCATTTAAGAATCAAATAAACATCAGTCGATAACACTTTGAACGTAAAAAAATAATAAAGCCGCGCGCGCATAGTGCGGCGCATTTGTGAATAAAGAGGTGATTGTGCTAAAATGAGTAACGACCGCTTAAGGCATTTTCTCCGAAAATTTGATGCTGTACGATTATATTTGTTTACTATTTTTATTGCAGTAGCGCAATGTACATCAAAAATCGATTGCAATTAAAATTACCCGTTAGGGACCTGGCGTGAAGATATAATATGATATACAATGATCTGACTATATTAATGATAAAAATGCCTGGGAGTGAGTCGATCCAATTATAATGTAATTAATAAAATATGTAAATTTGTTTGGATACCAAAAGAGGGATGCCTGAGTTTTTTGGCAGTATTTTTATCAGTGCTCACCTAGTCATAAACTGCACGGTAGGGAAAAAAATTGTGACGATTCCAAACAAATGTAGCCATTTTTACGGAATAAAAAGATTTTGACTTTGACTTTGATTACACATACATACATACTTACCTATAATTATAACGAAATGATTGTCGGGGTTTTAGACTATTTTCACCGTGACTGCGAGGGGTTAACAGAAAGTGAAGAAGTTTTTATATGGTTCGCAATGAATGAGTGATGCCACTCATGAAACCACATATGAAGTCACCATTATTCCTAGCTCAAGATAGTAGAACATTTTGCAGAATGTTATTTTAGATTGGACTGAACACATCGGTTGGATCTCTAAAAAGTAATATTTTTACTTTACTATAAAGACTCCCGACGTCCAATAAATATTTTACAAATCCATTAATCTAAGATCAAATTGATTGCGCTGTATAAAACGTAAGAAACTAATTAGGAGGATGAATTTATGCCAAAATCGAAGTAGCTACTTAAGTGGTAATCAGTCTTCTGCCCACGCGTGACTTTGAAATAAGTAACTGAAGACTTAAATTGAAACGAGATTCTATAAATAGGGTAAGTAATGCATAATATTTCAATATGTATTAAAGACCGGATGTTGCTGTTTTATACTTAAATTAGTCTTCCTCAGGAAGGATTTATTGCTCATTAATAGCGAAATATTCAGAATTTAAAGCTACTTTACTACGGTATTGAAGGAAATGCCTATACCAAGTTTTAGTACCAATCAAGCCGCACCCGTGAAGATAAGAAGATTTATAGAGCCTTAAGTATACGACCGTGAACATAAACATCTGTAAAATTCGGAAATATTCTCGAAAAAATACCTCATTAAACACAGAGCGGCTGGTGCTGGCATTCGAATTAAATGTTAAAAAAATGAACTTGACGCCTGATTAGACCTAATAAAGTCATTTAGTAGCTATAATATAAGCATTGAAAATGCAAACAACTCTTTTTATCTTTTACCTCGAATACAGTGTCATGACTGCAGACTACCAAATAATAAGAATTGTGTATTGCTCTCTTAAACCAGAGAATAGAATAGCGTAGTCGGTATGAAAATAATCGACACAAATAAGTATTTCAGAAATTTCATTTTCAAAATTGTAAAATTTAAATAACTGGATACTGATTTTTCAATTATCACCAAATTTGCGGAAATGTTTTTTTTCCACTATTGCCATATTTGCGCAAGTGCATTATTTAACAATGCAATTTATGAAGTCCTTACTTATAATTGTATTCGATATTTAAAACAAATAGCTCGTAAACACTATAGAAGTTACCTATCGTACAGAGCATTTAATTTTTGAGAAAATGACAAAAGAGTTCGTTTTAGCACATTCGCCTAAGACATCCATTAATGTAATAAAGTATTAGCAATTTAATGTAGCACAACTTTTAAATGTCTAATATGAACGATGCCGATCTCACACTAGTCAGTATTAAAAATAGTCTATACTACGTTAGGTATAATGTTAGGGCCTGAACGTCATAATCGTATATAATGTAGACAAATCGCCTTGCCAATATAGGTCTTATTACAATTCCTTTTACAATAAATCTATGTGTAATCTTAATGATATATTAATACATGTGGTGAATCATTTATAGATATCTCTGTCAGTCAGATATTCATAAATTCAGTAATAAACCTTCTTAAAAATAATATTTTTATATGCATTTTACACGTTGTCTGAAAAGGACATAACTGTTTCAGGTAATTTATTTAGAATCGAATAAAATTTACAACTAAAGATCTACATTGTCTTAGTAAGTAAGAATACGCAATCTATTACTGTGTCTAAGGTTTTTATTAAATTTCGGAAACGATTTTATATTTTTATTTATTTATTTATTATTTGGGAGTCTAACAGCTCAATGAACAATATATATGATTAAATATGTTACCTTATTGCTAATTACAAGACTCCACCACTCCACCATTTTAGGAGCATACATTGTGCTTTCATAAATATACTGAGAGATAACCGTGAGAATATTCATTTCTTTGACCAGTTCTCTACGTGATTCCCTGGAGCCATTAAGAAATTACCTATGGAGAGCGGATGAGACCTATGTTATGCAGTAATTCAATATCCCGCTACGAGTCGAGGAGCAAGTAGAACGCGAAGCTTTTATTGACTATTCGCAGATCAACATCGCGGTACTTCGGCTTATTAGTTATATTATTCTCTCATTGATCAGTTGGGTGAGATATTTAGGCGCTAAAAAACACAATGTTTTTGTAAGCATGCGGTGTCTTCATGCGTAGTCGAGTGGTATAATGGTGTTTTTTTTTTTCTTGGTTTTTCGCCCAAGAAAATTGAAGACCCACAAAAGAAGGACTAACCCACACACGCGGGTGTGCATTAGTCATTCTTCCGTGAGGAGCACCCTCCGGAAAATGGGAGGGAGGAGGTGAGATCTTCCAAAGACGCCATTTCGTACGAACGAACTGATGATGTCAGATTTCTACTGACTAAAACACCCCGCGAGGCCATTTATGAATATAGCGGAAAACTCTCTTTTGTGATATAAAAATGTTAATAGATTCAGGCGTTATTTTGCGAAAGTCAAATTTACATGCAATTTGATCTAACCTGCTTTGTGTGCTTCCGCCACCAATTAGTTAACTAATTGGTGGCGGAAGGGAAGCAGGTTAGATCAAATTGCGTATAAAAATGTTTCAATAAAAATCGTTATTCCACGCAACAGTATACCATATTACACAACTATTATACAACGACGTGTAAGTAGCTGAATTAAATGCGCATTAGTAAATCCGTCAAATGTCTGATGCTCCTAAAAGCATAAGCGGTAATCTGTGCTTAATGGTCAGTTTGTTTATGTGGATGCCTTACTGCAATTTGGAGTCTAGAGTCTAAAATACAGCATCATTAACAATGGTATATTATTGTCAATGAGAACTTCTGTATTGGCAAAAGTCACATTTGGAAGATAAAATTTTATATATTTCGTTTTAATTGAGTCTTGATCTGGGTGCATTATAAATATGTATTTACTAAAAATAATATATTTACGTTTGTTCATCAGTACCAATGGTAGAAGCTTCTGCTTAGTTTAGAACTAGATGACACTGTGTAATTTATTTATTTATTGTATATACAAATGTTTAACATAATATGAAGTTGGAAACGAAACTTCTTAAGAAACATGAACACAAAAGACTTTGACCTCATCTGAAAGTCTCGTTGACACTATAATAATACAATTATCATTATAACAATTTGTGATATTATAATTATGTTTATCTGTCGGTAAAATAGAAAAATAATTTATTTGATGAAATTAAATAGATTATGTCCCACGTGGGGTTACACAATATCGATTAACATCGATCATTAGCTGTTAATGTCGGCGCGTGGGCAGCGGAAGTACAAGATTTACATGAAAAATTCGAAACAAACATTAATGGAGCGACTATATTTTTTATACTATTCAAAAATGTCAGTACATGTAGCTGATCCGTATACTGTGATTTACATAGCATTATCCAACCTCTGATACCTCTGTCATGGAAGATATCGAAAATAGCAGTTTTTTTTAATTAGGTAAGTTTTAGAGAGGTAGAGCGCATTAAGGCAGCCCATCCAGGGTAGTACTTCCACCTCACAGAAAACCGTAGCTATATATTCTTAGAAGTTACTGCGTTACCAGTAGAGATAACATCGTGCGAATGTAACTGTTTTATATTAGGTGGGCCATAAGCTTGTATGCGTTCCTACGTTATAAAAAAAATATAACCGTTATACCCGGTATTCGTCACTCTGCGAATGTGGCAGCAGAGAAGAAGCAAAAGGGGTAGGAATCGAGGAGATGCAAAAACACATCTTTTTTCAGAATACCACTATTTTATATATACCTCTTTAATGGTTATTAAAGATTTGCAAAAGAAGGGCGATCTTGATATATTTGTACATGTACCTATACATTTTGCTCATTAGTTTGAATAATATTACACTCGTTAAAACAAACCAAATGAGCTCGGAAAGGTTTATTAGTAAGAATTAAAGAGTTCCACTATCCATCTTCATGGATTCCACTATTCACCACCAAGTGTACTTGTTAAAACTAGTTAAAATCAATCTAAACTGGAGAACTTTCTTCATTTCAGCTGAAGGATTTCCATAACATTCGGCACTGCGATGTTTGTAAGTTCCCGTGATCTTCACCAGATTGTCGGCGTCGGTATGTACTCATTTTTAAATCTCTGAGCTTGGCTCTCTCCATCGCAAGCTGTGCAACCTAGAGCTTTGTTATGAGGGTCATACGAGTTACACAGTGTAAGTAATCACTGACAATACATACTGGTCGAAGATTTTCGTCTTGAGACATTGAGGTATTTTAAACGAGAAAATTTTTCGTAATTTCCTAAACACTGCCCATCCTAGGTAAATCCGACGAAAGATTTATTTCTAGAAGATGGACCTTCAGCAACTTCGAGAACGAAACTCACAATTATAACTGAAGTGGGAACAATATGAATATATTCACCATAATCTTCGTTTTGTCCATGTTCACGTTCATATTAAGACACACTTTTTGGAATGCTCTGTTGTTATTTTTGAACATTGAGCCCAGTTGTTCCAGCGATTCCGTCGTGATAACTATTGGTAAATCGAAGCTCTCTCTCTACAGTAGGATAGATTTCCTGCTTTGGTCCCGTAGTTAGATACAACACTTCGATATACCTACAATCAATGCGGCATCTGTAAAGAAACTGAAGCACTGCTCAGGACTCGATGGAATCGAGGGCCTTCTCGTAGTCCACAACTCTAAGCATAGTAGTCGGCTGAACTCTTAGGCCTTCTGTATAAACAGCGTACCTGATAACCCTTTCCGAAAACCAGCTTGTCCAGGAATTGACCAGGAGTCGGTAATCATTTAACCTATGTGCAAAATGTTTCGTGACAACTCTTGTAAACTACTTCTGACCATAGCTCAGAAGAGAGATGGGTCTATATTTTTCAATAAGCCTTTACCATTCTTTTTGGAAAAACAACACCACTATTAGTGCTTTGAACTCGAGTGTGAAATTGAATAGCTTCTGAAGGACTTCTGGTGCTGGTTTTTTCACCCATGTGATTTCGTCCGCGTCTGGGGTATTGCTTTTCTTAAGCTGTTTAAGCGTTATGTATAGGCTGATTAGGCTGACGTCTGGGATACACTCGGCGATAGAGGATGTTAGTCTTTAGAATAATATGCTATGAATGCATAGCTTTCGTAGCATGTTATTCAAACGATTAACATCTACAACGCCCGAGAATGACTCGTTTCCTTAAGCGCATCCGTCTAGGTACGTTTCTTACAATTTGTGACAAAATACTAATGCCCGACAATTCGCTAATCTGTCATTTTGCGTCTCTGGCATACATCGCTAACAAAATTTGGAATTTGTAATAATACCTATTAATGAACCAGAGCTCACATAAGTAAATGAAACATTTATAAAATATTCTAAAAAGATTTTGATTTCACAATTTTTATAAATTTATTTATAAAAATCGTAATTTGATCACGTTCGGTCAATTTAATGGCGGTCACCTTCGGATTCAGAGGTTGCATAATATTTTATCAAATAAACATCATTCTTAATACCAGTATAACGCCTACGCATCTGTTTAAACTCTCGTTTATATTCTTTTAAGCGAGTCCCAGTAGTCCAATATTATTATAGTAGTAGTTATTCCAGATGCAGCGGACGTGATCTCGTGTACCTTGCTTGCCGCCCCGTGCACTAGCACAGGCTGCAGTTTACTTTGAAAAATTGTTTTCTGTACTCGCATAGGTTATCTTAATATTTTCTAAGATAATATTGAGAGTTACGGTGGAACAATATTGGTTCTGCGCGGGCTAGAGGCGCTGGAGCAAATACAATTTATATCGAAGATACTTTTCTGCATAATAGTAACTATTTGAAATATTATTTTATATGAAATATTTACACAAAAAAATAATACGCGTGTCGTAGGGGTTAATGCCCCTGGAGCAAGAAAGGCCAGTATTTACAAGAGTAAAAGTAGAAAATGCACAATGTAAACACCGACAAGGGTTTATTAAAGAAGAAAAATAATACAGTACTTAGGGGGTCGTGGGTGAGGATGTGGCTTCCACGGCAAGACACTTATCTTTTGCCAGAGGCTGCAACAGGCACGCCGTGGGTAGAAGTAGACATGGAGCAACGGGAACTGGTGCAGTGTGGAGTAGCAGCTCCGACACGTCAGTCGTGCTCAAGATCGGCGCGCAGGCAGCGTATTTAACCTGTACGGTGAACTGTAACGCACACGTCCAGTGAGTCAGTAACTGGCCCCGCCCTGCCTCCTGATTATCTTCCTCGCCTTCGATGCTAGTCGCGGAGAATAAGATACACGCCTAAGAACCCAGCTAGCAATCGAAGCGGGGAATCGAGAGAAACAAAACGGCGAAAGGGCAAACAGACAGACAAAATAGCGCAGAATAATATATGACATTAACTAAAAAACTAAATCGGCGCTGGCTGTCCCTTGAGGAGCTTATAAAGTTTATTATGATATACAATTAGAAGAAACTATTTAACAACATTACCCTCCTTGATAAGGCCCAGTTGGTTAAGTAAGAAAAAATATTTTTGCGAGGACAATATTACATCTTATACCAAAACAAATATAAATTGGATTGAAGATCCGTTATCCAAGTACATTAATAATAATTGTGTAGATAGTCGACAGGTACAAATAATGTTGTGCTACTTAAATCTATACAATATTATAAAATATAGATATTACAATTTGGTAATAAATTCTTATTGTAGACGGTAACAAATAATTAACATAAAATGTAACCTTCTGGGTTACATTTATTTACTGGCTGTGAAGAAATAAATATTAGATTTATGCTGGTAAGCTCTGAAGTAAATACATACCCAAATTGTAGAAATGGGGTTATAAGTTCAGTAGGTAGAACTGGTTGTCCTTGTTAACACTGGCGACAATTGTTTCGGCTACTGTGTAGCCTATTAGAAGTTAGCAGGTTATTGTATTGATTATAACAGAGATACTAATCAGTCCAACATTGGCTAAATCCACGCAAGAAATAGACGAGATATCGCCGGTTTGAACGTACGATTCAGGTAAATGAGTGAACTGGTGACCGGCGAATAAACCATAGATCGTTCGAGTTCAAGGTTAAGTTAAAAGTTAAAAAGTTAAGAAAAGAGTCTCTAATCATAATTCTATAATGTTCAAAGACGTAAAATCTATATATAACTTCACGCCAAATCCCTTGTGGGGTAGGCAGAGAGAACCATACGCAGTAAGACGCGGTCCTTACACACTTCACTCGCTTCTCTAACATTCATAACTCTTTTCATGCACGCCCGCCGGTTTCTAGGACTCTTGACATCACCTTCTAATAAAACATGACCAATTTGGTCATGGTAGATTAGTCTTGGTCTTCCTCGGCTTCTACATCCTTCTACTTTTGCATTGTATAACAAGCGTTACACAATGCTGAGAGCATCTCGACCGCATTCTACTTTAATGCTCTCTTTGCCATACCCAGCTTTCACTTCCATAAATTAGGGTTGAGATTAGCTATTCGCTGTTAGCACCACGTTGTGTGCAGAGAATGTGCCTTCTGGCTTAGATTTCGGCTGTAAAATCTATGTATATACAAAGACTGACAAAAATTAAAAGAAAAAAAAAGATTTTTCGGCATAAGTACCGTTCCTACATTCATGTGCATTTGGTAAGTAACTGACATTCCGAACAGGTACTTCAACTTTATTTATTTGTATAATATACATTTCCATTACCCTATCTCACTAACCATCAATGCAAGTATACATATTGTAGTTATCTTTATTATTTTATTGTAGAAGAAGCAATAAAGTGTTATGTATTGTAAAGTCACCTCAACTTTCGCATAAATTTATGCAGTTTTATGATCCATCTAGTTGGGGAAATCCAGCGATGACGTCCATATTTTATAACTAAGATATATTGTAGTCAATAATAATAACTGTTTCTTGTACCGAAGTTATTCTAATACGAGTATATGATAATGTTGTTTGAATATATGCCACCGTGTATCATATTCATGGTATAATATTTATTATTTTATATGCGTCGGGAGGCATACGAAAGACACGGCACACCTGATGTAAAATGGTTACCGTAGCCTATTTACACTTGCAACACATTAAGTATCACTCATAGCTTAGAGAAGTTCGCAATACCAGGGGCATCCGGTCTTGGCTCTTTACGCCTTTTTTGAATGATGCCTTAGGACAATCTTGTCAAATTCATTGCACACATCTATATTCAAAGAGGAAAATCTCTATTGAACCACACTATATGCGATAATTTTGTTGGATTGTCGATGGCAACCGGTTGAAAAATTCTAGGTGTCAAGTTAAATAAATTTGTATATTCAATAAAATCACTAAGAAAAGAAAAGTTGGTAAGATTTTTTTTATATAACCTCGGGAGACATACAAGCATACGGTCCAACTGATATGAAGTGGTTATCGGAGCCTATGAACACTGGTAATACATTAAGAATCTTTCGTTACACAGCGTGAGCGACCTCACTCACACGCAACAACCCTCTAGGGAGTTTGTTATTTCACTGCGGTTTTATTTCCCCAGACTTTGATACGGCCTACCTTTCTTAAACATATCTAGACAAAGACACAGACATGTTCACACACACGAATGTTTGTCCGGTGTGGTATTCGAACTCACGAGCGTTGGTTCAAAGTCACGTTATTAACCGCGGCGCCACCGAGCTCATCAAAAGATTTTGCTACAATGTATCATCACCAATTCTCACAGCTCATCACTGTACTGAGTCATAAGGCCCACACGGGTTTTACTATGCAGATTTTTTATTCCATCTGGATAATATAAAGTTTACATACAAAATGTTTCATATTGCTTTATTACACAAGTCCTTAATACGAAAATCAATGCAAATCTACTGCCATTAGCCTGAAGTTATATTTGCCCGCACCGCGAGCAGTCGTAAAAGTGTAATGGGCTTTTCCTACAGACTCGATATTCGCATTTTGCAATGTGACTCCATCTCATTCCATCCCCACCCGATGTAACTAAGGTTCCAAATTTCATATTTGTCATCTGCCCCTTTATTGCTTTTCGTATGCCGGTATTTATATTGGTTTGACGTGCGGCTTGTACGAAACAAATAAAATATTTTTTTTAAGTTAGAAAATTTCAATGCAGATATATTTTTTATTGTGAACGATAACAAATTAATAATATAATGTTATATGTATTATATTTTACTTATAGTGGGTTAACACGCGGCTAGTGCGTGAAGCAAATAAATTATTTAAAAACTAAAACGCGACTACTACGATAAAGATGTCAAAAAATCATTATGTTTACACACTTACAGAAAAAACTCAAAATATTGTTTATCCGCTAGCATTAAGGTAAAAAAGTTAATAAATAAACAAAATTTCCTTCTTTTTCAACAAATAAAAAAATTTTTTTTTTAGTTTAGTAGCACACGCCGGGTATCCGCTAGCATGTACATAAATCCTAAAACACGAATTTAGTGATGCATGCCAGGATTTGAGCCGGCGACCTATTGGTCAATGGGCTGGTTTTTTGTCGACTGGGCAATCACTGCTCTTCGTTTGTGTTACCTTTTACTTCATTTGTACGATATCAAGTTCACATATTCATTAAGTGCGGAACAGAATATTTGTTTCAAAGTCTGTATGGAACTTGACAGTATTGTGTGTACCTATGTGTTTATTAGTCATGTGCCGTACCAGTAGACAAAGATGTGTGAAGTCGATTTCCGTAAATGGATATATAACTTAATATTTTAATTATACATGCGAATGATCGAAAGACATTTATTCGCTTTAGGAAACATTAGTAAACAGCTCTATATTTAACTTAATTTATGTGTCGATGTAAAAGATAGCTTTAATTAGCGAATAATTTGATTTACAAATATTTAGAAACATTGTGTTTCAGATACGTGTAGGTAATATCATAGTTATTTAGGGCACAGTATTTATTAGCTTGTTACTTTAGATATTTAGTTGTTGGGTCCAAAGTCGACTACAATGAATATAAAATATGCACGAATCTGCATTTTTCCAACATTTTTTCTACTGTGTTTCTAATTTGGATAACACTAAAGCTTGTCACTAAGACTCTGACTCATCTTATCATCAACAAAACAACCCAGAGACTTATTTTGGTTATAGTTTTGTGTGAAGCGCAGGCACTTCCCCAGTTGGGCTGATTCCATACCTCTTTGAAAATATGGTCTTAGCATGTGTAGGTTAATTCTGCCTTCGCTTATGTACACACGCGAACTTACGTGTGTACATACCTAGGCGAAGGCAGAATTTGCCTCCACATGTACCGTTGTTCTTAGTTTGTAATTTTATCTGTGTCTAGTGATGTGGAATAACCGTGTATCTATTGATCGACAGAGATGTCTGAATTCAGATACATTAATATATGAAATGAATATAATTCAGTATATCATTTTTCGAAAGACGTGTGATGTAACTTACCAAAGATCTGGTGTTCCCTCTGGTTAGTGGAGGTCTGACTGTAGTCGCTCCACGAAAAAATCAGTATCTTCATCGAACCTTTACGCTTTGGTAGCGGACCTCGTCAATCTTAAATCTAAATTGTTTACTTGAAATTTGCTTTTGAAAACAATACGCCTCTATTAGTTTGTCTGTACGTATGTAGTACGCACGCAAATATTGAACGATTTTGATAATAATTTCTTTAATCGATTGAAAAATTATATCGATAAACCCGTTTTGTTTTCCAAAATCATTCGTCACATAGTGTTAATTTTGCAACAACTAATTGACGCGACAGATTATGTGCTGCCCAAACAAAAAAATAAAATATTTTAGAAGTTGATTGCAGTGTCACCAACCAGGTTCATTTGAAAATTCACACCATCCAGGGATCCACTCAAATGTGTACAAAAAATAGGGTTAGAAAGAAAGATACATAAACTTGTAAATTATAAAAATAGTGTTAATTATTTTACTTGACTGATATTGGGGTACCCTCGGAACTCCCAAAATACCATTCCCTTCGGCCAAAATTCTTCCTTTATAAAGATTGGCAGACAGTCGGAACCTTCACCACAAAGGAACTAAAATTTACTCTATGGCGAGATTCCATCGTTCGGCCCTCAAGATGACATTTTTATACGGGAGGCATACAAGCAAACGGTTAACCTGGTGTATCAGTATTACCCCTGCTGCTAACGCAGCGATTCCTCAGGAGCTTACTAGTGACCTCAAGTAGCCCTTTTTTTCATATAGTCTCCAACTTCCTCGATTGTTATATTGACACTGTTATGTGCAGTAAAGAATTAAAAGTAAAGAATTTAATTATTACAATATTTGGGGAGTTCCATTGATTCCTTATGGAACTCATCATCAGACATTCTATTGGGGCCGATCTAGTGATTAATACTCTACCAATAATAAATGTTCCGTTCATAAATGTTCTGAGGTATCAAATAGTTACGATCGTGCTATATAACTATATTCAAACCCGATTGCACTGCCACCTATTACCTACTACAATTGTAAATCTAAACCATTCTCGATGTAGGCATAATATATTCTACTACCCCTGCGAACCCGGGGCAGTAACAGTACTTACAATTAAAAACATTTGATAATAGAACCAGTTGAGAATGCGCAAGCTTGCATTGTTAGAGGAAAACCTGGCTCGTGAATTATATAATTATTTTTTTTTTTTAAACTTTGTCGGCCATTTTGACCATGTTCCTTAAGAAATATGATATTGGTTTTTAAGACATTCCTATTCTACTTTTTAATTTACTTTTCGAATCTGACATAAAAAATCATTTTTTCAATCAATCATTCTACTTTTTATGCTGAATCCGAATCTGAAGTCAAAATTCGAATATTCGAAAAAAGCAACAGACACAAGCACATACAAACATATAGATTTCATATAGGAACGGTGTTCCTGAAAAAACGTGTGCGTCTCGGGACGCCCGACAGAAGTGATAACTTAAACTCATCCGGTGCCGTAAGCGTGAGAGAAAGGGAATCCAGACTGGCACCGTAACGCGTTACGTAACGAATCGGTTTACCCTCCTATAAGAAGTTATCACTTCAAAAATGATATTTGTATCATTTTACACCCCAGCCCGGTGGACAAGAAACCGGCCTATAGACGACATGTTCCCCGCTTCGAATCCTGGCCGTACCACTAAATTTGTGTTTTTGGATTTATGTACATATTTATCACTTGCTCGGCGGTAAAGGAAAACATCGTGAGAAAACCCACACATCTGCGAAATGTTTCGAAAGACTTTTACGATTTTCGAAAGAGAATCAGTGTCTTTGCCAAATACTTAGGCTTCGATAGCGGGCCCTGCTATTTCTAATGGATTAGGAAACGGGTTAACGCGAAGAAGAAGACATAATTTTACACCTTATGCCACTTTCCCATGCTTAACGCCAATGGAAACAGGGGCTAGATAGCTCGTTCGAGAATTAATGCCAACATCACATTTGGCTTTAAGCGGAAACAGGACGTTGGGACTTCGATTACTTATTTCCGGACGTAATTCGAAGTGCGCGTGTTTCGGCTGAAAGGCCATTTCCGTCCCTTTAGGAACACCCTTTCAGTGGTCCCACACAATCTTTTGTGCTCTCGTATCACCGTAAGTGAGTAAGTATACGAAATTTTCCGGCCATGACATTTTCATATTAATTTGATGCCTATTGCGATTATTTAATGTATTTGTATTTGATACCTGTGTAAAATATATGTAGTTTTTAATTGCTAATAAATTAGTATTCAGGCGGGCCAGCTTTGCTCGACATTTTTTTCCTTTTTTTCTGTTTGTTTTAATTCGTATATTTCAAAAAGGCATCAATATTAACGTAACTTACAAAGCTAAACTTTATCTAAATACAAAATTTGATCCAAATCGTTAGAACTGGTCTCGTAACAATCGAAATATATTTGTACATAATATATGTGATTATTACAATAAATTTGTCATTTTAATACTTTTATTGTAAATACTTTACTTGACTTCACGATTTAGAAAAAATAAATTGATAACATTCAAAAAACTTTTTATGTAAAAAAATTGAGACGTGTAAGGAACACAACACCCCCTAGGGAGTTATATTTGACTGTGATCCTGTAAGGTAGAGGTACTTCCCCAAAAGGGCTGTTTTGATACACCTTACCTCTCTCTTAAATGTCTGTAAATATAAATGTAAGTGTATACAAATTTAAATAAAGATCTGCGTTCATTCAAGACTAAGTGCCCAAAAAATTTTTGTTGTATCTTTACCATATACTGTTATTTGATGATTGTGACAATTACGGTGACGTATTTTAAATTTGAATTAGTTTTTTTTTTATTTTAAACAATTTTGTTTTACCGAAAAGCATATATTTTGAATTTTAACTCAATGTTTGACTGCAGCTATTATTACTCGAAGTTAGTTAATTTAATTTCCAGAAAAACTTTTCCAACATTATTAAAAGATAACATTGTAAATACATTTAAAACTGTTTTTTTGTTATTATTCAAACATGAGTGACCAAAAACAAGTCAAGCCTCACTCACTACGTCCCACATGGATCGATCCCTTCCAATAACATTGCACGATAGTATCAATATCTCATCTCTTAAACCGAAAACAGTATATGCATTTTAGGGTTTCTTAACCATACGCCCACTCAATATTAAATATATTTCGAATAATAATATTATGTATTACATTGTGTATTTTTTTATAAATGAGAATTAGAAAAATGAAGTTCATTGTTAACCACTTACCTATTTAAACTTTAATATATAAATAATAAAACGATACAAATGCAAACATAACGTTGTGAGCAACTTTTGGGAATCACTTATACTTTTTCAACAACAAATATTACAGTGGTATCATAGCTAGTTAGAAGATTTATAACTGCAGTCAAATATTTATATCGCTTTTGTCGTTTAGCAACAATGAATGTACTACATCCATATTATAGTTTATTCTTGATAATTTCCTTCAGCATTCTTTGATACCTAAATATCTAATGATTCGCGCATCTTTCGTTAACTATCCCATTGGAACTATTCAATTGTGATATGCGATATCAGCTCCATGGACTAGTATCTTACGAACAGTAACTGTCATGTGGTGCTATCCATATGGTGAAACATACAACTCTGCTGTTTCACGACTGTCATTTATAAATGTTTCTAAATTAACTGTACACATCTATAATATAAAGTTATAATATAATATCGTTTATTAACAGGTACTAATAAATAATATGTGATACTAATATTTGCATAATTGGCAAAAAATAGAACATAAATTTGCGGTAGCCGCTTACTAAACTACTAATCTTTTTCATTTTTCTCAAAAATGGGTATACTTGTGGGGCTGTTAAAAATATAAAGAATGTTGAGTAATCAGTGATTTCTCTTTCCTTGTCAATATTTTCTTGAAATTCGTTGCCAAAGTTAAATAAAATTCCAGTTTTATTCAACAATATACATATGTACTTTAGTTAAATTGCATTTGATATTTACAAATATTATAATAATATTAAGTTAAATGTACATATTGATGATATCTGTTGGAATAAGTAATATAAAACCTTCAACATTGTAAAGATTAATATTTAAAAATATAAGCACATTTTTTCAGAGAGTGACTGAATCTGATTTGAAGCTTACACATAGAAGATACCACAGACAATAAATACCAACGGTAGGTTGTGTCATCTGTATTATCTTATACGTACTTGTATGTTATCACCTTTCGTTACCACATCATACCTATTGTGTCTAACAAGATTGGATATTCCGCTAGGCGTCCACGCTCATGTAAAAGATCACTCCACAGTGCGCTTACTGGACCTCTTTTGGTCTTATTTGGTCAATCCGTTTTTACACCAAAAACAGATCAACATATGTGTTCAAATGCAAATGGATTTTAATGATCACTAGTCTAACTTAACCTAATCCAACTGAAATCTGATTTTATGTTTCTTCTTATTTCACTGATAAAGATCATACAATTTGGTAAGCAATATTAGGTAAAATGATAATTAAATCTTTAATACTTTTGCAAAGGAAAATTATTGTTAGCAATACATATGTCAAAAGGAAAAAAAATGTTTTGATAATTAATTTATAGACTCACTGAATATGAAAAGTCTTCGTCATATTAGTTGAACAAAAAAATTTCGATACTGAGATCAGTTACAAAAATTATAAGCGATGGGAAAGTTTAGATTCCGAAGAAATTATTAGCCGAAATTGCTAGAACTATCCGTATTCATACAACTTTGTATGTTTATCTAAAGTTACGTTGAACTCGCAAAAGGGGTTCAACGTTATATTGGAAATGGTTAAATATAATTGAATATTACTCAAATTCACTCACCAGTGGTAAGTGCGATACTGAACAGACCTGATTCGCCCTTGAAGCTTTATTTAATACCAATTAGTTAGAAATGTTGGGATACCGGATAATAATGAACCACGAAATTGTTTACATTAAATTTTGAGACAGTTCAATATTCCTCATTCAAAAACAAAAAAAAATTGATTATAAATATTTATTAAATTGGAGACGATTTACTAATTACTCGTATCTACTATGAAATGTAATTAAACAATTTTGTTAATTAGTCAAACTCCAACTGGCCAAGTCACCAAGATGACCGTGACAACGTTAACATTTGCTTTTTTACCTGTTATTTAGATTTAAAAACTAAATCGATGGCATACAAAATCAAAAACATTTCAACTCGGGTTGAATGAATGGGATAATGACGAGAGGTGACCACTTTTTGGTGCGCAAACCAGTTTCGGTGTTCGCATCAAAACGACGTTATCTGTCGCGGAATCGGGACATCGATATAAAACCCGTACACGTTTAAATTTACAATATATTTTGTATTGTGAATTTATTTTATATCGCCGGACCCGCAACAAGTGAGTCACGAATTCTGGAACTTGCGACTGCTTTCTTGTTTTATTTTTGACCCTTCCGGAGAGGAATTTTAGTTGACGCCACCGGTGCAAGGTAACCGAAACGGTTATTTATTGACGCACTACCAGCTTTTTAAGTTTATTTTGCTCAAAAAGCTTTTGCTTATGTTAATGGGCAGATTAGGTATTCAAATGGTCCAGTTCAATCCAGTCTTGCAGACTTGGTTTATTAATGATCAAACACGGAAAGTCTATCAGGAATATTGGGGTGATCCCTTAAGTTCATCACAAAGTTTTAATAAATATAAGAGGTTATAAATATATGTATAATGAAATCGTTGCAGATTCCAGTTCGCACATGAAATACCAGACCACTCAGAAAGTATTGGGAAAAAACGTTTTTATGTGTGAGAGACTGGCCAGCCCGAGAGTTAAATCTAATCTAATCTATTTTGAAAATATGATTATTTATAAGTGAAAATAGGTATGTTCCAATTTCAAAATATCCCTTCACATTTTTTGCTAATTAATTTAAATGATCATGTCTCATTGAAAAATGGATTTGCGCCGGGAACATTTTCGTGCTATCATTTTTTACGATTTCAAGTGTCGCCTGAAACCGGACGAATCGCACGATAGACTTCAAATGGCATTCATGTATGAAGGCCCTTCCAAGGCAACCGTGTATCGTTGGTATATATATATGGATATATTCAAGCGAATTCAAGCGCGGTCGACTAACCTTGGGGGGATGTAGAAACAAGTGATCGCCCTTTGACGGCTGTTCCGGAAGAAACCGTCCAAGCAGTGAAAATTTAATCCAAGACAATAGGCGAGTTACGTATTTGAAGATTCAGCACATACTGCAGATTGGATCGGGAAGCGTTCACGAAATTCTACACTTGCATCTTCATGTGAGGAGGATAGTTTCACGCTTGGTGCCACACAACCTCACCGTTGCTCAGAAGCAGGCCCGGATGGAATGGTGCCGTGATCTGATAAACAAATTTGAAGCAGGCTCATCTCGGCGTGTTTATGACATCATTACAGGTGATGAGCCCTGGATTTATAGATACGATCCAGAAACGAAGCGCCAGTCGCGTTTGGGTGTTTCAAAACGAATCAACGCCTACCAAAGTGAAGCGATCTAGAAACGGGGGGAAGATTTTGATCGAAGGCATTTCAATTTGACTAGCTACCTGGTAGTAGCAATTCCTTTACAGAACCAAAGAAGCATCAACGCCGAATGGTATATTACCAAATGCTTGGCAGAATTTTTCTCTGTTTGAGCAACAAGCCACCAAACACAGGGCTCCGCGGGCTACTGCTCCACCACAATGCGCCCGCGCATACCACGCTCAAAACGACGTACATCATGGACAGTACGCCGGTCAAACTACTGGGCCACCCTCCTTACAGCCCTCAACTAGCACCTTGTGACTTCTTGTTATTCCTGAAAATAAAAAATTAGCTCAAAGGGATACAATGCTGTCGCCGGAAGATGCGCCGTCAGCGTTCGAGCAGGCTGTAAAAAAGGTGTCTGCGGCGGACTGGAAAAAGTGTTTCGAAAACTGGTTCAGACGCATGAAGCTTTGTATAGAGACTGGTGGAGAGTACTTTGAAAAGATTTAATAAAAAAATATTTACCTTTAGAACACTTTTTTTATTTTCGCAAAACTTTCTAAGTGTCCCACGTACTTGTTTTAATGTTGATGCCGCTGGACTGGATATTGATTCAAATGCCAGAATAGATATTTTTTTAAATTCTTGTCGATCTATATATTCTTGGTGTATGTATCATAAAAAAACTATACGGCGATAGCATGTATCGGTGTGCACATTGAATTTGAAGTTTGAGTTGAAACTTGAAGAATCAATCTGCGAAATACGTGTTTTCTCTGATATATCTTCTTTTTCTTAGCGTTATCCTGTTTCCTAATCCATTAGTATTTGCTAATCCATTTGTAAGCCTAAAGATTAGGCACAGATATATTTTGACATGACTGCGTTAGACCACCACAACCCAGAGGGAAAAACTGACCTTAGTTTAAGTTATACATCTTTTGAAGTAGATTTTATTGGTCGTGCGAATATCTAAAAATGTATGTATGTATCTTCACACCAGGTCTCTTGCGGGGTAGGCAGAGGAAACCGAGCGCCATAAGATGTGTCAGCGCCATAAGATGTGTCAGCGCCAGAAGTCCTTACATACTTCACCCGCTTCTCTAACATTCATAGCTCTTTTCATGCACGCTCCTGACATCACCTTCTGATAAAATACTACCAACTTGGCCATGGTAGGTTAGTCTCGGTCTTCCTCGGCTCCTACATCCTTCCACTTTTGCATTGTATATCTGTTTCGTCATTCTACAAACAATTACAAATATAATATATGTAAAGAATTAGACCTCCTTTCTTTTTGTTTTTAAATTTGGCGCAGGACGCGCCTATTCGATTACGATTGTTTCTTGGTAAATTCAGAGACGGCGCTTGCTGTCGCAGAAATAGAGAATAGTGTTTCTCTCCAAAATGGTAACATTTCACTGAAGCATTATAATAGCTGTTTTCAAAATATAATTATTGTTGATAGTGTTAAGGAATAAACTTTAAATGTCGTTTCTGTGTTTTTTCAGGTAGGCTATCTTTGAATTATAATGTTCATATGTTATTTTGTGTGTTTGTACAGAAAATAAAATAGGCTGTGTTTTTTCAGAGCAACGCATGGTTTTAATTCTAATCCACAATCAATAAAAGTATAGAAATAGTCTTATACTCGTATATACATAAATCTGAAAGTACGAATTCGAACTAGGGACTTGTCGATTAATGAGCTGGTTCTTAATCTATTAGACTATCACAGTTTCTGACAAATACAATCCCAAAAATATGGTAAAAGATTACTTTAATCCTGACATTTCACAATCTCCATAGCATGTGCACCTTGAAGATTGTATACACAAACAAGCTAGGTTGTTTACAATTGGATGGGTATTTTTACGAATGAACTGTTTTCAGCGATATGTTCAATAAAGAAACTATTTTCTTACAAGCTGATTTAAGAAATAATTTATAAAGTCGAGAGTACTGCAACAGATATTATTTTTGCTACCTGGGACATGAAAAATAAGTTTACTGTTAATGAGGTTGTAAACTTTTTGCTCATCAATTAAATTAATCAGTTTTTAGTGGTAGTGAGAAGGATGTGTCGGCTTAGTGTCGTGGGAGCGAGGGTACACCGACATTTATAACTTCGACATTGACAAACTCTTCCGCTTATCGACTCACGTCCCATGTTTAACCAACCTGCTAATTGAGGTGTAAAGTGTTGACGCAGAAGAGAAATGATTGAAGGATGACCCAGAAATGTAATATACAGATAAGATCTTAATTTTGTGTCATCTTAGTAATAGTAAAACGTTGCTCAAAAATGGGCTAATCTGAAGATTTTCTGATAATTTCATCAAAATCGCGCCATCCGTTTTCGAGTCCATACAGAACATACATTTAAAATCAATTTTTATGTATAAGAAGAATTGGTCGTGAGATTATTAGACAAACTATTGTGCAACTTCGGAAAGCATTGTAAACAGTGTCAAATTAAGTGAAGATATGTAAGGAACAACTGTAAATTGATAACATATGAAAGCAGCCAGCTATAGTGAAATAACAGCCGGTCAAGTGCGAGTTGGACTCGCATGAGAAGTGTTCCGTATTACTGTGGAGAAAAAAACGCCGAAAAACCTAATTTATTCGTATCGGGGTGTCCTTCAATTTTTTACTTTTTTTATATTTATTATATTGTTACAGCGGCCATACACGACGATTTTGACGAGCACGGTGGCGTAGTGGTGAAACGCGCTGTTACGCTACTTTGACACCACCGCTCGTGGGTTCGATTCCCACACAGGACAAACATTTGTGTGCATGAACATGTCTGTTTGTCTTGGTCTGGGTATTTTCTATGTATAATAAGTATGTATTTACAAAAAAAAAATGTATTTACGTATGTTTATCAGTTGTCTAGAATCCCATAACACAAGCTTCGCTTACTTTGGGGCTAGATGGCGCTGTGTAATTTGTCCAACAATATTTATTTATTTATACATAAACGAATAAACGAATGACTGCGCATTAAGGCTTCCCTCACTCACCAGAAACGTAGCGTTTTAGTGCCTAAATTTCTCACCGCCTCGAGCCTACGTTCAATGCGAGGATGATTTTGCGCTGCGCATGTTCTCCTCGAATAACATTTTTTTTTCTTTCTCGTAAAAAGTCTCGTAATAATACAGTGTCCGGAAATTTCATTTAAGCAAAACAGTGCTTGTGTTTGAAGTCACCGCTCTTTCGCTGCAAACAATGAGAAAGACTAAAGTGCTAAGTGCTAAAGTTCTAATATTAATACATAATTAGATAAAGACTTAACATCACTTGGTAAAATTAATAAATATCTTACATGTGTGTGTATGTGTATTATTAATAATATGTGTTAAGTGCTTATTTAGTATTATGAGCATAAGTATGTGGGACTACTGTTATGTGTGTATATGCGTCAACCCTCCGACTTTGTCTTGGGATCAGAAACTGTTACACATCTAGTAGTTTCGATTGACTTATTTAAAAGCAAATATAGGTTTCTTATCCTATTATTTATATGATTGACTCTATTTCATCATAATTTTTCAGTTGCAGCCATTGTGTCAGATTCTTTTTATATGTAAAGTATTAGTCATCAACAAATTAATAGTTGCATTGGAGGCACCGCTCAATATTTGGTACTTAGATGATGGCACGATTGGCGGTGCCCCAGAGATTGTCGCTAAAGATGTTGAAACATTGATTCCCGGACTGCGTGACATGGGCCTTATGATCAATAGCTCCAAGTGCGAGCTTTACTCTTGTGGAGGGGCAACTAGGGAGCAGGTCCAGATGATCCAAAACATTCTGCCCGATTTAAAGATCTTGGATCGACAAACTTTTACACTCTTGGGCACTCCAATATTCGAGGAGGCTATTCCGGTGGCCCTACGGAATAAGAGAGAAATGCTTACTCAGGCACACCAGCATCTGCAGCATTTACCGGCACATGTGGCATTAACTTTGTTACGCGGTTGTCTATCTGTTGCAAGGTTGGTGTACATTATGAGGACCTCTCCAACATGGCTCTTTCCCACTGAGACTTCCCAGTTAGATGACGAAATGAAGATTACTTTGGAGACGATTCTCAATGTACACCTTGACGAGGCTCAATGGTCGCAAGCGTCGCTCCCCGTCCGTCACGGTGGATTGGGCGTTAGGCGTATGCAGGACATTAACACATCGGCCTTCTTGGCTTCCTCCCATAGGGTTCGCGGATTAGTCGCTACTATACTCCAAGTGCACGGTGACGATCTAGAGATACCTTATGCGGGGGAAGCCTTGAGCGCTTGGTCCTCAGCATGTCCCGCCATTGAGCCCCCAGAAGACAGAGGTGTGCAGCGTCGATGGGACGACCGACTGTGTACGGTGAGGTATGGGCAGTTGCTGGAAGTCGCAGTAGGAGCTGATATTGCCCGGCTTAGGGCGGCAAGTTCTCCAGAGTCGGGAGCCTGGCTTCACGCCCTTCCGTCGCCTCATATGGGTACCGCACTCGATGATGGATCCTTGAGAGTGGCCGCAGCACTCAGATTGGGCTGTGTTTTGTGCGAACCCCACACTTGTATATGTGGAGCGCAGGTGGACTCCAAGGGTTACCATGGTTTGAGTTGCGGCAAGTCGGCTGGGCGTTTTCCACGGCATTATATGCTGAATGAGGTGATCCGGAGGGCTCTGGTGTCTGTGGAGGTGCCCTGTACCCTCGAGCCACCGGGTTTGAGCCGTTCGGATGGCAAGAGGCCGGACGGGCTCACTCTCATTCCTTGGGAGAAGGGTCGATGTTTGGTGTGGGATGCCACTTGCGTCAGTACTTTCGCATCCACGCATTTGGTTAGGACAATTCGTGCTGCTGGGGCGGCGGCCGATTGGGCGGCCACCCAGAAACACGCCAAATACGCGCCCCTTACGTCGAATTATACTTTTATCCCCTTCGCTGTGGAGGTTGGCGGAGCTTGGTGTGCGGAAGCCAAGTTATTTGTGCGGCAGCTGGGAAGGCGCTTAAAGAATAGTGGTGCTGACCTTCGAGCTGAGTCATACTTGACCCAACGCATATCCCTCGCGATACAGCGGGGGAATGCTGCAAGTGTTATGGGCACTTTTGCGTCAGGTACGATTCGGGGCGGACTTTTTGACTAGAATAAATAAATAAATTGACATGTAAAAAAAAAAAAAAAAAAAGTTATGAAATAATATAATGATAATATATATATATTTAATTCCTTATTAAGTTATATAATCTAGATGAACAACTAGCATATTGTCGTTTTGCAAAAGCAAATTTCACGGCAATTGTAAGTGCTACTTTGTATTTTAGTCTACCGTTTATATTTTTGGTGCTTGATGTAATGGTTTTGTGTTTCTTTAATATAAGATGCAGTATATATAGTTTTCTAACAGTTAAAAGATTCAATTCTGAGTATAGATTTTCTGTTGGATATCTAAAGGGTTTAAAAAAGATTACCTTCAAAAGCGATCGCTGTGCCCTCTCTAATTCCAAAAACTTCGTTTTTGTAGCCCCGCCCCAGATAGTAAGACAGTAAACCATCACAGATTGCGCTAGTGAAATATATGTTTGCTTCAGAAGGCTCTTTGTGGCAACATGACGCAAGTTTTTAAATGACCATATCAATTTCCTGACTCTACTCATAATCAGGTCTAAATGCATATGCCACGATAACCGCTGATCCACCATAAGGCCCAAGTACTTGGTGAATTGGACCTTGTTTATTGTTGTACAGGCACAATTGCCGTAATCGGAAGTGCAGCATTTACGGAACCCTAAAAATTATGTTTATTGCCTTTATCGGCTTCTAATGTTCAAGAATTGATATTACTGTATTACAACCATTGACATTATCTTACGTCAATACAATGAACGAATACAATGGGCGGGCTATTTTTATTTAGATGACAATGAGAGATAGGTTTTTGTGATGTAATTTTTTGTAATGTAACGCAATATCGCTCGAGCTTTGCGATCGCTGAATAATTTACGACTAACTTCACTTACTCACCGGAAAATAATAAGTCTTCATTGAGTTGTTATTTGTCTAATGGTTATGTATAGTGAAAGATACTTAAGTTATTAATATCGTCCATTACTTTTCTTTTGCCAGAACTTGGTTTGTTAATTGGCAGGATGTGCTTGATGAAGGTGGTGATGAGTCATTCCCAGTGGCGGATTTACCAGCAGGCTGAATAGGCTGGAATCTAGGGTGGTAAATTTTAGGGATGGCAAATTTGAGTGGAATTTACTTTTTATCTCATAGAAGATTCATATTTATATACCTAATGTACCTATGTTATCAGTTTCACGCCAACAGTTGGAACGAGAATGGTGGCACAGTGGTTAGTAATAATACTTTGACACCGACACTCTTGGGTTCGAGTCTCACACAAGGTAAACATTTGTGTGCATGAACATGTCTGTTTGTCTTATTCAGGGTATGTTTAAGCGAGGTAGGGTGCATCATGCACTCCGTCTGGGAAAGTAGCTCTACCTCACAAAAAGTCGCAGCCAAATGACAACTCCCTTGAGCGCTGTTGTTTTTCTGCGAGTGAATGTAGTCACCAATAAACTCTTGACTAGTTGCTGTGTTAGCGGTAGAGGTGGCATAGCGTGAGTGACACTAAATGTATTGCAAGCGTTTATAGGCTATAATAGCTTTACTTCAGGTGGGCTGTATGCTTGCGATACTCATGAAGATGTAAAAAAAAACAATTTAAGACATGCTATGTTTTCTTACGATATATTGTCAATTACATTATCTTCAATTTGTAATAATTTTGCGTAGTCGCGTTTAGTTGTGTCGCGGTAATGTGTGAAATGAATATACATAGTGCACAAATTGTAATTAATATGATTGCGAACTAGGGCATCGAATTTTAGAGGTCGGTAGTGGCGCTAAAATTTGAATAGCTTTCAGGCGGCAAATGTATAGATCCCCCATCAGCCCAACTTCCATACGCACGTCAAAAACAACTTCAAAAAGATCCTCCATTATTTACCGATAATTAAATATTACTACACACTAAATTATTTTCTCTGGCATGATTGATTTATAAAATATATCGTGAGTCCGATTTATTAACAAGGAATACGATCTGTCGTCATTTAAGCATGCAACGTATTGTACGCCCACGAGACGGAACACAGTTGCACTGCTTAGTTTCACTTTTCCATGATGTACCTGTTCACAATAAAGTAACATTGACTTTTGACGTCACTGGTCATTCCAAAAGAGTTTCGCTTCTTTACAGTAACATTACTAGAGAAAATAAGCATATCATTATATCCCTTACATTGAGATGTAAAGGCTGTTCGTAGGTGGCGGTCAAGTGGCTTATGCATAAATAATAAAATTATTCCAGGCGCCCGGGCGTAGCCGCGACCGAAGTAGTAGGGCTGCCCCCTTTTTCCTCCAAAAATATAGTACCAAAAATTCAAAAATATAAAATAAGGGTTAGATAATAAAAATTAACAGAAATTAATAAACACACAATCGTATTTCATATAACGCGTATTTTTTTTTTTGCTCAATATATCGTTTTAGTCGCAGGATAAGCAATTTAGAAATTGTTATGTTAGCAGTATTTTGGATACTTCATTTTTGTTTAATAGTAAATAGTAATAGTATATAGTACAAAATAATGTTAGATACTGGTCTTAAGTCGTTGACAACCCTAGAGGCAGTAGACGTTAGAGAGTCCATTAACACAGATTTTAGACGAAATATAAATTTGTAATATTTCCGTTTCTCGCTTGGCGCGTGCCGCACCCGACTCGCAGAATACGAGTAGAGTAGTAATTCATATTCGAACCTGTGATTATTATTGAAATTCGAGACATTGGCCATCGTATTGGTTTATTGATGACTAAACAGTAGTGTTATTGATGTGGGCTAATGTAATGACTTACTTATTCTAAACTTTATGGCAGATATGCCATTCAACTTTATTATAGCTGTTGTAAATTCTAATAGGATTTATAACTACTTTATGTTTGATTTATTTTTGCATATTTTCTATACTAATATGGTAAACAAGCGTACGATTTGCTAGATGGTAATCAGTTACTGACTGTAGCATAGGAATTGTAACGTATTGTACGCCCACGAGACGGAACACAGTTGCACTGCTTAGTTTCGCTTTTCCATGATGTACCTGTTCACAATGTTAAAAAAATTTTTAATAAGGGTCTTACATTCCAATCTTCTATGAATAATTATTTATTTTAATTGCAGTTAGCTTAACCATTATTTCATTGGATGAGCATGTATATTTTTTTTATATGTAGTGTGTGTAATACATATTTATAATAAATAAATGCTTGGAACACCAGGGACATCTCCTTATTTATAGCAACCTCATGAAGTAGTTGTTTGTGGACGTGGATCTTGGGAGCTAAGATTTTAAACAGTTTTAGATGGAAAATTTGCATATAAATTGCAAAATTTCCGGTCAACGTTCAGACTATTTTTTCTTCTTAGACAGTTACAACTCGTTACTGCCCACGGCTCAGCCCGTGAAGTCTCGTTTTTCAAGTTCCACACGTGGACCCTAAACATTTTCGATTTAAAATCAGTCTTTGTGTCAATTGCTCTGTTTGTATTCTAAACCTCATCCAAATTCCTTTGCCGTTTTTGCGTGGTCGAGTAAAAACGTTTACCTATACATTACATCCTTTGAAACGTATATATTTACAATAATATATAGGGTTAATAACGCTACTTTTACATCAACACTCGTGGGTTCGATTCCCACACAGAACAAACATTTGTGTGCATGAATACTCTGTGTCTTGGTCTGCATATTTTTAAGAAAGATAGGGCACATCAAAGCAGCCCGTCTGGGGAAGTACCGCCACCTTGCAGAGAACCGCAGATAAATAACCTCGCTCTGGGGGGTTATTGTGTTCTACGTGTGTAGGTCACCAGTAAGCTCATAAGGAGTTGCTGTGGTAGCAGCAGTATTGCAAACGTTAACAGGCTACGGTAGCCGCTTTACATCAGGTGGGCCGCATGATTGTACGTCTCCCGATGTATATATAAAGAAAGTATGAAATTGCTGTTTTTTTCACATATATATTTCGTTTACTGATATTTGACATATATATTAAAATTATTTGTTATTTAGAAAGTAGGGTACCTATAATAACATTCAACATAAAATCAAAAATATAATAATTGCTTAGTTTAGTACTAGACGGCAGAAACGTTAGTTTTCGCTACTTGTATTTAATTTTATAACGAATACATTTTTATTATAACAATAGGTTTTGCAACAATGTGTTGGGAAGATTTTCAGTTTCCCAAAATTCCAATTTCACGTGTCCGATAAGATGACAATTCTGTATTAAAGAACAAATTCCATAGTATGAAATAAGAAAATACAACTTCATTGATTTTCTCCATACACAACGAATTTTAAGAAAGGCATATAATCAGCCCGTCTGGGGAAGTGCCACCATCTCACTGACAATGCAGTTTAATAACAACTCCCTAGAGGGTTGTTGTGTTCCTGCGTGTGAGTGAGGTCACCAGTAAGCTCCCAATGAGTTGCTGTGTAAGCAGCAGAGGAGACATCGCGCGAGTGATACTTAATATATCGCAAGCGTTAATAGGCTACGCTATCCGCTTTACATCAGGTGGGCCGTATGACTGTATGCCTCCCGACGTAGTATAAAAAAAAAATGTTGCTGCGCTCAACATAATTATAATCTTCTTGAGTTGGATGGCGCCATTGTGTGTGACATACTTATCAAACATGCAGATAAAGCAACGTCGAACATAGCTCATCTATGGAGATATCTGTCTTGAACTGCTCGGTACTCAAAAGGCACGTTAAGCCGTCGGTCCCGGCTGTTATCAATAGATGACACTCGTTAAAGTCAGTGGCCGTCGGGCGGCTTGATAGCAGCGGCGCAATTAAGTAGTGAGGAAGAGTATACTCTAAATAAAACTCATTGGTTAAAGGGAGTCCTGAATCCCTGCACAGGATGAGCTGGGATCGGTCTGGTTAGGAACCTTCCTATTACATAGACGATAGTTGGTGCAGTGGTATAATAACGCTTCTTTGTCAACAACGTCACAAATGTGACAAACATTTGTGTGCATGAACATGTCTGTTTGCCTTGGTCTGGTTGTTGTCTATGTATCATGATGTATTAACAAAAAAAATGTATTTACGAATCAGTTGTCTAATATAATACAAGCTTCGCTTACTTTGGGACAAGGAAAAAAGGGAAAAGGATCCAACACGTACAAGCCCCTGGAGATTGATATACAGAAGTACACCCACCGCGACCCATTCTAGGAGTTTTAACGGCACATTATATCAGCAGGTATTGGGGTTATTTCGGATGTGATGGCAGCCGTCACCTGGCGGCTTGCTCTGCCCGCGTCGAGCCGAATTTCACGGCTCACGTTAACGAGTAGAAACAAAGGTTTAATTTCTAATATCAGATTGAAGCTGAGTGGGCGGACGATAGCGCGTGGCAGTTAATAATTCTATGGCAGGCGATGACGATGATAGGAAGTGCACTCGCATCCCACACGTGGACTCAACAGAAAGCATGCGTGCGGACAGAGTATTGTGTGAAATTGCAATTTCATGTTAGAAAGTTCCGCCATATTATTTTTTAGAGCTCTCAATATTACAAGCCGCGTGGGTGTTCCTTATTTCAAATCATCGCGTACACTCAATGGTTAATTATTTAAGAAAATCGTACGTTTGATGAGTTCACTAAACAGAATAGGAATTTTATGTCGTGAGAAATAAAAATGCGGAATAGAAATAGTTGCAGTGGTTTAAAAACCACCAGTTAACTATTTGCTATGCGCCTCCAAATAAAATAGAGTTTTTCAAAATTGACTCACAAAGTTGGCATTGATACTGTGAGACAGTTTTCTATCAGTTGGTATAAAGTAAAATAGAGCCAAAGTTTTTTAAACAACTTCAGCACATAATGTAATGCTGCATTACCACGTTGCCACCTCTTCTGTTAACATGGTAACTACTCAAGAGCTTACTGGTAACTTTTTTTTACACCACTAAGATAGTAAACAAGCGTATGGACTGCCTTTTGATACAGTTACAGTTTTACATTTTACATTGCTGTTACAGTTTACAGTAGCCTACGGACATCACCGTTCAATCGTAGGGGTTTAGAAAATACTCCGCCGCGCTGCACAACTGTGGATTTGCGGATACCCAAGTTTTTCAAGCCGCTCTAAGGACACTGACTTAGCTTAACGACCGTCATCTACCGCCAACAGCCGGGACTGACGGCTTAATGTGTCGTCCGAGGCACGGAGAAACTCAAGACGGTCAAACCCATCCATAGATAACCTACTTACTTAAACTAAGTGTTCGTTTAGAATGATACGCGCAACAACGCTATCGAGCTCTCAAAATCACTCACTCATAGGAGTACAACAATCCTCCAGGGAATTTTCATTTAGCTGAGGTTTTAAGAATTAATTACTTAATTGTTGTGGACAATATTTCATACCATAGTAAAAGCTGTGAATAATTATGTAGTAGAGTGAAACTACAATATATGTTCAGCTTGATACATTTATATACGTAAATGTTTTATCTGAAGGTGATATCAGAAGCCCTAGAAACCGGCGAGCGTTTATGAGATAAGCTATGAATGTTAAAAAGTGAGGGAGTCATAAAGACCTCGGTTCGCTCTGCCTACAAGTTCAAGGGATTGGTGTGAAGTAGATAAATACTTATATGTATATACCCTTTCTAAGACGTTCGTACATGGCACTCTTTGTACGTTTCTGGCGAAATTCTATAATAAATATAATATTTCATACTTAACCGTATGACTAAGTGCCACATAAATGTACCCCCTTTCATTCGCGTGCATTACTTGGTGAAAATTAGACTCCACAATTTACTTCCCAGTAGCGTCGTAACTTCATCCGCAGACATTTCTCCAAGCTATATTTCCTGCAGATGCATTGGCTTTAAACATTGGCGTATTTGCACTGTTTCCTTAATAATATAGAGGAAATATGGCACTGTAACTACGAACTGTTTAGGATATCGTGAAGGCTACAAAATGAGACAGGACTGCAATACAGTGCATGCGCTTTTAAAATATTTCGTTGCATAGTTGGACTGTATTTTCTGCTATGTTTATATTTATGGTAAGTATCTTTTGAAATAGTCACTTGTTTAAGTGCGAAATGCATGAAAGTCAATTTTAAATTGATCGTCGCAAATATTAAAGTTTCAGAATAATCCTTTACTACTACTAGTACTATATCTTAACGCTAAGCCCCATGAGCTATGGCCCTACCTACACTGGTAGGGTATAGCTCATTTTATATTAGGCTGCTTTATCGAATAGAAAAAGAGGGTAAACGAACACATCTTGTAAAATGATAAGAATAAAATTTATATTATTCATAAATGTGAACTATATAGGCTTAACAATTAAGCGCATCCACGTGTTTTCAGATTGTTCTTTAATACCACTAGAACCAATTTCTTTCCAACGTTTTTTTAACTTTAATCATTCGATGATTTATTTAATAATAAAAATCTACGTAAAATATACCAAGCTTCGTAATACGCAGACGCGCACACAAACGTACTAATACATGTACAGCGCTCGGACCCTGTAACAAAACACTGTATCATGCCTTCTATCTCATTCTCGTACGTTAAATCCTACAGATGTATATGTTTGTCTCTTTTTAAGCGGGCGAGCGTAGCGCCATCACTTTTTAGTTAACTTGATGAAAAATGGAACTAAAAGTAATAATAAAAATGGAACTAAAAGTAATAATAATACAATATCCCCATCAATTGTAAATTGTCAAGAATATAGAAAGAATAATAATTGTATCAACCTGGTGCACCAAAACATTCAGGGGATGATAGGAAAGGAGTTAGAATTGGAGTTGTTTATGAATTGTAGCAATATTGATATTTTATGTCTAACTGAGCACTGGCTAAAACCCCATCAATTCATTTTCAGCTTCAATAACCACCAGGTTGCAAGCTCATTCATCAGAGATAACTGTATACATGGTGGCTCCTTAATATTATTAAATAAGTTGCTTAAATTTAAAGAAAGGTGTGACATTGTGAGCCTCTCTGTTGAGCGAGTTGTAGAGATTTCATGCATTGAATTGGAACGATTCATTGTTATGAACCTGTATAAACCTCCTAGCACGCCCTTTGAAACATTTTCAAATATCATGGAGGATGCCTTAAATAAATTATCTAATAGCCATAAAACTGTTATAATTTGTGGAGACTTTAATATAAATATCTTGGAGAAAAATACTGTTACCTACAACTTTTTAAATTTATTTAAATCATACAATTTGCATCATATTTTTACAGAGCCAACAAGAGTAACTGCTACAAGTGCTACATGTATTGATAACATATTTAGCACTGTAAAACCTTTGAATCAATCTATAATTAATAAAGTTCAGTCAGACCATTCAGGTCAGTTGGTTTCATTTCCAAATTCTTCAAAAATACAAAGAAAGCAAATAAATTATATACCTTTGAGTAAAAGCCGCTTAGAAAGATTTAAGTCTAATATAGCAGAAAAAATTGTATTGTTGCCCTGTCACGGTACTCCGGACCACTTGTACAGTTCGTTATTTAACTTAATCACTAGTGAATTTAATACAATCTTTACTCCAAAACAACTGTCTGTAAGTGACCGTATGACATTCAGTGATTGGGCAACTCCTGGTATTTACAAAAGTCGGAATAAATTGTATGAACTTTATGAAGAAAGGACCTGTAATCACAATCCGACTTTTCAAGAACTTGTAAAAAATTATGCCAAAATATTTAAACGAGCCTGTTCCAATATTTAAGAAATAAAATTAATGGTTCAACAAATATTATTAAATCTGTTTGGGATATGATAAATAATGAGACGGGTAGAGCGAAAGTACGTAGTCGAGACTTTCAGTTAAAGATAAATGATATAGATATCAAAAATGATGTAGAAATTGCGACTGAGTTTGAAAAATATTTTTCTAACATTCCTCTTATTACTACAAGAAATCTTATGTCTTCTTCTATATCTGCTGAACAGGTTCTCAAACAGAGCGTGGTAGAATGCGACACAATATTTGAATTTTCAGCTGTAAGCCCAAAAGATGTTTTGAACGCTTTTAAATCAATAAATATGAAAAACACTAAAGATCTGTGGGGTCTATCTGTCAAAACCATTTCTTCTATTATTATTTCAATCGCTCCACATTTAGCTACAATTTTCAATTGTTGTGTGGCATCTGGTGTATTTCCTGACTTGATGAAACATAGTAAAATCATTCCATTATTTAAATCTGGTGATAGTTCGGACCCTTCGAATTTTCGACCTGTTTCCATACTGCCCATTCTCAGTAAAATTTTTGAAAAACTAATGCTTAGCCAGTTGCTCAGACATTTCAATACACATAATTTGCTTCATAGGAAACAGTTCGGATTTACGAGAGGTTGTTCAACTATAGACGCAGGGATTCATTTGCTTAAAAGTATATTCGCGGCATGGGAGGGTTCGCAAGATGCCTTGGGAATTTTTTGTGATCTGTCTAAAGCGTTTGACTGCGTGCACCATGACACTCTTGTCAGAAAATTACACCACTACGGTATCAGGAACAAGGCTCTCGAACTTCTGTCTTCTTATCTGGGCAATAGGATACAGAAGGTCGATGTTAATGGTAAAAGATCTTCGGGGTCCCCTGTAGTTATGGGAGTCCCACAGGGGTCAATTCTGGGTCCATTCTTGTTTTTGGTGTATATAAATGACTTACCTTATTATGTAAGGGATAAACATGAGATTGTGTTGTTTGCGGATGATACCTCTTTGACATTCAAAATTAATAGACGGTTAGGTAATTATGACGAAGTTAACGATGCTCTCTCTAAAGTTATTCATTGGTTTAGTGTTAATAATCTGCTTTTAAATGATAAAAAGACTAAAGTAATTAAGTTCTCAACACCTAATGTAAGACAGGTGACTACCAATGTACATGTTAATGGAACTAATTTAGCCCCTGTGGAGACAACTGTGTTCTTGGGTATAACAATTGACTCCAGACTACAATGGGGCCCACAAATTGAAAAATTATCAGGAAAACTAAGTTCTGCAGCCTATGCAGTGAAAACTATTAGACGGCTCACTGATATTGATACGGCTAGAATAGTTTATTTCAGCTACTTTCATAGTATTATGTCATATGGAATTCTTCTCTGGGGTAACTCCGCGGATATTAACACCATCTTTTTATTGCAAAAGAGAGCCATAAGAGCTATCTACAAACTTGGTCCCCGGGAGAGCCTTAGAGAAAAATTCAAAGAAATAAATATTTTAACAGTCGCATCGCAATATATCTATGAAAATCTTTTGTATGTCCATAAAAACATAGACTCATTTTGTAAAAAGAGTGATACTCATAGCATAAATACTAGATATAAGCATAATCTTGTCTTACATGCAAGCCGTCTCCACAAAATAAGTAATTCTTTTATGGGGCAATGTATACGGTTCTATAACAAACTTCCCAGCAATATAAGAGAATTGTCAATTAACAAATTTAAAACTACTATTAAAGCCAAATTGTGTAGCAGGGCATATTATAAAGTATCTGATTATATTAATGATAAAAATGCCTGGGAGTGAGTCGATCCAATTATAATGTAATTAATAAAATATGTAAATTTGTTTGGATACCAAAAGAGGGATGCCTGAGTTTTTTGGCAGTATTTTTATCAGTGCTCACCTAGTCATAAACTGCACGGTAGGGAAAAAAATTGTGACGATTCCAAACAAATGTAGCCATTATTACGGAATAAAAAGATTTTGACTTTGACTTTGACTTTGATTTAACTACTCATAAAATTTTTGTACTCGGCCTTATTATAACTCAAAATCGTTTCTTAAAGAGTGAACTGCAAAAAAACACTTCGAAAATATATTTTTAACTTCATCATCTTTCTTTCTCCTTGTATTTGCGTCCGAATTGTTCTAATCCGAATTATTCTATAAATATGTAACATTGATATAAGTAAAAGTTAATTTTAAAAACCAAAAGCCCGACTGATTGCAAAAAAGAGCTAAAAAGATGTAAATGCTCAGTTTTTGACAGTTTAATGGTTTACGTCCATTACATGGGTTTTGTGCTGACGCCATATTAGTTATGCACACTCGGGCTAGAAGGTTTACGTACGTTATATTATTATTTTACTGACGTCAAATAGCTTATGACACTCTGGCGAAGAATACGAATCTAATGACACCTAACTCTTCAAAATCGGTCAAGCCGTTTAGGCTACAGGAGGTCACAATGGAACGGACATACCTACATGCATATACACACACATACATACATGCGAAAAACATTATCCTCCTTATGGGCCAGTCGGCTAAAAAGTGCGTAGATCAAACATGCATGAGTACAATGTACTTGACAATTTTTTGATTGTTTTAAACTATTGTGCTGATCTGATAGTATTTTTTTAATAGTGATCTGCCCAATGAGTGAAGCTCCTTTTAAAGCGCGCGAGAACCAAGTCACAAAAGCGCTACGCGCGCTGTATGGGCCTCATGTAGTCGGTTTCATAAATCCTATTTCGCTTGCTCGGTGCTTTTTTAAACTAAAATAACTGAACCTAAAAAAAAAATAACTAAAATAATCGAATTTAAAATTGAACTGATGTGGATATTTCGTTTTTTGTTCATTACTTTTTGATGATTTAATCGTTGCTCTGCGGTGAAAGAAAACATCGCGAGGAAAGTGTTAAAGAGAGTATATTTCGAAAGACGGGGATGACCTAAACTAATAAAAGTCGGAGTTTTTTTTCTAGATTCTGGAGGTCTGATGGCAGTCGTTCTATGTATAAATCGGTGTCTTGATCAAATACTTAGAAGTTGAGAAGAAGAAGCCTTTTTAAAGATTCATTAATTACTTACGCTCTACGTTCTTCGTAATACTTCTTTTATGGTTGTGAACAGAGCGACGCACAAGCCTTGTTGAAATTAAAGCTAATTGTAAAGATTTAATAAATCATCGTAAATCAGAAAAACTTTTTTTATACCAAGTAAGGTGGCAATAAAAGGTACAGCCTGTCTAATAGTAACAAGATGCCGAAGCCTATGGACGTTTAAAATACCAGGGGCATCAGCCACGAGTTGCTGAAAATCTTTTGAGAAAACGTCTATAGAGACATCGCGTTAATGTAAGTCTTCAAAATTCCACCAAGTGCCTACAATCAACAGTATCAACATAAGTCTATAGAGAGTTGATATTACTTAAACCAAACCAAAAACTAAGTGTTTGAGGAAGATTATATATATAGATTATTATTGTTGTTACAATATTTGTTTGTTTCGGCGCGACATTTTAATTTTATATTTATGTTATTTTGATTATAGATTATTTTATAATAGGCATTTCAAGAACTTATTGACATGTATCTAGTTTCATATTACAATTAGGTGATTAAATTTTTTTACGCCAGAATATTTCGTGCCCAGTGTTATTTAAAATCTTTATGTATCACATATCTCTCTGAAACCACACAATACACACTCGTTTTTGTTTCTACAGGTGGATGATTTCCCTGCGGATGACAAGCAGTGCGATTGAAAAAGGCGACTATAGGTATTATATTAAACAATTCCTCTGATCATAACTATTGTATAATCGACAGAATACACAAAGATGGGCAGTCTATTTTCCTAATTCATTAGAATCCGCTACATAAGTCTAAGGATTTGGCGAAGATACTAATTGAGACATGAATCCTGAGGAAAAACCAGATCTGTCTTAGGTTAGGTTACACTTCTGGCGAAATATAATTTCTTGGGCGTGCTAGTTTCCTCATGATGTTATCCATCCCACCGTGCAGGTGATATTTATAATAGGGAATATGCATAATAATTTTTCGGGACTGAATTTAAAAGAGGAGATCGAGACAGGAAGATATCTCAAAGTATTTTTTTTCTACGATAATTAGTTTACGAGATAATGCTGTTTGAAAGTGGCATTTCATCACGTGACCTGAAAATGCTTCCTACTAAGAGACCGCGGTAGATGACGTAACAACCTATGAAAACTATGAAGAAATGTATGGATTTCATTTAAATATTAGTCGATTAACGCTTACAAGTTATAACCCATTAAGTATCACTCTACTGCAACCACCACACAACAACTCCATAGAAGCTTATTGGTGACCTCATTCAGTCACAGGAACAGAACAGGGTCTTGTTATTTGACTGCGGTTTTCTGTGAAGCCCCCGACGATCTGCTTTGATGCACCCTACATCTCTTACAATATATACTAAGGAGACTATTTAGTGGTAAAAAAACAAAAAGTTTTGTTTCTACGCTGTTCGCATATAATAACTACAAGGAATATGTGTATGCTGCTAGAAATAGCTTCAGTGGGTGTTGTTTTACTATTCTCTACAAAACTATATAAGTCTGATGGCGCATATCAAACCATAATTGAGTGAAATGTGTTGCGAATAATTCATATGTGTCACTTTTGTATGTAGAGCTAAGTGCAGGTCAGCTTGACACTTTGACTTTTCTACCGTTCTTATGACGTACGTAATAAGCGCTACAATCTAAATTCGAGTGTTAAGCGTGATCTACTCTTAGCTGTACCTTATGGTTGTTTATTGGTTGTAAGAATTGATGCCAAGCTTACACTTGGTATTGAGGCTTTGAATTTATAAACACTTTATAACTAATGTGCCAAACATGCGTACGCCCTGGCTGATGGTAAGCAATTGCCGTAGTCTTTGGATATTTGATACACCATGGCATGTCTTCCTGCCTTTCTTAAAAACAAGAAAAGAAGAGGTCACACGGTTATTATGTTCACATAGTAACTAATCTTTGACGTTAGTCCTCCTCCTCGCACATGTCTGGTAGAAAAGCAGCCTATGGAGCGTAGTTTTCAGCTAAGAAAGGATTTCCGAAAATTTCCACGAGATACCATGTCACGAGCAGACAAAGTTGCGGGCAACCTCTAGTATGGGAATGAACATCGAACATGCCAGAAATAAACAATAGAATCCCAGGCGATGTCTCATTCAAAATGTATACAATCGACCATGAATTCTTTAATGGACGAGACAATTGCAGGCACTTTGCGGTTTACTCTACTGAATACGGGGCGGTGGTGTCTATGAAATGATTACTTAGCAACTGGTATTATATCACCAATATTATGTCATCGTTTTGTATAATAAATGCTTAGTATAATAGAACATTATTTGCGATTAATAAGCATGATTTGATTATCGACCTTTTCCACACCAGCACTACTTCTGTTAAGAAATACTCGGCAGAGAGCTTTTTGCCTGTTAAAAAGTTAACAAGTTGTTAAAAGATAAGTTATAACGATGCGCTTTTAATTAGTTTTTTTTTTATTTTCCTAATTTAATTGCTCAAACGCGCGCCGGTCTGCATAATCACTATTTGACTACACATTGGTGGAGTCTTGTAAGTAGCGACAAAATTAACATTTTGCAATACATTATGTTTGTTAACCTGTTAGACTCCCTAATAAATAGATATATGCTTGAATAAGAATTACGTCCGCGAGCGCAATAACTTAGTTTAGAATTTTGTGGCATAATTTGGACGAGTTGACGAAATAAACTTTTTAATAAAATTTTCATAATCTTTTTTGCATTGTTTCCAAATATTTTTTTATACAATGTCGAGAGACATACATACGTTCCACCTGATTTAAAGCGGTTACAGAAGTCTATTAAATCTTGCAATACATTAAGTATCAAATTCGCGATACCACCTCTGCTGCTAACACAGCAACTCCTTCGAAGCTTACTGGTGACCTCACTTATACGCAGGAACACAACAACCCTCTAGGCAGATTTTATTTAGCTGCGGTATTCTGTGAAGTAGAGGCAGACCTCTAACGGGCTGCTTTGATGCGTCCTACCTCTTGAAATACCCAGACAAACAGATGTGTTCATGCACACAAATGTTTGTACTGTGTGGGAATCGAACCCACGAGCGGTGGTGTCAAAGTAGCGTTTATAACCACTGCGCCACCGAGCTGGTTCTAACAACGATAGTTTGCTTGCCAGCCCTACGTGAATACCTACTATTAATGTCGCGGTTAGCATAATCATCGAATCATTATGATAAAGTGCACGATCTCGTGCTAATTGAATTTAAGTATTTATAAATTAATTTCTTACAACTTTTGAGGTTCAATTTATATTTATATATATGGGATATTTGATTAGAAATGTCGTCGTTGTCGACTTTCGTATTGTTTCAAAAGTTAAAGACGCCTATCAAAGCATTAGTGTGGTTTTAATGTTAACTCCTACGAATAAATAATAAGGTTAACTCACATAAATCAGCAATAATATTGACTTCAGAATTTGATAGACGCCAGACGGGTCTATAATATCAGAAGTTATGAGTGATTCATTTTGTATTAACAAAAATTTCTACTCAAATTTCAATTGAGTCACTGATAATATTTCGGTCGAAATACAAAGTAAAGTTGAATAAATTAGTGTAGGTGTAATTTTTTACTCTATATATGTTTCGCTTGTATTTGTAATACAGTGAAAATAAATATATATACAGGTATCTTACAAATCATCGCAACAAAATGACAACTCTCTAGAGGGTTGTAGTATTCCTGCGAATGAGTGGGGTTACAAGTTGGCTATTGAAAAATAGTTTGAGCCGAGGGGTGCCAACAAACGCGAGTGATACTTATTGTATTTGTAAGCACTCATAGGTTATGGTAACTTTTTATATTAGGTAACTTGTACCATTGCTCCCATTCCGACGGGTTGGTCGGGCTAAGGGGGAATAATTTGAAACATCTACATGCTTAGAAGAACTTTATTTTTATCATTGCTGCTAATGATAATTATGAGATCGAAGATTTCTGCATTATCACTCATGTATCTATTGACCAAATGCTCGAAACAGATGGCTGCGTGCTCAAACTGGTAGGCATGTCTGCCTCGTTCAGGCGCCTCGGTGCCTATAAGGCGAAGTAACTCCGATTCCTCGCCATCCTTATTTGGTTGTATGATTCAACGTTGTCTACCATATTGCTGTCAATGTCTTAATTTGTATGCGAGCCCTACAAATAATAAAAAAAAACATTCATTCAGTGTATGACAGTCCAATATGGAACAAGGTCGTGATGCCGACTGTTTATCATTTTAATCAACACTTAATTATGGTCCGTCTACTCATCGATCTTGATGAGGACGACCACGGCACCTGTCCACGTAATTAACATGATGTTTAGACCACTAGAATTACATACATTTGCATATTATCTGTCTGTTATATCTCCGAGTAACATCCATAAGTCGCGGATGCCTGTAAATAAATCAAATTGTATTCGACCTCCTCACTGAGATTAGCATACACAAATTTCCTCGAGATAACTAAATAATCCATACTAATCCACGTTCTAATCTAATATTGCCATTAAATATGGTAGCGACTCCCATTAGCAGCGAGCGAAATTAATGTATTCTACTTACCTATAAGAAATACTATGTGAAGCTTGATAACATCTTCAATTATTTATTTGACACTCCCGTTTCCTCATGGTGTCTCAGCTAGAATAATTTGATCTCTGATGCTGTTGTTAAAGTGTTGTTATGTGGATCTCATGTGGACGAGTATACGGCGAGTTCGGTTGCGAATAAGAACGTTGAGCGGTCCATTTGCGGAAATTGTTGTTTAATTGGGAGTCGCCCACATTGCCGTGCATGGACCGGTTCGCGGGATGCACGCGATCGAACCCTGCCGGTGAAGATTGTCTCGTTACAATTAGTGCAACAATAACGGAACAGAAGCAATACAAATCGGCTGGGTTACTATGTGAGGTTCATGATCGTTGCCAGTATAACCCGTTTAAGACCGAGACTTTGAACTGGGGAACTGTAAAATGATAATAAATCGAATAAATTGAAGCATCCAACTTTTTAAACATGATTTTATTCGATACGTGTTAAACGCGTTTTGTTGTTCAAAACACAAAAGCGTGATATATATAATGTTTGTTTGACAAATATTCCCTATTTCCATTTTACATCGGTGCCTATACAAGATAAGCGATGCAGCGCTTATCTTCACTAGTACCCATACTTTCACCGCTTATCTCGGCTTTTATTAATTTATCGAAGTCTATCTTAGACTTATTGCTAGAATATAAAATATTTACTGTGGTTTACAGTTACTGCTTTGTGTGGTGTTTGTTTCCATTATAAAATGAGAACTTCGATATAATAGTAACAGCGTAAGTCAAAATAAAATCATAAGTTAAGCACCCAGTACCCTTGTACTTTAGAAAGTACGTTACGCCGTCGGTCCCGATTGTTGTCGGCAGACGACTGTTTAGCTAAGTAAGTGCCTCAAAGCGGCTTGAAAATACTTCATTCTATCTGTGCGGTTCCAGAGAAGTTTTCTTTTGAGAACTCTCAAGTTGTGGACTGGGACTACAGCATGGGGTTCTTCGAGAAAGGCGTGAAGAGGTTTTTAGAGGGTTGGCAACGCATGTCTGACACCCCTGGTGCTGCAAATGTCCATAGGCTACGGTGACGGTTTACCATCAGGCAGGCCGTATGCTTGTTTGCTACCTTTAGTAGTATAAACAAATTCCACATTTGAGCAGCGTGGTAGAGTACGCTCAATAAATCCATTCAGTGGAAGCTTTGTTGGTCATGGTCGGGTCATTTTTAACAAAGTTAGGGAGCAACAAAGTAGTCCGTCTGAGGAAGTACCTCCACCTCACAGAAAACCGCAGTCAAATAAAGATATTATTTGACTGGAGGGTTGTTGTGTTCCTGCGACTGAGAGGCAGCAGAGGTGGCATCGCGCGTGTATTAATATATATCATATACTTAATGTATACCAAGCGTACATAGGCTACGGTAACAGCTTTACACCAGGTGGTTCGTATGTTTGTATGCCTGACGTTGTACATAAAAAAGTAGACCTATCCCAGTAATGGAATGAATACATGGTACCCCTGTTGCAAAAAGATGTGTGGAATGTCAGAATGTAAAGCCGACAACATGACGAATGGCGTGCACAGACAGGCAGGACTATATAGACTAATTCCTCTTACCACTTACCACAAACTAATAAGCCACTTGACTCTGCACGAAGTCATCCCGCTCTCACAATAGGGCTGTGTTTTAGCACCTAAATATCCAGATTCCAGCCTACTGAGCAATGGGAGAATATTTTAATCAATAACGCAGTAGTGTCGTGATGTTCATTTGTGAACTAGCCAAAAAGAGCTGCGCGTTCTACTTTTTTATACAACGTCGGAAGGAATACAAGCATGCGGCCCACCTGATGTAAAGCGGTAACCATAGCATACAAACGCTTGCAATACAGTAAGTATCACTCGCGCGTATTGAGCTGCTTCGTAATATCGGTCTCATCGGTTCTCCATGCCACCTTTGACATACGTAGTAGTTTTATTGTAGTCATATACAGACGGTAGTCAAAAGGTGGAGCTACTGGCAATGATTTTATATCGAATATGTGAAAGCTATTATGCAAATACATGGACGTTATATCGTCGCGGCGCGGCGCCTCGTAGGAATCGCTGCACGTATAAACACAAGCTCTAATAAAATATAACATTATATTGAAATTATTCCAATATATTGACCTGTGGGTCACCGTTAGATTTCTATAATCGGTCGACATTTCCTATGATAATATATATATAATGGTCTTAATAAATTTACTGTGACTAAAACACGAGATATGAAAAGCTTCTCAAAAATCTCAAATGCTAATAGCTGGGTCTTATACCCATTAAATGGTCTGTGGACGGATTGATAAGCCTGATTAGTTATATGTTATACATTTAATCCTTATTTACGTTAATAATGTGATTTATTGCCTAATAGGTGGCAAATTATCAAATTATAGGCTCAATAAAACAAATTTATAAAGCTAATCAGGAGAATATAGTGCGTCTCAAATTACTTTTGTATATGGAATGTTAAATAAAAGGTATATAGGCAAAGTGTCTATGCTTTTTTCTGTAAATTTTTAAATTGAAACATTATCTTTGTTAATTTTATTTTTCATGGATGAGAAGAGGTGTGTAAGGATCGAGTTTTATGGCGCTCTCTGCCGAGTTCTCTGTCTACCCTGCAAGAGATTTGGTGTGAAGTTATAGATAGATCTATGTTATAAAATTATCCGCTTCTAATTTTTTTATTACATAAATATTAAATAAAAAAAAACACATTTGAAGTCTAATACATATTTAAACACAACAAAATGTAAAGACGTTGTACGAAGGCAGCTCTTTACGAACCGTCATCATCTCAGCCCGTGTTGGTCCACTGCTCTATCCATAGGCCTCCCCTTTAGAGTGCCATTCGTCTCGATCCTGTGCCTCCCGCATCCATCGATTCGCTAGAAACCTATAGCTATATCGCTCCTTCTAGTGGGGGTCGTCCCACACTGCGCGCACCAGTACTGGGACGATATTATTCGAAAACCTTTTTTCCCCAGCGGTTGTCGGATCTACGAACTATATGGCCGGTCCACTGGCACTTCAGCATACTTATACTTTAGGCTATGTCGGTTACTTTAGTTTTACTGCGGATATCCTCATTTCTGAGTCTATCACGCAGAGAAGCCCCGAATGTCTTTCTCTTTCCATAGCACGCTGAGCGACCTTGAGCTTCCCCATACGGCCCGCAGTGAAGGGCCACGTCTCAGATCCGTATGTCATCACTGGCAGTGTTGCCAGTGATGACATACGGATCTGAGACGTGGCATTGTTCGAAGGAAGACTTGCTCTTCAGGCGTTGAGGTATTTTGGATGAGAATATGTGTCGAAGTTTCCCGAACGCTGCCCAGCTGAGTTGGATCCGTCTGTTGATCTGACCTGACCTAGGTAGACATATTTCTCAACAACTTAGAGAGCTTAGTGCTTCCAACATGGACATTCGACATGATCTTAGTCTTGTCCATGTTCATCTTGAGACCTACCTGTTTGGAAACACTATTGATGTCATTGAGCATAGCACTAAGTTCGTCCAGCGACTTCACCATGAATACTACGAGTATATCGTCGGCAAATCGAAGGTGAGTGATGTATTCGCCATTGACGTTCATATCGTATCCTTTCCAATCCAAGAGCTTGAAGACATCTTCCAATGCTGCAGTAAAGAATTTCGGGGATATCATATCACCGTCTTACTGGGGATATAACCTTGCCGACTTACTGGCAAGCTTATACATCCGAAGAAATACAACAGTCATACAGGGAGGTCTTCTTTGGCTGTGGTCTTCTGTTGAGGTACTTCCTCAGTTGTAGGAAGTGCTAAGGAATAGGAGTGCATTATTGCACCCTAACCTCTCTTTCGCCAGAGCCTCGTTAGTTAATTCATCAGTTCGTCCATTGCTGAACATGGATCTCCGCCCTAGAGAGCCATTTGCCTCGATCCTGTGCTACCTGCATCCATCGACTCCCTACAAACCTCTTGAGGTTGTCGCTTCATCAAATCAGTGGTCGTCCCACCTTGCGTGTACCAGTACAGGGACGCCATTCGAGAACCTTTCTTACCCAGCCGTTGTCAGTTCTATATTGCCAGCCACTTCAGTTTGCTTATCCTTTGGGCTATGTGGCTATGTCGGTTACCGTAGTTCTACTGCGGATTTCCTCATTTCTGGGTATATCACGCAGAGTTAGTTAATCAGCAGACTACATATAATATATAATTAATAATAATTATATATATAATAATTCATATACAAATATGAGGTACTTAAATTTTTTTGTTATGTTAGTTGCGTTACAAACGTTACACGCTAATTTGATTAGGTCGCAATTCATATAATTAAATAAAAAATACGTACGTCAGGGAATGAATTAAAAAATTGTAATTACCACTGAGAAAATATTGTATAAAGAAGTTTTGACTTGGCAACATGGCAGTCATTGTGAGGCTCGTGACAGAGTATATTGATTGCCTATTAGTTACAGCTTTTTTGCCGTCGTCACAGCCAACGATTTACCAAATTTTAGGGAAATTCATATCGCGGTTATCGACCTTTAGCTCAATGTCACGTATAAAAAACCTATAAATATTTATACATTGTAGTCGTGCAGCTATGCTTTTGGAAACGACTTTATGTAAGAATTTATGACATAGTAACAAAAGAACATCTATAATAATAGTACAGACCTCTCATCATTTATGTGACCACGCAGTGATCTTATTTATTTATTTCCTAGCGTTATTCCATTTCCTACTCCATTAGGATTTATAGGATTTTGACATGGAGCAACTGCCGTCCGACCTCGACAACCTAGATTAGGTCACATGTCTATCGAAATATAATTTATTGGACGTGTAGATTTCCTCACGATGTTTTCCTTCACCGTCGAGCAAGTGACAATTACAAATATGTACATAAATCCGAAGTCACTTTTTTAATTGGGCTCGACCAAGTACATTTAAAAAATTGTTAATTAATACTTTGTCCCTTTCAAGACCCACTTAACATTTGGATACTGGATGAATATTTTTGAGTTATTATCAGTAAATGTCTTTCTATTGTAATTCATTCCTTTTCACGCATAGCTTAGAATCATTTTTTACAAAGTTGAAATGTGTCATAGTAACATGTGGAAGACGATGTTGGTGTCAAATTTATTATATATATTAATTTAGTTCCTACATTTAACCTATTGTGTAATTTGTCACTGTTTGTTTTCCTTAATAAATAAAAAAAAAAAAAACACGAATTTGGTGATACATGCCAGGTATCAACTGGACCCCTGGGACATGTATTGATCATATTTCATTTTAGTTCAATCTATGGATAAAACGATGTCTTAGTTGAGATATTGTAATGCTTTATCCGTTAAAATCTTCATAGAAATCCCAGTTCCTTAAATTACAAAAAAATCTAATTAAAATAAGTAATAAACGAACGTAAACAAACCAAATTTATTAAAATCTTGTATTGAAACCTTGCAGCTATTACCATTTTTGTATTATGAAGTGGCCCTAACTACCATGTTCATTTCTTTCTGGGACTTAGCTAACGCTGGTCACTAACAGCTATCTGCTAGAATTATCTAAGCAGTTAATTATATTATACTAATTTTATAAATACTCAGAATCTAACTAATAAACTCTAGGAGTGCCGTCTCAGTGCAGTCATTGAAATATAAAACCTCAATATCAACGTATTGGGTATGTATCTACTTTTGAGCTTACCAGCATAAATCTAATAGTTATTTCTTTACAGCTCCGGTGTTACATTTCCTTACATTGTTACATATTATCTAGTTACCGTCTACGATAGAAATACATTGCGTGTTTACGTTATAATATTATGTAGATTTAACTATTACAGCCTTCTTTGTAACTGTCGATTACCTACACATTTTTTGTTAATGTTACTTATATAACGGATCTTCAATCCAAATTTAATTACGAATACTAATAGGAACAACCATAATTATTAGGTTAACTGATTTCGATTAGCGAAGTGGTGTTATGTTTTATATTTATTTTGATATAAGTACTAATTATAACCTTGCAAAAATATTCCTTGTAACTTAACCGACTTGGCCTCACCAGGCCAAGTCGGTTAAGTTACAAGGAATATTTTTGCATAGACATACAGCCAGACAGCATAAGCTAGCACAGATTTTAATAGATTTTAATTTTTAGATTTTAATGAAATTAGATTAGAATCAGAACTAATCTAATTTCATTAAAATTCTATAGGTGTCTGGCTGTATGCCTATTTATTTACCTTTCTGCCTTTTTCTTTCTCTCGATTGCCCCGCTTTGAATGCCAGCTGGCTTCTTAGACGCTTAGCTTTTACTCTCCGTGGCTAGCACGTGGCTAGAAGGCGGGAATGCAATCGGGAGGCAAGGCGGTGCCAGTTCAAGTAATAGTTGTCGCGTTTTCAAGTAATAAATCGTTGTCGGTATTTACCTCTTTTTATTTTTTTTCCACTAGTAAATACCGGCCCATCTGCTCCAGGGGCACTAACCCCTGCGACAGTATCTTATCATGAACGGGGTAACGCTAAGAAGAACAAGTTGTCTTAGTTGAGACAATTTTTTTATTAATTATAGTTTAAGAAGCAAATAGATGAGTCCAGGCTAAAAAATGTTGGTTTATAATTTCTTATATATGTACGAAACCTTTTGAATAGTAAAAAGTTAAATAACTTCATGAAGAAAACGCCAGAAAACAATGATGTGAAAGAGAACGAATACAATAAAGTTAGTATATGTATCCTAATCCTCTAGATTTGCTGGAATCCGCTATATAGAATCCGCCTAAGCCTAAAGACTAAGCGAAGATATCGATTTTCACATGACAAGCGACTACCCTAATGGTAGTCGCTTCATCCTCTATATGCCAAAGGGAAAACCAGAAACTTTCTTAAGTTACGTTATACGACATTCGAAATAAATTTTTTTTGGACGTGCGGGTTTCGTCACGATGTTTTACTTCATCGTCGAGCAAGTGATAATTAAAAATATGTACATAAATTCGAAAACACGAATATAGTGGTACATGTCCATACTGGATTGGAACCAGGACCAGTCGGTTAATAGCTTTATTCATTGGGCAATTGTCGCTCTTAAATCAAATTATATATCATATTATATATTTTAAAATTATCAAAATCGAATAATCAACAGCGATGTAACAGGGGTATGACATGAAAGTTAATGATATGTTTATAACTTTTCATTTTTCAAGAGTGTGTTTAAAAGAGACTGTCGGAGTTAAATAATTGGGAGCCCTAAGAAATTACGAAGATTTTTAAAAAAGACTTATGACATTAAATACATGAAAATAGCTATGAGTGTTAAAGAAGCTAGTGCGATGAGTAACGACCGAGTCGTGTGGCCCTCTGTTCTCTCTACCTACTAATCTGAAACATGGCGTGAAGATGGATAGTTTTTCTTTTTAATGTGGCTAGCCAAAATATCTTCATTGCGCCTGATGGAAAGCGTCAATGAACACCAGATGAGAGAACAGCCATCACAGTGATTAACGCTGTGCCCCCCTTGACGGCCCGCTAGGGTGCCTCTTCACACCTCGTCTGAAAAACCTGGGATTATAGGAAGTGGGGAGCACATGCGTCGGAAGCGAATTCCACATTTTGATTGTCCGACAGAGAAATGAGTCGCGTAATTTCTTAGTAAGGAAGGTAAACAATCCAACTCTATTTGGATGTGTTCAGTCCAGCGTGAGTGTTCCGGAGGAGGAAGGGAGAAGGAGCCTACTTCTACTTCGGCCTGTCTTGCCGCAGGTCGTCCAACATATCACGCATGAACTGTACTATCATCTGCATAGCAATTAATGTTTCCAAGTGATAACGTGTCATTGATATGCAGTAAATAAAGAGTGGGCGACATGACTGATCCCTGCCCAACTCCGGTGTTCACATGCAGAAACTGCGATATAGGCCATGCTGCGTCCATGGAGAAAAGCAGCAGTCCAAACGCATAATCGAGGAGGTAAACCGTATTCTGGAAGCTCAGAGAGAAGCGCACGATGCCAAACCCAATCAAAAGCTTTGGCAATATCCCACAGAAACATTATACAAACAGGCAAATGTCTTGTCTGTTAGGAAACTACATATTTTAGTTAGCCTTACTAGATACCACCGATTATCCGTCCCTTTCATCCCTCTAACTAAAAAACGTATACAACGATGTCCAATTCCTAGAGTTGAAACCAGATTTGCACAAAGATTCTTCGACTATATTGCTCCATTTTTGTATAACATTTTTTTATTGACAGACAAAAATATTAGGACCCTTAGGGCCAATTCATTCAAAAAAGTTCTTCTCGCATGGCTAGCTGGAAAGACCTATGATGAGACTGAAGAATTATTTAATATATTGAGCTAAATCACTATACTTGTTACCCCAATTATATACCTAAAACATACATAACACTCAAATCCACCTACTCACACAAGCACCCACAAACCCACACACATACACACACACACACACACTACACACACAAACACTACACACACACACTCATACATAGACAGAGAAAGATATAGACAACATTCACAGCATAGAAAATTACATATTATATTATTAGTTTGCAATAAAACTTTCAAACTTTTCGCTTTATATAAAAGACACAACTAAGATTTATATAACTGTTCACTATTTACAATTTAGTAAGTAAACTGTAATGCTAAGTCCATTGAAGAGCCTGACTCCCATAACACAGGGAAACCTAAAGTGGGAGCCAGTGCAACAGAAATTGTAACATTCTTGCTAAATAAATTATTATTATTAATTATTATCTTTCTACTCACGGGTATTAATCCCGGTCATTTGATAGGCTTGCGCGGGGATAAAGATCCAACGCGTAGAGGCCCCTTAGAAAAGATTGTATGTAATGTTGTACACCTGCCGTGATCCGCTCCAGGGGATATCAATGGGTCAATATACCAATGAACAGGCCACGGCAGGTATTGGGACTATTGGAAATATGTCGGGAAAAAGTGGGCTATTAAAGTGAGATTTGGACGTATTATTAGAACCGGGCTATTGCAGAAGAGGGACGGACATTATTATTATGATTATTATATAGGCTGATTGCCAAAGATTCGCCGTGCTTGTACATAGCTTCACCCCACAAGTTAGTTACGTATGCTAGAAGATCAACCGTAGACCGATTTGATCTGAAACCGTATTGGCGAACGTTAATTAACGAGTGATCTTCCAGGTAGCAGATTAATTAAGTATTTATAATGCGCTCAAATATCTTGCAGAGAGTGGAGATAACAGCTATGGGTTTGTAGTTTGTAGGGTCAGACCGATCACCTTTTTTGGGGACCGGTTGAATGTTCGCTTCTGTCCAGGTGGCCGGCACCATTCCCAAGGCGTTGCGATTTTCGACATTCTATAGAGGCGCTAACAGGAGCAAATTTAGGGGGATAGTTCCTATATACCACGGCCGGGTTACCGTCAGGGCCACTAGCCTTTCGCACATCGAGTGATTGAAGCGCTGCGCGGACATCACGTTGCCTAATGTGTATGTGGCATCGTTGTCCCACAATCAGCAATTTGGGGTGGTTGTGCACCACAATCATCGATACCCTAATTGGCCACGAAGAGATCAGCGAGAAGATTGGCTTTCTCCTGCGCCTGGTGGGCGACTGTCCTGTTCGGATATCGTAATGGTGGGGTAGCTCAGAATGACAGAAATTGGATTGCACAGATTCAGATTTGGACAAGCGCCAGTAGCCACGACTGCCCGTAGGATGGGATACAAGTTCCCGACCAATCCACGCAACCCGCAAAGTTATGAAGTAAAACTTTTGAATAAAAAAGTAAAGTAGATTTAATTGAAGTTGACGCCAGTAAAGATCAAAGCTAAGATATGAGTAGGCGTCTGTCGACTCATCAAAGTTCATTTCACGTTTTTATTTAAAAGCTTTCATTCGAATCCATGAATTTTGGATATCTAACTTTGGCTTAAGTTATCTACCTGCCGGTAGGTACCTTATCGACCATCTCCAATCTCCAAAATCCAAATCTCATGAATTGCATTTGCAAACATTTATAAAATATAAAAATTTATAAAATTTATAAAATAGGGGCACTTTTTCTTCTTCCTAACGGTATTCCGTTTCCTAATCCATTATGGTTGGCGCGGTCCGCTACCTAAGACTAAGGATTTGACGAAAATACTGATTTTTACACGGAGCGTCCATTGTCATACCGCCACATCCCAGAGGGAATTCCAAATCTTTCTTAGATTAGGTGCCACGTCTTGGAAGGAAAATAGATTTAATCAACTATTTATTTTCTATTTATAGTAAGCCAAGTGTAAATAATTGTTGAAATAGTGTTGTAGGTACATTGTTATGTAAATTTAAATTCACAGAATAATTTCATAACTATATATCTACCTACAAAATTATTTTAACGTTCATTGTTGTTGTTTATTTAGGAATTGTTAGAAATTACACAATCTGCACATAATATGAAAATAAAATGAATCTATTATTTCTTACGTTTTCTTCATCATTTCTGGGTCATTCTTATATCCACCACATCAACCCTTACCCATCCAACTGCAGGGATACGGGTCTCCCTTGAACCGAAGGGGTTTAGAGCATACCTACTCCACCACGCTGCTCAAATGCGGATTGGTGCAGGCAAGTGTTTTCAAGCCACCACTGACTTAGCTTAACGACTGTCATCTATCGATAACAGCCGGGACCGACGGCAACGGAAAAACTTGAGATAGATAAGACCATCCATAGGCAGGCTGCGGCCGACGTTGCTTAACCTGCGTATTCGGTTAGAATGACACGCGGAACAACACCATCAAGCTCATCCTTATATAAACAGCTTTAATGAAACCATGCTAGTGTGCTTTTAGCCAAATAACCTGAGCTCAAACTAGATTCTAGTCATATGCTAGGTCAGATAAATTGACAACCTACCACACTTAATTGTAGGCGTATCACATCAATGATTATTTCTTCATTAACAATGATTCACGACAATTCTTACAATAACAATAAATTTGAAAGACGACAACCTTCAATTAAATTAATTGGGGGAGTAAACATATATTCCCGCTTTTTTCATCGTCAAGAAATTCAATATATTTTGAAGGTATTTTTAATGTGTTTTTCCGGTATACTATTTATCACTGTTTCTTGTAACAACAATATTTTTATCGGCTTCGCCAAAGGAGATGGATTATCTTTGGGGCTTTTGAACCCCTGATTGTACATCTACGAAATAGTACGTTAAATTCTTATATGATTTATTACAAATGAGTACCTCAGACCAAATATTTGGTCTGAGATGAGTACATACTGAAGCGTTTATTGTAACCCTAGTAAACATTATCACATAAAAAAGGAAATTATCGACATTGGTATTACTCAAATCCAAATCAGTCGCCATTTCTTCCAACTAAAAATATTGTTAACAATTCAGTTCTAATTCTAAATGAGTTGTAAATTTGTGATACCTAAGTATTTAAGAGTCATTTATATGAAGTGAGGTTAGTAAATCATTTTGTTAATATGTATATTCATTTTAGTACGACACTATTTTATTTGTTCATTTGAGGTTAGAAATGTGAATAATACCTCAATGAAGAGATAATTATGGCGTTATCGTGAAACATGTATGTGTGAACAAGACCAGAGCATTACATTTTTGTCTCTATTTGCGTATATGGTTCTGGTATCTGACACCAAAAGTTTTTGTTGTCAAGGAGTTTTGTTGATAAAAGTGTAAGACCTGTATATTTCTTCCAATTGTAACCTAGAAATTATCTCAAAATGTGCATTGAACTCGCTGTCGGTGAATTGCTGTATAATTGTTTGTAAAAGCCGTAGGGAATGAAATCTATAACCGGTAAGTAAGCTTGATTCTTGCAATCTAATGATGTGTGTTCTATTTATTCATTAGATTATTAATTTTAATACATATTTATAGTCAATAATATGCAATCTCGATAACCTATATTAACACATAAATACACGTCTTTTTTTGGTATTAACCGATTGAATAGGTAATTTATAAACACTACTTTGTCAGCATTATTATTGTCATATGTAAATAGTCGGATAATAACATGTGAGGGTACCAATACTTGACTTAATTTACCACATTTAACGTATCGCCCACCTATTGTTTCAGGTTTAGCAACAAACCATTTTTGATAGACTGAGCATATAGGTCGTTTAAATGACTATACAACTAGCTACCCTCGGATCTGATCAAGACATTTTGAATGTACTTGCTTTCAAGTGAAGACATTTTATCCACGTAAGTTTAATTAAAAATAATAAAGTTCTTAAACATATATAACTAGCTTATGCCCGCGGCTTCGCACTCGTAGATTTTGGAATTTCGGCAGTTTTACTTATTTTTATTTGAATTCTTATTTTTTAGTACAGTCGACATTAAATAGTTAGTAAAAGTATCAAATATCCTTATTTGTGTAGTAATAAAGATATATATAAACAGATATACAATGCAAAAGTGCAAGACCGAGACTAACCTACCATGACCAAATTGGTCGCATGAAAAGAGCTATGAATGTGAAAGAAGCGAGTGAAGTGTGTAAGGACCGCGTCTTATGGCGCTCGGTTCTCTTTGCCTACCCCGCAAGGGACCTGGCGTGAAGATATACATACATACAATAAAGATATATCACGATCTGTTCGGTTTTCATTAACTATTTGATACTGGCTGTATACACTCAAATCACCTCTTTATACTCAACATTGCCTATTTTCAAAACATAAAAATTACAAACCACTAACTTGAAAAATATCTGCCAGGGTTGAAATTTAAAAATACTTTCTTATCTCTTATGTGCATTACAAAAGGAACCTCTTGATGAGTCAGTGAATTAGACAGGAACTCCATTTCTATTAATGTAGATTAGCGTCTCGTTCTAACACAATTTCAACCCACTTTTCACCTCGCCTCACCTTGCTAAGTGTGGAATTTTTTAAAACGTTGAAACCATTTTTTTGGGGTCTAATAGAGTATCTGTACAAAGTTTCAAGTCACTAACTTCAAAAAGCTTTCTGTTCCATACAAATGTCAACCCCCTTTACAGTCCCCTAATGGTGGAATTTTGAAAAACACTGAAATTACTTTTTTGACGTATTGATTGAAAGCATATTTACAATGTCTAAAGTAGCTCACTTTAAAAAAATCAATTTCTTAACAGTTCAACTTATAATTCAAGAAATAATTTTGACCCCTATTACACACTTTAACGGGTGGAATTTTTGAAACCGCAGAAATCATTTTAAAAAAATCTAATAGGGAGTATCTGTACAAAGTTTCAAGTTACTAACTTCAGAACATATTTCTATTCCATACAAAGCGTTAACCGCCTTTTCAGTCCCCTAAGGAAGGAATATTGAAAAAAGCTAAAATTACTTTTTTGACGTCTTGATTGAGAGTGTATCTACAAAGTCTAAAGCAGCTCACTTTAAAAGAAAACAATTTCTTAACAATTCAACTTTTAGTTAACGAAATAATTTTGACCCCCATTACACCCTTTAAGGGGAGGAATTTTTGAAAACGCTGAAATTACTTTTTTTCGAATCTAATTGAGAGTATCCGTACAAAGCCTAAAGCAGGCCACTTTAAAAAAATCTATTTATTGACAATTCTACTTTTAGTTCAAGAAATACTTCTGACCCCCATTACATCCTCTAAGGGGTGGAATTTTTGAAAACGCTGAAATTACTTTTTTGTATTCTAATAGAGAGAACCTGTACAAAGTTTCAAGTCACTAACTTGAAAAAATATTTCTGCTCCATACAAACTGTCAAACCCCATTTCACCTTTGTAGGGATTGAATTTCTTAAAATCCTTTCTTATCTCTCGTGATAATTATAAAAGTAACGTCTTTGCAAAATTTCAGCTTTCTAGGTTCAAGGATTTGGCCTCGGCGTTGATGAGTCAGTGAATTAGTCAGGAACTCCATTTTCAGGAACACCGTTCCTATATGAATTCTATATGTTTATCTATGCGTTTGTCTGTCGCTTTTTTTCGAATATTCGAATTTTGACTTCAGATTTTTTTGGATTCTAATAGAGAGTATCTCTACAAAGTTTCAAGTCACTAACTTCAAAAAACATTTCTGCTCCATACAAACTGTCAACCTCTTTTCAGCCCCCTAAAGGTGGAATTTTGAAAAACACTGAAATTACTTTTTTGACGTCTTGATTGAGATTATATTTACAAAGTATAAAGCAGCACTTTAAATAAGAACAATTTCTTAACAATTCTACTTTAAGTTCAAGAAATACTTTTGACCCTCCATTACACCCTTTAAGGGGAGGATTTTTGAAAACGCAGAAACTACTTTTTTGTATTCTAATAGAGAGTATCTCTACGAAGTTTCAAGTCACTAACTTCAAAAAATATTTCTGCTCCATACAAACTGCAACCCCCTTTTGAGCCCCCTAAAGGTGGAATTTTGAAAAACGCTGAAATTACTTTTTTGACGTTTTGATTGAGAGTATATTTGTCAAGTATAAAGCACCTCACTTTAAATAAAAACAATTTCTTAACAATTCAACTTTTAGTTCAAGAAATACTTTTGACCCCCATTACTTTCTTTAAGGGGTGGAATTTATGAAAACGCTGAAATTCCTTTTTTTGGAATCTAATTGAGAGTATCCGTACAAAGCCTAAAGCAGGCCACTTTAAAAAAATCTATTTATTGACAATTCTACTTTTAGTTCAAGAAATACTTCTGACCCCCATTACATCCTCTAAGGGGTGGAATTTTTGAAAACGCTGAAATTACTTTTTTGTTTTCTAATAGAGAGTACCTGTACAAAGTTTAAAGTCACTAACTTCAAAACATATTTCTGCTCCATACAAACTGTCAAACCCCTTTTCACCTTTTTAGGGATTGAATTTCTTAAAATCCTTTCTTATCTCTCGTGAGAATTATAAAAGTAACGTCTTTGCAAAATTTCAGCTTTCTAGGTTCAAGGATTTGGCCTCGGCGTTGATGAGTCAGTGAATTAGTCAGGAACTCCATTTTCAGGAACACCGTTCCTATATAAATTCTATATATTTATCTATGACTTTGTCTGTCGCTGTTTTTCGAATATTCGAATTTTGACTTCAGATTCGGATTCAGCATAAAAAAGTAGAATAGGAATGTTCAGGAACGCCGTTCCTACCTCTTGAGGAACATGATCAAAATGGCCGACGTTTAAAACGAAACGAAAACGCGCGAACGGTTCGCGCGCTTTTGCAGAATCAAGAGGTCAACTCTGAGAGAAAGGGAGAATTAATGCAAACGGCGGCAAGTGACGACGTCTTGGGACTGTCCTCTCGTTTCGTATTTTCCTGAACATTGATTACAAGTGTTGATTTAAATTATAGTGTGATATGATTTTGACGAGCTCGGTGGCTCAGTCGTGAATGACGCGACTTTGATACCATCGCTCGTGGGTTCGATTCCCACATAAGGCAAACATTTGTGTGCATGAATGTCCGTTTGTCTAGGTCTGGATGTTTTAAGAGGGGTAGGGCGCATTAAAACAGCCCGTCTGGGGAAGTACCTCCACCTCACAGAAAACCGTAGCCAAATAACAACTCCCTAGAGGGTTGTTGTGTTCCTGCGTGTGAGTGAGGTCACCAGTAGGCTTCCAAGGAGTTACTGTGTAAGCAGCAGAGGAGGCATCGCGCGCAGGTGGGCCGTATCCTTGTATGCCTCCCGACGTAGTATAAAAAAAAATACGAATTGCATTAGATTTCTCATTGCACAACTACCCAACATACGCCCGCATAATATCAGATAGACCGAAAAATTATACGAATGCAACATCAGAAGTTAGATCAAATAGTGCCAACGAGAATACAAAAAAGACTCATAGTAGCAGTATTGATAATAATGACTCACAGTGACGGTTATTGTTCAAAAATCGAAACCTCCAGATCGCCCTGAGCACTCTGAGCGTCAAGTTAAGCAACGTGGTTCTGCCAGAATTCAATCCCGACATATACGAGATGTGTGTACGGTCATGGTGCTCAACTACGGAATTGTTTCGATGGAGGATTGATGGAAGGTGGCCAACTCGTTATGATATTGAGCAAAGCTAGCGTAGCTAGGTATGACATAGGCTAGCGAAGACCATACATCATGGATTTGATTCGGCGGTCGGAAACGAATGGAATGGAAAAAAAATAAGTATGCAGCGACAGTGTTTTGCTAAGAGCTATTGTCATAGCTGTTTTAAACCGCGAACATTGTACCTGGAATTTTATGTGATTGATTGTTTTGGACGGTTGGAGTGAGACGGTAATGGTCAAGCAATGAGATTATCTATTTTGATATGCTTTAATGGAACGCGTAATACATTCAATGGTACTTGGACTCGGTAATCTTCAAATGGCCAAAGTTGTTTTGTGTACAAAATTTAGTACAAAATTTTGAATGTTTGTTTTTGATTGTACAGTTAGTAGCGCTTCACGCTTGACAGTTTTGTCCGATTTCAATTCTTATTAAGCAAAGTGACGGGGTGGACGTGCACTTGGCTATACAAGTAAACGATAATACAGCAGAATGACTTGATTATTTGGAAAAAAAGGTTAGAATGAACGTACATGTTGTCAATCCTGCGCCGATTAGCCGAACGACATGTGGTGTGGTAATTTATTGCAGTGTACACACAAGGACGTGCGTCTAGTAGGATGGCCGTGTCGCATCCGGTCATGAGTATGGATATTTAAAACGAAACGAGCTTGGTTGGGAAGTGTTAATGCATCCACTAGATTATCACGTCACTTCCGGATTCATTAGGTAGTGTTAGGTTAACGTCAAGAGAGAACTGGCAAAACTATTTATCGCAGTTTTTTGATCATGAATCCCAAAATGACATATATATGTCGCATCCGGTCATGAGTATGGATGTTTAAAACGAAACGAAAGCGCGGGAATGGTGGCGCGCTCGGACTGCCCTCACATTTGTATTTTCCTGAACATTAATTACAAGTGTTGATTTAAAATTATAGTGTGATACGAATTGCATTGGATTTCTCATTGCACAACTACGCACCATACGCCCGCATAATATCGGATAGACCGAAAAACATACGAATACGACATACATATTACAATAAAATAAAAATAAACTATGATAAAAAAGGGTAATGTCTATTGAACTTGTACATTTAAATGTTATATATATTTAGTGAATCAAACTCAAAATACATTGAAAAATTCGATTAGAGTGACATAAAAGTGCAAGTATGTGCCTTAATAAGTTGAAGATCAATATGCGCAATGGCAAAAGGAAGTGTCCTCGGCTGTCTGACAGTCTGTCTGGGGGAACATTGACCCGGCCATTAAAGTCCGCCTTGTGCATCTCCTTGCATGCAGATATGATCTAATGGCAAAATGACGGAACGTGCCATACTCAGGGCTACCACAATTTTATTACAGCATTGAGAAATATAAACAAAATTATATTTAAACAAAATATGCCATAAATATTTTTCCCCAATAACACATATAAAATTTTACACACTAAATAAATAAATTATAAATATTGTTGCACAAATTACACAGCGCCACCTAGCCCCAAAGTAAGAGAAGCTTGTGTTATGGGTAACAACTTATAAACATACGTAAATACATTTTTTTTTTGTAAATACATACTTATTATAGGTACATAGGAAACACCCAGACCCAGACAAAAAGACATGTTCATGCACACAAATGTTTGTACTGTGTGGGAATCGAACCCACGAGCGTTGGTGTCAAAGTAGCGTACCAACGCGTTTCACCACTGCGCCACCGAGCTCGTCTGTGACACTATTGTGTGTAAAATTTTAAATAGATTAAAGTTTAAAATTAATAAATAGGGAACATTTAGAAATTATTAAATATAAAATTCTAAAAAGTGAACTACAGACCTAAGCAACTCTCCTCTATTAAATATCTTTTCACTCACCGCACCCACCCCCGTCTTCAATTCAATATAATGTAAAGCACTACGATGGATTTGTCACTTGTAGCATGTTCTTCTAATGACTAACAACTACAGCCCCTGAGCGTGCATCGTGGAGAGGTGAAACACGTGTCACTATGACTAGGGCAGCCATGGCAGCAACGTTGGCAGGTGCACACAGTTTCTGCTCCAGATGGCGGGCAATCGCTTGGACGACCGCAGCAGCCGAGGCAGAGACGGTGTCGGCCGGCACAAAACATAAAACAGGTTAGTCTAAATTGCACGTAAATTTGGCTTTCGCGAAATAACGCCTGAATCTATTAACTACGATCAAAATATCCTCAATTTCAAACACAACTTATTGCCTCGGAGAAAGCGCCGGGGAAAGCACAAAACCTTGCGAGATATTTACAAAAACCTTCAGGCAGGGTTATAACCTTGAAATCTGGCAATTGAGTGTAATTAAAGTGACAATGCTTATATATGACACCTCCTCGGTTCGAATCCTGGGAATGTTCCAATAACTTAGTGTTTATGAGGACATTATGAGGAATCCGGCACGTCCAAGAAATTATATTTAGAAAGACATGTGACCTTAGGCTTAGGTAGCGGACCTCGCCAATCCTAATCAATTAGGAAACGTGATAACGCTAAGAAGAAGATAATATTATTGTACGGGCCCCTTCGATACGACCCGTACATGCAGAATATGTAAAATATAATAGGTATGGTATACTGGTGGATTAGTCCTTCCCACCCCGCTTGCAGGTATTGGCTGGAGAAATGATAGGCTTGATTGCAGTATGAGGCCGGAGGCTTGACAAAATTTGGCCAGTTCGAAAAGTAGTCCAGTCAATAAAGCTGGGAAATAAAAAAGTTTTTATAGGAAGATGGATCAAAAAATTCTTTTTGCATTAACTTCTATGAGTCCTCTAGGTCATTCGTGACTAGCAAGCGAAGTGACTAGCCCCCCTCTCCCCGACACCCCCAAAACTCAAAATTAACCCCTTTCTCACCCCCCATTTGAAAAAAAATTGCAAAATATAGTAAAAGTGAAAATTAAGGACTGAAAATGTCCCATAATAGGTTTTCGGGGTCGCTGATCAGGAATCCGCCATTAGTTTTCCGGAAAATTCACACGGGGAGCGAAAAATCGGAAAATTTGGTTAATTTAAAAAATTAAATAAGTATATAAATAAACAAAAAATCTTTTCAAGGTGATATTTTGATAAATTGATATCACATTCATGATCTGCGACCCAAAAAACCCATATAATGACATGCTACACGCTCATATCGCCTAAGTTTGAAGTTTTCCTATACTAGATTTTCCACAGTTTTCCGACTTTTTTGATAATCTTATTTCGTTTAACTCGTTCGTAACACTGAACATTAATTTGGAGCACTTTATTATCAGTAACAACGAAAAAAAAAGAAAATAAACAAGATTTTCCAATATTCCACTTTTCATGGGGGATTTTCCAGGAAACGGATAGCATATTCGTGATCAGCGACCCAGAAAACCCATACAATAACCTGCTACACGCTTATATCGCCCAAATAAAAAATTTTTTTATACCAGATTTTCCACAGTTTTTCGAAATTTACGTCTTGACATCAAAAACATCATTATTCATCTTCAGGTGCGAGCCCAATTTGACAACACCGAAGAAAGCAGTAAAAAGTAGGAAAATTAACCAAATTTTCCGATTTTCCGCTCCTCGTGTGAATTTTCCGGAAAACTAATGGCGGATTCGTGATCAGCGACCCCGAAAACCTATTAGGGGACATTTTCAATCCTTAATTACCACTTATACTATATTTTGCAATTTTTTTAAAAATGGGAGGTGAGAAAAGGTTTAATTTTGAGTTTTGGGGGTGTTGGGGGGGGGCTAGTCACTTCGCTTGCTAGTCACGAAGGACCTAGAGGACTCATAGAAGATAATGCAAAAAGATTTTTTTTGATCCATCTTCCTATAAGAAACTTTTTTATTCGGTCGATTTCCCCGCTGTATTGACTGGACTAAAGCATTACCTTAAAGCGCCGCTTTATTTTTTATCAAATTTGCAAACAGTTCTTATTTTTCATACTTTTGACCCTTTTTAATTGACGAGCTCGGTGGCGCAGTGGTGGAACGCGCTGTTACGCTACTTTGACACCAACGCTTGTGGGTTCGATTCCCACACAGTACAAACATTTGTGAGCATGAACATGTCTGTTTGTCTTGGTCTGGGTATTTTCTATGTATAATAAAATATATAAAAAAAAATGTATTTACGTATGTTTTCAGTTGTCTAGTACCCATAACACAAGCTTTGCTGACTTTGGGGTTAGATGCCGCTGTGTAATTTGTCCGGCAATATTTATTATTTATTTTTCATACAAAACTTAGTTTCTAAACAAAACCTAGTGGTCAATGAGGACATGACATGGAAAAATATTTAATAAGACAACTTAAACTAACTTACGGCACTATTTCTTATTCACTACGTACGTACTAAACGTTTACAATTATATCTACACATTTACTTTTTATATCTACGAGTATGTGCTTAATCTAACGTTACTGCCGCGACCACTAAATCTGTTTATTTACATATGTGGTCGCGAGCAGTCCTATTTATTACCTACATAACTAACTTAACGAACTATAAACAGACATTTATGTATTTACATAAGTGAGTTACCTACACTGTAATAAACACCGACGTGGATAATTGTTAGTTATCCTACGTGACAACTCTTACATCTAATACTACAGAATACATAATGAACATCAAACTTATGTCTGATTACTAAAATATTCCACATTCACATCAACCCTTACTCATCCCACTGCAGGGATACGGGTCTCACTTCAACCGAAGGGGTTTAGAGCATACTCCACCACGGTGCTGAAATGCGGATTGGCGGAGGCCAGTGTTTTCAAGCCGCCCGAGGGCCACTGACTTAGCTTAACGACTGTCATCTATGGACAACAGCCGGGACCGATGTCTTAACGTGCCCTCCGAAGCACGGAGAAACTCGAGATAGATAAACACATCCATAGACAGACTGCGGTCGTGTTACTTAACCTGCGTGTTCGGTTAGAATGACACGCGCAACGACGCCATGGACTCAAATATTATCGAGAACAAATCACACGACTATCCCTCTATATATATATATATATACATATTAATCGCGAACAAATATGGTACCTCGATGCTAGTATGATGATAAAGGTTGAAGTTTGTATCAATGTAACGGGATCTAAAGAACCAAATTTAAACCACTTATGATTGTTGTATCTTCATAAAATTTTGTGACTTTAGTGTACTTCTGATGTACCTATACTATATATTTTTTTATACTACTAAGGTGGAAAACAAGTGTACGGCCTGCCTGATGGTAAGCAGTTACCGTAGCCTATGGACATTTGCAACACCAGGGGTGTCAGTCTTGTGTTGCCGCCCTGCAAGAACCTCTTCACGCCTTTCTTGAAGGACCCCATACTGTAGTCCCTTGAGAAAACCTCGGCAGGGAGGTCATTCCACAACTTAATAGTTCGCGGTAGAAAACTTCACTGGAACCGTTCCAGTGTATGAGGGGCCGTCGGCGAGCTGTGCGATTGTAGAACGAGGCTATTAGCATAATGTCGAACAACTCCTCAGAACACAACCCATTATACAACCGGTAGAACACGCGAAGGGAAGCAAAATCTCTTCTCAAACTCAAGGGCTCAATACCGTGTGCGAGTTCAGGATCATCGACGATCCTCACAGCTCGTCTCTGCACAGAATCTCAAGGTCCAAGTGCTCCCACCCAAAAGTGGGTACAGTATATGCGGTCTGACTTGGGACTTATAAGTCTTTGCCCCGAGTTAAAGTTTGAGAGCAGATTTCTGGCATTGAGTTACTGCACTTCAGGATGGTAGGTGGCACAACTCCCCCGTCATTCAAAGTCGAGTTAGAGGCAAAGAGATTACCCAGTAAATCGGCTTTCTCTTTAGCACTATAGGCCAGACTGCTATCCGGTTTTTGCAATAGGTAGTGGCATGGACGACTGACAAAAGCTTTAGCGAGCGACCAGAAAGCACGGCTCCCAGACGGAAGGCTTGCAAGCCGCTCGCCAACTCTACTGACGAAATCAATTTTTGCGCTGGCAATAACCCTCTTACTGGATCTCGAGGCAGCATTCAGTTTCCGTTTCAAAACTGAGACATCTGGATCTCCTCCTACTGGAAGCCTCGGAAGCAGCCTGTTTGAGAAGTTTGGCTTCTCTACAAGGCCGATTAAACCACGGTCGCGTTTTAGCTCTTGGAGCAGCCACTAAGCGACCGGGAATGTAGCATTCCTTGCCTCCCAATGTCGCCATAGCTACCGCAGTCGCACAGGATTCGATATCACCTGTTTCGAAGTAAAGCTGCCTCCACGGTTACCAGGCGTAGTATTCACGCAATCCGTCCCAATCTGCCGACTTACAGTGCTATTCGCGACGCCATTCGGTAGGCCGAGGTGATGTCAAGCGTGGCACAGGGTGTTTGGGTCCGGATCAGACAGCGGTAATTTCACTGGATCTCCCTGATGCCGCGCCAGCCTGTCGCGCCCACACTGTTCGTGGCAGTTCGATATCTGCTGGTCTTCCCGCTGCCCGCACAACGACTTCTTAAATAACTGGCGACCTCACTCACACACAGGAATACATCAATCCTCCCGGAATGCTATTTAGAGATCTTGCCATGCTCTGCCACTACAGAATGTCTGACGGGGCCGGGCACAGCACGACCCCTTGCTGGGTCCTACCTCTCTTCATAATAATGATAGGTATTTTTAATCATTTTGACGAGATCGTTGGCTCAGTCGTGAAAGACACGACTTTGACACCAACGCTCGTGGTTTTGATTCCCACACAAGACCAACATTTGTGTGCATGAACATGTCTGTTTGTATTGGTCTGGAAGTTTTAAGAGAGGTAGGGCGCATTAAAGCAGCCCATCTGGGAAGTATCTCCACCTCACAGGAAACCGAAGCCAAATAACAACTCCCTAGAGGGTTGTTATGTTCCTGAGTGCGAGTGAGGTCACCAGTAAGCTCCTAAGGAGTTGCTGTGTAAGCAGCAGAGGAGGCATCGCGTGAGTCATACTTAATATATTACAAGCGTTAATAGACTACGGTACTGCTTTACATCAGGTGGGCCGTATCCTTATATGCCTCTCGACGTTGTATAAAAAAACAATATTAGAGTTGAAGAAATTCCACTGCTGAACAAGTTGGGTGGAATATAAACATGCGACCTACCTGATATAAAGAGGTTGCCGTAGCCTATGAACGCTTGTAATACATTATGTATCACTCGCGCGATGCCACCAGCTGTGCTGTTAATACAGCAACTCCTTAGGAGGAATACAACAACCCTCTAGGGAGGTATTATTTGGCGACAGTTTTCAGTGAGGAGTACTTCCTCAGACGGACTGCGTTGGTCGCGCCCTAACTCTCTTAAAAACATCCAGATCAAGACAAACAGACATTTTCTTGCACACAAATGTTGGTCCTGTATGCGAATCGGACGCACGAGCGTTGGAGTCAAAGTAGCGTTATTAACCACTGTGCCACCGAGCTCATCGAATAATATAATATACTAATAATTTACCAAGTAGTTATAAGCTGCTATAATGGTAGAATTCAGAGTAGCGGTAGGTACTGCTGAATTAATAGTAACTCCATTTAGTGTCACGTTTGACAATGCAGCGTGTTATTTTAGGTTTATATTAGCTATCTATAATTATTACATTTCTCGTTTGATTATTCTCGGCGTCGAGGCTATATTAAACTCGCGAGATCACCACCTAGCTCGTTCTACCAACGATAGTTTTCTTGCCAGCCCTACATGAATAACTACTATTAATGTCGCGGTTAGCATAATCATCGAATCATTATGATAAAGTGCACGATCTCGTGCTAATTGAATTTAAGTATTTATAAATTCGTTTCTTACAAATCTTAAGGTTGATTGACGACAAGCGCGAGATTTATTACCTTGTATGATTGAAATACATTCTTGATGTCGTGAGATAATGAAGCTAAATGGAATATAAGTTTAATTAATTTGTGTGATTTTTATGTTAGACGTTAATTTATATTACTGTATACAAGAGCGACTAACATTTTGTTTTGGAAGTGAGTATCATAAAATGTACATTTTTATTCTTTATGACGCGACAATTTTATTACTCTTCTTCTTCCTAGCGGTATCCTGTTTTCTAATCGACTAGGATTGGTGCGGTCCGCAACCTAAGCCTAAGTTTGGTTCCGTGTGCTTTCGATAGACGGCAGTCATTAAGCAAAATAGGTAGGACAAAGCTAGGCTGGGGAACCTCTTCCACCTCACAGAAAATCACATTCAAATAACAATGTGATTCTGTGAGTGAGTGTGTTTACCTGTCAGTAACTTCGCTTATTCCTCCTTCGTTTATTCGCAGTGTATATACGGTTGGTGAAAAAAATAATCGCTTTTTTTTCTGGCACGAGCCCTGTTTGTACAATTCTACATGAAGATCAAAGAAGTGTTAATAATGTAAAAAATGGTGTCAAAGTACACCACGATTTGTTTACCCAATGTACTTTTTTTAAGTACGAAAAATATGACCGAGAAGCCGCACATTTTGCTCACAATCTAAGTTATTTTTAGAATCAGAATAAACGAGGGTCAACTCATCCTGCACACAGGCCGGCTTTGCACTAAGTGATTTCTTTATTTATCCGAAAATCATAAATTTGGTGAAATGTTTGAATTTTATGAGGTCAGAATAGGCTTTGAAAAAATATTTAAAGTGTCTATTACATTATTATTTACTTTGAAAAACAACAAATGGATTATTTTGCTCTCAAATTTTTTATTAGTAGGTAATATTTCAGCGAGCTTTACTTTTTAATAAAAAATATATGTGTCAATCTGACAAAGAAGCTTAACGAAGTATAATTACGAGTAATACATGTTTATACATTGTAATTATGAATTAGAGAATTCACTGGCGTTTTGTTAGAAATTACAACAATCGCACCGGTAATGCCTAGCCATAGCCGTCCCCTTCGGCGAAAGAGAAGTCCCACAAAATTGATCTTCCTTTTAGATTTAAACATACTATTTGGCAATTTAATTTTAAATTACGATTAACATTTATTGTCTTACTGTAACTCAGATTTAATTATACAGTATAGATACGTATGAGTAACTCACTACAATGTTGTTTGCTCTGAAAATGATTGTTTCGAGTAGTCGATCTGTTAACATTTTCCTGTGAATTATTCATTGGAAGTTGGTTGTTCAGGCCTTTAGTTATTTCCAGGATTTTCCACTGACGCTTACCTTTGTAATGGTATGAAGCTATAATAAAAACCGGACAAGTGAGAGTAGAATTCGAATCATGGGGATTCCGCATTGTTAATACTTAGGAATAATAACGTTATAAATGAAAAAAAAAATCAAATTAGGGATTTTTAAATTTCTTGTACCGTAAAGTGTACCTTTGTACGACATTTCAAGCATACGCACTACCACTCTATCTATACTAATATACATATACTGCAAAACGTTTGTTTGAACGCGTTAATCTTTGGAACTACTAGTCAAAAAACATTTACATTATTTTTATTTAAATTTATTTACAAATTTTGCGTAAATTGATGTCCACCGTTATTTATGCATGCGTGTTTTGATAACGTTTTTCGCAAAAGTAGTGTTTTGTAAAAAATGCCCTGTTAGTTAAACTTGATGAATAACTCTAGTTGTTTCAAATGAATTTGTGATTATTTCATACCGTTAGAAGGAGCATGAAGTGAAGATGTTTTATTAGAATTAGAAGCACTCCATCATCTTCTTCCTAGCGTTATCCCGTTTCCTAATCCCTTAGAATTGGCGGAGTCCCCTACCTAAGCCTCAGGATTTGGCGAAGATACTGATTATAACACGGGGTATAACTGCCGCCAGACCTCCACAACCCAGAGAAAAAAATCAGACCTTTCTTAGTTTCGGGCACACGTTTTCGAAATATAATTCCTTGGATATGCGGGTTTCCTCACGATGTTTTAACCGCCTAGCAAGTGATAATTACAAGTATGTATATAAATCCGGAAACATGAAATTAGTAGTACATGCCTTTGCTAGAAATCTAGAATATTCGCTTTATCCACTGGAGCTATCACTGCTCTATTACCATATTATATTAATATTTTTTATTAAATAAATATATGGCAATAGTGTTGCTACGAGTACTTTATGCCAGTGTCAAAGTCTTCAGTTTAGAACCATATCAAAATCTTAATTCTATGTTCCAGCTTCAGGAACTGTGCTGAAAAAATACTTGGGAAGGGTACCCAGACCCAATCGAGTTTAAATACCATCCGTAAAACGATAGTGATGTTTACAAGGTTGCTTTATATCCGTGTTTGCTTGGTAAGGTAAACAATAGACGATGCACCTTCATGTTTTACTTTGTTATCGCTTCGTTAAATCAGCCGATATCACTTTTATTAGATATACCCCCCGACAGGATTGTTATAATCATTTACTGTACTATCTATTGTGCGCTCACTACACGTTTATAAATATCGTTGTATAAATGTAATTATAATAATGTTTTCTCAGGAAGTGAATTATGTATATTCTCTATGAGAAATAAAATATTCTTAACCCAAAAAGGTTTTCTTGATGAACTTATTCACGTCTTCCAAAAAGTGCATAAACGTGTTATATTTGAGTTTTTTTATTACTGTATAATTTCACTAGTACTTATGTTAAAAAATACTATCGAAATTGTCACACAAAACTAATTTTATACTGAATTGTAAAAATTTCAACTAAAACAACAATGTCACTCAAAGGAAGAAGTCCAACATATTATTATCAATGACCAAATAAGCTATGAAAATTTTATATGGAAATATGAATAGAACAGAAGAATTGCCCTCAACTTAGCTAACAATTTGTAAAATTTGTAAGATAACGTCTCAATGACAAAATGGTTAACTGGCGGCGGGTGTGAGTGCAACGTCTTATTAAAGCAGCTATATCAAGTTACAATTTCATTTCCTCGTTCTCAGCTTTGGCTGCAAGCATGCTTGTCATCCAGACTTCATTACTCCATGGAAATTTACGATGGCCCCACTACGATTTATAGTCATAAGAAATACCAAAGCCTTTTTAATTAAACAAACTTCTAGTGAGGTATTAATTTATATTAAGTACTTCTGCGGACAGATTTCATTGCAGATATTTTACTTTAGTTTACACACAATATTCATAATAGAGGTATAATAAAATAAGAAAAAATATAGCATCTTTCAAAGCTGTTAGTTTAACAGCGGTAAAATATTGTTAGCGACTGATGTTACTTTCTTAAGTCCATTTTGTATGACAAATAGTAAAACTTTTGTTAAAATTTATAGCGTCATGCCTGAAATAATGTGAAAATTACTATTGGTGTAGTTTATAGGGCAGTTAGCGAATCAGTGGACATTCCACTGTTTGTTGTCGTACATTATTATATGGGAATTTTAAGAATGGTTTTTTAGGTAAATGGTCTTTTATTTCAAGAGAGGTGGGGCGCATCAAAGATGCCCGTCTGGGGAAGTACCTCCATCTCACAGAAAAACGCAGCCAAATAACAACTCCCTAGAGAGTTGTTGTATTCCTGCGTGTGAGTGAGGTCACCAGTAAGCTCCCAAGGAGTTGCTGTGTAAGCAGCAGATGAGCCATTGCGCGAGTTATACTTAATATATCGCAAGTGTTAATAGGCTAAGGTACTGCTTTACATCAGGTGGGCCGTATGCTTGTATGCCTCTGGACGTAGTATAAGAAAACAGGTATTCTTATAAAGTTTTTGAATGACCATCTTCTTCTTAACGTTAATCCGTTTCCCAATCTATTAGGACTGATAGGATCATCTAACTAAGCCTAAGAATTTGTCGTAGATACTGACGGACTGTCGTCAAAACTCCACAATTCAGAGGGAAAACCAGACTTTTCTTAGATCTGGTCACACGTCTTTCGAAGTAAAATTTCTTGGATGTACAGGTTTCTACACGATGTTTTCCTTCAGCGCATGATACATGTCGCTCGTGACCATATTGTAGCTAAATTTGACGAGCTCAGTGGCGCAGTGGGTAGTAACGCTACTTTAACACAAATGCTCGTGGGATCGATTCCTACACAGGACAAACATTTGTGTGAATGAAGATATATTATGTTTGTCTTGGTCTGGGTATTTTTAAAATAGATAAGGCGCATCAAAGCAGGGAACGTACCTTAACCTCACAGAAAAACCAAATAATAACTCCCTGGAGGGCGCTTTTGTATTCCTGCGTGTGAGTGAGGACAGGACCTTCTAAAGAGTTATTGTGTTAGCAGCAGAGGTGGCATCGCGCGAGTGACACTTAATGTATTACAGGCATTCATAGGTTACGGTAAACGCTTTACATTATTTTGCTATTATGTTTATATGCCACCCGACGTTGTACAAAAAAAATCCAAATTTACCTACTTTGGGTATCAAGTAAGCATAATTATGATTCAATTAACGAAAAGTCTATGGCCGTGTGTTACGAGTTACCACTTCAACTGCTAACGCAGCAAATTACTGTAACTTCATGCACACTCAGGAAGACAACCATTTTTTATCCACCTAGGCAATAATCACCATCGCCCCAAATACTTAAGCGTAGAGAAGTTGCTTAGTTAACCGACGAGCTCGGTGGCGCAGTGGTGGAACGCGCTGTTACGCTACTTTTACACCGGCGCTCGTGGGTTCGATTCCCACATAGTACAAACATTTGTGTGCATGAACATGTCTGTTTGTCTTGGTCTGGGTATTTTCTATGTATAATAAGTATGTATTTACAAAAAAAAAAAATGTATTTACGTATGTTTATCAGTTGTCTAGTACCCATAACACAAGCTTCGCTTACTTTGGGGCTAGATGGTGCTGTGTAATTTGTCCGACAATATTTATTTATTTACCAGCAATACTTGTGTTGCGTTTATATGCCACTATGATGTAATGCTTGTTTGCCTCCTCTCTTTGTATAAAAAAGCACTATATTTTCAATGGTACAACTATCAACAATATAACGGTAGCTCGTGGACCAATATAATGATGATATATTTCATGAACGTCTAAAAAGTCCGAGAACACTAAATGTCATTAAAGATAACATATCGTCCGCCCACCAATCGTCTAATCGGCTCTCCAAATTAATCTCATGTCGTTCATCTTTCTGTAACAATAGCTACTATGTCTGCTACTGCCAACTGCAATTAGTTTGGTAGCTGTAGTATCAGCGGAATGATGTGTGTCAGATATGGGATCTCGTAAGGGCTTGAACAGACTAGCCAATTTTGTAGGAAATATTTACGTTTCTAAATTTCACATACAAGCATACTGCCTACCTCACGTTAAAGTAGTTGCGATGGGTTCCGAATGCTTACATTACAAATAGTTTACGCTGACAACATAAGCTTACACAGCAACTCATAATCGCACTCATTCGCAAAAACACAACAACCACCCATGTGGTTTCCTGTTTTCTTAAAAGCGTCCAGAAGCAAACCAATATGTTCGTGCACACAAATGTTTGCCTTCTGTGGGAGTCCACGAGCATTGGTGTTATAGTACCATTGTTAATCTTCCCATCGCCGGTATCTATCACATCATCCCTAGTAGTAAGTACGAACAACTCCTCGGAAGTATTAACAACCTCACTCTCGATCAGGAACCCAACAATGTTATAGGGAGTTGTTTAAGCTTGTCATAAGGTCATAGGGTTATGAGACTAGGCTACTACGAACTTTATGTACTGCATTGAAATTTCCTGCCGGTATGTATGTATATCTTCATGCCAGGCCCCTTGCGGGGTAGGCAGAGAGCACCGAGCGCCATAAGACGCAGTCCTTACATACTTCACTCACTTCTCTAACATTCATAGCTCTTTTCATGCACAGTCGCCGGTTCCTAGGGTTCCTGACATCACCTTCTGATAAAACACGACCAATTTGGTCATGGTAGGTTAGTCGTGGTCTTCCTCGGCTCTTGCATTCTTCCATTTTCGCATTATATATCTGTTTCGTCATTCTTTCATCCTACATTCTTTCTACATGTCCGAACCAACGGTGCATGCCTTTTCTTATCTTAACACCGACACTCTCTTTCAGACCAACTCTCTTTCTTACGTCATCAGTAGAGTTAGCGTTAGGATTAGCACCGCTTTCGGCTGCCTAGAAGTTTACCCAACGCTCCTTTCACGCTATTCCCTGCACTCACTCGTCTCTCCACATCAGCGGTGTACCTTCCATTGCTGCTAAAAGCACTTTCAAGATATACAAACTCATCCACTTGCTCCAACACTACACCATCAATCGTGATCCTAATGTTCGTTCGGGTCTGATGGTTCTAAATACCTTAACCTAACATATAATACTATACTCTTGACCTACACCAATTCTACATAAAATCGATTTAGACTTCCCTCCGACCACTCTTCCATCGAAGGTGGCAAATGATGTGTGGGAATCCTCACCACAAACAAACTTAAATTTAATTTAATGACAAATTTGAATCGCTGGATCCTCATGGTGGAATTTATCTTCTTCTTTACGTGCCCTACATTCTCGTATACCTTTCTAGATAAGTACTGTCGGGAAACATACGACGGCGTCGATGATGTTTTCATGCTAACACGGTCCGTGTGGTGCCGAAGTAGCTGTTAGCGAGCTTCTTCCTTTCCATCAGCCCAGTTGATCGCGACGTTGCTTCTTCTCCTGTTATAATGGCCACCGAAATAGTGGAGCGATACCGGTAGCGTTTGCGTAATTACGTCTCGGGGTTGACGTGTTTCTATTTGGAGTCGACTCTAATGGCGAATGGGCGCTTAGACACGGAATATTGCCCATAATCACAGCAGTCGTGGCACAATTTAACCTCAAGTGGATGTATTCTGTATACTATAACACGGATTTACATTGTCGACCGCAGGTCGGACAGAAACATTACTTTTTAGATAATATTTCCGTGCGCATTCCAGTAAATAGTTGTAGTTTCCGAAACCGCTAATCTTAACTGAAAATCAGCGAGGCAGAGTTGTGGGCCTTCGACCTCCTTCAGTAGCATGGCTAACGTTGATGTGTTCCAGTGTTATAATATGTGGGAGCTTGTTAATTCTTTAGCTAGCAGGCATTTGGAGCAGCCTTACAGGCGTTGTTCGGATCAGTCACCTTAAATACTAATGACATCTTTAATGTTCCTTCTACTCTCCTGAGTCATAGCAGCATAACACTGCAAATCTCAACTTCTTTATCCAATCTTAACTAAAGGTATACTTGCAGAACCGCCTGATGCTAACCTTGTCCATTGTATCGATGTCGTGTTGTATAAACGCCAATGCGGGCTATTCATAACCAACTATGGTTATGAGTTGATCGGAGTTCATAGCGACTGTAGCGTGCAGCGCTCAATTCGCGAATTAATATTTGTGACTATGCGGAGTGGCGGGTGCGAATGTTTTCGGTCGCGAATCGCACTGCGCTGTGCGGTGTTTGGGTTCATGGTGCTTTTCATGATTTAGTAGTCGACAAGATAAAGTTTTACTAATAAAAGAGTATCAAACATGACATAAACTTAACTATATCTACGGAGAATTATATAGCTCATCTGGTTCTAAATTTAGCAAAACCTAAATAAGCCTACTAATTATGATTATATGATTAGTAGTATTACCCATAATTGACTATACGTACATAACATTTATATGACATATTTTTTGTAAACATATACTTAAAACACATATAAACCGCCCAACATACATATATATAACCGTACCAGACATATTCATGTATTATTATATTTGCCTTGCGCGGTATTCGAACACCTAAGGCTACATACTGAATGTGACAATGAATGACTGCAGCCTAAGTACCAAGATATTATTAATGTTTGAATTATGTATCATTGACATTAGTAAATGGCTACAACACACACACAATTGCTCAAACCTTATATATAATAATAATGTGTTTACATTTTATTAGTAATTGTATTAACAGTTTCATAGTTCATTATTTTTTTCATTGCCTCTTCCCAAAATAATGCCTTCTACTTATATTTTCTACCCAAACTCTATTCATTCAGCTACCAAGTCTAGCCGTTGACTGATATGTGTCCCGAGATTCACTTTATAAACCGTTGAAATGAGAAGGTGGAGGAAAATTAGTCACAGAAAAAGTATCTAATATAGTTACACCCTAATGTAGAGTCAGTCAGTTCTGATTTACTGCAAGGGTAGGGCTCGGTATCAATTCCCATATTTGAATATGAAATGATGTACACGATTGTCAATATCCGGCCAGACCGTTATTAACTTGCCTTTACATGGTAAAAGGCGGGCAGAGAGGCATGTATTGGGATAATAGGGCACTGAATGAAGGCACTCTCTACAAATAGCAATAGTATTATTGTATGTCCTATTGTGAAATGGGGCGATGGCCCAAAGCTTCCATGACTTGTATTTACTACTTTATTCATTATTGCACAGGAGTGAGAAAGGTAAAAAACATGAATATTTTTTTCCAAAAACTGGGTTTTACAAATTTTGTGTTACTTGTGGTGTTGTTGTCACGTATTTTTAACCTCCGGAGCAAAAAGAAAGGTGTTATAAGTTTGACCGCTATGTGTGTATGTGTGTGTGTCAATCTATGTCACCGTAGCTCTTAAACGGGTGAACCGATTTGGATGCGGTTTTTTATTTGAAAGCAGGTTTTCTAGCGACTAAGAACCACTTCTTAGACATGTTTTATCAAAATCTGTTCAGCCAGTTCAAGTTCATTAGTGCCTTTGTTAGCTGCGGTAGGGATCTTAAACGCATAATGGGTTTTTACATGAATAGTATCATCTGCCAATTTTAAATTGTTTTAAATATTGCTTACCCAAAGTTATTTGCAAATGAAACATGGTATCATATGTAAGGTCTCTACAGGTATTAGTAATAAATAAATTGAATTGAATTTAATATTGTGATTATTGCGAAGGTGTCGGAAGTTATTAGGGTATTGCAATTAGATATGGAGAGATTTATTGGATGACTGAGGGATGTCGAGAGGTGTACTGTGCTTTCTGTGAAATTATTTTGACGAGTCCTGTGGCGCAGCGGTTAATAACGCGACTTTGACACCAACGCTCGAGGGTTCGGTTCCCACACAGGGCAACGTGTGTGTGCATGAACATGTTTGTTTGTAGTCTGGTTGTTTTTAAGAGAGGTAGGGTGTGTTAAAGCAGCCCGCCTGGGGAAGTACCCCCATCTCACAGAAGAATGTAGACGCATAACAACTTTCTGAAGGATTGTTTTGTCCATGTGTGTGAGGAGTTGCTGTGTTAGCAGCAGAGTGATAATATATTACCAGCGTTCATAGGCTACGGTAACCACTTTACATCAGGTGGACCGTATGCTTGAATGCCTCCCGACGTTGTCAATAAATCGTGGAGTAACGGTCCCAATCCTGGAGCATATAGTGACTCCCCCCTGGATAGCAAGTCAAGGTTGAGAGTCATGCGGACCTTCTTGAGTTTCCACTTCAAACGACGAAGACACAGCGGTGACGAAGGTTCCTAACCGGTTCTCTAGAGCACTTGGTGAGTGTTGTTGCTCACCAATAGTCTACTGCAAGCTGACTTGTCGATATTATTATTACAAAGTTTATTTTTGAAGTAGTAGATGCATAAAGTAATGACTATTTATATGTCCAAAAACTGTACGAAATTCTCGATGCACGAGTCTAACTCCGGCCCGGTTTTTTTCCTTTAATATTGATGAAGTAGTATCGAATAATACTTTCAGTTCTACAACTGAAAATGTAACCCCAAGCATAATAATAAGTATTCAATAAAAGATGGCCCTTCCTTGCGGGCCGTATGAAGAAACTCAAGGTTTCTCTATACTTTGGAAAGAGCTATGCTCGGAGTTTCGCTATATAATAGAATCCTCATTTCCGTCTCAATGTAACTGACACCCAAAAGAACAAGCAAGCTGAAGTATCAGGGGGTTGGTCGCGTTGCTTGTAGAACCGACAACCGCTAGGGAAAAATGATTCTCGAATGGCGTTCCCATACTAACACATATTAAATGAAGCGATGACCAGTAAAGATTTGTAGGTAGTCGATGGATGCTCGTAGCTCAGCATCCGGGAAAGTGGCTTTCTAGATGGGAGGTCTGTGCCTAGTGTTGGACGAAATGTGAAATGATGATAAAATATGATGGACTTCTATTTCATATAACATACACTATATCACACTACAGACAATATACTTAGATCTATAACAGACTTAACTCAAAATTTAAGTAAATTCAGATTTTCTATAAGCCGACCTTCAAAAGCATGATCTACGTCCCTTTGGTGAGAAATAGATGTAAATATGTTTGTAAATACATATAAGTTAAAAAGGGATCGCCTCTAATTAGGTCATTCATATGTCTGTCTTTCACGATAAATTAACTTAATTTTGGAACATCCTGCATTAATTATAAAAATATTTTTAATTAAATTTAAATAAAATATGATAAATCTTATCTGTATAGAAAAGATCAAGGTACATATCCACCAGACGTCAATTCATTCTAATGATACTGTGGGACACTCCAATGTATTCTGCGTAACATTTCTCGAACCTATTTTATTAGATTTCTTTAAATCTACTTCCATGTCCAATCTAAATCTAAATTCCTTGAAAACAAATTCGTACTCACAGTCCTTTTCTGCAAAGTCAGTTAGTCTTTGGAACACACTTCCTCTAGAAGTAAGATTGGCTTCCTCTTTAGATTGCTTCAAACTCCGAGTCAAGAAATTTTTAACTGGTGTTTTGTGATCATTTATGGATGCATACCTAAAAATGTATCTCATGTTTGTTCGCTTTTAGTTTATGTATTTAATGTATGTTCATATTTTTGTACTTTTTTATTTTTATGTATTGTTTTGTTTATTAGTAAATTCGGTATACGTATCAGATAACCTTGTACTTTACTTTTAAGTACGTTATAGTATTGTTGTAGTGAGTGGGTTGTACGTGTGTTCTTTTGCCCATGTAAATTGTTCTGTCAAAGACTCTAGGTTGGCTGGAAGAGATCTCTTTCAGGGATAAGTCCGCCTTTGTAACACTAGCTTTATTGTTATTGTAATTTATTTTGAATGTAACGTACAATAAAGATATTACAACAACAACAACATCTACTTCTTTGAATTAGGTCACTTTAGTTCTAAGGGTGCGATATATAAAAACATATTTATCTGAGCGTAGAAGTAAGTAATATATTTTGAGTAACTTATTATTTTGTAGATTGATCAAAATATTACAAAATCATAGTGTTAATTAACCTGGTTTTATATGGTTCAAATTCTTCCTTCTAGCATTATCCCGTTGTCTAATCTATTAGGATTGGCGATGTCCGCTAAAACTAAAAGATTTGACGAAGATACTGATTTAGATATGAAGCAACTGACGTCAAACCTCCACAACTCAGAGGAAAACCCAGACCTTTCTTAGGTCTTTTCCTTCACCGCCGAGCAAGTGATAATTACAAACATGTATATAAATCGGGAAACACAAATTTAGTGGTACATGCCAGGACTCGAAACGGGGATGTGTTGGTCAATAGACCGGTTTCCTATGTATTGGGCTATCAATGCCTTTTTATATGGTTCAAAGTATAACTGATCAATTGTGATTAATGGTTATCAGTTTAACTGGGCCGAGACATGGGAAGAAATAATTTATAGTGACAATAGCTATCGAGCAAGTCACATCAAATAGTCAATTTTTTATCAATTTATCTGTCACCACTTGTACCTTGATAATGCGTCTAGACACACACAATCGGTCATTCAACAACCTAGGATTTGAAGGGAATTTGATCGAAAATACTTTCTGTGTTTTTGCCACCAGTCAAATTACCATAGACTATGAACGTTTGCAACATGTTACGGGTTTGGAATAAGACCAGTGTTTTCAGGAATGTATGTATATTCTGTCGTCTATGGACTGACTAACTTACATAATAATAAACAGTCTATATATATATATATATTTAACACAACAAAGAAATATTACTATATCAAAGGGATATTGATCTGGACATCTCAACATGATGTTTGGTGCTTATAATTTCCGTATATTTGCTATATTTTAATTTGCTACATCTGTTATTTTACTCACGTATTCCTATAAAGGAGGATACATACTTATTCTAAAGGTACGAATACATTAATATGCTGTATCCCATACAACACATTAAGTATCACCCGCGCGGTGCCACCTCTGCTGCTAACACAGCAACTCCTTATGAGCTTAATGGTGACCTCACTCACACGCAGGGACACAAAAACCCTCTAGGGAGTTGTTATTTGGCTGTGGATTTGTGTGAGGTGGAGGTACTTCCCTAGCCGGGCTGCTTTGGTGCACCCTTCCTCTCTTAAAACACCCAGATCAAAACAGGCATGTTCATGTACACAAAAGTTTGTCCTGTGTAGGAATCGAACCCATGAGCATTGGTGTCAAAGTAATGTAACAACGCGTTTCACCACTGCGCCACCAAGCTCGTCAAAAATGTCGTCGCTGTCGTGCCTTTAGCTGGAAAGGCTTTATCTAAAGCGATCGTCCCAAGGGTTACGGGACGATGCAAGACAGAAGACTTCAATGAAACTTTATCTTTATTGCTGTGTTAGCAGCAGAGGTGGCATCGCGCTAGTGATACTTAATGTATTGTGAGCGTTCATAGGCTACGGAAATCGCTTTTCATCAGGTGGACCATATGCTTGAACGCCTCCCGTTGTATTAAAAAAAATGCACACGTCAACTGCTGCCCTAACTGCTCTGGTCAAAAAGAATGGTACTTCCGTCACCAGTTCACGTGCCCAGCCCAGGGTAATAACCGGTGACGGAAGAATACAAATTAATTTAAATCAAATTGACTCTTAATTTAGCTTTAGCAAAAAACACCTGCATCTATTGTCAGTGTAAGTATTAAGATAAAATTGTTACTTTTTTATACTACACAGGTATACTTGTATGAAGTATAGTATACTTTTTTATACTATACTTGATACAAGCATACCTGATGTAAAGTGGTTATCGTATCGCTCGCGCGTTGCCACCCCCGCTGCTAACACATAACACAGCAAGTTCTTACGAGCTTACTGGTAACCCCACTCACTCCCAGAAACACAAAAACACTCCAGAGAGTTGATATATGACTTCGATTTCCTGTTCGGCACTTCCCCAGTTGCCCAACTGTTGGTTTGATATTTCCTAACTCTCTTACTATATTAATGGGCTTTGTTAATAATCATATTTATCCTAAAAACCATTTGAAAGATGACGAGGTTTACATACAAGCATACGGCTCACCCGATGTAAAGCGGTTACCGTAGCCTATGAACGCTTGCAACACATCAAGTGTCACTCGTACGATGTCACCTCGCTGTTACTAACGCAGCAACTCCTTAGGAACTTACTGCTGACCTCACTCCCGCGCAGGAACACAACAACCCTACAGGGAGTTGTTATTTGGCTGCGGTTTTCTGTGAGGTGGAGGTACTACGCCAGACGGGCTTTGATGCGCTCTACCTCTCTTAAAAACACCCAGATCACTACAAACAGTCATGTACATAAATATTTGTACTGTGTGAGAATCGAACCCAAGAGCGTTGATGGCAAAGTAACGTAACAGCGCCGTTCACAATTGCGCTACCGAGTTCTTCACTATTCAAATTGTGCTTCCCGACGTTGTATAAAAAAACACAATCGATCAGTTCAAGCGTAGACTCTGAACGTAGGGATATATTGAACGAGACGTAGGCCATTATGATTAACGATATCCGCCCTTGGCCACGCCTATATCGTTACACTGAACGGAAGTCCACGGCCGTCAGCTCTCTGGGCTGTCAGCTTTGCCTACAAATCTGCCAGAGAAGTCTCGTATGACATAAGTGTAAGGTATTTATGTATGAACACGTTCCCGAGGTGCTCGTTACGTGACCAGACTTCGCCACTGCGTGCGTCATTCGGAGCAAGGGATCATCGGATATGCCATATATGGTAGCGATGGATTATAAACGTGGATGTTATTACTCACAAACATAAGCAGCGGCTCTAATTGTTTATGGTATGCCGCTTATCGTAATCAGCCTTTTACAGCACGGCGACTTTTAATAGGCGGCCGTGATTGCTTATCATTAGCCTGGTAATACGCTTGGTTTTGTTATATAAAGTCGGGAGACACACAAGCATACGGCCCACCAGATGTAAAGCGGTTACCATAGGCTATGAACGATTGTTTTTGACGAGCTCGGTGGCTCAGTCGTGAATGCGCGACTTTGACACCAACGCTCGTGGGTAAGCAGCAGAGGAGGCATCACGCGAGTGATACATAATATACTACAAGTGTTAATAGGTTACGGTACCCGCTTTACATCAGGTGGGCCGTATGTTTGTATAGCTCCTAACGTAGTATAAAAAAAACACCTCGCGACAACTGAGTCACTCACGCCAGTGTAGTTCCCTGCCGAAATTCTCAGACATTTGGGGTTATTTAAAAAAAAATACGTTTGCTTATAGAGAAGCCTCCTATTAGAGAAACTGTCATAAAAATAATTCTACATATTAACAAAACTATGCTGTATTCAAACCCAGATTTATTTCACTTGAACCATTGACAACGAACTCATGCCATATATTACAAGCACAATCTTGAAATTAGATAAGTTGAGAAAATCACCAAACTTACTTTCGCTTACTTCACTCAGAAGTAAAACAGCGGGTGAAATTGGAAGTTATTTTGTGTAGGCGTGACGCGGGTACATGTCAAATATCTATTAAATAATTTTGAATGGCACTCCATATATATAATATATATACTGTGTGTATATATGTACTGGTAATATGCCAGCGACTGAAGGGTTTTGGCTCTTAAATTTTTCAAGAAAAATGGATTTTGTTGAAATTTTGACAGTAAGTAGGGAATACCTCCAAAAGTAAAATCTACCCTATGCCGATATGTGCTTTTTTGTTAGGGGTGAATACTACCCTAAGTCGGAGGTGGGGGAAAAAAAAATAGTAATCGATAGGAGAATCAATTCTAAGCAAAAAATTTTGTATCAATTTTTTTTCGAAATATCAATGCTTTTCAGGTAGTGGTAATTGGAAATGTCAATTTTTTACAAAAAATTACGTTTTTCATATGGTTTTTCACAAATAACTCAAAATGATTGATTTTGTATAAAAACTGTAGGAATCAAAATTATAGTTAATAAATAAACAAAGAATGTCGTTTTCTTTTTTTTCTATCTAGGCCCAACACAAACAAAGATATGGCTCATTGAACTTGGGCCTTATTTTTTTCAACGCAAAATCTAAAGATTTCAACATTTAATTGCGAAAAAACGGTACATTTTACGATAAAAATGCTTCAGATCATTTTTGAAGAACACAAAGAAACCTTAAAAATGCGTTTTTATAAAGGCCTCTAGCATGAAAACTAACGGAGTTATGGCGAAAATAAAATGAGTTTCGAGTTTTTTAAGATACTCGTAAAAATCTAAAATTAAACTCTTCTCATCACTCCCACATTGAGATTAAATTCTGAAAATTTACAACTACTTTACTTTAATATTACAAATATGATCCTAAAGTTTTACCAGTTTAAAATGCTTATTTCTGAAAAAAAAAAATATGTTTAAAGTGGAATCGGTTTTTAGATAATTATCAAAAAAATGTCTATTTTAAAAAATTATTCAGAAAATAAGCCATATGCATAAAAATTGCTACATACAAAAAAAATGCATTTTGTTTTACAAAAATTTTGGTTCTTTTTTTGTTTTAGTTGCTTCAAAATTTTCCGAGATATGTCTTGTCAAAGTTAACATTAGTAAGAAATCCGTGCCGCCCTTCAACCCTTTCACCGTTCACCTTTATAAAATGGAGGTTCTGAGAAATATGACAAGCATACGGTCCACCTGATGTAAAGCAGTTACAGTAGCCTATTAACGCGTGTAACATATATTAGACGCGCGATGCCTCCTCTGTTGCTTACACAGCAACTCCTTAGGAGATTACTTGTGACCTCACTCACCCGTAGGAACACAACAACCCTCTAGGTAGTTGTTATTTGGCTGCGGCTTTCTGTGATGTGGAGGTACCTAGGCGAGCTGCTTTGATGCGCCCTCTCTTACAACATCCAGACCAAGACAAACAGACATGTTCGTGCAAAGAAATGTTTGCCTTGTGTGGGAATCGAACCCACGAGCGTTGATGTCAAAGTCGCGTCTTTCATGACTGAGCTACCGAGCTCGTAAAGTACTCTAGCAATTTTTATGCTTTTATGTGTGTGCGTGCGTGCCTGTGTCTCTCCTTCACAAACTCAACGAGCGACGAGTTTTTTTTCAATTTTATGAAAAAAGGGGTGTTTAATAAAATAAGGGTTGAAAACTACCAAATAGTGTCTCAAAATATGAAACTATGTTTAATTAAAAGCTACATACATTTTTTATTCATCAAATACTGAAATTTAGTAATTTCATATTTTTTGTCAATTAAGGGCTGTTTTCACCCTTAAGAGTAATAAGCACAAATCGGCATAGGGTAGATTTTGAAGTTGAGGGTATGTAGAGCTTATTTACAAATTTTCAAGAAAATCCATCTTTCTTGAAAAAATTGGGAGGTTGTACCCGATTGTTACCATCAGTTACTAGCCTATATATGATGGTAATGCTAAAATTAGAAATATTAGTTGTCATGTTTTTTAGTAACAGTCAAAAATCATCATTTGTATCATCATTTCATAAGGACATTTTGCATCACCGTCAAGCTAGGCAGGATCCGCTACTTAAACCTAAAGATTTGGCGAAGTTAGTGACACGACGACCCAAAGGGAAAATCAGACCTTTCTTAGGCCACACGTCTTTGAGGAAGTTAGGGCTCTTGCTCTCTCTCTACATGCGCGAGCCTGTGTCTCTCTGTGTTGTGTGTGTCTGTCTGTGCTTGTATATGCACGGGAGGATAAAGTAAGTCTCAGATAAAAAAAACATCAAATTCATAATAAAAATTCATTTGTTTTAAACGTTTTGACGAGCTCGGTGATGCCGCGGTTAATAACGCGACTTTGATACCAACGCTCGTGGATTCGATTTCCACACAGGAGAAACATTTGTGTGCATGAACATGTCTGTTTGTTTTTAAGAAAGGTAGGGCGCTACAAAGCAGCCCGTCTGTGGAAATACCTCCGCCTTACAAAAACGAGGTTTTCCAAATAATAGCCCCCTGGAGAGTTGTTGTGTTCCTGCGTGTGAGTGAGGTCACCAGTAAGCTCCTAAGGAGTTGCTGCGTTAGTAGCAGAGGTGACATCGTGTGAGTGATAATGTATTACTAGCGTTCATAGTATCACTTTACATCAGGTGGACCGTATGCTCGAATGCCTCCCGACGTGTTATATAAAAAAACTTGCAGTGAAAAATTATTAACCAATTGACGTGCTATGAAATTAGATTTAAGACGTGTGGGTTTCCTCACGATGTTTTCCTTCACCGCCGTGCAAGTGATAAATATGTACATAAATCTGAAAACATGAATTTAGTGGCACATGCCCCCGCCTGGTATCGAACAGGGGACCATTTGCTCACTAGGCCGGTTGCTCCTTATTCACTGGGCTATCGCCGCTCTTACATTCTGTAAGACTATAGACAAATAATATTATAGGCCAATAACATTAATCTCTTCTCAGTTCGACCACAGACTTTAATAATAATAAAAAGAGTAAGTATATATTTGGTTACATATGTGTATGTGCGTCAAAGGTATGGCAGCGTGTGTAATGATTTTTTTATTAATTTAATGTATTTATTTTGTTTTATGTTTGTCATTATTATGAAATAATTTTAACTTTCTGCACTTCTTCTCCATATAAACTCCATATAAACTCCATATAAAAATATGTCAAATTTCATAATCCATCCATCCATCCTCCATCGGCGTAATTTTGGTAAAAAGCGGTACAAAGTTTTTGCTTCACATATTAATAAATATATTGACTCCGAATTTTGCATTGGCTTAAAACAATTATATAGAATAATTATTGATACTGACTGTATGACCCACGCTGGTGTGCTGTTACTGTACTAATCTGACTAATTACAAAATAGTTAAGGATCAAGAAACAAAGTTTAAGGTCCCGTCTGGGTTTGTCGGGACTAATCCCAAGAACTATTCAAAGGTTCGGTTTCCCCTAAAGCCTGAGTGACGTGAAAGGTTCCTTTTACTCTAGTGGATACTGTGTATATGTATGTATATCTTCACGCCAAGTCCCTTGCGGGGTAGGCAGAGAGAACCGAGCGCCATAAGACGCGGTCCTTGCATACTTCATACGCTTCTGTGACATTCATAGCTCTTTTCATGCACGCTAGCCGGTTCCTGGGGCTTCTGACATCACTTTCTGATAAAACACGACCAATTTGGTCATGGTAAGTTAGTCTCGGCCTTCCTCGGCTCCCACATCCTTCTACTTTTGCATTGCATATCTGTTTCGTCATTCTTTCGTCCCGCATTCTTTCTAGATGTCCGAACCAACGGAGCATGCCCTTTCTTATCTTAACACCGACACTCTCTTTTAGACCAACTCTTTCTCTCACGTCTTCATTACGAACGCGGTCAGCAAGCGTTATGCCACAAATTTTGCGCAATGCTTGCGAGCATTAAGCAAAATTTGTGGCATCTCGACCGCATTTATTCTACTTTCATGCTCTCTCTGCCATACCCAGCTGTCACTTCTATAAGTTAGCGTTGGAATTAGCACCGCGTTATGTACAGCGAGCTGTGTGTTACTAATTTATTCTATTATTTATTACATAACCCTCTTACTACTGAAATATAATTTGTAAATCTTTCTTGCAATGATATTTTTTATACAACGTAGGGAGGTATACAAGTATACGGCTTACCTTATGTAAAGTGGTTACTGTATTGCTCATTCATTATTATCCCTGCTAATAACGCAGCGACTTAGGGGCTTACTAGTAATCTCACTCACTCGTAGAAACACAGAAACCCTCCGGGGAACTGTCATTTGGCGGCGGTTTTCTCTGACGTGGTGCTTACGAGTACAGTCGGACTGCTTCGCGCCCTACCTCCCTTAGGTTAGCTTTACGACTGCGACTTACGGCTTACCGCGACCTGCGAAGGGATACGACATGACTAAACCCATCCAAAGACAGGTTAGGCTAGGTTGACTTTGCTTAACTTGCGCGTTCGATTAGACTCGAGTATCGAGGCCCTGGAGTTCCTCAAAATACCTAAAAATAAATGTGATAATGTGTTTGATTAGGATCTTAGCGACGATAACTGTTTTAAATTCAACATTTTAATGTCATGGAAATTGAGTCGATTATTTCAAAAGTATCTCTTTTCGGGGCTAGCAATTTACAGAAATCAATAAAAACGATATGTTTCATGATTGGGGTATGTTATTGTCTATTTATTGTGATATAATCACCATCACTTCATCATTATCAGCCAAAGGTAAAGTCAAGAAGAAAAAGAGAGGCAGGCAACAAATGTTCCAAACTCCATCTTACACAAGGCCATAGCCTGCTGCGGCTAGGTCACCAGGGAACTTCTGAAGAAGAAGGGACTAGTTTGCCAACATGCAACACCAATCAGAGGTGTTGCAAATATCTGCTTCACGTCAGGTGGACTCTAAGCTCGTCTCCCATCTGTGAAAACTATATGTTAATAATATTTTAATCTAAACTACTAATCACATTACTTTCAACGAGAAATAAGTACCAACGGGTACATATAAATATATTTTGTTTATCTCGGAAATGGCTATAACAATTTTAGTCATATTTTGTATATAGGTTTTACTTGCAATTTGATCTGACCTGCTGTGTGCTTCTGCCACCAGTTGTTTCATGCGAATTGACGTCGGCCGGCGCCCACCTACTACCGTTAGTAGATGCATGCCGTCGCTGCCATGGCTGCACCGGTCATCAACAAGTGAGATTATTTTAATGGCTAATATCTTTAGCGCCTGAAGATGCTTCGTGGAGAGGTGAAACATTATGTCGCAAAGACGATCAGCCATGAAGGGCGGCCAAGGCAGCTACGGTGGTAGTTGCATGCGGTTTCTGTTAAAGATAGCGGGCACTCGCGGGGACGTCCGCAGCAGCCGAGGTAGAGACGATCAGGAGCAGCCATGGCAGCGACAGCATGCATATACATCTACTAACGGTAATGGGTGGGTGCCGGCCGGCGCTAGGCCGCATGAACTAATTGGTGGCAGAAGCACACAAAGCAGGTTAGATCAGATTGCATTTTTTATTTTGTTACGACGTTGGGAGGCATACAAGCATACGGCTCACCTGAATTAAAGCGGTTAATAATAATAAGTGAGAGTAGCCTATAAATACTTGCAATACATTAAGTAGGTATCACTCGCGCGATGCTCCTAAGCTGCTAACTCAGCAAGTCCTAAGGAGCTTACAGGAGACCTCACTCACATATAGGAGCACAATAATCCTCTAGGGAGTTGTTATTCGGTTGCGGTTTTCTGTGTGCTGGAGGTAGTTCCCCAGACGGGAAGCTTTGATATGCCCTACCTCTCTTAAAAAAACCCAGACCAAGACAGATATGTTCATGAACACAAATGTTTGTCCTGTGTGGGAATCGAACCCACGAGCGTTGGTGTCAAAGTAACGTAACAGCGCGTTTCACCACTGCGCCACCAAACTCGTCAATATGTTCCTCAGCATGAACTATGTAATTGTTGGCCGAAAAATACAAAGCAGGCTAGATACAATTGCAAATAAATTTGACTTTCGCAAAATGACGCCTGAATCTATTAACTAAATAATTGCTTTATACGCTTATCTACACTGAAAAAAAAGATTAGTTGAATTTACCAAAGAAGCAAAGGTAGGCTATTTTACTAGTAAACATTGTTAATTAATGCAAAAATTTGTAGTTAAATTTACAAATATATTACGGTTGGTCTTCATACAAAAGTATTTTGTAGCTATCACTATTTTAAATGTATAATTTACCGCGAATAAATGGATTGTACATATAATATGGTACAGTTTATCATACTAAATAATAAATTTTATTATTTTACTGGTACTTCATTAACCTTTTTTGATTGGTAAAATCAACTTAAGTCAAAGGTAGGACCCAGTTCAACCGTCGACTTTGGTGAATTCTATTAGGAATCTGGGAAATCCAACTAAACATTTTTTTCAGTGTATATAGGTGCCTTTCCTGAAATAACTTAAATTTACAGAATAAAACATAAACAATGCTGAGCGAAGCTCTACCGCTACTATGTACTACATTTTACATAATCGAAGTTGACGATCAGTGAATCAAAACTAAAACATTAATTATCTTTGTATGCTAAGCATTCATAGTATTGTGGAACGTAATCATTATAATATTCTTCATTGTTACACGATAATAGTGATTGGATATTTTGAACAATGTTGATTGGCTAATTTGAGCAGTCCCCGGTTCGAATCCCGGCGTGTACTACTAAATTCGTGTTTTCGAATTTATATATATGTACATATTTGTAATTGTCACTTACTCATATCATAACACAAAAGTCAAAACATCGTGAGGAAACCTGCACGTTCAAGAAATTATATTACGAAAGACGAACCTTACCTAAGAATGATCTGGTTTTTCTTTTGGATTGCGGAGGTCTAACGGCAATCGCTCCATGTAAAAATCAGTTTCTTCACCAAATCCCCCGCCAATACTAGTGGATTAGGAAACGGGAACATGCGAAGAAGAAGTTGAAAGGCAAACTGGCACCACCCATCTGGAGATAACTAAGTACGCTCTCGTGTTTGCCACCCCTGAACCGTTACTAATACAGCAACTTGATCAGCAGCTTACTGGCAACTTCGCTCGCTCCCAGAAATACAACAATCCTCTAGGGAGTTGCTATTTGGCTGTGTAGTCTTCAGTGATGTGATGGTGCTTCCCAGTGGGACTGTTTTAATGCACTTATCGCACCTTGTTTAGATTATTTTTAATCTTTGCAAATGGCTACCTTAAATATATTTTGATAAAGTAATAAATCCCTTCCAATAAGGTATTCTCGCCTTGCGTGTGAAGGCTAATAGAGGTGATACAGAGTTTAAAAGCTTTTTTATCGTAATAAGTGCATAAAAAGTTTCATTAAAACTAACTATATTGCCCTTAAAAAAATACTTTACTCGCCTTACAATGAGTAAGTACCCACAAGGGATCACACAATATATCTTATAAGATTAAAGTATTAGATATACAGAGAAATCACTCCCCCTCCAGTCGCACGATGTCGCGCACAAAGGCGACAAAATGTCGCACAATGACGTCCCTCGGGGCTCGCAACTTCTCGCATAGTTCAGAATACCAAATATCGCGTTCTATACCAAAAACTTTCTAAGCTAATCATTCAATTTTATTAAACCAATATTAAAATATTATATTAAATAACTAAGTTTTACTTGCAGATTCATCCTTGTGTAATTTTGATTAACGATTCAATGGGAAATCTCAATAAACCACCATTATTTTTTTGAAGATATCTTTTGTACACAACATCGGGAGTTGAGCCAGTTCATAGGCTACAGTAATCATTTTACATCGTGTGAGCCGTATCACATATTACTGATAACCTCACTCATTCACAGGAAAACGACAAACCTCTATGGAGTTGTCATGAGAAAAATCGCACGTCCAAGAAATGTTTCTAAAGACATGTGACCTAATCTACGAAAGACATGTCCTCTGGGCTGTGAAGATCTGTCACTCCACGTAAAAATTAGTATCTTCGCCAAATCATTAGGCTTAGGTAGTGAAACAAGATAACGCTAAGAAGAAGTAGATGGAAAATAAGCATACGGCCTGCGTAACGTTAAGCATTTACCGTAGTCTATGGACACTTGCGAAATCAGGGGTGTCACTCGTGTGTTGCCTAACCTGCCTAAACTATAAATAAACCTGACTCAATTATAGGAGCGAAATATTAGCTAGTTGAATAGTTTTTAATAACTTTAAATCTAGTATTTCATAATTCCTAAAACGGACAGTAAACTTCGCAAACTCAATGGCTGTCATTTTATAAATGAACGATGGAAATACGAACAATAAATCTCTTCGATTCTTCCATTACATGCTTTATCATTATAGAAATAATAAATTGGACCTGCGGCTTTATTAGTAAACAATTAAATTTTGTATTCGATACGATAAAGAAATTTCAATCACAGTTATTATGCTTTCGAAAATAGATTTTTTAATGGCGGGTTGGAAAGTTGCCTTTCGCTAATTTGCACACTACTGATTGCGGATTGCTTTCGAGCACAATTAAAAAACCGTACAGCCTGGAAAGATAATGGCTTCACTTTGATTTAATAATTTATTATTGTTAAAAGCTTTTAGTGTACCGCTATTTGTTAAGTGATCAAACATAATTTGTATATACCACTGTTAAAAAGGCTAATAGGAACTTCATGCTGGAAAAATGCCTCTTAAATTTAATTGATCTCTTAAATCCCAAGAAATATACTCGTACTTCCTTTTTGAGCTTCGATCATTCAAAACTGTTTTAAATGGTAACGGCAAGAGGACCAAAATGTTTGGTCGTTCCGTTTGTTTTATATAATTGAGATTTTTTTTTTTCTTTTCTTTATTCATGTTATATCTTTACAATACATATAAAAATTACAATACCAACTACATAAGCCTAAGCGGTTTATCTGTAGTTAGGTGAGTCGTTCTTGTCATTAGTGCTCATATAATATTCCTTTAATATAGACTTGCACCTTTTGTGAAACTTTACATTATTGAGATCAATGTTTTTTAATTTGTTTAATATAGCAGCAGGATAATCATTAAGTATACATGGCAGTATATACTGCCATATCCTTTTCCCGTGAACGTTATTGTACGACGGTACTGTGAACATACGCATATATGGTGATTTATGCATATTTTTGTTTCTAATTCTTTTATTTGACCAGTTAATATTATTTAAATTTTCTGTTACAATTTCTGATTTAAATTTGTCAAATACATTTAAAACTTTGCAATATTTAAATAGACCAATTTCATTTCCTTTAAATTTCATTTTAATTTTATGGGAAACTATTGTTTTAAGCAAGCTAAGTTGTAATTTATATATATTATTAATATATGTCTTGTATGTTCTGCCATAGCTACCTATACAATAGCCAATTATGCTGTCAGCTAGTGACAAATATAGCATACGCAGAATGTTATTAGGCAGTTTGAATTTCAAAATTGACAATCTAGATACAATTCCTCTTAATTTATTACATAGGTAATTAACATGGGATGAAATGATGAATGATGAGATGGAACCATACATGCACCCTGTATAATGGCAGGTAGTTATCATATCCTATGGAAGCTGTCAATACCAAAAACCAAGAACCTCTTCAACTTCGTAGGGACATAGGCTCTCTAAGTGTATTTTACCGCCTTTACCATGGCGAGTGGTCTGAAGAACTGCTTTCCCTTATCCCACCCTCACCCTTCCGTCATAGAACCACACGTGCGGGCTTGCGATATCATCGTTCCACTGTTGAGAATATCTCTTCGCGTACCAAAAAGTTCGGCAACTCCTATATTTGTCGTACCATTAAAAAGTGGAAAGCCTTGCCTGCACATGTGTTCTCTCCTTCCTACAATATGGGATCCTTTAAACGAAGCGTGAAGAAGCATCTTGTGGGTCAGCATGGCAGCGTCAACTGACAGGATACGGTGTAGTATTTTGTGCTCCTCTTTCGCTTACCATGAGACAAAAAAAATACTAAGTACAGCTCTCACGTCCCTAGAAAAGCTCTAAAAATCTTTACGCGTTCTTTGAAGAATCATATTTTTAAGAGAGGAATGGCGCACCAAAGCAGTCCGTCTGGGGAAGTACCTCCACCTCACAGAAAACCGCAGCCAAATAACAACTCGCTAGAGGGTTGTTGTGTTCCTGCGTGTGAGTGACACCAATAAGCTCCCAAGGAGTTGCTGTGTAAGCAGCAGAGGAGGTATCGCGCGAGTGATAATTAATATATCGCAAGCGTTAATAGGCTAGGGTACCCGCTTTACATCAGGTGGGTCGTATGCTTGTATGCCTCCCGACGTAGTATAAAAATAAATGCTGTAAACACTTGGAAAAGACGTTCATTCCAAACTTAAGTTTTCATTGTCTGCTTTACTATGCTTTACTAATTTTTAGCGTTTGCTGATGAACTCGTATCGTCCATGACAGGAGTAGCTTGTGATTCATTTTGTAAATCGACAGTACATATGTGTTTTCCTGTTAAATCAGTACTTGCCCAACGGAATACGAGAGCAAGAAATGGTGCCTCAGTATAGGGCTCAATAAACATACACGTAGCTTCAGCAGACGAAATTCTATTTTAATTATAAGATAAAATTAGTATACTTCTATTATGTTCTCTAAGTATGGTTTAATTAATGGTAAACAGTTCTCCTTCAGTTATAAACATCAAGCTTCCGCATTAGAATTATATGCTCCATATAATCGAACGCCTGTGTCAAATCACGGAAAATTGAGACGCGATCACGGATGTTTAGTAGGACCATTATTCCTTATTTTCTCTAAATCCTATTTGATCATTACTTTTTTTATACAAAGTAACAATCCCTTAGGCAGTTCTTATTTGGTTGAAACATTCTACTGCGCCCTATCTCATTTAAAATGGTTGCTCGTAGAATGATATACATTCATTTACTAAATGCGTTAAACTACTACTAAACGAACATATACACGGTACTTGAATAAAAAAGTCATAATACTTTAAAATGTATTGAATATATAAATTTATCGTCAGATTCAAATACTTTTGACAAACAGAAAAATGGCGGGACCGTACTGTCTTTTTATTTTTGTGTTTCTAAAATGTCATCTATGTAATGGTATCAAAACCAGTCAGATACAAAAAGTGCAACCAAACATTAAACTGAAACTTTAAAATACGAGAAACTTTTCCTCGACCTATTACTTCCGAACAAATTAAAAATAAAGCCTTAAATAGTTTGGGACATACGAGTATAATCACATTCATAGCTTATACCATAGGTATTAGACAACTTGGAAATAAAAATAAATATTCACGCGTTGCTGACCCCATAAAACATATTTCCGATTTACTTGAAGAAACCCTTGCCCTTTGAACCTTGAGTAAAATTCGGCAGAAAGTTCATTCCACAACTTAAGTGTTTTTATAATCTCTGTGTAATACGAGAATATGTGTAATACATATGTAGGTACACAAATCGCTTTATTCAATTATTATCTAAACAAAGCAACATTTTGAAATAATAAGAAATATGCAGGGTTGCTCTTGACGCCAATTCCAATGAAAATTCAGTGCCGATGTCGAAGTTTTAAGTAAATTTTCGTAACGTCGCTTATACCTATATTTTTATCAATATGAGATTGCGTCTCATTAATAATGTCAAACTAGACCATCCATCAGTCACTAAGTTTAAAAATATCTGACGCTGCTGCTGTGATTTAAAGAGTTTCATCTATCGGACTTCAAGTGTGGCTCTTTGACTATTAAGATCCTTACAAATAAAACTTTCATATTTATAATTAAAAGCGACATGAGACATGAGTACAAAGAGACATTTATCTCAACGAATGATAAAATCGGAATTGTAGATAAATACATCAGTGGGCGTCGCGTACTAGCCATAAATAGCGACTGGTTGCCAGCAAAGCAACCCGTAACGCTATACAATTATTGATTATGTATCATCAGACAAGTCTCATTAGGCTTACAAAAGCATTAATCTGCTGCTTTCACGAGAGATTAACGTAAAACAAATTGAAGTGTCGTGGCCGTGGGCGGTCTAGAGACATGTTTACGATATGGAAACTATCCTCCACTGCGAAGATGATTCTAAATTTCGTCTGTCAATTAACACCGTTGCTATACCATGTTATTTATCATACGCGATCGCTGCGAGCGGCCCGCGGCACGTGTTGTCACGAAACGCATTGATTTCATATACACGAGTTGGTTTATTTATTCTTAGTTTATTCTAATGCCATCATATTTTCATTATTATTGAAAAATATACCAATAAGAAAATATTAACGATCTTTTAATACAGAATTAATTCGGTTTCGTAAATATAACTTTTCAATCAATAAATAACAATAAAGCCACAAAGAAGCCTATGCAAGGCATATGTTACATATATTATCAAAGTTTGTTCAATATTATCTATGAAGGCTTTAACGTGAGTATCACATACATGTAGGTGTGGCTAGAAAGTATAGATTATATACAAACGCCACATTTTTTTTTTCGCGGATTGTGTCGCCTTTTTTTAATTATAATTTTTTTAATTTTTTTAATTTAATTTTTTTGGGAAATGCCTCAAAAGGTATCGTTTTTTACTCGTTATATTCACTCATTTTAGCGGACAGAAAAACAGTAGGACAGCGCGTTTTATCACAGCGTTATCTAGCTCATCGTGCCTTTGTGCGCCAACAAGTGGTTTATTAATGTAGGTACAACATAAAGTAAGTCGAATTATGTTCACGACTTCACTTGAGATACCATGAGAAAGATGGCCGAGTTAAATTTGACACCACCAAAATCCCGTTTTCTTTTTCTTCTGTCGTAACTCTATCATTTGCTAGGCATTATGTATGTCAACGGCTCCCAAAATATTCAAAGGAAAACATTTAAGGGTGCCGAAAAGACGTAACAAGCAAACGTGAAGCAAGAAAGCGTTTTAATATTCCGTTTACTACATCCCATTTGGTAGTCGCACGTGACTTCGCTTTAATCTTGTCCCCTTTGGCGTTATCTGAGAACATAAAACAGTCTTTAATGGTTGCTACATGCGCGATTAAGTTTCACTATTTAATGTCGTAGGTGTTGGGGACTCTGGTATTCATAACTATAAGTGTTGATTCAAGTGTAACATAACCTTATAGTCGACTACATATTAAGTGATATACTAGTTAAATGGAACAGCAGTTTATACTTCAGCAATGATGTAGGTTGGTAAAATAAGAAGAGGCATGCTCCGTTTGTTCGGACATGTAGAAAGAATGCCGGAAGAAAGAATTACGAAACAGATATACAACGCGAAAGTAGAAAGATGTAGGAGCAGCGGAAGGTCAAGAATTGCCTACCATGACCAAATTGATCGTGTTTTATCGGAAGGTGATGTCAGGAGCCTTAGAAACCGGCGAGCGTGTATAAGAAGAGCAATGAATGTTAAAGAAGCGAGTGAGGTTTGTAAGGATCGAGTCATGTGGCGCTCGGTTCGCTCTGCCTAGCAAGAGATTTGGCGTGAAGTTATAGAGATTATAGATAGATGATGTAGGTACCTATATGATGTATTGTACCTACTACATTTTCTCCTTGATAAGTTACATGCAACACTGACCAGGTAATACATTTACTAGACAAGTTAGTTTTCATATCATTGTAGTTGTATCTCATTTTCTGGTAGGCAAGTTTTATAACAAGTAGGGTGACATCAACAAAAAACTAACTACACTAATAGGGAATCGGACAAAGTATCAAAATGTGACTCGACTATAGGGATATATCGAATGTAAATAGCTTTTACGGTAGTTTGTTCACTTACAGATGACGTCACGCGTTCCGAGATCAATTTAAGTAAAAAATATATAAACAAAGATTTACATCATATGAAGGTTTATTTATAAAAAAATATATATTCGTCGCCATTTTTATGGTGATAAACAATCATTACGATGAATAACTTTTGAAATTTTTCCGATTGGGGTCTTAGCGTAATGAAGTGCATTAATTTGATGAGGATTCTGCACTAAGTTTATTTCCGACGTGAAAGTTCTACGACCAAAATTGCACAGATTTTTGGTCAGGTGGTAAATAAGCCCTATCGAAATCAGTTACCGGAGCTGATTGAGGTTTGCAATATAATTAATAATAAATGCTTATCAATTACACTGCAAGCGACAGAGATTATTATTATTAGTTTACTCGTTCGTAAGTTTACAGTGATCTAGCTGTAAAATCTTATTTGGCCCAAGATCTTTCTTAGTTAGAATAACTTCTGCACTGAACGGGCTTTTAAAAATCAAAATCTATTCAGTAGTTTATGAGATTTTAATTTTTATGTAAAATATTGCCAATCCTAATCGATTAGGAAAACATGATATGAAATATTAATATAAAAAACATGGCGTATATATTACGTAAAGTAATATTAGTCTCGAACCCGTTTACCCTATTTTAATGAAACTTGCTGGAATATACAATATATAAAGTCAACACAGTTCGCAAGTTATAGGCTGAGAGCCAGCGATCGGCAGACTTACGGTATTTTAGCAAACTGCATATTGATGGTTACACTATTAGACCGGCCGTAGGTGACATGGGGATTCACTATCCCCGTCGACGGTTCCTTTGGCCGTGTCCAGAAGTAGTTTAGATGCTACAATGGAACACACCGTATGTATTATTTTGCTTTGTCTATGCTATGGCATTAGTAATACCTATTGATTTGAAGATAGAAATTACTGCACAGATAATGTAAAGATTCCGTTTCCGAAAGTAAAAGCTAAAGGCCAAGGGAATATCTATGATTTATCAATTTTAAGTATAAGCAGATTTTAATTAATTTAGTATAATATGTATTTAGTAGTATATAAAACGGAAAGTCAGTGGAAATTGATATGATCACAGCTGATATGATCAAACTGGGAGACACTTACGACCGGAGAACAGGAAGGGATCCAAGAGGATTGGACGATTCGGTATTATAACCAGAAACACCAGTTGAACTGTAAACACTGATTACGACAATAAAGACGTTTGTGGATGTGGTTGCATATCTTAGATGCGTTTTCAGCACATATGGCAGAGAGATGGAAAGTACACCGCTGACGTGGAAAGACGAATGAATGCTGGAAATGGTGTAAAGGGATCATTGGGAAAAAATCTTGACATAGCGGCCCCCAACACGATTTTTAAAATATAAACAACTTCATAAACTTGGTAGTTTAGTTACTTATGTATATACTTATCTGTACTTATATATAAAGCGGAAAAGTTTGTTTGTTTGAGCGCGCTAGTCTCTGAAATTACCAGTCGAATTTGAAGAAAAAATTTTGCATTTGAAAGCCCAATTCTTGAGGAACGTTATAGACTGCTCAGCATCACGATACTACCCTTAGAAGCCGAGGAAAAAGAAAGAAAATAAAAAAACCGGTTCCCACGTGAAACTAGGGTTACGCGCGGACGAAGTCGCAGACTGCAGCTAGTATATACATACAGGAGAATGGCGGAATACTATCATAAATCTGCTAATATAAAAAGAAATAGTGGAAGAAGAAACCTTTAAGAATTTTCATAGCCGTCGGGTACTTCAGTAAATGACTAAGAAGTTAATTCCAAATGCTGACACTTTACAATTTACGCACAATGGGCGCAGTCATTTGACATAATAATAGGTCATTTGTCAACTTGTCTGCGATATAATAACCAGAACAAATTTTACAGTAATTCACTGTGTAATCGACGGTTAAGTTATAGTTATATAAGCATAGTTGTTACTCGCAACAAATTGTTATGTGTGTGCTGGAGATACAAATAAAGAATCTATCTATCTATATATGTTGAAGTATAGTACATGCTGTGTAATTCGTGAAAGTATACTGCGTTTAGTTGCACGTTGCTGTGGTTTGATTTGGTATTAAAAAGTAAATAAAATGTATAAACTAATAAAGGGGGCTTAGAGAATATTTAGAATAATACATAAACTAAAAAAAACCGGGCATGTGCATGTCGGGCCACCCACAGAGTAGGGTTTCGTTTTTTTTTTTATTTTTGTTTTCGCCCATGAAAATATAGAGCCACAAAAGAAGGACTTCCGTGAGGGGCACCCTCCGGGACCCGATGGGAGGAAGGTGGTGAACTCTCATGGGTACCCTTTCAGACGTCCGCATGAGTTATGTCAAACTCCTACTGATTAAACACCGCCTAGAGACTGCCTTTAGCCGGGAAGACGCAAGTAGGGTTTTGTATTTGCTTCGCTTTGCTAAGTTTGATGTAAATGAAACCACAGCACGATGTAATTTGTGAACAGCACCATCTAGTATAAAATATCGGAACTGAAATTATTTGTCTGGGGTGTTTTTAAGAGTGGTAGGGCGCATCGAAGCAGCCCATGTAGGGAAGTATCTCCACCTCACAGAAAAGCCGTAGCCAAATAACAAACTCTCGGGGGGGTTGTTGTGTTCCTCCGTGTGAATAAGGTCACTAGTAAACTCATACTGGCTGTGTTAACAGCAGAGGTGGCATCGCGCGAATGATACTTCCTCTATTACAAGCCTTCATGGGCTACGGTAACCCCTTTACATCAGGTGGAACGTATACTTGTATGCCTCCCGACATTGTATAAAAAATAATCTTTCATTTATTTATCGTACTGTTGCCTATTCAAATAGCAATGAGGAAATACCTGAGGAGTACCGACGAATCGACATCATCCAAAGGCCGGCACTCGCGTAGGAGTACAACTCGAATGCACAATCTTACTCATTATAAATAATAGACAGATACGACACGAGACAATAGATGGCATCAGTGGTGGGTGGCGTTTTACCATTTAACGGTGACCTCTTGTGGGTCATTGGCTTTGTCTGTAACAGGTCGGGATGTAACTCCGCCTGATCTTTCCACTACTTACTGTCTTAGTATTTTTTATACAATTCCGGAGCTATACAAACATACAGCTCACCCAATTTCTTTGAACGTATGGCCTATACCTGATGTAATGCGGTTATCATAGCTAATGAACAATTGTAGCTTAACTATCACTGGCGTGATGCCGCCTGTACTGCTAAAACAACAACCCCTTAGGAGTTTACCCTTAACCTCACTCACACGCAGGAACATAACCCTCCAAGGAGTTGGTTTTTAGCTGAGGTTTTTTGTGAGGTGAAGGTACTCATCTGGGTGTTTTTAGGGGAGGTAGGGAGCACCAAAGCAGCCCATCTGGGTAACCACTTCCACAGTACAGAAAATCGCACCCAAATAACAACTCCCTGGAGGGTTGTTTTAGCAGCAGAGGCGGCATCACGCGAGTGCTACTTAAGGTATTACGAGAGTCCGTTTGCTACGGTAACCGCTTTAAATCAGGTGAGCCATATGTATTAAATGCCTTCTGACGTTTTATACAAAAAAGGTAACGAAGGAGGGCAAAGAACAAAAGATAAAAATTGTAAAAATATCATTTTTACTACATTCTCGATTCCCCTAAATTTAAAAATAAAATACAAATAAGTAAATTGTATTGTTTTTAACAATTTGCATAAAACCATTTTCAAAATAATATAAAATAATTTCTATCTATAACTTCACGTCAAATCTCTTACATATCTCACTCGCTTCTTTAACATTCACTGCTTTTCTCGTGCACGCTCGCCGGTTTCTTTCTTTCTCTCGTTTCTAGGGCTCCTGACATCACCTTCTGATAGAACCCGATCAATTTGGTCATGGTAGGTAAGTCTTGGCCTTCCTCGGCTCCTACATCCTTCCACTTTTATAAAATAATTTGGTCTGAATAATATAAAAAATATAAGGACCTTATTATTTTATGATAAAATGCATCTAATTCTAATTCTTGTTTCCAAAGATAACTTTTTGGGGGAAATCACTTTGAGTGTAAGTAGATGTAAGTGATGAGGGGAAAGTAAAATGCGTTAACATATGAGATTGGGAGAGAAAACAACAAGGGGAAGGAACTTCAAGAAGTAGCTTTGAATGGAAGGGAACAGAAAGAGAGGCAAAGGAATAAATAAATTCTAACTATAAATTTGAACTTTACTATATTATCTGTATTATATTATCTGATAATAAAAAGTAATTAGATGTGGAAGGTATACTTTATCTATGAGTATAATAGTGATACATATTTTATGGTCTTTATTGTAAGCGTATATTATAATGTCAGATGATGTCAGGAGAGAAAGAAAGAAACCGGTGAGCGTGCATGAGAAGAGCAATGAATGTTAAAGAAGCGAGTGAGATATGTAAAGATCGATTCATGTGGCGCTCGGTTCTCTCTGCCTACCCCACAAGGGATTAGCGTAAAGTTATAGATATATTATAATGGTTTCTAAATATAACGATTGATACTCCTTCGCCGCCGCTTACCCGTCCCCTGTCCTATATTCACAGACAGGGGACGGGTAAGCGGGTAGCGAAGGAAAGATAAACAAAAAATATTATTAAAACGTTACCTTACGTACATTAATCATTTTTCCAGTCAATCTGCAGTTAGATTCCATTGTTAACTATTAAAAAAATATTTTGCACTCTCTCATGCTCAGCTCAGCTAAGTGAAGATATGGTGAATAGGGTGTAGTCTTTTCTCGATCCGATTTCCCAGTAGGTTATCACTATTATTATTATGTAATCATAATAATATTTTATTGCTTTTGGTTTAAGTGATTTAAATCATTATTCCTGGACAGTTAGTAAAATTATATAAAAAAGCTTCTTATATCATTTCTTATGCTTATTTGAAATTTAATTTAAGTAGGTATGTACCTAAAGTCGTCAAAAACATTTTTCATATGGAAGTTAGTTGACTTGTGTATGTAACATTAACATATTTATTAATTTAAGAATTTCATAAATGACGACGGCTTGCAGTAAAATTTTTATTTTATTGTCGATTGTTTCAATCCTAAAACAAAATATATTATTCAAATAATTACTGAACTGCCATAATTCAATATGTACGCAACTGCGAATTCTAAATTGACGTGCAATTCGGTTTAATTAATGTGTCCTTCCAGTATCAATTACAAGGGTTGCCAGTATCACCATATGTGACACCAGTCATATTTAATTGGCTTGTCATCCATTACTATAATGTCATAGGTATAGATATACTGGACTGTGATATTCAATAAAACATTATTTAAAAGTTTAGGAAAACGAAAAAAAAAACGCTTGATTTGATTAAAACACTTTGTAACTATAGCAATTATGTGTAGCTTCAATCTATGATGCTACTGGTCCATATACTATTTGTACCCCCTCCGTTTTTCCTCGAAATTCATCGTACCATAGGGGAAACAATTATTTATAAGGTAAAACAAGACTGAAAATCATTTGACCGTATAAATATTTTATGTATGAATATTTCCATTTTTACAATACAATATTCAATTAATTTGCTATAGTTGATTTATTATTTATTCCAAGTTCATTTTATAAATCGAAATGAATTTTATTCATCTTTTTTGTAATTTAATTTTTATGAACAAATTTCATTAATTCAAGAAAATTAACTTTTATGTTTGTGTCTTTAGATTTAGCTGTTAGTTCATAGGTAATATAATTGCATGCGATTTATTAATAACATTTTATTAAGTGGTACAGGACCAAGTTTCTAAATTTACCGTGTTACTATTTAAGTAAAATTCTATGAATAAAATCAGAATCTGCTATTTTAGTAATCTTTTTACTCAGAACGTACTGTAAGTTTCTAGATTCTGATAAATATGATCTGATATTACACGTATCATAATTCACAATTTGTATATTTTTGCATTCGCTGGAAGCATTGTAAAAGCAGTTGGACTTTTTCAATGACTTTGTGGTATGCATTTAATATGAGATTAGGTTGTTTGGCGACCTTCACTTGCATCGTCATGAATAAGATTATGTTAACATCTAAACTCATTGAACCACACATACTATGAGATGGTTCTTCTGAGGGAAGACACATTGGGATTTCAAATCATGCTGCTAATTAGCAAGGGTGACCGCGACACTTTTTATCGTGGTCGTGGAGCGCTTTATTTTACAATTTTGAACCAATCTCCGCTACCAGCGTACAGTTGTGCAGTCTACATAATAGTAGGTCTATGACGTATTCAGATAGACGTGAATAGAAGCGAACCCAATAATAAATGAGCCAACGAATTGAGCAATATGACACTTGCTCATCAATCATAGTACTGGTTTATTTGTGATGTCTTCTATTTGAAATGGGATTGTTTCTCACGACTCGCTGCTCGAACTAAAGCACGTGTTTGGGCCATGGTATATTACTTTCCTCATATACCATTAAGGTAGCAAATAAATGCTCAGTTTACCTGATAGTAAGCAGTAGGGAATGCAATCCCGCAACAAAATTTTAATCCCGGTATTTGCGGGACTGAGAGGTCCCAGTCCCGCGGGATCTTGGTAATGCGGAATCCCGCATTTTTCTGAAAGTCATTGAGAAAAGAGAGAAATCCTGTATCATAAATGCATCTAGAACTAAAAATGAAACAAAGAAATATTATTCAAAATTATGTATTGAGAGAATAAAAATTATAACAAAGAGACAATCGGTAGTTTAGGCATTATTTGAAAGTAACTGCGCATAAAACATAGCATGTTGATAGTCTTGTTTGCCAAACGACTCCTAACTTTATATGCCAGATAGCCATCAGCAGAAAACGCTCGTTCTGCTTCCACGCTTGTGGGTACAACTGTCAATAAAGCGTTGTAGGCGAATTGAAGATGTTCTCCTTTTAATCCACCAGACTCAAACAAATTCATTTCTATCTTGATCTAAACTTCGAGAGTATGAACTCCAGAATGAGCCCGACAAGCAGTTTTAAAACTCGATAGAGTTTGTTCAAGTTCGTCTCGAAGAGACCTCGGTTCAGGCTCCGTAGTTTCAGCTTGCATCATTGCGGCCACGGTAGTAAGAGGTAAATCATCATTATCTTGAGTGGAGATAGAAGACGTCGTACAAGCACCTGATGAGATTAACGTTGATTCTGCATGGTCGTCTCTCTTATTAAATTGTAATCTTTCTACGAGATTTATAATTTCTTTACGGACTACACTCTTTGCAGGTAACTTAAAAGTATCGTCGTGCATAAATGCAATTCTATCATCTTCGTACTTTCCAGGGTTGTGTAAGTACAATAAAACCGCAGTTATATTGGTACGTCGCTCTGCAATGCGTTTTCTTAATGAGGTAACAAGTTTCTTGGTCTTCTAACTTGCTGATCACGAACCTCAGAGTAGTTTCTGCTGTGATGAGATTCGACTCTCGCCGACACAAAACTTCGACAGCTAGTTTGGCTGGCTGGAATACTCGTTCTAGATCCGTGAACACAGTATATTCCTCTTAATTAAAGAAGTAATCTGGATTAGCAGCCAGGCCTAAATCAATTAAAGCTTTAGATACACATAACTTGACTTTATTGAATGTTATCAGTACGCGCGCTTCCGCGTGCCGAACAACACATGGCGCGTACCATTGCGCAGTCCCACTAATCCCGCTCGATTTATGTGCGGGACTAGTCCCGCAAAAATATTACGGGATCCTAGTATTTCGGAATCCTGGTATCCCAGTATTGCATTCCCTAGTAAGCAGTTACCATAGCGTAGTAAAACTTCAAATCCTTAAATAGCTTGAAACTTACATAATAGACTTTTGAGTTAAATACTCAAAGGTATAAATCCGAAACTGAGAAAGGATTTAGCTTGTTAAGCGACTTCAATTATAAAATGATTTTGCACATTCCTTTGTATTGGGAAACAAGGCCGATTGGTTTCATATACATTTGGTAAAGTTATGCCTTTATTAAAGTTTTCTTCATTCTAAATTTATAACAAACATTTAGACTTAATGACTCATTATTTTATACAACGTCGGGAGATAACGTTACAAGCATACGGCCCACCTGATGTAAAGCGATTACCGTAGCCAATAAGCGTTCGCAATACATAATACAATATTTATCACATATAATAATACAATAATTATCACTCGCGCGATGCCACCTCTGCTGCTAACACAGCTATTCCTTAGCAGCTTACTGGTGACCCCTCACACGCAGAAACACAACAACCCTCTAAGGAGTTGTTATTTGCCTGCGTTTTTAATGTTCATTAGGACTAATAATTAAAGGCCTTGACACACAAGCGTATTTCAATAACGGCGATCGGCGTTTCATATGCTTTCTATACTGCATGCATACAAACATCAATCGTCAATCTATATAAAAACACCAATTGCGGCGATCGCTTTTCAGAAGTTGAGCGAACAGCAATTGAACACACACATTACTCCCGCACACATATAAATAACGATCTCAATAATTTAAGGTTTTGGCATGTGGTGTTGAAGACGCTACTCCATTACTACAGAGTATGATGACGCTGCACTGAAAAAGACGAAGAATCTTTGGGTTGAACGCGGTACTTATTTTAATAACTAATGCAGAGATTCACCAAATTGCAGCGCAGACTGGTGATTATGATACTGCAATCGAATGCAGAGAGTATAACTAGTCTAGCCATAAATACGGTTACATAGATTCTTTTATTTTTTTCAACTATATAATTATTTTGAATTTGGAACGCGTTTATCATGTTAAAAACTTCTTTGGATTTCCCGCTGTTTTACATATTTTTTCAATGTTTATTATCAAAATACAATATGGAATATAGTGTTAAAGAAAATAGGATTGCAGTAATTGCCTCACACCAAAGCGGGTATGGAGCCGTCGGTCATGTTCAAGACACTTCAAAAGCTTGGTATCAGCCGTATGTTCGTATATCGGACTATCGACAGATATACCAACACTTCCTCTGTTGAATACCATAAAATATCGGGGCGACCACGTGCTGTTAGAACCACAAAGATAGTTAATGCTGTCAAAAGGCAGAATTCGCCAAGACCCCATGAGGAAACAAAAAATCTTATCGCGAGAAATGAATATTTCCGCTAGGACAGATGCGTCAGAGCATGTAATAGAACAAGACCTGAACCAATCCCTACAGTTGAAGAGAATGGATCGATCAAAACGCCTTCTGTCCCGATACGCAGGTGAAAGGCACAGAAATATTGTCTCTACTAACGAATAAATTTTCACGATTGAAGAGCACGAGATACTAGCAAAATGACAAAGTGTACGCAGACTGTTCTAAAGAAACCGCCTAAGTGGTCGGAAAGGTACAACGTGGTCATCATCCCGCGTCTGTAATGATTGATGGTATCTTATCAATGAGTCACAAAGCTCCTTTGCGAAAAAGGAGTGAAGACTTCAACCAAACTGTATTAAGAGACTGTCTTGGATATTTAAGAATGTACAGTGGACTTTCCAGCAGGACCTGGTCACAAGGCACGAACTACCCAAGCCTGGCTCGAAACCAACGTTCCGGACTTTATAAGAGCTTAAGACTGGCCCTAGTCTAGCCCAGATCTGAACCCCTTAGACTTCAAATTATGGTCAGTTTTAGAGGACATGGCCTGCTCGAAACGACATGCCGACATTGTGTCTCTTACGAAATCTCTGGAGCAAGCAGTGGCTAAATTTCTCATAGAGACAATACGTCAATCTATAGATTCGTGGCCAGACAGATTAAAGGCCCGATACGCAGGCACAGAAATATCGTCTCTACTTACGAAAAAAAATTCACGATTGAATAGCACAACAAGCAAAATGATCAAAGCCAAAGGTGGCCATTTACCGATGCAGTCGCTAATCGCCAATGCTGAAATAGAATGTGTGAGCTGGCCCTAACTTTTCAGCAGTGACGCGGTGGTGATGGTGCAGCGTAGGTGGTCGTGTTTTCAAAATAATTAGTTTTAATTTAAGTATTATTAAAGACATGTAATTGAAACAGCAACGTCTCGTAAAAAATCTTTATTTTACCTTCACAACAATTTTCAACGAATTTCACTGAATACCTACTGCGGAGTGCTTGTGTCCGCATTGAATTTCCAAGGAAACCTATAAAGACAGCCTCTGTACCGCTGTATGATGATTCGTTGAAAGCTTCAACTTTATGTTGCTTTCGTGTCAAATATTACGCTATGTAGTACAGAATAGACACCTGTTTCTATCCACAACAACACTTTGACAACCTCCTCTCGGCAACGAAAATCCCTGTATTCCCAATGAGTACTAGTTGTCTAAACCAACTCAATTGATATTGACGGGGCAAGATCAAAAGCATTTTGCTCAGAAGAGGTTTTCCTATGGTAATCCAAATATAAATAGATAAAAGTAAAACAATTCTGTAACCAATTTTTTATAATACTTAACAAGTTTCTTTTTTTTTTGTAGCTATTGGCGAGCTATGGTGTTATTATTAAAAGTTTTAAGAAATAGTTTTTTTTGCTACCTTCCGCGTCGAACTTAAGCCTAAAAAGTCACTATTAATTATACGTTTCACGTTCATTACGTCTACAACATAGATGGTATATAAGTAAGTACATGTATGGTCTCAGATATACCATAATAGAATGTATATAAATAGGAAAAAAAAGTTGGAAATATTCAAAATCATACATGTTTTCCTCAAATATCATAAACTTAAGATTCAGACAAATTCTAAAACAGCGAACTTCTAAGCTTCTTTGAAACAATTCAATTATAATTGAAATAATTAAGATAAGGAGAACATTGTAATTAATTGAACCATACCTCTACACCTTTTAACCTATACACTAATGTAACCGTTGTTTGTTTGTCCCAAATAAATAATAAATGTCGTATTTCTGCTAAGTTAACTTTCAGCGAAGATAATAATCGCTTAACCTCTGGGTCACCACAAATATTGGTAACCAATATAGATTACAATCTAAAATCAAAGAACGCTAATGAATAAAATTAAAAGTCAATTTAGGAAAGTAGGCGCCAGAGAAATATGTAAATATGGTATAATTAACTTTGTAATAGGGGTGCTAAAGGTTAAATATTGATTCGCAACTCGATTATGTAAATAAGTCGTCGCCATTAAAACACGGGGAAGAAAATTAAGTACAAAGAATTTTAAGTGAGCTAATTTTGATGAGAGGGGTTTGGCAGTCTTTTGTAGATAATTGGGTTTTGGAATAAAAAGTAAAAAATCAAATAAATTTAGAATTTAAAACTAATTAACGTCAAGTTCTCTAAACTTCATGATTTGTGTTTTATAATGTCGGCGCGATAAACATTCAATTACTTAAAATGTTTTTGTTTTTTTATTCATTTTGCGCAACATTTTCAGCTTCCTTTCGAATTTACGAAGAATAATGTATTACTCTGATATCGTTTTCAAATATAATATATACTACAATAACAGCGTAAAGTGAAGTACTTATCGCATTGGTATGGAAACACTGTTATGTGTGAAAAAATATATATTGGATATTTAGTGGAGTCAATACGGTATTTTTTACTTAAAGTTTTTTGAATAACAACAGATCATGCTGAAACAGGATGCATTCTATGAGGAAAAATATGTAGACAAAAACAAAAGGACCCCAAATTAGTCGCTGATCACGATCCTGTCGTCAGATTTCCCAAATTCCTCTCCCCACTTCTCTAATTAACTTTTCTTTTTTGTTCTTCCAGCATTTTTGAACGAATCCATCAGAAACGGTGGACTCGGGGGTTTTGGGGTCGCTGATTACGATCAGATTTCAAAAATATATTTTTTAAGCTCATTGAGTCAATTCACAGGTTTTTAGAATGTAACTCGTTATTTTTTTTATGTACCTATGTATAAAAATAATATTCCTACAAAGAAGTTTCTGTATAGAAACAACCATTTAATTGGCTGTTAACCAATCCTGCTGTGTTCTTAATTAAATCTCGCCGTGGCTATTTTATGTTAATATAAATTAATCGATTTTAAATACGATAACAACATATAATTAGGTAGACGATAATTTTGATAACACAGTAGGTAAATATTATACCGGTTATTAATAATTTATAATAATATATATTAGCGACATAAAGAACAGAAAAATAGCTTCGTTTTTACCATCAAATATATTAAGGTTTTGATTTTGTAAAAGCACCAGTTTTGTAAGCACACGTAGGTAACCGCTTCATCAGGAGGCTGCGGCCGCTATACTCGACATTTTAATAAGAAAGACTAACCACAGATATCATATAATTTATAGCACAAAATATCTAGTGCAAACGTAACTAGGGAGAAAAAAGGGTATATAATTCATGCACCCATCATATTAGGTACCTGGCATAGCGAGCAAGCACATCTAGGTTGGAGGGTGCAATTGAGTATTTTCTTCTGAGTTAAATATGAATTTTTAATTTTGATTTTGCGGAAATGTATGTAGTTATTTATGATTTGATGTATTCTAGGTGTACGCCATGTATTCTAGATGATTAGAGGACATTCGAGGATCGGAATGAATCAGGTTGGAAGAGCCCATCCAATCAAAAGAAAAAAGAATTATGAATATTTAAAATGTAGAAAGCTGTGTTGTAATTAGATTCCTCGGGTATTGTCACAGGATCACAGGAGACGAAACGTGTACCTACTTATTGTTTTGAACCAGATAATAGACAAACTAAATTGAGGCAGCTGAGAAAAGTCAACAATCCCACTTGAAGGTCAAATATGTCTTATGCTGACAGATAACACCATCATTTGTTTACACAGTGTAGTTAAAAAAGTATGGGAAACATGACCAAGAATCCGCATCATCTTGTATCATCGCAATGGCATATGGACAACGAAACAAAGTAAGCCGTATTTGCATTTAGAAAAAGTGCTTCGATCAATTAAAAAAATCTAGAAACCGCATAATTTAAAAATGATAATTTGTATAACTACACTATTTTGCTCTTGACTTGTTTTATTTATTAGAAAATAAAATGTCTAGATCACATTACGCTTTAATTCCCCATATAACCAGTTGCGAGAATGCGCAATAACAATTCAAATGTTTTTTTTTATTTTTTGTCAGCTATTTTGACTATGTTCCTTAAGAGATAGGATCGGTGTTCGTGAACATTCCTATTCTACTTTATTATGCTGAATCCGAATCTGAAGTCAAAATTCGAATATTCGAAAAAACGCACCCACAGACAAACGCACACACAGACAAGCGCACACCCAGACAAGCATATAGATTTCATATAGGAACGGTGTTCCTGAAAACAATGTCATTTAGTTTAGTTAATTAATATAGTTATATTTTTAATGAATCCGTAATTGATGTTCTTTTATCAAACTGCGTTTGATAAAACATTTATTTCCTATATGACATTGAACATAATTACTAGCAATTTACAGTAAAAAACGATATATCATACGTTATACGTTTATAACAAATAAATAATAATAATAGTAACTTTATTGAGTAAAAAATTTTGGATACAAACTTATAAATAATTAATGATCTAACTGCTACTAACTGGGTATAGATAGGAATACGTCTATCAACAGCAAAATCAACATATATAATTTCTTTGGAATCCAAAAATTATTGGATTCCAAGGAATTCAAGGCTTATTAATGTCGAAAGAAACATCTCGCTGGGTATTTGTAAGTTACCCTGTAGAGCTGCCGCACTACGAGATGGTTAACCACCAGCACGGCCTTTTTGTCTTTAAATTGGAGTTAGAGGCATAAAGTTAACCCAGCAAATTGGTTTGTTTTGTTTATACAACTTCATAGCATAAATGTTTATAAGTTTAAGTAAAAATAATAATATGTTTTGCAAAGACGGGCTTTTTCCTTCGAGGTATCTTTTCCAGCCAACCGCTGCTCCTGAATCCTGAGTAGAGTAATGAATGGCGGTGGTATATAAAAAGATGTATATAACGTTTGCATATCAATAATGTTCAAACTAATGTAATAAACGTTAAAAAAATAATTAAGAAGTCCAGAACGTTGGTTTCGAGCCAGGTTTGGGTAGTTCGTGCCTTGTGACCGGTGTAGAGTCCTGCTGGAAAGTCCACGATACATTTTAAAAAGTGTATTGCTGAGAAGTTTCCCAACATGATACACTTTGGCTGAAGTCTTCACTCCTTTTTCACAAAAAATGAAGTTTTGTGAATCCTTGATAAGACAACCCCCACCAAACCATTACAGACGCAGGATGATGACCACGTTGTACCTTTCCGATCACTTCGGCGGCTTTTTTAGAACTATGTGCGTGCTTTGTTATTTTACTTGTTGTTGTGCTCTTCAGTCGTGAAATTTTTTTCATCAGTAAAGAGGATATTTCTGTACCTGTTACTTTCACCAGCGTATCGGGACAGAAGGCGTTTTGATCGATCCGCCCTCTTCAACTGTAGAGATTAATTTAGGGCATATCCTGTATATCGACGCTAAGCGCTGAGCTTCAGGTCTTGTTTCATTATACACAACAGAGTTCTAGCAGGAATATTCATTTCTCGCGATAAGTTTTTTTGTTTCCTAATGGGGTTTCGGCGAATTCTTTAACAGCATTAACAGTCTTTGCAGTTCTAACAGCTCGCGGTCGCCCCAATTTTTTATAGCATATCAATAAGATGAACGATAAAGGAAGTGTTGGTATATCTGCCAATAGTACGATATATGAACATACGACTGATACCAAGCTTCCGACTCCATACCCACTTTGTGCAGGGCAATCACTGCAATCCTATTTTCTTTAATACCCCATTACATATTGTAATTTGATAATAAACACGAAAAAATATGTAATACGGCGGGAAATCGAAAGATGTTTTAACTTAATAAAGGCGTTCCAAATTGAAAATGAAAAAAAGAGTTGAAAGAAAGAAAAGTTTCTATGCAACAGTATATGGCCAGAATAGTTACATTTTTGTGCTGTCGTGTGTGCAATTGAAAGCAGGTAATTTTCCGTAGTATCTATTTAACCTAAATGATTAATCTAAACAGACAATCATTGATGGACAAACATTTATCATGGCATTTATTGCAAAGCACCTTTTACCCATCGCCGTTAATGCAAGGGACAAAAAAAATAACAGATGCTCTTCTCACCTCCCCTGCTTTCAAGCTTCTTTTCACGAAAAAGTTTTAATGTTTTTCCGTTTCCTAACTTTTTCATTGAAAGAGTGTCGACGATAGGGTGGGCCCGAGTCCAATATATCTTTAGTCTCGATTTTTGCTGTTATGGGCGTTAAACATAACACAAATACGCACGATTAACGTTTCCTATTACTACATATACGGAAGTGGGTACATTTTGTAGTACATTTTTTTAGGGTCGGCAACGCATGAGTGACACCCTTGGTGTCAAACGTCCATAGGCTACGGTAACTGTTTACCATCAGGCAGGCCGTAATCTTGATTTCCACCTTAGTGGAATAAAAAAAAATATTCGTATCTCAGTTGCGCTACATGATGAATATAAATCATTACATGGTAAATATAAGTGTGTTGATATGGTACTATATTTGACCTGAATTGGCTACAAATAATCTTCAAATGACAGTACCTAGTTCATACTTGCTTTACTTCAATTCAAAACCTAATTCCCATAAGAGAAAAACTTTTGTGAGCATCAACATGTCTGTTTATCTTGGCCTGAGTGCTTATAAGATAGGTAGAAAACTGCTCCTGAGGTGTTGTAGTGTTAGCAACAGGGATGAAAACGAGCGAGTGATACTTCTGGTACTGCGAGCGTTTATACATAAGGTGGTCCGCTTGTATTCTATCTTATTTGATATCAATAATAATGGTGGATAATAAAGTAGATTCCACAGTGCCGATTCCATTAGTTATCATGTCACTTGAAAAGGACGGATCCTCTTCAAGTGAGTTACGGCGTGTAACCATGCATAATAATGGTTTTTTTTTTTAAAGTAATGCGAGCAAAGTAGCTCTTTTTAGCGTTCCGTGTTGTTTAACTGTTACAAGATCAGTTTTATGACGGATAAAAGTGATATTATAATAGTTCTTGTTGGTAAGTCAAGAAATCTAGGCCATCATATTGTAATTATCCCATAAGTATTCATTTCTGCTACTTACATACGTCTTGAATGCTAAGATCACGATCATCCGCTGGGCTAATATGAAGATTTCCTGCACATTTTATCGAAATCGGTCTAGCCGTTTTGGAGTCCACAGAGGACAAACATACTTACATTGATATTTATTTATACAGATATGACAACCGTTTTACATTTGGCGGGTATTATGTTTCTTTACCAGCTGACGTCATCTCATAACCAACAAAAACCATGTAGAAGACGAAATTGCAGTAGTGTCTAGATGTTGTAAAACAAGACTTTCAGTTTATTTCTATCTTACTTCTCCTTTCACATCTAAATATATATAATCCCAATAAGCTCACAGTCAAACAAAACTTTGTAACCATATACACTCTAATAGATCAACTTTTGCCAAATGAAGTTTTAATTACTCTAATTCGCAGCTGCGCCGACGTTACAACTTTGTCGCCTATGTTACGTTATCTCTTTTGTTCAGAGTTGTCGTCGCTTTCACGCACTGGTCAGGGAGCTTCATGGTTCGTGACAATTTACAAACTTGTGGAACATACGAATTTGCTACAATTACTTCATGCTCGCTGACAGGGTTGCTAATAACACTACTTGGACCTAAAAAATTGTGTTCTAAAACTTAATCATACATATTTTTTGATAAAGTGATTAAGACAAGTTAAATAGGGACAAATTAGGTAGCCGTAAGCATGACATTCGACCTTTATTGTCATATCAGATTGATGACACCATGTACAGGAAAGTCCAACTTGGAGGAGCAAGGAAAGATTTTCTTTGGCTCTCTCTTGTATTGAACATTTCCGAATTCTTTAAATTATAGACATCACTTAGTGGAACACTGGAGATAAAACGTAAAGATAAAAAAATCTTGATTTGCAAAGTCATCTGACAATAAAATTTTAATTAATGTAACGTTCTCAATAATTTCTAATAGTTAGCATCTTTCTTTTTTTAATCATTTCTGAAATGACCATTGACTTGTTTCTTTTCAAATAGTCAATTAGATATTACAATAAATTTATGTCAGCATATAGGTACATTAATGATGTCAAGTAAAAATAAAGGTTTATGGTTACATGTTCTGATTAATTTCCAGACATCAAAGCCAATTAGATAGTCGTGTATTCTATAATAAGCCTTTTTACAAAGAATCTTTTAGACATAAACTTTTATTATGAAGATATTGTCAGAAATGGAATAGAATAGAGCTGTTTCAGACAACTTATTATGGTTAATAGATTCAGGCGTTACTTTGCGAAAGTCAAATCTATATGCAATTTGATCTAACCTGCTTTGCGTGCTTCCGTGGCGGAAGCACGCAAAGCAGGTTAGATCAAATTGCATAACTTATTATGGAACCGAAAACAATTTACTCAATATCTCAACTATGGCCTCCGACCCAAACTTGCAGTTCTTTTTTACTGTCACTATTCCCGTATCTCTTTGACAGATTATACCAGAGGCAGACTTTGTACAAAAGTCGTCTGCGTACGTACCCCTGTCTCATCTATTTCTACCGCCAATCAGTTATATTTATATAGCTGTGTTCCGGTTTGAAGGGTGAGATATGGCAGAGAAATTACTGGGTACTGTGACGAAACAGCCTTAGGTCACAAGATTGGCAGCGCGCGAGTAACATCCCCGTGGTGTTGCGAGCGTCAACAGGCTGCAGTGACCGCTTACTATCTATTGCGGGTCGCATACTTGTTTGCCAATCTAATTGTATAAAAAATAGACTTTTTTAATTTTATATATCGTGCCAATTAGTCATTTAACTAGTATAGACATCCCAATAGTCAAGTGTATATGTACCAGGTTAGTGTCCATGGACACTTATTTAAATTAGCACAACACCTTACCTATTACAGTACCTACTATATTGCATCGTCATCAAAACAGCACTCAAGTTTTATGATGATAAAAGACATACATATTTTATGGGGCTAGGTGAATTTGATGTTAGTTCCATCAAAATAGAATTTTTATACATATTTAAGCACTATCTCTTTTAGTGTTTCCTGATAACATTACTTCTTTGTATGAACTTAAGAAACCTTATTCCTATACTTTAGTTTACCTTTTATTTTTAAAGCATTTGACTAAAGTTTAAGTATTTGATATGATATTTAACATGGATTACAAAGTATACGAGTATGTTGTAATTTGCTCCAAAACTAAATGAGATGATTTCCTTCAAAGCATTCTTTGATTCGACTGGAAGTTATAAACTACTGGGGTAAGTTCATCATTATATAATTTAGCACACGTACTTCTTGTTCATTATACAAAAAGTTTTGTAAGCAAATACGCCAAATGGACATTGTTAATTGGCGGCCATATTCGTATTCTTTATATATGAACATGGCCGTACTATTTTAAAAAGCGGAAGAGTTTGTTTGACCGCCCTAATCTACGAAACTACTGAATTTGAAAACTTATTTTTCCATTTGATAGTTCAATTCTTGTGGAAAATTATTGGCTATTCAATGTCACGATACGACCCTTAGAAGTCGAGCAAAATTAATGAGAAAAGTAAAGTAAAAAGCGCGGACGAAGCCGCGGGATGGAGCTAGTATTATATAACATTGGCTATCCTCTTACTTTCATTAAAGCGTCATTCCCATTATGTGCGAGTTATCTTTGACTCTTAAGATGGTCGTGCGTTATGTACTTACAAACCATAGCTTATCAGAAATCTCCTGAGATTTGAGAAATTTCTAGAACTTCGATTTCACAGTTAATTATTTATTTGCTAGAACACTGTACATCGAGTACGCAATTATGATAACGTTGGCACACTTATTTTATAGTCAATTACGAGTCAGAGTGTTTACTGTGCAAAGGGACCACCCTCACTCGGGTCGAGAGCTTGCCAGGGTTGCTAATACGGAGGGGTAACCGAGGCGGAAAGAACAGTCAGTAAAGTTTTAGGCATTAGGGATGGGATTGTCTAATTTTATTCAACCGAAAGGTTGAATAAAATTTGACAATCAGACAGTCAGACAGTCTTTTGTAAATTAAGTAGGTACCTACTTATGTTTTCTTCACTCCCCTCTCTCATTATTTACATTGTAAATTTTAATATAACTAGGGATTCTAACGGGGTCAGCAGCTCAAATGCTGTTTATATGGGTGTTGGTGCGTTCTTGTTTACTGATTGATTGTATTTGTGGAACAAGAAAGTAAAACATAAATGTGTAAAATCTTCTGAGATTCAAAAAGATCTATTAAAACGTATTCTTTTCTTATATATAAAGACATTAACACCAAGGCTTATGTTAGGTTGGGTTCGAATCCCACATAGGATAATTATTTGTGTGCAGGAAAATATAGTTTGTTTTGGTCTGGATGCTTTTAATAGAGGCAGTAGAAAAGCTGCCCTGCGAGTGCTGTACCTTCACAGTATCTCCAGCTACATAACAACTCCCTGGTTGTTTTGTTCCTGACGTGCGGTGCAGAGGCAGAGGCGGCTTCGCGGGAGCGATACTTAATTTATTATGTCAAGCATTAATTAACTAACCGGTGCCTACATCAGGTGCACCATATTCTTATATAGTTCCCGACGTTGTATAATAAAAAGATGGATAAAATAACCCCCAAACATAATGCATCTGCTGTATTTCTTTAAGAAGCTGCGTCTGAACTTTGTAAATGCAGAACGGCCACATTATTGGAGCGTCAAAAAATGCTAAATATACATTTTAATCTGGGAGCGATCCGTTCAAAACAATTGAAAAATAATATAAAGTTAAAGGATCGTTTGATTAGATCTTCGTACAGTTAAACTAGGTTTCTATTGAAAACCCGTAGTCAAAGCGGTCCATCCATGTGGGAACTATAATGACACAGCGAGACATAGGCGTCAAGCTTACTTAACACCCAGAATTTACCGTTTATGTTCCTATAAGGAATGAATATATCAAAACATAATAGTGAACACCAAAAAAAGCAAAACATTAGCAAACAATTAAAATCTAAAAATACTGTGGGCGGCAAATGTTTTAGTAATGTCGACACTTTTGGTAGACCAAGAGCAGTAACAGCCTTGTGGATGAAGACCAGCCAAACCGACTGGTCCTGGGCCAAATTCTGGTGTGTACCACTAAATTCGTATTTTTGGATTTAAGTACATATTTGCAATTAGCACTAGCTCAGCGGCGAAGGCAAATATAGTGAGGAAACCCATGAGGAAAAAGAACCTAACCTAATCTAAAAAAGATCAGATTTTTCCTGGCCTCATCAAAGCAACCCCACTGAGGAAATACCTCCACCAGACAGAGAACTCCCTTGAGGATTGCTGTGTTCTTGTGAGTGAGTGAGATAGCAGTAAACGCATAAGCAGTTTCTGTGTTAGCAGCTGTGGTATCTCGCGAGCGAAACTTCAGGTTTTGAAAGCGTCCTTAGGTTACGGTAACCATTTTACATCAGTACAATGCTGCTCAGTCAGTACTGCTCGAATGTAGCAGGCTACGGCGACACAACATTACATCCATCTTATCGGAGTGGCCTCTATGTGTTGGATCCCCACGGACGTTTACTACAATTTTTGTCAAGAATAACGAACGACCCGTAATTATGCAAGCATACAGCATGAATAGATCTTATAATAAAATAAACAATATCAAGAAAGTTGGACCACTTGACTTTTGAACTGTCATTTATTTCAATGAATTCTCCTCCTTGTTTGGACTAGTTAACAAAACTCATTACGGCCGTGCCCCGCGACTACGACGCCTATCGATCGCGGAATATATGACCTCCACAATCGGTGCTGACGGCTGGAGAACTTTACTCCTTAAAGTAACTTGTGGCTGAACGTCTGCTCTCTTACTTTTGCTACGAAATGTTATCATTGTTCTGCGTACAATATTCAAAAACAATTAAATCGCCTACAGCTACATACGTTTTTGTATAATGACAATTGAGTTAAAGACCCCAACGTTTTCGTCGTAGGTTTGGTATTTGACACAGCGACGTATCAAAAGGTAGACCGTTATACACCAACATTATTGTATTTTATAATGGTGCAAGTAGTACTATATCTACGTACAGTTATTTATTATGACACTTTGCTCTAACAAAGAGACAAATGATAGGGCATACCTGTCGTTAGAAACAAATTATATCTTAAGACATTTATGTTTCGTGGCGAAATATGTATAGACGCGACGCGAGGGCGTGGCCAACTGAATGCGAGTTGGGCAATTACCTTACTTTCGTATTGCCATTCTAGAGCGTGTACGACTTATCTATAACTATAAAAACATCTTAGATTTGACACAAAAATATGAAAATGCCGGTGAAGTGGGAGCTGGCTCTATTAGGATTCCTATATGGCGTCAAGGAAATATAACCAATGAAGAACCGATGAGATCGACATTACGTTAACACTCAATTCATCGCTACGGATGGATCCGTAAAGTAGAACGCGGTCTTAGCCAATAAGAAGTTCGCCGTCAACATTGCAGCACTTATCGACTTATTGGTTATTATATTCTCCCATTGGTCAGTATGTGAATCTCTTATAGCTTGAGTGTTCCGTATCTATCATGGGGGATGTTCTGAGGAGCTTTTTGAGTGTTTTGAAACCCTCGTCCCTCCTTCTCCTTTCCTCCTCCGGAACACTCGCGCTGGACTGAGATCACATCCACATAGGGTTGGGTTGCTTAGCTTCCATACTAAGAAGTTAGGCGACTCATTTCTCTGTCGGACAATCAAAATGTGGAATTCACTTCGGGCGCATGTGTTCCCCACTTCCTTCCCGAGTCGTTTAGACGAGGTGTGAAGAGGCACCTTAGTTAGCCGTCAAGCGGGGGACAGCCAGCACAGCGTTAATCACTGTGATGGCGGTTCTCGCATCTGGTTCTCGTTGACGCTTTCCATCAGGCGCGATGGGGACATTTTGATAGGCCACATTTAAAAAAATATCTCTGATATTTAGACGCTAAAACACGAAGTTTTTGTGAGCGCGAAGTGTCTTCATGCGCAGTCAAGTGATTTATTGATTTGTGTTACATGGTAAAAGAAAAATAGAAGTTTGTTGGGCAACAATTTACGACGCTGCAATACGAATCGATGCTTTCTGTTCTTTTTACAGGCTTATATTATACATATGTAGTTAGTATAATACTCGTATTAATGAATTTATTGAATATATAATGGGACATATTCTGTATTATTATTAATGTACAATTAGTCATAAAAAATATGTACTAGAACAATGAACCTAAAACTAAAAACCTTAAAAAATATAATATGATAACTAAAATATATTATTAAAAGGAGTCCCTTTAGGCATGGTTCCGAAGATACTGGCAGCGTTCACCGTTTCACAGTTTTTTTTGAAATTATCTAAAGGCGTCGTGCTTTCTTAGCTACGAGTTAATAAACAATTAACTTGAATGTCTAAACAGGGCTAAGTTAAGTCAAGCTCCAATGAACGTTATTTTATTCTTTTTGTAGTGTTTACATAACGCTTTATCAACACAAGTTATAGTTTAACAACGGGTAGATTTGAAACATAAATTAAATTTGATTTATAATTGTTGGTGCCATAATTAAAAATGGGTAGGTTACAACAATCTGTAATTTACATTAGGTAGGTACTCTGTATAATAAGATAACACGTGTATGATATTCACATGAAAAAAACATCAAATTGAAACAGAAATCGAATTCCAATTTAAAATTTATTAATTCTACACAAAACATTCAAGCAGCGTAAAAAAAGATAAGATTCGCCTGCCTAATCCTAAAAATCAGACATTTGTCTAGAAGCTACAATCAAATCGATACGTAGAGTTTAAGCATCTAAAGACGAAGGGATCTTTGTACTGAATCATGTTACCAATTGTACAAATTGAGCGCAGCCGACCTTGCGGTAAACGGACCGTGAAATGCTTCTCCGATACGGTGTTCTTGAGTTATACTATCTGTTATCCGTGTCGATTCTTTGAGCCGTCATTTATTGTCACTAAGCACATTGAGACAATTGGATATTGTAAGAGTAGATTATGTGTTCAAGGCGGTAACGAAGGAATTACAAAAGAGAAGATATTTAAGAAAAATGAGTAGTTGATAACTTTGATGGCTTGAGTTTGTAATTACTGTACCGTAGATGTAACACAATGTTTTAAATCACATTTGGGAGATAAACAAATAAAATTATATTGTGAAACCATTACGCTAAACACATTTTAGGATTAAAACTAGTTAGATAATTAAAAAGTGGTCGGTTTTATTCTCTCTTAATGATATTAATAAATTCACCAAAACTCAACTATCGAGGAGCCAAAATAAAATTGTAACAGAAAATATATTTAAAAGCAACAATAAAGTCTACCATATTAATGCACAGACAACGTGAATGTTTTATTTCACGTGAAGGTAATTAATTGCCAAGAAAATACTGATGCATACAGCAGTAACTTATCCTTAACAATGTTTGGAATTAAATGCATTTCTGACAAAAATAGAACATAAAACTACATAGGTATTTGACGAGACGGTGGCGCAGTGGTGAAACGCGCTGTTACGCTACTATGACACCAACGCTCGTGGGTTCGATTCCCACACAGAACAAACATTTGTGTGCATGAACATGTCTGTTTGTCTTGGTCTGGGTATTTTCTATGTATAATAAGTATGCATTTACAAAAAAAAAATACTTATGTTTATCAGTTGTCTAGTACCCATAACACAAGCTTCGCTTACTTTGGGGCTAGATGGCGCTGTGTAATTTGTTCGACAATATTTATTATTATTATTATAGATCCTATATCACGGGTATATCCCGGTCATTTTATAGGCGTGCGCGGGGATTGGAACCAACGCGTAGAGGCCCTTTTGAGAAGTTTGATGTAATGTTGTATAGCTGCCGTGACCTTCTCCAGGGGATATCAATGTGATAATATACCCATGAACCAGGTCACTATTATTATTATTATTATTATAAATGTTGTTACAATCTGAAGTTAATTATTTTGAATAACATAATTAATTCCAACCTCTTTGCTGGTTTAGCTTCGAACAGTTTATGTTATTAAATATGAAAAATTGATTGTTTTCTCACGCGTACATTTTTCAATGTAATCTTTTAAGAGAGGTAGATCGCATCTACGAGTGTAGGGCTAATTGAAGCAGGGGATTGGGGGGGTAATTGGGGAATTCATAATAGATTAATTACGCTAAATACCAATTCCCTGGAGGGTTGGTGTATACGTGCAATTCAGTGAGGTTTAACTCCTCAGGAGCTTAACGGTATAAGGTCCTGAAGAGTTACTGTGACGCGCAAGTGACGAGCTCGGTGGCGGAGTGGTTAGCTACTTTAACACCAACGCTCGTGGGTTTGATTCCCCAACAAGACAGAAATTTGTGCGCATGAACATAACTGTACGTCTTGATCTGGATATTTTCATGAGAGGTAAGGCGCATCAAAGCAGCCCGACAGGGGATATATATATATATATATATATATATATATCTCACCTCAAACCGCAGCCAAATACGAGCACTATTACGATACTTTATATATTGCAAACGTTCATAGGCTACGGTAACCGCTTTTACATCAGGTGATCAATATGTCTCCTGACGTGGTATAAAAAAATGAGAATCTTTTTATATTCCTTTTCCAACAAATTACACAGTGCCAACTAGTGCTAAATAAAACAGAGCTTGTGCTATGGGTACTAAACAACTGTCAAGTGTAGATGAATATACTACTACTATAACTTCACGCCAAATCTCTTGCGAGGTAGGCAGAGAGAATCGAGCGCCACATGACTCGATCCTTACAAATGATGATGATCCTTGATGCCAGGAGCCTTTGAAACCGGACGTGCATAAGAAGAGCAATGAATGTTGGAAAGGCAGGTGGAGTTTGTAATGATCGAGTCATACTATCTATCTATAACTTCCCTTGCGGGGTAGGCAGAGAGAACCGAGCGCCATGAGATGCGGTCCTTGCACACTTGCTTCTTTAACATTCATAACTTATTTCAAGCACGCCCGCCGGTTTCTAGGACTCTTGACACACTGAAAAAAAAAATTAGTTGAATTTACCAAAGAAGCAAAGGTAGGCTATTTTACTAGTAAAATTGTTAATTAATGCAAAAATTTGTAGTTAAATTTACAAATATATTACGGTTGGTCTTCAAACAAAAGTATTTTGTAGCTATCACTATTTTAAATGTATAATTTACCACTAATGGATAATAATAAATAATGGATTGCACATATAATATGGTACAGTTTATCATACTAAATAATAAATTTTATTAGTTTTACTGGTACTTCATTAACCTTTTTTGATTGGTAAAATCAACTTAAATCAAAGGTCCCAGTTCAACTGTCGACTTTGGTGAATTCTATTACGAATCTGGGAAATCCAACTAAACATTTTTTTCAGTGCATGGGATGCCGCATCTGCTGCTAACATAGCAATGCCTCAAGAGCTTACTGGTGACCTCACTCACTCGCAGGAACGCAACCACCCTCCAGGGAGTTAGTTGGCTGCGGTATTCTGTGAGGTGGAGGTACTTCCCCAGACGGGCTGCTGTGATGCGCCTTGCCTCTTTTCACCCAGGTCAAAACAAACAGACATGTTCATGCACACAAATGTTTGACCTGTCGGGGAATAGAACCCACGGGCGTTGCTGTCAAAGTACCGTAACAGCGCGTTTCACCAGCGCGCCACCATGTTCGTCAAAATGCATGCTTGGAACAGCTATTAGGAGTAAGCTATAATAAGATCCTTTGAAGGGATACCCGTAGCTTTTTTTTATACAACATCGGGATGTATACAAGCATACGGCTTACCTGGTGTATAGCGCTTATCGTAGCCTAAAAGCGCTTAACATTAAGCACTCGCACGATGCCACCTCTACTACCAATACAGCAACTCCTTAGGAACTTACTAGTGACCTCATTCACACGTAGGAACACAGCAACCCTCCAGGGTTGTTATTTGGCCGTGGTTTTCTGTGAGGTGGAGGTACTTCCCCAGACGGACTGATTTGATGCGCCCTACCTCTCAACATCCAGACCAAGACAACAGACATGTTCATGAAGACAAATGTTTGCCCTGTGTGGGAATCAAACCCACGAGCATTCATGGGATAAGTAGCGGTACTAACCATTGCGCCACCGAGCTCATCCTTATGTATAATTATGTGCAAACATGTCAGTCTTTTTAAACATTTAAATGATTAAAAAGCTTATAATCACTTGCAACACAAACGTTTTATCGTGCGCTGCCAAACTCGCAGGTTAATTGTATACGAGCTTGGCTAACTCTCCAGGGAGTTGTTATTTGGCTGTCGTTTTCTGTGAGGTGGAGGTGCTCTCTTATTTGCGACGGAAATAAGAATCGGCGAGGTGATGATATAAATATTGCTCGAATTATTGATACTATCGTGTAAGTGTAAGTAATCTATTACGTCTTCTTCTTCTTAGCGTTATCCCGTTTCCTCATCCATTAGAAATGGCGGGGTCCGCTACTTAAGCCTAATGATTTGGCGAAAATACACATTTCAACATGAAGCTTCTGTAGACCTCCGCGACCCAGATGTAAAATCAGACCTTTCTTAGGTTAGGTGGCATGTCTTTCGAAATATAATTTCTTGGACGTGCGGATTTCTTCACGATTCACCGTCACCGTCTTCACCGTCGAGCATGTGATAATTACAAATATGTAAATAAATCCGAAAATACGAATTTAGTGGTACATGCCAGGATTTGAACCGGGGACCAGTTGGTCACTAGGCCAGTTCCTTATCCACTGTGCTATCACTACTCCATGAGCTCTATTACGACATTTTATAACAATAAATAGTCTGCAACATCTATCTTCTGTAACTCTGTGACGCATAGTAGGAATCCAGACAATATGGCAGCATGAATAAAATATGGCGTGGCAGGCCTTCTATTCGCATACTCAATGGAGCTTTTATAACCCTTCTTATGTTACACGATGTCGAGTGCAGCTATTACACTCGCTTTACGTTCTATGGTCTCTTATTTAACTTCCTTACATTTTATATACGTAGGTATACTTCCATCAATACTAGAGACCCGCCCGCCTTCCAACGGAGAAAGAGAGAAAACAAGTTGAATAAGGATTCTTAATATCATTATATGAATGTCTACATCATGCATAATAATTACAATATTCGTAGGGATCCCTAATTTTTTTTTGCTCTCGCTGATATTGTAGATTTCTACTTGTAAAACTATATTTAAAATCTGTTAAGTATTTTTCAGTTATATTTTGTTAATCATTATAAACAAACATGCAATAGACCAAATCGTTTTCTATAATTAAAATATAAATAAACTAATAATTAAATATAAATAGAGAGAAAACGATAATACATAATACTAGCTGCTGCCTGCGGCACCGCCCGCGTGGAGTGAAATAACGTAGCCTATGTGTTAATCCAGATCATAATCTATCTACGTGCCAAATTTCATTTAAATCCGTTCAGCCGTTTAAGCGTGAAAGAGCAACAAACATCCATACATACAAACTTACGCATTTATAACATTAGTAGGATGTACATATATTTATATATACATATGGTGTGAGATGGAGAAGTTCTATGGAGCTGTACACATCTTCGTTACACCCTGGCAATAGTGCTAGTAACGACCGAAGAGCTATACTGACCCGACACTATACCGAAGATATCCCGGACATTAGTCTGTACGAGATTCGTATGGCTCTCAAACAACTTAAAAATAGCAAAATACCGGGTGAAGACGGAATTACGGCGGAGCATCTGAAAGCGGGCAGAAAGCCGATACTTGTAGTCCTTCAGAAGCTATTTAATTCCATCATACACTCCAGTGAAACACCGGAAGCATGGAGCAGCAGCCTGGTCGTATTGTTATTCAAAAAGGGTGATAAAAGCCTATAGGCTATATCGCCTCTGAGCTGTTATGTACCGTTTTCGAGAGTCATACCTAGACATCGGAATTTATGCATTTGCATAAATGCAATATATATGCAATGCGATATAACTTTCTAGTTACGGCGTTAATGCATATTTTGACCTTTTTCCCTTTTTCATATTTCGGTAGCGGGAGGTACGTATAGGCAGCTAGGTGACGACGAAGTGTAGGGCGCTAGCGCGATATATGTATATACACACATCAAAAGTGTCTAGGGATCAACATATATTTTTGCAATAACTTTTCTCCTGATTGATATTAATTAAAATTTTCTTTAAGGATTCATCAAATAAAGTGTTTTCGTTTGTCTACAGTAACGATAAACCAAGTCACCTTTGCATTAATAAAGAAATTTGCCATTTTCATAATAAAGGGATTTTTGACATTTGAACCACTAACATTAAAGTTCGAAAAAAAGACTGAAATAACAGTTTTCTTTAAAATTTTATTGGGTAACTTAAACAATTAATAATCCGTGTTTCTACCGCGAACACTAACAACACAAGAACATCGGTTTGGCATACTCAAAATGAGTTCTTCCAAATCACGCTGTGGAATGGCCGCCCATGTTCGTTGCAACAACAAAAAAAGGTCTTCTTGCGACTGGATACCCTCCATATTCGGCAGAGCTCTTCTCTGTAACATATCCCATGCATGCTCAATCGGGTTCAAGTCTGGCGACTGAGCAGGCCAGGGCATGACATTGATGTTAGCTGCGGCGAGAGTCTGTCTTACAACTCTTGCGGTGTGCGGTCGTGCATTATCATGCATTAACTGAAATAAGGGATCGATTTGCACTTGTAGAGGAACGATGACGTCTGATACAATCGTCTCAGCATAAATTTGAGCGTTGAGGTTGCCTCTGATCCAAATCAACTCAGTTCTTCCGCCGATCCAAATACCCGCCCATACCATGATGGTTCCACCACTATAAGGATGGACTTCCTGGCAGGATTTTAATCGCTGTTGGCGTCCAGGGGTTCTCCAGTGTCGTATACGTCTTGTATCCGGTCTCATACCAAAACGAGACTCATCAGAAAAGCACACGAAACGCCATTGTTCTTCTGCCCAATTTCTGTGTTCAAGAGCCCATTGATATCGAATCCTACGATTGTGCATTGCTATAGGTGGTACCCTTAGCGGTCTTAGTGAATGAAGGTTCACTTCATGCAAGCGGTTTCTGACTGTTTGGTCGCTAATTAAGTTCCCTGAAGAGTGATGAAGCGTCACGGCTACCATCATGGCGGTTATTGTTGGAGCTCTTCGAGTTGTGATTTAAATGTATCGGTCTTGTCTCTGTGTGGTGCAGCGATACCGTCCTCCATGGCGCTCAGCCACGGTACCAGTGCTTCGGTAACGTGTCCAAAGTCGACTGATAACACTCTGACTTGTATTCAGAGCTAAAGCCACAGTACGTTGCCGGGAACCAGCTTCTATCATTCCCACGGCTCTGAGCATTTCTTCCCTGCTTAAATGACGTCGCCGCTCCATAATAACGTTGGTTTTAATCAGTAGTAGGGAAACAGTAGCACTAATAATGTCTTCAATGCGTTGTATGTTTTTATAGGGAAAATATTGACAGCTGATTTTCATCTTTTACTCGAATTTGATTGACAGTTCCTGTTTCAAATTATGAAATGCACCAAAAAGGATCCATATAAATTTATAAAATCATAAATTTATTACAAAGCCACATCTCAATCTCAAGAAATCCGCATAAAAATGCTTGATCCCTAGACACTTTTGATGTGTGTATAATGCAAGAATAAAGGAATGTTAACAAATTGATTTCCTCTACAAAAAATGTATTTTTAAAAGCGCCGTCGCATGTGCCGTCTTACAAAGAGCAATTGCTAAAAAAAGTATCTCCAGAAATGGCGCCAAATTTAAAATTTTGTCCAATGAGGTCAGTTGATATAGGGAGGTCGTTTTCGGCGTACAAATTGATACTCTGTGACAAACGTCACAAATTTGCTCTCGAAAATTTGGTAAAAGGCATAAAGCTAAGTGGTGCCCTCAGTTTGTTTTTATTAACCACGCTAAATTTAAGATCAATTCCAAAAAAAAAAAACGCTCAATACTGGCACTGTAGAACCATATTTATGTTTTTCGAGACATATTCTGTATTGGTTATTTATGTGCAATTACTGCAAATAGTCATAATTTTTGTTTTTGCTATAAGTGGCCACAATAAGCAATAATAAAAATTTTGCTTACTTGTACATAGATAATAAATACAAGATATGTTTTAAAAAACATGAATATGTTTCTACAGTGCCGATATTGAGCGTTTTTTTTATTTTGGAATTGGTCTTAAATTCACCTCTGAACAAAATGAGGGTGCCACTTAGCTTTATGCTACCTCTATTGTCACAAAAACGATGCATAATTTTAAGAATATATTGCTGTTTTTCTATGTTCATTCATTAAAATATATAAAAATAGTTTTTTGATTTTGCATTGTGCATATTTTGGGCATATCAACAGTTTTTAGTCCATATTTCGGCATTTTAAGTGCATGTTTGCATGCATAATTTAGGACTTTGTTAGTGCATATAATCCGATGTCTATCTTCCCAAACCGTCTCGCACGTAGACCTGAGGAATTCCAGCCTCGCGAACAAGCCGGATTCCGTAAAGGCTTTAGCACCGTGGATCACATACATACTTTCCGCCAGATTATACAGAAGACTAAGGAGTATAATCTACCCTCATGTTTGGCGTATGTGGACTACGAAAAGGCCTTTGATTCCGTTGAGACATGGGCGGTGCTACGGTCTCTCCAGCGATGCCGACAACTACTACTAGACAACTGATAAAGAATACGTTTTGTAAATACGAGTACATACCTACATATGAAACACACGGGTCAAACCTTTGTATGCATGGAAACAAAAATACATATTCAAAAATACATAACAAATATCGTCCCGTGTGAGAATCGAATACATAACCCTTGGTGACCTAAAGTAAGCAAGATTTTAATTACAAGCCTGTGGAGAGATAAATACTGAAACTTTACTATTATTATCATTATAAAATAGCCATTACCACCGGGCTTGTCGCAAATAACCGGGAAATGAATTCGATTTGTCAAGACAAATTTGCATGCATGAACATGGATGTTTGTGTTGGTCTAGGTGTTTTCTTGGTATCATTAGCATGTATTTACAAAAGAACTTAAAAAAAGAATTTCAAGGAACTGGAAGGACTTTAACCACACCGTGACGGTAGCACTATATTGAATGATAATGACATCGACTACATTATATCTTATGTTGGCAAAAAGTATACTTCGGCATTGGATTTGTATTATGATTGGATTTATCTAACGAATCGAAAACCATCAACATTGAATCTTATTTTGAGGGTTCTGCTCTCATTGGCCCAAGTGAAACCCTTTTAAAATGCTCGGGTTATCTATCTGGTTAAGCGGTTACCGTAGCCTATGAACGCTCGGAATACATTAAGTATCGCGCGATGCCATCTCTGCTACTAATACAGCAACTCCTTAGGAGGCTTTCTGGTGACGTCATTCACACGTAGGAACACAACGACCCTACAGAAAGTTGTTATTTAGCTGCGTTTTTCTGTGAGGTGGAGGTATTTCCCCAGGCGGGCTGCTTTGATGCCCCCTACATCTCTTAAAAAAGGCTTAGAGACTTTGACACCAACGCTCGTGAACTCGATTTCGGTCTGTGTATTTTTAATCAAAGAAGCCTGTCTGAACCATACAAAAAACCGCGGTTGGAAACTACTCCCTGGAGTGTTGTTGTGTTCCTACGAGTAAGTGAAGTTAAAGTAGCAAACCCCTAAGGAGTTGCTGCGTTAGCAGCAGATTTGGCATAGCGCGAGCTCACTTAATGTATAGCAAGCGCCCATAGGCTTCGGTAACCACTTTACATCGAATGGGCCGTATGCTTTTATGCCTTCGGCGTTCTGTAAATAAAACCACAAATTAAAATGGCGGCAGCATGCAAATTATAAATCAAATTGCATGTAGAGTTCGTGATGAAGTTGTATCAGTAAGAAGTGAATATTTGCATTTTCCCCCATTTTCAAGCATAACTGACTCATCGCAGCTGTTACTTAACTTCTACTGTAACTGAAAGTGGGTCAGTCGGGCGTAGCCCCTCCCCGGGCCCTCTACATGAAATAGATGCACGAATGTGTTAACGCCGACAGCTAAGACGAACCTCTTTTACTAAAGTAGAACCTCCTTCAAACTTATTTACAATGTTCCGTGTTTCCTTATAAAGGTGTTGTAAAAAGGTGTACACCGCACCCAAAAGGGCCAGTTCTCATTCATATTAAGTAGCTAATTTTATTAAGGGGCTGACTTTGATTTTCACTTCTTGGTTATAATATTTGCTAGCCATATCTCTTTATTTTTAGTGTACTTTTCAGTTCACCTAATCATTTCTCTTTCGACGTTCACCTGTTAACAACAATGAAATACCTAGTTCCTAAATTCAGGATTATGATTTGGAATATAGTAGTGAATCCAACAGTCGTTGATATAAAAAAATCTTAGAACCAAATTGTAGCCCTACCTACCGCGTCCAACTGTGCGTAGAGAAGGGAAGCCATTTTGAGATTATTCGCTGTATCATATAATTTCATTTTAATATGACTTAATTTCAATAATATAAAGATTTACCGTGACCAATTGAAGCCGATAGTCGATAACGATGAGTTAGCCATGGTCGTAGTGTTTTTTTTTTATACCACTAAGGTAGCAATCAAGCATACGGCCTACCTGATGTTAAACAGAATCATAGTATCGCCTATGGACATTTGCAACACCAGGGGTTGTCACTCATGCGTTGCCGATCCTCTAATAACCTCTTCACGCATTTCTTGAAGAACTCCATGCTGTAGTCCCTTGGAAAAACCTCGGCTGGAAGCTCATTCCACAGCTTGAGAGTTCTCGGAAGAAAACTTCTCTGGAACCGCACAGTACGCGACCATTGCGGTTCCAGTGTATGAGGATGAACTCCCAGCCGTCGGCGAGCTGTGCGATTGTAAAACGAGGCTGTTGGCATGATGTCGAACAACTCCTCAGAACACAACCCATTATACAACCAGTAGAACACGCAAAGGGAGGCAAAATCTCTCCTTAAACTCAAGCGCTCAATGGCGTGTGTGAGTTCAGGATCGTCAACGATTCTCAAAGCTCGTCTCTGCACCGAGTCACAAGGTCCTACCTGGTATCCGGGTGCTCCCGCCCAAAGGTGGCTACAGTACTCCATATGCGGTCTGACTTGGGACTTATGTAACATAAGTCTTTGCCCCGCGCTGAAGTACTGTTTAGCTCTGTTGAGCACACCGAGTTTCTTGGACGCCAGCTTGACTTTCTCCTCCAGGTGACCTCGATACTGAACATCGCTGGAGATCTCGATACCGAGAATCCCAATGCTCTTAGCGATTGTGAGCGGCGTATTTTGGAATTGGGAACCACAGCAAATGGGATTTTCTTAGCGGTGAACGCGCAAACTTGTGTCTTGGTAGGGTTGAATTGGACTAGGTTCAATCGTCCCCAGTCAGATACTTTAGACAATGTACCCTCCATTTCAGACACAAGTTTATCACGGCTTTCCTCCACAAGGGAACGAGGGATGTTAGCACGGCCCGTATAATAAGCGTCCCCGGTGCTGTCGTCCGCATAACAATGAATGCTGTCGATTGACAACATGTCATTATGTGCAACAGAAACAGCGTCGTGGACAACACAGAGCCCTGTGGGACGCCAGCATTAATAAAAAATGCAAAGCAGCATCCATGCTATTGGAGCAACTACCGTCAACCACGGAGTAATATTTAATTAGAGTAATGATTAATCTTGTCATGGGTAATGTTTAATTAGAGGTAACTAATGTTTTAGCGCTGCAGCGAACTAAAGTTCTAATTCTCACCAAAATCTTACGGTCAGGGTCACGTGTCCTGACGCGAGTTTAGCATTTTTTACTCATCCCAAAAAGTGCACAACGCCGCTAAAGAAGTTTTCATTTCAAAAATATTCCATGCTCAGAGTACATGATCTAAGATTTCGTGTAACAATCATGATCCATGATTCTATTATCTATAAATGTGCGAAGATTGAACATTGTAATGTCTTTGAAAAAGTTGTGTTCGGTGAAGTTGCTCGATTTAATGGTGTAGGTATAATATAGGATAAAATAAGAAAACAAAGCGTATAGTACAGAGTTTATTTCCGTAATATTATATACTCAGATATAACAGCAATTGTCGCTCACCAAACACTCTCACCATTCGAATATTTACACACAATCTGGAACTACTTCATGGCGAACTAGAAAACAAATCTCAACATGACAACACTTAGAAAACTGGTGTAAAACATCAAAACGTCATGGGTAATTAATGTTTAGATATGTCGTTACGTATTTTAGGCTTATAAGGTTTTCATACGTATTTTTCGTATATACTGCTTTATAGCCAACGAAGAAACATTCCATATTTATTTCCTTGGTGGTCCTCACATACTTCCAACAATTCCATTCATACTAAATTATACATATACAAAACTTAAAGCCTGTCATTAAATGACGGCCACATTTTACAATAATTACATAGATTTTGCTACTTTTTTACAATAGAATTTGTAATATCTACGTGATAATTATATTTTTATATCTTTTTCTTTTAATACTAAAAGGTGTTTACATTTTCTTAATAAATGTGAAGCAAAGGAGTTAACATCATTTCGCTTTTGAATCATGCAGATTATTTCGAAAGCTTTGTACCATTAAGAGCACGTCAAGTTAACAATTTGACCTGTATACCGTTCTTAAGCGTTACGTAATATGAGTTAAAATCAAACTGTAAGTGTCAATCATGATGTGCTCCCAGCTGTACATATGAATGCTGATGTAGGCCTTAGTGTACATAAATTATTGAAACAAAAAATATAATGTAATTATAAATCGTACGCTATTGATATACTGGACAATATAATATCTTTATGTAATACACCACTGTCCTTTAATATAAATAATGCTGTGCAACAAGTACACGAATTTAATTGCTAAATCTGTATCACATAACATAATGTTAGATTAAATTATGACTTATTATAATATTATAAATAATAATAACCGTAATATTAATATGGCAACAAAATATATTTACTAGCTAAGCACCTAGACCAGTAGGACTTTAGGTATTTACAGTCAGTTCTGTACAGTCAAACCTTACGATATTGTATCACTCATGTCTAATCGTTATACATTTTTTATAATAAAATTATTGCCAATCAGCTAATATTCAACAACGAATAAAGATTCTCCAAGTACCTACTATCGATTTATTATTATGACAAATATCAGGGTTCACCACGATAATTTTAAATGCAGAAGTACAGTAAAGCTTCATTTACGGTACAGGTTCTCTATTCTACGTAGATACCAAAAATATTTACAAAAAGAACACGATATGCACTGTACAATGTTGCAGACTTGGACAACGGTTTTAAATGCATTATTTTCATCTGCAACTAAAAACGAGATTCTATGTGATTTAACATAACTATGTAGATATTAGCTGCCTCAAGTCGGAGGCCAGATGGATGACTGTGCTTCGATAGTTTCTAAAATCACGCTGAACGTTACCAAGCTAAGATTCCGTCAGGAAATCATGTGTCTTTTTTACTCAGACTAAGTTTTAATTACTAACCTTAGTTCATTTCTCACACCTCGCATGGCACACAGCACTTTACACACATGATATGGGGATTCTTTGTCTTATCTCACTGGAATCTAGTGAGCTAAAAGTTTTGGTTCACAGGGGGGTTTGGATGCACTTAGGTGATGCACCGGCTGAAGGTCGCGAGAAGAGCCAAGGTGTAAATAATGGTAGTGAAAGGTCTAAAAGTGCCCGCTGCCTTAGTCTTTGGTGTAGATGTGTAGACCTTCTTATCGTCCGGATACTGTTTGCCTGCTGTTAGAAAAAAAATGTAGATTAATAGAAATTAAAAATAGAAACTGTTATAGTCTAGCGTCTCTCAAACTCTCTTGCTGGCAAAATATTAATATAAAAAACGTATTTTAACGAAAGTAACTTTCTAACGCTATAAACGTCAAAATGAGAGCATCTATTTAAATAATATACTTTTTATGCTACGTCGTTTCGGATATGTAGAAAGTATACTAGAGGAAAGAATGACGAAATATACATACAACGCGAAAGTAGAAGGATGTAGGTGCCAAAGAAGGTCTAGTCTATTTATCTACCATGACAAAAGGTGTCGTGATCAGAAGGTGGTGACAAGAGCCCTAGTAAACGACAAGCTTGCGTGAAAAGAGCTATGAATATCAAAGAAGCTAGTGAGGTGTGTAAGGAACGAGTCATGAAGCTCTCTCTCTCTCTCTATCTACCCGCGAGTGACTTGGTGTGAAGATATATTGATAGATAGATATTTTTAGGTGCTATAAACGTGAATGTTGTCTAGAAATTGCATTTGTTGATAAGCTTAACTGCACGCCATTTCAATAAGCCTGTGCTGAATAGCCTGTCACAGCAGTGCCTGTAGCCTGTGCTCTAACGAACCGACAACTCAGCGGTGTGTTCTATATTTATGACACATAGATACGCTATGGACTGTGACCGATTTCAAATGCTATGCTTTATGTGATCAAACGCAGTGTATGTTGAGGAAAACATTTTTTTTTTCGATTTGAAAACTACATTTTTATCTCCTCTGTTGGTTTCAGAGGTGATAAAAATGTAGTTTTCAAAACGAAAAAAAAAATGTTTTCCTCAACATACACTGCGTTTGATCACATAAAGCATATATATAATAAAATATAGTAGATTTAAATTTGCGCTTATCTCCCCAGTACTTTTTTTAAGGTTCCGTACCCAAAGGTTAAAACGGACCCTATTACTGAGACTCCGCTGTCCGTCCGTCCGTCCGTTTGTCACCACGATGTATCTCATGAACCGTATTTCTGTTGGCGCTATAACAACAAATACGAAAAAACAGAATAAATAAATATGTAATGGGGGCTCCCATACAACAGACATGATTTTTTTATAGATAATAGTACGGAACCCTTCATGCGCGAGTCCGACTCGCACTTGGCCGGTTTTTATTGATAGTCAGTTTCGACAATATTGGTATTTTTCTATTCGGTCTCATTTTCGGGTTAGGAATACAATAACGGTTTACATCGTATTATTACCATTTTTTCAACTATCCTTTTTTATTATTCCTCAAAAACTAATAATATAATCTAAAATGCACTTGCAAAATACTCGTAGTTTTCGAAATGCCAAAATAACATGAAAAATAAATGAATGTATGTATTTGATTTTTTTAAATAAACACAAAACATGTGTATTATACATTTTATTCGGATTATATTGCTGTGGTGTCTGGTGTCTGTCTATTTAGCTTTGAATAATAAAATTATTATCCAATTTTATTTTTGAAGTGCGATACGTTGCTTAACATGCTACTACAAAAATTCATTCAAAATAGCTGTGAAATTGACTAACTTAATATTTCGGGTGCTCACTTTCTTCCTTCCGTTAACAATCTGATATTATCGCAACTGCTAGGTTTCTATTTTTTAAATATTCTGTCAATTATTGATTTGTTAAAAGTTTTATAAAATTTAACTAAACAGATATTTCGTCATTTTATTTTACAATTAATATACAGCTTTTTAGAATATAATTTAAAGTATAATCTAATAACGAGTTGACCAAAGAGTATTGACCACTCACCAATAATATCTGTTGTGCCTGATCCTTCCTCTCCGGATCCCTCCTGGTCGTAAGAACTGTCGTCATCGTATCCTCGCCCGGAACCAGAACCTTCTTCGTTGGCCTCGTCTCCTTGCATAAAAGACTCTGATGCAGGCGTGTCGCCGCCCCATGACGTTGTCACCAGCAACTGATGGTACAAGAAATATTGATGTGAATACTGTAGATAGTCTACTTAAAATAAATATTAGAAGATTGCTATCTTGCTAGCGAATTTGATAAATGCTAAATGTTTTTTTAGTTATGTTCTCCTTCAATTGTGTTGATCATGATACATCGCTAAAAGGCTCAGTCGTAAATGACGCGACTTTGACACCAGCGCTCGTGGGTTCGAATCCCACACAAGACAAACATTTGTGTGCATAAACATGTCTGTTTGTGAACTGAATAACCAGCCCGTCTGAGGAAGCACCTCCACCACACAGAAAACCGCAGCCAAATAACAACTCCCTAGAGGGTTGTTGGGTTCCTGTGTGTGAGTGAGGTCACCAGTAAACTCCTAAAAAGTTGTTGTGTAAGCAGCAGAGGAGGCATCGTGCGAGTGATACTTAATTATATTACAAGCATTGAGCAGTCAGAACCCGTTATATACGTTTTCCCATACATTTCGCGGTCGTATACGACCACCCGGGTTTCGAAGGGTTAATAGGCTACGGTAACTGCTTTACATCAGGTAGGCCGTATGCTTGTATGACTTCTGACGTTGATTAAAAAAAATCCATGCAGTGCCTCTAAAATCACTCAATGGTTCAAATTGCAATCTAGATATTAATTTGATTGCTCGATTAATATTATTGTTCAAATAGCAATCCAGATATTCGGGACATTTGCACTACATAGCACAGTGCAGGTGTCAAGATACTATAACATAACTTTAAGATAGATATATTATATACACGCACGTACACAATTATACAAGATAGGTGTAGTAATCGCTACATGCCGAGAATGTTACGCGAGGCTATTGAAATAAGAAAACACCCTGATTTCAATAGAGAAGATGGTTGGCAAGTACCACCTGCTTGAGATCCAGTCCTAAAAATAATCAAATCACAAACCCAGAGATCTACTAAAAACGTTCGGATACTGTGAGCGATTTTTGTGTGAATCGGAACATATATAATTAATCCATCCATGTCGGTAGATGTATAATTGAATAACTAATGTAAGACAAATATCACCTTAGTCTTCCTGCGACCACGGACGCTGCAAAGCGTTCGAAACGTCAGGTTCAACAAAATAAATAAAACACGCGATATTTCCGTTAAAAATTGTGTGTATCAATAGGTGTATTAAACCTATTTTTTTAATGATTTCCACTATAGTAAATATCAAAATGACTCATTTTTGTATCTGTGTGATACATTTCACGATATTAGATGCTGTTCCACCGGCGATGATACGAGGCGAAGTTGTTGAGGAAGGAAGTCGAAGGAGATGAGATGTGACATCGCTTACGTCTATTTAACCAAAAAATGCCATTATTAGCAGTAATTGACATGAGTATTTTATCGAGATTCGATAAAGAGGTACAACTTTGATTATACTGAAGAAGAAAGGAGAAAAATTCTTTACAATAAAGAAAATCTTATACCTATTAATCTCTTTTAGCTTTCATTATTTTTAATACACCAAATAAATATCTTTTGATGTATTTGGGAAATTATTATAGATAAAGAGGGAACGCCGAAAGAAACATGCCAATTAAGGTCTTAAATTTCGGAAGCTAATTTGTCATGTTATGTTGTGAGGTAAGGTACATTAATATCAATTCATATAACCTCGCTGGAGGCTACATCACCCGCGCCTTACAAAGAGGGTAGTTTGATGTCGTAAATTGAGGATTTGCATGATATTACAGAAGCTATCTTGGCAGTATAAACAGTTGCCAAGTTTTCAAACCACTTAATCCTGCCACCTAGACAGCAGTTTAGATATTTTTCAAACCCCAGAAGCTGTGGTCACAACAAAAGAAGATAATCAACGTCATCGATGTAATCTACTTCCTATTTGGGGTCCACGCAATATATTCTCTAATTATTTTTTTACTTCACCTCTCGCTCGCTATATATGTATACATATATACATAAATAATCGAACTGTTAGTTAGAAATTTCACTCTTTTTTTATACATCGTCTTTCTTTCACAGAAGCTTGATGTTTCATTATATTATATTGCCGCTGTTAATTCTGGCTCCATAGGAGAAATAGTGGTGGGTATAATTGGTGGGCCTGTCCCGTTAAAAAAAATGTATAAAAACATGAATTTAGTGGTACATGCCCACACCAGGATTCGGAATCGAACCAGTCCATTGATTGTTGGTCCTTTATCCACTGGGCTATCACTGCTCCATCCAATGTTATTTCACAATGTATAATTAAATCCATGAAAACTGATCTTATGTTGGCGAACAGCAATTCTAAATATGATTTCAAGCATCGTGATAGGATCTCGGGCACACTGAGAGGTCTTACAGGTTCTACCCGTTTTATGGAGATCGGTTACGATTTTAATCACAGATAATGTACGTACATTAATTAACGTTCCATTCACGTCTCGCAAGTAGGACTTTGTTAGCTTATTGCATTATAGAATCTTGTTTGTGAATGTTAGTTATATGGTTAATATTTTTTTATATTTTATAGTCAATTCGTTATTATTGTTATTGGATGTTTCTGTTTCGTTCACATGGTTGAATATATTAATGCAAATGGTATTACAGTCCAGCAAAACTAAGATATAAAGTCAGATTGGATGATCTCATGAATTCGAGACCAGTACTATTTTTTTTATACAACATTAAGAGGCATAGGTATCACTCGCCCGATGCCACCTCTGCGGCTAGCACAGCATATCCTCGAGAGCATACTGGTAATCTCACTCACTCGCAGGAACATAATACCCGGAAGTTGTTATCTGGGTGCGGTTTTCTGTGAGCTGGAGGTACTTACCAGACGGGCATGCTTCAATGCGTCTTACCTCTCTTAAAAACACCCAAATCAAGACAAAATGATATGTACAATCATACACATAAATGTTTACCCTGTGTCGGAATCGAACTCATGAGTTCCGGTGTCAAAGCAGCGTTACTAACCACTGCGCCACTGAGCTTATCATGTTTTAATTTATCTACATAAATTTATCACATAAACTATTTCGAACATGTATAAACAGAAAACATGTGATGAACATTCAAACGAAAAATGATGGCAGGTGAATGAATGATAAATAGAAGAGAGATATACTCGTAGATCATACGACTCATTTCATCATTTAAAACAAGTCTGACTTGATTGCTGGACTGTTAAGAAAATGCATGACATACAGCTAAGAGCAGATCATGATTAACACTCGAAGTGCAATTATAACTCTTATCACGAATGCCATAAGAACGGTACAAAGGTCAAGTGTAAAGCTAGAGCTGCACTTAGCTGTACATGCAGTAGAAATAAGACTTTGTGTGGAGTGAATGTGGATAAAAGGAAAGCACCCGTGAGTGAAAAGATAAAGAACCAGTTGAGAATGCGCAAGCTTGCATTGCCAGTGGAACACCTGGCTCGTCAATTATATAACTATTTAATTATTTGTTTTAAAACTTTGTCGGCCATTATGACAATATTCCTAAAGAAATATGATATTGGTTATTAAGACATTCCTGTTCTCCTTTTAATTTACTTTTCGAATCTGAAATAAAAATTCATTTTTTTTTTAATTTGTCGGCCATTTTGACCATGTTCCTTAAGAGATAGGAGGTTAGTTTTTCAGACATTCCTATTCTACTTTTTATGCAGAATCCGAATCTGAAGTCAAAATTCGAATATTCGAAAAGAAGCGACAGACACACACACACAGACAATCATATAGATTTCATATAGGAACGGTGTTCATAAAAAGGATTTTTGTACGTATTTGTAATTATTACTTGCTCGGCGGTGATGGAAAACGTCACGAGGAAAATCCTCTTTCTAGAAATTACGATTAGAAAGACTTGTTACCTACGTAACCTATAGCAAGGTTACCTCTGGGTAGTAGAAGTCTGACGGCAGTCGCGCCATATCAAAATCAGTATCCCTGAGTGAGATGGGTAAGGGTTGATGTGGTGACGAAATTGGCAAGTGAAAAGATGACAAAAAACCGCTAATCTTAAACGAAACATTTTCTATTCATTTAGAAATTAAAGGAAAATGTGATGAAAAACTCATGAATATTAATACCAGCGGATTGAGAAGAAGCCATCCAAAGGACCAAAGAACACATGGATTATGTGAAGGATGAAATAAACGATAAGTAACTAGACAGCTCGATGGCCACTGGTCGTGATGAACGGGTCACAAAAGTATACTTATAGGCCGACGGCAGACGAAATGCGTCCAGGATAGCATGAGGAGATCATACTTACCACTATCTACTACTTACTAGATAATACTCTGTTTCATTAATTTTTGCCATTTTACTAAATACTTACTGGATAAAACTCGGTTTCATTAATTTATGCCGGGGTTGGCAACGCACGAGTGACACCCCTGGTGTTGCAAGTGTCCTTAGTCTACAGTAACTGATTACAATCAGACAGATTGTATGCTCATGTATACCATCATCAAAAAACATATTCAAATACATACCTGTCTCGCTTGTCGTAACTTGTCTCCTAAAGCGGCCACCTCAGCTACCTTCGCCTCTTCCTGTGCTACGCCAGTCGATACTTCGGGATTGTACTTCTGATCAGCTAATGATGCTGAGAGCACCAGCGGCTTGGTGTATCTGGACAAGCATTGTAGAATATTGTAGTCTACGACACGATAATATTTTTTTATATAACGTATCTATTATAAAGAAGGATTGATATATGATTTTAAGAGAGGTAGGACGCATCAAAGCAACCCGTCTGGGGTTGTTGTATTCCTGCGTGTGAGGTCCCCAGTGAGCTCCTAACGAGTTGCTATGTTAGCAGCAATGAAGGTATCGCGCGTGTGATACTTAATGTATTTGACGGCTCGGTGGCGCAGTGGTGAAACGCGTTGTTACACTACTTTGACACCAACGCTCGTGGGTTCGATTCCCACACAGTACAAACATTTGTGTGCATGAACATGTCTGTTTGTCTTGGTCTGGGTATTTTCTATGTATAATAAGTATGTATTTACAAAAAAAAATGTATTTACGTATGTTTATCAGTTGTCTAGTACCCATAATACAAGCTTCGCTTACTTTGGGGCTAGGTGGCGCTGTGTAATTTGTCCGGCAATATTTATTTATTTATATTTATTTATTAAAAGGGTTCATATGCTACGGTAACCGCTTTACATCAGATGGGCCATATGCTTGTATGCCTTCCGACGTTGTATAAAAAATATAAATCGATGTGGTAAATCCGAGTTACCATATTAAGTGCACGTACAATACAATACATTTATTCTAACGTCATATACAACACATACACTTCAGAGTATAACATGAAAATATGACATGTGAATTCGAAATTAGCCTGTATCTGATATATATGGTAATTCCGCTCCTAATTCATTGACAATAATATAAGAAGTAGAATTAGTGTGAATGAACCACTCGATTATCTAACGAGAAATTATTTTTAGATCGATTTCATTGTCGCCATATTAGTGCAGAAAATGTTTGCAAAAGTTCAAGAAACTAAATTTAGCGATACATTCCTGAGCTAAATGTCAGGAGCCCTAGAAACCGGCGAGTGTGCATGAGAAGAGCTTAATAAATTTTTAAGAAGCGAGTGAAGTTTGTAACGACCGTGTTATGTAGCGTTCGGCTCTCTCTGCCTACCCTGCAAGGGATTTAACGTGAAGTTATAGATAGATAGATAGATTCTGTATCCTCTTCTTTTTTAGAGTTGGTTAAATAAGCACAAGAAGCACAAGAGCTTAAAAGGTCACGATAATAGAGTTGGTTAAACAAGTCTCCTGAGACTTACTACAAATAGAATTAAACACACTCTGCTGATTTCACGGAGAAGATCTTCTGATCGATCCATCTATAAAGACGTGAGTTCTCCCTTTTTCTATTTTTTCAAGCGAATAAATAAGACGTTAGATGAAATAACCGCTTTTTTGAGGGGTAGGCAGAGAGAACCGAACGCCACATGACTCCATCCTTAGCCACCTCACTCGTTTCCTTAACGTTTATAGCTCTTCTCATGCACGCCATCTGTATTTCATTATAGACCATCTGGGTCTGTAATATTTTAAGGGATGTCGCTCGATAGTCGTGGCATCGCAGGTGGGAAATAAAATATCGATATTTCGCAATAAAAATAACTGTGAAGTACGCTGTCATGTTAATTTTTTAACTAAAATAGCTGTTATTACGAGTATCTTAATTAATATTTTTAGCTTTTTATCTATATTAAAATCATCGATCGATTAACTAGCAATTATTTAATATTTTCATACAAAAAATGGATAATGCCTCCCAATAAAACAAAAAAATCGGCCAAGTGCGAGTGGGACTCGCGCACGAAGGGTTCCGTACCATTATCTATAAAAAATGCAAAAAAAATCACGTTTGTTGTATGGGAGCCCCCTTTAATATTTATTTTATTATATTTTTTAGTATTTGTTGTTATAGCGGCAATAGGAATACATCATCTGTGAAAATTTCAACTGTCTAACTATTACGGTTCATGAGATACAGCCTGGTGACAGACGGACGGACGGACGGACGGACGGACGGACAGCGGAGCCTCAGTAATAGGGTTCCGTTTTACCCTTTTTACTCCTCGATTTTCTATTAATTTTTAACTCACATTTTACAATTTTTGGACATTACGCTTCTGATGCTTTTGCATTGACGCATTTTAATTCGATCGAAGTCTATTATTATCATAGTATTATTCACAATATAGTTAAATAGTTATCTACTATAAAGATTACTTGGGTATAACGTCACTATCATCTGAATCAAAATTCTTTTCTTCGTAATTCATCTCACCAACTAGCAAATGAGTCTTATACACGATATTTAATGAACAACCTAAATGGGGAGGTACTTTCACCTTATAGAAGACCTCAGCCGCATAACATCTCCGTGGAGGGTTGCTGTGTTCCTGCTAATTAATGTGATGACCGGTAAGCTAAAAAATGTGCAGCGGAGTTGTCTCCGGTGCTGACGCGCCTCTTCCGCCTCTCGTACTCGACCGGTTCTGTTCCGGATGCTTGGAGAGAGGCCAATGTGCAGCCGGTCCCCAAAAAGGGAGACCGTTCTGACCCATCGAATTACCGCCCCATTGCCGTAACTTCAGTGTTGTGCAAAGTCATGGAACGGATCCTTAACAATCAATTGATCCGTTACCTAGAAGATCACTCCATAATCAATGATCGTCAGTATGGTTTTAGACCGAAACGATCAACGGGTGATCTTCTAGCGTATGTGACGCACCTCTGGGGGGAGGCAATCGATAAATATGGCGAATCCATGGCAGTCAGCCTAGATATCGCCAAGGCGTTCGATCGGGTCTGGCACAAAGCACTTCTCTCCAAACTTCCGGCATACGGTCTGCCCCTCCAGCTATGTAATTGGATTGCTGGCTTCCTGCATGAGCGTAGAATCCGCGTCCTTGCAGATGGATGCGCTTCGCGGTTCATGTCAGTGAATGCCGGTGTCCCACAGGGCTCCGTTCTATCGCCCACCCTCTTTCTTCTGAATATCAATGACATGCTGCCACTTGGTAATATTCATTGCTATGCAGATGACAGTACGGTCCATGGGCGATATTTCGGTCGGCCTGGTGCTGGTCGGACAGAAATCGGTGAGAGGCGTGAGAGTCTTGTCGTTGAACTGAATCGGGTTTTGGATCTCATTAGTAAATGGGGTTCCAATAACCTGGTTGAGTTTAATGCCGAGAAAACTCAGGTTTGCGCGTTTACAACAAAAATGTCCCCCTTCCTTCCCACTCCCAGTCTTCAGGGTGCTTCCCTCAGTATGCGTGATAGCCTGAATATGCTGGGTATGGGTATTCGTTGCGACCTTAACCAGCGTTATTACATCGAGAGCCTCATCTCAACAGCCTCAAGAAAGCTCGGAGTCCTGAACAGGGTGCGCCGGTTCTTCACGCCGGACCAACTTTGTCTGCTTTATAAGACACAAGTTCGGGCCTGCGTGGAGTATTGCTCGCATCTCTGGGACGGCTCCGCACAGTATCTTCTTGAGGCTCTCGATAGGTTGCAGCGACGGGCTATCCGCATAATTGACGACGAAGAGGTCACCAAAAACCTAGAACCTCTTCAACTCCGTAGGGACTTAGGCTCTCTAAGCGTATTTTACCGCCTTTACCATGGCGAGTGCTCTGAAGAACTGTTTTCCCTTATCCCACCCTCACCCTTCAGTCATAGAACCACACGTGCGGGCTTGCGATGTCATAGTTCCACGGTTGAGGAGATCTCTTCGCGTACCAAAAAGTTCGGCAACTCCTATCTTTGTCGTACTATTAAAAAGTGGAACGCCTTGCCTGCACATGTGTTCCCTCCTTCCTACAATATGGGATCCTTCAAACGAAGCGTGAAGAAGCATTTTGCGGGTCAGCATGGCAGCGTCAACTGACAGGATACGGGATGTAGTATATTGTCAGTTGCAGTTGCGATTTGGGCTCCTCTTTCGCTTACCATCAGGCAAAGAGGGGCCACTATGCTGAACTACTACAAAAAAAAAAAAAAAAAAGCTTGTGGAAATTTGAGATACTTGCATAGCTTACGTAAACTGCTTCACTTAAGGCGGGAAGTATGCCAGATTGCCACCCAATTACAATAAACAAAAAACAAATACATTGTATACTAACTCTCCGATAGTCTTTCCATCCCAGCAGTGGTCGTTCCCAAGTTCTGCGAAGTCTGGTTCATCGCACACCTCGTCAGCTAAGCTAGCGAAGAGTTTCTTTCTTTCAGCGAGGGAAGCGGTAAACTCCAGGATAACTGCATCAGGAGGTGGTACGCTGAACGAGTTCCTTCGAGCTTGTGGCGTTGGAGATGGCGGGCTCAGGGATCCATCCATTGTAGACGTGGGACCACATTCTTGTCGCACCTAATTGGAAAATTAAAAGATTAAAAAAAGGGCAACATATCTAAAGTTATGAAATATTCCATTATAAAATTTGATTATTACCCTTGTATTTTTAGAAAGATTTATGTACTAGGTATATAGAAAATAATCAATTAGAGCTTTCGGTATTGATGGATTGGTGATATCCTGAGTGTATCGCTTCTATAAAATTATAAATAATGTAAGTACATTTAACAATTACATAAAAATTTTAACGTCTTTGAGCGAATCCACATGCCTACATTTTGAACCTTATTTTATGTCTGAGTACAAACGACTTTACACATTACCCTGCTCGGCGTTTGCAGCATTCGTTTAATCTCAAACAGGAAGACCAGTCAACGACCAATCCAGCACATAATGCATCATGTCTGACATTGTGAATGACAAAAACAGTAGATGTAATCAGGCATTAGATGAAGATAAATTACACGGAGCGGTGTCGATGCTCATATCATTTGTCAACGGCTGAGCCGGCGCGGCGGCGGCGCGGCGCGCATGCAGCATCGCCGCCCGAGATCGGAATTCGCGCGGAAATAGTGAGCGAAGGCGCGGGCGCTCGTGCCGTCGTGTGAACGCCCGGAGCGACTCGCGACACACGCAAATAAACTATAACAACCGCCGAAGTACCGAGCATTGCGGCCGCAAATAGGCGCGTATGTTTAAACATGTAGTACATTACCAACATAATAATTTCTACATACAGAGTAGTGTGATCAGTGGATAAAGAACCAGCCCTGGCTGGACACCTAGTGTGGGTATGCTTGTACCATTAAATTCGCGTTTTCGAGTTTATATACGTATTTGTAGGAAAACATCGTAAGGAAACCGGCACGTTCAAGGACATATTTTTCGAAATACGAGTGACGAAAGGTCTGGTGTGTCCTTTGTGTTGTGGAGGTCTGACGGACGCTATGTGTGAAAATCAGTAATTTCGCCTAATCCAAACTAAATTTAAATTTTGCGGAGCCTGGCCTCCTTGGTGAGAGTGTCAGCCCTTTCAATTCCTTACACTCCCACGTGTACTCTAACAGGCACCTATGTGGCTATACGATACGATACGATATACGAGTATGTACAAAAACAAAAAAATAAACACGAAACTATTTTCTCGTTTATTTTTTGCCTTTGTCAGGTTTCGTCTGGCAGCAATCACGACAGGGTGCAGGTTCTTTGATTTTCCTATCGATTCCAGTGCAGACTTGGAATCATTAAGGATACAAGATGCCTTCTTTAATTTCAGCGGTCATTCCAGTAGCCTTGCACAAGACATGCAGCTCCGCCTGGAATTCACTGCAGAAGAGTCCTTTCATTTATATTTCTGGTACAGCACTTCTCTGTTGTTTTCCCAACAGGTCAGTGCTGCTCCTACCGTTTCTAGCACTTTGCTTCCATTTGCGTATATTAGCCGTGCTGTGATATTGTGTTTCTTCAGCGTTTCTGCGGTAGTATCCTTCAGATAGTTAATCTCTATTTCAAGTATTTCGACCAGATAATCAACATCAAGAATGTTAAAATTCATCTCCATCGGCCTGCAACCCAGATGAGCTTACGGACGCCCTTTCTTGGCCGGCCCCATAAAGTTGGGCAGCGACTTAGATTCTCAGGTTCAATAGCAACAACGCCGATAATATCAGAGCCACATTTAGAGAGTCTATTCTGAATGCCTTAGATTTTTTGTGCAAAACCCCGTTGCAGTGCATTAAGATGCTAATGCATTCCTATTTTTAGTGAAGCTTTTCACCACATTTCAGTCATATATAGAACTATAGGCACTATTACAGGTTATTATAGGTTTAGGTAGTGGATCCCGCCAATTTCAATGGATTAGGAAACAGGATAATGAAATTATTCAGATTCCCGTAGTTGTAATATCGTTGATATAAACAAAGCAGCGTCGAATTTTTCGCTGAATTCACGAGTAAGAGATTTGAAGATTGAATCTTTAGCAAACATTTATCTTATTTAAGACTTGGCCGTATAAAAGTAGAAGTAGATGTATGTCAAAGAACCTAGATCGCGATTCCCGCTAGAGTCGGGAAAACTTTTATTACGTCGCTGACATCTGTCTCGACGCTACAGAAAACGTTGAGTTCAATTTCCTTGTTATGTATACGGATATATAAACTTTCTCGTTCGGCTCGAGGCGTTTTGATAACCACAAGACGCGGACTGTAAATGCATTTGGAATTCAATTTCGTTTTAGCTATTAACTAGACGTTATTAATCTTTAAAATGTTATTAATGAAATTTATGGATATCTTGTACATAAAGTTTCTCTCAACAGTGCTACACAATAGGTCGCAATAATGGTTCCTGTATGAAATGACGTTCACTTCGCCAATTGTTGCCATTTCTTCTGGAAATACAAAGAGTATATACATATTTTGAAGGCAATTTGATCTAAACTATTTTGTGTGCTTCCGCTCCCCATTAGTTCATGTGAACTACTGCCGGCCGGCACCCACCCACTACCGTTAGTAGATGCATGTCGCCGAAAGCACGGATTTAGTGGTTGTACCACTTTGCCAGGATGAACCGGGGATCAGTTGGTCAACAGACTGGTTCTATATTCACTGGACTATCACTGCTCTTGATACTATTAATTAATTAATGTTGATAAAAAGTTAAGCCAAACACAAATTGACGATCCGTAATAAATTAGCAAGCTTTGGCGAGCTCGGTGGCACAGTGGTGAAGTGAAACACACTTTTACGTTACTTTGACACCCACACTTCGATTTGATTTCCATATAGGACAAATATTTCTGTGCATGAACATGTTTCTTTGTTTTGGTCTGGGTATTTTAAGAGAGGTAGGGCGCATCAAAGTAACCCGTCCAGTAACCCCAACTCACAGAAAACCGCAGCCTAATAAGAATTCCTTAGATGGTTGTTGTGTTCCAGCGAGTAAGCTCTTTAGGAGTTGCTGTGTTAGCAGCAGAGGTGGCATCGCGCGAGTGATAATGTTTTGCACGCGTTCGTAGGTTGTATGCTTTACATCAAGTGAGCCTTTGCTTGTAGGTATGTCTCCCGACAAAAAAAACTCCGAGACGGCAATCTGCATTTCGTTAAAGGAATCTTTAGAACGATGACCTTGTAAAAATCCAGCTATTAATAAGTAATTTTTCATTAACGCTTTGAGTTTTGCATGGCGGTAACAGAAGTGTACCGCCTTCGGTTAAACAAAAAATGTAAAGTCTCCGTGTATACGTACATACATTGAAAAGCATCGTTTGCTGCGGGTGGGCCGATAATTACAGTGGAAGAAAACGGCCATATACAAAGCCGTATAAAAGCAAGCACCGCCGGCGTTGGCGGACAATGGTCCGCGGGAATTATCGCCGGCAAAGCGCTGTGGTTCTAATTAAAGAGGGATTATTACGTCACTAAAGTGCATCCTATTTTTAGTAGGTACTAACTTAAACTAAAAGTTTAGGTTAGGAACATCTAAATAATGACAAAATTAAAGAAATTTATCTAAATTTCTCTTTAAATTTGTCATTATTTAGATGTTTATAAACATTATTTTATATTATTTCTTTTCTTTTTATTATATCACGACGGGAGGCATATAAGCCTATGGCTCACGCGTTGTCGCCCTGTTGCTAACACAGTAACTTCTTAGGAGCTTACTGGTAACCCTACTCACTTGCAGTAACACAACAATCCCCAAGGGAGTTGTTATATGGCTCCATCTGCTGTTGGTTTTCTGTGAGGTGGAGTTTATTCACCGGTTGGGCTGCTTTGATGTGCCCTATCTCTCAGACACCCAAAACAAAACAAACAGATATGTTCATGCACAAAAATGTTTGCCATGTATGGGAATTGAACTCTCGTGTTAAAGTAGTACCAGTAGCTACTCCGCCATGGGGCGGTTAATCCAAAGTAAATCACAAAAATAATAAGCTATGTTACTACCTTTCTACGTCGTTACGTGTTTTGGTTTCACACTTCACGTGAAAGATATACAAAGAAATTTAGTAACTTGATTTAGTACGTATCATAATAACTACCTACTAACTACTAACCAAGATAAAAACAGCTAAGAAAGATTATTGCAACCTATAAATTTTATCATACCAATCTTCGTTGATTAGTCAGTCATACCGAACGGTATAAGGATATTGGAGCACTAAAACGTGCTAGTAATAAATGCGGCAATGGTGCCTAAAACTCACAATGACCAACAAAAAGTGTAACATCCGGACTGAGATGAGACGTTGTGAATTTGAATGAGCCAATGACGAACATTATCGCACGGGATTTCCGAATGCTATTACCAGTTAAAGGATAAAACATTGAAAAAGGTAATAATACAAATGTATTGGATTTGAAATGAAGTTATTTAGAAAATAATTACATCTTCCCTGAATAGGCGGGATTTGTAACCACGAGTCCTCGAACTTTTAACTAATAAGTAGTTGTAGGTGGCCCTTGCGAGGTAAGCAGAGAATACCGAGCGCCACAAGATGCGTTTCTCACACACCTCACTCGTGTGTAATAAATTTAATGCATAGCTCTTTTCATGCACGTTCTCCGGGTTCTGATAAAACACGACCAATTTCGCCATTGTAGGAGAGTATTGGTCTTCCTCGGCCCTTACATCTTTCTTTCGTATTGTATATCTGTTTCGTCGTTCTTTCATCCAGCATTTTTTCTATATATCCGGACAAACGGAGCATACCTTTTCATATCTTAACAATAACACTCTCTTACAGATCAACTCTCTGTCTTAATATACTCGTATCATTGCGAACGCGGTCAGCAAGCGTTACGCTACAAATTTTGCTGAATGCTCGCATTTCGACCATATTTATTCTACTTTTATTCTCTCTGCCATACTTATACTCAATAACTAATATTTAGTCGCTATATATATATATATATATATATATATATATATAATATCTAAATATGTATTTAGATACCTACATATATGTTCACATATTTATTTGTACGTATGTAGATGGTCCTCAATAAAGATACAGACTAAATTGCGTTACACAATATGAAGATACTTAACTGCATTTTTAAAAATAGGTATAGTTGTGCCATTTTTAAAAAAAAAATATTGGTATATAATCTTCACTTTTAAAATAAAAAAAAATATTGGTATTAAATCAACAATTATTATAATTGCAAAGGTTTGAAAATCTTAAAACTGATATCAATGAAATCTTACGTGCGCTAGATGTTACCAAAAATAAAAAATTAAGAAGAGTTGAGATCAAAAAGAAATAGTTGAATTAAAAATCCCCTCCTCTTTGAAGTCAGTAAAAGCACGTAATGACTGGGGAGAGGTTAGTAGATTGGTATGAAGTTGTTGCATTATTGGCGGGGACATTATTATTATTATGATTATTTGCCACCCAAAGTTACATAAAAAACAAAATCAAGACAGCGTGCAGTTTCTTATGGTTGTGTACATGTGCCATTTTAGAGGAATGATGGCGAAAGCACATAAAGTAACGTTGATAATATTTCCTATAAATTTGACTTCCGAAAGCAAAGAGTATTTGATTCATAGGCGTAAACTGCGCAGGATACAACTTTGCCAATGGAATATGAATAGAATATGGGTTAGAAATAAAAAAAACGGACCTCGCACATAAATTAAACTAAGAATTAATTCAATGAAGAATTGGCAGTCTATCCATCTATGTTATATACCTATTATTAACGTAGGGACCCTGAAAGTTTTGCGTAGCTCATAAAAAACCAAGACAAATAAACAACCAACGATTTTCTACCAATTAAAAAATAAACACGACTTTGTTTTAAGTGCTTTAAAATAACTACTTTAAACAATCGAAAATCAAACAGTTACGAAATATAATTTCAGCTCATGGATAATCGTCTCTAGTAGCCATCATTTCGCTATCCCCAACACTATTAGCTATTAAGCTACTAAGCTTAGCTTATTAGTTAACAAGAAGTTAAGCACTGTTGCAAATGCTAACGAGATGAAATTCATAGTATGTAAGAACTCCAATCATCGATGGCATACGTTAAGTGATTTTATGTCCTATCGATTTCATAACAAGAAAAGGATAATTTGCTATATGGATAGGAGAATGAATAGTTGCAGAATCTGTCAGCTGTTACCTAACCATTTTGAACCCGCGTCTGAATTCTTGTAATATAGACCGCGTCTTATAACGCTCGATTCTCTATGCCTACTCCGCAAAGGACCAGGCGTGAAGATTATACATACATACATACATTCATACCACAACCAAATTAACATGTTGTATCTTCTTCTTCTAAACGTTACCCGTTTCCTAATTCATTAGAATTAGCGGGGGTTTTCCTTCGCCGCCGAGCAAGTGATAATTATAAATATGTACATGAATCCGAAAACATGAATTTAGTGGTACGTGCCAGGATTCGAACCGTAGAACAGTTGGTCAATATGCTGGTTATTTATCCACTGAGCTACTTTGTATTGTATTTTGTATGTATGGTGTTTATTGTGTTTCTGAGAGGGTGAGTAACCGGAACTTGCAATTCTGTGCTTTCAAAGGGGGCGATTGATAGTCAAGATGAGGCATCGCCAGGCGTAGGCATTTTACGGGTTGCCCGAGGGTTTGTACAAATGCGTTATTAGCATCTCGTCCAGGATAAAATACATCGTAGCTACAAACCAATAAACCACTTGACTGCGCATGAAGGCACCCCGCACTTAAAAAACGTGTTTAAGCGCCTAAATATCTCATCGATTCGAGCCTGACCTGACCAATTTTTTAACTAAGCAAGTGTTCATAGGCTACAGTACCCTTTACGTACAAATTTTGCTGAATGCTCGCATTTCGACCATATTTATTCTACTTTTATTCTCTCTGCCATACTTATACTCAATAACTAATATTTAGTCGCTATATATATATATATATATATATATATATATATATATATATAATATCTAAATATGTATTTAGATACCTACATATATGTTCACATATTTATTTGTACGTATGTAGATGGTCCTCAATAAAGATACAGACTAAATTGCGTTACACAATATGAAGATACTTAACTGCATTTTTAAAAATAGGTATAGTTGTGCCATTTTAAAAAAAAAATATTGGTATATAATCTTCACTTTTAAAATAAAAAAAAATATTGGTATCAAATCAACAATTATTATAATTGCAAAGGTTTGAAAATCTTAAAACTGATATCAATGAAATCTTACGTGCGCTAGATGTTACCAAAAATAAAAAATTAAGAAGAGTTGAGATCAAAAAGAAATAGTTGAATTAAAAATCCCCTCCTCTTTGAAGTCAGTAAAAGCACGTAATGACTGGGGAGAGGTTAGTAGATTGGTATGAAGTTGTTGCATTATTGGCGGGGACATTATTATTATTATGATTATTTGCCACCCAAAGTTACATAAAAAACAAAATCAAGACAGCGTGCAGTTTCTTATGGTTGTGTACATGTGCCATTTTAGAGGAATGATGGCGAAAGCACATAAAGTAACGTTGATAATATTTCCTATAAATTTGACTTCCGAAAGCAAAGAGTATTTGATTCATAGGCGTAAACTGCGCAGGATACAACTTTGCCAATGGAATATGAATAGAATATGGGTTAGAAATAAAAAAAACGGACCTCGCACATAAATTAAACTAAGAATTAATTCAATGAAGAATTGGCAGTCTATCCATCTATGTTATATACCTATTATTAACGTAGGGACCCTGAAAGTTTTGCGTAGCTCATAAAAAACCAAGACAAATAAACAACCAACGATTTTCTACCAATTAAAAAATAAACACGACTTTGTTTTAAGTGCTTTAAAATAACTACTTTAAACAATCGAAAATCAAACAGTTACGAAATATAATTTCAGCTCATGGATAATCGTCTCTAGTAGCCATCATTTCGCTATCCCCAACACTATTAGCTATTAAGCTACTAAGCTTAGCTTATTAGTTAACAAGAAGTTAAGCACTGTTGCAAATGCTAACGAGATGAAATTCATAGTATGTAAGAACTCCAATCATCGATGGCATACGTTAAGTGATTTTATGTCCTATCGATTTCATAACAAGAAAAGGATAATTTGCTATATGGATAGGAGAATGAATAGTTGCAGAATCTGTCAGCTGTTACCTAACCATTTTGAACCCGCGTCTGAATTCTTGTAATATAGACCGCGTCTTATAACGCTCGATTCTCTATGCCTACTCCGCAAAGGACCAGGCGTGAAGATTATACATACATACATACATTCATACCACAACCAAATTAACATGTTGTATCTTCTTCTTCTAAACGTTACCCGTTTCCTAATTCATTAGAATTAGCGGGGGTTTTCCTTCGCCGCCGAGCAAGTGATAATTATAAATATGTACATGAATCCGAAAACATGAATTTAGTGGTACGTGCCAGGATTCGAACCGTAGAACAGTTGGTCAATATGCTGGTTATTTATCCACTGAGCTACTTTGTATTGTATTTTGTATGTATGGTGTTTATTGTGTTTCTGAGAGGGTGAGTAACCGGAACTTGCAATTCTGTGCTTTCAAAGGGGGCGATTGATAGTCAAGATGAGGCATCGCCAGGCGTAGGCATTTTACGGGTTGCCCGAGGGTTTGTACAAATGCGTTATTAGCATCTCGTCCAGGATAAAATACATCGTAGCTACAAACCAATAAACCACTTGACTGCGCATGAAGGCACCCCGCACTTAAAAAACGTGTTTAAGCGCCTAAATATCTCATCGATTCGAGCCTGACCTGACCAATTTTTTAACTAAGCAAGTGTTCATAGGCTACAGTACCCTTTACGTACAAATTTTGCTGAATGCTCGCATTTCGACCATATTTATTCTACTTTTATTCTCTCTGCCATACTTATACTCAATAACTAATATTTAGTCGCTATATATATATATATATATATATATATATATATATATATATATATATATAATATCTAAATATGTATTTAGATACCTACATATATGTTCACATATTTATTTGTACGTATGTAGATGGTCCTCAATAAAGATACAGACTAAATTGCGTTACACAATATGAAGATACTTAACTGCATTTTTAAAAATAGGTATAGTTGTGCCATTTTAAAAAAAAAATATTGGTATATAATCTTCACTTTTAAAATAAAAAAAAATATTGGTATCAAATCAACAATTATTATAATTGCAAAGGTTTGAAAATCTTAAAACTGATATCAATGAAATCTTACGTGCGCTAGATGTTACCAAAAATAAAAAATTAAGAAGAGTTGAGATCAAAAAGAAATAGTTGAATTAAAAATCCCCTCCTCTTTGAAGTCAGTAAAAGCACGTAATGACTGGGGAGAGGTTAGTAGATTGGTATGAAGTTGTTGCATTATTGGCGGGGACATTATTATTATTATGATTATTTGCCACCCAAAGTTACATAAAAAACAAAATCAAGACAGCGTGCAGTTTCTTATGGTTGTGTACATGTGCCATTTTAGAGGAATGATGGCGAAAGCACATAAAGTAACGTTGATAATATTTCCTATAAATTTGACTTCCGAAAGCAAAGAGTATTTGATTCATAGGCGTAAACTGCGCAGGATACAACTTTGCCAATGGAATATGAATAGAATATGGGTTAGAAATAAAAAAAACGGACCTCGCACATAAATTAAACTAAGAATTAATTCAATGAAGAATTGGCAGTCTATCCATCTATGTTATATACCTATTATTAACGTAGGGACCCTGAAAGTTTTGCGTAGCTCATAAAAAACCAAGACAAATAAACAACCAACGATTTTCTACCAATTAAAAAATAAACACGACTTTGTTTTAAGTGCTTTAAAATAACTACTTTAAACAATCGAAAATCAAACAGTTACGAAATATAATTTCAGCTCATGGATAATCGTCTCTAGTAGCCATCATTTCGCTATCCCCAACACTATTAGCTATTAAGCTACTAAGCTTAGCTTATTAGTTAACAAGAAGTTAAGCACTGTTGCAAATGCTAACGAGATGAAATTCATAGTATGTAAGAACTCCAATCATCGATGGCATACGTTAAGTGATTTTATGTCCTATCGATTTCATAACAAGAAAAGGATAATTTGCTATATGGATAGGAGAATGAATAGTTGCAGAATCTGTCAGCTGTTACCTAACCATTTTGAACCCGCGTCTGAATTCTTGTAATATAGACCGCGTCTTATAACGCTCGATTCTCTATGCCTACTCCGCAAAGGACCAGGCGTGAAGATTATACATACATACATACATTCATACCACAACCAAATTAACATGTTGTATCTTCTTCTTCTAAACGTTACCCGTTTCCTAATTCATTAGAATTAGCGGGGGTTTTCCTTCGCCGCCGAGCAAGTGATAATTATAAATATGTACATGAATCCGAAAACATGAATTTAGTGGTACGTGCCAGGATTCGAACCGTAGAACAGTTGGTCAATATGCTGGTTATTTATCCACTGAGCTACTTTGTATTGTATTTTGTATGTATGGTGTTTATTGTGTTTCTGAGAGGGTGAGTAACCGGAACTTGCAATTCTGTGCTTTCAAAGGGGGCGATTGATAGTCAAGATGAGGCATCGCCAGGCGTAGGCATTTTACGGGTTGCCCGAGGGTTTGTACAAATGCGTTATTAGCATCTCGTCCAGGATAAAATACATCGTAGCTACAAACCAATAAACCACTTGACTGCGCATGAAGGCACCCCGCACTTAAAAAACGTGTTTAAGCGCCTAAATATCTCATCGATTCGAGCCTGACCTGACCAATTTTTTAACTAAGCAAGTGTTCATAGGCTACAGTACCCTTTACGTACCGGTATCAAGTAGGCCGTACGTGCCTATTATATGCCTCCTGAGATATATAAAAAAATCTATATCAAATTTATAAAAGATCAAGTTCAGATATTTTATTTTATTTTACCTAGTACTCGAAAACTAAATACAGCCGTAACCTAAATTCTGTATACATAAATACATAGTTTAAAGTACAAATATACGTAAAAAAATAAAAAAGGGGTGTGGCTGTGTCGAGGACGGCGCCGTGAGTGTTACGTGAATACGTCTTCGTAACGTAAGTTATGCTAAAAGGAAATTATATGTTGCAGCAATATTATCTCAAAACGGCAGCGTTATTTCCTGCGCACGATGTGCCATAGTCCTCATTCAAGGTAACGAATTCTTTGATTCTTTAACTATCAAGTGGTGTAATTAAAATTCGGATGTAAACGATAGATATGTAGCTACAACACCATACTGTATTCCCTGATTTCGTTACCATCAGCATCAGCAGTTATCATTGCTTCCAAGCAAATCTAAAGACGTATTCACGTCATAAATGTACCGCTGCAAATACAGAACCTAGTTCTTTTTAGTTCTTAGTTTGAAATGAAGAAACTGTACCAGGAATTTTCTAGAATATCTAGCCATTTCACAGCGAGTTATCTTGGATATTTTCTAGTCATTGACACTAGAAAATATCCCACGAGTTTGAAAATAGCTTTAAGAGAATTTTCAATGCAACCCATATTTTATTCGAGAGTTGAAAATAGTGATTTACAAACTAACTTTAGAATCCCGCTACTAACATTTTGTAAAACGACTTCCTACTGCCATTTCTTTTCTTTCGACATTGCTTTTGGACATTTAAATGGTCATTTTTTTTTAAACAACATTTGTTATGAGATAATAAGAGTCAGAACGGATAGTTTTGTAAGAAAGTATTGAATGTATTTTTTTTTATATACGACGTCCGTAGCCGTTGCCTCGATGAAAGTTCGATGGCATCGTTGCGGGTGTCATTCTAACCGAACACGCCGGTTAAGCAACGTCAACCACAGCCTGTCAATGGATGGGTTTATCTACCACGAGCTACTCCGAGCTTCAGAAGGTACATTAAACCGTCAAGCCCAGACGTTGTCGATAACTGCAGTGGCTTTCGGGGGGTTTGAAAACACTAGCCTCCGTCAATCCGCAGTTGAGTAGCGTGGTGGAGAATCAGGAAGTGTGAGAAGAAAGAGCTCAAACCCCTTCGGTTGAAGGGAAACATGAATTCCCGCTGTGGGATGAGTTTGGGTTGGTGCAGTAGCCGTAGCCTATGAACGCGTCTAACATAGTAAGTATCACAGGCGCTATACTACCTCTGCTGCTAACACAGTAAGTCGTTAGAGCTTGCTGATTACCTCACTCACACGCAGGAACACAACGACCCTCCAGGTTATTATTTGATTGTCTGTTGATCTTTTATGAGTGTTTTTAAGAGTTTTAAGAGACTGGAGAAGTACCTACACCATACAAAACCGAAGTCCCTAGAAAATGGGGGTATCCCAGCAATTGAGCGGAGTTGCCAGAAAGCTCCTAAGGAGTTACTATATCAGCAGGGTAGACAACGCGCGATACTACCTACCGGCCTATTTTTTTTTCCGACATGCGTCATTATACCATAGTACTTTTTGCGTTGGCTGTACTGACTGTGCTTTAGTTTGGTTCTTATTTATTAATACTTTATTGCACATAAATTGGTCAAACGTGCCTTGTCTCGTCAGCGTCGGATTAAGATTCCAGTCACGGAATCAAAATTCCGATAGTCCTCAGTACAAACCCACATCTGTTCTATCGTGCAATTTGACAATCTCTAGCCTTTACATTGATCTTAAGAAGAATGTAAAAGGCTCTTTAGTGTAGATGTATACTTATTTACACTACGTCGGATGAATATGAAGCGGATACTGTAACGTATAGACGCATGCAGTATCAGAAGTAGCGTACGCTGATTAGCAGCACTTTCTAAGGCCCTCCCTGGTGTGATCTCAATAATCACAACAACCCTTCAGGAAATTTTTATTTTTAAAAGATGAAGTTCTCCAATAAGGCTGCTTCTGTATGTTATTTCATTATGACCCATTTCTCTTTGGCGAGCTATAGCTAAACAAAAACGGGCAACCTATACGTAAGTGAGGTTCTTTCTACTTAGTTTAACCTTATTTTCATTAATATTAATCATTTAACCCGAGACGCAAAACGAAGGGTGTGAATATGAAGAGGACTAGTACATATGTGTCGGTCTTCTGGTTTTCTAGACATAGATATAATGTATTCTATCAACTAATGTAATTCTACAAATATTCAAAGAGTGTTTCTGGTTCAAAAGAAATGTATCAGAGCTTTACGTGGTACACATTATTTGACTCCATGCAAACCACTCTTCAAGAAACTGAGATTGCTGACGCTAACTGACATGTACATAAAACAAATATCAATATTTGCGAAGCAACATCCCGAATTCTTTCCGAAAAATAAAGACGTACGTGCAAGAGAACAAAGAACTAGAGTAGGAAATAAACTATGCGTACACGGAAAAAAAATAAGTATAGTCAATAAAAATGCTTTTCACATGGCGATACAAATTTATAACAAGATTCCGAGTGATTTTACAGAGTTGCCCGTCACACAATTTAAAAATAAGCTACATAATTGGCTAATTGACAAGTGTTTCTACTCCCTTAATGAATTAATTAATGAGTTCCTATAATAACAATTGACGACTTGAGTTAAATCTTGAGTTGACTTGAGTGAATTAAAGTAGGTATAGTCGTAATTAAATTTTATATTTCATAGAATGCTTGAACTTTTGCATGCCTAATTGTATGAAACGCAAAACATAACGGATTTTCTTTTGATACACACAACATATCTATTTTTGTTGTATTGTGAATTTTAATGAATTTGTATCAGCATGTACAACAATCATGTTATTTCGTATATTTATATTTAATTGTAACTGAAATTGCATGTTTCCAAAGTTTTTTTATTGATAACAAAAAAGAACTACTAAACAAAAAAGAAATTCAATTCACATCAAAAAAGTACTGAACTGTTTAATCTTTGCATATAGATGTTCAGAAGCTTAATGTACGGCTAATATTTCTGAGGCGTCGTTCCACATACGACTCGATTTTCAAAATTGCTACTTCCATGCGGTCTTTTTTGTTCCGCAGACATTATACTCGTACTTTGAGAACTAAATGCTTATAAGGACATTTTGCTCTGAAAACTACCTCCTCCGAATTCTTTACATGCTATGTCATTATGATAGATTTTGTAGACTAACGAAATATTCCAGGTTATACGACGGATGTTATTATTTTACTACATAGTACAATAAACATAATGTTAGCACAATAATCGTATTTAACTTATACATAGTATTTATAAGTGAAGCCGCTTTCATAATTAAATTGATTAAATGTTTAGAAGCACATTTTCAAAAATGTTTGATTGGTTCATATGATACATATGAATGTCGATTGTAGACCCGTTTACCTTGTATATAAACGGAAATCATTGGCAATGAAATAGTTTACATATTAGACCTACGTTATTAAATTGTATAAAACAACGAATAAATAGGATGCCTTAGGGAATTAAGTTTAGCATTAGTAAGAAATGTCGTAATACAAAAATATAACATTTCATAACATTGTTTATTATGTTTTTGGTGTTAAATTGTTTTAAGAATTAATACTTTATTTAAAATGTACGTATTAGTAACAAACAAGAGTTTGTCAATATTCTTAGGCAACTGCAACAGGCATAAATACAATGTGCGAAAACGAAATGCGAGAGGGCGGCCGGGGCGGCGCGACGCGGACGTTGCGGCAACGCAGGCGGTGTCTTTCACTTTTGCTGTATTATTTAATACTCTCACATAGAAGCGTACGCCCACCTTAATAGAGTTGTTAGTGTTAACTGTTACAGTAAAGTAGAATCATACAACTTGTTCTGTCCTCATAAGACAAGGAAACGCAACAGTCACTATACAAGGAACATTATGAAGATGGCGGGGCGCGGCGTGTCGTAGTAATTTATTTTCAGGTATTTCGTGCTGTCGCATGGAAATCTACATTAATAGATATGTTAGTGCACTATTGTGAAACATCAACTTGTCTTCTACCTCATATATCACAGTGAAGCGCGCTCTTTAGCAGTTAACCCAGAACTTTTTAAAATTCCTCTTTCAATATGGTATAACTTTTTATTACAAAACCAGTAGTCGTAGACGGGTTCCGTGTCATAAACAAACGATTGAAGCTCAATAAATAAAAGTGATGCGGCTGTATATCAATAAACAACGTCTTCGATTGGTGTCTGTCGAGGCTGTACGCTTGCGCCCACGCATCACCCGCAAGGCATAAGAGACTATTGCTTAAAAGTATTATAATTAAATAATGAATGACCATTTTTCTTCTAGTAATGCCTTCAGCAATTTCATTAGGCAATCTTGTTTGCGTTGACTGTTTAAATACATGCGTGTTTAAATAAGCCACAGGCTAGAAAACACTATTTTTGTTTTATTGATCCAGTCTGTCTGTTCGTTATAAGTTGCTACTAAGGAAGTTTTTTACGAGATAGAGAAAGCGGCTGATATTAATAACAGTTCTTTCGAAATACATTCTATCTTTATCTTTGTATTTGACAAGACTATTATTTATATATATATACATCTAACGACCGAAATCGAGTTATAAATAATATGTCGTCTCCGATGTTATCTAAAAGATACTGAATGTCATGTGGAAAGAAGGGCTGCTATATCCTCTTAGTAGTAAAATATATATAAAAGTAGTTGATAGATAATGGTACACCGTGGCTTCACAGTTGTAAATAGCAAAGTTACTACTGTACCATTACAAATCTTCCAGTTATTCAGCTGGAACAGCACCTCGGTATTCGAGGACCGGGTTAAAGTATCAACCCTCGGTAATACTTCAACCCTATCCTCGAGAGGTACAAGAGAGATAATTTTTCTCATAAGATATATACGTTTCTCATAAGGAAACAATGTATCTCATCAAATAGGTATTTAAATTAACATGTGTCATAATTTGTATAGACAATGAAAAACTCCGTTTGTTTGTGTAGACAGTAAACTTATCGGTTCTTAAATACAAATGAGGTACTATTTAGAAATCTCAAAATTCATAAAATTAAGTCACCTACCATTTTAACTTAATTATTACCAAATCCAATGGCCATATTACATTGGTGACTCTCTTAAGTGCCCCTATTCTTAGTTTATCAAAAGGGTATTAATACATTTAGAATATATATATTTACCTAACTAAAATGTGAAAAGTCTTAAAAAATCACTTCATACATAGTTTTTCGCCTGTCCTGTAAAATAAATATCCCAATTGCCAGCATGGTGGCCAATTCAATCCAAGTCCAATCCCTTTAACGACTAACAGTGTAAATGGACGTTAAATTTCAAATCTCATGTTAAATAATCATATCAAAAACGTCAGTAACTTCACCATGTCCTTACGCTTACGTGGACGCCGCCAATCCCAACGGGCTAGAAAACTAGGAAAAGAAGAAGGTGTAACTCGACCTTATTCGCTAGCTCTTTTTCCTTGGTACGTACGTATTTTGCGAGGTGAAAGCACGGAACATGCGTGGGCGGTTGCCCGGCGGCGTCTGTGTCTATATTCGCGTCATATAACTTGATGGAATATGAGATGCGATTCAATCCTTTGTAGGTGTTATGTCTGTTGTCTAGCAAGAACCTGCAAGCCATCGACCTTTCACCTTTATTCAAGCTTGACGATTTATCCATTTCAAAACACAAATAGAGCAAACGTATCTATTTATATCATAGGACCAAGTCATCTACATGATATATTTTTTGATATTTGTTGCATAAATGTACCCATTTAGATCAGAACATATTTATTTAGAGCATAGTATCTATGATATCCTAATCCTCACCTCTCGAACAAAATCTCTGTTATGGCCTACCCTATAAAACCTTGTTCACATTTTTTTTGTCATACTGCAGCTCGAGAAAACTTCAACAGGTATTGCGCCTACAGTCTTCTTAATGGCCATATCCTGTGTCCTACTCCATTATTATCGGCGGGGTCCGCTACCTAGGCCTAAGGATTTGGTGAAGGCATTGATTTTTACATGGAGCGACTACTGTCAGACTTTCACAACCCAGAGGGTAAGCCAGACCTTTCTTAGAATTAGGTCACGTCTTTTGAAGTATAATTTCTTGGACGTGCGAGTCTCCTCATGATGTTTTTCTTCAGCGACGAGCAAAAAGTAAAAATTACAAATATGTATATAAATCCGAAACACACAAATTTAGTGGTACTTACTGGTACCATCATTAGGCCGGTTATTTATTCAACTATCATTGCTCCATAAAGTGTAAGAATTAATTCCGAAAGATGATCGATACGATTGTAGAAGAATTTAGAAGCATTTAGAATCATAATATAGAAAAAACTCCTTGGAAGACAACTCACAATAGGTAGAACAATCAAAGGGAGCCATAGTCTTTTCATAAACCTAGGGGCTCAAATTTTATTTTTTACTCTCACCAAATTCTTCAGCTTAAGTAGCGGACCTTGCCAATCCTAATGGATAAGAAAATGGGTTATTCCGTTAGGTTTAAGAATAAAAAGATAGACAATATGCGAGGCCTGGTGAATTAAATTCAAACAAACTTTATACCAGCGTTTATTTAGATTCCTGTCTAAATAAACGTCTCTAGTCTAACTCTAGTCAAATAAAATTCAAATTGATTTCAGAAAATTAGAGTCGCCGTTGGTTACTAAATATTCAACCGCTTTTGCTCCCAAACAAATTGCGTTCATTAACTATTACATGGGAGAAACGAAATAGAAAGGGCAACGGGGTCATCTTAGTTAATTGGTCAATAGAATTAAATTAAAGCGGGAAACGATTAGAAATTAAGACAAAGAATAAAGTGAATTAACGGATAAATTAATTGTGGAAAGTTTAAAGGTAGAATCGTCTTTTGGTAATATGTTCGATAATGATTACGACTTTAAGATTTTGAAATGAAATTCAATTTGAACTTCTTTTTGTGCTTAAGGCAGTTTATTTTTGGAACGATGCCAACATCGTCAGCACGTGACGCACCTTGCCAACAGCTAGCTGTTTCTTGTAATGTGAGTGTTCTTAGGCTGCTAGACAGTATCTGCTATCCTACTTATCTGTATAACTCACCATCGTTAGCAGTTGTATACCATACAGCATGGGGTTATTCAAGAAAAGGTTTTTAGAGGGTCGGTAACGCATGAGTAACACCCCTGGTATTGCAAATGTCCGTAGACTACGGTGACTGTTTACCATCAGGCAGGCCGTATGCTTGTTTGCCACCTCAGTGGTATAAAGAATAAATAAAAAATACCACTGCCGCTACCGCCGCGGCACCGACTAACGAATAGCAGAAGCTGGCAATAAAATACCTATAATATTGCATGTAAAGATTTGGCCCATTAAACTAAAATACCGCCTAGTTGTCGAATATTTTTATTACAAATAAAACTAGTAACGCTTGATGACCGCGCTCGCAACGATAATGTAAAAAAGACAGTTTTTCCGTGTTAAGATAAGAAATAGCATTTTCTGTTGATTTAAGCATGTAGAAAGAATGCGGGATGAAATAATAACGCAACAGATATACAATGGGAATTCAATACTCACCTACCTACCAAATTTTATATAAAAGGTGATGTCATAAGTCCTAAGAACCAACAAGCGTGCTTAAAAAGAGCTATATTTTTTAAAGAAGTGTGCAAGGATTATGAGTGAGCGAAATGCATAAGAACATCGTCTTGTGGCACTCGCTCTCTCTCTCTCTCTCTCTCTTTCTCTTTCTGCGTACTCTAGAAGTCATGAAAATATAGATAGATACATAGAACTGAAAGTATACTAATATGTGCATCCGGGACAGGGCTTTCTGTATGTTATAGGTAACCGAAGAGTTGTGGCATTTTTTGGGAAAATCTTAGGCTTAGGTAGCGGACCCCGTCAATTCTAATGGAATAGGGTAACGTTAGGAAGAAGAAGAAAGGTTGTGGCATTTCTGCAAGATGGAATAACAAACAGTTGAGATTGCGCAAGCCTGCATTGCCAGAGGAACACCTGGCTCGTCAAATATATAACAATACATTTTTTTTAAAGAAGCTAGTGAAGTGTGTAAGGACCGCGTCTTATGGCGCTCGGTTCTCTCTGCCTACCCAGCAAGGGACCTGGCGTGAAGATATACATACATACATTTTTTTTTTAATTTGTCGGCCATTTTGACCATGTTCCTTAAGAGATAGGAACGGTGTTCCTGAACATTCCTATTCTACTTTTTTATGCTGAATCCGAATCTGGAGTCAAAATTCGAATATTCGAAAACAAGCGACAGACAAACGCACAGACAAACATATAGAATTCATATAGGAACGGTGTTCCTGAAAATAATTTAAGGGGAAGCGTCTGTTCAATAGCATAATGATGCTGTTTGACAAAGGGAAAGAACAAAGGGTACCTACGAATAATAGCGCAAGTAAATAAATCCTAAACAAGTACCTTTTCTATATGTACAGCTAAGTGCACGTCTAAATTGGCAGTTCGACCTTTGGACCGTTCTTATTCCGAGTTATATAATTAGAGTCGCATTTTATGTGTCAATTGATTTGCTCTTAGCTAAACGATCTTCTCCTTCTTCCTAGCGTTATTCCGTGTCCTAAGCCTTTAGAATTAGCGGAAACCGCTATCTAAGCCTAAGGATTTGGCAAAGATACTAATTTAGACATGGAGCGAAACTAATCTTTAATCTGACGAACTCGGTGGGGCAGTGGTGAAAAGCGCTGTTACGCTACTTTGACACCAAAGCTCGTAACTTCGATTCCCATACAGGACCCATAACACAAGCTTCTTTGGGGCTGGACGGCGCTGTGTAGTATGTGTCCAACAATACATATATATATATATATATATAATAAATAAATAAATATTGTCGGACAAATTACATAGCGCCACCTAGCCCCAAAGTAAGCGAAGCTTATTATATATAATTATTATATTTTATTTTTATTCACGGGGATATGGACCCAACGCGTAGAGGCCCTTTTGAGAAGATTCATGTTGTACACCCACCGAGACCCGCTCCTAAAAATATCGATAGAACCATATATCTATGAGTAGGTCACAACAGGTATTGGGACTATTGCGAATGTGTAGGAAATTATTAGTCTATTGTAATGAGGTCTGGAGGGATTACTGGTACTGGGTTATTGCAGAAGAGGGACGGGCACCTGCCATAACTATCATATCTGACTGTTACTTGTGGCAGGCGGTGGCTCGCCACTCACTAATCTATACAGATAAATAAAATTGGAGTGTCTGTTTGTAATATCAAAATAACAGCTTTTTACTAAATGCACATGGATATACACGGTACATATACCAAAATGAATATTTTTTCAATTTTTGTCTATCTGTCTGTCTGTCTTTTTGTTCCGGCTAATCTCTGAAACGGCTGGACCGATTTTGACGGGACTTTCACTGGGAGATAGCTGATGTAATAAGGAGTAAGTTAGGCTACTTTTATTTCAGAAATATTATTTATTTTTATTAATATGAATAAATAATATTCCACGCGGACGAAGTCGCGGGCACAGCTAGTTATTATATATTATTATAAATAATTTTATTTATATTTATACAAATCTGTGTAGCGAGTGGTAGTAATTTTAAGACAGAACTAGTAGCAACTAGTGAGAAACTTCAAATTACACAGGATGCGGCACGTTCTCAGGTTTGCGCTATAGACGTTCATTTATCTATGAGGTCTTGACATGCTGTCACCTGACATGAAGATGATGGTATCTGTGAAACCAGTTCCAAATGAAATGACTAGATTATGGCAAGTATTGGCAAGTTGACACCCAGAAATAATTATTTCATGCGCAACGTTCTAAACGTTCTAAAACCAGTTATCAGAAGTGTTGGTATATCTGTCGATAGTACGATATACAAAAACATGGCTGATGCAAAGCTTTTGAAGTGTCTTGAATATGACTGATGGATCCCTACCCACATTGTGCAAGGCAATCACCGCAATATGTAAAACGGCGGGAAATCGAAAGGGAATTCCAAATTCAAAATCATTAAAAAGTTGAAAAATAAAGCAGTTTCTATGTAACAGTATCTAAGGCCAGGCTGGTTATATTACTTGGCTCTTACAATCTTTTACAAAGCAAAAGAAAGATACAAATTAAATTCAATGTGAATCCAAACCACTATAATCAGCAAATTTGAAAACAAAGGCTTGCTCCCTCGGCTACACTTTAAAATATTAAACAGAAAATTGTATTGCTTTTCTCTGTGACTATAGTATGACAGAAACAAGTTTAAACTTCATTATGTACGACAAACAAAATTTTAAATTCCCTTGTAAAAGAAAAATAACTAGCGTCTTTGACTTCTTATCTATTTGTTAAATACGACCAATCTGGTCATGATAGTTAACTTGGTCTTCCTCGGTACCTGCATACTTGCAACTTTTATTTTTCATTCACACCGACCGACAATACGTCGTGTGTACTCAGCGCAAGCTACTTACAATCAGCGCCTGACCATAGATAGGTACGTGCATAGTTTCATGATGCATATTGCGCCATTTGCACATTTTAATTGGCACGTAGTATACATAATCAACGCAGTATTCATTATCTCATACATCCTTTTCTTCAAAAACAGATACTGCATTATAATTTCTCATCAGATAAAGCAAATCTGACAAAGACAGTCAGCAGGGAAGATCACAAAAGTTTCTTAATATAAGTTTCAACGAATCCGCGAACTCTTTCTATGGAATTTCTATTAAATAATATTTCAACGGATACAGTGTCCTTGGACGCAGGAAGGCATAACATTTCGCGGCGTCGGACCATGATTCAACGGGATGTAGGCATGTCTGGGCGACGTCTACAATCGCTCGCTCTATTGTCTCGATGATTTGTTACTTTTTGTGGTTAGATGAACGCTAAAACGTTAACTGATCTTAAGACTGAATGAAAGAGAATCGACAATTTAATATGGTTACGGATTAATAAAACACCGTTTAGTACTTCACTTTATAGAACTCAATTTTATTGAATTCTACACATTTGTACTTGAACAAAGATAACATACGAATGTAGTCCACTACATTATTTTTTAGAACGTCATTCCCATTGTGTCATCTGGCTCAGTTGTCCTGAATTGGCACTCGAGGTGAGCACTAATATAGGTACTTGACTCTAGGAGTATTGTACAGCTTTGGTATTTATTGTAAGTCTGCATGTTTAAAGATAAAAATGTAAAGAAAGGTATCAGTCACACGCTTTAAGCATGCCCAATTCGTAACTTAAAAGTGTGCCAAATCTTCATGTACTATGGACAGTACTATAAGAACAGGATATATTATGTGTAGCGATTAACTTTGTGAGTTTGTAACAGTCAATGTAAAAGTTTGGTTTGGAAAGGTGGTATTGCATTTTTTTTTCTATTATACAATATTGAAAACAAAATTCATTAGATTTGTCCGAAAACGACAAAATTAGGGAACCTTAGATAAATAATGTAGGTTTGATAACTCATAAAATCACGTAAATTTTACCACCAACTTTGGCTTTAGCACGGCCGCCATTAAATATTCGACGATACCATTAAATTTAGGAGTATATATTTAATAAAGTTGCTTGTTTGCTGAATTTGTGTTTCTAAACTCACTTTTCGGCGCTTTATCGTCCAAACAATGCTCAATGCTGCAATGCTCGGTGGCGCAGTGGTGAAACGCGTTGTTACGCTGCTTTGACACCAATGCTCGTTAGTTAGTTAGTCGGGTTCGATTCCCACACAGTACAAACATTTGTGTGCATGAACATGTCTGTTTGTCTTGGTCTGGGTATTTTGTATGTATAATAAGTATGTATTTACAAAAAAAAATGTATTTACGTATGTTTATCAGTTGTCTAGTACCCATAACACAAGCTTCGCTTACTTTGGGGTTAGATGGCGCTGTGTTATTTGTCCGACAATATTTATTTATTTATTACAATAGAGTTACATTGATACAGAAAGCAGTACATATACTCCTAAAGCAAAGTTCCCGACGTTAAAGTAGAGTACATTGCATTGACGCACTCAAACTCCAATTCAGGATTCCAACCCAGGCCACCGTTTAGGTATATATTCTTTTCTTTATTTACAACTTTTTTCTAAAATATTAGATGGACATAATTGTTCTTTTTTTATTTACTTAAGTTGTCATTTCCGAAATATGGTATGGTATTAATAATGTATCTAATTATGCATTTCAGAAAAATCTGTCAAATTATATGTGACTTTAGACATACAAACGGCTCAAACAATGTTTTCAAACATGTGCTTAATACGGGAATACGGGAAGCCCTTCCCGTATTTCAATCAAGTATATGTTTGAAATTTACTATTCTTTAGTCAACTGAGCCCACTTGAACATATCCCGGAATTCAGACCTAATAAATATTTTAAATTGGACAACAGAATACCTGGGATAAGTTCGAGTGGATTCGGTTGACTAAAGGAAGTATATATACGAGTATATAAAACTATACTTTACATATTACGATAAACCGCAACAATAAAACTCGTTTTATTATTAAAAATCAGTGCAACGTAACGCCAGAATCATAACATCTTTACGAGAGCATTCGCGAAGCGAACTACTCCATCTAATTCTTTATTAGGTACCTAATGACACATATTACTCCGGCGAACATAACAAGTTAACTGTTTGCGTCACTTTTTGTTCAATTACTGTAAATGGGAGCGTCGAGCGAGCGCCGGGCATGACACTTCACGACAGGAAATAATGTCCTTGACTTCTGACTTCTATCACTAAGTAGGCTGATGTACGAAAGTGGTAGGTAAAGCTTAAAATATATTTCCACCGAACGTTCGATCCATAAATTACTGCGATTGAATTAGCACTCTCCACGAAGACAGGAATAATACTTAAAGTAGAATTTATGTACCCTTAAATTCTCTCCATTTTTATATACCTACCTGTGTTTTAAGATGTTTCGCAACGAATCGACTTTACGAGAATTTATTTAGGCTGTTAGACGCGGAGATAAAAGACTAACGGACGTTTAAGAATATATTTAGGGTCCTATACCGTAGAAGGTAAAAACGAATCTCTTATAAGATTACTCACTTGTCTGTCTATTTGTTTGTTTGTCTCTCAGTCGGACTGTCACGGACATATACGTCAGGAAGGGTGTGACATACAAAAATGACCACATAGTTCAATAATAAATTATCAAAAGTAATGTGTAACAAGTACAAAAACGTGCTTTCTTTTAAAATATATAGATAGATCTTAATAAGTATCATATGAATGAGCTTATAGAGCACATTTTTTAAAATAAGTATAAGCCGATCACTTTTTAGTTATTTTCAAACGCATCATGGAATTAGAGAAAAACCGAAATTACATTTTTTAAATTTACCTTCTCACCTTATCTTCGTGCACTTTATTTGTACACATTTTTCGTAGTCATAAAGAAACAATCAAAAAGTTATTGATAAACTCTGAACAGAACCGTCATTAAGGGAGTGCGACACGCACTTGGCTGGCCTTTTCAAGCTGTGCTTTATTTATTCTGTAGAATGTTCGATGCATTCATCGGTACGGTGCCGCAATGTGGGCAGAGAGCTGTAGAGGCGAGTCGACCCGCGCCCACGGGTGACCCGCCGCGCTCCAAGCGCCTACTTTTGCTTTATAGTCCGGTAATACGATGTAAACGTAATCTACGAAGGGATTCACAATTTTACGGTTATTGAATGGACCACCGCTTGTGTTATGGTGATTGTATACTTGTACTTCTCTCGCTTTATTGCGAGCATAATGAAGATGCATGCAAAATAGCCCCTTGGGCGGACGACAGTCAAGCGTAGCGGCACATTTCGAATGTGACCAATTGAAACGTGACGCTAAGCGGTATTCTGAGCACGTGTGGCGCTGTGCCAAACTCCGGGGTACCCGATAACTTTATTTTATACAATTCCGATCAATGTATTCTGATTTAATTGATAGTATGGCTTACACAAACCAGCAGGCTGCATTTCACAGCGCGCAGATCGGCAAATTGTAACAGCAATTTCATGATAAAACGACGTGCAAAATGTGTAACTTTTGCTAGTTACTGACGCAGCAGTAAATCAAATGAAATTATAGTTAGCAGTTGCATATTCACAGTCATATTTCATCGTGCAGAAAATTATCTCGTTCAACGCTCATGAATCGAATGCCCTGTACTCGAACGTCAGGAACTAAGAGCAGTTTGAGTTCGCTTACCGTTATGGAACTGCTGTTACAAGTATATTAATGTCCTGTTATGGGAGCTATTATAAACTTGTATTAGCATTTCATTGACGGTAAGCTACGTACCTACCTTAAAAAGTAGGTAACCTTCTTCCTAAAAATCGGACTCACGCACCGAGTATTCCCTACGCTCTTTAATTTATAAATTTATACATTTTTTGACTCGCTACGCACATTTATGAAGATCAAGAAAAATAATAAAACTAAAATGATGTTCGTTCCTCTCTGCCTACAGAGCTTTGCGTGAAGATATAGACCATTTTCGATTTTTTTTTGTTATTTATCATAATGTAGAACCTCGCTATGGTTTTTCTTTGGTCTATTGATAAAGAAATAACAGTTTAGATTAAGTTTCAGTTAGAATGTGCTCATCATATATCAGTATTGCTTATTATTTATTCACTTTCACCGTTCGATCGCTTATTAAAGCTTCTGAACATCTATACGCAAAGGCTAAACAGTTCAGCACTTTTTTGATATGAAATGTTTTTCTTTTTTGTGTAGTACTTAGTTGTTGTAGAACTTTAGTGTTATCAATAAAAAGCTTTGGAAATATGCAAAGTCAGTTACAATAAAAGATAAATATACGAAATAACATGATTATTATTCATGCTGATACAAATTCATTAGTTGCGTAATACATTGTAGCTGAGTCTATAAAACCAGAAGACCAACACATCTCCTCTTAAGGCATTTTAGAAACACACATCCGTGCCATAAATTCAATTTACCACCAAACCTATACTAACTCATCCCACTGCGAGGACAGGTCTGTATATCGAAAAGAGATTCCCCTTCATATCATCCAATCATATCTATAATTAGTTTAACCTGAGTTTGTTTAATTGAAATGAATATAATCGTTTTCTTCCTAGCGTTATTTCGCTGCCTAACCTTGTGGATTTGGCGGAAATACTAATTTTTACATGGAACAACTGCGTTCATACGGGTTTTCTCGTAATGTCTTCCATCACCGCTGAGCAAGTGACAATTACAAATATGTACATGAATTTAGTGGTACATGCCCAGATCAACATGCGAACGTGGGACCAGTCGGTAAATATGCCGGTTATTTATACACTAGGCTACTACTGCTCTTTTGAATTGAAGTGAATAAGAAAAATTATTACGTTTTTTCAGATACTTCAGTGCGTAGTTATTGTAACTCAGGTGCCTGACAAACTCCAAATAACTGTATTAAAGCGCACTCTAACACTCCTTCATTGAATGTTAGCGTTTCTAAGAAAGCCCCTGACCTGACTGTCAGTCTGTGATATAACGTATATAGTCGTGCTTCTCAGTGTTTCGCTTTTCGAAGCACTGAAAAGCCCGACTATATACATTTTCGAAGTAGTTAATAGATTCAGGCGTTATTTAACGAAAGTCCACAAAGCAGTTAACCTGCTTCGCTTATTTTTAGTCGTGCTTCTCAGTGTTTCGCTTTTCGAAGCACTGAAAAGCCCGACTATATACATTTTCGAAGTAGTTAATAGATTCAGGCGTTATTTGACGAAAGTCCACAAAGCAGTTAACCTGCTTCAAATTGCATTTTTTAAGTACCTACTCTGAAGAACTTTTCGAAGTACCTCGATATTCAAAATAATAAGTAACGTCCTAATACCAGGCTACAGTTAACATTACTGTATTTCTTTTTTGATTTTATCTTTATCTTCAATGCTACATAGTATGGTTACCTTACTTTAAGTTAATAATATGACTGTAAAACTAACCTTATTTTCCAAAGTGACTTGATTCTCCAGCGCGTACATAATAGCTTCCGACACTTTCCCCTCGATTTCACGGAGCACCACGTCGGCTTCTGCTCTGACTAGTCGCTCTAGACCTTCCACGTAGCCAGCCCAGGGTGCGTCTAACTCAGCTACTAACGAACCAATACACCTGGAAACATTGTAAAAGTTAGGAATGCAGGAAAGAGTACGTGAGTATTGAAGAAACTGCCCTATTTATTGCTGAAGTGCCCCCACCTTACAGAATACCGCAACCATATAACACCGTGGACGGTTACCGTGTTAATTAGTTACCAATATATTCCTAAGGACCTGCTAGTAACTGACATCCGGTAACGGTATTCCGTTGTTTTCCACTCCCGGTTTTTCTTACTTTGACACTTAGGTACAATTGTGTACAAAAATCCGGTAACACGTACTTAAGGGTACATTAAACCCCAGGGTTCTTTATGCACTGATCTGTTACTGTTCAACTACTTTCTACTTCAAAATTATGAGCTACTGATTATTAGAGAAGTAATAAGAAACAAGTGTCAAACATATTTTAAATAGTTGGTAGCAATGCTCGTAATTTTATGTGACTTGTTAGCTGGTACCTGGTGCATTGCTGCCGCAGTATAAATAATTGTTGGTAATATTATTTATTTTATTTTATTGATACAGCACACAAAGAGATTGCAATTAAAGTACAATATTCTAGTTACAAATATTATTAAAACCGGTCCATAATCCAGTAGAAAAAAGATCCTTCATTACGTACAATTTACATTAAAAATTGCAACTAGTAAAATTTTGTAGGTCATGTTTGACTGGTATTAACTCTTAAACTTAAAAAAAAAAAAATCGGCCAAGTGCGAGTCGGACTCGCGCACGATGGGTTCCGTACCATTATCTATAAAAACGGCAAAAAAAAAAAAAAAGCACGTTTGTTGTATGGGAGCCCCCCCTTAAATATTTATGTTATTCTATTTTTTAGTATTTATTGTTATAGCGGCAATAGAAATACATCATCTGTAAAAATTTCAACTGTCTAACTATCACGGTTCATGAGATACAGCCTGGTGACAGACGGACGGACGGAGGGACGGACAGTTTTACCCTTTGGGTGCGGAACCCTAAAAATACATCAAAACGTATGCCGCTAAATCTTTTATTTTAAATATACAAGTATACCTGTTATACACAAATTTGATTCAAAGCAAGTTTTAAAGTTACTAAAGCTAATTAACAATACAAGCTTGTAAAACCCTGTAAGTTGCTTCATGAAGTTTTAACTTCTGCAAGGACTTAATTAGCGGTGAACTCATTTTGAGACGGTTACGCGTTATTAAATGTGAATTTCATTGTGGCTGCATTCTTAGCTAGACTAGATTTTTATAACATCCAAGGACTAAATGGCAACGTTCCAAAAGTATTAAATATATATATATTGGTGTCGCATTTAGCTTATGTCGGGTGTTCAAACAATAAGCTTTAATCTAGTAGGTACGTATATCACTTATATTATTGAATTTGGGTAGTTTATAGGATAGGGACTAATGACGACATTGATGTTGACGTTACAAGCCGTCCAGCGACCACATTGGGTGGTTGATGATGACAACCTAATGACAACCTAATGACAAAAAGTTAAGGATAGGTTCCTACATAGTTGGGTATCGAACAGGAAAAAGACACGTCAGGACTTTGATGTCGATTGATCAGCCGACTATTGAGTAGTTGATAAAGACAACCTATCGTACGGTGAGAATAGATAGGAAGTTAAGTGAGGAAACAGGATAGAGACACCTTAGGAAGTTGCAGACGACGTGTTAAGTCAATCATTGATACGCAATTTGATCCAACCCGCCTTGTGTGCTTCCGCCACCAATTAGTTCATGCGGCCTAGCGCCGGCCGGCACCCACCCACTACTGTTAGTGCGTGCTACATGCCGACGCTGCCATGGCTGTTCCGGTAGTCTCTGCCTCGGCTGCTGCGGTCGTCCGCCATCTGGAAGAGAATCCGCATGCCCCCACCACCACCGTCGCTGCCACGACTGGCCTGGTCGTCGCTGCGACACGTGTTTCGCCTCTCCACGAGGCATCATCAGGCGATGTAGACGTTAATCGTAAGAATAACATGCTGCAAGATTGTAGCATGTTATTCTTACGATTAACATCTAACAGTAGTGGGTCGGCCGGCGCTAGGCCGCATGAACTAATTGTTGGCGGAAGCACACAAGGCGGGTTGGATCAAATTGCGTGTAAATTTGACTTTCGCAAAATAACGCCTGAATCTATTAACTATTCAATCATTGATGGCATTTGGTTGTCCACGATGGCAACCCATCGGCAAATAAGTAAGAGCGGTTTATTTCATTTTGAAGGTATACGCGGCGTATACTTGTGTCACATGTCACACGCTGGCTACACAATATGGCATAACAAGACTTCATACTTTATTCATTTTGTGCTGTTACCTTACAATCTGCGCTAGATATCGGTGTGTGCAGACCCCTACCTGAATAATTACTATTTAACTACTTCAGTGAAAGTAAACTAAACCTTATTTTATATACAAATCGTATCTTTGTTTGCTATCAAAGTCTATGAACTGTCTAAAAGTAAAACTGTTAATTAGAAAAGGAAATTTGTACAAATCTCTCATGTCTAATATTAACGTACTTCAATAGTGCCATACTGTTAAAGGTGGGAAGGGCTAATGCTATATGGACAATTATATACTAGCTAAATATAGAATTACTGAATATGATACATCGAGTGATGTTTGATTTCGCGTCCCTTCGAAGTGTCCATGGGAAACCAAGTTGACTTCTAAGAAGATTGGTGTGTCACGTAGAGCCAGATGCTATTTCATGCCCTAGCCTTTATATAAAGTCCGAGTTCAGATACACATGGATGGCTCACATCTCTGAACCACATTGCCCCAAGTGGTAATGGTAACCGCTTAACATCCCGAGTCTTGTACCTACTTCGGTTATTTTTTTTTTAATACGTAAGTAAGTTTCATATCTCGCAGCAGTAATTGATTTTCATAGTTACTTTCGGGGCTAAGGAATCTAATATCTAAACCGAAAATTTATAACTTCATTGTTTCGTTTATTCAATTAACGCCAATATTTCCAAGGTTGATTGAGAAAGAGTAATTTTGCGGTCAAGATATCTAGTATCTACGAGTATTAGCTTAAATAAATAAAATAATAGATTTGTCATCCAACGCATTTATCAGATTTTTCAATAGATTCGAGCACGTTGTAATTCCCCCAAGATAATTATCATTATCACAAAGGACTTTAAGAAGATTGGTTAAAGCAAGAAATCATTACTAAACATCATTAAACATGTTCAAGCAAAGTAAGTCTATTTTAAACTCTAGAAGCTCTGAAATGGCAAAAATCATCACTATAACCTTCCATTAAAGTCTTGTGACGAAAAGAGATCCTACTTTGCTTGCATATATTAATGAATGAATTAAGTGGTTAATAGATTCAGGCGTTACTTTTATTGTGCAATGATAGCCCAGTGGTTAAAAAACCGACCTATTATCCGACGCTCTCTGATTCGAATCCTAATGTGGGCATGTAACACAATATTCGTGTTGATCGTATTTGTGTACATATTTATAATGTGATCATTATAAATATGTGCATACTTGCTCGGCGGTGAAGGAAAACATCTACATGTCCAGGAAATTATATTTCGAAAGACGTGTGACCTAGCCTAAGAAAGATCTGGTTTTCCCTATAGGTGGTGGAGGTCAGACGGCAGTTGTTATATGTAAAATTCAGCATCTTCGCCAAATTTTTTCGCTTAGCCTGCCAATCCTCTAATACTAATGATTAGGGATACGGATAAACGGGATAATGCTAAGGATAACGGGAAGAAGAAGATTCATTTATTACTTTAAAAGCAAGTTGATATATTAGCAAGCAAAGTACTTTTTTAATAAGGCATTTATCATTTTTTCAAATACACATTATGGAATAACTTATCAGAATTATTTTTCTGTCGTGTAATAAACAAAACAAAAACAGAATAACCGAGAATACTGTGTTCATTGTATAAGGGATACTTCATAACTTGATCCCCTACAACCTGGGTATCATCCGGGTTCAGGGACAATGGATAAAATAATAATTGTCATACCACTAGTTATTTACATACCCTCGAGCGACGTTCAGGCAGTACGCTCTGCATGGCTTGACATTGTAACCCTTGCAGCGCGAGCATCCCACCGCTCGGAGTAAGTGGTTCGAGCACTCGTCACTGGCAGCCGACAGCACATGTTCACTGGCCGCCAAGACTCCTGCACCAGCTGCCAGCACTTCGAGCAGTGCACGGGCCGCTTTCAAGGAGCGGGATAGCGATGTCCCCATCTGCGTAAAGAATGTTAATTAACCGACTTCGAAAAGGAAGCGTTTAGAAGGAGAACAATAAATGTTCGTTGTACATATTTCTTATTTTATTATGTTCACTGATATTTCTAGAAAGGCTTTTCGAATTCGAATGATTCAAATTATGTATTCTTTTAAAACACATCCGAATTTAGTTGCATGTAAATTTGGTAAAGATAAAGTAATTAGTTCAATTAAAACAAAAACTTTCAGAAACAATTTTCTTTTTGTCTTTATTTCGTTTATTATTCAACTTCGATTTTAATTTTAGGTACTTTTATTTTACTTGAAATAGTGATATAAGCTTTTTTTTTAAATAAAAAAGTGTAACCCACTTAAATCATCTTGTTGCCGGTAAAGACAGCCGGTTTTATTAAAAAAATATTTAAACAAGCATAAATATATTAGAAATCCTTTTTTATTATTAATCGGAGAAAATAAAGATACAGATTTTGTATTCGTCTTATATCTGTGAGAAGAATCTGTCTAACATATCAACGCACAGATCAACCTCTGGGTCAGGAAGCTTATAATTTTTTGCATGGAGTTATTTCCTAAGGAGACTACATGAGAAAACTTTATAGAATAGCGTATTGTACGGATCCGAAGAGATTTTCTTCCATGAACTATTCAAGTTGTGAAATGAAGCCATTAGATTTTGCAAGAGATGACAACATCTTAGTTTTTCAAAAAGAGCGCGAAGAGAAATTCCTGTTATTCCAAGCATCTATCTGCTTACTATCAGATGGGCAAAATGCGTGTTTACCGTTCTAGTCGGATAAAAAATCACTTCTTACGAAATACCGAAGTACGCACGAAGTTAAGAAGTACGCAGTAATGCGTATGTTGACAAAATGAATTTATTACAATTATTATCTTTATGAGAAGTCTACAAGTAGTAAAAGCAATAACTGACTTACTAAGTGGGTCAACATACAACAATTTTTATTAATAACAGTTATTTGGAAACAAACAAATAAATTGCTGATATTCGACTATTTGTTCTAGATAGTTAGATACAAAGTTACGAGTAGTTGTTATATCTTAGTTGAAAGATTTTGTCTGTGAACAAGAAGAACAATATTGAACTTCATTTTCTTTTTAATTATATAATATAATGTGTATTGATGGTGATAATATACTTATGGTTCTCCATAGATACCTGTGGGGTAAACTACGTAAAGTTTTCGATTAATTAGTTATGTTTCTAACTAGTCAATATCTTTTATGTGAACGTATTCCTTTTCCCCCTATTTTATCCTCCGTCAGGAGGTATACAAGCATACAGCCCACCTGATGTTAATTAGCTATGCCACCTCTGCTGCTAACACAGCAACTCCTTAGGAGCTTACTGGTGACCTCACTCACACGCAGGAACACAACAACCCTATAGGGAGTTGATATTTGGATGCAGTTTCATGTGAGGTGCTGACGCACGCAGACGGGCTGCTTTGATGCACCCCACCTCTCTTAAAATCGCCCAAACCCAGACTAACAGACAGGTTCATGCACACAAATATTTATCCTGTGTGGAAATCGAACCCACTAACGATGGTGTCAAAGTCGCGTCATTCACCACTGCGAGCTCGTCAAAATCTTGAGCCTTTTGTTTTATTCCATATTATGCTTATCAATGTTAAAAAATAGAACTATGTTCATAAAGAACAGAATAATGGACTTGTTATAACACTCGTAAATGTAAACCGATCGAAAACGGTACGTAATTACCCCACTGGTAAGTCATTAGATCATTAGACGTATTCCCAATGGCTCGAAATACTATATTAGAATCAGAATCGAAAAGTTTTCACTAAAAATGTATGAAATCTGAGTGAAAACTTTTCGAATTCGTTCCAAATATCGTGTTTCTAGATAATATGAATACGCCTACAGATCTTTTTTTTGTTCCCGCTACCTAAAGTAGCACCATATCTAAATTAATCTGAAAGAAATACTCACCTTCTGTGGTACATCTCCGAACGGCTTCACAGCGTTATACGCGTCTTTCAAGCACGCTTCGTATTCTATTGTGAATTGCTTAGCTTCAAGTTTCAACACACTCTGATAGGCGACGGGAAAGATGTCTTCGAAGAACTTTCTCGCGCTCTCGGCGAGATCTCTGGGGGGTTGAGTGCCGAGGTCATCATTAAGAGGGTCGCGTTGAACGTTCATCCTAAGTGAGATTCGTATGTCTTCGTAGAGGTTGGCTAGGGGCCTATGCGTCCGCACTGCATGACTTCTGTACAGTTGCGTTAATAGGCCACCTGTTTTGTTTTGTGACTGATGCGACAGCTGAAGCAGGTGCTCTGTTGGGAAGAAATAGTACCATTGTATGAATTGTAGGTAACTTATTAATTTTAATACCAGACATTTGGAGCAGGAGTTGGGAATGCGGGCCACCGAAGAAACGGTCTCCGAAATAGTGGTAGGGAAAACTCGGGCAAATTTTTTAAAATACTGCGTCAGTCTAGCCACGGCTGTCATAGATCGTAATAAGCTGAGCAGCTCCACCTAGGACTAATGCTGTATACCTCGGCTATATTTTGTATAGCCGATGGGATCGCGGTGGCTAGGTGGAGCTGTGAAGCTCGCTGTCGCCCGTGTCTGGACTGATGCAGTATAGGGAGGGCAACTGGAAATGTGTAGTCATGATAGCTTCACCGGCGTTCTAAAATGGGCCAAAAAGTATTCATGAAAATAAAACTGTAAGATGGAATGAATGGAAGATGAATTGCGGAATGAAAGAGAGAGTGATGTATGAATGTGTTTCTTTATACGTGGAAAATTTTTGTGTTGTAATAAACAACATAGATACTCTTCCAAAAATATTATTAAAACACATATTAATTAGTTAATTTTTATCTCTATCTTTGTTACATTTCATCGGGTAGAAAACAAGTATACAGGTAGCCTGATATGAATACTTGTAATTGAAGAACTTTGACTCTGGGCTTCCTGTTAAATATATCCGCTTGAATGAACATAAGAATCGCCAAAGTAATTATTATATGTGATATTCCGTAAGTTTGGTCCACATCTATCAACTCTTATAGGACACCAATATGGACTGTTGTAGAAAGGGCCGTTTACATAAGACCCCTGATGGAGCTTGTATTCGTAAGTTGAAGAAACTTGCCCAGACGGACTGCTCATAATTAAGTGCCTAAAGATGATCACGATTCTCTTAGTAGCGGTGTTTATACGCCAATATACACATATTACAAAACACTTAATTTTTCATGTACATTCTGCGTCAAATATATTTCAACTGTTCACTGTTCACATAAAATAATTAAAACACAACCAAGCTATATCCTGTAGAACGCACACAATCCGCGGAAAACTCCCAACTCAATAAAGTTACCAGCCATTTACTTTGATATTATAAACGAAATCCTAATATTTAACAGAGCCTGTGTAAATACGCTTAGTTCGCGGGCAAACATCCCGCCGGTATTTGATTTCATAGTTTGTGGCACCTGCTCCGCTGTCCTAGGATATCTCTAATATAGTGTTATCTCCTCGGAATGCAGGCGACCGACGACGGCTCCGGAGGGATCAACGCCTCAACACATTCCTGCCTCGAGAGATATAAATTCATTCTAAACGTGACCGATACGCCGTGGAGGGTTTAATTAAATAAACTTGCCTTATCTTAGCCTTGTTATCTGTACAAAGATCACATAACGTTATATAAATTTTGCGTGTGAAAACAGTGTTTGTAATATTTGTAGGAAAGCTAAAAGCTGCCTTTGAAGTGAGCACTCTTACGGTAGTGTTACCATATGCCAGGCATTTGCCTAATTTACCGTTTTTAGATCTTGGTCAGGCCTCTGTCCGACAGTCTTCAGGTAGTTAGTAGATATTGTAGGTTAATTTAAAAGGAACATTTATGTTTTATACTAATTAAATAAATATTCTCGGACAAATTACACAGCCGCATTCTAGTCACAAACTAAGCGAAGTTTGTGCTATGGTTGCTAGATAACTGATAAACATAGTTAAATGCCTTTTTTTGTAAATATATATTATTATAAGACATAGACAAAAACCCAGACCATGAAAAAACAGGTATGTTCATGCATACAAATATTTGCCTTGTGTGGGAATCGAACCCGCGAGCCTTGGTGCTATAGTACCCATCACTAGTCGTTCCATTACGCCGGGTTTGTCGAAAATTGAAATACACAATTATAAAATAAGAATGTACATTCGATGTTCTTTTTTATTTTTTATCGACATTTTTCATGAAAATCTTGCGTTTTTACGGTTTTCTATTAAGATTCTATATTCAGGTTCTTGACATATGGTTACCATAGTCGCATAGCACTTGGCGAACGTGAATAAAGACGGACCTGCCTTGCACACAGACTTGAGATGAATACATGCCTGTTGTAATGTGATACATAAAATGTGTCTGACGGCGGAGAATTCCACGATTATTTATCTACATGGTACCTATAAAACAGTGCTCTGACTGCTACTGACCTACTGACTCACAATGTAACCTATAAGACTTGTTATTTGAGGAGAAATTTCCGATGATTTTTGAATTAAATCGGACATTTATTTCTTATACAATTATTAAAGTATTAATTGTATGATATTCATACCATACGTAACAGAGGTGGACAACGAGTGTCAGTGTGGTACTATTTTGCTCTGAACTGTACACTTTAAGTATCAAATAATATAAAGCAAATATCGCCGTATCCAAAAGCCTTAGAACATATATTTTTTTAATTATGTGTGTATTTGTCCCCAACAGATTAAAAAAACCTAAAATGGATACTCGCGATAAAGTTTCACTAGCTGCAGTTCGCGACTTCGACGGCGCGCGTATACCGGAACTAAGGTATTCAAATAAACACTTCTACTTTAGATATTAGTATAGATGTAGATTAGCCATAGCCATAATCTACAGAGACCTAGAGAGATCCTTGGCACACTAATGCTACGGAAAACTTTGCGCAACGGATAGTTCTCAAAGGAGAAGCGAATGTCCTGCCGATGCCGTGATGCATCTCTCACATGTTTGTTTATCGCAACAGTTGGACAATGTAATATAGGTGTTTTAATTTTTATTTATATGGCCGTGTCTTATATTAATTTTAGCCCTGTGTATAACACGCCCCACATGTATTATGATCTCAATCTTAATTACAGAGATATATGATGTGGAAATTTGAAGTGGAGATTTTGTACTCTAAAAGAAACGCAAATATTTGCTGTAATATGTAAGTACATACAATTTAAGATTCACTGATTGATCAAAACAGTAATTCTTACAAATACAACCTTATTTGTGAGAACAGGAAGTAAGCATTAATGTTTTGATCAAACACTTGACCTTGACTTATTTAAATAAAAACAGACGAATTATTTTTTGAATTTAATTTCTTTTCTATGACAGAAGATTTATTTATATCCATTCATAAAATAATACAAAGTCATTCTTTCTAGTAGAAACAAAGACATCAGCGAGCTCGGTACTAGGGTTCTCCTGCTCTTTCAAATGTTTTCTTTTAATCCATAAACCAGACCATAGACTGAATGCCCAATATTCCAACTTTGTTGCATAAGTAGTTGGTAGTCAAGCAGCGGCTTTTTTATATTGAAACGAGTTATTTAATAATTATGAATAATAGTTAATAAGCATAAGTGATTGATACACGCATTATATTGATAAGTAAATTTCGCGCACGTAAAAGTCAATTTCAAAAAACAAAAACCCCACTGGCTGTAAAAGAGAACTAAAAAGAAGTTGATATTGACAATTTAATGGTTTACGTCCAGTATATGGGTTTTATGTGTGGTGTATTATATTAGATTAGCTATGCACACTCCGGGGATGAAGGTTTACGTCCGCCAAATTTATTTTTTGCTGACTTCACATACCCTATGACACTCTGGCGAAGAATACGAATCTAATGACCTCACTCTTTAAAATCGGTCAAAGCCATTTGGGCTACAGAAGGTCACAATAGAATGGATATACATATCACATATATCCACATACATACATATATAACAAAAGACATTACCCTTTTGGGTCAGTCGGCAATATGTAGAGATAATCAATTGAACGATACGACGCGTCATTAAATTTCCCTACCCCTGTAATAGACAAGGACAAAATTAATGTTTACGGGTGTAGTACATAAGTTGTAACATTGAGTAGTCTGCGCGGCTCGGTGGTTCAATAAATAATAAGTGTCATTCGTCTTTTCAGAAGAGCCGCCGCCGGGACCTCCAGACGCCCTTCACTGCGCGGTCGCGGCGTAAAAACTACACAAGTATACGTGCCCGTACATAGTATAAATTATGAATCAGGGTACAAGCGCTCGCAAAAATGCATCAATTAGTATTACTGTTATAAGTGCCTGTATACTAATATCGACCTGTCTGTCTTATTATTTTAAAGAACCTCTTGCTGTATAGTTCATTCCATAAGCTAACGATTCTCGAATATTGATCCTCTGGAACCGTGGTAACGGTGAAGGTTGTAGAAGGAAGCTGATCATAACGGATAACCTCTTGGAACGCAACTATTGTAGATCGATAGAACATATAAAGGGAAGCAAAGTTTTGCCTTACAGTTACGGGCACAATACACTGTGAATTTCTTCAAAAATGGCATGAAGAGGTTATATAGGGGGCGACAACGCACGAATAAGGTAAGTCTTTAAGTATGGCCGGCCGTACGTTTATTTTCCACCTTCCTCGTAAATATACAATAGCCACAAATCGTCTGGGCCGTAACTAGTAGATAACGAATTCTTTTTTCTTCTATCAGTCTGCCTAAGCACCCCCCCCCCCCTCTCCTTCTAAACGGACATTTAGAGCAAGAGATCTCGATGTACCCCACCCCTTTGGAGAGAATCATAAGAGGTAGATTAGCTTGGACATTTTTCTTTTAAAATCAATGGTTCAAATTAAGTCAATCTAGCTTGTCTTACGAATATATCATGTGTTTTTATTACAGTATTTTTGTATTTACATTTCTTAATTCTTTAATTAAATCAAAAATTGTCTTATACCTCAACTCCTCCTTGATAATATACCTATGAGTAGTAGGTTCACGTTTGTGTATACAATACTATTGTAGTCAATTCGCTAACGGGAAATCTCTATATATACTTCTGCAGTCCGTCTCACGAGTCTCAACATCGAATGTTGTTCATAAACTACCCAACAATGAGGTAAACTTTCTCATTTATCTAGATCTTGACTGCTCTGTAAAAGATATAAAACTCAAATTTTCCCTGTTCCACGTAAGTTATCAGTTTCAATATTGTATTTAAATTTGGAACTAGCATTAATTCAAATTAAAAACCTGATTGCTTAATTTAACCAATCAAACTGCCTGCTTTCAAAAAATATTCTCAAATACTTTCGAGAAAAGAACTAAATCACAATAAATACCAGTCTCTTTGTGCCGTCCAGTGGTTACACGATAATACGAATGTCCGATTTTCAACTACATTTAGTTTGCCCAGTGCTGCAATCCAAGTAATTTCATTGACCTACATATCAGTTCTGCCTTACTACCATTACTATTTTACAGACAAAAGTGCTACGTGCAAAATTTTTGATTTCATTCTAACAGCGTCCTTTTAGCTTAACGTTTTAATGTTTAAGTTCATTTTATAAATAATAATAATATATTTATTATTGTCTCTTCACAATCTTACTTATTTGGTAGGTATACGATGAATGAATATAAATATGTAACACTAATTAAGATTGAGAGAGACTGGCACCTGAAGTAGGCCTGAGCCTTCAAACGCAAGAATTATTTTTTTGAAAATGAAAGGGAATACAAGTATGTGTGGGGTATATTTTGATGGATTTATATATGTATGAGTGTTTGTGTTCATGGAAAATGTAGCAGCATGTTACAGTTAGGAAGAACAGTAAGGAAATGTATTGTGTGATTGATTTGGTGTATAAGATATGGCAGGAGAGAGATAGGGAGTATGAAGTATGTAAGTATGAGACGGAGTTTGAGTGGTGTATGTATGTATGAGTAGTGGGAATTGATGTGTGAGTATATAGGGATAATGAAGATTTGGAGGAATTTGCTTATATGAGACTATTAATGTTAACTATGTAATATAAATGTAAAGGATTTGCTTATGTGAGACTATTAATGTTAATTATGTAACTGGATTCAATAGTTTTTCAGTCTAATAAAGCTATACATTTTCTAATTATGCTCCATCCCATTAAAATTGTTTATCATCATTTAATCTTTGTCATTTTTTTGGTCAATACTATTGCACTTTCAGCTTAAAACTCATTGAAGTGAGGAATCATAAATTGCATCAGTCCGAACTGCCGGGTCCGCGGCCGGTAGCCGGTTCCATTTATGAACGGCCTTCGCGGAGTGAACTAATTACTTATACAAATTGCTGCACAAGTTGTTTCCACTAATGAACCCCGTAATAACTATGTTTCACGTTATATGTGGAAAGGCCGGCTACATTAACTGAGAGAAAATGGCGCGCTATTACAAAACACTTGTGCTCTTTATAGAAATTAAAAGCTATATCTGTGAGTCTTCATGAGAAATAAGACGAAATAAGGCAATATCTCTACGAGTACTTGAGCGGTATACTCGTCTTACTGTGACTTACGCCAGCAAAAAATGTCATAAAAGTACTTTTTTATTCATCTATGCAACTAACTACTAATGTAACATTCAGTTCTTGAAACCACAAGAAGCAAGATTTGTCGGCGCTAACTCCGCTGCGCGACATGTCTCGGCCTGAATCAAAGTTCATCATAATTTATTAATTACTTGCGCGTATGGTATTTAAGCTGCAAAATAACGTTTCAATTAAGACTTTAGAGTTATTTTTCGAAGTATAAGAATCTATTAAAGTATTTTTGTAGTTACTTAAGTCACTTTTAAACGGTGAATTACTCTTGTATTTTATTGTACAACAAATTACGACTAATTTGTATGAAGTCATATACAAAAAAATAGTAAAAGTGCGCTTAGCCGTTTCAGATATCCAGCTAACACTTGCTTACTCCCGCAAGATCTTGAGTATCTTCGCGACCATAGAAAAAAAAATACGTAGCAAATTTTTATTTTAATATATAATAATAAATATTGCCGGACAAATTACACAGCGCCACCTAGCCCCAAAGTAAGCGAAACTTGTGTTATGGGTACTAGACAACTAATAAATATACGTAAATACATTTTTTTTTTGCAAATACATACTTATTATACATAGAAAATACCCAGACCAATACAAACAGACATGTTCATGCACACAAATGTTTGTACTGTGTGGGAATCGAACCCACGAGCGTCGGTGTCAAAGTAGCGCAAACAGCGCGTTTCACCACTGCGCCACCGAGCACGTCTCACGTCAATATATCTATTAAAAACAATTTTCTAGCTGGGATGGCGTTACTCCAGCCGAAATAGTACTGTGAAATAACTAAAAAATAACAGTAACAGCACAACAAATATAAAAAATCTACAATAATTACAGATGGTGGAAAACGAATAATGACATATTATTAGTTTTTCGCTAAACTAACGCACACGTTCTGTTATGTCGATGCATTTGTGTCGTACTTTCTTCAACACCCGTTTTGCACAGCATTTCTACGATTTCATTGCTCCCCGAATATATAATAATTTAAATAAAAAACTTCAATTACGTAATTATAATAATTCACAGATAAAAAAGCCCATATTTCAATACTTATATGAGGCAAGTGAGATTTGTATAGATTTCTCGCTGACACCTCTGGTCTAAAAGTGGACAGACTCAGATACACACGCCCTACGTACATACATTCATAGTATATAACATTCACATATATAACATTCACATGCATACAAACATACCCACCCATAACCCACTCTCCTTCTCTCACACATCATATTTATTCACATACATATCCAACCTCACACTACTTCCACACATTCATACATACTCATATATTTAAATATAATTGATGACTTATTCACCGTACACTAGATATTGCTTGACAATTAGTATGCATTACAGATATTAACGTCATAGTCAGGGGGTGAAGAGCTGGTGTCTTGTAGCACAGGTTGCAACCTATTTCAAGCGCCAGTCTTCACACTTAGAATACGTAGTTATAGAAAATGCATGTAAAATAATTTGTAATTCGTGTGAAGAAATAAATAAAGAATATTATTATATTACTTCTTACCATTAAGTAAGAAGCATTTATCTGAAACGGGTGAATTTCTCGTGTAATAAATAACACAAGAATCAGATGTCCAAATCGTTCAAATGACTTGTCAAAACTAGAATGTATATATGAACCAGTAGTCGTTGACATTCGTAGTTCACAATAGAGTCAATGGTCAAATACACGAATGGATTCAATCACATTATAGACAATGCGCACTAAAATAAGGATATGCTATTTACGCGAAACTTTAACATGAACCTATTTTAGAATTGGTATAAAAACTACAAAAGGATTGCCTTGATATTTAAAAAAATATTTTGATACTAATACATTCATCGAATTGAAAGTATTGTAAACTTTTACCCTACAGGTCGATGACATCTCTACTAACTAGGGGTGATACACAAAAGCACTATAAACCCCATTGTTTAAGTGAGGCACTTAAAAATGTATGTAAAAGGAATCTCTCTCTAGCTCACGTCATATCTGCGAAATATAATATTCCAGAAGTGCGTCGACCTCCATTTCACCCGTAACAAGTACGTACGTATATAACAATGAGGCTCACTGAGCACCGTGAGGAAATAATCAGTGTGTGCTAGACTGAAGGGTTTCTCTTTATGCCATTGTCCCGGCAGGGACCGGGCGGGAACCGGGCGGGAGTCGTGCGGGACGCCACAGACCACACGCACGAACCCTTATTACCGCACTAAAATAATTCTACCTTTGTCCTTTGTGAGCCGCGTATTAACGAACAGAATATGAATAACTGGGACACTCTTATTATAAAGATAATTTGTGTTATACAAATGGCGAAAGGATTTTGACTAAAGTTAAATACTACAATGATAAACATGGTGTATAAACGTAGCCTGACTTACTGTATTTTGTCGAATAGTTATATCTATAATTTCACGCCCGGTCCCTTGGGAGGTAAACAGAGAGAATCGGGCTCCATAATACACGAATATTACACACTCGCACGCTTCTTTCACACGACGAAGTGTTAGGGGTAGTCAAAATAAAGATAAATATATATATTATATTCCTTCCTTCATGTTCTTTGCTTTCCTGCCCAGGCAACAGAAAGGGATAATATAAATAGATTTGTGAACTTCCACTCTTGAAATATATCCAATTTCATATCTTTTGCCCAACTCATAAAACCCTGAAATTGCGGTATGAACATATTGAACGACCATAATCGAACGGATATGCCCGGAACTTATGGGAAAGGATCAATGTTCACACTGTTTGACAGAAAACAATGCAATAGTTTGACAGTTTATGAGCCATTTAAAAAAGTTATTATAATCATATTTTTTTATACAACTTCGGGAGACACAAACACACGGTCCACCTGATTTAAGCGATTAAAGTAATCTACGAACGCTTGAAACAAATTAAATGCCACTCGCACGGTGCCACCTCTGCTGCAAACGCAGCAACTGCTTAGGAGCTTACTGGTGATCTCACTCACTCGCAGAAAAATAACAACGCTCCAGGGAGATGTTATACCACCAAGCTTATCAAATCCTTTTTGCCACAAAATCAATTGAAAAGCAGAATGAATAGTTCGCTCTTATTTCAAACTAGTCGTGACTAAATATATATTTGTTTCACCCGCCGTTAGGCCGCTGCTCGACTCCTAAGGCAGTCCATCACCATCATCAAGAATTAGGCAATCAAAGGCAAAAAGGTTTCTTCAAATCAGACTAGTAGTTCTAGAGATTAGGATGTAGAAACAAACAAACTTTCAGGTTTATTAAATTATTACAAATAATGACCAAACTGAAAATAAACAGCTGCTCAAGAAACGGGATAGATTTAGATTTTAAAGCAGGTTTATGATTCAATCATTGTTGACATTATATATCAAGATACCGTAATGTCTCAAATAAACCATTTACTTCCTTATTTTCAACACGTACCCAAAACATATTGCAATTGCTTGTCGCAATACAAGTGCCCTCATCCCAGCTGGCACTGTTTCCGTGTAAATGGGTCTTTATTCCAGACAGGCAATTTATTCAGGAGATTAGACAGTTTATCCTGACTGAACATTGAGCTAGGCACTCAATTTGACGTCTGAACTAAATGCACCTCTTGCCTTCATAGCGTTTAGTTATTCAGCGTACGCTTTATCTGCATAATCCGTTTCTTGAGATACATTAAGTAAGCGTCAATTCCCGGGAATAGTGCTAAGTAAATAGTGTTGGGAGTAAATTATCTCGTTTCTGCATCTTCATCTGTAGATATTTTGCAATCATGCATAACTTAGTAATATTTTTGTATAACCTTAATGTATAATGTCAAACTATTGCATTGTTTATGCTTCTGTGAAACTTCCATGACATATCCAGGTCTATATTTAAAAGGTTAGGTATATATTTGGAATATATTGAAATAGTTTAAAATAGACTATTACTACTTCTAGCACGAAACCATTTCTAATATGATTTTTATACTACTTCAGTTAGAAAACAAGCATAAGACCTGCTAGATTTGAAACGGTCACGGCGGCCTTTAAAAGAATGTTATTGACCAGCCCTTTTACCAGTACAGCGCTCCTGAGGAGGTTCCTGTTGACTATAGTCACTCCTAGGAAACGTAATATTTTATAATTAGTTTTTGGTTGTAGTACTGTGTAAGGAAGACAGTTAGTCGGATTGGTCATAATTCAACTTCACTGTGGCCTATCTCTCTTTCGCTAAAGCCTAATTTGCTAATGGGGAAAATGCACTAAGTGTAGGTAAGATTAGCTCGACTTGAAAGCTACCCGTCTCATTATGTAAATATTATAGTATTCAGAGCCGAAGCCAGCTACAAATTAAATTTTGGTATACACAACATCACATTTACACACAAATTGTTTATGAAGTTTGTGTTTAAATGTATTTTTGTGCGATGTGGATTGCCTGTTAATTTGTACAAATTGTAGATATTAATTTTTTTACAATAATCTTATTTACAAAAACTGTATTTGTCAAACAGTTTTATAAAACACTTCTGTTCTCTGCTCACGCAGCATTACCTTACATTATGTATACCAATGCTAGAAGTGTATAACTTGTAATTCATAAAATAAATGAATATTGCTGTCCTAAGAACTTAATATACAGTCTTCAATTTATAAGTAGTTATCATCTGTCATCACTTTAACCACCTTTATACTCGTATCTATTTTAAAAGGCGGTTGTGGGTGGCCATTCATTACTTGGTGGGGCTCAAAGGCGGGCATTTTGACGCTGCCCATAGCGATTGGCAGTCGTAAAGTCAGGCAAGTGCATCGGCAATAGGCGGCAATTGTCGGCAATAAATAGGGCAATATTTAGCTGCTTTACAGCCCTGTTTACTTTGGCCGCGCCGCCTCTTGTAATATGGGAGTTGCTACTGTTTCTGTGTAGTTTCACACCAGGGTGTTACTGTTTGTTGGCTCTCTGATAGAAAGTTTCCACCAGCTAGGGTTGGAATGTCTAGATGGCAATTGTTTTGGCTCAGTTATGATATGATATTAGAAGACAATGCGTTCATTAGGATTTGCGATGTTCGCTACCTAAGTCTGATTTGGCGAATATACTAATTTTTACACGGAGCTACTGCCGTCAGACCTCCTCAACCCAGAGCGATAACCAGACCTTTCTTAGCATAGGTCACGTCTATCAAAATTTAATTTCTTGGACGTGCTGGTTTCCTCACTATGATTTCATTCACCGCCGAACAAGTGATAATTACAAAGTATTGTCTTAGGTTTTCGCGATTGTTACACATTGAATTAAACAATTTTTAACGGAAGTATCAGTCTTCCTGCGACCACGGACGCTGCAAAGCGTTCGAAACGTCAGGTTCAACTAAATAAATAAAATAAGCGATACTTCCGTTAAAAATTGTTTAATTCAATGATAATTACAAACATGTACATAAATCCGAAAACACGAATTTAGTGGTACATACTAGGATTCGAACAGGGAACCAGTTGGTCAATAAGCTGGTTAGTAGCCGCGTGGAGCAAATAGTTGAAAACTAATAAATAATATGTTTATAGGTGTTTTAAGAGAGGTACAGCGCATCACAACAGAGTATCTGGAGAAGTTACGTCTACCTCACAGAGACGGTAACCACTTTACATCAGGTGGGCTGTAGGGTTGTGTACTTTCGTCATTGTATAAAAAAATACTGCTCAATACAAAATTGCACAGGTGGTTTGTGCAACAATGAAATCCATAGAAAATAATCGAATTTAATTGGATAATTTCAAATTTAAATCGTTTAAAGCAGGTGGGGTCTTATGCGTATATGCCTCCTGACAATGTACCTATAGAGCAATCCTTAAACTTACAATTTAAAAGAACTTTTATAAGAATGCCCTAACTCTACGAAACTGAATATATAATAATAAAAAAAATGAGTACGGCTATAAAACAAATAATAGTCGAAAAATACCCCCTGATATTTGCGTTGATATTCTCGTTAACGATGTCGTATAAGAAATCGTCACAGGCTTAATAACGACTGTCATTACCTTTAATGGAACAATAAACTTGGTATCTAAACAAAATTCACTTTAATTTAAATATATAAGTAGGTATATTCATGCCTTGTAATACAATATGTATGTATCTACTTAGAAAACGGCTTCTAAATAGTTTTCAGGGACTTTAAAAAACTAATAAAGAAACTTAAAAAATAAACATTTTTAAAAGTCTCTATTAGTCGCGTATATTTTTTTTTTAAGTAAATATATTCAGTGATGTCTCCCCGAGATGATGAATTTATTAGAAATTAAATAGTTATGAAATAAAAACTTTTTAATAATAAAGTTGGACTCACTGTATATTCAAAAGTTTTTATTTCACCGAATTTTTGTCAAAGTGAAAGCTTATTGATTTTCTTTTTTAATATATTCTGAAGCATTCTGCACTACACTATAACATACTGAAGCCCAGAGCACACAGGTTACGTAAGCGTAGACGTGAACGTGCACGTGTTGATAGAGTAACGTAGTTTTAAAATAAAAACTTGCTGATCCAAGTCAGATTTAGTTCAGGTCAGTTTAGGTCGGTCCATTACATTACAACGAAATAGAACTGAAACGTGCACTTACACGGCTACGCGTACGTAAGTAAGTACCATTGTACTCGGCCCCTAAAAACGAAAATACATCTACTACTATTGAATCAATGTATTTATTACTCCATCCGTCATCAACGGGTATTGGGTTTGGTTTGCGCGCGGCTGTGTCTGCATAGGTGCCTGTGTATCTGTTTAAACTACAATATATTATAATAAGGTTGCCACTTAGAAAGGGGAAAAACACTTTACATGACAGAATATTTGCCTAGTATAGGAGTCATATGCCCAAGTATTGATGGTCCAGATAAGATTTTATTAAAATGGTATTAAATGTTGTATTTATTATAACAGTTATCAGTAATAAATTATGTTTTCTGTATTTATTATATATATAATAAAAACCAGAATGCTCTTGTTGAATTATTCCGTTATGGCAAATACTTTTGATGTGAGATGGTTATCGAAAAGCTATAAGAGCACTGTATAAAATGGTTATGATGTGTTTCCTTGGGCGGTCAATACCTACTTACCGAGTAAAGCGTAAATTCAAATTCTTTATTTTTGATACTAGGTCTTCGCAACCGCTTTCTCACTATTGACTAGTACAATATACTCGTAAGACAACACATTTGCACAAAATTTAATTTATAAAATTTACCTAATTGATTATGATGCCATTAGATAGAAAAGAATTAAGTGGGGCAGGTAGAAAAGCATTTGACTATATTTTTACGACTTAATCCCCACAAAGTAAAGAATTTTTCTATAGAAGGCAGACTTTACAACGTTGTAGTCTCTACTTTTAACCAAATTATGTAGGATTTTAGAATTCTGTGTGAAATTTTCAAACAATTCGCGTGGCGTTCGTGGTCGCAGCAACTCGATAATTTATGATATGAACGCCCGACTTATGGGATTAGAATCGGAATAATAGACCAGATAATTTATATTAAGAGATATATACATTTATCTACTTCTACACATTATAAACATTCTTTTAAGATATTTGAAAATAATCTTTTTTTATACAATGTCTAGAGGTATACAAGGATACGGCCCACCTTGCGATACATTGAGTATCACTCTCGCGATGCCACCTCTGCTGCTAATACAGCAACTCCATAGGAGCTTACTGGCAACCTCACTCATACGCAGGAATACAACAACTGGGAGTTATTATTTAGCTGCGGTTTGTATGTTAGGTGGAGGTACTTTCCCAGGCGAGCTGCTTTGATGCGTATAATGATTTGATGCGTGACATATTCCTGCACACAAATGTTTGTCCTGTGTGGGAATCGAACCGACGAGCGTTGTTGTCAAAGTGACGTAACAGCGCGTTTCGCCACTACGCCACCTACCTCGTCAAAAACTATTTGAATATTAATAGCCGTTCCTTTCGTTGATGGCAACCCTAGATAGAGAGAGTGCCCAATTAGCCGACGCGGCGGGAGTGTTTGTTAAACAACTATTGTGCCCTGCCCTGATGAATCTGTGTACAGACCAGTATTTATTGTTCTGCTTCTTATACGCAGCCAACACCATGCCGTTGTGGTAGGTTCTTGTTTGTGTACATTTGTGACATACTACATCTGGTTGCTGACGACCGATGATAGGGTTATTGAAATGTATTTCGTTAGCACAGTGTAATACGTAAATACAGTAGAGAAATATATGCAGTAGGATAACTTCAGTTGATTGTGTACACATTTTTTTATACAACGTCGGGAGGCAAACAAGCATACGGCTGATGTTAAGTGGTTACCGTAGCCCATGAACACTTGCAATATACTAGGTATCGCGCACCTCTGCTACTAGCACAACAACTCCTTAGGAGAATACGGGTACCCTCACTCTCTCGGGAACACAACAATGCTCCAGGGAGTTATTATTTGTCTGCGGGACAGACAGGTTGTTTTGATGCGCCCTACCTCTCTTAAAACGCTGACCAAAACAAGTAGACATATTCATGCACACAAATATTTATCATGTGTGGGAATCGAACCCACGAGCTCTAGTGTCAAAGCAGCTTTACTAACCATGGCGCCACCGAGCTAAAAAACTATATAAACTTGTGGCTTCTCTATATGAAAGCAAAGCCATTTGCATGGCTTTTCCTCCATTTGCATTAAGAAGTCTGCCCAGGCGAAGCCGGGATTAGCCGGCCACTACCAACATATTATTGAATTTCAATTTTGCTTGCAGGAGAAGAGCTTCATCGTCATCAACGTCGTTAATGAATAATATTGAAAAAGGATATCCGTATATACGAGTACCATATATCACAAAGCGAAACGATTTTAGAGATACAGCAAAATTGCTATGGTTTTCTGATTGTCAGTTATTTTGAGGAGCTGGATGGCGAAGATACACGTATCAATCTAACCAAAAACACGCAAATAAAGCAGCGTCGACCGCAGCCTGTCCCTGGATGGGTCTCGTCTAGTCTTGTATAGGTACTCAGAATTTGGGAGGCAACATTAAGCCAACAATCCTTTGTGCGCTGTTTTTTCTAATATTGGACAGTTGTTTAAAACTTAGAAAGATATGAATTAAAGCAGCCCTACGGCCAAATAACAACTCCCTGGAGGGTTGCGTTCCTACAAGTGAGTGAGGTCACCAGTAACCTGCTGGCAAGTTGTTGTGTTAGCAGCGGGGTGGCACAGTAAATACAGGGTAGTCATCATAATAACATTGTTTAATATGAAGACAACATCGATATCGCAAGAAAAATCTACTTTATCATACACGAGTACACGACTCCACCCATACAACCGTTCGTTGGAGAGATATTATGTACCTACACGTCAAACAAGTGAGTTAGGTCACCAAGAAATTGGTGAGAAATTGATGTATCGCCACAGGGATGGCACACATGTGAGTTAATACGAGTACATCTTTTGTAATCCAGTAACCGTTTCTTAAGCCCAGTATTTAATTGTACGCGATATATAAACTTTGATGTAATACTGTAATGTCTGATTCTGATGATGTGTGAATCTGACATAACCTTTGCTTCCTCCCTTTATTCCCGGAAAATGCCTCTCAGAAGAAAGACTAAGGTAACTTTAAACTAGTTTAGTCTTTCTTCTGTGGGTCGTCATTTACCGGGCGTAGAAAAAAAAAAATGGATTTGTCATTGTACATGACCAACATATGTAGCACCAGAGAATAGAAGAGAGGCGAAACACGTGTCGCAGAGATGACCAGAGCTGCCAAGGCAGCAACGAAAGTGGATGCGGTTTTTAGTCCAGATGGCTATCGATCGCAGAGACGATCATAGCAGCCATGGCAGTGACGACATGCAACGGTAATGAATGGATGCCAGTGGCGTTAGTTCGCATGAACTAATTAGTAGCGGAAGTACACAAAGTAGTTTTAATCAAATTGTATTGTCTTAGGTTTTCGCGGTTGTTATACATTGAATTACACAATTTTTAACGGAAGTATCGCGTGTTTTATTTATTTTGTTGAACCTGACGTTTTGAATTCTTTGCAGCATCCGTGGTCGCAGGAAGACTAAGGTGACATTTGTCTTTGATGAAAAATCGATTTTTGTGTGAATCGGAACGTATATAATTAATCCATCCATGTCGGTAGATGTAATAATTGAATAACCAATGTAAGGGACTTCTTCCCGCGCTTTTGACGAGTGACATTGTTCTTATATTTGACATTTTTACAATTCAGTGTAAATTAGTTTTATGTGACAATTTTGATAGTGTTTTGTAACATAAGTGCTAGTGCAATTATACAATAATGAAAAAACTCAAATATAACACCTTTATGCACTTTTTGGAAGACGTGAATAAGTTCATCAAGAAAACCTTGTAAAATTCCTATCGTTTTACGGGTGGTATTTCAACTGGGTTGATTGGGTCGAAGTACCCTTCCCAAGTATTTTTTGAGCACAGTTCCTGAAACTGGAACATAGAATTAAGATTTTCAAATGGTTCTAAACTGATGACGTGGCTGTATGGGCTAGATCCCTTTGCCTTTCCCCTCGGGGATAAAAAGAACCAAAAAAAAAAAATAACCAATGTAAGACAAATGTTGCCTTTGATCAAATTATCTGTAAATTTAACTTACGCAAAATAACATCTCAATCTATTAACTGTATATATGGATGTATATCTTCACGCGAGTTCCCTTGTGGTAGGCGGAGAGAACTACTAGATATAAGCATAATCTTGTGTTACATGCAAGCCGTCTCCACAAAATAAGTAATTCTTTTATGGGGCATTGTATACGGTTCTATAACAAACTTCCCAGCAATATAAGAGAATTGTCAATAAACAAATTTAAAAAAAACTATTAAAGCCAAATTGTGTAGCAGGGCATATTATAAAGTATCTGAATATATTAATGATAACATTGCCTGGGAGTGAGTCGATCCAATTATAATGTAATTAATAAAATATGTAAATTTGTTTGGATACCAAAAGAGGGAGGCCTGAGTTTTTTGGCAGTATTTTTATCAGTGCTCACCTAGTCATGAACTGCACGGTAGGGAAAAAAATTGTGACGATTCCAAACAAATGTAGCCATTTTTACGGAATAAAAAGATTTTGACTTTGAACTGAGCGCCATAAGACGCGGTCCGTACACACCTCACTCGCTTCTTTTACATTCATATTCGTACTGTTAACAAAATCTATTAACTATTGAAGTCTTCTTCTTAGCATTATCCCGTTTCCTAATCCATTAGGATTGGCGGGGTGCGCTACCTAAGGATTTGGCGTAGATACAGATTTTTACAGAGAGCGACTGCTGTCAGATTTTCACAACCCTAGACGGTAAACCAGACATTTCTTATGTTAGGTCACACGTCTTTCGACATATAATTTTATGGATGTGCGGGTTTCCTTACTATGTTTTCCTTCACCGCCGAGCAGGTGATAATTTATACAGATAAATAAAATTGGAGTGTCTGTTTGCAGGTAATGTTAAAATAACCGCATTTTATTAAATGCATATGAATGTATACACGGTACATATACCAAAATATTTTTTTACAATTTTTGTCTGTCGGTCTGTTTGTTCCGGGTAATCTCTGATACCTCTGGACCGATTTTGACGAGACTTTCACTGGCAGATAGCTGATGTAATAAGGAGTAACTTAGGCTACTTTTATTTCAGAAACTGTATTTATTTATATTAATATAAATAAATAATATAAAATAACTATTCCGCGCGGACGAAGTCGCGGGCACAGCTAGTTACAAATATGAACATAAATCCAAAAACACGAATTTTAGTAGCATATATTTAGTGTATTTATCTATTGAAATATTTTATGAAAATATTCATTATATACCATAGGGATCGAGTAAAGAGGGCACGAAGTCAGTGAAATTTGTCCTCTAGTACGTACCGTATAAAATTAGTAAGATATGATTTATATATATCTCGTATGAGCAACGCTTGTAGACATATTGAATCATAAGACATATTTGTAGCCAAAAAAATATTTGTAAACGCAGCACAGTGCACGAATACGTCTTTGTCTGCTTAGACGTTTGCCGTTGGCACTTTATTAAATCTTGAAGCAGTGACGATTGAGGTCGATATGTCTACGAGATTATCTGCAGCTGCAAGGGTCAAGACGTTTGACCCGGAAAGTCGGTAAATCTATTTTAGTTTTGTGTATTTATTTTGATTTTCCTTCTTAATGTTCCTGTTTCTTTTTTGTCTACGTCATGTCAAGCGGTTACCGTAGGCAATAATCGCTTGCAGATATGTCTCGCGAGTTGTCTGCCAATCCTGCTAATGCAATAAGTCTTGAGAATTAGAAAATTCTGAAAGGTCTGATTTTCCTTCTGGACTGGTGGATGTCTGACGTCATTCACTCCACGTCAAAATCTCCGCGATATGCGCGATATGATATGATATATATAAAGGATAAGAAAACTGTATATAACGCTAGAAGAACACTGCAATTGCCATATTAGTAATCCGCGTAAACCCGCTGTTAATCCTAGCTACTTAGGAAACACATTTATTGTTTAATTATTACCCTTATTGAGCTTTAGGTTCATGAAGATTTTTAAGACCTGTATAACATCTGCCTTACTAAGACAACAAAGAAAAGGACTCGAGAAGAAGAAGAATTATCGAGAATTCTGTATGTTCATTGTTCACACATCTTACCTAGTAATGTCCGTCTAGTGGACAGTAAGAGCTCAGCTACGGGCCTCGTCTCGACTATTGCGCGGTCTACTGCCAGCCTCTTCAATGAGGTTCTAAGGTGACTCTCACGCCCCCGTCCGCAGCATTCACCATTGCAGACTAGTCCTGTAAAGAAAAATATAACATTGTTAGCAACGTTCTCAGGTGTCCAATTTACCGTTAAAATATTTTGAAGGGATGTGCCCCTTTTACAAGGAGAGTAAATAATTTCGATTACCTAGTATTTTTTGCGAATTTATTTTCGATACTTTAATTCTATAGCTTCTGTTTTATAAAATTGTCCTACACACGTAAATCCCGTAAATTCGCTACAGTAACTTTGCGACTTTACACTTGGAAAGGATATTCAATTCATTAAAATTTTATTAACAAATCTTTAAAAAGCTTTTCGTAATCATGCTAATTAAAATGTTTTCGATTATACAATCAATATTATTTCCAATATGTTCAGAATATCGAAAGAAGTAATACATTTGCCGTTCAGCTATAATAGTTTTTGTCTTTTGTTCTAATTAAACACTCTCAGACCAAGAATTCTCGTACTTATTAAATTTATTAATAGTATTTCATTAAAATTAATTTTCCAAATCGTTAAAAAGCTTAAAATAATCATGTTAACTATAAAGTAATCAAGCAAATGTTTTTGATTATACCTACAATCAAATTTATTTCCAATATAATCAGAAAATCGAATTTATTTCATTTGGGCATTCAGCTAAAAAGTTTTATGTTAGGTTCTAATTACAACACTCTTAGACCAAGAATTCTGGTACTTATGTTAATCTGATCAGAAACACGGTTCAGATAGTTTGAAATAAAAATATGGTTTCTGTCTGTGCTACATATTTATTACATCTAAAAAAAAATAACTGAAGTGCGAGTTAGATTAACACGAAGGGTTCCATATCACGGTGTAGAAAAAACACATATAAAACACGTTTCTTGTATAGGGATTATTTAATGTTATAACTACAATAGTAATACATATTGTATAAATTGTAAGACTCTACCTATAACGGTTCAAAAAATGCAGTCTAGTGACTCAAGGACGGGATACTACACTTATATTATATATATGGGCTGCTTAGCACAACTTTATCGACTAAATTTAGAAACGAGAAGTTCTTGTTCGAATTTCATTCTGTTCTACGAAAGAAATCTTCTATCTTTCGAAAGGATTCTTCGTTCGTGTTCTGTTACCAATAAAATAATACTGCAATGCTTTTAAAACACCATCCTTGTAACTTTAGTAAAGAGTAATTTACTAAAATTAAAATGATAGCAAGTTATAGGAATATTTTTGTACTAAATATCACTCACTCACAAAACGTAGTGCTTTAGCGCCTAAAAATCCCAGCGATTAAAGCCAAATGACCAAAATGGGAGGATAATCGTTAGATAATTGATCCATACTATATTTGCCTGCGAGCTGCGTGGACACAGGCGTCAGTGAGTAATTATTATTTATTCTATAACCACGCGTGAATTAAGGAGCGAGGTCACGGCGACAGCTAACATTGACATTGACGAGGGTTCACCTACTACTACTGAGCAGAGCCACAGTAGAGAGACAAGCAGTAGGGTAACTTCGGGAAAGCATTCAAAATCGTCGCATACACACGCCTTTTAATACAACATATTAACGCGTGCACTTCAAGTAATATTGCTCGCCCGCTGCTACCCCTGTTGATAACACATCAACTCCTCAGAATCTTATTGGTAATGCCTCTCACTCCAGGCAGTGGTTATTTGCCTGCCGTTTTTTGTGAGGTGGAGGTACTTCGCCTTCTTTAATGTCCCCTACCACTCTTAAAAGCAACCAAGCCAAGACAAACAGACATGTTCATGCTCAATAATGTTTGTCCTGTATGTTATTCGAATCCACGAGCATTGCTAACAAACTCCGCCATCGAGCTCGTCAAAACTTTTAAGCTTCTCACACGATTCTACGATTCAGTCAATTCAATTTCTCCACTCCGAAACAGCGAGTCACATCTACGTATTGCTTATCCGCTCACTATTCACCATGTAGAAAAATAATGACTCTAGTGCTCTATCGCGAAAATTGCTTATTGTGTCAAAAAAGACGCAAGTGTTCTAGTTAACCTACTGCTTACACCTCTACTGCGACAGAGTACTCAACAGTTTCAAATTCGCCAGCTATCTAAATCACTTTACTTATTATGCCCATCTACTGCATACTTTATGCTTATCAATATTATATACAGGTTGTGCCCTACTCACCCTTTGTTCTATCTATCAAACGGCTAGACTTTTAATATCGACCGCATTATAACTAGATGTTTTGGCGTTACTAAAGCTATGGTTGAATTTGCAATGAGTTGCACAGAGAAAATAGAAGTAAGTATGACCGAAACCGAAATCGAACCCTCGAACAAGCCTTAGTGTTAAAGCTTACTTCACTTACTCTATCATGTAGTAGTGCATCGAATCAATTGTGTTAGTATCTATGACAAAGGTTTTCGTGAAATATAATTAAAAAGTTCGACTTGGTATTTAATATGCCTAAAAGGAGACTTCGGCATCTAGCTGTAAGTAACTGTCTGTTAGTGAAATAAAGAATGTTTTTTTTTTTATTTGTTTTCCCACTTACTCGACAACTGGCTTGAATATTTTAACGGATCATGTTAACAATCATATTTGCTGGAAATGAAATACATCAATTAAAATAACACACTGTATGTTATTTTATTAATAATTAAATGCAGTATACACAGATTCATTTAATCATGACGTTTATCCCATTTAAACGAGCAATCCTTGTATATATTGTATGTATCTCTACAGCGCTAACGATTTGCATCAAATTTTGTATATAGATAGGTTTTTTTAAGTCTATATATATATATATACATGTATATATTGATAAAACGCGATTTTGGACAAAAAGATGTAACAAACCGCGGATCGTCTTAAACACGAATACAAGATAATCGACATTATGAATGTTACGTATTTGATTCCACCCTATGTACGGTCTATCTCATACAGTCACAGAGCTTTCCTTCAAAGTTCTTTTTGCACAATTTTTCCTATCACTTAAAACGAGTACTTCTACTTCTTGTTGTATATATTTATAAACATATACCGTGTATTTCGAACACGGCTCCATCGTTGTGCATCCAACTTTGTATTTAGATAGGGTTTTCTTTTTGAGTTTGCCTCTATAGGTCTCTTTCCCGAAAAATAGCAATTTTACACATAAATATAAAAACACCGAGCAAAGATTAGTCGTCTAGGTACCAGTATCTGTATTTTCAAAGGAACACGACTTGAACTCAACTGCAGCAATAAACATTGAATGTATTGTAACTACGCGACAGTAATGCTAGGAAACATTAATACTGAATGTGGTAACATAGATAGTACGCAAAAGGTTTGATTTTATATGTCGCGAGGGGGACATTGACGCATTATTTCAAACGTCCATTTTGGACGATGGCCAGCTCTTGCCGGCATCGTTATGTCTGCACAAAGTGTAAAATCTGTCGTTGAAATACTTTAAGCGACATTTTTGTATTTTTATCTGTAATTCATCTAAAGGAGAACGACGGCAAACTGTTTTAAAACAGTTCAAAATATATATTGTTGATTATTATTTCCTTATTCAATCACTCTGCCTATGCCGCATTTTGTAGTAAGTATAAAAAGAATTAAATTCTGTAAGGTCATAATTATTCTATTCCATAATAGACGTCATTTTTGGTTAATGACGTAAATAAAATATTTATTTTATATAATTTACATTTTTAATGTACGCACAGCGAACCAAGCTAGACTGTTTGATCTTTATACCGTTCCTATGGTGCACGCAATAAAAGTTGAAATGATGTTGCAATTGTCTAACATGACTTGTTAGACAATTGCACGCTGTGTGTACATACACGTATCGCCTGTATTTTGCCGTATATACCAAGGATATCTTGATACGTTATCACTAAATTGACTTGTTTATTCTCAGCGTCATCCCTTTTCGTCTTTTTTAGTTTTAAGTTTTTGGCGAGGATACTGATTTTTACATGGAGCGACTGTCGTCTGACCTCCATAACTTAGAGGGAAACCCAGACCATTCTTAGGCAAAGTCTTCTCTTCGAAATATAATTTCTTGAATATACCTCACGATGTGTTCCTTCACCGAAAACACGAATTTTGTGGTTATGCCGGGATTCGAACCTTGGTCACCGTTATCATTAAATTAACAATGCAATTAACATGCACTCATATTTACTTTGAGGATTATAATGAATACATGTAACATATTATAATTCAATACTTACGTGCAAACTTGTGACTGATTACACGTAACTGTATGTATTTGGTAATAATAGCAAAAAATATACTCAATTTATTGTTATAAGTATTGCATACATACCAAGGCAATTTTGTTACAAAATACACCCCATAGTAAAGAATACCTTTACCTTACGGAACCCACTCGAATACTTTAATATGAGTAGGAGGACCAAGAAACTTCAAAGAGTTGTCGAATTAGCGGCAGGGTGATATAGTAACCATTTATCATTTGGTAGACCATATGCTTGTTTGACATATGATACGTTTTCTAATGTCCATTGTAAATGGATTTGTCAACAATAGATCTGTTTCACGTTTACTTGCGGACAGCGCCGTGTGTTAAAAATAAACATTAGATAATCCCAAATCATCAACCAGTACGTCATTTCTAGTAGAATACGGCGAACGTCATTGTTGTATGAAATTGCTAATATTATAGTGACATATAATTCGATGATTTTACTGGATATTTAGCTGTGAAACTCATTCGTGGCAACCCGTATGAAATAAAATTCCTGACCTATACATGATTTATGTGAAACAACAATCGTTTTCACGAACCGAATGTTTTATTGGTCTTTTAAAATTTATGAAATTTTTATTAAATAAAAATACTGCCTGTTACAATGCGGGTGGGTTTTTATTATGTTTATCTTTTTAAGATACATATTTTTACAGCCTTTTAACAAGTAATCACTTTTTCGTATCCTTTGCAGCCTGTAAAACTTATTTGCTTTATCACTGTCTTACGTTTCTAAAACTGGTTATGTACTTTCATGATCTTTTGTTTCAACAATATATTCTACTTATATTTATCTTCAAGCTACGTTGCCGGGTAGGTAAGCAAAATTGAGCACCACGTGACTCGGCCCTTACACACCTCACTCGCCACTCGCTTCTTTAATATTCTTAACTCTTTTCCTACACGCTCGTCGGTTTCCGAGGCTCCAGGACACCACCTTCTGATAATACATGACAAATTTGGTCGTGATAGTTAAGTATTGGCCTTCCTTGGCTTCTAGAATCTTCCACTTCTGCGTTGTAGGTACGAGATCTATTTCATCGTTACAAATATTTTTTAACACAGTTGCTCATCAACTTTCTATAACACATTAGTTAATTTAAAATAATTTTATTTGAATTAAATTTATTATTATTAACACCTTTGGTGTAAACAAATATTCATACAATATTTAACCCTTCGAAACCCGGGTGGTCATATACGACCGCGAAATGTATGGGAAAACGTATATAACGGGTTCTGACTGCTCAATAGACTCCTTCACGCAATTTACATACATAAGATTATTACAGATTTAAATTTAGCTTAAGAGCTTAAACAGTTTCTAATGCTTGAATTTTTGGAACTAACAGGAATAAATAAATAAAAACACAATGTAGTCTACTTTATAAATATTTCTTTAATGATTTCCATTCAAAATTTTAAATTTTAGGTCTAGGTTTGGGCTATACGTTGATACGGCAATTAGTCAGTAAATCAATTACCTCAATTACTTATACAGATCGCCCAAATTTCTTTTCATTACTGTAGGGCAATTAGACTAATGGTTTTTTTCTAGATTAGAATTGTTTTCATACTAAATGCCTTTCACATTAATTCATTGATGATCAGTAGACATAAAGCATCACCCCATTTATTTTGATCAACATTCGACTCGCTACCTTCTCGTTTTTCACCAATATGTACGAATAAATCGGATGTGTAAATAATGTCACTTACTAAAAATGTTTTTATTATATTACTATTAACTTGTACTTGGGTACTTGGTTGTAAAAGGTACTTGTAATATTACTGAATTGAAGCCAGTCTAGGAGTCTTAAAGTCTAGAATCGATTATGTAAAGTAGGTTAAAGAGAATCTCGCTATGGAATTCCTAAGTAAGCCACGTGACTAGAGTTAGAAACACCAGCTGCACTTATGCTTTAGGCCGCTTTCACACCAAGATGTGTGGTTCGTCCCCGACTTTTTTTAAACATCGTCGGGAACCATACAAGCATACGGCCCACCTGGTGTAAAGCGATTTCCGTAGCTTATGAACGCTTGCAATACATTAAGTGTCACTCGCGTGATGCCACCTCTGCCGCTAACACAGCAACTCCATAGGAGCCTCACTCACACGCAGGAACACAATAATCCTCTATGGAGTTGTTATTTGGCTACGGTTTTCTGTGAGGTGGAGGTACTTCCCCAGATGGGCTGCTTTGATGCCCTACCTCTCGTTAAACTGTGAGCAAGTTCACTATAGCCTAATTATATTAGCCTATAACGTGATTACTGAAAAGTTCATGTTTTATGCCTACATATTCATACATTTTGAGGGTCGAGCTGTTAGAATCTTGTCATAAATTTTAGTTCCTCCGTGGTGAGGGTTTCGACTCGTCATGTGATGTCCTTCATGAAGGAAGAACTCGAGCCAGATGGAATCGTGTTTCGAAAGCTCCGAGGACAGTTACTTAACGCCATGCGCTACAACTGTCTTTGTGTGGATTTAGTTAAGTTTATAATATCATATATATTTTTAGGGTTCCGTACCCAAAGGGTAAAACGGAACCCTATTACTGAGGCTCCGCTGTCCGTCCGTCCGTCCGTCCGTCCGTCCGTCTGTCACCAGGCTGTATCTCATGAACGGTGATAGTTAGACAGTTGAAATTTTCACAGATGATGTATTTCTGTTGCTGCTATAACAACAAATACTAAAAAATAGAATAAAATAAATATTTAAGGGGGCTCCCATACAACAAACGTGATTTTTTTTGCCGTTTTTATAGATAATGGTACGGAACCCTTGTGCGCGAGTCCGACTCGCACTTGGCCGATTTTTTGTTGAATCGGTTGGCTGAAATAAAATTATTTGAGTTGAATTCATATTAGTAGATGGTAGTCAATTAAAAGAGCATTTTGACTCACAGTCGGCGGCTGACAATAAATTGGCATGAAAACGGCCTTACATAGACTTGATTGGTAGATCAGGTAGTAGTGGAACAAGAAATGGTACTCAGAAGTGACAATTAGGTACTGTAGTGCAAATCCTCTGATATAGTAACATATAACATAACCTACGAATTGCAAAACATAAAGCATTGCTCACACGTTGCCATTACTACTGTTAACACAGCAATACGTTAGGAGCTTACTCGTAATCCCGTTCACTCGCAGGAATACAAGGAGTCCCCCTTCAAGGAGTTGTAATTTGGCCGTGGTTTTCAGTGAACATTTATCAATTTTCGATGCGCAATGAGGAAGTATCTGACGTAAGCATTGCTGAATTCCTCGTAGTGTCACCAGAATGATTTTAGACTGAGCGTAAAAATTCCGAGTATGCTCATAAAGATCTATATATGAAATTACATTTGGCACAGAGAAGTGTCGCACGATGGTCACCGGGTTCAAGGTTGAGCATTGTTGTCTGGCTGATGCTATGTCGCCTAGATACAACGAAAATCTTAAAAAAAGCCTCTTTTTAGGGTTCCGTACCCAAAGGGTAAAACGGAACCCTATTACTGAGGCTCCGCTGTCCGTCCGTTTGTCACCAGGCTGTATCTCATGAACCGTGATAGTAAGATAGTTGAAATTTTCACAGATGATGTATTTCTGTTGCCGCTATAACAACAAATACTAAAAAATAGTTAATAATAAATATTTAAGGGGGCTCCCATACAACAAACGTGATTTTTAGGGTTCCGTACCCAAACGGAACCCTATTACTGAGGCTCCGCTGTCCGTCCGTCCGTCCGTCTGTTACCAGGCTGTATCACATGAACCGTGATAGTTAGACAGTTGAAATTTTCACAGATGATGTATTTCTGTTACCGCTATAACAACAAATACTAAAAAATAGAATAAAATAAATATTTAAGGGGGCTCCCATACAACAAATGTGATTTTTTTGCTCATTTTTGCTCGATATTGATAACGGCAACAGGTAGACGCTTGAAATATTCACAGAATAGTTATATTTTCACTTTAAGAATTAATAATTAAACTAAAATAAAACAAATATTTAAGGGGGGCTCCCATACAACAAACGTGATTTATTATGCCGTTTTTATAGATAATGGTACGGAACCCTTCGTGTGCGAGTCCGACTCGTACTTGGCCGATTTTATTGCTCATTTTTGCTCGATATTGATAACGGCAACAGGTAGACGCTTAAAATATTCACAGAATATCACTTTAAGAATAAATAATTAAATTAAAATAAAACAAATATTTAAGGGGGGCTCCCATACAACAAATGTGTTTTTTTTTCCACTTTTATAGATAATGGTACGGAACCCTTCATGCGCGAGTCCGACTCGCACTTGGGCGATTTTTTTTACACGATTGCCCCAAACAATCTTTACGTATCACGTATAATATGTTTGTAAGTTTTTAATTCACCGTAACTACTAAACGCTTTAACATTCTTTCAGATGTATGGGGTATCGTTAGAATTCTTAGGTTATCCCGAGTGATGAGGCTATGTGACGTCATAATAATAACATGGTGAATTATGTACTAAATCTTGCGCCCGGAAACCCTTTCGAACAAAAATGGGGTATTAAAGTTTTGAAAGGTGATTTAAACATATGTGTTACGCAACTTATGTGTTTAAAGCTATCTTTTGATTCATATAATATAGTCAATTAACCTTATACTTAATACTATATTCGTTGTTGTATAAAAAAAGATATTATTTTGGGTATTTCTCTAAGACAATTAGTGTTTCGTAGAAAAACACGAAATAATTGGCTACTTGCCTGATAGAAACGGCAATGATAAATTAAGTGACTGTGTAAACTCGTCATAAAGATATATATGCTACAAAATATGTGTACATTTGTTGATTATTTACAACTTCCGTAGCCTCTTAAGAGGATCTTCATCTATCAGTCAATCTTAATGACTAAACTCCTAAGACAGTATTCATGAGTAGGTTTACGTATCAGCTTGTCTGGTAGCATACATAGAAGGCTTTGACAACAGTTACATAAGATAGCAAATACGAATACCAAGCTTACACAATACTAGACAAAGGAAAGCAATGAAGTTTCCTCAGGCTCGGTTCCAGACGGCTCGTAACTTTGTAACTGTTCAATAACGTAACTTTACAAAACGTAGTTACAAAGGTTATCCTGCAATATAGCGAACATTGAAATTGATTGCATGATTTTCATTCACTACAAGTTTAAAGCTAGCGTGATTGTCAGAGATGATTACCCCGCCTACTCCCTACACTAGCTAAAAATTCTAGTGAATAATCCATCTATCCGAAATAGGTAGGCAGAGAGAACCGAGCGCTACACGTCTCGGTCTTTACATACCTCTCTCGTTTCTCTAGCATTAATGGATCTTCTCATGCACGCTCACCGCTTTTTAGGGCTCCTGACATCACTTACATATTACTACTAATTCTTTCTTTTTGACATTTTGTTCTACATGCCCGAACCAATGGAAAATGCCTCTTCTTATTTTAACACCGACACTCTCTTTCAGACTAAAATGATTATGAGTCTGGGTCGGTACCATCACCTCACCGAAAACCGCGGCAAAATAACAACTCCCTAGAGGGTTGCTGTGTTCCTGCGTGTGAGTGAGGTGACCAGTAAACTCCTAAGGAGTTGCTATGTTAGCAGCAGAGAAGGCATCACGCGAGTGATACTTAATGTATTACAAGCGTTCATAGGCTACGGTAACCGCTTTACATCAGGTGGGCCGTATGCTTGTATGGCTTCCAACGTTGTATAAATATTTTTATTTGAGAAAGTAAGTCTTAACGGTTCATAAACGTTTGTAATTATAAAATAGTTGTGACCTAGTTAACGTTTACTTAGTCCTACATAAGTTTGGTGAAGTGAATATGGTTTTCACGGTTATAAAAACTTTTTGTTTATTTAATAAGTAGTAAAGTTTTCAACTTAAAAATCGACAGCGCGTATAAAAAGACCCACGAATGTTAAAGAAGGGAGTGAGGTGTGTAAGAATCACGCGTTCAAGCGCTCGGTTCGCTCTGCTTATACCCCAAGGAACCTGGCGTTAGAGACACAGATAGATAGATTAATTATGTTATTACGAGTAATTAACGCATTTGAAACTTATCCACTGTAGTAAAATTACCATTTTCTTAATATTGATATAATTCGATAAGGTATACTAGAAGAGGGTGGATGTTGAAATATCTTTAGAATATCTATCTATAACTTCATGCCAAATCCCTTACGGGGTAGGAGAGAGGTAACCGAGCGCCACGTGACTCGATCCTTACATACGTCACTCACTTCTTTTACACTCATTGCTCTTCTCATGCATGCTCGCCGGTTTCTAGGGCTCCTAACATCACCTTCTGATAGACCACGACCAATTTGATCATGGTAGGTAAGTCTTGGCCTTCCTCGGCTCCTACATCCTTCCACTTTTGCATTGTATATCTGCTTCGTCATTCTTTCATCCTGCATTCTTTCTACATGTCCGAACCAACGGAGCATGCCTCTTCTTATTTTATCACCGACGCTCTCTTTCATACCAACTCTGCTTCTAACCTCATCATTGCGAATACAGTCTACAAGCGTTACGCCACAAATTTTTCGCAGCGCTCGCATTTCAACCGCGTTTATCCTACATACTTTCATGCTACCTCTGCCATACCCAGCTCTTGCTACCATAAGTAAGCGTTGGGACCAGCACTGCATTGTGTATAGCCAGCTGCGCCTTCTGGCTCAGATTTTTACTGCCAATAAGTTTTTCCAACGCTCCATTCACACTATTCCCATCACTCACTCGCCTTTCCACATCTGCGGTGTACCTTCCATCCCTGCTAAAAGCGCATTCAAGATATACAAACTCATCCACTAGTTACAACACTTCATCATCTACCGTAATCCTTACATTGGTTCTGGTTTCTTCTCTTTCAAATACCATTATTTTTGTTTTCTTCGCATTCAGTAGTAAGCCTTCCTTCATACATTCGTCTTTCATCATTGTGACTAATGTTTGCAGCTCAGATGGTGTTTCTGCTAATAGGACGGCATTATCTGTATACAGCAGACAGTTCACCACTAGGTCACCCATGCGTAATCCTACATTCGTCGATCTTATTCTCTGTAGACAACTATCGAGATACAGAATAAACAGCCTAGCAGACAACATGCAACCCTGTTTGACACCAATTTTAACATCAAACCAGGGTGACATGTTGCCATCTATTCGCACACGTGCTGAGCAATCCTTGTAAGTGGACTGTGCAGCACAGAGCAGTGAGCCGTCAATCCCATATCTCAGCAATATGCACCACAGTTCCTTACGCACAACCCTATCAAATGCCTTCTCAAGATCCACAAAACCGCGGAAAACCTTCTAGTCTGTGGCCAGATGCTTCTCTACGATATTGCGGAGCGAGAAAACTTGTATCCGTATATCCCCTTCCATTTCGGAATCCTCCCTGTACTTCCCATCTTTAGAATAGTTTCAAATTTGTTATTATTTTCAAGTGAAAATATCGATTTTACTACGGCGAAGCATTACATTGCACGCAGCTTCTTTATTAAATCTACAAATCTAAGTTATTATTTGCAATTTCTAATATAAAATACAGCTAGCTCTGAGGAAGACTTTATTAAATTTTCTATCAATTTGCTCTAACATACTGCTATATTTAAGATCATAATTTTCAGCGACGTGATAAATAAGCGGCCCCGCAGCAATCTATTTTGCCGCAGGAAATAAAAGTCTCAGTCCTCATATATTATTATGTGGTTATATACCTAGGTATTATTTGGTTAGTAAAACAACATATTCTAGGACATGCAATGTTCTTGATTTAAAATTTGGCATCACTTGCGTTTGGAAAATCTAGTAAATTTGACTTCAAAAGAAGATTATATAAAAAACAATCGCCTTACCATTTCTAGAAGATTGCAATCAAATTATTGTGTCAATTGAATGTGTAGTTAATAGTACGTATATTTTATTTACAAATCCTTGGCACGATGCCAAAACTGTAACAGCGAAGGCTACATTAGACAAATAATAGAATTTATCGATGATTATCGAATAAATAGAGATAGTTGTTTTCAAACGGATCATGACTCGTCTTATACAAATAAAAAATAAGAAGAGACATGCTTCGTTGGTTAGGGCATATATAAATAATTCAGTACAAAGGAATAACGCAACAGATGTATGATGGACATTAAAGTGGATAGATGTAAGAGGCGAGAAGCGTCAATACTCGCCTACAAGGACCAAATTGATCATGCTTTATCATAAAGTGATGCCAGGAAACATCTAGGTATATACATAAAATTTGACGAAATAAGTAAACTTTTGTAGCGTACTCTGACTGGCATAGCTAATGTTACTACTATTTACAAACCAATAATAAATACCAGCCAAGAAAAATACCAGGAAAGGTTACATTACATCATAATCATCTACGTGAATCATACATTTCCAATGCGTACACTGACCTTCCCAACAAGCACCGCAGCCAAGTAAATAGACATATAATTGTGGCTAACAACATAAGTACAGATAATGTGCCTATTAGAGCTATAACAGCTGTCGCGACCGCAGTAAGGTCGCCGTCGTCGCAGACATGGTGGGGCCTGGTTTCATTTCTACGTAACGAAGAAATTAGTTTGTCGCCTTTATGTATATTAAATGTAAAGTTGTTATCGGTTTATAAAACTTACAATCTCTAATGGTTACATTAAGCTCAAAACATAAACGTGTTCGGTAATATTTACAGGCAACACGAAAAGTCGAAGAGAGAAGCTGCACATAAATAAATAAAAACTGAGTGATAGCACACCGGCCGAGCTATCATTCCGGTGATTCCCCGCGAAATACATAACTATGTAGTTAGATTAGATAGCCACACATTCATAACTCATAAAGGATGCGTTTGTAACATATGTATAACTAGGGACTCGTCCCGGCTTCACACGAGTGAAAGACACATAGAAAGAGAAATAGTACTTTACCTCAGAATACAGAATAAACCAGAAGGAGCATACAGCCGATAATACATGCGGTCCGCTGTGTCCAGAAACATTTCGCAATCCCCCGCACTCCTCATACTTCCCACCCGTACAGTGTTGCTAGGTTAGTGAGAGTTCGCCTCTTTTAGGGTAATTTAAAAGTGTAATATTAATATTAAAGATGTTATATTAATATACTGTTATGCATAAATAAATGTTTTAGTAAAATAAAACACAAGTAATTTACAAAAATATGTCTTTACTTAGGTACATTTTGTTGTACTAATAATATTGCCGTTTTGATTCTGAGGTAATCAATACATTTTTACGTTTCGACAAATGAAGAAGTCTTGCTCTTTGCTTTTATATATATATATATATATATATATATATATATATACATATATATATATATATATATATATATATATATATATATATATATATATATATATATATATATATATATATATATTTCATCAGTGGGGAACTGAAATTCCACATATAATAATTAGAATAGTTTTACACAAAACATTTTTGTAAAAAATTTCACATATGCAGACTATATACTAAAAACATTAGTCCTACTAATATTACGTAGGTCACACTGTAAGTTTTGCGTAACTTAAAAAAACAACATATTATAACCAAAATATTATGTTTATTGCTTTTCAAAATACTCTCCTTTTCATTTTAAACATATTTTCATGCGATCGAACCATTTTATAAAACAGGAGGACCACAGATCTGAAGGCATGTTTTCTACGTGCTGATTGAACGCTATCACTGCCTCTTTGGAGTTGGTAAAAGTGAAACCACTCATCAAATCTTTGATTTTGGGGAAAATACAGAAATCACAGGGTGCTAGGTCGGGGCTATGCGCAGGATGGGTAACGAGTTGTACTTTTTCGGAAGTTAAAAATGATTTTGTTTTGTTGGCCGTGTGTGAAGAAGCATTGTCATGATGTAGGAGAACGCGGGTTTTTGGTCGTCTTTCGCGAACTTTTTCTAATACCCTGGTAGAAAATGGTAGAATGCGGCATTAACACTCTTTTGATTTTCAAGTGCAATTGTGCAGATGGGACACGTAGCTGAGAAAAAAAACGCGATCATTTTTTTACTAAAATTTCTCGCCTGCCTCACTTTTGTTGGCCTGTTCTCATTTTCAAACACCCATTGACAAGATTGCTGTTTCTTTTCGGGTTCAAAACAATAAATCCACGTTTCGTCTCCTATGACAATGTCATAAACAGCATTAGAATGTACGTGGTCGTACTTCAGTAGCATCTGTGAGCACCATTCCACGCGAGCCCGCTTCTGCTCCGCTGTCAGTTCATGAGGGATCCAACGACAATAAAGTTTCCGAACTTTCAATTCTACGTGTAAAATTTTCTGAATTTGGCTCATACCAATCCCCAATAGTTCTCGAATTGTCTCATAGGTAATCCGCGGGTTTTCTTCAATTAGCCGCTTAACAGTAGCCACATTATTTACGTTGACGGCAGTTGAAAGCCGCCCTTCACGAAATTCGTCATGTAAAGAAACTCGACCTCTCTCAAATTCAGCAAACCATCGCCTCACGGTGCTCAAAGAAGGTGCTTCTCTCCGAAAAGCATTTTGAAGACGAGCAGCACAGTCTTGCGGAGAGAGAGAACTTTTAAAATCATAAAAAATCATCGCTCTAAAATCTTTTCGACTCAATTCCATTTTCATTGCGTACGTAGAACTTTGATGTGTGATAAAAAACAATTGACAAATGATTTCCCGCCAATTGTTTTTTTTTTATTACTAAGTAGGTTGCAACGTTTCAAAAAATATAACATTCGAAATTCAAATCGGAACTATTTGAATTTCGAATGTTATATTTTATTTAGTTAGAAGTGCAAAACTTTTAGTGTGCCCCATGTATAAATGCGAAAGTTTGTATGTATGGATGTATGTTTCTCTTTCACGCGTACGGCTGAACGGATTTGAATGAAATTTGGCACGTAGATAGATTATGATCTGGAGTAACACATAGACTACGTTATTTGACTCCACGCGGGCGGAGCCGCGGGCAGCAGCTGGTTAATAATATTTCAATCATTTATTTCAGGCCATATTTATATTAAAAGACCTCAAATAATGTAAGCATAGGCTCATATCGTAAATACCTTAAAATTAAATAAATGTATTTATATAATCTCATTCGGTAATATTCTAATTATGAAATGAAATACAGAATTTTAATGGTATATTTTATTTACATACTGCTTTAAGAAAATTAAAAAATTAAATTAAAGCATTATTCTCCTAACAAAACAATGCTTTAAAACAATTTTTTAATTATTAAAGTACATGTGTCCCGACCAAGGAGGTTTCAATTCAATTTAAGTATACATTATCTGTGGTGAGCGCGCTACGCGCGCAACGCACATGCGTGTTGGATCCGGGCCAATAAACCAATAACAGAATTTTTCCATTTTGGCGCTATTTCGTACATACGAATTTGAGTAATATTTTGTTGGATAAAACTTTAGTAGCAAAAAGGTCAAGCAACACCGATGATACTGATGAAAATTTAACTCCACCTGACATTCTAGAAACAGCCAAGAATCTGACGAATAGTCTTTTGCCAGAAAAATCAAGAGAAACGTACGACAAATGTTACCAAGACTTTATAACTTGGAAAATAAACAAAAAGGCTAACTCATTTTCCGAAAACGTTTTGTTAGCCTACTTTCAAGAGTTATCGGATAACTTTAAGTGTTCGTCCTTATGGTCTAAATATTTTATGATTAAAAGTACACTGAGTATTTACAACGAAATTGATATTACCAAATATTCAAAACTTGTATCATTTCTGAAACGTAAATCGCAAGGATATAAAGGGAAGAAAACCAAGACATTTTCAGCTGAACACTTAAATAATTTTTTAAATGAAGCGCCCGATAAATTATATCTTTCAACGAAGGTAAGAAGTATTGATTTATTAAATAGATAAATAAAAGTTAAATAGAATATATTAGTTACTATACGCCATCTCACTAAGTAATGGCTTTATACATAGATATTTACTGGCTTCACATTACTTAAGTACTTATAATATTGTTACAGATTGCACTAATATTTGGAATAATGGGTGCCTGCCGAAGACAGGAATTATACAACATTAAATTCAAAGACGTCGAAGTTTTCGAATCATCAATTTTAGTTAAAATTTGGAACACAAAAAACAAAATAGACCGATCTTTTACCATAACGGGCAAATATTACCAATTATGTAAACAATACATAGAACTGCGACCAAATTCATGTAGCAATCCATCCTTCTTTTTGAATTACATATCTGGGAAATGCACCCAACAAAGAGTTGGTATTAACAAATTTGGAATGTTGGGTAAAACGATAGCCAGTTATCTTAATCTTCCAAACTCAGATTCGTACACGGGACATTGCTTCCGCAGAACTTCTGCAACCTTACTAATCGGTGCTGGCGGAGACATAACAGCACTAAAGCGTCACGGAGGGTGGAAGTCAAGAACAGCTGCAGAAGGCTACATAGACGATTCTATAATAACAAAATCTTAGTATCCAATTCGATACTCAATTCCATAGAAAATAATAAAAATGAAATTAATATAAACGTTCCATTGTCAACCCCGACAACGACTAGCTCTTATAGCGCCCCCCAGCCAGTTATTCAGGTTCAGTTTCATAATTGCAATATTCAAAATATGAATAATTATTATAATAAATAATTTGTTTCTTTTATATTGCATTTTATTTAATGTAGCCTATAGCCATGAGATTAAATAAAGTAGTGTATGCAACTGCATATAATCAGATATTAAAACACTCGTGTAATCTTATTTTGAAACTCGCCTGCGGCTCGTTTCAAAAAACTACACTCATGTTTTAATACCCTCTATTATATGACAGTTGCATAAACTACTATTACATATTTTATATTAATCAAACTATTTTTTAATTACTTAACATGCATTTATTATTTATTTCATCAATGTCACCTTTATAAAAAAGTAGGGAAAAGAAACCAGTAAAACTGGCAACATGAACAAAATGGACTCGCCCAAATTGTTTACCACTATCAACGAGTAAAAGAAATTCATTATTTAAATAAAATGAGATGTAAACGCGCTAGTTACACATGAAATGTGATCCCATCTTGTTTTTTTATGCTTCTAACTGCATTCTTGCAGGTGGGAACCGCACAAGACAGCATTATTTAATAAAAACTATCGAGAAATTTTTACGTATAATAGACACGGTGGTCAAATATATACTAGTCGTCTCATTGAGAGTAGTTTGTATGGCTTCAGTTTTGGGCGTGTTTGCGGTTTCTGGTTTATTCTGTATTCTGAGTACTTTACAAATAGAACTTAACAACAATTCCTTATAAATTCATTTAGTTGACTAAGAATTAATATCACGATATAAAAGGTCGTCGTCTTTTGATTCCACCCGTATTTTGATTGACTATGTTAAACAAAAACGGTTAACGTTGTCTTTTAATTATAGTCAAGTCACAAATTAACTATAACAGTTAGACACGTAGCCTCGCGGATTTTTTTGTCGGTAACGATGAGTACTATAAACATGTGCATTATGTATTATTTATATTATTGTGTTATTATAGTACATTGTTTTATGTATCATGAATAGTTTAGTGGGCAAATTTTTGATACTGTGACCTGTGATTTTTTGTGAATGAAATAGGAAATAGCCTATATTACTTGCTGATAATTTAGTTTTTTGTACGTAGAAGAATTAATTTAAAAAATTGGTGTATTTAATAAGTTCATTCATTACAAACAAACGTAACCAAATAAATATTTTTCTCTTTATATTATTAGGTTAAATGAGAATGATGTATAAAGTTTTTATATAACAAATGCAACTCCTTATCCCTCTAAAGAGATATGTACGCGAAACTTACTAGTCAAAAGAACTGTGCATGTACAGGACACGTACAGGTTTCAAAAATAAATCTTTATTATTTATAACCATAACAACATAAGTTATTGGCGTTTAGACCAACACTACTGAGACGATCGGCTCTACTCCGCAGACAAGCTGGAGACTATTCGTTTATAAGAACAGATCAGACAAGGCGTATCTTATAAACACACTAGCCAGCCCTGCACTCTGTTCGGGTAATCCCAAAATAATATATTTTCAACCTTGAAGTTATAAATAATATTCGGTATCACTGAAACTTTAATAAATAAATTGCTGCGTATAAACATTTCGATGTCGATCGGCGTGCGAATTGTTTCCAATTAAATAAACAGATAATGGAATGAAAATGCAATAAATCAATTACATAAAAAAATAAAAACATTAAAAAATGAAGGTAAGACAAGAAAATAGTTTTATATAGCAAAAATATTATTATAGGAAAATAATATATAATTGACGTAATATCACTATATATGTATAATTTTGTGAGGCGGGGATAGACAAGTCTCGTTTGAAACTTAAATTTTAAAACTTCGACAACTAGCGACTCTCCATCTGGTTTAATAGACAAACAACTAAATACCAGATTTTAAAATTAAAAAAAATACCATCCCATCATAAATATGCTTACTTATGATATATTTTAAAGCAATTACCTATCAATACATTTCATAAACTTCCCAGGTAATTCCTCTATGGCAGCCCTGACCCTTATCATTATCCATAAATCTAATAGCACTTTTACGGCAACTAGATCGGCAATAAACTTGTCTGGTAAACGGTTCGTTTCGACGGCCGGCGGACGATTCATCAATCGTAAATGAGTCAACTGTTTCAACTGGCCTTTCATAAGTTCATCGAAAATTATTGGGTGTAGACCACCCTTCTTTAACGTAAAACACATTTGTCTGAAATATCAAATGAGGTTTATTTTTAGGGAGGATTGTTTTTCAATTTAATCCGTCCGATAGGAACCAAACCTTTTTTTGACAAAACATCTCTTATAGATCTGCTTCTTCATCTTAGTGTTAACCCGTTGCCTAATCCACTAGGATTGGCGAGATTCACTACCCAAGCCCAAGGACTCGGTAAGGATACCGATTTCACCGTCCAATATGCGATAATTACAAATATGTACATAAATTCGAAAGCCCGATATTTAGTGGTACATGCCTGGATTCAAACCGAGGGCCAGATGGTTATTAGGCCGGTGCTTTATCCACTGGAATATAACTGCCCCTCTCACATAAATCCTATATCTTAATCTTCTCTTATCTATCTTAGTATAGTGTAAGGTAGGAAAAAAAGTAAAGGACGAATTTTTGATTTTAGTGTTTTGAACTGTACTAATGTAAGTACTATTAATTACATTATCTAAGTAACTGTTCTGTCCTTACCTCGGTGACACAAGTTAGAGGTAAAAACAATTTTAGTTTGAACACTTATGTTTCTATTCTGCCATTATGTCTACACACGGCTATCAAGGAAGCATAAACAAAACTATTTTGATAGTTCTCGATAGGGGCATGTTACAACATTCCTCTGTCACGGCAATTAGTAAGGAACGTCGTAGGTGTACGACACACGTACCGATCGGTGTCGAAATCACTGTGGGCGCAAGCGTTTAACACCACACTCATGAATATTCGACCGATTGTCTCGAAACTGTAGTAAAATTAAAATAGAACATCGCCAACATCCGCTATTAATTCTTTTACGATTATTAAATGACGTCCCGCGTGACGGCATTTACATTTCTGTGATCATGTTAATTCGTTGACATTGCGGTGTATTGTTGGGATTTAATAAAGCTTCGTTAGCTACCTCGTTTGTGTGGATCTATAATCTGGTTATTTATATAACCTGTTTAAAGACAGGATCTTTTGTATAGAAATACCATCTATCTACCTTTCTATGTATTTACTTCGGCGTGAACCGAGGGCCACATGACTCTCTCCTTACCCGCACTCGCCACTTTAATATTCATGGCTCTTCTCATGCACGCTTTCCAGTCTAAAAGGCTTCTGACATTACCTTCTAATAAAACACATTATGACGAATTTGATCATGACTGAGCTTTCCTCGGCTCTTAGGTACAACCTTCCATTTTCGCTTTGTTTTTGTTTCGTGACTCCACTTTCTTCTTACATTATTTATATAGAAAAACAATACATTGCATACAAAATAATCTGAGATAAATTTGTATATAACAATAGTGCGTTTTTCCGATAACAACTTGTTCGAACGCGACAACCCAGACACTCTGCGCTATCGCGTTTGAATTTCTGTATTAGCTATGCTGTTCTCTTATAGATTTTTTTAAGGAAATCTCAATTCAGTATAGACTAGAATAACTGCCATAAGATCCGCGACCGTGAATGCCAATTTATATATACGAGTAGCATGGAATTCCTCGACAAAATAACTATATAATCTATAACTATATAAACTATATAATCTGACAAAACTTTACAAAATTACCCATTGGGCTAATCTCATCTTGAGACTGTAAGTTTCATCAAACTAACACTAACCGTTTCGGTGTTCATAGGGAGCATACATCCACAAATCGAATATTATATATAAATTACCACATTTGTATTTGTTTTAATTTTTTTAGACAACGTGCGGAGCCTTACAAGCATACGGCTCACCTGGTGGTACCACCACTCACCTGCGTGTGAGTGAGGTCACCAGTAAGCTCTTAAGGAGTTGCTGTGTTAACAACAGACTGAATTTCATAGGTTATGGTAACCGCTTTACAATAGATGGGCAGTATGCTTGTATGTCTCCCGACATTGTATAAAAAAAATAACTATCATAACTTACAAATCACAATCTGAACTCACAGATGGCATCGTTCGGATTTCGCAATAAATTTGGCTAATACATATCGGGACCAATAAATTACTACATTTATTTTACCATGTCCAAAGCTTGCCGGTTTCCCAACACCGATATCATTAATTTAAATAATGTCCTAGGGTATAAAAGGTGATCTTGTTTATAGATCTACTTCGGTATCCTACATTCCTAGATTCAATGTAAAAAAAAGTAAATTGGTTCGGCGAGATAAACACCTGGATTTTATTGCTGTAATAAAGGTAAGATCAGATAAAGAGTTTAATTAAATTCGTATATCGCATGTGTGAAAGCAATAAAAACAATAATTTTATTATAATTAGCGGGCTATATTGACGGAAATCCGCACTTTCTAGGCCGTTGCCCTGTCATAATGATAAGAAAAAGTATACATCCAGATCTTATAAGTTTGATCACTTAATAATAGATAATAATTGTGTCTATTTATTCCAATGGATGAGACATGGCGGCCGTACTATATTACATCGATTTTCTCAACGGGGGCGTCTACGTGTTCGATCAACATCCCCGCGCACGCGTATCAAATTTTTAACGAGCCTGGTGAAGGAGTGCTTAGTAAGGCTACTATAACAACATGGCTAGTAAATTCAAATTCCACAGGACAAACATTTGTATGCATGAACATATATGCTTGTTCTGAGAGTTTTTAACAGAGGTAGAGCACATCAATGCAGCCTGACTGGGGAAGTATTTCCACCTTACAAGAAGCCGCAGTGAAATAACAACTTCTTGGTTATTTCACATTGGAGGTTGTTCTGTAACTGCTAGTGACTGCAGTTACCAGTAAGCTCCTAAGGAGTTGCCGTGTTAACAGCAGGAATAACAACGCGTGGATTTCCTGAATTGCAAGCGTTACAATAACCATTTGATATCAGGCCTCTCAACGTTGTATAAACAAAAAACAAATAACCCATGACTTAAGAAACGCACAATACGTGTACAATGTAGAAGTGAGCAATGAAGTACTAAGTTCATTTATTAGTCTTCATAATAACTGACATCTCAACGTACTAACATTTGAAGATACCATGAAGGAGCAACCAATAGAGAACCGATTACATGAAATTGCTTATAATGTAGAATGCGTATCTTTTATTGGCTAGTTCACGGTTCAACATCGCGTCACTTATCGGCTTATTGGTTAAAATATCCTCACATTGGTCAGTAGGATCGAGTCACTGTGATTTCTCGGCGCTAAATCACTACGTTTTGGAGAGCGAAAGGTGTCTTTTTGCGCGGTCAAGTAGATTATTGGTTTGTGGATGTGACCAACATTACATCAAACATTTACAATATACCTATCTCTACCTTCCTCGGGGTTAGCTTTGGATCCAAGGCATTGATTAGGTTCTAGGGCATTTATTTATTTATTTTATTATATTTATTAATTATTACAGTAATTTACGCTTCTTCTATGTAGAATGAATAGTTCCGGTAGCCTAATTTTTCTTCTAATTCTTTTATTAAACTCTATACTAATTAAATAAATAAATAAAAACGTTTCGTTTCGTGGTTAGACGTGAATATGCAATCTACAATACGTAAGTTAATAGGTCAATTAATGAGATGTAATCATTTGAAATTGTAATAACCTAATTTATGTTTTAATATATTTATTTTTCTGCTAGTTACCATATTCCATGTGAAAATCATCAGAATTAATTGAGTGGTTTAAGCGTGAAAACTTAGCAGACACACTTACTTTAACATTCACCAGAGGAAGACTTTATACAAAAGCCGTATGTATGCGTGGGTACCTCTATCTCACTTATTTCTACCGCCAAGCAGCTATATTTATATAGCTGTGTTCCGGTTTGAAAGGTAAGATATGCCAGAGAAATTACTGGGTACTATGATGAAACAGCCTTCAGCCAACAGCGCGCGAGTAGCTTCCCCGTCGTGTTGCGAGCGTCAATGCTGTAACCGCTTACCATCTGATGCGGGCCGCATGCTTGTTTACCAATCTAGTTGTACAAAAAAGAACATTCATAATATTAGTACAGATCTGTTTACCAGTTAATCCATAAAGGAAAACTTGTACATAGTGTAAATATATCCGAATCCAGCCAATGTGTTTAACGTGCACGTTGCGTATTTTAATCCGAAAATATTGGTGCTCCCACTAACAGTGTAGCGGCATTGTTTACGCTACTGACGGCGAATGGTAAATATCGATAGTGGCTGTGAACTACCGCCGTTGAGTCAGCGCTCCACATAGACGTCCATACACGTCCATACACGTAAATATTAAAAAGGATATCCATATAATGAATGAGTATGCGGAAGAGGTATTACGTTTAATAACAGGCGATGAGTTCTACCATCGTACCACACGCTGTAAAACTTCATGTATATATTATGCAAACTCTATGCATACCACTTTAATGATTCCACAGCGCGCTTCTTAAGGAATTTTCTAGTCTATCAGATGTACATTGAAATTGCTCACCATCAGACAGGGGAACCCTTATTTGTCACTTTAGTGGTCTAAAAAATTAATGCATAATATATATTAATGATATATGATGATGATAATGAATGATAAACAGTGATAGCCCAGTGGGTAAAGAACCAGTCTGTTAACCGATGATACCTGGTTTGAATCCTAGCATGTGCCACTAAATTCGTGTTTTCAGATTTATGTGCATATTTGTAATTATTATTTATTCGGCGGTGAAGGAAAACATCGCGAGGAAACCTCTACGGCCAAAAATATACTAGTATATTCCAAGAAGATGTTTGACCTAACTTACGATAGGTCTGATTTTCCCTGTAGGTTGTGGAGATCTGATGGCAGTCGCTGCGTATCAAAATCAGTATCTTCGCCAAATATTTAGGTTTAAGTAGAGAACACCACTAATCCTAATGGGTTAGGAAACGGGATAACGCTAGGACCTAGAAGACTGAAGTTATAGAATCGAATTCTCTCAACGATAACATGAGGGACCTGAATGAATACAGGAATCTTCAAGAATAGGGTCTTGTTTCTCTTATTATCTGTCACCTGCTAATGATTTGTCAGCCTTCTAATAGAACGGCACCGAAGCACATACCGTACTGGGACAACTGTAAGATAAAGCAACTGTATTCAGTTTTCGGCATGTCTTTCTGCCACCCCAGCTACTGACACGCCAACTTCCTAGGAGCTTCCTGGTGACTTCACTCGTAGAAACATAACAATCATGTACACTGTACATGATTGTTATGTTTCTACGGCAAAGTGATCATTCTGTAGATTCTACAGAATGATCACTTTGCCGTAGAATCGTAAAATCACTTTTGTATAGGCTAGTTACAGTTGAAGGCGCTGCCGCTACCAGGTTGATCTTTATAAATGTCACTTTTCCCAAGGCCTCACTTGCTTATCGGAAATATATATTAAATGTCCTATTCATATATACTCTCTTCGATTTCTTTTTCTCACCGCCGTTCATTACTCCATTCAGGAACTCTAAAGCAATGGTTGACTGGAAGAGATTCCTCGAAGGAATAAGCCCGCCTTTGCAAATCATGTAATTTTTATACTAGTAATTATAATTGTAAATAATGCAATAAAGGTTTAAAACAAACAAACACTACTACGTACAGATGAGTACTTTGGCTCAAAACATGGTGTTTTGAGGTGTTCAGTTACCTCTGCCTACACCGCAAGGGACAAGATGTAACATATAGATAGATAGATACAGACATAAACATGACTGAAGTACAATTAAAATGCAATGCAAATAATGTCTAGATTACACTGTAAAGATAGCAACTGTGCGCTACTACGAGTACGAACACCGTATGAAAGAGCAAGCACGCAGCGACTCGTTCGCGGAAACAATGAATGTTTGTACCACTGGAAAATGGTCACATTAATAAACATTAGGTATAAACCACAGCAGAGAATTATAAACAGCAGGATAATTTCAAAGAATCTTTTGAAATCGTCCCACTCACATAGATACGCGCCGCTACATAATAATTAGCGAAGTTCACAGTCTATTTCGCTCGTGGATAGTCCTTCCTTCGAAACGACTGGTCGGGTTCTATAATAATAAAGACCGCTAATGAAAAAGCGAGTTTATTCCTCAGTTCCTCGCTTTTTTATATGGCTATGGCGCTCAGTTCTCTCTGCCTATCCCGCCTTGGCGTGAAATATAAAAATGTGGCATTGGTTTTATCTTTGGCCGGTTTGAATTTCTTGTGTTCCTAAATATACCTACGAGTATATTAGAGAGCCTGATGGCGTCGTTGTGCGTGTCATTCTAACCTAACACGCGGATTAAGTAACATCGCCCGCAGCCTGTCTATGGAAGGGTTTAGCTATCTCGAGTTTTTCCGTGCCGGAGGGCACGTTAAGCCGTCGGTCCCGGCTGTTGTAGATAGATGACAGACGTTAAGCTAAGTCAGTGGCCCTCGGGCGGCATGAAAATACTGGCCTCCACCAATCCGCATTTGAGCAGCGTGGTGGAGTATGCTCTATACGTTTTCGGTTGAAGGGAGACCAGTATCCCTGCAGTGGGATGAGTAACGGTTGATGTGGTGGTGGTGGATATATATTGGTACTATAAAATATAGACACGTGTAAAAAATATACAGCAGAAAGTTGTGTAGATTTTTATCTATGTGTAGATTGCACTATAACATTTATTTTTTTATAGTTCTTTTCATATTCTGCAAGCAAATAATGACTTCACTGTAATACTATGTTTGTACAATGAAACCTGATCATAAGATACATCTACACTATATGACGCAGTCTTAAGAATCAGGTAAGTAGCATCCTACAGCAGCGCTGAGGCCCTTGGAAGCTTTCGGAGCTGGTGGAAAGCTTACAAAGCAGCATGGAGCCTGTTGGAGCAGCTTGGAGACGCGACGCTCGGTATGTCGCTATAAGTGCAACGCCAGTTTATAAATGCACCAATTTGGTTGTAACCTACTGTCGTTTCAGATACCGAATTGGGGTCGATAATTAAACATTTAAATCTGTAGTTAAAGGGAATAAATTAGAATTAGGTAATTTAATACCTGGTATTTCCGTCAACTGACAGATGCAATGCAAATTAGAGTGATATTTTCAAATAGATTGCTAGTAGTAATTAGCCCGAGCGGAGTCCGAAAATAAATGAAACGGGTTAACGACTGCCATCTAATGACCATAGACGGTACCGACAATATGATCACGGAGGAGCTCGAGATAAAGAAATCACTAGGAAATCTTTAAACCTGTTGTCAGCATCTCACAGGAAATATATAAGTATGATTGAAATATATAAGTATTAATAAATGTTGAATTGTATTGTATAAATATTGAATACGCCTAACGTGAGTTTTTGATAACGCAATATATGAAAAAAAAACGCTTAACCCGACTTGTACTCGACAACTTTATATATAACTACCCTCGACTTCACCCTGGTAGAGGTACCTAAGCTTTTCAAGTTTTACAAAGAAACCCTAAAAAATAGCAGAAAATACTCATGGATAATGTATATCGCTTCCTTTTGGTGAAAGAATTTTCAGAATCGGAACAGTAATTAGAGATATTACCCCGTACATTGAAATAATCAAATTACACTTCTATATAATATTAGTGTAGATAGGCAAGTACATAAAGATTCATGTGAATAATGGATTCTTAAGAACCCTTCGTTCTAAATAAAGAAAGTTAAATCAAAATGGGGATTTTAGAATTTCTTATCCAATTCTGCTTTGTTCACCTATTCAGGACAAATCAATTTGTAATCATTCGCACTGATATGGGTTGTTTACGTACTCGAGAGGAGAAGTCGTACTTTGTTGTCAATTGTCTATCACACAGATATTTAACACTTTATTCGCCATAAAATTTTACTTTCCTACCTATATTGATAATGAGACATTGATTCGGATATTCTGTGAGAGACAAGCTAATATTATGTTAATTTAGATGTTGAATTAAACAATTTTTAACGGAAGTATAGCGTGTTTTATTTATTTTGTTGAACCTGACGTTTCGAACGCTTCGCAGCGTCCGTGGTCGCAGGAAGACTTCCTGCGTTAAAAATTGTTTAATTCAATGTATAATAATCGCGAAAACCTAAGACAATATTAATTTAGATGTGTTAAGAAAAACTCTATTTACTACAATTGTTCTAAAGGGATACTTTTCGTAACTGGAAAACCAATTTTTTTTTTAATTAAAAGCAATTGGATAGCTATCGCTTTTTTTAAAAGAAAAGCGATTGGATAACAACCTCTTTTTGTTAATGAAAATCGATTAGATAACAATCGCTTTTTTAAAACTGTAAAGCGATTAGATAACAATCGCTTATCGGTTTTGCATTAACGCACTAGTATTCTTGACTATTATTTGGGTTGGCTGTAAGAAGAACAGTACAAGCACAATGTACCTAATGCGGTGGGCGGTACAAGTCCCGTGAACAAAGAACCGGGCCGGAATTAATTGACTGATCGCCGATTCGAATTCTGGTGGGAGCATGTCTTTGGATTTATGTACATATTTGCAAATATACGGTGTAGGAAAACATTGTAATGAAACCCACACGCCCTGTTAATTATATTTCGAACGACGACGTGCGACTTAACCTAAGAAAAATTTGGTTTTGTCTTTGAATTATGGACGACTGACAATGACAGTCGCTCTACGTAAAAATCAGTGTCTTTGCCAAGTCCTTAGTCTTTTTGGTAGCGTACCCCGCCAATTCTAATGGATTAGGAAACGGGACAACGCTGAGAAGAGGGTTGGCTGTAATAAATTTCTGGGTGAGATAAACTCACCTTTGTGCTTTTTGTATATCTCATTGCAATAAAGAATATTTATTATTTACGTGTACGAAGAAAAAATCTGAAACCCTGTTACTGCAAACACTGCTGTTTAACCATTCGTGTAAACAATAATATATAATAATTCAATTATTTTTTTTATGGGGAATCAGAGATAAAATTGAGCCATTGTAATTATTTACTTTTAAATTATTTACCCTGGAATGTGGGATGTTATTATGTATAACGAAGAATATTCTGTTGCGCATCAACGGCAGGTTTTGCTGCGACTTAAAATTCAAAAATTATTTTGCACATTGTTTCCACATTTTTGTTGTTCAAGCATTTATAAAATACCATATTTATAAAAAAAAGTCCAAGTAGTTCCAGAACGTTGCTGATATTTAAAGTTAGGTTCTTAAAAACTCTACAGTTATATATTTTTTTATACCACTAACGTAGCAAACAAGCATACGGAATGCTTGATAGCAAGCAGTTACCGTAACCTATGGACATTTGCAACATCAAGGGGGTGAAAACCTCTTCATTCCTTTCTTGAGAACCCCATGTTGTAGTCTCTTATGAACACCTCGGCTGAGAGTTTATTCCACAACTTAAGAGTACTACTCTAAATAAAACTTCTTTGGAACCACACAGTCTGTAATCATTGTATTTCTGGCGTGTGAGGATGAACTCCTCGCCGTCGGCGAGCGGTACGGTTGTGGAAAGAAATTGTCGGTATTATATCGAACAATCCCTCAGAACAGAACCCGTTGTACAATCGATAGAACACACAAAGGGATGCAAGATCTCTCCTTAAACTTAAGGGTTCAATACCGTGTGTAGGCTTAGGGTCGTCAACAATTCTCACAGCTCGTCATTGAATCTAGTCACAATATAAATGTACCCATGTCCATGTACTATTTATAACATACTTAATATAACATAATTTTACCCCATTTTCCATATTCGAATTTTAACTTCAGATTCGGATTCAGCATAAAAAAGTAGAATAGGAATGTACAGGAACACCGTTCCTATCTCTTAAGGAACATGGTCAAAATGGCTGATAAATTAAAAAATAATTGAATTGTTATATAATTGACGAGCCAGGTGTACCTCTGGCAATGCAAGCTTGCGCATTCTCAACTGGTTTTGTATTATACATTATCTATTATATATCTTATTACAATTACTGCAGTTTTTCATGTTCTTAGCGTTATTCCGTTTCCTAATCCTATAACCTAATAGACTTAGGTAGCGGATCTCGCCAATCCTAAGAATTTGGTGAAGATACTGATTTTCACATGGAGCGACTGCCGTCAAACCTCCACAACCTGGAGGGAAAACCAGATAGTTAGGTCACACGTCTTTCCTCACGATGTTTCCTTCACCGGTTATAAAATACATAGGTATAAAGTTTATGTATATAACTTAGAGGCACATGCAAGTGTTCGACCGGGGACCACTCGACCAATAAGGCGGTTTTTCATCCACTGGCTTATCACTGCTGTATTTGCATTATCCACTATTGTTATAATTATAATTATTTGATTATTATCTTAATTATGTTATCTTTAATTATGCATAACATTGAACTATGCAACTTAAACTTAACCTCCGTAATATAAACCATAAGCATTTATACAAATCACATTGTGTTTCATTCACTTATAGCACCTGCAATGCAACACAGTTTAATAGAGTAGGTGAAAAAGTCAAAGGTCAATATTTGCCGCAGTAAAACTATAAAAGCAAGGCAATTGCCAAGTGGCTCGGTACACTGGGAGGTATAAAAAGAGCGCACACCTTCCTCCCGACTTGCATGACCGCTTTTGCCTGCATATTGTGAACTGCATTTACACTGCAATCTAAATACCGTAAAATATACTTATTTAATGCATAACTTCGCGATAGCACTTCATTATTTATTGTGATTGCTTGTTGGGCTTAATAAGATAAGTGTTTATGGTTTTAGATTATACGGTCTTGGGTACTTTATAAATAAACTCTTGCCCGTTTAAGGCACTTCCTTCAAAATCCAAGTGACTTTTTTTTATACACGTCGGAAGGCATGCAAGCATACGGGCCTCCTGATGTAGGACGGTTATCGTAGCCTATGAACGCTTGGAATACGCCACCTGTGCTGCCAGCACAGCAACTCCTTAAGAGCTTAATGGTGATCTCACTCACACGCAGGAACATAACAACCTTCTAGGGAGTTGTTATATGGCTGCGGTTTTCTGTGAGGTAGAGATACTTCCGCAGACCGGCTGCTTTGTGCGCCTTACCTCTCTTTAAAATACTGGCAAATGTGCTCTACTTTTCTTTCGACTTTGTTTTCGGAAAACAAATATTGTCTGATTACCAATTGACCATATATTATCTATTGTAAAAGTTCATTTATAACTTATTTTTATATCCCTTTTTATGGCCCACTTGATGTAAAGTGGTTACCGTAGCCTATGAACGCTTCCAATACACTAAGTAACACTCGCGCAACGCGACCGCCGCTGCTAACACAGCATCTCCCTAGGAGCTGGAAGGTTACCGCTCACTCACACACAGGAACACAACAACCTTCCTTAATGAGTTGTTTTTTGACTGCGGTTTTCTGTGAGGTTAAGATACTTTCTGTGCCGCTCTTAGTCTGCTAACACCCAACCAAGACATATTACACACATACACATAAATGTTTGTCCTGTGTGGGAATCAAACCCACGAGCGTTATGCTGTCAAAGTAGCGTTTCTATTTCATTTCATTTTTTTTTATTAATCGAAATATATCTTTCATGTCATTCTTCAATAACTATACTAACTAACTTTAATAACTAAAATTGTTCGACTTCTTACCAACAGTCCTTTACGCAAAAAAGGGCTTAAGAAGTAAGTTTGTTTCGTTAGAAATAGTACAGGAAAACAACAAAATATATACTGCGTATATTTTAATGAGTCTTTTTTGTTCAATCCAACCACTTTTATTTATTTTCACGTAGTGTCAAAAAAATGTACTGCTAATATTTATAAATGTACCTAAGCGTCTATACTTAATGAACTGCCCTCCGTATCGTACTGTTACATATCTCGCCCTTCTTTTAATATAATATCCAAATTTCATATTACAAGCATTGTAGATACGGTTGTTAGTTATGCTCATTTCATACTCTTAGCAAGAAAATATGATAAAATCCAGAAGCAGTAAATTATTTGCTTTGTAAAATATTTAAAAACTGTTTTATTTCAATCATCTATCGGCATAACTCGGTAATAATTAATTTTTCCTAAATCTACTTAAAATGTTTAAATAAATCGCGAAACTTAATATCCGGGCGGGTAAGCGGATTATTATCAGAATTTAGAGGTTTTGTGGAAAACATGTAGTCCATTTAAATACAGGTAAATGTATTGAGATATTTTTCTTTTTGTTAATTTAACTCTAAATCAATTAAATTTTAAGTGGTATTTGATTTGAAGATGATATGAAATAAACGGGCTAAATCGTTAGTTAAAAAATATTTCGTATATCAATGAAAACCTCTATATTCATTTGGGGTTACATTGACAAAGCTAACCTGAATACACAATCTTATTAATCATTTGTAATGACGATATATTGAATCGGCACACACGTACTCATGCTAACTATTTTAATACGAAACAGTAAATACTCGAGTATTAAATATATGCAAAAACCATTGCGGATCTTACTATCGAAGATTTTCCATATCGATAAAATTTCTCATAAGGATTTGCTGAGCCCAACCTATTCCGTAATACAATATGTTTGCCGTCAAGCGCATTGAAATATCCATATTATATTACTGAAATACAAAACTTTATTCGAATTTGAATCTTATACTGACTAAAATAAGAAGTCCATCGTATAGTATATATTCTAGATAAATAGAAATTGCAATTTCGCTGTATTCACTCTACTCTGTAATTATAATACCAACATAAGCATATAAATGGTAGATGCGTAATCAGTACACACGCGGGCTCATTTGGGACAACATTAGCATTTGATAAATATCGAATTGCAGCTGTCGGTGGTTACTCTATTTGTCCTAGTTTAATCAATTTTAACGTGTCAGTGAATTAGACATTTATATAATTAGACAATTAGACATAAATTAATAATGAAAGACTAACAATAGACGGGCAATGAGTTTAACCAAATGTTATTTCGGACAATATATAATAATATGCAACATTCAATAACCTGCAAGCAACAGCATAGAAATATAAAAGGGAAATTATAAAAAAAGAATCTGCAAATTCTAAGCGTCATTATATCTATAATTACCCACAAAGCATTATTATACCTATATTTATAAGACGTGGGGTACATCAAAACAGCCCGCGTGGGGAAAGTACCTCCATCTCACAGAAAACCACAGCCAAATAACAACTCCCTGTAAGGTTGTTGTTTTCTTGCGAGTGGTTGAATTTACAATTAAGCCCTTAAGGATTGAATGTGTTTTATTTAATTTGTTGAACCTGACGTTACGAACGCTTTGCAGCGTCCGTCCGTCAGTCTTCCTGCGACCACGGACGCTGCAAAGTGTTCGAAACGTCAGGTTCAACAAAATAAATAAAACACGCGATACTTCCGTTAAAAATTGTTTAATTTCAATGTGTAACAATCGCGAAAACCTAAGACAATACTAAGCCCTTAAGGAGTTGCTGTGCTATGTTAACAGCAGAGATGGAGCGAGCCATGCTTAATGTATAACAAGCGTTCATAGTCCTGTCGGCTACCTACTACGTACTTTACATCAGACGGGCTGTACGCTTGCATGTCTTCCGACGTTGTATAAGAAATACATTGCCAGTAACGCGTTATGTAAAAAGTAAAGTAAAATAGTACATAATATATCGTGTATACAGCATAATCATCCTCAGTTGTTTCTGCTGGGTACAGGCCGTCCCTAATGCTCTCCATCCTCAGCTTTCCGCATGAAATCTCTACGGGGCGCTAATTTAACGTAATCGATCCGTCTATTTGGGGGTAGTAATGTTGTACAATCCCTGATCAAATTAAATCAATTATTGCATATCGAAAAAGCCATGTTTTCTTCTACAACGTCGGAAGGCATATAAACATACGGCCCACCTGATGTAAAGCGGTTACCGTAGCCAATAAACGCTTGCAAACGTCAAGTATCACTCGCGCGATGCTACACTGCTGTTGACACAGCAACTCCTTAGGAGTCCTCACTCACTCGCAGGAGCACAACAATCCTTTAGGGAGTTGTTATTTGGCTGCGGTTTTCTGTGAGGTGGAGGTACTTCCCAGGCGGGCTGCTTTGCTCCGCCCTACCTCCCTTAAAAACACCTAAATAGAACAGACATGTTCATGCACACAAATGTTTGTCCTGTGTGGGATTCAAATCAAAGTGTCAAAGTAATGTAATAGCGCGTTTCACCACTGCGCCACCGAACTCGTCAGGTCTATGAGTATCTCACCGCACTATTATTATGTTTGTTATTATTTCCTAGGAGTGCATTATTGTAGTACAAAACAATCGGTGGGTTGAGCCCACTGATTGAATCGTACTCGGCAAACAATGTTAAGCTAATGTTTACTTGTTTTCCGAATCAATATCAGTAAACATCGACTTACAGGTCAAACTATACAAAGCTTCCAGGAAAGAGAGTAAAAAGTACAGTCGCTTTTATTTTGTGTGAAAAACGTCAGCCTATATTTTTAAGGTCCTTTGATGAAGTACATACTGGTAATTATTCTATGTGTGTACGTATTATATATTTCGCAGGCCCTATTTTTACTCAGTTTAGATCTTGATTATTCTTCGTTTTCTTACATTGGGAGTTACGAGAAGCTACTTTTTTTGATATAAACCATTGTACCAACCATTTAGACAGTTTATGAAGCTATTTATAGAAGAATAATGTAGTATTTATATAGAGTAGTGAGAGCCTAGTGGACAAAGAACCGCCCCATTGACCAACTGGTCCTCGGTTTGAATCCCGGCATTATTGGTACTCCAATAATTTCGTATTTTCGGTGTATGTACATATTTGTAATTATGTAATAGTCACTTGCTCGGCGGTGAAGAAAAGGGAAACCCACGCGTCCAAGAAATTATATTTTGAATGACCTTACCTATGTAAGGTCAGGTTTGCCCTCTGGGTCGTGCAGTTCTAACGGCAGTCAATCCATCGCCAAATCCTTAGGCTTAGGTAGCTGACCCCACCAATTCTAATAGCTAAGAAGATGATGAATGCTCCTCTTCTACTACCTAGTAGTTATTTCAAAGCATTGACGTAAGTCACCTCAATTTTCACCGCTTTGTGCGATTTAACGACTAGCTAAATACCAAGATAAAGGCCAAAGCTATTAGGCAGTCAGAACTTACTCTAACATTATATGAGTCAACCTCGGTGGATGACGGCATCCAACCCTAGCTAGTTTGTACACGATATGCTTTGGCAGTAACTACCAATTTCGTGGAAGTTCAGTGAAAGGGCGATCGATATGGTTGAAGCAAGTTACCGTCTAGATACTATCTAAATATATATACATTGAGCTAGATGGAAAATTTAGGACGAAGAGATATACTCGTAGTATTCTATATAAGCCTCCTCTTCCTCTTCTTCGCGTTATCCCGTTTCCTAATCCATTAGGATTGGCGGGGTCCGCTACCTAAACGTAAAGATTTGGTGAAAACACTGATATTTATATGGAGCGGCTGCTGTCGTCATCCTCATCATTCCCGCAACCCAGATGGAAAATCATATCTTTCTTAGGTTAGACGCCACGTCTTTCGAAATAGATTTTTTTTTGGACGTGTGAGTTGATGATATATAACAATGTTTCCCAAACAAAGTGAGAAATGTGTACAAACATCCAAAATCAAGTAGCTATCGGCCAGGATTCGAACCGGGAGTAAGTTGGTTAACAGGCCGGTTCCTTATCCACTGGGCTATCACTGTGACACATGATCTGTGACACAGGTGTAAACCTACTTCAGACACCAGCTCCTCGCACATTATTGGACCGTATGGGATACGATCATGATAAACTGGTATGTACAATGATAAAATGTATGGTCTATATTATTGTGAGGTGAAATAAAGAACATTTATTATTATTAATATCAAACTGCTCACGATTGTATACTATAAAAGTATCCAATGTAATCCAAGATTCTTGAGCCTAGAATATACAATCTAGCCAATCACTGTAACTCTGTGTGTTTGAGTTACCACATCACTGGTGAGTGATCGTTGAGACCGATTAACCAGACCGAAGATACCTCAGATATAATGAGCTAAATTAGGATAATCCATGACCGTCTAAAAACTCTTAAAGCTCCTGTTATCGGGGTTTCAAGGAATTGCGACAGCTCTTTATTTCCCGCTTTTATAACGGGATTACACCAGTCGAGTTTGTGGTCATCTTATTCTTTAAAAAGTCTAAAAAAATCTTATTGAAGAATTACAGACATCATAAAGACAAGCATTTTGCAAGGGTTATCATAAACCATCTACCTCGGTGGCTTGATGACTATCAATAGCAATGGCTTTTGAAAACTACAAAAGTCTACAACCTCTGAAAAAATTGGTCTGTTTTGGAAACATTACAGCGATGTCAATTAGGCCACAGCTATATCAACGTATTGACACCGCAGTCAAATGACACTTTCTTGGATTTCTTTATAGTAATCCTTCTGGTGAGTGACGTCACGGATCAGCGCCTAGAGAGTTGTGTGGCGGACATGCCACCACGCGAGTCATACCTCTCATACTACCAGAGCTCATAAGCTATGGTAGCCACTTTACATCAGGTGAACCATATACTTGTTAGGCTCTCGACATTGTATTAAATGTAGGAGCTTCGTATGAATAATATTAATCACTTTTTCCCTTTATCAAATGATAATAAATTTAGAAGGATTTCCATGTACGTAAAGGAAGTAATCATAAAATAACACAAACATACGAGGTATTAAACATACTTTTGACCCACAAAGGAAATTTTTGAATGGGCAAATCCTTCGCAATCTGTGAGCTGGAATTGAAAGACTTTATATCCTTTTTAATCCCCGACCCTGGGATAATGTAGATAGGGCTCCGGTGGGCGAATTTTTATGTAAATCCTAACTCGGCCATCTTTGCGTGTCCCTGCTTATTACCAGGTCTCTAGAAAAATCATCTTTAGTATCGGTCTTAAACTGAAAATGTTCATGACAAAGTTTACTTCAGAATTATATTCGATGAATATTATTATATTATCTATAATGAAAAATTTCTTTACAAAAAAATATTTTCACAAAGGCAGATATTTTATTAATGATATTAATATTCATTTGTAAGAAAGCACACATGGGTCGACGCGCAGTGGATCGGTTCAGTTGTCGTTGGAGGGATGCAGTGGCGGAGGACCTACGTTTTTGACGAACTCGGTGGCTCAGCGGTTAATACCGCGACTTTGACACCAACGCTCGTGGGTTCGGTTCCCACACAGGACAAACATTTGTGTGCATGAACACGTTTGTTTGTTTTGGTCTGTGTGTTTTTAAGAGACCTAGGGCGCATCAAAGCACCCCGTCTAGGAATTACCTCCAGCTCACAGAAAACCGCAGTCTAATAACTTGAGAGTTGTTGTATTCCTGCGTGTGAGTGAGGTCGCCAGTAAGCTCCTAAGGAGTTGCTGTGTTAGCAGCAAAGGTGAGATCGCTTGTGATACATTAAGTATCGCGCTTCTGATACTTAATGTATCACAAGCGTTCTTAGGATATGGTAACCGCTTCATATTATGTGGACTGTATGTTTGTATGCTTCCCGACGTTGTATAAAAAATCCTACGCGAGCTTGTAGTCAGCGATTAGCGAGAGATCGCGCAGGATATTACAGTACTCAGGAATTCCTTAATGATAAGCTCTGATACATTTATTCTAGCATTTTCATTATAATTTGTGTTTTTTTCTATTTCAATAATTTTCATTTTGATTAGATTCTATTTGTTTGTATTGCTTAATAATATTTTGAATTTATAAGAAATAAGTTTATGGAATCAATTAAGTGTTTACCGAATTGTTGCATACCTTTTGGTAGAACATGGCTGAAACTCTAGTACCTAAAAGATTTTTCTTTTTTTACCACCATCTGTACCCATACTCGCAATAAACATATTTGTATATTTAGGATCGGGAGAAGGGAATCTCTCTCGTCACAGATTCACTTTGTGTCGCTGAACCAGCGTAGTACCTAAGTAAGTACAACTTGCGGCAGTTAGTATTATTGAAATCTTTGACTTTATATACTTAGTTTAGCGACAGAGTTTCGCTGGGTGTTTTTATCTACTTCTGGATAAAATCTCGTTTTTCAGGAAATACACATATATTGATGAACTTATAAAGCAAAATCTTATCCTATGTCCCGAATATAAAATTTAATACAAAGCGTTAGAGCCGTTTACGAGATGCACTAAATATATTTCTATATATGTACAATACTCTCTCGGTTATAATGATAAGATTTAGTTTATTCGTTGTTTGCTTATCGCGTTCACAATGATGATGTGATAAAGAGTTGATCTGAAGTAGAGTATCGGTACAAGAAAAAACATACACCATTGCTTCAGCGCATGTAAAAATAGTGCAGAATGAAAGAATGACGAAACAGATAAACATTGGGAATGTTGAGGCACGTAGGAGTCGCAGAAGGTATAGATTTGGAAACCGGTTAATAATACTAGGAAGAAGAAGAAGAATGACTAGCAAGCTACTCACTATTTTTGAAAAGTCTCAAACGCTCTTGAAAAGACACGACTCTAACGCTAATTATATAAAAATTGCAAACGTGAGCTAATTTAGTTATTTCTCTTCTATGACAAAATCTTATTCGCCTGAGTTTTTTGGCAGTATTTTTATCAGTGCTCACCTAGTCATGAACTGCACGGTAGGGAAAAAAATTGTGACGATTCCAAACAAATGTAGCCAATTTTACGGAATAAAAAGATTTTGACTTTGACTAAATGCTCATCATCATTGTCATTTCAGTCGAAGGACATCCACTGCTCAACATAGACGTCTCCTTTAGATTTCCACGACAATCGGTCCTGCGCCGCTTGCATCGCAGTAACACGCATCGTGATTGAGCAGACCTTCAAGGGCTCTGCAATTCCACAATGAACTTCCTAACAAATGTACCACAAACACGACCAACCCTGCGACTATCTAGGTCGCCATCTCTGCAAATAGACTAGAGTTTCCATTGCAAAATTATGCTAAGTCGAGGCGAAACTGCGAGTAAACGATTGGTTACGCCCAAAACTCTCAGATTGGTAAATCCGCCGCTTTGTCAAATGCATTGCATGTTTATTTAGACTTTTGTTTCTGAAATCTCAATTGTTTTTATAAACAAGCAATTTCCTTTCAACGGATTTACTTACTCCGTTACGATCTGGCCCTACAGCTACAGCCAAGTTACCTTTCTGATATAGGACAGTAAAATTACCTATTTGAAGAGAGATAGGACGTATCAAAGCAGCCAAATTGGATATCTTCTTGATGTTGTCGTGTTGGAATCGATCCCACAATCGTTGGTGTCAAAGTAACTAGTTAGTTGATACCAACTCTTAAACAACGTTAAAAGTAAGTTACTAACCACTGCGCCATATTGCATTGCTATTTTATTTTATTATATTTTCTTATAGAAACAAAGTGTTCAGTTTTATTATATTAGTATAGGCATATATATATATATATATATGTCACTAGTCCTGATGATTTTTATTCATAAGCCGGTATTGACAAAATACTGTATAGAGAGGTATGGCACACAAAGCAGCCCGTCTGCGAAAGTCACAGTAAACTGCAACCAAATAACTACTCCTTGAAGTATTGTGTTCCTACGCGTGAGTGAAATCACCAGTAGGCTCCTAAGGAGTTGCTGTGCTGTCAACAGAGGTGGCATTGTGCGAGTGATATTGAATATATTGCAAGTGTTCATAGGCTACCGTATTACATCAGGTGGGTTGTATGCCTCCATACGTCCTATAAAAAACACTCCCTATGTATGTACAGAATACATTTTACAAATGAGTAAACATAATGTACTAGCTTTCAATTTAATCCCTTGTGCGCCGTATATATGGGTAATAATAATTTGATGTGTGTTTGATACTTTGTTATAATAAGAAATAATAAAATTAATAGATCCAGACGTTACTTTGCAAAAGTCAAATTTTCATGCAATTGGAACTAATCTGCATTATGTGCTTCCGCCACCAATTAGTTCATACGAACTAGCGCCGGCCGGCACCCACTTACTACCGTTAGTAGCTGCAACATGCCCTACGCATGACCCTACGCAGACACTACGAAGGATTTGCCACTTGTAACATGTTATTGTAGCATGTAACGACTAATGCCTACAGCGCCTGACGATGCCTGAAAGATGGAGAGGTGAATCACGTGTCGCAGCGACGACCAGGGCGGTCATGGCAGCAACGGTGGCGTGTGCATACGGTTTCTGCTCCAGATGGCGGGCAATCGCGAGGACGACCGCAGCAGCCGAGGTAGAGACTACCGGAGCAGCCATGGCAGCCATTTTGCATCTACTAACAGTAGTGGGTGGGTGCAAAGCAGGATAGATCAAACTAATAGAAAAAGTCAAATTAAATTTGTTTCGAGGAAAGAAAAATTCGATTTTGGGCAAAAATCGACATGAATATATGTCGTATAACCGAGGTACCGCGGACCGAGCGACGCGTGATATGTAAACTAAAAACTAATTATGATTTCATACTAAGTATAATATAAGCAATGAGTCAACGGAAATAGAACAATGGTGCTGTTATATTTATCTACTTCTATACAATGGCAATCAGAAAAGTTTAGCTTAGAACAATGTAATCAATACAATGTGATGTACGTACTTGTTATGTAACCGCAAATCTTCCTAAAGCATTATTATTTATACACTATGGCCTCAAACAAGCGTAGAACCTGATATTAAGCAGATACCAAAGTCTGTGGATATTACATCATTATATGCATTTTTTTTCTGCTTTGCTGATCCTGTAAAGACCTTTTCACGCCCATTTCCAAATATCTATTGTTGTTGTATTGAAAGAACCTCAGCAGAGAGATCAACCATAATGACTTTGGTTTCGCATAGTAAGCAAACATTGTGTATATAGGGTGAGAGAATGAATTTCAACGATGGAGAGTGTTGTTAAAGAACGAAACAGTGGGCGTTATTTCGAAGGGCTTCGGCGATCGAGAGTCAAGGTGAGGCATTGGCTGTAAGCCTAGATATGGCAAAGGCGTTCGATAAGGTCGGGCATCGGGGTCATCTATCGAAGTTGCCATCCTGCGTGCTGCCCGAGGGTTTGTGCAAATCGGTTGCCAGCTTCTTATCCAGCAGATGCATCAAAGCCGTGATAGACGGTAGTTGCTCCGATAGCATGGATATCAATGCTGGCGTCCCACAGGACTGTGTATTGTCCCCAACGCTGTTTCTGCTGGATATTAATGACATGTTGTCAATTGAAAACATTCATTGTTATGCGGACGATAGCTGTGGAGACACTTATTACACAGACCGTGCTAGCACCCCTAGTTAGGAAAGCCGCGTTAGTTATCTGAAATAGAGTGTGCTTTGAGTAAAGTATCCGACTGAGGGAGGTTGAAACTTGGTTCAATTAACCCCTACCAAGACACAGGTCTGCGCATTCACCGCTAGAATCGCTCAGCTCGCCGACGGCTAGGAGTTCACCCTCATACACTGGAACCGCAATGGTCGCGCACTGTGCGGTTCCAGAGAAGTTTTCTACCAAAGTTGTGGAATGAGCTCCCTGCCGAGATTTTTCCCAAGGGACTACAGTATGGGGTTCTTCAAGAGAGGCGTGAAGAGGTTCTTACAGGGTCGGCAACGCAAGAGTGACACCTCTGGTGTTGCAAATTTCCATAGCCCAAATAACAACTCCCTAGAGGGTTGTTGTGTTCCTGCGTGTGAGTGAGGTCACCAGTAAGCTCCTAAGGAGTTGCTGTGTAAGCAGCAGAGGATACATCGCGCAAGTGATATATGTTACAAGCGTTAATAGGCAACGGTAACTGCTTTACATCAGGTAGACCGTATGCTTGTATGCCTCCCGTGGTATAAAAAAAAAAACAGGATAAACATTTGTGTGTATGAATGTCTGTTTGTCTTGGTCTGGGTATTTTTAGGAGAGGTTAGGGCTATCAAAGCACCCTTTTGGGAAAATACCTCCATCTCACAGAAAACCGCAGCCAAACGTACCAGTAAGTTCCTATGGAGTTGCCAGCAAAAGTGGCAAAACGCGAGTGATACTTAATGTATTGCGAGTGTTTGTAGGCAATGGTAACCGCTTTACATCAGGTGGGCTGTATGCTTGTATGCCTCCCAATATTGTATAAAAAAAACAACCTTTTGGTGAGTGACGGGTACCCTTATGCGCGCTCAAGTGGTTAATTAGTTCGTTGTACAATCTGTAGAACGCACAAAGGAAGGTAAAGTCTCTTGTTAAACTTAAAGGCTCAATCCGCTCAATACCGTGCATAAAATTATCGTCGACATTTCTCGACATAAAAGTATTTGCCACTTGCGTTTAACGAAGCTCATTCCTCTCCTTTCTCTGTTCATGTCAAACAGCGTAAATGATAAGCTCTCCATTGAGCGATAACACTGGTAATGTATGTAGTATCAAGTATCCTTTGTACTACACCACATTAAGTTTACGCTTTCTTCGCAGTGTAACACGATCGGATGCATGTGTCGGCGCACGCATACAAAATGTACAAGTGCAAGGTTTTCGCGGTACAAACTGGTTCTTTCATATAAGGCCTTACACGGAATATATGGCTGGGGGAGCTACGGAACATTTTTGTATACGTACTTGAGGCGCTTTAAAAATAGTTGTAGCACATTCTTTGCGAATGTTTACTATGAATTTGCGACCTCGATCACCCTATCGATTCAAATCGATTTCTTTTATTTCGAATATTGCACTTAAGTTTAAATACGTAATAATTTCCACGTTATTCGGTAGGCCCACTGACTAGGGTTTACGGTTAGTTGCCACATATCTGCCCCCTACTTTCTATTGGAATACAATTTGAAGCAGTTTCAGAATTTTACACATTGCTTTACGTCTATTGAAGTGAAATATCCCAGTCGATTTGTAATCGTAATGACTAAGTGAGTGAGCAGTTTGATAAAGAATAATTGAAAGTTTGCATTCTAGTGGGAGATGATCACATTATATTCGATCAACGCAAAATGAAAGTGCGTTAAAAATGTTTTCTCTAGAAGACCGTAAAATTGTACAGCGCTACCGTGGTTTGAGTTATACATTCTGTTTCTTTTCATTTTAGGGTAAGTTATTGTTATGTCCTAAAACTCGAAATTGGAATTTACTTGATATGTTTTTTTTCAAGCGGAATTTTGCCATTAGCCAGTGAGAGGAGGGTTAGTTTTGTTTTTAAGAGGATAGTTGTTTGTGTTTGTCCCTCTGCGTGCGTGTGTGTACACACACAAGCGTTGGCATACAATAGAAAGTCTTTGGAAGTTGTCGATAGACAAAATACATTCACACATAGTTCTTTAAAGACAGAACAGTCGTTACAAAACCTAAACTGAGTCACTTTAGTCCCTTTTATGCTATATACCTACATAAAAAGTTTCTAACTAATTACCCCCACAATCAGTAACTAATAACAGACTGTCGCGAAAGGGCATATATCACAAATACACATTACGAACACGAATGTAGTGTCAAAAACAACTTGCAATACTATACTCAAAAATAAAAAGCAAGTTATAAATGTTCCTTTGAGTATTTTTGAATATTTAGTGTGTTGTAAAACGCCATGTTTTTTTTCCAGTTATGCTTAACATACGAGACAATATGTTATGTCGTGGAAATGTTTCTTTATGTAAATTATACTAAAACAACTCAGCTCTAGAAGACAAATGGACTACGGTTTTTTTTAATAAGCGCCTACGACTATATGGCAGTAAAACGAAAAAGTTTTATTATTGCGCAGTGTGCCTATGCAAACACTTAATGAGCAAAACCTTAGGCGTCAGTAATAAAAATATGTACGTAGTTAATTTTCTTATGAAATCAACTTTTTAACGTTCCTTTTATGAACGTTTTATGAATGTGTTATTTATCTTTGATAAACGACATGCGCTTCCGTAAGTCTAATATTTATGTGTCATTGAATAGATCGTAATTCTTAACCGATGTTAATAATTCTTTTAACCTGCTTGCCCCAAAAAAGAAGCGTAATATTTTCACAGTTCACCTATATATGTTTGGAAGTTGGTAACGTCATTATAAACACTATACGTCGGATTACGTATTATTTTCATACGACGTCGGAAGGCATACAATCATACCGCCCGCCTGATGTAAAGCGTTTACCATAGCCAATGAACGCTTGCAATACAGTAAGTATCACTCGCGGGATACTACCTCTGCTGCTAACCTAACAATTTCTTAGGAGTTTATCGATGATCTCTCTCATACACTGGAACACAACAACCCTCTACGTAGTTGCAGTTTTCTATAATGTGGAGATGGTATTTCTCCAGACAGGCTGCTTTAATGTGCTCTACCTCTCTTAAAAAGTACCTACTCGTCATTGTGCAAACTGCAGAAAACAAATTACCTTCTAAACGAGTAGGGTATCAAAATAATGGATTTTGAAAAGTGGTCTCAAAATTATGCAAATTTTATGTCTATTAATAGGATATAATGTAATGAATTAACTTTTTCTCTTAATACTTTATTCATTAACTAAAAGTATCTTCATCTTATCTTAATGGCAAACTAGTTTAAAGGCCACCCGTGAAGTAGTAACTGTAGTCTAAGAACACCAGGGACCAGTTCTGAAGTAGAGGCAATTCCCCAGTAAGGCTGCTTATTAAATGTCGCCGTGCTTTTCTTATATTCTAGAAAATTAAATGATTGATGTGATACGGTTACAGCAGTCCATAAATGTATACAATACTGGTAATTTTGTCACCTCTCTAATGCAGTAGCACTTTAGGAACTTTCCGATAACCTCACCTCTGAATGTTGTTATTTGGTTGTTATAAAGTAGAGGTACTTCTCCTGTTGAATGTCTCATATTATTCTACCTTACCTCTCTTGTAACACGGCAAATATTCTAACTATAACTTGACAATATTAAGCTATAGCTCATGTGAATAATAACAATTTAAAGAGAGGTAGGGCACATAAAAGCAGCCAATCTGGGTAAGCACCTCCTCACAGATAACCGCACCCAAATAACCTCTCTCTCTCTCTAAGACCCTGAGAGGGTTTTTGTGTTTCTGCGTGTGAGTTAGGTCGCCAGTCCAACATTAACCATCCATCTCCTAAGGAGTTGCTCTGTTAGCAGCAGAGATGGCATCGCGAAAGTGCTACTTAATATATTGTAAGCGTTCATAGGCTACGGCAACCATTTTACGTCAGGTTGGTCATATGTTTGTATGCCTCCCAACGTTTTATAAAAAAATGTAACATAGGTCATTATTTTTTTTTATTGTGAAACAGCATGACTAGTAAACATACGTATTCTATCGATATAGAAGAAAATGCAGTCAATCAAATAGTTTTGTTTGTCTGTTTATCAGTTTGTGTATGAATCAAACAAAAAATTGTAGTTTGAAGAAATTTGCACAGTGATAGCTTACATGCCACATGAAAATATAGCCTATTTTTAATCCCGGAAATAAATTCAACTTTTTGCATCACATCAACCCTTACTCATCCCACTGCAGAGATACGGGTCTACCTTCAACCGAAGGGGTTTAGAGCATACTCCACCACGCTGCTCAAATGAGGATTGGCGGAGGCCAGTGTTTTCATGCCGCCCGACGGCCACTTAGCTTAACGACTGTCATCTATCGACAACAGCCGGGACCGAGGGCTTAACGTGCCCTCCGAAACACGGAGACACTCGAAATAGGTAAACCCATCCATAGACAGGTTGCGGTCGACGTTGCTTAACCTGCGTGTTTGGTTAGAATGACACGCGCAACGACGAAATCTAACTTTCTGCATAAAAACCAAAATACGCGGTAGAACCCGCGCCTTATTATTTATAAACCTATTTTTCCGCTTCACTCCTAAGTCCATGATATTGAGAACCTATATAGACTTTGCCTTGACTGTGCGACTTGGTTCTCTAATCTCCTCACTGCGGTGCTGCCGACGGTGTCCTAATATCAATGCATGTACATACAACGACAGAGCATGCTCTACCCGTGGATCTTAATATCGAAGTAGTAAAAATGAGAGTTGCATGGTTTTGTATAGGCTAACCTGTCGTCATGGGTACATATGCAGCAAAACTAGACTGCATATGGAAGACTCGCTAAGGTTTCACGTCTGAATATTCAAATATTGCAGGAGAAAATTCTTGGAACGCAATTTTACACGAGAGGAGTGTCTCCTGAATTTCATATTGACATTATATATTATGCTTATACACTTTAGAGGCACATATACAAGGATTATTGGAATAGTAGAAAATTGTGGCTTTAAAATATTATATACTAGCGACCCGCCCGGCTTCGCATGGGTAGTAGAGCATATTATGCCTACTAATGTATTTTAGTTGATAAGGATTAATGCTTATTATTATTAATGGTTCTCTCTGCCTACTCCGCAAGGAATTTATAGATAGATAAATAGGATTAATGCTGTATATCCGTATCCAATTAAAGATCTCAGGCGGCTTGACTTTTTCCGACATTTTCTACAATTATTATCATATTTCAACGGATTTACACAAAACCTTGACAAACTATACACCTAAACCTTCCTCAAGAATCACTCTGTCTATTGGTGAAAAACGCATGAACATTTGATTAGTAATTTTTGAGTTTATCGCGAACAGACAGACAGACGCGGCTGGGGCTTTGTTTTATAATTTGTAGTAATGATGTCTAAAATATTTAGTAAACTTTGTTGACACTCTGTTTATGTAATCTCGGGTGGCTTAAAAGCATACAAATCGCTTGATTTCAATTTCGCGAATGCAACCGATCGCGAGTTGCTAGCCTCATTACTTACATCTCGTCAAGAGTTTGGGGGTGACTTTTTTCACTTACAAAAATACAGCAACTACATTCAGCAGCGGTGATTTAGAGGTGTACAAAATACCTACAATGACGTAGCTAGCGGTGCTTCCTCATCCAGGTGGTATTGACGAGCTCGGTGGCTCAGTCGTGAATGACGTGACTTTGACACCAACGCTAGTGGGTTCGAACCCCGCACAAGACACATTTGTGTGCATGAACATGACTGTTGGTCTCGATCTGGATGTTTTAAGAGAAGTAGAGCGCATCAAAGCAGCCCGTTTGAGGAAGTACCTCCACCTCACAGAAAACCGCAGCCAAATAATAATTCCATAGAGGGTTGTTGTGTTGCTGTGTAAGTGAGGTCACCAGTAAGCTCCCAAGGAGTTTCTGTGTAAGCAGCAGGGGAGGCATTGCGCGAGTGATACTTAGTATATTAGCGTTAATAGGCTACGGTAACTGCTTTACATCAGGTGGGCTGTATGCTTGCATGGCTTCCGACGTAGTATAAAACCAAAAAAAAGGTAGATCTTGACATTATCTATGCGTACCTTATTTTTTTTATACTACGACGGGAGGCATACAATGCCACTACTGCTGCTTACACAGCAACTCCTTGTGAGCTTACTGGTGACCTCACTCACATGCAGGAACACAACAACCCTCTAGGGAGTTGTTATTTGGCTGCGGTTTTCTGTTCCTCTCTGCTCTATCCTGCTCTAACGTAAAGGTTACAAGTTGCTCGTCAGCAGTTCAACTTGCAGATCAACTTGTACCTCCTTACTTATATATTTCTTTGTCTTCTACATTTTGTACATGTATCACGGTTCCAAAAGCATCATACTCCCACAAATTTTCAATGAATTGAAATGATTGTTCGTTGCCATTTTGTTGGTCACTGCTAACCTGATATGTTCATTTTGTACAATATCGATAGGCATACAAGCACACAGCCTACCTGATATAAAGCGATTACCATAGCCTATGAACAACTTGTAGTACCTACATTATTTATCACTTTTGCCGCTATCACTGCAACTCTTTACAAGCTTACTGATGACCCCACTCACACGCAGGGACACAATAACCCTCCAGAGAGTTGTTATTTGGCTGTGGTATTCTGTGAGGTAAAGATAGATGACTAAGTCGCGTTGCGGGGTCGAACTGTAATACGTAACTTATGTCTTTAAAATATTTTTTTAATAGATGGGGCATAGGCAAAGAATATATTTAGACTAGATCGGGATAGTATACGTACCCAAGAAACTGGACCAAGCTTCCTATATAACAGATATTACAGAAAACAGTATTATAGTACGTAGTCTGCACACATCTTTACCGACGACAAACATTGAATAGGAAAAACTTTTATAGCGCTACAAAACAATGTGTTTCTCTTTATGGCGATACGAACATGACAATTTTCAAATCTTCGTTTTATTTCGATGTTATGGCTTGTTCTCATTTTTAGCACTGACCATAAAAAAGCATCGTAAAATTTTCATCTATTAAAAATCTATAAATATTCAAACACAAAATACCATTAAGGAAGGCGCAGGTGATTATTATACGCATTTTTCTTTATATCGAATATTTGACCCATAATTATATGTAAATGATGCATAATTAAGATTGGTATTGTACCAACTTATAGAGTTAAGTGCACATTTTTTACAAACCAGACGAGATATGGCTAAACTAGATTTTTTTTAATTTTTTACACAACGACACACATACAAGCATACGGCCCAACTGATGTAAAGTGGTTACCGTATCAACGCTCGCAATACAGGAAGTATCGTTCGTGCGTTGCCACCCCCGCAGCACAACATCTCTTTAGGAGCTTACAGGGAATCTCACTTACTTGCTGGAACACATTTATCCCCACGGGTGTTTTTTTTTGCTTTGATTTTCTGTGAAATGGAAATTCTTCCCCTGAAAGGCCGCTTTAATACCCTCTTTTAAAAACAGCCAGAGCAAGGCAAATAGACATGTATGCACACAAATGTTTGTCCTGTGTGGGAATCACACCCACGAACCATGGCTAACCACTCCTCCGCCAAGCTCGTCAAATTAATTTAATATCATTATTTTACATTATCCCTAGAGCGTTTACTACATACCTATATATAGCAATTTCTTCCCTGTCTCACGAGTGGAAGATGTGATTTGACCCAACTTAACAAGTGACCTTTAGGCGAAACTTTCCCACGAAGAAAGGTTTAACTGTGTAGGACTATCAGTAGAGGCCGCTAATGTCCGCCATTGTACTTTGTAGGGACATCGCTGCAATAATCCGATAATGTTGAAGTTATCAACCACCACATTATATGGGACTTGCCGTAATAGGTATTATTATAATAACTAGACAAACAAATTCATTTGATTAGAGACACATTGGTATAACTTTAGATTTTTATAAAGAATGAAAAATAACAAAGTTACAAAAACCGTGAAGACTTATATGTTGTTACAAATTTTTAATATCACCCTAATTATTTGATAATATTAATTAATAATATGAAGATATTATTACATCTTTTTTTTCATCTATCATATTTATTTATCGTTATCGTAAATAGATAATAAAAAAGATAATAATTCTTTATTTGCCATTGGACCCTCGCGGGCACTTAGACATGTCTTACATTTTTTGAAATATTTGTATTTTATTTAATTCTCTTATTTTACGTTTTTCCTTTTTTTTTAATCTACTAGCTTAGTTAATAAAATAAATATCATAACATACGCTTGCAATACAACGAGTATCCCTCGCGTGTTGATACTCCAGCAGGCTGCTAGCAAGCAAACGCTCTATAGTGCACTGAAGAACCATATTTACGTTTTTTTGAAACATATCTTGTATTTATTATCTATGACAAGTAACCAAAATTTTAATTATTGCTTATTGTGGCCACTTATAGCAATAACCATAAGTATGACTAATTCTACATAAATAATAAAAACAGAATATGTCTCTTCATTTTATATAACTCATTAAAATCATTCTACTGCATAATCTGTTTTAAAATATGGAATAAGGTGGAATCCGCAATAATTTACAGACCATACAATTGTGCTTATAAAATAGAATCCAGCCATCAGCAATAAATGTAATTCGATATTGAGGCCACCCGGGTGGAACACTGGCATTCCTTTACAAGAATCACCCATTTCGTTGTACAAGACATTATTGAAATAATATTATTTGATAGAAGATATTGTTGAGGCTTTCCCGCGTTCATGTTTAAGAAAGTCCAATTTATTTCATTTACTTTTCTCTTTTAGCAGGCAGGACTTGTTGTTACTTACATCCAGAATTTTTGTTAGCGGTTCAATGTGTACAAATGTAACTGTATGTGAGTAAATATACATATCTACATATATGAACAGGTGACCTTTAATGCTTATATAAAACTAATTATAAGTATATCTTCTACTAGATGTTTCTATTAAGGTTGTACACTTCAATTTAATCGTTAAATGAGCAGTGAAATCCTAGTAGATAACGAAACAGCCTATATTAATACGATCCCAGTCGGTTATGACTGTAGGCCGATTATACTAAAAATCTGCAACTGCACTGCAGCGCGGCGTGTGGTAAAATGCGTACATTTTGACGTACGACGAAAGGTCAAACTGTACGCATTTTGACACACGCCGCTCTGCAGTGCAGTTGCAGTTTTTTAGTAGAATCGGCCTACTGGTCCCTGGTTCGAACCCTGGCATGTGCCACTAAATTCGTGTTTTCGGATTTATGTACATATTTGAAAACCCGCACGACCAAAAAATTATATTTCGAAATACTCGTGTGACCTAATCTAGGAAAGATCTGGTGTTACCTATGGGTTAAGATCTGAAGGCAGTCGCTCTATGAAAATCAATATTTTCGCCATAACCGCAGGCTTAGGTAGCGGACCTCGCCAATTCTAATAAATTAGGCAACAGCGTAAGATTTTTACTGGACAATAATATATTTCTATACAAGAAATGTCACATTGTCACATTTAATTTTAATTATTTTTTCTGTAAGCACTAAAGGTCACGCATTCAAATTTCATAATTTACCGCGAAGTTGAGCTATTTTTTAAACCACTCAGTTGGATATAAAGAACTAAACTTAAAATTAAATTAGCTTATAAATTTGGAGTCCGTTACTTTATTACTAATTATATTATCCAACAATAGACACGTGTGGATGTTGTTGATTCTAATCTGTATAGCTATTCAATCTTTATGGCATTTTAAACGATTATACGATTTTAAATAGATTTGAACGTTGTATGTAACTGGTTTAAAACGTTTTGCTCCCCGCTGTTAGCCCGTTGCAGGATTGATATACCTCGGGGTCGTTAAATGTATTAGATAGCTTAATACATCGCCTGTAAACGATCCAATTTAAATGGAAATCACCGCTTAAAATTAAGTGTTCCAACCATATACACGTTAAAGCATAAAACATAACGGGGAGGGTGATAATATTAGGAATCAAGTAATTTTATTACACCAATTTTATCAATATAGGAGCTGGTCTGCCCACGCTTCCTCTCGTCTGGTTGACGCTTGTTATTTATTTAATGGTGGGACCTGTAACAAGATTATTAATGTACACCCAAAATATACTTGATCAAAATGCCGTTAATATGTAATACCGAACACCCATAAAGGAATGAACTTAGGGTATTACATTTGTATATTGGTGATATGATTCAAATGCTGTATATAGATAAGCTAATCAGACCATCATCTGTTCCATTTATCTCTGTAAGTCGTCATTAAGTTATCCACTTCCTATTTATACATCTCTATGTATCTATAACTTCACGGCAAGTCCCTCACGGTTGTCAGAGAGGACCGAGCACCACTTTATATATATCTCACTCGTTTCTTTAACAATTACAGTTCTTTTCATTCGCACTCGCCGATTCCTAGTGCTCCTGATAACCACTATTATCTCTTCCCTGATCGTCCTTTTCATCTGCATCCATTAACTCTTTGAACTTTAACCCGCAAAATTTACGAGTAAAATTCAAAGTCATTCTTTCATTCGTTATCATTTATATCTAAGACATACGATTTCCTTTAATATTTTGATTAATGAACAAAAAGTTAAAAAAAATTAAAACGTGTAACCTCTCGTCGAGTATTAAGGATAGTCATGTCATAAGAGAGAACGCCTAAGTATCAAACCAGATATTCAGTTTCTATTCTGGTGACCTTTAGACCTTAGGGCAAGGCTCTGCATGTCTGCCGCCACTCCTCAAATCAAACATACATGACTTTTATTACGAATTACCTCCGATGCTAACAATAATAATTATGATGCTTCCGTTAGACACAAATATATTGAAGATTTTTACCAATTATCAACAATTTACAACGTTGTTATGTAATCTGTTCGTACTGAAATGTTAAATACGAGTAGCAGTGTAATAAGGTAATTTAATTTTGGCGATAATTTTGTCATATTAGGAGGTAGAAAATAAACCTATGGAGACCCAATGACACGATTTCGAATAGTAAAAAATCTCAACGCTACGATTCGGGGAGTAAAGTAGAAAGCACTGGTCTTATTGGTTAGTCCATCAAGGATCAACGACGCGTCAATTATCTCAGTTGTCAATGTCAATAGGATGCAATTGCTGAGATATTTAGGCGCTAAAACACTACGTTAAGTGAGGGGGAGAGGGGCATTCATGGGATGTCAGTGAATATCTACTATCTATCTATAACTTTACGCCGCAAGGGTAGATAGAGAAATCGAGCGCCATATCACTCGGTCCTTACATATCCCTTGATTTTACGCCACAAAGGATTTGACGATAAGTATAGATAGAATCTATCTAATAGATAGATACCTGATAGATAGACTTGTTTTGATAGTTCGTTGCAACATTGTGATGTATGTGTCTCACAATCACTTTTAGAGACAAAGCACGTGACGCAGCCCGCTAATTAACAAACGAGACTCTCGCAATTAAAGCACCTTCACCTCACACAAGACACCAGGCAAATAACATTATATATATAGTTAATAGATTCAGACGTCATTTTGGAAAAGTCAAATTTACAGGCAAAAAGCAAATCAAATTACAATTCAATTAGAAAAAAAAAATCAAGCTTTCAAAGGCTACAGTAGCCATTTCACATCAAGTTGACCATATATACTTGCATGCCTTTGGACGTTACATAAAAAGCGATAATAACGTATACACTTCAGACGTAGAGTATATTCTACGACCTGAGAGTATTTATAAAAGCTGAATACATGTCTCAAATGAATACACAATCATAAATCAATATTAACGCATTGACATTAACACCATTTTTCATATTGCGGTAACGGCCAAGGCTTATAAAGTGAGTCCGTTACACTTGATATGATGTTGACTATACTCGTATATAGGTGCCTAATGTAATATATATATATACAGAAAATGTATGCAAAAGTACGTATTTATATATTTCAATAACCGGCGAGCGTGCATGAAAAGAGCTATGATGTGTAAGAAGCGAGTGAAGTGTGTAAGGACCGCGTCTTATGGCGCTCGGTTCTCTCTGCCTACCCCGCAAGGGACCTGGCGTGAAGATATACATATATATTTCAACGAGCCCGGTGGTGGAGTGGTTAGCAATGGCGACTTTAACACCAAGGCGCGTGGGTTCGATTTTGTTTATACCACTAAGGCGGAAAACAAGCATACGGCCTGCCTGATGGTAAACAGTCACCGTAGCCTGTGGACATTTGCAACACCAGGGGTGTCACCAATGCGTTGCCGACCCTAAAACATTTGTGTGAACATGTCTATTTGTCTTGGTCAGGGTGTTTTAAGAGAGATAGCACGTATCTTGCTAAGCTTCACCCCCAGAAAACCGCAGCCAAATAACAACTCCATGGCCGGTTGTTCTGTTCCTACGAGTGAGTGAGGTTGTCAACAAGCTCATACAGAGTTGCCGTGTAAACAACAGGTGTGGCAGCAACAACCCGCGACCGATACTCCCTATATTGCAAGCGATCCTAGTCTACGGTAGCCACTTAACATCAGGCGATGGAAGGATAGCTTTTAAAGGAGGAAGTGCGCTTCAAGGCAGCCGGACTGGGAAACTAACTGTAGCTGACAAAAAACCGCAGACAAATGACAGCTCCCTGGAGGATTGTCATGTTTCTGCGAGTTACCTCCGATGCTAACAATAATAATTATGAGGCTTCCGTTAGATACAAATATATTGAAGATTTTTACCAATTATCAACAATTTACAACGTTGTTATGTAATCTGTTCGTACTGAAATGTTAAATAGCAGTATAATATGGTAATTTAATTTTGGCGATAATTTTGTCATATTAGGAGGTAGAAAATAAACCTATGAAGACCCAATGACACGATTTCGAATAGTAAAAAATCTCAACCCTACGATTCGGGGAGTAAAGTAGAAAGCGCTGGTCTTATTGGTTAGTCCAATCAAGGATCAACGACGCGTCAATTATCTCAGTTGTCAATGTCAATAGGTTGCAATTGCTGAGATATTTAGGCGCTAAAACACTACGTTTTGAAGAGTGTGGGGGAGAGGAGCATTCATGGGATGTCAGTGAATATCTACTATCTATCTATAACTTTACGCCGCAAGTGTAGCCAGAGAGAATCGAGCGCCATATCACCCCTTTACATCAGGTGAGCTATGTTCTTGCAAGTTTTCATATGCCACGGTAACCACATTACATCAGATGAGCAATATACTATGTGCGCCTCTCGACATTGTATAAAAAAAGTCGACAAGTGTGAAAGAAAAGTCGTTCCCCCTAACATGGTGTATACGAAAAATTTGTAATAATTTTCGGGACAACCTACATAACCTTGATCCCAAGATGTGATCTATCACACTTATACGTGATGTTTGCTCCCGTCAAAACTTATTAAGGTTAAAAGGTTTTCCAGGCTATGTTTTAATCAAAAGTATTTCAAGAGTGTGTACTGTAAGGTTCCGTACAGAGAGATGTGACAGGGTCTCTGTAAAACGGGAACCCTGTTCCTGTCGCTACACTGTCTGCTCGATATACTCCATAAGTTCCATAACACACTACCTCGTAAACGAATTAAGTTGTCGCTGTCGTCGTCTGAAATTTTGGTGAATTTCAATTAAAATTCTCCGAAAATGTATTCATACGGAAACTCGTAAAAGTATTAAAACGACATTATTGTCGAGGCCGGAAATGAGGAAATTACTGATCAAGTAAATAGTTGTTTAATATTCATACCGCGTCCGAGGAATTCTATAATATCTGTCAGAAAAATGCCATTTCACCAAAGCTAATGCTATTCTCAAAATAAATATGCACGGAAATAAAGAAAAATGTGAATGAAAAGATATAAAAAGTATTTAAAATTAAAGGTTATGCTTCACATGTGAAGGTAATTGAAAAGTTATTACTCGTTCTAAGTTAGTAACCATAAATTAGTAATAGTGAGTAAATTTTTAAATAAAAAGAAACGCAGAAACTAGTAATTCTGATTTAAATAAAAAAAGCTCCTGCAAATCGTTTTACAGACGTCGCACGCCCCTGGCATTTTGCAAGTCCATTAGCCATGGTAATTGCTAACCATCGGATGGACCGTGTGCTTGTCATCTAAATACTATAAAACAGCATTTATTTTCTTAACATAGCGAAGGCGAAGAAGTGTAGTCGACACTTGACTAGTTTTCAGTTCTTATTTCTGTAACAAAACATCACAACGCTGACCTGCAACTTCACAATGCAAATCCCCGCCACTTCTAATAATAAGAATGTATTACGAGTACCCATTAAAAACCTATCAACCATAAATCAAACATTATGTAATAAGGATTTTGTATGCAAAAATATGGAAATGCCAATAACGTAGCCTTAACCAGCTAGCGAGAAAGCCTGAAAATAATAAATCATAGATCGACTGGTTTACACGTAAGGCTGATAGATAGTCTAGATAGTCTGTGACTGACCTATAGTGTATCTTGATATTACTATAAATGAACACATTCCATATTATATTTGTCGCTTGCAATCGCAGCCCGCTTTTACTCGATTGTTGTTATTTTATATCTTGAAGTTAAAAAAAAATAATGACTTCTCCGCGGAGGGCATGTCCAGCCGTGTCGGTCCCAGCTGTTGTCGACAGATGACAATGAAAAGTCAGTGGCAGCGGCGGCGGCGGCGGGCGGCTTGAAAACACTGGCATTCGCTAATCCGTAGTTGAGTAGCGTGGTGCAGTATCCTCTAAACCCCTTTGGTTGAAGGGAGACCTGTAGTGGGATAAGTTAGGGTTGGTGTTGTAACCATAATAACCTATTCATTTCGCAGTATTTCATATGCTTATATACCGTCCTATGAAAGTCTAGGTCAGGGTTTCCCAACCTTTCTTTTGTTGCGCCTCCCTGGACTATCAATGATATTTTCACACCCCCTTTTTAATCTTTTCATCACATAAAAATTCTTTTGGTAATTGGGAGATATTTACAAAAAATGGGTTTCTGGTCATGTGCCATATAAGAGACTCTGAATTAATATCCTAATAGTATCGGCGAAATTCGTCTTCCAGCGATTGCAAATGAGTTTCTATGTCAGCTTAGCTTAGCTTAGCTTAGCAGCTTTTTTAATTGCTTTGAATAGTCGAGGAAAAAATATACCCCCTCCCCCTTTGATATCTCCCCACGTCTCCCTAGGGGGGCTTGCCCCCCTGGTTGGGAACTCCTGGTCTAGGTAAGCTAAGTGAATTTTACAAACATCAAATCTTTTACATTTTTTTTATACTAGCTCAGCATAGTGGCTGCACTTCACCTGATGGAAAGCGAAAAGAGAAGCCTAAATCGCAGCGGCAACTGACAAAAGACTACAGTATCCTATCTGTTGAGTCTTCTAGTAAAAATTAAAATAAAGAATAAATAGAGGAAAACCCATGAATTTGTGGAAGTCGCTAATTTTGTTACGCAATCCTCATTATTTCAAACTATACTCCATTTTATTGTTCTTCTATTGCGAGACAGAAAGAGATAGTTAATTACCAAGTGTTACGTTTTTCATGAAATCGAAAGAGATAGAATGAGCTGTCCAAAGAGTAATAATAAAATAGACAGAGTAGTAGTAGAGTAATAGTAGTAGTAGAGTAGAGCTTGACAGTCTAAGAGCATGCTCTAGGTTAGAATTAAAACTAAAATATTTATTTAACAACTCGTACCAGATACGGTCTGTGCATGACGCTCCAAAATGGTGTTTTCAATGTGACAAACAACAACTGACTCTTCTCTCACGCACTCAGTCTTTAATTACGGCACTTAAGCTCCTTAATTAAGCCTCCTGCCGTTATTCATGTATTCTCTCCTTTAGATTCGCCGACATTTTAAGTAAAATTTAATTAAAAGTCTGAAAGCGCGTGTTTGGGTTCATCGACAGTTAAAAGATTACATACAATACAGTAATAAGGTTTTACGAACAAAAGCAAATGTATATATTAAAATTAAACTATGACAACAATATGCGACATGCGTTATCTCCGTTCAAACATATTGTGATTGTGAAATATATACCTCTTCTGTTCCTACGTTTTTACCTATAGTTTGTTAAATTCCATGTAATGCATACTACGTTATCCAATATGATCATTATAAGTGTTCGGAAGCTAAAGATATATTATGTTATAAACAGGCTAGTTTTAAAGGATGGAGTGAGTGAATATGAAAACTCAATTCTGATAAAATTAATTAGCCAAAATTGTTGTTAACCTTTTCTTACGAATTAACGAAGCGACCTCTTGTTACAAGAGCTTAGCTTTAGCCTCGCTTAAGATGATAAGGTAGCATATGAATGTACGCAATACAAGGATGATCAATAACAAGATTATATGTACAACGATAGAGTATCGCTTGTATCAGGAACTTCGCTCTGCGTTTAGCTCAGGAATCGCATGCAGCATAATATTACTTGTATTGCAAGTGATTCTAGGCTACCATAAGCGCTTGACCTCGGGCTAGCCATTTGTGCCATTCGACGTAGTATATTTATTATATTTTGCTGTAATACGCATCTCATTTAGCAGAGCCTCGTTTGTTAGTTGGCATAGCACCACGTGCAAGGAGGTTTGCCATCCACAATAAAAACAATAGCGAGCCAGTTACACACCCGTATAAATAGGTACATATGAAGTAAGTGATGATGTGAGTGCCCACCAAATTCAAATTGTTTATCGTAACCTACGAACGCTTGCAATACATTAAGTATCACTCGCGCGATACCATCTCCTGCGAACGTAGCAACTATTTAGGAGTTTACTGGTGCACTCATTAACACGCTGGAACACAACACTCTCCAAGCAGTTGTTATTTGGCTGCGGTTTTGTGCGGTGTTTGTACTTCCCCAGACGAACTGCTTCGATGCGCCCTACTTCTCTTAATTATTAATCAATTGATGGAAGCGATGCAAGTGATGGTTTAAATGGATAGATTTATTAAATACCTACAAGGAATCTCGAAACCTTCTACGGTACATGGTTCGCCAATGCATCTTGGAAGTATTACCTGCAATAAAAAGAAAGCTTTATTAGTCCAGTTACACCAATCATCGAGAACGTAATGCTGCAGTTAGAGCAGACTGTTTGGCGTGGCGGGCATTCCAGCTAATTCTATATGAGTCGCATAACAACGGCCACTGAGCCGCATGCGAAATTAGACGCAGAGTCGTTACCCACCATCGACACATAAAATTATTTCGAGAACGTTCACACATGTTCCTGCATACAACTTTACACGTTATAAACTTCGCTTTCGTGCGATTGCAACGCAATTAGTGCGAATGCATCGCTTTACAACTTCGCCCGGCTTTATTGCTGCAACCTGCAGTGCAGTCGCTATCGACGGTGATAAATCGCACAAATGCGTGCGCTTCGCAAAAACATTAAGCCATTTGTCGTATCCAATTACAAATATTTAATGACATTTTTTTATGAGTTATATTATTCGGAAGAGCGGACGACGTATCGTTCCGAATCGTTTGACGCAAGTCGGCGTCGGCACTCTGAAGATCGAACTGCGCGAAAAAAGTCCACGACGCGATACGAACGCCCGTGAATTTGTAAAGAAACAACAAGAGAACGCTGCGACTGGCAGGGAACGGGTTTCGTTCGTGAGAATGCACGCTAATGTATGCCGCATACGAAACACAATGTTCACGCAGCGCCGCACCCTCCGCCCGCCAGTGACTTATGTGCCTTTACATGTGTCACAGCCGGCTGCGATTTATTAACCGATCGGTAATACGTTTAATTTTCCACTTACCAAAAACAATAAGTTGAAAACTATTCGAAAAACATATACACTATGAAGCCACTGTGGAAATCGAGACAGCTGCATGCGCGGCATGTCGCGTGTAATAAGAGCTCGCTTCGTTAGAGCCACAGATTTTAAATAAAACTCTTCGCAACGGGAACAAAAAGAAAACACTTCTGCGGCGCGGAGTATACACTTGACCTAAGTAATAAAGCCATAGGCGACGTAGCGGAACTCGCCAAACCGCCCCTTGTAAAAAAATGTTATAAGAATTAGTTCGGCTTGACACGATTTATTGAGTTGCGGCTTTTCCCCACGAGCACCCTTTCCGACTGCACCGACGTTTTATTTCAATTGTCTCTGCGGGTGGATTGCCCTATTTCGAGAGTGCATTCGCGAACAATTTTCGCCCAATCAAATCTAGTGCACTTTTGAATAGTGCGGCAACAAATAAAACAAAACGTCGCAGTGTCGTATTGAAAAATAACCAAATAGAAAATTGTTGTGGATAAATGCTATCGAGCTAGACTTATCTCGTCACTCGTGTTCGTAAAGCTGATTAATGATGATTGGACGTACAGTATCCGTCTGTTCATCTCCCCGCCCGAAAATTCCACAGAGATGGTGTGGAGTGCATGTTATTTTAGCTATTCGCTAAGTAGTTTCTTGGCAGCATAAACTTATACCAATAAGTTAGTAGTAGAATAAGTGCTTCAATAGAAGATCATTCATGAAAAATTTGTAGCCTTTATCATACTATGTATGTGTTAGTATACTTTTATGGAGTCGATTAGGTGTATACAATTAAGATTTTACCGTCTTAGGTGCCGTCTTAGTAGGTTAGATGATTCAGTCCAATTTTTCTGATTCCAAATATGGCACTTTGTTTTAAACGATTGGTAATTCACCCGATGCCTTAATTTTCGGCATCATCAAAATTTCATCTGAATTCTTTTAATCTCTGGTGGCCTAATGTAATATACGCACGTTCGTATCCGTATATCGATAGATTTTAATACGTCATCAGCAGTCGATGAGACGTGTATCAAACGGTCTCCTGACTGACTGACATCACTAGTGTTTCACCAGTGTAAATATAACTCAGTGCTTGATGATTTATTCCGTATGGATTTGTTTTCTTTTTTATACTACGTCGGGAGGCATACAAGCGTACGGCCTACCTGATGTAAAGCGGGTACCGTTGCCTATTAACGCTTGCGATATATTAGGTATCACTCGCGCGATGCCTCCTCTGCTGCTTACACAGCAACTCCTTGGGAGCTTACTGGTGACCTCACCCACACGCGGAAATACAACAACCCTCTAGGGAGTTGTTATTTGGCTGCGGTTTTCTGTGAGGTGGAGGTACTTCCCCAGACCGCTGCTTTGATGCGCCCTACCTCTCTTAGTATATTGTTTATATACCTACTACATCTGGAGACATACAAGCATACGGCTCACCTGATGTAAAGCGGTTACCGTAGCTTCTGAATCACTCGCGTGATGCCTCTGCTGCTAACACAGCAACAGGTGGCGTCACTCATAAGCAGGAACACATCCACCTTTCAGGGAGTTGTTATTTGGCTGGTGTTTTCTGTGAGGCGGAGATACTTCCCCAGACGGGCTGCTTTGATGCACCCTACCTCTCTCAAAAGCACCTAGACCAAGAGAGACAGACATGTTCATGCACTTGTGTGATGGATGTCTGTGTGGGAATCGAACCCACGAGCGTTGGTTTCAAAGTAGCTTTGCTAACCACTGCGTCTGTCGAAAAGATCTATCTTAATAGAAGTAAGAAAGTCCCATCTAATGAACATTGGTAGGTGAAAAAAAAACCTCAAGTTTCCACTGACTAAATGAGGCTCTGACATCGGATGTTGAGACAAAGTCAACCTAGCTTAATAAAAGATAATCATATTACAGAGGGCTGCCCGTTGATTGAGCTAAATTAGTCCTGATTGAGTATCAGGTTACACATGCCAGTCGTCGCGATTTTCTGCTTTGTTGCCTCTTTGGCCGCTCCAGACAAGATGGCGGCACATCGTGTTAAAAATAAACATGAACTTGTATGGAATGTATGCTTAATTGTAAGATTTACCAATGTACAGCGACATGTATGAATAAAATGTAAGCACGTTATTTAAAAACAAGTAAGTTCAAGCAACACACTTACTGTACATACTAGTGAAGATTACTTAATTTTTTTTTGTATTTCGATAAGGTTTCGCTCTTTAAGTTAATCTAAGTATATAAAAATGCGATAGTAACATAAAAAAATACTTTTTATCAGAAATAATCATGATTTTTTCGTTTTTCTTTAGTAACTCAGAGATGTTCTTAAATTATTCTTTTTTTATACTACATCGGGAGGCATACAAGCATATGGTCCACCTGATGTAAAGCGGGTACCGTTGCCTATTAACACTTGCGATATACTAAGTGTCACTCGCGCGATGCCACCTCTGCTTACACAGCTCTGCTGCTTACTGGTGACCTCACTCACACTCAGGAACACAACAACCCTCTAGGGATTTGTTATTTGGCTGCGGTTTTCTGTGGGGTAGAGGTACTTCCCCAGATGGGCTTGGTTTTAATGCGCCCTACCTCTCTTAAAACATCCAGACCAAGACAAACAGATATGTTCATGCACACAAATGTTTGCCTTGTGTGGGAATCAAACTCACGAGCATTGGTGTCAAAGTCGCGTCATTCACAACTGAGCCACCGAGCTCGTCAAAAACTACTTCAAACGAGCAATTTATATTTATATTTACTAGTGGTAGTGGTAGTGGTATATGCTTTGTACAAAAGTCGCCTGCGTGGGTACCTCCGTCTCACCTATTTCTACCGCCAAGCAGCTATATTTATATAGCTGTATTCCGGTTTGAAGGGAGAGATATGACAGAGAAATTACTGGGTACTGTGATGAAACATCCTTATGTCACAAGATTGGTAGCGCGCGAGTAACATCCCAATGGTGTTGCGAGCGTCAATAGGCTACGGTGACCGCTTACCATCTGATGAGGGCTGCATGCTTGTTTGGCAATCTAGTTGTATAAAAAATATATATATTTATATGTGTGCCACGCAAATGGCTCTAACAATTCGAATCACATTTTGCCTGTATAGAATATATGTACTAACATATAATATAATATTTATGTCTTACATGGAAAACTGAGATTTAACACAAAAAACATATGGCACTTTTTATAATAATCATATAAATATACCTATTTATTAGGTATATGTATGTAACTGTCGGATATTGGTATTTGTTTTTACTGACTTCTATATTTCAAGAAAAAAAATTACTATTAATATTTCTCATTTTAAGTTAAGAAGAACTTTGAAAACATATCTTTCATCATGATTTGAGTCACGACATATGATCTGCTAGTTTATGTCGTAACAATTAGTAAGCTGCTATTACTACACACTAAATAGTTTAAATTTAAATAAACAAATGCGGCAATAATTTGATTTCCAAGTCAATCTAATCCCAATTCATAGACTATTTTTACCTTAAGGACTTTAAATTAAAAAAATCTTTTACCAGAATATTTGAATTCTGAAAAATAGTACACAAATGCCTAAATTGAATGACAACAACGAAATCAATTTGTAGCTTCAACCTTATTTAAATCATCCAGTGTAAATCACTGACACTACGTCATCAGAAATCGCGATCAAAGCAGAGACATAACAGTATATTAACCTAGATCACTTAGGTCTTTTTTGATATAATTACCAACGCTCGCGTTAGTAGGGTAGTAAGTTTTCAAGACTGCAAACAATGAGCAGCCCGCTGCACTGCACATAAAGTATGGCAAGACATGAAACGTCTATTTTGACAGCCAACTTCCCTTAAAATCGGTATCGCACATTTGTTTTTTGTTCTATACAACGCCTGGAAGCAAACAAGCGTACGACCCACCTTTTGTAAAGCGGTTACCGTAGGTTATGATCACTTGCAATACAAGAAGTATTGCTCGCGTGCTGCTAACCGCTAACACACCAACTCCTTAGGGGCTTATTGGTAATGACTCTCACTCGCATGAACAAAACGAACCTCCAGCAAGTTGTTTTTGGTTGCTGTGAGGTGGTAGTACAATTAAGCTGCTATGATGTGTCCTATCCATGACAGAAATAACTTATGGAGAGCTGATGAGACGTTATTACGTAGTAACTCAATTCACCGTAGAACCCACAGCTAATAATGGCTAATTCTCGTATGAACATCGCGGCACTTATTGGCTAAATGGCTAAAATATTCCCCATTAATCAGTCTCGAATCGCTGAGATATTTAGGCGCTAAAACACTATGTTTACTTTATGTGACCGCGGAGTGCCCTCATGCGCTGTCAAGTGGTTTATTGGATTGCCATTCTACCCCTCTTAATATGTGTCAGTGCAACCGTGCTGAAAGTTTCTTTGAAGTTATTCTACTGTTAATAGATGTTTGCTGTGCCGCCGCCGTGCGGTCAGCGATCGATACAATCGGCTGACGCCATTATTTACCCCCAAAAGGCAACTAATTAAAAGGGAACAATTGATCTTTATCAGCGGTTTGAACAAATTCATTAACCTTTACTTCTAGATACAAAATAATTACCTATGGTTGATGAGGCACTGTGGTGTTGTCGCAAGGTCTGCTAGTTTGGTACAGTGACAGCGTACCGTCAGCTATGACATAGGAACATTTGACACCTTAGTCGTCTAAAAAATTACACGTAAGAACTATGGACGTTTAACATGCAAATGTAATTTTGCCGGAGAAATTAAGATATATTAAAGTTTTTAAGAGCGTTTGAGAATACCGATATATTCTATCTCTTGTTAACTGAATACTTTAGATAGAGAGCTTTTATTTAAATTACACAAATGGAAATTATAAATAAAGTAAGCTACAGTACAAGCTTACTTAACATATGATTTCCATTTAAGTTACACTCTATGCATATTAATGTAATATTAATAAGTTGATGTTAATAAAAATATTAAGAAACTATTCGTTTAATATAAAATCGGAAAGTTGGAAATCTAAATTATTTTATTACCTATGTTCTAAAATTGAATATACACAGATTTAGAGACGAATCGTAATGCGTACTTATTATTACATATATGCTCTTATAGAATAATAAGTACGTGTAACAGTGTAAGCAATTAAATAATGTACATTTACCAAAATAATTACTGAAGTTCATGTACTATGAAATCGTACTTTACTACGAAAAGATAAACTGGATTGATGGAGAAACTTAACATTGAAAAGCTGTCGTCACTATACATTGACATATGTCGCCATTAGTTTACCATCTACAAATAAGTTTGTAATCGTAAAAGATATATTTTTTGTGATGTAACTACAAAATTACGATAATTTTTTTTTTCTTATACTACATGACATTGCTTCTTGCCAAATTTCATGATTCTAGGTAACGGGAAGAACCCTATTGGTTTTGATTCACTTGAGTATTCGGTATGAATTTCAGCTTGATACCTCCACGCGTTTCTAAGGTGCTTGGCAAACGGACAATGATAGGATAGGATAAGAAATTTTTCTTTCCGTTTTTTTTAATGAACTGATAAGTTCAAATTATACACAAATTGTGTCAACAAAAACATTGAGATTTTCAGTTGGATTGTTTTGAGACTGTATTTTGCAAGGCAAAGGGGCCTCTACCAATGCACAATGGAGCGGTGAGATGCAGTAGGCTGAGCCCTTTCGGTTACAGTAGGTACTCTTCCCAGTAGTGGGAAGAATAATGGGTTAATATTAGCTGTGATACGTAAGACATTTCATCGGTTTCTAGATGAGACGATAATGGTTACTCCGACAAATGAAGGGCATTCGAAAATTATGTAATGTTGAGCATGAAATCTAATTTACCTAACGCAATCCTGTTGGCTAGATTTATATATTTACGCTAGAGCGAGTTAATATAGATAGCAATTGCTTTACCAAGTTATGTTTTATGCGTATTATTTTATGGCATTTCATAACATATTATGATCATTAGCGTTATGTATATATTTATTATATTATGAGCCAACATCTTTAGTCATTTACTATATAGAGCAGTGATAGCCCAGTGGTTAAAAAGCCGGCCTATTGAACAACTGGCCCATGGTTCCTCTAAACCACTAAATTCGTGTTTTCGGATTATTTACATATATTTGTATATTTTATTTCAACCTCAGCAGTGAAAGAAAACATTATGGGGAAACCTGCAGTTCCAAGAAATTATATTTTGTTTTCCCTCTGGGTTGTAGAGGTCTGACGGTAATCGCTTTAAGTAAAAATCAGTATATTCGCCAAATCCTTACGCTTAGGTAGCGGACCCCGCCAATCGTAATGGATTAGGAAACTGAATAACGCTGAGTAGAAGAAGAGCCAACAACTAGAACTCTTGAGAAAAATACATTACCTTTTATATGAATAGTAAAAATTTAAGTCGCATAATAAAATTTCACTATGCTATAATTACGGATATATTAATACTTGCTAGTATTTATATACCTATGACTGAAACACGTTTATTACCACACATGTCATCACTTAACCTCCTTGCTTGTGTATGGTGGTGGGGTGGACTTATGTAGATACAGTCTGCATATATCACTGGAAACAATCTTGTATAAAAGGTACAGAGTACTTCCCTAGTTACCTGACCTCACGTTAACATCTTCATTTACATAAATTCTAGGTCACCGCTTCGACATTGTTTGCAGTCAGGCTTTGAGACGTCAGTCTCTGACGGGTGCAGGCAGATCTGTATTGTAAATGGGGGTTATCTAATTTTTGTATTGGGGAGGGAGTATGCTATATCCGGGTGTGGCTGAATGCTTTATCTTTAAATAATTTGAATTGTAAAATTATATGAAAAGCAATTTAATAAACCAAGTAGGCAACACCATAAACCCAGTCGCTTCAAGCGGTGGAAGACAACAGCTGTTAAGAATCGATTTGTAATTAAGGGCGTACATTCAACCCTCTTTACCACTGAGCCTATTCAGATCAGTCATTAAGAATCCTTGGCCACTGATGAATAATGTTTTCTCCAGTCTTGTTATTTTAAGTAAGATGATTGAAGAAGTTGTACATTACAGTTATTCATTGTCGTTATTATCGGTTTCTTCATATTTTTTTTATAAAACGTCGAGAGGCAGGCATATAAGCATACGCCCCGCCGTATTATATGAACACTTATAATACATTAAGTATCACTCGCACGATACCATCTCTGCTGCTAACACAGCAACTCCTTAGGAGCTTACTGATGACCTCGCTCACACGCAGGAACACAACAACCTTATAGGGATAATAGGAAGTTGTTATTTGACTGCGGTTTTCTGTGAGGTGGAGGTACTTCCCCAGGCAGGATGCTTTCCTACCTCTCTTAAAAAATATATTTAATAGATAAATCTCGTCCTTATATATGTTACTTCAAACCGCATTCCACAGAAGGGGACCCGCGTCACAGCTGTTGGATTTTTATGGATAAATAATAAAGCATAAAATAAAAAAAATATCCTCTAGAACTGCACAATATGCGACCATTGTCGTTATTCTATGTGATCCACTACTGAGCGATGGCGAGCCAGTCACTGTCTTTGCTTTGGATGTAGTTCTGCTTCGCTGTGTTGAGTATGAAGTTTCTTTTACGCCAGGTTAACCTTCTCCTCCAACCAGGTTACGTATTAACAATTGTTTTGATGTGCATAGCTTTTAATGAAGACATATCCTATCTCAACAAAAGCATAAATATAAAAAAGTTAATTTCGATAAAAAGGACATTCAGGGCAGTCAGTGTCATCGAAAAAAGAGTTGAGATTAGCGGGTGCCAAACTCCATAGCTGCTGCATCCTTTAGTCATATACAACTTTCTGCAATTAATTTAAAAAGCAATTTATTAGGAACCTTCTTTGATATCAAATTTCAAACTTGGCAAGTTTTAATTGTCAATAAAACAAATTAAAAATTTTGTCATTAAATTCGTTGAGAATTCGATCATTTAATTAAAAATATCTAACTACATAGTCAAATCATGCGGCATGATACAGTATTCATTTATAATTGGATGAGCCAAATGTTGTTCACTTACATGCAGCTTCTTATTCGAAATGTGCTTTAAGCATATAATTTATTACCAATATTTTGTTATGAACACGTGTCAGCGATGTGTCAGTAATGACAGTATTCAGTAAAATAAATGCACAATAACATATATCCCGGCTAATGTTGTATTAGATGTCGATAAATTACGGCGGATTATTATTTTAATCTACTTATAAATTTCGATAAAATCCAATATTAAGCCTCATAAGACTTGCATTAACATGTACGAGTGTATATTTGATGATAATACACTTTAGTATTCTCATAAGTAACATTTTATAATGTCGTTATGTGACAATAGATTTAAATAATTATTGATAAATTACCAACATTAATAGGGATTAAGTAAATTACGAATAATTGATTATTATTATCACTATTGTAAGTACGGAACTAGCCGCGATTTAGTTTTCTATTTTCGCGATATTTTGATGCCATTACAGACACCACGGTCATGGGATGTCTGGATTATTTCGGAAAAACAATAGTTATATGAACAATCAATTTCAATTCGTAATTTACTTAATCCCTATTAATGTCGGTAATTTATCCACAATTATTTAAGTCTATTGTCACATAACGACATTATAAAATGTTACTTTTACCTACGATACGCTGGATTGGAGATACAGATATGCAATTTCATAGAAAAACAAAGCATAGTTTTGTATTTTATGACAAAAACTACGTTAACGGACATGCCTGTTACCATAGGAAAAACAATGTCTAGAATTCTTGACTATTTACACATTCGGCGATCAATACGGTTGTTTACCATCCTACACGATATGTAAGTGGAAGTACGGAATCTATTTTAATCAACTTTTGGAAAACAAAATGTTTATCTGGTCGACATGTACGTTTCTAATGTCATTTGAACAAACGTTAGTTTCTGGCCGAATAATTTCCCGAGAGGCTACATCAGCCGTACTTCGCACGACGTTTACCATCAGGCAGGCCGTACATTTGTTTCAGTTGTTTATAAATAATTAGTAGTAGTATAGCAGTATTTGTAGGCTTATTCAGTACTATAGTATAGTATTGTTGTGCACCAAATGATCTTCGGCGATAATAATTATTGAATATTTAAGGATAACATGTAGGTACTCGTGTATAGGAATTACCACGTTTTCAACTTTTGTTTTTCTATTGACACAAATTTCTTTTTTATTGATAACACTAAAGCTCGTCTACAATTAATAAAGTAAACGACAAAAGAGGAAAAGAGTTAACAGAGAAAGAGTCACCGATCTGTTTTGTCTATGCCTATTTACGAGTATGTATAGAAGCCATTATTTATAATTTGCTAATTATAGTTGAGACTATTGCGATTCTAGACGAGCTCTCGTCGCATACCAGTCTGAGATTAACAAACCAGATTTATCTATCTGTCTCGCTGCAGCTCTGATAGATGAAAACGGGCTATGCTTGACGTATTTATTAATGCATTGTCAAATGACGAAATATATTGTCTAAGATAGCGGCCGAGACAAAAAGAAAACTGTTCAAAGGTAAGTAGGGTACGTATCTATTAGAGATTTGTAATGCTTTTTTCTCTTTTACTTTTTGGTTTGCAATGCGCTGTAAAAGAAAAAAAGTCTTTTTTAACAGCTATAGCATCTTTTTATAGATATGATAGATGAAGGCGGATGACAAAGATTAAAAAAATACATAGGTATTACAGATCGCACGGCGCTGGTGTAAACTCTCATTTCAGTAATAAAAATAATAAATATTGTCGATAATCTCTTCTGAAATAAGCTTCTAATATGCTTTCTTTAGAATGCAAAATCTTAATACATTAACAACATTTTCCGATTATTATCTATATATATATATTAATCCCGAACTCATCCTGAAGCAGCAGTTGTGATTTGGGGTCAGTCGTAAGTTGTCAGTGACCTCCGGGTGATATCATTGGACTCCGCTAAGCCTCAGTAATATGGTGAAGTACCTTTTAAACCCCTCAATGGAAAAGAGACCTGTGTACAGCAATGAGATAAGTACAGGTTGACGTGATTGCATGTAACATTAATGGGCATTGGAAAGATTGTTAATTCCCCTTTTAAAACATGACTAGAATCTTTACATAAATCCTAGACTGACTATTAAATGTAGGACATTAAGCAGTTTAATATTAGCAAGCCTCGTAAAGCGCCGTTTAGTGCACAGTTAGGGTTTAGTAAATGTTTATGACATCTCCTAACATAATTGTACCGCTATTTCAATTTACAGGAGTGATTCACAAAAGGCCATGCCCACGCATAAACATGACAATTGGATTCCTGTACATTTCATAAATATACAGGAATACAAATGTTTTGTTTGAATATTCTAGGTATAGCTAGAAGCGAGAGAGGTATCTGAGGACCGAGTTATGTGGTAATTAAAAAGCTTATATTGTATCGATACGCCGAACTTCGAGCGCGTAGTCTAGAGTGGTATTAGTTACGATAAGTAGAGGGGCTTACTTATAAAAAGGTATCAAACATGCAAACATACGTAGTTACTTTTACATTTACAATTTGGTGTGGATGTGACCTATATGATGATAGACGAGCCCGGTGGTGAGTGGCTAGCAATGTTACGGTAACATCAAGTCTCGTGAGTTCTATTTCCACACAGGTCAAATATTTGTGTGTATGAACACAAGTTTGTCTGTTTATCTTGATTTTTGTTATACAATCTCGGGAGGCACAAAAGCATACAGCCTACCTGATGTAAAGCGGTGACTGTTTTACAATACCTTAAGTATTACTCGCATGATTCCATCCCTGGTGCTAAGACAGCAACTCGTTAGCAGCTTACTGGCGACCTCACTCACAGGAAAACAACAACCCTCAAGGAAGTTGTTATTTAGCTGCGTTTTTCTGGGTGCATCAAATTAGCCTGACTCACCTCCATCTCACAGAAAACCGCAGCCAAATAATAACTCACCGGAGCTTGCATGGAGTTTTCTTGCGATTGCCAGTAAGCTGTGAAGCAGATGTAGCAGTAATGTATGAACGCTGCAATACAAGCAGTTTCTCTCGGGCGTTTTCACCCCACTGCTAACACAACAACTCCTCAAGAGCACTGGAAAACTCGTTCGCTCTAATTGACTTCGCACTTGAATCAAGAACCGTCAGAAGCTCAGACACCTAGATGCCTGTACTAAGTAATATTAAACATTAGAGACGGGCGCGCACTAACTTGTTATTTGAACTATATGATATTTATGAAACGTTCACGACTTTTTCTGCAACTAACAATTTAAATCAACAACAATTTAACACCTACATTTCTCTAAAAAATATACTTACTCTGTATGCAGTTATTTTTATTTGTGCCACAGTCGTTCTGCAGTAAAACTGTTGATTATAGCGCACTATACTCGGTCCGTGCACGAATCCCAGCACTAACACACTTTACTAATTAATACTCTACAAAGTAACATAAAATAGCATTGTATAAACTTGATATTTTAAAAGAGTATCTACTAGTATTTTCCCAACGAGTATTTTGTTTGAGTTATTCTTTACAATCTGCATACCTTCTTTTTCTTCTTAGCGTTACCCCTTTTCCTAATCCATTAGGACAGGCGGGGTCCGCTACCTAAGCCTAAGGATTTGTCGAAGATACTGATTTTTACATGGAGCGACTGCCGTCAGACCTACACAACCCAGAGGGAAAACCAGATCTATCTTAGGTAAGGTCACATGTCTTTCGAAATATAATTCCTTGAACATGCGGGTTTCCGTGTAGCAAGTGATAATTACAAATATGTACATAAGTCCGAACACACGAATTTAGTGGTACATGCCAGGATTCAAACCGGCGACCAGTTGCTCAATAGACCCGATCTATAACCACTGGGCTATGACTATTCAAACTCTCTTTACAATCTGCATACCTCTCTGCTGCAATCAATATCCGTTAATTAAAAAATTAAAAAATCAATACTACAATGCTGTTATGAAGTTAAAGGCATATTAGATCTCTACAGAGTAAGTAGAAAACATTTAATATATATGTGTGTATTGTGTTAATTGGTGCAACACCTCTGTACAAAACGGTTACAGTCCTGAAATTCAGATATGTAAAATAACAGACAGAGACAAAGAATTACAGACAAAAATATAGACATACACTTACTATCGTGTGATATAAGTGTGGATCAAAGTCAACAACTTATTTTTTTTAATAAGATTGTTTAAAGTCAACTCTAATTTTTAAATTTCATGTATTCAATATGTACAGCTAAATATATGTCAAACTTGACACTTTGATATTTATACCGATCTTATGTCGCACGAAATAAGAATTACAAATGCACTTTGAGTGATTTCCTCTTAGCTGTACTTCTCTACCATAATTCAAAGTATACGACTAAATACGTACAACCGACAATATTTTATTTCTACATGCATCTATACATTAGATGCTTTAGTACATAAAATTACTTGTGCCTTGGTGGTTCTTTGTAGGCAATATCGAATCAGATCCGTGCACTCATGGTTCTGTATTTTACACCGAAATTGACAGATGTAACTACATACAATTTGTTACGACAGAATAAAAACAAAAAATAAAGTTTCTCGTCATCTGTATTTTAATTTTATGGTGTTTACTCGTTATGGGATCTGCCAAAAGCAATCATTTTGCAAAAATCGTAAATCACCTAAATTTGTATTAAATAAAGAGTTATGTAGAACTAGGACAGACGGACGAAATATTAGGGTTCTGTTCGGTACATAATTCTAAAAATGTAGAAACATCTGTGTAGATTCTATATTTTAGAGATAACTCTAAAAATTCAAACGATGCTAACTCGAATCGTAACAACCACGTTTACTGGCAGTAACTGTTTACTACTTGCCATGATTATAGGACGCTAAATACAGTGAGTACTTGTAAACTAGTGAATAAATATTGCTTACGCCTCTCACGCGATCCTTTGCGTATACTCGGCCAAACGATTTGTATAAACGCTTCTAATTATGGGTAATATAGATAAACATACGAGTATACAATGCGTCTTCTTCTCTGAAGAGACTGATTGTATGGACAAGGAGATTTTTATTTTGTTTTTGAAGTTAAGACTTCATAAAATCGCAATGGTCTTCGCCTCTTTTTCGAATTCAACCGATGCATGTGAAAGTTAAGAGCGGGAGAATCTCTTGCACTAGCTGTTGGATATGTTAGAACCTACGAAGCTTTAGTTCTTAACGTCTATAAACTGGCTTAGTGGCAGAAACAGAATCCCACACGCAGACATGCCGAGAAAAGCCCGCTGTTGAGGTGTTTATTTATTGCCCAAAATATAGAAAGAATAATCGGCACATTTCTTTTTATCGATAATTGAATGACTACATACCTTTCTGACTCACTCCTTAGTTTACTCCAAGCTCAGTTTTTTATGACCTAATTTTACCGTTGACGTAGAAATCGTTATTCAATTGGAGACCAAACCCAAAGCCGTAAAACGAAACACTGTTCCATACATTGTTGTATGAAGGCAATGAACTTTTATTGCACAGTACACATTTAACGATTTAAGAGAAGTAGATTTCAGATTTCCCACAGTACAAGTTGTTATTATTCATGAATGCATTTACCTCCTTTCATAGTATTTATATATACATAAAGTCTTTATATATATATATATATATATTACCTAACTGACCAGTTAATCAGGCACAAAACAAATATAAATTACCAACAGTTAAAAATGTTACCTACATAGAGCAAATTTCGCGCATTGTCTTCAAACATACATATATATATATATATCATAGCGAGGATCACCGGTGTGGTTTGTTTTTGGTTTCAGTGACGGCTAATGGCTAAATTTCAACGACTGTAGTAATTTTCTAGACTCTTTTTAGACTGTAGTGATTCAGATTTCGAAAAGGGATCTTAAGCTCTGGCTTTTCGAGATTTTCACTTCTCCTCCCTATCACCCTAAGACTTCGCAGACCCAAAAAGCTAGAAGTTCCGCTAAGTGCAATGTCGCTAAGGACACTAGAGGCTTAGATTTTGTTGCCACAAGTTACCTGAGGATTCTGATACTAGAGCTTTTATTTTACATAGCTAATTATAAGATAGCCATAATACTCTATCCTTTGGTTTGAAATTTGAAAATTTTGGCAATATTCATTGACTGCTGTAAACGATTTCAATTTTACGGGAGCAACAATTGCAGTTTAAGTATAAAACTGTTTGTGACAATTGATTTAACAGCATATTAAAACTTTTATTTATCACTATTATATTTTGTTTCACATGCCCCTCGCAGTGTCGGTCGTCTTCTACAATCGATTTACAAAATGATAAGCGGTCGTTAAAATGACAGGTGTCTTAAACACTCGCTGGGTGCCAGTCATTACCGACAATTTAAAATGGTTGAAATGCTGATAATATGGCATGTAGTAGTGTTTTACGACACAAAGAAATCCAAGAATGTTGTGTAAGCGCAGGATTACTTGCGAAGGAAAATGTAAGGTATATTTCATACTTAGCCACCAGAACGAAAACACATGTTAAAGCGTTTGTCTAAATAAAATGTCAATTGTGTCAATTCGCTAGTGTACACAGAATTATACATGATTCAATTCAGGGAGTTAGCTGCCTTTATGTACGAAACCAGTACAGTAAAGGATATTAGGTATTTATGCACTTTTCAACTTCATTTCAGGTACATATGGTTCAAAGTGTATACCTATCGAAAGCAAAGTAACACACCTATAAATATTATAATCGTTCATAAATACAAAACCTATATGTATCATTTAGAAAGTTTTCGTACTCTTTTTGTATCCAATAAAATATTATAAATTATTTACAAATTAATAAAACATACAATAAGTCGTCAACTTAACATGGGGCTTTCAGACAACATTGAGGTGGAGACACTGTTGATTGTTTAGAATAATTAAACTACATGGGGAAATATGCTGAAAAATAGTAAAGTTCTACACCCAAGTCTTGAAGCAATATTTAAAGGCCGTGAAAACCTATTTCTGCAAAGTTGTAACTTCATTATATTTATATGGGACCTATTAGACCATTTAGATGTATTTTTTCGCTTTAAAATATCTTTGTTCTTAATAATACTTTATGTAAGTATATAAATTTACATATTTTGTAAATTACATTCTAGAAACCGGCGAGCGTGCATGAAAAGAGCAATGAATGTTAAAGAAGCGAGTGAGGTATATAAGGATCCAGTCGCGTGGCGCTCGGTTCTCTCTGCCTACCCCGTAAGGGATTTGGCGTGAAGTTATAGATAGATAGATATGTTTTAAAGCGAGGTAGAATAAGTAAAGTAAAACTACTCAGAACTTATGTGTACAGTCGCATCACACATCACTAAGCTATTCATATAATATTATTCAAGTCTTACTATGTGCTCTATTACTAGAAACAAAATGCTAATATGACGTGAGTTGAATAATATGATATTGTAATTAATATGAGTCACGAGCCATGATGTGTGTATTCAGATTTGATCGTTTTAAACGGGCATTCAAGCGCTGATATTGTGTAAAACTAAAGGTAATTACATACTCCTCTTCTTCATTCCAGCCTTATACCCATTATTTAGTGTCAGCGCTCCTAATCACATGATTAGAATTGATAAAGAAAAATACGTTAAAAATATGCTTTAAAAGAAATCCCCTTAAGAATTATACAAATACAGATACTGAAGTACATCTAAATTATGATTATTTATCTTTTTAAAATCACGGAGGATAATAATCGCAGTCATTTAGTAGGTATGTTATAAATTATTAAAATTCTTTATATTTATATTCTATATTTAAAATTTTACTACTATATATATTCTATATTAAAAATTTTACTACATTTTTAAACTATTGATGACAATGAAGTAGTTCTTAGGACTTCTTCCCGCGCTTTTGACGAGTGACATTGTTTTTACAATTCAGTATAAAATTAGTTTTGTGTGACAATTTCGATAGTATTTTGTAACATAAGTGCTAGTGAAATTATACAGTAATGAAAAAACTCAAATATAACACGTTTATGCACTTTTTGGAAGACGTGAATAAGTTCTTCAAGAAAACCTTGTAAAAATCACTATCGTTTTACGGGTGATATTTAAATTGGGTTGATTTAAATTGGGTTACCGGTGGTAAGGCTAGTGTGAAGGAAAATAGGAACTTTCTCACAATGCGGGCCCAGTCCAGAAGAAAAGCCTTCTGAAATTGGTTCTTGGTCCAACTGCTGAACGAGAGCCTATCAAAATAGCTATCGATACTCTTCGCTTCTGCCATTTTCTGTGGCAGTCCGTCACGACTGTGGGAACAACACCCTATACATATACTAAGGGAGTCCACATCACAAAAGGCGGTTCCTCGTGAACCTCGTGCGTCCAAGTACTCTACGAGTGTCTCATTGTCGGCCTACGTAAGATTTCCACATCAATATCCCACGCAATAGTAATTCCAGGTCTATACAGGCCCTATAGCAGAGATACAAAAACAGTTCGATTATTCGTGTGCCTGCAAATGGCGACTGATAAAGTCATCGAGCAACATCCCACCGCGGAATCAGTGATTTTGGGTGACATTAATGTCCACCATGTCGAGTAGTTTGTCTCTCGGTGTACTGACCGCGAAGGGAGATCTGCTCATGAAATTTGTTCTAGCGTATGATTTCTCTCACCTTATTCATTCCCTAATGAGAATACCAGATATAGGGGGCCACATAGTCTCTCTCCTGGCTCTTCTGCTGACTGCGCCGCCCGGTTCATCGAACCACCGTCTCATCCGATCATCATCTCAATAAATAATAAAAATTTACTCAACAGAAGTTGCTGTACATTTACTAACGTAGACAGTATCTGCTTCGGAAGAGCAGAACGTGTTTATTTGCTACTCGACGTAGTATAAAAAATTCAAACGTTTCTAAACTGATAGGAGTCCCGTTCCCCTAACTAAAATAAATGACGTGATAGTATTCATCTTCACAAAGATTAGGTAACTACCATACCATACTGTACTGTAGAGTTAAGCTCTGTTATTACATGCTAACACAATTGCATGCTAACAAAATAACAAATAAAAGAGGCATTAACGCTTTTATCATTCAAATTACGAGATACCTTTGAATGAACTGCGGGCGCGTGATGATTCAGTCATACGGAGAATTTACACCGTTATATCTATTGACCGATCATTAGCGTTTTTAGATGACTCTTTTGTAAATGTAACAAGATTCAAAGTCGACCATTACGTAAACAAATGTTTGAGAATACAAACTGGGTGAGGTTGTATTGTCTGAGCTACTTTTGAATTACTATTCTATATCTGATATTTACTGTTTTATTTTTTTACCGCTGAGATGGTATACAAACGTACGGCCCGCCTGATAATAAATAATTTCCATGCATTTCAATCCAAGAGGCATTATTCGTGCGTAATATGTCCAGTAAATGCCTCTTTGCGACTTGTTTGTCTTAGAAAAAACACTTGTATATCTTAGAACCTTCGCACCTTCCACAAACTAGGATTTTTAGAAGAAAAGTTAATCTAGAATCGTACAGTACACGACCATTGCGGTGCACCCATGAATTCTCTATCGAGAGCGAGCTTTTATGGTAGCAATGTATAGATGATGAATAAATATTTTGATTAAATAAATATGTTACACATCTTAGAAAACAAACAAGTTTTAATTTTCCAGTACAAATCGGCAATTTCATACTTTAACCCCTAATAAAAGTAATTTATTTTGAACCGTGACAGGTGTTTTTTTTTTATAATAATTGTTTTTCAACTCATGCGTTTACACTTAAAGTCATTCATTAAATTTTACTTCCGCTTTAGTAGTTTATGACGAGCTCGGTGGCGTAGTGGTGAAACGCGCTGTTACGCTACTTTGACACCAACGCTCGTGGGTTCGATTCCCACACAATACAAACATTTGTGTGCATGAACATGTCTGTTTGTCATCGTCTGGGTATTTTCTATGTATAATATGCATGTATTACAAAAAAAAGTATTTATGTATGTTTATCAGATGTCCAGTACCCATAACACAAGCTTCGCTTACTTTGGGGCTAGATGGCGCTGTATAACTTGTCAGACAATATTTATTTATTATTTAGTCTCGATACATTGATTGTAATCATAGTAAACCTATTTTGTAGAAGTATGTTATATTTATTCCGATAACATCACGCACGCCTATTTGGAAATTCCGAATATCGGGTTTAATCACAACCGTAACTTAGTTACAATTAAATCCCTCTGGTCGACCCACTGGGAGTAAAACCAAAAGTTACATAGTTAAACTTATAGGAACAACTATAGCGGTTTTACCCGAATAGTAATGGATTGTAATTAAATAAACATTGGTTTACTTATAGCTATCATGAACACCGCAATACACGTTCTCTATCTTATTATTAAACATTATAATTTTAATGAGAGGTAGGGCGCATCAATGCTGCCCTGGGAAAGGCATCTCACAGTAGACCGCAACTAAATAACTCCCTAGGGGGTTATCACGTTCCTGCGAGTGAGTGAGGTTACTAGGACACCATGTTAAAACGCGGTTGGCAATCTATCTGTACAACTTTACAAGCCTGCGGTAACTACTTACATCACTTCCATCAGGGGAGATTGTTCTCCTATCGTTGTATAAAAAGCACGATTTGGTAATATTAGTTCTAGACTAGAGTAACCTATGGAGAAACGTTGAGATCGAATTTACGTAGTAACTCAATTACACAAATGGTCGGGAGTAAAGTAAAATGCGCAGCTCTCATTGGCTAATTCACAGTAGACATCGCGTCATTTATCGGCTTATTGCTTAAAATTTTCTCACATTGGTCATTAGGCTCGAATCGCTTTAGGTATATAAAGGTGTTAAAACGCAACGCTTTTGTGAGCGCGGGCTGCGTTCATAAGCAGCCAAGTGGTTTATGTTTCTACCCGAACAAAACATTTAGGAATATACATAACTGTGTATATTTTAAATAGAGGTGAGATATCAAATTAGCTATCATAGACTCCCGATATCGAGATGAACAATGAAAAGTATTTATCAACGCTCCAGTATTTATTAAACGCCTACAATGTGTTTATTTTTATATAGAACTAAAATGAAAAAAAAAATCGTAAGCGCTTAGAACTTGCAAGCTAAAATTTTCAAGGTATTTTTGCTTGGTTTTGCTTCAATCATGAATCTAATTCATCACTAGTGTCCCGCTTCTCAAGATATGTGAATTAGATTTTTAGTTCATATTGTAGCTATATTTTTGGATTATTAAGCAGATATTATAGTATATAATTTCATTGATATTTCTTACAGTATACATATAATCTCAGAGTGGCTCTAAGGATCAGCAAGCTTAAGTGACAGTGGTCAGGTCACATAGTCGAAGAACTACTGGCCGTTGAGCCGCAAAGGTTCTCGATTGACGACCAAGAACCGGAAATGGCAGCATAGAACGATGATCTCATGAAGATCGCAGGAAGCCCATGGATACGAGCAGCACAGGACCGCTCGCTGTGGAAGTCTAAAGGGGAGGCCTATGTCAATATTATGAAGCGCCATAGGGCGAGCGTTACTCTAAGTATTGCAAAGCGTTCATAGTCTCCGGTAACCACTTTACATCAGGTGGCATATACTTGTATGCCTCCCGACGTTGTATACAAAACATAATATTATCTGTAAAAAAATAATCCTGTGTTACATCATACACACAATTTCAATTTGTGTAATATGATGTTAGGGTTGATGAACTACACATAACATCAGAATCTTGCGCAAAAAACAGCCATTATGTATACAAGCATATGTGGATCCAATTAATTATCACATTTTTATGTGCAAAAATCAATTAACAAGTGCAGCTTGGCACATGCTAATAGACTTTTATGTATTTATACACAAAACGGTATATGTACACAAAAATATCTGTTAGCGCTTTTTATGTCACGTGCTCAACCATTCACAAATATATTTTTAACCGTATTGCACACTCGCATGTACCGCCGCCACCTACGCTTTGGTAATTTTAAAGTTCGATGTCACGTGATGGACGATTTCACAGATTTCCTCAAACTACATAATATATATGAGTCTTATTTGTATTTACCACAAAGTTGATACACAATTAACCAGTTGCAGCTTTTCACTGATTTTTTGAAGCGTTTTTTTCTGTCTAGCTGTTTTTTTCTGTCTAGCTGTTTTTTTCACGCAAAAACTATTAAACGAATTTTTATTTTACACAGTCATAGCTTATATCGGATCAACATTTAGTAAATTTTTCTACATTTAGGTATGAGTCTCATTTAAATTTCTACGTAAAATTCCAAAAACCAACTACAACCATCAAATAGCAGTCTGATTCGCTCCTCTACAATTATTTTCAAAGCTGCTTTGTCACTCACAATAGCACTTGATTGTCGGTATCTCATCAAATATGAATATCACATCATCGTGGTTCGCGACTTATTAATTACCACATGCATCTCACGTAAACATAGATATTCAGCTTCTGACACTAGCTTATTAGGGTTCCGAACCCAAAGGGTAAAACGGAACCCTATTACTGAGGCTCCGCTGTCCGTCCGTCCGTCCGTCCGTCCGTCCGTCTGTCACCAGGCTGGATCTCTTGAACCGTGATAGTTAGACAGTTGAAATTTTCACAGATGATGTATTTCTATTGCCGCTATAACAACAAATACTAAAAAATAGAATAAAATAAATATTTAAGGGGGCTCCCATACAACAAACGTGATTTTTTTTGCTGTTTTTATAGATAAAGGTACGGAACCCTTCGTGTGCGAGTCCGACTCGCACTTGGCCGATTTTTTTTATACATCGTCTGGAGGCATCAAGCATACCGTCCACCTGATGTAAACTTGTTACCGTAGCCTATGAGCGCTGGTAATACATTAAGTATCGCACGCACAATGTCACTTCGGCTACTAACACAGCAGCTCCATGGGAGCTTACTGGTGGCCTCACTAGCAGGTACACAACATCCCACCAGGGAGTTTGCTATTTGGTTGCGGTTTTCTGTTAGGCGGAGGTACTTCCCCAGTTGGACTGCTTAGATGCACCCTTCCTCTTAAAACATAGATATGTTAATAAAATAGTGACACACAGTCATGTCCATGCACAAAATGTTTGTCCTGTGTGGGAATCGAACCCACAAGCATTGGTGTCGAAGTGGCGTTCTTAACCGCAGCGTCCCCGAGCTAGTTTTCACCAAGATAAATTTGAATAAATTAATCATTTCAAATACCTATTTAATATTCGACTGTACTGCTTACTACGAGCCACAACTGTTCTCAACAAAAGAAACGAAAGTAAAAATTTAAATGACTACCATTGTAAAGAACTGTTTTATTATAATATAAAATGTTATGGAATTTAAACACTACTTATATGAAAGTGGGTATAATTTGTTACCGGTACCCCTGCCGCTTCAAAGTAAGTAAATGTTTTCAAAGATTTTGGCAACGAAGTTTATGTACTTCGCAATCACATTCAATATACCCACAGGAAATATAATATGGAGGAAGCAAGAATTTATTTTCCAAAAGCACTCCATTACCCCTGGCCGCGCAATGCGGCGCGCATCCAATCCATTAGGTATTAAATTTATTATATAGTATATTCGTTCACCAATGAATGTCCATGTACAGACAATTTGAACTAAGGCGAACTAGTGCTGGTACCCACATACTACATTTAGCCCGAGCAACCATGGCACGGCTCACCTGACGTAAAATGGTTACCGTAGCGTATGAACCCTTGCAATACAGGAAGCAACGCTCGCATGTTGCCACCCCTGCTGCCAATGCAGCAACTCTTTAAATTCTTACTAGTAACACCACTCACTCACAGTAACACAACTACTTGGCTGTGGTTTTCTGAGAGGTGGAAATACTTCCCCAGTCGAGCTACTTTAATGCGCCCTACCTCTTTTAAAATCACCAAGACAAAGACACACAGACATGTTCTTGCAACAAAAGTTTGTTCCACGTGGGTATCGAATCCACTAGTCTTGTTTTTAAAGGAGAATTGCTAACCACTAACACCGGGCACATCAAACTAAAAATAGAAATTGAGTTTAAAGCTAAGCAAAAAAACTAATAAATAAAATCAGAACACTACGCTTTTAAAAGCAATTAAAACGTTTTCTCTGTCTACATTAGTGATAAACCTCTTTGCCGGAGTAGAATAGGTATTCCCGATAAGTTCCGAGATTCAACTTCTGCCTTTTAATAACGAACTCCCATCACTTAGTAAATGAACATTCCTGCTTCTAGTTTCAAAATTTTAGTAGTTCGTTTAAAAGCATTTTCAATTACAAAACGTGTTAAAACATAAAAACGCTTTACATTTGAATGTTAGAGAAATTGTATAAGCAATATTTTTTCTCAAAGAGCCTATTTCATTAGTTAATAAGTGCTAAGTATTCATAGATTGCTTTCATAAAATTCATAGAATACATTACCGCTCGGTTTATTAATTTCGAACGGTCAGAAATATTATAATTGACAATATTATAGACACTTATTAATTCGATGACTACATATAAATTACTTCCATTATGTGTGAGCACATCCACGTTGCACCGCTTGTATGGAACTCATAAAAGAGCTATATACCAGCAGTAATTATAATCATGTGTTCACCGTATATCTTCTATCTAGCGTTATCCCGTTTCCAAATCCCTTAGAATTGGTGTGGTCTGCTAAGCTAAGTATTTGGCGAAGATACTGATTTTAATACGGAGCGACTGTCCTCAGACCTCCACAGAGAAAATCGGAACTTTCTTAGGTTAGGTCACACATCTTTCGGAACAGCAATAAATTAAAAATAATTCTATACGAAATAGCCACCTTTGGCTAAGATACAGGCCTTTAATCTGTCTGACCAGGAATCTATGGATTTTCGCACTGTTTCCATGGGAAATTTAGCCACTGCTTGCCTCAGAGATTTCTTAAGAGACACAATGTCGGCTGTCGTTTCGAGCAGGTCATGTCCTCTAAAACTGACAATAATTTGTAGCCTGAGGGGTTCAGATCTGGGCTAGACGACGGCCAGTCTTCAGATCTTATAAAGTCCGGAACGTTGATTTCGAGCCAGATTTGGGTAGTTCGTGCCTTGTGACCAGGTGCAGAATCCTACTGGAAAGTCAACGGAACATTTTTAAAAAGTGTATTGCTGAGAGATTTCACAACACGATCCAGACAGCCTTTTCATAAACTTTGGCTGAAGTCTTTACTCCTTTTATACAAAAATGAAGCTTTGTGACTCCTTGATAAGACACCCCTCACCAAACCATTACAGACGCAGGATGACAATCACGTTGTACCTTTCCGACCACTTAGGCGGCTTCTTTAGAACTGAATATACACATACTTTGTCATTTTTCTTGTTGTAGTGCTCTTCGTGAATTTTTTTTCATCTGTAAAGAGGATATTTCTGTGCCTCTCACCTGCGTATCGGGACAGAAATCGTTTTGATTGGCACACTTTCTTCAACTGATTGATTTAAAGCATGTCCTGTATATCGACGAGCTTCTCTTGTTTTATTATACGCGATAGAGTCCTAGCGGGAATCTTCATTTCTCGCGATAAGATTTTTGGTTTCCTGATGGGGTTTCTCCGAATTCTGGCTTTATTAGCATTAACTGACTGTAGTTCTAATAGCACGCGGTAACCCCGATCGTTTGTGGTCTTCAACAGAGTAAGTGTTGGTATATCTCTCGATAGTGCGATGTACGAACATACGACTGATACCAAGCTTTTGAAATGTCTTAAACATGACCGACGGCTCCATACCCACTTTGTACAAAACACGAAAAAAATATGTAAAACGATGGGAGTTTGAAAGAAGTTTTTAACTTAATAAACGCGTTCCAAATTCAAAATAAATAAAGATTGAATTAAACAATTTTTAACGGAAGTATCGCGTGTTTTATTTATTTTATTGAACCTGACGTTTTGAATGCTTTGCAGCATCCGTGGTCGCAGGAAGACTTCCTAATTCAATGTATAATAATCGCGAAAACCTAAGACAATAATAATTAAAGAGTTGAAAAAAAGAAATGTTTCTATGTAACGGTATTTATGGCCAGACTAGTTATATAGTTGAAATTTATTATGACATGCAGTATCTCTCTTGCGAATTATTGGGATTATATCACCGCAGAGTACTCAGTGCTGAGACCTATATTGTGTAAGAGAATGATCCTTGTTGTTAGCTTCTGAGATGCTAGGAGAACCTTGACTGGTTTTTACGATTTTGGTACGAGACCCTAAAAAGGGTGAAGCTCACTCATTCCATATACCCATATTCACGTTTACGTTCACAAATGCAAAAAAGTCTGTATTCCAAATTCGTACTTTATTACGACTAAAGGTCAAAACTAATCCATATAAGAAGATTTAGTCTTACATCCAAATATAAAAGCATAGTTACAGAGCATATTATTTAGTTGACATACAGGACGCTAAGTTAGGTTCGTTCCACACTAGTGCATAGTCGAAACGAAGTGTCTATGAAAATTTCCATTGTAGCATATTAATCTCTATCTCTACAACATATAAGACGTAGCTTCAATCTCTACAGCTTCTGGATATAACGTCTTATTTTTATCTCACTAGATTGTGCATTACGTCGTCGTACAGATAGATGTCAATATGCTATATAAAGTTTACATTGTCGCTTCGCTTCGCTTCGGCTCTGTATAAGTAGGTATCGAGTCTTATATTCATACATATTCAAGATGTCCGCTGGGTATAATATTGGCGGCGTTTGATTGATGACATCCTGCATTTGTGACATATATGAGACATGCAAAATACTACTAGGTAGTATTGGGCTACATATATACACGTACACACATCTGTGAGTAGTATATGTATACATATGCATGTACTTAGATAATATCAACCAACACAATGACAATTACTAGTGAATTTCTTTGCAGTACCGTGTGTTAGGCTATGGCTGCCTTGAGACTCACAAGGATTCATTACGAAGAAATTAGAACGACGGCAATGTGACAAATAGAGATGATAAGCTCGGTGGTCGAGTGGTTAACAATGCTATTTTAGCACCAAGACTAGTGGATTCAATTTTCAAGTTCAATTTTTTAATAGAGGTAGGGCGCATCACCCAGACTGGGAAAGTACCCTCACCAAACAGAAAACCACAGTCAAAGAACAACTCCCTGAGAGGTTAGTGTGCTCCTGTGACGGTTGTGAGAATACGAGTGAGCTAATAAGGAGTCGCAGGAAGCCAATTTCCGAGCGTCGGGTTGTATGCTTCTATGCAGGATGTCATCACGACTTTATATAAAAAAAATATGCCGAGCCAAGAGTAAATTATTTGAGATCGAGTCTACAAAATAGTGGGATGTACACATACGAGTATAGCCGGGTTTACTAATTGTACTAAGAATGTTAACACTCCTCTTCTCTCCTAACGTTATCCCGTGTTCTAATATATTAGGACTGACGGGGTCCGCTATTTTACCTAAGGATTTGGCGAAGATACTGATTTTTACGTAGAGTGACTGCTGTCATACCTCCACGACCCAGAGCAAAAACCTGATCTTTCTTAGGTCATACGTCTTTCGTAATATAATATAATTTCTTGAACTCGCGGGTATTTTTTTTTATACAACGTCGGTAGGCATTCAAGCATACGACCCACCTGAGATAAAGCAGCTGAGAACAACCCTCTAGGGAGTTGTTATTTGGCTGCGGTTTTCTGTGAGGTGAAGGTACTTCCCCAGACGAGCTACTTTGATGCACCCTACGTCTCTTTAAAAAATGAGTGTTCTCACGATGTTGTCAAGTTATAAATACAAATATATTACATAAACCGAAAACACGAATTTAGTGGTACATACCAGGATTCGAACCGGGAATCAAGTGATCAATAGGCCGGTTCTTTAGTCACTGGGTTATCGCTACTAAGAGCTATAACATTTGCTGCTAAAGCGAAGTAATAATTTGTTTAATCAAAAAATACAAGGCACGATCTAGATACTTGAAAATTGCTTATCATACATAAATGGGGGAAGTTTTTCCATTAAAGACTCAATACACACATTTTAGGATGTTAAGTACAGCGAAATCGTGTTTCTCGCAATATAAACGATGAAATTTTGTGAGAAACTTTAAAATAATGGCCCAAAGTTAGTGAAAAGCCGATCGTACACGACAGGACTCAATGCCTTAGTACAAAATTAGTAGGAAAGCTAACAACTACCACAAATTCAATTTATTTATCTTATCATTGAATGCCTGCGGGTACCTAGACTCTACACCAATCAATACTCATTTCACTGTTGGGATTTGGATCTTCCTTCAACCAAAAAGGCGATTAAATCACTCTGACGCTCTGAGCAACTGCGTATTGACGAAGGCAACATAAACAAGACTTGCATTTTTAAATTATATTATTGTTTCTCTGTTTTTGTATTCTCATTATATGTTATACTAGTTGCACCCGACTTTGTCCACGCATATCCCGGTATCCCGTAGGAACCAACTTTTCTACTTTCTTTCTTTTTCCTCGACTTCTAGCGTCGTATCTTGATGTTAGACATAGGCTTTCTCAAGAATTGAGCTGTAAACTATAACAATATTTTTTTAATTTTGTAAACCATTTAGTGGAGCTCGACGCCGCAGTCGTGAAATACGCGACTTTGACACCAACGGTCGTAAGTTCGATTCCCACACAGGACAAACATTTGTGTGCATGAACATGTCGGTTTCTCTTGGTCTGGATGTTTTTAAGAGAGGTAGGGCGCATCAAAGCAGCCTGTCCGGGGAAGTATCTCAACCTCACAGAAAACCGCAGCCAAATGACAACTCCCTAGAGGTAAACAAGAATAAGAAGTAGTTGTGTTCCTGCGCGTGAGTAATGTCACCAGTAAGCTCCTAAGGAGTTGCTGTGTTAGCAACAGAGGAGGCATCGCGCGAATGATACTTAACGTATTATAAGCGTTCATAGGCTACGGTAACTGCTTTACATCAGGTGGGCCGTATGCTTGTATGCCTCCCAAACAAATATTAAATCCAACCATCTCTTCTATTCAACTATAGATGAATAGTTTAGGCATTCATAGGCGAAAAAGAAATGCCAATCTTCTCACGAGTAATCTTTGCAACAGAGTGCTATAGTACATAAGCTGGAGACGATGCCAACCGGCAGCCATTTTATCCACAATATGGATAAATAAAGGTTATCCATAAATTCGTCCGTGTATATCCTGATATCTGAGCGTATGTATATGTTTCGAAAGCAAAATATTATTTTCTTAGACCTAGTGGTTTGAGCTTTATGTTGATATTTCAGTCAAAATCAGTCACAGTCGTTTACGTTTTTATAAACAGATTAACTGTTTGATCCATCATATGAATAAAATATTAACCAATAGTCAGCTCTATTCAACCTCATTAGAATTCTGGCCAATGCGATTGCAGAATTAACGTTTAATTGGCGAGATCGATATAGGTGATATAAAATGCATAACTATCAATTAATATTGGGTAAAAATATCACAGCGAATTGAATGTTTATTGTGATGTATAGCGACACATTCTGCCAAGCAGCAATCGTGAGGCAAAACAGAAGCAACGCACTATTTAAACAAAAGAAACCCAACTGGGGAAGTGCCTCCACCTTACAGACAAACACAGGAAAATAACAACTTCATAGCGTATTATTGCGTTCATTGGAGTGAATGATATTACCGGTAAGGTCTTGTTGAGTTACTGTGTTATTCACAACGTGCAAACGACACCCGTGCATACGTTCATAGTCCACAATAACCTCTGCACATAAGGCGGGCGGTATGTTTTTTATACAACGTCGGGAGGCATTCAAGCATACGGCCCACCTGATGTAAAACGGTTACCGTAGCCTATGAACGCTAGTAAAATATTTAGTATCACTCGCGCGATGCCACCTCTGTTGCTAACACAGCAACTCCTTAGGAGCTTACTGGTGACCTCACCCGCAGCAACACAACAACCCTCCAGGGAGTCAGGAGGGAGAGAGAGGGAGTTAGCTGCAATTTTCTGTAAGGGCGAAACACTTTCCCATACTTTGATGCGCCCCCAAGTGCTTGTTTTGCACAAAAATTATCACAGAATAAATCATAAGAGGTGGTCCCATATAAATTTTATCGAAATTGATTCAGCGCTTTTTGAGAAAATCAACAAAAAGAAATATATATACACAGATAATGTTTTGGTTTGCGGTTCCCTTCAGCAAAAGTGTTTGATGAGGATTTTCAATTTCTTTTATTTGTATTTACACCACTAAAAAGCAAAAAATAAATTAGATTTTAAATAAAAAAATACCGCCTTCAAAAGACTCCCAGGAACTGAAAAGCGAAAAATGGTCACAATTACTTACAATTTTTGGAGTCGGCGTCAGCCGCATAATATCAATTGATAATACGAGTATCAGTATACTGACACCAACTACATAAATCGTAAGTAATTGTGACTTGTGACCAATTATTTTTCACTTTTTAGTTTCTGGTTGTTTATTGAATGCGGTTTTTTTTATTTAAAAATAATTTATCAAGTCTTAGCTTAGTGCGTTCACACAAGCCAACTTTTCCACTTTATAAATTAGTATAGATATAAAAATTACTCATTGAAAATAAAAGGACGTAAATTTCAATCGTGCAAAAGATTATTTATTATTTCTTCCAAAAAATCGTTCTTATTTTCCAAGAACCCGACGAAACTAAATAGGTATGTAGGACGCATCTTGTATATCAGTTGACCGTAATTGCCGGGCGCAGCTGGGCGAGCACGAACGTGCTGTACAGGCGCCGCCGGTGGTGGCGGGAGCCAGTGCACGACCTTAGCACGGTTACGCACGATCATGTGTTTGTCATTAGTAGTAACAGCCGTAACTGAATATGTTAACATCTGAATATGTATGTACCTATGTATAGTCAATTATTTACTAGCTACAAGCTCCCGCCGTGTCTCCGCCTGCAAGTCTCCGCTATCATGTTAAAAAGTAGTCTATGTCCTTTTTCTATGTCTCAGACTACCTCTATACCAAAGATTACAATCTGTTTATCGGTTTAGTCGAGAATATAACATTTGCAAACTCTGTCTTTGCGTGTATTTGTTACAATTCACTTTTGCGTTTCTTATATTTGATACGAGTAGTATTGTTAGTTTTATTTCAAAGAGAATATCTAGAAGCACACCAGGGTACTGTACTGTATGATATATTTTGTGGTACTAATACAGTAACAAAAAGCATATGGCTCTATGGTCAACAGTTATCAAAGCCTATGGACTACAGAATCAGAGAGAAACTCGGAATTTGTAAAATTAAAACAAAACTAAAAATTATAAAATCGCATATTATATAGTCGCAATGCTGTTTTAATATGAATTCAAGGTTTCCTTCTCACTAACCCTTGAATTCGTTAATCATATATGATTCTGTCTGAAAAGAATAGAAGTCTTGTATGTAGAGTACTTTGCAGATGAATAAACGAAGCTCTAGCAAGAGGTGGAACACAATTAGGCTTAACTAATTACAGTTACCTCACAATGTAGCACAGCAAAAATATCAATCGCCGGAGGGTTATAGAGCATCCACTCGCAGGAAGACCACAAAAATGTCACCGACTAGTTCTTAAGAAGTGCTGCGTTAACCACAAGAGTGGCACGAACAATACACCTTGAAGTATACGCGTAAAATGCTACGGTAACTGCTTCACATAAGAGGGGACGTAACTAACGGACGTGGTTTTAAAAAATCTTAGTAGTAGCTAGATTCTAGGTCGGTTTCTATTCCAATTGGGCCTAATTGGTCGCAGCTGTTTGGGTATACGTAGTGGTCCAGCTCCGCTAGCGCAAAATTTGTTCGCGTGATTAGTTATAGCAATTAGTTACATTAGAATCTGACATCATGGCTTATAAGGATCCAGTAATATAGAATGATCAAACTATTCCCTTATATGTATACTTAACGGATTGAAGTTATATAGGTTATGTACATAACGAAATAAAATTAGGCTACCTATTTTAATAAAACTCTACACTAAAGTTAAGATATTTATTTTCTCGTAATGCGCGTTATAACAGACAAAGAGATAAGAATTTGAATATTAGTTTTGGCTGTATTCGTTGCCAAGAAGTTCCCCGATACATTTTTTAAATACCTACCTATTTTCCCAGCCTTTTAGCAAAAATAGACTCTAAGAATGGTCCGATATTGTTGTGAATTACTATACATGCATCCGCGCTTATAGCGGTATCTCGTAGGAACCCCTTTTTCTTACTTTCATTATTTGTGCTCGACTCCTAAAAGTGGTATCGTGACGCTAAATAGTCTATGATCTTCCTCAAGAATTGGGTTACCGAATGCAGGAAGAATTTTGAAAATCTGACAGGCGGCAGTTCCAGTGATTAGCCCGTTCAAACAAACAAACTCTCCCGCTTTATATATTAATATAGACTGTATATATATAGAACTACTTGCGACCTTAGCACCGATACTGTACACACGTTCGTCATTACATTACTCATATTTATTGCATGTTACTTTACTTAGTTACTTGCAATAGAATCACGCTAAACTACGTTGTCACAAGTCCGGTAGCAAAATAGCAAAGCTACTTTAACACATTCGATATGATTCAGGTTCAATTTCCACATAGAAGAAACATTTGTATGCATGAACAAGTATGTTTGTCTTGGTCTGGGTATTTTAAGGCAGGTAGGGCGCATCTACAGCGTCTGGGTAGGTGCCTACCGGCACTAGTTCGCGTGAACTAATCGATAGCGAAAGCACACAGAGTATCCATTAAGATTGTGGATTCCGCTATCTAAGCCTAAGGATTTGGCGAACATACTGATTTTGACATGTAGCGACTGCTATCAAACCTCCATGGCAACCTATAATACTCGTAATAAGTATCAAATATAAACTACAAAATGTTAATCAATCTTATCTTAATGTATATTATACAAAATATTTATATATGCCTTTCTTAATAAATGTCTGATGACGAAATAAAGAAGTTATGTTGGATAGATAAAAGATTAACTTGTTAGAACCGGCTGGAAATAAACGGATTATTATGCACATATTTTAATATTCCATAATAGATAAAAGCGCCTCAAAACTCACCACGATGTGCTATTGTAAAATGTGATATTGTTAATCGGCACAATATATGTCTATATTAAAATGCGCCACATTTAAATATAGACGTAAAATGTACCGATTGAGCTATAAAATGCGTTCGATGGCAAAAATATTAATCGTGGATAAAGCTGGAAGTGCACATAGTCGCAAGTCTTATTTGTCGACACGCCAGTCGAATTATTTGTCATACGGAAATAAGATAACTTGTGGTAATTGATTATAATTGATTATAATAATCAAACTATGTGAGGAAAAACAACAGTGTTTTAATGTAAAAGCCAAAACCTACTGGGGTGGGAAAAGCGGTAAACCAGCAACCCGTCACACAAAAAGCGGGCTCGATCCGGGCGGTGGGGTGCAATCGCTTTTTGCTGGTGCATACAAAGACGAATGTTACAAATAAACCCATTCCTGATCGCTGCCGTTTTCCCGCGCCTGTGTTTCGGCTTTAATATCCATAGAGATAGAATCTCTCTGATAGAATGACTCTGGTGGTACGTTTTTCGAAAATATCTTTGATTAGATGAAATTTAAAAGAATTGGAAAATAGATTACATAAATAATTGAATGATAATCAGAACAGCGTCTCTTTTTTCCAAAGATTGTAATTGTAAGTAAGAAAATGCAAAAAACAAATTAAATATACAAATACAAAAACAACATTTCACATGCGAACTAGTTGATGTCGTAGACAATCAGATTTTTTTTATACAACGTCCGGAATCATGCAGCCCAAGTAAAAAGTAAAATGGTTACCGTAGTCGTTGAATGCTGGCAATGCAAGAAGTGTCGCTCGCGCGTTCAATCCCCTGCTATTAGTACAGCAAATCCTTAGAAGCTCACCGGTAACATCACTTACATGTACACAATAACCCTCAGGGGAGTTGTTATTTGACTGAGATTGTAAGGTGAAGGCACTTCCCCAGTTGGATTGCTTTGTTACACCCTAGCTCCCTTAAAAGACCCAGTCAAAGACATGTTGATGTACGCAAATATTTATATGTGTGGGATTCGATTTGATATATATATTGAAATCATCACCATATGTAAGTCATAAAGTAGTCACCGAGCTCGTATAATATATTAAATGTATTTATATGCGTAAAATAAAGAAGAAATACAGTTTCAATTTTATTGTGTGTAGATTTTGCCTACATAACGTAGTTTGTATAAAACATGAGTAATGTCACAAGTGATACACAGCTGCATGCAGATTAGATGTTACGTTATGTTTTATATATAGATTGTAACAAATTTCAAGTTCATTATTCTTATTGTTATACAAAATTTGTATGCCTTGTCAACACAAAGCTTGATAAACCAGATCCTATTTAATAATATCACACTTTAGATAATTGTATAAACACACCCAACGTTACTTTAGCGTGCATTAACCACTCGGCTCGCCTCATGAAATTCAAACCGAAATCATATTATACATAAATTTGATTAGGCAAACTTTTAAACAAACAATAACCCAATCTCACATCCAAAAATAGCCTCGTTATTAAAGTATAATGTATATATTGATTTATTGTGTTGATAATTCAACAAAATGAGAAAGCATATAATACTGAAAAATTATTTATTAAAACGCAATGATACAATAAAGTTAGATACGTATTGAATCCACTACGGTCCCACTAGCGCCACTCGGGTAAAAAAATAGTGGCTAATATACAAATAGTATATACAAATAATATTATTTTTTACCAGTGGCTACGCTTGGTTAATTATAAGGATTTGTCAGTGTTATTTTCCAAATAAAAATAAACTTTTATATAAAAAATCATATCGATACATTGCCCCGTTATGACGCTAAGTAGATCACGTTCGCTATTGCCATTTAGTGTGAATGCCACGTAATTTTATAACGTTAAACGTATTAGTCAACATATTATTACATACAACAAGTGAGTACCACAACTTATGCGAATAACAAAGAGTATGAAAAAGATAAATAATCTTAAAGAGCTCATGTCAGTTTAGGTCATTGAATATAGTCCAATTACACTAGAATAATCATTCCCTACAATATTGGCCCGCGGGTCGTGGATAACCCAGATCGCGCCTACGATTGTCTTGCCTACTTGGCGGTTCTTCGACCATTGACTCTTGTCATGTTACCATCTTTCAATCTAATAAATTTGATTTTTACGTAATGTTGACTCCTATAGTTTCAAGCCCCATTGCCTTTACATAGTTGCCGGCGTGGAGGTATTTCTAACTGAAAGGAACAACTTCCCACAAACATCTCTCAAAACAAAACAAATGTTTTGTAGCGTAAATCACCGCTTCAAAGCATTATTTTCACTTCGTAAAAGTTGTTTTTTTATATATACAACTAGATTGGCAAACAAGCATGCGGTCCGCATTAGATGGTAAGCGGTCACCGCAGCCTATTGACGCTCGCAACACCACGGGGATGTTCTCGCGCGGCCAATCTTGTGACCTAACGATGTTTCGTCACAGTACCCAGTAATTTCTCTGCCATATCTCACCCTTCAAACCGGAACACAGCTAATAATATTGCTGCTTGGCGGTAGAAACTGGTTAGACAGAGGTCGCACGCAGACAACTTTTGTACAAAGTCTCCTTCTGGTAAACTCTGCTTATGACTTATGTTAGCAAAACTGCAAATAAACTCCTTCAAAACTTCTGTCACCGCTATACAGATGTCAAAACAATCTATCAGAATACGAATATATTGCAGGAAACGTGCAGGTGCAGTGTTGATTTTTTAACAGAATAGTCATTTACTGCAGCAGTGCTGCAAAATCACTGCTGTCAGATCACTTAACAGAAGAAACGAAACGTCAAAATGTACACATTTTGTCACACGCCGCGCAGTTGTGTAGTTGCAGTTTTTTTAGTAGAATTGGCCTACAGAATTGGTCAATAAAAGTCATTTTCGAACATACGCAAGCTGATCAACCTGATTGTATAATAACATGCCATACCATGTTGGATATATTATGTACTACTTACTATTCTACGTATGGAACTAACCAAAGTACCTTGAAGTACCAACAACTTTTAGGTTAATACCAACTAAAGTAACACAAACATTTTGTATTCTGTCCCAATTGCTGGGCTTTCGTAATGAATTCCCTCGCACGTGTCATTAATTACAATTGTCTGAAATGAGGATCGTTAAAGCATAATTATTCAGGTTTACATATAAAACACCTCGTCCAATCTACTGAAAAAAAAAAACAGGGTTTGTTAGGTCATATGACCTTTTCGGGGATCTAATTAATATTACATCGTTCAGTCGTAAATAAACGTTTTTGTTTATGTAATGTCAGAATACACTGTCCTAAAACCTTTGTATCCCCATTGTAAGTACAGGACTTTCCGCGATTTGTTTTTGTATTTTGTCGATATTTGGGAGACGTGTAACGTTCCTCACTTGCTTACGTGAGATATAATAATGTACGTGATTTTTTCTTTTGAAAAATTATATACTTTAAGCTCCTGATAAAATTTCAACATGGATGTCCATTGATTGTCTGTATGAAACTCAGACGCATCATGGAGTGCTTGAAATTTTCTTCTTAAAACTTAGTAGATAGTGTCTGTAATTCTTTACTTTATTAATTTAGAGGGTTTTATTTATTGTAATACATGTGCATTGGTTCTTTGTTGTTTTGTGATAGAATCCAAAAAATGAGATTTTGACTATGCTTTAACTAATATCGCTGAATGTTTAGCTAGTTATAAAAATATCTTAAATCTATCTATTAATCTATCTTACAATAGATCATGGAGCACATTGTATGTTGGTATAATTATTCTAACTCATTAGATATGATTAGGACAAGCGTGACAGGAAATACGAGTGATTACAGCGAGATGTGCACGAGCACGCACTGGTTCTTATTCGCGGAACGTATTATGTATATGCCGTTTTAATAGAATTGGCCTGAAACAATTATGGATATGCGTCCTTTGCAGTCCCGTGGATATGTGTAAATACTCGTAATGCAAATAACTAGTGCCTAAAGTAGTAAAGTTCTACTACCTACCTTAAGTAGTAACTCCACAAAATCTAAGTTTCACCGCTAAGAATACCTCATTTGTAGTTCCACAATTTCAGAACACGATCCTTACTGACGCCAAGAGCGTTGGAATCCTTAGTGTCTATTTTTTTTTAATCTACGTCGGGGTCATATAAGCTTACGGTCCACCTGATGTAAAGCGGTTAACGTAGCCTATGAGCGCCTGTAATATATCAAGTAACACCCGCGCGATTGCCTCCTTTTTAACCTCACTCACACGCAGGAACACAACAAGCCTCTAGGGAGTTATTATTTGGCTGCGGTTTTCTGTGAGGTGGAGGTACTTCCCCAGAGGGCTGCTTTAATGCGCCCTACGTCTCTTAAAACATCCAGACCAAGACAAACGAACATGTTCATGCACACAAATGTTTGTCTTGTGTGGGAATCGAACCCATGAGCGTTGGCGTCAAAGTCGCATCATTTATGACTACGAGCTAGGGTCAATATGCCTAGCGACTTCACTCCGCAAAGCTTTCGCTGTGTGCACCATAGACTTAGGGACAGAGGAATATAATTTTTCTGCTTAGTATTCCTTTAGAGGTACATGTCGTAATGTGGCGGGAGGCGGGACACGTGATTGGGTCCTGCAGACTTCTAGAAGAAATAACGAGAAGCACCGATCAACCTGTTAGACAATAAATTACCACGCTTACTACGATGGTGTCAAGATCTGTCTACAATATCCAGTGCATAGTGTGGACTTATCATGATTAGACCATATCCTCTTCCACACATAAGTCCGTGGTAACCACCCGCCGAGGGTCCATCTAATTTATCTACCAACAAATTACTTTAACTCTTAAGTAAGTTATAACTCTTGAGATAAAACCACTTGATTTGATTTGTTTATCTGGCAACGAATTACTCGAGCTCATAATCAAGTCTACATATCACCAATTAAAATGTTATGCGTCTGGAATTGATTACACATCGAATCGTGCCGTTCACACGGCGCTGTGGCGGAAAAGGAATGCCAAATAATATAAAAGAAGAAGACGAAAGACGCAACCAATTTACATAAAATTCCTTCGCAACCTTACGCTGCTCGGACGCTGGGAGGTGTCAGATTAGGCTGGTGTTGTATGAAATATGCGGCGCGGCGACCTGACGAGGGTTGTTTTAATTTAATTCAAAGGATAAGCCGCCGTGCTGTAGAAAATATATCGTTCGCCGATAATGACGAGTGATAATTCACGCCTCGGTTAACGAACGATATCATGCTGCATACTTGTGGCTACTTTATTTAGTGCTTATCTGTATTATACCTATAAACGTATCTGTACGTAATGACGTATGCCTGTTTAGTTAGAATTTATTTTATCATAACTTCATCATTATTAATTAATATGAAAATTACACCACATGGTCGCGTCCTGTGCGATTCCCGAGGAGATTTCTTGAAGGCAGGAGAATGTTACTTTGTGAAACGAATTACTTTCCTAATGGGTGTTGCAAGCGATTTTAGGTCACTGTAATTATTTATCATCTGATGGACCTCATTCTTATTTGCTACATTAAGGTATTAAAATTGATATATGAGAGTGCTCGTCCTTAACACATTATATACACATATTTCTTAGACATGTACGCTAATCAATCTACTCATTAATTATTATATACATATCGTGAGAACAATGTAAATATCCTCGTAATATTCCAATTTAAAAATGCAAGAACAATAAGGATACAAATGCATATAAAATGATCTCGATGAACAGACAGTGACGGGGTCGTTATCCCTTTGCACCGGGGCGCGGCGGTATGTCCGATGTGCCCTTCGCGGCTGCGGCGACGCCCTAAATAAACACTGACCAAGTAACCCTGAATCACTTATAAGGAACATCAAGAACACTCCTGATGTCTCTTAACACTCCTGGGACCAATCTATATATCAATAGATACCAAAGGCAGATATTAAAAATGTTCTAATTTGCTTTCAAAATATTCGGCTATTCTTGTTACATTTACCTAGGCGCAAGCGGTACATATGAGTGAATGAAGCGAAATATGTCTCAATAATGTCATTAATTAGGTTTCATGTTGTCAGAACCCATAATTATCTCTATTAAAAGCTATGAATATCCGAAAGACAGAGCTAAGAACGGGTAGACAATGTTCCAACATTAAGTTTTCGTATAAAATATTCTCATGTATTTAAAGACAAGTCATACTTGCATTGCTTTGCAAGGATTTATAAAATATTTCCGTATACAAAATAAGGAAAGCAAAAAATTTGAAGGTTGTGTAAAAAGAAATTTGCCCACGACAACCTGTCGAATACGAGCTTCTATAGTATTGTCTTAGGTTTTCGCGATTGTTACACATTGAATTAAACAATTTTTAACGGAAGTATCGCGTGTTTTATTTATTTTGTTGAACCTGACGTTTCGAACGCTTTGCAGCGTCGGTGGTCGCAAGAAGACGAGCTTCTATCTTAGAATCTATAATAACAAGACAATAATAAAACTCGTATTCAAATTTAAAAAATATATATTACAGTAAAGAACAAGAAAACATATTTTATTAATTTGTAAATCACACCGCAACGAACATAATAAATGAGTGTTTTTTTACGTAACACATATAATGAATTCTTATTTATTATATGAAGATAACGCCGACTGAGTAAGTGCGATCTTCTGCTGTTCGTCAATAAAAAAATAAAAATGCACGGCAAAGTTAAAAGGTTAATTAAGATAGCTAGTGAGATGATGGAGTTAAATTCTGGGTGATGATTAAGTGGATCTCCGTTGGGTTTGTAATTAAGAGCGATGCACTGCTTAGTGGGTGGGTTTTACAATACACGTATACTTGAATTAAGTACCTAACAAATACTTTTACCTTATATCTTTTAACAGATTACGTCAATCCTTAATCTGTGAACGTATTTATATATATTGATACATAGTTGCCTCCGACATTTTGAATATACTACTCTGTGTAAAAAGTATCGGGAATATGTCAATAAAAAGACCCGCGTAAAAGAGGTCGTTCTAATTTTTTTACTGCATGTTGGTAGCACTGTACTGATTTAGCGTGCAAAATTTGAGCGGGATCTGTCATTTAATTTGTTTTAAACTACACTTTTTGTTGGTCATAGTTTTGAGTCCTCGGCGATTTTTACAATGGAAAATATTGTTGAACAAAGAGTGTGCCTTAAATTTTGTGTTTCAAATGATATTTCATGTGGTGAATCACTAAAAATGTTGCGAAATACCTACGGCGAATCGTGTATATCGAAAACAAGGGCTTATGAATGGTATAAGGCTTTTAAAGAAGGCCGAGAAGTAGTAGTAGACTTGCCTCGTTCTGGTAGACCTTCAACCGCTACGACCAGAGAAAACATCGACAGAATCAAGAAGCTAGTGCTCGAAAATCGACGTATGAGTCTGAGAGAGTTGGCTAGTGAGGTGAACATATCTTTTAAGTCCGTCCACAACATTCTCATTGACATTTTAGGCATGAAACGCGTCGCCGCTCGACTAGTTCCAAAAGAGCTCAATTTTGTTCAAAAAGCGCAGCGAAAGCATGTCGCTGAAGACATGGTTTCCCGAGCTTCTACGGATCCGACCTTTATGAAACGTATAATAACTGGCGACGAGACATGGGTTTATGAGTACGACATGCAAACAAGCCAACAGTCTTCAGAATGGCGTCTCGAAAACGAGCCGAAACCCAAAAAACCGCGGCAAAGTCGCTCCAAAATCAAGGTGATGCTGACAGTTTTTTTTGACTACCGTGGTGTGGTTCACTCCGATTTCCTTCCAGAGGGAGAAACAGTGAATAAAGAATATTATTTAGGCGTCATGAAGCGTTTGCGTGAGAGTATCCGCCGAAAACGTCCAGATTTGTGGCAACACAACTCATGGATGCTGCACCATGATAATGCACCATCACACACAGCCATTATAGTGAAAGAGTTTTTAGCGAAAAATTCAACAAAAGTTCTCGACCAAGCACCGTATTCACCTGATATGGCTCCGTCTGACTTTTTTTTATTTCCCAAGTTAAAATTACCACTTCGAGGAAAACGTTTTGAGTCGATAGAAGCCATAAAAGAAAATTTGCTGAATGAGCTAAAGGCCATACCGCAAATAGCCTATGAAAAATGTATGGAAGACTGGGTGAAGCGGTGGAGATGTTGTATTGCAAGCGATGGGGCCTACTTTGAAGGCGATAAAATAAATTTAGATGAAGAATTTGTATTTTTTGTTTTATTGACAAATTCCCGATACTTAGTACACAGAATGTATATAAAATATTGGCATAAAAACTATTATGTCATGCGTGTGCTCGCGTGCGCGTGTGTGTGGTTGTATGTGCGCCGTGTATTTCCGTACACGTAATCAAAAGTTTGCCCTCATTTTTCTCTCAAATTGCTGAAGCATGGAGCAGATTTTTGTAGTGGGTGTATTTAGACGTAATTTAGCCTGATTACTGGTTATACACTAGTTGATCCCGAAACGCGACTTACTCATAGGTACGCCACATCACTGGTATTTCGCCTTGTGTCCACCAGGCGGAACCAGGCGAAAATTTACACTATCACAGGCTGAGAAGCTGGAATCGCTGAGATGGAAATCCGAGGGCGGTGATTTTTAGTAGGTATTCTTTCTCCGTCACCTCACGGATAATAAGCCTAGAGTGATGAGATCGATGGCGTCACCTACCACCGAATGCCACTTTCGAACACGCAGGTCGAGTAACGTCGACCGCAGTCTATTTAAGAATGGATCATAGGTTATTGTAATTAAGCCATACATCCCGATGATATATGATATAGGATGCCTTAATATCATCAATCCTTGTATATTATACTCGTAGGTTAAAACTTCACATAAATATTTTGGTACGCGAAAAACCGCATGGGAGTGACGATAATAAAATATTTTATGTTCTTTTTTACAATTCACACATAAAGTGATTAAAAGTTGGGAGTGGCGAATAACCCAAATAATAGTCGCTACCTCGCTAGTGATGCGCTCTGAGTCAGTATATGATTCATCCTGCCAAATCATTGAATTATTTATAAGTTCATTGGCCACATTCGTAAAATATAAATTTTGCAACTTTATTTTTCTTAAATTTTAAAATATTTTTAACCTGTCACACACTAACGCTAAAACACGTCAATTAACAAGCTTCAATATTTTATTTGAGTGAGTTTATAACTATTAACATGACAAAAAGACTCATTTATATATGACATTCTAAATTCTTTTTCTATTCGATTATGTTTTGTATTCGAATAAATATAGATGTTTAGACGTAGATTGTAACATATATTAAACTACATGAGCTGCGTAATTTTGAATTACTACGAGACGGAAAGTGAAAAATTTATCCTCATAACATATTATAAAACATTTACATGTGTAGTATTTATTATGTAACATTAGTATCAAATATGCCGGAATCAATTTACGAGTTATTTAGGATAGAATAGGCTAATTATAGTAGTATAGTAGATAGATAGATATATAGATAGAATAAGCTTTATTTACATAATAATTGTTACAGGAAATTACTTAAAAAAATAGTAAAACATGTATACTTATTATGCAACAAGGCGGCCTTATTGCTAAAAGCAATCTTTTCAAGGCAACCTTAAGGTAACGAATCGGCGTACAGAGAAGGTAGGGTTAGCAAGGAAGGAAAATTTATTCTTAATAATATAGTTACTTATCTAGGTGTAAATATATACATAGGGATACATTTGTGTACAAATACTAAATAACAATACATATATAATAATAAATAAAGAAAACACATATAATATATAAAATACATACACAAAATATACAAACATAAATATATTTATACATACTAAATGTCAGTCTACAGCTTTTGAAGGTATAAATTAAGAAGATGATTTTTTACTAATTTTTTGAACACAGCGATAAATTATATAGATAAAGTAACAAAATAATTATTAAGTAACCGCATTTATAAAGTTAACCGGTATCGTTTAAGTTAGAGTGCGGGCACTTTGTCAAAATTAACCTTCTTGGGCGTCAATCAAACAATCAAGCAAAAATAGAGATTTTTTCACTAATTTATCTACTAATCAAAATATACTACAAATTGAGATCACATTTTGTCTATATTTTTTCCATGTTTGTCTGCAAGTTACACAGATTGTCCATTTCAAGGAGAGGAGAATAGATTTTTATAGTTAATAATCGACTAGTCAGATTAAGCTGAAAATCTAATCAGAGCTAAATTCTTCAAGTACACCCACTATAAAAAATCAGAGTCTTGGGAGAAAATGAAGCAACTTTTTTTCGTATCTGCTGTACGTAGGCGTCCCCTCTAGAGAGCCACTTGCCTCGATCCTGCGTCACCTGCTTTGCACGTTTTACGTAGATATTTAATTGTTATTAAATATTTAAATCTGTTTTCTTGGTTGGAAGGAGCACTTTCAGGGCACAAGCTTATCAGAGCCAACCCAATTTCAGCACGTAGTACACCGTCACAAACAAATACTTACAATTAAATGTACAATAATGTTGTAAATAGAATTAAATAAAATATTATAAATGCATAGAATATAGTGAAAATAGTTTTTATCAATATCGAGGCTATAAATCGTTATATTAATCAGAGTTTAATAGAATTTACTCATTCATATCTGCTCTGATTTATGGTTGAAAGTAAACAAATAAAATCGTAATGTCCCGCATCATATTAATCGCGTGTCAACAGCTGGTGTAACTGTCCCGGTTAACTAGGGCTATCAGGTTAAAATTCATTTCACGACCACTTAACAATTCATTACTTCTAAAGTAAGTACTTTAATAATAGTTTTGTTGTACAATTGATCGATATCGAACGTTTACTAGTGTTTATACAGTCGGGGAAAATCTGAAACCACAATTAAAACCATCGTTTTTTTATAAAACTTGTAAGAAATGTTTAGTTAGGAACAGCCCATCCAGTGATATACCTACAGACAATTTCAGCCAAGTAGCAATTTCATGACTTATTTTTGTTTAATCTCAACATGGAATCATCTCAAAAATATCGCTGTTCTTTTAATTATATCAATATAATATATACACAACATCGTATCTATGTATGAAAAAAAAATTAATTCAAAAATGATTTCAAATCTTTGACTTTTCTTGCAGTTTTCTTTTACCGCTCTGGTCGGTTTCAAATAAAAAGAATGGAAAAGTGTTTTTCTAATTTATTTTACAGATGTCGCAGTGCATGCGGCAACCCTAGCAGTAACCTATATTCTAGCAAACGGGTGTTTTATGCGATTATTTTACGGATAGACGAATATTATGTTTCCGTGATAAAACGTGAATTATGAGGAACGTGGAACCCACAATCGACCGAATAACATGGTGGTTGCATCGTCGCAACATGGTGAAAATAAATTATTAGTCGTTTCATTTTACGAGTACCATTGCCTTGTATTAGAACACTAGCTGAAGCCCGCGGCTTCGCACGCATGTGATTTGGGCTTTTAGTAGCATCTATTTCTCTATAGACCTGAAATTGTTTCTGTTTAAAAAAAACATCGTTCAGAGTCGTAGATGCAACCATAGAGCGCCACTCAATTTTCATACAGCGCTATCTATTGATATTTACGGGAGGCAACGTATATTTATTTTATTTTTATTACATAAAAATGCGTAGTTCGTTTTCTATGAAAATAATAAAAATAAAATTGTATAGTCCCCCGAAAGGGAAGATATTTCCCCCTAATTTTAACAGTTTTTATTTTTTACGCAGGAACCCTAAATATTTACGGGTTAAAAAGTACCCTATATTCTGCTCTGAATAGTCCTCTACCTACCAGTGAAAGTCCCGTCAAAATCGGTTCAGCCATTTCGAAGATTAGCCCAAACAAACGACAGACAGACAGACAAAAAAGTTAAAAATGAGTATTTAGTAACGAGAAAATAATAACATGAGCTTAACATAAATGCTTAATTTTAAAATCAGAGACAGACACTTCAATTTTATTTATATGTATGTATGTATAGATAATCTTTTTTAGTATCTGTGAAGGGTGATATATATATTTTGAGGGACGTTGGGATCCAGACCCAGATGAAATCAGCCCAAGTAGCCTAAAATGTATTAATATTTTTCATAAGTTCGGAAAGCAAACAAGCATAGGGCCGACCTGTATGTAAATTTGTTACCACAACCCATAAATGTTTACAATGCAAGGTAATTCAAGACCATACAGTAGAAAATAACAATTTATACAATGGCAGATGTATCTCATAGAGAAAGCTCCTCGAGCCTTCCATTCTTTCCGGTGAACCCTATGAAATCACCACTTAATATACTATTTATATATAAAATAGATCTTAGTAGACGACGGTAGTTCTAAGAAAGCAACAAGTATTTTAAGTTTCTAAAAGAAGTTATTTTAATAAGTATTCATACCGTATTTACCTTCGTAGTTGCCTTCGGGATTTATTTTAAGTTGAAACAGCAAGAGTGTCACCTGCCGATACCTATTTCGGGAGTCTGCCGTCAGTCGACCGACTGACTCGGGATATCTGACTGGAATTTCGTTAAATATAAATCGGCGACCCTGGCCGCGGTCGCAGTTACCAGAAATTACTAACAAACCACTGGAAACTGTGTCGGCTGTGTTCGTTATTTATAACTATATTACTACATCTATTTTGATTTATCTATATCTTCATCCCAAGTACTTTGCTGGGTAGGCAGAGAGACGTCTATTACTAAGACTTTACACATGAAGGAAACCTTACACGATGACTGTTAGTAAATAAGCATCATCAGAGGTGATATTCGAAGTTAACGAATGCTTATAAAATATTGGGAAGCATACAAACATACGGTTCACCTTATGTAAAGCGGTTACCGTGGCCTATCAACACCTCCAATACATTAAGTATCACTCGCGCGATGCCAACTCTGCTGCTAACACAGCAACTTCTTAGGAGCTTTCACGGCTAAACGGATTTAGATAAATTGGATTATACTCTATTAAACAGTTATGAAATATATACTTTTAAATAAAAATTAAAGTCGATCTCAACTTATTATTATTTATATTCAAAACATTTTTATACACTCTAAAGGGATGTTTTATTTGTAACATCTTGCTTTATCAATAAAAATATATACTCATCTGCATCTCATCTCATCTGTAACGATACCTGCTTAGTAGTAGGTGCATTACGTAGTATGTAAAAGATAGATGCCGACTTTATGGCGATACGTAGAAATGGAGAAATTCGCCGTCATCACAAACCATCCTGGTAGCTTAGTAGGAAGAGCATTCGACCGGCAGGCGAAGGCAGGCGGATGATATGAAGTATTTATTCCATTGTAAAAATAATTGCCGGAAAACTAGTTTTAGACACAAATAATACGAAGTCAAATAAAAACGAAGTCGAGAGACATATCCTCGTATAATACGCATAAACGAGGATATAATAATAAAATAAATGAATAAGAATACTACATCATATTAATTTTCACAAAGGGACCTCTGCGCGCTGGGTCCATTATATCCCCGCGCATTCGTACCCAAGAGCCTAGAATAAACGTATAATAAATATATTTCGTTACATAAGAGTAACAGCGAGTATCGCTAGACTAATACACTTAGTACTCCAATGGATGTTCTCGTAGTCCATTAAGCCCGCTACAGACAGAGCTTATAATATGTCATAAGATAACATGCTATCTCGCTCTGAATACATGAAACAAAGTGAATCTGTATCAGCATACATAGATTAAGACAGCAAGTTATCTTACAATATATTATAGCTATATCTGTGTGATGCTGTAAGGCTTTAAGCAAAAAAAAGGTAAATCGTTGTCGCGATAGCACCTGTCTACTGCGCCACCTAATCCACAATCTTTCTAACACAACGTAATGACTGACACTATGTTCAATTAAGTACAGATTACACCCATTATTTAGATCGTCTCCAATCAACCACGCATGTATGCTGAACGACGTCATTACAAATTCCCATCGAGATAGCGTCCAGTAAATAGTAAATACCTACCGTGTTATTACCACCATAACTACAAGGAATTATGCAAGACCTGAGGCTATATGAATTATACAGTAATACCGAAGAATAATTGCTGTAGGTGTATGTTGTCAGGTGATATTTCAGTGTATACAGTCGGTACCATTATGATTCTGAGAGTGAGTGAAGCTTGCACCTACTGGGAAGTTGCTGTGTAAGCAGCTGGGGTAATAATACTTCCTGTGGATGCTATGAGTAACATTAAGTGGGCCATATGCTTGTAGGACTTGCAATAGTAAGTGATTCTCCCTTACCCTTATTGCTAAAATCAACCCCCTTACACGCCCATCATGCTGATATACTGAAGTGAAGAAGAAAAGACAAAACTATCTTCTCTGGTGTAAAAGAGGTAGGGAGTTGTAATATATATATATATACTAGCAGAAGCCCGCGGCTTCGCACGCATGAGATTTGGGCTTTTAGTAGCCTTTATTTCTCTGCAGACATGAAATTGTTTCTGTTTTAAAAAAAAAAAACAATGTTCAGAGTCGTAGATGTCATCATAGAGCGATTCAATTTTCGTACAGCGCCATCTATTGACCTTTACAGGAGGCAACGTATATGTGTTTTATTTATATTACATAAAAAATGCTATTTTATGTTACAAAAAATACGTATTCTATGAAAATAATAAAAATGAAATTGCAAAGTCCCCCGAAGGGAAAGATATTTCCCCCTAATTTTAACAGTTTTTCATTTTTTACGCAGGAACCCTAAATATTTACGGGATAAAAAGTACCCTATATTCTGCTTTGTAGAGTTTTCTACCTACCAGTGTAAGTCCCGTTAAAATCGGTTCAGCCATTTCGAAGATTAACCCGGACAAACAAAGAGACAGACAGGCAAAAAGTTAAAAATGCGTATTTAGGCTTTGGTAACGTGAAAATAATAATATGAGCTTAAGATAAAGGCTTTATTTTGAAATCACAGACAGACACTTCAATTTTATTTATATGTACAGATATATCAAATTGGGTCCAATCGTTTAGGAATTCAGCCATACACACGGACAATAGAATTGTATATGTATATAGTCTGGCCATAAATACTGATGTATCAAAACTTTTCTTATTTTCAACTTCTGTTCCAATACGCAGGTAAAAGGCACAGAAATATCCTCTTTACTGATAAAAAAAAATCACGATCGAAGAACAGTACAACAAGCAAAATGACAAAGTGTACGCACACAATTCTAAAGAAGCCGCCTAAGTGGTCGGAAAGGTACAACGTGGTCATCATCCTGCGTCTGTAATGGTTTGGTGAGGGGTGTGTTATCAAAGAATCACAAAGCTTCATTTTTGTGAAAAAGGAATGAAGACTTCAGTCAAAGTGTATCAAGACACTGTCTTGGATCGTGTTGTGAAGCCTCTCAGCAATACACTTTTTAAAAATGTACACTGGTCTTTCCAGCAGGACTATGCGACGTCCTGGACACGACGCACGAACTTCCCAAACCTGGCTCAAAACAAACTTTTCGAACTTTGTAAGAGCTGAAGACTGGCCCTCGTCTAACCCAGTTCCTTAGACTACAAGGTCAGTTTTAGAGGGCATGGCCTGCTCAACACGAAACGCTGACATTGTGTCTCTTAAAAAATGTATGGAGCAAGCAGTGGTTAAATTTCTCACGAAAACATTGCGTAAATTCATAGCTTCGTGGCCAGACAAATTAAAAGCCTGTATCAAAGCCAAAGATTACCATTTCCAATAGAATCATTTTTTTTTTTTTGTTGAGACTTCCATAAATATATACAACAAGATTACATTACTTCATAAAAAAATTAATGCATATTCATTTGTAGCAGAACTTATGGCCGGACTAAAGATAAAAGTATAAAGATAAACACATATTTTTTTTCCAATTCTGTTAATTATCAGCACAATGGATCGCGTGTAAGATGGTTTTTAGGGTCCCGTACCCAAAGGGTAAAACGGAACCCTATTACTGAGGCTCCGCTGTCCGTCCGTCTGTCACTAGGCTGTATCTCATGAACCGTGATAGTTAGACAGTTGAAATTTTCACAGATGATGTATTTCTGTTGCCGCTATAATAACAAATACTAAAAAATGGAATAAAATAAATATTTAAGGGTGCTCCCATACAACAAACGTGATTTTTTTGCGCATTTTTGCTCGATATTGATAACGGCAACAGATAGATGCTTGAAATATTCACAGAATATTTAGTTATATATTCACTTTAAGAATAAGTAATTAAATTAAAATAAAATAAATATTTAAGGGGGCTCCCATACAACAAACGTGTTTTTTTTTTTTGCCGTTTTTATAGATAATGGTACGGAACCCTTCGTGTGCGAGTCCGACTCGCACTTGGCCGATTTTTTTATACCACTAAGGTGATAAACAAGCGTACGGCCTGCCAGTTACGGTAGCCTATGTACATTTGCAACACTAGAGATGTCACTGTTTTTGTTTCTGTCACATTATAACTTGATTTTAGCAATAAAAGTAAGGGAGAATCACTTGCCCAGCAACATATACGAGTACACGCTTATTATTGTACGAAACGTCGAGATGTGAATCAAGAAAGCGGAGCATCGATGCGATTGTGGAACTCGATATGGCGGACAATGGACACATAATTGTGAATCCAACGTCCAGATCAGCTTGTCAGTGACATCAGACCGTACGAGCAAAGGTCAACATCTGTATGATCGTTGTATGTTTCACAACATAGTGCAGACGGGCCTGCTAATTTGAAATAACACTAGCTAGAAGTACTGATACTATGTACAGAATAGACCCATAGTTATTCACTGGTTGATGTGTATGTATGTAGTGATATGTAAAGAATGACAACTACACAAACCCTAACTCATCCTACTGCAAGGATACGAGACTCCTTTCGACCACATGAGTTTTAGAGCATACTTCATTACGCTATTCAACTGCGTATTGCCGGAAGCCAGTGTTTTCAAGCCCCCCGAAGGGCACTGACTTAGCTTAAGGAATGTGAATTGTCGACAACTCCCGAGACCGACGGCTTAACGTGCCTTCCGAGTACGGAGAAGCTCGAAATACATAAACCCACGCAAAGACAGACTGCGAACGACGTTGCTTAACCGACGTGTTACGTATACGAAATGCGTAAAGACGCAGTCGAATTTGACTATTGACATCGACATATTAATAATCCTGCATAGATGTATTAAACTCGACGGATTGGAGTACTGCTCTAGCAGTGGCAGCAGCTATTTCTAGACAAGGTTTAAAGTAATGCAACATATTAGGAACCAAATATTAAAAAGGTTAGGACCCAGCATAACAACTATAGTCAATCGATAACAGCCGGGACCAACGGCTCAACGAGCCCGCTAAGCATGGCGGAGTTCACATTCATCCATTTATGTTTTACACGATATATTCCAAAGGATCACACGCATTGAAGTCGCCATGTAAGGAGTCCATAAATTTCATACAGTAGTTTAGGCAGGGGGTCTACCGGAAAGAGAAGATGTATGGGTAAGGGAACTACAACACACAAATAATTTAACCACTGTTTCCTCGGTACAGAATAGTACCTATACAGGACAGGGACATTAGGCTTCTCATCAAAATCGCTGCAGTAAAATTATGAACTCTTAAATTAATAACACGTAAATAATTTTTGATATACCCGACAATATAAAAGTTCAAAGTGACATATTTCACCCTTATATAACCAGGTATTATTGTATTACGTCAATCCCTTGATATTATGGTGAAGTAAACAAACTTAGGTATGACGCAGGTGAGGACATTAACTAAAGAGTCACATTTCTAGGTCATAAACGTGTCCTGAATAGCCTAAACAATGTGTCTATTAGATTAATTACACAAACTATACAGCAATAAATCGATTTATGGTGTAATTCAATGATAATTGGCTTGTTACACAATACCTAGATTACAGACACAAAACAATTCTTGTCAAAAATATACTTTTTTTTTGGTTCTTTTTATCCCCGAGGGGAAAGGCAAAGGGACCCATACAGCCAAGTCATCAGTTTAGAACCATTTGAAAATCTTAATTCTATGTTCCAGCTTCAGGAACTGTGCTGAAAAAATACTTGGGAAAGGTACTTCGACCCAATCAACCCAGTTTAAATACCACCCGTAAAACGATAGAAATTTTACAAGGTTTTCTTGATGAACTTGTTCACGTCTTCCAAAAAGTGCATAAACGTGTTATATTTGAGTATTTTCATTACTGTATAATTTCACTAGCACTTATGTTACTAATAAATACTATCAAAATTGTCACATAAAACTAATTTTATACTGAATTGTAAAAATTTCAAGTATAATAACAATGTCACTCGTCAAAAGCGCAGGAAGAAGTCCTCAATATACGTAGAAACTTGGCACAGATAAAACATATTATTTACTTGTATATCAACCATAGATAAAAAACGAAATAGGATTTTTTCAACAGACATATAATGCTGGTGGCGTGTTGGTGGTGGTAGAGCTTGTGATCTGAGTGAGAGGCTTCGGCTTAGTTTAGACACCATTCTCTACTAACTTTACTAATTATTGTATAATGTTCCAAGACCTAAACCATCTCTGAAGTTTGTAAGAGAGAAAATTAAAAAAAAATGCCTTATTATGTAAAGCGATTGCTGTAGATATAACCCATCCTGGAGCCAATAAAACACCAGTAGTAAACTGTGGTAACACTTCATCAGGAGCTGTCTAACTCATACACCCATAACAACGCAACGCCTTTAACTTTTATTTGCCAGAAGATATCTATAGGTAAGGAATACTTCATTAGGTGTACCTAATCATAATGGTAAATCTCTAATACCTGAATTTCAATAGTAGATTCGTCTGTAAGTTCTTATTAGCTACAATACGATCCCAGGCCAGATTATCGAATTGGTTCACCACAACTAACTCGTGTTCCTGATCGATCGACCTAACAATATTTGCATGACCTACAAACATTGATTTGTTATTCTTATCTCGGGGGTCTAAGTTTAGAACTACTGTCTTTATTTGAGAATGCTACTTTCAAACCGCTTAATATAAGGAATATAGAAATAATTATTCACCATCACCAACTGTATAGTCAAAGTCAACCTCCGTCAGTCAACGAGGCACTGGCAAAATAGAGGTAGGGTGTATTGACATTTAGGCAGGTGTAGTATGATCCCTGAATGATCCTGTTGAAATGGGTGCAAAAATAAAAAGTATAACAGATAGATATATATTTCATAGTTTCAGGCTTTATTTTACGAAACTCAAATTTACATACAATTTGATCTAATCTGCTTTGTGTACTTCTACTTCGTTCTGAACTAGCGCCGGCCGGCACCAACCCACTACCGTTAGTAGATGCAAAATGCCCTACGCATGATTAGGCACTACGATGGATTTTTCACTTGTTGCATGTTATTCTAACGACTAACATCTACACCGCCTGAGGATGCCTCGTGGAGAAGAAACATGCAGCGCTGACCAGGGCAGTCACGTCAGCAATGGTGGCGGGTGCATGCGGTTTCTGTACCACATGGCGGGCAATCGCGAGGACGACCGCAGCAGTCGAGGCAGAGGCTACCGGAGCAAACATGGCAGTGAAGGCATGTTGCACCTACTAACAGTAGTGGGTGGGTGCTGGAATGAAACTGAAATCAATGAACTCAGTTTTACTCGTAATTAGTTGTTTTTCATAATACTCGTCGAGGTTAAAGTATGAAATTGCCGTTTTATAGTAATAGATACTTTGAATTGACATTTCACCTTCATGGTGTGAGATTTTAGATTGCAACTTTTTTTCACATGATACCTATAAGGTTTTTCTTTTTAAAAATATTTGATTTTCGAATTATTTTATTATTCAGCTTAGACGCTATTTTTTTTTTATTCAGCTTAGACGGGAGAGATGGATACTTCGAACATCGAGTAATTTTTGAATACGAGTTTTTGGAGCCTTTGAAGAGGAGACTGCTAATGAACGCACCGTGCGTTTTTGGTTTAAACGCTTTCGTAATGGAAACTTCGACGTGACGAACGAACCACGTTTCCACGGGGTTCGTTCGACTTGAGAAAGTCGCAGTTTCCAGAACCACCCCACACAGGTGAATAAGCTGAATTGAAGGAGATGGTAGAAGCCGATTCGAATCAATCTACACAGGAATTATATTGGATCGAATTGTGACATGTGACGAAAAGTGGATTCTTTATGATAACCGTAAGCCAAAAATGCAATGGCTGATCCCAGGTCAAACGCCGCAACAGAGCCCTAAAGCGGAGCTAACCAATAAAAAGGTAATGGTAACTGTTTGGTGGTCTCTTCATGGCATTATTCACTATAGCTTTCTCAGGTCTGGTCAAGCAATAACAGCATATGTTTACTGTGCCGAACTTTGAACAATGATGGGGAAACTGGCAGTGAACCGACTCGTGAATCGATCGTCACCATTATTGCTCCATGATAACGCACACTGCACGAGAAACCGTTGTAACTCTACAGGAGCTGCAGTTACAGACCATACGTCATCCTCTATACACGCCAGACCTTGCTGTAACTGACTACCATTTTTTTCGTGATTTGGTCAATTTTCTTCGTGGTAAAAAAATTTCTTCCCTGGAGGCAGTACAAAATGCTTTCACACAGTTTGTCGAATGTAGATCCCCAGAGTTCAATCGCAAAAGCATAAATAAACTTCTAATTATATGGCAGCAATGTATAGATAATTAGGATAAATATTTTGATTAAATAAATATGGTACATCGTATAAAAAAACGAGTTTTATTTTTTCAGTACAAATTGGCAATTTCATACTTTAACCCGTAATATAAGAAATTTATTTTGAACCCTGCTCTGGAATAAATAATTATTATCAAAAAAATTACACAGCGCTATTCAGCCCCCAAGTAAGCGAAGCTTGTATGGAATGCATCCTAATTAAGTAACACATTGTCCCATTTACTAATCAGTGTGCACAATTTCCAGGTTATATATGCAAGTAGCTAAAGATGACGGCAAACCCTCAATGTACTGTATAATTAAATGTCTGCGGCAGCAATAATCTTCCCATCCATATTCAACAATTAGCCAATCACAGGATTGCAGAATAAACAAACCACCTACGTGTAAACACGGTCCTTGGCAGTACATTGGCCCAATGCCTTGGCCGAACGCATGGGCTCAACGTATACTGAAAGCCTTCACGGTAATCTATTATTATCTTCGTAAGCTCTTATCTTTGTATACAATGAAGAACCGATCTTAATTTAATCGAGAGGGTTTAGAGCGCGCTCCTGCCCACTACGCCGACGTGCACTGGTGGAGAGCAATGTTTTGGAATACACCCCGCCAGTGGTCATTCCCGCGTAAACCGTAAATTACCGTAAACCTAAATCAGTGAAAATGTAACTTCGAATGTTACAATTTTTTAAACAACGTCTGGAGACATATATATAAGCATACTGCCTATCGCGATAAAGCGGTTACCGTTACCTACATATGCTTGCACGCAATACATAAGCTCGCACGATGCCACCCCTGTTGCCACCACAGCAACTCCTTAGGAACTTACTTTACCAGTAAACTACTGAGGAGTTGCTGTGCTACCTTGCTCATTCGCCATAACGAAATGGGAGTTATTTTTTATTGTTGTTGTTTGGCAATGGTTTGTTGTGAGGAAAATGTACTTGCCTAGCCGGGCTGTTTTGATGCATCCTACTCTCTTAAGCACCCAGACGATGAGAAATAGACACGTTTATCCAATGTGGGAATCGAACCCAGGAGCGTTGATGTTAAAGAAGCATTGCTAACCACTCCACTACCGAACTCGACAAAGAGGTACTTAAGCAAATGTGTCATGTGACAAAGAAACCTTATGGACAACAAGATTTTTTGGTTTGATACAATTTTTTGGTTTAAAGATTACACTTATTGTTGTCAAAGCTACCTTGAATAACTCCGATTATGCGAGATTATGACATTTAACTTGACACATCTCACTCGGTACAACATCCGTTCACCTATTATCACCTAGCGGGAGTTGACGGTCAACTACAACGCATACGTCGCAAGCAAGCTCGACACAACTTGTATACTTAGTTTAAGAACCATCGATTCTGAGCGGGACCTACTGAACCAATTCTTGTTTTTCTCATTATTATTGCTTTATTATTATTATTAGTGTTATGTATTTTTTGTATTTGGGCATAGAAAAATTGTTTTTTTTATCCCCAATCAATAAAATTTACGTAGGTACTTATATTTGAATGAAAAGTTTTTAAAACAATAGACGCTACGTAAGCTTCGTACAACATTCTGACATATATTGGTCACCTACGTAGGCCAACTGATAGCAAAGTCAAAGAGCACTCCAAGATTTGTCACATTTGAATTGTATGGAATAGCTGCGTCATTAAAGGAGATAGCGGATAATGTGGTTATCTAAATTCTATTCAACATTTGTGTGTTCCATCTTGATATCCTATTTGCTACATCTATAGTAAATACAAACTGCGGAACCAGTCCTTAATACTTGGAAAATTTTGACTAAATCTACCAATAGCTGAAAGAAAGTTATCCTAATCAACCAGAAAATGAAGTGGTGAGTCATCAGCATGTAGTTGGTAAGACGAACACTGAAGATTAGTATAGTCTATTGATGAAAACGGAAAACAGAAGAGAGAGAGTGAGAGAGAGAGAATTCCGCCTTGTGTGACACCAGCAGCGAGTACAGACCAGCTCGATGAGGTTACTCCAAGCCGGACAGGCTGCCAGTATATCAATAACTAGAAAATATAAAGAATTGTCCGTCTAATATACTGGCCTCTATCCCTTATCCTGGCCATAAAAGTATTTGTAAGTCAATTTGAGTTTGCATAACTCTGAGAGCCTAAAATTATATTTGTCGTCCCTGATATATTGGATCACTTTAAGAAGACCAGCAAAAGTGTAATGACTTGGTCTAAATCCCAACCGAATCTAGATGAGTATGTTGTTAACGGATAACGAGGTACTGAAGATTTTGCATCATCCATTTGAACACATGGGCCTTTCCGCAAGTAAAAGATATATGAGATACAGCTATTATTGTTGACAGATGATCCAAAGTGGATAAGATATTAGAAAGAAGAAATCAAAATGGAAACATTTAATATGCGCCAACGAAATGTGTATTTAATCTAATATTAAATGGAATATTAATTTTTACTATTACTTACCAAAAAGATAGAACACAAGTGTAAGATCACTACAAGTTTATCAATCATTAACGTATTGAATTAAAACATGTTCCTGCGTATTATTTTTTTCACGATAACAAGCTAGCAATACTTGAATTATAAAGTGTTGAGCACCACAATTGAGAGGAAGGTTTAAATTCCTATCAACCAATTTAGAGTATTTAGAAAACTTAAACAAAATTGTATGTATGAACACTATATCATCATAATAACTTCATTGCATTCTAATTTTTTAGGATTATTAAGGACCGTGCAAAACTGCAAAGTAATCGAACCATGTAAGAAAAAAAACTGCGTAGGCGCATATACTCGTGGGTGTTCGATAATCCACACATCACGATATCTGACATGTACCATAGTGGGAAAAAAACTTGGCGATTAACAACTACTGCGCTCGCTATGAACATAGCTAATGGAGTTGGAACTTTAACACAGAGGTATACGGTGTCGGTAGGTTTTTGTTGTGAGAAAATACAGCTTGGTTTACTTATAGTTATTTGTAGGCGGAGTAAGGTAAATAAAGTCAATATTACGAGCATGAGATTAGTCTGTTAGTGTTACTGGCGAATACGTAACGATATAAGCTGGTCTTAAATTGTGGCTTTAAATCGACACCTCGTTTGAATGTGTTACAGTTCGTCCATTCCCACGAACCGATTGAGATGTGTTAAATAAATTCCACTTTAGCAGACGTTAACGTTTAATTTGTATTAATAAACGTCATTTGTAGACGACAACTTCCATCACTTTATTAGATAAGTAATATGAAACACAAACACGCTGAACTTATCATAACCCTCGTAAATATTTAAAACTCTAAAAGGTTAAAAGGTAGTAACATATATTTTATGTAATACATTTCATGGTACAAACTAGGGGAAAACAATGCTGACCTAGGTAGAGCAATGTTCAGTAATGCTACTTTGAGCCCAACGCTCATAGAGGCGATTCCCACACAGGACAAACGTTTGTGTGAGTGAGGTCGTCAGTAAGCTCCTAAGGACTGGTTGTGATATTAATATCAAAGGTGCCAACAGGCGAGTGATGCTTAATATGTTGCAAGCGTTCATAGGTTAGATGGTATGCGTCCTGACGTAGCATAAAAATGCAGAGAAACTATATTGAACTCTGAGTGCATTCGGAAGTCGACACAAGATTCTTGTTTGCACTTGACAATCGTATAAAGAAATGAGAAATATGAAATATACCTTCATTCGTAACTATTTGATTGAATTTCAAAAAAATATATACATAATCGAGTTTACCTGGCACAGAATAGATAGTCAAAACCAAAGGCAGCAATTCCACTTATTAATATAAATAGTTTTACTACGGTATACTGCTTGTTGTAGACACCTTTAAGAAGATATATAAGCAGCAACGACTAATTTATGGTTTGAATATGAAGCATAGAAATTATCAAAGAGATGTTGTGCTAAAGATTAGCGCTATTCAAGAAATAGATAGCTATTGCAGATAAAGAAATATTATATTATAAACAGGGAGGAAAATTCCCATTAATTCACATTATAAAAGTCGATAATACTATATTAAAAAGATGTATCCTTTATTCCGCCAACTTTATATCAACCAACCTTTATTCCGCTTGTTGTACCAATTGAAAGAGAATTTAGACCTTAAAATTATAAGCAAGACCTAAAAAACATAAATCATGTGGTAGTACCTAGAAATTTCGTTTATGTCTTTTATAGTTCCCCTCTCCCTGTCTACTCCTAATAACAACACAACTTCTCGTTATTACATGTCTTCTATCAACAGTACAATAGCAATGCCAGGACATTAGTTAATTTCACACACATGGCACATGATGGCTGTATCTACACTGAAATTTTAAGGCACAAATAATTAAGTGGGAGGTGAAACTTTCTCAACGTAAATATGAGGACAAACTTTTAATGACCAAGTTCTACGGAACCCGCCCGTTACAACTCTCAATAATTATCGCTAAAATACTTGATAAGTCGCTAAGGGGTTATGATTGTTAAAAGTGGAAACTCACGAACGAACGGTAGATAGCTAAGTAATTTTTAGTTACTAAACTGATAGTATAAAGTGATTGGTCATGTTTGTTGTACTAAAAACAAATATATTCCCTGTCTAAAAAGCTAAAGAATGAACAACGACGCAATACAAGTTGAAATGTGAGATAAAAAAAATCGGCCAAGTGCGAGTCGGACTCGCGCACGAAGGGTTCCGTACCATTATCTATAAAAACAGCAAAAATATCACGTTTGTTGTATGGGAGCCCCCTTAAATATTTACTTTATTCTATTTTTTAGTATTTGTTGTTATAGCGGCAACAGAAATACATCATCTGTGAAAATTTCAACTGTCTAACTATCACGGTTAATGAGATACAGCCTGGTGACAGACGGACGGACGGACGTACGGACGGACGGACGGACGGACGGACGGACGGACGGACAGCGGAGCCTCAGTAATAGGGTTCCGTTTTACCCTTTGGGTACGGAACCCTAAAAAGTCGTACCAACAAATAAAGCATATAAGATTCATTGAATCACATCCTAAAAGCAACAAATATTGAACTTATATCGTCAATAACCACCTTTTTATAACACGAAATATCAAAGTTTCTCGTAAACACGACCGATGAGATCACCGTCACATCTCAAGACAAATCTCGTATTTTGTCTTTTCAAATCAAATGAAGCTTATTTTCTATGAAAAGCCATTTGGTATTCATGCGTGAAAACAAAGACCCTGGTTCGCCGTGAGAGTCAATTTGCGTACACATGCTGATAGAATATTTAGACGTTAATTGCTAAAGTATGTGATTGTAAATGAATCGTAATTCGTTTTGATATGCTCACTTAACTTTGGGACATAAAAAGCTATATTTGTGTATGCGAAATAAATCTACCATGTGGTACACATACGGCATAGCGTTTTTATTGTCTTGAAATAGAGTTGAAAAGGCGGAGTGAGGTTTAATACTGTTGTTGGGTATTTTTTGCATGTCAATAAAATGCGTGATATCACCAAGAACGTTGGTGAGACGAGATACGTGTCGCGCCTACGGGATGAGGAATGTCGCGAGATTACGAGCAATGCTCCCGGGCTCGAGTTCTGCCCGGGCTGGTTCGCCCACACCGCAGTCCCTGGTATGCGCTGTTGTCTTTCCAATCTCGAAACCTCGAAATTACGTGATAATATTAACACTTCCAAATGGAATTAAATGAGAATTATAATTACTATTCGTCACGTAATAAATTATTGGACGCAACGAACACGTCGTTAACATCAAAGATAAATAATTTCGATTATCCATTAAATTAATTACATAAAAACTATTAAAGTACGCGTGGGTAAACTCATTTAATTGCCTTTTCAAATCTTGTATTTCTTCAGTTTTATAACAACGATTTACGGTGAAAAACCCTTAATTGACCTGTCAAGAATAATTTATGTGAGAAAATATTTCTTATCGAACGTTCCTTTTTCTTTAACACTACTTACTTAAAGTAGTATATGCGCATATGTATAATTTATGCATTGAATTTATAGCAGGTGACTGATAAGAAAACTTGAAAGATTATGGAAATAAACGAGACTTATGGCAGTATGAAAACCTACAGCGGCACATTTAGCATCTGTAAATATATTTTAATCAATAATTAGTATGCTTCTGATTTATATTTTCACGCCTACCAATATTTACTGGCTAATTTACGATGAAATTATGTAGATTTGCCCATATGTTAGTCATATTGGTTCATCCGTTGGCGACCTACCTACGACAACGAGTTTAATTGATACTTCGTGACTCTACAAATTGCTTTCAATTTACGTTTTCGCTATCATATCATCAAGTTCAATCACAAAGCAGTTAGAGATGAGGTTTCTTTATGAAAATGAAAGGCTAAGTTACTTGCATATATTGTTGGGTACAAGTCGCGGTCATATTTTAAAATAGAGAATACCTTCGCTTTACGGAAGACCGCAGCCAAATAACAATTCCTTGAAGGGTTGATATTTAGAAAGCCACCGGGATTTTAGTAGTAGCGCTTACCCTTTAGATATATTTAGCGAACCGAATGGTTGTTTACCACATAGCGTGGAAACTCTACAAAGAAAAGTTAAAGGAATTTAGGGAAGATTTTCTTCCTATATCAGAACAAGGAGGTTTCCGAAATGGAAGGGGATGTACGGATCAAGTTTTCTCGCTCCGCAATATCGTAGAGAAGCATATGGCCATAGACCGGAAGGTTTTCTGCGGTTTTGTGGATCTTGAGAAAGCCTTTGATAGGGTTGTGCGAAAGGAACTGTGGGACATATTGCCGAGATATGGGATTGACGGTTCACTGCTCCGTGCTGTGCAGTCCACTTACAAGGATTGCTCGGCATGTGTGCGGATAGACGGTGGCATGTCACCCTGGTTTGATGTCAAAATTGGTGTCGAACAGGGTTGCATGCTATCTGCTAGGCTGTTTATCCTGTATCTCGATAGTTGTCTGCAGAGAATAAGGTCAACGAATGTGGGATTGCGCATGGGTGACCAAGTGGTGAACTGTCTGCTGTATGCAGACGATGCCGTGCTTTTAGCAGATACACCATCTAAACTGCAAACACTGGTCACAACGATGAAAGACGAATGTATGGAGAAAGGCATACTACTGAACGCGAAGAAAACAAAGATAATGGTATTTGAAAGAGAAGAATCTAGAACTAATGTAAGGATTACGATTGATGATGAAGTGTTGGAACAAGTGGATGAGTTTGTATATCTTGGATGCGCTTTCAGCAGGGATGGAAGGTACACCGCAGATGTGGAAAGACGAGTGAGTGCTGGGAATAGTGTGAATGGAGCGTTGGGAAAACTTCTTGGCAGTAAAATCCTGAGCCAGAAGGCACAACTCGCTATACACAATGCAGTGTTGGTCCCAACGCTAACTTATGGAAGCGAGAGTTGGGTATGGCAGAAAGAGCATGAAAGTAGAATAAACGCGGTTGAAATGCGAGCTCTGCGCAAAATTTGTGGCGTAAGGCTTGTAGACCGTATTCGCAATGATGATGTTAGAAATAGAGTTGGTCTGAAAGAGAGCGTCGGTGTTAAAATAAGAAGAGGCATGCTCCGATGGTTCGGGCATGTAGAAAGAATGCAAGATGAAAGAATGACGAAGCAGATATACAATGCAAAAGTGGAAGGATGTAGGAGCCGGGGAAGGCCAAGACTTACCTATCATGACCAAATTGGTCATGTTCTATCAGAAGGTGATGTCAGGAGCCCTAGAAACCGGCGTGCGTGCATGAGAAGAGCAATGAATATTAAAGAAGCGAGTGAGATATGTAAGGATCGAGTCACGTGGCGCTCGGTTCTCTCTGCCTACCCCGCAAGGGATTTGGCGTGAAGTTATAGATAGAGATAGATATCAGAATATATAAATACTAATACCGTGACTTTAATAGGTGGTAAATGGCATAAAAACTGCGTGGTGGTTAGCAAATATCCACAGCCTACGGACACTTGCAACAGCTGGGGTAACTAGCGCATTACCACTTCCACCGTAACGTATTCGTATTTTGCGCAGTTAGTAACACCGCTGGCACTAATAGCCCAGTGGATAAAGAACCCGCCTATTGACCAACTGGTTCCTGGTTTAAATCCCGGCATGTATCACTAAATTCGTGTTTTCGGATTTATATACTTACTAGCTTTTGCCCGCGGCTTCGCTCGCATTGATAAAAAATATATTTTTTTTTAATAAAAAGTACCCTATTTACTTCTGATATCTCCAAGAATATGTGTACAAAGTTTCATGATGATCGGTTCAGTAGTTTTCGCGTGAAAGCGTAACAAACAAACGGACATTCACATTTATAATGTTAGTAGGATTTGTTATTGTATTTGTAAAGGAACACATCGTGAGGAAACCCGCACGTTCAATAAACTACGTTTCGAAAGACTTGCGGTCTAACCTAAGAAAGATTTGGTCTTACCTTCGGGTTGTAGAGTCCTAACGACAGTCACTTCACATAAAAATCGGTATCTTCGCCAACTTTCGTTAACGTAAACGTAACGTTAGGTAGAAGAAGTAACCGCTTGATTGCCGTTACAAAACACAACAAGCACTCTGCAATTTGATAACTTGCTTTATGTGCTTCCGCCACCAACTAGTTCATGTGAACTAGCGCCAGCCGCCAAACACCCACTACCGTTAGTAGATGCAACATGTCGTTGCTGCCACGGTTGCCTCGGTCGTCTCTGCCTTTTCTGTTGCAGTCCTCGCGATTGCTTGCCATCTGGGACAGGAACTGCATCCATCCGCCACTGTTGCTGCCATGACTGCTCTGCCATGCAATTTTCTAAGCGACTCGTAATGGCTGTGTGCGTCGCTGTGATCACAGATGTCACAGCTTTGACATCGTCTACTGCGATCACGGCTTTTTATTTGGTATTCTATAAGGCTGTAAGCGTATGCGAGGCTGTTTGCCTTGTAGAATTCCAATTCCAAACGCAGCCTTGCGGCGCCAGTGTCGCACGACCATGAAAAGCGACACTAAGGAATTGATATTTTCTGTTCAAGGTTATAACAGCCGATGTTTCCGAGGATGTAAGGATGTTTGCTCTTACAGAATTGCATAGCTGGTCGTCGCTGCGACATGTGTTTAGCCTCTCCACGAGGCATCCTGAGGCGCTGTAGATGTTAGAATAACGTACTACATACCCATACATGAATACAATAAGCAATCTCATAAAAGCATACATTACTCACTCAACACCTCTGACCGATCGGATGAAATACATCTAGTATTAACCACGTGTCAATTTTATAAATGAACTGGATCCCTCCCTTTGATGCGAGCCGCGGTCGTGGGACCGGAACTGATCCTAAAACAGCCGGGACCGAACCGGCCCGTCCGCCTGATTGATATTGATAGCGGAAAACTGACGGTGGCCAGCGCCTCGGATACGGCCCTACACGCCTAAGATTGATACCGAGATATTTGTTTTCTTGTGCGATGGGGTAAACTCGTCGCCTGCATAGTTGATGTAGTAAAACCGTGTAACATAATGAAGGAGCAGAACACGTAATATAACCAGTTGAGAATGCGCAAGCTTGCATTGCCAGAGGAACACATAGCTCGTCAATTATATAACAATTCATTTTTTTTTTATTTGTCGGCCATTTTGACCGTGTTCCTTAAGAGATAGGAACGGTGTTCCTGAACATTCCTATTCTACTTTTTTACGCTGAATCCGAATTTGAGTTTAGAGTCAAAATTCGAAAATTCACACACAGACAAATATATAGATTTCATATAGGAACGGTGTTCCTGAAAATAAAGTCAGTAAAGTGGCGCTGCAGGGGTCCATTCGTTCCTAGAACCGCTTATCTATATTAGTTTCTATATATTATTTTATATAACGTTGGGAGGCATTCAAGCGTACGACCCACCTGAAGTGGATACCGTATACCACCTCTGCTGCTAACACAGCAACCCCCCAGAAGCTTACTGGTGATCTCACTCACACGCAGAAACACAACAACCCTCCAGGGAGTTGTTATTCGACTGTGGCTTTCTATAAAATGGAGGTAACTTCCCCAGATGGGATAATATACTGATAAAAATTAATATACTAATATTTTCTAAAAAAAAACTGAGCTACACTCCATTCAAAATGACTCTCAGTAGTCATTTATTCTACACGTTTCACTTATTTTTCTAACCCATTACAATTGGCGAGGTCCGCTGCCTAGGCCTGAGAATTGGGCGAATATACTGATTTAGATATGGTGCGACTGCCATCAGACCGTCACAACCCACGAAACCGGACATTTCTTAATTTAGGTCTCCCGTCATTTCGAATACACACAAATGTTTGTCTGGTATGAGAATAAAACGTACGAACCTTCGTGTAAAGTAGGCAAAATTTACCTTTTCGCACGGAACCCTAATCTTATAAGCTCAGATAAATAATTAATAGAGGTTCAGTAATACAACAGACATACTTTTCCTGTAGCTAGCAAAAACCGAAGTTCAATACCCGTCAAAGACTAATCTTCAACAATAGATATCGTAGACAAAGAAGATACTAAACAAAATGCCGATCTCATGTCCCGAAAACAGGTATTAGATTTTTCTTAACAAAATGCTATAAAGATAGGTGTAACAATATTTCCTGATATAAATCTACCTAAAATTACTGCTACATTAATGTATTGGCATAAATAGTATATATACACAATATATATAAATCTTATATATTTCCAAAATCTCGTGTCACGGTGTTTGTGGTCACACTCCTCTGAAGCGGCTCGACCGATTTTTATGAAATTGTTTATGTATATTTGGTAGGTATGAGAATAGGTCGTAAATTAAATTTCGTAAAAAAATAATAAGAAATAATTTATCTGGCAGAATAGCGTTTGCCGCATAAGCTGGTATCCATATATAACTGCCGTAAGTCCGGCCGAAGGTACTGTAACAAATGAATATGCATTTTTTTTATGAAGTATCTAATATAATCTCAATGAAAATAATTAAATTAAAATAAATTAGTCTGAGGGGTTCGGATCTGGGCTAGACGAGGGTCAATCTTTCGCTCTGATAAAATCCGGAACGTTGGTTTCGAGCCAGGCTTGGGTAGTTCTGCTGTCTTGCTGGAAAGTCCAGGGTACGTTTTTAAACAGTATATTCCTGAGAGGTTCCACAACACGAACCAAGACAGTCTCATGATACACTTTGGCTGAAATCTTCACTGAAGTATACTCTAATCTATACTTCTTTTTACACTTTATGGAGTCGGTGTTTACTCCAAGAACCTACTAAATACCTACAATCACCATTACTTATAAACCACTTCTCAGTATGCAGGATGAAAGAATGACGAAGCAGATATACAATGCAAAAGTGGAAGGATGTAGGAGCAGAGGAAGGCCAAGACTTACCTATCATGATAAAATTGGTCGTGTTCTATCAGAAGGTGATCTCAGGAGCCCTAGAAACCGGCGAGCTTGCATGAAAAGAGCAATGAATGTGAAATAAGCGAGTGAGGTATGTAAGGATCGAGTCGCGTGGCGCTCGGTTCTCTCTGCCTACCCCGTAAGGGATTTGGCGTGAAGTTATAGTAGTAACTTCTCAGTAGATGGAAGTCCTATGTTAGATAATTAAACAAACTAGTGGTCGCCCAGTGGTCGTAATTCGATCATAATTCGTTTAAGATTTAAGTTTGAACGTTATTTAGGTTCTATTGTCAAAAACTATTACCTCTATAATTACATATTTCGCCAGTTATTTTGCCTGTCTTTTTCAAATTATACAACACTTGAATAAAAAACAAATACAAAGAATGAAGACCGAAATAAATAATAAGTACCTTTTTTATATATTTTTATTACCCAGCCAGGCCCAGGTATTCCCAGATCGTGTCGCGCTCCTTTGACAACTCACTTTCATAGAACGATGGGCTTTAATGGCAGTTTTCGCTACCAGGCGACTAAGTGTTGGAATAACATTCCTCCTCCAATAAGAAACGCTCCGTCAAAGTACTCTTTTAAAACACAACTAAAATCTGCACTACTCAATTCCCAAAAACTAGGATTTCAAACTTGTCGCCTTGGTGGCGGTAGCTCCATCTCTGTCCACTTGTAATCTATTATTTTCGTTTGTGTGTATTATATTATAAGTATGCATGTCCAAGTTTATTGAGTGTATTTGTATATAGGGTTATTTATTATCGGTTCAAACTTTGTATATGATTGGTGACATTCGGAATCTTATTGCATTTGTATTATAAAAAATGTACACTGCTAATGTGCAAACTTTCATTAGATCTCATTCACTTTCACTTTTACAATTGTTTACAGATTCACATATTTTGCACTAAAATGTAAAAAAAAAACAGTTTGTATCGTTGCGCGCATCCCTGCGGCATCGTTAGGTCGCAGCTGAAAATCAGTGATTTGCTTCACTAGCAAATATTCCACTGAGCTGTTGCCTCTTTGTATCACTGCGACACACGTGCATGACGATGTCCCACTGCAATGTGGTGTAGGTACTAAATACTTCGAAATTTTAATAACTTCTTAACTATGTGACTTTGTCTTTTGCTCGTTTTAATTGTTTAGATGACGTATTTGGTATAATTTATTGTATTATTTATTCTGCGATACATATTGTGATATTACTATCCACAATGTATAATTAAAGTGTATAAGTGTAGAGTGCGTGGAGCACTACCACTTGGTTTGAGACATGTCTACCTACACCCTTGTTTATTATATAAATGTGTGTTCTTTGGTACAAATAAAAACTTTATGTATCTATCTATCTTATTGAAACAAAAAACAAAGCGATAAAAAAAAGTTGTCTCTGGAACTTGACATACATATTTAATACGATAATTTAATTAATGGTTCATAACTTCACTGTAAACGGTGTTTTTTGTAAAAACTATTTCATCGTTTGCTAAATGTCCTTGATCGTTATATTCGGAAATATCAAATCTCAAACCGTCGGACGATCGAACTCTACTTGCTGTGACGTATAACGAATATATAATACAACGAATAAATAATAACCAATATGTAAAGTACAAATATCTATTAGACAAACTATGACTATGACATTATCGTAATTATGATTATTTTTGACATTCAATAAGACTATAGACAAATAATACTAAAGACCAATAATATTGTTATGTATGAAATAAATTATTATGTTCTCTTATTTCACGGGTTTTAATCCCGGTCATTTGATAGGCGTGCGCGGGGATATGAATCCAACGCGTAGAGGCCCCTTCTAAAAGAATCATGTAATGTATTATATCAGCCGTGACCCGCTCCAGGGTATATCAATGGAACAATATATCAATGAACACGTCACGGCAGGTATTGGGACTATTGGAAATATGTCGGAAAAAAGTGGGCTATTAAAATGAGATCTGGAGGGATTATTAGTACTGGGCTATTGCAGAAGAGGGACGGACGCCTGCCATAACCATCATATTTGATGTTACTCCTGGCAGGCGGTGGCCCGCCACTCACTGGATGGACCCCCGAAATGCCAGAGAAAGTCGGCCTGGGGGCAACACCGGTGTGAGAGACTCAGGGGTGTCGAGAGGTGTGCTGCGCTTTCTCCGAAGTTACTCATGGCGTTATGCCCTTTAACACTTCCACCCCTGGAGCATATCACCTGAAGTAAGACTATAGACAAAAAATATTATAGATAATTAATATTAACCTCTTCTCAGTTTGACACAAGCTTTAACCATAAACAAAAGAGTAGGGATATATTTTGGAATATAAGTAGGTATATATTTGCCCGTACGCTTGTTTGCCACCTTAGTGGTATAAAAAATGTGTTTATGTGTTAAACGTGTGGTAGTGTGCGTAATATTTTTTTTAATTAAATGTTTTTTCCAAGGATTATTCAAAAAAACAGCTTTTAGCACTTCTTCTAGGTACAAAATTTTTCCTAAACGTATTAATATATTTATATTCTCTTTGACATATTATTTTATTATCAGATTTAATTCATTTTGTTAGAAACAGAGTCGGTTTAAAAAGAGCGTCGATGTTAAAATAAGAAGAGGCATGCTTTGTTGGTCCGAACATGTAGAAAGAATGCAGCATGAAAGAATGACGAAGCAGACATACAACGCAAAAGTGGTAGGATGTAGGAGCCGAGCCAGGAGCCTTAGACACTGGTGTGCATGCATAAGAAGAGCAATTGATGTTAAAGAAGCGAGTTAGGTTGTGTAAGGATCGAATCACGTGGCGCTCGGTTCAGTCTACCGACCCCGCAAGGGATTTGGCGTGAAGTTATAGATTTGTAATTATCGCTTTAATTATTTTCTTTTCACCAGTTTGACGTTAGTTTTCACTGAGTTTTTTTTTTTTTGATTTGATGATTGAGGGTTCTATTAGACAAATATTTTAGAGGTAATCTTTTCTTAAAGCAGATATTAAAAAGACAGTAGGAATACGCGAACGACCAAATAGCTATATTATTCAGTTACAAACATTCAAGAATGTCAAGGCATCAAGGTGTAGTATCGTTTCCTGATATATATCGCGGCATGATATTTGTGTAGTTTGCGAGTGTGATCCATGATTCATCTCGACGTCGATGATCCAGGTCGACGAATTCTTGTCGACTCGGATAGATCGTTACGAAGCTCTGGAGATATCGCAACAGATAACAATTCTCGCTTGCCTGTTTGTCTTGTCGACCGCGAAGCCGTCACTCACACCGACGTCTGTCAATGGCCAGACTAGACACCTCATTAGCATTGTAACTCGGGCTCAGCATACACTATAGAATTTGTAAGTGTCGGAAATCAATACAATGTATATAGGTCGCAATAGGTCGACATTCTGTTTGTTTTAAACATTTCATTAGCAAAATGTTAAATTGTATTACTTTGATGTGCAGTAAGAAATTGTAATACTTTAATAGGTATGTATTATACTTTAATAGATATGTATTTTGTTCTGTTATAGGTTTAATGTAGCCGATGTAATGCTAACATTATAGTGATCAAATCACATGTAGTGCGCTTTGAAAACCCTATAAACAAAACAAATTGAAATAATTTATCATCTCATTTTTTCATAAACCCCCTCAAACCTAAACACATATAGAAAATGCCCTTTGAAATGCGTATATTAACATCTCGGAATTGTTTTTACAATATTTCACAATAATTCGTTATAAAAAATGGACAAATTACAGCTATATTTTTGGCTTTCGCTTTTCATTTTAAAACAAAACATTGACTGTACACAAGATTGCTACGTTTTGTTCTTATTTTCAAACTCATTTTTCACTATATGAAGGTTGTTGTGGTGTTAATAACTCACCAATATTCAATTGATTACTATTAAATAAAGGTTGTCATATAAACATGAAAAATAAACAAGTTATGCTAAGAAATATAGCAAAAACATTCGCAATATATTTCATTTCGTCCAAAATACTCAACGACCGAAATGCGCTCCCGACAGAAAAATGCCGAAAATTCACTTCCAATACGGTGTTCGATAAAAAGTCAATAAAAATCTGCTAGTGAGTACATCGATCTTTTGGGTTACGTCACCGCAGCCTGCGGTAGAGCGGACCGTTTATATGCCGAAAAAGAGCAAAAGCGCAACGACTATCGCTGTGGTTCGAGCCACGAGCCATTTCGAAAAATGACACGTCCGCGCCAGTAAAAATACTCCGACTCCGCTAAGTACACTCTTCGAAAACTTCAGAACTTCTAAGTGCGATGAAAACTTAAAAAGAACACTGATAAAATGTTAAACACCAGTCGTGTAATGTGTTATGCCATACTAATTAGTTATTACTCTTTACGTACGAGATATAAGTAGAGAGATACAATCGCTTAGGCCTTTTTTGACATAATTACCAACCCAAGCCAAGCGTCACTCTTCAAGATCACGAACAAAACAGTTAGCACTTTGGTATTCACAACATAAAACGTGATCATACATTCCGAAGGAACAGCCGCGCCTGATTTCATTACGTACTTTGTTTAGAATAGCGACGCACATCCGTGTCAATATGATTTTTGAAAACCACAACCAAATATCAACTCCCTGGAGGGTTGTTGTGTTCCTGCGAATGAGTAAGATTACCGTAAGGTCCTGAAGAGTTGCGGTGTGGCACTGGGGTGGCAACGAGCGAATGGTACTTTATGTATTGCATGCGTTCGTAGGTTACGGTAACCGCAGGTGGACCGTATGGTTGCATGCCACACGTTCGTAGTATAAAAGAAAATGTGATTATTTCTATCGTTTCTTTGAAATTATCCCAATGCATATATCCTTAGACTGTGGTTTGGCTTAAAACTTACGTTATACGGTCTATCATGGCATTGACCACTAAAATACCTGAAACAAAAAAAAAGTTATCAATATTTTGATACATTGACACACAATAATCCGTTGGAAAGAACTAAACTGATATGTAAATTACTAGTATAGGAAAAATGCACGCCGTTACATTAACTATTTAATACCACTATACGAGTATAAACATACTTCAGATACCTAGCACAAGTGCATTTTCAGATAGCATTCTAGCATTAATCATGTAACAATTCCAAGATTTTCGCGTAGTAAACCAGTCGGTGTGACGCGAAATATCCTACTGTGCATTCGCTATATTGCACAGTGGAGACTTAAGCTCACTCACATTATATTTGCATCGTGCCTTATGCACGACACGATCACATGTTCATTGTAAATATGCAGTTGTATGCAGTGATGAAATTGGCATTATTGCTTGCACCTAAGTCTCGGGCAAACTTTATGTCCAATATCGTATGTTACTAGGTGTTTCTAAACACTTAAGGTTTAGTCCGGAGATACACTAATCTTTACAATGTTTTGTATGAGTTTCAACTTTTAGAAATGCAACTTTAGAATCCCGTAGTGTCTGTGGCGTTCACATAAGTGTGCGAGGGGATATGTATCCAACACGTAGAGGCACTTTCGAGAAGATTGATGTAATGTACCCCCTTCCAGAATCCATAGAACAATATGCCCAGTAAATATTTTGACGGGTGTAGGAATTATTAATTAATTTAGTAGATATTGAATCATTCTATTGATCGGAGATTTGTCTGGATACAATAATTGTTTATTAAAAGTAACAGATTACATTTTTACAATGGACAAATATTCCCAATATTTTGTTATCGTGGTCTTGATACTTGAACACTGCTACATTTCGCCCGATAATCGCCAAACAATACAACAATAAATCCATTTATGTTGTATGCCCATGTACTAGCTTACTTCTTTTTTAGATGCCACTGTTGAAAATGTATAGGTAGGTTAAAATTATATGGTAAATTTATAGGGTATATAGGGTAAATTTATAGAGTAGGTTTGTGAAACGGAAGTCATTTACTAAATTACCTTAAAACCTAATAAATTACCTAGAAAAATGAAAGTAACACTATCCTGAGAATAGAGTCAGACCACGTTAGACGTAGAAATATAGATGTGCTTTATTTATAATTAGCGATACTCCCACTTGCACTTCATTATCTATGCATTGCGATCTAGCAGTCGATTGGAACACTATCAGACAAGTCTAACAAATTGGAATGTCGATATCGATATTCGCGCTTATAAACTGGTCCGGAACGAAATGTTCGCATTATTGAACAGTAGTATCCAGTGACAGTCACAATTCGCAGTACCGTGGTCGCTACTCGCCTGTCAACCGGTCACGCTCTAATTTGCATGGCATGTGACCCGGCATATATTTATTATGTATGCACATACTTCATTTCCCTGTATTAATTTGTCATTAACAATTCTGAGGGATCTTACAAAAGCAACCTTAATCGTATTACGATCATGACTGACTGACTCAGACAACACACATTGACAGGCCTTTTTATCTAAACTACCTTGTGTGCTTCCGCTACCGATCAAAATGTCTGTAAATTTGACTTTTCAAAATGTCTGTAATTATGATTAAAAATAAAGGCTGAATCTATTAACTTTTTAACCTACATTGACTTTAGAGAAATTAATAATTGTAATCCTTTGGAAATATTCATGAGTCGCAAAATCAATACACCCATAATTCGGCCGAGGTAGTGCTTGGGCGTGCAGTACAATGTAATATCGTATACTATTCCAGGGATCGATGGTCCGCAATGGCCGAAGTTTAAATTTTTAGATATTGTAATAATAATTTAACATTTTTAAAGCGATTTGTCTTTACCTTAATAGATCCTATAATAAACAAGTTTCTTGCGAATATAGTATAGTAAGTATCTATATATTGTTATAATGATGCTTTGCCGTTACGTACACGGTTTTGGATAGAGGATCCCTATCTCCTACTTCTCCTACTTATAAACAACATTAGCATAGCAGATAGATATAAAAAGAATACGAATGTATATTATTGGGTATGCTACAAAACGAAAATTAATTGCTTTTTATACTCTTAATATTTTAATCGGTCCTTTTTGTGTTCGCTTATATTAGTAGTTCTGTTACTACAGTTTTATTCTATAGTAGATACGATACTGTAGACCTGCCGTAGACCGTAGAGTGCAGAGATACGGCGCCGTAGAACAGATCAGAATATTATAGTGCACATGTATTCTGTTCTACAATATCGTATGGTCACTGTCACTGTTTCCGCCCCTTCATCAGCTGCGCCTGTCAATGTTGCCGGTTTTTGTTTCACATTGTATGCGAACACCAGTCGACAATTAATTACAATTGACAATAGTTACCCAGTGAATTACCTCCGGTGTAACTATTTCGTACACGCCGTATCACATTCCATAAACGTGAACCACTAGTATGACAAGTATCATGGTCAAAGCAACTTTTATATTGAAACGACATTGATACTTGTATATATGTCTAATAGGGATTCGATCATATCTTTAAAAAAAATTAAATTTTTCATTAAAAAAAACAAGTTATTTGAGCATTTGGCATCTTTCATCAACAACAACGACAGGCATTGGTCCTTATAGATTATAAACCAGCTTTTTATTTGTGTGCGAAATGCAAAGCAAATCTATATTACTGTAATAAAACATTCCTATAATTTATAGGAACATATATATATATATACAAAACTTTTTTACTCTATGTACAAGCCGTGGTTCGACCTCTCTCAGGAGCTCTTAGGCTGTCGTTTATAGTTAGTTTTTAGGCTGTGGCGCCTCACGCCCGCCTCTTCAGTCCGGTGACGTAGTAACAGCCCACTAGGGGCTAATTACATAGTCAGGTCAAAAAAAAAACTGTTTGTACATAGATGGTTTAATCGGCATGTCATGTCAATATTTATCACGTCACTCAAAATTAAGGTATCTTAAATTTTAAAATTTGAAGTAACATAATTTGTAGACGTCCGAGCAGAAGAAAGAACAGCCAGTCTACACGGAGATCGGATCGGGGATGTATTACGCACGGGCGGTGGTGGCACTCTTCAGCCGGCGACGTACATCTCCGTCCGGACCGTGACCGGATGCTGCCGGCTACCTCTGTTAACTTTGGTTAGATCCAACCAACACGACTCCTTAAAGGCAAAACTAGCCGAACTTTTACAATCCGACTTTTTTTATATAGCTTATTTTGTAAATATTCGTTTTTAATCAATTTCTTATTCTCCTTTTGGTAGACCCTTTTTTTAATCAGTAACATTACAGTATTGTAATTGTGCGCCAGCCCTATCAATTCGCTTGTGGATATGACGTACTTGTCGTCTAAAAGGCAATTTATCGCTTGATTAGATTAATTCAATTTACCAAGTGAAATGGCCCTCTTCCTGCCACAGTGCTCCGTGCCTCGTTAACGATAAGAATTCCTCCAAAAAGGACGGATATGTCTGTAGGAACAGTTGAAAATCATATTACTTTGACTCTCATCAATATTTCATTTTCGGAATGTATATTAACATCTTTATTAAATGATATGGGGGGAATAGGGAGAATTAGCAATCTTTTTTTTTACTACAAAAGGTAAAGGTAAGGAATACGAACATGTAGCCTGATATCATAGACTGATATACGAATAGACAGCAGTTATTCTTTTTATACTTTATCAGGTGGAAAACTAGCACACGGCCCGCTCTTGCGGACACGGTTACTAATGTGAAACGAGTATCGTAGGTCTATGAACATTTGTAACACCAGAGTCAACGCTAGTTTTAATTATCAAAATTCTACGAAGATTTTTAAATCTACAACAAGCAAAACTGGGGAACACTTGAGGTTCGACATCCATGCTTATAACAAGGCCCTTGCAGTTATATTAGCCTAGACAATAATTCTTACATCATAGAGTAGAATCTAACGAAACACTGTAACATACTCCTAAGCAAACATTTCAACGCTTAAGCAAAAATGCGCAACACTTTTGTGCTTCTTACCTCTGAACTAATTAGATTTTTAATAAGTATAATCTCTCATCATTTCGAAAACCCTAGCAGGACAAAAGTCCACTAATTAGTTTTTGTGTTCCTATGAGTAAGATACCCATTGTAAGGAGTCACTATGCTAGCAGCGCGGGTGATGATAATGTGTGAGAAATATCATTTATATAGCAAACATCTTCTTCTTCTTAGCGGTATTCCGTTTCCTAGTCTAATAGGATTGACGTGCTCTGCTACCTAAGCCTAAGGATTGCGCAAAGACTTTGACATATAATTACCTACACGTGCGGGTTTCCTCACGATGTTTTCCTTCTCCGCCGAGTAAGTGATAATTACAAATATGTACACATAAACACGATAACACGAGTGTAGTGGTACATGCCAAGATTTGAGCCTGGGACCAGTTTGGACCAGTTGGTCAATAGGCCGGTCCTCAACCACACACACATATACTTACACTTACTGTTTTCTATTGCAAGCATTAACCCTTCGAAACCGAATATAACGGGTTCTAACTACTCAAGCCTTAAAATTAGTCAGGTAGTGCGCATATTTGTCACCCGACGTACTATAAAAAATACTGATGGTATGAGTAATTTAAATGTGTCTGTAAACTAAAGTATCTACCTAAGCTTTACGATGCGAATTCGTTTTAAACCATAAAAGCCGTTATAAGCCTCTTTCAAAACGATCTTAAGGACATTATGCTCGCAAAATGCGAAAGTAAAAGGTATTTGGTTTTGTGTAGCTAAGGTAACAGGTAGAGATTTACCGTGCCCAACAAACACAATTAAGACGCACAGTATTGTTAGTAATATTTTAGTAACTTATGCGTACTTTTAAATACTGCAATAGTATTCGATGACAACAAAGGATTTTTGTGATAATTTTCTTTTTTATTTATTTGTTTATTCTTAGAAAGACTTAGTGTCAAATACACAAATTTACATAAACAAGTTGTAAGCGATAATTGCAGATCCTGTGTGGGAATCGAACCCACGAGCGTTGGTGTCAAAGTAGCGTAACAGCGCATTTCACCACTGCGCCACCGCGCTCGATTTGACATTACTTGTTTTGGATGGTAGTTGAGACCATGACCCTCCTTTTTAACGACATCGTCGTGTTCCTTATCGTATAGACATAGACTAATTATTCGTTCAATTAATTGCATTAACATTAATTTATACCACATCAGATATCTTGAGTACGTTTGTTCTCAGATAGGATTTAAAGGCACAGAATATTTGTTTTAGAGTTCCTTTAGTCAAATTACTTACTTAGTTACATATTACTTACTTAGTAAAATATATAAACTAAACAACAATCCCGGTGTCACCGGCCCGAATGACGCTCCTTAATCGAAAGAATCTAATACTTTAGCTGAGATAAAACGTGTTAGTTGTCACGAGTTGAATCAAGAATAAGTCATTTCTCACAATTTAATGTTCTGTACTGTTACACTCCCTTTGAATGGACTATAATGTAGGAACTACCTTTTATAGATCATAACTCATATTTCTATATTACACCAGCATAATACGATATAGTGCAATAACATTTCGTATTAATAACAATCTCTATCATGTATACCTATAGTTTTAATTTGGTCATATCGATTATATAAAGTCACACATATTCATTTCATATAGACCATGTGCATGTATATATGAAAATCAAATGTTGGACATTTTATAAGGAACCAGTTGAGAATGCGCAAGCTTGCATTGCCAGTGGAATACCTGGCTCGTCAATTATATAACAATTCAATTTTTTTTTTATAATTTGTAAGCCATTTTGACCATGTTCCTTAAGAGATAAGAACGGTGTTCCTGAACATTCCTATTCTACTTTTTTATGCTGAATCCGAATCTGAAGTCAAAATTCGAATGTTCGAAAAAAAGCGACAGACACGCGCACACAGAGACAAGCATATAGATTTCATGTAGGAACGGTGTTCCTGAAAATCTCATAGGTGTCATGTGCAAAAAGTTTCACTCAAAAGTCTCACACCATGAAGGTTTATGTCGACAACACGACGACAATTTTATACTTTAATCTCTATCATTATGATACAAACAGAGATCTAAAATCGTAGACAACATTATGAAATTAACACTTCAGAAAAATTTTGAAAACAATTTGAGATCAATAAAACAAGTTTTAGGGAAACGGGAGTCCAAATTATATTATATTATATGATATTTATTGTATATGCGAGTAAATACGATTCACCTGCCATGTCGAGCGCTAACCCCTCCGAACAGATGACCATATTTAGTAAATAGGTGACCCTGGACAGTAACAGTCGCACTCGCGCCGGGACACCGGCTTCTCATATCAAATTACTCGTGACTCAATAGGGCTTAGCTGTGATACCCGAATTATAAAAGTAGCTCATTATTTTGAAAATAAAAAACCGTTACATTTGAAAAGTATCACAATAAACCCCTATCACTTCAAATACATTTGACAGTATATAAAATACACCTTATAAATGAGACTTGCATCCAGCCATATAAAAGACAGTCCTGGCATACGTATAAACAGAAGTTCCTATAAGATAAAAGATAAAGATAACACAATATCCATACATTTTTCTACAAAACTAAGGAAACAAATTAGGAAAGTGCCTTATTAATAGTTATTCTTATATACGTAATTATATAGCTGTCCTTTAACGAAATGGATGATTCTCACCATGTTTACTATGATACTTATTGTGAATGTTTTCCAGAGTTAATATATCAATTTTATTGGTCTGGTAAAATACATTATTCCTACCTGTGGTAAAATACATTATTCCTACTTGTGTGTCTTGTGTAAGCTACTGTTTAGCTTTGTAGGTATCGTAGGAGAATGGAACCTACAACCCCTGATATTTAAGTAACAATACCTAGAAGATAATTAATGCGAAAGGTACTCTATCTGGACGCCTGTTCGGTACAGCTTTGTGCACGTCAATCTTTACGCTTTGTACCGTTCTTATGCCGTACAAGAGTTATAATCGCACTTCGAGTGTCAGGCGTGATAGCCCAGTGAGTAAATAACCGGCCTATTGTCCAACAGGCACCTGGTTCGAACCTTACATGTACCACTAAATTCGTGTTTTCGGATTTATGTACATATTTGTAATTTATCACTTGCATGGCGTTGAAGGAAAACATCGTAAGGAAACCCTAAAATTATAATTTGAAAATATTAACTAACCTAAGAAAGGTTTGGTTTACCCGCTGGTTTGTAGAGATCTAACTTCAGTCGCTCCATGTAAAAATCAGTATCTACGCCAAATCTTTAGGCATAGGTAACGGACCCCGCCAATGTCAATGGATGAGGAAACGGGAAAACTCTAAGAAGAAGTAGAAGAAGCTCTTAGCAGTATGAATTTATAAGTAAACTGCTCATTGGATGGTAATCATAGTAAAAAATTATGTAAGGGTAATCTGGAACCTGTGGGCCTACCACTTAAGGCGTAGATAATTCAGATCGATTTATTTGATTCTGAATATCGCGCTTCCTTTTCCTTTCTTCTTTTTTAGATACGTCCAATCTCTTTCTGTTCAGTTGGTAGAGCTCAAAGGTCTCGATCGATTAACCGAAGATGATCGCCATTAACAAAAACAGAACTTCAACATCAAAAATTCAAAAAATATCTGAAACATCTTCACTTTAGCCGGTAGGCAAGCTAGACAAACACATTTACAACCACGAAAACTAAATACCTAAGTGAATGAAGCCAAGAATAGACACTGCTTTAAGTACATAATATCCAATTTACAACGTTTAACCGCAGATAACTTTATGAAGGTATCCTATTAACCTAGGCACAGACTTCACGTGTCAAATTACTGCATCCAGTAAGCTTATATCAAGTGGGTCCACTCTGTTTATTAACCCTCTTCACAATCGACCCGTGCCTCAATAGCTTGGGGCGCACCTTCAATAGGCTTAGTTGGAGTACAATGGGGCTGTTACTACATGGATGGCTTCGTGATTTGTCCTCGCATTGTTGGTGTGATTGAGATGTTATTGTTCTATATTTGTAGGCTATTATTAATAATTTATTAATATATTTCGTTAAACTTTGAGGTTGCATATATAATTTGTGTTCTGAAGGATTTTAAAATTACAAGTGTAAATAAGTTAACGCGTATCATAAGGTGGTATAGCAAGTGACCAACACTAGCACGTGCATGCGATGCAGTTTAATCGTGCGATTAAAATATTCATACAAAAATAATTATAGACAGGAACTTCAATAAAAACATTCAAGTGTGCACGTTGGTCGTACAATCGTGCTTGTAGAATACAAAATATTGTATATTAACATGTACACTCTATGTAGTACAGTCAGCTGTAGGGAACAAAGATACCTACAGAGCTAAACCTTTACAATCAAGTCGAATTCAAACAAATAAGTGTCCTGTATTGTAACTATGTTTATAATATGTTTATGTAGGTTTTATGATGATTTTTAAAAAACCGTGCTAGTCAGAGACGTAATTGTATTTTTCTACCTTACACAGACCTAAAACTGATACTGATCTTATGTATATTTTTTAGTAAGATGAAAAATTCCCACCGCTGTAGTCTGAGTAGCCAAGGTTAACAGCGGCAACACAAAGGTAACAAGCATTGAAGTTAATGCGACACCGGGGGTAAATCTATGGCTGCCTTGAGACCAGTGACTTGAGACTCAAAACGGATTCCAAGGAAATTGGTACTAGAAGTAGAAAGTTTACCTAACCTCTTTGCCAATGAAGAGGTAGTATTATTACACCTAGACATCAGAAGCCTAAAACGAGGGTGTATTTAAATTGAACCTCGACGACCGCACATCACAGATTGTTACATGTATAATATTGATTTCCAATATCAATGTGTTTAAGTTCACAGTCCAATAAAATTCCAGTGATAGCTATAAATCGCAGAGTCGTCTAAAGGCCTGCAATTCCACAAATTGCAAATAAATGTATAAAAAATGCTGCGTCACATGTAACACGCAAAAAGTTTAGCTGTTACTATCATGCAAAGAACATGTTGTACATATTATTTGTTAAATTTCATGGTTTGCCGTAGAACACTATAGTACATGACGGCGCAAATTTAGCAGAGAAGCGTCGCCTTGCCCGACTATAAATTGAGCAACAGACCGATCCCTATTCAACTATTTTTAAATTTATCTAACTCTCACCGATTGCAAGAATAGATGCAAATGCTGACATTCAGACTGCAGTAATCTAAATACCTTGTCAGTGTCAAAGATGTTGAAATGTCAATGAAACCGACTTCTTTGAAGATGACGCCTATTCACGTTTTTTTTTATAGTCTGTTTCACTTTTTAACCGATTTTAAAAAGGAAGAGATTCTCAATTCATCTATATTTTTTGTAAAGCTATGTTCTTGTCAATTGTCAATCGTTTTCCAGCATTTTATGGTTGGGAAGCTCCTGGCTCCCATGGGTCTCATATAAATTTGATGAAACACAACTTTACCGACGCACAGTGTTTAATAGGACCCAAAAAATCCCTCTGCTGTTTTCAGTATTAATGGATCAAGCGATGCATTTAAAATGCAAGAGTATAACACCCACGTGTCTATTTCAAATAGTATATTTTGAAAAAATGTAGACGTTTACGTGACCTTTTCATGAAAAAAAAAAACAAAAATTCCAAATTGGTAGGATAATCCGTTTTTATTTTATCAAAGAACTCTTCAACATTATTAAAACTTTTGAAAAGCCATTGAGAGGTCATGGAACTACGTTTTTGTAACATTAAACAAATATCACTTATTTAACAAGGTATTATAATACGCGTTGGAGCGTGCAAAAACCGCTTTAGTGAGCTTTATAGTTGTCTCACAAAAAATGTAATCAATTGAATCGCCTTGCAAGTTCCAGGTCCGATGTAATCGGTATATACAATACGGTTGTATACTAATATGTGAGTCCACAGTCCGTCTGGATTCTTATACTATATATAATGTATATGTGATACCGAATACCTTTTTATATAGTTACGAAAAAGAAGAGAATTCGCAACTCGTATGGCTTTATAACCTTTTATTTATGTACGACTTGCTACTGTTCGTGCCATTTGCAACCATGACCGCTTGACTTAATCTCAGTCATAATATAGATAGAAGTATCTAATGTATTTATACCTAGCTGTCTATTTATACGTTCGTCTGTCGTTACGGTCCAGACCTAAAGGATATACGTTAGAGGTTTTTCTTTTTCAATCAGTCTAATGGAATACGTAAGTAAAGCACTGTCGAGTCTGTGACAGGCAGTCTTTGAATGGGTTAATTTATCTTCAGGTCCTACGTGCTTCCAGGGGCACAATAACACCTCAATTAGTTACTGTTGAGTTGAGTGTTGAGAATGTTGTGACTGTTGAGAGAGTACTGATAACTCGAAGAAAAATAAAAACTTTTAGTTCCGTTAAGAGACGTAGGCCTTCGTCTTCTCGGTTCCCGTGGGGTCGCTACTCATGAACAATTCGCTACAAATTGCACTGCACGCAGAATTTATTATTATACTGTTACCATAATAATACCACATTAATCAGACATAAACTACTTCACAATTCGTAACATGTTGAGGAGGACTACTATCCGTGTAAGGGCCCTGCTCCAAGTTCTTCGTTCTTAGTTTTGACGAGCTCGGTGGCGCAGTGGTGAAACGCGTTGTTACGCTACTTTGACACCAACGCTTGTGGGTTCGATTCCCACACAGTACAAACATTTGTGTGCATGAACATGTCTGTTTGTCTTGGTCTGGGTATTTTCTATGTATAATAAGTATGTATTTACAAAAAAAAAAAAATATTCACGTATGTTTATCAGTTGTCTAGTACCCATAACACAAGCTTCGCTTACTTTGGGGCTAAATGGCGCTGTGTAATTTGTCCGCAAATATTTATTTATTTATTTATTTATTTAGTCTTCACAATCGTTAGTACTAGTTGATATCAATTTTAGTTAGTATTAGTTGATATCAATAATATTATGTGTGCTAATATCTGAGAATGAGAATTCTAGACCTCTACAAGCCTGTCGTTTTGGCCTTTGACCTGTATTTTTCGGATCTATGAAACTTCCAATTTTACATATGAGAGACACCAATGGCCCTAAAATTTGAGTTAATACTTTTGCACTTTATCCCTCACTAGTGTCATAAAAATTTCCAAAGACATGACTGTAGTGGCTGCATCATCATACGATAACAACCCGCTAGCAATTGGTATTAAGTGTTCACATAGGTACTCCTTCAACCGTCTCAATATGTCGTCAGTGTGACGGCTAAGCGCAGACCAGATGTCACGCTAGAATAAATTCATGACCTCTACAGCAGACAGATACATATGTCAGCGACAGTTTGTTCAGGCAGCTCTTAAAGTATTTACCTTCTGATTACTCTTGATGATGCGATTTTGTATATACCGATTTATATGTATAATTATAGGTTTGTTTTTTATTTTAACCAAATTGTTCGGTTATATCAGAAGGTGAAGTCAAGAGTTCTAGAAACCGGCGAGCGTGCATGAAAAGAGTTAAGAATGTAAAAGAGACAAGTAAAGTGTGTAAGGACCACGTCTTATGGCGCTCGGTTTTCTCTGCCTACCTCGCAAATGATTTGGCGTGAAATTATAGATAGATAGATTTTAGGTTTGTCTGTGTAGAAAAAAATGATGGTTCAATTTTTAGGCCAATGCGTTCTTATGTAATTATCCCCTATGATTCCTATCAGAGGGTTGTTTTAAACAAAATAATTACTGGGTACCTACGAAGGTCTGAATTGAATAGCCTGTTAAATATACATAGTTTCTCAATACAAGGTCTGAACTCCCGTTTCAGCATTACAAGGTGAAATTTAGTTTCAGAGTTTATATAAAAAAACAATTTAATTAATTTTGTGTCATCTCCACCACCTTGAACTACATCCAAAGCAATTTGCGCAATCAACGTATCAAAAAACCTCAATAACAACACCGATGTCGATTAGTGGATTTCTTTATTCAATTTCACCCGTAAGGGCTTAATTCAAATTGAAGTAAGAAATTACAGAATTAGTTATTTGATCTATTTCGAAATTTCGAGTAGAAAAGTTATCCAATATTTTTTCACCATACAAAATCTTAATCACTATTTTACCCTTTCGGTGGTGAAATTCCTAAATATCCTTCCTTACTCCTAGTATACATCATAGGAGAACCTCTGTGCCAAATTTTCTCTTTCTAGATCCAAGGATTTGGACAGGGAGTTAATAAGACAATCAAAGTTATATAGGTAGATAACCATCGCATTATTTAGTATGTATGTTCTAAGTTTTACATTTTTAAACATTAATATACTCGTAAACAACGATGCATATATACAATGCCAAAGTGGAAGGATGGAGACCAAGACTAACCTACCATGACCAAATTGGTCGTGTTTTATCAGGAGCCCCAAGGACCGGCGAGTATGCATGAAAAGAGCTATGAATATAATAGAAGCGAGTGAAGTATGTAAGGACCGCGATCTACCCCGCAAGGGAACTGGCATGAAGATATACAATACATATAATACAAAAATATTAATCGGTACTCGAGGGTAGCGAAGCGAAGACCCAAGCTATCGGTTGTCAAGTAAATAACCTTCTCCTAATGCAGGCCGTGTCTAGAAGAACACTGGCCCCAATTGCCAACCCAGAGCCTCTCAAAATAGTGGTTGCGTGGCTCTTAGCTACACGCTCGATTGTCACGTCTATTGGAACAATTGCACAGTACGTCTCCGGTTTATTGGCGATATCATGCCAATAGATGGCACTATGTCAGGCCTATTGGCGACAATCAGCGATAATAAACCGCTCCAATGTGTGACATTTCTCTTCGCGAGAATTGGCACTCGCGTATATTTATAGTACGATACCTGATAGTTCACAAGACTTTATTTAAGATCAAAATGTATGTGTAAAATGTAAGTTATTTTATTGTGCATGTGCAAGTACTCATCTGAAGATAGTAAGACCAGAAACTATTTTATATGTCTAAATGACTTCCCGAACGGCAAGTTCGACAAATGTTCACTATGCCGTGCTTTAGAATAAATTTACACTAGTTGTTTATATGATTTTTTAATCAGGACCGTACCGAATCTACATCAATGTCACTAGATCTGTATCAGTTGATGTTGATACATATAAAAATGAAATACGGTCGAAAAATTAGTAAACATTCCAGTGTTTAAAAAAAAATTAGGTACCGAAATTTTCATTTCTGAAATTTTCGGTCCTTACAAAGTTGCTCTAAGTACAATATTTCCAATATTCGAAACATTGCAATGTTTCCATAATATCTTTGAAGAAATTATCCTCCTACCTACCTCAACTATAATGTTAGCATAGTGCAGTAGCTTCGAGGCGACCTGTGATAACCCCGGGTCTGGAGCACCGCGCTGGCCAAGATACAATGATGGAATATACAGGAATAATTAGCACGGACTCTTATCTACAATTAATTAATTCCACAGCTAATGTTACCCGTGTATATTACTAAATACTTCTTTACCTTAAATATTACTAGACGGAGAGATATGTTTTATTTTGCTTCGCATAAAAACCAAAAACGCGACGTTAGAGAAATTATATAATGTTCATTGTGAAAGTATTCTATTGGATATATATGATTAGATGATTAATTAAAATGAAATAAAATATTCTGCACATTCTGTTGTTTATGTTCCAATTAATATTGTTCTTTCGTCGTCCTTTCATGATTCCATTTAATTTTGAAGAGGATTCAAGTTCAGTGCAATCCAACCTCTAGTATTAATGTTCATTTATGAGACTGTAAATATGTTTCATGAGTACCTATAACTAAATTGATTAACATATAGTTCGGTACTAAACTAATGCTACTGGAATATACACGGTACACCAAACACAATCAAACCTATATATACGTATACACTCTTTTTTAGTGTCTTTCCTACCCTAATTACTTAAAATATACATTGAATTTCATAAAAAGTATCGATAACCTACAGAAGTCTCGCTTCTTGCGCGTGTAATACACATTGATACACGCACTCTTTTTTTATTTATTTTCACAGGTTAAGTTATCAAGGAAAATATTAATAAAACAATTGTTTAATATTAATAATAAATCAGTATGTAACCTCATCATCATCTTAATCCTACAACAACCTAATCGTAGGACGCGACCGGCGTCCTACGATTTCGCTTCGGAGCCCATGGTTCGCTTTCCTGTTTTTAATCCTCCATTTCGCGCGATCATTGGTATCTCTTATAGTGAGACCATGCATGCATGTCATCCCTCACCATGTCAAGTCAGCGCTTCTTGGGTCTACCCCTTCTACCGGCACCCGGCGGAGGTGGCATGGCTAGACTTATGTTCCCCACGTAACTTGGTAAATAAATTAGTATGTACCCGATGTATTTTCGAAATAAAACAATCTTTGATTGATTTTCTAAGGTAAAAGCAATAGCAAGTACCGTAATGCAAAGTGATAAAAACTTTACATTGAAAAAATAGTCGATTTCATTGAATTATATAAATATTCCAGATATCATGATCAGTTGGTCATACATTCAATGGCATAATATGTACAAACATTTATACGTCTATTAGAACTTAAAATAGCTCTTAGGTGACTCGTTATGAATCGTGTAACGCGCGTGCTCACACAAAAATTAGCGATTTAATCAGACATTATTACTCCAATGCACGCTATTAGTAAGATAAGGCCTTTTGAATAAGGGCAGCAGGCAATAACTGAGAAAAAATAAATAACCACCCCATGCATAACAATAAGGCTTCCCCTACAGGAAGCGCTCGGTATAAGCGGCCATTAGACACAACTTCCGTTATAATTTTACTATATTTAACATGTTATTTATCCATTCAATTCGGTTAATAGGCCATTACTTTAATAGTATATATATTTAAACGGACAGGGTACGAGTACATATAGCTTTAAATGGGCTCGGATTTGGGATGCGAAGACGTATGAAATACAGCCTGATTTAAGACTCAAATATTTTTATAGTGTAAAGAAGCTTGTCTTTGTTTATACTCAACAACAAAAGTAACAAGCTTCGGTGGAATTTTGCCTGTTGGCAAATTTCAAAACATAAAATAAGACATCCATCCATCCATATCTTTACGCCAGGTCCCAAGTGGGGTAGGCAGAGACAACTGAACGCCACAGGACGCGGCCCTTACACACCTCGCTCGCTTTAACATTCTTAACTCTTTTCATGCATGCTCGCAGTTTCCTAGGGTTCCTGACATCACCTGATAAAACACGCCCAATTTGTTCGTAGTAGGTAAGTATTGGCCTTCCTCTGCTCCTACATCCTTCCACTTTCACATTGTCTATCTGTTTGTATTCGTTATTTTCATTTTGTATTTTATATGAATACATGCACTGTTTTTTTTTATATATATAAAATGTTTTTGTATATATTAAAAAAACACTGCTCCAATAATCTGAAAATATAATCAAGGCAAACTTTTGTCAAGATACACATAGATTAAAAATTAGTCAATTTCTTTAGCAGTTCAGAAGAAAATTGAACAAAACCCTAACGCCTATAAAACCTAATATAACGCTTGAAAAATCCTAGTCTCTACGTCGCATGATAGGAAGGAAGTCAGAGCCAATGAAGTTCCCATCGAAGCCTGGAAGGCGATAGGGCCTCGTGGAGTGAGCATCTTCACCAACCTGACCGGAGTATGCGGTTACATACGTCGATCAAGATCCTAATCAGGGACTAGTGTCACTTATAACGCCGGAAGAAATTCAAGTCTCTTCGTCGCATGATAGGAAGGCAGTCGAAGCCGATGAAGTCTCCATCGAAGCCTGGAAGGCGATGGGGGCTTTAACTGAGGTAGGGGGCATCAAAGCACCCGTCTAGGGAAGTACCTCCACCTCACAGAAAACCGCAGCCAAATAACAATTCCCTAGAGGGTTGTTGTGTTCCTGTGTGTGAGTGAGGTTACCAGTAAAACTTCTAAGGAGTTGCTGTGTAAGCAGCAGAGGAGGCATCGTGTAATAGGTTAAGTATCACACTTAACTTATTACAAGCATTAATAGGCTACGGTAACTGCTTAACATCAGGTAGGACGTATGCTTGTATGCCTCCCGACGTTGTATAAAAAAAAGACAAGACTAGGGTTATACATAAAGATATATACGCAATATTTATTTTAAATTTTCCGTACCATTCAGACACAAGATAGAAGACTAATTTTCATTCGGTTGGGTAATAATCGAATACTTTGATTTACGTACTATGAATAAATGTGTATTTTATGTAATGAATTGCATAGAGCAAATTACTCGTACATGTCTTTCTCATGTCATACATTTCACATGTGTTTCTTTTGTTATATGTAGATATAGCTATGAATTTGGTTTTAGAAAAGAACTTAAAGAATTAAAAGTATTTTTAACCACAAAATATTCGGATCAACCAAAGGTGAGATGTGCCAGTCTGCATAGGTAACTAATTAAAACAATATTTTTGTGTATGAATGGAATGTTTATGTTAATTATCACAACATAAAACATGTAAACTTTCCAAAAAATTATCTAGTTCAGTTTTGGAAACAAAAATACTAACTTTTACTTCTATGAGAGCTTCTCTTAATATTCAAGTTAGATCAATTTTATTTGTGAAAAGAAAAATACCCTGTATTTTATACTACAGATCAAACTTCAACGTTGTTTACTCGTATATAGGATCTTGCACTGAACAAAAAATTCACAAATTTTAAAAAATCCTCTTTTGTCAACAGGTTACAGGTTAGTGATTCAAGTTATAGCTCATTGTTGTCACCTCTGCTGCGTTTACATCAACTCCACAATAGTTCAATGATACCATGCTTAATAAACAAATAAACTCAACAACCTGCATGTAATAAAAGGCTGCTTAATAAATATTTTGTAATATGCTATGCCCTGCATCTATTTTGCTGCAGCTTCGTTTGTCAATTGGCAGGGTGCAAACAAAAACCTGTATTTTTAATATCTACCATTTAATCAGTACGGCTAATGTTAAGAATCATATCTTTACGATAATTATATATCCAATTTAAGGGAACGCTAGTAAATAATAAGTTCAAGTTTTAAAGTCAGAAAACAAAATAAATATGGTACAAGCAACGCAAATCGGGGCCTCTAGTCATATGTAATAATTCCCTAGAGGGTTGTTGTGTTCCTGCGTGTGAGTGAGGTCACCAGTAAGCTCCTAAGCAGTTGCTGTGTTCGCAGCAGAGGAAGCATCGCGCGAGTTATACTTATTGTATTACGAGCGTTCATAGGCTACGGTAACCGCTTTACATTAGGCAGACCGCATGCATGTATGCCTTTCGACGTCGTATAAAAAAATATATTTTTGTTAGATTTGCTTCTAATTCCGTTTTGTATACTTAGTATATCAATTGATAGAAACTTATTAACAGTCTTAATTATTTTTTTAACAAATCCTTATTCTGTATTGACTAAGATTATGACGCTTACGAACAAGTTTAATTATGTATAACGATCGCTAAATTTGAGAACACAAACTCCTAAAAAATTACAAGTAACAAATTATGATCAAACCCCACTCCACCTTTTGAACGTGGGATCCGAAATGAATACGGGAAAATGTTCTAAAATTACATGTATGGACATGATATATGTCACAGAAGTCGTAAATCGAAGGAGTGCAGACTAATATTACTTAACTGTCATTTGAAAACGACTCAATTGGTCCTATGTTTTTGATGATGATATAAAAATCAGATTCTAAACCTGGATTCGCAAACGATAAAACACTAACAAAATATTACCAACACAAAGGTCAGCAGTGCCACCCCTGTCGATAATAACACTTCACAACTAACAAGCGTTTGTCAAAACGAATAAACACAGCAAGGAGTTGCACGGTCCCATACCTGCGCACGCAGGTAGAGTCGGCGCCCACAATGGCATTCCGGGCATCCGAAATGAATCAAAATTCGGCCCAGCATCAGCTCCGATGACTAACACAGACCCATCTGATAAATTACAATAATAATGCCACATCTATTGTTGTTATTAAGGGATGATTTCATTAGGATATGCGCCCGCGCAGGTGCACATTGCTACGCGTTCCCCGTTAACTGTCCAATGTATGATTAGTGTTCCATTCTTTAATTGGTGAGGGATAACGACGGAATCCGGGAAATTATGATATTAAATGAGATGCTTTTTATGGAGAGGTAGAAGAACTTTAACTAAAAATTAATGTCCTTTATGGACAGGTCAGACGTGTTTATTGGAGTGCAGCAACGAGTCCTCCCCACTAATGCGACTGGTTCCATTATTTGTATGGAGCGGCGACCTCCCGCACCGACGGGAACAATGAAAGTGAGAGAGGGCAGGAATGCGCGCGGGGCAGGTGCGCGGCGCGCGGGGGACGCCTGTTCCCGGTTCCCAGGCAAGGAATGCCAGCACAAGCAACAAAGCCTACCCGCCGCCATTCACCCCGCGCCCTCCCCCTCGCGCCCCTCTAGCGGTTCCGTCTCACACTCGTAATTTTTCGTGACTTTCCCCCTAAGTAGCTTTTACGACAGCGTGGATCGGAACGGATACGAAAGTTCGATATTCAAAATACGCCGCACGCTCGCATTATCGGGACATGAAAAGGAATTCTCTTCATTTGATTTTTGGCAATCGAGTAATAAATCCCGCTTTAAAGCCAGCCCGCGGATTCGTGACTCAGTTACGTAAAGTATTCCAAAAATAACATAAGCATTACGGTTACGGTACATTTGTACGTGTATAATAAGTGTGATTGTTTCATTCATGCGCGCCGGCCGGGCTCAAGGTCGGGTGTCATATCACAATCAAACAGCTGACTCTACATTTCACTTTAATCGCAGCGCATTAAATACTATGCTCGGTGTTGACTATCAATGTGACACTATGTCTTTAAAATATTTAGGTTCGTATAACGCAATCACAATATTCACAACTGAAAATCATTATTGTTACGTCGTTCGGATACATGTACTACTTCCCTTGTACAACGAAAGAGGGAAGTAACACAAGATTGCGATTTTTTTGTGCGACATCACATTCTGTCACGTAGGTCAAACAACAGGTAAAATTTTTAGTACAATAATTCCATCAATAAGCACCTACAATGACACTTAAAATATAAAGATAAGTTAAACGATAAATAGTTAAAGTTAAATTTCTTTGTAAACGTCGTACGAATATACCAGACAACCCGGCGGTGGCTGCCTATTGAAGCGATTATTATATCGCATAGTAGCAAATATTATTTTTTTAAATAAATATTCAAATCGTTCGACTTGTTTCCAATCTTTGTGAGATTAACGCACAGCAATTGATTTTTATATATGTAGACAGATTGATAGATCATTAAATTCTTTCAAAACAAATATCATTGTTACCCCAGCTGCTGACGCGGCGACTCCTCGCCTTACTCGATTGCAGCAATTCAACCACTCACTGGGGACCAATTTATTATTCATGATTAATGATGGAATGCAGGGTGCACCAAGTACACTCAAGGTTGGTTTTGACTTTAAAGATGACGGAGAACTTACAAAAAGCACTGAACTTAAATTAAACAATATAACTTCACAAATTTTATTAAAGGGATCATTTCAATACCGCAATAGAATTAATTCTATTTCACAGTAGGTAAGGTATATAGTATTCCAGTAGGTAGCAGAGTTTCATTAATTAAAGCTATTTACTATACCTGTATTACCTATACCTGAAGCCCTGCGCCAAAGTTGCTAAGGTGGGATGGGGCTGAATAATTAAGTCGTACAGAAGAATTCACTTAGCAAGATGGAAGCGATTAGGTACCTACTCCTACCTGTCCACTTCCCTAGCAACTCCAATGCCCACTAAAAATAGATTGCCAATTTATTCTCCTTTGTAATTGGTAATATAAAGTCACTTGTATTAAAATGATAAAAAATATGTTGTAAGTTCAACGACTCCATTTTTGGTCGTCTGTTTTTGTTTTACTTATGGCCGCCGGAGCGTGTCAATTCAGAATAATCGGTATTTTCTGTATAAAAAATAATAATATATAGTAATAGGCATCGACGGTAATAAATTATTGCTTTTAAATTAAATTATCCATTTATGACTATTTATTCATATTTCTTCTAAACAATCAGCGGGTTTTGATAGTTTCCACTACTATTTAAAGGATTTCTTACGAAAGGTATAAACCGAGCGAAGTCGACCGAGCCAGTTAGCGGCTAATCTTCTATCTTTTTAATCTTTCACTGACTAACATAGAAATGTAGAAAAAGTAAAGGGACTTTTTGTTCAAGGCTTCTAAATACAATATATTTTCTTTTTTAAAGTTATAGTTTGTAATACGTATCCAACTAATTTCTATATTAACTCGTAACATAAACCGCTAGAATCAATCTTGTTGAAATTGATTCGTGAGGCGTAATTGATTCCTGATACGTGATTAGCACTATCTTCTTCTTCGCAATAGTCGTATTGTACAACGAGAGTGATATTCAATCAATATCACGACCATCATCTTCACGGTCTGGTGGCGAGAATCAAAATTATTATAGTCCAGTACGCCATTGCACGATTTCAACTCTTTCGTCGATTTTAATTCATTTCTGTCTTTATATCCGAACCTTTAATTTGTTTTTATCAATTTTTGCCAAAGATTCTTATCACTCTTTTCTTAAGCATATTCGATAAAAATAGATTAACAAATATAGCGGACCTCTCTTTTCTAAAGCATGTTTTTTAAACTTCAACAAGAGGCAACACTGAAAGACTTTACAGAAAGTCTGCTAATGATATTAATAGTCAATGTGTTCATAATAAGAACATTGTGATATTAATACCTGCGTGTAAAACTATAAGGTTTGGAAGGACGGAGTCATGTGGCGCTCTGTTCTCTCTGCCTACCCCGGAAGCTACTTGGCGCGATGATGTATGAAAAACTATAACAACCTTGAAAATATAAAATATTTCAAAGATATCGAATGTATGGACTTTGTATATTAATAACTAGGAGTGCGGCTTAAGTTGCATATTTAGTGAAGTGAAAGTGTCATCTAAATATTTCAGCAAGATCTTAGCCTATTCGATGTTTAGCACCAGACTAAATTAATCAATAACAGCCGCAGATCGATTGAGTTTTTTGAAAAGCAGTGACTAAACTTAAAGTTTAATTAATAACGGTAGTTCCAACTGCACTATTACATATTATCCATCCAAAGTACCCACTTTGGATGGATAATATGTAATAGTGCAGTATTACACAAAGCATGTGCCGTGGCACACTGGTGTACCATGGCCATTAGCTGGTATGTCGCAGAAAGTAACCAGTTTATCAGAAAGTTGAAAAGATAATACCTATACAAAAGTGAGAATTATGCGAGCTTATCAATGATTACTCCAAATGATTGCTTATGTTTAGTTAAACAGGCTCACATTTCTTATAAAATATATTTTCATATTGTATTGAGTATAAAACTGAATTAATATATTATAAAAAATTGTTGTTCCTGTGTACAGCATAGTACATATAAAATTTGTTGATTTGGTAGGTGTACCTTGAACACAAAATATTTGCGGAATACTAATATACTTTAAATATCGCTCGTGCGATGCCATCTCTGCTGCTAACATAACAACTCCTTAGGAGCTCACTGGTAACCGCACTGATTCGCAGGAACACAACAAACCTCTAGGGAGTTGTCACTTGAATGCGGTTTTCTGTGAGGTAGAAGTACTTCCCAAGACGGACTGCTTTGATGCGCCCTACCCCTCTTAAAATAGTAATATAAAAAACCAACCAAAAGCGGGTCCAACTTCACCATTGAAGGTTCCGTACCACTGTAATTTTTTTTATTGTTTAGTAAAAAAACGGGACAAGAAATACGTGTTTGTACGGAGACCTCAATAATTTTTAATTTTATTTTATACTCCCTTCAAATTTCGCTTGCGTAAAATAAAGTTAGAATCTATTTACTTCATTATTTTTATTGTTTGTTTGGCATGATAATAGAACACGCAGACAGCTAAAATCACAAAATAGTGGCTTTCGATTTTTTCTTGCACTTGTTCTACGAGAGCTTGCTGTTTGCCAAATTTCATAATTCTTAGAAAATTGTAAGTTCTCTCTAAGTTTCAATTTGTGATTTCTTAAATAAATAGATATAACTATAAAATGTCAACTATCGGACTTTTTCCTATACTTGTGTTATGATACCTTACTTCTTGTCATATTTCTAAGAGTACCCCTACAGGTACGCGTACAACAAAGTACAAGGGTTCCTCCTATTTTACGGAGCCCGAAAAAGTGATAGATCGTGACGATTTATGGGGCCAGTTTTCTGAATTAAATTCATATGAATAGCAATATCTACGATCCAGGCATCGCTTCAATAACATATCGTTGCCTATTGCAACACTCAATTAATTTAATATAGGCGTTGATTGAAGTCACACCGCAGAACAGACACTTGATTATTAAACACACAAGTGATTCAGTATTCGCCATTTTATTCTTGTTGTATTTTTTATACCAGTAAGATGCAAAGAAGCGCACGGCATGGCTGACGGTAAGCGGTTACCGTAGCCTATGCACATTTGGAACACCAAGGCTGTAACTTATGCGGTTCCGATCCCGTAAAGACCTCATCACGCCTTTATCGAAGAACCCTATGCTGTAGTCCCTTGAGAAAACCTCGGCTGGGAGTTCATCCCACAACTTGAGAGTATAGGAACAATTACACTATAGTCGCGGCAAGATATCTGTCACACATTGGTCACAGAGACAAAAGATGCTATACTACACGTACGTCTATTCATAATGATATAACATGTAACTGATGACGGATAAGCTATATAAATAAAACTTATTTCAAACATTTCTCATTGGCTTGATAGAGTAGTGAATGATCCGTTACCAGAATTTTAAAATATTAAAAGTATTCAAGTAATCACTAACATTGAAGTGTCATAGGGAACGTTTACAATAGGATAACTTTTACAAAAGCATTGGCCTCATTTGTCGCTTTTTATCAAACATATAAAAAGAAATGAATAGATTTCTACTGCATTAGGAACGCGCGAGTGTTGCTTGGTATTGCAACCATTCTTGGGCAACTGCTTGCTATCAGACAGGCCGTAAGCCGGACGGACTGGAAGCGCGGCAGATCAGTTACTAGAATATAACTTAACATCTCATCTTAAACTGAATACAAATGAAAAGGTTGTATGTGTATATATTCACTGCAGGTCCTTTGCGGGGTAGGCACAGAGAAACGAGCGTCATAAGATACTGTCCTCATACACCTCACTCGGTTCTTTAACATTCATCAGCTCTTATAAAAACGTTAATTGGTAATATTATTGTTGAATAATTTTAGTTTAAAAAGTTAATAAAAACTTGAGGTGCTGAGACAAAACAATTCCTAGGTTTACCTCTCTACTGTGCGATAATTAATGCAAAGCAAAACAGTTAAAAACGTTTGTTAAAATCTTCTAAACTTGATTCTCGTGATGGACGAACTCTTTACACACCTACAAGTTTGTACGGAACCCACACCCGCGAGCCCGACTCACACTTTTTTATATGAACACAAAAAAATATTACAATAGATAACAACCTGCCTGCATAGGCTAAATCAATATGTAACTAGGCTCCAAGCGACGTAGCTTACGTAGTTCACACATATAAAAAAAGAAACATTTGACAAGAGAGCTCTCTTAGTCTCTTTTAGAAATATTCTGAATGAGAAATAATCAAAATAAACAGTTCTAAAATGAGGCTACTGAATATTATTAACTGACATTTAGAAATAAACATTTGACATTTGACAACCACACGTATCTAATTTTACTTGTGCAAAGTTAGTGCGGAGAGTGCACGACAAAGATTTGCATCTCAAATTGCATGAGGGCTGTGAACTGTTTGACCAGCTGTGATGTGAAGAAATATGAGACGCCAGCTGAGCGCGATGACGCGTGCGCCACCACCTGACACCAACGCCTCGTGCACATAATATACTGTCTCTACTACAGCTTACATGAGAGATAACGTATCTCTATAGTGCACTTATTATGTACTATGTATATGCCCAACCACGCATACCTATGCATATCTGACAACCTAAAAAAAACAATTCTTGTCGATATAATTATATAAATAAATTTCATGTATTTCGGAAACGGCCGTAACGATTTCGATAAAATTTTGTATTTCGATAAGGTTTCGTTCTTTAAGTTAATCTATATAAAAATGCAATATTAATACAAAAAAAAACTTTTTAGCAGGAATAATCATGATTTTTTTCGTTTTTCTTTAGTAACTCAGAGATGTTCTTAATTTTTTTTATACTACGTCGGGAAGCATACAAGCATACGGTCCACCTGGTGTAAAGCGGGTACCGTAGCCTATTAACTCACTCGCGCGATGCCTCCTCTGCTGCGTACACAGCGACTCCTTGGGAGCTTACTGGTGACCTCACTCACACGCAGGAACACAACAACCCTCTAGGGAATTGTTATTTGGCTGCGGTTTCTGTGAGGTGGAGGCACTTCTCCAGACGGGCTGCTTTGATGCGCCCTACCTCTCTTAAAAAATTACCCTTCGTCTGCTTCTCTACTAGTCTATAGACCTCATATCATAGCTCTACCAAAATAAATACAATATAATTCGCTCCTACTAGCAATAAACGTAACAAAAACACTGAAAGGAAGGCAAACTTATTTGTTAGAGCCATTCATTTCGATGAGATTTGGTGTGCTGGGGTTAAACATACATTATGGGAATGAGAAATCGATCTAGACCGGTCCGGGAAATCGAAAAAGAACTTGGTGAAGCTAGCTCGCTGGGGTGTATCCACCCCAGCGAGCTAGCTTTTGTCGTAAATCGGTTCAGACAGAGCCCTTCGACATTGATATAATATTGTGAGTATTTAAGTAATTAGTCCAAAAAAATTATATATAGGACATATACATGTAGTAGTCACAAACTAGCTGTTATCTATAATTAATAGAAAAGTTCGTAGTTATCATATCATATACGTTCCCACATTCTCTGCCAAATTCATATGTACTCTGTCCTGTTATATATTTGTGTTATACATCTGCTTAGTCAATTCCATAGCAATCACCTGTATGTCAGTCAACGTAACTTCATTCAATAGATGGTGATAGTCGTTTACAAAAATATCAAGTGACCAAGACACCCACACTTTTTAAACTGATTCTTAGACATTACGTTCGTCTTTCTTTTCGTTATACATGCTATATAATACTGAGGAGTATTGCGAGACACTAGTTTTTCTTGTGCCGTTTAAATTTAAAAATGCAATACATGCCAGTCAGTTCCAGCAATCAAGAAAAAAGTTGCAGACGAGAAAAGAACTCTATTTATCTGATATGAATCTGTGCTACTCAATTTATATATTATCCCTTCATCGCACGTCACATGTTATCATCCGACATGTTTACATGAAAATCCGCACCTGGTTCATTGCTGTCATCAGCTGATGCGTTATGTCTTGCGAAGAATTCTTTAGAACTGGCGCAAGACATTGCCGGTGCAACGGCGGTGGCGGCGATCCCCGCGCACGCCACCACCATCAAAATCACCACAAAACACCTCATGTTCACAGCTGACACAAGATATAAAAAAATAAAAGTTTTAAACAGACGCGTTCGGTTTTAAATTGGACACACGCGAGCGCGCGTTCGTCGATGTAACCGGCGAGCGAAACACGTGCACCCTCATCGGAGCGCCTTCCAGAACTAAAGTACTCTGTGCCAGCCACGAGGCCACAGACACAGAGTAGCAACGACCGGCCCGCACCGCCACAGATCGCCAGTCGCCACACAATAAATTACCAACAGAAATAAAACGTCTAAGTGATGCATAGTTTTTCAGCAGTTTCGCCGCTGATTTCGCCGATTGCTTTGATTTGTTGGCATCCAAAAATGACGTAATGCTGTGCTTTTGATATATCCCGTCTTAATTACAATCGGATTGGTATTATACCAAACCAATATGATAGAAAATGTTCGATGAGCTTTTGACGTGTCATTTTAAGAACAAGAAACTTGATATACAACTTGGTTTTTCCCACTTTTTGTATGACTTTAGTATCTAAATGATCCGAATTGTTATATGTAAATACTTATGTATCGGGTATGATGACATCACATATATTTTAATAATTTCACTAATAAATGTAGATTATGTGTTTTATTATGTATTTCTGGTATTTCATCGTAAATGTATTATTCGATGTGGTAGTTGTGGTGTTTGTATAGATGTGTATAGTGACAGACTAGTCTGTGCCGCAGGGTGTTGCGCGCGCACGGCTATCGAGCGTCCGTCGACGGCGGCACTCCGCGCCTGTCACGGACCGGGACAACTGGCTCGCTGAAAGGACAACATACCATATACATTATATATATATATATATACATATACTTCGATTTGTATCTGGTGTCTATTCACGTACCGATCTGTATATAAGCGAAGTGTCGACTCTACATTCTACATTTATACATAAAGACTTACTCTAGAGAATAAAAAATCTTGTGGGTAAAATCTAAAAACCTAACCATTACATGTAACGTTAGAGAATGACATGTGTAAGACGTTTGCAGTTTCTATCTCTTTTTTTTCCGTATTCATCTTTTTATCTCTACATTTATCTTAGGAGGGCAATGACGCCACGATCGCTTAGTGTATTAATTGCATTCGTATAGGAATACCTTCTTTTTTAATAACTGCCGCAACAAGTCAGTATGTTGTTTTCAGGTTCATGTGTGTTTGTCTGTTTGTGAGACCTTTATTTCATCGTTGCTTCTAAACGCCTGAACCGATTCAGACGCATGAATCATCGTTACTTAATTCTGTAGTCAACCCGCGTAACATAGACTATGTAATGTCAGAATGAAAACTATATGGCTCGATATGTACTGTGCAGACTGAAGAAAAAAGTCTTTCATACCTATCGAGTGGGGTATCAAATGGTTTTGAAAGGTGATCGCAAGTATATATACAACGTGAACATTTAAAGCTAGTTTTTAATTATAAAGTAATATAATCAAACAAATATGTACTTCATTTTAATTAATCAAGGTATTTTTATTTTTTACGATAAATTGTTTACTATGCGTAATTTACCGTTAAACTATCTACTTCTTTTCAGCTCGTCAAGTAAATACAATTTTATAAACCCGAAACTATGGATAAAACACCTGTTACTTTTGAATTTCAGTGATGTTTATCGTAAAAATTCAAAAGCATAGCAGTGGAATGCTCTAAGTTCTACACGAAACGCATACAAAATGGTGCGTGAGTTTTTTATGTAGACAATAGCTTTCCTTGGGTGTCCAGCGAATAACTCAGTACCTACGAACTCAAAATCGTACTTCAAAAAATTTTAAATATTAGGTAAATAACATACATTGCTGTTCCATATGATGAAGTTACACTTTATACACTTACCACAAGCACCGTTGTAAATCAAACACATCAGTATTAGCGTGGGTCGCCGTTACGCGGTAGAGTTCCCCAAATGACCCGTTTGGATGATGAATGCCGTTCAAATGCCATATTTTTAATTTATCACCCGATAGATAATCCAGGTAGGGCCTCATTGAGCCTCTTTGGGCCGAGAGCCGCCTGCCGCGCTGTATTGTTGCCTTGCTCGGGCGGCGGCTTGTAAGGATGTGGTACAAGGGAATAGCGAATACTAATCTTTTATGTATTTATATACATACAAAATTATAGTAGTTTAGACAACAAAAATATTGAGAACAGCTATAGTGCAGTATTAGAACCAGCGAAATGGTCCACGCACAAGACTATGCCTTTTTAGGTAGTCAGGTGATATTTTTGTTTTTACCAACAATTACAATTTTAAGAACTACCCAGCGTACCATTCGTGCGCCATGCGCTTATATGCTTATCATGCATAACAACGCTGTATGCTCGGGACAATAATCGCCTTGGCCTCAATTTTTTTTGTTGTTTATGCAAATTATAATTATTATTATTATTTATCTTCATTGTATAGCTTTCTAAACGAACAGACCAGTGCATCCATTTTCGATCTACTAATCATAAAGCCGAGATAGCCTTCTTATGATCTCTTAATCATACTTCGTTATATAGCAATCGGAAACTTTTCAGCTCTTAGAAACTCAGCACATAATCAATCAAAACTTCTGTAAGTTCCATGAGGAAAACAAAATATAATAATATATCTTAGTATTAATATATTACTTTGACTTGTATTAATGAAAAATATGTATTTTTACAGCAAATATTACTTAAGTACGATGGCAGGACGCTGCACTCTATGTCTACGATTTGACATAGCACAGCAAACCACAGTACATCAGTGTAGTCTTCCGGCGGCGGCAACGCTTCCGCCCGTATCTCACGTTTACACCTACCCCTAATTTATGAACCCGGCTGTACACACTATGAATGCTGCTGCAATAAAAGGGACGTCTCATTTATTATTGACAAATATTTCGCGCCGTAAAAACATTCAGGCGGTCTAACGGAAGGCGCCAGGATCCATTTCATTGTATTTATCACACAATGAAGGCACTTCGGCGGTCGGATACATGTTTTTCACAATAAAACCAATAAGGGACAGGAAATTATATCGATTCTTTAGATATTGCGCGCCACGATAGGAGCAATTGAGAGGCAGTTACGCGCGTTTATGTCTATTGTATGCAAGTGCGCTGGCGCATTCCTGAAACGAAATTACACAAATCTAACCATAATAGACCTATTGCTAGAAATAGTAAGAATGTTACAAATTTTATGAATTATATTTTACTTTAGTGGATGTAGCAAAGTGTCATTATATCAGATTGTGCCACTTGTTAAATATACCTTTCATTAAGTATTTATAGGACTTTCAAATTTTAAACTGTTTCGTTCAAAGTAAGTTTACAATATCTAATCAATTAAACCAATAAGCATTGGTTTATGACAAGTATCAACTATGATTGTTGAACGAAAAAATTAAATTTATCGTTAAAACAAAGAACGTGAAAGTGCTTAGTTAAACTTCCACCATCTCTTCTAGTAGAATACTACAAGTATAACAACTTCATGTAACATAAAGTTACAAGTAGATGATGATAAAAATAAATATTTGTCGCAAACAAGTAGCCAAAAAAAATAAACCATATGTAAAAGTACACCATACTGTGTTTATAATCTTTGATTATTTACCTGACTTATAATCATCATTTTATTTCACTGGATTAGCACTGTGGTTAAAGTGTCTTCTAAAGGCCACGTAAACACCAACGACTCGCAGAACAAACATTTATATCAATGAGAATATCTATTTGTCTTGGTCTTGGTGTTTTATGTGTATTATAAGTGTGTATTGACAAAACTATTTATAAAAAAATATAAACGTATATTTATTAGTTAACTAGTAGGTACCCAACGTTAGTACATGCCTTGCTTAGTTTGAAATTAAATGGTCCTGGATAATTCATTCATAAATAAATATAATTGAATATATAATCAATCTGTATCTTCGCTAGATCTCTTGCGGGATAGGTAGAGCGAACTGAGAGCCACAAAACGCGGTCCTTATTCACTCGTTAATACCTACATTATATCCCGCGTATGTGTGTAACTGTCACAGACTTTACAAAATCAAATATAAAATCCTACAAACCGCTAAAAAGTTACAATATCAAGTTCCGCACGATTCGTTTTGTTAACAGCAGATAACTAGCCGGTATAGTAAAGATAGTGTGTGGCATTTCTCATCCAGGCGTGTCGAGTCTTGTCGACACAAGCATACAACCGTGCCGTGCCCGCACACAAAAAACAAATACAAAAACTCCGTGCACAATATACGATGATGCCGTGAAAAATACTCTCATAAAAACTCACAAATAAAACACAACCTTTGTATCACCGGCTTAAACGTTTATCGCATAAATATGTATATTAGCTGCGTTGCGTTTATGCGTCTGTAAGTGCAACGTCATCTGCCTACAGGGACGTTGCATGTTGATTTTTTTAGATTTCATTAATATATATGTAGTATTGAACTTAGCATTGTTCTGCTAACAGGATATTTGCGAATATGCGAACTAGAACGTTATTATTACTATACTACTCTTACCATTAATGAAGACTTTGGTCGTTATATTAACTAAATATTTATTCTAATGCTTGCTTTCCTTCTTTGCTTTCATAACGCTTGCTGACCGCGTTCGAAATGATAACGTACGGAAGAGAGTTGGACTGAAAGAGAGTGTCGGTGTTAAGATAAGAAAGGGCATGCTCCGTTGGTTCGGACATGTAGAAAGAATGCAAGATGAAAGAATGACGAAACAGATATACAATGCGAAAGTGGAAGGACGTAGGACCCGAGAAAGACCAAGACTAACCTACCATGACCAAATTGGTCGTTTGATCAGAAGGTGATGTCAAGAGCCTTAGGAACCGGCGAGCGTGCATGAAAAGAGCTATGTGTGTGAAGTGTGTAAGGACCGCGTCTTATGGCGCTCAGTACTCTCTGCCTACCCCGCAAGGGACCGGGCGTGAAGATATACATACATACATATTTATTATATAAACAGTTGTGCAAAATTCGCTAAAGATGACGAAAAATACCTGATTTTTTTTACATGGGATGCCATTACGGGAGTACGAAGATACAAAGTTTCATGTAGCAGTTTTGCTACCATAACAACCTGATATTACTCCGGGTTTTATATGAGATCCCAAAGTAGTGAGCTGCTAGGTGTCATGTAACTGTTTTACAACCATAACAAAAATAAAACGATGCGAAAGAAAAATTTATTCAGTTTACAGAATAAAACAAGTAACTACAGTGCACTACCAGGTTACACATGATTTGAAGTAAGTATATTAATTTGAACATAAACAAGTGATATGTAAGCACATTTATAGGTACATTAACACAAAGCAAATACCCACAATTGTAATGACTAAATGATAAGTTTAATAGAATGTTATACAATATTTCAGTTAAATCACAAGTCTCTGGAGTGTTATTCCTTTTACAACTAAGCCATTGGTCTATTTTAACATCAAGACTCCTGGGTTCGATTCTCACACAAGACAAATATTCGTATGTTTAAACGTGTCTGTTTGTATTAATCGGGGTGTTTTTAAGAGAGGTAGGTCACATCAAAGCAACCTGACTGGGAAAGTACCTCCACCTTGCAGAAAACTGCAGACAAATTAAAAATATTAAAAAAATAACTATATTAGGAGATGCTAGCGATACTTTGCATTATAGTATTGCAAGCCTATAACAACCATTACAACCATTTTACATTGGATTGGCGTATGTTTCTATGTCTCCTATATACTATAAAAAAAAGTTTTGCTAGTAAGTCAGTGATGCATTACGAAAGGGAGTTTCGTGGTGATACTCTTGTTTTTGTTGCAAAGCCACTGATCATGGCATCAGGTACGCTCGATGCTAATGAGACGCGCTTTACCTGCCGCCCTCGTACCCCGGTACCCGACACCCCGCCTCGACAGTCGTTCTCACCAAAACCGTCGCATCATACTCAATTAATCATTCACAATGGTATCCCCTTTCAATGAAATAATGACCCTGTATTATGAAATACTGCGCCTTATTTCGTGAAACTGAATGAATTACACGTAAGGTGTTTTTTTTTTCAGAAGGCGATAAGATATTGTAGAGCCGGCTAGAAAATAAATGCTTTCCCTTTTGTCGGGCCGCACGGAATCATTAATTTTAGGTCTCTACTTGGACATTTGTCCATCTTTTGTGAAAAAGTTGTCTTGTGACTCTCTGAAATGTGAGGGGCTTTGTCGCAATATGAGGTCACGCAGGTAGTGACATTGGTAGCGATGTGAGATGGATTTTATCAAAGCTGCTCGACTTAAGAAGTAGCTTCACCTCGCAGAAAACAGCAGTCAAATAATAATTACTTGGACTATTGTTGTATTGGCAGCAGAAATGGGCAACGTGCAATTTTTAAGAGCGCAAGAGTTTTGTATTGCAAGCGATAATAGATTACGGAAACCACTTTGCATCTGGTGGGCCGTATACTTGTATGCCTTCCGAATTTTTATGGAAAAAGCCTCACATTTTTTTATATCTGCCAGTAACATGAGACCTAACCAGAAAGAGCCTTGTGAGTCTTAATTGCCATTCTAGGGTATACAGACACCATATTTATAATTACAAATACTATATAATAGTAATTTGTCAGTATTTAGCTCTATGATTACAGTCACAATACTCATACTTGTCCCACTACAGGGTTACGAGTCTGCCAATGCTCCGAAACGGACAGGAGCTCGACTTAAATAGTCCACTCATTACTTGACATAGGTATTCAATTAGCTGATTAACTGACTGGCGTATGATTAAAAAGTCACACAGTCTATGTCAAAGTCAAAATCTTTTTATTCCGTAAAAATGGCTACATTTGTTTGGAATCGTCACAATTTTTTTCCCTACCGTGCAGTTTATGACTAGGTGAGCACTGATAAAAATAATGCCAAAAAACTCAGGCATCCCTCTTTTGGTATCCAAACAAATTTACATATTTTAATAATTACATTATAATTGGATCGACTCACTCCCAGGCATTTTTACCATTGATATAGTCAGATACTTTATAATATGCCCTGCTACACAATTTGGCTTTAATAGTAGTTTGAAATTTGTTTATTGACAATTCTCTTATATTGCTGGGAAGTTTGTTATAGAACCGTATACATTGCCCCATAAAAGAATTACTTATTTTGTGGAGATGGCTTGCATGTAACACAAGATTATGCTTATATCTAGTATTTATACTATGAGTATCACTCTTTTTACAAAATGAGTCTATATATGTTACCCGGGTTAACGTAAGAAATCTAACGATACCTCATCTGGAAACCACGATATACAACAATACCACGTCTGGTTCGGTTAAGGCGTTCAGTAGTTATGATTATGATATAATAAAGAAACTCACAAATCGATGTAACCCTAAAAATATTACACTCTTTTTGGGGCAGTGTAAAAAAATCTCAACGACACTAAGCGAGCCAGAGCAGCGCACCCGCTAAAAAGGTGCAGCTAATTTTGTTAGTTATGCACTATGTTTTATGTTTTTAGTAGATTTTGCCTACCACGCATGCTTTACTACGACAATAAATATATTTAACTAAATCAAATGTAATTATTTTTCACATATGTATTTAATGTAGGTATATATTAAAATAGATCAGAGAAATATTTCTAACTTATACTACAGAAAATTGTAGCTAAAGTATATTCTCTGGAGGGCTGTTATATTAGATCAAAAAAACAATAACTCTTTATATAAATAATCGATTTGGATTGGCAATGCTTGAATGATACCCCTAGTATTGCAAATGTACAAAAGCTACAGTAAGTGCTTACCATCAGAGTGTCTGTACGGTTACTTTCCACCTTAGTGATATACAAATATATTCAGCAAATGTAATAGAAAATCATAATTAAGAGACGTAGGACCCAGCGAGAGTTCGTGACACGCCCTCAATAATTACATGATAAATGAAAAAACGGCGAATGTGCATGAAGAGAGAGAAAAGAGACTATGAATGTTAAAAAAGCGAGTGAGATATGTAAGTGTGACCTGGCATGAAGATATACATACATACAGGAAATTATTTGGTTACACGCTCAAAAGTTCAAGACAAAATATCATAGTGTAATGTTTAGGTGCGCCACTAATTGGGCCTCGAGACAGCTGGGCGACCCAATTCCCGCATCGTTTCGTTCACCTCACCGTGCCTCGTCTGATGAAGCACGACACCCTTACCTAAAACACTCAAGTGGAAAGGGTAAGGGAAATACAACATGTCTACAATATATTATAAAATTATACGGTTAGACGGTCAATTTATTTATTTTTATACAATAAAAATTAAAGTCGATTTTTAATCTATATATGAGTTCTTTTAAAATTTCTCGTTGAATATTGATGCATTTTTTAATGTACTTTGCAATTATTGCAGGTAACATATCCATTGGGATAACATGATCGAGAGCAGTAATGGCCCAGTGGATAAAGAACTGCCCTTATACCGACTGATTTCCGTTTCGAATCCTGGTGGGAGCATGTACCACAAAATTGGAGTTTTTGGATTTATGTACATATTTCTAATTATCACTTGCTCGTCGATGAAGGAGTCGGTCATTACAAGGAATTCTGCAAATCACAAAAAATATATTTCGAAAGATGTGTTATTGATTTCCTTGATTGTTTTGATTTCCCTCTGGGTTGTGGTGTTCTGACGAGAATCGCTCTATGTAAAAATCTATATCTGTATCCTCAGGCTTTGGTAGGAAATCCCGCCATTCCTAATGGTTAGGAAACAGGTTAACTCAAGAAAAGAACACGTATATATAGGGGAAGCAGCGGCAGATCCCCAGTATGTGAAGAAATATGATATAATAACGGTACATCTGGTTTGCAATGCTCGTAATTTCTTCTCATCTATCTATATCTCCAAATCCTTCCCGGATTGACAAGGAAAATCGTCCTCCACATGACGCGGCCCATTCAGACATCTCTCGCTCTTTAATATCTATAACTCTTTTCATGAACGTTCGCCTACACCTAGGGCTCCTTTAAGTTTAATTTTAATCTATCGATATATATATAATCGATAGTACGATATACGAACATACGGCTGAATCTAAGATTTTGAAGCGTCTTGAATATGACTGACGGCTCCATACCCACTTTGTGCAAGGCAATCACTGTAATATTTCCTAGAGTTGAAAAAAAGAAAAATTTCTATGAAACAGTATTTATAGCCAGACTAGTTACATTATGACAAATTAGTTAATAAAGATCCGACACATTCCAAATGTCTTCATGTAAAGACATACGTGCATCATTGTGGCCCCGTGAATTTCCGCCCCGCGAGCGTCTATTACTGTATGCCAAATTTATGACATCAATCTATCAAATCACCTCCTTTCTATGCCAGATGTTCCTTCATAATGCGTGTCGTTTAATAGTCTCTTTTTTTATACCACTAAGATGGAAATCAAGAATAAGGCCTGCCTGATGGTAAACAGTCACCGTAGCCTATGGGCATTTGCCACCAGGGTTGTCACTCATGCTCAACAATTTCACGAATCAGTTGGAACCGACTGATCCCGTATCTGTGAGTATGAAGTCATTGCAGATGGCAAGTGCGGTTGGAAAAACAAGCTATGGGCACCATGGGAAACAACTCCTCTGACCACAATTCGTTGCACAATCGGTAGAATATAAAGGGGGCTCTATGTCTCTTAGAAAAGCCCTTCTAACGACTTAAAGGTTCATAGCGTAAGTTTGAGATGGGCGAAAATTTGTCACAGCTCGTCTCTGAACAGACTCACAATGGTTAAGTTGACATCCAGGTGTTGGTTCATCCAGGTAATGACATGGCTAAGGGATATCAAGGAAATAATTATAAATGATCACAAACTTAAGCTTGCGCTTTGTCTATTATATAAAAGACAAAATATGTAAATATTTTGTAAATACACACTAATAAATACTTCGAAACTGTTTTCCCTCTGGGGTTTGAAGCTCTGACAGCAGTCGCTCTAAGTCAAAATCAGTAGCTTCGCCAAATCCTTAGGTTTAGGCAACATACCCCGCCAATCCTAATGGATTCGGCAACGGGATAACGATAGAAAAAAGAAGAATACTTCGACAACATCAAAATCATGAAATAAGAACATGTTCATGCAAGTTTGTCCGATGCGAAAAACAAAAACCCGCGACCATCGCTAAAAAAGTGGTCACTGCTAACCACTCGACCACAGAACTCTTCAGTTTTTAGCTATATTTCATCAAACTTAGTTTAATTATACGCAAAATATAGAGCCTGATATCTGAGGTACCATGTGAACAGGTTTTTATGTCTAGATTTTGTTGAAGATTTCCTTTTGAAGCGTAATTATCAAAGGCAGATAAGGTGTCTATGTCGACCCCCAGGGGTCGATCACAATATGCTATTTGTGCAACATCAATAAGGCAGTGAAAGAAAATATATGTAGACAAGTTATGGTGATATAACAATAGAAGTCACCTCATCTCTGTTCGATTTAAATCAGTCACTATAGTCCAGGAACGCTTATAATTCAAAAGATACTCATGTGGCCTGTACCGCTGGTAATACAGCAACTCCGTAGGAGCTTACTGGGAACCTTGCATGAACACAAGAAATCTCCGAGGGAGTTGTATGGAGTACTAGCTGCACCCCGCGACTTCGTCCGCGCATGTCCCAGTATCCCGTAGTGTTCGATTTTCTACATTATTTATTTTTCCCCGGTTTCTAAGGGTCGTATCGTGATGTTGAATAGCCTATAACCTTCCTCGAGAGTAGAACTATCAAATGCAGAGATTAGCACGTTCAACTAAAAAAACAAACAAACTCTTCCGCTTTATATATTACAATACATTGCACTACGATATTCTGTAAGATAAAAGTACTTTCCAAATTTTTTTATACAAGTCGGAAAACAAACATACACACGGCCCACTAGACGTAAGAGTTACTGTAGCCTATGAAAGCTCACAATAAAAAACATCGTACGGAAACACACAGGTCCGAGAAATTATATTTCGAAAGACTTAACCTAGGAAAGGTCTGGCTTCCCTCTGGTTTGTAGAGACAGTCCCACCAATCCTAATGGATTAGGAAACGGGATAACGTTAGAATTTTTTGAATTTCTTCACGAATTTACTTCATTAACTACGTAGTTACTGGTCGGTGTTCTCAACTTGTTAAGAAACTATATTGTCATGGCGGCCGAAAGAATAAAATCCTTTTAAAATGCATCTCCACGAAGGCTACAATTCCATGAAAAGCGCTCAACAAATCATGGTAACGTCACGGATCTCTAATTATCCCGGCGTATCCCGCATCTCGATAAGATCTCAATCCTTCTAATCCTTAAAGTGGCGTGAGTAAGGCGTTTGGAATGTGAAGGTGCGCGGGCGCCAGGACGTCCCGAGGTTCGGTAATAAATAATAAGTCAAACAGTATCTACACTTGAACTAAAGAGTAGATACACGGACAATACCAATGATTTTTATATAGTATCACGAGTTGTTCATGAACCAAGTAACGTCGTATGTGGAAGCAGTGATCACACATATGAAATCAGGGGGTGCTAAATATTTTTGTAATGTATTTTAACTCCATATTAAACTTTAAGTGTGCGGTTATGAGTCTCAAGCATTTATCTGTTCAACGATGCGTTTGTTTAAACCTAATATATCGTTTAATGAAAATCTGTTCGAAATGTTACATATGCAATAAGAAAGTAGTATTTTTATAAATTTAAACACGTAATTTAAATATATATTCCCGCCAAACCGCAGCTTTGCCTTGCTGTACTAACAGCGTAGTGAACTATACCAAGATCCCATCTGATGGAAGGAACGATATTTTGGGTTCCAATCAGTAACTGGGATAACGATTGGAATTTTGAATATTTAATTAATATGAAAAGTTACATTATACGGTAATTCAAACTGAATATCTGGCAACATGGTATAACATCAAGACGAACATAGGATAAAATAATTAATAAAGCTGCACATTTTAAGCGTATTAGGAACAGTGATACGATATTAAGGAAGCTTTTACCCTATCGGGAAAAACGTATTCAAAAAGTTACATCATATTATTAGATGGAGATGGTATAGGGCTCACAAACTGAAAGTCTGCGTACTCTATTATATGAATTGGAAGGAGAGGACAGAAAACAAAACATGTTTATTTTTGGAACGTTACATTTAAGAAGTCATGGTACATGGTCAAAATGATTGAATGTTGTAGTTGTAAGTAACAAATAATAGATTTATATATCGATTTCGCAAATACTGCAAACGAAAATTTCTAAATCTGAGTAATAGCGCTAATTATCAGAAAACAATTTAATCACAAAACTTAACGTAACTGGCATACTGGTTGGTATTCCAACTATATTAAAAGGGCATGACCTGTGCCAGTGCACCTTTTAAGTTTGAGTTTCGAGTTTCATTCTTAAACCGTATGAATGACTGAAATTGAATGGAATCCAAATACACGAAAAATAATGTAGTGTTCTATGTGATACAAACGTTATATAGCATGAAATATAGTATATATATATATACATACATACAATTACATATATATATATATCTCTATCTATCTATAGATAGGTTATTTTGAACAGTTATGTAGACTAACTTGAAAACATAGTGATACTACTACTATAGCTTCACGCCAAATCCCATGTAGGATAGGGAGAGGAAGAGCGTCACATGACTCGGTCCTTACACTACACACCTCACTCGCATCTTTAACATTCATAGCTCTTTTCATGCACGCTATCTGGTTTCTAGGGCTCTTGACACCATCTCCTGGTAACAAACGACCAATTTCGTCTAAGATTTCATCGGCTCCTACGTCCTTCTACTTTCGCTTTCTATATTTGAACACTCAGAGCACGCCTTTTCTTATCTTAATACCGATACACTTTTAGATCTACTCACTTTCTTACATTTTCATTGGAAACTCGATCTACAAGTTTACGATTTACGTCGTAGATTTTGTGCAACCCTCGCATCTCGACGGCATTTATCCTACTGACATGCTCTCTCTCTGCTGCTAAGAAATATTCCCAACGCTCTGTTCACACTATCAAACTACCCGTCTTCAATCGCCCCTTCACATTAGCGTTGCACCTTCCATCCCTGCTAAATGTGACCTAACTGGTGCAACGCTAATGTATATAATATAGTATAATAGCCAAATCCTAACTAGATAAGTATACATAGTATATATACATTTTAACAATATAATTGACGAATACAGTACATATCTTCATGACCATATCAGTTAGAATGAGATAAATACAGCTAAGGGCAGTCAGAGATAAAATCGGACAAGCGTGCACTTAGCTGCGCCTATTAATATAGGGTGGCCAGTTTGATTATGGGGTGTTAATGACAGGCTATCATTGGTTTTTGAGGTTCTGGTGAGATAAAAGACAAAACAGCCCGACTGGGGAAGAGCTCCATCTCACTGAAAACTGCGACCAAATAACACCACAGAGACCGAGTAAGTAAGGTTACCGATAAGCTTCTGAAGAAATGCTGTGTTAGCAAAGCAAGTCGTGAGCGATATCTCTTGTATTGCAAGGGTTCGTAAACTACGGTGGCCCCTTTACATCGGTTAAGCGGTATGCTTCTTAGTCTCCCAACATTGTATAAAAAAGGAGATGCAGTCGCCAGAACGTAAGAATTAGCCATTTTATGAAATGGCCGAGCAGATGGTTCTATAGACTATTGTTGGAAAGATTTATAAGAAAGTGTGGTGGATAATACGAAAGAAGCATTTTAGATACGCTAAGAGAATGATCTTTAGAAGACTTGAATGGGTTCGACGTGGTATCAAAATAAAGAAAATATGCCTAAGACATTTACGCTTTGCCGGTAACATAGTTTTGTTCTCTGAAATTCAGAGAACAAAACTATGTTATCAAGATTCAGATTCAGAGTCTGAATCTAGCTCCCAACTAGAGTAGATGATACATGCCCTTCAGGCAAAAGTTCCGGAGTTTGGCTTAAAATGAATTTACAAAAAACTAAATTAATGACTATTATGATGACGATAATTTCATGAAACTATCAATTAAAATAGCGGGAAACGATCTAAACTAGAGTACGTAGATCCCTATATCTATATTGGTAAAGAGATTTCATTCCACTCAAATAATAAGCTAAATAAAGTCAACAGGCGAATATCACTGTCATGGAAGAAATACTGGGTTCTCAAAGACATATAAAAAAAAGACAGTATATCACTTGTTCCAGAAGGCGTCCCGGATGTAAGTACCACCTAATTTATGATATCAGCTGCAATCAGATCAATTCGCGCTGATTTTCCATTTTTCTTGTATCCATTATACTCGTAGCATTTCGGAGACGTCTATCTATTAAAATCAAATCAATCACACTTTTTTGGTCATTCCGTCTCCATGTATACGTGTGAATATCCTTATGATAGTTTCGTTCCATACATAAATCTAGAATTGACTTATCTGCTTCGTTCACCCTCTTATCTCCACTAGGGCCAAGCACAGCTTCATAGCTGTCTCGCTTGTTCCCAATCCATCCATTCAAATCTCCACACATAATCACTCTTTCATTCCCTTCAGCTTAGTCCAGAACATCTCTCACGGACACCCAAAATATCTCTAGTTCTTGAGCACACGCTGAGCTGCTGCAACCAGAAATACTCGCGTGATGCCCTTTTATTTTAATACTAACTCATAGAAGTCTAGGCCCTACCAAACAGTAACCTCTTACACCAGTGGCTAAGCGAGAAGAGAGTACGGCACCTACACCAGCACTGGCATGATCGTCCCATTCTACCCCAGACCATAGGCCCATAATTCCAGTGGACAGATCATCGGTGTCACTGCCTGTGACCTACCAGTCTTAGTAACCCTATAAGCCGGCAGCGGCATATGCTCCTACGGAGTTGCTGCGTTAACAGCAGAGATGGCAACGTGCAAATAAAACTTCCTATATTGCAAGCGTTCATAGACAACGGTAACCACTTTACATCAGGTAGACCGTATGCTTATATGTCTCCCAAAATAGTATAAAAATACGCTACTTATTTCTGCTTCTAAAATTTCCACAAAATATTGAAAATGATTTTATATTTTTACGAGCCTCCATCATGTTGTCGTAAATATATTGAGAGGTAACAATGAGGACATTTCTTTCTTTGAACAGGATCCTAAGTGATTCCTTGGCGCCGATATCATAAATAGAGTGGATGACTCTCTTTTGTAAGATTACCATTGTTTTAAGATCGGTCGTTTTTCCCTATAACAACCTAACAATAAAAATTTAGAGAATCAATTTCATAATTCCTGAGTGCACCTCAGATGAGCTTGATGGTGTCGATGCGCGTGTCATTTTAACAGAACACGCAAGTTAACCAACGACGACGGCAGCCTGTCTATGGATGGGTTTATCTACATCGAGCTTCTCAGAGCTCGGAGGGCACGCTAAGCCGTCGGTCCAGGCTGTTGTTGACAGATGACAGTCGATAAGAGATAAGAGAGAGTCCGACCGACATTTCGTTTTGGTTTAGTTTCTGTTTCGGCAGAAAACTAAGACTGAAACCGAAACTAGGTTCGTGAGTATCCGTCTGTCATTCGGGAATGATCGGCAGAAGACCGTGTCATGTCAGCCGTCCGTCGGCTTCCTTCGCACCCATGCTCCGCTTACAATCACAGTCGTGTATTTTCTCAACTTTCTTTTTATACCACATCGGGTGACATACAATGATCTGCCCCACCAGATGTGAAGTGGCAGAACTTTAGTGCAGGTTGCGCCTCACTTAAAACACTCAGATTAAGACAAACAAACACATTCGTCCACATAAATTTATTAGTTGTATGGGAATTGAAATCACGAGACTTGGTGTTAAAGTACGTAACCTCTCCACCACCGAGGTTGTCGCTCGTCGTTGGGGTGTTTGTATTCATTCAACAGTTTAAAGGCTATTTTATAAGCTATTTTTTTTGCAATCTAAGTTTTGTGTTGTTTTACATTACTTATACCTATTATACTGAATAAATATTTATTTTCTGACTTACAATAAAAGACGGTATTTAGTCTACCTATCATTCTGTCCAGTTTAAAAAAATATATGTGAACAAACCAACATGTTTCTTCATATAATATAAGAACAATTCCATCGACCTGTAATTTGCATGCTTTTTTGGATATCATTATGAGTACCCAAATGGTTTTGTTTTGTTTATTTATTTAAAACAAATTCAAAAAATTATTAATAATATACATACATACATACATATAATCACGCCTCTATCCCGTAGGGGTAGGCAGAGACCACTTCTTTCCACTTGCTACGATCCTTACATACTTGTTTCGCTTCGTCCACTCTCATTATTCTCTTCATACATGCTCTTCGGTTTAGGGTACTCTTGACCTGGCCTTTTTTCAGGACGTCCCTGATTTGATCTCGAAACGTCCGCCTAGGTCTACCCCTTCCAACAATTTCATTCACACTCGCCTTATACACTTTTTTCGTCAATCGTTCTTCGTTCATTCTCTCGACATGGCCAAACCATCTCAGCATACCTTTCTCAATTTTTGTCACTACATTTTCTTTCAGACCACAACGTTTCCTTATCTCACTATTTCTTATCCTGTCACTCAGTTTAACTCCTATCATACTTCTTAACGCTCTCATCTCAACTGCATTTATTCTGCTTTCATGTTTCTTCTGCCATACCCAACTTTCACTTCCGTACATGAGTGTCGGAACCAGCACCCCCCCATGCACAGCCAAACGAGCCTTGTTAGACACCTTCCGACTGCTCATAAAGGAGTGCAAAGCCCCATTCACCATGTTCCCTGCATTCACTCTTCTTTCAATATCACTCTCACACTTTCCATCTCTTGTAAACTTTGAACCCAGATACACAAACTCATTCACCTGTTCGATTTGTTCATCTCCAATCACGATATTGCAGTCTGTCACTGCCTTATCTCTTTCAAACACCATCACTTTCGTCTTCTTTACATTCATCTTCATTCCCTTTCTAACAAAAGCTCCACTCATAGCAGTTACCATCTCCTGTAACTCCTCGGCCGAAGACGCAAGTAATACTTGGTCATCAGCATAGAGAAAACATTTGACGAGTAACTCATTCATTCTTAACCCATTTTCATTCTCTTTTAAATCTGTCAAGCAATTGTCCATGAACAAATTAAACAGCCACGGTGACGCTACACATCCCTGTCTAACACCTTTTTCGATATTAAACCATTCAGTGTATGCCCCGTTTATCCTTACACAAGCACTAGAATCCCTATAAAGAGACAATGCTCGTATGAGGATACTGCTCACACCGTTCACGGACAATGCTGACCACAATTCATTCCTCACCACTCTATCATAGGCCTTTTCTAGATCCACGAACGCGCAATAGTAGGTTAGTGGTAAGTCTAGTCTGTATTGTGCCTATCTACGTTATTTTTGGCTTATATAATATTTTTAGTTATAATGTAATATAAATATTTTTTGATGTAAATTATAAAACGTATGTACCGACGTTGTTGGATATTAGATTACATAGATACGCACGCTTTTGCGTCAGGTACGATTCGGGGCGGACTTTTTGACTAGAATAAATAAATAAATTGACATGTATATTTGTACTTATCTTAAGATTTATTTGAATTTAATTGTACAACAATGATGTTTAATTAACCGAATATATAAAACGCCAATGTTACATAGATTAAATTTTATGCAATTTAATGTTAAAAACATTAAATTGCCTAAAATAACCCCCGACGCAAAAATAGTTTTTTTTTATTATAATGTCTGTCTCTTGTTCTGCGTGTAGACGACTGATTCGATAATCGCATATCAAATAGAATAGTTGAGTACTTGGTACTTAGCTTTTTAGAACAAATATTATTAATTTCAATTAAATAATCACAATTAAATTAAATAATTTCAATTAAATGGACACAATCACATATACATATGACTATAAGTATCTATATATATATATATATATATATATAAAAATGAATGTTTATCTGTATGTCCTCTATGGACTCAAAAACGGCTGAGCAGATTTTGATGAAATGTTCAGTGAATCTTCAGGTTAGCCCAGCAGGTGATCCTGTGAAGTTTGGTAGCGATCATATCACCCGTGCGAAGCCGGGGCGGATAGCTAGTATATAATAATAATAATAACAATATTTCATTATGACGATAAGCAACAGCTTAAAAAATATCTACTACAGTACAAGTTAAAATTTCGGTTCCGAATTCGGCCGAAACTGCAACAGAAACCGAAAGTCGTTTTCGGTTTCGGGTGTAAAACCTAGTTTCAGTCGAACACTATTACTAACCATCAAACATCACCATACTCGTGACATTATTTACCAATATATTTATTTATTTACAAATTATGTTTACCTAGGGGAGTCATTCTTTTTTTTAATAAAAAGTATCCTGTGAGTATGTTGAACACAGATACGTCCATATTAAGTGATATGTGCACATACTCACAGACAGTAAATTTTAAAAATCGTGGTTTGGGCGAAATTTCCATATTGAAGGCGGTTGGTTGTAGTTTTAAAACATGCATAGATAGAATTAATTAGTCTTCAAGGAGTCTTTATACGAAATTCTATCAAAAGCAGTTCAATATATTTGTAAAAACATAAGAACCTACCTAACACGGACTTTGGACGAAGTTGACGAGTTCGGTGGTTTGCAATGCTACGTTAACTACTTACTAACGCTCGTGGATTCGATTCCCACACAGAACAATACCTGTGTGCATGAACATGTCTATATGTCTTGGTCTGGGTGTTTTCAAGAGAGGTAGGGCGTATCAAAGCAGCGACTGGGAAGTATTCACAGAAAACCGCAGCCACATAACAACTTCCTGGAGGGTTGTTATGGTTCTGAGAGTGAGTGAGGTTACCTGTGAGCTCCAACAGTGGTAACGCGTAAGGGATACTTTACTTATTGCTATCATTTATAGGCTATGGAATCGAAAGAAATTGACAATATTAATTGCCATTGTATTCTATTTAAATTATTCACATTTTAACTTACACTTTAATGAATTTTGTATGCCCTTTGGCGGGACATAGAGCTACACATCTATATATTGTTTGTACATCTTGATAATCACCTATGTTCACAAAATAAATAAATTGAATTAAATTGAAAGAATGGAAGAGAAAACTAAGTGGCACATAACTCTGTTTTTAGATAAATAAATAAATATTGTCGGACAAATTACACAGCGCCATCTAGCCACAAAATAAGCGAAACTTGTGATATAGGTACTAGACAGCTGATAAACATACATAAAATACATTTCTTTTTTGTAAATTCATACGTATAATATTAATATACTATATTAATTATTATATTACTATTTTATTTAATCAGTTTTCTCGCTCCGCATAATGGATAATTGGATGGATAAATGGAGAAGCATCTGGCCGTAGAACCGACGGTTTTCTGTTTTTTCATGGATCTTAAGAAAGCATTTGATAGGGTTGTGTGAAAGAAACTGTGAGATATTGTAATATATAATAATATATATATATTATTATATTGCTGAGATATGGGATTGACGATTCACTGCTGCGTACTGTGCAGTCCACTTACAGGGCTTGCTCAGCATGTTGGCGGCTAGATGGTAGCATATCACCCTGGTGTGATGTCAACCCCTGTTTGACACACGTGTCGCAGTGACGACCAATCCAGCGACGGTGAGGGGGGCGACGATGACGATGTGGTTTCTGTTCCAGATGGCGGACGACCACAGCAGACGAGGCAGAAACTACCGGAGCAGCCCTGGCAGCGTTGGCATGCATCTACTAACGGTAGTGGGTGGGTGCCGGCCCGCGCTTGGTCGCATGAACTAATTGGTAGCGGAAGCACACAAAGCTGGTTAGAAAAAATTGCATGTAAATTTGACTTTCGCAAAATAACGCCTGAATCTATTAACTACAATAATGAAAAACCATTGTATGCAAAAGGCTTACTATTAAATGCGAAGAAAACAAAGATAATCGTATTTGAAAGAAAAGAAACCAGAACCAATGTAAGGATTGCGGTTGATGATGAAGTGTTGGAAAAATGGATGAGATTGTATATCTTCGATGCGCTTTCAGCAGGGATACACCGCTGATGCGGAAAGACGAGTGAGTGTTGGGAATAGTGTAAATGGAGCGTTCGGAAAACTTCTTGGAAGTAAAAACTTGAGCCAGAAGGCACAGCTCGCTATACACAATGCAGTGCTTGTCCCAACGCTTACTTATGAAAGCGAGAGCTGGGTATGGCAGAGAAAGCATGAAAGTAGTATATACGCGGTCGAAATACGAGCATTGCGCAAAATTTTTGGCGTAACGCTTGTACACCGTTTTCGCAATGATGATGTTAGAAACAGAGTTGGTCTGAAAGAGAGCGTCGGTTTAAAAATAAGAAGAGGCATGTTCTATTGGTTCAGACATGTAGAAAGAATGCAGGATGAAGTCTAATGACAAAGCAGATATAGAACCCAAAAATGAAAATGGGAAAATGAATGTAGGAGCCGAGGAAGGGCAAGACTTACTTACCATGCTCAGAATACAGAATAAAGATACCATGACGAAATTGATCGTGTTCTATCAGATGGTGATGTCAGGAGCGTTAAAAACCGGAACCGAACGTGCATAAGAAGAGCAATGAATGTTAAAGAAACGAGAGAGGTGTGTAAGGATCGGGTCACGTGGCGCTCGGTTCTCTCTGCCTACCACGCATGGGATTTAGCGTGAAGGTATAAATACATACTATATTAATATAGTCATATATAATACAGAGTACGGATTAAGATAACACAGTTAGTCACAACTACACGTAACGCCATATCAGCTGAAGTTGACCGGAAGATCACCCGTCTCTCGCCAGCCATAACATGCAAAACGACACCGAACAATGAACTATAACACGTCCATTGTACCTTGTATATCTTTGTATCCAATATTACAGCGGATCTGAAACTGCCACTGTGTGCAACACTATTGTCGTGGGATTCTAGATGGCGGTAGGTACTTACAGCAAATTGTATACAGTTAGGTGCAGCCCGCGACTTCATCAGCGCGTATCCCGGTATCCCATGAGAACCGCTTTTGCTACTTTCTTTCTTTTTCCTCGCTTCTATTGGTCGTATCGTGACGTCGAATAGCCTAACCTTCCTAAAGAATTGGGCTATCAAATGCAAAAATATTTTTTCAAATTTGATTGGTAGTTCCAGGGAATAGCGCATTCAAATAAACAAACAACCAAACAAATTAACTCTTCCGCTTTATCATTTAGTACGGATAAGAAGTTAAGAAACTGATTTCGATACTTATATTAATTATGAAATTCTCGCGTCTGTTTGATCTCAGAACAAAAAAATGTTGCGGCCTATAGACAGACTATAGATATACAGACCGTTTTTTTTTATTATGACATCCAATAGGCGGAGATACGTGAAAATTATCCTTATTCTTCCCTCTAGCGCGCTACCTAAAAAAATCTGTTTTTATTCTCGGTTTTACTCCTATTCTTCAATCTAGCGCTACCTGAAAACTATTGCTACAGCTACTGTACTAGTTTTTGTAGCGAACCAAAATAAGTATCTAATTGCCATTTAGATCTATATATATTTTGCTTTGCGTGCTTCCACCGCCAGTTAGGACATGACTTAACTGTACTAACGTATTTGAGCCGACCGGCTCTGGACGTATTTGAGCACCCACTGCCTTCAGTGTGTGCCGCTATGACTAAGACCAGAAAAATAACCAATAACTTCCGTAGGTATATCCCCAAATATGATACGGCCCGCTCCCGGAGAGCCACTCCAACACATAGTGCCTAGTTGTACAGGTAGCTACACATCTTGTTAACGGCGACTACCTGCACAGACACAATCAAGTAGCTAGGATTATACACCAGCAACTTGCTCTTAAATACAACCTTGTGAGCTCTGAGGCACCGTACTATTAATATGCACTAGCGCCAGTTCTGAAGAATGGAAGTGTGACGTTCTACTAGGAGCGGTCCATTATCATTATCACAGATAGGACTGTCGTCGCCAATGAGATAGTATTGTAATTGAACATGGTTCGTGACATACAATTCTTGCTGATGTCCCTATTCCCCATGATGAGAACTTCGTGAAGGCCGAGAAAGAGAAACTTCTTAAGTATTTGAACTTGGCCCACGAGGTTACCTCCGTGCGACTAGCATGCGACGTCGATTTACTTTGATAGTCATGGCTACAAAACGACTTGTAGCGCAGAACCTCGACCGTTACCTTGAGAGACTCTGGCTTGGGAGTTGTGTCAAAAACCAGATTCAGAAGGCGGTTTTTCTGGGCATAGTCCGGATTGTGAGGATGTTCCTCACACTGAATTTCAGACCACCGGCAACACCGCCGCCGTCGGCGGGTATAAACATCAATAAAAAACAGTAAAAAATATGTGTTTCGTTTGTTTGATTGCTTGTATTGTTATTGGAATGTGTAATTAGAACCCTTTCATATGATACCCTATTTGAACTAATAGATGAATTTAGAAATTTTTACCTCACAATTTACCTTGTTTTGCTAAAAAGATATTTTTTTATTTTTCTCATTTATACTAGAGTTGGATAAACAATAGTTAACACTATTTCAATAGTATAAGTAGTTTTTAAACTATGCCAACGCCATTTTAATTGCTTTATATATCTGTCATGGATGGACAGGCGTGATCGAGATGCACTGTTCTTATCTGGTTCGCATAATATGAGTACTCGTAATTACGATTTCTGAACAGACATACTCCATTGATAAAAAAATATGTAATCTTTAACCTTCTTTTAGTAAAAGAACATTAAATGCCGCCCCTCTAGAAACCAGGTGAGTATCGAGCATGTGCGCCGCAAGTCGAAACTTCCGCAACCATTAATCATGCCAAACTTTACTGAACACTTGAGCCAAAATGTCTGGTTCCAGTGATACGCCGATACTGACTGCCACTTTCGAACAAAAAGGTTAGTTGAAAAGTGAATGTGCTATTTCAAAGATAAAAAGTAAGGTAAGGTCTTGGTCAAAGTTAAACAGTATTTAAACAAAATATGACGAGCTCAGTGGCGCACTGGTTAGTAACGCTACTCTGACACTAACACTCGTGGGTTCGATTGCCCCACAGGATAAACATTTAAAATGAAAATGCATGAAAATTTCTGTTTGTCTTAGTCTGAGTGTTTATAGAAGAAGTAGGATGCATCAAAACAGCCCGTTTGGTAAAGTACCTCCACCTCACAGAAAATCGCAGCCAAATAATAACTCCTAGGAGAGATAGTTCCTACGTGTGAGTGAGGTCACCAATAAGCTCCTAAAGAGCTGCTGTGTTAGCAGCAGAGGTGGCATCACGCTAAAGGTGCTTAATATATTGCAACTATTCATAGACTACGGTAGCCAATTAACATCAGGTGGATCGTATTGTGGTATACAACTCTCGACGTTGTATAAAATAACGTATTAAGTAATAAATTTTAAACTAAAACCCGACTACGGAAAGTCTAAAACAAGATAGTGATTTATTCAGAGGTTTATATCACTGCCGTAGGTTGTATTCGGTTGTGAAACGTGTCACATTCTCGGCACCCGTCGATATTTTGCAATTGAAACCACCCATAACTCTAACATTTCAATGACAAAAACATTACTTCTAACTGCTTTTATATATTTTGCTTAGTTAAGTTTTAACGTTTATTTTATATTTTTGATGGACAATTCACATGCCGGTTGCAATTTTACGTTCTGGTCCACTCTTCTCATGAATAATAAAATGTACCCAAACGTTAAGCGATTTTATTTAAATTCCTAGTCTCTAGTCAACTAGATTAATTTGATGAATTTAAAGTAAAGTCAATTGACTTCAATGTAAGTGTAACTATAGGGGTTCTTAGATCTTTATAATAATGAAAATTATAATTGTGTTGTGAAGATTCTAACGTTCCATTACATTTACGTTTGGCTACGTTAAGAGTACGTCAAGATATCTATTATATTGTTATGTACCTTGGCAACCCGTAAAGCAGGTCGCAAATTTAATATTTACACATTCGCAATGAATGTACTCTTTATTATATTAATTTATACTATACGCCGAAAAACATATCTGGTCAAAGCTCTCCAGCAAAAAAGGGGTGGCCGATTTCGAGTTGCATTTGCTATCTCTTCACCGCAAAATTTGCGCAATCTTGAACCCACGCAAAGTGTTATGAACTTTACACATAAACTAAATTCAATACCATTAGGTTTTAACAAGTATATAGTGAATGACATTGTGCTCATACCTGCTTTACTAAATTGACATTTCCTATCAGGTATTCTATAGTTAAATGGAGGAGATCCCGAATGGGATAAGTCCACCGTTGTACAAACAATTATTTTCTTATTAGTATTTTTTCTTATAGTACAATAATGATTATACAAACAAACAAAAGGCCTGCCTGATGGTGAGTAGTTACCGCAGTCACATTCAACACCAAGCGCATCACTCGTGCGACGCTGTAAAAACCTCGCAAAGCTTTTGAAGAACCTCATGCAAATAGTTTCTTAGGAAAACGTCGGCGGAGAGTTAATTCCACATCCTAACCTAAATGTTGTAATCCATTCGGACCGTGGTCTGTTTTATTCGACAGCGACGTAAATAAAAAATCTCTATTGTCGTTAGGTACATGCGTCGAATGGAACATTAAACTTTTACTATTCCTTGAAGGCCGAATTGAGGCTTACTGTTGGCAATCACGTTTTATTCGTTCACGTTGCTATTGTTCACGTATATTTTTATTGTGTTAAATATTTGACTTACCTATCATGACCAAATTGGTCATGTTCTATCAGAAGGTGATGTCAGGAACCCTAGAAACCGGCGTGCGTGCATGAGAAGAGCAATGAATGTTAAAGAAGCGAGTGAGATATGTAAGGATCGAGTCACGTGGCGCTCGGTTCTCTCTGCCTACCCCGCAAGGGATTTGGCGTGAAGTTATAGATAGATAGATAGATTAAATATTTCATAAAATATATTTATTACTAGGTGTGCTCGCGACTTCATGCGCGGGACCCACGGGACATTGTACATAAAAAACTAAACAAATATGTTATTGAAGTTACACAAGAGCGGCGGGATCAGGTCCACACCACCTTTTTTAGTAACTATATAGGTATATAAAGTTTCAGTGTGATTTATATTCAATCCATCAATTTTGTATTTTTCCGTGAAAATGTTAATACTTTTTTCACCAACTTTCATTAAAATCCATTAAACTGTTTTCGTGTGATGGGTAACAGCCAGACAGACAGAAAAACAAACAGACAAAAAATTAAAAATGTATATTTGCCCTCTATATTGATTATAATGACAATCACAAACAGATTTTCCAGAAAATATTCAATGTACCTACTGATGCTGTTCCGATACATTTTTTTATAGAATGTATACTCGTAGATTTAATTTTATTTAGCTGCTTAAAATTGCAATAGATCAGTGTAAGGGAGTGTCCTGTAACTCCTTTCGATTGAAAGTATCTTAAAAGCGTGATTGATGAGGCAGTTGTTTTAACGCAAAATTAATTAAATAAAAAGAAGGCTACAATTGTCTATATATAGTTCTAGGACTACGGTTAAATTTACGTCTTATTTCAACATTAACTTCCACATCTTCGCTTATGTCTACGCCTACATCTACAAGCACGAATACGCCTGCTTCAAACTTACATCCACGCCAGGAAATACTTCTACGTCGACAGCGACTACTTCATCTGTGTCTACGGATACGTCTGCGCAAACGACTACTACGACGTCTACGCCTACTACTACTTCTACGGCTATATCTACTTTGATATCTACGCCTGTACACATGTATTTTAAATTGACGTGGTCCGCTAATAAACCTTTCACAATTCAGAGGGAAAACTAGATCTTTCTTTGGTTAGGTTACACGTCTTTTGAAACACAATTTTTTGGTCGCGCTGGTTTTCTCAATACGTTTTTCTTCACCGCTGAACAAGTAATTAATAACCATTTGGTTCATTATCCCCTACGTGTTTTGTTCTAGATTAGTTTCGATAGTTTTTTTTGTGCTTAAATTACTCCTTCGTCTTCTTCGCGTTATCCCGTTTCCTAATCCATTGGGATTGGCAGGGTCCGCTACCTAAGCCTAAGGATTAAGCGAAGATACTGATTTTTATATGGAGCGACTGCCGTCAGACCTTCACACCCCAGAGAGAAAACCACATCTTTTATAGGTTAGGTTACACGTCTTTCGAAATATAATTTCTTGGACGTGTGGGTTTCCTTAACATGTTTTTCTTCACCGCCGAGCAACTGATAAATGTGTACATAAATCTGAAATATGAATTTAGTAGTGCATATCCCCGCCAGGATTCAAACCGGGGACCAGTTGGTAAATAGAATCGTTCCTTATCCACTGGGCTATCACTGCTCTGCTTGTGCAAAAACTACTGAATTTTGGTTAGCACGGAACTACCTAGGCCAACATTTAGACTTCACTTTATATCCATTAAAATAAAACAGTTCCTGTGGCGTAGCAATATTATATCACCAGAACTAATTCCAATTAAACCTGTGCCGAATTATAGCAAATAGTAAAAACAAATCATAATATTTTATATTTATTACAAATTGTGGTCTCCAATCAGTTCTATCTGGTGACACAGTAACAGCCCATATTCGCCAACTACATGGTCAGTGTCTAAAAATCAATAAGCACTAGCAAATGCTCTCTGCGCCCATCCAATGAAGCAGCAATATTTTCATTTACATACCATGACCTAATGGTCGTGTTTCATCAGAAGGTGATGTCAGGAGCCGCAGGAACCGGCGAGCGTGCATGAGAAAAGAAAAATACTTGCTAATTATAGGTGACCAAGACATACAACACTGTAAACTAGGTCTAGCCTAGAATTATTCTGAAGAAAGTATTTCATAGTTAATAGATTCAGGCGTTACTGCCTCGGCTGACCAGGCCAGTCGTGGCAGCGACGGTGGTGGTGGGGGCATGCGGATTCTGTTCCAGATGGCGGACGACCGCAGCAGCCGAGGCAGAGACTACCGGAGCAGCCATGGCAGCGTCGGCATGTAGCACGCACTAACAGTAGTGGGTGGGTGCCGGCCGGCGCTAGGCCGCATGAACTAATTGGTGGCGGAAGCACACAAAGCAGGTTGGATCAAATTGCATGAAAGTATTTCATACAAAAAGTTTCAAGGATATCGTTGCGAACGGAACATGCTGCGGTTGAGTGTTAATCGAGGAAGCCTAAAATTAATAGTTTGATGGAAGTCCGACTTTTCGGCGTATAAAAGTTGTAATAGTTTTAGAGAGCGATTCATTCGAATAGGTACGTATTCATTTCAAATTCAACAAAATTTCAGTCTACTAAAGTAAACAGCTAACAGCTGTTTACTTTAGTAAACTGATGATAACAAACAATTATAAACAATGTGATTCTTTCTCGTCAATGTAATTTTAAACAATGTTATTAAATTAAATAAATCATTTCACTACACATATGTCTATCTATCTATAACTTCACGCCAAATCCCTTACGGGGTAGGCAGAGAGAACCGAGCGCCACGCGACTCGATCCTTACATACCTCACTCGCTTCTTTCACATTCATTGCTCTTTTCATGCACGCTCACCGGTTTACTACACTACACATATGTGATTAATTAATCAAATTCTATTACCTTATATTATGTTTTGCACGACGCTGATGATGACGACTCCTATGTAATCATAAAATGCGAATAGACGAACATTTCTAAACTTATATTTTGTAATATGATACCCGCGCAAAAGTGTATAATTATTCTTACTTCTTTATTATATATAAGTTATTAACTTCTTGTCGTCTCGCCCTGTAAAATATCCTTGTTGCCCATAGTGTGCACAATGCCTGTAATAAATACCTAAAGGAGATGACAACATGAAATTTATCATATTTCAGATTTATTTAAATGTAATCTACGTAAAATATTAGGCCTAGCGTATCTGGTCCGTATTAATTAAACTATTTGTAGACGTTATTTTCATTCATGCGGTTTATTATGTTTTAAAAAACTTAGTCGGATAACGACCAAGTTTTTTAAAATATAATAAACCGCTTTTATTAGTTCAGCTAGTATTAGCCCAGTTCCGTTCTTTAATTGGCGATTTTTATTAACAGGTAAAATAGAGGCACCTTTTTAATTACTATGCAAATTGTGCAAAGCTGCGCTGACTAGGATTTTATGAAGATACCAGGCGTGATCCGACACTACGAAATGGATTTTTCAATTACATTGTAACTCAGTATTTTTCGATCAGGTTACGGACTTGTCGCAGGTGTTAGTGCCCCTGGAGCAAGAAGGGCCGGTATTTACCAAGAGAAATAATAAAAAAGAGGCGAATACCAACAAGGATTTATTAAAAGATTATTAAAAGAAAGAATACGCGATGCGGTGGTTCTGTAGACACTTAAGCTTTCCGTGGAGTTGCAGAATGCACTCCGTAAAAGATGGTAGGAAGGGATGCAGCGGAAGGCTAGGTAGCAGGCAGCGGGGGTGACAATCGAGGGAAAGAAAACGGCAGAAGGGAAGATAGACAGACAGACAGACAGCATAAAATAGGACAGAATAATATAGAATATTAATAAAATTAGATTAGTTCTGGTTGTCGCTTGAATAGCTTAAAAAGATGATTATGATTTACAATAAGGAAAAAAACTGTTTAAAACCTTACTATTACTTAAAGCTCCTTGGTGAGGCCAAGTCGGTTAAGTGACAAAGAATATTTTGCAATGTTACAATTACTACAATTACTACAATTACTACTTATATCAAAATAAATATAAAACTGAACACCACATCAACACAGTATTACAAAGCAATCTTCGCAATGAATTCCTATCGTAGACGGTAACTAGTTGAATAGCATAAAATGTAACACAGAAGATGTAAAGAAACAAAGATTAGATTTATGCTGGTGAGCTCAGAAGTAGATACGTACCCAATACGTTGATATTGAGGTATTATATTTAAATCACTGCACTGAGATGGCACTCGCAGAACTTACAAAATTAATGGATAAGTAGTTGTACTGAGAATTCTATCAAACTAGTTTTTCCATATATTTTATAATGCATAATAATTATTGCAGTGAGTCGCTAGTGAACAGCGTTAGCTAAATCCGAGAAACATATGTGTATTGCTTAGTCTTTCGAAAGAATCATTCGAACGTAGTCGACTGAATCTGAGTAACAGAACGAATGAATAGTCGAGATTTGACATTGGAAAATTGTAGACGAACCCATTTTCTAGTAGCTTCGCAGATGTAAAATCTAAATTGAGAATTATTTTATTACAGAATATTAGAATTATTCATTTTCTAAAGTAATTTCATGAATTTTAATAATTAGAAATTAAGAGATTTAACTAGTCGTATCTCTGTGGTCAGATAGCACCGATTTTTAAGTGTGCATTTTACCGACTAGGTAGTTGTAACATTTTAAGATAAGATTTGAATTAATTTACTTTGTTTACGTTTATTTATCAATTTAATTTAGGAAACTGGGATTTTACGCAGCTTGTAACGGATAAACCGTTACATACTATAAACAATATTCACACGAAAAGTAGGGGTCAAACAAAAATAATAGAAAAGACAAAACGGTATTACGATATTTTGCGGAAATTAAATTTACAGACGAATTGATTAATACACTTTTGTTCGCTCCCCCACCAGTTAATTCATGCAAACTGCCGCTCGTCACGTACTCACTACCCGTACTAGATGTAAGTAATCAGTAATCAAGGCACTGTTGCCATGAGCAAATGACGCAGTAAGGACCACTGCAGGCGAGATGAAACTATCATCCGTTGCAAGAATCTACTTGTACATTGATGGACAGGACCAAAAAACGACCTTGCGGCGAGCACCAATGACGACCATGGCAGCGGCTACGGATAACTATTAGTTAATCTGCTAGATGTAACTCAGTGATGACCTAGTAGATAAGGAATCGGCCAATTGAGCAACAGGTTCCCTGTTTGAATCCTAGCACGTACCACTAAGTTAGTATTTTCGGATTTATGTATACGAGTACATATTGGTAAGTATCACTCGCTCGGCTGTGAAGGATAACATCGTGAGGAAACCCGCACGTCCAAGAAATTATATTTCAATAGACGTGTGATCTAACCTAAGCAAGATCTGGATTTCCCTCTGGGTACGGCGGTCTGACGCAGTCGCTCCATGTCAAAATCAATATCTTCGTCAAATCTTCAGGCTTAGGTAGCGGACCCCGCCAATGCTAATGGATTAGGAAACGGGATAAAGAGAAGAAGAATCTGCTAGTTGTAACTAAACTGGTAGTAGAGAAAGACAAGATTATAAACGTATCAAATTTCTGTAAGCTTTACTTTAGCAAGCCCAGTTACACAGATGTTTACAGTACAAACAATGACATAATAATACAACGAAGAACAACTTTATGATACGGACGGCTTGCCAATAACAGCAGACTGTGTATTTATAAGTTCGCCAAAATGTAATCAATACGAAAGCACCTTCTCCGCATGCTACAGCGAACATAATAAATAATACTTGCCGAGTTCTTGAATTTACTAAAAAAGTGTGTACTGATGCAAAAAACAATCGCATCTGACTGGGTTTACCCATATAAGTAAGTAACACAAACACGGAAAACTCCACTCTAAGAGTATTAATACAAATGTGAAAGTAACCTGGTATGTCTGCTTGTTACCTTTGCATAGCTGAATGGATTATAATGAAATTTGGTACACGCGATAAATACTTTTTTATCTAACGCGTGCATTACAGACAATATCGCTCGCGTGTTCCCACCTTTGCTACTAACAGAACAACTCCTTTGGAGGCCATTGCTAACCTCACTCACTCGCAGGAACACGACAACTCTACGATGAAGTGTTATTTAGCGTACTGGATTAGCTTTTTTATTATTAGATTAGATTGTATGTCCGAGACGAAGCAGTCACCAACCCTTGCGAGAATGCACTCCATTAACGCGGAAGTATGAGTTCATCTTACACTTGTAACAATTTAAATTATGGTCTCGCTATTTACTGCAATTTTAGGCGATATAAACATAGTTTTCACAGATTACAATTATCGCCTCCCCTTTTCTTCTAGCCTCGCGGTTGGATATTACCTTTACGGCCCGTTCCATTTCATTATCCCACCTAACAATAAGTAAATACACTAGAATCCGCAACAATCCCCTCACAAATCTCGGCGCCGAGCTACGTCCGCCGGCATCTGCTGTTAATTTATTACATTCATAAGCGCAGCTTCGTGTACATATTTATTTGGAGCGGCCTCACCGGTTGCTGGCAACAATTGTTTTGTAAACATTTGAGGGACTTCTTCCCGCGCTTTTGACGAGTGACATTGTTGGTATACTTCAAGTTTTTACAATTCAGTATAAAATTAGTTTTATATGACATTTTCGATAGTATTTTGTAACATAAGTGCTAGTGAAATTATGCAGTAATGAAAAAACTCAAATATTAAATAATAAAAACTTCACTTTTTGGAAGACGTGAATAAGTTTATCAAGAAAACCTTGTAAAAGCCACTATCGTTTTACGGGTGGTATTTAAACTGGGTTGATTGGGTCTGAGTACCCTTCCCAAGTATTTTTTCAGCACAGTTCCTGAAGCTGGAACATAGAATTAAGATTTTGAAATGTTTCTAAACTGAAGACTTGGCTGTATGGGCTAGATCCCTTTGCCTGTCCCCTCGGGGATAAAAAGAACAGAACAAAAAAAAAAACATTTGAGAAGTAAGTTTAGCGAAACAATTTTATACAATTTTATATACATAAATATAAAAAAAATAACGAATGAAAATTATTCTGTGATACATTTAACATTTTTTATAACAAATCTTTTTGTTATTAATTTCTCAGAAGTTAAATTCTTCTGAAAATTATACGAGTAATTTACAAAAGTGAACATAGGCGGAAAAAACTCTCCCTACCCCGCAACCGCAAGGGACTTGGCGTGAAAACATAGGTACATAAAAATGGACAACTCTCCGAGAGACCATATATACATAATTAAATGTTGTATTAAATTCCGTAATAAATAACTGTTTCAGTATATGCTAATACATGATTTGCAAGCAAAGTTTTAACCGTATCGATCGATAGGTATAATGATTTGTAAAATAAAATTATGAATGCTTTATAGGTAAATTCATGTAAAACATATTTTCGGAGAAAGATAGAATTGTTTCATGCATTTGCAAATGTAGAATCGAATACTATGTACCACAAAAAACCTCAGAGATCTAAAAAGCCGGTACGGGGTCACAATGAAAAAATATTTCAGTTTTCAATAAAGAACTTGTACACCTCGAGCTAGATGTTTGACGTTTATACCGTTCATAAGGCGTAGAAGGCAAAATGGTGCCGTAAGTGTTTAACATGACTTGTCACTGTGTGTGTACATTAAATTCAAATGTCATTTGTTTTTTTTACAAATTGGCAGCAATTTAAAAAGTGCCTATCATGTACGTACAGGTCAATTTTCGTACTCCCATCAATATACTTTTGTAACATACTATTTCTACTAATTCCTCCTAAAGTATCCTATCAATCTTATCTACCAACCTGCTGTCATTACTTAAGGGTACAAGTGGACGGTATAAATAAGATTTCTTTAATACAGCTATATAACGGTACCTCTGTCTCGCCTATTTCTACTTTCTATATTTATATATAGCTGCTGGACGGCAGAAATAGGCGACAGAGGTACCCACGCAAACGACTTTTGTACAAATTCTCCCTCTGGTTCAAGCTCAGAACTAGACGTAATTTAAAACTTATTGCTGTTATTTTTTTATTTATTTATATATATTTAAGGAGAACCAACAGCTTACAAAAAATAAAATACAAGAAACAATACACAATAGAAAATCAATAAAAGGTCCCCACAGACAGAGATATTAATGCATGTATCTGTATTAAAATTTTTAATAAGTACGACTTAATTTGAATTTCCCTGCATTACATGAGAAAACAATCCTTGGCCTATTGTATTGATGAACTTGCATTAGTATGCCACGACCATGGCTCGGACCATACGTTGTCGCGATCGTCCATCAATACCCGTTTTAGGGACAGTTGCAGAGAGTTCATTATATGTAAAGAGAGGTATGTCACAAAAAACCACACCCAAATAACAACTCCCTGGAGGGTAGTGTGCCAGCGAGCGAGTCACCAGAATGAGTTGATGTGCTAGCAGCTAGTTGCATGGCGCAGATGATATTTAATGTGTTGCAAGCGTTCATAGACTACGGTAACTGTTTTACATCAAGTATGCCTCCCGAAGTTGTAAAAAAAATATATTGAATGCTTTATTACCACTGCTTAAACACTGGATCTACAAACTTTAATTTAAATGTTCGGTCCGTCCTCGGCGATCTCATATGATTAGTACATTTAGGTAGATTAGGTATGTTGGTCGGCACATGACTTTATTGGTTCAATATAAATATACACCCATTCCAAACATTCGCCCAATTTGAAGCGTAAAAGGAATCTGCCGTATAAGGCGAAATAACAATTACCTAAAGTTTCGTTGGTCAATAAAAACGATGACCATAAACGCTAATAAGAAAGAGGCCTTAACAAGAGGTTGGCTACCTTCTATTACTATTATCTATAATTTAATTGCCTTCTAAGCGGTAGGACAAAGTATCTTACATTTTCAGTGCTAGTACGGACCGTCTAATATAACACAAAATAGACTCGGCGTGTATTGGTACTACATGTTACCGAACATAATGAAAACAAAGAACGTTTGCATTTATGAGAATCGTAAAATTCTGTTACTGCCCGTTGTACCGTGCCTTCGAAATGTACCCTCCGCAATGATTCGATGTTTACGAGATGAATAGCAATGATTTTCACAAAAATGTTGGAAAATAGTAATTCTTCTACCTGTTATTGTTCATTACATCTATTCGAAAGACAATGATCGGTTTTTCATACTCGTACATCGATGGTTTTTCATCATATGTGGTAGTACTGCCTTTTAATTACAAATAATAATCAAATTTCATGTGGTACAGGAAAATGTAAAGGCGCATAATGCCTAATAAATAATGTCTTAGCACAATTTAAGAAATCAGCGGGCAGAAATCAGCGGGCAGAAGCGACGCGATGGCTACAAGTTGGACAGCGATGGCGCGGCGGCAAAGATATGAGCCGCTCCCCGCCTCACTGCCTTCAGGCCAATACAAATCTATGTAATTGATATCGTCGCGACCACTTATCGCCTCGCTGCAAGCTTACTTCGTAAAAAGAAGCGTAGTTCGTAAAAAGTTAAATGTCTAAGAGCAAATTCTCAGGTTCTAAAAAGTCCGGCTTAAGAACAAGAATAAATTATAATACCTAATATGGACAGTACATACACGGGTAATAAATCGTCACCAACAAACCACCCGAAGATACCTAAGTGTAGTACACCGTCGTCTACGTATTCGTAGCATATCATATTTTAACAGTGTCAATAATTTCAATTTTTGTTACTTGGTACTCATTTCTTTGGTGCTTATTGTCGATATTACAGAATAATTTCACCGTATATATGTTACATTATTTTGAATTTCACATGAATTTACCAATACAAATATCATAAATATGCAAATGTATGTCTGTTTGGATATTGGGTGTAATCTCTGAAACTACTGATCCTGAGAAAATTCTTTAAATAAGCCGAAGCTACATTATACTTGAGAGCTACAGGATATTTTTATTTGAGGTTCTTGTGAAAAGCTTGCAGAGTCGAACTAGACGTGAACGGAGCTTCGGGTAGAAACTTACAGGTCTTCGTGTAAAAAGCCAACGTTAATAATAATTACAAACTCTTTTCATGTTGACGAGCTCGGTGGCGCAGTGGTGAAACGCGCTGTTACGCTACTTTGACACCAACGCTCGTGGGTTCGATTCCCACACAGTACAAACATTTGTGTGCATGAACGTGTCTGTTTGTATTGGTCTGGGTATTTTCTATGTATAATAAGTATGTATTTACAAAAAAAAAATGTATTTACGTATGTTTATCAGTTGTCTAGTACCCATAACACAAGCTTCGCTTACTTTGGGGCTAGGTGGCGCTGTGTAATTTGTCCGACAATATTTAAAAAAAAAAAATATTATTCGAGTACGTAATTACTATACCGCCGGTATATTAAAAGTGTTCTTATCCCATTTAAGAGGAAATTAATAAAAATATATAAAACACATTTAAGTAATAAAATTACCATAGGTCACTAAGTATATATATCTCTATTTAAAACTGAATATTTATAAACTTATAAAACTTGTAAATAAATTTAACATAAATCAATTGAATACTACGCCAAAATGAAATTCTGCAGAAAACCGAGTTTGATTTAAACAATAAATGTATTTTCGATCCTTTCTTATTATAGTGTTATTTATAGATTAGAAAGAGAAATGCTTATGTTTTACAGGCGAGGCTCTTGTTGTGCCGATAATATTAATGGTTCATTTCGTAATATAAAAGCCGAATACCAAGTAGAGAACGATACACAAACTTAATTTAAATATTTTATATGATTTTTATACCACTAAGGTGCCAAACAAGCCTACGGCCTGCCTGATGGTAAGCAGTTACCGTAGCCTATGAGCATTTGCAACACCAGGGGTGTCACTCTTGCGTAGACGACCCGTATGATGCATTACGAGTGAGTGTAAAATACTATGCAAACTATTTTAGGCAAATTATAAATTTAGAATAAATGGCATATGCTTTTAATTTCTCAATAGAATAAGGATTTGACGTTTAGATATGATGCAATGAAATTTCAAAATGCTATTACACCCAAGGTCATTATGAAGCTGACATGGCCAGCTTTATGTGCATGTTGTGAACCTGTTTAGCAAAAGCAAGAGTATCGAAAAAAATTATATAACTTGCTCGTCTTCCGTATCAATCCACACATCGGTCCTACTGATGAAGGGTTGCCATCCTCCTATCACGGTCGTCCAGATTCATTCATGGTCCGGTATTCATGTTTCCTTTATTTCAATCGAGTTGCTAAGGATGTAAAAGGTAAACTTACGCCATCTCACAGTTGACGCGAAATGCTTACAAGACTAAAATTTCCTACCAAGTAAAATAAATAGGCCATCAGCCAACTGTATCAAAACTTGTTAAAAATCATGAGGATGAATCCTTCACATTAAAAATTTACATTTAAATATGTTTGTTATTAAATGATACAAAACACAAAAAAAAATTCTACGTATGTCCGTTACAGACTTTAAAACCATTCGTCCGATTGTGATGAAACTTCTGGGTTCTACACATTACTGAGAAGGTTCAGAGACAAAAACAAACAAAAAAAGGAAAAAAAAAAACGCCTTCGAAGAGGTGCCGGGCACAGCTATTATTATTAATGATTACGGTTGTGATTTTAAGATGTGGTTAAGTGAAAATTTTTATGGGGGGGCTAAAAATATTAATATTGAAACTACGTGTGTTAGACGAAAAAAGTTTTGAGAAGTTAGACTAAAGTCGTCACGGCTGGGAAATACATTGGTGTATAAATTATATGTTTGATACATACTTAACAAAGATCTGATAATTTCAGCAAATCCAGAGGAACAGCTGGACCACTCCGTACTATGGAACCTAAAGAAAGCAATAATCGTTACGAACTAAGGTTGCGCGAATTCGCTAGTAGTACTAATAAAAACCAAAAATATATCAAAATTATTTATTCATCAAAACACTGGCACAATTACAAATCATTTGTTCTCGAAATGTTAAAATCAGGCACAATGGTCACTTAAAATTAATCTCTAATGCTAAGTAAGGTAATACCACATTCACATGAACGTAATCTTCGTTCGTACTTGATTCACTTGCCATACGTTTAAGTTTTCATATTGTTCGATACACGCGTCCACCTGTAACAAATAAGTTTATAGCATAGTCGGAAAGATCAAAGAGAGATAAATCGCATGAAAAAAACTACATGAAATGACATTGGCTTTGACTGTAAAGACGATATTTCAAAAGGAGGAGAGAGGGAGCTCATCAAAGCAGCCCGTGTGGGGTAGTAGCTCCACCTCACAGAAAACCGCAAAATATTAACAAAATATCAAATACCTAGAGTGTTGTTGTGTTCCTGCTATTGAGCGAGGTTACCAGTAAAGTCCAACGAAGTTGCTGAATTAGCAGAAGGAATGGCAACACGCCAGCGATACTTTCTGTTTTGCAAGCGTTCATAGGCTACGATAACCACTATACATGATGCGGGCCGTACTTGTATGCCTCCCGCGTATTGTATAAATTTAAAATACAATTTGATAGTTGCAGCTCATATAACATAATTATATAATTACAGTGGTAGAGAAGCGATGATCAAAACGAAACGGAGTACTTCTTATCAATGAGAAAAAAATCGATTTAAGCATATAAAAAGTTTTCAAACATGTGTGTTTTCTCCACGATTTCGATGTTTGGCATATAATGAAAGTTGTATATTTTGAAATGTCATTTTACGAACGAAATCAACTCCTATTTGGCTTGACCATCACCACTATATTATATATATATATATTGTGAGTAAAATTCTGGACCAGCCTATATATTGTAATTATCACCTGCTCGACGGTACAGGTAAAAATCGGAAGGAAACCCGCACGTCCATGAAATTATATATCATAAGACGTGTAACCTAACATAAGAAGAGGCCTGGTTTTCCCTCTGGGTTGGGACCCCACCAGTTCTAATGTGGTGGTCATGATTAGGAAACCCAATAACGCTAGGAAGAAGAAGACTTCTGGCCTATATTATGCATCATCGTAATATAAATATATATATATATACATACATAACAGAAGTACTAGAAGCACGATGGAAGTAGTATAGTTGTCCCGTCATAAAAGTTTTTCATATTAAAGTGTAAAATCATAGTCTTTAAACTTTATATTGTTTATTTATTTATTATATTACATTGTACATATAACATATTGTAAACTTACCTGATCGGGCTTGAACCCCTTATCGACGCATCGTTCGATCACGTCTGCTATTTTGACGGTTTGGTTGGAGCCCGCCAAGTCGCGCACGATGGCGAAAATACGGTCGGTGGCACTTATGCCTCTGTTAACATACGAGTATATCGATTAATCAAAACACTATCATAATTGCAAACCACTAATCTATATCAACTGATCGCTATGGGGCTACAGTAAACATGTAGAATATATGTAATTACAAAGCATTGTAATTGATTACTATATTATGCGTCTAATAATATCCATGAGCGGTAAGGGACATCAAATCAGCTGGACTAGGGAAGTGTCTATATCTCATAGAGAACCGCAGCCAAACAACAACTCTCTGAAGGGTTGTCGAGTGACTGAGGTTACAAATAAGCTCCTGAGCACAATAGCACAGTCGTATCGTCATAGACAGACTAACTCTAGCCATAACACATAAAACAACGCCTCATTTCGGTTGGAAATTATTAATAATCACGACTATTTGTTGATAGGCAGAACTGGGCTATACCGCTAGTCTTACTACTCAAAAGCACAATTTATCGCACATTCGAGACGACCCCGTATATGTGGCGTACAAACGATAATGCACCTTACTAATATACAGACACAGGTGAGTCCCCCATTTTCATATCTACAAACGGACAGAACACATGGTAGAAAATCAAGGACGGATATAATTATGATTGCGTCACAAACCTCTGAACATTTTCTTCGACGTGCTGCAGAGACTGCTTGGACATCTCGACGAGGCGGATTGCTTCGGACACGTCTTCCTTCTCTACCACATCAGACAACCTAAACAATAAAAGAAAATTAAAATTGAGAGGGTTTCGTGAAGAACAGCAAAACTGTCACTGAGCATTTTATACATAAATCAGAGTAATTAATAGATTCAGGCATTACTTTGCGAAAGTCAAATTTACAGGCAATTTGATCTAAACTACTTTGTGTGCTTCCGCTAAAAACTAATCGGGTAGTTCGTGCGAACTACTACCGGCCGGCACCCACCCACTGCCGTTAATAGATGCATACCCGCGCTGCCATGGCTGCTCCGGTCGTCTCTGCGAGTGTTCGCCATCTGAAATGTGAACCGCATGCACCCGCCACCGTTGCGGCCCTCACAAATTCGTAGCATGTTATTCTAACTACTAACATCTACAACGCCTGAGATGCCTCGTGAAGAGGCGAAACACGTGTCGCGGAGACGACCGGAGCAGCCAGGGCAGCAACTGTGGCGGGTACATGCGGTTCACAATTCAGATGGCAAACACTCGCATAGACGACAGGAGCAGCCATGGCAGCGGCAGTATGCATCTACTAACGGTAGTGGGTGGGTGCCGGCCGGCAGTAGTTCGCACGATCTAATCGGGAGCGGAAGCACACAAAGTAGTTTAGATCAAATTGCCTGTTGACATAAATCAGAGTAAATCCTAAAATCTTTAATTTTTAGTCCCAATAACACAAGTTTCTAATAAACGTTACGAACGCTGCCCTTGGTAATATCCTTTAAAAGTATACCTGATTCAAATAACATTTTAAAATAAATATAAATTGGAATGCGGTTTTTTTGGAAGTCAAATACACAAATTCTAGACTTGGCTTAGTCCGCATGTAGCAGGCCGACGGCCTTGTCAGAATACCTCGTTGTGTCAAAATCTCAATGCATATCATACAAATATTGCGGAACTATGATAATTATCTCGAAACGAAGATAGGAAAGCCTATCTTAATTCAAAATGGCCTCTAATACCATCTACAAATGTTTATTACGTAATTTACACAAATCTATTATTTGCTGTTTGCCCTATGTAGCTACGTATAAATTATAAAAAAAAGTTAAATGTTATGTTTAGAAAATTGGCATGCTTCGGGCCTGCTATACACCAAGTGCAGTATCGCGTATTTTGACGAGCTCAGTGGCGCAGTTGTGAATGACGCGACTTTGACACCAACGCTCGTGGGTTCGATCCCCACACAAGACAAATATTTGTGTGCATGAACATTTATTTTTGTCTTGGTCTGGATGTTTTAAGAGAGGTAGGGCGCATCAAAGCAGCCCGTCTGGGGAAGTACCTCCACCTTACAGAGAACCGCAGCCAAATAACAACTCCCTAAGAGGGTTGTTGTGTTCTTGTGTGTGAGTGAGGTCACCAGTAAGCTCCTAAGGAGTTGCTGTGGAGGAGGCATCGCGCGAGTGATACTTAATGTATTATAAGCGTTCATAGGGTACGGTAACCGATTCACATCTTGTGGGCCGTATGCATGAATACCTTCAGGCGTTGTATAAAAATAAAGTAGTATGCAAATATAATGCTTACGTAGTTTTAAGTTGTCGATACATGTATACACACTGCATATTATTGGATCCCTATAAAGCATATTGATTCTAACATCCAAAACTTGTACTCGTAGCGTTAAGAAAAGTTACTAATAGAGCCCAACTTACATATTCCATTTATGGCGCATAAGTCGTTCTTTATTTGTTTATAGCAGTGATAGCCTAGTGGATAAATAACCAAGCTATTGACACAACAGACTGATCCTGGTTCAAATCCAGCTGTGGGAATGTACTACATTTTTTATACCACTAAGGTAGCAAACAAGGATACGGACTGCCTGATGATAAACAGTCACCGTAGCCTACGGACATTCGCAATTCCAGGGATGTCGCACATGCGTTGCAGACCCTCTAAAAATCCCTTCACACATTTGTAGAAGAACCCCATGCTGTAGTCCCTTAGGAAAACCTCGGCTGAGAGTTCATTACACAACTTGAGAGTTCTCGAAAAAAACTTCTCTGGAACTGCACAGTACGCGACCATTGCGGTTGCGGAAAAGCTGGCCACCCATTTGCACAAACCTTCGGGCAGCCCGTATAATGATTACTTCGATAGAAAACCCCGCTATCTGACCCAATCGAACGCCTTCGCCATATCTGGCCTGACAGACAATGCCTCACCTCGACTAGCAATCGCCAAAGCCCAGCGGGTGTATAAGATACACTAGAAGATCACCAGTCGAGCGACCGTGACGGAAACCGTATTGACTAATATGCCTTTGAAGACCATTATGAATATCGTTTTACTTACCTAAGCCGCGCAAGAGCCGTAGACAACCGCAGTATAGCGAGCAGGTTCCTGGCCGATGTGAAGGTGACATCGCGAGCATTGCGCGCTTCGCGGCGTAACTCGACGTACGACGCTGAGAAACAAGCAACGAAATGAATAGTTATGGGATACAGATCTTTTTACAAGGTTTTCAACAATACAAAAACTAGATGAATCAGCTTGTGCTCTATGAGTTTAATAGCATTATTATATTTTATTTTTTTTATAGAAAGTCAAAGTCAATATCTTTATTCCGTAAAAATGGCTACATTTGTTTGGAATCGTCACAATTTTTTTCCCTACAGTGCAGTTTATGACTAGGTGAAGTCGGGAGGCATACTAGCATACGGCACACTTTATCTACTTGCGCGATGCCACCTCTGCTGCTTACACAGCAACTTCTTAAGAACTTACTTGTACACTCACTCGCAAGAACCCTGCAGGGAATTGTTATTTAGCTGCGGTTTTCTGTGTGGCGGAGGTACTTCCCCAGACACGCTGCTTTTGATGCGCCCCACCTCTCTTGAAAACACTCAGACCAAGACAAACAGACATGTTCTTGCAAAAAATTATTGTCCTGTGGGAATCGAACCAACAAGCGTTGGTTCCAAAGTAGAGTCACTAACCACTGCACCACCGAGTTCATCAAGGCAGTCGTTCAGGCAGGAAAACATGGTATACGTTATCCTGCCTGAACTGTATCAGCTACTAAAATGTATAGATGAAGTTTATGCAGGCCAAGATATTATATGATACATACAGACGATGTAGTCGGCGAGGACTCTCGGCACGATGGGTTGCTTTCGTTTGGTGAGCGCGACGTAACGTCGGACCAACCTCATCGGTAACGCACGAACCTCGCTCGGCGGTTGGGACGAATGCTGGTGCACATACGCGATATGCTTCGCTAACTCCAAGTCCTTTTCTCTGTGTAACAAATGTTGATGTTCATATTACATTATAGTTTTTGCTGTGTGAAGTGAACGCTAGCACCGCGCTCCGGTGCGGTTACCAGAACTAAAGTACAGAGGCACTTAGAAGACCATGTCGATCCTCCTTCTATACTATATATACTTAGTCTGGCCATAAATACTGTTACAATTAAAAATAAACAAAATATTACATTTGAATTTGGAATCTGTCATTTTATATGATTGTTCATCGAGTTATCTCATTTTGGCGCCAATACATTGTACAATATTTTGCGATATTAAAATGGAGTTGGGTGATAAAGAGAACCGAATCGCTGTGATTGCATTACACAAAGTAGGTATGGAGCCAAATGCAATTTTTAAAACTCTCCATACGCTTGGTATTAGTAAAAATGGTATTAGTAAATGTTATCGGGCTATTAATAGGTACAATGAGACCTCCTGTTTATGACAGAAAAAGATTTGGCCGTCCACGTAGTGTTCGTACGAAAAAGGTGGTCAAAGCAGTAAGGGAAAGAATTCGAAGAAATCCTGTCCGAAAGCAAAAGATTTTATCTCGGGAGATGAAGATAGCACCTAGAACCATCTCGCGTATTTTCAAAGATGACTTAGGACTTGCAGCCTCCCCTCAGGGCCGGCGCGCGATTTTCCGTAGAGGCCGAAGCACTTGTAATTTGAGCGCGCCTTTGACACGACTCGATCTTATCTTATTTTTTACGACTTAGACTTAACAAAGCTTCTACAATGCGTATATTTTCCGAAAGCTAATGAAATAAACTAGCTGACTAACACAAAATAAACACGTTTTGTTTATATTTCAAGCGGAAATATGAGCTTGTTCTTAGAAGTATTGAAAAATTCATCGCGTTAACGTTAAAAAAAAAAAATTGTGAAGTGGAATCTGTACAAGTGCTAGTATTAACGTTAACGCGATGTCTTCAAAATTCCACCAAGTGCCTACAATCAACAGTATCAACATAATATTGAAAAATTAACTACTTTGTAGAAAAGATGGAATATATTAGCTACCGAATTATTTTCACTAAAAAACATTTTATTGTTGTTATATTTATTAATATTATGCATAAAATTCCCTAAAAAAATTGGTAATTTTTATAAATATTGTAAATATAAAACTACAACTTTTTGGAGATTGAAAAAACGCAAAAAATTCGCCACGGAAGCAATTCGCGCGGGCTGACTCCCGGTTTTTCGAAACAGTCCTGTGTCATAATTATATATAAGATATATCTTAGCAAATTTTCGTTTGAAATATCAGTAATTTACATATATTGAATATCACGACCAAACTGTATCGTATTAGCAAAGAATATAACAGTAATTACCAAGTTTTCAAGATCAGACATCAAACTCACGCAAAAAGTCATGTGCAATTTTGTATTCGAATTATTCAAAAACTAAAGCATGGATTTAGTGTACGGTTATTGTCAAATATAAATAAATTCATTCATTGCTCCATTCAAGTACTCAAAAGCAATGGTCGGCTGGAAGAGATTCCTTGAAGGAATAAGTCCGCCTTTGTAAATCATATAAGTTGTATACTTTGTAATTATGGATAATGCAATAAAGTTATACAAACAAAACAAAACAAAAATGTATAAAGAATTGATAACTTACCCATTTTTTGACTTCTTTGTAGGATTACACAAACAAAACACACTGACAAGGTACTCGTACGTCGACAGCGCACGAGAGCCGAAACCGAATATTTTAAAATGGCGTCACATGAATGAGTACTGTTTTAGTAGACTGCCAATCATATGAGTGAATAGGTTGTTTCTTTATCATTCATTTGACATACGACACAAACCATTCTGATATTATTAGTTTAAATTATAAAGTCTAAACTAGAACAACTTAGTCTTGCCTTGACGGAGACAATTTTTTAGCGTGCAGGCACGTAGCCGGCCTCCAGAGGATAATAGACGTACTGGTCATTTCTTAACTGATAATTTAAAAAAGAATAGGATGGTAAAGTCGAAACAACTACTGAAGCGGTATGCAAAGGGAGGTCACAGAAAAAATTTGTTTACGGATGAGAATTTTTTTACAATTGAGCAACATTTTAAGAAACAAAATGACCGTATTTATTTTCAAAGCTCTAAGGAAGCTTCCCAATTAGTCGACAGAGTGCAACGTGGGCACTATCCGACTTCAGTGATGGTTTGGTGGGGTATTGAAGCTATGAAGAAGTGACTGAGCCATACTTTTGTGAAAAAGGTATCAAAACATCGGCACAAGTGTATCAAGATATTCATCAGAGCTGAAGACTGGCCGTCGTCTAGTCCCGATCTTAATCCGCTGGATTATGATTTATGGTCAGTTTTAGAGAGTACGGCTTGCTCTAAACGCCATGATAATTTGGAGTCCCTAAAACAATCCGTACGATTGGCAGTGAAGAATTTTCCCATGGAAAGAGTGCGTGCTTCTATTAATAACTGGCCTCAACGTTTAAAGGATTGTATGGCAGCCAATGGAGACCACTTCGAATAAGCTTTTTATATTTTAAATTGTTTTATATTTATGTATTAAAAACTAAACACACTGTAAAAGTAATAAATGTTATTTGCAATAGAACATTTTTTTTCTTTGTTTCAGTATTTATGGCAAGACTAGGTATATATATAATATGCGGAAACATGTAGTGGCACTTCATTTTTTGTTCAGTTTACTTTTAGTCTTTACTTTAGATTTCTAGTATCTACATACTAAAAATATCCTATCAAATTATTAGAATATGGGAACGGACAACATTTCAAAACGTAATTCAAATTAATCATACGGATATCTATTACGTGTTAATATACGACGTGTTGTTAGAAAGAAACGTCGATCTTCTTTTAACGAATATATTTTAACAAGTGTCAAATAACAAGTGATTTCTTATTGAGTATTCAACACTACTACTACACACACACACATACTACATATTTTACACTAAACGAGATAGAGTAGTGATAGCCTAGTGGATAACCGGCCTGTTGACGAACTGGTCCCCGGTTCGAATCCAGGCAGAGGCATGTACCACTAAATTCGTGTTTTCGGATTTATGTACATATTGATCACTTGCTCGGCGGTGAAGGAAAACAACGTAAGGCAACCCACACGTCCAAGAAAATGTATTTCGAAAGTCGTGTGACCTAACCAAAGAAATATCTGGTATTCCCTCTAAGTTGTGGAGGTCTGACGGCAGTCTCTCCTTGTAAAAAAACAGTATCTTCGCCAAATCCTTAGGCTTAGACTCCGCCTGTCCTAATTGACTAAGAAACGGGATAACGCCAAGAAGATTTTACACTAAACGAGTCTTATATATGAAAGTTTCTTATATCTATACGAATCTTGTCTAGTTATATTTATCAAGCTTATCTAGGTGTGAAAAGTATATTTGTCACCATAAAAATGTGACAAATATATATATACTGTTACATAAATAAACCTGGAAATGACCCAAAACTATGTTTAAAGATTATTTATTAAAAATGCCACGTAAATGACGCATTGATCTCAGAACGCGGAATGTCATTTGTATGTAAAAAAGACTACCAGACATAAAATATATTATTGCAAATGATTCGACAACAAACAAACAAAATAAATTATAAACAAATTAAACAAACTGTGCTACAAACTTTCAAATAGCTTTAATATCGCGATTAAAATAAGGTTTTCACGGCTAATTTGATTACATACAAATAACGTCATGTGTATTTAAGTGGCATATTGAAATGAATAATCTTTAGACGTAGCTTGGAACCATTTACACTTTTACAGGTTAATTTATGTAAAAAGATACTCTTTATGATAATAAATATCATTATGATTAATTTCAATCACTTTTTGAAATATTGTCAGATCCCCTATTATAACAATGATGACGACTTTAGTGGTGGAGTGGTTAGCAATGGCTACTTCATCTCCAACGCTCGTGGGTTCGATTCCCACGCAAAACAAACATTTGTGTACATGAACATGTCCAAGTGTTTTCAAGAAAGGTAGGTCAAATCAAAGCAGTCCGACTGGGTCCGACACAGCAAAATAACAACTCCCTGGAATGTTGGCGTGTTCCTGCGAGTGAGTACCAGTAAACTCCTAAGGATTTGCTGTGTTTGCAGCAGCCATACTTCCTGTATTGCCAGCGTCCATACGCTACAATAGCCACCTTACATCTGGTGGGTAGTATGCTTGTACGTACGACGTTGTATAAAAAAAACTCAACTGTTACGAGCTTAGTGGCAAACCAAATAACAAGCAGGAGTTACAACACCCCTCCAGCTAGTTATTATTTGACTACCGTTTTCTGCAACGAAGACGAACTTCTCCAGTCGGGCTGCTTTCACACACCCCACCTCTCACCCAAGCCAAAATAAACAGACATGTCCATGCACACAAATATCAGCCCTGTGTGGGAATCGAACCTACGAGCCTTGGTGTTAAAGTAGTTTTGCTGACAACTAGAGCTATAGTCCAAAAAAGTAACTTTGTATATGTTTGTCTCACATACCGGTTGGGTTTGTCCTGAATGAGCCACAGCAGGTCGAATCGTGAGAGCAAAGCGGCCGGCAGTTGGATGTTTTGCTCTAAAGTCCGCTTGGGGTTGTACCGACCATACGCAGGGTTCGCCGCAGCCAGAATTGACACGCGTGCGTTTAGGCATGTCATAATTCCCGCCTAAAATATAAGTACATATTTAAATTAACTATATTGTTAGAAGCCATTAAACACCTAAATATAACAACAAAATCCGTCATCAAGCGCCAAATTAAGCAAATATTTCTCGTGTGAGGGATTCTTGACTATTAAACTTAAATCTCACAGCCCCTTTTGGAGCAAATTTACATATGAAAAGTCTATAATCCAGCAGTAGGTAGACAAGACACAGGCTCATATTAGGTTATTGCCTTTTCTTGTAATAATATTTTTGCAAATAATTAATTAGATAATATAATAACTATAGTATTTCTTTTAAAACATCAGCTGTTCATTTATTTTGTCATTAGATTTTTATCTGATATTGCTGTTTCTGTGATCATGGGCGACCACAGGAGCTCGCAAGTAAATATAACACTGTCATTATTTTCTGTATAAAACGGAAATTTCGTAGGTTAGGTAAGGAGAGCTTAATAGCCTATAATATATCGTTTCAAATATAATACTTGAATTCATTGAAAAATATTGTTTTTTTTATATATAATACAACTTTTTCATAGTAAAGACGAGTGTAAATGTAATTCAATTGGGATTAATATAAACGCTGTGCGTATTCATGTACGGAAATGCAAGCGTCTGTAAAAACTATTACAATCACATACTTGGTTAAACTCATGCTATTAACTATTATTTCCTGGTCGGGTATTTGTACATGCGAAAATGTAGCCGTGATGTTACCTTGGCGATGCTAATGGTCTGCTGCTCCATGACTTCATGTATAGCAGTGCGGTCGTTCTCCGCCATCTTGTCGAACTCGTCAATACAGCACACACCCTGATCGGCCAGTACCAAGGCACCGCCTTCCAACATCATCTCGCCAGTGAATGGATCCTGTGGCAAAATATTATTAAGTGAAATTGACCCATAAAACTATTAGATTTGATGATTATTTTTTTTTTACCACTACGGTGGCAAACAATCGTACGGCCTGCCTAATGGTAAGCAGTTACCGTAGCCTATGGACATTGGAAAGACCAGGGGTGTCACTCTTGCGTTGCCGACCCTGGAAGAACCTCTTCACGCCTTTCTTGAAGAACAACATACTGTAGTCCCTTGGGAAACCCTCGGCAGGGAGCTCATTCCACAACTTAATAGTTCTCGGTAGAAAACTTATCTGGAACCGCACAGTACGCGACCATTGCGGTCCAGTGTATGAGGATAAACTCCTAGCTGTCGGCGAACTGTGCGATTGTAAAACGAGGCTGCTGGCATAATGTCGAACAACTCCTCAGAACACAACCCATTGTACAATCGGTAGAAAGGGAGGCAAAATCTCTTCTCAAAGGGCAAAATTTCTTCTTCTAGTTCGATACAGAACTCTGTGCACTAATCCTCGGCAAACGCATAGTAGGCAACCATTTTGGTGTGTGATAGATAATATACCTTTAGAACAGCGGCAGTAAGGCCGACGCCGGAGGATCCTCTCCCAGTTGTGTACTGGCTGCGCGGTGCGAGCCGGTCGATGTAGTTCAGCAGTTGAGATTTGGCAACACCGGGATCGCCCATCAAACAAATGTTGATGTTGCCGCGGATCTTCATGCCATTTGGACGTCTACAAATATAAAAAGGTGATTGTATATCTTGGAAGTGCTTTTAGCAGTGATGGAAGGTACACCGCTGATGTGAAGAGACGAACGAGTGTAGGGAAATGTAAGCCAGAAGGCACAGCTCGCTGTACACAACGCGGTGCTAATCCCAACGCTAACTTATGGAAGTGAGAGCTGGGTATGGAAGTGAGAGCTGGGTATGGCAGAGAGAGCAGGAAAGTAGAATAAATGCGGTCAAGATGAGAGTATTGAGCAAAATTTGTGGCATAACGCTTGCTGACCGCGTTCGTAATGAAGACGTGAGAGAAAGAGTTGGTCTGAAAGAGAGTGTCGGTGATAAGTTAAGAAAAGGCATGCTCCGTTGGCTCAGACACGTAGAAAGAATGCGGGACGAAAGAATGACGAAAAGGTGTGGGAGCCTAGGAAGAGTACACAAATATAAACAGCAAATTCAGTCAATTTTCAGCAATGCTAGCCTAAATACAACCAGTAAAGGCGAGAACATAATTGAGAATAAAATATATTTTCAACTTTTAACCATTTTTTTTCCAACTTCAATCCTAATATCAAAATTATAATTATCAGGGTTTGCCTTTATTGGATACTACAAATTTTATAGAAATTTGCATATATATATATATATATATATTTTCACGCCAGATCCCTTGCGGGGTAGGCAGAGAAAACTGACCCCTCTAAGATACAGTATAGAGAATACTAGCTGTGCCCGCGACTTCGTCCGCGCGGAACAGTTGTTTTTTTATTATTTATTTATAATAATAAAAATAAATAAAATTTCTACAATAAAAGACGCCTGAGTTACTCCTTATTACATCAGCTATCTGCCAGTGAAAGTCCTGTCAAAATCGGTCCAGCGGTTTCAGAGATTAGTCGGAAAAAACAGACAGACATACAAAAATTGTAAAAATATTCATTTTAGTATATGTACCGTGTATACATACATCTGCATTTAGTAAAAAGCTGTTATTTTAATATTACAAACAGACACTCCAATTTTATTTATCTATATAGATGTAGAGATTTGATCTATACTTCCGTATCAATACAACTAAAAAGTACGTAGTATTTTTCGCTTCACAAATAAAAATAAATGAGCAATTATTTATATTATTGTCAAAGCACATTTTGTCTATAACTTTATCTAACATAAATGCGAAAGTAGAAGGATGTAGGCGTCGAGAAAGGCTCGCCTACCACAACCAAGTTAGACAATAACCGCTTCACAATAATACACTACACTACATGCATACTTGTCAACTCCGCCTACAAGTAGCAACAAAAGGGCCTTCTTCACGTCTTCGTGTCCATATATTTCAGGTGCAAGGCTCCTCGCCATGCGCGAGTACAGGTCTTCATCGGCCAGTTCTGCTAACTCTTCCTCAGTCAGAGCCTCTGGCATTTCACTCTCATCGCTTTGATTCACGCATGTCACACCCTGTCACAAATGTTCAATATGTTAAAACTTTTATTTAATTAATTTATGTAAAGAATGGAAACACTAAGTGTACTCCCCTCGATGATTTCCAATCTATGTGGGGACTTGTAAAACCTTTACCCGATATTTAAACGAAAAATATGTAAAAATCATTGCTTTTTCGATGACTGTGCTCCGCTGACCACAGTGGCAGAGCAGGTAATTTTAGACTGATCCGTTGTTGCCCCTGTAGTGGTTAGATGGTGCACACCTTTTATAATTATATTAATGGCTTCATTTTACCACTGCCAAGGTTTGGAACACATGATGATCATTTTGTTTTCTAATAATTAATATTGTTCTACTTACATACAAAGCACTTCAGTATGAAGTGCACTTACAAGATAATATTTCTACACTAAAATCTACTTAAATAGAGCCATTGCCATGCATTTGTTATCATTAGTCATATTGTTTCACTGTCATGGATATTGACAATTATCATATTTCCTTTTTTATTATAAACATGAATTTAAAATATATTAAAAGAAATAAATGGTGGCACAATTTTACTTATTGAGGGCCGTCAATACTATTTCCGTAAGCGTTATAAAAATAATAAGGAATTGAGGTTTTGCAAAGATTACAATAATAGTGCTTTAAAATGCTCGGGTTAGGTGACAATATTTGTAAGTTTAAATTTCTAGTCACTTTTTATTAAGAACTAGAACCTTTATTTCGATCTGTACTTTATCTGTAGTTTTGTATTTCTTCGTCTTTCTTTAACTGTGCTACGAAGCACAATTACAGAGATACAATCGATGAAATACAAGAATTGTTAGAAGTTGATTGTAGATATAAAATTCATAGATGCCAAATGTTTATAATTCATTTTGCAGGATAGTATAGTATTAAGCAGCAGACCTCACTTATGTTCGCCAAATCATGAACAAAATGAAGTAGATTGGATAATACACCGCATTATTAAAACTGAGTCAGTAAGTTCGGATCAATCCATGCAACAAGTTTACACGGAAAAAGTAGCAGATATACATGTAGCGTTGCTTGCAAGCTACCATCATTTTGTAGCATTAAGCACAATTTATATAAAGCACGGAACATAGAATTAGGTATTCAAAAGCTCTATCACGAAGATCCATGTGCAGTAGAAATACCAAGTATCGACCGATTTTCTTTTAGCACATTACTGTTTCGAAGGTTCCCGTATAATTGCATTCCAAAGCCATTTTGTCAATTAATTACGATACGAGATATCGGCAGTTCAAGGGATACTGCCAACGTTAAGCCATTTTTTATGCACTTATTAGACAAAAAAGAGTCTACTTAAGAAACTCTATTTCCTATGATAAAGTCCGAAATAAAAGATTGGCATCCATTATTATGAAGTTGCTACCATTTTGACCGTACAAATTTACGGTGGCTACTTTCATCTTTGTAAACTGTTTCATCTTTATCAATTTAAATTCTCTTGACATAGATAGATAATCCATATGTATGACAAGACATGTGTAATTTTGACTGTACGTGAAATACGACGGGAGTTCCCTTGTCTATTAACCCTTCGAAACCCGGGTGGTCGAAAACGACCGCGAAATGTATGGGAAAACGTATATAACGGGTTCTGACTGCTCAAACATTAATATTCTTTACATTACGTCGAATTCTGGCATGTACCACAAAATTCGTGATTTAGGATACATCTTTCTAATTTGTAATTATCACTAGCTTGGAGGTGAAGGAAAACACAGGAAGCCCGCACGTACAAGAAATTATATTTCGAAAGACGTGTGATCTTCCCTAAGAATGATCTGGTTTCCCCTCTGGGTTGCGGAGGTCTGACGGCAGTCGCTCCATGTAAAAATAAGTATCTTCGCCAAATCCTTAAGCTTAGGTAGCGGACCCCGCCAATCCTAATGAATTAGGAAATGGGATTACTTAAAGGAGATTCTTTACATTATGTTAAAATGCGACGTAACATGATCTTGGGAGCACGTATATATAATGTCGAGCTTCTGTACGTCGTTTGAGTGAAGTTTTTGATGTGAATCACTCACGTGCGCCTCGAGGTATGTGTCGGAGAGCAGCCCCTGAACGAGTTGCCTGAATCCGACGCCTACAAGCGGCAGGAACACGCCGGTCACCGCCACGTGATCGCCGGGCTGCGCACGCCGCGTGCGCTCTCCGCGGCAGTACACAGACAACTGGCGCGGGATGTGGCCCACTGGTACTTGGTCCGACTGTCAAAATACATGATAGATAAGGAAAGCTTTTATCCAAAATTATAGTGGGCACATTAATAATACTTGCGCGCACATACCATGAAAGAACATAAGAGAGGTAGGACGTATTAAAGCAGGTCATCTGGGAGAATACCTCCACCTCACAGAAAAACTTTCGGCGAGCTCGGTGGCTCAGTCGTGAATGACGCGACTTTGACACCAACGCTCGTGGGTTCGATTCCCACACAAGGCAAACATTTGTGTGCATGAACATCTCAGTTTGTCCTGGTCTGGATGTTTTAAGAGAGGTAGGGCGTATCAAAGCATCATCATCTGGGGAAGTAGCTCCACCTTACAGAAAACCACAGCCAAATAACAACTCCCTAGAGGGTTGTTGTGTTCCTGCGTGTGAGTAAGGTCACCAGTAAGCTCCCAAAGAATTGCTGTGTAAGCAGCAGAGGAGGCATCGCCCGAGTGATAATTAATATATCGCAAGCGTTAATAGGCTGCGCTACCCGCTTTACATCAGGTGGGCCGTATGCTTGTATGCCTCCCGACGTAGTATAAAAAAAACCTGAGCAAAATAACAACCGTCTTCCGACCCACCTTTATAGCTCACCCTATCTTTATAAAAGCTTACTGGTAACCTCACTCACTCGCAGGAACAAAATAACACTCATTTTGGTAAAAGTTTAAAAGCATCCATGCTTTTATACTTTTACAATATGCCTCCCGTCATTGTATAAAACGCAATTGAAACACAGTTAAAATATGCGAGTGAGACGAAGACATCACAAGAAGTACTATTACTCCACAACACAAGCGCGATCCTATAGACCCCAGGTGGAGCTGGCCGCTGTACCTAGTCTTGCCATAAATACTGAAACAAAGAAAAAAAGATTCTATTGCAAATAACATTTATTACTTTTACAGTGTGTTAGTTTAATACATAAATATAAAACAATTTAAAATATAAAAAGCTTATTCGACGTGGTCTCCATTGGCTGCCATATAGTCCTTTAAACGTTGAGGCCAGTTATCATTAGAAGCACGCACTCTTTCCATGGGAAAATTCTTCACTGCCAATCGTAAGGATTGTTTTAGGGACTCCAAATTATCATGGCGTTTAGAGCAAGCCGTACTCTCTAACACTGACGATAAATCGTAATCCAGCGGATTAAGATCGGGACTAGACGACGGCCAGTCTTCAGCTCTGATGAAGTCCAAAACGTTCGTTTCCAACCAAGACTGCGTAGACTGAGTTTTATGACCCGGCGCCGAGTCTTGATGGAAGGACCATTCTTGGTTATTGAACATGGTGTTGTTAAGGGGTTTCACTACCTTCTCAAGAATGGTATCTTGATACACTTGTGCCGATGTTTTGATACCTTTTTCACAAAAGTATGGCTCAGTCACTCCTTCATAGCTCCCCCCAAATACCCCACCAAACCATCACTGAAGTCGGATAGTGCCCACGTTGCACTCTGTCGACTAATTAGGAAGCTTTCTTAGAGCTTTGAGCATAAATACGGTCATTTTGTTTGTTACAATGTTGCTCAATTGTAAAAATTTTCTCATCCGTAAACAAAATTTTTCTGTGACCTCCCTTTGCGTATCGCTTCAGTAGTTGCTTTGATTTTACCACCCTATTCTTTTTTAAATCATCAGTTAAGAAATGACCAGTACGTCTCTTATAGGCTGCAAGTCCTAAGTCATCTTTTAAAATACGCGACATGGTTCTAGGTGCTATCTTCATCTCCCGAGATAAAATCTTTTGCTTTCGGACAGGATTTCTTCGAATTCTTTCCCTTACTGCTTTGACCACCTTTTTCGTACGAACACTACGTGGACGGCCAAATCTTTTTCTGTCACAAACAGAGGTCTCATTGTACCTATTAATAGCCCGATACACAAACATTTTACTAATACCAAGCGTATGGAGTTTTAAAAATTGCATTTGGCTCCATACCTATATGTGGAATGCAATCACAGCGATTCGGTTCTCTTTATCACCCCATTCCGCCTAAATGAGAAAACCAATGAACAATCATATAAAAATGACAGATTCCAAATTCAAATGTAATATTTTGTTTATTTTTAATTGTAACAGTATTTATGGCCAGACTAAGTATTGTTAAGTTGTTAGTGTAGAAATTAGGCACATGAATCATAGAGACTTATAGCAGCATCACACAACACTCACATGTTCCTGTATCTTCAACTCCTGGAACTTCTGGAATCGCGAGCCCCTAGTCTGCAGGTGCAGCTGGCCGGCGGTCTTGTTGAGCCGGCACTCGTCGGCGGAGCACGCGGGCGGAGGCGTGAACTGCAGCGCGCGCACCGGCTGGTACGTCTCCGCGCCGCACGCCGCGCACGAGTACGTCGCCACCACCAGAAGAGGTTTTACATCCGTACAGCGCGTCACAATACCTGAAAATATAAATCAACATGTAAAACATAACATCACCTGCCTTACAACGCTGACAGAGAGTATACGAAGAATACAATAAAAAACGAGCCTTGGGAATCACTCGCGGAAACACTAAGTCGTGGGAACTTGTGTTCTTCTTCTTTTTCTCAGCGATATACCATTTCCTAGTCCATTAGGATTAGCGGGATCCGCGGCGGCGGATTTGGCGAGGATACTGATTTTTACATGGACTAATGTCCTCCACAACCCAGAGGGATAACCAGATCTTTCTTAGGTAAGATTACACGTCTTTTGAAATAGTATTTCTTGGGCGAGGGGTTTCTTCACAACGTTTTCGTTTACCGACGGGCAAGTAACAATTACCAATATGTACAAAACACAGATTTAGTGGTACATGTCTGAATTCGAACCTGGGATCAGCTGGTCAATCAGTCGGTTCTTTATTTTTTATTTAAATCTTTATTGACCGCTTTACATTTTGGTACAAAAGGAGGACTTAATGCTAATTGCATTCTCTACCAGTCGACCTTTGGGAGTGCAGAGAATACATTATATACATATATACTTACAATACATACATATAAATTATACGATACATATACACGTATTAGACATAACTGTTACAACTTATATAAAATAAATAGAAATATATAAATAATGACGATGACAGTCTTACTGCCTTATCGAGGTTTCAAAAAGATATTGGTGAACCATCTTTAAAGACAAATTTGATGCACGATTTCTTAATAGATACTGGTAACGCACTCCAGAGTTGAATAGATTGCCGAGTAAAGGAGATGGACATGAAGCCTAAGCAGAAAAGAGCGATAGTGAACGAGAGATAATTATAGGAATGTAGTGGGAGATTATGAGAGTCACAGAGATACTGAAACTTGCATTTCAGGTATTCTGGAGAATGAGAGTTGGAAAGAATACAATAGAGAGTACAAAGTAACCTCAGATTTCGATGCTGACGAATAGATAGCCACTGGGCTATCACTGCTCCACTTGGAAATCTTGGGAACTTGTCTATACACAATAAATTAAAAAGTAAGGGATGTTTAATTTGTATGTTGATCGTTTTTTGATATATCTATATGTATATCTTCACGCCAGGACCCTTGCGGGGTAGGCAGAGAGAACCGAGCGCCATACACTTAGATACTTCACTCGCTTCTCTAACATGCACAGCTCTTTTCATGCACGCTCGCCGGTTCCTGGGGCTCCTAATATCTCCTTCTGATAAAACACGACCAATTTGGTCATGGTAGGTTAGTATCGGTCTTCCTTGGCTCCTACATCCTTCCACTTTTTTTTATATTTTATATCTGTTTCGTCATTATATCTCATAAATCTATACCTGAAAAATAATGTTTTAACTTCTTATATATACCTCGTGGCAAGGAATAGAAGCTAAAACATTACTTTTTATAACTTGATTTTCTTCTATGATACTACGTTTTGAGGTCAAGAAAAGTGTTAAGTTGTTGAGTGAACACAGTGGAGGACAAAAAGTGCGATGTCTTCCACTGTACAGTAGATGCAGGTTGTGCGATTTGCTGGTGCGGCTTTTTCCTTCACCAGCACAAGCACTGCAACAGGGACTTTACGCAGGTTGGCGGGCGGCCAGAGGTCTACCGTAACACAACACGTAACACAAGGTGGTAACGTAAGGCGGAAGTGTTTCTCCAAACAGACATTTAGAGCCAAGAAGTTCTGCGGATCCATAAATACATAAAAATTTGAGAGGGCGGAGCACATCACGACGTCCTGCTGGGTCGTACCTCTTTTTAAATAGTGATTACTTCACTTGAGACTCAGATGAAGATAATTGCGATAAGGACAAAACTTTATTATTGTATTCTATCTCTGTATTTCATTGATTGTAATTTGTTTTGTTGACCAAATAAATAAATAGATATCAAAAGCACGGCAAAGACACATTAGCAGAAGAAGTGGTTCAATTTATATTTCAACTCTAATCTTTTTGTTCGTTGTTCTTTAATGGGTTATTATTGTAAGTTACACTACTATTCAACCCAGAACACAACACAAGGCTAAATTGTTTGAAATCAGTTTACGACGTAAGATTTTTTGTAACGATCGAGGTCTCTCTCGCAATCAGCGGCTGTATATTACGGTATACTATAAGTTTATAATTCCAACCCCTTGTAATATAAGCTTTAAACCTATATGTACATTTCATATGACAGTCATAAAAAACGATTTGGATGGTATGGAGAAACCCACATTGTGTAGGGCTTCCGTAACTAACTACTCATATTTCCTCACCTTTAACAGTAACAAGTTTGCCGATATGTTCAGCCTTTACTTCTCTTATAGGCACGGATTTGGAGGTCGACATGTCCTTGAAATACACCTCACTGTAAAAACATAAGACATAACCAAAAGTTACAAAATTACCTGATGATAAACTTATTAGGCTTATTGCATCGACATGAAGCAGAAGCGACTTTGAATAGTTACTGTATAGTGGAACAAAAAAGAGTTTATAAAGTTCCATAAAATTAAGTTTCCGCTTTGTTCAATTCGCGACAGTGGACATTGAATGCCACGGTTTCTGCTAACACATCAACTCCTTAGGAGGTTACTGTTAACCTCACTCACAGGGAGGAACAGAACAACCCTCCAGCGAGTTATTATTTGACTGCGGTTTTACATGCCCAGACGAACTGCTTTGAAGCGCCCCTAACTCTCTTAAAAACACCCAAACCAAGACAAACAGACATGCACACAAACATTTGTCCTGTGCGGCAATCGAAACCATGAGCGTCGTGTTAAAGTAGCATTATTTACAACTGCGCCAATAGCTCGTCCAAATAAAGTAATCAACAGACAATAAATAAATAAACATTGTCGGACAAATTACACAGCGCCATCTAGCCCCAAAGTAAGCGAAGCTTGTGTTATGGGTACTAGACAACTGATAAACATACGTAAATACATGTTTTTTTTGTAAATACATACTTATTAAACATAGAAAATACCCAGACCAAGACAAACAAACATGATCATGCACACAAATGTTTGTACTGTGTGGGAATCAAACCGTGTACTCTATTTTTACGGAATAAATAAGAAAATGTTATTTAAAAATAAATTACAATCGCCTGATGAGCTCTGCAGGGTATCTATTTCTGGGATCCCTCATTTCTCCGGGAATCCTGTGATTCCTGGCTTCCAACATTATTCTGTGTTCTATGTAGACATCTAGTGCATCCTTGGCAGCTGCCTGTGGAAAGTTTGCATAAAATCAAAATAGATATTGATGTCCCTATCAGAAAATTATCAGAGGATATGTTTAAAGACACTCATTTTTATATGTACCACTAAGGTAAAAAGAACAGTAAGAGAAGCAGTCTCAGTAGCCTAATTATATATATATATATATATATATAATTATAAATTTTATTTCAATTCGTTGAGCAGATTAATACCGTTATCAGGCCCATATAACTAAATACAGAATAAATTTTGAAAACACTCAATTCAATATTTATGATAACTAACAACCTGTTCAATTTTCGCAAGGTTGCAATTTATTAATGAAGAAAACAAAGAGCGCTGATCAAAATAATTATAAGTATGTTTATTTTATAACATGTCTCCATTTCCAATAGTTTAGGTTAGGCTACGTGTTGTCTTTCTCACAGCATTGCAACCAGACAAACTCTCATTGTATATATATCCAACCATACATAGTTATAAAAAACATCCAAATGTATATAGCAATTGTCTACATACGTACACAATGATTCGTTCCGTAAATGAGCTCCCAAGCAATCCTCCGGTATGATCTTGGTTGTGAAAAGAAAAATGTTAAAGATGCGAGTGAGGTGTGTAAGGACCCAATCATGCCGCGCTCAGTCCTCTCTGCCTATTTCGTAAAGGCCTTGTTGTAAAGTACCTAATCAGGTCATAAATGCCGTCAAAAACTTTTGATGTAATTATTAATACACTTTTTACTGCCGCTGTTTTAACCACAGATGCTCGGAGAGACTCTAAATTCTGATAAGGTTTAGCGCAGACATTCTCCTCCAAATGTTGCCATATCTTGTAGTTCAGTGGGTTTAAATCTGGACTAGAAGAGGGTCAGTCTTCATGTCCGATGAAGCCAATTCCACGGGCGGTCAACCAGTTTTGAGTGGTTCGTGCCTTATGAGCTGGTGGAGAGTCCTGTTGGAATATTCAGTGTCTGTTTTTGAACATTGTTTGAGAAAGAGGTTTTCCTATTGAAATTAAACTATTTTTAACGGAAGTATCGGCACCGGCTGTGCCGAAGATGTAGGTACAAACGGTACGTAGATGATACTTTTGTTGTCATACCCAAAGATAAAGTGTCTATATTCCTACACCACCTTAATTCCATCAACAATAAAATCAAATTCACCATGGAATTAGAGGCAAATAATTCACTAGCATTCCTTGATATATTAATCACCAGGAAACTTAACAACTCACTTACTCACACAGTGTATAGGAAACCCACCCATACAGACAAATATCTCAATGGTAACTCACACCACCATCCATGTCAGTTAGCTACCGTAGGCAAATCTTTGTTTCAGAGAGCACACGGCATCTGCGACGCTGAGCATCTAGAGGAGGAACTCCAACATGTCAAACAAGTACTGCGGAGCAATAGTCACACACTCCCTCGCATGCGTCACAGAAGCCGCCCGAAGCCACCTACAGTTGAACGTCAACCTGCCATCTTACCATACTTAAAGGGAGTCACAGACAAAATTGGCAACATCTTACGGCGAGCTTCAATTAAAACTTATTTCAAGCCCCATAAGAAGATCAGTCAATTTCTAAGACCTATCAAGTCTAATATTCCCCTACAAGATGCAGGAGTATACAAATTAGACTGCGAATGTGGTTTATCATACATAGGGCAAACAAAGAGAAGCGTAGGTACTCGTGTGAAAGAACACATTGCTGACATGAAGAATAGGCGCGATAAAAACTCTGCAGTATGTGAACATACACTGGACCAACCAAACCATTACATCCGGTTCGATAAACCACAAATCCTCGCCAAGGAGAATCGCTACATGCCGAGAATGCCAATTTCAATAGAGAAGATGGTTGGCAAGTACCACCTGCTTGGGATCCAGTCCTAAAAATAATCAAGTCACAGATCCAAAGATCTACTAAAAAATGCTCGGACACTGTGAGCGATTTTTGTGTGAATCGGAACATATATAATTAATCCATCCATGTCAGATGTAATAATTGAATAACTAATGTAAGACAAATACCACCTTAGTCTTTCCTGCGACCACGGACGCTGCAAAGCGTTCGAAACGTCAGGTTTCAACAAAATAAATAAAACACGCGATACTTCCGTTAAAAATAGTTTAATTTCAATGTGTAACAATCGCGAAAACCTAAGACAATACTAGGTTTTCCTATGTTCGTTAGGACGGTATTTTGGTAAACCACGGCATTGATTTTCACACCTTTTTCACAGAAAAACACCTCAGCCTGCAAAGCCTGAATATGAGAATCCAAGCCAAACCATGACTGATGAAAGATAATGCCCTCGCAGGACCCTCGGCATACGCGCGCTCGCTTCTTCACAACTGTGGGCAAACACCTTATCATTTTGTTCGTTGTAACTTTGATGGTAAAAACTTTTTCATCCTAAAACAAAATTTCGCGGTATTTTTTTCCCGCGTACCGCCGTAACAAAGCGCGGGATCTTTCCATCCTGATTTTTTTCAAACGCTCGTTCAAAATATGTCCGTATTTTTTACGATAAGCTGGTAGTCCCAGGTCTTCATCTAACACTCTTTTGACAGTGGCTCTGCTTATCCCATCTGAAGAGCTAAGGTTTTTTGTTTACGCACGGGATTTCTTTCGATTCGCGCCTACACTGCTTTGATGACCGCTGGTGTCCTAACTGTGCAAGGTAGGCCGCTCCTCTCACGATCTTCGAAGCTTGAATCTTTAGTATATCGTTTGCTAGCGCGATAAATAAACTGTAGTGTTATTTTCAATTTTTATAGAATGTTAAAAATCTCTTCTGGCGCGTAACCACAGCACTACAACGCGATAACCGCGACTCTATCTTCCTTCTTCGACTACTCCATATTTAAAAATGAATTTATTTTTTATTTTCCGCAAGCGGGAAAGTTCTATTTTTAAAATTAGTCAAAGTATTACTGGCTAGTATTCCAAAATTAAAATAAGGTTTTGACAGAACTTATAACCCGACTAGGTATAGGATAGGTTTGTCGAGTTGGTCACTTATTTTGCTGTTGTACAATGTTGCACTTTGGTTGCTATTGTTCTTGAACATTGTTGACCCATGTTGTTAACGAGTTAAGCTGCTGCTGTAAGCAAAGGCGATATTTTTTGGCAGCGTAATACGGGATCATCTTGCCGCCTCCCTTATAAATCGACTAAACCTCAATAAGTCTGGTTTCTAGCAAGTGTAGGTATACTCTTACAACTGCACGTCTAATTTACTTGAATATCGTTTTTTGCATTGGGCTCTCATCTGCTGTTTTATCCAGGACCTGATCTGGAAGAAAGGGAGTGGCATTATTGCCTGGATATTTCATGTCGACTCCCTTTTTCGCCAGTTCGTCCGCCGCATCATCCCTGCATCCACTGAGTCCTTTCATCCATTACAGGTTTATAGAGTTGTCTCTACAAACAATTTTCCAGATGCCCAGATACGAACTACAGCGACGGTTGTTGCATACATTGCCTGTTAAGAATGGTAGGCAAAGAAAAGACTACCGCAGAGTCAGAGCGGAGATTTTAAATAGCCATGGCAGCAACAAAATACATCTACAACAGGCAGAGGGTTGGTGGCAGCCACAGAGTATAAACTAACTGATAGCAGAAGCACACATATATATATTGCTCAAATTGCCAATAAAATTTCATTTTTGCCAAAATAATTAAAATAATCTCGTCCCGTGTCCAGGGGTGAGTTGCTACTATGAAAAGGGGTGATTAGATACTTTTGGACAATAAGAGGGAGCGAAAACAGGGCGCGAACGGGTGCGAGACCCAAATAATACCGGAATCTATTAATTTATCTCTAACAATATCTACTTTTCATTGCTCTTTGTGAGTTAAATTTAGTCATTTAATTAATTGTTTTTTGAGTATGTCCAGATAACATATTTATTGAAGACACTATAACTTCACGCTAAATCCCTTGCGGGATAAGCAGAGAGTACCAAGCACCACATGACTTGATCCTTGCAAACCTCACTCGCTTCTTTAACATTCATTGCTCTCTTATACCACTCGCCTCTTTCGCTTGCTAGTTTCTAACGCTCCTGACATCACCTTCTGATAAAACACGATCAATTTGATCATGGTAGGTAGGTAAGTCCTGGCCTTCCGCGGCTCCTACATCCTTCTCCTTTCGCGTTGTATATCTGTTTCGTAATTCTTTCGTCATGCATTCTTTCTACATGTCCGAACCAACGGAGCATGCCTCTTCTTATTTTAACATTGAAGACACTAACTAACTTTATTGAAAACACGATAAATTAATTACACAATATATTTAAAATATATATTTGTACATGTCTTTATACTTAACCAAATGAAATATAGTATAGATATACATACTTCTCTATGTTTGTAGTCAGGTAACATCTCGTAAACAACATCTGACACCATGTTGGTATACCGCCGAGTATTATGTTTGACTGCTTCTGCCAACTCCTCATTGGTCTCGTGCAAGTCATCCAAATCCACAACAAATGCAATCTGATAAAAAATATACAAATGAAGTTCATGCACTAAATATCTGTATTGCATAGTACCTCCACCTTACAGAAGACCATACCCAAATAACAACTGCAGAATTGTTGTATTTGTACGTTTTGTAAGTCAATCAGATCACATATACAATAAAGCCGACAGCGGGAACTGTGAAATTAATGTGGAATTTTGCAACATCATAATTTAGAGGAGTTACTAATTTTGATGATCTCAGTCATAGTAAAATCAAATAAGTAGGTTATCTTCATAGACACGCACCGCGTTCAGTTTGTATGTTTGCGCGCCCATACCATCCCGTACGTATGCGTCGTCGCACGCACACACTGACAAAATTTATCGCTGCTAAAGGTACGCCATCGTGGCTACGCCGTGCTTAATACCGCACGCGCCCACGCACGCACCGCCGCTGCGCTCCCGCTCGTAATAATTTGTACGTGTACCTACCTACTTTAACTACAAATTCGTAAAGATGACTAAAAAGTAAAAAGATTTTTTTTTGTATCAAATGTGTAATTTTGTTATAAAATCACAAATTTCCTACAGAAAAAAGTACTTTTACAATAGCCTAAAATGATAGGCATTAAGCCTATCATTTTAGGCTATTGTAAAAATATTAAATTTCCGAATATAAAGATTATAATTTTGATAAGTGTAGTAAATGAAAAAGTAAAAAATAGTTTAGCGTAAAAAAAAAATGGGTGCGTGTACTTATGTACGCGCGTGAGAAGTTATACTTCCCTGGCATCATTGAGCAGTCAGAACCCGTTATATACTTTTTCCCATACATTTCGCGGTCGTATACGACCACCCGGGTTTCGAAGGGTTAAATAACAAATCCCTGGAGGGATGTTGTGTTCATGCGAGTGAGTGACGTTACCACCTCACAGGCAACGTACAGCAGCCAAATAATAATTCCCTGGAGACTTGTTGTGTTCATGCAAGTGAGTGTCGTTACTACCTCACGGAAAACTGCAGTCATATAACAATTCCCTGGAGGGATGTTATGTTCATCTGAGTGACGTCACGAGTAAGCTCCTAAGGAGTTGCCGTGTTAGCGGCAGAGGTGGCAATACGCGAGGCATACTTAATGTATTGCAAGCGTAAACAGCTACAGTGACCGCTTTAAATTGGGTGGATCGTATGCTTGTTTGTTCATGCGAGTGAGTGACGTTACCACCGCACAGAAATCTGCAGCCAAATAACAATTCCCTGGACGGTTGTTGTGTTCAGGCGAGTGAGTGACGTTACATGACGTTATATGGCTACAGTTTTAGGTGAGGTAATAACGTCACTCACTTGCATGAACACAATAATCCTCCAGGGAATTGTTATTTGGTTGCAGCTTTGAGCATATTTTTCGTGACTTAATGAGCGGTTTTGTGTACATACAGTATCTTAAAATTTCACTCATCATTTTTTCATAACACCCCTAAAGGAGTATATAACTTCAATACAATAGTCAGCTCCTGGTCTATGTACAAAAAATTATTTAAAAAAACTTTGTATTATAGATCCCTGATGTTTCACCTACAGGGGAAAATTGTTTTGTATATATATAGACTATGCATTTTTGACGATTGTATAAACTATAAGCACATCCCTGGTGTTTAGGCTATTATACTTCGCTTGGGGGTCGCGTTGGCCTACTCGTTTGATTATACTATGTCTCAGTGGTATAATTTTTAACTTTCACAGTTGTTTATACTATTAATAATAATAAGTAATCACTCTACCACTGAGTCATCTACTGAGAAAGGAAATGCTACATAGACATCATGACTTGTAGGTTCCATTCCCACTCAAGGCCAACATTTGTGTGTATTAACATGCCTGTTTGTCTTGTTCAGGACGTTTTTAAAAAGCGGCCCGACGGGAAGCACTTCCACATTACTGAAAAGCCACATAGCAACTCATTGTAGGGTTGTTGTGTTTGTACGAGTGGCAGATTGAGATTGCTAGTAAGTTCGTCAAGGATTTGCTGTAATAGCGGCAAGAATGGCGCCGCGCGATTGGTACTTCGTGTAAGCCATAAGCATTTTATTTCAGGTGCGCCATGTGCCTGTTTTCCTCACAATGTTGTATAAAAAAACATGTGACAAATATCACTCTCTTAGCAATTATCTTACCATATTGGATTATGATATAATTGTTAAACTTCCGAAAGATGTTAAGTACTGGTTATCCATCTGCTTTCAGAAGTTCTGAAAGCAGGTGTAGAAGTTCAGATGAGATTCCATCTCATACAAGCTGACATCCAGAATATCCACTGTATAATGTCAGGGTAATTTGGTTCTTGGGGCTGACACTGAACATGAAGCAGGTTCTAATGATTTGGTATATAACTATCTATAGAAACTCTCAACCTCCCTGAAGATATTTAGTTGGGATGAGACAATGTTATCTTGGCCAAGCTTCAGTCTCTTCGGTAATGGTTTATTGATCATAGGTACATATATCAAGGTATTGTGGAGTACATATGGTGTGCATAATACTATCATATCACACCAACTACAAGACTAAAGAAATCTGTTCAATTGCAGAAAACCGTGAGACAGAGATATGTTATTTCTCTGAAACTGTTCTCCATTGAAGATGTTTGTAAGGTACTGCACTGAGGAGGATATCTACATCAACAGTGATTATATCAGTACGCTTTGATTTACTATAATATAGTGCTAATGGCAAAATTGCTGGTGGACCTGGGCTGAGTAACCGAATGACTGGGTCTCAAGTCCAGTTAGGTTAGCATAACTCCAACATCGAGATAAAGGCTTCTCGTTTAATACTATTAGCATTTGGGTAATTATAAAACATCTTCACATCCAAAATACTTCATTGTCCAAGTTTGAACTGAGTGTAAACCCTCCATTTGAAATCTGTTCAAAATCAATAAGGATTTGGAGGGGGTTTTATAATAATTAGGGACAACACCCTAGTAGTATAGTTTACCTGTTCTCTATGCGCAACTTTGGTGAGCTGTTCAGCATACTTAAATATTTTATGTCCTTCATCATCAGTTTGACAGAAATCCACAAAGAAATTCTTCAATGATTCTGTAACAAACAATACTTCACTATAAGTCAGTTCACCATAAGAGTAGAAACAGAGATGGGCCAATGCTACTTTGTATTGAATGTCCCAATAATTAATAACTAGGAAATTTGTCACAGTAAGTTCACAAGCAGCCAAATTAACCAATATCCTAAATTCACATACATACCTTGATATATTTTTAGTAAAAAAATATATAGGATATATAAAAAAACAATACAGTGGACCCCCAGTAATCTGCCAAAGTTTTGCAGGGTGGTGTCAGACTATCAAATTTGTCAAATTATGCCACAGAGACCCTATAGTCAGATTATTTAAAAAAATTATACCTTGTATTCTGACATATTACAATTCAAAGTAATAAGCTTCTGTCTAATTCAAACTGAGACAACACGCCTCTACAACAATAATAGGTTGGTGTGTACAAGTCCCAACCTGCTCAATTATGCATTAGTAAAGATTTGCCAAAATAAATCTTAACAACTTCCCTGTCCTCATACAATGACTTATTATGAATGTGCCACGCCCATTACATTTTTTTATCATAATACCATCCATACCAATTAAATACCATCCAAATAAATTAAAAAATATAATGTGTATAAAAATTTGATATTGATTTTCATTGATTTTAGCTATTTTATTTTATGACTCAAATATGAGTCATGGACGCAGAATGAAAAAACTTTCTTGGGACGTTCATGAGTCTATGTGAACATACCGATCAAAGGTAGCATAATAGATTGGCAAATGAGTTTGAGTGGAAATAGGAGGTAATTAGAAAAAAATGTTATCATGTTGTCACATTCACATATTATAACTATTTTTGTAAGGTTACAAATTGTGTGATTGTGGCTTGTGGAAAAGGAAGAACTACTATTTCATTTAGAATATTCTGAGTCGGATGAAGGTCCGTTTAGTTTCATCGGAGTGATACTCATCATTGCTACTTCAGCAATGATGAGTATCACCCCAATGATGATGATTAAGAAAGCATGCATAAACAACAAATTAGCAGAAGTTCTGACTGTTTCACAAGTTCAAGAGTAGCTAGTCAAACATTTCCTTGGTTATCATCAGCACAACAACTACAGAATTCAACTACCCTCGAAAACCCCCTAACTCTCCAAGTTTATCAATTTCACCTGCCTCTGTAAGCATTTCTGGACATGGCTTGCAAGAAATTCCGTGAAATGTACACAATAAATTAGTACAAAAGAGATGTACCGCATGTTACATAAAAATGAAAAATGTAGGTTTATTGGCAAGAATAAGCCAAATGACAGTTGGTTCGGTTAACTGACGAGCGCATACTGTCTATTGTAGCAGCACATTATGATGGCCATTTCGACGTTTGTCCACTCATGAAGTTTCGTATTAACTCGTCGGATCGGAGCAGTTACCGTTATTCCATATATATGTTGTAATATGAAAACCACACATGTGGCCACGGTACTCGATGAGTTAATTAATAATTACATTTGAAGAGCAAATTGCTGTTCTTTATTGTCAATAATGACATATAAAGTTTATCGAATAAGTTTAGGACAAAAAATTTATTTATTACATTGATTTCTAAACTAAATATATTAGGGTCCAGCCAAAATTTATTTTTTATTTTTATAAGATTATAATTATTGGTGTACTTATTTACCACACAACTCGGCATTTGTTTTTCGAAATTTAAATTTTTTAAAAATGAAATCTAATACGATCGTCACATAGGATAGCTGATCAGCGCAACTACTACCTCCGGCAAACTCGCGTTTCGACTTGACGTTGCTTCGAAAAGTACAAACTGTGAGTGCACTGCGATTGTGATATAGTTTTGACCTGGCTTATATATATTAAACGGTCAAAACCCGCTATATACGTTTTTCCATACATTTTGTGGTCGTAAACGACCGCCCGGTAAACAACAGTTTAAGTAATCATTTATATTTTTATTTTATTAAACCTTTTTAATCAGGTACTTACTACTTGCAACAAAAACTTATAGATATGATTATATTTTTTTCGAGAATAAATTGACATTGCACATCACTATTGTATTATGTCAAAACGGCCATCATAGCGTGCCGCTACCATACTTGGAAATGACAGATGAGGTCGGATCTACAGGCGGTCAGGCAAACGATTTACCTAATGCTGTTACACTGAAACGGTTGCATACGGTGACGGCTCCTGCAGGATGTGGCCTGATAACTCTTTGGAGGGAAAACCTGAGCTCGTTTTCGTGCCTGCTGACAAGTGTAATTAATTGTTGCAGTAGGTCCTCCCCAATACGTCGCCGCGTAAAATTTACTATCCTCTTCTATTTATGTCGATAGAGATTCAATAAGGTTTTGCTTAGGTTGTTTCAATATATCCACCGGTAGCAACTTAATTAAAATGAGTAATTTAATTACCTTTATCCGCAGCATAGTCACGCATTGCCATTTTTTAAATAAAATTATAATTTACTAAAGATATAAATACTATTACAGTGAAGAGCCGCAAAACAAATTACGAATTTAGTATTTGATTTAGATTTGCACACAAAAATGCCAAGTTATTGACAGATAATTGACAGTTGAAGAAAATTGGCGCGAAAAATCACAATTTTTTTTTTTTATTTAGGCTTTGGCATTATCAAAATAACAAACATTCCAAAAAATTTACATAATTTATGACTGATAAATTATTGTTTTATAGGTACCAATCATTGCGTAACATCTTCTATATATATAAAAGAAAGTCGTGTTAGTTACACCATTTATAACTCAAGAACGGCGGGACCGATTTTTATGATTTTTGTGTTCTGATACATTTTACATGAAATGCTTTTTTTACGATATTTCAAGAATGAATTAACAAATGTAATTGAATATTTTTTTTGTTCGTCTTGGTGAGAGCTGAAACACCTCCAGCGACATTAACCAGTTTTTTTTCGATTTGCCAAGGCGATTCATTTAATCGAACGTTGCCTCTGATATGCCACGTTATAACACTTGGAACGCTAATCTCAGATACTTCAACGTGAGGAGCAAGGCTATATGGTTTCTGATCATGTGCGTTCTGCTGCTGATGTTTTTGGTCGTATTTACACAGTTTATTCAAAGAGTGACGAATGCTTCTGCTTGTGGTTGTTGCTGGTGAACGTTCGTCGGCCGACACCATTTGAATCACTTCGAACTGTCAATGATGTAGTGTGCCCAATATTTCATGGTCCATGCTCAATTTGCTTGAAACAAATTTGCAAAACGATACTCATTGGGACATGATAATAGTTGAAGCCGATGCTATAAAATTTTAAAGGGCTTGCCACGGAAACCACACGAATTGTGGTACAAAAACATATATTATGTATGTTATAAGACATTGTACATCGAATTCGTGTCAGTTCAGGGAATGCCGATCTCGAAGTGAATGAAGAGATACATAACCCGGCTTTGCTTTTAATCGAACACATGTGGTACATCATGTGTTAGTAAAGTTAAGAATGCTACTACCAAATCGTGGAATGAACGTCGCTTTTAGTCGAGAATTGGAATGTGATCGTGAGTATGTTCGAAATAAAATACCAACAGAAGGAAATGTGCGATATGTTAACGAAGGCAATTGATGATGTAAATGGCTTATTTTTCCTCGACGCGCTCGGTGGAACTAGGCATACAGGCATTGAATTTGTCCACTCTGCCCACTTTACGCAAAATATCCGAAACTGCAGTTGCTTTCTCTGGGATAGCGGTCATGTTACTAAAAAAACGCAAATCGAAACAAACGATAATCGTTAAAAATTCAAACGACCGAAAAACCGTCATCCATCATTGCAAAACACTCAGCAAGGACCAAAGTTTTCGTAACAAGTAAAATCATCATCACGTAATAATCAACACAATGGCGCCTAAACGCGTATTGAAAGCGTATCTAACGATGTGGGCAATGAGTCGAGATGTTTTGGAGGCGCAATGAATCTACTGTCTGGCGATTTCCGCCAAATACTACCAACCATTTCTAGATCGACCGCTGCCGTTGATATAAACACTTGCCTTAAATCATCATCTCTGTGGCGCTATGAGACGAAACTTCAGCTGACGGCAAACATGCCAGTTGCATTGCTAAACGATCCATCTGTTGCAGGTTTCGCCAAGCAATTACTGACTTTCCGTAATGGTCGCATTCCTGTCGACTAATCTAACGAATTGAGTTTGTTCCCACCGAATTTTGCAATTTCTTCTCAATGAAGAACGAGCTCATCAACAAAGTGTTACCGAGTATCTTTGATCACCACGAAAGTCACAATTGGTTGAGTGAACGAGTAATTCAAACAAAAATTTAAACTTAAACAGAATTAAAAATTAAATCGTTGGTCTACTGCATTCCTACAAAACTACAGACTATGAAACAAACCAACACGAAGCAACTGAATATTTAAACTCATTGGATCAGCCAGACTTGCCCCCGCACAATTTACAAGTGAAGGTTAGCTCGGCAGTCAATTCAACGAAGGAAATCGACTCGAATCCAACAAACAGCTTAATATAAAGTAGTACAACAATGGTAAGCGAATAATTTCGTTCGCTTATTTAAGCTAATGCTTTGCCGCCATGTGAATTACATTAGTTATAATATATTTAAAATACTTCTCATTTATATTTTTGAACATTTATTATACTTAATTAATTTTGACTACTCATTTTGTCTTAATAAAAATACCACCTAATAAGTTAACACACCATTTATTGATTCTGAGGCGGTACGAAGTTCGCAGGGTTAGCTAGTTTAACATAAAATGAAACATAAAACATTCTAATTTCTAAAATATTCTCGTTCGTACAAAAGCAATGATGATATACATATATATACTCGAGATATGAAATCTATCTCTATAACCCGTTGCCAAATATCGTATCCACTTATTAAAAATCAAGATGAAACCTTGACAGCAAGAAACGAATATGTAAACTTATTTGAAGAAGTTTCCCCTTAATTGTTTTATTACCAATACATAATAATATTGATAATATTAGGTATTAAAAAATCTAAATTTAGTGTCATAAATGTGTAATAAGAAAAACATCATATTTAATTATGATATGATATGAATTATGATATATAAATATGATACCATAACACTTCTGTTCTAGTCTAAAAAATACGCGGAACAGAAATTAAAACGATCAGTAGCGCTTATTCACGTCTTCCAAATAGTTTATGCACTTTTTGGAAGACGTGAATAAGTACATCAAGAAAACCTTGTAAAAATCATTACCGTTTTACGGGTGGTATTTAAACTGGGTCGATTGGGTCTAGGTATCCTTCCCAAATATTTGTCAGCACGGTTCCTGAGGCTGGAACATAGAATTAAGATTTTCAAATGGTTCTATTCAGTTTAGAACCATTTGAAAATCTTAATACTATGTTGACTTGCCTGTAGGGTCTAGATCCCTTTGTCTCCCCCCTCGGGGATAAAAAGAACCAAAAAAAAAAAAACCATGTTTTTTTTTTTTTTTCCCGCCAATTTGCCTGTTGCTGCTGTCAATTTTTGTTTTTATTGATATAATCAAGCACAACTTTTGAACACTATTCACCTCATGTTGTTTCAGTTTTCTATTTATTTTCGTTATTGTGCAATACTAATGTTATAAATAATAAAAATATGGCTGATTCTTTAGGTTATTAATTAAAATGATTAGTACATTCCTTTATCTATATTGTTGATTAAAAATTGAATACTTTAACTTGGTTATTTCAGCTGGCCAACGGGTCAAACGACAGAAAGTGGACAAACACGGCCGTTTGTCAGCATTCGAAAAGTTAAAACAGCTTAAAGGGAAAGGTTCTAAACATAAATATGATGTAGATGACTTGGAGAATGTGTACGACACCGTAGATGAAAGAGAATACAGTGAACGTGTGTTGCAGCGACAGGAGGACGACTGGATTGAAGATGGTATGTAATGTAATACGTGTTCTATATCAATCCGTTAAAAATATATTAAAACGTGCTGAAATATTTCCAAACATCTCTCAGATATTCATCGATTTTGTAATAACCCTTATTACACAGACTATTTTTAATGTACCTTTTGAACATATGTCAGACAAAGACGGAACTGTTTCAGGTAATTTATTATTGACTTGAATACAATTTACAATAAAAGATTTAGCTTAGCAAGCCAATGTACCAGCATACATAATATATTCCAGCATCTAAGTTTTTCACTGAATTTTGAAAATGACTATATTTTTACGAGCATACATTATATAGCTATTTATAACTTCACGCCAAATCCCTTGCGGGGTAGGCAGAGAGAGCCAAGTGCCACGTGACTCAATCCTTACATACCTCACTTCTTTAACATTCATTGCTCTTTTCATGCACGCTCGTTTCTAGGGTTTCTAGGGCTCCTGACATCACCTTCTGATAGAACACAAACAATTTGATCATGGTAGCTAAGTCTTAGCCTTCCTTGGCTCCTACATCCTTCCACTTTTGCATTATATATCTGTTTGGTCATTCTTTCATCCTGCATTCTTTCTACATGTCCGAACCAACGGAGTATGCCTCTTGCATACATTATGTTCTCATAAATATACTGAGAGGTCACCGTGAGGATATTTATTTCTCTGAGTGCCTGGAGCCTATGTTTTAAGTAGAATGGATGGCTCTTTTTTGTAATATAAAAATAGTTTTAACATTAGCTGCTTTTCCTCATGACAGTATACCATAAGACATAATACTGTGAAAGTAGCTGAAATAGACAACGCACAGTAGCCACATCATGTCAATTGTTTAATTCTCCAAACTGCATATGCGGAGGAGCTGAGCTTACTGGCGAGTTTTTTAATGTGGGGGCCTGCAATTTGGAGTATATTGTCATTGAGTCTGTAGTCTCAAAATTGTCCGAAATGTGAAAAATCTATCTCCCTTGGATTTCTATTATTTGTCATTAAAATAAGGGGGAGGAGAGGAGTGACCGGTCTTTACTCCTGTTCTCACCTCAAAAGGTAAAATCTCACAAAAGTGTAGTTTCCAAAAAGCGTTCGTTTTGTTCTGATTTAGGAGTATAATTGAGTACAATGTGTACTCAATTATTAAGTCCGAACAATTTGTGATAAAAGTAACCCAAAAGCTAGTCAAGAGGTTTGGTGATCACTGTTCATACTTCCTAGTTCTAAAATTTATGTCGTGCTGCCTCTCCTAACTATAATTAGTATCTCTTACAGATGGAACAGGCTATGTGGAGGATGGCAGAGAAATTTTTGATGATGAGATTGAGGACTCGTATGTTGCTACCAACAATAAGGAATCGGGCCGAGGCCAAAAGAGAAAGGCTAGAGTTGCAGCACCTCCTTCATCGAAAGGTAACATAAGAAACCTATTGGGATCAATGCCTTCAAAGAAGAAAGAGGTATGCTCAGTTTACATATTAACAACTACACATTGAAATGCTTGTATTATGTTGGAGAAGGTGGTTTTTAGATTTAATAATTAAATCTAAAAAACAACCTTCCCTAGTCTATAAAATTTGAGCAACTTTGTGTCTGCTAAAATTATTCAGATCAAAGAAGACCAATATATAATTAAAATTGCTAGATGACAAGTATATTTTTTATTTATTTAAAGTGATGTCACTTTGAATACAATTTCACCACGGTCGCTTTTTGACTCCCATTGTAGTATAACAACAGTACAAAATACTGTCAATATAGGACCCAATTATTTTAGGCGATTTATTATGGAATTGAATACAATTTGCAACAAAAGATCTACCAATTATAGCAAATTGATGTATCAGCATACGCAACTTATTTTTTGCTGAATTTTTTTCTGTTCAATTCACTGTAATTTGGAGTCTATTTTTGTAATTTTAACAGGTAATAATTTTACCACTCCTAAGCAAAAATCAAAATCTTCCTATTGGTGTACCTAACTAACTACACATCTTTTATTTCAGGATGTGAAGATATCGGAGGACAACATTCTATCAGATATCATGTCTGATCTTGATGGCAATGCATCTTCTACAATAGTCAAATCTAAACCGCTGGCACCAAAACCTATAGTTGTGGATTCTAGTAAACGAGATGCACAAAACTACTTCAAGAGTTTGTCTGCTTCTGTTAAGAAGCCCATGCCTACACATGCAAAAATAAATAATGATCTTCCATTAGATGTTAAAGAAGTAAAAGTTGTGAGTAACCTGTTACATTGTTTCGTTCACTTTTAGTATTTTTGTTTAAGTCACTTTATTATTTTTCTGTCTTTTACTTTTTACTTACTCGAATTTTACTTCTTTCTCTTTTTTTCTTTCTTGTTTACTTTAATACTTGAACTTTGATGAAGGACATGACCTACTTTGTCCATCTCCACGAGAGCGGAGCCGCGGAGGAGGAGTAAGCTCATTAATTACAAAAAGAAGAAGAACTTTATTTTATACTAATTTATGAGTTGTTTTATATTTTAGGAAGAAATTAATATCATTCATAAAGAACCACTTGTAATCAACTGCAACCAACCAGATGCAGTCAAGAATAAATTAGTCACAAAAAAAACAGAATGGAAAATAGACAAAGAAATAAAACAAGAACTAGAGGACACAGCCACACAGAACATTGAGGAGTTTAACACTCAGGACATAGATTTCGACGATGACTTCAGCAATGATGCTTCAGCTGTCCTCAAAAACGAAGTAAAAGAAATAACTGGCACAGCAACGACAATCACAGATGTTGCGGAAGAATTTCTTAATGATGACTTTGAAATATTCCCAGTTAAAAAAGACGCGGCAAAAGAATTGAAACCACTCTCTAGCACTTGGGGTGGCCAAGTTGGAGATAATCAAGCTACTCAAACATCTGTACTGATAGATGGTCAACTGCCGCTTCAAACTAATGAGAATGGAGAGGAAGTTCTCAAATTCTACTGGCTAGATGCATGGGAGGACAGATTTGTAAAGCCTGGAGTAGTATATTTGTTTGGTAAGGTATATGCCAAACCATCTGATAAAAAAGCAGGGTGTGTATCGTGCTGTGTTGTTGTGAAAAATGTTACAAGACAGATGTTTCTGTTGCCCAGGGAATATGTAAGTATTTGTATAGTAAGCTAGAGTGAATGAATATAGGAGAGAAGATAATATTCTCTATTTCTCATTAGATTAATAACCCAATAGTCTTAACATAATAAATATAAAATTGCATTGCATATGCAATTGTAGTTTCATTTATATTTTTCAGAAACTAGACCCAGTAACTCTTGAAAACACAGATGAAGAAGTCACTATGATGGATGTGTATGAAGAGTTCAACAACTCTGTGGCGAGTGAGCTTGGCCTCAAGGAGTTCAAGTCACGAAAGGTCACCAAGAACTATTCATTCAATCTCCCTGACATACCGGCGCAATCAGACTATTTAGAAGTAAAATATGCGGTAAGTGTTTGTAGAGCAATTCGTTTACATGAAAGTCCACTGTCAAATTTATGTTATTGTAGATAAATATTAAAGCACTTACTTTTTTAATCCATGTACATATAAGTTTATATGGAAACACAAAAATATATGCTTTTGTCTACAGGCAACATTACCTCCGCCGCCTGCTGGAAAAAAATACTTGACTTTTTCTCATGTATTCGGCACAAACACATCATCTTTAGAGACATTTTTATTGGATAGAAAAATCAAAGGTCCATCGTGGTTAGAAATCAAAAGGCCCGAAAATGTACAAGCAAAAGTGTCCTGGTGTAAACTTGAGGCTGCCTGTGAGAAAATGGAACATATAAGTGTTATTAAGAATGACTCTGATTTAGAACCACCACCTATTGTAATTGCCACGGTAAGTAAGGTATTTGTACAGTATGTACAATGCTCTTTTAAACCGATTCTGTACTCTTGTGATTGGTTCTATTTGTCAAATTTGCAGATAAACATGAGGACAACAACAGACTCAAAAACAAGGAAAATGAAAATAATGATGTTGAGTTGTTTGATACATAACAATTTCCCTATAAACAAACCACCGCCTAATCCTCCATTTCAACAGCATTTTTGTGGTAAGATATCACGTGTGTAAGAATAAAATTATTGTATGAATTTCCTCTTTTCCTATTTTTATTATTCTGTTTGTTTTTAGTTATGACCAAATGCAATGAAATCTGGCCATTGGATCTCAAACAAGCTTACCCACAATATAAAGCTACTAAACTTACGAAATGTGACACGGAGAGGGAACTTCTTAACTATTTTATGGTGCAGTTTTGGAAAGCAGATCCTGACCTAGTTGTAGGTCATGATTTACCGGGATTCCAACAAGATTTATTAATTGGCAACATTCTGGACTTACATATACCTAACTGGTCTCGATTGGGGCGATTAAAGCGATCTGTGCCACCACAGCGAAAATTCGCATCCAAAGACGCATTTCTAGGTCGTCTTGTTTGCGACATAAAACTTTCTGCTATGGAGCTCATACGAGCTAGAAGCTTCGATTTAAATACGCTTTGTGTAGACGTATTGAAGATTAAAGAAAGTGAACGCGTCGATGTACCAATTGAAGATTTACCACGCTATTACGAAAACAGTAGAGATTTGCTTCAACTGGTCTCGCTAAGCATGCAGGAAGCGTCTTACATTCTTAAAATTATGTGTGAACTAAACGTATTACCACTAGCCCTTCAAATTACTCAAATTGCGGGCAATGTAATGTCTAGGACATTGATGGGTGGTAGATCCGAAAGAAACGAATATCTCCTGCTTCATGCATTTACTGAAAAAAATTACATTGTACCCGATAAAGTCTATGGAAAGAAAACTTTTGATAATGAGGGAGATAACGAAGACGATACAGTCAACAAACCGAAAAAACAGGGGAAGAAGAAAGCTGCTTATTCTGGAGGCCTAGTTCTCGACCCGAAAAAGGGCTTCTATGATAAACTTATACTTCTTATGGATTTCAATTCTCTATACCCTAGTATCATTCAGGAATATAATATATGTTTCACGACCATTAAAAGGAAAAGCGCCGCAGCATCAGACGAAGACATAGCCAATCTCGTTCTACCTACTTCTAATGCGGAGTTTGGTGTCCTCCCAACTCAAATTCGAAAATTAGTTGAGAGCAGGAGAGAGGTTAAAAAATTGATGAAATCACCCGACTTGCCCAATGAACAGTACATGCAGTATAACATAAGACAAATGGCTCTTAAACTTACAGCAAACTCTATGTATGGTTGCCTTGGCTTCACGCACTCGAGATTTTATGCTAAGCCTCTGGCGGCGCTCGTTACTATGAAGGGTAGAGAGATCCTAATGGATACCAGAGAAATTGTGCAAAAATTAAACTACGACGTTGTGTATGGTGATACAGACAGTTTAATGATTAATACCAACTGTTTGGATTATGATCAAGTTTTCAAAATTGGCAATGATTTGAAAAGGGAAATCAATAAAAAATATAAGCAAATAGAACTGGACATCGATGGCGTTTTCAAATATCTATTGCTACTAAAGAAAAAGAAATATGCAGCTGTGACAATAACTAAGAACAAAAATGGCGAATTTGTATACGCCCAAGAGCACAAAGGATTAGATATCGTCCGTCGTGATTGGTCGCAACTAGCAGCTGAAGCAGGAAAATTCATCTTGAGCCAAATACTTTCTGAGCAATCTGCCGACGAAAGGTTAGAGAGTATACAGATGCATTTAGAAAAATTAAAAGAAGACTTAATTAATAATAAAATGCCGCTTTCAATGTTAACAATAACTAAACAACTAACAAAACATCCTAATGAATACGCAGACAAGGCTGCACAGCCACACGTCCAGGTGGCTTTAAGGTTAAACAATAAAAATAGTAGACGGTTTAAGAAAGGAGATATAGTGCCTTACATGATCTGTGAAGATGGTTCTGATAAATCTGCAGTGCAGAGAGCATACCACATAGAAGAATTGAAGAATTCTGAACATTTGAAAGTTGATTACAAATATTACTTAGCACACCAGCTGCACCCTGTGATATCGCGAATATGCGAGCCGATCGAGGGCATGGACCCCGCGCGGGTCGCAGACTGCCTCGGATTAGACCCTTCTGGATACAAACAAATTATGAAGAAAATCGACACTAATACAGAAACATTTGAAGTTGAGAACGAACAAGAGAAATACAGGTACTGCAAAGAATTCATATTCATCTGTGTGAATGAAAAGTGTAAGACAGAGAATAAGATAAAGGAGGCGTTCATGAAGTTGGATAAGGAGAGAGTCACATTTTTGGAGCGTTGTCAAAACGAAAAATGTTCTGTGAGACCAATGGACTATTTGGCGTGTATTCAGAATCAGTTGAGTTTGCAAATCCGCTCGTACAACGCACAGTACTATGCAGGATGGCTCTCCTGCGAAGATCCGGCATGCGGCGGCCGCACGGCACGCTTGCCGCAGACCTTCGCCGGCAGCTATCCGCTGTGCCGCCAGTGCGAGAAAGGTGTCATGTTCAGAGAATATACCGAAAAAGATTTGTACCTGCAGATTAACTTTTTCATGTTCCTGTTTGACCTCAGCAAAGGAAACAATTCAAGTAAGTTCAACGTTAAAATTCAGTATTAAATTTTCAGCCAAAACCGCTTTTGATTGAGATGTCTTAAGGCGCATGCTCACAATCGTCGCTAAAGCCAAAACCCTACTTCCTAGTGGTGTACCTCGCTGATTAGCAAACGACAATAGCACAATGGCAGCAAAATTCCTATTTTAATTGCAAGCAGCCCTGACTGGTTGGTAGATCCACTTCACCCCAACCCAATAATTTCCAAGACTAAATGAAATCACGAATAATCCCCTGAAGAAATTTAGCGAGGATGGCAACACCCGATAGATATTTCTTGTAAGCGTGCATAGAAACACTTAGTTAACCGGACCAAACGTTTATCTTTATGCACTCAAGTGATTTATAAAACTTATCATTTTTAGTAGAAAATTTGTCGCTATTATGTATAAACAAGCACCAAAATCTAAATCTTATTGTAATTTAGAATGCAATTAGTGAACAGTTTACAATTATAAAATTTATTACTGTTTACTCAAAAATTAATGTTAGTGAGTGAAGTGTGTAAGACCGCGTCTTATGGCGCTTGGCGCTCTCGCCTACCCCGCAAGGGATCTGGCGTGAAAATATACATACGTACATACTCAAAGATAGTAAATGATTACATAAACCATTTTTTAATATAAAATAATGTTGTGTTATAAATTTGCGTTTGAGCAACGAATTGCAATACAATCCATCAATCATACAAAAATGCTTGTACAGTGGAGGGAAGAGAAAAGTATAAAAGTGTTATAAAAACAATAGCGCCATGCATTAAAACTATTTTTATTAACTTTAATTAAAATTATGTGCACCATCTCCAGAGCTCGCTGTCTTATTTCTCTGTCTGTCTATCTCACCAGAGACCACTCGGGAGCGTAGTACCAGAAGCTCACATTACTTGTAATCTTAATTATTTATAGTCGTAGAAAAGTAATAGGCCCATTTTGACTGTTGTCATAATAACATAATTAGGGATGCGTAGCAAATAAATCGGTAGCCTCAATATTCGATTATCACGATAAATCGGTTTTAAATTACATGAGCCTGTAATCGCTTGATATTTTAATTTAGTTTTACCAGACTACGGCGAAGTACGAGGAAGGTTATGTGTTTGACTCATATGTATGTATCCATTATATGTTCCTTTGCCCGCTCGTAACTGCTTAACAGCTTAACCTATTTTGATAAATAACAAGTCAATAGATTCGTCTTCACGACGCAAGTGTCACCTACATTAAATTTTTAAAAATTCAGATTGGAAATTTTTAGGCTTATAAAAAAAAATTCTAGACCCTCTGTAAGTGGAGTATCAAATTAATGGGATTTAAAAGGCGAGTACGAAAATATATGCAATCTATATATACATTTACACAAAAATAACTTTATAGTTGTCAATGAAATTATCATTATCTCTGTCAAAATCTTCGTTTATTATTTGCCTTGTTCTTTGCGCAACCTTAGCCTAGTCTTCCTTTGTGATGTTGGCACAAGCTTCCTTTAATGATGTCATAATTTTTTTTTTTGTTAAGAATGTTGGCTGGGTATTTTTGCATGCCGCGTAACCTGTATTTTTTTTATTTGTTATAATATAATATTCTTTCACTAATAATAATAAAAAATATGTAGGTACATCTCCTCTACATATACCTCTTTACAAAGTTATACATGCCATTCAGTTAAATAAAGCTATACTAATAAGACCAGTGGGTATGAAATAATTATACATTCACGTGAATAAACAACTAAAATATTGTGTTATTGGAATACTAATTTTTAACTTAAGCCCAAGTTAACTCAACATCGTATTGACAATGGTATGATGGGGTTCTACTAATTTTCATCAATTTGGTAATTTTGTAGGTTTATTTTTTTTTACCAATTTCAATTACTCCACTTTAAATAATTGTATGTCAGCTTCAATATAACTGAGTATCTTATATCTAGCTTTATCGATTTGCACTGAGTGCATTGTCCATAATGATTGTACATTGTTCAGGGAACTTTGGATGTAAACATGTTGTAAACCGTTCTTTAATTTTATCAGCGTCCGTTTCTTCATGGTATTCCTTCGTACTTCCTAGTGATGTACCTGGAATCGTAGAATGTTACTTAGAAATAAGTGTATACTGCCTAAGTGTAAAGCCTGTATCCGCCCCGTCCTCATATACACCAGCGTCGTGTATGCACACGCTTCACTCTCTCATCTGGCTAAACTCCAGATCATTCAAAACCGGTTTGCTCGAAATGCTACCGGCGCCCCACATTATTTCAGGGCCGCAGATCTCCATCTCGACCTTGAACTCCCTTTCATCATTAGCTTCATGAAGGAAACGTCTAGGCGCTACTTCGAAACTGCATCTCAACACCCCAACCCATTGGTAGCCCGGCCTGCCAATTACACCCCGCGGATCGACGCCCGGGGGTTCCGGTGCAGACCGCAAAATTCACTCTTTTATCCCGATGATCGCATTACGGTTGCGAATGTCCCCTACTTCTCCGACCCCGACCCCAGCACTCCACATATACACCGCACTCGGCGTATCCGAGTGCGGAGAGTTAGGGACTTCTGCGCGATACACCAGGTAGCGATTACTCACGCCCGCTTGCCTGGTCGTTTACGACGTTCTTCTACTGCGAATGAATATCTTTTGCTAGAGAATATTCGTACGAGTATCTCTTGTGGCATAAAAAAAGTTTAGTTCGAATTTAGTAAGGCTTTCAAATTAACCACATAGAAAATTGACAAAATAGACTATAGAACAACGGGAGCATCGGTTGTCGCTTATTCATGAGCAGTTGTCTAATAAGACAGCGGAAGAACGTGATCACCGCTTATCACTAATGCGGGAATGGCTGTCACGCGAGTCAGCAACTGCAGAATTGGAGCTGTCGTGTGAAATACGAAGGATTCCATTAACAGGGGGACTTTGCGGATGGTGACATGGTTCGCATCTATCCCACCGTTAACAAGTTGACGAATACAACAGTAAAATGACCGCTACCAATGTAGCATTAAACCGGGTGTGCAAGATATACGCTGATAACTGACGAATCACGTGAAGCAGCAACCTACGGCAGAAAACTTCCGGATAATCTTATTCCCACCAGCGACGTTAATACCTGCGATGGTCTTTTAACGACGATATTTTTAGCTGTCGAATCTCGTGTTAAGACGAAATATCGCCGTTTCGGATGGGCTCGTATTCACGAGCTTAGGGGTTATGGGTGTTGTAAAAGGGTTCAAATGGCCAGCGTTACGCAGAGATCAGTTGGAAGAAGGTGAAATGCCAGACGCTGTTCTCATTAAGTTTGATGACGAGACAATAGGTAGCAGATTAAAAGACGGTAATGGCTTCGTTTCCATTCCGCCAATGTGTGCTACATTCCAAGCAACTAGAGGCTATAGTGACGTTGAGCGTCGAATGTTACCTCTTATTTTATGCTGGACTGTAGCCGTGCACAAACTACAGGGTACAACCCTCGATAGAGTTATCATAGATTTAGGAAAAAAGAACTTTGGGAAGGGACAAGTATACGTAGCTCTCATCTGAATCAAGACTTTAGAAGGAATAGCTCTATCTGATTTATAACCCTCTAAACCGTTAACTAAAACCCACGATGAGCGAGCATTAGCAGGAATGCAACGGTTGAGAAATCTTATTTCTGTCAAAGGTAGACTGGTACCTTTCTGTGTTCAGTATTGTACCATAATAGTTATAATTAAAATGTACTGTACTGTGACAATATGCCAAGAAAGCGATCTGCCAGTTTTGACAATGTGTAACCATTAAAGAAACGTATTGCATATATGACAATACATGATTTTATATTTGTATATTTTGTGTTTGTTGCAATAACTACGTAGGCCATCTATACTCTTCATCATCAGTTCGACTTAACCAAATTGTGCTTTCCGAAAGCAAATGCACAAGTCACGATACAAAATACCCAAATTGCTCAAGTGTGCTTATAAAATATGAAGATTTTCCTCCATTCCTTCTGGATCCCATCATCAGGTACCTGAGAACTATAACCGTTCAAACAAATATTTTCTTCCGACCAGTCCAGGCGTCTTCGAGTAATCGGGGAACATACATAAAAAATAAATGATTCCAGCGAATTGAGAACCTCCTCCTTTTTTTAAAGTCTGTTAAAAAGGACTGAGAACGTAACTGTTTTTTAGACGTTACGTAGTAATTCTAAATTACATTTTAATTTGAAAATTAAGTGAAAACAAATACTTGAAATATGTTTTTACATATTATTTAACACGACAAATAAGAAAAAGTCGTTTTCGAACCAAAAAAGTAATAATTGTATTTTTATTATTTTCTTAATTTCATCATAAGTTACATTCTATTGTCATGACTAGGTGTCAAAACGGGCCCATTATTTCTCTACAACTTTAGGTGCAATCTCTGAAACGGTAATACATTCATGTTTCACTATTTATTTGTCAAAATGCTCTTTGATTTATTTCTCGAATTTTCTTTATAATTGAGTTTTAGACATTATGTGATATATATATATATATATATAGTAATGAATCGGGAAAATCAAAATTAATGTAGGAATGATAAGTGGAAGGATGTAGGAGCCGAGGAAGACTAGACTAATCGACTATGACCAAGTTAATCGTATTTTATTACACAGAGCGTGCATGAGAGAGAGCTATGAATATTAAAGAAGCGAGTGAGGCGTGTAAGGACCGAGTCGTGTAGCGCTCGGTCTTCGCAAGGGAAGGGACTTGTGGTGTGAACATATAGTATAGTCCTTAAAAAAACTCTGTGAAAAATGTGTTAATACTTTTGTCGTATCAGTTGTCACCTTAATCATATAATAAGGGCCTATCATAGCAGTGTTGAATGACTAAGATTTATTTGTTTTACAGAAATAAAAGTACCGCAACAAATTGCAGCATCGTTTCAAGTCCTTAAAGAAACAGTCGAGGATTGGTTGGCGCAGTCGATGTACTCAATAATAGACTTATCGAAACTGTTCAGGTTCTTCACGCTGGAGACGAAGGCCGTCAACATTAAGTCTGAATCCATTGAAATCGACATTCTGCCCGAATCTGAACACATAGATGCCTTTTTGGAAATGGGAAAATACTAGAACTTTTATTAATAGGTATAGGTATGTTAGAGATACTAGCTAATCGTGATAATTTTATCAAATAACATTGTAAAATATTAGGTACTGTATGTATGTAATAAAATTATATATGATAATAGGATTATTGTTTTATTAAAAAAAAAACAACGTTATACAATGTTTGTTTTAATCAAATTATTATTTGAACAAAAAATTTTAAAAATACAAATATTTTACACATACATATGAGCAATGTCACAAATATTAAAAGAAACTCATCATCGACGTGCGATCAAAGATAGGTGTTAGATGACCCTTGTAACTTATCTTTCACTTTATTATTATAATTGGTGGGAATTGAATTGAACAATTTAAACTTCGTATGTAGTTTGAAGTAAAAAATAACTAGTTTTGGATTCCGAACCTGTTTTAATTACACGGGCTGTCGACATGATTGGTACAATTCACGGTTGAGTCCAAACTAGATATTTATCAAAAGTTAAATAGCGTAAGACTAAAAGATTTATTAATTGTGAAAAGAAAATATTTGTTGTATATAATTTGTAAAACCTTGTCATAGAGGTCACATAACATTATCAAATCTGTGACCTGCTCACGAACGATCATACTTTTTTTTCTCTTGCTTACTTATTTGAGTAAGTTGAGTGAGAAAAGGATGATCATATGTTCTTAATAACAAATATATGATCATTTGAAGACCCACACACAACATATAAAAGTAATTTGTTGTTAAGTACATTAATAGGTATATTTTTATTATTTACTCAAATACGTATAACCAACATTGTCCTTCTTTGTCTTATTTCTTTAAAATGAGAAAGAAAGAAATATGACAATATATAATTGATATAAAGATATAAAAATCGATAAGATCATTGTAATAATCAGTGGTGTAATCATACGTACGGTTAAAATATACTTTATATTAACAAATATAATAATATTTATAACAAATTATAAATAAGCAGTTCTTATTTGTATCGAAAATTAACAAACAAGTCTTTCTATTTCTGCTACTGTCCGAGTTCGAAAGATGAGATATGGTACTGAAATACGCGTATAAATAAGACCTATATATTTTACTTCATTTTAATTTTCACATATCTAATTTGGCACAACTGCGAATTGTACTAAAGTTGAGTTGGGCCTTTTTGTAGTTTTCATCCTCATTATATCCCTCCACCACTCGGGCACCGTCTGGTCATATATGACCAGGCGCTTATGGCGGAATGCATAGAAACGTGTATATAACGGGCCTTGAGTGGTTAAAAGGAACATACCGTATATAGGTTACCGGCGCGTATCATCTAAAGATGTGTAGTTATGGCCATTGCCATGGAGATAGATTATTATATATAGTATCATCCAGCATCCCCTAAGAAAATATTTTCAGAATGTCCACTGGATACGCACGGTTGATGTTGCGGTTACTAGCTCAATACATACATGATTAGAACCTAAATGTTCATGTACCAGATTCTATCCGTTTTTCTTTGTCAAAGTTGCTCAGCTACATGAACCTAGCATGCCTACAAGGTCTGTAGAAAGGGCAATGCAAAGGGACCACGGGCGAGTAATGTTCAAAAAATGTCGACCAACTTGACGTTATGTGATGGCATAACTTTTGAATTTCGTCATTTTGTGCATCACTTAAAAAAATGTCTATATCCTAAGTAATGACAATAAACTATCGATAATTATGTTGATTGTAGGCTCTTGGTGAAGACATCTGTTATGTTAACACTTACACTTGTACAGATTCCACTTCACAAATTTATTTATTAATTATTTGTGCAATTGAATGGCACGATACCGCCACATGTTATGATTGTAAAAATACCTTGATAATGCCTTTAAAGGCTAAACCGGTCGGTAAAAATAAATAATAAATAAAATTGTGAAGTGGAATATGTACAAGTGTAAGTGTTAACATTAACGAGAACTTTCGATAACGAAGAGTGAAAATGTGGAATACAATTAGTATGTACCATTGTGCGAGCATTAAATATGACATTGCAAGTATAGGTACTGTCAATCGATACTGTCCTCTGAATTCATTCTTGATAATCTACACTATCGAAATTTTCCGTCCTTGACGAGTTTTCTATCGATATTATAAATATTAATACTATTGCCGAGCTATAGAAAAGACTTGACAATAGCAGTAGCGTATTCAACACCAATATTCCTGAGACATCACAAATGGTCCTAGTGTAATTTTGACTCCGTTACTTTATACACAAACTAATCATATGTACTTAGCCTATTATCACATACATAGATATTATTAATAATTCTCTTAAAAACTATATTTATACATATCAATGGCATTTATATGTCCCTGTATTAAACTAGGACAAATAACTATCCTATTTTCTATTATTACATCTCAGTTACAACGGGCACAGAAACAACCGGCGCTAGTTCACTTTGACGAACTCGTCAATTAAGCGAACTTGCGCCGGCCGGTAGCTTGTAAAATTGAATAGATCAAATTGCTATCATCACACTACTTCCTTGATATCCTCTTCGATAATACTAAATGCATCGTCAATAATATCTGCCAAGTCATTGGTGGTTGATTCCGTCCTGTATTGATAACTACCCTGTTCGATTTTAGGATTACTCCTCACACTTGTGTGGTCTTCAATTATGCTGAATGCATCATCAATAATCTGTGCCAGGTCATTTGTAGAGGCTTCAATACATACTTCATCTAAGTTGAAAAAATAATATAATTTTAATTAAACAACCAAAAGCAATAATTACTATCAACTAAGATGATAAATGTAGGATTATGCGTGTTGGGGAACGCCGAAAGATCCGATCCATTCGGGTCCAAGCAGATTCCAATGTATTTTACATTAATAATACTTTTACTTTACTAATGATGTACACACCGGAACAGATAGAAATAAATGATGTGTGACATAAGTCTCAAATTTTTAGCTACTATTTCATCTTTGTTTTTTTATACAACAACATTAAGCATATAAGCATACTACCTACTTTATGTAACGTGGTTGCCGAAGCCTATGAACGCTTGTAATACACAAAGTACAAACTCGCGTGTTGCCACTCCTGCTGTTTACACAGCAACTCCTTAGGAGTTTCACACGCAACAACCCTTCAGGGAATTACTTGGCTACGGTTATCTGTGAGGTGGACGTACTTCTCCAGACGGCTTTTTTCTTTTTTTTTTATACTACGTCGGGGGCATACAAGCATACGGGCCACCTGGTGTAAAGCGGGTACCGTAGCCTATTAACGCTTGCGATATATTAAGTACCACTCGCGCGATGCCTCCTCTGCTGCTTACACAGCAACTCCTTGGAAGCTTACTGGTGACCTCACTCACACGCAGGAACACAACAACCCTCTAGGGAGTTGTTATTTGGCTGCGGTTTTCTGCGAGGTGGAGGTACTTAAAACATTCAGACCAAGACATGTTCATGCACACAAATGTTTGTCTTGTGTGGAAATCGAACCCACGACCGTTGGTGTCAAAGTCGCGTCATTCACGACTGAGCCACCGAGCTCGTCATAGGGCTGCTTTGATGCGCCCTACCTCGATTAAAATATAGTTTTTTTTTCTATATTGTGCCTCGGCTTCGCCTGATGGTAAGCGAAAAGAGGAACCCAAATTGCAGCGACAACTGCCAAAGGACTAGTGTCCTGTCAGTTGACGCTACCATACTGGTCCGCAAGGTGCTTCTACACGCTTCGTTGAAGGATCCCATATTGTACGAAGGAGGAACGCATGTGCAGGCAAGGCGTTCCACTTTTTAATAGTAGTACGGCAGAGGTAGGAATTGCCAAACTTTTTAGTACGCGAAGAAATATCCTGAATAGTAGAATGACGACATCGCAAGTCTGCACGTGTGGTTCTATGACGGAAGCGAGAGGGTGGGATAAGAGAAAACACCCACTTGCTGTTGTTGTGAGTGCTCTGAAGAAGTGAATGCTCTACTCACTTCTTTAGAACACTCACCGTGATACAGGAGGTAAACTATGCTAAGCGAGGCAATGTCCCTACGAAGTTGTAGAAGTTCTAGGTTTTTGGTGACCTCTTCGTCGTCGATTATGCGGATAGCCTCTCTGCAACCTATCGAGAGCCTCAAGAAGATACTATGCGGAACCATCCCAGTGATGCGAGCAATATTCCACGCAGGCCCGAACTTAAGACTTATAAAGCAGACAAAGCTGGTCCGGCGTGAAGAACCGGCGCACCCTGTTCAGGACTCCCGAGTTTTTTTGAAGCTGTTAAGATGAGGCTCTTGATCTAATTTCGTTGGTTGAGATCGCAACGAATATCCATGCCTAGTACATTCAGGCTATTTCGCATATTGAAGGAAGCACCATGTAGACTGGCCGTGGGAAGGAATGGGCACATTTTTGTTGTAAATGCGTACACCTGGGTTTTATTTTTACATTAACACAACCAGATTATTGGAACCCCATTTACTTAGACATCCAAAACCCGATTCAGCTCAACGACTAGACTCCCGCGCTTCCCACTGATTTCTGTGCGGCCAGCACTAGGCCGTCCGAAATATCGCCCATGGACTGTACTGTCATCTGCATAGCAATGAATATTACCAAGTGGCAGCTTGTCATTGATGTGAAGAAGAAAGAAGGTGGGCGGTAGGACGGAGCCCTAAGGGACTCTGGCATTCACTGACATGAACCGCGAAGCGCATCCATCTGCAACGCGGATTCTACGCTCATGCAGGAAGCTAGCAATCCACTTACAAAGCTGGAGGGGCAGACCGTATGCCGGACATTTGGAGAGAAGTGCTTTATGCCAAACCCGATCAAATGCCTTGGCGATATCTAGGCTGACTGCCATAGTTTCGCCATGTTTATCAATTGCCTCCCCCCAGAGGTGCGTCACATACGCTAGAAGATCACCCGTCGATGTTTAGGTCTAAAGCCATATTGACGATTACTAAGTGTGGAGTGATCTTCTATGTAACCGATCAATTGATTGTTAAGGATCCGTTCCAAGACTTTACACAACACTGAAGTTAGGGCAATGGGGCGGTAATTTGATGGGTCAAAGCGGTCTCCCTTTTTGGGAACCGGCTGCACATTTGCCTCTCTCCAAGCCTCGGGAATACAACCGGTCGAGTACAAGAGACGAAAGGGGCGCGTCAACACCGGGGACAACTTCGCTGCACAGTTTTTTAGAACAATCGCTGGGATACCGACAGTACCACTGGCTTGACGGACATCGAGTGACTGCAGCTCACACAACGCACATCGCGCTGCCTGTGTATATCTGGCATAACGGGACCACAGGAGGGTATCGATAGTGGGTGCAAAGAGACTGGCCATAAGATCGGCTTTCACCTGCGGCTGATGCACTAGTGATCGGGGTATCTCAGCGGAGGCAGCGAGGGCTGGCAGAAGTTGGCCTTCAAGGCGTTGGCTAGTCGCCAGTAGGGTGCGCCACTAGTTCCGTACCGACTCGTGTAACACGCTGGGCGTCCGCTCTTATGTTACCGCAGATAACATTCAAGAGTTAGCTAGAGATGTTGGCATTTGTGAAGACAGAGTTCATGAAATAGGTAATCATGAACATACGGGGATGTAAGATAAGCGCGCGTTAATTGCTTAGAACCGTGCTTCCCAAAGTGGTATATTTCGACTCCATGGGGTCGAATGCAACAAAAGCAAAAGCATGAGGTCTGTTAATCAATCATTTTTAGGCTTAGTGAACTTAGTGAAGGACAAAAAGCATACTGTCATGCAAATAATGATGCAACTTTGGCTCGCCAGTGTGATCCCGAGAGGAAGCAAAAGTCAATGCGATTGAAATTTAAATGTTAAAGCCATCAAATAAATTCGGGGTCCCGCCGTCAACTACTTACCAAAAAATAAATGAATGCTATGCAAGATTAGTACTTAACCGGCGTCGTTAAGAACAAGAGGCAAACTCGGCAAAGTGTTGATTGGCCTTTACGCCGCGGTCATAACTGAATAAAACCAATTTAGCAGACGTGAACCACACATATAGTTCATTCGATGGACAACTCCCTATGACTATTTCCTTTTCAAAAATTTAAAGAAATATTTGAGAGGTCGCAGATTTTCAACGAATGAAGAGAAAAAATGACACTGAACGACCATTTTGATACCCAAGCCATAACGTATTTTATAATTTGGCATAAATTTGCCAAAAGTTCCCATTACAGGGGAGTACAAAGAAAAATAAAATTTATTAAAACCATCTGTCTTTTATTTATTTGGCTAGGTTAGTTTTCATTCACCACTCGTATATCTTAAATGCAAGTTGAATCAACGGAGATGCTCTTTTAACTTTATGCCACGCTTGGAGGCAAACAAGTATACGCTGATACAATTAACATCCCTTGTGCGTTACCTATTAACACTCGTCAAGTGATTACTGGTAACCTCACTTATTAGCAAGAAGAAAGATAGTGCTCATCAAAGGTATGTTTCCGATGTTGTATAAAAATAACACTACATCCCCCCCCAAGGAATTATTACTTGCATGAGATCTTTTGCGAGGCCTCTACTTCCCCAGTCCTCTTTTGCCAGAGTCTCGTTTGTTAATTAGTAGGGTGTACCACGTACAGCTGAAGTTGGCTTTGATTTTAAAGATTGATAGTGAGCTTCTGCTTGCAAGTGTACGAAGTGTCGTCACATGTTCACCAAATGTGCTGACACTTCATTACAGATGCTATAGAGCTGGCACAACAATTAGATGAGACCCGTACTGTAAAAATAAAAAAAACGAGTGTGCTTTAGACTGAAATAAAACTTCTTCATGGTGTGATACAGACAATAGGCCTGCAATGTGTCTTAGATATACGAAACTTAACTCGCTATGAGAGAAAGAAAACGTGTGCTCGCACCTCTCTCTCTTGCCCCTACAGTAATATACGAAACGTAACACTCTCTTTCTATCTTCACTAACTTATATCTCCCTTTCAACTTCCGTTAGCCTCGCTCGATCACACTTTTCGTAACGCTCTCGTCACGCATTTACCAGCTTACTCCCCAAGTCAAGCGTGCGTAAAGAAGTTTTACTTCAAAACTTGCAACTGATTATGGATAAGCCCGCCGACCAAGACTTATGAATTGCTCTACTCCTTTACGTCAGCGTTCGCCCACATAGCGAACCCTCTCAAAATGACAGAAGTACTGGAATTTCTTCTTCGACATCTATACTCACCAGACCTTATTCCGACTTACATTTTTATTTCGTAATTTGGGTGACTTTACATGGAAACTTGTCAAATCCGAAGATGTAGTGGAAAATCTTATAGAACTACCTATATCGATCGATTACCGTCTCCAATATTTCGATAGCTCATTTGGTTTGATTCAAATGACAAAGTGTATCGAATATAACGGCTACTACATGATTTATTCGATAATGTACGTGGCCAGAGACAAGTTTTGCGCTCCTGGATGCTCATGACTATTTGAGTTTCAAATATCATATTTATAGAAATATGATATTCGAAATTGTGTTTGTTTTTATTTTATACTAGCGGATCATAAATTCGTTTTTCTGTCTTCAGAAGAAAAATACCTGGAACCAGTTTGCAGCGTCATCTACATCATTTGTGAATCTAAACACAAACTACGCACAAAAAATATCATTAAAATCGGTCCGGCCGTTTAAAATTATTTTAGTGACATACGTACAGATGAATTATTCAAACATGGTGAGAAATAGTGTGTCAACTTTTTTTGATCATACACTGCAGTTTGTTGTTCGTTGTAAAAATGAAATTACAAAGAAAAGATTTAACAGCGACGATTTTTAATGATATTGAAAGTTTAGTGTACTCTTCACTAGATTGCTCTGTTCAACTTCAAAATCATTCTTTAAGGGAAGCGGCACAAGTAATGTAGACATTGGTACGCGGAATTCGAACGTACACATGTTTCTCCAAATGACGATATTCGTGAAGGTGGGCTCAAATGCGACCGCCAAGGGAAACGTGATTACTTATTAAGCGATTAATTGAAGAAAACCCGTATCTTCCACAGTGTGATTTAAGGGCATTTGAAAAACGATGACACGAACTTTTTACAGTATTTTAAAAGTAACGAAACTCTGTTGTTTTTGTCATCTCCACGAACTAACGCGAAATCAGAAACGACTTGTCTCGATTACACGAAGATGTTTGTAGCAGTCTTAAAAGAACAGATCAACAAAATAAAAGCAGATGAGAAATGTGGTTAAAAATTATTCCTTTTTTTCTACGCTTCGTCGGACGTGGACGTATGTTAATGTAAATTTATTTAACAATAACATACGTCCACTATTTAACATCGCTGCTATAAATATGAATTATTGGTATTTTTGCGGTTAAAAAGAGAGATAGATGCTAGCACCACTAGAATTGTCACACTTTCTAGTAATCACACTCTACACTGACATACAATGACATACAATGACTTTAGGTTCGATTTAATGGTAGTAATTATTGTAAAAAATTAGGTTGTATAAAGCTTCTTACTATCTCGACGGAGCTGTTGGCTAACGGTTGTGTCGGTAAGGAGTTCCTTAACAGCACAGGATCCAAGCCTACGTCTGTTCTGATAAGAACCTAAATCGTTATTAATTTTAGATGTGTGCTTAATTTTAATATTAGGATGGATTTAAGAACATTATTCATGGCAGGTAAGCATGTGATCGGCATGTACTTATTACGGTCCATGCTACTACCAGCCTTATGCAGCAGGTGCATTATGCATTATGGTGACCGTTGTACACAAAGTTGGTAGAGAACCACTTTAACTAAAAGCTACGCAGTCTACTCGGATGTATCCGATCTGGGTGTTTTCCAATTATGGAGAAGATGGATTACATCCAAATCTTGGAGGCTAATTTTTACAGCTCCTATAGAGTGCACGAGTCACACGAGCGTTCCGTTTTGTCCACTTTGATAACTAAATTTACGTAACCAGTTACAAGACAAGATTTTTCTTTCGCTGTTTGGTAACTAGTTGTGAGAGAAGAATTATTTTTCCACTTTCGTAGATCAAATTATTTCCATTTTTGTAACCCGAGATATTAGTTTTTATAAAAAGAAAATAACATCGAAATAATACAGTGTTTTTTACGTAACTTTTAAGTAGGTAGGTACTATTATCGGAAGTCCGAAAATATTTCTCATGCCATTTAATAATAGGTACGACGAGGAGCGAAGCGAGGAGGAGTGTTAGGTAGCACTGCGACCCTACAGTGCACGAGCCGAGCGAGTGCAGCGAGCGTGCCGCGGCAGCGGCCGGCGAAGCGCCAGAACCGAACATTGTCTGTTCACGTTCTGAACATCCACGTTCATAACCATCAAAAAATTACAAAAGTGGAAAAATAATTCTTCTCTCACAACTAGTTATCAAACAGCGAAAGAAAAATCTTCTCTTGTAACTGGTTACGTAAGTTTAGTTACCAAAGTGGACGAAGCCGAGCGTTCAACCCCGCTAATGCAGTCACCATCAGTGCGAGCGATGGGAATTGGCCAAACATTTTTCCAGAAACTGGACATTACAGACGTATTTATTATATCGCTACCCATCAACTGCTATATTAGTAGGGCTCTCCAAGCTTCTACCTTTAATTGTTATCGAAGATGCGTTTCTGTTGGTACCTAGCCACTGGCTCCCTATATCCGGTTTGCCCACACACAATCTTTCTGTCTTAGACATACGTTCTATGATCAAACCATGTAGTCATGTCCTGATCCCGGTTCCAACAAAAGCTTGTGCCATGTACCCCACGACTCTGGGACGATTATTTCTCAAACTGAAGCAGATTATCTTCCCAATGGTTGCTCTAGCCGCGCAATAATTGTATATTGCATTATTTGTTTACTTTGTGTTAAATTTAGTTATTATTATTACTTATAAGTCGGTACCATTGTTTAAAAATTCGCCTAATGTAAAATATTTTTTTAGTATTTAATTGCGAGCGTGCATGAAAAGAGCTATGAATGTGAAAGAAGCGAGTGAAGTGTGTAAGGACCGCGTCTTATGGCGCTCGGTTCTTTCTGCCTACCCCGCAAGGGACCTGGCGTGAAGATATACATACATACATATTTAATTGAAACTTGCGTATCGTATGCATAAATAAATATTGGTTGTGGAGTTATTTTTCGTGTGATGATGAAATTACCTTACCTAATTCGTTTTTCGATTCAAGTTTCAAGTTATTACGTACGCGACGTATGTCAACAGGTTACTAATTAAATGCAATTTATGAGTGAAATGAGAGTAAAGAAACATAATGTCTATATGTATTACATCTTTCTTGTCTGTGACCATGTCTACGTTCTCATTGGCAGCTATAGACGGAAGAGCAGTGCAGTCGACAATTTCTTTGCAGGGATTTTGCGCGCTGCCCACCTTCGCTGCCGCTATCCATTAAACGAGCAAAACAAAACTATACTAAACAGTCTGGCCATATTGTTACATAGAAACATTTCTTTTTTTTAACTCTTTAAGTTCGTATATCGTACCTTCGACAGATATACCAACACTTCCTCTGCTGAAGTCCATAAAAGAAAGGGGCGATGTGCTGTTACAACTACAAAAGACAGAATTAGGAAACAAAAAATATTATCGCAAGAAATGAAGATATTTTTTATACCACTGAGGTGGCAAACAAACGTACGGCCTGTCTGATGGTAAGCAGTTACCGTAGCCTATGGATATTTGCAATACCAGGAGTGTCACTCTTGCGTTGCCAACCCGGTAAGAACCTCCACGCCTTTCTTGAAGAACCCCTTACTGTAGTCCCTTGGGAAAACCTCGGTAGGAAGCTCATTCCACAACTTAATAGTTCTTGGTAGAAAACTTCTCTGGAACCGCACAGTACGTGACCATTGCGGTTCCAGTGTATAATGATGAATTCCCAGCTGTCAGTGAGCTGTGCGGTTGTAAAACGAGGCTGTTGGCATAATGTCGAACAGCTGCTCAGAACACAACCCGTTATACAATCAGTAGAACACGCAGACGGAAGCAAAATCTCTTCTCAAACTCAAGGGCTCAATACCGTGTGTTGAGTTCAGGATCATCGACGATCCTCACAGCTCGTCTCTGCACCGAGTCACAAGGTCCTGGCTGGTATCCAGGTGCTCCGCCCAAAGGTGGTTACATTTCTCCATATGTGGTCTAACTTGGGACTTATATAACATAAGCCTTGCCCCGATCTGAAATACTGTTTGTATCTGTTGAGCACACGAAAGTTTCTTGGACACCAGCTTGACCTCCTCCAGGTGACCTCGATACTGAACATTGCTGGAGATCTCGACATCGAGAATCCCAAAGCTCTTAGCAATTGCGAGCGACGTGTTCTGAAATTGGGGATACACATCAAATGGGGTTTTCTAAGCGGTGAACGCGCAAACTTGTGTCTTAGGATAGGGTTGAATTGGACCAAGTTCAATCGCCCCCACAAACACAAAGTACTCTCCATTTCAGACACAAGTTTAATGCAGCTTTCCTACACAAAGGAACGAGGGATGTTAGCACGGCCTGTATAATAAGTGTCCCCGGTGCTGTCGTCCACATAACAATAAATGCTGTCGATTGACAACATGTCATTGAAGTGCAGCACAGCAACAGCATCGGGGACAATGCAGCCTTATGGGACAGCAGCATTGCTATCCATGCAGTCGGAGCAACTACCGTCTACCATGGCTTTAGTGGATCTGCTGAATAAGAAGCTGGCAACCCATTTGCACAAACCCTCGGGCAGCCCGTACGATGGTACTTCGATAGAAGACTCCACTGTTAAAATCGATCGAACGCCTTTGACATATCTAAGATGACAGCCAATGCCTCACCTTGAGCAATCAATTGATTCCCACTAGGACTCGGTCGTCTATAATAAAACTAGATCTGAAGCTCGGCGCTTATCGTCGACTAGGACATGCCCTAAATCAATCCCTATAGTTGAAAAGAGTGGATCGATCAAGACGCCTTCTGTAGCGATACGCAGGTGAATGGCACAGAAATATCCTCTTTACTAATGAAAAAAATTTCACAATTGAAGAGCACTACAACAAGCAAAATGTACGCACACAGTTCTAAAGAAGCCGCCCAAGTGGTCGGAAAGGTGGTCATCATCCTGTGTCTGTAATGGTTTAGTGGGGAGTGTCTTATCGAGGAATCGCAGCTTCAATTTTGTGAAAAAAAGAGTTAAGACTTCAGTCAAAGTATATCAAGAGACTGTCTTAGATAGTGTTGTGAAACCTCTCAGCAATACACTTGCAGGACTCTACACCTGGTCACAAGGCATGAACTATTCATGCCTGGCTCGAAATCAATCAATGTGTTCCAGACTTTGAAGACTAGCCCTCGTCTAGCTCAGATCTGAATCCCTTAGATTACAAATTATGGTCAGTTTTAGAGGACATGGCCTGCTCGAAACGACACGCCGACATTTTGTCTCTTAAGAAATCTCTGGAGCAACCAGTGGCAAAATTTCCCATGGAAACAGTGCTTATATCCATAAATTCGTGGCCAGACAGATTAAAAGCCTGTATCAAAGCAGTTTTTTTACTGAGCCTTCCATAAATATATACATGTAAGTTTTATTAGGATTACATTACTTCATAGAAAATAAATTCAATTGTAAAAATTTATGGCCGATCTAGGTAGAAGAATCTTGCTAAATGACTGTCGTGAGCAACGCGTTACGCGATCATTTACTCTAGTAATGAATTATTGGATATGTTAAATTTTGTTTTTATATTTAGAAGGCAGAAATTAGCGTGAATGAAATGAATGAGGCCGGCTATGGCAGTGCATGAGCGCGGTAGAGCGGGGGCGCTGGCCGACGCGACATAAGAGGTGTGGGTAATAATAACAGTACTGTTATAGTCTTAAGTACCCCGCGGTAAAGTAGCAATACTTGCAGTGTTACTATCTTGTACACTACGATACGACCTAAAATGCAGTTATAGTTTCTATGAATTGTATTTTTTTATTGACAAATAATCATTTTATTATTTTTGCACTATCCATAGCAAAAGCTTTGGCACTCTGTGCAATTCGTCCGGGAAATAGTTTACTTATTCCTTTTGCTAATAAAAACTAGTCATATAAATTAGTACTAAAGTCAAAAAAGCTATTCTTAATTTAATCGTTTATAATAAGATAACCTCTATTTCTTATGTCTGTGGACATGGAATACACAAACACAAAACGATAGGAAAAATTTACAGAACCTAAAAGCGAATCAAAATCTGGTGTCAATCAGCTCTTCGAATATCAGGCATCAAGCTAAAAACAATAAAAACAATTGAATATTCATCACGTACGGGTTTATTGGCTAAAAACAATACATAGATATTAAATTAAAATCTAGTTCATAAAACCTATCCTACTGATGTCTACGATAAGTGACATTAAAAGTATCCCCTGCCGCGCCCCCTAACACCCCCATATTGGCCTCGGCCACCGCCCCTACCCCTGAAATTATTCTGCGGGTTGTAATTATTATCATAATTATCCTGCATTCCTCCATTCATGAAATTACCTCTAGGTCCTTGATTATACATCTGATTCGGGCCATAGTTATTTTGCTGATTGGGAAATATTGGTCCCCTCATGGGCCCTCTGTTGTCCTGCATCATGGGGACACAGTTATCTTGCATCTTGTTACCCCAATTATCTTGCACAGGAGGGCCGCGGTTGCTTTGCATCGTGTTACTCCAGTTATTCTGCATTGGTTTACCCTGAATGTCTTCCATTGAGTTACTCCAGTTATCTTGTATCGGTGGTCCCTGGTTGTCTTGCCTAGAATTACCCCAGTTACTTTGCATAGGAGGACCTTGGTTATCTGAGTTACTCCAATTATCTTGAATTATGGGACCCTGACTATTTTGTATAGGAGGCCTGCGGTTACTTTGGATTGGGGGCCCATTGTTATCCTGCATTGGGGGCCCTCGGTTATCCTGCATAGGGGGCCCTCGGTTATCCTGCATTGGGAGCCCTCGGTTATCTTGCGTCGGGGGCCCACAATTATCTTGCATTGGTGGCCCACGATTATCTTGCATTAGAGCGCCGCGGTTACCTTGCATTGCTGGGGCACGATTACCTTGCAGAGCAGGACCGCGGTTATTCAATGGTTGTTGCAGCATTGGCGGTCTGTTATCTTGCATCATAGGCCGAATGTCCTGCATTGGTCTGGAATTCCACGGATCGTTATATGGAGAGTTGTTGTCCGTATTTCTGTTTCCGACATGCGCAACATTAATAGGCGTTTGAAGTAAAGCACCGCCCTGTGGATTTAGAAATAACTTTGCTGGTGGCTGAGGCAGATTATCGGGAAGCTGTAGCGACTTCTGCTCTGAGACTATTTGACTTTCTGGTCGATCTCCGTAAGATCTGGGTTGGCTGCCGCTAGAGACCACGTCAGTAGCCACGTCATCTGTAACCGTGGCAACAGATTGAATAGACGCCTGGACCAAAGCTAAAAGATCGGTAGCAGATGACAAGTGTTTCTTAGTGTTCACGATAGAAACCGGCTCTTCGTTAATTGGAGTTGGTTTCAACTCTTCTAGAGATTTTTTGACAATTTCCATTTCTTGACGCATTTGATGTTCTTTGACTTTAAGAGTTGCAGACTTGAAAACCTGAAAATATATTATTAGGTTAAATAAATATTTACATCTAATAAATTTATACTTCCTTAAATTTTTGATCTACAAATATAGTTAAATCATTCTCATAATATATAACTATAATTCTCGCCTATTTATCTCTACATCGTGATAACTCTTTATAGATTTTAATGGCGCCAGCATGGTACCTAGGTCTCTCATTATTTACTTATATTTTTGTATTAAAACAATATTGTATTGGTTTGATTGGATTGAAATTAAATGATGTATTTATCATCGTACCTGTAAAATAAATTAATGAAATATTTTTTATTATATGTATGTATGTATATATTCACGCCAGGTCCCTTGCGGGGTAGGCAGAGAGAACCGAGCGCCAAAGACGCGGTCCTTACATACTACACTCGCTTCTCTAATATTCATAGCTCTTTTCATGCACGCTCGCCGGTTTCTAGGGCTCCTGACACCACCTTATAAAACACGACCACTTTGGTCCTGGCAGGTTAGTCTCGGTCTTCCTCGGCTCCTACATCCTTCCACTTTTGCATTGTATATCTGTTTCGTCATTATTTTGTCCTGCATTCTTTCTTCATATCCGAACTAGCGGAGCATGCCTTTTCTTATCTTAACACCGACATTCTCTTTCAGACCAACTCTTTCTCTCACGTCGTTATTACGAACGCGGTCAGCAAGCGTTATGCCACAAATTTTGCTCAATGCTCTCATCTCGACCGCATTTATTCTACTTTCATACTTTCTCTGCCATACCCAGCTCTCACTTCCATAAGTTAGCGTTAGGATTGGCACCGCGTTGTGTACTACGAGCTGTGCCTTCTGGCTTAGATTTCAGCTGCCTAGAAGTTTAGCCAACGTTCCATTCATCCTGTACCCTGCACTCACTTGTCTCTCCACATCATCGATGTACCTTCCATTGCTGCTAAAAGTGCTTTCAAGATATACAATCTCATTCGCTTGTGTTCGTTCTGGTTGTCTCTCTTTCAAATACCATTGTCTTGGTTTTCTTCACATTCAATTGTAAGCCTTTTTTTATACAATCATCTTTCATTGTTGTAACTAGTGTTTGCAGTTCAGATTTTTAATTATACTCTAGTTTATATTTTCACAGGGAGTACGGTTAAATACTAAACCAAAGGAGATACAGGTAAATCATTAGCCCTTTTCTAGTGAAAACAATTTTGGCATCATTAGAGATGCATTTTCATATAATGATCAATATTGTATAAAAATAACAAAAGAGAATATCATTCGGGCAACAATTAGTCAATTGTATAAAATGCTTTTTCATACAATTGTACTGATACCTTCCCGTGGTCACACTCGAGTCTGCCTCCTTTGTGGAAGGTCTTTATTGCATCGACAATGTGATCTTATTTTGAGAGAGAATCCATCTGACTTGCAGCGAGCAATACATGCTGAAATTTTTAATAGAGTTACAACTCGTCAGGTGACTATAAATTCAACAAATGTTTGTAAGAACAATATGAAATCACATTTATCCATGCTCTTTAATAACATTGAACATGTTTTTGAGGTAACGGCATCAGATTAAGTGTGTCATCTCTGCTGGTTAAATGTGAAAAGAGCAGTCATACGCATACCGCAAAGCCTAGAACCCAATCAAAATCTAGAACGTCAGCCTAATATGGAACCTGAGCTAAATCTAGTGCCAGTGTGAAATCCAGATCCTGAACCGAAGCCAGACCCAGAGCCTTTACAACTCAATGAAGATGAGGTATCTGGAATGCTCAATTTAAATAATTATAGAGCTAATACAGTGCATCAGAAACATAATTTTCACAGAATCTCGGATCACCTAAGCTAAGATAACCTTATCAAATATTATATTGCAAGAAATGCTAGTGTTTATAATGAACATCTGCAGAGTAACAATTAGGAGTAGCTGTTCGACTCTCAGAACAGTATTAGAATGTCTACTATGGATCAAATTGAACATGTATTTTCATTTGTAAATGCATTCAAATACTTTCCTGAACTGATGAACATTTGTTTGGGTATTGGATAGGTATGTCCAACTTAACTTTTTAACATTGATTAATGAAGTACCCTCGTGTCTTGGAGACCCACAGAGGCTTATTAGGGTTAGGTGCTCTTTTAATAAAAATGACAACTGGAGATTCCGCTGATAGGTTATCCCAATTATAGCAGGTGCCAATACGTAGTTTGGTAAGAGCAATGGATAGAGTAAGGGAAATAATAATACAAGATTTTGTGCCCAGAAATATTGGTATCAATCACTTAAGCCGTGAACAATTGTTAAGGAGAAACCTTGTAATAACCTAATTCTCTTTTTAATGAAAATAATGAAAATGCTATAATTATGTGATAAAACATACGTATATTTAAACAAAAAGTCGAATTACATGTTTCAGAAAGATACATATTCGCTTCATAAGTATCGAAATCTTTTAAAGCCATTTCTGCTGGTTGCCTCTTGATGGTTATATTGTAGACTGCTTTGGTCGCTACAAAGCTACTACTTCAGATGCCAATATAATGAAATCGCTTATTGGAGACAGTAACTCACCTCTTAGATAATACTTCCAAGAAAACGGTATTTTCATTCTAGATAGGGGATTTAGGGATTCTGTAAGTTTGCTAGAGGTCTGCAACTAAAGGCCTTTTATCCCTGAAACTGTTGTTGAAGGTGAACACCAGCTCACCACCCAACAAGCCGATAAAAGTCACCGCATAACTATTTGTCATTAGGTGGTGGAAGTAGTCAACGGATATTTGAAAATGGACTATAAAAATATTTCGTCACGATTATTTGAATAAAACAGTGCCACATTTAATGGATTCTATAGATGCAAGTCTAATAAATAGATTTGGTGTTCGTCAGCAAAATAGAACTAGTGCTATTGTTGAAAATGGAACATATACAGTCTTGATGGAGAATTTTCTTAGAACTGATCCAACTTTATCCGATACTCCTGTTATGGCATAAAAGCATGCTGGCGGTTTACCTTTGGATGATTCGTACATGTGCCCCGGCGACCTGAACTTATTCAATTCACCTTGTACTTGTACCCGTTTGTCTTAAGTGTCTCCTGAACGTGTGTGAGCTCAGTACTTAAATGTTCAGGGTCACAAAGTTCATAAGCTCGATTTGTAAGAGACGTCACAACAGATTGTAAATGACGTGGGTGGTGATGCGAGTAGGCATTCAGGCATATGTCCGTGTGTGTAGGTTTCCGATATACAGTGTGCCCCAACGAACCTCGCATATTCAACTTAACATATAAAAATGGCAATAAACGCTCCATTTCATATGTGAAACCTATTTTGCTGTGAATGGAGCTAATGTGCTCGAGGTACTGTTTTAATTAAACAGAACACGTCGTTAACATATCTTTTTAAAAATCGGATATTAAAGGACCCTCACGACGTCAAGGCTTTTTCTTCAAAATCCAAATATTGGCTAATGGTGGGCGGAGCTACCCATAGCTACTCCATCGATCTGAAGATAGTGTTGATTTCAGTATAGAAAAAAGTTTCCATCTAAGTAGTGTTCAAACAAAACTACGTACTTATCAGAGATTCCATTCAAAATTTATTTATTTTATCACCTCAAGGCGCACTTTCAATTGAACAATATAGTAATTAGTTTATTTACTAAAAAGTATATTTGTTATCATTTTTATAATAATATCCATGATTAATTTAATCACTTTTTGAAATGTTGTCCGATCCTTTATTTGAAAATGTGACGAAGACAAGTAAAATAATATTATTTTACTGTATAAACTAAAAGTACATAAAGGTACTTTCCCTGTGAAAAAAAACGCCGATCAAGAATCGGTACCGATTTTAAAAAATGTACACCACTCCTCTCTCTAAAAGCTTGTACAGCAAGGTGGGAGGCCTTATTAAACAATTATTTATTTACTTGCGAAATGTAAGACGACAACCTTACACAAATTTTCAAGTTATCGAATACATTAGCCATATATTAGCAAATATATACAATTTATATTCCTTTCTACACATTGTGTAGACACAAACTGCATAGTCGATATTTTCACAATGGCGACAATAGTAAATATTGTCGGACAAATTACACAGCGCCATCTAGCCCCAAAGTAAGCGAAGCTTGTGTTATGGGTACTAGACAACTGATAAACATACGTAAATACATTTTTTTTTTTTTTTGTAAATATATACTTATTATACATAGAAAATACCCAGACCAAGACAAACAAACATGTTCATGCACACAAAATGTTTGTCCTGTGTGGGAATCGAACCCACGAGCGTCGGTGTCAAAGTAGCGTAACAACGCGTTTCACCGCTGCGCCACCGAGCTCGTAACTGTAAAGTAACTGACAAAAGGCCTGCTCTTATGCGGCTTTTACTCTAGGTTCTTTTAGCTAAACTCTGTCTATACTAACTCCGATATGATACGCGCCGCCGACGTAATAACTTTCCTATCTATCGCATAATGGAATTATAATGACAGTTGTTCGTTTTTTTTTTCAACAACTACATTTTTAAAAGAACGAATGGAAATGTATTTATATGGTGCTATTATAAATATTATCACAAAAAATATAGGACTAATTAGTGCGAGTCGTGATACGCTAGGGGACATGAATAAGTTATGACGTTGGTTTTTGTGACGACTTTGTGGCTTGATCAATGAGTGTAGGAGAGTACGCAACTTGCTGGTCGTTTGAACGAGGCACAATCACGCCACTAACTACGTCATATGGTGTGATCCACGTGTAGTTCCATTCCCCTATCCACGCATCTTTTGTACGGACTGCGGCGGTAAAATGATTGTAACTTAGACTCCACCCACAAGAGCATTCTCAGCAATGCGTGCAGCGTTTGTTCAAGACTAACCCCGGCCATATTGTATATGCGCAGTGTAGCTAAAATGCACTAATGGTTTTGTATTGTACACGAATTTTATTTAAACGCTTTTCCAAACCAAACATTAACACCATTGTAATGAGAGAAATAATTACTGTCTTAGAAACAATATTTTTATTATATATTTATTTTTAATCTATGTGTTATTAAAACCGTAGATAAGAAAATATCAAATATACGTATAAAGTTGTTTTTAAAGCTGTTTCATTACTTATTCTTTAAGAATCTTATTCTGTTGGCCATTCCATCCATTAATTTAATTGACTTTGACGAATTTATTAAAAAAAAAAATGTTAATTATTATCAGCCAAGTGTAAGAAACTTTTTTGCCTTATAAAATATAAGACTAAATTTATTTACTCTTGTGACCAAAACATTGTACGTAATGCGGACTGGCGTATCTAGTTTGCAAATTCCTCATTAACAACTTTTTAATATTATATTTAAACGGGGATTACACCAGTTTGGCAGAAAATTACTACGCATGTTCTACTATTTTCCAGCACATTATATCATATCTAGCACTACAGTAAACACATGAAAACAACGAAGAGTATGTACCTCATCAACAGTGTAGTCGTCGTCATCGTCGCTGAGAATAGCGACCGAGTCCGAGGCAGCAACTATATCGCTCGGGGCTTCGGTCTTCCCGTCTCCAATCGCCGCCGTGCTCACGTACTGTCGGAGGCGCTCTACACGCTCCGGCGACTTGGCCTCTAGTTTCTTGAGATACGCTATCAAGCTATGCTGTTCCTCCGCTGAAAGCTCGTTGAAATTCTTCAATAAAGTCTCCAGGTCAGAATCTGACAGGCCGTCCATAGCGTCAGTTGTGTCAGGTTTTTCCGTTCTGTAAGATTTATTAATATTAAACAACTGAACAGCCTTGCTACCCTGTCTATCGTAGTCTGGTTTAGTGCAGTCGTCTGCTAAGATTACACTATTCTCTGTATACATTAAACTACAGTAAGATAGGATAAACCATTCGGTTACTTACACTATGTTTCTCTATCTATAAAAACGAGAACAACAAAATCAATTTAAAGCCTGCTTTTACTTGTTGGATAGGCTCACAAATAAGGTGGATTCGGAATCGGATTATCACTTGGTCATAATGATGGATAAAAGCGAACGGTGCGTGATAATCGAAAGGTTCATCAGAGTGGTTGCAGTCAAAAGATACTTTTGACTACACTACGAACATCAGCATTGTTCATTACAACTTCTTCAGACCTGGCACAACAATTACTGCAGAGTCTATTGTCAACAATTGCCTAATGTGATGGTCAAGCTCGCTCACACAGTTGACTAGGATTTCTATAATATTATAGTTGCGCCGTAATAAGCATTACAGAGATCAAAGGCTCAAACTAATGTTTAAAACTTGTCACAAAAGTCTTGTACGTGATGATTTAGTTGACCTATTAAATCACATGATTTCAGAGACTTTTAAAAAGAGTGCGAAAATATTTTTAAAATCTAGTTATACATTAAACTATTCCTAGTTATTTGTTAATTTATTTCTCTTTAGGCAGAGCTTCACTTGCTAATCGGCGGGATGAATCACGCGAAAGAAATAAGTTCCATTTAGCTCTAAATATACTAAGTAGTAGATAGTAAGTAGGTAAAAGATGATGACAGATATTTACTTCTTATCGTTCTCGTCATACGCAGACTGCAACATTTGCAAAGCGGATGCCGTTTCGGTGGCACCGACTGAATTCGGCTGCCATCGCGGCTGCAGGCTCGGTTTCTCAACAGGAGGGTTTACAACAGTAGCCTTCTTTTCGGCGGCCTCCCGTTTCTTCGCCTCGGCCATGCCTACGACAGCGTCCACCAGTTGGGCCAATTCTTCAGAGGAGACGTCGGTCTTGCCCTGAGCAATAAGGGCAGCCGCCATTTGTTGTGCGATCTGTGCGCGGTCCACCTCGCCTACGCCCGCTACGGGCAGAGCAGCAGTCTTCGTGTTTTCCGGTTTTTTCTGCTAAACAATCAGTCAACAATATTTTTTACAAACTTTTATCTGCTATAATTGTTTCAGATTTTTCACCTAACAAACATCGAAGATAACGCGGTGTAAACTTAACAGGTTTATTACAAACCTTAAAATGCGATATTTACACAACAATTTTAGAAGACTCCAGAAAAAAAAACCCTTCTGTAATCACTTTCTTGTCTGTTTCTAAATCACTGTATGGCTGTCTGTATGAAATCACAAGTCGCAACCTCTGCTGTTCATAGCCGATCACAGTAGTTACTAATACACACAGAAGTCATTAGCTAGAGTTACAGTAAACTGTGTCCATTAATTTATTTTATTTTTCAATTCCATTGCGTTGCTGTTTTTACACATATGGTGGTATACCTGTGCTCGTTTCTTGGCGCGCTGGTCGGCGGCATGAAGCGTGAAAGCGACGCGTACGACGGCTGCGCGTACGGCTACGGCGGCCGTGGCGCCCACCAGCCCCGCCTGCACAGCACCCTTCAGCTTCTCCTTTGCCGTCTCCATCAGCACAACGGCTGTCTCGCGATCCAGTAACTCTTCGGACGAATTCGCTCTCTCCTACAACATACAGTTTTTACGGTGTTCAAAAACTACAGTAACTGTTGACCATCAGCTTTATTTAATTTGTGAAAAATACAGTTGAAAATTAAATACTTGAAATTTTAAAGAATATTTAGGAGCAAAAGAAAACCATGGGTTTAATAGGATTTCACAATTTTTGTAAAGAGTACATACTATTTTTTGATTTGAAAAATCTATTGGCGGGCCTTGGTAGTAAAATTGAATGACGGACGGTGAATGTCAATAAATGTAAATGTCTCCACTCGGCAAGTCCCGTCTTCGTGGAAGACCGCCAATGTGCACCCGGTGCCCTAAACGGGCGATAGGTCAGATCCGTCGAATTACAGGCCTATTGCCATAACCTCCCTTCTCTCCAAGGTGATGGAGCGTGTGATAAACACACGACTCCTAGAAGATCACGACCTAATCAGCGACCGTCAATACGGCTTTCGCCACGGTCGTTCGACTGGTGATCTTCTGGTGTATCTTACACACCGCATGGCTTCGGCGATTGAGAGTCAAGGTAAGGCATTGGCTGTTAGCCTAGATATGGCAAAGGCGTTCGATCGGGTCTGGCATCGGAGTTTTCTATCGAAGATACCATCGTACGGGCTGCCCGAAGGTTTGTGCAAATGGATTGCCAGATTCTTATCCAGCAGACGTATAAAAGCCGTGATAGACGGTAGTTGCTCCGATAGCATGGATATTAATGCTGGCGTCCCACAGGGCTCTGTATTATCTCCGACGCTGTTTCTGCTGCACATTAATGACATGTTGTCAATCGACAGCATTCATTGTTATGCGGACGACAGCACCGGGGACACTTATTATACAGGCCGTGCTAACATCCCTCGTTCCCTTGTGGAGGAAAGCCGCGATAAAATTGTGTCTCAAATGGAGGGTACATTGTCTAAAGTATCTGACTGGAGTCGATTGAACCTAGTCCAATTCAACCCTACCAAGACACAAGTTTGCGCGTTCACCGCTAAGAAAACTCCATTTGCTGTGGTTCCCAGTTCCAGAACACGCCGCTCACAATTACTAAGAGCATTGGGATTCTCAGTATCGAGATCTCCAACGATGTTCAGTATCAAGGTCACCTGGAGGAGAAGATCAAGCTCGCGTCCAAGAAACTCGGTGTGCTCAACAGAGCTAAACAGTACTTCAGTGCAGGGCAAAGACTTATGTTACATAAGTCCCAAGTCATACCGCATATTGAGTACTGTAGCCACCTTTGGGCGGGAGCACCTGGATACCAGCTAGGACCTTGTGACTCTGTACAGAGACGAGCTGTGAGGGTTATCGATGATCCTGGACTTACACACGGCATTGAGCCCTTGAGTTTGAGAAGTGATTTTGCTTCCCTTTGCGTGTTCTACCGGCTGTATAATGGGTTGTGTTCTGAGGAGTTGTTCGACATTATACCAACAGCCTCGTTTTACAATCGCACAGCTCGCCGGCGGCTGGGAGTTCATCCGCACACACTGGAATCGCAATGGGAAAACCTCGGCAGTATGGGGTTCTTACAGGGTCGGCAACGCAAGAGTGGCCCCCCTGGTGTTGCAAATGCCCATAGGATACGGTAACTGCTTACCATCAGGCAAGCCGTACGCTTGTTTGCCACCTTAGTGGTATATAAAAAAATGTCAAGACGCTATTTTATGCCGTCATGTCCCCTCTACGCCGCCATTGCGTGAGAGCGTGCGTATACTAGACACTCTTTTGCTTCTCTGCATGAGATGTTTACTATATTAATCTGATGACTTTTTATTATTAAAAATTTTAATATTCACTAACATGTTTCATATCTTGATTTGACGAGCTCGGTGGCTCAGTCGTCAAAGACGCGACTTTCACACCAACGCTCGTGGTTTCGATTCCCACACAAGGCAAACATTTGTGTGCATGAACATGTCTGTTTGTCTTGGTCTCGATGTTTTAAGAGAGGTAGGGCGTATCAAAGCAGCCCGTCTGGGGAAGTACCTCCACCTCACAGAAAACTGCAGCCAAATAACAACTCCCTAGAGGGTTGTTGTGTTCCTGCGTGTGAGTGGCGTCACCAGTAAGCTCCCAAGTAGTTGCTGTGTAATCAGCAGAGGAGGCATCGCGGGAGTGATACTTAATATATCGCAAGCGTTAATAGGCTACGGTACCCGCTTTACATCAGGTGGGCCGTATGCTTGTATGCCTCCCAAAGTAGTATATAATTAAAAAAAATATTTGCCGGGCGTCCCGTGACTGCCACCATATTTTTTTATCAATGGTATCTGTCAATAAATATTTCTTTCTTAACATATAACAAGTGAAACAACTTTACAGTATATTGTAACCAAATCCGAACTCCTCGGGAATTCTTGTTCTAGTGCGAGCTCCAGATTGGCATTACATTTTCTTAGGATCGTAACAATTCTGTATCGACTTCATGGAACTTACCTTTTCCATGGTGAGTGCCTCAGTGAGCATGTCAACGACCCTGGGTCCAAGGCTGCCGAGGTAGTCTTCGAGCGCAACGAGCAGCCGCAGCGTGGCTACCACGTTCTCCGGTGGGCCGAGGTCCTGCGCGGTGGCCGCTCCTCCCCCGCCGGTCTCTCGTCCGCGACTGCGGCTGGTCGCTTCACTCATGGTACGAGAACGCGGTCGCGGGAGCGATCGCGCCGAAGGCAGTGAGCTCAACGACTCATTGTCAGAGTTCCACGGACACTGATCATCGTCACTATACAATATTGCACATGTTAGACAAACAGGTGGTAAATGCACTCATTAATTACAACAACTTCAAATTATTCGATCACCTATGACAATCTTGGTAGGGGGATCTCATTTTTTACGGTTGCGGAGTTGGTCTTACAGATAACTAACTACATTCACATCCTAAAATACTGCAGGTGGAAAGCTCGTCAGCGAGCCAATCTGCATATAATAGGGGTAAAAGTATGAATTTGCCGTTTTATAGTAATAGATAGGTACTTTGAATTGACATTAAACCTTCATGGTGTGAGATTTTCGTGTGAAACTTTTTTCACATGATACTATGCCTTTTTAAAAAAAACTGTGCAACATTTGATTTTCGAATTTCAATTGTTTTGTTTTTATTCAGCTTAGACGGGAAAGACGGATACTTCGAAAATCCGAGTAATTTTTGAATACAAGTTTCGACGCGGAACTAACGCAGATGCAGAAACGTCACGCAATATCAATGCTGCGTTTAGAAAAGAGACTGCTCATGAACGTACCATGTGCTTTTGGTTTAAACACTTTCGTAATGGAAACTTCGACTGTAGAACGAACCACGTGGATTGAAGGAGATGGTGGAAGCCGATCAGAGTAAAATTACACAGGAATTAGCGGCATGGGTTAACGTTACCTTACCTTTATTACGTGACTCTATATTGACTCATTTCTATCAAATCAATAAAATAAAAAACATGAAAAATTATGAGTATAGATGTAAAGCTGGTTGGTAACGATTTCGACCGACCGGTTGAAAACGGTTGTTTTTGTTTTTAACCGTTGTCAACGGTTGTAAATGGCTTGAAACGGATAAGAACATGTTTTTATAAATGGTATCAGTTTTTTCTCCTAGGTAATTGATAGAATAGACCAATTTTATGTAGGTACTTTATCGTTTTTTTTAAGTAAATTAATTAAAGATAATTTATATGTAAAGTAACTTTCATGACATAACATCAGTGTAGGTAAAAGTACCTTTATTTTGGAATAATCACTTTAATTTATTATTGAAGTACAAACTAGGTATACGTATACCAATATCACCCGCGCACGGCATGCATGCTGCATGACATGATGCACGAAGTGGCAACGTATTGCACACACGACGACCCGTGCGCAATAATAATTATTACCAAGTTTCGTATTTTAACGAATGTATATAATAATTACAATTATCTCTGCATAGTAGCTAAATAAGCTTTAAATAAATTATATAAAAATGGCATACAAAGGCCCTCCGAAAGTGCAGAAGGTGATGGTGCAACCCATCAACCTTCAGGTATTTACAAAATAGAAGACGCGTACAAATTTGGTTGTACGAGAACAAAAATTTACGACTCGAAGGACACATCGTGGGCTTTGACGAGTTTATGAACATCGTGCTGGATGACGCCGAAGAAGTGCACATGAAGACCAAAAACAGGAGACACGTCGGGAGGATCATGATGAAGGGTGACAACATAACCCTCATACAAAACGTAAACCCCAACGACAAAGTGTAACTAGTGATACAACTTATTTTATTTTCATTCCTAATGTAATATTGTGGAGAAAACATTAAACTTAAGTCTCATAGTATAAAACAAAGTTGCTCACCGCCGCCTGTACGCTTTTAGATTTTTTAAACTACGCATTATAAAAGGGTTTTTATCAATAGGCAGAGTAATTCAAGAGGAAGATTTATATGTATAACAGGTACATTCATATTATGGTAGAGATAAGACGAGAATTTCAAAGATTTTAATGTGATGTTGTAAAAAATATATTTTTGTGCGCTTATATTGCAAACGCTGGCTAAACTTACGAGATATATCAAAATAAAGTACTATGGAATTGAATTATGATATAAATTACGGAACAAAAACTGTAATAACGTAATCTCTTTTTTAGCTCGCAGTCGGATAAACAACCGGTTTTCAACCGTTTTTTATAGGTTATCAACGTCTACTTTGGATAAATATCCGTTGTTAACCGTTAATTTACAACTATAATTATGAGCATATGATTTGATTGATCTGCAGAAAATTGTGTTGCCTTGCTGAATAGGGACAAAAAATGAAGGATTATTGGATCGAATTGTGACATGTGACGAAAAATGGATTCTTTACGATAACCGTAAGCGAGAAATGAATTGGCTGACCCCAGGTTAAACGGCGCAACAGTGCCCTAAAGCAAAGCTTACCAATAAAAAGGTAATGGTAACTGTTTGGTGGTCTCTTCATGGCGTTATTCACTATATCTCAGGTCTGGTCAAGCAATAACAGCAGATTTTTACTATGCCGAACTTCGAACAATAATGGCGAAACTGGCAGTGAAGAGCCCCGACTCGTGAATCGATTTTCACCATTAATGCTCCATGATAACGCAAGACGTCACACTGCACGAGAAACCGTTGTAACTCTACAAGAGCCGCAATTAGAAATCATACGTCATCCTTCGTGCTCGCCAAACCTTGCTCCAACTGACTACCAATTTTTTTGTGATTTGGACAATTTTCTACATGGTAAAAAATTTTCTTCCCAGGAGGCAGTACAAAATGCTTTTCCACAGTTTGTCGAATCTAGATCCCCAGAGTTCTAGCATAAATAAACTTCCGATTAGATGGCAGCAATGTATAGATAATGAGGGTAAATATTTTGATTGAATAAATATGTTACATCTTAGAAAAAAACTAGTTTTAATTTTTCAGTACAAATCGGCAAATTTCATACTTTAACCCCCAATATTAACTTGAATACTGTGAACGTGTGATAATAATCACCATATTGAATAGACACTGTGAATATGTATTTTGTACCAATTTCGTGAACGCCTTGTAGCGGTAGGCGTGGATAATGTTACTAATACTAATGTAAGGGTAATTAAACTAACAATAAAGATACATGGCTTCCAATTATTAATTGCGTGATGCTACTATTCCTAACATCAAGACGAGGCTTGACGAAAAGCTAAACTTTATCAAATAACAATTCCTTGGTGATGTAAGGTACAACGGCGAGTGAGTTGCCATCTGACTGCAGCTAATGAGTTAGTAGCGAAGGTAGCTCCCCGTTGGCGACACTCGTCTTGCCAACGTCCAAAGTGTATGGCTGCTTGTTTGCCACTTTAAGTGACAGTTCAATGATTGAATGAATAGAGTGATTCCTAGCAATAGGTATGTGTCGAAGATAATTGTGAGCGATGTTTTAATCTACATCATTATGTGAAGTTTTGTTATATTATGTCAGGCGGACACCTAACGGTTACGGAAAGCCTGATTTAAGTGATTAGTATAGAGGACGCTTACAACACCAGCTGTATTACTCGCGCTATGCCACGCTCGGCGCTACCTTGTTCATTGCAGCAACTCCTTATCAGTTTCCTGGTGAGCTTACACAGGAATACAAAAAAGTCCACGGTATTCGTATGTGGTAAGACAGAGATAGTGTTCCATTAGTACTTCTTATTAAATTTAGCTTTCATCCGCCTTTCGCCTGATAACGTCGGAGATAGCCATCTATATTCCAAAAACATAACGGTAGTATTGTCTTAGGTTTTCGCGATTGTTACACATTGAAATTAAACTATTTTTAACGGAAGTATCGCGTGTTTTATTTATTTTGTTGAAACCTGACGTTTCAGGACCCTGACCTGAAGTTTCACACGCGATACTTCCGTTAAAAATAGTTTAATTTCAAAACATAACGGTATTTAAGAAAGTAGCTATGGTCGTACTTACGGCTTGAGTTCGTCATCAGAGATCATGACGGTTTGCAAGGAAGGCGCGGGGTTGGGGCTGCGGTTACGGGAAGGCAGAGCCTCTTCACGCTGAGACAGAGGGCTGCGGTCGCGACCCGAGCTCTCCAGCTTTATGTTCGTGCGGGCCGCGCTGCCTGGACGACGACTGGAAACAACCATCATCGTACGTTACGCTTGGAAACATTCCGAAAAATATAACTGTCGTAAAAAAAACTCTGAACGATTGTATGAATTTTTCCTTTTAAAAATTATCACTGAGCATTCCCGATGTTACATTCTGTATATAAATCTAAGTAAATGTTAATTTTGTATATAAATCAAATTTTGTTGATATATTTCAAACTGAATTGTTCCTTGTGATGTTTGTTTTATTGGGTATATACCTAGTCTTGCCATAAATACTGAAACAAAGAAAAAAAATATTTTCTATTGCAAATAACATTTATTACTTTTACAGTGTGTTAGTTTAATACATAAATATAAAACAATTTAAAATATAAAAAGCTTATTCGAAGTGGTCTCCATTGGCTGCCATACAGTCTTTTAAACGTTGAGGCCAGTTATCAATAGAAGCACGCACTCTTTCCATGGGAAAATTCTTCACTGCCAATCTCGTACGGATTGTTTTAGGGACTCCAAATTATCATGGGGTTTAGAAGCCGTACTCTCTAAAACTGACCATAAATCATAATCCTGCGGATTAAGATCGGGACTAGACGACGGCCAGTCTTCAGCTCTGATGAAGTCCGAAACGTTCGTTTCCAACCAAGACTGCGTAGACCGAGCTTTATGACCCGGCGCCGAGTCTTACTGGAAGTACCATTCTTGGTTATTGAACATGGTGTTGTTAAAGGGCTTCACTACCTTCTCAAGAATGGTATCTTGATACAGTTGTGCCGATGTTTTGATACCTTTTTCACAAAAGTATGGCTCAGTCACTCCTTCATAGCTAATACCCCACCAAATCATCACTGAAGTCGGATAGTGCCCACGTTGCACTCTGTCGATTAATTGGGAAGCTTCCTTAGAGCTTTGAGCATAAATACGGTCATTTTGTTTGTTAAAATGTTGCTCAATTGTAAAAATTTTCTCATCCGTAAACAACATTTTTCTGTGACCTCCCTTTGTGTACCGCTTCTGTAGTTGTTTCGATTTTACCACCCTATTCTTTTTTAAATTATCAGTTAAGAAATGACCAGTACGTCTCTTATAGGCTGCAAGTCCTAATTCATCTTTTAAAATACGCGACATGGTTCTAGGTGCTATCATCATCTCCCGAGATAAAATCTTTTGCTTTCGGGCAGGATTTCTTCGAATTCTTTCTCTTACTGCTTTGACCACCTTTTCGTACGAACACTACGCGGACGACCAGATCTTTTTCTGTCACAAACAGAGGAGGTCTCATTGTACCTATTAATAGCCCGGTACACAAACATTTTACTAATACCAAGCGTATGGAGAGTTTTAAAAATTGCATTTGACTCCATACCTACTTTGTGTAATGCAATCACAGCGATTTGGTTCTCTTTATCCCCCACTCCATTTTAATATCGCAAAATATTGTACAATGTATTGGCGCCCAAATGAGAAAACTCAATGAACAATCATATAAAAATGACAGATTCCCAATTCAAATGAAATATTTTGATTATTTTTAATTGTAACAGAATTTATGGCCAGACTAAGTAATTTTAATAATTATTATACAGAATTTGGACCTTTCTCTGAGGTACGATTTGTTGTATGGGGGTGACTCTTTATGATGAAGGTACACACTGCATCTAGCCTACGACTGCAGGTATGACAAAACGTGTACTAAGGCGCATCCCACACTGCTACGCGCTACGCGACGGTGCGCGTGAAAACGGCGCCACGCGCGTGACTGCGTTTTTTTACATTGTATCGAAATATCTCAGTTTGTATAGAAAACACGCTTTTTTCGATACACTATAAAAAAACGCAGTCACGCGCACCGTCGCGTAGCGCGTAGCAGTATAGGATGCGCCTAAAATAGACAAAACATTGTTGATATATTAATGGTGCTCACCGTTCAGGGCTACGCGAGCGGAGGCGGTATGGATTCGGACGTCGGACAGGTGACTGGCGGCGCGGGCCGGCGTCTCTGCGCTCCGGACTCCTGCGAACATGCCGATATATTAACACACTTTACTAACATCGGGGCACGCGGTCTCGACGTCAATCATTATCCTTAGCATAAATCTTTTTGTTAAGTTATTTTCTTTAGGGAGAAGAAATGTAATAGCGATAGTGTTGTAATTCTATGGCTCTGATCTAGGTGCACATTAGCAGTTCATAAAGACACTGCACAGCTTTGTAAGCAGTGCAGTGTCTTAAAAAAACTCCAGTTTGAAACCAATTCTGATTGTGGATTAACATTAAACCTTTAGTAAACGTTTAGTAGGAAACGTGGAAGGTTATAATAACAGATACAAAACCAGCAAAGGAAAAAAATAATTTTATCTAAAGAACTTTAATAATTATATAACTTGATTATCAGCCTACTATATGTGCACTATAGGCTGGTTATCTAATTATAAAAATTGCACTAATGATCCCACAGTATCCAAAGCCTATACAAAAAGCGCTCTTCGCTAAACAACATTCGAGCCATGAGCGGAGTTCGGTCGTAAACTGTTAAATAAACATTATATTATATCTTTAATGTTATTTACCGAGTATTTGGCCTACAAGCGTACCGTAAACAGATGTATAGTTAAATTCTACAAACCTTTTCCTGGCATAGTCGGGTGTTCTTCGTCTTGGTACCGGTGACCTTCTCCTTGGCTCGGGAGACCTTCGCCTCGGGATAGGAGACCTAGCTCGTAAGTCTGACGACGGCCGCCGACCTCCGGGTGACCTTCGGCGATGGTCGGATGCCCTTGACCTATAAAAATAATAATAAAAATAGTCTGTTGACTTCACACAATTTTAACTTAGCACATATAACATTATTTTGCTCACAAAGCTTTAGAGAAACAATACAAATCTACGTTTTCAATATTAGTTGATTAAATGGGCTACTTAATAGATTCAGGCGTTATTTTGCGAAAGAAATTTTGTTCTCTTACTTAACGACGCACAAATAATGATACGAGTACCCTACATTCGCATAAAGGAAAGAAAAAATTTCGGCTCTTTTATTTTGGGGATCATTCTACATAGGTTTTCCAATTTTCAAGTCTATATCTACTTTCGTTTAGGACACGTCATAGCTATCAGGACATTAATAAGGTTTCTTACTGCCTTTTGGGAACGTAAACCTGAAACAGTTACCTTGGCCTGTGAACGCTTGAATACAGTAGTACTCGTATTGTTATGTCCCGTTTCTAAGTACCAATCGTTGAAGAGCTTACTGTTAATGTCACCACTCGGAAAAATACTAGAAAAAAGACATGCAATTGCTATTTGGCTACCGTATTGTATAAGATGCAAGAACTTCCTTAATAGGATATTTTTTTTGTTATTACTGTATATCTCTGTCTCTCTCTCTTTGTGGAACTTAATAAATAAATAAATAATAAATAAATATTGTCGGACAAATTACACAGCGCCATCTAGACCCAAAGTAAGCGAAGCTTGTGTTATGGGTACTAGACAACTGATAAACATACGTAAATACATTTTTTTTTTGTAAATACATACTTATTATACATAGAAAATACCCAGACCAAGACAAACAGACATGTTCATACACACAAATGTTTGTACTGTGTGGGAATCGAACCCACGAGCGTTGGTGTCAAAGTAGCGTAGCAACGCGTTTCACCACTGCGCCACCGAGCTCGACAACTTCTATAAGATAGGCGCGTTGTAAAGTGATTTATTCTAGTAGTTCATTGGGAGGATTCACTAAGAGCTGGTAAGGTTGGTTTTAGCTCCAAAAATGATAGTAAAACACTTGCATCACTGATGATGGTGACCCACTTACTGTCCAGACGATGGTAGCTAGCTTACACCTTAGAACACCGTGAGCTACTTAAAAACCCCAGATGATCTTCGGCCATTTACATCCCAGATGTTTATAGGCCTCTTACACCCCAGATGATCGTAAATCACTTATACGCTAGATTCTAGATCATGATGAAGTAATTAGTTAGCCCAGATGACGGCGGGACAATAAATAATAATATCACGGCGGCTATACAATATTACATCAAACTTCTCAAAGGGCCCTCTACGCGTTGGATCCATATCGTCGCGCACGCCTATCAAATGACCGGGATAAACCTGCGATAAATAATAATATTTGCTTTCTCCCCACATTTTTTTACACTGATAATTGTATATTGACCAATTAGCTACGCTATAGAAATAAGCGGTTTTACAACAAGGTCCCACATAATTAAGACTAAAGTAACTATTCAAAATAGCGACAGAGCTTCGTCTTTCGCCTATGAACTATAAACTATTTTTGTTTATAATGTTGACGACGACATATGAGTTTGATCGTTACCGACTAAAACTCGTAAATTTGTTTTTTATCATTATTCGTTTTTCTGATTTTGAGCCGGAACCCAATATCAGAAACTGGCTTTGCCCGATTTTTGAATATTTTGTAAATACTCCAAAAATATCGCAAAAATACATTTTTTTCTTTATTAAGTAATTTTATATATTCCTTTTTCCCTTACATTTCTAACGCTTACTTTGGATCTGGAGATCTTCGATGTACGTGCGGTGACTTGCGCCTCGATTCTGGAGATCTACGCCTGGAGTCTGGTGATCTACGTCTAGTTTCTGGTTTCTCCCATACCAAACCATATTCGTCTGCCTGGTGGTCGGTAGGTGGCGTTAAACACATTTTCCTATACAATTCGTGCACGTGCACCCTTAATTCCTCGTCGTGCAACTCCTTCATGCGCGCTGTCCAAAACACTATCCATTCCGGCTTGAAGTCGTGCTTTGAAGCATCTTTGCCCTCTGGAATCATCAAAGTATCGACGTTCTAAACAACTGCGGTTAAGCCCCTATATACTACTCTGTGTAAAAAGTATCGGGAATATGTCAATAAAAAGACCCGCGTAAAAGAGGTCGTTCTAATTTTTTTACTGCATGTTGGTAGCACTGTACTGATTTAGCGCGCAAAATTTGAGCGGGATCTGTCATTTAATTTGTTTTAAACTACACTTTTTGTTGGTCATAGTTTTGAGTCCTCGGCGATTTTTACAATGGAAAATATTGTTGAACAAAGAGTGTGCCTTAAATTTTGTGTTTCAAATGATATTTCATGTGGTGAATCACTAAAAATGTTGCGAAATACCTACGGCGAATCGTGTATATCGAAAACAAGGGCTTATGAATGGTATAAGGCTTTTAAAGAAGGCCGAGAAGTAGTAGTAGACTTGCCTCGTTCTGGTAGACCTTCAACCGCTACGACCAGAGAAAACATCGACAGAATCAAGAAGCTAGTGCTCGAAAATCGACGTATGAGTCTGAGAGAGTTGGCTAGTGAGGTGAACATATCTTTTAAGTCCGTCCACAACATTCTCATTGACATTTTAGGCATGAAACGCGTCGCCGCTCGACTAGTTCCAAAAGAGCTCAATTTTGTTCAAAAAGCGCAGCGAAAGCATGTCGCTGAAGACATGGTTTCCCGAGCTTCTACGGATCCGACCTTTATGAAACGTATAATAACTGGCGACGAGACATGGGTTTATGAGTACGACATGCAAACAAGCCAACAGTCTTCAGAATGGCGTCTCGAAAACGAGCCGAAACCCAAAAAACCGCGGCAAAGTCGCTCCAAAATCAAGGTGATGCTGACAGTTTTTTTTGACTACCGTGGTGTGGTTCACTCCGAATTCCTTCCAGAGGGAGAAACAGTGAATAAAGAATATTATTTAGGCGTCATGAAGCGTTTGCGTGAGAGTATCCGCCGAAAACGTCCAGATTTGTGGCAACACAACTCATGGATGCTGCACCATGATAATGCACCATCACACACAGCCATTATAGTGAAAGAGTTTTTAGCGAAAAATTCAACAAAAGTTCTCGACCAAGCACCGTATTCACCTGATATGGCTCCGTCTGACTTTTTTTTATTTCCCAAGTTAAAATTACCACTTCGAGGAAAACGTTTTGAGTCGATAGAAGCCATAAAAGAAAATTCGCTGAATGAGCTAAAGGCCATACCGCAAATAGCCTATGAAAAATGTATGGAAGACTGGGTGAAGCGGTGGAGATGTTGTATTGCAAGCGATGGGGCCTACTTTGAAGGCGATAAAATAAATTTAGATGAATAATTTGTATTTTTTGTTTTATTGACAAATTCCCGATACTTAGTACACAGAATGTATAGTCTTCAAATAAAGAAATAGTGTAAATGAAAAGTGAAAAAGTAATCACTAACCAGCTTGTATCTCCTTGTAGCGACGATTCCAGAACTTCTTCCATTCTTCCGGGTAGAGTGGGTGCTTCTCCGGGTTCTTTTCGTGATACGCTAACATAGTCTTGGCGGAATCTTTTAATCTCGTGCACGTGTCCTCTGCTAACTTGACCTTGTACTGATAGTTTGGCGCGCGTTGCTGTAAGTAATAAAGGAAATATTATACGGTGCTGATAAATAACTCACGGCGAAAAAAAAATCTGCTAATTTATGTAATACAGGAAATCTATAACTCTCTGATGGTACATAACCGTAAAGAAAGCTAATATAATGAGATTTCATTTTCTTTATATCACTAAGGTATTAAATAAACGAACTACCTTCTGATGGTCAGCAGTTTCCGTAGGCAATGGACACTTGCGACCAAAAAGCCTTGGCTTGTGTATTGTGGAGACCGCAGAAAACTTTTTACGCATTTTTTGAAGAAATTCGTGCCGTAGTCTCTTAGAAAAACATCGACATCGTTTCGCAAGTTAACGGTTTTCTGAAGGAAACCCTTCTAAAACTGCACAGTACGCGACTATTGTTGGTACCCGGTTTATTGTGGGTAAGATGGGCCGGAGAAGATATTTTCGTCTCTAAGAGTAAAAGAATGGTCGGCTGGACGGTCTCGAGGTATTGATATACCACCTTGATGTTAGAATGAAGTTGCATTAATTCACATTCACTGTGTAGGTAGTAACCACTAAAGTAGCGGCACGCTATGATGGCCGTTTTGACATATTACAATAGTAATGTGAAATGTCAATTTATTCTCGAAAAAAATATAATCAAATGTATAAGTTTTTGTTGCAAGTCCAAATTAGGTGCGGCGCAGACGACACACTTTTCGTGCGATCGAGTCTGCGGCGAACGAAAAGTCTGCATGGCGCGCAAAAACTCTGTCGCGGATTTTTCAGACTCAAAGCAAACGACGCACATCTTCAAACATTCTGTCGGTAGAACTGTAGAGACGTACACGCTATGGAAATCCATAGACTGTGATGTATTTTTTTATATTTGTTTTGAAGATACATTGTATAGCTGCCCTTTCGAAGATATATCTAATATTGGTGTGAGAGGGACAGATAATGGAATAGAGACGAGAAAGTATTTTACTAATTACTTCACCACTTCTCTGGGACGTGTTCCCTGGCAGTTTAATAATTTTTCTAAATATATAATTAATAATTTTTCTAAATATATTTTTTCTTTAGACGTCATAGATGTCCAAACAGAAGCGGAATAAATATTATAGCACACTTCTTCCCACATTTTCCTTTTTAAATGTCTATCATGATATTCTGCCTTAAGTATCATAAGTTGCTGGTCTGTTTAGTATTTCTTGTATTAACATCGATTTCTAGCGCCATGGTATGGTATACGGTCATACCGCGTACGTTACGTACACCACTAACGATTTGCAGATTGCATACTAAAGTGTGCGCCGTCTGCGATAGCGCGCGTTAAAGCAAACGTTTTATTTTTTTCGCGTACTTTTTGAGCGACGCGGCGCGGTCTGCCAGAATTACACAGATTTTTTGTGCGCCTGACTTTTTGCGCGTCGTATGCATTACTGCATATATTTGCATAGGTTCTATATACTCAGATTAAAAAGTCCGTCACGAATAGTCTGTCGTCTGCGCTGCACCTTTACGAACAAGGGTCAACAGTAATGCAGTATCAATATCCGAAATCCAAAGCCAGGTCAAAACTATATCACAATCACAGTGCACTCACATTTTTTACTTTTCGAAGCAACGTCAAGTTTAAACTGCTTTGTTTTGCATTGAGCATTGACGCGAGTTTGTCGGAGGTAGTAGTTGTGCTGGCCAGCGATCCTATGTGATGATCGTATTACATTTCATCTTAAAAAAAAATGAATTTCGAAAAACGAAGGACGAGTTGTGTGGTAAATAAGTACCCCAATAATTATATTCTTATAAAAATAAAAAATAAATGTAGGGTCCCCCTAATATATATAGTTTAGAAATCAATGTAATAAATAAATTTTGTGTCCTAAAATTATACATTCGATAAATTTTAAGACTTACTGCACGTCACTATTGACAATAAAAAACAGCAATTTGCTCCTTCAAATGTAATTATTAATTAATACGAAACTTCAAAACGGCCATCATAGCGTGCCACTACAATAGTGATATATTTTTTCTCGATCAGACAAAGTTCAGGGGATTGAGGTTAAAATAGACAGCACAGTGCAGGTTGTGCAGATTCCTGGCTTTAACGACTACAATTGAGTTCATGGCAATGAGATAGGCTGACACTACCCCCTCCTTGGCACACCAGATAGGAGGGACACATTATCCTAGAAAGTTATGGATGTGGGTTGATGGATTTATCATTAGATCTTGACACCAAATCTCTTCCTTGTTAGAAACAAATACTTACTTTTTCGTTATCCTTGTCGGGTACATTTTTCAACGCGTATCTTGAGCGGTACATGTCGGACGCTTTTTTGACATTCACGTCAAAGTGTGGTCGCGACCGGTAATCCTGTCTGCCCCTGTATGATACAATAAATAATTACGTGCTTACCTCGGCACAACTATCGCCCAGTTATTTGAGCCAATAGCTTAAAGCAAACGTTTTATATTTTATATTATATTTCATTCAACTCGGATTAAGATGAATACATTTCTTTACCTACACTCATTAACTCATGTAGAACTAAATATTTAAAAATTAAAATATTGTTTATTGGGGTTAAAACATACACACATCAAAAGTGTCTAGGGATCAACATATATTTTTGCAATAACTTTTCTCCTGATTGATATTAATTAAAATTTTCTTTAAGGATTCATCAAATAAAGTGTTTTCGTTTGTCTACAGTAACGATAAACCAAGTCACCTTTGCATTAATAAAGAAATTTGCCATTTTCATAATAAAGGGATTTTTGACATTTGAACCACTAACATTAAAGTTCGAAAAAAAGACTGAAATAACAGTTTTCTTTAAAATTTTATTGGGTAACTTAAACAATTAATAATCCGTGTTTCTACCGCGAACACTAACAACACAAGAACATCGGTTTGGCATACTCAAAATGAGTTCATCCAAATCACGCTGTGGAATGGCCGCCCATGTTCGTTGCAACAACAAAAAAAGGTCTTCTTGCGACTGGATACCCTCCATATTCGGCAGAGCTCTTCTCTGTAGCATATCCCATGCATGGACACGGAGACAAGACCGATACATTCAAATCACAACTCGAAGAGCTCCAACAATAACCGCCATGATGTTAGCCGTGACGCTTCATCACTCTTCAGGGAACTTAATTAGCGACCAAACAGTCAGAAACCGCTTGCATGAAGTGAACCTTCATTCCCGAAGACCGCTAAGGGTACCACCTATAGCAATGCACAATCGTAGGATTCGATATCAATGGGCTCTTGAACACAGAAATTGGGCAGAAGAACAATGGCGTTTCGTGTGCTTTTCTGATGAGTCTCGATTTGGTATGAGACCGGATACAAGACGTATACGACACTGGAGAACCCCTGGACGCCAACAGCGATTAAAATCCTGTCAGGAAGTCCATCCTTATAGTGGTGGAACCATCATGGTATGGGCGGGTATTTGGATCGGCGGAAGAACTGAGTTGATTTGGATCAGAGGCAACCTCAACGCTCAAATTTATGCTGAGACGATTGTATCAGACGTCATCGTTCCTCTACAAGTGCAAATCGGTCCCTTATTTCAGTTAATGCATGATAATGCATGATAATGCACGACCGCACACCGCAAGAGTTGTAAGACAGACTCTCGCCGCAGCTAACATCAATGTCATGCCCTGGCCTGCTCAGTCGCCAGACTTGAACCCGATTGAGCATGCATGGGATATGCTACAGAGAAGAGCTCTGCCGAATATGGAGGGTATCCAGTCGCAAGAAGACCTTTTTTTGTTGTTGCAACGAACATGGGCGGCCATTCCACAGCGTGATTTGGATGAACTCATTTTGAGTATGCCAAACCGATGTTCTTGTGTTGTTAGTGTTCGCGGTAGAAACACGGATTATTAATTGTTTAAGTTACCCAATAAAATTTTAAAGAAAACTGTTATTTCAGTCTTTTTTTCGAACTTTAATGTTAGTGGTTCAAATGTCAAAAATCCCTTTATGAAAATGGCAAATTTCTTTATTAATGCAAAGGTGACTTGGATTATCGTTACTGTAGACAAACGAAAACACTTTATTTGATGAATCCTTAAAGAAAATTTTAATTAATATCAATCAGGAGAAAAGTTATTGCAAAAATATATGTTGATCCCTAGACACTTTTGATGTGTGTAGTTTGAGATTCCTTTTACCGCCATAAACACTTGTATTAGGAGATCCCGCTCTAATAAAAAATAATCATTTACAGTAGTTACATAGTTTAATTTAAATTTTTTTCGCAGTTTTTGTTATTTATTAGATATGTGTGTGAGAATGTTAGTTAGTGAGTGTGTGCTAAGCATAAGTAAGTAGTTTCAAATAGCACAACTAATTGATCCAACGGGAAAATATATACCTACGTACGAACATAATAGCGGTATAATAGTTTAAATTCAGTTACCAATATGACTTTTGTTTCATTTAATGTGTTACTATCCCACTCGCTTAAATAATCATTATTTACTTTTTTTACATGCTTGTTAGCTACATCAGACATTAAAAGCACTAAGCAGATTAGTATAAATTGGGTAAACAGTATGGTACGTGCTTGGCCTAAAAATTATTTCGATTGTTAGAAGCAGAGTCATTATAGACTACATGTAACGTAACCTTGGACAAGATGAATGAATGAATTTTGATTTGGGCTGGACGTACCTGGTGGAGTAAATAATCATGCTATATATTAATTACCTCTTTTCGCGGTTGTCGCGTGCATCTCGGCTCATTGACTCGTCCGCGCTGATGTCAGACAAGGATTCCACTGACACCGCTCGCTTCACACCACGCTATGGAACACAAACACTGCTAAAATCCAGTTCCACAGCAGATCAATAAACGGACGGACAGTCGATCATGTAGGGAGTGGTAAATTTCGTAACTGTAAACCGTAGTTGCAAAGAAGTATTTCCCGCACTAGTTTAGCTTTTAATTTTTAGGATCCCGTACCGAATTGGCAATATAAAGTCATCCTTATGATGCGATTGGAGTAGTTTTAAAAATTGCTTATCAACCGACAATTGAAACAATTTGAGAAAACATTATATTTTTATAATTATAAGAGGAATTTGAATAGGAAACATGAAATTTCATGATGCTGCTAGTTCAAGTGGGGTATCATATGAAAGGACTTCACTTACAAATTTAAAACAATGCTTTTTTAAGGAGAGCTAAGCTCGCATCTCCCTCGCTCTTTGCCAAACCCAGCTCTTAGCGTGCATGTTGGGATTAACATGCACGCTAAGAGCTGGGTGTAGCGAGCTGTTTCTTCTGCCAAGAAGTTTCCTAAGCGCCCATTTCCACTATTCCCACCAGTCAGTCGCCTCTTCAAATTAGCGGTACACCTTCCGTCTTTGCTAAAAGGAAGTTGTTCCAACACTACATCATCAACCGTAATTTGTACATTGATTCTGGTTTATTCGCTTTCAAATAGCATTATATTTGTTTACTTCACATCAAGTTGTAAGCCTTTCTCCATACAATCCTCTATCATCATATGAACTAGTTTGCAATCCAGATGGAGTATCTGCTTTTATTATTCATTTCATTCACACACAATCTTGGCATAGTATAATTTCAAACGCAGTTAAACATCTGAATATAGCTGATTTTTTGGAATGTTTCTATAAAAAAATCACCCAATTTTTCGCTAACACATCTATTGTAGCAGAAAAATCGAAATTTAATTAAATTATTACTAAAAAAACGATCGCAAATGTACATTATAAGACATGAATATAAGATACATAATTATTTATTTATTTTTTATTTACATACAATATTGAGCCTTACAGATAAATTTAATGCGCTCAATATAGTAAAAAAATTAGCATTATCATTATTAGATAAACATAAATTCAATTACTTATATATTAAATACACTCAATTATAATTAAAATACATTCGCATATATTTCGTACTACCTAAGACTCTCGGCATATTCTACAGCCGTTCTGTGAAACTGTACTTTAGTACAACTGAACAAGTTGACCGCTGGGTATTTTAATGCCAATGTATTAAGCAATCGCAGCGCTCGATTGATCGGAGCGTAAGCTGTTGCAGTTGTTCTGGTGGTCTGGAGCGCGAATAGCTTATGATATCGCGCCCGATTGTAATTATCTGGTACATACAGGGATAGCAATGCCAACACCGCCGGATCATGCTTGTATCCCCCTAAGCAGACTAAATACATACTCCATCATGAAGACCGTACGTCTCAATTCCAGAGTATTGTATCCAGTCATACCCAATAAAAAAATCACTGGGGTATATGGTTGGATAACCTACGTGATATCCATACTGTTTATTGTGTCCATCTGATAAATTTTCTTAGTATTTTTTCTAACATTAGCGTATACTTAGCTTCATATAAGTTCCATATGACTGCATTACATTCTAGTTCACTGCTCACATATGCATTGTATAAAACTTTTATTGCTGTAATACAGTCTAGGTGACGTGCTTGTCGTAACACAAATCCTAACATTCTATAGGCGTCTTTGCATATTATTATATCCACACAATAGTGTAGGTCATTTCTTTGATATTCGGCACAATAAAAATGCAAAATAAACAGTTTCTTTCCGATTTTTATAGAAGTTTGCGATTATTAAAAATTAATTAATGATATATTAAAATGCATTTCACTTTACTTGGGTTAAAAAGTCGGAGGAACAATCGGAAATGAATTCCGTTTGTCTATTCACCCCATACGCACACGCAATTCCGAATATTCACCCTAGGGTTTCTGTTTCAGAGTGGACGAACGGAACAACCCAAAGTTATTGCAACTCGACAGGCAAGAAATGGGTCTTTGTACTCACTGAAAAAGGTTTCGTCGGCGCTGCGACGACGGGTGGTGACGGATCTTTCTTTTTACTGGGATTCCTGTTAAACAATAAAAAAATACTAATTTTCGTAGCTTCTCGAGAGGTTTTGTAGTTGTACAAGTTATGTTTAAAATTTTCATTGTCAAAAGACTACAATATTGGCATATGACTCTAAGAAGAAGAACACACATATATAAATATACGTGTGTGTTCTTCTTTGAGTGATTCTGTTTCCTAATCCATTAGACACTAAGGATTTGATAAAGATATTGACTTTTCATGGATTGACTGCCGTTAGACCTCCACAACTCGGAAGGGAAAACAGACCTTTATTAGGTTAAGTAACACGTCTTTCGAAATATAATTTCTTGGACTTGCGAGCTTCGTCACGATGTTTTGGGTGTCGCGCGGTGACTGGCGCTTCATACATACATCCAGTCTAAGTTACGAATTGATGATTCACCACTATAATATAGGGTTGCTACACCTTCACCGATGAGCTAGTGATAACTACAAATGCGTACATAAATCCCAAAACAGGAATTTAGTGATACCGGACCGGGAGACCTGTTAATCTTTATTTACTGGGCTATCACTACTTATATAATATTATCGTATGTATATATCAAATATGTAGAGTCAACAACTATATAGCGACATAAAATACCGACAACGTGTAGACAGACAGCAGAGCGAAAGAGGGTTGGTATAATACGAGTTTCAGTTTGTATTCTTAATCATATTACGTAACATTGTTCCGATAGTGCGGGGTTGCCACATTTTAATGTATTTCTATAGAAACGTGTAAAATATGAATCGCATGCCCATAGTTTTTATTGTTTCTACACATAAAGTTGAAAAATATATCGAAATTAAAAATAAAATACATTGAAAGTTTGCTATATCAGTGGAACATACAAAGTTGTTCCACTAATATAGCAAACGTTAATTTATTTATTACATATTAAAGTATGATGTGAAACAAGATTAGGATTGATGGAATTATGGTTTTTTGACCATCGTAATCACATAAGCAACCCGTTGAGGCCCGCGTGGCTGAATTCCGCCATGCGCGTTACGGCGCCAAGTATATAATGGGCCTCAAGGCTTCAATATACTATTCAGATAAATTTGGTCGTCTCATACCGAGAAAAAAAGCAAATGAGTTGCTACAGGGTCCAACTAAATGTTAATAATACAAACATTAGCGTAAACTAATTGAGTCCTAACCTCCTCCTGCCCGAACCCTCGGCGTTCGCGCGACATCGGAGTCGCTTCGGCCGCACAGGGGATACTGCATCGCTCGGCTCACTCCTAGTACTACTAAAGAGAAATATGGACGAAACCACATTTTAATATAAATGCCAATTTTATATTTCAATGTTTACCCGCAGCTTCGCTACGCTATGTAGATATAATGAAGTTATTTTTCGATATAAAAAATATTCAGTGTGGTTGCTCTGTTATGACGTGAATGAAGGATAAACAAGTATGCTTTTATATTTATCTCAGTACGGACTACTGCCATTAGTTGACGATGTAACCACTGAATGCGAGACCATGTTTTTTTCGTATTTAACTCTATAGCGATGAATCAAGAAATTGTTACGTCGGTTAAGAAATAAATCTTGCTGGTTTCGCTACGACTGACATATCGACATTGCCGAGGTACTGATTAAGGTTCTCGCGTTACCACCCCTGCTGTTAACATCCTCGACTCGAGTCCTCAGAAGCTGACTGGTAAACTCCTATACTGGCAGGAATAAAACAACCGTCCAGGGAAGTCATCGTCCGAAACATTGAGAAAGACTGCTTTGTTGCGACTTTCGTCAGAACCATGTGTATTAATTAGCTGGGGGAACCACGTGCAGGTGACGTTAAAATATTTTGTACCTATGTATATCTTCACGCCAGGTGCCTTGCGGGGTAGGCAGAAAGACTCGGGCGCCATAAGACGCGGTCCTTACACACTTCACTCGCTTCTCTAACATTATTAGCTCTTTTCATGCACGCTCGCCGGTTCCTAGGGCTCCTGACATCACCTTCAATTTTTTTTTTAAATGTGATATCCATAAAACGGTTTTCATTACACATAAGAGAAAATATAGAAAACAAAATTGTCTAATTGAGAGTCTGACTCAAAAACGAGAGATCTGTGCTATCGGCAACGTTCACGGTTGACCCTTTAACAACAAACCTCCCTTGTCCGTGTTTTCGTAGCTAGTTCATCCCTTTATTTTTAACCAATGAGGTAAGACTTTTTTTTTATGGTCATTAAATTTCATAGCTCCAAACTTTCGCTAAATGTTGTAAAGTAATATATAAATGTTGATACAATACAATAGACAAACAATAATACAACAAGTCGAAACCACTTCTTTGTTTGCTGGTTTTAGTTAGTTTAGTTATTGTACTTAGTTTTAGTTTAAGTTGCCAGATGCCAGATTTTGCATTCACATTTATTTGTAGTCTAGCATTTTTAGGGCTCCATAAACAAAAGTAGCGGAACCGCTCCGCTGTCTGCCATTCTATCCGTATGTCCGTTCATCTGTCTCAAGACTGATCTTTCGAAATGCAAAAAGTTAGACACTTAAATTTTTAAAGTGAAATATGGTTCTACAATAAATTAAACAGTTCATATGACTTATTTATGTTTTGAATAAAATCCTGAACCTACAACAATATCACATAAATTCTTATATCACTTTTTTTAGTGAAGTTAAAAATGAAATGGTCAATTAACCAGTATTTGCGTTAACTTCCTCCGACAAAGAAATATTATAAAATTTTAAATTATTGTCTTTTCTTATTTTTAATAATGATTTGCTTTTATCTAACGTAGTTGCTGTGAATTCTACAGTTTTTTCACCAGTTTCTTCGCCACAAATCACACAAATCACGTGTTCGGATTCCATCCTGCACACTATTTACTGAGATGTACCAAAAGTATAACAATACACAAAATAAATGCACAATTAACAATAATATGAAGTTTGAATTTTAAACTTCAAAATATGAAGCGTAGTAATTCGTAGCACTATAATATAAAACGTCTGCACGTGTAAAAATCGTAGCCACAACTAACGAAATTCATCTCTTTACATTTTTCAACGAAAGCAGGTTCACGTTACGCCTCTTACTCGCACGCCCTTAGCATCTTTCCCCTCGCCTGTTAAGGTCTTATACTATTCGAAACCGCCTGTCATTGTACAGATTTTTTCTAAAACGTTTACTTAAAATCATATCCACATTTTAACTATACAGAAGAAAGTTTATTTTACCTCCTAAACTGTGCACCTTTCGATTCACCTGGCAGGTACTTTTGCTCACTGTAATCGCCTGTCAATTATTTTTCATAATTTACAATGAATAAACTAAATCATATAAAATTTTTAAGCTTACAGAAGCAAGTTTTTATATCTTATTTGTTTTACAATTTAAAAAATAAAGGGCTGATGACGTGCAGGGCTGATGCCTGCCAGGTCATGGTTATTGCCCTTAGCGTGCTATAACTCATAATTCTACAAATTTCTAGCCTTACATGAAAACCGTTACTCGGAAGATTCAGCAGCTCTTGGACTATTACTGCCCATTCGGTATGCGTCTACCAATTCTGTACCAAGATATTATTGCACATATCTTTGAAAGAGGTAGTGTCAAACTACACGTGTAGTCTGTACCGTGACGACTGAATAAAGTATCTGTCGAAAGAAAGTTACTAGTTCCATAATCTAGCTATGCACGCCACGGCAGCAGCCCGTGTATGCGTGAGTATAAAATTAATGAGAAATTAACTGTCGCACATATTGACGTTATAATACAATTATTTGCTTTTCTTGAACACATATTAACCTACTGGATTTACAGTGAGAAGGATAGATAAATAGATTATACATTGATTACCTTGGATCAAACGCCTTGTGGTCTTGACCTAAAATTAAAAAACAAATGTTTTAAATATGTCAAACATATGTTACATCTACGACGACAAATTCCTATTATTCAGTCCTTCATTTCAAATCAATTATCTTTAGAGCCAAATCCCCTGTGGAAGTGGTGTACTCAACTGATTAGAAAACGAAGCTCTGAAGGAAGCGGATAGAGCGCCAGCTACATTTAACAAACAATCCGATTGGACAATTACATCTACCTAATTCCTCAGCCAAATAATAATTCCCTAGAGGGTTGTTGCCTTCTGAAGTCATCCAGAAAGACAATGGGGAATCTGTTAGCAGCGCCAGTGACTGCGCCTGTGATACTGTTGTAGTAGTGCATATACCGCGTTAACCGCTTTTAAATCAGGCGACAAAAAAAATTCCCGGCCGCACTAACCGGCGTTACCAGAACCTGGGAAACAAGCTAAGTCAGTGGCCCTAGGGCGGCTTGAAAACACTGGTTTCCGCCAATCCGCATTTGAGCAGCGTGGTGGAGTATCCTTTCGGATGAAGGGAGACCCGTATCCCTGATGAGTAAGAGTTGATGTGGATATACAGTATAGTGTAGGGCAGGGGTTCCAAAAGTATGCGCCGTAGAGAGTACAGAGGAGCACCGCAAGACGCTCATGTTTACCATTCCCTGGAAACGTAGTAGTAGTAAACGTAAATTTAGGTATTCGCGCCTACAAAATGAACAATCCAATACGAATGAAATCAAACAAGAAGAATATGTGTGGATCCAAGATCCTTTCCATGCTCAAGCTCGTCAACCACTAGAATTGAATTAGAAGAAGAACAGAGTCTTATTTAGCTCTATTGCGACAGCAGCCTAAAAGCAACATTCACGAGTTCCGACTTGGTGGAGTTTTGGTTATGGGTTCAAAATGAATACCCAACTTTAAATTCAAAAGCATTAAAAAATCCCATTGCCTTTGCAACATCTTATTTATGCGAGGCTGAATTTTCAGCTGGAGCTGTAATAAAAGCAAATATCGGTCAAAGATAAATGTGGAGCAAGAAATGAGAGTAGTGGTACCACCAAGCTCACACGTCACATTGATTAAGTTGTCATAGTATTTTATATTCTATTTCTCTTAAATTACAAATGTGAAATGACTACGGGGCGCCGAGACAAAATATTATACCTGTAAGTGCGCCGCGAACTGAAAATATTTGGGAACTCCTGGTGTAGGCAAAGAATAAATAGCGAAACAAGAATATCCGATTCGAAACGACATTTACCGGTTACGTTACAACTATAAAACGATTCTGGTTCTTTTTTAAATCGTACAGGCCTCTCGTCGGGTGCGTGCGTTTGTTGTAAAATTTTACTCCTTTCCTATTGACAAATTGATCTGAAATTTGGTACACACCTTAAGTTCTGATGACATTACAATTATGTATATTCAGTATCGTTGTAAATCCAAGATGGTCACCGCCACAAAATAGCGGATTATATACTTTCAATATGGGTATTAAATGGAAGGGCTTGAATACAGTAGATCATAAAAAAAACAAATTCAATCAGATCCTTGTTCCGCTATTTATTCTTTCCCTACACTACACTATATTGTATATCCACATCAACCCTTACTCATCAGGGATACGGGTCTCTCTTCAACCGAAAGGGTTTAGAGCATATTCCACAACGCTGCTCCAATGCGGATTGGCGCAGGTCAGTGTTTTCAAGCCGCCCGAGGGCCACTGACTTAGCTTAACGACTGTCATCTATCAACAACAGTCGGGACCGACGGCTTATCGTGCTCTCCGAAACACGGAGAAACTCGAGATAGATAGCCCATCCATAGACAGGCTGCGGTTGACGTTACTTAACCTGCATGTTCGATTAGAATGACACGCGCAACGACGCCATCGAGCTCTCAACTACTGTATATAAATATCATATTGTAGTTGGTATGTCCGAACTTACCTGATTTACTGATAGTATTGATCAAATCAACGTCGACCACTTCTTCGAACGTTTTATTGGGCGTTTCACTAAAGTGGCGGCTTTTTTGTATCCACTGATGTATCAGATCCCTAAAAAATTATACGATATATAAAATAAATATAACGATAAATTAAAACAATAATGATGCAACAATGGTGTGACTGCAAAAATATCATCTGGTATATTGTTTCTGCAAGAAATGTCAGAAAGTTGAAAGTGCTGCATTGGTTTCTTACAAGCTTTAGATTACAGCAGTCGTTATGCGCCAGTCGAGTCGTAAGGTTCAATAGTCGCTTCATTTATTTATTTATTCGGAAAACATAAGCTAACAATAAAAACATTACACTACTAAGTGAAATACAATTAGCCATTTTCTAGTTTTCCCATATAGGTAGTTAGCAAATATGTAAGATATTAGAGTCACATTCAAACATTAATTTATGTTTGTGTAAGAGAAATTCTAAGCATGTCGAATGTTAAAGCATATTAGGAGCAATCAAACGTTTCAATCATAATTTTAGCAGCAACCACAACGTCGTTACTATGAGTTGTTATTTGTGTGTTAGCTGGAGAAACGTGTCTTCAGCTGTATGTGACAGCTGAAGACACGTTTCTCCGTTGAGACAAACCAGTAAGACTAGGGTTTTCAACTATAGTCAGAACTTTAGTTCACATTTGCAGTAACGAGAGCCAAAAAACTAACTATCATACTCAAATACCGATGAAACTACGATCATAAAACTGCGTGCGAGCTGGAGAACCGTGTCTCTAGCTTGCACAGCACTATCTCCGTAATTATTTAAAGTACGGGTATGTATTATACTTCAAAATTCTCGGCCGAATTGCAGCATTAGGCTCCAAATTTATCAAAACTTTAGCTCAAAAGTTTTTGAGGTACGAACCGATAAATATGTGTAAACTGGTGATACCTAACAAGGGTTAACACATGATGAATTACTGTAACTATATAAATTATAGTTTTGTTTTAAAGATCAGATAATACGTTATAATTGGAGCACACACGAGGCATACTATCAAATCTCTGGTGCTCTTAGTTACAAAATTACAAGTCAAAAACTGTTTTCCCGCCAAAAAGTTCAAAATAATGACTCAGAAGTGGCTAAGCGCGCCGTTGCTATTCCGTGCGATACACTATTGCAATGGAGTTTGAGTCATTTTAATTTGCGCTATTGATCGTTTTAATTTGGTTCTGAGTATTTTTTTGACTAACCATCTCTTTGAGGTTTTTAAATGCCTTATATGTCATATTGCTGTCACTCACTTTACAAGAGGGGAAGTCAATTCAAAACTTCCTACTCCTACAAATTTCTTCTGATTAAATTCGTTGCGAGTTCAAAGGCAGTATAGGCACAGGCATAGTTTCACACCCTGGACAGCAATGAACTTCACTATTGATTGCCTTTTTGGTGGTTGTCGCTGTTAATTCTGGCTACACAGTGGTGGGCCTATCCCGTTACTATCTAGTAGATTATCATCTAATCATTATATTTTCGAATCCTTCGTGCAAAACAGATGCCGTAATTTTGTTTATAAATTATAATAAGAATCCTGTGTATTAATCCATGCCCTATCTATCTGTAAGTACATCAAAGTTTCATCAAATCCGTTAAGCCATTTCAGCAGGAAAGAGAACAAACATACACACATACAAACTTATATAACGAAGCATAGCCATACAAAAATTCCTTTGACCTTGTTTTTCTTTTAAATTAACCAGTTATACCAAACGGCTCCTAGTCTAAAATGCTCAGAATGGAAATTAAAACGATCAATGACGCAAATTAAGTTCAAACTCGATTGCAATAGTGTAATGCACGGAATAGCAACAGCGCGCTTAGCCGCTTCCGAGTCATTATTTTGATTTTTTTGGGGGGAAAACAGTTTTTGGCTTATAATTTTGTAGCTAAGAGGCCCAGAGATTTAAAATTATGCTTCGAGTGTACTCCAATTATAACGAACCTAACTTAAATAGTTGCAGTAATTCACCATGTGTTAGCCCGTGTTAGTTAGTCTGTGTCACCAGCTGATACATACTTATCGGTTAGTAAAAGTTTTCATAATGATTTGATGATAGTTAGTTTAAGTTTTGATAAATTTAGAGCCTAATGCAGCCATTCGGGCGAGAATTTTGAGGAATAATACATAATCGTTACTTAAATAATTGCGGAGATACAGTTAAGCAAGCCAGAGACACGGTATTCCAGCTCGCACGCAGTTTTATGATCGTAGTTTCAACGGTATTTGAATATGAGATAGTTAGTTTTTTTTTGACTATACTATACTATTCCACGTGCAGCGGGCAGGTAAAAAATGTTGACATTTCCGATTTTAGTAATAACTGATTATGTTATACCTTTATAATATGTCCTCTATCCAGATATACAATATTTTTGCGGTACAGTATATAGTTCATGAGTTAAAGGGCATTAAAATTTTGAATAACTAACAAATATGCGCTACTTCAAGCCTAAGTAACAAGTGTTAAAAAGTTATAATCTAATAAACAAAATAGTGAAATGTGTACTTGAATTATGAAACTTCCTAATTGTATCTTTAGAATTTTTTAATTTATCTTTTAATTATGCTATTTTATTTTTGAAACTTGATTTTTCATAGTATGACCAGTTAAATAGTACTTTATTTAATCGAACATTTCTGTAAACTGTCGCTAGCGGGCGACAGACGCGACCACGCGTCTAGCTCCTAAACGACTTCTGGGCCCATTATAAAACTTAGCAAGGATTATTTGTACACTAATACATATGTTGAGAAAAAAAATGAAAGAAATAAAACTGGTCATACTTTGAAAAAAAAAACATGTTTGAAAAATATACAAATAAAAAAAAAAAGAGGGAAAATTAAAAATTTTCAAAAATATAGTTAGGAATCTGCATAAGTCAAATATATATTTTACTAGTTTGTTTATATGATTGTAGCTTTTTAACACTTGATACTTAGGTTTTAAGTAGCGCACACTTGTTAGTTATTCAAAATGTCAATGCTCTTTCACTCGTGAACTACATATTGTAATGCAAGAATATTATATATCTGGGTTGAGGACATATATAGGTATAATTTAATTAGATATTACTAAAATCGGAAACATCAACATTTTTTACCTGTCCGCTTCATGTAGAATGCTCCTATAGTCTAAAACCCTAACCTCACTGGTTTGCCTCAACGGCATGTGCCAGCTGGAGACACTTTTCTCCAGATAACACACAAATAACAACTAATAGTAACGAATTAGTGGTTGCTGCTAAAATTATAACTGAAACGTTTGATTACTCCTCATATGCTTTTAATATGGCATGCTTAGAATTTCTCCCGTGTCGATGAGGAAGCTGTAGACACACACACCAAATTATAGGAAAACAGCTGTACTTAAAAAAATTAAAGAACTACAAAGCTCAAAAATCCAGAAGTCGCACAGGTTAACACAATCACCGAATACAATGCGTTTCTGAACGTTGGTGTGGCCGAGGTACTTACTTGTCTCGTTCGTACTCGTCCTTGTCTATGTTAACAGGTCGCATGCGGCCGTAGGTGTCCTCGATACGCTGCGCGAGGCGATTCATCACGATGCTGGTGCCCTCGCGGAACTTCGGCTGCGAACGGTACGGCTTCAACAGTTCCGCAGCGGTGACGAAGTGCCGACTCTATAAACAGACATTCATTTCGATTGATATTATTAAAAGAAAGGAAGCTTATTATTTTTAAGCCCAACAAATTAAAATTAGTTGGAGCTGAATATTTAATATTATAAATTAGTCAAAACGAAATCTGGCGGATCGGACGGCCTACCTGCATTGTTCATTGTAAAATGTGCCACGAGTCTTGCGACACCACTCTGTATACTGTACAAAATATGTACATCCGAGGGAACCATGCCAGGCATTTGGAAATCTGCTCTGGTTACTCCCGTTCATAAAAAGACGATAAGTCAGATGTACGCAATAATCGAATCGAAGTTATGTCTCTTTGCCAAGGTATTTGAAAGGTTAGTATATACTCAAGTTTATGCTGCTCTGAAACATCTGTTTTCCGAAGAGCAACACGGTTTCCTTGCCAATCATTTGACGGTTTCTAACTTAGTCTTGGCTAATAATTATATCACTGTCGGTATGGACGGAGTAGGTCAGGTGTACGTTGTCTATACCGACTACAGCAAATGCTTCGATAGAATAAATCATAACTTACTACTAAAAAAATTTGCTGCGGCTAGTATTCATTGGGATCTGTTCTGATGGTTCTGTTCCTACGTTGACAGCCGTAGTCAAGCTGTTGTAATGAATGGATCTATGTCGAGCTAGACATCCATACCATCTGGTGTGCCGCAGGGTTCTTTGCTAGCCCCGCTACTTTTCAGCATATTTATCAATGACATCAGCGAATTAAAAATTCTAAAATTTTATTATTTGCATATGACATGAAAATCCTCAAAAACGATTTCTAACCGTACAGACATTGACGCACTGCAGGAGGATTTGTCCAGATTTGAGATCTACTGTCATACCAATAGACTAGACCTAAATGTCTCTTTGATCATACACGAGGAGGCACTCAATCATTGAGAAAGGCTACGTACTTAAAAATATGCCTATAACTAAGGTCGCCGAAATCAAGGACCTGGGTATTGTACATGACAGTAGGCTTATAGCATAGTTAAAACATCCTCACGAACCCTTGGCTTTATTACGAGGACTTCTGCTGTATTTCGTAATATAAAATCGGTAAAAATATTATATTGTGCATTTGTACGTAGTCATCTCGAGTATGCCAACCAGATCTGGAACGCCCAATATGAAGTAAATGTGTTTTATGCATTGAAAAGATACAAGAGGAATTTTTGCGTTACCTTGATTTTAAAATTAACAAAAAATCTGTAGATTATGAACACCGCTGTAAGAGATGCCATTTATTACCACTTTATGTACGCCGCAAAGTTAACGACATCTGCTTTCTTATGAAGATTGCAAATGGATCAGTCGACAACCCTGAGTTATTGTCTATGGTTGGCATACGCCACAGCGACCTACATTTACGACAGCGTGTAAAGCTGCACGCACCCACGGGTCATAAAACTATAGACGTAATGTGAACTGAACTGTTCTTCATTTCCATACACAATGGTGGAGACTTGCAATTAGCTTAGATTTATTTATAATTACCATTCATATGAAACAATAATGCTGTAAGACTTCCAAATAATAATATATAAATAAATAAAAATAATATTGTTTCTTGCTTCCTTTCTTTGGTACACTTGGCTCACTGAATAGTATTCATATTAATTTATTTTCGTACCAAAATGACATAAAATAAGTATATTATTATTTTGATGAGGAACTCGAAATACAGTCATTGTTAAACCAATCATTAACTATAAAGCATTATGTAATGGTATTTTATTAAAGCAATCGAAAAGTAGACTTTTATACACATGCTTGCTTAGTATCTTATAGCATGATTTGCTTCACATTATTGTATTTTTAGTTTATAGTTTCTACCAATAGATGGCGTCATGCATTTTATAATTTGTACTCAAGCACGCAGTAGAATGATATTTTTTATATGCAAAACCTCTGTAGTTTTAATGTGTGGTTCAGATCTTCGGATCGTTCCGAATAAATCGCTCTATGGAACAGTTGTGCTTTTTAATACCCACATCCAAGTACACGGAGTGCACCAGACCACCTAGGTTGAACAGTCATTTTGTTTAGATCAATATACCGAATACGAGATACACACAGTGACAAGTCATGTTAGACAATTGCAGCACACTTTTTAGTCTTATTGCGCGCGGCATAAGCACGGCACAAGGGTCATACAGAGCTTGAGGTGTCGCTGTGTGTACCTACATGCATTGTGTTCGGTATACAAAGAAGCATGTGTACATACACGACGTCTATCTCCACTCGGCGGCACAGTGGTTAGTAACGCTACTTTGACACTAATGCTCGTGAGTTCGATTCCACATGACAGACATTTGTACTCATGAATATGTTTATCTTGGTCTAGGTGGTTTAAGAGTTAGTTCGCATCAAAGCAGCCCGTCTGGAGAAGTACTTCCACCTCACAGAATACACAGCCAAATAATAACTCCCTGGAGAGTTGTTGTATATAATCCAGTATATAAGTGAGGTCAAAAATTTGCTCTAATAAGGCTACGATAGCAACTTTACATCAGGTGAGCCATATGCTTGTATGGTTGCCGAAGTGCTATGGTCATAAATTATCGCATGTTACTCACTCAGATTGCATGTAACAAATTCACAAATATGCAGTATGCATGTGAATATGTAACATGCGCTCCGAGAAGCATGTGACAATGTAACATGCTACTCAATTTTGCTACATAATTTCTTGTTTTACTTACGAGATACAAATATTTGTGCCAAAAGCATGTGAGGTGATTAATGATGGTCCTCGGGTGGCCTTGCTTGGTGCACAGCACGCAGATGTAGGACGGCTCGTAGTGCGCCTCCTCCGGCGGGTGCTCGATCAAGTACTCCACGCCTACAAGCGGGGCCCTGAAGCATTATACATGTTTAAACTCTACCTCAAAAACAATAACATCCTTTGCTGGTGAAGTCAGGCAATTGTTCAAAATGTTTGTAACTTGTGACCACTAAAAGCAGTTTTTATTTTTGAAATGTCTTATCGTATCAGTGTTTTATGAAAATCGCTAAGACTAAAAGTATATGTGTCTACTTTGTATGATGAGCCCGGTGGCAACGTAGTTACTTCAACATCAAGGCAACAACATCGTGGGTTCAATTCCCATACAAGACAAACATTTGAGTGCATGAACATGTCTGTTTGTCTTGGTCTGGGTTTTTTCAAGAGAGGTAAGACGCACAAAGCAGTGCGCCTGGAGAAGTACCTCCCCACGATTCCCTGGAGAATTATTATGTTCCTGCGTGTGAGTGAGGTTACCGGTAAGTTCCTAAGGATATGCTGTGTTAAAAGCACATTATTGCAAGCGTTCATACAAGCGATCTCTTCCTTCAGTCAACCTTTGCCTTTAACCCTTCGAAACCCGTGTGGTCATATATGACCGCGAAATGTATTGGAAAAGGTATATAACGGGTTCTGAAGGCTAGAGCCTGAAAGGAACTGTTAAGTGTTCACAATAATGTGTAAAAATCACTCACAATCACTAACAATCATATGGAGAACCGTTGAGTTGTATAGATTATTTCCTTCATGACAAACGCACACGAGTTAGGACATGCCCAGATACATTGTCCATATGTTTGAAATTTCGTACCGGCCACTGGCACTTCCTCGTAGACAAGTACTGAAGATGCAACACTCACTTGACGGCATCAATCGCGTCCTGGATATGGCACCGCACGTTCCTGTAATTGTCGTACTTGCTGTCCAGGTCCGATGGGCTCTTGTTGTGTAGATCCACCTCCTCTGCCATTTTCTGCAGTACTATATTAGTAGCTGGAAATTTTTTTATATCTTTAATAACTGATATTAATACATTTCCCTTTTATTATTTACGATCATTTTTAGAGCCAAAGGCAACTTGACTGTATTCTGCAAGGTGAAAGTACTCTTTATACAACGTTTTTTGTACAAGCACCACTCGCTGGAACACAACAACCACCCAAGGAGTTGATATTTGGCCGCAGTTTTCTGCGAGGTTGAAATATCTCCCTAGACGGGCTGCTTATAAAATATGGCTGTTCCCTACCCCGTTCTAAAGCCCAAGTTCATTCGCTAATAAGCAGGGTGCACCACGGTGCTGGTGAGAATAGGGTTAGCTCTTAGAGCCACCATCTTTAAATGGAGCTTAAACGACATAAATGTTGGGTCAATCGAAATTTCGACAGGGGATCTAAATAGCCAGTATGCTACCAATTTAAACCTGACGTGAATTTCAATAGTAGCTGGGAAAGATAAGACTAAAGAAAAAATAGAGTTATGTGGGTTAATGACACCTACCTCCTGACTGCTTGTTTTCTCCTTTCTCACTAAGGATGTATGGATGTTGTTCAAATATGCTTAGCGGCCACTGCGAAACCTGCGCTAGCTTATTTTTATGTTTTTTCCCAGATATATGAGTCTGAAACAGTAATAGATAATTATAATGTTAAATACAGACTAAATGTGATCGTCGAAGGGCAAGCTGATTAGGAGTTCATATCTGGCAAGTATACACTGATAGGTAGCAAAAGGGAAAATTATATCCCGAATTGTGCAGACGCCAGGTACGTTATATCCCAAATAGATACATGACGTACAAGCATTCATAGCATATTCACAGTGTTTACATTACATGTGGGCATGTGTGCTTGTGACCATACTGCAATGAAATGACTGCTCTGTATGGTAAGCACGAACATATCAGAAACTCGTATCATAATCGAATCGAGTCCTCGATAGTATCAGCATCACGCTAGTACGTAACACGAACCACCTTCGTCGTCCTATCGTATCCTCGATAGGATTTCGATTTTATGTAAACCGGGGAATGAGCAAATTGAGTGTATTGAGTGAACGATTCGTTCTAAATTTAGATGAAGTTGTTCTTGTAATTATTATCTTATGTATTCTATGAAATATTTGAGTGAATGATATACAAAAACTTTGAAAAATGAATAATGTTTTTGTATATCGTTTTAATTTGTACATTATATTAATTACGTTTTAATTTAAAAAACATAGCTGGATTATTTTTATTTCTGAACGGCTTCTTGACATTCTGTCTCGGAGACTCGGACAGAGAAGAACTGTAGCAAGCTTTCATTTATTTATATGACATATAAATAATTAAAGGTCGTAAGGTATGCATGAAATAGTCTCAAGTGTTTTCAAGAATTTCTAGTGTTCGTCCTAAGTATAATATATAAAAAGTCATCAATCGCTTTCGTTCACGCACATACCTTATCAGCATTTGTTTTTGTTTGTTTTGTGACAGTGTGAACTCAGATTTTGTTTTAATTTATTTTGTTTTATTGGGTCAAAGGCTGGAGCTCCTTTAAAAACAACACGAAACACAGTAGGCAAATTTAAATAGGGCTCCTAGTGGCACAGGTGGAGGGCTGTTGTTCGTTTTCTTTGTTAGCCCTGCGACTTATTTCTGTGTAATATAACAATAAATAAAAATAACGGAAGGTACTTTAGTACAAATACAATTTTTTTAACGATGTATTAGTAGGATGCAATATATACTATTTATATATGATACATAAATTTATTATTTATAAATTTTTATTTTATTCTACTAATACATCATTGAAAAATAAAATAGATTTATTTTCTATATTATTATTACAGGTTTCTCTTTGTTCATGTTTCGGGTGTTCAAAAAGTCTTGTAGGAAGATAATAAAATAACACAATAAACTACGTTAAACTCTAGGTAACTCGAACATTTTTATGTAAAATACTGGCCTACTATTCTTTCCAAGCGAAATACTACCAAAAAAAAACACGGAAAATAATGGTCAAATACAATTTTTCTACCATAACGCAAGTTGTTTCACCAACAATATTTACGTGAATAAATATTCGTCAGTTTCGATAGCCGCCAGCCTTCGTGAATCTCGATACTCTACGTCAAAACAAAGTTCGTGCTCCCAAATTTAATACAAATACGTGCACGTTACGATACGAATTCGATACAAAGCACTTGTGCTTCAAAATTTTGTTACTTTTACGTCTGATAGAGGCGCTGCCTAATTCTCATACAAATTGTATACGATGACGATACGAATACTTTTTCGCAAAATATTCGTGCTTGCCCTACAGATCTCAAGTGATAGTACAATAATGACACAGTGCCTGGCGCAATGTTACCAATTATTAGTGTAAAGCGAAACAGTGTGCACAAGCATCGTGTTTGGCAATAGTGAAATGATGCAAGTTAACAAATTTTAATTATTAGCTTATCTCTTTTATTTTGTTAAAAATGAACATAATCCGTGCAAAAACTATTTTAATATGTGAAACGTACGCTGCTTTAAATTAGATCAGGGAGATTCGCACCTCAGTACAAGAATAAGGGCAGGTTAAATTTCGGGTCTTTTGGGCTATTTATGCCAAACGAGTTGCCTGCAGATGCTTGAAAAATAAAAATACCCACACTTGATCGTAAAGCGTTACCGTAGCATATGAACGCTTCCAGTACATTAAGTATCACTCGCTGCGGTTGCGGCTGCGGCTCTAGAGGTAGAGGAACTTCCCCAGAGGGCCTTGATCCCCCTACCTCAAAAACACCCAGAACAAGAAAAACAGACATGTTCATGAACACAAAATGTTTGTTATGTGTGGGAATCAAACCCACGAGCGTTGGTGTCAAAGTAGCGTTGCTAACGACTGCGCCACTGAGCTCGTCAAGAGCCTTCTGGTGGTATTATGTTGTTGTATGAACACAACAAAACACTAGACAGTCTAATTATAAATTGACTTTCCAGTCGGGCAGCTCGGATCAAGCTATAAATATTGTGATATTCTCTATCTCTGCATGTGATATACGAGTGTATTACCTGCAGAATACTCTCGCCGCTGCAGACCGCCGCGCAAGGATAGCATACATAAATCCATTTGCCGGAGATGTCTCTGCCGCGCCGCTCCACCATACAGCGGATACTCCCATCTTCACACTTGATCTTCAAACTGCTCAAATGCTCTTGAAACTCTCGCTCGGCCTGCAAGCATTCACCTCATTAGAAACGTAATAGAACGAATTATCGTTTCGAAGTCGTATATGTAACTCGAGTAAATTAATATGTGCACATATACAACGTCTGAAATATGTGGGATAATTGAAGACAAATAAAACAGATTATGGTATCGTTCTCATTTTATTTATTGATAAAAATATTTTTAAATATGTTGTTTATTTATCATACTCACCGGGCGTCACCAATATGACATAGGACTAACAATCACACAAAAATCCACTTGTGTGATTGAAAATGATATATGAAGCACGTTAAAAAGTATTTTTAAATAACTTGTGCAGATAAGCCGTATTTATTTATATAGTTTAAAGATGAAGATATTACTATAATGTTCCGCATTCATATATCATCATTCACACCGCAAGGTTTTTATCATTCAACTGTTTTTTTAGATGGGACCTAAAAATTATCGAGTGTTTTGTTTTAAACAATTTTATATAATGCTGATGTAAATGTTACCTTGCTGTTAAACTAACTTAAACGTCTGGTGCCTATATATACCTGGTGCATCATCACTCTGTCAGTCAGTGGAATAAATACCAATCAAACAGTGAGTGTTAAATATGTAGGATAAATATAAAATAATTTAGGGTTTTGGGCATTTAAGTCTCAAAATTTGAACTAACACCCAGGAAGTTTTAGAACGGTGGAGTGTATATTTAAGATAATACTCGTATTTTGACGAGCTCAGTGGCGCAGCGGTGTAAACGCGCTGTTACGCTACTTTGACAACAACGCTCGTGGGTTGAATTCCCACACAGTACAAACATTTGTGTGCATGAACATGTCTATTTGTCTAGGTGTTTTTAAGAGAGGTAGGACGCATCAAAGCAGCCCGTCTGGGGAAGTACCTTCACTTCACAGAAAGACCGCAGCCAAATAACAACTGCCTAGAGGGTTGTTGCGTTCCTGCGTGTAAGTGAGGTCTCCAGTAAGCCCCTATGGAGTTGCTGTGTTAGCAGCAGAGGTTACGCTACCATGAAGACATTACCATGAAAGAGATTGAATGGTCGATATTAAGATTTACTGGTAAAACCTAAGATTTACCGTAGCTCGGGCTTTTACAGTAAGTAACATATACAGTAAATACACAATAATTGGTCAACGAAAATTAGGTATCTTCAAGTGCGCAAAATCCAGGCCTCCTATACACCTACAGTTTACGAAACATCCAACAAGAGTGTTGAATAATTTGCTGCTAGCGAAATTCCGGGAAACCAATTTGCAGATACGTAAATTATTTTATTTACACCAGCTAAAAGACACTGCTTGTTTCGGCAGAAAAGTATCGCGAAAAATAATTTTAATCCGTCATTTTAATACATCCGAAGAACTATTTATTTTAAAACAATCAAGAAATTTTTAATAAAGAGAAAAACTTTTTAGAAAATATATGAGTGTATAATGCACAGCTTGGTATTCCAAAGCACTGTTTGAAACATGCGCGGGTTGAAGGTGCATTGATAGTTTTCTCAAAAAACATGAAATATCTTAATACATACAAAAGGAAGATTATCTTTATATTATCTAATAATCTTCTGAAGAAATAGGAAGGATAACATAATGAAACACTTGGTAAAATACATATAAAATAATTGAATAGCTTTAATAACGGTGAAAACTAAAGTCAATGAAGTTGTAAAGTCATAATTTCACCAAAATCATCCATCTAGGTTTGTTACTTACTAGTCATATGACAAAGGATTTGAATAATAATTAATAACACATGAAAACTCTTTGTTAAAAATATCTACTTACTCTTAAATGAGGTACTTTTATTGAAGTCTAATAACTATTAATCACATGATGAAACATTGGGAGAACAACACAGGTAAAGTCCTTTGCAAAAATAACCATACATTAAACTAATGTATTTTGGGTATCTGCAGTTTTTTAGTCAGAGGAGGAATACTTTGCTAACATATCCATAAAATGAATGTGTTATAAAAAATTTGATTACATAGATGGATTAGAACAGAGAAAATATTTGCAAAAAAATGATGATACTATTCACGTTGTATACTTACTGTATAATTACTAGTTAGGCTATGAAGAAATAGGAGAAATAATAAAATAAATAAGATTAAGTTAAAAATAAAATTTATAATTTATTAAGTATATGTAAATTTCCAAAAATAGTATAGGTAGGTGTGACGAGTGTTTTTCTCGCCATATGAAGAATCATCCGAGAATGGTTCTGAACTGAAGACTTGGCTGTATGGGCTAGAACGCTTTGCCTTTCCCCTCTGGCATAAAAAGAACCAGATTAAAAAAAAAACAAATCTGACATCGGGACTTGCGTCCTGACGTTTGTCGCGTCGAAATGGCGATTAACGTCGAAATGGCGATTAAAAGCAATTTCGTTTAATTTGTGGCTTTAAAGGTCTGAAAAGACCTAATTTCTTTTGAAAACGGCTGCCTAGCCGATGGATTTTGTAATTGTGATGTAAATTGCATAATGTCCAAAAATATGCTAAAGACAGCATTTTCTTCCACCTTAAAATTTTTCTTTGGATTTCAAATCCGCTCGGCAATGGCAAGCCGGTGAATAGGCTATTTGACACTATTAAAAATATGCTACGAAATGTGGTGATTCTATTAGGTAATAGCATAAAAAAACATATTTATCTCTGTTTTATCCAAAAATATTTATAGATTTTTCAAAATAAACAAAATTAATTCAAATTATTTTTGAAATTAATTCAGCGACATGAACGTTCTGTGATTGGCTACGCCTCGCGTGACGTCACACGCTAGTAAACATTGTTTATTGTTATACGCTGTATGTGATTCTATCATTTTTGTCGTATTTTCTTCGTTTCTTGTGCTATTTTTACAAAAAATTTTGAAGATTCCGCAAGACATTAATGTCTAGTAATAAAAATAAAAGTGTTTGCTATCAAAATGGACGAGAATTTTGTACGAGCCGACAATAGAAATCTACCTACGATAGACGCAATTATGGTTGCACTTTTCTTCAAAAATAATACTGATTATTATGCTGCAGAGCTGAAAAATATAAAAACTGCTGTGTAAGTATCTACTTATTTATTTATAATGATATTTTTTATATAAATTTGCGTCGCGGTTCCACAAAATATTTAGGTTATGTCTATGTACTATATTTATTTCGTTTTACAAAAATCAATTTTTACTTATTTCCTATTACTATTCGAATCAAATATTACTGGCATACTTACATCAAAGTGATCTTCACACATGAAAACATTTGTATGAGATAAAATGTGGAGTTTTTATAGAAGTATTTGTACATTGTGGCACAATACACCATTTATACACCATTTTTTTTAGTAAATTGATAAGAAAAATATTAGAAACACGCTGAATGTACACTTCGGTACACTCGTTTACTTGTCTGTGACGTCACGCAGATCATATGCACCCGCCATTAAAAAAACAGCGTTTTTAGCGCGAATATTGTAGTTTAAATTTCAACACAATATTTTACGTAAAATACTGCAAATTTCGCAGAAATATGCATGTGGTGTATTCATCATATACCAACGAATAATTGAAAACAATTTTTCAAAATCAGTCAAATAGCCTATTGAGGTTATGTGCGTCGTGGTTGGAGCATCGTACAGCGACTTTTTCAGTATCGTACATTCTCTTATTTTTATCACTTTTGATACAGTAGTCCACTGTAGTTTTTATTAAACTTTTATTGGAGTCGAACTTGACCTCATAGTAACTTGAAACCTTAGTAACTTGATTGAACTTTACATTTTCTCTTAGAAATGATTATTATCTAAATTCGTCACCTTACCTAAGAAATAATTTGCTTATAGATGAATATAGGGGTGCAGTAAGTTTCAGTATAAGCCATTGTACTCAACTAACCACACTAACTTAGTTTTATAACCTTGTTTTTGGCTGAATTTAATTTAACTGTAATTTGCTACGCCTGACCCTGATTTCAAATGGTTTTCTTACTACTCTCCGTGAGATTAAATATCCAGGCATCACTGGACTATTCGGAGCAATATTATGGAAAAAGTATGGTTGGCGCACAATATAAACTTTGCTTTTTAAACCCTATCTTTCTTTAGCGTCATGCACTTTCATTTGTTGAGTTCGCCTAGAAAAGGACCTCAACCATTATAATAATTTGAAGAAAAAAACGACTTTTAATCAGTTTCAACACAGACTGGTTAAGCCGATGAAAAGAATTTTGCACCGGGCGCATTGCCATCCCTAATGCTGAAGCAGCAACTAGGATCCTCATGAGCTTCCACACGCACGGAAACACATCAATCCCCTAAGATGTAGTTATGTGGCTATATTCTTCAGTAATGTGAATGTGAGTTCCTAATTGGCTTGCTTCTTATTAAGTATAGTAGTGTCCTACCTCTCTTTACAATAGATCTCTAACTACACAGACTAGAGCCTGTTTGCTGAAATATCAAGTTTGCAGGCAGACTGTTTCAGCTGAAATCAATTGCTTAGCAGTCTAATAAACTAAATGATATTAAAATTTTTGGTCAATACACAGCCGTAAATACATATAATATTAAATAATTACAAGTAGTCAAGTACAAGTCTTCACTTAGTCTAGAATTCTCTACTGTACATACATCTTTTTTTGAAAAACCTCTATTAAAAAAAAATTATATGACCGAGAGCGCTCCAAATGGGTTACCATGACATCCAAAAAACTGGCAAAATTTTTCCTAATTCTTAAAGTCCTAATTTCAATCACAAAAAAGTCACCAAATTATTTTTATATTTTTTCTATGTCGATTATAGCTGCCCACTCTAACACCTACTCCCTAAGTACATTACTAAGGCGACTCTCTGACCGAGTTATGAAATAAAACTTACAAAAAAAGTGCAATCTACTAACTTCACTGAAGAGCATGTGTAAGTAGTTTTTTATGTGCAGAAAGAATGAACTTTTTGTCTGATTGATGATGATACGCAGTGAGTCAAAGAAATTTTGGCCAAGTTTTCATTACAGAGGTTTTAAGACAATTCATGTAATATAGGTAATTTAAGATAAACCTAGTTTGTAGATAAATGTTTGTATGACAGATGGGAAATTTAAATGTGAACAGGGCTAGTAAATAAACAAATACCTACTTTAAAAGAAAATGTATGTGTTTTTTTGTTCTATTGAATTTCTTTTCACTATAAGATAATAGAACTGTATAACAAATATTTATTTTAAAAATGATATTCAAGAATGTAATAAATAAAGGATATTTACCTTAGTACAATTGGGATCATCCGGTTTCTTCGGGACTTGAACTACGGAGTCCTCATAGCCTTCTGTCCCCGGAGGGCAGTCTGGGAGATCCATCTTGAAGCACTACACTTGTTAGTTTATGACCAGCAATGGTCATAAACCTTGTCACTAATCACACTATCTTCTGTGTCTTGGCTCTTCGTGATGAACTACGAACCACTGGAATATAAACCGAAATGGTCAATGTTGTGTCCTCAATATCATTGTGTCGTTGATCATATATTAGATTACGAACCAAACAGATACTTACATGTTCCCTGTGCTGGTATACTTACATTTACTTTACTGATGCTGGATATATATAATTTTATCACAAATTTATACAGGAGAATGTTAAAATTTGTGATAAGAATAAATTTTATACACTGATATAGTAAAAATATCTTTCAATAAACTATTTATTGAAGAGCAAGAAGAATGACGCTTTATTACATTTCCTAAAGTTTTCATGTAAATAAAAACAACACATGTTTAAACTCAGTCTCTATGGCGTACTCCTATCAAATAGTGACTTAGTTATGTTGGATTGTAATATGGATACATATGAATGAAGCCCTCAGCATTTGTGCACTCACTTGTACTCAACATGTATTGGTTATTTACTTTTAAGCTTCTTATCATTATATCTCGAAAATAAGCGAGAAAAAATTATGAGTACTAATAGGGAATATGCATGAAAAATTTTTAGGTCAGATTTTAAGAGAAGAGGAGATAGGAAGATATATTTACACAAGTAAATTTTTTCTACGATAATTAGCTCGCGAGATAATGCTGTTTGAAAGTGGTACTTCATAACGTGATTTGAAAACACTTCATAATAAGAGGCCGCGGTAGATGACGTCACAAACTATGAAACTGAAGAAATGTATGGATTTCATCTAAATATTAGCTGTATTTCCACAATTCAAGCATTCACATTGATGCTGTCATAGTAAAAGATGTTCAAAATACGACAATGATTCAAATTACGAAGTTTTTTTTCTTATATTGATTTTTTTACGATTTTTAACTATAACTTCATGCCAAATCCCTTACGGGGTAGGCAGAGAGAACCGAGCGCCACGCGACTCGATCCTTACATACCTCACTCGCTTCTTTAAAATTCATTGCTCTTTTCATGCACGCTCGCCGGTTTCTAGGGCTCCTGACATCACCTTCTGATAGAACACGGCCAATTTGATCATGGTAGGTAAGTCTTGGCCTTCCTCGGCTCCTACATCCTTCCACTTTTGCATTGTATATCTGCTTCGTCATTCTTTCATCCTGCATTCTTTCTACATGTCCGAACCAACGGAGCATGCCTCTTCTTATTTTTACACCGACCGTCTCTTTCAGACCAACTCTGCTTCTAACCTCATGCAAATACGATCTACAAGCGTTACACCACAAATTTTGCGCAACGCACGCATTTTAACCGCGTTTATCCTACTTTCATGCTCTCTCTGCCATAACCAGCTCTCGCTTCCATAAGTAAGCGTTGGGACTAGCACTGCATTGTGTACAGCCAGCTGTGCCTTCTGGCTCAGGTTTTTACTGCCAAGAAGTTTTCCCAATGCTCCATTCACACTATTCCCAGCACTCACTCGCCTTTACACATCTGCGGTGTACCTTCCATCCCTGCTGAAAGCGCATCCAAGATATACAAACTCATCCACTTGTTCCAACACTTCATCATCTACCGTAATCCTTACATTGATTCTGGTTTCTTCTCTTTCAAATACGATTTTTAACACCTAAACTAAATCATTAAAAAAATAAAATTTAACTACAAAAAAATGTTTTTTGTTTTACTAAATAAATAAATTTCATGCATATTCCCTATTAGTCATGTGGGATCTGTAGTCAGTTGAGATTTGTGCTCTTGTGAGTGACTATTGTTACCAGTAAATAAGTGCTGCATGATAGTGGCAATCTGAAACTGATAAACTACGTATTGCCAGTCTTCATAGGATACAGTACCTGCTTAAAATCAAGTAGACTATATATTTGTTTACCATCCAGTATAATATAAATAAAATCACTCACTTAATATTTAACAAATATTGCTAAAGGTTCTATCTACCGCCTCATCTAATAAACCGTAAAACAGCCACAGTAGGTTAAAACTTTATAACACCGTCATATGTGATCAGAAGATTAATATGGTGATGACATTTGTATTTTATTTATTAAATTAAGTTGATATAAGCACAATTTAAATACAGTGGGATACAAATTAGTTATTTAGGTAAATAATATACCCATTCTCTTATGTAAATTTATACACAAAGTAACTCAGCGACAAACTACTAATGCTTGAGTGAGCCTCTGGTGCTGTAAGTGTCCATAGGCTATGGTCACTACTTACCATCAGGCAAGCGGTATACATGTCTTAGCATGTCTTAGTGGTATTACAAAGACTTTACAGCATAATATATTTATATTTGCTTGTGCACCCTTTTTAATGAACTTGCCTCTGTGCATCAGCCTGAGATTGACTAATAAATGCTATTTGTACATATATGTTTATTAAATCTGCCTTAGTACATTTCCATGCACAAGTTTATATAAATAATTTTATAAATATAATAATAGGGTACTCTGGCAGCTCAAATTTTCAATTCTCATCATATTGTTTTCCTTACAATTATAATTAGATTAGTCCACTTATGGAGATACTATGCCCAGTTTAGTTGAAATGATCGTATGAACAAATTTCTATCCTAAAAGCTACATTATGTCACTAAGTCAACATTAGCCAACTTTAAGGGTCCTGTTCAAATTATTGATATATGACTAAACCTTTAAACGCTAAAATAACTAGCAGTTACCTAGCAATTCCAGTGGTAGTGTAGTGTATATTTTTCAGCACAATTAAGAAATCAATAGAGCACTAACAACAAATTTTAAAGTCTAACTGTAATATATATATTATAAATAAATATTACAGTGGTTGGCAAAACACAGTTGCAGTGGTGGAAAAAACATTAATAATGTTTTCTTCTTTATTAGGTGTAGATATTTTAAAAGCATTTTATATTCATCGTTATAATCATTCATAAAAATGCTTTGTAAAAGTTGCGGATCCTAATCCTTTAAAATTTTTATTGCACACATATTTTTTTATTATACACCGCGATTGAGAATTGAAATTATGAGTAACACAGTTATTTCCATTTACTGTTACAATATAGAAGCTTTTTACAGTAATATTTGACAACAGCAACAGAGATAGTGTTATTATTTGATTTGTTTTGATAAGAGGTAATGGTCTCAATAGACCAAGACATAGTTCTGGGATATTTATTGCTGTGTTGTTAAAAACCTTGATGGCAAAGCACAGACAATACTTCTTAGCAAGTGTTAATATTATTAGTAGGAAACAGTAAATGTTCTACATTAGAATGGCCAAATACTTGTTTGCCATCTACTGTAATATAAAAAAATAATTAGAATAAAAAAATGGGTGGTGGATAAATATAAGTCTGACTTTTAATTCGATTCAGTAAATGTATGGGAAAACGTATATAGCGGGTTCTGACCAGTTAACAGCACCAAATGTCAAACCACCAAATAATGTTCCCATATAAAAATGACTAGGGTGGATTTGTTCTATATTATTGTAATAATATATTTAAAGCAATGCATAAGCTATTTAATTGTAATTCTAAGTCCGAGAAAGTACATGAATTCCATCCTACATTTCTCTGGAGTTATTGTTTGATGTGTGTAATTGACTGCAAAAAATAAGGATGCTAAAAATACTATTACTAATCATAACATACACAAAAAGAGGAAGTATGTAGAATAATATTTAAAAAAAATGCACGTTAATAGTTAATTTAAGTGACCTGCAGAGGTTCACATTGACATGGAACATTTCTTATTCAAATAGAAAAGTTGTTATATGAAATCGGAATAGCTTATCAGTAAAGTTTTTTTCACAAGCATGGGCAAGGACTGTTATATTCATCAGGCATCGAAATGTTTTCGATGCAATTTACATATTTAAAAATACATGAAAATTACGACTTTGGATCGAAACAATTTCTTCTTCGTTTATATAATTAGACATGTTGACTCGAAATATTTTCGCAAGCTTGCCGGGTCGGGAAATTTTCCCGCTACACTTACGCAATTGCAAAAATAAAATAGTTTAAGGAACAAGATAGTGAGGACTATTATTTGTGGATTTTGAGTGTGTGAATTTTGTGTTAAATTTTAATTATGAAATGTCTAAATCTGACTAACTATGATTTACATATCATGGAAAAACAAGAAGTACTTCGAAACAAAAGTCTGTCTATTATTGTTAAGGAAACATGTCTTAGCGTTGAAGAGATCGAAATACTAAGATGTAATACCTGTGTTTGTGATATCTCAAATGCCTATGGAAACCTAGATTCACACACGTATGAGCTTACTTTCAGGATAGTATTTCATAACTGCTAGTGAACTTTTTGATACCAATATGTAAAAATAGTCATAATAACTTTTTAAATTCATTAATTTAATGGTGGTATTGAAACTTCAGGATTAGGGTCTGTCAATCCTTATCGAGCATTTTTCAGCAGAGTTCTTGAAGCTGAGGTAAGTAAAATTAAGAAAAATTTGAAACAATTACAAACTTTAGACTTATGCAGTATGAGCTAAGACCCTGTACTCTTAATCTCTAGAGTAAAAAGAACCAAAAAATAACTGGTGCTAATGGACATGTAAGGAGCCCCATCATGAGGTTTTGTTTTGATATTTTCCTATACCATTTCAAAAGATAGTAAACAACTGTCTGATGAACACTTGCAACATTAGGGGTGTACCTCTGTTGTAGCCGAAAGTAAAAACCGATTCACACTTTTTTTAAAGAACCTCATAAGCTGTACTTCCTAGGGAAAACATTGATAGGGTGTTCAAGCCACAATTTAAGAGTTCTCAGTAGACACCTTTGAGCAGAATTTGAAAATTAATTCCCCGGCGCCGGCGAGCAGTGCAATTATAAAACGACGCTATTGCCAGAAGATCGAACAACTCCTTGGAATACAACCCATTTTACAAATGGTACAACGCACTAAGGGAGGCAATATCGCTTCTTAATTTGGAAGGACTACCGTGTATGAACTTAGGATCATCAACAATTCTCACAACTGGTATGTTGTTACGATATACACATACCTTTCTCTTTCTTCACTCATATACATAGGTGAACAGTACACAATATATGTTGTATTTAAAAAACTATACTTGATTATATATAGCGTACATTGTATACTGTAATGTGTCCCATATTATTATATAGGAGGATAAAATTTGCTAACTCAACAATGTGATTGATAATATTACAGACAGTTTTATTGTAAGAATCGACAGTGAAGGGGATTCTAATGATTCAGATGAATAAAAATACTTAGATAGGTTGAATAATTTCTAATAAACCTCACTATAGAAAATTAAATATTACTAAATTGTAATCTCATTCATTAATTTGTCACTGTCACTACCTCTTTTTCGCTCAAAAGCACGCTACACAGCAAATGTCATTTTAGTGAATCAAATTAAAAGTGACTATAATGCCATGCCTTGTGTATGCTTAAAATACACATACAAGGCATGTAATCTTACCTCACATATAAATCATACATGCAGAGGTAAAGAGATATTATTTTTGCATGTGTTGCTAAATCCATCATACTACTGTTCATAAGAAAAGCTTTTTGTAATACCTAACATAATTAATCATAATGAAAATGAGAGGCCCTTAAAACATCTACACTTAATAAAGTACAACTTACTACTTATAAGTAAAAATTGATCTTTTTACAAGACAAATATATGAAGGCACTTTTTGATGCATTTAATACTACAAATACTTCCATTTCTTTCACTACATACATAGAACACTACAAAATACACATATAGAAATTGTATTCAATATGTGAATATATAGGCAATAACAAATAATACAAAGACAATGTCAATATCACATGTTCAAAGTTCACACTGACTTAGATATTTGAAGAAGAAAAAGTAATAGTCCACCGTTTCCCACAATAGATGAAATGGGCCATGTTTCTCTACCCAATAAAAAGACTAGCTGCAGTGACGGTGCTAGGCGTTGGCAACAATCGCTGACCACACCTCTATGGGACCAGATATCAAGGTAAATAAGGTATTTAATTTTTTTGTCATTATTTAATTAGCAATAATACTAATAAAATTAAATTAATATATAATTAAGCTCATTTAAAATTTTCTTTCTGACTGGAAAACTCGCCACCTCTCTACTCACTCGCCGCTATCTAGCGCCAGCACTGACTAGCTGTGTAGATCCCCAGAACCCATTCTATGTTTAGCATCTGGTGGTATATCAAAGGTCCTGATCCTAATATGTTGTGCATAATAATGTCCAAAAATACATTATAATGTTGCTTGTTTGCGAGTAGCCTGTTTCAATACTTATAATATTTTACATGAAAAAGATAAAGAAATAGAAGAATGCCACATGTAAATCGTTTGTTGTGTGAGTTCATTAACACATCCAGTACAGAAACTTGGGGCCCTCATAAATAACGCCTGCATGTATTCAATAGGAAAGTTTTAAATAGTGTGTTTACCTACTAAAGTTATTAGTAAATAGTTACTGATTTAGTTAATTATAAAAATTGTATTTAACTTATTAAAATTATACGAAGTACTGACGCTAACGATTGTGGTAAGAGTAGCTATGAGACGTTTCCACTCATTATTCCATCACATTATACGCATAGGAAAATTGCTTATATTTGTATGGTACATAATCCGATTAAAATATAATGAAAGGGCACACAATACAAAATATATACTTAAATGAAAAACAAATCTTTTTCACCAATTCTTGACAGGACAATAACCTATAAATCCTAATTATGACCGCAAGTACTTTTGTTTTTTAATAATTTTGTACGTATATTAATATCTAATTTATGTAAATTTATATGCACCATAAAATTTGGTACGATAGTAGTATAAAAAAGTAACAAACCTTCGATAAACAATGGAGGAACAGTAGACGCGATGACTAGTACTGGCTTGGCTTTTGACTTATCAATCAATATGCATGGCATGTAACACCATCGTTTGTTTTCTTTCGAAGAAATTGTGTTGAAAAGCACTCACACGACTAGGTATCCAATTGGATAAAAAGCGATTTGTCACAATAAAAGCGTAAATTGGAAAAATACTAAAAATGATACGATGGGGAGCCAATAATGTACAGCCAAATAAAGCACGGCCTGATAATGTACGGCCAGTAATGCACGGCCCGATTTTTGGATGCCATGGTCTTGAATTATTGGGTCGTGCAATACTGGCTGTACATTATTTGGCCGTACAATATCGGCGCAGCCTGATATTGTACGGCCAGTATTGCACGGCCAATAATGCACAACCCAATAATTCATGGTCAGGCTTCCAAAAATCGAGCCGTGTATTACTGGCCGTACAATATCAGGCCGTGCTGATAATGTACAGCCAATATTGCACAGCCCAATAATGTACGGCCAAATAATTGGCGACCAACAGCTGTCAATGTCAAGACGGTTCGTGCCTCGTTTAGACAGAACTGGTGGGCGAGTGCTCAAGCCAATAAGAGAGTATCGTTCATAAACGATTGAGGAGGGCATAATAAACTTTAGATCTGAGAGTGCTCGGTTCCGAAATAGCTCGATATTTGTGATAAGATCTGTAACTCAGCAGTAAGTTAAATATGGCTAAATACTTTTATCTAGTAGATGTGGTATAGAGGTGTAAATACTTAATAATAACATGATATAAACTATCAAAACGTTTCATTATAAGCATTACAAACGTCAAACTCAACGTAACAATGTAGATGTCAAGTGCATTTGTAACTGAAAATGCAAGAACAAACAGTGAAATGGAACGACATCGTATTTGTCAAGTCAACTGTCAAGTCAATGTCGCTCGTCCGCCATTTTGTTTCATTTGGTAGAATTATTGTTAAGCTGATTATTATAATGACACAAAACGTTTGGGCATTTATCATTTGTCAAATCTTTCAAACAAATAAAAATTTTGTAATAAGTACAGCAACAGAAATCTCGGTTGGTTAGGTTAGGTTAGAGTATGACAAACAACGCACGAGCCGAGCGAGCGAAGCGAGCGTGCCGCGGCAGCGGCCGGCGAAGTGCCAGAAGCGAATCGTTGCCATTTTGAAAAGTGTCATTATAAAAAGTAGACCAAACTTCATTACTGACCATTCATTTGCCTAAACCATCCTTGCCATCCCTCTAAACGAAGCACAAACAAAGCAAGTGAACCGACCAATAGGAGCACAGTTGCTCCAACCAATGAAAGATGGTTGCCTTTTATCTGGTCGTACAATACTGGCTGTACATTACGCCCTGTACAAATAATGTACGGCCAGTATTGCACGGCCAGGAAAGCACGGCCAATAATGCACAACCCAATAATTCGTGTACATGTAGATGGTTTCAATTATTTGGACGTGCATTACTGGCTGTACATTATTTGGTCGTACAATATCAGTACGGGCAGATATTGTACGGCCAGTATTGCACAGCCAATAATGCACACCCCAATAATTGAAAGCCAAAACCACGAATTATTGGCCGTGCATTCCTGGCTGTACATTATTTGGCTGTGCAATACTGGTCGTGCATTATCGAGACCCATACGATGGACCATTAAGATTGTTATGTTGCCTGACTGTGATGTGAGATCACTGTGAACAGAAAAGTTGGCAACATTGACGTTGCAACCCTAGTTTTAAGTGTGCAGTACACGTCACAGGGCTCGTTTGCGTATATTTGCCGTTTGCGACTAACGTTCACGGACGATCCCTCGAGTGTCGATTTTTCGTGCACAACACAAGTCAAAGGAAATTCAGTGCAAGCCGCAAACAGCGATCACACGTTGGCGGAGCGTTCAGTTTAGTTTACATCAACGCGACGGGCGGCGTAAACAGTAGCCTGTCAGTGCTGTGGCTATGTCAGACCCGATAGGATGGGGGTGGTGAATTCTCATGTGTACCTAGGGTTCCCAACCCTCCCGGATTGCCCGGGAGACTCCGGTAGTAATGGTTAATCTCCCGACCTCCCGGGTGAGAATAATTTCTCCGGTTTTTCTAACAATTATACGCATCCTCCGCTCGCACGTCACTACTCGACTCGCTCTCTTTGTGTGCTTTGCAATCACTCACACAACACCACGTGCCGCTGCCTAAAATGAGCTGATGATAAGTTGCTTAAATGCAGAAATTGAATTTAGAGAAATATTAAGAGACATGTGCCAACACGTTGGTTATCGTTACTTCCTGCCATAGACAGAATTCTATCGCTGTGGCCAGCTTTAATTGCTTATTTCAAAGAGCAAGGTAAAGAAAATTGTTCTACATTTATATGGAATACTTTTTGTGTCAGTGATGACGAAACTAATGCAATCTTCTTATGTATTCTTTATTTTATGCATAATATAATGCAAGTCTTTTAGAACGCCATTAAGTTACTGGAATCCGAGTAAGAGTAACAAGCACTGAAATTCATGACATAATGATTGATCTGAAAACTTTATGATAAATCTGCCATGGATTTATTAAAGCAGTTTGATGAACCGCAAAAAACAAATTTTACAACTGATGTCAATAACTTATTAACGCGTTGTTTGATATATTTAAAAAGTGGTATAACTTTGAAGATCCGGAATACCAAGCAATGAAAATTTTATCTCAAAAAGAACCAATCACATGGACAGGAATTACTAGACTCCAGGAATTGTTAAATATTGACTTAGATAGCGACAAACTTGTTTTTTCCATTTCTGACAAATATTCGATGCTGCTCGAAAGCAGAATAAATATAAATTTAAAAATGAATTGAGATCCCCCCCCCCCCCCCCCCCCAATCAACAACCATCAGTCAGGTTCAGGTTGGTCCTCTCAAGAGTTGGTAACCCTATGTGTACCCTTTCAGGCGGCCGAACAAGTTATGTCAGACTCTTACTGACTAAACACCGCCTAGGAAATGACTTCAGCCAGGAAGACTTTAAAGGCTTCATCGAAGGCGATAGTCCCAGGGGAAGCGGGACTACGTACGTACGTACGTACGTACAAGATAGGACCGATTAAAATATTGCGCTAGCCAGCTGTTATTAAATAAATTATTTGCTTTTTAAACTTTTTTCTTATTTTGTTTCGCGCCACAAATATTTATGTTATGTAATATTATAATTCATGATGTTGTTATCAGTACATATAATAAAACTGTAAAAAACTAACCGAAACAGTCAACATTATGGATACAGACGCCAAAACTTTCTAACGAGCTCAGTGACGCAGTGGTTAATAACGCTGATTTGATGAGATCAAAGCTCGTGGGTTCAACTCCCACACAAACATTTGTGAGCATGAATTGGAGTGTTTGCCATGGTCTGGATATTTTAAGAGAGGTAGGGCACATCAAAGTAGCACGTCTGGGAAAGTACCTCCACCTCACAGAAAACCGCAGCCAAATAACAACTCCCTGGAGTGTTGTTGTACACCTGGGTGTCAGTGAAGTCGTCAGTACCCTCCTAAGGAGTAGGAGTTGCTGTGTTAGTAGCAGAGGTGGTATCGCGCGATTGATGTTTAATGTATTAGAAACGATGATAAGCTACGGAACCACTTTACATCAGGTGGGGCGTATGCTTGTATGCCTCCTAACGTTGTATAAAAAAAACAGCAATTTTAAAAAATTTTGTTAGTCTGCTTGTCCGTATTTTGGTTTTTAATCACGTAAAAACTACTTGACCGATATAAGTCAAACTTTTTTTGTTGTGTTCTTTGTGCTATGAAATATGGCCTACTATCAAAGTATGAGAAATTAAAAATAATTAATACTTGTTGTTGTTGTTATAATCTCTTTATTGTACATATAATAACATTAAATACCTACATATTAACACACTATTATAAGATGGATCTGTACAAAGGCGGACTTATCTCTAATAAAGATCTCTTCCAGTCAACCTTCATATATTGATAAAAATATACATAAGAACCTTTAACGGGTAGATGTGTAATATTAGAATTTACCACATACCATACCTATTATGATGACGTAAAAGAAGTGGTAAGGTTTTACCTTAGACAATTAAACAAAAGGCTCGCCATACGCGTGATTCTGTTAGTAAATAATTCTGCCATTTTTGACGGGGGACGAGGTAACTACTACATAGAAACGAAAATAATGTGTTATGGAAATGTCAACCTTATTTCGAGGCACATACAGTTCAAAGTTATTTTCTTACTGCTGCCTGCCATCTGTTGTGGAATAGCTGAACTTCTTCGTAAATCGAAGCTGGTAGATTCAAAATTACGAAACGTCTTATATACTTTTTTTGTCTTTAGCTAAATGAACTCTATTATACAGCATAGAGGACTGTTTTGTTTTGCAGTTTGTACAATTTAAGTTAATTTGGGATAGGAGATATGCGACCAAAGTCGCGGAATATGATTCGATTGCATCAGTACTCTATTACTGAATCGATTTCTCATGTATTAATCATTATCACACCATTTTAATTTCTTTTATATGAAAGCAAATAAAATGATATTTGCATGTGAAAGGTAACTCAATATTTTTGCAAACTAGAAGTGTTCGACCTTTTTTTGCATGACATAACTGCACAGTATGGCATTTTTAGTATAACACTTTATGATGTTACCTGAGCGATAACGATTACAAGACTGTTAGAGAATCGATTACGCACGAAGTATTTATGCGCGCAATGGATCACAATATCTTGTACCATGACAGAGGGAAATGATCCTACGAGGCTGGTCCTTTAGTAACATGTCTCTAGGTTTTACCGAGTAACAAGTGGTGTGAGATTTTGTGATGCACTGTAGCAAAATAAGATTGAGAAATGATTCTGTACTAAACTACACATGATATAATTGATTATTTATTTCACGCGTTTTAATCCCGGTCATTTGATAGGCGTACGCGGAGATATTAATGAAACGCGTAGAGGCCCCTTCGAAAAGAATGATGTTATCTATTTGAGCCGCTGTAACCTGCTTCAGGGGATATTAATGGGATAATATACCCATGAACAGGTTACGGCAGGTATTGGAAATATGTCGAAAAAAGCGGGATATAAAAATAAGATCTGAAAGTTTTATTGGAACTGGGCTATTTTAGAAGAGGGACGGACGACTGCCATAACTATCATAATCTGATGTTACTTTTGGCAGGCGGGGGCTCGTCACTCACTAGATGGACCCCCGAAATGCCACAGATAGTCGGCCGGGGGCAACGCCAGTATGAGTGACTAAGGGGTGTCGAGAGGTATGCTGCGCTTTCTCTGAAGTTACTCGCGGCGTTATACCCTTTAGCACTTCCATCCCTGGAGCATATCACCTGATAAATAAATATGCTCTATCGACTCCTCTCTGGACGGCCAATGAAAGCAAGCCAGAGCTGAGAGTCCAGCGGGACTTCTTGACTTTCGACTCCGACCAACGAAGACACGCCGGAGACGAAGGCCCTGATCGATTCTCTGGAGCACTCGGGTACCCTTGGTGTCATTCATTACGCATCAACAGCTCGCCACAAACACAAGCTTCCCTGCATGCAGTGGCGGCTGGTGGGTTATCGAACTGGTGGTGCACTTTACTTGGTCACCAAGTATTAATATTAGAAATTGCAACAAATCAAAAATTTACATAAAAGATGTAAATAAATAAAAAAACTATTACTTAATATAAAGAAACAATAATTAACGCGTCACTGATACAGCGAAACTATACTGATAAGTAGAGGTCCATCATGGCCGCCGTCGAACTCAAATTTCAAATTTCGTCAAACATCGGGTGCTCTCGGTAACCTTCGATTCGCTCGTGCGGCGCACGAGAATCGCCTCATTTCTCGATACATTTCTATGAACTATCTTTTGTTTCACGCGTCAGGCACATTCGCTAGTAACTCATACAAGTTCTATTAGCAATCCTCGTGCGCTCGCCGAAGCGCACGAGAATTTTTCTTTACAGGGAAAATAAGTCTTAATAGTTTAGCAAAGCGCTTAAATTGTTTTGTCTTTTATTTGTTATAATTTTAAATTTTATTTGTTATATTATGTTTTTGTATGTTTCAAAAATAAATATTAATATGGTTATTTAAAGATGAAGTAATATTTTGTAATTTTTAAATGTTTTGAATTGGTGGTTCAGCGCACGAGCGCACTTAAGGTACAGCCGCCACTGCCTGCATGGTTTGATTATATTATTATTATGTTACTGTTCTATTGCATTCTGTAAACCTAATATTCCACACTTCCCCTCCCGCTACCTTGTGTGTCGGGTGTGCTTACTTCTCTGCATTTTATTTAGTTCTTTTTTAAATATTTTACTTCGTTGTTATTGTAGTGTGTGTGATATTTCGTTAAATTTGGTTTACTGTGATATATATCTATAAATTCCCGTTTGTAATATTTCATCGCAGTGATTAATAAATCAAGAAACTAGTAGGTAGTACCTACGTACGAACCGTCTCGTCGTCCACGGCTTTATAAAAAAAAGGTTTGCCCCGCTAAAAAGTAAGTAATTATTCGATATTTTGTTTTCAATATTATTGAAAAGCAAAATTTAAGATTAATTATTATTTAAATTTATTCTATCTTGTTGGTTACTTAGTTCGCTTTTATTATAAAATGCCGAGTAGTCCCGATGGTACAAAAAATAACACGCCAGTTTTTGGCCGTAGCAACTTGACACTACACTCGCCGCCCGCAACAACAAGTAATGTCAAAAAACCGCTAGGCGATATATCACCCAATAATTTGTCACCGAAAGAAAAACGACTACAGCGGTCGTCAAGCTTTGAAAATATGACCAATTTAAGTCGTTATAGCTCGCTTGAAGTTGTAGACTCGAACGTTGACAATATCGAGTTCGTCCGCGAATTATCACAATGTTTGGCAAAAATTAACGAAATTATTAACGGACTGACCTTTCGCATAGGTGTCGCTCATAGATCGGCAACAATGGATATGATTCAGCGGGTTACCTCTCTAGTGTCTATGATGGTCATAAAGTTAGCAACAACTGAAACGAAGCTTGCCGTAAACCTTTGAGTCGTACTCAGACAAATTGAAACTTCCTCTGCCCAAGCAAACTAAACACATTCAAACTCGCGAACCAATGCCTTTTATTGTGGCATATCCCGCAGAGACACGATCCGCGGAATTCAAAACGTCCGAAGGAGGCTCTTATGAAAGCCATCAAGCTATCCGATGATGGTTTTCAAATTGTAGGCGTTAAGAAAACTGCCAAATCGGTAGTTTGCCGTGTATCAAATGATGGTCAGTTACGCAAGCTGCAATCGGCAGAAGGGATTAAATCGGCTGGGCTTAAACTCGAAAAGCCCAAAGGACGCCGACTGCGTATTATTATAAAAGACATCGCGATAAAATGGACGACACAAAGTTCTTGTCAGCGTTATATAATCAAAATATAAAAAACGAAATGAACATTACATTGTCAGAGTACTTAAAAGATGTAAAAATAGTGCGTCGTCGTCCAGTAGCCTACGGTAGAAATATAATTAATATTATTTTATATAAGACGACCTCTTTTGATGGGTAACTTTATTCTTCTGTAGTAATAGTAAATGTGGTTTCTAATCGCACCGGTACTAAACTCATCCAATATCTGTGACTGGCTTTATCTTCTTTCGCTTTTTATTGGGAGTAAATAATTTATTTGCGGACATTACGTCTCGCTCGTACTTTTCACGCGTTGTACGCGAAACAATATTGCCGCCAATATCAAGTGCTTCAACTACTCGTTCAACAACTTGAGATACGGTCCGCAAACTCGTTGTTCTCGCTCCAAGTAGTCACGGAAGCGTACGACTAACTCCCTCGCTTGTGGCCCCAGAATAGTATTTTGCGTTCGTTTCGGCATATTGCAATGAACGCAATAAATTACATCAATAATCTTAACGAACAACTACACAATTCCAACATTTCCACAAGAAACAACAGAAAAAATTTAAACTAAACGGAAAACTATAACGCGTTCGGCAAGTATAGCATACAAAACGCTAGCCAAAGAATATAATACTCACCGACGGGAAGCGGGAAAACATCTGCTGTTATTGCTTGACTAGACCTGAGAAAGCTATAGTGAATAACGCTATGAAGATACCACCAAATATTTACTATTATCTTTTTATTGGTATGCTTTGCTTTAGGGCACTGTTGTGGCGTTTGACCTGAGGTCAGACATTACATTTTTCGCTTACGGTTATCATAAATAATCGACTTTCCGTGACATGTCACAATTCAATCCAATATTCCTTCATTTCTATACCGATTCAACAAGGCAATACAAATTTCAACACACGTTTCTTTCTGCAAATCAGTGAAATCATCAGGCACCCATTTTTCATATTTTTTTATCTTATAAAAATTGTGGGTAAGGTAACGTAACGCATACCGCTAATTCCTGGGTAGTTTGACTCGGATCGGCTTCCACCATCTCCTTCAATTCAGCGTTATTCACTTGTGTGGGCGGTCTTTCACGTCTTCAAGTCGAAGTTTCCATTACGAAAGCGTTTAAACCAAAAACGCACAGCGCGTTCATCGCGCTTCGGAACTTGTATTCAAAAATTACTCGGGTTTTCGAAGTATCCATCGTAAAAGAAAAACCTCATAGGATTCATGCGAAAAACAGTTTCACTCGAAAATCTCACACCATGAAGGTTTAATGTCAATTCAAAATATCTATTACTATAAAACGGTAATTTCATACTTTAACACCTATTATATATTGAGCATAATGATGGCAAGACACTTTCGACGACAATAACTATACTTTTTAACATTTTTAACTATCTTGTTTTTGGTCTTGAATTATGACGATGTGCTAAACAAACATGCTCCGAATAAGTATAAAAATAGGTAGGTGTAGAGAACTTGAAAAGAAAATCTTACCGTTGTATGCACCTCGCGATTGTCATAACATTTTTATTTTTTCAAATTCAAAAAAAGATTGATTCGATCAAAAAGCTATTTCTGTTTTTAGGTTCTGTAGGTGACGGCATCTTAATACATTATATACTACAAGAACAACGCTTAGAATAATGCGTAGTCATTAGGTAATCACAGCGTAGACAAACCCGGCTTTAAATGAAGTTGGTAACATATGTAAATCCGGCTTATTTCTTACTCTATATTCTTACTTACGTATCAAGGATTCCGTTTACTTCGTCAGTTAAATTTTTTAATTCGTCGACGTACTTGACGTTATAGAAGAGTTGAGTATGTAGCAGTGGCGAAGGGTGGATATTTTCAGAAGGGAAGCCGGAGTATAAAAAGTCCACTCACCAAATGCTGCCCGCTCCATGATGCAAAAATATAGGCCCCACCTTCATCATACATGGAAGTTGTTTATATACGAGTAACAGTGTCTTTCAAGTATGGTAATGGTGATTTTGAAAAAAAGCCTTTTGAGCAAAGACTTCTTTGCTTTTGAGTTAAAGCAATATGTGTGCATGCGTTCTTTAGTCTTGATAAATGCTTGGTTACTTTGAAAAATATTTCAAACCCTGTTAGTAAAAATTAAAGTGAAAAGGTAACAAAAGACACAATGACTATAAAAAAAACGACCATCTACGACCACTACGACGACCTAGGACTTATTTATATTCTAAAGTAATTTGTCTGTTCTTTTTAACAAAATAAGATAAAACACTGTTGTAAAAATAGTTTTGAAGACAATAGTTTCATGAATTAATGCCATAACGAACCAACGAACTATATGACGGTCGGCACAACACAAATTAAAACAACTCACTCACCACACTTCAGCACTAAAAACAAATAAAATTCGACAAGAAATTGACAAAAAACAAATTCAACAAAACTTAAGTTTCGCGCTACACACTCATACGCACTATCCGCCATATATAAAATCCAGGCAAATAAAATGTATTACGCGTCTGTCACGATTTTATGCCGCTAAAATCATTCTTAATTTAGAATCATTACAACAAATCCTGCCAAATAAAATATATCACTCGCCAGTAACAGTTTTAAGGCGCTACATTCATTCATAATTTAGAATCTTTTTAGGTACTATTACTTCTTAAATGATCTTTCTCGCTTACACTTGTACGTTGCTAATTACCTTACTCTGTCACAAGCCGCTATTCTCCGAGTTATTTGCGTTTTCGCGTACTAAAACGAAACGGAACGAGTAGCAGTAATAGGAGTCAGTTCATAGAAACGAAAGGGGTAGATGCTCTGTATGAGATATTTTAATATGAAGAAGTAAGCCGGTATTTTTCGGCTTGCAATTTGACAATTGCTATTTAAATTTTTTAAGGCGTTTAGTCATAGAAGTAGGAGGCGGCGGGGCGCGCGCGCTTTCCTACTTTTATGCGTTTAGTCAATTCAAACTATTCAAAGTGAGTGAATAATATAACAAACTAAAAATGTCGTTGGCCCATAGATTAGATTTTTCGTAAGGGAAGCCGATGGGAATCGGGTTATATGGACTCTTCGCCACTGGTATGTAGTACATTAGTAGTAGTAAATTGGACGCCTCTACCTAAAATAAATTTCACTGTTATGCTGACGACGTTCAGTTATATATTTCCGAAAACCCCAAATGTATTTGATCTGCAGTAAGCCGTCTTAATGAGGACCTGGGACGTATTTTGGAACAGTCTGTATTCTATTCTGCGCAATTCTCTTATACTTAATCCTACTAAGTCAAAATATATGGTAATCGGTACTAAATTACAAATATACAAAATCATAAATAGTAACCGCTTTGTGACTATTGATGGTAAGCAAATAACTCGAGTTGAAGAGGCAAGGAATCTTGGTGAAGAGTTGTTTTTACACAGCAGCGACGTTGCAGGCATGCTGCAGTAAATGACTCGCTATTCTGTTAAAATACCTGCACTGCACCTGCACGTTTCCTGCAATATAATCGTATTCTGATAAATTGTTTTGACATTTGTATACCGGTGACAGAAGTTTTGAAGGAGTTTACTTGCAGTTTTATTAACATTACTCTTGAGCAACTTTTGCGAAGTGAAATTTATATTCTGAAGCGGTGATTATTATTTGTTTTATTTTGGGAGATGTTTGTGGATATATATGATTATGTAAACTGATAACACAGCAATTTCTTAGACGCTCACTGGTAACCTCACTCACTCGTAAGAACATAACAACCCTACATGGAGTTGTTATTTGGCTACGGTTTTCTGTGACGTGGCGGTGGTACTTTCCTAGTCGGACTGCCTTGATGCGCTCTTACTATCTTGATCTGAGTATTGTTCTTACTAGGTCAATGTAAATGTATAAAATACATTTAATCTATTAATTAATAAATATAATTAAGTACATAATAAAAAATCTAACGTATTAAATTCTACTAAATAGTTTTTTTATGCAACGGCGATAGGCATGCCAACATATGACCAACCTGATGTAAAGCGGTTACCGTATCTTATGAATTCTTACAATACGTAAAAACTGCTTCAGTTATAACCTTTATTATTACATGTTTACACTTATTAGGTACATACCATAGTAAAACAAATATTTTAGTATAAATATACTATCGCACTTTACACCCTGTCTATTTACCGAAATAATTCGTGTACTCGTACATAGCTAAATAATCGCACTAGCTGTGCGTACCGTCTGCCTTCTTCCGAACTTTGTTAATACGTAGGCCATGTGTTTAGCATAGACGTAATAAAAAAAGCAGATACCGTCTCCCGAACTAAACACTAAAGCACCGCCATAGTAAGTCAGTTGCTATACGTACAAGCCGACACGCACACATTCACACTATAGTAAGTCTACCGCCCGCCATTACGCACCGACACCTCGCCACGTGATAATATTGTCGAAAAAAAATAATAATACCGTCGTGCGTGGTGAAGAGCTGTCGAAACCATAGTTAAGCAAGTAATTTTTCTGATTAAATAATCGTTTTCACTTATATTGATTTTTCAAAACAATATATCGACCGGTGTTACCATAAACACACATTTCCAAATTAGCGTAAATGTGGGAGATAATTTTTCTTTTGTTCTCTTGTAATTCTTACATAATTCAGATACCATAATTAGATACTATAATTCTTTTACTGAACAACTATTATTCATACCTTTAATATTTTTTAGATTTCCATCGTCAAATGAATGCATCATTTGAAAGAATGATTCGGTACAAAGCATAAGAGACTCCAGAAAAGAAAGCGGCTGGATTCCATCTAAATCCAGTGTAATCTGCAATATACATTTCGAGGAGTGGCTGTCGTCTTCTATGAGGTGGAGGTACTCCCCCAGTCAGGCTAACGTCGTGCCCTACTTCTCTTTCGCCAGAGCCTCGTCTGGTCATTAAAATTCGTGTATTTGTTTGGGCATTATTTATTTCAAATAAGTATGCATCTGTTTGTCCTATATAATAAAATGAATATGTAATGTTATATTTCATGTTTTTAATTTATTTCCATCAATACATATGTTAAACAATACAAGTTACAAATCAACGATCCATAAAATTCGAGTTTCAAAGACAGTAACGAATCATATAATTTTTTTATTTCTTTTTAGTTAGTTTGTCTCAAGCAGTGGAATGAGCTACCAGCAGAGGTTTTTCCAAGGTACTACAGCATGGAGTTCTTCAAGAAATGCGTGAAGAGGTTTTTAGAGGGTCGGCAACGCATGAGTGACACACCTGGTGTTGCAAATGTCCATAGGCTACGGTAAATGTTTACCATCGGGCAGGCCGTATGCTTAAAAAATTGTTAAAGAAATGGGAAATTTTCTTCCATCTGGCAACCCACTTGACACTCACACATATTTACATGCCGCCATTGTGGTGCTTCAGTTGTTTCTCAGCGAGATTCCGTCTGACTATTTTATTAGGTCTATGGTGTTTAGCTAGATAGGTACCCTTTTTGACACAGGTAAACCCAGCAAGGGGTTAGGGCCGTGTTCCGTCCCCTTCAGATCTTTCTGTTGTGCTGATGAATGGCAAGATCATTCGCTCTAATTGGTCTGGGGAAGTACTTCCGCCTTACAGAAGACCGCAACCAAATAACGATTCCTGGAGAATTGTTGTACTCCTGTGAATCAGTAAGATTGCCAGTTATTAGAGAGGTCGCTGTGCGGACAGCGGGGGGACCGGTGGATGTCGACCCTGCACCAGACGTGACCCACCTCGGCTTACCGAATGGCGCTATAAGTAGGCAGAGTGGCATGGATTTCGTGGAGGCAGTTTTGTTTCCAATCAGAGGACATTGAATCCTGTGCGACGGCAGTAGCCACGGGGATATTGGGTGACATGGAATGCTATGTTCCCAATCGCTTAGTGGCTGCTGCGGGAGCGACTAAAGCGACTGTGGTTTAATCGTGGTTTAAGAGTGTTACCCCTTGTGTTGCAAATGTCCAAAGGCTAGGGTAACTGCTTACAATAACAGGCCAAAAAATCGGCCTTGTAGCGAAGCCTCATCTTAAACGGGCTGCCTAGGAGGCTTGTACCACGGTGCGTGCTATTAGGAATCTGGATGTCTCTGTTTTGAAACGTAAATTGAATGCTGCCTCGAGATCCAATAGGAGAGTGATTGCCAGGGCGAAATTTGATTTCGTCATTAGAGTTCGCGAGCGGCTTGTAAGCCTTCCCTCTGAGCCGTGCTTTCTGTTCGCTCGCTAAAGCTGTTGAGGGAAACTTTTGTCAGTCGTCCATGCCACCATTGCAAAAACCGGATGGCAGTCTGGTATAGAACTAAAAAGAAAGCCGAACTACTGAGTAATCCAAAAGCCACTCTTTGCCACTAAGTCGACTTTGGATGACGGGGAAGCTGTAGCACCTACCATCCAGAGGTGCAGTAGCTCAATATCGGAAATCTCAATTACCCAGCGAGATGTCCGGCGGGCATCTCTATACTCTGTCTCGATATTCACAAGTCGAGTGGGTTTAATGGCATACCAGCAGGGGTGCTAAAGATGTGTGCTCCCGAGTTGTGTTCTGTACTTACGTACCTCTTCGTGCTTTCGTACTCTCATCTTCGTGGAAGACCGTCAATTACCGTTGACCCGGTGCCCAAAAAGGGCGACAGATCATATCCATAGAATTACAGGCCATAACCTCCCTTCTCTCCAAGGTGATCGAGCGTGTGATAAGCACACGACTACTGGCATACCTAGAGGATCACGACTTGATCAGCGACCGTCACTACGGCTTTCGCCACGGTCGATCGACTAGTGATCTTCTAAGTGTATCTTACACACCTTTGAGCTTCGGCGATTGAAAGTAAGATGAGGCATTGGCTGTCAGCCTAGATATGGCAAAGGCGTTCAATCCGATCCGGCATCGGGGTCTTCTATCGAAGTTACCATAGTACAGGCTCCCCGAGGGTATGTACAAATGGGTTGCCAGCTTCTTATGCAGCAGATGCGTAAATGCTGGCGTCCCACAGGGCTCTGTATTGTCCCCGACGTTGTTCCTGCTGCATTTTTTTATACCACTAAGGTGGAAAACATGCGTACGGCCTGCCTGATGGTAAGTAGTTAGCGTAACCTATGGAAATATGTAGACTATATGTAGGCAGCTAATTCTCAGAATAGTCTCCCACTGAACGTCGACAGAGTATTTACTCGTATCTTTCATGGTTCACACGATGTAACCGCAATGGCCAGAATGTAAAAATAAGTAAAGTTTAGATACTTTTGAGAAGTTATGAGTTATGGAATGTCTGCGCAGGTATTCCCAAAGGACATGATGAGGTTGAGGTTGCATGAGGTTCCTCAAATAATGCGTTGGTTTTTACTGCCTCGGAAACGTACGAATGAAACCACTAGTGTTACAACATACCATGGATTGCGATAACTGTTTACTATCAGGCAAGTTGTAAGCTTGTTTGTTTATTTAGTGATATAATATACGTTCTTACTTTAATATATATATATATACAGGTGGAGATTTGTTATTGACATGTTAATATTTATAGTAATGTGTATCTAACTATTTTACTGTAAAGACTCCTTATATAAATAGATATCTCACAATTTTTATGATTTTACCGGAATAAACGACGTTCTGTAAAGTCATGACGAAATTCAACCAAATTACAATCCCGATGACTACTGTCCAGTTACAGGATAAATAGCCGAGCCGACAGCACGCATGCAGAGCCTACCACACGGTCTCCCTGAACTCCGCACTGCTGCTGGCTGGGGTGCTGCCTCTTGACCTCAGAGTGCGCGAAGTCGCCTCTTTATACGAGGCCAAGAGAGGGCTACCCCATCCGCTGCTCGGGGACAGGGAGATCGAGCGGATGCGGATGGCCTCGAAGATCGAGGCCCCGCATCCCGCGGAGCTAGATAGCTTGGAGTTCGGCAGCCTGGTGGACGAGGAACAATGTAGGGCACACTCCAACTTTGCGCTGCGAATGTTTACGGACGGCAGCAAGATTGAGGGCCGGGTTGGCGCCGCTGTATCCATATGGAACGGCGACGCCGAAACCAAGGCCGTTAAGCTTGCTTTGTCGTCCTACTGTACCGTCAACCAGGCGGAACTCCTGGCTATCTGCACAGCGACCGAGTACGCATTGAGCTGCGATGGACCCAGTATTGGCATCTTCAGCGACTCCATAGCGGCGCTCCAGGCGGTGGCGAACGTCGAGTCCCGCCATCCCCCTGGCGGTGCAGACACGGGGCGCTCTTAAACTGAGCAAAAGCCAGGGTAAGAGCGTCTCGTTGTTCTGGATCAAGGCACACGCGGGGTTGAAGGGGAACGAACATGCCGATGAACTCGCCAGGAGCGCCGCACTGGGGTTGCGGAGGCGGCCAGACTACGACTGTCAAATGTTGCATACCTCGGCTATACTCTCTATAGCCGATGGGATCGCGCTGGCTAGGTGGAGCTGTGAAGCTCGCTGACGCCCGTAGCTGGACTGATGCGGTATGGGGAGGGAAGTTGAAAACATATGAAGATATTTCACCGGCGTTCTAAAACGGGCAAATCAAAATTTTTTTTGGAAATTAAACTGAAAGATGATGAATGTAAGAATGATTTGTGGAATATGAACGCGAGTGTGATGTATGAATGTGTTTATTTATACTGTACTGGGACTTTTTAAAAACAAAAATATATATGTGTATAAAATATTTATATTGTGCAAAAAGTGCCTTGCCCACGGCAGGGGTGTAAGGATAATAAAAAATAAAAAAATAATAAAAAAAGACACTAATATTGATCTCAAACCAGGGCGACAAGCTGCCGTCCATATCAGCACACATGCTGTAATGAAATAATATTTTCTTGTGACTGCGTAGGCAAAGGGAGTTAAATTAAAGATTTTTTATACAGCTAGATTGGCAAACAAGTGGCCCGCATTAGATTGTAAGCGGTCACCGCACCCTATTGACGCTCGCAACACCACGGGGATGTTACTCGCGCGCTACCAATCTTGTGACGTAAGGCTGTTTCGTCGCAGTACCCAATAATTTCTCTGCCATATTTCACCCTTCCAACCGGAACACAGCTATATAAATATAGCTGCTTGGCGGTAGAAATAGGTGAGACAGAGGTGGCGATGACGCAGACGACTTTTGTACAAAGTTTCCCTCTGGTCAAAGACTTCAGTAACATGTTTGATGTCCTTTTAACTGTACGAACAACAAGCCGCGCATCACAATGGTCAATTCGCGAATCTTTACGCATAAACTCATGGAGGGCATTCACCGAAAATGTGAGGTCTCAATGCTAATTAGACACGAAGATTAGCCTGAAGCGATCCCGGCGTCGGCCCGTGGTCAACGGAGCGCGGTCAGACCCGCGTAGGCCATGCGTGGAAGCGGTCGCACACCGCCTTCGGGCTTCGGTATCCTCCCACGCTTACTCTACCTGTCCGCACAACTAGCACTCGTCACCGGTACTGACTACGGCATCCCAATCGAAATAAAACTATGGGATACAGGGCGAACGCCCTTAGCCCACATGGTGGATGTAACAAATGGTTTCGGGTTAAAAGTGCTCGCGGAACACAACTTTTTGAACGACAATAACATTGCTTTCTCACCCTATGGACTCATGGGGATCTTGGTGGCGTTGTACGAAGGCGTGGATGGGGAGTCCTCCTTTCAAATCCAACGTGGAATGCAGCTGCCGTGGAACAGAAATGTAATGAGAATTGGGTTTAGGGACATACATCGCACTTTAAAAGTAAGTCAAATTCTTATAATATTAAGCGATTTTTTTCTTTTAGTCCGCACTTGTCCGCTTGGTTTTTATACAAGTACAACGTCGGGAGGCATGCAATTATACGGCCCACATGATGTAAAGTGTTCACCGTAGCCTATGAATGCTTGAGAAAAAGGAAGTATCACTCGCACTTCCTCACCCAGCTAATAACAGCAAATCCTTAGGAGATTAGTCAACCACTCGCAGAAACACAAGGGAGTTTTAAGAGAGGTAGGGCGCATCAAAGCAACCCGTCTAGGGTAGTACCTCCACCTCACGAAAATCCGCACCTAAATAACAACTCTCTAGACGATTGTTGTGTTCCTGCGTGTGAGTGGGGTCTCCAGTAAGCTCCTAAGGAGTTGTTGTGTTAGCAGCAGAGGTGGCATCGCGTGAGTAATACTTAATGTATTGCAAGCGTTTATAGGCTACGGTGACCGGTTTACACCAGGTGAGCCATATTATGATTATATGCCCCCCGACGTTTAAAAAAAAGTTTAGCTGTGGCTTTCTGTTAGCGTGTACCATACTAATTTCAACAACATACGTTTTATATATATATTTCATATATTTTTTTTGAGATATCGTCATTTTAATGTGACGCGGCGGTATTGCGAGAGTCCACCGCGGAGTAATTTGACAGATGCGCTAAGTACACACATACGGTTGTGACAGTCCAGAGGTGTGGAGGTACTTACCCAGTCAGGCTTCTTTGATGCGCCCTACTTTTTTGATAACACCTAACCAAAACAAATAGACATGTTTATGTACCTACACGAATATTTGTCCTGTGTGGAAAACGAATCCACGAGCGAATTGCAAACAACGCACCACCGTTATTGTTACAGTTCTAATAATCCTTCAACATGGGTTATGTGGTAAATGTAACGTTTGTTTGTGTACTATTCTCGAGATAAATGCAAGTGACAGACTGGTAGACATACAGACGCAGACTAATACTAAAGAGTTCCATTTATTCTTTTGATAATTTTATAGACCATAAAAACGATATATGTCGGTTTCTTAACGAGGCTTCTCCCGCGGGATACATTTATCGCTATAATCACATTATTATGACGATCCCGATTCTCGTACGTATGCATGGAATATGTCTGTTAGGCTTGATCTGGGTATTGTCTATGAATTATTCGTATGTTTTTAGTAAAAAAAAATTAAAGGTACCAAATGACTAATAAGTAGTAATAAGTTTAGTTATTAGTAATTTGGTACCTTTAATCCGGGACAATTGGGCATTCTGTATTTTTTTCTTGAATACAAAATGCTAAAAATGTGTTGTTAGTTGTTATTACCAACTAGTACAGAGACAGTATTATTGAGGAATGTAACTCCATGTCGATGCTTTTTGAAACTACGTCGGGTGACAAACAAGCTGATGGCAAATATATACAGCCAACTTATTAACGCTTGCAGCACGAAGGGTGTTCCTCCCGCGTTACCAACCTTGCTGCTAATGCAGCCATTTTCACCACCTTTCTGGTGCGTTCACTCACTTGCAGGCACAGGAAAGGAATTGTTATTTGGCTGATGTCTGTCGCATTCGTAAAGCAGTGCTTTTACGAGATATGGCACATCGATATTCAATAAGTACCCTGCTGGGAAAGACTCCAACCAAATAACAACTCCCTGGAGAATTGTTTTATTCCTAAAAGGGTATCGTTAGTAAGTAGAACAGTTAAAAATGGATACCTACTTATATTTAGTTAGTATTATTACACCAATATTTACAAGATTAAAAGTTTAAATTCCACATTGGTTCCGTCAAAATATTTAAGTAATGTTAAAGATGACATATCATATTAGTTTCTTCATTGTTTTGATCAGGAGAAAATATAAGTAAGGGGGACTATAATAATAAAAAAAATACCATTACTATCCTAATGTACGAAGGTATATATGTTTATAAAGTTATGGATACATATTTGGATATAAATATATACTATACATGAAGCTCAAAGCGCGATGTATTTCTTTTCTTTTTTCTTAGTTCCGAGCACTTCTTTAGACATGATGGATGGATGATAGAAAAACATAGGAATATAAAATATTAAAAACCTAGATTTTGTTTTTTAGGGTTCCGTACCCAAAGGGTAAAACGGAACCCTATTAGTGAGACTTCGCTGTCCGTCCGTCCGTCCGTCCGTCTGTCACCAGGCTGTATCTCACGAACCGTGATAGTTAGACAGTTGAAATTTTCACAGATGATGTATTTCTGTTGCCGCTATAACAACAAATACAAAAACATAGAATAACATAAATATTTAAGGAGGCTCCCATACAACAAACGTGATTTTTTTGCTCGTTTTTGCTCGATATTGATAACGGCAACAGGTAGACACTTGAAATATTTACAGAATATTTAGTTATATATTCACTTTAAGAATAAATAATTAAATTAAAATAAAACAAATATATAAGGGGGGCTCCCATACAACAAACGTGATTTTTTTTGCCGTTTTTATAGATAGTGGTACGGAACCCCTCGTGCGCGAGTCCGACTCGCACTTAGCCGATTTTTCTTACTTTATTTTAGTGCAGTTTTACTTGTAAATGTAGGCTAACACCTAAGTGACCCACTAATTAAAACAGTGCAATACATTTGAGTTATTAGCATAACAATAGATTTTAATACTGCGCATTTGATTAAACGTGATACTGACACGACAACGTATCTAATTTAAAGCGCGTAACATAAACACGTGTTTAATAAATAAAATAACACATATTTTAAAAAGTGAAATAAACGTTAACACCAGTTAAATAATATCAATACAAACGATTGTAATGAAATCACTTCCTTTTCAGGAACACTGTTCCAATATGAAATCTATATGTTTGTCTCTGTGTGTGTCTGTGTGTGCGTGTGTCTGTTGCTTTTTTTTTCGAATATTCGAATTTTGACTTCAGATTCGGATTCAGCATTAAAAAGTAGAATAGGAATGTTTAGGAACACCGTTCGTATCTCTTAAGGAACATGGTCAAAATACCCGACAAATTAAAAAAAATAATTATGAATTGTTATGTAATTGACGAGCCAGGTGTTCCTCTGGCAATGCAAGCTTGCGCATTCTCAACTGGTTATGTTTTACATAGGTACATTGCATTGCATATTGCTTTGGATGCAAGCAGTAAAGGACCGATAGCTGTGGAAGTCTAAGGGGAGGCCTATGTTCAAAAGTGGACGTCTTTCGGCTTATATGATAATGTGTTGTTAGTTGTATTATTTATTATATTATTGCCTACTAGTACTGTCACAGTATTATAAGGAAGTTAACTCCATGTCCATACTACCGCCTCTCTCCTCTAACTCCATATATACCGCCAACTTATCGAATTATATAACTTACTCGTAGTAACTCAATTCGCAGCTGCGGGTTAGCGTCCCGCTGCGGGTAAAGTAGAACGCGCAGCTCTTATTAGCTAGTTTAAAATTTGGATAGGACAAACCCGGCGTATCTTGGATCCATGAAGGTATGATTTCGATGGATCTTAGTGTACCGCGGGCTTTAATCTTGACAAAACTATGTTCAATGAGATATCACAAAGGTAGGGGCAAAAGCCAAATGTACATAAAAGAAAAGTTTCAAATTTTTTATTACTTAATTATAACATCTTCAAAACTTTAGGTCACCACTGCTCTATCAAATAAAAAAGAATCGACACAATCGCTTTAAGAAATTACGATCATTGCGAACAAATAATTCGCCAAAACCACTTGAACTCTTGGTGTAGAGATTTTCAGCACAGTTCAGTTCTCAATAAACTTGGTGTGCTCAACAGAGCAAAGCAGTACATTTACGATCCCAAGTTTATTTAAAATATTGGGTCCTTAATTGTTAAATGATATCCATTATCATCCCTTTGCGTATTCTACCGGTTATATAATGGGTGAGTCCTGATCCTGAATAGTTGTTCGATATGATGGCTACAGCCACCAAGCAATCGGACCGCTTAACAAGTCATCCTTATTCAGTCATTGGAACTAAGACGGCCGATTACTATGCAGTTCTAGATAGGTTCACTTCCGTGAACCCGTAGGTTGTAGGTACTCTTTATCAATTTCCCCAAAAAAATTCACCATGGGAAGCAACAAAGGCGTTAACGTATTTACATGGTCAGCAAAATGCAACTGAAGTCTTGGTCATAGTAAAATCTTGGTTTGGCAAACGCCCATATTATGCTATAAATATTGCGCACCAGACAGATCGGACGCTTCCATAGATACCTTCTTTATTTCCTATTTGATTGACAATTAGGCAATAATACTCTCAATGTTTTTATGAATAAACCTAAGCTAATTATAATTTTTCACTAAGCTAAGGACAACAAAATTAACAAGTTTTACGTACTTTACAAACACTCTTTCTGTTTGACTGTTTAAGTTAGATATTATAAAAGGAAACGAAATAAAACAGGTATGAATTAGAGAATTATATAAAACATTACCTTTAAACGTATAAATACGAGTATAAACCATAAATATATCTACTTACAGAACAATTAAGAATTAATCTGCGCTGTAGAGGGATTGATATATGAACGCTCAAATTTATTATGCGTAAAATGAAGCGCCTAAATATCTTGGGGAATCGAGCCCACTGATTAATGCGGGAACGTTCTTACCAGCAAGTCGATATGTGCCACCATGTTGATCCGTTGACTAGTCAATATTAACTGCGTGTTCTATCTACTTTACCCGCAGCGTCCCACTGATCCAAAGCGATGAATTGAGTTACAATGTAATATCAGTCTCATCGGTTCTCCATGGCTTATTTCCGTCATGGGTTTTGCATGTGGATACCTTAAATCTCTTTTTATATTAATAAAGTATGTATTCAGACTAAAAACAATGTATTGATAAAAAGTTTCAGAGATTTATCTACATTCATTATAAGTACTTTAAATCGTATTAGATTTCATTTGACATTAAACATTATTAATTAATATATAATTATTTCTAGATGGCTTCTTAAAGTGCCAATAATTGGGTATATTACCCTATATGCTTAGCAAGGCTTTTCTTACAGGTACCAGATAAAAGGTGTCAAATTGAATATTTAAAGTAAAATATAATTTGGTCCAGTTTTTATGCCTAATGCAACGCTTTTGCAGCTATCACTTCCTAAGGGCAATGGATGGAACCGCATTGATTGTTACTTCAGACTGTGACTAAATTAAAGCTTTGAAATAGTCGCAAATAGAATGAATAGACGGGAACCACATCAATTTGAAACTTGTCTATGCAATGATCATATAATTTCCGGGCATGTTAAAATTATGTAAATAAGACGTAAATTATATCTGTCTGCTATTTGTTTACGTGAATCATCGTTACAAATAACGTCCTTGGAGTTGTGCCACTTAAAACTTCGGCGTTTGGAGTTGCGATACTACGAAAGAACTTACAGAGATTTAAGTTCAGGTTCGCACTGTTTGGTACTGGGTGTTTTTAAGAGAGGTAAGGCGCATCAAAGCAGGCCGTCTGGGGAAGTACCTCCACCTCACAGAAAACCATAGCCAAATAACAACTCTCTGAAGGGTTATTGTGTTCCTGCATGTGAGTGAGGTCACCAGTAAGCTCCTAAGGATTTGCTGTGTTAGCAACAGTAGTGGCGCCGCGCGGGTGATACTCAAGCTACAAGGTACAGCCGAGGCAGAGACTATGGACCAGCCATGGCAGCGTTGGCATGTTGCATCTGCTAACGGTAGTGGGTTGGGTGGGTACCGGCCGGCGCATAAAGTAATTGGCGGCGGAAACAGGTTAGATCAAATTGCACCAAAAATAATAGTTAGAATTTGGTACTTATTTCTAGTTATATCAAAGATTATTTGTCTTACTTGTTATTGATTGTTTGATTTTATTATAAACTCGCTGACCCGGCAAATTTCGTACCGCCGCGGAATCAATAAATGTTGGTTTAACTTATTAGGCGAAATAAATTCAATTGTTTTTATTAAAACAAAATGAATAGTCAATATGAATTAAATAAAATAAATGACCAAAAATATGAATGAGAAGTATTTTAATTATATTAAAACTAAGGTAATTCACATGGCAGCAAAGCATTAGTTTTATAGAAGCGAACGAAGTGATTCGCGTACCATTGTTGTACTACTTTATATCAAGCTATTTACTGGATGGGTTGCATTCGAGTCGATTCCCTTCGTTAAATTCGCTGCCGAGCTAACCTTCAGTTATAAATTGTGCCCTTGCCCCCAGTCAGGCTGATCCAAAGTATTTATACATTCAGTTGTATAGGTGCTTGCTTCGTTTTTGTTTGTTACATGGTCGGTAGATTTGAAGAAATGCAGTAGACCAACGATTTAATTTTGAATTATGAAGTTTAAATGTTTTACATTACTTAAACCTCGATTTATAAGGCTGCATTATGTAGTTGCACTTCTTTTTCCACTTTTTATAAGACTGTATTAGTGCCTTAACAGTCAAATTCCAAATTGTTCTTTAATTTTTAACTAGATTTTGTTTTGATTCAAAGAAATTAGAATCTAAGTAAGACATTTGCAATTAAAGACGTGATTATCATAACAGTTTTAAACATTTGTTTTATTCGAATAATACCCGAAAAAAGACGAATATTCGAATACCAAAATATTTCGAATATTTGCAAGCCCTAGTGGGTAACTAACTTACTGAAGGTACTTACCTATTTTTTTTAGTCATCAAAGCTTTACTTACTTACGGTCATAGTAAAATTTGATTTTACTATGCTTAGGTACGCTGCGCACTACTCGCAATCTTACCAATACTCTCAACACGCGAGGGTTGATAATTAGGCCAAAAAGTAATAATACCTAAGTGTGCTAGAGGACATATTGCTTATGTCTCACTATTGTACTCATTTCTGAGACTTAAGCATTACCTACATATCAGATGTCATCATGTATTCTTAATGTACATTTTAGGAGTAATAGACGAAAGACGCAATTGTATAAATATATAAAATTTTTGGTTATTACTCTTATTTGTTTCAGACTTACTTTATACCCGAAGAAGGATTCCTTGCTGGATTAGCATTAAATAATGAAAATGTTACTTTTAATGAAAGTTATAAAAAGATATTACGTTTCTACGGCTTTGATTTAGAAAATGATCAATTACCAACATTTTCTCCGGGGACAAATGACACTACAAATGGAACGGCTATGAATGACACGATAGCAACCACCACCGCTGCTGCAGATGGCGTGACTTCGCCTACTACGACTGTTGCTGCTATTACAACTGAAAATACAGCAAATCGCGAAGAACTTTCCACAACTCCAATCGGTGAAGTGACTACGTTAAATCCTAATGCTGAGACTATTGGCGAAGTTGATCTTCGTGAACCTACAAGTACGACAATGAGTTCTGCCTTTTCTAATGATCAAAGTACCACAGAAGGTCCTGATAACCCAAGTACAGCTGAACAAAATCCCACAAGCACGGAACAAACTATAATTGCTAGTGAAACTGTTACAATAGAACGAACTGATGGAACAACACAAATCACATCAACCATAGCGACAACAGAACAAGCTGTTACAACTGCACAAATTTTAGAACAGGCTACTACTACTTTACAAATTACGTCGACAGAACAGACTATTACTACAGAACCAGCTGCTTCAACTCTAGAACAAGCAGTTACAACTACAGAACAAATTATAAGTGCAGACACAACACTATTAACTACTTTTTCCGCAGCTACTGCAGCAGAAACAAGTCCTTCTATAACGTCACTTGAAGTACCTAACACTACTACTGTTATGGAGACAATTGTTACACAAACACTATCAACTGTATCATTAACTGATGAGCCTACAGTCAACAATGAAATAGACACAATGACAACGCGTGATGAAACAAATATGGCAGAGTCAACATCTACAGATGTGACGACTGCATCTACCACAACAAACGGAAATTCAGAAACAGAAAGTGTATCTTCAGGAAATACGGAAACACAAACTGAACAACTGCCTACGTCAGTTACTGATTCAAGTTCAACAGCAACTGAAATGGATTCCACGACAGCGTCCACGTTAGAAACGCTTGATCGCCGAAAAAGATCAGTCGTAGATTTTATATTTGCAAACCCCCCATACGTCGATGATTACTTAGTTTACAAATCTTATAATATCGGACCAGAGCTGCCGCCGATTGACTTCGATGATCAAAATAAGATGTTTCTTGTCAATGGACTCAGAAATGTTCAGGTTAGTTCTTATAAAGTAATTCAATGAGTTTAGCTACTAGTTCTTGTTAGGACATCGTTTTTTGAAGATATCAAAAAGTCTATCACTTATTCATGATAAACATGAAACTTAACGCAGATAGGTATGACTTATAAGAAGCAAAATATTTTCGACTTTAAGCAATATATTTAGGGGTTCTTAGCTCGCGCCTTTCAATTCTAAGTCGCTTGACCTACAAATAAATGTAAAAAATAAAATTATTATTATATTCCCAGTAGATCCAAGAGACCTACTCATAGAATGTTAATACTGTTTCCCAACGCTGTCAACAATATTTGAAAATACAGAACCTCTACATACACGCAATAGAAACTTAGTCAAGGCTGTACCAACTAACCTAGAAGACCTAAACAATTACTTAAACGCATGATTAATCATATCTACTTATGTTCTTCGTCTAACAGCTAATAATGCGAACAAATATGACTGAGCCATAGAGCCGATAATTGAGTCATATGCGATGCGACACATAGTCCCAAATTAATCTTGTCAACTTTCTTTAGAGAAAGTAGATCGAGTACGCAGTGCGCACGATTATGATTTAGGGTATTTTGCGAAATAAGTATGACTAAGTATAACTTTTAACTGAGTGTCAAGAGAGAGGTTTATACGTTTACGTTTATATTAGTAAAGCATTTACGTTAACATCGACATTCTGAATGGAATCCTGAGGTTCCAAAGGGATCCACTACAGGGTCAGTTAAATCTAGTAACGTGTTTATAAAACTTACACCACTAAGTAAGTAAAATATTACAAGAATTTAAAACTAGATATCTATTTATGTTACGACATCACATAATAGATATCACCGCAGTGACATTTGCTTACAACTTGCGTACTCACAATTTCGCGACCTCGAGCGAACAAAATCTGTGAAACGATCTTTCAAGTAAGGAGCTGCCAGGAACAGATTGCCATGAGTATCAATAATAACAACTGGAACCTTGAAACTAGGCTATGGTGTTGCGGATGTCCATAGGTAATGACAAATGTTTACCATCAGGCTCGTTAGCTCGTGTGCTCACCTGTATTTAGAAAACGTGTTTGTTTAAAGGACAGTTACAAGCAAAAACGGTATCCAAACGAATAGGTACAAACAACTACTTTTGTAGCTACCGGTACCGCTATTTGTAGGTCGATATACATATATCGCGGCAGTCCATTGCGAAGTATTCACGTACAAGTACAACCTTGAGCCCAGAGTATTTGGTCAGGCTTATTGTATACATAATTATTATGTATTGTTTATCGCACATTGACATATACATAATATTGTTACATAAAAAGTTTAGTTTCCAGTTGTATAGTAACCATTACCGATCTTTAGCTTCAATCAAAGCTATTAATAAAAATATTTGAGCACCGTAAAATAGCTAGTTTAAGAGTTAAGCAAATTCATATAATGTTTTCATCGTCATTTCATTTCCATAATCTTTGCTGTCGAATTTCTATCAGTCGTATACTAAGCAGTATAACCGAACAAGAACCTGATAGCCGAGTAGGATGCGCTATGGCTTGTTCAAAAGCTCCTGTGATGAGTGTATATGACAGTTAAAAACATAACGAAGTACAATTATAGGTAATATTAAGCTACTTTGACACCAACGCTCGTGGGTTCGATTCCCACACAGTACAAACATTTGTGTGTATGAACATGTCTGTTTGTCTTGGTCTGGGTATTTTCTATGTATAATAAGCATGTATTTACAAAAAAATAAAAAATATTTACGTATGTTTATCAGTTGTCTAGTACCCATAACACAAGCTTCGCTTACTTTGGGGCTAGGTGGCGCTGTGTAATTTGTCCGACAATATTTATTATTTATTTATTTATTATTATTTATAGTCACACATAAATTGAACAGAGTTTGATAAAAACTTAATCAAGGATAGCTTAAACCTAACTGTAATCTCAAATCAACAACACACACTAAAAGTAGACTTGTTACTTTTTATTAAGAAAATGTTTAGGTTTCCTGCAAAAATCTTGAGAACCTATACTTCAGCCCCTATTAAGGAAAAATTGTATCCTATCTCTTTTTCGCCAGTATCAAGCATGCAGCATATTAGGAGGCGAAGTTGAGCTTGTCTTTGGCTTAAAAAATGAATATTGCCATGATTATTGACACAGCTTCTTTATTTACCCCAACAGGTGACATACATGCGGTACGATACAATATTAGAGTATGCGTATCTGCCACATTTGGGAGCTTCAGCGCTCCGGTTGCCTCTCGACAGCGACCGGTATTACCTCCTGGTGGTACTACCGACTCATGGCGGAGTAGCAGAACTAGGAAGGCTCTTGGCCCGGATGGCCAGGGAGTCAGATTTATCGGATATCTATGCTGCTCTTAGACCTCGTCGTGTCCGCGCTCTCGTTCCTAGCTTCACCGTTAAAGGGCACGTGACACTGACCACGGACTTGCAAAAGGTAAGTTTTAAAACTCATTATAATGTACCTTTTTTCTTTTTGTACCATAAAAAGTTTGTAGCGCCAATCGTCATGACTACTTAACTAAGTAAGTTCATAGAAGCCTCAGAATTTATAAACGTACCTATATAATTAATTATTAAGTATGTGTTTAAGTATGTTTTAAACCAGTGTTAAAAGTTTATTATTTTAAATATTCCTATATTGGTGTCTAAGTCGCGTCAGTCACGAATGAGCCACCGAGCTCCTCAAATCAGCATGGGTGGCAACGCGCGATGTTTCATGTATTGCAAGCATTCATATGCTACGGAAATCGCTTTACTTCAGGTGGGCTGTATGTTTTCAAGCCTCCCGACATTGTATATTATTTATTTGAGGGAGCACAGCTGTTTATAACATGGTGCCAAATGAGATTTTTTTATATAACTAGTTTATTTTTAATGATTAATGTTTAAAACATTAATATTTAAAAAGAAACTACTTACATGTCGCGACAAGTATCTACCTACCGATAATGAATACTTGTGTAACTCTTAAATCCAACACCCACAGGAACGGGAAAAGCGGGAAAGGGACAGCGATCCGGGACGGGATTTTTGTAACATTCGTGATTGTATTGTAACCTGTCACACACGAAGCAGGCGCAATCCAAGGCGATGCGATTCCCGCATTTTGACTTTTATTCTATGTACTTTATGTACCTAATTGTTTAATTATGAGTGAAATGAAAGTTTCTTATAAGCATAAAGTTCCTTTAAACCTATAGATGTCAAAAATATTAGCTAGTTTCCAGTAATAGGATAGCTCTTTCATGCTTGAAGGTTCCTTGGATTCCCGATACTTCTTCTTCTTAGCATTACCCCGCTTCCTAATCCACTAGAATTGGCGAGGTCCGCTACGTAAGCCTAAGGATTTTGCGAAGATACTGATTTTTACATAGAGCGACTGCCCAACCTCTCCGCAACCCAGAGGGAAAACCAGATCATTATTAGGTAAGATCACACGTCTTTTAAAATATAATTTCTTGGGCGTGCGGGTTTCCTAACGATGTTTTCCTTCACCGCAGGGCAAGTGATAATTACAAATATGTAACGAACTTGCCCTTGCACATGCCAGAATAGGAACCGTGTTAGTTAGGCTTCTTGACACTTCACACGACATAATTTTTGTAGGTATAAGTATCCATTTATGATACCATCATAATGATTAACATAGCAATATAATTGCTATGTAAATAGGTCACTGCGCCCACAACTATAATTGCTGGAATTTCACCATTAATTAACATTGCACCTACTAATGATTTCGAAAAATATTTTTAATAAATAAGTAATAAGGTATCACTATACTCGTTATCGTGTGTTTTTATGAGTGCTTTTTCCATCAAATGTGATATTTAGCTGCCACACCAAGCTGCATCTGGCTTTTTTTTATATTGGCTCAGCAAAGTGGCTCCTCTTCGCCTGTTGGTAAGCGAGAAGAGGAGCCCAAATTGCAGCGGCAACTGACAAAGGACTACAGTGTCCTGTCAGTTGACGCTACCATGCTGGCCCGCTGGCTACTTGTGTGAAACTATCGGCTCTGAGGGGAATGGCTCAATCGAGAGGCATACAAGCATACGGCCCACCTGATGTAAAGTGGTTACCGTAGCCTATACAACACATCAAATACCACCGGCGCGATGCCAATTCTGCTGCTAACACAGCTACTCCTTAGGAGCTTACTGGTGACCTCACTCACTCGCGGGAACACAGCTACCCCCGGGGAATGATTTTTTTTTCCTTTCAAGTATTTGTCCAAATTGCGAAAAAAGTGGTAATCTGTTGGAGCAAGAGACATTTCAATTGCAGCTCGTCTAATTTAGCGACCGTCTGTCGTGAAGTGTGACGTCTAGCGTTGTCTTGAAGCAGCAGTGGGCTAGAGCAATTGATCAGTCTCGGTTGTTTCTTTTCCATCATCGTTTGCAATTAATTGTAGACAATACAGATCTGCCGTAACTGTAGGTCAGATCTTAAGCTGTAGTGTATAACCCCAGCACTGGTCCACCAAACACTCACCAGTACCTTTTTCTAAATCAACTTTCGCTTGGGACAGGATTTAGTCGGTACTCCTGGGTGCACCCACTGTGATGAGCATTTCCGATTGTCGTATAGGATCCATTTTTTATCGCAAATAACAATAAGATTCAAAATCCCTCGTTATTGTAACGGTTGAGTAAAGTAACGCAGCACTCAATGCCTGTTTGTTAGTGTGCTTCACTCAATTCATAAGGTACCAATTTCGCGAGTTTTTTCATTTTTCCAATTTGTTCCAAGTGAATTAACTGTTTTGTCTTGTCACTCACCGAAGCCTGCCGCTAACACGTCAGGGTTGGCGGGAGGCTTCGGTGTTTGCGATGGATCTGCTTCCATGATCACCTTTAATTCTTCGTTGTCAACTAGGGTCTCCGCGGTCCAAGGGGTTTGTTCTGTAGATCAAAATTTCCAGAACGAAAGATGTTTCTACCGCATTGTTGCCACGGTGGAACTCGTATTTGTAAACGCAATTTTTTAAGTTTTCCATATTGTGAACAGACCGATGTCAAAGAAAAATCAAATGGCGTAAAATTAATCACTAAATTCAAAACACAAATACAAGCCTAAACTTAAATTTGGAATTTCTAACCAAACGCCAGATATTTGAGAGCAAAGTGGCCAGTTTGACGAAACGCCAATTTCATATGTAAGAGACCTAATATTTATAAATTTGCAAACGTGTAATTTGGTATATTTAGTATATGCAAATCCCTGACATAAAATAGTTCGACAAATTGACAGACAGGCTCTAAGTGACCTTATGATCATGTTCTGTTTTTACCTTTTGGGTATAAAACCTCAAAAAACGTTATAGTGTTGCGAATATGAATACCTATAGGTAGGTACTCGTTTTTTTTTTGCTATTTGGCAATGTAGACAAACCTATTTCAGCAGAATACTGAATAGGTATCTAAAAACAGGAATTGTTAGGTTGGGAGTAAGTATCAATAGAACCACAGTATACAAACTAACAAAATGTGACTACTATTAATTATATAAGTACGATTTGTAAACATAGCTTGGCTTAGCAATTGTTAATCACATCAGTACAAACGAATTCACGTGTGTTATTTTATTATATACCAAGTTGTTACGGTAAAGTAATATATATAACAACTTATCCCAAATCTTTATACATCAAAACAGATAATTTTAAATGTTGCCTCGTTCACACATCACGTTTCGTTTTGTTCACTGCTGAACACAGTGTGACGAAACGTTATCTACATGGCGATAGGTTACAACTCGGGTCAATATTTAGGCTATTTAGAATATATTTGTAAGTATTTATAATTATTTTCTGCCTAAAAAATTGAAAGCTACTAATTAATTTAATTTCCACTCAGATGGAACTGGGGAAACAGCTGTTGTAGTTGTACCGTACGCCATAACTAAAAGCCAAAACCCACATGGGCGGGAAAAGCGGGAATGCGACAGCGATCCGGGACGGGATTTCTTGTTACATTCGTATTCCATGCAACCTGTAACACAAATTCATATCAGGATCGTATTTACGTTTATTGTAACGAAATAAAATTATACTATTAGATTAAACAAAAAAAATATGACTGTCAACAATGATACAGTATTTAAATACAATATCACTGACTGTCAAGAATTAACGCGATTGGCAAAACGAGAGAGAGGTGCACGTTAGTTGTTATATGTAGTCGTAATCATACCAAATTATCGGCTATCGACCATTGTCCTAGGAGAATATTTCATGTACGATCTAAGACTGAATGTAATATTCGTTGCAACACTTTGGCGCTATTACAGCTGGGGCTCCGAGACGTGTTTGAACCGCGCCAGCACGACTTCACGCCGATGACGCACCAGCCCAGCGTGTACGTGCGCAGCATCGAGCAGGCCGTCTCCGTCGCCATCCGCAAGTACCGCCCCGACGAACACAAACACAACAGTAAGCATTACGTCTTAATAGAGATTTTTGTTTATACCACTAACATGGCAAACAAGCGTACGGCTTGCGGGATAGTAAGCAATTATCGTAGCCTATGGACATTTGCAACACCAGGAGTGTTTCTCTTGCGTTGCCAAGCCTATAAAAACCTCTTCACGCCTTTCTTGAAGAGCTCCATGCTGCAGTCCCTTGGGAAAACCTCGGCAGGAAGTTTATTACACAACTAAATAATTCTTGGTAGAAAACTTCTCTGGAACCGCACAGTATACGCAATCAATGCGGCTCTGGTATATGAGGATGAACTCCTAGCCGTCGGCGAGCTATGCAATTGTAAAAGGAGCCTGTTGGCATCATGTCGAACAACTTCTCAGATTACAATTCATTGTATAATTGGTAGAACACACAAAGGAAGGCAAAATTTCTTCTCAAACTCAACGGGTCAATACAGCTCGTCTTTACACAGTCACATTGTATGCGGTTCGAGCGTTGGGCGTGTGTGTAGGACACAGCAAGAGAGGTAGGCCGCATCAAAACAGCCCGTCTGGGGAAGTACCTCCACCTCACAGAAAACCGCAGCCAAATAAGAACTCCTTAGAGGGTTGTTGTGTTCCTGCGTGTGAGTGAGGTCACCAGTAAGCTCCCAAGGAGTTGCTGTGTAAGCAGCAGAGGAGGCATCGGGCGAGTGATACTTAATATGTCGCAAGCGTTAATAGGCTACAGTACCCGCTTTACATCAGGTAGGCCGTAGCTATGCCCGGTATGCTTCCCGACGCAGAATAAAAAAAAAGTAGCAACAGGTCGGCTATGTAAGGATCCTGTCGATTTGCAAACGAGACTCAAGCCGAAAAAAGATAAGGTAGAGCGACATTTAATAAGGAATACAAAAGTAAAAATTCGCTTAAGAGTTGTGTTTATCAATAATAATGTTTTTGATTATATTTATCCCAACCAAGTCCCGAGATCGATTTTTAACAGCACACAGTTTAGCTTTTGTGCTTGAGACAGTCAAATCCATTTGATAGGTCTTACGCATACTGCATTCTCCCGGATACGAAATATATGTGTTAAGAGTGCATCGGGTGTAGAGCGACCTTTAGTGAGGAGTAAATTGCTGAGAATTAAAAATACATTTATAGAATTTTATTCCAATAATAGCCTGAAAGTTAAGGTTAAATACAATTACGTTATAGAAGAAGAATATGTATATATAAGACTGCTAAGCCAATTGCAAAATTGAGTTGAATGTCCCTGGTATCATCTTTTTCTCCGACTTGTATTGTATTAATCTACTTAATTTATTTCATCGTGTCTAAAAACAAACCTGTAACTCGGTAACAAAGACAAAGCACAGGGTAAATATCCGCTGTACTAAGGTAAGTAGAAGAGATGTTTTCTCTATTCTGTTATTTTATAACTTTTTGGTCCCATAGAACACCAGAGCTTTTCAATTTTAAACGCATTTATTGCGTCATACATACGTTCAAAATTAAATATTACTCTCGAAAATTACTTGCATCATAATAAGAATAGCGTCAAACTAAAAAGAGGTAAACTGCCACATATTATAATAATTTATCACATTCATTGTTCTCCGTATTCTACGGGCTTTTAACTGAGGCGGCAGAGCTTGGGCCCTGTGGTTCCGGTGCGAACAATTTAATTACAGAGGTAGGATGCAGAGCCGCGCCGCCGCCTGCTGGAGCTCGAGGCTCGAGTCCATGTCATCGTCACGGGCCGTCGAGCTCATATCACTGCCGGAACATCCTTGAGTGGCATTGACGCGCTCCGAAAATTTACAAAATTGATTTTCTACAATTAATTCAATTGGCCACCATGAAGGACATATACGGGTAATCTAATCAGACACCCGTCAACGAATATGAGATTTAAAATAACGGCATAGACATCTATGTATGTTGTCATTTAGAGCACTAAAATTCTAGTTTCAATACATAGTCTACGAATGTTTTTTATACAACGTTGAAAGATAAACAAGCATACGGTCCGCCTGATGGGAAATGGTTACCGTAGCCTATGAACGCTTGCAGTGTAAGGAGTACTCGCACATTACCACCCCTGCTGCCCACGCACTAACTTCTCAGAAGTTTACTGGTAACCTTAATCATTCACAAGAATACAAACACTTCCAGGGAGTTATTATTTGGCCGCGGTCTTCTATGACGTTGAGATATAAGTGATATGATGCCCCAGACGTTCAGTCTGATTATTACAATAAGGTAGACTGTATGTATTTTTGTGAAAAAGGACCAAGTATGGTGCAAACGACGTTCGTTACCTCGTATTGAGTATAGGCAACGCAGGTGATATAAACTCGTCTGTTACATTCTAGGATGGTAATTATCCGCGAAGAGACGAAAACGTAAGTGCTTATTTTCCAGTGCTGGAACTAAGATAATTGTTAGCGAAAGAGTGCAAAAGTGAGGTGGTAAGTGACGGGCGCGAGCCCGTAGCTGCCATTGTCTATGGTGCGGTGTCGCAACACGGCGACACGCGCATTTGCGTCCATTGATGCGCCGCACGGGCGCGCTGCTCTCGCTAACCGCACCGCATGATAGGGAAATAGCAAACCGTCCTCCACCGCAGACTATATCGACATTACCGCGACCTGAATGCCTAATCGCGAGATGAAAATGATGATTCGCATATAGTCTTCCGTTTGAATTACATAAATGAGTGTATCTAACTGGTAAAATTACCGAATGATTGTTTCCTGTCGGTAGAGCCCGCTTATTATATTTCAGCGATTATGATAAACATCGAGCGCATTCAAATCGCAAGGACGTTTATTATGAAATGTAGACAATGAGCGTGCCGAATGGTGCATTTGTAAATATCATCGCCTATAACATTCATAATGATAAGCATCTATAGTACCTACCCATTACTACGATATAGACCTCTAACAAACAACTTACTCACATCACCCATCCATACTCATATGTACCACTGCTGGGATGCGGGTCTGCCTTCAAGCTAATGGATTAATTCATACTCCACCGCGCTGCTTAATTGCTGATTGTTAGAAACTGACAGACAACGTACCTATAATTTAAATCGGTGGGTTTAGAACAGTGGTTCTTAACCTTTCAGTGACGAGGGACCATTTGACAAAAATTCTGTCTTGTAATAATCCACCAAATGTTCCGAGTAACGTACAATAAATATAAGTAAACATATATATATATATATATACCTACATAAACATGAAGATATAAAAAAAACGGGTCGCACTCCGGGAGTGCCGGTTGAAGTGAAAACTTGGACATTAACGTTGTGCATTTTTGAATATTTTGGAATGGTTAGGGAATAATTTGTGCTGAGTTACCCATGTCCAACAAACACACACGCACACTCGCGCAAGCGTCCTGCGCCGCTTAAACTAAACAGCTATGTTGGTAAACTACGTTGAACGAAACGTGTAAGCGCCAAGAATTTCATGGAGCTTACTACGTTTTGGTCGCGAGAAAATAATGCCCTATGAACGATCTAGCGCTTCATGTTGTAATTGTTTAATTAGAGGTAACTAATGTTTTAGAGCTGCAGCGAACTTAAGTTCTAATTCTCACCAAAATCTTACGTATTTTCAATCAGGGTCACGTGTCCTGACGCGAGTTAAACATTTTTTACTCATCCAAAAAAGTGCACAACGGCCCTGTTTGCTGTCTGAATGGCAAGAAAGATGGGAAACTTCTACTAAAGGACGCCACTTGTATCTGTTCTTTCAATCAGTGCGAGATAGATTAAATAAAGAATGGTTAGAAGTCGATCAACCCGTTGAGCAATTTTTAACTTTTTTTAATTTGGCATGGAAACTTTAGGTCGAAGCTCTTTTCATTTAGTCTTGTGTCATCGCCTTTATGTGAGTGTTCTACGACAAATCATGAATTCGAGCAAACAGCGCAGCATGTTCTCTGCGAGTGTGATCTCTGGTCGGGAACGGGACGATATGTTAAATTCCTTGCAAATCACATCCGGGGTAGTATACTCTTCTGATTTTGTGGCAACAAGGGAGAAGTATCAGGCGTTTAGGCGGTTCTGAAATCTTTTTTTTATTATACAACGTCGGGAGGCATTCAAGCATACGGCTCACCTGATGTAAAGCAGTTACCGTAGGCTATTAACGCTTGTAATACATTAAGTATCACTCGCGCGATGCATCCTCTGCTGCTTATACAGCAGGAGTTGTTATTTGGCTGCGGTTTTCTATGAAGTGGAGGTAATTCCTCAGACGGGCTGGTTTGATTCGCCCTACCTCTCTTCTTCTCTATTATATAATCTATATTATTGGAATCGATGTGTTAGGTAACAACTAACATTTTAGGACCCAATAGTGTTAGATATCTGATAAATCGTGGTGCACGGCAGTTGAGCTTCACTTGACTAGTCATCTCTTTGAGGTTTTCTAATGCCTTATTTGTCATATTGCTGTCTCTCACTTTGCCTAGAGGGGAAGTGAATTCCAATACTTCCTACTCCTACAAATATCTTCCGATGAAATTCGTTGTGAGTTCCATGGCTGCTGTAGTTTAACCCCCGGGACAGCAATGAACTTCACTGTTCATTGCCTTTTTGGTGGTCGCCGCTGTTAATTCTGGCTACACAGGAGACACAGTGGTAGGAATAAGTGGTGGGCCTGTTTCGTAAATACATGTTTAATACTGCACGAACGAAACGTGTATTCAGAGCAAACTAGAAGTTTGGCGCAATCTATACATATTTATAATCATCACATGCTCGGCGGTGAAATAAAACGTCGTGAGGAAACCCGCATGTCCAAGAAATATCTCAAAAGACGTGTGACATAACCGGAGAAAGGTCTGATATTCCCACTGGGGTGTGGATGTCTGATTGCTCTATGTTAATATCAGTCAGTACTTCCGCCAAATCGTCTTAGATAGCAGACACTGTCAATCCTAATGGATCGAGAAACGGGATAACGTTAGGAAAAAGAAGGATGTGTCGAGACGAGAACTACGTACTTCCGCTTTCAAATGCTCTAGAAACAACTCAAAGAGTCAAAGAGGAATTGAACCTAATTTTGAAAGCAGAAATTTGAATTATAAATACCTAGCAGGTATATTTCTTATGTTATATTTAAATTTTATTTATTTATTTATGCAAATATTGTAAAATGAGGGGTATTAATTTAAAACACAAATATGAATTCATCAGTTTTTTTATCTACACCCATGAGTAAACCTCTGTAAAGGATTCTGAAAACATAGGATGTCACAAGCATCGTACAAGAAGTGTTGAAAGAATTTTGACGAGCTCGGCGGCGCAGCGGGGAAACGCGATGTTACGTTATTTGACACCAACGCTCGTGGGTTCGATTTCTACACAGGACAAACATTTGTGTGCATTAACATGTCTGTTTGTCTTGTCTTGGACGGGGGGGGGGGGGGGGGGGGTTAAGAGAGGTACGGCGCATCAAAGTAGCCCGTCGGGGAAGTACCTCCACCTCACAGAAAATTGCAGCCAAAATAACAACTCTCTAAAGTGTTGTTGTGTTCCTGCGTGTGAGTGAGATCACCAGTAAGCTCCTAAGGTGTTGCTGTGTTAGCAGCCCAGCATGGTGCGATTGATACTTAATGTATTGCAAGCGTTCATATGCTACGGTAATGGCATCACATCAGGTGGGCCTTATGCTTGCATGCTCCCGACGTTGCATAAAAAAAATAATGTTATTTCCATTCATAGAATAGTTAATTAATTACTGCGTAATACAAAACAAAGCAGAAAAATATAGTTATTATAATAAGTATTTACATTTTGTAAGTACAATTGAAATTACACTTGAATATTTGAAGCAATTAGTTTATAGTATCTGTGTAGGTAGAATATATCGAGATATCCACGTTATGATTGACTTAGCGTACGTTTTAGCATTGAGTTCATAGGGATGAAGATTCTGACAATTCTTGGAAATATACTAAGAGCACATCTTCAGAAAATGATTTACTACATTTTGATACTTTCACTTCATGAAGTCTTCATTTTCATAATGAGTTTTCGACTTTTCTAGTAATAACAGGTGAGAAATATTCTTTGCTACAATAGAAATATGTATCTGGTAGTTATTAATGTTTGAATTACAAATTTTTCAGAACAGAGTACCTAATAATTTATTGCACTCAATTAAAAAAAACAATTTTGAGACATTTTACTCGGGGGTAGATTATATAGATAATGTAACGTGTATGGATCAACAGAGAAACGTTCAAAATTTAATTATATAACAGACAACAATCACAAATAATCTTTGACTCTTATTCACATATACGTTAGTGACGCCACTCTGGTGCAATGTTTTTATGAATAATCGCCATTTGAGGGAAATTTAATTTTAGCCGAACCATCCTGCCCCTTGTAGGCTGCTTAAATAAATTTGTACCTACCCATGGATAGATACTTAACATTAAGGCGACCTTCTAGAAATAAATGTACCTATTCTTTTTTCATTACAATTAAATATCAATAAAAATAATCTACTATTTTCATTGCAGGGTATGAAAGTAGCCGGCAACCTGTTAAGTTCAGGGCGACGTACCCGTTCCTGTACTTCGTGATGGACGCCAGCATTCACGTAGCTTTAATGGCCGGCAAAATGGTCGACCCGCTCAATACCAGAATATTATAGTGATCTCTTTAATTATTGGAATTTTATTTTAACGTCGACTTAAGCAAGCCACCTCGCCCAACTAACTTTAGTCTATCGCCAAGTCGAAATGCGTAGAGGTGCTAACCAAACCTTGACATAAACCAGTCTTTTCAGCGGAGGGTGGTAAATGTACCTACATTTTAGGCAATACTTAATTAGTGTTGGCCTACAAATGAGACAAACAGGCTTTTTTAACCATGTTCGACGCCGACAGTGCCCGAAAATCTAATTGCGCCCCTGACCTTATATAGTTATATACTATATATATTACCTTATATACCTTATATAGCATATAGTGTAATCGACTATAGAATTTTCTTATAATTCTAATTTAGAAAATACTCGTACCTTTTGCTTTTGCTACTGTCATAGGCAGTAGATAGGTATTTATTGCAAACGAAAAGATGTTGACGGTCATGGTCTGTATGGTATAATGTTTTACGGTTTTTAACAAATCCCTTGAGAGTGGTTGTGCTGCTGAGTGTGAGGTCACCAGTAAACTTCTATGAAGTTGCTGTGTTAGCAGCAGAGGTGGCAACGCACCAGTGATACTTAATGTATTGCGAGCGTTTATAGGCTACGATAACCGCTTTACATTAGGTGCTTCCCAAATTAGTATAAAAGAAACCTAACAATGCGTAATTCTTTTAAACACGTATGAGTACTGCAAACTTGCAGTATATATTTTTTGATAAATCTTGTACATATACAGCAACTGAACGTTAGAATTTAAGTTTTTGAATTTGACATTAGCGATCTACCTATGCTCAGCCCTCGCTTCCATATGTTAGCGTTGGGACTAACACCACGTCATGCTTCATGTTCATGTTCCATTCACACTGTTCCTATTAGTCGTCCAGCGTTCCATCCCTCAGGTAAGTTTTTATGTATACAATCGCCTTTTATCATTACAGTGTTTGCAGTCGAAATATATTTTCTACTAATAATACAGCATACAGCAGATAATTCATAAATATTCATAAAAATTCATAATTGATAAAATCATTAGAACGATTTCTCTGTAGACATTTATCCAAGCCGCTTGCCAACTTTACCGACGAAATCAAATTTTGCTTTTGCAATCGAATTTTGCTCTTGTGAACCTTGAGGCAGTACTCAGTTAGCGTTTCAAATCAGACTTAGTATTCCACTAGAAGGCATCGTGATTCAAGCCTCATAATCTGCGTGATTAAGTGATGATTAGCCTTCTTACAAAGCGATTAAAACCTGGTCGCATTTTACCTCCCGAACCAGCCACTAGGCGTTTGAGAATGTCGCATTTGACCTCAGCCTACCAGACAAGGTTGCGTCTGGCACTGTAAGTCAGTACTATACTAAGACGAATTGCGTGAATTCTACAATGCCCTGATCCACATGTGTCCGTGCAATTTTAGGCTAGAATTGCAAGCCGCTGGTTAGGCAGGCAGTTCACGACGAGAGTGCTTCTTGCACATGAAGTAAAACTGGGAAATTCGATACCGTATGTAACCTGTAAACAGAACGACTACAGTGCGCTACGAATATTTGCAAATGATGATGAACAAGCTCTGTCAAACCCAGACTTGTCAGTTGCCGGCCCTATCGCAATTCATTCGCGTCATTAACATTCATAGCTTTATTTATCCACTCCAATTTCACGGTTTCGTCATTCTTTGTTCTTCGGCATTGTTTCTAAAGCTACCTTTTATTAAAAACCCGTAAAATCAAAAAATATATATTCTGCGAGCTAAAATTCCGATTTCGGCTCCTACGTCCGTCCACTTTTGCATTTTATATCAAAGTCATTTTGCGCAATGCTCTCATCTCGACCGCATTTATCCTACTTTCATGGTCTCTCTACCATACCCAGCTCTCACTTCCATAAGTTAACGTTGGGATTAGCACCGCGTTATGTACAGCGAGCTGTGCCTTCTGGCTTAGATTTCGGCTGCCTAGAAGTTTACTCACTGCTCCATTCACCCTATTCCCTGCACTCACTAGTTTCTCCACATCAGCGGTATACCTTCCATTACTGCTAAAAGTGCTTCCAAGATATACAATCTCATTCACTAGCTCCAACACTACCATCATCAACCGTGATCCTAGTGATCGTTCTGGTTGTCTCTCTTTCAAATAACATTATTTTGGACTTCTTCGCATTCAATTGTAAGCCTTTCTTCATATAATCATATCTCATTGTTGTAAAATAAATAAATTCTAAACTGTACTATTCAGTATATCTATTTAAAAGAATTGTACCTACTTCAGGATCAAATTATATCAAAATTAAGGTACCTACACCCGTCATATTGACATCAAGATAACGGCTGTTTGTTAATATATCGGTATTCATTACCCAGTAAATCTAATTACCTATATCTAGAAAATATAACTAAGTAGTACCCTGAGTACGAACAATGTTATAATAGATCAGTTGAATAGTTCCTGACAAAACAGGATTGCGCATGGGATCTAGCGGTGAATTTTATTCTCGTCGTAGTGTAGACAATTCGCTACGAGATAGCTTTAGAAACAATGCCGAAGAACAAAGAGTGACGACACGGTGAAATTGGAGTGTGGATAAATAGTGGGTGGGTGCCGGTCGGCGCTAGGCCGCATTAACTAATTGGTGGCGGAAACACACAAAGCAGGTTAAATTAAATTGTATGAATTAATAATAAACAGTTGTATACATTACATGCAATAGTCAAAAAATAAATACATTAATACAAGTAAGTAGTTCAAAGTAATTAATGTCAAGATGGATTATACTCGTACGTGGTAACTTAGAAAGTTACTCGAAAATTAAAAAAATGTGTTCTATAGGTAAATATTTTTTATTCAATCTTTTCAAAGTACTTTCCAACAGCTGAATACAAAGTTTCATGCGTCTGAATCAGTTTTCGAGATCCTTTTTCGAGTCCGCCGCAGACACCTCATTTACCTACAGCCCCTGCTCGAACGCTGACAGCGCATCTTCCGGCGACGAAAATTTGAGTCGATTTTTTTATTTTAGGGAATAAAAAGAAGTCAGACGGTGCTAGGTCAGGGCTGTAAGGAGGGACCCAGGAGTAGGACCGGCGTGCTGTCCAGGAAGTCCCTCGTTTTGAGCGTGTGGGGGTGCGTTAGGGAGCAGTAGCTCGCGGAGCCCTGTGTTTGGTGGGTTGTTGCTCACAACAGAGAAAACTTCATTTATGTAGTACTTATACTTATATATGTAGTATACAATTCGACGCAGATATTTCTTTGGTTCTGTAAAGGAATTGGCACCAGGTAGCCAGCCAAATTCAAAAAGCTCGCGATCAAAATCTTCCTCCCGCCTTCTAGATCGTTTCACTTTGGTGGGCGTGGATTCGTTTTGAAACACCGAAACAGACTAGCGCTTCGTTTCTGGATCGTATCGATAAATCCAGGACTCATCACCTGTAATGATGTCGTAAACACGCAGAGACGAGCCTGCTTCAAATTAGTTTATCATATAACGGCACCGTTCCACTCAGGCCTGCTTCTAAGCAACGGTCAGGTTGTGCGGCACCCAGCGTGAAACTACCCTCCTCACACGAAGAAGCAAGTGTAGAATCTCGTCAAGGCTTCCAATCTGCAGTATGTGCTCAATCTCCCCAACTCGCCTATTGTCTTGGATTATTTTTTTCCCTGCTAGCCAAAGACTTCTATGAATACTACTGTAGTATACATAGAAGTCTTTGCTGCTAGCACGTTTACTCAAAGTTTCGACTGCGCTTAAATTCATTATACCTACCAACGATACACGATGATTGCTTTTGAAGGGCCCTCATCCATGAATGCCACTAAGTCTATCGTACGATTCGTCCGGTTACAGGCGACACTTGAAATCGTAAAAAATCATAGCACGAAAATGCTCCCGACACAGATCCATTTTTCAACAAGACACGATAATTTAAATTAGCGGGAATTTTTTTACATGGTTTGAAACAATCTGGTAGAGAATCGGTCGAAGTAGGATCTACATACTTAAGTACCCGGCGGTAAATATTGCACTTGGAATTGGACCTTTGGAAAGAGATAATCGGCTAATTTCGGCTTCGTAGAGTATTATCTCAGTCGCACACTACCTATATGATGTTTGCTAGTCGTGGTTCAAATGCATGAGTGCAGTCGCGTCCAGTTCAAAATATATATATAGAGTTGTTATAACTCGAAACTTTAAATCACTTAAGAGGGCGCACAAAGCTAAGTGGCGCCCTCGTTTTGTTTTTATTAATAACGCTGTATTTAAGACCAATTCCAAAAAAAACGCTCTATAGGGCACTGAAGAACCATATTTACGTTTCTTTGAAACATATCTTGTATTTATTATCTGACAAGTAACCAAAATTTTAATTGTTGCTTATTGTGGCCACTTATAGCAATAATCAAAAGTATGACTAATTCTACATAGATAATAAAAACAGAATATGTCTCAAAAAACATAAATATGGTTCTTGTTAAATACAGCGTTATTAATAAAAACAAAATGAGGGCGCCACTTAGCTTTGTGCACCCTCTTTAAGTTGTATGATAGCATCTACAGAAAAAAAGGGAAACCATTACGAGGCCAGTCACGCGAAATTATCTACAATGTTTTTAAATATTTTGTAATCGTTGCCGACAGATTAAAAAAAATGAGGATGACAATGTAAGTAATTATTTTAAGAAGGTTCAAAAGATAGTTGTAAATGCCACTGGAATTTCAAGAAGATTTTGAACAATATATTAAACGAATATATGTCATATCTGTCTGCTATTTGTTTACGTGAATCATCGTTACAAATAACGACCTTGGACTAGTGCCACTTTTAAAACTTCGGCGTTTGGAGTTGCGATACTACGAAAGAACCTACAGAGATTTAAGTTCAGGTTCGCACTGTTTGGTGTTTTTAAGAGAGGTAAGGCGCATCAAAGCAGGCCGTTTGGGGAAGTACCTCTCCCTCACAGACAACCATAGCCAAATAACAACTCTCTGGAGGGTTATTGTGTTCCTGCATGTGAGTGAGGTCACCAGTAAGCTCCTAAGGATTTGCTGTGTTAGCAACAGTAGTGGCGCCGCGCGGGTGATACTCAAGGTACAGCCGAGGCAGAGACTATGGACCAGCCATGGCAGCGTTGGCATGTTGCATCTAACGGTAGAGGGTGGGTGCCGGCCGGCGCATAAACTAATTGGCGGCGGAAACAGGTTAGATCAAATTGCACCAAATAGTTAGAATTTGGTACTTAATTCTAGTTATATCAAAGATTTATTTGTCTTACTTGTTATTGATTGTTTGATTTTATTATAAACTCGCCGACCCGGCAAAGTTCGTACCGCCGCCGCGGAATCAATAAATGTTGGTTTAACTTTTTAGGCGAAATAAATTCAATTTTTTTTATTAAAACAAAATGAATATGTAGCCAATATGAATTACTATAAAATAAATGATCAAAAATATGAATGAGAAATATTTTAATTATATTAAAACTAAAGTAATTCACATGGCAGCAAAGCATTAGTTTTATAGAAGCGAATGAAATGATTCACGTACCATTGTTGTACTACTTTATATCAAGCTATTTACTGGATGGGTTGCATTCGAGTCGATTCCCTTCGTTAAATTCGCTGCAGAGCTAACCTGCAGTTATAAAACAAAAAAACCGGCCAAGTGCGAGTCGGATTCACGCACGAAGGGTTCCGTACCATTATCTATAAAAACAAATATACCCAGTGATTTTGTTCTGGTTATCGACAACGCACCCTATCAGAATAAATATGTTGAAAGACCCTCCCCCAATTCAAACACAGGAAATGACTAACTGGTTAGAAAAACACGAAATTCCAGTTGTTTCTAAATTGACGAAACCACATATACAATATTACATGTCAGCATAAGGAGTTTTGACGAGCTCGGTGGCTCAGTCTGAATGACGCGACTTTGACACCAACGCTCGTGGCTTCGATTCCCACACAAGTCCAACATTAGTGTGCGTGAACATGACTGTCTTGGTCTGGATGTTTTAAGAGACAAGGCGCATCGAAGCAGCCCATCTAGGGAAGTACCTCCACCTCACATAAAACCGCAGGAAAATAACAAGTCCTCGGAGAGTTGTTGTCTCCCAGCAGACCAGGTTTTTGGCAGACTGGAAAAGGATATAAAGCGAGAAATAGTAATTACACTTCGCAAGGCATATTTATGAAATTTATAGAAAACATGGGACATTGAAAATACTGGGCCCTCTATAAAGGAACATAATCACAAAAAAGTTGCAGATATGCAATCACTGAAAAGGATTCATATTAAAATATCCAAATGCTTTGGTTGTAACATTTATACATAATATGTACTAGACAGGAAAGCAATGCGGCACTGCAGGACAATTGCCCATGAGACCTCAAGGTATAAACAGCGTTTACAGTGTAACAGTGGTTAGGTGGTGGAGCATTTGAATTTACCCCGTCAGTATAACTGAAAAAAAACCTACATTTTTAACTATTAAATTTTGTGGTCTTTGTTAAGAATGAAGATACAGAAAATAATTTTAGACTTAAAATTAGTTCCCATCTCAGACCTTCCCATGAATTAACTCTTATAAAAATATACAGTTGCCTTGTACATTTTTCAGACTACAGAAGTTATATAGTTTCAGGCCTTTTTGAACAGTCACTTCTCATATATGATATTCAAACCCACTCTATTGGAAACGACATCTGTACACAGTTCTTACGACACTACTAGTAGTCACAGGAAAGACATTGATATCATCTCCCAAAAGATTTTGGATTATTTTCGTCCTTTATGTATTTTACAGTGTGTGCTAGATATTACGAAAGGGGTTAACTGGCCGTTCTGGGAATGTGTCATGAAATAAAACATGTAATGAATTTTAAATTTATTTTACATTACACTTTTTACTTAGCCCTCTTGGATTTGATCTTTCTTAAGTAGAACTCGAGCTCCTTGCCCTCCAACACGTAGCCGTCAGCGCGGCCACACTGACCGGGCCGACTTGACACACACGCTACAAAACAAACAACAAAATTAGCCGCATTACATCATTCCCAACCAATAGATTTGATCTATTTAAAAAAATCAGAGTAACTATGACAGTTGAATCATTTAACTGCTAAATGGTTTCCAAAACGGTCACCATCGAGAAGTGCAGTCTCAAAACTTCTCAATTTCATCACATGAATGTGTTTAAAATAGTCAAAACACAAAATAACTTATATACATAAAATTTTTCAAGCATCTATAGAATTTTATTAAAACTGAGAATATTTTTTTTTTTTAATATTCAATCTACACAGATATGACAGATTGCATACACTATATTAAAATTCGAATGTTAAAAAAAACACCATCTCAGATCACTGCCACATGCATCCTGCATATGGGGTTTGACTTTAACGAAAATTTAATTGTTCAGTACAAATCGGCAATTTCATATTATATACCCCTAATATTCTTCGGTAAGGAAGGATTGCTTCTTACGGCGACCGATTCTTTGCCTATCCTGCCATCAGGTCCCCTGGCGTGAAGATATATATATGTACATACAGACAATCTACACAACATCACCATTTAGCCTTTTTTTAAATTTGTAATATACAACTTTTATTTGTATTGCATATAATTTTATCACTTGCTCGGCAGCGAGGTGAAAACATTGTGAGGAAACATCCAAGAAATTATATTTTAGTGTTTTATAAAGAAAAACGTCTGAAAGGCACCCAATCCTATTTGTTTCTGAACACTGTAGTAATGTGTAATCTACCCTGATTACACATTTCCATCATGTGGTAAAGGCCAATAATAAAGATTAGAAGAGATTTAATTTATAGAGTTGTATGATATTTGAACTCAGTTACTGGACTTGCAAGTCATTCATTATATCATTAATTCTGACATGTCAATGAAAAATAAACATACCTAACAAACGTCCAGTGTGGAATTGTTCCTCAAGGGCAGCCTCAACCTTGGAAAGCCGCTGCCTTGAAACATACTTCTTTGCGGTCTTCTTACTGCGCTTTTTGTTGATGATAGCATCTTCTGCCTCAGTCTGAAATAGGTGTACATACGGCCATTAATATATAAAATTAAAAGTAACCTTATAAGTACATAAAGATCATATCAGCTGCTTCAATAATCATTTTATTTGAAATCATATGACACGCAAGGTATATCTATCATCATTTTACTATCAGGCTACCAGAAACCAAATGAATGCATTGTGAGCCAAGCTCATTACTAGAGATGTTCAGACTAACAGACTACCCGGCTTCTTACTTTGTATGAATTTCTCAATAAAACATATATACTATAAAGGAGGAATTTCTTTAAATAAAAACCTTGACTGAATGAAGAAAGATGTTATTTGATATGGTTGTTCATACTCATAGTATTTATTGTTATTCCCTGTCCACCATGAGAAATTAGCTTGGCGCTGCTTACACTTGAAGTTACAGGAATCATTGTAAAATTGGTCAAAAAGAATCAATCCATTCACAAGACTTGATTAAATTTCAATTGAGCTTTATCACTTTCATGAAACCTTATTTTTTAATACCATTAAGGTAGTAAACAAACACACGGCCTGCCTGATAGTAAGCAATCACCATATAATTCTTATCAAGCTGTTGTCACAAAGCCAGACTTTACTATCATCAATGGAAATAATTAAATAAATTATCATATATAATAATAGAAGTGCTTCCACCATTAAGGCGTCAAGACCCGCGTGGCTGGATCAAGCCATGCGCGTTACAGAAAACAGTATATAACGGGCCACGACGGGTTAATAAGTTCATAGGATCTAGTACCGGCTGGCACCAACCCATTGCAATTAGTATATGCACCCAATGCTGCTGCCTGGTTATCTCTGTGACATGCCTCTCCTCACAAGGTATGCTCACTGTTGATTTTAGTCATTAAAATGATGTGGTAAAAGAGAAAATGAAATTTAGAAATGCAGAAGCCGCATACAAATCTATATGGGCTGGTGGTCACTTGCTCATATGAATCAATACAAGGTGAAATCACTTGTTTGCTTTTTACATTGAAATCAAAACTACATTCTTAAGAGTTGAAAACTATAAATATTAGCTAAGGCAATTCATGACATAGACAAAAGTGTGCATTGAGCTTAGAAAGATTAAAATAAAGTAGTACAAAATATACTCTTAATAACAGAATTAAATGTCTGAAACTCACCAGTTTGGCACCCTTCTTCCTTCCCAGTGGTAATAGGTAGTGAGACTCATACCACTGCCTGAAGGGTGTAGCATCCACAACAACAATAGCATTCTTCACCAAAGTCTTAGTACGCACCAACTCATTGTTGGATGCATTGTAAACAACATCAATAATACGGGACTTGCGTGTTGAGCCTAGAACAATATGTTTGTATCATAACTTTTTCTCGAATTTGTTAATATTTCTTACCATAAGTTGATATCTGATTGTGTATGTATACTCTATTTGCATAGTGCAAATGGATTATAAGTTAAATACTAAAATATAAAATTCATTTTGTTATTATACAAGTTTATATAAATAGCTTTTCTCATCTCTACTTCTGTATAAAATTTAATTATATTAAAATTTTCTACTGCATGCAAAGTTTCAGCTCTTCATGCAGATTTTTTTTTTTTGCAAGTAGAGGCAGTAATGAATACAAATAATTTAGTAAGCATTAAAAAGAAAACTAAAAAATCAGGAATTTTCATTGGGCACTTGGTGTAGAGGTATACAATAGGCTAACCATTTATGTACCTATTTTAACCTGGTATTAATATGACAAGAGTATGAAGAGAGGACAATGGTATGGATAAATGTAGGGTTAGTAGCGTAGTTAAACCGATGTGATCTATAACCACAAAATAAGTCACTTACATTCTGAACCCCAAGAAAAGTTTCCAGTGTCAAGACGCAGGGCGCGGTATTTAGTATTTCCACCACGAGAACGCACCAAATGAATGCGTTGTGAGCCAAGCTGAAACAGTACACGTAAATATATTACACAAACTGAGCAACCTTAACCTACAAACGTATAAACAATGCACATGAAAGATATAATGCTCGCTTTTAACATAATTGACAAAAAATATAGACTGAAGTAAAAGAAAGTATAATATCAGATATTTTTGGCAAATAAATGTTTTTAGGTTATATGAACTGGAGGTCACACTGAAGTTACCTTGGTGTTAGCAGCAGGACGGCCTAACTCGTACTTCCTCTTCTTACGGATGGGAGCTCGCTTGCCTCCTGTAGCCCTTCGTTTATGCCAGTGGTCACGGCTAATACCTGGATAAAATAAGCTACACTTCACAATCTACACATATCTAAGATCACTTCACAACAGCACATTAACATTAGAACAGAAAGTAACGAAATAATCATAGGGATGATAACATTGTATTAGCGGCTAACAGTTTGGGTAAATGATTGCATTAATAAAATTCTACAAGAAAAGATAGAAACGGATTACTAGAAAACAAATAATAGTCGTACTCACCCATGTTGGCTGAGTCGAAAAGGAAAAGATTTTTTTGACAGACGGATCCACCACAGCCACACTTCGAAATCTCTATGGCAATTGACAGACAGAATAGTCTATGGTATGATGGCTTCTGTCTCTCACACAGGCTTTTTAATAAACTCCAATAATATGTTTATTAAAGAATGAAATAAACTATATTTTCTCCGAAAATTCTTATAATATATTGTAACCAGTAAGTAATATTTCGAAGACATTAATTTATTCTTATGTAACGCAATTAAAATGTCCGCGCAGAAAGGGAGGTCTTTAAGTTAAATCAACACTGGGACTTCTAGTGCTTAAAGAATAAAATGTAAACCATAATTATTCTTAAAATAACCAAGAGTATTGCTTAAATTTAAGAAAATATAATTACTCTACCAAATAACACAAAACTCACAGCTATCGACACTATATACTATACACTATATACGACGTTCCTCGGAAACAAAAGCAGCGACAAAAAGAAAAAGACAGTTTTTCATAATTAGAATGTCCAGAGCAAAAAACATTTTTCTGCGCCAGTATTAATTAATAGTTTATGAGCAATAAGGATGTCATAAAAAACTCCAACCTAACACCCTTAAAAAAGCCGAGTATAGTTTGGCCTGTTTTAAATATTTAAAAGTAGTATCGGTAAGAATCAGGCAGAGCGAAATGTGGAACATGAAAAAATAACCTATGGAGAACCAATGAAACATATATTACGAAGTAAGTCAATTCACCGCTACGGGTCGAGAGTAAACGAGTATAGATATTCTATCTACAGCTCTTATTTGCTATTTTGCCTATCAACATTGCGGCATTTATCGGCTAATTGTTAAATTAAAATATTCTTTCATTAATCAGTAGTCTCGAATTGCTGAGATATTTAGGCGCTAAAACACAGGTAAGAAGAAGGCGAATGTAAGACTAAGGGACATTCAGTAGCAAATATTGAAAGACGCTTTGAATGAGGCTTTTCTCATTTCTTTCAATGCCTTCCTGACTAAACATACAACGATATTACGTTTGTAAAAGCACAAGAAAAAAAGGCTAAATCAGATAGGACAGATTATGGAAGATAATACATATTTTTATATGCAGGACAGAAGAATTACGGAACAGATATACGTAAAAGTGGAAGGATGTAGGAGCTGTGGAAGGCCAAGACTTCCTATCATGACCACATTGATGTTTTATGAAAAAGTAAACGTGTGTAGCGATCGATTTATGAGGTGCGCACTTCTCTCTGCCCACCCTGCATGGGACTTGGCGTGAATTTATAGATATGTATATTTAGTTTTATTAAAGACGTTTATCCCAAATAAGAGCTTTTCTTTCTTTCGGTTATTCTATATATGTAACTTTTAACAATTCATATATCATCATGTAGGTACACTCCCAAAAAATATATTCTCTGTTCGGGTTGTTACGTAGGTACATGCTGTAACCTAATGTAATTGAGCAGTAAGATGAGCAAGTCTGTTTTCTAGACACTACTTGGTAAAAAATCTAGCTCTGTAACATTTATTTATTATTGAGTGGTTTAACGAGCTCGGTGGCACAGTGGGGAAACGCGTTGTTACGCTACTTTGACACCGACGCTCGTTGGTTCTATTCCCACACAGGACAAACATTTGTGTACATCAATATGTCTGTTTTGTTTGTTTGTAATATCTTTAATGTACATTAATAAATATACAATAACAATAAGTACAAAAAGAGATAATGGTACATAGACGGACTTATGCCATAAGGGATCTCTACCAGCTAACCTTAGAGTCATTTTACAGTGTCGTAAAAGCACATGTACATTACAGACTACCTACCTCAATAATTGAGGAACAACATAACTACATCTATACACAAACTATGCAATAAAAAGAAAATATTGATAACACGAATAATAAACAATATTACAGAAGAATATAGGAAAATGGTATCCAAATTACGAATAAATTTAATAACAATAAATTAATTGATCGACTACACATTGAAATATAAAAATTGAGCTCAATTGTCGCCAGTGTAAAACTTCACAAGACGGGTTTTAAAAGAGAAGATTGAAGGTGCAATTTTGATTGATTTCATAGAGAAGAGGATTCCAGAGCCTTACGGCATTTGCAGTAAATGAACAGCTATAGGTATTTGTGCATTGAGACGGGATATCTAGTAACAGGTTTCCACAAGAACGAAGCCGACTGTCTACGTCGCGGAACTGGACTCTATCTTTTAGGTATTGAGGGGAAGATGGATTGAAGAGGACATTGTATAATAAGCCTAATATGTGAATATTCCTACGATTTCTTATTGGAAGCCAATTTAACTTTTTGCGATATTCCGAAATGTGATCAAATTTACGCAAGCCAAATATAAATCTGATACACAAGTTTTGCAATCTCTCAAGTTTGCCCAACAGTTCTTCAGAAGGATCAAGATAATCCACATCACATCATAATCTATAATAGAAAGGAGAAGAGAACGCGCCAACATGACTTTAGTATTCAGCGGTAAAAAGTTCTGGAGATGCTTCAGGAGTGAAGGAAAGTGAAAATTTTTCGGCTTACATCGTTAATTTGTGGGGCCCATGAAAGCGTTTGGTCTATGATAATTCCAAGGTTTTTAACGGTGGAAGAAAAGGGAATGAGGTTACCATAAAACAGGATAGTTGGATGTACCATGCCTTGGAGTTTCGAAATGAAATGAACTGCCCACAACAATTGCTTGGGACTTGGCTGTATTGACCTTAAGCCCGAAGTTATGTGCCCATTTTGAAATATTGCAAAGATCGTTATTGATATCGCTGACAGCAACAGAGAATGCATTTAGTGGTGCAGCCGTGTATATCTGCAAGTCGTCAGCATACAGATGAACTGAGGTGGATAGTGAAGAAACAATATTATTGATAACTAGAGAAAACAGAATTAAAGACAATACCCCGCCTTGCGGGACACCGCCATTTAGTACGCGCTACTCCGATCGGCTGTCATCGACCTTAACTAACTGTTTACGCCCCACAAGGTACGACTCAAACCAGGAAATTAGAGAAGTGGGCAGATTGAGCGAGTTGAGAATGCCTAAAAGCACATCGAAGTCCACTGAATTAAATGCACTAGGTACTAAAATCAAGTAGAACTAAAATCGTTACCTTTTTGTTGTCAATATTATGCCTAATCATCCGTATCTTAACAAGGGCCGTGGTTGTATGGCAAAAAAAAAATTGTAGCAATGATGTTAAATAAAATAGGGGATTAACGAGATAAAGCTTATATTTTCGGAACAACGACACGTCTTTAATTAATTTACAAAATTCGCAGCCCACACGTCTTTTCGTCTTTCTCTGTCCACCAACGTATGTCCACTAGGAAAACCGGATCGATAGGGAGTTAAAAGGAAAGTGAGTAAGACGCTCATTAACATAATGTTCTAGTACCTTAGAAAGTACGGGTAGGATGGAAATCGGACGAAAATGAATCAGGGTTAGATTGGAAAATGAATCAGGGTTAGATTTTTAGGAAGGGGAATAACATGACCAAGTTTCCAAAGAACTGGGAAGACACCTGTAGATACTTAACAGTTAAGGATATCGGCAATGACAGGAGCAACTAATTTCAGAACAGGAATAATCATGGCGATGCTAATATTATCCTCGCCGATAGCCTTGCTGTTAATTTGAGAGAAAATTTTCTCCACTTCTGAAACGGTAATCAATTCCAGTTCCAGCGTTGGTTTGCCTAACATAGGTTGGTTGTTGAGATTGGACAACGTTGACTGCTTAATAAGCTGACTCATTGGAATTGGTGAAGAACTAAAATGATCATTCAGCGCGTTCAGATCTACGTCACCACATGCATTACTTTTAGGCATGTCCACACCAATAATGTTAAGGTATTTCCATAACTTGTTTGTAGGACAACCATCAATGGTCGAATAAATGTGTTTTCGTTTTGCCTCTCTGCAGAGCTTGTTACAGCGATTACATAAAGAAATATAATTAGTCTGATTTTCCTCAGAGGGCTCAAGTCGTAGTTGTCCTGTCCCTTTTGGACATGAATTTTTTGATGTTGGGTGTTAACCAAGGTGCTGGATAATGTTTGACACGGACTGGCTTTATTGGAGCATGTCTGTCATATATCGAAAGAAAAATCGTGTTAAAGGCTGCCAGTTTGGAATCAACATCATTTGCTGTGAAAACAGGACTACAATTGGTATTAACGAAATCTGTTTGCAATGCACTTTGATCAATAACATCGTCATTTCGAACTAAAATTACTTTATGCTTACGTTATGGTGATCGAATACTAAATGATGCAAAAATTAAATCGTGCGCTGAAAAGGCAGCAGCAGTCATTTGTCCATGAATTGAGACTAAGTTAGGAGACGATGTTATGATTAAATCGAGTAATGATGGGGGACCATTGTGAGGAAAATGCGTGGGGCCAAAGTTCTGGTTAAGTAGATTGAAGGAATGAAGTAAGGATAGAATCCTATTTGCACGAAAATAATTTTTAATCAGGCAGGCATAGACGTAATAAAATAGTCAGACGGAATCTCGCTGAGAAACAACTGAAGCACCACAATGGCGGCACGTAAATATGTGTGAGTGTCAAATGGGTTGCCAGATGGAAGAAAATTTCCCATTTCTTTAACTAATTTTTTTTATACCACTAAGGTGGCAATCAAGCATACGGCTTGCCTGATGGTACACATTTACCGTAGCCTATGGACATTTGCTGCACCAGGGGTATCACTCATACGTTGCCGACCCTCTAAAAACCTTTTCACGCATTTCTTGAAGAACTCCATGCTGTAGTCCCTTGGAAAAACCTCGGCTGGGGGCTCATTCCACAGCTTGAGAGAAACTAAAAAGAAATAAAAAAATTATATGATTCGTTACTGTTTTTGGAACTCGACTTTCATGGATCGTTGATTTGTAACTTGTATTGTTTAAAATAAGTATTGATGAAAATAAATTAAACACATGAAATATAATATTACATATTCCTTTTATTATGTAGGACAAACAGATGCATACTTATTTGAAATAAATAATGCCCAAACAAATACATCAATTTTAATGACCAGACGAGGCTCTGGTGAAAGAGAGGTAGGGCACGACGTTAGCCTGACTGGAGGAAGTAACTCCACCTCACAGAAGACGGCAGCAACTCCTCGAAATGTATATTGCATATTACACTGGATTTAGATGGAATCCAGCTGCTTTCTTTTCTGGACTCTCTTATGATTTATAACCCAATCATTCTTTCAAATGATGCATTCATTTGACGATGGAAATCTAAAAAATATTAAAGGTACGTATGAATAATAGTTGTTCAGTAAAAGAATTATAGGATGTAAGTTTATATGTCTATTTAAAAAAAATTAGGTATCTGAATTACGTAAGAATAACAAGAGAACAAAAGAAAAATGATCTCCCACATTTACGCTAATTTGGAAATGTGAGTTATGGTAACACCGGTCGGTTTATTGTTTACAAAAATTTATTTAAGTGAAAACGATTATTTAATCCGAAAAGTTACTTGCTTACCTATGAAAAGTAATCCCTTGGCTTTTTTTAATTGTACCACTATGGTATCGACAGCTCTTCACCACGCTCGACGGTATTATTATTTTTTTTCGACAAGGTTATCACGTGGGTGTGCGTGTCGGATCGTACGTATAGCGACTGACTTACTATGGCGGTGCTTCAGTGTTTAGTTCGGGAGACGGTGTCTGCTTTTTTTATTACGTCTATGCAGGCAGGTATTAAAATCACCCATGATAACCGTATAGTCGAATTGTGTGCAAAGATTAGAAAAAAGTAATTCAAACGAATCGAAGTAATTAACGTGCGGAGAGGGACTATAGTACACTCCAAGCAATACCTTTTTATGATGGAGCTGTACCTCCAAGAAAAGATGTACCGCTGCTTGATGTTTAGGTACAGATAACGAAATCCTCCACATCCAACCATTCTAGATGAGACATCAGTTTCACTTGTACATGTGCGATCATGTCGAATGAGACGAAAGCCAGGAAGGGGATATAATGTTGAAGGCAAACTGGGCTTCAGAAAGGACTCCGAAACAAGAATAGCATGAATTATATTAGTTCAAAAGTAAAGACAAGATCGGGATAATGTGCAGCTATACTTTGAGCGTTTAAATGGACAACATTGAAAATTTTAAAATGTGATGAAAAAGTTGATTCGAGTTTTTCACTCAGCGCTGGCACACACAGACAAACATATAGACTTCATATAGGAACGGTGTTCCTGATTAGTTTTAAGTGACAGTTTTGATAGTATTTTGTAACATAAGTGCTAGTGAAAAATAAGAAATGAAAAATCCAAATATAACACGTTTGTGCACTACTGGAAGGCGTTATATTAAGTTTACGAAGAAAAGCCTTGTAAAATTCACTATCGTTTTACGGGTGATATTTAAACTGCAGCCTGCAGGATTGTGTCTGAATACCTCTTCTAAATATTTTTTAGCTCAGTTCCTGAAGTTGGATCATTAGAAGATTTTAAAGTGGTTCTGAACTGAAGACTTGGCTGTATGGGCTAGATCCCTTTGCCTTACCCCTCAGCGATTAAAGAGGACCAAAAAAAAGTTTACATTGCTTGATTTCTTTGTCAAGTCAACGCGACTCGTATTTCCCGCGCTTTTGATGAGTGACATTATTGTTTTATTTAAATTTTTTACAATTCCTTATAATATTAGTTTTGTGTGACAATTTCGATAGTATTTTGTACCATAAGTGCTAGTGAATTTATACAGTAATGAAAAAACTCAAATATAACACGTTTATGCACTTTTTGGAAGACGTGAATAAGTTCATCAAGAAAACCTTGTAAAAATCACTATCGTTTTACGGGTGGTATTTAAATTGGGTCTAGGTACCCTTCCCAAGTATTTTTGAGCACAGTTCCTGAAGCTGGAACATAGAATTAAGATTTTCAAATGGTTCTAAACTGAAGACTTGACTGTATGGGCTAGATCCCTTTGCCTTTCCCCTCGGGGATAAAATGAACCAAAAAAAAAATCAAGTCAACGCAACTCACTTTCATGTAATATTCTCATTTATAACGCCGGTTTTTGCTAAATAAAAACTTTGAAGTCGTGAATTGTTAGTTTAATTAATGTTATTACATATTTACATACGTAAATAATGTCGACAGATTTTTATATTCGGTATTATGTCGGGCACAAAGGAAAGTTTGGTCATGAATTTCTTGAATTCGAATTTCGCCCCGATGGAAAGTTGCGTTACGCTAATAATTCTAATTATAAAAACGATACTATGATTAGAAAGGAAGCTTATGTTCATCCATGTGTAATGGAAGAGTTAAAGAGGGTTATTTTAGATTCTGAAATCATGCACGAAGATGACCGTTTGTGGCCCCAGCCAGATCGTGTTGGAAGACAAGTAAGTGTTACTTTTGTTACTTATTATGGGTACAGCATCTGATACTATTGAAAGTGCTGCCTATAGCTTATTTATTATAAACCGATAAGGCTAAATAAATAAACTACAGCCTAAAGTCAATATTGTTCGAGTCAAAGCCAAACTATAATTATAATAATGATAATTTTATGTGAAAACTACAGGTATAACAACATGGAAAATGAAACAAATCTGTGCAACCGTGCTGTTCGTTGTCGGTGTACTGTACTAGTGTAGTAAAGCATTCATAGATAACGCCAATTTTTCTTTGTTAATGTACCAATCACGCTTTGATTTACTTTATTTACTATTGGATGGCGGCTTCATATTTATTTTGGTCAAAAAACATGTAATTAAGAACACATTTTAGAAAGTGTGTTACTCGAAGTCAAACATATTGTGATACAAAAAATTCATACTATTTTTAGGTTAAGTTTCTTTACAGGGTAATTTAACGTAATTTCATTTTGAATAGTTCAGTGACTGAATGAGTGAAATAGCTGTGTAATGCTCATCATACTTCTTGTTAGCTCTGAAGTTGTGTCAACTGATTTTGTGCAGGAGAACAGTCGAGCGGAAAGCGTTGTAATAGTTAAATATATTGCAATTGCACTTTTCTAAATAATTGATCAATTTAATTATAGATCACTTCCTGCCTAGGTTTTCTACAGACTACAGCATGAGGTTCTTCAAAAAGCAGCCAAGTACTTCTAAATCAAACACATCTACAAAGTGTTCCTGGAGATCATAATTATGGTTCGATAGATATAGTTCTGTGATCAACGGTCGTTTTCATTCTCAGTAGAATTTCAATATTATAATTATATAATAACTGTAATTAATCAAATTTATGCTTGTCATATTTTATTGTTATTATTTTATTCTTGTTGAAGCTCTTCAATAACGCTATTAATGCCTTGAGGCCCGTTATATACTTGGCGCCGTAATGCGCACGGTGGAATTCAGCCACGTGGGCCTCAATGGGTTAAGCAGTCAGAACCCGGAAGGAAGGGGAGGAAAATGAGTGCGGAGCGGAAGGGTGTATGCATATGTTTTTATTTAGCTTCAATCATCACTTGTTTATCTATTCCTGCCTTGGGGTTTTCTGTTGTGTTGCACTTCTTTTACTAAATACTTGAGTTTCCAACAATTCTTTAGAACAACACGTACTCTGTCCCTGTCTGCAATCATCGGCTTGAATCATTTGTGTTTATTTACATAATAGGCTGACACTGAAATGTAATGTGAAAATTATAAACAAGTTTTGTGTCTTAAGTATATTCATTAATAATTTTAAGGAACGTAATTTTTCCTTAAAATTATTAATGAATATACATTGACATTTTTTACAAAAATAAATGGTACTTGATTGGTATTGAAACTATTAATTTATATTGAGTTCCATTAAAAATTAAATGTTTCAATAGAATAGACTTCAATTTTCAAAACAAATACAATGATAGTTCAATAAGGAAACTTGTGTAGAAACATCCCTCTTAAAGTATGAATCAGAATGTATATAGTATTCAATGAAAACATGGGTTCACCACAAATTACATGTACCAGTACAGCGATACCATTTGAGAACCTTTTTACGTAGATGTGGGTTCTACGAGCAATGTGGTTGGTCTATTGCCACTTCAGCTTGCTTATGTTTGGTCTATGTCGGTTAACTTAGCTTTACAGCAGATATCCTCATTTCTGATTATATTATGCAGAGAAACCCCAAGCAAAGCTCTTTCCATAGCCTGCGGAGCGAGCTTGATCTTCTCCATACAAATTTAGGAAATAGGAAATACTCAACCAAGTAGAAAGTGGAGTCTGGGCTCCGTTGCGAAAGCGTAGGATGAGACGAGTATTAACTCTTGGATTATGATGATCACTTAAGAAATACTCGCCCAATTGTTCACCAGGTGAGTATTTCTTAAATTTTCTGATCAATCAATTACTTCTATTATATTACACTGTATTTGAAGAACAAATACATAAAACGCGTATTCATATTGGAGTTTGTAAGGTATGACGAAATAAACATTGTTAAAAACAAAGTAGTCTTTTACTTTGCTACCAGTCACCAGGTGGCCGTAACTGATCAAGAATTTTCTTATTTTCCAGGAATTGGAGATAGTGATCGGAGAAGAGCATATTTCATTCACCACATCAAAAACGGGTTCCTTGGTGGATGTCAACCAATCCCGTGATCCTGAAGGATTACGTTGTTTTTACTATTTGGTCCAAGACCTAAAGTGTCTAGTGTTCTCACTCATTGGACTACATTTTAAAATTAAGCCTATATAATAAGTGTACTTGTACTTTGAAATAAATAATTAATGCTTTTTAATGAATAGTTATTTAACTTGTAGAGTAAAAGTATATAAGAAAAACACCAAGAACAGTTAACCTTTTTTTCTCTTTAGGTACAAAATTTACAACGCATTCTCCCCTTTATTAAATGTTTTTTTCACTCACTCCTTCCTCCAAGTCAATATGAGGAACGACGACGGGTTTGTCATTCCTAGCATGTTATTCTAATGGTTAAGCCATCTACAGCGCCTGAGGATACCTCGTGGAGCGGCTAAACACGTGTCGCAGAGACGACCAGAGTAGTCAGGACAACAACGAGTGGGTGTGTTTCCTGTTCGTAATGGTGGGTGAACGCAGCGACGTCTGTTGCAGCCATTGCAGTGACTACAAACAGTAGTGGATGGGTAATTAATTGGTGGCGGAAGAACATAATTAACTTGTTTTAGATCAAATTGTTATATGTAAAATGGAATTATTAGGCTATATCCATTTGGATTAATCGTATCGCGTTGAGATTGCGACGTCTTGTCTCATGTGTTTATGTGGTAGCTTTATCCATAAAGGTCCAACATACTGGCCATGTTCATATAGGTCCTAGATGAAATGTTTTCATGACTATCAAGTAATGAATCTTATTGACATAACATTGATACATGTCTTTGGTAACGTAAAAAATATGGGAATTATAAAAAAGGAATGGGTTTTGTATTATTATTTGAGGGCTTAGACAATTCAACAAAAGGACTCGCCATACGCGTGATTCTGTTAATAATTAATTCTTCATTTTTGAGGGGGGGCGAGGTAACTACTACATAGAAACGAAAATAATGTTTTAAGGAAATGTCAACCTTATTTCGAGGCGTCTACAGTTCAAAGTTATTTTCTTACCGCTGCCTGCCATCTGTTGTGGAATAGCTGAACTTCTTCGTAAATCGAAGCTGGTAGATTCAAAATTACGAAACGTCTTATATACTTTTTTTTTGTCTTTAGCTAAATGAACTCTTATTATACAGCATGAAGGACTGTTTTGTTTTGCAGTTTGTATAATTTACGCTAATTTAGGATAGGAGATTGCGACCAAATTCGCGGAATATGATTCGATTGCATCAGTACTCGATTACTGAATCGATTTCTCATGTACTAATCGGTATCACATCATTTTAATTTCCTTTATATGAAAGCAAATAAAATAATACTTGCATGTGAAAGATAACTCAATATTTTTGCAAACTAGAAGTGTTCGACCTTTTTTGCATGACATAACTGCATAGTTTGGCATTTTTAGTGTAACACTTTATGATGTTACCTGAGCGATAACGATTACAAGACTTAGAGAATCGATTACGCACGAAGTATTTATGCGCGCAATGGATCACAATATCTTGTACCATGACAGAGGGGAATGATCCTACGAGGCTGGTCCTTTAGTAACATGTCTCTGTTTGAGGGTCACGAAAATTCAAAACGTCAATATATTTTAACTTCAATATATATTTAAGAATTTTAGACCGAATGCAAGGGAGTAAGTATATCATAATAACAGTAGTAGTAGCTTATAAATTCTATTACCATAATGAGTGCCTTACTTAGTCATTATATTTTTAAAATACGCAAATAATAAATTATTTAAGCCACATTACCGATTGTGTTTCGAATGAAATTCGATGTACTACTTGTTGATGTGTGTTAGAGGAAATGTTTTGACGAAGCTGTGAATAAATGTGATAATATCAAATAATTCATTTATTGGGTAGATCGAAATATGTTTGATCGCACCGATCACTAGATCTACTATAAATAAAATACGACTAGATAAGAGACACTCCCGCACAACACGGAACTCGCGACCTAATAAAACAATAGTAGGGTTGCCCCTGCCTTAATATATAAATAAATAAAATTATACATAAGTAGGTATATGTAAAATGTAATAACTATAAAAACTTCAAATCTCCTTTTTTGTACCATTAAGAAGCGTATATCAAAGAAGCGTACGACCTACCTAATGTTAAGCAGTTACTGTAGCCTATGGACATTTGCCACACCAGGGGTGCACCACCACTCTAACTTTGCCTACCCTGTAAAAACCTTTCCATAGTTTTCTTGAAGAAACCCATGCTGTGCCTAGAGAAAACGTTGGTTGGTATCCAGGTGTTCCTGTCCAAAGAAGACAGTACCTACTCCATATACGGTCTGACTTGGAACTTATGTATCATAAGTCTTTGTCCCGAACTGAAGTATCTACTGTTTGGCTCTGTTGAAGACACAAAATTTTTTAGGCGCCAGCTTGACATTCTCTTACAGGTAACTTCGGTACTGATTACTGAACATTGTTGGAGATCTCGACACCGAGAATCCCAAAGCTCTTGGCAATGGTAAATGGCGTGTTCTGGAATTAAAAACCCACAGCAAATGGAGTTTTCTTAGCGGTGAACGCGCGAACTTCTGTCTTTATAGGGTTGAATTATACTTTTTTTTATACAACGTCAGAAGGCATACAAGCATATGGGCTACTATGAACGAATGTAATATCACTCACTCGCGCGATGCCTCCTCTGCTGTTCTGCTAACAGCAACTCCTTAGGAGCTTACTGGTGACTTCACTCACACGCAAGAACACAACAACCCTCTAGAAATTTGTTATTTCAATGTGTTTTTTTTTTTGTAAGGTGGATGTACTTCCACAGACGGGCTGCTTTGATGCGCCCTGTTTCTCTTAAAAACATTCAGCCCTAGACAAACAGAAATATTCATGCAGACAATTTTTTTGTCCTGTGTGGATATCGAACCCACGAGCGTTGTTATTAAAATCGCATCATTCATGACTGCGTCACCGAGCTCATACCAAATTCAACCGTTCCCAGTACACAATTTCAGATACAAATTTAAAGCTCTTTCTTTCGCAAGGAACGAGGGATGTTATCACGACCTGTATAATAACTGTCCCCGGTGCCGCATGTATCATCAATATATCGCGGAAACAGCGTCGGGTACAATGCAGTGCCCTTTGGGATGCCAGCATTGATATCCATGTTATTGGAGCAGCTACCGTCTACCACAGCTTTTATGCATGTGCTAGATAAGAAGCTGGCAACCCATTTGCGCAACCCGTACCACGGTAACTTCGCCGATGCCAGACCCAATCGAATGCCTCCGCCATATTTAGGCTGGTAGCCAATGACTCACCTTGACTCTCAGTCGCCGAAGCCCAGCGGCGTGTAAGACACACGAGATCACAAATCGAACGAACATGTCGAAAGCTGTATTTACGGTCGCTGATCATGTTGTAATACTCTGGGTAGGCCAGGACTCTAAGCCATTACATAGTACACAGGGGCCAGTGATAGGTCATGTTTTGCAATGTGTAACAGTAGGCCATCATCACGTACCTAGGTGTTCATACAATGATACATAGCTCATTGCTGCATGGCAAAACATTTACGGTGGATGTGGGAGTAACTACCGCCTATTTGTTTGTATACTTTTTTTATACTACGTCGGGGGGCATACGGCCCACCTGATATAAAGCGGGTACCGTAGCCTATTAACTATGTTTTCTTGGATCATGAGAAAAGAATAAAGAAACGTCAAAATGTACACATTTAGACATACGTCGCGCAGCAGTGCAGTTGCAGTCTTTTAGTAGAATTGGATTGGCCTGCTTTTCTAACAGTAGGTACATGCCTGTGCCTTTTTATCTTTTTAATGAAATTCGACAAAAGTATAGCCACAATAGGGAATATGCATAAAATTTTGTTAGAACTGAATTCAAAAAAGGAGATTGAGACAGGAAGATATCTCAAAGTTTTTTTTTCTACGATAATTAGTATGCGAGATAATTCTGTTTGAAAGTGGCATTTCATCACGTGACTTGAAAACGCTTCATACTAAGAGACCGCGGTAGACGACGTTACAACTATGTACGAAGAAATGTATGGATTTCATCTAAATATTAGTTTTATTTCTGCAATTCAGGCATTCACATTGAAGCTGTCAAAGTAAAATATGTTCAAAATATGACAATGATTTAAATTATGAATGTTTATTTTTTATTTCGATTTTTAACACCATAACTAAACCAAAAAAAAAAAAACTACAGAAACCTGAACTACAAAAAAATGTGTTTGTTTTACTCTATATATGATATATGTGAGATTTAAAACGAAAAATAAATTTCATTCATATTCCCTATTAACTTACTAGGTTTTGCTTCGCTTCAAGACATATCTTAGTCTTCAGTAATATTTAAGAAAGTAGGTACGACGCGGAGAATTGTAATGTCTTCAATAAAGATTGTGCTCCATCTTCTAAAAGTCGTTCTTGCGACGCCGCGCCGTCGTCGTTGTCGCCGGGCTAATAATTGCACAGAATGATTACCACCCTCCACATTCCACTGTTGTAAGTACGTAATTAGTTTTTATATTTTCTCGATAAGATCCATACTTACAATAGTGTCACTATTGTATTGTATTGTAAAATCTTTATATTTCTTTCTTGTATATTTTATTCGTGTGTTTTTAGATAAACTGTTGATAAAAGTTCAAAATTTTGTTTTCTTCTAATTACTAGTGTATAAATCCATGATTATAGACTATAATGGTTACGTAACTTAGGACATAACGTGTCGTTAGATAAAGCAGATTAGAACTAAGTATAATATATATCTATGATGCGCTCATAGACCTTCCCCAGGCACATGAGGAGACTAAGAGGCCGAGTTCTGCAGGTATTTGCCTGGTTTGGGTATGTCAACTACGTCTGCATCTTTCCAAGAGTCTGGAAATCTGCAGTACGCGATAGCGGCGTTGAATATTGCCACGAGAAGAACTATCAGGGGCCTGGGAGATATTTGATGACCGTATTGGAGATGCCGTCAGCTTGGGGAGCTATCTGGTTTCGCAGGACCGTGATGACCGTTTAGACCACTTCAACCGTTGTAGGCTCGTGGGAGGGGTCGTGAGGATAACTCGATCTAGGTACTACGAGTATATCATAAGTCATTAGTGCATCCCAGTCCATTTCGGAATCCTCCCTGTGCCTCCCACAGCATTCCATTGGATTACGCTTTTATTCACCGTTCAATTATTATATTTTTTCGTTGCTAAGCTGAGGAAAAAGAAGGCTCTGTAGCTGGCGCAGTCCATGCGCTACCCTATGTCTTTATACAAGGGCACGATGACTGCGCGTCTCCAGTCCATTGAGGCCATTCCAGTTCTCCAACATTGATTGCTTAAGTACCAGAAGGCGTCCCGGATGTAAGAGCCAGCTAGTTTGATAATCTCAGCTGTGATCATATTAATTCCAGCTGACTTTCCCTTATGAATGAATGTTAAAGAAGCGAGTGAGATATCTAAGGATCGAGTCAGGTGGCGCTCTCTGCCTACCCCGCAAGGGATTTGGCGTGGAGTTATAGATAGATAGATAAACTTTCCCTTTTTCAAGCTTCGTATCGACCATCCGATCTCATCTATAGTTATACCTTCATCGGACTTACTCTCAATGCCAACGCCCGAGGCACAGTTATACATGTTTTCAAAGTATTCACTCCATCGTTATGTGCCCAAAATTCTCTATAACTATAAATACGAGGCAGCTATATTTGATTTTTATACCACTAAGGTTGCTATCAAGAAGCGTACGGCCTGCCTGATGGTAAGCAGTTACCGTAGACATTTGCGACACCATAGGGGTCACTCTTGCGTTGCTGACCCAGTAAGAAGCTCTTCACTCTACTCTTGAAGCGCCCCATACTGTAGCCATTTGGCAAAAACTCGGCAGGGAACTCATTCCACAGCATAATACTTCTCGGTAGAAAACTTCTCTGGTTCCAGTATATGAGGATGAATCTCAGCCGTCGGCGAGCTGTGCGATTGTAAAACGAGTCTATTGGCATAAAGGCAAATGCAGTTCCCAGTTTCCTTTGAAATGCAGATGTTGCAAAGTGGGCTTACAGATTCACCTCTTCTTTTACGCCAAAATACATAAAAATCTGGATTATAAAAGACTCCCTTCCCATGTTTCCCATTCCCATTCAGGGATCGATTCCGATGCTCCGTCTTCCACAATGCCTTACACTGTTTATAAGGAAGCGATACCAACTGGCCGACAATTTTATAGCTCCGTTGATAATGGCCCCTTTGTGGTCCATGCCCAGAGGTTTGAGGACTCTGCTTCAGCTGGGGCCAGTTTAAATACCATTAACTTTGGGCATCTTCTGAAAGACTAGACATTCAGGGCATCGTTGATGGTAGCCTACAGAGAATTGGTAAAAATAGAGTTATTAATTTTAACAGTGCTGACAAGCCTAACTCATTCATTATAAAAGAGGTGTTAAAAGAGCATAGTTATAGGGTATTCCAACCTTATATGCCACTCGCATGGGGCTTGTTGGTGGTGTGCCAGCTGAGTGATGAAGAAGTAATGGAAAGTATTTCTCTACCATCTGGTTGTGGTAAAGGTGAAAAGTTAGACGTACAAATCATAAAGTTTTTGTTGATGGGACTGCTCAGTGGAAAGCTTCTCAGTCCTGCGTGATAACTTTTGATTTTTTATATCACTAAGGTGGAAAACAAGCGTACGGCCTGCGTGATGGTAAGCCGTTACCTCTTTACGCCTTTCTTGAAGAAGCATACTGTAGTAATACTGTAAAACCATACTGTGAAACCTCGGCTGGGAACTCATTCCACAGCTTGTAAAGTCTCGAAATAAAACTTCTCTGGAACAGCAAAAAGTAGCTGTCGGCATCATGTCGAACAATTCCTCAGAACACAACCCTTTGTACAATTGGTAGAACACACTAAGGGAGGCAAAATCTCTTCTCAAATTCAATACCGTGTCTAAGCTTAAGATCCTCGACAATTCTGACAGCTTATCTCTGAATCGAATCACATGATCCAAGCTGTTATCCAGATGCTCCCGCCCAAAGGTGACTGCAGTACTCCTTGTGGGGTCTGGCTTGAGACTTATATAACATTACACTTTGTCCCACGCTGAAGTAGGTACTATGCTCTGTTGAGCACACCAAGTTTTTTGGATGCCAGCTTGACCTTCTCCTCCAGGTGACTTCGATATTGCACTTCACTGGAGATCTCGACGCCAAGCATCCTGATACTTTTGGTGATGGTAAGAAGTGTGTTTTGGAATTGTTCTGGAGTTTTGTCAGCGGTGAACGCGCAAATTTGTATCTTCTTCGGGTTGAATTCCATCAAGTTAAGCTGCCCCCAGTCTTTAGCTAAAGTACCATCTATTTCAGACACAAGTTTATCGCGGCCTTCCTCCATAAGAGGACGAGGGATATTTGCACGGCCTGTATAACATTTGCCCCCGGTGCTGTCGTCCGCAGAACAATAAATGCCAGCAACATAGACGTAATAAAAAAAGCAGACACCGTCTCCCGAACTAAACACTGATGCACCGCCATAAAGTCAAAGTCAAAACCTTTTTATTCCGTAAAAATGGCTACATTTGTTTGGAATCGTCACTATTTTTTTTCCCTACCGTGCAGTTCATGACTAGGTGAGCACTGATAAAAATACTGCCAAAAAACTCAGGCATCCCTCTTTTGGTATCCAAACAAATTTACATAATTTATTAATTACATTATAATTGGATCGACTCAATCCCAGGCATTTTTATCATTAATATAGTCAGATACGTTATAATATGCCCTGCTACACAGGCTTTAATAGTAGTTTTAAATTTGTTTATTGACAATTCTCTTATATTGCTGGGAAGTTTGTTATAGAACCGTATACATTATTGCCCCATAAAAGAATTACTTATTTTGTGGAGACGGCTTGCATGTAACACAAGATTATGCTTATATCTAGTATTTATATTATGAGTATCACTCTTTTTACAAAATGAGTCTATGTTTTTATGGACATACAAAAGATTTTCATAGATATACTGCGATGCGACTGTTAGAATATTTATTTCTTTGAATTTTTCTCTAAGGCTCTCCCGGGGACCAAGTTTGTAGTTAGCTCTTATGGCTCTATTTTGCAATAAAGAGATGGTGTTAATGTCCGCGGAGTTACCCCAAAGAAGAATTCCGTATGACGTACCTAATACTATCAAAGTAGCTGAAATAAACTATTCTAGCCGTATCAACATCAGTGAGCCGTCTAATAGTTTTCACTGCATAGGCTGCAGAACTTAGTTTTCCTGATATTTTTTCAATTTGTGGGCCCCATTGTAGTTTGGAGTCAATTGTTATACCCAAGAACACAGTTGTCTCCACAGGGGCTAAATTAGTTCCATTAACATGTACATTGGTAGTCACCTGTCTTACATTAGGTGTTGAGAACTTAATTACTTTAGTCTTTTTATCATTTAAAAGCAGATTATTAACATTAAACCAACGCATAACTTTAGAGAGAGCATCGTTAACTTCGTCATAATTACCTAACTGTCTATTAATTTTGAATGTCAAAGAGGTATCACCCGCAAACAATACAATCTCATGTTTGTCCTTTACATAATAAGGTAAGTCATTTATATATACTAAAAATAAGAATGGACCTAGAATTGACCCCTGTCGGACTCCCATAACTACAGGGGACCCCGAAGATCTTTTACCATTAACATCGACCTTCTGTATCCTATTGCCCAGGTAAGAAGACAGAAGTTCGAGAGCCTTGTTCCTGATACCGTAGTGGTGTAATTTTTTGACAAGAGTGTCATGATGCACGCAGTCAAACGCTTTAGACAGATCACAGAAAATTCCCAAGGCATCTTGCGAACCTTCCCATGCCGCGAATATACTTTTAAGCAAATGAATCCCTGCGTCTATAGTTCAACAACCTCTCGTAAATCCGAACTGTCTCCTATGAAGCAAATTATGTGTATTGAAATGTCTGAGCAACTGGCTAAGCATAAGTTTTTCAAAAATTTTACTGAGAATGGGCAGTATGGAAACAGGTCGAAAATTCGAAGGGTCCTAACTATCACCAGATTTAAATAATGGAATGATTTTACTATGTTTCATCAAGTCAGGAAATACACCAGATGCCACACAACAATTGAAAATTGTAGCTAAATGTGGAGCGATTGAAATAATAATAGAAGATATGGTTTTAGATAGACCCCACAGATCTTTAGTGTTTTTCATATTTATTGATTTAAAAGTGTTCAAAACATCCTTTGGCTTACAGCTGAAAATTCAAATGTTGTGTCGCATTCTACCACGCTCTATTTAAGAACCAGTTCAGCAGCTATAGAAGAAGACCCAAGATTTCTCGTAGTAATAAAAGGAATGGTAGAAAAATATTTTTCAAACTCAGTCGCAATTTCTACATAGTAAGTCAGTTGCTATACGTACGAACCGACACGCACACATTCATACCATAGTAAGTCTACCGCCCGCCGTTACGCACCGACACATCGCCACGTGATAACCTTGTCGAAAAAAAAAAAATACCGTCGTGCGTGGGCTCAGTGGAAGTATATACCTAGAGTTGACAAACGCGTGTGTACACCCGTAAGGGACGGCAACAAAAGTACATTCAATAACAAGGTTACCAGACTGTGGAAAATGTACCCCACTGCATAATGCGTTTCGGCAATTTGAAATTTACAATGTACCCAGATAACTGTTTACCAGAAACTTGCATAGAATGTGTATTGTGTGCTATAATAATATACTCATAATATGATATTAGCAATGTAAAAAAATCGAATAAGTCGATACAGCCATTTCTACACACAAAGTATCTATCTATAACTTCACGCCAAATCCCTTGCGGGGTATGCAGAGAGAACCGAGCGCCACGTGACTCGATCCTTACATATCTCAGTCGCTTCTTTAACATTCATTGCTCTTCTCATGCACGCACGCCGGTTTCTAGGGCTCCTGAGATCACCTTCTGATAGAACATGACCAATTTGGTCATGGTAGGTAAGTCTTGGCCTTCCCCGGCTCCTACATCCTTCCACTTTTGCATTGTATATCTGCTTCGTCATTCTTTCATCTTGCATTCTTTCTACAGGCCTGAACCATCGGAGCACGCCTCTTATTATTTTAACACCGACGCTCTCTTTCAGACTAACTCTATTTCTAACATCATCATTGCGAATACGGTCTACAACCCTTACGCCACAAATTTTGCGTAGCGGTCGCATTTCAACCGCGTTTATTCTACTTTCATGCTCTTTCTGCCATACCCAACTCTCGCTTCCATAAGTTAGCGTTGGGACCAACGCTGCATTGTGTATAGCGAGTTGTGCCTTCTGGCTCAGGATTTTACTGCCAAGAAGTTTTCCAACGCTCCATCCGCTCCGCTCACACTATTCCCAGCACTCACTCGTCTTTCCACATCTGCGGTGTACCTTCCATCCCTGCTGAAAGCGCATCCAAGATATACAAACTCATCCACTTGTTCCAACACTTCATCATCAATCGTAATCCTTACATTAGTTCTGGAGTCTTCTCTTTCAAATACCATTATCTTTGTTTTCTTCGCATTCAGTAGTAAGCCTTTCTCCATACATTCGTCTTTCATCGTTGTGACCAGTGTTTGCAGTTTACATGTTGTATCTGCTAATAGCACGGCATCGTCTGCATACAGCAGACAGTTCACTACTTGGTCACCCATGCGCAATCCCACATTCGTTGACATTATTCTCTGTAGACAACTATCGAGATACAGGATAAACAGCCTAGCACTTAGCATGCAACCCTGTTTGACACCAATTTTGACATCAAACCAGGGTGACATGCCACCGTCTATCCGCACACATGCTGAGCAATCCTTGTAAGTGGACTGCACAGCACGGAGCAGTGAACCGTCAATCCCATATCTCGGCAATATGTCCCACAGTTCCTTTCGCACAACCCTATCAAAGGCTTTCTCAAGATCCACAAAACCGCAGAAAACCTTCCGGTCTATGGCAAGATGCTTCTCTACGATATTGCGGAGCGAGAAAACTTGATCCGTACATCCCCTTCCATTTCGGAAACCTCCTTGTGCGTCCCACAGCATTTCATCGGATTTCACCCTCATTCTCCTTTCAATCACCTTTCCATATACTTTTGCTGCTAAGCTGATCAAACTGATGGCCCTATAGTTGGCGCAGTCCATGCGTGATCCCTTGCCTTTATACAAGGGCACGATGACTGCGCGTCTCCAGTCCATTGGGACCCTTCCAGTTCTCCAACATAGGTTGCATAGGTACCAGAAGGCGTCCCGGACGTAAGTGCCACCTAATTTGATCATCTCAGCAGTGATCAGATCAATTCCCGCTGATTTTCCATTTTTCAAGCTTCGTATCGACTATTCGATCTCATCCATAGTTATGCCTTCGTCGGACGCCGTCAACGTGGAGTAAGCATCCGACTCACTCTCATTGCCAGCGTCCGAGGCATACTCATACATTTCCTCAAAATATTCACTCCACCGTTTTAACACTTCGTGAGTGTTCGCAAGAATGACACCAGCTTTAGACTTTATCTTATCCATTCTGGATGCCGACGAACCACTCCGAGACTTCTTTACCTCTCTCCAAAAGAGTTTGGTATTTGCCTCGAAGTTTTTCGTCAGCCTCTCTTCCTCATTCATAATTTGTCTTTCACGCTTCTCTTTCACTAAAGCCTTGGTTTCATTCTTGCATAGACGGTACATTTCTTTCTTCTTTTCTCTCATATTTTCATTTAAAGGCAAAGACGATACGTAATCCAGCGACGTTTTCCTCTTTCTTGCTACGGAGGATTCAACCTCCGCATCCCACCAGGCATCTCCTTTCGCTGTTTTACGATTCTTTGCGCATCCACAAGCTTCTTTTGCACTATCCACCATACTTTCTTTCAAAACTTTCCAACAACCATCCACATCTGAGTTGGAGAGGCTTGCATTTGCAAGTCTCTCACTTACCAGATGCACATACATTCTCCTTACACTTTCATCTTGCAATTTTTCGCTCATTATCCTTTCATGGTCTCCGAAAGGGATACGCACTCGCCAGTGCCTCTACTTCCTAAAAAGGTTTCATTCTTACATAGACGGTACATTTCTTTCTTCTTTTCTCTCATATTTTCATTTAAAGGCAAAGATGATACGTAATCCAGCGACGTTTTCCTCTTTCTTGCTACGGAGGATTCAACCTCCGCATCCCACCAGCCATCTACTTTCGCTGTTTTACGTCTCTTTGCGCATCCACAAGCTTCTTTTGCACTATCCACCATACTTTCTTTCAAAACTTTCCAACAACCATCCACATCTGAGTCGGAGAGGCTTGCATTTGCAACTTGTCACTTACCAGATGCACATACATTCTCCTTACACTTTCATCTTGCAATTTTTCGCTCATTATCCTTTCATGGTCTCCGAAAGGGATACGCACTCGCCAGTGCCTCTACTTCCTAAAAAGGCCCACAAACCGGCTTACCACCAGGTAGTGGTCCGTCTCAAGAGTGGGGCCTCTAAAGGCTCTTGTATCCATTAGAACATTTCGGAGACGTCTATCTATTAAAATCAAATCAATCACACTTTTTTGATCATTCCTTCTCCATGTATACGTGTTAATATCCTTATGATGAAATAAAGTATTCGACACGAGGAGGCCTCGTTCCATACATAAATCTAGTATTGACTTACCTGCTTCGTTCACTCTCTTATCTCCATACGGACCAAGAACAGCTTCATAGCTGTATCGCTTGGTCCCAACCCATCCATTCAAGTCTCCACACATAATCACTCTTTCATTCCCTTCAGCTAAGTCCAGAACATCCCTCACAGACTCCCAAAACTTCTCCAGTTCTTGAGCACTCGCTGAGCTTACGGGAGCGTATGCTGCAACCAAAAATACTCGCGTGATACCCAGTTTAATACGAACCCAGAGAAGTCTAGGCCCTACCAAACAGTAATCTCTTACACCAGTGGCTAAGCGAGAGGAGAGTACGATACCTACACCAGCACTGGCATGATCGTCCCGGTCTACCCCAGACCATAGTAGATGTTGACCGAGCCAAGCCAGAAATGCGTCACATATTTCATTACCATTAGAAAGTACTTTGCCTAGATAATTCAGTTTTTCTGGAATATCACTAAGTGCTTTTGGATTTAACAAAAGACCAGAATGACTGAAATTCACCTTTATATTGTCTTCTGAAAGCTTTATAAACTTGTTGTAGCAATAAGTTTCCATCTTTTAACACGAGTTCGTAGTAGTTTAAAGGTATAATAGTCGGACAGGTTACTATATCGTTTTGTGAAATTTACACTTTTCTTTAAATATTTTACGGTTGATATCTATTCCTGACCTTGTAATCGTCGGCACATATTTATCTATTAGGCTGTCAAGAACACGAAAACGGTTTTCCAGACCCAGACCATCATACCACTGGGCAGATCATCGGTGTCGCTCCCCTTGCGCTTAGTCTCTGTCACACATAAAGCATCCAAATGTCTATCAGTTCATTCGTCTTATCATTCAATCCACCTCTCACATTCCACGTGCCTATGCGGCACTCGGCTCCCCTCGTCCCGCCGGAATTGGCGCTGCGTGGTGGGTGGCGGCCCCCACCGCCGCATGCAGCTATATTCGCACCGACGGGGGCGGATCGGTGCGCGTCGCCTACGGGGGACGCCCTAATCCGCACGTCGTTACTGTATAGATCTATTAATTAATAGTAAGCCTGAGTTAGTTTCAGTAAGATCTGTGAAGTCATTGGAATAAGGATAGGAGATTGGTCAAACCTAGCAGAGTTATATAAATTAAACAATATATTTTTCTATTTTAGACATATATTTTAAATCTAAGCTGCAAACACTGGTCACAGCGATGAAAGACGACTGTATGGAGAAAGGCTTACTACTGAATGCGAAGAAAACAAAGATAATGGTATTTGAAAGAGAAGAATCCAGAACTAATGTAAGGATTACGATTGATGATGAAGTGTTGGAACAAGTGGATGAGTTTGTATATCTTGGATGCGCTTTCAGCAGGGATGGAAGGTACACCGCAGATGTGGAAAGACGAGTGAGTGCTGGGAATAGTGTGAATGGAGCGTTGGGAAAACTTCTTGGCAGTAAAATCCTGAGCCAGAAGGCACAACTCGCTATACACAATGCAGTGTTGGTCCCAACGCTAACTTATGGAAGCGAGAGTTGGGTATGGCAGAAAGAGCATGAAAGTAGAATAAACGCGGTTGAAATGCGAGCGCTGCGCAAAATTTGTGGCGTAAGGCTCGTAGACCGTATTCGCAATGATGATGTTAGAAATAGAGTTGGTCTGAAAGAGAGCGTCGGTGTTAAAATAAGAAGAGGCATGCTCCGATGGTTCGGGCATGTAGAAAGAATGCAAGATGAAAGAATGACGAAGCAGATATACAATGCAAAAGTGGAAGGATGTAGGAGCCGGGGAAGGCCAAGACTTACCTACCATGACCAAATTGGTCATGTTCTATCAGAAGGTGATGTCAGGAGCCCTAGAAACCGGCGTGCGTGCATGAGAAGAGCAATGAATGTTAAAGAAGCGAGTGAGATATGTAAGGATCGAGTCACGTGGCGCTCGGTTCTCTCTGCCTACCCCGCAAGGGATTTGGCGTGAAGTTATAGATAGATAGATAGATATTTTAAAATACAAGCGATGACATGATACTAAATATAGGCATAGATATGAGATAAAAGATAAAAACACTTTATAAACAATTTGTAAATAAAAATATTCGTGCCTTACAAACATATTAATGTTTATTTTTTCATAGATTTTATTCTTGAAATCAATATTATTAGATCGATTTTTCTACATCGTGTATTTATATAAATATCGTGAGAATGAAACAGCCGTCAGATAATTCATGTTCACATTTACATACACGGTGTTTAGTTAAATCTTCTTTACACAATAAATGCGGATTATTCCTTCTTAAAATTAAACATATTGCATAAAAATTTTCAATAATTGTCATGTAAAAAAGAATTAGTGCCAGGGATGATTTAGGTGTAAATATTAAATAAAGGTAAACAATCTTTGTTTTTAAACATTTTGTATTGCGCATCATGGTTTTCATTAGACTTAAACTAAAGCTACAATTGATCAAGGATTATCCTTTCACATATTGTACTCAAAAAGTGGTAAACTGCTACGGTCCCTTAATTCCCTAGTTCACTCTTTTCCTCTAACTTGTATAATGATATCTATCATCTATACATCGATTACATTAAAATTCTGTATAATGACAGATAGTTCAGCATTTTTATTTCAAGTCGTTTAGTTTTTGACCTTAATATAGCTAATTTCTTCTTGCGTGACTTAGCCAGTAATGTTTTCAGTCTCAATTCAAAAGTAAGCTTTAATTTTCATGATGTTAATGTAGTATACGTCGCTATTGGAAGCCCTGGATAATCGGTCTGGAAAATAGGACAATTTTAATTTTGTAACGCATTATTAGCATGTAATATCGACAGCCTAGTACTAACATTATATTAAAACTACTGTCAATACTATAATTTAATTGAGCTTTACATATTTAAAAGTTTACAAATTCAGACAATATAAAATGCTTGATTAACATTTATGTGTTGACACACAAGCATGTTTGTATGCGTGATTAACTTGATTAACGTGGTATAAATAATTGGTATAGAATAATCTACACGACTACCCTCCGTATCTTTCACAATTACCTGTATACATATAATCAACCCATCAATATCATATCAACCCATACTCACTTCATTACTGGAGTACGGGTTCTTATTTCAAACAAAAGACCTTAGAAGATAAGTCCCGAAACTAGGTACTCAATTACGGATTGTCGGAGTCGTTGGAATATTTTCATATGTTTCTGTACATCAATTACACGCTTCTACGACTAAAATATAACTATGTAAAATTTCAAGTCTGTACGTGAAACTTTTTAAGACAGACTAGCAGATCAACAGGCAGGCATGTAAATCATCTAATTTAGTTCCTTATTTTTTTTAATACCTATCATCATATATACTCGCCAACAAACTGTTATAACAGTTTGGCGAACATAATAATTTGTACTATGTAACTGTATCGTGTAAATAAATAAATAAAAACAATATAAATCAGTTGAGATTGCGCAAGCTTGCATTGCCAGAGGAACACCTGGTTCGTCAACAAATGTTAACTTACGTGTATGGTGGATGTTGAAACTGACGACTTATCCAAATAAACTTCTTCCGAAAGCAGTGGTCTTTAAAATGTTTGGAACATATGCGACTGTACTCGGCTCCCAATTCTGTCGTCCAGTAGCAAAAATCCATGCATTACGCACACTGACGACTTTAGGAAATCTAAAAAATAAACATACATCTAAGATTAAACATGTTAACATTTTTAATTTAAAAATAAATAAATACATTTAGACGAAAAATTATAAACAAAGAAGTATACAAAAAGTAAGAAGTTAAAAAAAAAGGTGTCTGTACCCATATAATTTACCCATAATTTCGGGGTGTTTTCCCATACTACATACTGGTAACCCTAAAACTATTAAAACTTTATACTTACGTATGAAAGGTTATGTTTTCGTATTTTTGCTAACTGAGGCTTTTGCAGCCTTTTACGCAGCAACGTACCATTGTTAAAGTAAAAAGACAATCCCAAACAAGCAAAAGAACACAAATATGCACTAATATTTCGCTTATATTTAGTAATTTACGTAAACAATTTGTTGATTTTGTGGCAAACACAAAATAGTGAAATTATGTATGTATGTATGTATGTATCTTCACGCCAGGTCCCTTGCGGGGTAGGCAGAGAGAACCGAGCGCCATAAGACGCGGTCCTTACACACTTCACTCGCTTCTTTCACATTCATAGCTCTTTTCATGCACGCTCGCCGGTTCCTAAGGCTCCTGACATCACCTTCTGATAAAACACGACCAATTTGGTCATGGTAGGTTAGTCTTGGTCTTCCTCGGCTCCTACATCCTTCCACTTTCGTATTGTATATCTGTTTCGTCATTCTTTCATCTTGCATTCTTTCTACATGTCCGAACCAACGGAGCATGCCCTTTCTTATCTTAACACCGACACTCTCTTTCAGTCCAACTCTCTTTCGTACGTCATAATTTCGAACGCGGTCAGCAAGCGTTATGCCACAAATTTTTCGCAGTGCTCGCATCTCGACCGCATTTATTCTACTTTCATGCTCTCTCTGCCATACCCAGCTCTCACTTCCATAAGTTAGCGTTGGGATTAACACCGCGCTGTGTACAGCGAGCTGTGCCTTCTGGCTTAGATTTCGGCTGCCAAACAGTTTACCCAACGCACCATTCACGCTATTCCCTGCACTCACTCGTCTCTCCACATCAGCGGTGTACCTTCCATCGCTTCTAAAAGCGCTTCCAAGATATACAAACTCATTCACTTGCTCCAACACTACATCATCAACCGTAATCCTAGTGTTCGTTCTGGTTGTCTCTCTTTCAAATACCATTATTTTGGTTTTCTTCGCATTCAATTGTAAGCCTTTCTTCATACAATCGTCTTTCATTGTTGTGACTAGTGTTTGCAGTTCGGATGATAATTCCGCTATTAATACTGCGTCATCTGCATAAAGCAGGCAGTTAACCACTGAGCCACCCATTCGCATTCCCACATTCATATTTCTCATTCTCTGAAGACAACTGTCCAGATACAGGATGAATAGCCGAGCCGACAGCACGCATCCCTGTCTGACACCAATATTGGTATCAAACCAGGGTGATAAGCTGCCGTCCACTCTCACACATGCTGTGCAATCCTCATAGGTGGATTGCACAGCACGTAGAAGGTCACCGCCAATCCCATATCTGGGCAAGATGTTCCAGAGATTCTTTCGCACGACCCTATCAAATGCTTTTTCAAGGTCCACAAAACCGCAGAAAACCTTCTGGTCCATAGCCAGATGCTTTTCCACGATATTGCGGAGCGAAAAAACTTGATCCGTACATCCTCTGCCGCTTCGAAATCCCCCCTGTGCTTCCCAAAGCATTCCATCGGATTTCACCCTCATTCTCCTTTCAATGATTTTTCCATACACTTTAGCTGCTAGGCTGATCAAACTGATGGCCCTATAGTTGGCGCAGTCCATACGTGAGCCCTTGCCTTTATACAAGGGCACGATGACTGCGCGTCTCCAATCGCTCGGGACTCTTGCGGTTCTCCAGCATAATTTGCTTAAAAACCAGAAAGCGTCCCTAACGTAGGTGCCACCCAGTTTGATCATCTCAGCTGTTACCATATCGATTCCCGCTGACTTTCCATTTTTCAAACTTCGTATCGACCATTCAATCTCATCCATGCTAATGTCTTCATGGTACGTTGGCACTGCCGAATCAGTCACAGACTCATTCACAGTGCCAGCGCCCTGGACATAATCATACATTTCTCTAAAATATTCGCTCCACCGTTCTAACACCTCCTGAGTGTTAGCAAGAATGCCACCAGCTTTACCATTTATCTTGTCCATTCGGGATGCCGACGAACCACTCCGAGACTTCTTTACCTCTCTCCAGAAGAGTTTGGTATTAACCTCGAAGTTCTTCGTCAGCCTCTCTTCCTCATTCATAAGTAGTCTTTCACGCCTCTCTTTCACTAAAGCTTTGGTTTCATTCTTGCATCGACGGTATATTTCTTTCTTCTTCTCTTTCATACTATCACTCTGGTGCAAAGATGATACGTAATCCAGCCACGCTCTCCTCTTTTTATCCACGGAGGATTGAACCTCCGCATCCCACCAGGCATCTCCTTTCAGTGTTCTACGTCTCTTTGCGCATCCACATGCTTCTTTCGCACTGTCCACCATACTTTCTTTCAGAACATTCCAACATTCGTCTACATCTGAGTCGGAAAGACTCGCGTTCGCAAGTCTTTCACTGACTAGACGTACATACGTACTCCTCACACTTTCATCTTCCAATTTTTCACTTCTTATTCTTTCATGGTCTCCGAAAGGAATACGCACTCGCCAATGCCTCCACTTCTTGAAAAGGCCCACAAATCGGCTTATCACCAGATAGTGGTCCGTTTCAAGAGTGGGGCCTCTGAAGGCTCTTGTATCCATTAACGACTTTCGGAGACGTCCATCTATCAAAATCAGATCAATCACACTTTTCTGTTCATTCCGTCTCCATGTGTACGTGTGAATATCCTTGTGATGGAAGAACGTGTTCGTCACAAGGAGGTTTCGTTCCATACATACGTCTAAAAGTAACTTACCAGCATCAAATTATGACAGGGACAAAAAATAATTTATCTGTTTCTTTCCTTCTTATGAGGAACTGTATACATGCTTGTCACCTCTAGGTATCCTTCCTCTGAGTGCGTGGGGAAGAGCTGTCGAAACCATAGTGGTGCAATAAAAAAAAGCCTAGGGATTACTTTTCATAGGTAAGCAAGTAATTTTTCTGATTAAATAATCGTTTTCACTTAAATTAATTTTTCAAAACAATAAATCGACCGGTGTTACCATAACTCACATTTCCAAATTAGCGTAAATGTGGGAGATCATTTTTCTTTTGTTCTCTTGTAATTCTTACTTAATTCAGATACCTAATTTTGGTTAAATAGACATATAAACTTACATCCTATAATTCTTTTACTGAACAACTATTATTCATTACCTTTAATATTTTTTAGATTTCCATCGTCAAATGAATGGCATCATTTGAAAGAATGATTGGGTACAAATCATAAGAGAGCCCAGGAAAGAAAGCGGCTGGATTCCATCTAAATTCAGTGTAATATGCAATATACATTTCGAGGAGTGGCTGCCATCTTCTGTGAGGTGGAGGTACTTCCCCGGTCAGGCTAACGTCGTGCCCTACCTCTCATTCGCCAGAGCCTCGTCTGGTCATTAAATTTGATGTATTTGTTTGGGCATTATTTATTTCAAATAAGTATGCATCTGTTTGTCCTATATAATAAAAGGAAAATGTAATGTTATATTTCATGTGTTTAATTTATTTTCATCAATACCTATTTTAAACAATACAAGTTACAAATCCACTATCCATAAAATTAGAGTTCCAAAGACAGTAACGAATTATTTCTTTTTAGTTAGTTTCTCTCAAGCTGTGGAATGAGCTTCCAGCCTAGGTTTTTCCAAGGGACTACAGCATGGAGTTCTTCAAGAAATGCGTGAAGAGGTTTTTAGAGGGTCGGCAACGCATGAGTGACACACCTGGTGTTGCAAATGTCCATAGGCTACGGTAAATGTTTACCATCAGGTAGGCCGTATGCTTGATTGCCACCTTAGTGGTATAAAAAAAGCACTTAAAGATATATATATAGACTTCGATATAGTAAACATTGGCTTCGTGTATTTTTTGTAAATAAAAATAAAGTAATCTTTTGTTACGTCAATAATGGACAAAATCGTAAACATAACCTAGTAATATAGAAGTGGAACTGTTTTCTATACATTTTATTTAACAACTATCAAGTAAAATGTGTTTAAAATGTAGTATGTGTGAACTGGTATATACAATAAAAGTGGCAAGTTATATTAATTTATGACGCTGCAAATCTGTGATAAAAGACCTAATTGTGAAAAATTTGTGCAAATTAAGTTCGTTAATCCCGTGTTATCGTATTATTACTTTATTGTAAGAGTAATAAGATATTGTGAAGGTGTCATGATATAAGTAACAATTTATTGCTACCTCACAATTTATTTATCACATTATCGACTAAAGAAGATGCTTATTTTCGCAACTTGTTACATCGAGCCCGTAGTCTAAACGGTGCAACCATAGCATTGGTTTCGTTTATAACGAGTTCAAACCTCATCTACTTCGAACTTTTTGCAACTTTTTTTTTTGTGCTTTATTTTACTATTTTGGAGTTAATTCCTGCTTATGTCGATTAATATTTTTACTTAAATAATGAACGTGACAATGTCTTCTGATAATGTTACTAGACGTAAATTGAGGCGCTCAATTTCTACTGGTGACTTATTTAAAAAAAATGTATCCATGGAGTCTATTAGTAGTCTACCTAACAACATATCCATTGACCTAGAAAATTCACAAGAAGAACTTAGATTACAAATTGAAAAGCTTTCTATAGAACTGTTATCTGCTAATCAAGAAATTGACAATTTAGGACTTGAAAATAAGCGATTAAGAGACGAATTAGATAAAAATTTAAAAACAATTAACACATTTAAAAAACTTGGATATACTGATGACATCGTAACTCCAAGAGGACGTAGAAAGCAAAAACACTTAAAAAATTCGTCTCCTATCAAAAGTCCTACAGTATCTCACCACACATATACCATTTCACCAGATTTAAAGGATCGAAATAGATCGGACATGGAAGAGAATTTGCAAAACCATAATAGCATCAATTTTGAAAACTCTTCACAACTGGTAATAACAGCTCCTTCGAATAACCAATTACTTGATGACAGTAATAAAAAGCTAAATCCTTCGAGACCTATGCAAGTAGTAGCCAACGAATCCAATTCACAAAATATTACACTCCCAAAAAAGAAAAAGAATAAAGTTATTATACTAGCAGACCAACAAGGAAAAGGTGTTCGAGATGTATTACAGAAACTGCTAAGTGAAGAATATCATGTTATTAGTTATGTGAAACCAGGAGCAACACTAGCCAACGTGTTGAATATATGTGACGATGAAATATCCTTACTGACTACTAATGACTACATTATTGTAATTGGAGGGTTAAATGATAAAAACCCATTTGAAGTTCAATCCTGCTTAATAAAATTTTTAGAAACTACCAAAAATACGAACGTACTGATCAGTGAAATCCCATACTGCAGATATTTACATGAATGGAAATTAAACTACGAATTAAAGTATATATCAAATAAGTACAAAAATTGCAATTTTATAGATATGGAGTTTAGCAGATATATTCCAAATCGCTTTTTTCATAAAACGCATATTGCAAAGTTTTTATTAAGGGAAATACTAAGAATTAACTATCATACTAATTACAAATTTATATCATAAGTGCATTTGAAAATAAATTTAAACTAACACACAAAACTATTGCTATTCAAACTGACATGGTATTTAATAATGTACAATTTTGTGACAAAGGAACAGAAATAGATGAAAAAGAGTTTTTTCGTGAGCAATGATAAATTTGGAATATTTCATCAAAATATTGCTGGAGCTCTTAATAAACAAGAATACCTACATCTGTCTATAATTAATTTAAAAGAAAAAGGCATTCCAATTGACGTAGTCTGCCTTTCTGAAACATTTATTCTTAAAGGTACAGAAAATAATTTAAAAATTAAAGACTATACTCTTGCAACCTCATTCAGTAGAGAAAAGTCAAAGAGAGGTGGTGTAGCCATTATGGTAAAGGGCGAGCTAGAATATAGAGTTTTGACAGATGTGTAGAAAATGGGAGAAAATTGCGTGTTTGAATGTTGTGGAATTGAAATCCCGCATCACAATATAATTATTGTATGTATTTATAGGACTCCATCATCTAATGTATTTGAATTTATTTCAAAACTTGACAACTGCTTATATACTATTAGCCACAATCAGAAGAAAAGAATTATCATCTGCGGAGATTTTAATATTGATCTATTGAGCGATTCGAATAAAATGATAGTTACAGAGTATAAGAGCACATTAGATAAGTATAATCTGAAGACTTTAATAAATACACCAACACGAATAACAACTACATCCAAAACATGTATTGACCACATTTCAACTAATGCTATGGGTGGTGTAGCACATGTTCACGATTTGGGTCTATCAGATCACACTGCACAATCGTACGTCTTTCCGGTACAACGTAGGCAAGTAAGAAAACATTTCGTCTTTCGTTACAAAAGAGACTTTTCTAAGGACAATAAACGTAAATTCTTAGGTTATCTGAATAGTTTATCTTTCAGTGACGTTTATCTGAAAAGTACTGCATCTGAAGCATTTGGTGCTTTTTATGACTTGTTTATTCTGTTTTATAATCTGTGCTTTCCTATAGTGAGAATTAGAGTATCGAACAAATCTAGTAATGCGTCATGGTTGACCAGAGGCTTAAAGAATTGTTGTAAGCGAAAAAGGGTACTTTATTTAAGCTATCGTGATGCAAATGTGAATAATGTGAGAAAAAAACAAAATTATTTGGATTATTCCCGAATTTTAAAAAAGTGCATAAACCTATCTCAAAAAATTACCAATGGTAGATATATTGACAAATCTAGCAACAAATGTAAAGCTGCTTGGTCTATTATAAAACAATATTGTAATAATAATGACATACAAACTAACATAATTACTAATTTGACTATTGATAATGAACTACATGACGACCCTCAATCTATTGTTGACAATTTTAATAAATATTTCATTGACATTACTAAAGATAGCAAAGCTGCCAGTCATGATAACATTAATAATTTAATTGAATCTGTTGAACCAAGTATCTTCCTGAATCCTGTCGGAAAAGATGAATTACATAAAGTTATTATGTCATTAAAAAACTCTAATGCAGTCGGCTATGATGATTTGTGTACTGCTATAATTAAATTAAGCAGTGAAATTATCACCGACCCTCTTCTATATGTCATCAACCTGTCGTTTCTTACAGGTGAATTCCCTAGACAACTGTTATTATCTATTGTTATCCCACTGTTTAAAAAAGGTAGCAGACAAGTAATGGATAATTATAGACCATTAACATTAATACCTGTTTTTTCTAAGATTTTCGAAAAACTAATGTTTATTAGACTTAATTCTTTTATTAAGGCTAACAACATAATTACAGACGAACAGAACGGATTTCGACGGTCGAGAAGTACCTCTTTGGCAGCTTTTCAACTTATTAAGCAAATTACAGACTGTATTGATTCAAAAATACCTGTCACTGTATTATTCATGGACATGAGCAAAGCATTTGACTTTGTATGCCATGAGCGGCTGTTGAATAAATTATGTCGTTACGGTATTCGTGGGCCTGCTCATGATTGGATCAGATCATACCTTTGTAACAGAATGCAATGCACGGAACTTTTAAACTACAGCAAAAAAAGTAATAGCATGGAAAAATATAGATCCATTTTTATCGAAAATAAATATGGCGTACCACAAGGTAGTATCCTTGGGCCGTTGTTATTTTTAATATATATCAATGATTTACCTAACGCACTTTCCCAAAAGTGCATTTTATTTGCAGATGACACAACCATAGTTGTAAAAGGAAGTGAAAAATCTAAATATGCGCAAGATATAAAATGTGCCCTTGACGATGCTATTAATTGGTTAAATAGTAATAATTTAAAAGTAAATATTTCTAAGACTAAACTTTTACAATTTTGTACACCCCAAAGTAAAACTCACAAATTAAATATTTCATATCAAGGCGATCGAATAGATGAAGTTTCGTGCACTAAATTCTTGGGAATAACATTAGATAACTACTGCAAATAGAAGGAACATATTCAAATAACTTGTAATAAAATAAGCTCATTTATTTTTGCATTAAGACGCATCAGAACACTAGTCTCCCTTGAAGCTGCCATTACAACATATTACGGATATGTCTGCAGCGTCTTAAGATATGGTATTATTATATGGGGTCGATCTACTGACTTCGACAAGGTATTTATAATGCAAAAAAAATGTATACGTGCCATATTTAACATTGAACAAACTGACACTTGTCGACCGTATTTTAGAAAATATAAAATATTGACACTATCTTGCATCTATATACTGGACGTCTGTATATTTGTACGAAAAAATTGTCAGCTTTTTCAACATACTAAAGATGTGGATACTCATATTGTTACTCGCTCACGATATAGGAACCGTCTTATTAGACCACTAACTAGATTGACTATCACATCTAACAATAGCTACATAATGTCAATAAAAATATTTAACAAATTGCCTGATGTATTTAAAGAGTTGCCACTGCCTAAGTTTCGCAAACTATTGACAAACTGGCTTTGCGACAGGTGTTTTTACAGTGTTCCTGAATATTTAGAATATAAATGAATATTATTTTATTTAGATACCTTATAGTTTATTATTTAATTGACACACAAGAATATTGTTGACATAATAATTATTATTTAACTGTGGTAATTCCATATTGACATCACGTAATTTCATATTTTAATTGTTGCTTATTAGATGATATTGTGTAAATTTTCTAGTTTGCTATTATTCATTAACATTACATAATTAATTGATATTAACTATTATTACATTGTTTCCGGAAATTGTTATTTACTAATTATTACTTATATTAAACGAAAAGTAACATTTTGACATTACTATGATTGTTATTAGCTTTTTTATGCATGTAATTTATTGTACGCCTGGAAAGGTATGATTTGGTGAAACAAATCACTTTATTTAAGAACTCATTGTACCCAAATTAATACAATAAAGAATTCTTATCTTCTTCTTCTTAAAAGAAATGGGAAATTTTCTTCCATCTGGCAACCCACCATTGTGGTGCTTCAGTTGTTTATCAGCGAGATTCTGTCTGACTATTTTATTACGTCTATGGCCAGCAATTAACAACATACGAGTATCATTGATATGCAGCAGAAACAGCGTCGGAGCCAGTACAGAACCCTGATGGACGCCAGCAATGATATTCATACTATCGGGGCATCCACCGTCAACCACGGCTTTTATGCATCTGTTGGATAAAAAGCTGGCTGGCTGGCGAGCCATTTGTACAAACCCTCGGGCAGCCCGTATGATGGTAACTTCGATAGAAAACCCCGATGCCAGATCAGATCGAACGCCTTCACCATACCTAGGCTGAAAGCCAACGCCTCACATTGACTCTATCGCTAAAGCTCTGCGGTGTTTATAATACATCCGAAGATCACCAGTAGAGCGACCGTTACGGAAACCGTATTGCTAGATGTTAATCCAGCTGTGATCTTCTAGGTATCCTAGGAGACGTGTGTTTATCACACGATCCATCACCTTGGAGAGAAGGGAGATTATAACAATAGGCCTGTAATTCAATGGGTCTGATCTATCGTCCTTTTTTGGCACATTTTCTGTCTTCTATGAAGTCGGAACTTGTCCAGTGGACTAGGAAAGCACGAAAAAGCGACTTAGTACAGAACACAACTCAGGATCACACAGCTTCTTAAGAGAGGTAGGGCGCATGCAAGCAGCCCGTCTGGGGAAGTACCTTCACCTCACAGAAAACTGGAGCCAAATAAACTCCCTAGAGGGTTGTTGTGTTCCTGCGTATGAGTGAGGTCACTAACAAGCTCCTAAGGAGTTGCTGTGTTAACAGCAGAGGATGCATTGCGCGTGTGATGATTAATGCAAGCGTTCATAGGCTACAGTAACCGCTTTACATCAGCTGGGCCGTATGCTTGTTTGTCTTGCGAAGTTAAATAAAAATAAGCTCCAGCACCACTGCCGGTATACCACCTGACCCACTTGATTTATGAATGTCGAGAAAGAGTTATGCTCGCAGGACTTCTCGCTGGATAATAGAGATTTGAGCTACCGCACTACGGGATGGTAGGTGGCACAGTTCTCCCGTCATTAATATTCGAGTTAGATGCAAATAGATTGCCGATTAAATCGGCTTTCTCCATCCGCCATTCGGTTTTTGCAGTGGTGACATGGACGGTTGACAGAAATTTCCCTCGGCAGCTTTAGCGTGCGACTCCGAAGAACTTTAGCGAAAGCACGGTTCCCAGAAGGAAGACTCTCAAGCCGCTCGCCAACTCTGTCGACGAAATCAAATTTTGCTCTAGCAACCACCCTTTTACTGGACCTCGAGGCAGCATTCAGTTTGCGCTTCACAACAGAGACATTAAGATCCCCATTAGCACGCGCCATGTTCCAAGCATTGTAAGCAGCCTACTTAAGAAGATTGGCTTCCCTACAATGCCGACACCACAGCCACGTTTTAGCTTTCACAGTAGCTACTACAATAGGCGATTGAGAAAGAAGCATTCCATGCTTCTATCCAATATCGCCGCAGCCTCTGTGGTTGCACAAGAATCAATGTCGTCTGATTCGAACGAAGTTACTGCATCACCAAAATGACCAAAAATTAAGCAATAGCACCCCGTACGCTATTTATCCCAGCGTATTTGGAATAGTTTATGTGAGTCGTATGCAGTCGCATTGGACAATAAATTTTTAGAATATAATATCAGACCAAATAAAAGAATAGAATAAATGTCTAGCCATGCTTCCCAAAACACGAATATTAATTTTTATCATTAGTAAACAATATTTAATATGTATTATTTAATATATTTGTATTATGTATTAAATACAACGTATGTATGAGATAATCAGTCATAAAGTTTGCACAGTGTTAAATAAACATAAAATCATTGAAGTACATCTCTAGCAGTTTATATATTTATGTTTATAGTATAGCTTTGCGCGTTGCGCGCGCACAGCATCTGCCCGACCGACCGATTATGGCGGACAGGCAGTAAAGAATGTTTCCTGTCTTTTCTAAATCGGGGAATATCGACATTAGCCAATGGCATAAACAGTGTTTTTTGTAAAAATTGTACATTGTAAATAGTTCCGTGTACATATAGTAATTATATTTGTGCCTGTTTTTGTTTAGAAATTGTGTGAATAGTGTATTATTTGAGTGTTTATTCAGTTCAGTTTTTGACGCCGACAAATAAAACCTTGGAGATACATTATTGGAAGAATAACAAATCACTGAGTTAGAAAATTCAATAACATTTGTTTTCTGAAATATCATTTACTGTTTTCTTCTTCGCGATTCGATCCGTCGATGAATCAGTTTCATAGCTTCGCTTGCATTATTTTGATTTTCATTAGGTAGGTACATAGCGGCTGTCATCGTGTTTCGATAAAACTAAACTGTCATTACAAAGACAAAAAAGAGTGCTGTATTTGTTAGATCGCTTTGATGTTGAGATTTCAACGTAAATAGTACATACGATGATGTAAATCGATTGTGTACCTCCTTAGACTAATTTGAAGTCTAAAGCTGCACAATATCAAGTACAGAGACGTCCGTATATTGTTTGCGATTGTGAAGGATCAAAGTTAAGAAGAACTGAATGCTCGAACCTCACGGTAGCCCAATGAAGTGGCCGGGCTCGGGAGGGGAAGACGAGGCGGGCGAAGCAGGGTTGCAAAGCGCGCGCGCTTCGCAGACCCGCAGCCAGGACGATGTCGCTGTGCACTATGTGTTCCAGCGGGAGCCTCAGGAAGCGGAGTTGCCGTCCCTAGCGCCCAAACAGCGGTGGGCTGTCGGCGACGATACTATCACAGAGGTTTGTTTACAATCCTTCCATAACCATATATTTTGTTATAGTTATTTACTTGATTCATATAACCTCAACAGTGTGCTTAGTTTCATTTAAGTGTATTGATATAAAATGATAAATATAGACATCATAAAATATACTATGATGAAGTATTAATCAGTCCTTTCAATGTTTTTCCATTGATGTACTCTTAAAACTTGTTTATATATCATGTAAAAAAATGATGTGTGATGTCTTATTTATTATGATAGTGTGATGTATAATTGTTTCTTATACTGGTCTAAGAAATTATATTGTATAATACTATAGGGTCTTTGACATTTTTGAAGGTCTTTATTTTCCATTTAAGTTTAGCTTCTACCTACAGTTTTCTTTACACATAATTTAAGTATTCTGTTTTTACTGCATACATCCAAAATTAAACATTTATTTTCTATAATGTTTTTACACTCTGTTCTGGCAGTATATAATAATTAATAGTTGTTATGCACCCATTATTATTATTGTTTTACACAATTCAACAAATATTATTTTTTTATGACTTACATATAATAAAGGGATAACTTGTTTTTAGTATTTTACAAAAACTAGAGCTAGAAAGTTTGAAATCCTGAATACTATAGCTATTATGAGAGAACAAATACTACTAAAGTGGTAAACAATCATAACACCTGCCTTGCTATGAATACTTATTTATTTATTTATTTAGAAGATTAACAGCATCTTAACTAAAATTTACAAAACAATAGAAACATTAGGCCAATTACTAATCTTCATAAATGAACGTAATTAACATAAAATTCCTCATAGTCGAAAGAAAGTAACAAGAAATAAAATACTTACAAAAGTAATCCATAAATTTTTAGCACAACGCTAATCTATAAAAATTATCAAATAAAGATTAACAACTCATGCAAGAAAAGAGGAAGTACATTTGCGTTACTACCCTTGTGATGAAGTGAATTATAACATAAAATAAAAAATAATAATTAAAAATAAGACATAATTATAACATAACAAAATACAGACGCTGAGATAAGTCATAATCTATAAGATATCTCCGCCCGTTTTACAGCTTGAAATAAGAACTAGCAACAGTACGTTTTATTACTGAGGTACTAGTTGTAAACAAATCAAAATTATATTTAGTAATTAATTGATTGTAAGTTGTACAGCCACGACCATGAAGGCGTTATGCCTATAATTAGTTGATGAAGATGGAACACACAGCACCGGTCGCAACCGCAGGCCAAAAGTATTAGTTCACAAGGATATCATGCTAAGCAACTCTGCGCAATCAACATACCCATTGAAGATGTTCGCCACGTAACAGGCATCCCCGACCTCCCGTCTTATGTGAAGCGGCAAAAAATGGAATTGTTTACAACGCAAGTCATAGTCATTAATATTTAGTTTGAATTATTTCTCAATAAATCATAGAAATCTCTTTTGTACATTCTCGATGCGCATTATATAGACCTATTACATACTTGCTGTACATTAAACATTCTAAGAAAGATAAGCTTCTAGTTATACCTTCTATACACATGGACTTCAGTCACTACCTACAATTAATGAGCACAAATATGGAATGCATTCCCAATTTCACCATATTATGCATCAACTGCCCTGTCTATATCATCTACACTTTATTATCATAGAAAATCTAATCTAAAATAGTCTTCTTCTTAGTGTTCTTTCATTACCTAATCTGTTAGGATTTGTGGGGTCCGCTACCTAAGCCTAAGAATTTGGGGCAGATGCTGATTTTTACAAAGAGCAACTTCGGTCAGACCGTCGCAACCCAGAGGGAAAACTAGACCATTCTTAGGTTAGGTCACACTTCCGAAATATAATTAGACATGCACAAGTGAAAATTAGAAATATGTACATTAATCTGAAAATATGAATTAATTTAGTAGTATATGCCAGGATTTGTAATGGGGACCAGTTGATCAATAGGCCAGTTCTTTATCCACTGGGCTATCATGGCTCCTGTTGTTTTTTTTAATACAACATCAGAAGGCATACCAGCATACGCCCCACCTGATGTAAAGCAGTTACCTTTGCCTATTAGAGCTTGCAACTTATTAATGATCACTTGTACAATGCCTCCTCTATTGCTTACACAGCAACACCTTAGCAGCTTACTGGTGACGTCACTCACTCGCAGGAACAACAACCCTCTAGGGATTTGGTTGTGATTTTCTGTGAGATGGAGGTACTTCCTCATACAGGCTTTGCTTTGATGCGCCATACATCTTTTAAAATTTACTAAAAATGTTCATGGTCAATATGCATAAATGTAAAAAGTTGCACAGTTGAAGCTATCAATTTTTGAAGCACATTTTGAAGGCTGACAGTAGCTAAGGCAGCTGTGAAGTAGCAGTGGTATTTTTTATTTGTGTTATGTAAATAGCTAACATAGGTTTACTATTTGATTTGTTAAAGTTCTAAATAAAATTAATTCTTGTCATTTGAAGGGTTTAGTAGAAACTCGCCAATGGAACATTCAAGCCTTATGTTGATTTATTAAAATTAGATTTATTGCACTAGTAAAACGCTATTTAAATGATGTGCTGTTCAGTATTTACTTAGTAATTTACTGGAATTTTGTACAAGTTAAGGTGATATATGATTAAGGTGATAAATAAATGAAGAGAGTTGACTAATGGTAGCTGGCACAGCGTAATACTGGTCCTAATACTGGTACTGGTCTTTGTCAAAAAAGGCTTTTGCAAATAAAACTTAAATTTATAAACATAGAAGAAATCATTATGTAATTTCTGTGATACAAGTGCTTTATTGAGGACTCAAGACTATAGATATTGCATATTCTAAAACTTATGTAAGTGTGGAACTATTTATGTGTTATATAGCAGTTAAAAATTGAACTTTAAGACCATTGTAATTATTTCTAATATGCCTGAATATGGGATTTGTACCAGAACATGAGATTGATCCAAATAGCGAGTGGCTGCAGAGTGATCTAAAACACGCAACACAAAAACATACAATTAGTACTCTTACTTACTTAGTATGTTCAAGGGTTTCCTCCTCCAAACCACACAATGAGCTATCGAGAATTTTGATTTTGACTAAGAACACCGGAGAACAAACATGATCAAGATGTAGCCTAATATAAGGCGATGTTTGTCAAAATGTCAATATTTTAAATGTCTGTTTGGATTTTTGAATAAAATTTTGCATGTGTGGCTCCTTGTCTCTGCCATAGCCCATCCCAGTCTCTTTTCTACTGCCTATAAGCCAGCAACCTAAGATCTCTGGAGAAACTGATGTAATACTTGTCAGTACCTAAATGAGTGGCTTCTCTAGGCCCACCTATCTGCTTCGTTTAGTTCGTAGGTTGTTCGTTCGTAGTTTCATTGCCGGCAATGATTAAAAATATATATATTTTTATATCTTGTCTCATTGAACACCTTTTAAGCATTTTGCGTGTGGGTGGATTCTTAAAACATCTGCTTCTAGTTGCCATTTTAGTTGCTGCATGCATCCAGGAGATCACTTAGTTTTCCAAGGATGTAGTCTGTTGAGATGCCACCTCCTTGTATTACCGCAAGGTGTGCCGGTTGTTTCCTCATCTATCAGGTATATTCTAAACAACAAACTGTCGCACCTACAGTAAAAGATTAAAAATGGAAAAATGACTAATCTGGTGATAGCTCCAATTACATAAAAAATACTCTCGAGGTGGTACCACCAAGTTAAAATCTGATTAGAGGATCCCATGGAAATTGAGGGAAATCCACAAAATTTACAGGCACACAGTATGTTTGTTTGTCCATTTATATGGCAGCGAAGTGTGGCCGATGCTTGAACAGCACAAGCAGGATCTACGTGTCACGGAGATGAATGTTGAAAGGATGCTGCAGATGTGCCAGTCATGCGGAAGGATCACATAAGGAACTCCCACATTTGCAGTAGCCTTCATGTAGGTGACAGCAGACAATCTGCAAGAGTGTCGCCTACTCTGGTACGGCCATGTCGTACAAAAACCGGCAAGTTACGTAGGTAACAAGTTCCTCAGCTATGTCACCTCCCCCAGGTTTTGGTGGATGTCGTGAGGGATGACATGCGTGCCAATGACCCCATTATGAGGGATGTCGAATATCGCGCCGCATATAAGTAAAACCCGGAATGCGAACCCTGGGCTCCGAAGCGAAAGTGTAGGACGCGACCGGGATTAGCGCTCGAATGATAATGACGATGACAGTGTGTTTGTGGAACTTTCTATTAGATACTAGTTGTTTCCCATAGGTTGCAATCGCTCTTGATTTATCAGTAGCGTGCAAGGTATAAATGTGACTTGACTGATGTAGTTGATATGTCATTTTTGTTCTAGTAATATCTGCTGGTTGGAAAAATTCTAACTGCAGTGCCGTCTAGAAAATTATTAAGGTGTTCAGCTCGCAATCTTTCACACAAAAGTTGCAACTGTGAGATTGTAATCTCCCCAAACCAGAAATAATTTACTTGTAAATTATTTGCGGCTTTCGTGGTCTTCATTTTACAGTGGTCACTCTATCGATATGTACATTAATAGAATTATTGTTAACATTTGAAGTTACCTAATGCCTGTTAAATAAACCTGTAGCAGGAATACCCACTTGGATTCTTTTAATAATCATTCCTTACTGTTTTCAAAACTTTCTCTATTTCTTTTTGCCTTTATGCAAGCTGTACCTTTAGTAGATCTACCAATGACACTAAGTTAGCGACAATTGAATTAGTATAGGTTACTTAACTCTACACTACACAAATTACCTACCTAATAATGGAAAAAAAAAGTAATATCAAAACAAAATAGATATAGGCAAGCTCATAGATAACAGAAACAACGGGAGATGTGACGAGGGGGCGTGGTTGGTGTCGCCGCAATATGCTCAAAACGAGAACATTGCCAAGAACAGTTAGTTAGTTGCAATCAAGTTCGATTGAGATATGTTGCTCCTTGTTTTAGCAAAATGCCAAGTTGTGCTGTTGCCTTTTTGCAAAAATAGAAGTGCAGTGGTTAACTTTAAATCAAATGGAATCACTTATCACCTATAAGTACAAATAATATTACGTTTTATAAGCATAAATACAGAATTAATTTCAAAAATTCTCTGACGCCATTTCTACCAGGGCCTTACAACGATACAAATTATAAATATCAAATTTCTCATTCTTAATCATACATTGCTTTTCTACCATTACGCAGTCGCCACCGCTCGTTTACCAACACGCAATGTAAAGCGAGTAATATTATTCGTTCACTGTGTGTACAGTTTCGAGATACGGCCGCTTGTTTCTGCCGCTTTATAAATGTAGTAGTGCGTGCTTACTTGGGTGTTGTTTAAATAAACATCCAATGACAGCGTCTTAACAAATGTGTGTCGATGTACTTGTGTGCGTAGAATGATATTTTTTATTTATTTAAGTGTGTGAGTGTTTTATGGTGGGGTGAAACTCGGCGACAACCGTCCCGGTGTAAACTCGCGTGGTATGTCACATCTCCCATTGTTTCTGTTATCTATGGGCAAGCTGTACATAATACTTATTATTTATTTTTATTTCGCTTAGTGCACAGTATTTTAATTACTTATTGATCAATCTACCTATAGTTATGATTTTATATTCTTGTATTTATATATGTAATCATACTATATATATATATTTATACAGTTAAAATGTGACAATTCTTGTCCAGATCTATTTACCCACCTAATTTTAATAAAATATACATTCTGGGATTCAAACCTATCAGTATGTAGCTCTTAATAACATACCGAAAAATATATAATTTGAAATAAATAAATATTTCAATGATCTAAAACATGTCTGAAGATTATTCATTTAAAAATGTATGTAAAAAGCTTGTGGGGTCATTTGTATGTAATCAAACTACAAGCAGTAAAAAGTATTTTTTCCTGATAATAAAGCTATTTGAAAGTTTGTAGCACTTACATTGTTTGTTATTAGTCAATCAATGGCATTAATAGCTTATAGCAGCTAGTAGTTTGTTTTCTTACAAATGACGTCATGCATGTAGAGAAGAATATTCTATTTACGCAGCATTATTATATTAAATAAATAATCTATAACATAATTTATGGCTATTTAAAGGTTTATTTATTAAAATGTATATTTGTTAACATTTTTATGGTGATAAATATCCATTAATTTGTGTGACGAGTCATAGCTGATAATTCCTGTCTTAAAGTGCTTATAATTTTGACTATCGCAAAAGCAGCTGAGACTTCTCATCGTCAGAGTTGTAGGACTGTTGGCGGGATTCTAAGAATGGAGTCACTAAGACACTAGGGGCTTGATTCAGAGTGCCTTTAAAACTCTTTTATTTAGATGCCTCCTTGTCAATTTTGTCGACCATTGCCTAGACCAATATTCTGTTTCTTGAGACATTATTTGTAATGCCAGGTCCTATATCCAATGCCTATATTTTTAGACTTCCAGATACACCACCTTTGATAATATTTGTTTATTTCTATCAATACTGTGTGTGTAACATGTCGTCAAATGACGCCTTTTTGATCACTTTTTTCTATCATCAGGCTTATTTATGATCTTCTGCATTTTAGTATTGGGTGTATCCTCAAGATGCTTTTTGCTTCCTTTTTCAAGTCTTGCTTTTCCGTACTTTCAAATTTATTCTGTTAAAATGCTATTAATTTTTTCTTTGTTCATTTGCACTCATTGCTCTTTAGCTTTTCTCTTTATTTACTGCGCTGTAACACTGTTAACTATAGAACTTTGGCTTCAAATAAGGCCCTCTGGAACTAGAGTGATATGTCAAGATGGAGTCATGTTTTCAGAATCTGTAGTTGGGGTATTTTTAGTATTTTTACAAAGGAATGTGTTTAGTTAATTGTTTTTGTTTGGCTCTGTAAACAGTACAGTGCTCTTTACATTTTTTAAATCTGCTCTTTGCTTACGCCACGTACCATACCACATCAACCCTTACGCATCCCACTGCAGGGAGAAGGGTCTCCCTTCAACCGAAGGGGTTTGGAGCATACTCCGCCACGCTGTTCAAATGCGGATTGGCAGAGACCAGTGTTTACAAGCCGCCCGAGGGCCACTGACTTGGCTTAACGACTGTCATCTATCGACAACAGCCGGGACCGATGGTCTAACGTGTCCTCCGAAGCACGGAGAAACTCGAGGTAGATAAACCCATCCATAGACAGGCTGCGCTCAACGTTGCTTAACCTGCGTGTTCGGTTAGAATGACACGCGCAACGACGCCATCGAGCTCTTTGCTTACGCAGATTCATAAAATTTTTCACAAATTTAGTAAAATCTTTATCTTCTGGTACTTTAACCTCTCGTTTTCTCCCATTTCTTCCTTTTACAGGATCATTTTTACTTCATTGATATCATAGTCATTCTGTTTCTCTATTTTTTTGTAACAAGTCATTTCTGGATAGCTTTTTATTTCTAGCCTCCTCAAAATAAAAAGCTATCCAGAAATGACTAATTACTTTTTTAATTTAATGTAATTCAATGGTAATGAAAATTTGAAATACTATTTCACATATTTTATGTGAAATAGTATTTCAAAAACTTTCATATTTTTTTTATTATGCTATCTAATTATAATATATATATATATATATATATATATATATATATTATTTGTTAGTGGACAATTAAGAACTTAAAATTCGAAAATAACTATAAATTTTTTTTTTTTTTATAAAATCATGTGAACGGAAATGATTGATTATCCAAGAAACAATAAAATAATTGTAAACTGTTTTTCAGAATCAAGATAAATGGAAGAATCCCACCCCAATTATGAATAATATACATCAGCAAGGATCTGTTCATCTTAAGAATGCCCAAACTAACCAACAGCAATTCATAAACCAAGCTATAGCATCATCTGTCGGCACATTAGCAATGAATCCATCGGTTATTGGGACTCACCCTGCACATTTGACGACAAACATGGTACATACACAACTGGCACCGATGCAAAACCATACACTGGGGAACAGTGCTATGATGCTGCCTCCACTTCAAGGCATGCAGAATGCTCCGCAATTAGGGCAGCAAGGGTTGTATGATATTCATCAACATCACGGGAATCCAATTCCAGCTATGAACGGCATAGGCAAAAGTGCTGAACACTTGATGTATTTAAGTCAAGCTGGAATGCTTGCACCAGGGACTAATCAGTTCCTGCAACAAGGACAAAATCAGCTTGGACTTACCCCTGTTGCCGCCATCCGAAATCAGGTAAGTAGATTTATATAATATATTTTTGTATCTAAAAAAAAATACAGGTGTACAGTAACATACTTGGCGAATGAGCGCAGAGAGTAAAAAGAAACGTCGAGAAGGCAAACTCACTACCTTTTTTTAGGGTTCCGTACCCAAAGGGTAAAACGGAACCCTATTACTGAGGCTCCGCTGTCCGTTCGTCCGTCCGTCCGTCCGTCTGTCACCAGGCTGTATCTCATGAACCGTGATAGTTAGACAGTTGAAATTTTCACAGATGATGTATTTCTGTTGCCGCTATAACAACAAATACTAAAAAATAGAATAAAATAAATATTTAAGGGGGCTCCCATACAACAAACGTGATTTTTTTCGCCGTTTTTATAGATAATGGTACGGAACCCTTCGTGCGCGAGTCCGACTCGCACTTGGCCGATTTTTTTATGTGACCCGGGGGTATATGCGTTACGCACACTACCGGTGCCTAGGTGGCCGCCGGTGGTAGTGTGGGACTCCCCGTTGGCTGTCCAACGGTATACCCACTAATCAACCCCGCGAATTGCCCTCGGCCGCTTTGGTGGGGTGCCCCGGATCTGTCAGCGACAGGGCCACCACTGCAACTGGCCAGCCCCTCAGAAGGGGCCGGACTTCTCCAATCTAGGGGGCATCCCGGCAAATTGGGACGGCCCCTCCGGCGGCGGGATCACTATGGGTCCAGGTTCCCATCCTGACCCCTAGTCTCCGGAGCGGCAAACTCACTACCTGAAACTCGCTAGTGAACAACGTAAGTGTCCAATTGTTAAAAATTGATTTATAAAAAAACTAGTGAGTCGGTTTAACACATTGTCACATTCCTTACTTATCAAATTTCACGAAAATGAGAGCATCATCGAAAGTTACATGTTTACAAACTTACAATCGTAAATCCATAAATAAATAATATATATTTCACCCCAACTCTATTTAGAGAATACGTCAATGATAATCAACATGCTTGCCAGCTCAGTTGCCGCTGAGTGACAACTTTTAGAGCTAAAAATAATTATGATTGTTAATAATGTTTGTTTTTTTTTATTTCATATCATTATATAAGAAATACTAATGTAAATAAAATGTTTTTTTCAAGCTGGAAAAGTCGTCATTAGCAAATCGGGTCAGGAGACGGTATTTTGAAAGAAATAACATGGATTTTGCAATTGTAAGAAATGTCGTAAGAACCAATATTCTTGAAGACCTTTTAAGGAGCGAAAAATGATTTTGCTTAATTAAAAGCGAAACAGGTATTGGTTCTTAAGGCTAAGAAGTATGGCCGGACTTATTTTAGTGTTTTTTGTAATATGTATTTAATTACAGATTTGTTTTGACATTTAATTCATAATTAATAAACAAAGCTACTTATTGTATGGGCTCCATTTAAACTTAATTTCATACCTTATTCTTAAACTTAATACATTAATAAAAAGTACAAAATTATCACAGATATTAAAATTATGAGCTTAGTATATATAAATAATTCTTGGCAAAAAATTTAGTTTGAGCTTTAAAGATGATGTCTCGCTAAACTACGGCACTATCATACAATAACTACTAACACTACGGCGCTAATGATACGAAAAGTTTTGAACTTGCTCATTTCTAGGCTATCCAAAAATAATGTTTAAGTTCAACCCGAAAACATTATGTCAGCTAGTCTCTATTCTACACCGCGCTAGCACGCGTGTTGTTATGCTACTTGGTTAGCTCGCATCGCGATAAATAATAAATAAATATTGACGGACAAATTACACAGCGCCATCTAGCCCCAAAGTAAGCGAAGCTTGTGTTATGGGTACTAGACAACTGATAAACATACGTAAATACATTTTGTTTTTGTAAATACATACTTATTATACATAGATAATACCCAGACCAAGACAAACAGACATGTTCATGTTCATGCACACAAATGTTTGTACTGTGTGGAAATCGAACCCACGAGCGTTGGTGTCAAAGTAGCGTAACAACGCGTTTCACCACTGCGCCACCGAGCTCGTCAAATCATTGATAAAACATTGATTATAGTGTTGTCGTTATTTTTGTTGTTCATTTATCGTTGTTGACATGTCTTTACATTCGAATAATGAATATGCTGACATAATGTATTGTTATGTCTTTGCCGATGGAAACGCTGCTGTAGCTCGGAGAGAGTATCAACGTCGGTTTCCCGACCGTCGATTTCCTCACGTTACTGTCTTCGGGAATACCTATCGCCGATTGTCTGAAACTGAAAGTATTCAGGGAAGTCAAATCGACGCTGGCAGACCTCGGCGGCGGCGGTACAAGGCGAAAAGATGAGGACAGGATCTTCAATATTTAATTGGTGATCCGAACACATCAACGAACATTGTATGTGTGCGCGGCCGTTCGTCACTTGTAAAATTAATAAGCGCTATTTATTACAATTGCAGTGTATTTGTTTGTTTAAATACAACTAAAAACTGTGTCTCCTTTTCATAATTCTGAATCAATACAGTAGCAACCCTAGCGAATCAGGCAAGTTTAGGCGGGACAGGCGAGAGCGGTTCTTCTGTAATGCTTTAGGAAAGAATTTGATGTTTCAACACGATGGGTGTCCAGTTCACTTTCGGGTCACGATGGATTTTTTATACCACTAAGATGACAAACAAGCGTACGGCCTGCCTGATGGTAAACAGCCACAATAACCTACGGACATTTGCTACACCAGGGGTGTCACACATGCGTTGCACACCCTCTAAAAATCTCTTCACGCCTTTCTTGAAGAACCCTATGCTGTACGAATCTCTACGAAGTTGAAAAGGTTCCAAGTTTTTGGTGGCCACTTCGTCGTCGATTATGCGGATAGCCCGTCGCTGCAACGTATCGAGAGCCTCGAGAAGATACTGTGCGGAACCGTGACAGAGATGCGAGCAATGCTCCACGCAAGCCCGAACTTGAGTCTTATAAAGCAGACAAATCTGGTCCGACGCCTTTTAAGCTGTTGAGATGAGGCTCTCGATGTACTTACTTTGGTTAAGGTCGCAACGAATATCCATACCTAGCATATTCTAGCCATCTCGCATACTTAAGGGAAGCGCCCTGAAGATTGGAACTGGAATAGCGAATATTTTTAAACGCGCACACCTGAGTTTCTTGGTATTAAACTCAACCAGGTTATTGGAAACCTTATTTTTTATTTACTAATGAGATCCAAAACTCGATTCAGCTCAACGACAAGACTTCCACGCTTCTCATCGATTTCCCCCCCTCTATCACCAAGCCGACCGAAATATCGCCCATGGACCGTACTGTTGTCATCTGCATAGCAATGAATATTACCATGTGGCAGCTTGTCATAGATATGAAGAAGAAAGAGGGTGGGCGATAGGACGGAGCCATGTGGGATACCAGCATGCACTGTCATGAATCGCGAAGCGTATCCATCTGCAAGGACACAGATTCTACGTTCATGCAGGAAGCCAGCAATCCACTTACAAAGCTGGAGAGGCAGACCGTATGCCGGAAGTTTGGAGAGAAGTGTTTTCTGCCAAACCAATGCCTTGGCGAAATATGGGCTGACTGCCATAGATTCGCCATATTTGTCAATTGCCTCCCAGAGGTGCGTCGCATACGCTAGATCACCCGTTGATCGTTTCGGTCTAAAACCATACTGACGATCATTACTTAGGGAGTGATCTTTTAGGTAGCGGATTAATTGATTGATAAGGATCCGTTTCATGACTTTGCACAACACTGAAGTTACGGCAATGGAGCGGTAAATGACGGATCCGAACGGTTTTCTCTTTTTTTTTTTTTTTGGGGATCGGCTGCATATTGGCCTATCTCCAGGCCTCCGGAACACAACCGGTCGAGTACGCGCAACGAAAGAGACGCGTCAACACCGGAGACAACTCCTTGATATGAGGACAATTTTCACGTCAAGAGTGACAAAAATTGAAGTTACCTCTATATTTTGAAATCGATGGGCTAATATCGTAATAGAGAATTATTTCGAACATGATGTGTAACATCTATACATATAAATAAAATTGAAGTGTCTGTCTGTGATTTCAAAATAAAGCCTTTATCTTAAGCTCATATTATTATTTTCACGTTACCAAAGCCTAAATACGCATTTTTAACTTTTTTGTCTGTCTGTTTGTCCGGGCTAATCTTCGAAATGGCTGAACCGATATTGACGGAACTTTCTCTGGTAGGTAGAGGATTGTTCAGAGCAGAATATAGGGTACTTTTTATACCGTAAATATTTAGGGTTCCTGCGTAAAAAATTAAAAACTGTTAAAATTAGGAGGAAATATCTTCCCCTTCGGGGGACTTTGCAATTGTATTTTTATTATTTATTATAATACGTATTTTTTAAATAACTACGCATTTTTTATGTAATAAAAATAAAATTAAATATACGTTGCCTCTCGTAAAGGTCAATAGATGGCGCTGTATGAAAATTGAATCGCTCTATGGTTGCATCTACGACCCTGAACTTTATTATTTTTTAAACAGAAAGGATTTGAGGTCTATAGAGAAATAAAGGCTACTAAAAAACCAAATCTCATGCGTGCGAAGCCGCGGGCTTCAGCTAGTTTCACATAAAATATGTAGGCACCAATTTTTTAAAATTTTATTTTCTGTAAATAAAGATGAGGCTAGATGTTTGTAATAAATTTTACGAATTATATATCTTTACATTGACGTTTATGCCTTTTTAGATAGCCTAGGAAGTTTAACTTTTTATAGCTATTTGTATGATTAGTGGCGTAGTCTATAAGGTATCAGATACGAAATTTAGTTTGAATGGAGTACATAGAGTAAGTAGTTTTATCCCTGACAATCGCCGCAACTATTTATGTTAAAGACTATATCAAATTGTAAGTTCTAGATTAAGTTAAATGTTGCGACATTGGGAGTGAGAATAAAGGATTTCATTTCATTTCATTATTATTTAGATTTAAATGTCAAATTCTGGTCAAATATAAAAAAAAATCTTGAAGTTCTAATATCTCCACTACTGAATTTCTCTGATTTTCTTTTACCGATACCTGGTTTGCTGAGTGCATCACGTGTAGATGAGGTTGGATTTGGCTCTAAAGATGATTGTTGAACTAAGCCATATTTTTTTTTCTTACGAGACAGACCCGCTACTCATTCCTACCATTATGTCTCCTGTGTAGCCAGAATTAACAGCGGCGACCACAAAAAAGGCAATGAACAGTGAAGTTCATTGCTGTCCCGGGGGTTTAAACTATAGCTGCCTTTGAACTCACAACGAATTTAATCAGAAGAAATTTGTAAGAGTAGGAAGTTTTGGAATTGACTTCCCCTCTTGGCAAAGTGAGAGATAGCAATATGACAAATAAGGCATTAAAAAACCTCAAAGAGATGGCTAGTCAAGTGAAGCTCAACTACCGTGCACCACGGTTTATCAGATATCTAACACTATTGTGACCTAAATTGTGAGTTGTTACATAACAGATCGATTCCAATAAAATAGATCGCAGAACTGCCTAAACGCTTGGTAATTCTCCCTTGTTGCCACCAAATCAGAATAGTATGTTCCGTTCCCGACGATTTTGTTTCTTTCTGTTAAATTTACTACTCGTATGTATGATATTTATATTTATGATCATAATGCTAGCTGGTAACCGCAACTTGAACAGCGTCAAATGCCACGCTTTTAAATTTTCCTCGGCTACCTTAGACAAAAAATTGTCTAACTAAAACATTCACGGAGAAATGCGTTACTTACTACCCCAAAGAAAAAATAATGTTACTGCATATCCGGAAGTTCCTGTTTGTATTTGGCTAGCTGCTACCCAATACTCTTTTAAAATTTTATATATGAATCCCAAATAGTAAAAGAAAGTAGTAACTAAATTCGGAATACCGTTTTTTTTTTTGTTTAGACTAACATTAACTACGATTAACATTATGTAAAACAAATATTATTACAATCTCATTTTTGTAATAGTAATTATAAACATTCTCATACTTGCGTTTTGCTCAGTAACAGCCTTGTATTATATTATTACAAGCACTATAATTTGTCAAAAACAGAATCAACATAAAGGTATCTAATAATGGAATCAAATATGAAACACTACAAAAACTATCAAAAAACGTGAAAATTTTTAGGAATTTTGGTAAAACAATGAACGTGAATTATTTGCAATATTTACAAATTCAGGTGTCGAACTCTGCGCCAGCACAATCATTATGTGCCCAGAGCTCACTTGGTCTACTCTTTTGGCTCCGTTTATAGGGTTCCGTAGTAAATAAGAAACCCTTATAGTTTCGCTATGTCCGACTGTCCGTCCGTCCGTCCGTCGCGGATCGCGGCCTAGCTCAGAGACGCTTGACACTAGAAAGCTGTACTTTAGCATGTACACATATATACATATTAACTATGCTGACAAAGTGATAGAATAAAATTTGAAAAAATAAAAATTGTTGGTGGTACCTTCCCTACACGTAAAGTGGGGATGATTTTTTTATTCGCTCCCACTCCATGGTGTGGGGAGTCGTTAGATAGGTTTTTAAAAACATTGAGAGTTATGGAACATAATTTTTTGATATAGTGATCCATTTGCGAATAATTATATTAAAAGTGTAAATTTTTGTTAGAGTCATTTTAAAAGTAAAACTATCACGGCTAAGCAGGCTTTACGTGTTAACGAGTAATAGTCTACAAACTTTGAAAATATATTTCTTTTATGAAAACGTACAAATGTCATAGAATATGACATTGCACTTACCTGCACTAAGCGTTATGCTTTCCAGTTTCTTATTTGAACGGCCAAGGATGGAACTCCTACCCTCCTTGCGATACATAAACAATTTCATAGGGCATTTGAATTTCATCCATAATTTAGTTCAGATATTTTACACTAGATGGCGCTTTCATTCACGAATTACATCGCGATGTGGTTTCATTTTCATCAATCTTAGCAAAGCGAAGCAAATATAGAAGCCTACTCTGTGCGTGGCCCGACATGCACTTAGCCTGATTTTTTATTCTTTGTCAATATTTTCTTTTTCCATTTTCTTCTTACAATCTATGAAGTCATTTTTGTGATTATGAGAATTGCTGCAACATACCTTTTCTTCCCCTGTTAGAACTTTTTTCCTTTATTTGACACTGGGCTATCATGTGGGAAACAGTTTACTAAAGAAACTGCAGCGTGAGAGCCTAGAAGTTTAGGATTCAGGTTCAAGATCCGTGTTTTATCTGGATGGAAAACTTCAGTTAAAATCATACGAATTGTCAGGTGATCTTGAATGGTCCATTACTGATTATCATATGTAATAGTACGTATTTGGACCCCATGAGATGTCTATATTTGGCATTTGTAACTAATTTGAACTAACATTAATATTTTTTAACCTATAATACAAATAAATGCCTCGAAACATATATACAATGTATAGAAACAATAAATGCAATACTATTTGCAATTACATTACGAAAAATATATAATATACACGTACCAGAAAATCGCGTTATTAGCCGCTGCACCACCGAGCTTGTCAAAATGACGCTAATACCGCGGATAAAGCAAAACACTAGCTCGATTGACAATTCAACCTGTGTGATTGAAAGACAGGTAATTACAAAAAAAAGTTCATTTAAAAGTCTAAAAGAAAATGCTTCTTATTTTCTACTTTCTTGAAATTGGTAACACATGAATCTGGTTCTGTACTTGGATATACATCTTTGCTTTACTGTATAAGCTCTTCATGTACCGATAGTCAATTCGGCATCCCTGGAACGGCTGACACCGCCCGTGGTTCAATCGAATCAAAGGCTTTTTCGTGGTTCACTTACGCCTGACATATAAGGGCAGATTATACTCCTCAGTCTACTATAATCCTGCGGACAAAAAGTATGTGATCTAAGGTGCTAAAACCTTTTCGGAATCCAGCTTGATCAGGAAGCTGTAATTAATTGTGTGCGAGGCGGAGGTTAGTGGAGGATAAATTGTCCTTTATCCTACAGAGCAAGTTATAGACGCTGGATTTTTTGTTTAGTGGTATTTTATGGTTACTGTTATAAAGTGACTAGTTTTTACCCGCGGCTTCGCACGCGTAGATTTTGATATTTCCGCAGCTTTACTTATTTTTACTTTACTTCTTATTTTTAAGTACAGTCAGCATTAAATAGTTAGTAAAAGTACCAAATATCCTTCTTTGTGTAGTAATGAAGATATGTCACGATCTGTTCGGTTTTCATTAACTATTTGATACTGACTGTATACACTCAAAGCACCTCTTTATACACAACATTGCCTATTTTAAAAACCTAAAGCTTTCAAGTCACTAACTTGAAAAAAATATTTCTGCTCCATACAAACCGTCAATCCTCTTTTCACTCCCATATGGGTTGAATTTCAAAAAATCCTTTCTTATCTCTCGTGAGCATTACAAAAGTAACCTCTATGCAAAATTTGAGCTTTCTAGGTTCATTGGTTTGGTGTCGGCGTTGATAAGTCAGTGAATTAGTCAGGAACTCTATTTTTATTAATATAGATTTGAGTGAATTATGGGATTTAAGTGTTGCACTTAAAGCTAGAAAAAATAATATACACGTTGCACTTAAAACATATGTACCAACTAACTGTAGTGCGTGAGTGCCACCCAGCGCTAGTTCACATGAACTAATTGGTGGTGCATTCACACAATCACTAGCAAATTGCTGGTAAAATTAGACTTTGCTCAAAAAAAAAACGTCTAAATCTATTAAGTTGTTGAAAGATATTTTTGTTAAAATGTTAAAGTTATCCATAAAAAATCTTTTATTAAGGATTTAAACATAGAATGAGTGTTAATAAACCGGTCAACCGCCGAAAAAAGGGCGTTTTAATTTAATTATTTTTTTGTGCAATTAGCTGCACGTTATGTTAATACTTTTACACGGTTATAATGAATTTAATTAAAAGGTAAACAATCAAAATCGAACGATTACGACTGCGTGTGCTTTTGTTACGTTTGTTTATGTGCTTCTGCAGATAAACAACTCTAACAAAAATCTAAACCTAACCTGCTCTCTAGCATGAAAGTAAATTAATTACTGTCTAGCTACTAATCACGATTTAAGGAAGAAAGTTGGTCTGAAAGACAGCGGTGTTAGATGAGAAGAGACATGTTCCATTGATTTGGACACGCAGTAAGAAAGAATGCTAAGCTAAAAAGAGGAAGGTGTAATGAAAAAGGCAATATTAGAAGTGAAATGACGCAGGCAACGACAAAGGCCAATTACTACCAAATTGATCATTGTTTTATCAGAAGGCACTAGAAACCTGTGGAAATGCATGTAATGAACCATAAATGGATAGAAGAAATAGACTAGCGTGGCTGATTGTATAACAACTTTGCATTTGAGAGAAAGAGTGTGAGAGTGAAGAAGGCAATTAACCGTCGATGCAGTAGTGAAATAGAGACTTTTGTGTAAAAACAGCGTGAAAGACGAATGAATAAAGCTTTGATTATTTACCTGTCTATATAGAGTTCGAGCGGCTAAACGCCAAAAAAAATATCAGCCAACTGTTGGCTCATAAAATCGAATTGCCCGCTCAGTGGCGTCACTGACGTTGTACGGTAAATACACATTTTGTGGCATTTGAAAATGGCAATTTGTGCTATTAAAGTGGGCAGGAATTACAGAGGACGATTGAAATCAACTAAAAATATTACCTATCATCGCTAAGTAAACTTTAAATAAACATTTAGTTAAAGAAACCATGGAATTAATGAAGTATAATTTTGTAATAAGATACATGGCCGTTTGACGCCATGTTTACAGGGTTGCCAGTTTTTGAATTAAAATTTCTCATGATTGCGTTAGTTAATTTTAAATTAGATTTAGTCACGATTCAAAAGATACACACTAATATTATAAACAGGTCGATATTGTAGACATGTTATGTCATTTTACTTTAATGTATTGTTCTTTATAAATTTCATGTGTATGATAAGCTGTTAATAAATAAATAAATGTAAAAGTTGGTCTGCGTGGCTGAGTGTATATTACTTCGTCACGCCGCCGCCGCGGCTGGACGTATCTGGATAAAATTTTGAATGGAGATAGCTGAAACCCTGAATTAACACATCGGCTACTTAAATAGCAAACTTTTAATTTTGTTATACATTTTTTACAGAATTCCTAATGATCCTATTATAAGAAGTAGGCGGATAAAAATAATAAGAAAAAGTGGAGAGGATGTTTGGCAACCAGCTAAAACAATTGTTATTTGCTCTGACCATTTCCGTGCCAAAGACCTGTATTTTCTTAACAACCGAAAGCGTCGAAGGTTAAAAAAGGAATAAATAACTTTCAACAAAAACTTTCTCTTCATTTTATTTCATTATAATTATGTTGAAAAAATTACGTAATTTACTGAATTAAGAATTAAAACGAATTATAAATCTCTTAAAATCGAAATATACTTTTTACCTACTTTTATGGGAAATATTCGGGAGCTGGTATCACTGCAGTGACGCAGCGCGCTTGTGCTATCAACAGTAGATACGTATACTTGTGTGCGTGACACGCATTAAGCGTTTCAAATCTGGCCTGTTGTTTTAGCGGCAATTGTAGCGCAACACTATCTAGACAGGTAAATAATTAAAGGAATAAAAAAGTATTAAGATTGTTCGTCAGCATCCAGAATGCATAAAATAAAGCCTCACCTTTAGGCTGCTAATCATTCTTGGTAACACGGTACACACATCCATCACATCGTAATCATCTAATTAAACCATCTCATCCATCCATTTGTGTTCCCCGCCTGAACTGCAAATACAATGATGGAATGGAGAAAAGCGACTGACTAATTTGACCACGATTGAATGCTAAAGAAACTAAGATAACCTTATTTGAAAAGAGGGAAGCAGAACGAAAACTAAGATTACTGTTAATGATAGTGTTAGAACAAGTGGTAAATTTGTATAATGTTGAATGCTCTTTTAGCAGGGATGAAAGGTACACCGCTGAAGTGTAAAGACGAGTGAATACTGGAAATAGTGTGAATCGAACGTTAGGTAGTAAAAGTTTGAGCTAGAAGGCGCAGCTCGCTGTGCACAAGGTGCTCTTCCAATATTAATTTTGGAACGTTGATGGGTATAGCTAAGTGAGCATGAGAGTAAAATTCATGCGGTGGAAATGCTAGCGTTACGTAAAGTGTGACAGAGAGAAACAGAGGTAGTCTGAAAAGTAGATAACTGTATTAAAATAAAATGAGACATAGGTTCAGATATGTAGAAAGCATAAAGGAGAAAATAATGTCGAAACAGATATAGAACGCGAAAATAAAAGGATGTAGGAGCCGACGAAGGCTAAAATTCACTTACTACGACCAAATTGACCAAAGCAGTTCAAGCATTTTATTTTTGAATAATTTATCCCAGAAATAAAACATTTCAAATTTTAGTTTTAGAATATCGGATACTATCAAGATTCTGAACTTTCCTTATAACTCATACTGCCCGTGGACATTTTTATTCCTTTTTCCTTTGACTATTTGTCACACACAGTTTTAAGAAAACTTTACTATTAGTGCATAAACTCCTCATAAGTAAAAAATTGAAATTTATTACTTTTACTAAACAATTAAACTATTAGTACTTATGCCCGGTACTTTCTGCCTACCCCTCAAGGGATTGGGCGTAAAGTTATATATAAATAGTACTAATGAGACAGTTGATTTAACAGTAATTCCTGTCACAAATCACTTGCATGTGATACTAGTAATTGTTAACGTTATGCATTTCATTGATAACGTGAAATGCATAACGTTATCAATTACTACTAACTTTTTGTGTCTTGTAAACAAAATCCATTAGGTATGTAATTCAGGCACGTAGCATGCTTATTTGCCAGAACTGAACGTAGGCGTTAACTGCTATTTCGACCGAGACTGCACTTTACTGTTATTTGCGATAAAGCAATATACCATCCAAGTAACAAAAAAGTTTTTTTATGCCTAAGATTGCAACCAAGCACGACCTGCCTTTTCGTAAGTAGTTACCGTTGCCTATGGACGTTCGTAACACCCTCTGTGAAAACGTATGAAGCGTTTTTAAAGAACCCGTCCTGCTGTAGTCCTTCGGGAAAAAATCATTAAGGAGTTGATTTAACAATTTATGTATTCGTGGAAAAAACCTTTCTGAAACCGCACGGTACGGTATTTTGTCGAGCTCGGTGTCTGTTTGTCTTGGTCTGGATGTTTCTAAAAAAGGTAGGGCGCGTTCTAAAAGAGGTAGGTTTGTGATGTAAAAAATCGTACTTAGCTCAATCAGCTGGTTATTTCATATTTCTACAAACAATTGAACGGCATTTGTTACGCACAACGAACCACCAATTAACTGCCTGGTTTATTTCTTTTCTTTTTGTCATCTCGATGCTCTTTGTTGACGATGTCTGGACACAGGAAATTTCTTCTCTATCGTAACACACACGTAACGTAACAACCCATTGAAGTCCTGACATATAAAAAAATAACACTTTTGTGAATATACCTTTTAAAACTAAAAATTAAAAGTTGTTTTTTATTTTACTTTGAAATTGCCCATTTAGTAATTACCTACTAAACGTGTTAGATCCACAGTTGTAGTGAAGATGCAAATACATAATTTATTCCTCCTAAGTTCCTAAAGTCCTCAGTAAAAATAAATTCTCGTGTCTCTCTCTACAGCGGCCTCGAACCACACGCTATTTACTTAGTGTTACGATAATAATTAAGAGACATGGTTCGTACATGTAAAAAGAATGCCAGAGGAAAGAAACAAAACGAGACCGATATACAATGTGAAAGTAGAAGAATGTAGGGCCGAGGAGGGCATAAACTCGTCTACCACGACCGAATTGGTCGTGCGTTATCAGAAGGTGTCAGGAGCACTAGTAACCGAGTGTGTATGAAAAGAGTTTATGAATTTTCAAAAAGCTAGTGAGGTAAGAGCGGAGTCATGTGGCGCGCGGTTCTCTCTGCCTATCCGGCAAAGAACTTGGCGTGACGATATAGGTTATTTCTAGACGATAGACTATTTATTTACAACTGGTGTACAAGTGTGGATCTTGTTACGACACCATTCTTAAGAGTAGGTAATTTGCTATTAACCTGTTACTACATATCGCCACGGTAATTGCTTTGATTTTGTACGAAAGTTTTACAAGAAAAAAATTACAGTTACTGAATTCCAGACCGTAAAGTATTTGTGAAACAACACTTCTCTTCCAAAAGCTAGACGAGTTGCCTATCGAATGATTAGAAATCAGCTTTAGGTCCGAACAAGCAGTCGCGTCACATCTAGCAAAACAGTGGAACTAGCAATCAGTTGCTTCGCTAAAATGTGTCTATGCGTAACGTTGTTTGAAAATTGTGTAGTACCTATGCATGTATGTATGTACCTATGTATAAGCGTTGGTTGCGCCATTTAGTATTTTTTGCTGTTATGCCCTACCTTGACATATTAACTATTATTTTTATAGACTTAGAAGACCTATCCTTAATAAATTGTAATGATGTACTTACTCAGTACAGTAAAGTGATCATCACAGTAGCCATGACAGCGGCTCCAAGCATCTTACTGCATTAACGGTAATGGGAGGGTGTTTCGCCTGAATTATTGGTGTCCGACGCTATTTCGCCTGAATTATTGGTGTTTGGTGAAATATTGGTGGCCGAAGCCCACAAATTTGTTTAGATCAAATTTCAGCATTAAAATTATCTACATATTCATAATATGTTGCTCCTCCTATAACAGGCATATTCGTTATGTGCCAGGAGCCTTAGAAACCAGCGAGCATGCATGAGCAGTGCAACGAATGCTAAAGAAACGAGCGAGATGTGTAAGGATCAAGTCATGTGGCGCTCGATTCTCTCTGCCTACCCCGCAAGAAAAGTTATACATAAATAGATATGTCCGTTTTTGATTGACATTACTAAATGAAGCATTATACCTACGCATTGTATTATATATGATATAAAATTCCTACAATTATCACTTTTGAAAAATATAATTAGGAAATGTATCAGTTATGCCTTTTGGCATGTTTACATTGTACGTTTTATTTTTTAATAAATAATAATATAAGCACGTTTTTTTACTAAATGATAACAAGTCACATGTTTATTATTTATTTATTTTTATTACTATTATAATGTGCCGGTTTTGAGGGAAAAATGTCTAAGCGCACAAACTATACACTGAGATTACGCTGTACACATAATAAAAGTTTCGCTTTAATCGTAAAAGTCCTCCAGTTCATAAAAGGCGCTCAAAAATATACGTATTACACAGCGGTAACACTCCCGACACAGGTACACAGATAGGGCAATGCGATGCGACTCGAACGGACAAAATTTCCTTTGGACTAACGTATCAATATAAGATATACGCCATCTATCAAAAAAATAACTAAAACTTCGCTTGGCTTAGCGACGCTCTGGTGTCGCTGTTGTACGTAGTTCTACGAAGTTAGCGCAGGCGCTGTGATCGGCGTACGTCCTTTGTTCGAAACAAGTCAACATTGTATCGTTTGAGTTTGGATGTTTCTAGTTTTATTTCGCTGCATAAATATAATTTAGTGTAAGAAATGTGATTTGATATTAACCTTCTTTGTGTATGTGTTTTACAAATTAAGTGTTCGATGTGAATAGTGTGACTTTTCTCACGTTAAGCTTTCGCTGAATATACATGACCGAGCTTTAGGCGGATTGTACGCATGAAACCCTTGAGTGATTTTTTTTTTGAAACTGATGTTAAGGATATGGGCCCCGACATGGTAAGTTTATATGTGTAATTATGGAAATAGTATTTTAAAGAAGCTGTTTTAAGTCATGATATGACGAAATTCTCGTTTATTTCACGCAACAGGTCCGTTTTTGTTTTGTTTACTTGTCACCGGCGTCCGCCATTTCTGTTTCGGATTTTGTTCACCGGCCGTAGGTGTAAGTTATTCAAACTATGACTAAACGCCAGCTGTATGTGAAGCTTTGATTTTTATAGAATTTCAGGTCATTTCAATGAAGTTTAGACTTTGATTATGATTTCCACCACTATTTATTGCATTTGAGAACTTTGTATATACCCACCTACCTACCTTACATTGTTCCCATGATGGAATGCCTATACTATATTCTTTCGAAATGTTATCGTCACTATTATATCGTTTTTGCAATATTTGATAATTAATGAAGAATAAATGTCAGGGTATCTATTGTTTTGACCGTAATTACTTTAATTTTCCATTCAAATATAAAATAACAATATGATTAGTAGTGAGTATATTTAATGTATGAAAGACAGTAGAGAGAAACGAAATATCACCCATCTCAAGGAATGCTCTATTCATACAAGTAGCCATAGTGTATGGTGACTGCTGACTATAAGACAGGTTGTTTGTTACTTTGTTCGTCAAGTTGCCAAGCAAATAATACCATCCATTGATATGTGCCTTACAATTTCCTAAGGTTTTAGTTTCTTTTATTAGCTATTTTCTTCTTACTTGATATCATCCAAATGGGCATATGAATTAAGTGTAACCTTATTAATTATTGATAAAAATATAAATAAAAAGTTAAACCTACTTCATTGAAATGAGGCAAAGATAAAGCGGCTATGTAAATAGGCGAGTCTAGTGCATAAAGAACTAACATATTAAGCGACTAGTCCCTGGTTGCAACCCTGGTTGGAATTGTAAAGACTTTACTCAAAATGTATGGAATCTGTGTTAAAATTTTTCACATTCATTTAGAGTATGGTTTTCGGAGGCATGTGAATACAGAGCTTAATGAAGACACAGATTTTGACAATGAAGAATTGCTGTCAGACCCCCATAATGCAGAATGTTTTTGAATATCTGCACATAAATTTGTAATTATCATTTACTTACCTTCTGCATTGTGGCAGTAATCGACAGTTGTTCCTTGTCAAAATCTGTCTCTTCACCAAAACTTGGGAACTTGGTGTGAAAATATGGATAATAAAAATGTACAGTAATAATTTTGAAATGAAAGACTTCACATTGTTTTATTACATTGGTCCCTCACGTAGTCCTTAACAAGTTTCCAAATGTGAATGTTGAACTTAGCTGAATTTTTTTGTAGTGGTCTCTGATTGTAGTGATCCAAGGCTAGACGAGCCTCACTTACTTTGTTTTGGTGTTCACAGTTTAAACCTAATCTAACCCCGAAAGTATGTATTTTCACTCGTTCACTGAACTATTTAACATGCAATGTCAATGTTACATCAAATTGCCCACTATAGGAACTTAACTTAAAAACAATTTAATTTACATTTTATTATCACAATTTATTTCGAGTTCAATAAATTTCTATGACATGAGATCTATGACTAAAATCAATTATCTGAAACTGTGTGACAAATAGTGTAAAACTGAGCCCAATCTCAAGCAGACTAACACAGTAGATCATCCACATTCAGTATTAGAATAATATAACAGGCAATTAATATAAAAGGAAGAGGTTCTATATTTGTGTACAATATCTTGGAAATTGTTTAAAGGAATTGGATTTATTTGTTTATTGCAATTTGTGGTATAATGCTTGTAGACCATGTTTGCAATGATAATATAACAAATAGAGAGTATCAGGGTTAAAATACGAAAATTCATACTTCATTGGTTCAGATATGTAGAAAGAAAGAAAGACCAGCAGCATCACTAGTATGGTCAACGCAGCCTATTGACACTGCAACACTACGGGAATGTTACTCACAAACTGCCAATCTGGTGACCTAAGGCTGTTTCGTCACAGTATCCAGTAATTTCTCTGCCATAGCTCACCCTTCAAACCGAAACACAGCTATATAGATTTGGCTGCTAGGCGGTAGAAATAGGTGAGACAAAGATACCCCCACGCAGGTGGGGTGGGGTTTTGTATAAAGTCTCCCTCTGGTAACATATGTAATTTCAATGTTTAAAATGTGCAAGTTCAGATAGTTGGAAAAGCAATACATTTCTATTGTTGTTAAAACTGCCTATATATGGCTTCCCTTCTTGTAAATGGTGGAGCAAGGTCTGACGAATACGGAGGATGCCATATGGTTTCTAACTCCAGCTCCTGTAGAGTTACAACGGTTTCATGTGTATTGTGAGGTCTTGCGTTATCATGGAGCAACAATGGTGAAGATCGTTTCACACGTTGGCGGCTGTTTCACTGCCACTTTCGCCATCATTGTTCAAAGTTTGACACATCTGCTGTTATTGCTTGACCAGACCTGATAAAGCTATAGTGAATAATGATGAGACCACCAAACAGTTACCATTATCTTTTAATTGGTAAGCTTTGCTTTAGGGCACTGTTGCGGCAGTTGACCAGAGATCAGCCATTCCATTTTTCGCTTACGGTTATGGTAAAGAATATACTTCACAGTCACAATTCGATCCAATATTCCTTCATTTCTGTACCGATTCAACAAGGCAAAAGGTTTCAACATGTGTTTCTTTCCGTAGATCAGTGAAATCATGAGTCACCCATTTTTCATATTTTTTGATTTGATGCAAAGGAGTCGGTATTGTAGGTCAGGTAATGTTAAACCATGCTGCAAATTTCTGAGTAGTTTGACTTGGATTGACTTCTACTATCTCCTTCAATTCTTCCACATGGTTCGTTCTTCAAGTCAAAGTTTCCATTAAGAAAACTATTGAACCAAAAACGCACAGTGCGTACATTAGTAGTCTCCTCTCCAAATGCAGCATTAATATTGTGAACTGTTTCTGCCCACGTAAGTTCCGCGTCTCGTATTAAAAAATTACTCGAAGTATCCATTTTTCCCGTCTAAGCTGTATAAAAAAATCTATTGAAATTCGAAAATCAAATATTGCACTTTGGCCCCTTGCAGGCTTTTAGATACATCTTGTTAAAGTTTCATTTCGTATAGTTTAAATTTTTCTTTTTTTATTCTGTGAGCATTTCGGAAATGACCATTTTAGCCAGAAGAAATGCCAAAACAATCTTCACAATATAGGGATTATTTCAAATTGGCAATTCATATAACAATAAATTCATGTCAGCATTTTATTGTATGCACAATAACAATGATGTCAATTAGAAAAATATGCAGACGTTTTTTGTCTGTTACATCCATAATTTTCTCAAAGAGTACTTTTTTTCCTATATTTTGAAAACTACTTTATTATTTTTATGACCATACATTGTTTTTCATAATTTTTTTTTTTGTACTAGTAAAGTGCAATCAAGCATACAGTCTCCCTAATGAGTAAGCTTTGCTCAGTTTGCTTACTTGAACTTGAGAAATACAAAGACAATTATTATTTGGCTGTTAGGTGAAAGTAGTCACGATAGCTTAGGTGTCTGTACCAAGGATAAAAATTCACTATTTATATTTCTTGTCGTCCAAGGGTGTGGATGTACCATGCAATGTTATATTTTACAACACTATGGAGACTGAAAAGCGTCATGGCTTTGTATGCTTTTGTATTAAAGCATGTCTTAAATCAAGTGATAAATGAATGAGTGAATGGAAGATGAATTTCAGATGATTGTATTGATAGTGTTAGTGTTTTTTGAAAATCTATTTGGTCAGTATTTTAATATATTGATGTTTTATCTGTATGTGTAGTTACAGTAGATTTAAACTACATAGTCAAAAAGAAACAATTTAATCGAGATTAATGAAATTGATTGAATTAGTGGAAACAAAATCATTATGAAAAATTTTAGGCAAACTTTGTAATTTGTATGTTTCCAATATGTTTTGTAGATAACTACTAATAATATAATAATTTGTTTATTTCAGACTACTATCCATGGGGTAGTAACAATCTCTCATAAAACATATATGTATCTTAGTAAGACTACATTTACAAAATCACATCAACTTCACTGGCAGAATACACTAAGGCTAAAACTCTTTAACTAAACAAAAAAAAAGAAAATGAGTTAAATCAGAGGAAAATTGTATATACTTAACTGATTTGTTTCACCTTTTTATGTACATACAAACTCTTTAACTAAACAAAAAAAAAAGAAAATGAGTTAAATCAGAGGAAAATTGTATATACTTAACTGTTTTGTTTCACCTTTTTATGTACATACACTTATGGATATATAGAACTGATCTCTATAGTATGAAAAGGCAAAGTATAAAATGAACAGTTTGCCCAGATAATCGGCGGCCTTACTTACTAGGTACTTATTCTTAACTAAAGATTAATTTACCACATTTCATTATTGATGTTGTGATTTCACAAGGTATAAAATTATGTTATGTATGTATTATCGTAGTATTACCTTATATTATTAGACTGACTAAACAATACTTATCATAAAAATATGTGAATTTATCTGTCTGCAAGTCATAATAATTTTTCTTGCAAACCATCTGCCTTGGAAAGCTAAACCACCAACAAAGTTATGTAATAAAGTCTCCCTGACATTTAAATTGGGAATGTTTTTTTTTACTAGTGCAATGCGTGAGGTATCCTTGGAGACTTTTGTTAATTTTTTTTTTAATTTAAAAGCAATATTCAATTTGTTTGTATATTTAGGAAACTTTAAAGCCTTTACAAATATTCTGAATATAAGTGAATTTTTTTAGAAAGTTTATATGTCAACTAAAAAAATCACTCTTATTTTCTTTATACCCAACTTATTGTTCAATAGTAACAAATAATATTGAATATATTATTTAGCGTTCACTGCTAAGAAATCCCCATTTGTTGTGGTTTCTGAATTCCACCACACGTCTTACTATCGCCAACAGCATTAGGTTGCTTGGCGTCGAGATCTCCAGTGATGTCCAATATCGAAGCCACCTCAAGGTCTAGCTGGCATCCAAAAAACTATGTTTACTAACAGAGCAAAGCAGAACTTTACTGCAGGGCAAAGACTTATGTTTATATATGTCTCAAGTCATAAGTGATAACCCGTGGTGCATGACAGTTGAGCTTTACTTGACTAGCCATCTTTTTGAGGTTTTTAAATGCCTTATTTGTTGAATTGCTGTCTCTCATTTGCCAAGAAGGGAAGTCAATTCCAAAACTTCCTACTCCTACAAATTTCTTCTGATTAAATTAAAGTCTCAAGTCAGACCGCACTTGGAGTACTGCAGTCACCTTCAGGCAGAAGCACCTGGATAATAGCTCAAACTGAGTAACTCCGTTCAGAGTCAAGCTGTGAGAATTGTTGACGATCCTAAGAATTAATTAGTAAATTTTACATCTTAAATAATATGTCTGAACTACAGAATCTATTCCTGTGTAAATCCGACTTGACGTGCTTTTATTTTAGTACTTAACCAATGTATATTAGATAAATGCAAAACGGCCTTACAATCAACACGATGAAAAAATTGAACTGAATTTTTTTTTATTTATTTCCTGGTGCTATATTTTGCAATATCACTTTTAGATTGCACCTGCTGCAAAAAAGCTGTGGGACAAAGGCCCTGGCGCTGGAGGGGACAGCAAGGGCCCTCCGCATCTTCCGCCCCTACAACTGAATCCCGAACAGATGTGGCGCGATCCAACTTGGTCTGCACAAGGTATTTATCTGTCTAAATTAGTGCACTTCACATACATTATACATAAGATATAAAAATGTTACTTAAAAACAAAAAATATATAAATATATATGTTCATATAGGTATATATTTATTCTTATTAAGTCTATAATGCCAACACAGAAATATATCTCTTCCTTTAGTTTAACAAGATTTGTATCCTGTTTCTATATTTTAGCATAATAATAAAATATGTATATAGTAACGTCCATAGTAGCACATCGTTTTTAATCATAATAATAGATTAGAATTGCGTATGGATGGGGAAGTAATCCACCTCGCATTACACATCAGCCAAATAACAACTCCCTAGGATTTTTGTTATTCTGTAAGTGAATGGTGGTACCAAAGCTTAATAATCAATAAAGATATGTTTGTGTATATATTGATTTTTGAAAAGAGTCCTCTGATATCTACTAGAAAATATTTACATGATTATTATTTTAGTTTTACATAATTCCAAAACTGATAAATGATTTAGACTTCTGGACTGGAAATCCTTCGTACGTATTCACAGATATCGACAATGTATAAAAATAATATTGCAAATTTTAGCAGTGGAACACAATGTCGGAGTGCCCACCATGATGGGCACTAGGCGCGGCGTGGCCTTTCCTGGGGGTGATGCGGGTTGTATTCTGTCACCTCGCGATGCTGCCGGGCTCGGAGTGAAGATGGTCGAATATGTATTAGGAGGATCACCGACCGGTAATGTTTATCTTTTGAATATTTTGAGACTGTAACTGCGCCATAAATAAAAATATTATTTTTTAATTTACGACGTGCACATAGAATATATTATATAAAAAAAGGATAACATTGTCATAATAAAACCCACAGGCGTAAATGTCTATTTTTTTTCAGTACATCAAGTATTTATGTCTTAGTATCTTACCATATTCAGACTAAAGTTTAATAAAGTAAACAAAATTTGCTTTTTTAAAATAACACTAATTTATTAAGGAAACAAAATGTTCTATTGTTTCAAACAGGTTTTTAAGAACTTAAATGCTACATTTTATTAAATCCTACATTTTATTAAATTTATTATTTCCTTGAACTAGTTTTGACATTATCTCTCAGTTATTTGCTATTTAAATTCCAAATTTGTTATTTATAGCAAATAATTCATATCTATATACTGAACTTTACTTGGCCTTTGCTTTTCACATATTAAACAAAATATATTTATTACATGTGCAAGAATAAAGCCACCCCCGCAAATTAATGTAATGTACATATCAGTTTCCAATGTTTTCTAACGCCATTAATAGAAAAATGAACCATATGTTGGTTCTTCTTGAAATGGATTTTCATTAAGAATTTTGTTTTTTTTATTAATTTGTAAAGTTTGTCGAGTTTAATTTTATCTTTTTTAATATTATACAAAAATGTCCAGTTCTGTAATGCTTACAACTCAAAAAATCAATTTAAGTTTATATTTCTATGTTTGTATGAAAAAAATATTAAGGATACATCATATATAGTTCAATAATTATAAATCAAGTAGGTAATTATGATTTTTTTTGTGGCCGCTGATACTTATTTTCGAGACCACTAATAACGAAACTGAAGGAATCGTAGCTTCACATAAAACTAGTAGGAGATGGATGTGATCTATGCAATATTTTAACAGAAGCAGGTGGTGTAGCCGGAGGAGGAGAAAAAGTGACCGGCGTTGTGGCTGGATTACGAGGGATGGTGCTGGAAGAGCGTCCAGAAGACAAGTCCGCATCGCCATTCGAAAAAGATCTGCATGAACTTCACGAGCACGGCTCCCTACCGAATGGTATCCACAATGGACAAGAAGATGACAAGGCATTCAAGTAAGTATTGTATTGTTAGCAACTGTTTTAGTCCTCTACGCGGAAAGACTGGTTTTATAAAGCATCTGACTGGGGCATTATAGTAGATCTCAAACAGACCTTTTTAAATAATTCCTTAACATGAAAGCTGGTTTTATTAGCATGACACTTGCTATTGGGGATCAAGAGTTGAGACATATTGAGAACCCCACTATGCCTCAGTTGAGACTTGGGAGCGAAGGGTATATTATGATTTGTTTTAAATACCGCTGATCATAAAAATTATAAAAATAATCCGCCTGCTTAATAAAATTGCCTGTATGAATGTTTAAAATCAATTGAAATATTTGAATATTACAATGTTGATTGTTTGTTGTTGTTCTGTGGAGTTGAAGAAAAATGCGAATATCTGTGCTGAGTTAAATCTTTATTTCAGTTTATGGTGACGGTAGTATTTGTGTTGAAAACTGCAGACATCATTGTAGTAATGTAACACTGATGCATTGCAGATATTATTTGTTGTTTATTTAGCTTTTCAAGATGTATTTTATGTACTTTTCACACTTTATAATATCTATAATTTTTTTTAAGAAATCAGTGATATATTAAAAAAACATTGTTGACTTGATTAGCGTAGATGCAAGTCTGCCTGCAAAGTATTACATATAAATAAATATTTATATATAGTATGTCCCTTTTTATACGTAATACTTTTGATATAAAGTTTTGAACATATAGATTTTTTGGAAACTAAATATTTTGTCTAAAATTACAAATTGTAAAAAATAGATACAATGTGTTACTGGGTCATGCCATATAGTAGTTACACGACGAATGATCGAGATCTGTAAACCCGTTCAAATTGTATTCTATTGCTAAGACAATAAGAACGGGCGTATGTCTTGACCTGTCCTTGTCCATACATACCACAGCACATTATCAATTAATTACAATATCACAGTATGAAACGAAAATTACAAATCATTGCTCATACGTTAAGTCGAAACTAATTAACGAAGTTAATCAATTAATAGATTAATTTCGATAGGCGATGGTTATTTCTCGCGGAAAAAGCAATACAAGTTCGCCGGTGACTTTTATATCAATAATAGTTTGGATGGTACAAAAAGCGGCCGAAGGCCACCGGAGCGATGGTGGGCAGCTCGATGTGGCGCGGCGTGGTTGCCGGCGGCGGGTCGCGCGGGCAATAACCGCGCTCCGTGGATCATGGCCTCTGTCAATGCCAGCCGCGGAGCCGCCGCACCGCCCCGGCCCGCGCTTACCCCGCTCACACGCGGCCCAGACGCAATCTTTATCATTTGTCGTTATTATAAATTTGTGATTCATGCTGTAATCAGATTTCCTTGATAAAGATGATACATCTTTGTATTAATATAGAGCAGGTGATGCTAAATAACTATTAAATAATTTCTGTTTAATATGTTTATACTTGTAAATAATTTTAAAACTTTTTATTCACGATCGATCTCTGCCAATGTCGACCCAATTAGTTTTAAATGGTCAGCCTATTAGTAGAGAAGCTGATTACTTATGATTTGTGGAAAATGTAGAAGGATCAGTATTTTAAGATTTACACGTGACAAGTAGCATAATTATGGGGTTTAAAAAATTTAAATAAGGGTCCCAAATAACAAAATTTTTGTCTGAATAGATATATCTGGTGATCTAACTTTATATGTAAAGGTGTTTGTTAATTATACAATTGTGATGATACGGATTGATAATACGGAATTGATAAGTAGTACTTGCAATCATTCTATACAACAATACAAATGTATCCGTTATAGAATAAAAATTTGTAATCGCAGTCTAATTTTCCACCCATTAAATGGAATATTATTCGTGTATTTATGTATATGTATCACGCCAGGTCCCTTGCAGTCAGCGAACACCGTGCGCCATAAGACGCGGTCCTTACATACCTCACTTACTTCATTAACATTCATAGCTCTTTTTATGCACGCTCGCCGGTTGCTAGAGCTGCTGACATCACTTCAATTATGCTCATTTTTGATTAAAAACCAATTCGTGCAAAAAAATTTGTCTTTAGTGTCATATGAAGTCACTATGGTATCTCCCGCGGCTACCTAAAATAGGGAAACGAAAATATCAGGGTGAAGGTGATCATGGCGAAGATTATTAATTCTTATGAAATTAAGTAGTAGTTTTTTAGAAATATTAGATTGGTCTTGGTCAAAAAATTATTACCTTTTTCTAATTATTAAAATTGTGTATTGTGATCTATTTTAGCCTTTAAACGCCTCCGTTTTTTCCGAACTGCAATGTAAGTACGTATTTGTGTTGCCGCTGCAACTTAACCGATTTTTATAATTCTTTATTTAAAAGATTCGAAAGAATGTTATTGTTTTTCAGAATGTTTCCGCGCTTGTGAGGAATTCCGAACAATGTCGAATATTTAACACACATTTATTAGGTGAACTGCTTTCAATTGCTCTATTATCACGAACTCTGACGATTTAAGGTAGTTCAGATGATAATACAATAATGTGGTACAATCGAGATGGTCTAATGATGTAGGTTAAAGGTTGTTTGTTATCTATGTGTAGAAATCTAAAGAAAGGTATTTTAACCACATCTAACTTTGTAACTGAGTATATTTTTGTTATCATAATGATATCATCAAATTGTGACTTTGTGACTCGTTTTAGAAAGTCCTTTGACTATTCAATATGTTTTTTAACTATAATTATTTGCTATTTTGGGTAGATATATTCTGCCGTTCTTTCGTTCGGCGTGGTTTAAACGTCTGTAGGCTTATTCTTTTTATTATATTTCCTACTTTTTTATTATGTATATGACGAAATGAATGATAATAAATTCTGTCAGACCGATAATCTAAGTCGTTTCAGTATAGACTATGTAAATTCTAGTAGATGTAAGATAATGTAGATTCTGTAATAGAATTTCATTAGTGAAGGTGCATTAATACGTAATGGTAATTACTGTGGGTACAGCCGCACTCCGGGCTCCCGGCAGCCGTCGCCGGCGGAGGAAGAGGGCGGTATGGGGGGCGCTGGCGTACGCAACGGAGACGCCGCTGCCTTCCCGCTGCTGCCGCCGCACGCACTGCCGCAGCCGCAACAGCTGCACCACCTGCCGCATCTCTCGCACCCACAGGTACATTGTATACTTTGAACTACGTAGAAATAATGATAGAGAGGTTTTGGGAGTTTAAGTTACTCTTCGAGAATTCTAAGAAACCTATCCTTAGTCGAGTCGAGAAAAAATATCCAGACATCAGTTTCGTATCCTGATCTCTTGAATACTTATTTGTTCAAGCAGAATGCATTTATTTGTAGAATAAGTAATCAAAGTAATAATTTCATCCAATCCAATTCACTCCAAAAATTTAAAAAATCCAATAAGAGCAACAAGCAGCCAGGATGTCTCGTTTTTTTATATTATGCTTATACTATATATATATAGATATATATTGACGAGCTCGCTGGCGCAGTGGTGAAACGCGCTGTTACGGTACTTTGGCACCAACGCTCGTGGGTTCGATTCCCAGACAGAACAAACATTTGTGTGCATGAACATGTCTGTTTGTCTTGGTCTGGATGTTTTTATGACAGATAGGGCGCATCAAAGCAGCCCGTCTGGGGAGGTACCTCCACTTCACAGAAAACCGAACTCAAATAACAACTCCCTAGAGGGTTGTTGTGTTCCTGATTATGAGTGAGATCTCCAGTATGCTCCAAAGGAGTTGTTTTGCTAACAGCAAAGGTTAGTTCAAATTGCATGTAAACAGCAAAGGTAACATCGCGCGAGTAATATTTAAAGTATTGCAAACGTTTATAGGCTACGGTAATCGCTTTACATCAGGTGAGCCGTATGCCTCTCGACATAACTCTTGTCAAATAAAAAAAAAATATCCAAACCTTATACTGTAGATAAAATTTGTCTTTTGCATTGTTTGTGTACGCCACGAGCTAACGAAGCTCATATTTAAACCCGTTACAGACGTAGCTGAAATATATCGTAAAACCGTCTGACATGAACGGAACATGCTAAAACAAGAGAAACACAGACGCTTGTTCCATTTAGTTAGAGCGAGACAACATATTATCTCACGATATATTATGGTTACGTCTGTGACGGGCGATATACGCATTAAGGAAGCAAATCAGCATACAAAAAACCGCAATATTTAAAAAACATAAACAGAGTTATACTTAATGTTTTAACTTTACTATAGTACGGGACCCCAGTGTGCAAACCGAAATAGATTGGATTAGTTGTATTCATTTCTTTGATTATACGTCAGTTTACACGAGCCCAGTGTATAGCTTTAAATTCTCATGTTTAATTTTTTTTTGCTATTAGTGTTTGTTTAAATTTAGTATTATTTGATTTTTTTAATGTAAACAGTTCTCAATGCCTCGAGAAAATAAAAAATGCTGAGAAATTTGAAGCCATGTGTAAGGGCCTTTTATATAGACTACATTTTAAAAAATAACATAAACAAGCAAGTACCAACAGAAATAATTACGTAAGCTAATTATTAGAAAAGTATAAAAATGAAACGCGAGAGAAAGTGAAATAGTATTATGGGTAAAGTAAAATAGTGTTTATTCTATTTTCGACGAAGCAAAACTTTCTTTGTAGTTGGTTGACCTTCGCGAAAATTGTGGATGATAAAACGTATATTTTTCGTTCATGTATTCATTTTCACACAGTCTTAATTTTTATAAGACTGGTGAAATACCGAGTAAATATTTTGTTTTATTTTTTTATTTTTCCTCTAATAATGTAATAGAGCGTCTCGTAACATCTTCATATTGATATTGTAATCGAAGACTAGTATCAACAATAAAGAAATTTAAAAATTATTACATCAGTTTTCCTATTTAATAATCAAGTGTGTATTATATTTGCTTATCGCCAAAGATATTTAGTGGAAAAATAATAGAATGTACTGTAAGGCACATCGCCCCATTAAATTTTAAGTCTTACAACTTACATACTTAAATCTTACGTTTTATACAACTGCATAGATGCTTTAAAACAACTGACCTAATTGAAACAATTATTTATAAATAAATAAAATGTAAAAAAAACGAAGAATACATACTGAACTGTCTTTACTCAGCAAAAAAAAGTTGTTCCAATTAAAATCTGTTGCGTTAAGATTGGTCATTTGCAATAATTTCTGTTTCAGCATCATCCTGGCATGTTGGGTGTAGCTCCACTGCAAGGACTCCCCCATCCACAACACCCTCAAATCCATCCCGGTAAGTAAACTTGGACATATTATTTGACACAGTATATTTTTACATTTTCTAAGTAAATACAATTTACAAATGGTGTTCCTGACACACACATGAGCAAATTTCATCACAGAAAAAATACAAATACAGAGAGATGTGCCATTCCAGCGATATTTACGAAATTCTCACACATTCAATAACCTTTATGAGAAACTGTAAAATAATATAAAATGATATACAATTCTTGTCGTGCGAATAATGTTGAATCCTGTATCAGAACGGGAGCGTCGATATTTTTTCACAACAACTCTAGTAATGCGATATTGGAGACAAACACGCGCCTATCCTCATACATTTCCCTAGCTGCCAGATTAATGTATATTACTATGAGAGTTGACCGCATAGGCTTAGCCGCGCTCACACCAATGCATTGTCAGCCGCCCAGTGAGTAAGCACGTTGTGCAGTTTTTTTGATACTACTCAGGTAATTCATGTGTAATGCCTGCCTGGTGTAAGATAAGTTAAAAGTTGACTACTTTTTCATATATATTCAACATTACTTTTATATTTTGCTTTTTGTCATATGTCATACGGAGACACAAGCATACGGCCCATCTGATATAAAGCGGTTACAGCCTTAGCGCTTGCAACACATCAAGTGCCATTCGTGCGATGCAGCCTCAGCTGCTAACACAGCAACTCTTAAGGAAACTATTGGTAACCTCACTCACGCACACAAACTCAATAACCCTTGAGGTAGTTGTTATTTGACTGCGATTTCCTATGAGGTGCAGGTACTTCCCCAGGCGGGCTACTTTAATGCACCTTAGCTCTCTTAAAGCTGGTATGTCACAGAATAAAATACTATGTACTAAATACAATTAAACGTCACTTATGGTGCCCGCCGCTGCGAATCTAATTCTGGCTATTGTTATTTGATTATGATGGTCTTTATTTCGATAATCTTTCAATTCTGTAATCAAAGAAAAAATAAATCTAGAGGCCTAGTAGTTGCGGTCTATGTCACTGTCAGTAAAGTAGCAAATACCATAACGAGATATAGTTAAGTTACTTATGTGTTAAGTTTTAATATACTGCCATTTTTACTAGGTGCTATATCTTCCGCGTTTAGATATATATTTATACTAGTGGACCCAATGAACGTTGTGCCCGAAAAATTCGTAGAACTTGATTGCAGCCCCAACTAACACGGGTCCAATTGTGAATCTGTACCATCATGAGACCCACTCCAACACATAAAAAAAAATTCAATATCTGTCCAGCCGTTTACGAGGCAGGATATTGAATATCTATAATTATGTTATACTTAATGTTTAGTTTGTAAGTACATAAATATTCTTTATTTACAGGTATGACATTGAACGACTCTATGAATCAACACATTGAACTCGTTTTACAAATGGAACAGCATCCACAATTTGACAACAACAGTTTTGCAAGTACACAACAGGTAAGATATTTTTAATATCACAAACAATTATTCTCATGCCTTACGTTAATAATACCCTGCTCACCTCTGCTTTCCGGGTATGTAGCATATTTCATCCTAATAAAATTCAGAACTAAAAATATCCGACGCCGTCTTTACTTTTTAGACTATCTTTGGAGCATTTGTACCAATACAATTCAAATAGCACTAAAAAAAGTAGCCTAATTTTTGACCTGCTGTTACAGAGTAAAATTTCAATTATAATCAGTCAGTAGTTTTTCAGTGATGCATACACAATACACAGGGGAATTCATCCTCACACTATGGTCGCGTATTAAGTGGTTCTAGAGGAATTTTCTAAACTGTGGAATGAACTATCCTAAGGTTTTTCTAATAAATAACATGTCCATCATGAGGTTCTTCAAACAAAGCGTGAACAATTTTTTACAGGATTGGCAATCCACGAGACAGTGGTGTTGCAAGTGATAGGCTATGATAACTGCGTACTATCAAGTAGGTAGTGTGCTTGTTTACCATGACAGTGATATAAAATTTGGTATTTGTAATAGAATATCCCATTGGCAAATAGTTACTCTTTGGTAAATGCCTATGGCTCAACCATGCCCCGGTTTAGTAGACATAGGTCATATTTCTAAACAAGCTTACTTTTAAAAAAAGATCTGTTCTCGTAATGACTTATTCTTAGAAGGCCTGTTCACCAAATGCCTCATTCTAGAAAAGACTCATTTGTATAATGGCTTATTCATAAATAGGTCATTATTCAAAAATATACACAGGTAGTCATATTCAAATAGCCATTTTAGAAATGCCTGTCTGCTTTAACGTTTACAGCAAGTTATTATTTGATGTATCATGCATTTGTATATCATGTTGCTATAAGTAAAACTTGAAGGCACACACATTTGATTACATTTTAAAGTTGTCTTAATAATGTTAATTTTGAAATGTTTAATAATAAAATCTTTAATTTGTTTTCATATATGTATTCAAAACGTCCAAACTCATTGCACAAATTACGACGAATACATTTTCTGCTCAACAAAATAATATTGAAACCAAACTCGATACAAGAATAGGCATTCTCCTTTTGTTAGACTGTGCACCCATACCAGCGAAATTGTTGTATTTGGAAATGTAAAAAAATCATGGTAGTAAGTCCATATAGTGAATTTAAAAGGAAGACTATTACGGCTAAGCAGGATTTACAGGTAAACGAGTCCATAGTAGATAAACTTTTAAACTGTATTTTCTTTTATAAAATGTACAAATGTCATTGAACTTATCTGCACTAAGCGTTTTGCTTCCCAGTTTCTAATTTGAACGGCCAAGTAGGGGAACTCTTTTTTTTTATCTTTCTGAAACACCCTGAATTATTATTGATAATAATAAATAAATGTAAATGATGTAGGAGCCGGGGAAGGCCAAGACTTGCCTACCATGACCAAATTGGTTGTGTTCTATCAAAAGGTGATGTCAGGAGCCCTAGAAATGAGCGAGCGTGCATGAGAAGAGCAATGAATGTTAAAGAAGCGAGTGAGATATGTAAGGATCGAGTCACGTGGCGCTCGGTTCTCTCTGCCTACCACGCAAGGGATTTGGCGTGAAGTTATAGATAGATAGATAATAAATAAAATGCATTCCAAATATTTACCTACAATTATAGGCTAACTGATCTTGAGGTTTACATCTATGAACAATAACCTTGTACGAGAGTCATTTGAAAAGTTCTTAGCCTAACATGGTTAAAGTCATTAGTTTTTTTTATAACTACCCTCATTTTGTAGTTACATTATTTAGCAACAAGTATGCACAGTTTAGTCTATTCACAGTAACTCATTGTTCGTTTACACGTGATTCCATAAGTCAAGTTGGAGCTATTTTTGAAAATGGATAAAATTGAACATCGTGCAGTGATAAAATACCTGAATTTGAAAGGTTTAACTTCAAAAGCTATACATGAAGACATGTCTGCTACTTTGGGTGAGCCCCCTCCTTCGTATGCGACTGTTAAAAACTGGGTGGCAGAGTTTAAACGTGGTCGGTGAGACCATTCAAGATGAGCCCCGTAGTGGCCGGCCTTCGACTGCTTCCACTGATCAAAACAAAGAAAAAATCTGTTATTTAATATTATCTGATCGAAGATTGACTGTCGAGGAGATAGCTAAGACTGTAGGCATCTCATCTGAGCGAACACATCATATAATTACTACTGAACTTGGATTCTCTAAGGTGTCTGCGCGGTGGGTACCGCGACTGCTTTCAGTGGAACAAAAACGCAACCGACTCACAACTTCTCGCGACTGTTTAGAGTTATATGAAGCTGACCCAATAGAATTTGTTGAAAGATTTATAACCATGGATGAAACCTGGCTTCACCACAATACACCCGAGACAAAAGAACAGTCGAAACAATGGAAAAGAGCAGGATCGCCACCCCAAAGAAGGCAAAGGTAGTTTTATCGGCGGGCAAAGTCATGGCATCCGTTTTTTGGGATGCAAAGGGTATAATTCTCGTGGATTATTTAAAAAAGGGTGAAACAATAAACTCCGATTACTATTGCAACCTGTTGCGTCGTTTGAGAGAAGAAATTAAAGAAAAACGTCCAGGTTTATTGAGAAGAAAAATCTTGTTTCATCAGGACAATACGCGCGTTCACACCTCTGTGCAATCCATGGCAGAAATCCATCAATGTGGATTCGAATTGTTACCTCATCCCCCATATTCACCGGATTTAGCACCGTCCGACTTTTATCTGTTCCCAAAGCTGAAAAAATTTTTAGGTGGTAAACATTTTTTTACAAATGAAGAAGTCATAGCCGCCGTGGACGCTTATTTTGAGGAGTTAGACGAAGATTTTTTTAAAACTGGTATCGAAGCCTTACCGGGTCGATGGAAAGTGTTTTGAGCTCGGAGGTGAGTATGTTGAAAAATAAAAATAAACTCAAAATCGTGTGGTTTCATTAAGTATGTTAGGCTAAGAACTTTTCAAATAACCCTCGTATAATAAGGTGTGTTCTGGTTTCAAGGAAGAGATGGCTTATGAAAATTGCAGTGTATGATGAAATAGGATTGTCTACGTCACAAGGTATGCTGTAGATGCAGGATTAGTTTAGATGCTACCAATTGGGCAAGTAACACAAGGTCTCGTTAACAGTACAAATCTTCAAAAGCCAGAATTTTTAAAATTCACTATTTGTGACTACAATGCAAAAAAAAATTAACATGTCAGTAGTCATGACAAGTCATATGATGAATTCATATTAGGTACTAGCTGCTGCCCGCGGCTCCGCCCGCGTGGAGTCAAATAACGTAGCCTATGTGTTAATCCAGATCATAATCTATCTACGTGCCAAATTTCATTAAAATCCATTCAGCCGTTTAAGCGTGAAAGAGCAACAAACATCCATACATACAAATTTTCGCATTTATAATATTAGTAGTGATTTCCAGTTAACATTTAGGAACTTTAAATTCGGTATGAATGTGAATAGCACACAGATTTTGTGTAGTCTGCTGCTTGTACAACGAGTCGTGTTTCGGAGTTGTGTGAAACATGACGCCAATAGCTTGTTTCTACAACCACACTGCGCGCCGTCGGCGAAAAACAGTCCACACACATTGGAACCGCAATTGTCGCCTACTGTTCTGTTCCAGAGAAGTTTTCTTCCGATAACTCTTTGTAAAATGAACTCCCTCTAGATTTTTCCATGGTTCACTTGCTTGCCACAATAGTGGTATAAAGAAACGATAATAAGCCCAAGTAAATGATCTTCGTCCATTGGAATCGTGACATATTGCATATTTTTTTCTGGGAACCGGTAGAATGTGTAAATTTCTAGTCAAGGTTTTTCCAAGACACACTACAGTCTGACAATCTTCAAGAGAATGTGAAGAAAAACCTCTTTTATAGGGTTGAGCAACATATGTGTAATGCTCTTAGTCTTGCAAGTTTTCATAGGCTGCGGTAACTGCTCACCAAAATATATTTCCATTTTAATGTACATTTATAAGATACTGTCGGTGGCGTTGGAATCTTGAAACTCTACATTAAGGAAGATTAATTATTATTTTATTAATTATTATTATAACACAAGTAAAGAAAACCTTCGGGCATCAATGCAAATCTGCAGGAGACGGAAAATTCTAATATGAATTGAAAAGTTGTTACACTGAATCAGAGTTGTTTCCATTGAAAAGTATTTCAATTTCATTACTATATATCACGCTTATAGAATCATGCAAATTGCTTTGATAGTGTTTTTGTTATGGACTACTGTACTGCCGTGCTTACGATAAACGCGCTAACTAGATTCGTACGCTTTTCGGGAAAACCGTGTTTCAAGTCTATTTATATTTTGCTTATATCTTTGAAACTACACGATATAACCACTTACATGAAAGGTGTAACAAAACAAAAGAGAATTATATCACTAATACAAAATAATCTATCATATATGAATATATAGTTATACTAGCTGACCCGCCAAACGTTGTTTTGGTTATATAAACTATTTCTTATTTTTTTTTTCTAATTATTTTTGTGTGAATTTTTTATGAAATATGTTTTACGACCTATTCTTATAACTACCAAATATACTCGTACTTAAACAAACACTGTGACGCGAGATTTTTATATATAGTTATAAGTATTTAGTAAAACTGCAATCGAAGTTGTAGTTAATGCATTTATGAAACTAAAAAACTGGGTCTAATGAAGGAATCATAAAATCTCATTTTGAGAAACTTGTAGATCTCGTTTTTTGTGATTTTGGATATTGTATTAAGGCAATTTAGTGAAAAACCCTAGTTGATACGTTATGCGTTTAGCGCGGCAGTGTAAGTGAGCAGAGTAGGTAGGCACCATAAGTAAACTTCATGCGCTAGTGTTTGTATACGGTGATGAGTTTATTTGCCTCAAAAATATAATGCTACCTACTTAAACTAACCTACGTGGCGATCATAAAAACGGCGTCAATTTTAGAGTCTGTTGGAATACTATTTCCATTAATTATTAACAAACTTCGGTCATTTCACTGCATTTGCTAAATGTATAGGAATTAAATGTCATTAAACAAAAAAGAAGATTATATAAAAAAAAACTGACCGTTTATCATACACACTAACTTTACATTCATAGAGGTCATTAAGTGGAAGGGGGCCAGTTGTGTGACAACAGGTACTGTCATTAAATAAAATTAGTGGCAAAAAATTTTTTGTACCCTAGTGTTTGATAGGTAATAAATAAACACACAAATCGTGAACGTGATGTTTTATTAGTATTATCACACCTAGGCCGTATCAGAAAGATTATTATGTCAAAACGAACAGGTAGATTTGGGTCATTAGTACGAATTATTTTGACTATGGACTACTCACATCGAAATTACAATAAATATTTCGACTTCGCCATAGAAAAGCTATCCGTCAAGTAGTCGAACAAATGAAATGAAAATCCACTAGATTCATGGCCACATTGAATATTTTTTTATTAATTTAAAGTTGATCCTTGGGCATTTCATATTGCGTTTAATATCTAACAGCTAACAGTGTAACTTATTGATTATAACCAAACGTAAAAAAAAACTGGCTTCTTATTGCTAGGGTTTTTATATAACATCGAGAGGCATACAAGCATACGATCTACCTGATGTAAAGTGGCTACTTACACAGCAATTCAAAGAGCTTATTATTATTTTCATTTACTCACAGGAACCCTCCAGTAGGACAATTCTGCTAAATAACTGCAACTGCACTGCATCGCGCGCAGAATAACGAAACGTCAAAATGTAAACATTTTTACGTGTCGTTATTCTGTTAAGCGATCGGACAACAGCAACCCTGCAGTAAATGACTCGCTATTCTGTTAAAAAACCTGTACTGCACCTGCACGTTTCCTGCAATATAATCGTATTCTGTTAAATTGTTTTGACATTTGTATAGCGGTGACAGAAGATTTGTAGGAGTTTATCTGCAGTTTTGCTAACGCTAGTCTCAAGCAACTTTTGCGAAGAGAAATTAATATTTTGAAGCGGTGATTTTATATTATTGTTTTGTTTTGGGAGATATTTGTGGGAATATATGATTAAGTAAAGCTACTTTTCAGTTAGAAATGCCTCCACGTCGGCAACCAAGGGTAAAATGGGGTTTGAAACTACAGGAGTCAACATTTAGTAAAAATGTAGTTTATTAGATTGAAATATGATAACACGACAGGTGTTAAGTAGTTCATTTGCAGGATACGCACAGTTAGTTGCAGTGCAGGACATTTTAATAGAATCCACCTATTGGCACTGCACTATTTCCTGCACGACTCAAGTGACAGGCGTAAATGTGCCGTTATTTAGCAGAATTGGCCTTACAGGCGATTGTTGTTTCGCTGCGGTTATCAGTTAGGTGGAGGTACTTCCCCAATCGGGCTGTTTTAATGCGCCTTACCTCTCTTAGGTAAATTTTACGACTGTAATTACTTTACGTGGACAGGTCATCAAAGTAGCGGAAGGTAATTAAAGGCAATATTTTCCATGTACTCCATTTGATTATTTTTTGATACAAAATAACTACATTATCTTTATATCAATAATGTTGAAATATAAATGTATGAAAATAAAATAGAAATGTAATTTTCATGTGTTTAATGGTTACTTATCTATCTCGTGTCCCATACAATCACATCAAGGGCTTCTACACTACTTCGAAAAAATCTTTGTTATATAGTATGCATGCTTGTGCTTGTTTGTCATCAACAAGTAGACAAACAAGCAAGCATACGGTTAAGCTGATATTAAGTAACCTTAGCCTATGGATGCTAGTAGCACCTGTGATATAATTTGGAGAACCTTATGCCTTACTTTCTTGGGAAGACCTTAGCAAGAAGTTCATATACAACTTAGAGTTCACGGAAGAACACGTCTGAAACCGCATAGTGTGTGACCATCTTGATTCTGATGTGTCTGGATAAATTCTCTGATATAGTTTGTAGTATACGAGTAAAAGAGTATATTGACCGCACTGATAGATAAAGTAACCTCTCTTATCCATGGTTCGAATCCTGGTGTGGGCATGTACCATTAATTTGTGTTTCCGGATTTATGTACATATTTGTAATTATCACTTGCTCGGTGAGGAAAAATATTGCGAGGAAAACTGCATGTCCAACAAATTATATTTTTTAGACATATCTTGCCTTACTTACTCTGGTTTCCTCGAGGTTGTCTGTGGTTGTAAATCTGACGGCGCCTACTTAAAATCGGTATCGTAGTCAAATCCTTAGGCTTTTCGCCAATTCTATTGGATTAGGAAACGCGATAACGCTAGGAAAAAATATTTTGTGGTATATACATATTTAGGGTCGAAAGCCAAGCTCACCGGATCTACTCCTAGCTAATTAACAAACGAAGTCTCGAGGAAAATGTAGGGCGTCGCTTTGTTGTTGCGTTAATGATAATAAATTTGGTTTGTGCTAGGTTTAGAGTAGGATTCCAACTTCAAAAATGCAAATAAGACCTAGTCCACATGTTCAATACATTTCCATAGCTTAAATTACTTTGGTTCCATTGACCGGGAAAACGGGTACTTGGTGATATTTGTGTTGTCTGTGTGGTAACTGTGTTGGTGTCGGTGCAGTACGGTGGTGGAGTGGGCGCCGTGGGCGGTGTGGGTGGCGTGGGAGGCGTGGGCGCTGCGAGCGGAGGCGTGGGTGCGGTCGGTGGCGTGGGCGCAGTGGGAGGCGTCAACGCCGCTACCGCCAGCCTCGTCAACGGCGCGTCCGTCGTCCAACCCGCACCAGACTCCACGCAACACCACCAGCCCTTCGATGTTCAGGTATATGTTTTTTATAATTGCTTGAATGTCTGTGTATGTCGCTGGGTGTAACTTCCAGCTATGTGAACAAAAGACATGTTCACAACTTATAGCGGTACAACCATACAACTGCAGCGTGGCTTCAATGTCTTGTCACTTTGATCGTCAGCAACTCATTCACCGGAACAAGTTATCACTACGTTTTGTTTGTAGGAAATTAGCACTTGAATAACATGTTCCAACGAGGCACATGTAAACCTTTTCTTAAAGAACGTGAGGAATCGGTATGTTAAATCTATGTATACTTTGAGTACTTCCACCGCCATTCAAATAATCATATATAATTTTACGTTATTTCGACTTCGACACTACAACAAGTTCTTCTTGCTCTAATTTTATCTCCATCTATAGATACGATTCATAAAAATAAATTCAGATATTCTTGTATGTCCTTATTAAGAACAGACCATAGCTCAGTGAATGTAGAACTAGCCTTTTTTTTTAACTAGACTCCCTCATTTTAATCCTAGCATGGGAATGAACCACTCAATTTTGACGAGCTCGGTGGCGCGCACAGGTGAGTGACGCGACATTGACACCGATGCTCGTGGGTTCGATTCCCACACAAGACAAACGTTTGTGTGCATGAACATGTCTGTTTGTCTTGGTCTGGGTGTTTTAAGAGACGTAGAACGCATCAAAGCAGCCCGTCTGGGGAAGTACCTCCACCTTACAGAAATCCGCAGCCAAATAACAACTCCCTGGAGGGTTGTTGTGTTCCTGCGTGTGAGTGAAGTCACTAATAACCTCCTAAGGAGTTGTTGTGTTAGCAGCAGAGGAGTCGTCGTGCAAGTGATATGTAAATGTTTTACGAGCGTTCATAGGCTACGGTAGCCGCTTTACATCAGGTGGGCCGTATGCTTGTATGAAAAAATGCATGTTTTCGTAGTTATGTAATTATATTGTAATTATAGGGAACTACATCGCTAGGAAAATCCGAAACGTGTGATCTAACCTAAGAAAGGTCTCATTTGCCCTCGGGGTTGTGGAGGTCTGATGGCAGTCGCACCATGTCAAAATCAGTATCTTTGCCAAATCCTTAGGCTTATTTAGTGGACCCCGCCAATCCTTAGTAATTAGGAAACGGGATAACGCTAGAAAGAAGTAGATTCTTGCGTGTACTCACCCCGCTAGTATGGCCTATAGATTGCCACTTAAACTTTTAAAATCTTGCCTATGTGCTACTTAATATAATTTTGTCTGTTAACTGACCACATACAGGGCGTTGGTAGCATGGCGTTGAAATAGCGTTTAACGTAAGTAATACGATGGCATGATGGCAATGAAATGAATGGCTTTAATTTAAATGAATGGGAATAAACAGTAATAAAAAAAAGGTGCATATTTTATAGACCTAGGCCGGCTATAAGTTGTTACAAATGAATATGCATTTATTTTTTTAGAAGTAATGTAATCTTAATAAATCTTATGTACATATTTTTGGAAGTCTCAGCAAAAAAATAAATGAAACGATTCTATTCCAAATGGCCACCTTTGGCTTTGACATAGGCCTTTAATCTGTCTGGCTACACACCTGTTTCCATGGGAAATTTAGCCACTGCTTGGTCTAGAGGTTTCTTAAGAAACACAATGTCAACGTGTCTTTTCGAACAGGCCCCAGATCCTTTAAAACTGATCATAATTTGTAGTCTAAGGGGTTCAGATCTGGACAAGACGAGAGTCAGTCTTCAGCTCTTGTAAAGTCCGAAACGATGGTTTCGAGTCAGGCTTGGATAGTTCGTGGCTTGTCACCAGGTGCAGAGTTCTGCTGGAAAGTTCACGGTACATTTTTAAAAAGTGTATTGCTGAGACTTAGACGCAGGATGATGACCACGTAGTAGCTTTCCGACCACTTGGGCGACTTCTATAGAACTGAGTTTGTTATGTTCAATCGTGAAATATTTTCTTATCAGTAATGAGGATATTTCTTGGCCTTTCGCCTGTGTATCGGGACAGAAGGCGTTTTGATCAATCCACTCTCTTCAACTGTAGGGATTGATTTAGGTCATGTCCTGTATATCGACGATAAGCGCCGAGCTTCAGGTCTTGTTTTATTATACGCCACAAAATCTCAAAAAATCTTATCGCGAGAAATGAAGATTTCCTAACGAAAGTCTTCATTTCTCGCGATAAGATTTTTTGGCTAAAGAGAACTGGCATAGACCTACATTAAGCACTAATGATCGCAGGGCTATATAACAATGTAAGGAGCTACACACGGATGTTTCAACAACGCCCTACACGTGCCTAATGTAGATACGTTGGCCTCCGTATCACATGGTTACGTTTCGGGGAATTCTTTGGGAAAACTGAAGGTTTTGTCTGTGGAATTACCGACGGAAGTTATTAAGACGAATAACTACCGGAAATATATCATGAAATATTGCACGATACATCTGTTGAGAGTGTCATATTCCTGGGGAATCTCTCAAACATTTTGTTTCCGGTTGTTCTCATCTGACTAATGGCGAGTACTTACACAGACAACCAACTAGCCTAGATTATCCATCAGTAACTTGCTTTGAGATATAGCCCGAAGAGGTTCGCGTTGCGAACCTGGATTATGGGCCAAATACGGAAATCAATCCTCAGCACGGCACGTATTTTAAGGAGGTTTCTGTGACCTTGACCTAAGGGAATCCTGTTTTTTATTTTTAAATGTACTTTGTAATGGTATATTTAAAAATGTTTTTAATAAGACTATAATTTAATAAATGAATATAATAATAGTACCTCGTACATAGTACTATACGACGGAGTTACTACGGACTTGAGCCTATAAGCTCTCGAAACATGTCTGTCTCGGTGTCTCACCAGCGCAGCATCTTTATTAGGAGTATCAGGGTTTAGTGACCAAACTCACCCTCAGCTCAGCTTAGGGAGCTTCCGTAAGCTGGTTGAAGAATTGTCTCATTCTGCTCGTATTTAAATTCGCTGTACCGTTGTACTTTGTCCTTTCACTATAGTCGCCTTTGTTAGTCGCTTCGTTGGTGGGGATATTCTTAATTACGTAACTAATGTATAAAGTAGTAAATGTTTAGGGCTAATTCAATTACTTTTTGTTCGTATGGAATATTCATGTCTGCCCTGGCCAAAGTGATTTTGTCAGAAGTGTACATATCTCTCTATCTATAAGATATATATAATTTGTCGACATTTTATACAAAATTGTTGAACTATAACGGGGTTTTGTAAAAAATATTTTTTTTTTCTTACGCTTACATGGCTAACGTTGGGTAAATCTTGTATATCATCGAAACAAAGTACTAGAAAATTGTATAAAGTACCAATAAATGTAATATTTACCTTGGAGTTTTAATATTTATAGGTAGAAAAATTGACTTTTGCACTGTATGTATATAAATAAAATGAATACTTTAGAAGATAGCATGGTTTCAAAATTACATTTTGACATTGGTAGTTTAAATTACCTAAATATGATTTGAACCCTTGACAAATTTTAACATAAGTTTCATGATAAAACTGAGGACAAAAACATAATTACGTGCAAATGGCAGATTTTAAATAAAAAATAAATATGGAAAAGCGTGAATTTATTTTTAAATTCACGCTTTTTATATATAAAAAAGTAACTTAAAAAAGGACTACAATGTTATAAATACATAAACAAACGTGTAGTTTTTTTTTATTTATAATATACTGTCTGTATTAGGTCAATGAAAACTTTAGATATTTGTATTGTGTGTACCTTTTATGATAATACTCTGCGCACAATATAATAAAAACATAAAGGCGATTTATTATTTTTATATTTAAAATAACATAACGACAAAACAGGCTAAGAGAACCAGTAGTCGACCCTTTATTGTTAAAAATCCAATAATTTATTCTTCAAAAATTACATTACGTGACTTTGCTTTTAGTAAAAGAAGAGAATCAAAGTCTGGCTGTTCTAGATCTGACTTCACAAGTGAAGGGCGATCGTAATATTTGTAATAGAATATTGCTTATACATTTTTTTTTTGTTTGTTGAGTTGATAATATCCGTTTTAAATGTCGTATCATCCTTTTTATCTATCGGCTTAAGTATACCTTGAATAATACATAATTTTAAAATTTAAATTGGGAATATCTTGTGTGCTAGTTATAACAGCAACCCTTTGTAATATCTTTGTATATGTGTATAATCAAAGGCAAGTCTAAAATGAAAATATACGTAAGGGTTATATCAGCAATTAATATTTCTAAGAATTGATAAAATAAACTTAGTGTAACGTTACGTTTTTGAAATATATATTATATCATGTCTATTACTTGATCTATTAAAATTTACTACAGCGATAAAAGCTGTAAATACCTCTTACACCAGACCTTTGTTTTTGCCGATGATCCGGGGGTGCACCGCAGGATGGTGAGTGAGGTTGGCTGTGGCTTCAAAGACGATTGAGTCACTTAGATTCGTCACTTATATGTACACTTATACATGCATAATCTAATAGAAAGAAAACGAGGACTCATGATACGATGATAATCAACATCGGACTTACTTCATGGCACTCCACTCCGGGAAGAAAATATTTTTGTTCCGATTTTGATTGCAATTCCAAATAATACTGCATTTAATTATAATTGCTTTATTTACCAACGACAGGGGTTTTTGGTTAAAGTTTGTTTAACTCATTTATAACCAGTTGAGTATGCCGCAAGCTTGCATTGCCAGAGGAAATACTAAAAAATATAATTAATATTTAAGGGGGCTCCCATACAACAAACGGGTTTTTTTTTGTATTTTTTATAGATAATGGTACGGAACTCTTCGTGCGCGAGTCCCACTCGCACTTGGCCGATTTTTTTTTTTTAATTTGTCGGCCATTTTGACCATGATCCTTAAGAGATAGAAATGGTGTTCCTGAGCATTCCTATTCTACTTTTTTATGCTGAGTCCAAATCTGAAGTCAAAATTCGAATATTCGAAAAATGCAACAGACAAACACAGACAAATATATAGATATATCATATAGGAACGGTGTTCCTGAAAATGAATAATATATTTTTTTTTTAACATGAATTAGTAAGATAAATGTTAGAATCATTCAAGACATTTACCATGTGAATGGAGAAATATAATGGTAACGCGATGATTCATCGTTTTACTATTATTGTGTAACACATACTATAGTTGTTACGTTTACCTCACCAGTCCATCAACCAACGTGCCAAAGTGCCAACAACTGGTGCATTTACCTTATAAATGAAAACTTATTGAAATATCGTAAATAGGTAGGTTGTAAATACCAGCTATTTCAATAAGTAGGTGTTATATTTTAAATGGCTAGTTGCTACCCACAACTTCTAACTACTAAAGAATTAGGAAATGGGATAACGCTAGGAGGAAGACTGATTTTGACATGGAGCGCACTGCAGTCACACTTTCACAACCCAGAGGGAAAACCAGGCCTTGCTTAACATATATCACACGACTTAGGTCGAAATATAATTTCTTAGACGGTGTTTGAAAATTAAAACCTAGATATTATTATACATACTCAATAAAACGCATTAGTCAATCTTTTTTCTTAGTATTAATCACAAACCAATAAACCACTTTCTGGTGCATGAAGGCACTCTCGGCGCTCACAAAAACGTTGTTTTTTTTAAGCAATTCAAACCTATTGACCAATGGGAGAATATTTTAACCGAATAAGCCGGTAAATACCGCGATGTTGATCCGCGAACTAGCCCGAAAAGCAGCGCGTTCTACTTTACGCCCCGACCCGTAGGGATGAATTGAGTTACTACGTAATATCGGTCTACATAACATAGGTTACATCATGTACAACACTTTTAAATTACAAAATTGACAGCTTAAAAGATCTTGGTCATGTTGTTAAAGATTAAAGGGAAAACAAAATTTGTACTTTCTTTGTTGACCCATGAAAAATGATTCCATTCCTAATTGAATAAACTATGGCTAAAGTCAAACTTGACAGTTTGTTAACTCATGTTTACAAGCTAGAGACAGCATACGGACAAATGGAATTCTAAAACTTAACAATTAAAAAGTAGCTTTAATAGGAATTTTGTCGTTTCGTCTAACTTTATACTTTCACCGGTATAAATTGTTGTGGTGTTTAGAATGGCACCTGTCTTTAGTAGTTCATTCATTTTATATCAATTGCAATAGAAAGTGTAACGCAGCGGCGCAGTCGATTTCTCAATAAATATATCGATCACATACACGCTGTTTCAAATGATAGGCATTTTGTAGCGCGCTGTTTGCATCTAATAGTGCTTTCTCGAATTTTCATATTTTGTTCACATATACAGCTATTTAGGTACACAAACAAACGAGGTTACATGTTTTCGATCACTTTCATCCGAGTTGAACATCGTACTTTTCGTTTTGATTGTGACAATATAATGTGCAATTATTGGATTTTCGACATTGAATTATAATAGTAATCCTGCTATTTAATATTAAATGGTTAATGACTCTCGATACTGGCTACTTAGAGCAAAACCTATTTGTGTACCGGCTTCAGGGTTAGAAAATGAATAACGAAACATTCCGTCCCTAATTTCCTGAAGTAACTCAATAAACAAAACCCGATAGTACAAAAAGGTACATCTCACACTTTTCATCAAATATTCAAATAATATTATTAAATTAAATTTGTGATTATTTGCACTATTTCGAATTAATAACAAAAATATTTGATACCTTTTGCGTACGGGCTGCCTGATGGTAAACAGTCACCATAGCATATGGCCATTTTCAACACCAAGCATATCAAATGTAGACACCACCGCCGCAATATAACATGAACAAAATAATTAAATTGCGGAGTTTTTGTATTTATTAAAAATGGGTATGGGTTCCCTCTTGAGGATTTGGACATTAGTCTTTTGTAGTTCCATATCCATAGGGTGCCAACGGGATTCTAATAATATAATAGTAAAGCTACCCTAGGTGACTGCTAGTGTGTACCACCCGACGTTGTATAAAAAATATATATGATGGAACGATGGATTTTTATGTTTATTAGTATCAGGGTAGTTACGTTGCGGAACGTAACAATTGAAAAAAACTTTCCTCGCCTAGAGAATGCGAAGCTATCTTGCATCCGTTATTTATATACTTAATATAAGGTGAGATGCCAATTTTTTATATTTTTTACATGTCTTGTAAGAAACATAAGACGATATCTTTAATTGAAGAAGTGCTCTTAGCCAGCTTTTCTTATAACTAGCGGTCCCAAAAGACGTAGAACCCGATTACAGGTCTCTTACTGGGTTCATTTGTTAATCTTACTTAACCAAGGACTTAACCAGGGAGGGACCACCTCGAGCAGGCACAAAAAATTTCATCATAGTCTGTCAAGCCGTTACAGCAACATACACGCAAACAAAATAATTATTTATATTCATTTGTCCATTTATATCACCGCCAACAATAACAAAAATTATGTGCTTTTAAACCATAATGGTTATTATTTTAGATCTAACGTCAATTCCCTTTACGGCTAAAGATTAACGTTTACCATTGCTTATCATCAATTTATCATATTGTATCAAATGTCTATGAATTGAAGTTTATCATGGATACTGTTGTGGTAGAAATAAACTGCGACATCTAAACAATGAAAAACGTAATGCACGTCGAGGGTTTTAAATTCCTCATAAATGAGGACTGGATTCCAGAGCGACTGTATTAGTTATATTCATATATATATATACTCTTATGTATAGTAAAACCGATCAAGCGCGAGTGGGACCTTGCATGTTGAGAGTAGTATGACTTAATTTCTGTAAAAAACGCGAACTAATAAAAGCTGGCTTTCACTTTCAAATTGATCACTGGAACTCACCTTTAAGGTTTTTACGTCTAACGAACACTGTACTATAAGTTCGTTAAACATTTTTCAAGATTTTCTGTTACACGCACGGGTTACGTTTGTTGTATGTTTCCGCTTACGCCATACAAACTTATCCAAGTCCGACGTAGATTGAAACAAATTAATTACTTGTATTGTTACGGAATTTATAGGTACTATTTATGGTGTCATGGTAAATTTGTCTGCAGTATACCCGCAACCATGGAAATTGACAAAGTTTACTATGTAGTTGACATTTCAATTAAATCTTACACGTTTTCGAATCATGTTTTCAAGTTTTATGTTAAATTGGTCTGGTTCTTGTAATCTAGAAACATATCATATTATAGGTTCGTTTATTCAAGTTTTTAAATATATAACGAATCTGTTAATTTATTTGAACTTTCGGAAACTTTCTAACGTCTTTGGTCATTCAAGAAACTAGTGAAAGGTTCGTAAAATTCTGTTTTCTATGTTTATTAAACAGTTTTGAACGTGTATATATATTTTAATGTTTTTTTTGTTGACTGAGTCCTTCTTTTTCCTAGTGTTGCAAATTTAATTATTTTTACATTTATTAATTTAATAATAATTTAGTCACACACTACGCAGATATAATAATATCAGTGAATTGACATCATATATATATATATATATATATATATATATATATATATATATATATATAAGATGTTATATATTATATTACTTGTACTTATTATACTTGGAAATAAAACGTGTGTAATTAATCATCATTATGATTAATTATTTAATCATAACGTTAACATACGGTAACCGCTTTACATCAGGTGTACCGTATGCTTGTATGTTTTCCGACTTTCTATAAAAAAAGATTTCTAAAATACCGTAAATGAAACTACTGCTACCGTATCACCGCAGACCATCCTGTATTGAATTGTAGGTAAAATCCTTATTACCGTACCGTATTAGTATCAGCAGATATTATCTGCAGGTATATTTGTATCTCTAGATAACATCTGCAGATATATTGGTATAAGCAGATAATATTGTTACCATTTTTCAATATACGCTCACAGATACTTTACGACAAAAGGTATTTTATTATCTCCGCAGTGTGTGTTAGTTCATTGAATTACATAAAGTGCTATATTAAATGATTTGTGCTCAGATACAGATATTGTATCTGCGAAGTGTGAGACTTCCTTAAGGACGATAGTGACTCAGCCGTACTTTTTACATATTCGTATTAATAAATTTATACAAAAAACTACACCGTGGCGTTGTTTACAGGAATAAAACAGAAAAATATGTCAATAAGTCAAAAACAGTTTATTTCTTTACCTCCTGTTTGTAAACTGTTTTTTTTTGTAGCTATGAACGAGCTTTAGAGTAAGTTTTGCAAATTTGCATAAATTTTCCTCAAATTTTCAAAAATGATTATGGTCGAATTTTGGCCATTATTGTAGCGATCACATAGAGACTAAGAAAATAACTTTCAAAGTAGCTCAAGAAAACTAATTTTAAACGTTACTCTTATGACATTTTTCTTGAAATGCTTTACAAAGTGTCGTATTTATTAAAGAAAAAAGGATAATCTACTGATATAATCTTTTTTTCTTTTAGTATACTTACTAAAATATCATCCAACGCATATAAACGATTATAAAGTGAAACAGCTAATCCAAGGAATACTACAAATTTGAAAAATAGTAATAACAAACAGTTTTCTCGTGGTTATAATGTTACATTATATTCTGGAATATATTCCTAAGAAATCTTTAATAGAAAATAATCGCTATAATTGGGAATTTTATAAGGAATTTGAAGTGTCATTCATGGAAGTAGATTATTGTTTTCCAGAACAGATTGCAGTGTTTACTCAATCAGTTGTGGATTGACTTTGATCATTCTTCTTTAGACTCTTCATACCAATATGTTTTTACTAATTTTCACTGTGTAATAGAATATAATAAAAGCACAATAAGCACATATTGTGAGTGAGTAGTGGTAAGTGGTTTATTTGATATTTGAGTGGGTATTTTTAATAGCAGTTGAAGAGAGAGCGAAGCAGAACCAAGGTCTAGCTGGGTATGGCAAAGAGAGCACGAAAGTAGGATAAACGCGGTCGAAATGCGAGTGTTGCGCAAAATTTGTACGACGTGAAAGTGGAACGATGTTGGAGCCGAGGAAGTCCAAGACTTCTACCTTGACCAAATTGATCGTGTTCTATCAGAAGGTGGCGTTTTATAGTGCTGGGTTCTCTCTGCCTACTCCGCAAGGGATTTGGCGTGAAGTTATACATACATACATAAGTTTTTAATTGCTTTCCTTAAATATACAGTATCTTCTTGAGGCTCTCGATAGGTTGCAGCGACGGGCTATCCGCATAATTGACGACGAAGAGGTCACCAAAAGCCTAGAACCTCTTCAACTCCGTAGGGACATAGGCTCTCTAAGCGTATTTTACCGCCTTTACCATGGCGAGTGCTCTGAAGAACTGTTTTCCCTTATCCCACCCTCACCCTTCCGTCATAGAACCACACGTGCGGGCTTGCGATGTCATAGTTCCACGGTTGAGAATATCTCTTCGCGTACCAAAAAGTTCGGCAACTCCTATCTTTGTCGTACCATCAAAAAGTGGAACGCCTTGCCTGCACATGTGTTCCCTCCTTCCTACAATATGGGATCCTTCAAACGAAGCGTGAAGAAGCATTTTGCGGGTCAGCATGGCAGCGTCAACTGACAGGATGCGGGATGTAGTATGCTGTCAGTTGCAGTTGCGATTTGGGCTCCTCTTTCGCTTACCATCAGGCAAAGAGCGGCCACTATGCTGAACTAATATAAAAAAAAAAAAATATACGAGGATTACATGAAAAAATTGAGTTTACTTAAAGAAAAGTTTTTCAAGAATATCTAACTAGATCTATTTATTGCTGATAGAAGCTTATTTACCGCTAGTTATTAATTATATTATATGGTTAGATAATTTCCTATAGGTGACGCCATGATGTTTGTTTGTCACTTACTCATTAGTATTTTTGATTATGCCAACTCTGTTACTGTAACATCACTATAAAACAATTGAACGAGCTTTAAACGTTTTATAAATATTTTCGGTTCATGTTAGGTTGCCTGTGAAGTTATCGTTTATGACTGGGTATAAAGATTGTTAACTTTCATTGTACTTAGAATTCCGGATTAATTAATAAAGATTAAGGAAAATAATATGATTTTAAAAAGCTAATTAAATTTCTTAAAAAAATCTTATTTAAAATCAATTAAAATAATGCTGTAAATTAAATATGACCTCATTTTTACCTAGACACATACATTTCTATGTTGTTTACTCATAGTTCAAAAACATTATTGCCATGTGACAATGCTGAGGAAGGCCAATACTCGCTCGATTCTCTCTGCGAAAAGTCATTGTGAATCGCCTGTGCGAATAATTGAATTCGTCAGAAACTTTCCTAGAATTTGCTGCGATAGATTCTGTTGTGGCAACGTGTCCATAGCGTCTAAGAGTGCGCTTGTTCGTTGCTCGACGTACTCGTAGTATAAAGAATATTTTCAAGATTTTGCTATTTCAATGGGCGCCCACAAAACTCGCACATTTTCACGAAGCGCATATAGGTGGCGTTACCGTTAGCATTTGTTGGGGTGTACGCGTGCCCCGCTAACGAGCGACTATCTCCGGCCCTGTTCCCACGGCGCACGTCTACGAGGAAGCAATAAACCTATACCTTAACTGCACACACCATTACCGATTGTAACGGCGCACAGTGTGATACAATCGACGGGCAACCATCTACCAACGATGCTATGTCAATAACGCCTTATCGAATCGTTGTGACGGTGCATTGGTATGAGGGAGACCTGCTTTCGTAACCTTTTTGATACAAATACTACGTGCGCTTGCCGGGTTAGGTTACTTACGGTAGCTATCATTCATAATCTGTTTCTTGTGTAGATTCTCTTTAACAGAATCACGGTGTGACACTGTGTTAAGAAGAGCATCGGCTGAGTTTAAGACTCCAACAGGTTGCAATACATATGTCCCTGTGTAAATATATATGAAAATTGTCTACCTTAACAACAGTAACCATCGTCTCATCATTTCCACGTCCTTCCACTTTCGCGTTGTATCCTCTTCCTAGCGTTATCCCGTTTCCTAATCCACTACGATTGGCGGGGTCAGACATTTACAAATCACAGGGAAAATCAGACCTTTCTTGGGACAAGTCACACATCTTTTGAAATATAATTTCTTCTACGTTCGGGTTTCCTCACGGTGTTTTCCTTCACCTAGAGCAAGTGATAATAATAAAATAAATATGTACAAGATAGATAGTTTTTTTATACACCGGGAGGCATACAAGCATACGGCCCACCTGATACCCTGTAAACCGGTTACCGTAGCCTATAAACGCTTGTTATACATTAATTGTCACTCGCGTGATGCCTCGTCTGTTGCTAAACACAGCACAAATTACTCCCTAGAGGGTTGTTGTGTTCCTGCGTGTGAGAGAGGTACTTACCCAGACGGGCTGCTTTCTTAAAACATCCAGACCATGGTAGACATGTTCATGCACGCAAATATTTATGTAGTGTGAAAATCGAACCTACGGGCGTTGGTGTCAAAGTCGCGTCATTCACGACTGCGCCACCCAGCTCGTCAAAAACATAAATCCTAAAAAACGAATTTGTTGTACATGCCAGGATTCGAATCAGCGACCGTTGGTTATATATATACATATATAGGCTGGCTCTTTATCCACTGAGCTATCAAAGCTCCGTTACTGTTACCGTATATATCGCGTTGTACCTAATTTTACGGTTTCGTAATTATTTCCTTGCCACGGAGCTTGCCACTTCTTAATTTAAAACTAATACTCTTTGTCGTTCTCTTTGTTACCGCCAGGTACTTACTTGGCTTGGAGCCATAACAGCTAACAATATTGCTCTACTTTTACTATTGTAATGAAAACTATATTTTTGCTCTGCCTACCCCCCAAGGACTAGACTATTTTTATTGCTTAATCATGAATCTTCTACGGTATAGCAATGATGTGCACCGATTGAAGAAGCAGGATATATTTAAGACATCACGTGAACACTTCGTAAATAGAAGTTGAGTTTAATAACTACGGAGGCTTTCTTTACGACCAACGATATTATCGGAATGCAATACCACGAAAGTCTTTTTATTATCATATATGAAAATTGTTTTTTTTTATTATATGTAACGTTAGCAGGCATACAAGCATACGACCCACCTGATGTAAAGCGGTTATCGTATGCTATGTACGCTTGCAATACACTAAGTATCACTCGCGCGATGCCAACTCTTCTGCTAACACTGCTACTCCTAGGAAATGACTAGTATCCGTATTCTCACTCACTCGTATGTACAAAACAACCCTCTAGAGAGTTGATATTTGACTGCGGTTTTCTGTGAGGTGTAGGCTACTTCCCCAGACGGGGGATATGGATGTGGCATGACAACCAGATTTTTTGCATTGTTGGGAGGCAAACAAACATGCGACAAGTTGTTTTGTCTTGCCAGATCCTCATTTATTTTAATTAGCAATTTGTACCACGTGCTGATGAGGTTGGCTTTGACTGTAAAGATGGTAATGAACCGCTCACACCCCATATATTTTCCTTATTCATTGATACAATATTTTATTTACTCACCAGCTTTAAATATCTCTTGTTTTTTATATAAATGTAAACCGCGTTGAAGTTGTAGCTGAACAATAACGGCAAATTTTCCGATTGTTGAATTGCGTCGGAGGCGGCGTCTAACAAGATTGCAGGGTCATTGAACTTTGCAACGACAGTTCTGTTGTGCCGCCGCATTGTTCGACGCCTGCAATCCGTGTGAAAATGACAATCTGGGTTACAATGTGCTTGCGCGGCAATACGCCATTGGTGTTGGTAGTACTTAAGACACGCTACTGGCGAATGTTAATTCTGCGAGCTTCACCGTGTATGGGCAATAAAGCCTACACACATAGAAAAACAATTTTCCGTACGTGTGTACAAATAATTAAATTGCTGTACTGCATCTAATGTGAATTATGTCACATTCAATTAAATATGTAAGAGACACATTGCAAACTCAGTATGGTACAGGTGGTGATATTTTGCAATACTCATTTGATTTGCTCTATTCAATGTCCTCTTATGTTGTTTATACGATCAATTAACTATGTAATTATGACTTAGCTGTTACAATAGAAAAATCATTTAAAAAATAGTAATAAGATAAAGATAATGAAATAAAAATAATACTCAATTATAGTCTAATACATTTGTTGTCGTCACACCAAGTGTCTTGCGGGGTTGGCAGTAAGATCCAAGCACAAAATGTCTAATTCCAGGATATCGCAGTTACAAAGTGCCCTACTCGGCAGCCAGTTGAAATGTCATACTCGAACCATTACGTTGGCTGTGTGCCTTAACTAATAATACATCAAGTCAATCCTTATGAAATATGTACTATAACAAATTGTCCCTGAACTGTACAAGAATACGTGAAACGTAGCCTACGTTGCTTGTGACAATGGTAGATGTAAAAGTTTATTTTCTCCAATAATACTGTTTGACACAACTACATGTTTCATTCCATGTTTGTTTGATATTTTTTCTCATATTCACGAGACTATTGTTTGCTAGGCGGATGTTATCACCGAAATTCCAGTTCTGATATACATAATTAACGGACGTTCACTTGACTATTCATTACTGGCAATTAATTCCCGCGGGTTGCGCTCCGCGGCGCTGAGATCGACCTCGTGGGAAATTAAACTGTGCACGGGCCGTCTTCTGCCGCCCGCCGCCGCGCCGCCTCGCACCTCCCCTCCTTCACATATGAACACTTTCTCTTGCAGATCTCCCGATTTTTCTTATTGATGCCAATGCTTGTTTAAGCCTTGCTTGCGACAACCCTCTTGTACTATGTATTGACCGTTAAACCATCATTATTTACGTATTCATAATGTCAATAAGACAAATCTCTACAATCTGTGATATGACTTTTTGTAGAACAACACGGTGGGTATAGTATATTTTAATAATTAAGCAAGTATTGAAATTAGTTTGCGGCTTGCTGCGAGCCCACGTGAGTGGTTCATTAAATATGGAACCGTAATCAGTGTGGTGCTCGTACAGTCTCTCCGTGTCGCACCAGGAAATCGCACGATTGTTGTTCTATTTTGTTATACGCACTCCTGTCAAAATTACTGAGTAGCCTAAATTTGTGTTGCGTAATATCTTATCTAAATATTTTTTTATATACTACGTAGGGATGCATACGGCCTACCGGATGGAAATCGGTTACCGTAACCTATTAACGCTCGCAACACATTAAGTATCCCGCGCGATGCCAGCTCTGCTGCTAGCACAGCGACTCCTTAAGAGCTTACTGAACCACAACCCTTCAGGGAGTTGTTATTTGGCTGCGATTTTTCTGTGCGGTGAAGGTACTTCCCTAGACAAGCTGCTTTGATGAGCCCTACCTCTCTTAAAAACATACAGGCTTAGACAAACCTACATGTTCAAGCACACAAATGTTCACCATGTGCAGGAACCGAAGCCTCGAGCGTTGGTGTCAAAGTAACGTAACAGCGCGTTGCGCCACTGCACCACCGATCTCAATTTTCCATTAAATCTATGGAAAATATGTTTTTTATAATTAATTTGTATTGCATTTTTTTGAGACGACGCTTTCATTTGCCTTGGCGGAAGGAGCATTGAGGCAAATGTTGCAACTTTCCGAACGGCAGCCGCGAATCGGATCGGAATCGCTCAGCCGCGCCCGATTGCGCCGCTACGCATCAACGACCGCGGAGAAATTAGTGTTCGGACCGCTAGAATACCGCCTCGAGTGGCAACCACTTGCGAAACTTAGCGCTGCTTAATTGTCCCGTAACCCCCAAAAGGAGGGAGATCATCGCAACGCTCGTTTCGATTCGCATGATCACACAAGAGCTGGGCTGTGGCAGAATAATTATATAACCTTAAAAGTTAATGAAGAAATGTGCTTTGTCGGTTACTGGGAACGATGTTTGCTCAAAGAACGATCTCTAAGCCTGAGGGCGCTCAACTTAAGCTGCCCGTGTCGTCCGGGCCCCGGTTATGAGATTATTCTCGCTTTGACGGCCTGCCTCGTCCGTATGCACCGCGTTGCGCTCTTAGGTCGCTTGTTTCGCCTACATTTAAAATCTTAATTGGCTGTTTTCTGACTTTGTGGCATGCACATTATAATACTAGATAACCATTTAACTTTGTTATGCCTATTAGCTCGTTTAACCAGACATGTCAATTACTATATCTCAATTTTTCCCATTGTGTGACGATCTTCTCGGACTTTCGTGAAGCTTTGGATTATTTTGCACTTGTTTCGGGGAAACTACTAAAACTTTTGGTATTTAGGAACGTCTTATTATGTAGTTGATTTTCAAACTAGATATAACAAGTTTATTTATTTACTCTTTTTATTTGATATACTCCTACTTAACGTTGTCACTCGGCTAATTATAATATTTTATATGTGTGTAAGAATTTGACTATCTTTCTGAATATGTTTATTTGTCAAATATATTTTCCTTTGTGCTTGCACTGTCGGACCGCTCTTGAAATTAAATCCAATGACAACCAATTCCAATGAGGAAGTATTATGTAACATACAAAATATATTGCAATTTTGACATGATTTTAAATTTCATCATCAGTTTAATACTTACGTTACAGTTAGTTCATCGAACTAGCGCAGTCCAGCACCACTCACTAACCATTAGTAGATACATGCCGTCGCTTCCACGACTGCTCTGATCTGGCTGAAGGTACATGTACTCGTACTTAACAGTTGTAGGTAGATAACTGCCGGCGCTAGTTGCGTTAACTAACTTGACGATAGGTAGAGCTAACTACCGTCGCAAGTTAGTTACCATGATACAAAGTAATATAAACAAAATTGCCTATTAATTGGACTCCTACAATATAACACCGAAATCTCTTAAGTTTGTAGTTAGATAATAAGCCACCAAGATAGAACCAATTTGGCATATAAGAGTTTAATTCCATATCCGATAGATTGCTATTGTTTTAGAAAATAGATTTGCTGATCTGTAAAAAAAGAGACTTGCGGCTGTTTTTTTTTTACCGGGTTTGTAATTAAGCGTATTTTCATTGTTATTATAGAATAACAATGAAAATACGTTTGAGCTAGCGACCACTACAGGTAAACCCTAGATGGTTAAGTACAACTATTTACTTTAACAACCGTCTTTCTAGCGTTTTCCCCATTTCTAATATTTTAGCATTCAAGGGGTCCCCTACTTAATCCTTGGTAATTGGCGATGATACTGATTTTTACATAGAGAGATGGCCGTCAGCCCTCCACAACTTACAGGGAAATTCAGACCTTTCTTAGGCTAGGTCGTACGTCTTTCGAAATATAATTCCTTGGACGTGCAGATGCGTTTCCACAATATGTTTTCTTTCACCACCGAGCAAGTGAATATTACAAATATAAAAACACGAATTTAGTGGTACACGGCCAGGCCCAGTATTCAAACTGGGTACCAGTCGCTCAATAGGCCAGTTCTTTATGAGTAGTTAATGAAAATCCGCAACTATATATTTAGCTGATGAAACAAAATTTCGGAACCAATCCGCGAGAGACGTACGAACTGCAATTTGGAGGCAGCGGTTGCACCGGAGATAAGAGCCGCCTTATTGCCGGTGCGCCTCCGCCGCTAACTAACGCTTATTAAACTTCAACAACGCTAGCTGATCACTTCAGCTTCTTGTTTACTCTCTAAACTTAGATTAATCGCTCGCTCGCCAGCGCTTCCTATAGCCATTTATCTTCGCTAATACAGAAAAATGAAACTACTGTATTCAATTATTTAATCAAAATTAGGCATCGTATCAACAGACTAATCCGAAGACCATTGTGGTGGTGTGACCAACAATGGCTGTTATATCAGTGGTCGCCAATTCGATACGTCGTGACCAAAGCTTTGTAATGTAAATAATCTTTAAAGGTACTTAGGGTGAAATCGTGATATTTTTTTATAACCCATACTGCAACTTAAAATTCCTAGTTTAGGGCTAATTATTTTATTTAGACATCAATTGTTTACTGTTGATTGAGTGATGGATGTATAGTGGGATCAATATTGGTATATGAAAACATCGCGAGGAAACCCGTACTTCCAAGAAATTATATGGAATAACGTGTAACCCATTCCAAGAAAAATCTGATTGTCCCGCTGGTGGGTTGTGGAGGTTTGATAGCAGTTGTTCCATGTCAAAATCAATATCTGCGCCAAATCATTAGTATTAGACTTGGTCAATCCATTAGGATTGACGGGATTCATAACGGATTTCGTCAATGGATTAGGAAAGGAATAAGAAAAATAATGATGGATTTTAAGAGAAATCGCTCACCAACATATCGTTACAGCTAAACGAAACCACAAATGCAGCCAGCAGTGGGAATGCAGTCGACTACCAATCGAAATTATATGTTGAGTATTGCGATATTCGAATCACCCAGTGCGATAGCTCCAAATTATAAAAATCGTCAGCGAAATTAGAACTCCGAAGGAGTTGTTTTGTTCACTCGCCTGTGAAAGGAGGTTACCAACAATCTCCTGAGGAGTTGCGGTATATACAGCGGGCTGGCAGTGCCCAAGCAATAACCCTTTTATAACAAGCGTTCAATGACTACGGTAGCCACTTTACATCAATCACATTATCGACCTCGCAGAAGTGGCATCGTGGTGGGAACGTGCTATAGATGCTCCTTGTATTCCAAGAGTTCGTAGGCACGTACATTTACATCAGGCGCGCCGTATGCTTCCGCACTTTCTGTGGACTTTTGTGAAATAAGGAGAGAATATTTCTCCAAACTATTATGATACGATTAGGTTATCACTGTCGTCTGTATTAAATATTGTTTACGTCGTATGTGTATAATTAATTTATACGTTAAAGGTACTTCGGTTTTGACCTCTAACGTCTATTTACAGGTGCCGGTTTATTCTTAATATTGTAAACTTACGAAATACCTACTCCTTAATTCCATCTACCTTGTACATCTCATACATATTTATACCAGTGGTCAACTGCTGTCCTAATATCCAAACAACTACGTAAAATCAAACATTCGGTATTTGATGACCATTGGCGCGCTCCTTGTGCGTGTATCGCCTTGCGGGTTTGTTTTTTATACTGGGAAATGTATGCTAATGGTTGTTTGTCTATTGTCAATGCCTTTTTATGTCGCTTTCTACTTGTCATTGCTTTGTGTATTAGTGAAACGATAAATGTGGCTGTCTTTTGTTGTAACGTGTTGTGACGCGTCGTCTATTAGTAACAATTTATGTATGACTGATTTGAAAGTACTTGTTCTGTTTTCATTCGACCACCTGTAAGTGGAACCTTGTGTAGGACTTGTTCCAATTTTTTTTTGTATAAACTATGCGAAAGCACAAGGGAAGTCATTTAAACCGTGTTGTTGCCGTGCGAAGCTCCGTCGCCGGTCGGCGTGACAGTCACGCAAGCTGCTACCTCCGTGTGGACTATCTATTGCTTTGTTCCAAAGTCTCTTCTACGAATGCGTAATTCAAATACCAGCACTAAAATAACACTCGTTATATGTTGTTATGGGCCTGCTAAAATGGCAGGTATTCTACTAGTAATTAACTTTGTGGGTTATATTAATAACGTTGCTAGCGGTTTGTTGATACAGGGTGAGTCGCAAACTACACTGGAACATTGGCCATGTCGCCAAGGCTCCGACACGCACAATAGCCGCCTGTTTGCTCTTTCGCATCGTCTATGCTATTCTGTTGTCGCTTTGCTACAACAGCTACGAGCAATTGCTATGTGACGCCGTGGTCAGAAACGTGATTAAATTTCCAACCGCATCACTATTGCATGCGTGCTGTGCGAACCTTTGTCGTGTGCCATTATGCCAACGACATTGTTTCCTTACTCCGTAATATTTAATTTTACTGACTGATAAACTAGAAATAATATTTAGTCATTGCCGCTAGGTTTTCTTGGGCGTACCACACAAGGAATCTGCCGTGAAGATATATGTATATCTAAATTTCCCTTTCAGTACCTATGTTCACGGATCTGTCCAGTTATTTCGCAAAATATATCAAGGCATCGACACGTTACACAATGATGCCATTTTATACGAATGGAAATATCATGCAAACCAAAAAGTCGCAAAATTTTATTTAAATCAATAGCGGCGCGCACATAACATTGTTCGCGCGGTATACTAAATTACTAATATTGTGTAGGCCGCAAGAACGCCTCTTTATATTTGTCGCAATTTCACGAAAGGATTTGTCGCCTCGACCCGCGGCCGACGCGAGGATTTCCCGTGTCGGCATCGGCACATCCCGGCTTATTGTTGAAACCCTGATTAATGAGATGAGCCCCCGGTCTGAAGGCGAGACCTTAGACTTAGACACGGCTCAACTTCACCTTTTGATATTACTCGTTTTTGTTTGCAAATAACCATCACTGCCATTTGCTTGATTGAAAATAACTATCGATAAAATTAAATTCGCGAAAAACAATTTCTTATATTATCTTGTATTTTCTTCGGTGAAGGTTGGCAGAGTTATTTTACTTTAATGAAATTTTAGTTTTATGTAAACTAGTGTTCTACAACATCATGAGCCATAATCGTCCTCGTTAACGGTTCATGATGACTCGTTTCATCCTGGTTGCATTCAAATACCTTTATTAAGATTTCGGTTATTAATATATAGTTAATAATATAACCTATAAATCTATAAAGTTTTCAAATTTCGAACAAATAAAACTTATTAGTGTGAACAAGGTGTGATATGATGAGTATGGTGGGTGTCGTTGTGAGAACGAGCATTATTGTCGTCATGAATTAGTGTGAACTAGTCGTCACGTCACGTGTTTGGCAACGAACTTCTCCATGGTCCATCATCATTTGCTGTTTGTTTTCGGTACATCTCTACAATAATAAAATTGTCGAGGCCGGTCTCGAGAAGCGGTAAAAAGCAGTGCATATACAGATCCACCATACATTCACAAACAGCTTCTTCGATTCAATTGCTATTTGAGACATGATTTGACTGACGTGACTAATGTCCAATCAGTGCGATTACATTACATCGATTTTATGACAAGTAACAATTCAGAACGGAAGCGATCAAACCAGAATCACACTAATATGTGGTTCACTGCGGTACATAAATTGATTAATATGTAATATATAAGAACTCGGATTCTAATTATTTGTTGTTTACTAGGCGTTCATCAAGCATATGTATTATTATGTTAAATAAATTGCGTGCTCAAAGCTTCACTTGGCAAACACGATGACCAAAAAAGGCAATATCAATTTATAATTTAGCATACTTTAAAATAGTTCTAGATATTTGGCATTCTGTATCCCTATACGAAGCTATAACACGTATTACTTTACTATAGAAGTTACGAAACCCTTTTTTCAACATAACCCTTGGAACTGGGTAAACTGTTGATTGTTAATAGAATTGGGGACGGAAATTTACAATAGGGCACGTAACGTTCAAACATAACACGTTTCATTTTCACGTGTCGAATTAACTTGACACGGGGGGCGAATGATTAGAACACCCCTATTTTGATATTCATGGTATTTATGTGCAGTGCTTCATGGTGAACTTCCCGACAGAGATGAACACAAAAACAAATGATGTTCAATCATATCATTGCTTCCTACTATTATTTTTTTATTGTTTGAAATGTAGGCCAACTATAGCGTAGTAACACTTTATTCTCGATTTTTATGCGCCTATTTTTACAATACTTTTTCCTACCTGATTTATAGAGGTTTGACGTTGATGTCACGAATCGCCGATTGTGACATTTAAAGTTCATGTTGATATTTGCAAGGGGATCTCGTCGATCCGTAACAATGGTGCCTTACGTTATTCTGTTGTTCCTCGGCGAAAATGCTGGCCTTTAAAAATATTTCAGTAAAATTGCGATGACACGATACAAAATGGTCACTTGTTAGGTTTACGCAGAGGATCGCAGTCAGTTAAGCCACGGTACAATCGCACTAATTCAGTGGCGGCTTCAGATCCGCGGCGCCTAATTAGCTGAGCGTTTGCGTTGGTCTCGGTGCAGCCGGTCAAAGGATGCGCCGCTCATTAAGCGCGTAGGCAACATCGTTCGCCCAAGCCGCAATTCTCGCTGTGCTTTTAACTACATTCGTTATATAGATTTATATTTCACAGAGAAAAATTTACAGGTTGAGTAGGATTTCCCTATGCTTATTTTTATTTTTGAGTCTAAATCTTATATATTTGTTTGTCGTTGATTGTAGACGGCGGTTGAAATTTTAAGTTATTCATAAAGTATTGGAGAAGTTAGGGCGAAGGCAGTCACGGAACAGACACGGGCGGGCAGTGCGATGCGATGTTCGCGGAAGGTGCGATAAGATCGCGTGAGCGGCGGGCGCGCGGCACGCTCCGCTGCGCCGCTGCCGCCGCCCGCCCGCCCCACGACGCTAGCTTCGCTGGACGATTCGTCACGCTGCGTTAATGGCCGCACAGCACGCCACTATTACACTATCTGCACAACTATCCTTGCTAGGTGACGAATTGGTTGCATTTTGATACTTTCTATACAAATCTACTTACGATTTACAATCTCCTTCAATTCCCCATTTAACAAAATAAACAAAAACATTGAACATAATATTACTGTAAATCACAGCCTCGATGTGAGTTAGTTTTCAGTAGTTAATACTAGTATATTTAGGTTTATTTATTACCTTCGACAATTTGTCATTGTAGTCATAAATCTCTATCAAATTTTCAACAATAAACCTTATCTGATTTAACAGCAATAAACGCGTTATCAGATTTGTATCAGGCAATTACACAATGTACTTATTAGGTATTACAAGTCGATTCAATATGATAACATAGCGTGCCCAATGATGATAATGATAACGTATTTGTTTTGTTATAATAAAGAAACATAAACATGTAACAATCATATTCCCTGGTAAATGATAACGAAACGTCATAGCATTCTAACACTGCCGCCTCATGTAATTAAATATAGTACCCATAAACTGGATGGCACTACATGTTAAATTTACTTTTGATGGATTTACTTTACTACAACCAATCACCCTTTAACTTGTCACTAATTGTCACGTCTCTTGTAATTATTATTGATTAATCAACATAAAGATATAAGGTTTCCCCGATAAACACGGGTCACATGGTTCGCTCTGGTAACAGTATATGTGGGCGTAAATCAACCGACAGATGGTCGCCGCTAGCGCCCGTTGTGTACATCATGACTCTGATTAAACTTAATTAACTGAAGCCATTTACACGCGGCAGGGACAGGACAGGGCCCGCCCTGTACCTCGCGGCGTTGCGTGTCGCGACCGACGACGTCGCACCCGTATCCTATGGCATCGGTCACCGACATCAATAAGACTCAGTGTTCCCTGGAAAGACTGTCGAGTACTTTTAACCTACAACATTCACCTGCATCGTCGAACAGCTTAACTTTTTGATATTGCAGGCGTCGTTAGTAAGTCAACTCATTAGAAATGTATTTAGGGCAGTTACTTAGGTAGTCAGATATACGGGGTCGATGGTATTATCAGAGGAAAATCTTAGTGATCGGGGACGGCAACGTGATCGGCGGCTCAACTGCGCCCCGGCTACGTTCGCGGGCCGCTAAGGCCCCGCGGACGCTCCGCCCGCGAGATTTATAGCGCGCCCGCACGCAGCTGGCGTACTGCCCATCGCCCTCTAGCCCTTTTATCACCGAGTAAAACACGCCCGTCGCGTTAATTTGTTTGTTCTGACGCGGTCGAGCTAATGAATCGCCCCGGGCCGAACCCGTGTCCGCGACCCTAACCATATTAAATGTTTACATCCTTAAATTGTTACAGCCCTTCAAATAAAGACAATGTTTGTACAATCGTTACGGTTTACAACTAACACCCAACATGATTGGACCGTGCTCATAGTGATTTGTAATTATTTCGCGTATATTGACGCACTGGTGTCATATTTCTGCTAGATGTGTAAATCTTAGGTGATTATTTAATTGTAAATGTGTATGTAGAGCGCACTGTTTTAGCGCGCGTGAATCAGACGCGCTCAGGTGAGGTCGCATTCCTATGACGCCCGCCCTACCTGCGCGCCCGAAATACTCGAGCACACGCCCCCGCCCGCTAGCAAGCTCGCATTGCCACTGATTATTTTTGGCGGACACTCAATCTTTGCACAAACATCTTCGTATTTGATAGCTTTTGTTATTTATTTTCAATAACATAGTATATGACCTACATTGAATATTATGTATCGCCAATATCAAGATGAGTTTTATATTCAATAAAGAGTACATCATCGTGTTGGTGGTGAAGAGAGACCAACCACACGTAACAAACAAGTTATGAGATAATTGCATTTTAAGATGGGAAGACAAATAAGATATAATATTTTTATCAATTTTCGTCTTTATTGAGGTTTAATAGAATTTACCAATCTAAATTATCCAATACCCTGGATTGACATATGCAGTTTGTATGTAGGCATTGCCCTTTTGCCTCTTTCAACATTTTCGTATTATAAAATATGATCTACTTATCATTATTATTAAAAATTTAAAGAGAACATAATACGAATTTGCGTATTTCCAACCTATTTAGGGTTCGGACCTAAAAAAACGGAACCCTTATAGAATTACTTTGTCGTCTTCTAAGTCAACGCAATCAAAAGATACGGCAGTTTATGCCTCGTATATGCGCATATTTTGACACTCGCAAGAGAATCATAACCTATAGGGTACTTCCCTTTTTTAATTATAATGTATTTTGGCATAACTGTGTTGGCATATAGTTTTTACGCATAACAATAAAAAATCGTTAATGTTTGCAAAAATATTTTTTATTGAGATTATAAAAAAAATAATATTTAATTGCCTATTTATTAACTAATATATGTACATAATTAGCACAACTTTATGTAAGCAGTAAAAGCCCGTAAGAAGACTTAGCACTATAGTTAGGTTTAGGTTGCTACCGGTGGCCGTTGTTCAACCCCAAGCTGCACAACATGCATGCATGCACACGAAAAGTAATGTATATTATCTTAACTACAAAATAAGTACAAAGTTTCTTAAGTATAATTATTGATAAGTATATATGTATTATGCTATTACATTATATGATTTGTAATCTTTATGCCTTAAGTTGGAATGGCAATAAATGTTATAATTGGTAATCGTTATTGTAAAAACATTGATGCGAAAAGTATCTATGTCGATATACTCGTATTATGATCAAGTGCATTATGGGAAAAAAATATGCCAAATAATTTATTCATCATAGTGATATATAATTCGTTATATGTTGTTAATGATGATAAAACCGTTATGCGACCTTAATGCATTCCTCTTAATTTTATGCATTTGAATATGATGGACCCATCAAAACGTATCTCTCTCGCCCTTCTACACTCATCAACCTAGTCACTATGTTCTTCTGTTTCGGGTGCTTTTGATTTAACCTTTTTTAAGCACATCAGCTGTTTAATCCATATGTGTGCCTCTAGGGCGGCCCCTGTCCCTGTCTATATCTCCACTCACTCTTGCTCGATAGGGTCCATATTCGAATGCATAAAATTAAAGAGGCATGTTGAGATCGGTGCACCTGGCGTTTCATAGTCTCTGCATACCCCAATGGGGGTGACGTTTGCCTATGCTACGAGTTTTAAGCCCATACTGTACGATAATTCCAAATTTTATGTCACCAGAGGGTCATTCTCTAAAAAGAATTTTAAACGTAATGCCTCTAACTTTACCTTCTTTTTTTTACCAACTTGTGCCCATCTTTTGAGGTAATATGTTCGTTTTTTTTTATCAGATTTACGTGTACTACTTTGTAATACGTCAATAAAAAAAAATATTGTAAATATTTTTATATTGAAGTATAGTCTTGTGATCTATGAATATAATATGGTATATATATGGTACTGTAATTTATTTATCTCGACTTAACTTCAATTTGTGGACTCGTGTAAAACGATTTCCAGCCATTCAGCTCATTTGACAACTTCTCAACTAACCCAACCGGACGCAAAATGTCAATTTCTAACAATGACAAATTCGTATAAGGTTAACTTCTAATAATTACAACTTTTTATATGATATATTCGCATAATGACAACTCATCGTAATTTCTACTTTAACGATTAAATTAAAAGAAAAACATGATTTTACATCAGTTTACATAATTTTACTAAAATGTTATCATGTAGCAAATAATGTTCCACCAAAAAGTTAACAACATCGTAAAATTTTGCGACGATATACTTAATTTAAGAGTATTGTGAAATTCCAAAAATATTATTATTACATACCTTCATTATTCGGGTTGAAATGTTTACCTAATATATAGTAACAGTTATAAGTAATTTTTTTCTACTACGCCGGGTGGCAAACAAGAATACATCCCGACTGATGTTAAGCGGTCACCGTAGTCGCTAGCGAGTTGTCTCTCCCGCTGCCATCGCAGCAACTCCTCTACTTTTGATGACCTCACTCATTTGCAGGAACACAACAATCCTCAAAGGTAATTGTTATTCGCCGCAGTCTTCAGTGATGTGGAGCTACTTCCCCGTCGGGCTATACTTGTGTGTATATCTTAAAAAATACTGAACAGATTTTGATGAAACTTATACCATTCCCTAAGTGATGTCTTGAGTGATTGATTAATCCCTTGAGTGATACTTAATCCATTGAAACAATAATTAATTCAATCCGTTCACTAGTTCCAGAGACATGCATGAATTAAGTCCGTTAAAAAGTTGTCGTTATGAAAAATTTACCTTGCACGAATTCATTGTTATAAATTGACATTAAAATATGCTGTCATTTTACGAAGTTGACATTCTAAGAAGTTGTCATTTTAAGAAATTTTCATTTTGCGTCCGGTTGTCATGAGCTTAAAGGATTTCCGGCACCTATTTATTAATTTTGTATGGAGGATATGTAGTTAATACCCTTCCGGACCACTAAGCAGCATTCTTAAAATTTTAAAATGTCGAATCACAAAATGTTCAATTCACCAAAAGATGATTTATCAATTCCCAAAATCTTGAATTCATATTTTCATATTGAACTATTGATAGCCGTAACATTGTAAAAGATTTAAATATTTTTTATAACATTTGAAAAATAAAAATTCTAATTTGTTTCCAACATTCAAAATTCAACATTGTGGTCAGGAAGCACGTGAATCGTATTATACTTGTACTACTCGTATCTCTTAATCTCATTGATTGAAAACGACTAAATTCGGGTTAAAAAATAATTATTCTAGCTGCGACCCAAATGTGGTGGTGGTGGTATGTACTACAACTATCGAATCGGTGCTACGTTTTTTGACGAAATTGTGTAAGAAATTTAAACATAATTTGACGCAGTTGGGTAGTTATCAATAATTTCGGTTCATATATTAATGTGATAATAAATATTTCACTAATTATACTGTATTATGTTCACTTCTCAGTTAGTAGTACCATTAGTACCCAATAGTTAGCCCGAATTGAGTCATTTTGTTGTCATCAACAGATACTGCTCTATATACAAGTACAACTCGCAACTCGACTGGATCGCTGCGACGAAGATAATTATTTATTGTATTACATCCGTACTAAAAACCATTCCTATTGTCTCTACTTATTCCAGTGTAAACGTTTCGTTCGTTTTGTTTGGTTCACCACTTAATTAGGTACTGCTCGTAAAACTGTCTTCCTCATCTTATATTTACCGCGTTTGCCCTTTTTATTATCCGATTACATGGGCCGCGCGGTTTGCAAAGCGTTTCCAGCGCGAGGGGAGCAGTTTCATTTGTTTCTTCAGAAATTACTTCAGACGATCTCGTAGCACCTCGAAAACTCCCCCTTTTACTCTTAGAGAAACAAACGCTACTCCGGTGAATATACATTAACGTATAATTAGCTAAGATTGTTGTCACATTCGTTTGTGTATCAAAACTCGTAATTAATGTTCACTCCGATAAGATTACAGTTGGTCATGGCTAATCAACGCTCCTTTGGGAGTAACTCCACGTAACGTGTAGATAAAATACGCTCGGCTCGATTTCACTGCGGTAAAATCTACCAATTAGTTAACTAGGTAAATGTGAAACTCGCAGCTTTTAGATATTACGTTATTATCCATATATATTCATAGTAACGCATCGCAGTGAGTATGCATGTCGGATGATCGGTAGAGGCGGCGTCGATGGTGTCAGAGGACAGCCTGGCGTTGCAATTAGCAGGGCACTCGACGCTCCCCGCAAACTGTGGCACGGATTCCACTCTTGTGTCGCCGCGTAAATTAAAACCTACCCTCTCGACTCGACCAGATCGTACCCTCAAACTGAAATTCATTCATCGACTGAATCCCATATCTTTTTTATAACATGCTCAAATTGTAAAACACAGCTTACGATAATTGTTAATTCCTTGAATATATTTGGTTGGTTAAAATTTGTAGGTTAAACATTGTTAAATATAAATTTTGTTTGTTGTGTGTGTGTCATGGTCAAATCTCTGTGTAAATGACATGAATTTAACAAATCAAGAGTATACTAGTGTTATATTTTGTGCTGGCAACTTACATCTGGTTTACGTTGAGCTTGTGGCTATCTGTATCCTCTAGTGTTTAACGTAGTCAGTTGTATATTTTGTTCGGATATTTTATTGTAAACCGCAGAGCTGTCTCGTTTGTTTGTAACTTGTTGGCCGTAAGACTAGAAGATTTGTGGCCGGGCCCGGAGGAGAGACCCGCGCGCGCGCCTCTTCGTAATTGAGAGCGCCCGCGGGCCGATAATTGTGCCCGCCGCCTAGCCGCGAGCCCGCGCCGCCTCCTAAATCATGCCCGTTACTCTCCATTACCTCATAATACCAAATTGACTCGCGAAGATTTTCGCCTTGTTTCGGCTAGCTTTTCCCTGTCTTATTTTGCCACAACCCCTATCGACGCTAAATAGTACTGTCAGTAAATCTACGCCACACGGGATATCGCTAAGTTTTTTCTGTGTAATAAAATGTTCACGCTGTGATTTAAAGCTCACTAAACCTCAAAATGCTTGTTTTGTTCATATTAGAATGTCGAGGGTAAGGGTTACACCACTCGTCACGACAAGGACGTCAATGTAGTGAAGACATGCGAGCTTTTTAAACAAATTTTATCTGTCTATAAAATACAGAAAAAGGTGTGCGATAAAACGATCGCGTGACTTCTTAGCCTCGCGCCACGGCGGCGTCGACGAATGCCTTGATTAGACGAGACCGTTTGATTCCTGCGCCAAAACAAAGGTTCGATTAAAGATAATAATATACGTAGATAGGTAGATACTTATGGTGTATAAATTTACTACCTTGGCAGTGCTGTTCGGTTTCCTATTGAGAACTATTTACCGTAACAATATTTGTCATAATCCCGAAACTGCATAGCAGTTTTGAATTTAGAGTGTTATAGAGCAAGTGGTACCAGTGGTTAGCTGGCACTATGAGCTTATCGGCGTGACGTCAGTCCAGGGCAGGGGCGGTGCCGACGTAGAGGCATGTAGATCGCGAAATTGATTGCATGATATCTGATGGGGCGCGGGTTCTTCGCTAGCGTTTAATACGGGCGTCCGCTGCTTGGCACGCGATGCTTTTGACAGGAGATGGGCCGCGCCCCATCGACCGAGCGGTAATTACCACCAGCCGGTGTGCAGCGGCGACGTCGCAGACTCCTGCCCGCCATCGCAAACCCATGTTATAATTGTTACAACTAAGTCAATTCTGTGCATGCACACTCCCACATTTTTATGCATAGCATGAACATGGAACTAATTCGGATGCAGTTACCTATTATAGAATGTGTTAAATTTATTGAGTATTGACCTTGTAGATACATAGAATATTTACTGCAAGCGAGTTGAAAGTAACTGCTTGTCCTGGTGTCCAATTCGCGAATTGACGTAGTTTCCACCCTCTGAAGGCTTGAAGGCTCGTGACAAGTGTAGATAGTTGCCTAAACTTTGAATGTCGTGTTCCCTTGGAGGATCCGCTTTCACAAAGAGGTTATAGAAAAATACTATGCCACACGAGACTATTCTATGGGCGTCCTGATATAGTTGATTGAATAAGCATATTTACTTTAATTAAACTATTTTCTACAAAAGTTTAAGTTTAAAACGATACCTACCCAAAATTTCATTAATTATTTTCCTCGCAAGTAACCAATTTAGAAGCGGTTGTGCAATTTTAAAAAGTAAACAATAAATTGGTTTCTTTTGATCATTAGTTGAAGTGTCGATATTGCGACATAAATTGTAAAGGTTTGTTTTAATGGTTTGGGTGGTGAGTGGCGGGCTAGCGAAGCTGCCGTAATTTGATTGGCGCGGGGTCGAGCGAAGACCTGCGCTGCGCCCGCCGCACCCGACCTGTGCTAATTGCCCCGCGCAATATACAAACAATGACAAAACTTAGGACCGCCTCGGCCGCCCCGGCCCTCGACTTCTCACACTTTTATTTAAAATTCACTTAGGTACTCCGTTCGCAGATTGTTATTCAGACGATGCTAACGTTATGGAAACAACAAACTTAATTACGTTCCCATTCCAAGAGTAATCGTTACCATTTTATAAATGACGAAAATTTTTTGTTACTTTATTTCTTCTTAGTCATGTTTGGATGGCTGATTTAATTGCCTTGTGGGCGAGGAACCCGCTGGGTGTAAGGCGGTGCCTTAGTCGTAATTGATAGTGACATTTGATGGACGTACCGCAGGCGTATATTGCACCTCCCGGGATCGCATATGCGCATGTACACATACATACACGTAAACTAACAGCTAGTCACAGACCGCTTCATATTAAATACTAGTGCGTCCACAGTTTATATATTTTAAATATTCCTATAATAATTAGTTGACTTGTTACTTCCTCGTAGTTGTTCTATTTGGACATCAGAATATGCTTATTATTAATTTACTATAGTCCCTAGCCTGCGGTCTTTCTCTTGTTCGCGCGCTGTTTACATTGTTTCCAAAACAAACTCGAGCTTACCTCCGTAAACTAAGGCTGCCCTAAACTTTTAAAGCCTGCCTAATAACGCAAGCAATTTGAGGGACTCCCTCTGTTTACTTTCTTGCTCTGTTAAGGTGATTTGATGATTTTGACTTATTCAACCTGTTGGGATTGTGTTAGCTGCCGTCAGAACAGTCGACTCGTGTCCCGCATTCACGAATTATTAATGCTTACAACAACGAATGTCGGATCTGGCTTAATATTTCAAGAGTTCACTGTCGTACAGTTCAAATTACATTATATTTCAAGGCTAGCGCAACGTAATTATAAAACAATAAAAATAGCAAAGCATATAGTTACCTCCCGAGACATTATTCCAATCCCAAACAAGTAGGTGTGGTGATATCCCAGGCCCCGTCGTTAACTTTAGTTTCACTAACAGCGAGCGAGTGAAACTAAGAACATTTCTCCTGTGAAAGCTACTTAACCGGCTATGCAGACACGCGTCTTTTATTTTAATATGTTATTGATTTCGTTCAAATTTACAATATGATATTCCAAATCAATAGATCGTGTTATTAGAATATTCCAAATCGACTAGTGAGCCTAGAAGCGGTCGTAGTTTGTAAAATAAGTCATTTAATCTTCTTCTCAAGCGTGCTACTTCAAAGGCAAGGCTTCGACCACGACTCTTATTGGAGGGAGTCCTAATGTGTCTGATCTGAAATGTAAATCGAATGCTGTCTCGAGGTTCAGTAAGGCGGTGATAGCAAGAACAAAATTTTATTGAGTGCGAGTTCATTAGCAGAGTTTGCGAGTGACTTGCCAAGTCATCCCTCTGCATTCTTAACGTGATCATAAATTATTTGTTTGTGTTGTAGCGCCTTTTTGCTCTTTTATATTATACTGGGCAAGTCCAGTCTTGGCGGACGACCGCAAATGTACACCCTATGTCCAGAAAATGCGATAGAACGGATCCATTGCATTACGTGCCTATCCTATACCTATAACCGCCCTTCCTCCCTAAGGTGTTGTAGAGCGTAAGAAAAATATGCGGCTTCTTACATATCTGGAATGGAATGGAGATCACGACATGATTTGTCACCATCAATACTGCTTTCACCACGGTCGTTCGACTTGTAATCATTTTTTTGTTATGAAATCAATGAACGCTTGAAACAGCAACTCCTCGGGTGATACTGGTAACCTCACGCACTCGCAGAAATACAACAGCCCTTTAGGAACTTACTTAGCTGCGGTCGTTTGTGAAGTGGACTTATTTATCCATTCGGGCTGCTTTTATGAGCCCTACCTATCTTTCGCCACAATCTGGTTTGTCAATCAGTGGAGTGAACCATTTGCACGTCAGTTTAACTTTGACTCTATATGATAGTGAGTTACTAACACTCCTGTAAGACTTCTAGACTCCCACTTATAATATACTCACATATCATTGAGTAAAGATGAGGCATTGACTGTTTAGCTTAAATATGGTGAAGACTTTCGACTTACTCCGACGCCGTGGTCTTCTCTCGTCTCTATGTAATCACTTGTGTTTGAAATTGGGAAAACGCTGACAAGAGTATCCGAAATGTAGTAAAAACGACAATGGCCCACCCTCACCATCAATGCCTAGAGATCCCTCGTCCGACCGATATTTTTCTCACGGAGATACGAATATCGAAACAGAATATCAAACTAGTGCAAAACAGAGGACGTTGACACCTGTGGAACTAAGTTCAATTGAACCGTATTAAGAAACAAATCCACGTGCTCTCCGTTAAAAAACCTATTTGCTGTTGTCTCTCACTTCAGGAACACACCTCTTACCATCGCCAATAGCAAATCTTGGTGCCGAGATCTCTAGCGAAATTCATTTCCCAAGTCCACCAGTAGAAAATCAAACTGGCGTCCAAAGGTTCGAGCCAAATCGCACATGGAGTAATGTGTAGTCACACTAGATACGAGTTACGACCTTGTCATTCGGTGCAAAACGAACTATTAGGATTGTTGACGATCCTAAGATTACACACACTATTGAGCCCTTGAGTTTTTAAGGATTTTGTTTCCCTTTGTGTGTTCTACCGATTGCACAATAGGGGGGTTTGAATCCCGAGGCGTTATTCGATATGGTGCCAATAGTGTAGTTTTACAACTGCACCGCGGGAAATCAACCTCACGCACTGGAACAACAATGGTCACGTACTGTGCGGTTCCAGAAAATTTACCTACTGAACGAACTCCTCGTTGTGGCGAGGCGTTCGTTCGTAAGGCAGGTTCTTCCAGGATCGTACAGCAACGCACGACTGAAACCCCTGGTGTCGCCCTCGATTTAGATTTAGTTGTGACAAAGGACAAACTTTAGTTTATTGATTTTGTTGTAATACAGAACACGATATTATTTATAAAAAAAAACTCCAGTAATAAATGCCCTTGAAAACAAACGTCACCGCAACTACATAAATTTTGCAAATATCGTGAAGAAGGAACGTACTCACACACTTGTGAATAAAATCAACGTTGTGTTTGGATACTGCTCTCGACACGAATGCAAAACTATGCGTAACAGTTCAATTCATGCGGCCGTCTTATTACTGTTTGTTTTCTGATCGATACACAGCACGTAAAACATTGCGGCATTCGCTTACATGTGTAGCGGCGTCCATCGGTGCAATAGGGATGATATTGAACGTTTGCCTACTGCCTACATCTCTTTAGTGTGTTATTTTACTACTTGTTATTGTAATTACGGGTCCGCCACGAGAAGGGAAGCTGGTATATTCGTAATATTTAATACAGTTAGGTATCATCATAAGGTGACTTCATGTGTTTTCACTATTTTTGCGAAAGTCATATCAATCGACTCCGGTGTCTCAGTGATCATAACTCTGTAACGTAGTACATAAAGTTGAGATAATGTCCTCGTATGAAAGTGGTCGGAGTTATTGCTAAGTGATATTGATTGGTGGAGGTGAGCCTGCTACAGAGGACGCGGGCGAGGGAGATGTTTTTATTCGCGCGACACGTCCACAGTCGCCCGAGTCGGCGATGTCGTCCTCCCGCGGGACACTAGCCGTACTTCCGAACGTAGATATTTATAGCCGCCTCAGAAGCCGCTGTTACCTAATGTAACGTTTTATGGTGGCCCTTATTACGGTCCTCTCACCGACCTGTCGTCTACCTCGCAAACGGAAGAAATTTTATTTATTCAATAGACTCATATAAAGTCTACGTTTTGTTCACCTACTGAAATAAGAAGATGTAGTTCGTGGTCAATACCATGGTCACTTGAGGCTCGCAAAAATGCCACATCTAAGGTATTCTTTGCGGCAATCGTAAATTAGGCTGGTGGTGGAGGCCCCTTGGGTGCGCCTCGTCCGTAGCCGCCGTGGCGGGGTGTGCACCGCGCGCGCTCCGCACCGCATACGCTAATCGCACCGCACCTCTCTCGCGCCTCGCTTCTCTCTGTGCATCCCGCAGTAATGGCCGCGAGAAAGCCTCTTTTGTTGCGCTAGCGATTTGTTATATCTCGCCGCGCTTTTCCGAGATACCTGCTTTGACTCGCGTAATTGTTCTTTTAAACCAAAGGTTTTGTTGTGTATAAAACGCTTTGTCATACAAATCTGCTAAGTCGCCCATCTTCAGACTCGTTATGGATAGACCTCCAGTTTCATTGTTAATAAATCTACGTTCATTAGCGTGATATTAAAACACGTAAATGAAAGTCATTAAATGATGACTTATACTTAAATAAGCAGGCATTAAGAAATGAATAGCCGTATAGGTTAGCGATTAATTACTTTATATATCTTGTCTATTGTATATCAGCATATATGTGAATATAATATCAAATCGATTCCGCAAAGTATTGAGGTAATTTGCTAGTACGTATTAAATGTAAATTTTATGTTTTTATTTGATCTTTTTATGTTTCTATTACCAATGTGTGTGAATGAGCGTGGTATAAGTAATACGTTGGAGGTGGCTAGCCGTATGTGCTACGCTCTGGTGCGCGTCCGGCCGTTCAACTCGCTGTCGTGCTTGGCTTACTGTTGCTGCTTGAGAACCATCACTTCCTACATTCCACCATCAACATTTATACATTTCAGTATTATCCGCATCTAGCGACAATGTTACATTATTCTTTGGGACCAATGTACCGCAAAAATATAATAACACCGCTTCCACAGTGAAAAGGTCACTTATGTTAACTAACTGTAAATTAATCTTGTGTTAAAATGGATACAAATAGCATACTCTCTGCAAGTAGTGCAAATATCTGTTCCAAAGGCGAGGCACCCGGACCAGTGCCTTGCGTTTTTATGTACTGTTGAATCTGAATTCAGGAGTGAATAAAAACACAATGGCACTTGATTTCACGATTATTACCGGGCCCTTAGGGCTTCAGCAAGCCGATGACTGGTCTCGGAGGTCTTTGGTTTGCAGTCGGGACATCAAAACATGGGTCCAATGATTGCAAATATATGCTCCAACGGCGTCACACCTGGACTATGAGTTTAACTGCAAGCCACAGGTACATTATAACACAAAGCCATTGTTCTTCACGGTTTTTATCAGCTACGGGAGGACGGAGGTCTTTAGTTTGCGGTCGAGAAACTACGGCAAGCGGCAAATGTTCTTCTTTCAATGAGATCGTCTAGTCCTCTAGTCTCATAGTTCTGGAAGATACTATGAACGTGGATGAGGCAAAAGAAAGAATAACGAGCACACTGGGCGATGTTAGGCGGCATTCGCACGACAACCGCAAGATATTTTTTTTGTACTTTGTTTTCTTTTGTGAATTACAAATAAGTTTTTAGTAAAGCGAAAATGAAAATTTTAAAATTTACCAGGCGGCATACTTTCTTATTGTGGATGTGCTCGTTTTAGTTCATCTGTATGTTATTACTTTTATGTACCTTAAATGTCTAAACATAGATTCATATATCTCTTATTAGAGTAATGATACCACAACCCGTGGCACACTTCGCTCTGTGAGAATTTTCGCCGCAAGGGGCTACTCTCACACCCTACGATGACTCGGCGACCGCTCGTTACTGTCTCACCTGTCCTGACACAACGACACCTGATGTTGTCACTAATGATCTAGTGGCGTCTCACGCTATTTTAAATCTTACAACAACATTGTTTGTATTGTCATCGTGTAATAACAATGCCTACTAATTACTATCTGTGTGCGCGTTTGTTTGTTCACGAAACATCTGTGTTTACAGTTTTATTTTTTGTAGGATATATCTATAGGATGTAAATAGTCTTTTTTATACTTCGGCGCCACCATTCATCCCAACGTATTGTTCTTCGAAATTGCTCTCTGCTGGGTTTAGCCTTTGGCTGGATGTAGCCGTGTTTATTGTTGGCGGGCTACGCAATCTTACTAATTTAAAATGACTTTCAATTAATTTTTCTGTTCTGCAGTGCATTACAAATTTTTATCACGAACGTCGGAAAGCAATGAATAATAATACAAAATGATGCAATATTTTTACTGGATCAACTTGCCCATCACTACCGAGTCCACCTGATATTATTTTATTTCTGTCTGCAAAGAATATTATAAATAAATGTGTTTTTTTTCTCTGAATTGAGACGTCAGAGCAAATTATGTATCCTCTTATTTACATATATAGAAAATAAAATTGGAGTGTCTGTTTGTAATATTAAAATAACCGCTTTTTACTAAATGCATATGGATATATACACGGTACATATACCAAAATGAATATTTTTACACTTTTTGTCTGTCTGTCTGTTTGTTCCGGCTAATCTCTGAAACGGCTGGACCGATTTTGACGGGACTTTCACTGGTAGGTAGACGACTGTTCAGAGCACAATATAGGGTACTTTTTATCCCGTAAATATTTAGGGTTCCTGCGTAAAATATGAAAAACTGTTAAAATTAGGGGGAAATATGTTCCCTTCGGGGGACTTTGCACTTTTATTTTTATTATTTTCACAGAATACGTATTTTTGTGACATAAAATAACTACGCATTTTTATATATATATATATATAATAACATAATATGTAATAATATAATAATAATCTTCTATACAGATAAATAAAATTGGAGTGTCTATTTGTAATATTAAAGTAACCGCTTTTTACTAAATGCATATGGATATATACACGGTACATATACCAAAATTAATATTTTTAAAATTTTTGTCGGTCTGTTTGTTTCGGCTAATCTCTGAAACGGCTGGACCGATTTGGACGGGACTTTCACTGGCAGATAGCTGATGTAATAAGGAGTAACTTAGGCTACCTTTATTTTAGAAATTTTATTTATTTTTATTAATATTAATATAAATAAATAATAAAAAGAAACTTTTTCGCGCGGACGAAGTCGCGGGCACAGCTAGTTACATATATAGACTATTTTTCCATTAATTTACAAGAGAAAAGTCTACCTATAAGCACATAAACTAATTTTGTTCTAATCTATCCATATTAATATGAAATCATTAATTTCGGGTTCCGTACCTTAAAAGGAAAAACGGAACCCTTATAGCTATCAAGGTGAAATTAATATCAGATACTCAGGTCTGTAATCCCTTCGAGCAGTGAAAAAATCGAGCTTCTAAATCAATGCAATCAAAAGATACTGCTGTTTATGCCTCGTTTATGCGCATATTTTGACACCCGCGAGGGAATTAAAAGCTGTAGGGTACTTCTCGTTGACCTAGAATCATTAAATTTGGTAAGAAGTAATGTCATGTAACACAAATAAAGGAAAAAATCCGAAACCGTAAATTTGTAGTTCCATCACTAAAAAAACTTTTTGCGACAATGATTTGCGATATAATAAATAATAGTATTTGAAGTAGAGACAACCAGAACGAACACTAGGCTTAAGGTTCGTGATGTAGTGTTGGAGCAAGTGAATGAGATTGTATATCTGGGAAGCGTTTATTTAGCAGCAATGGAAGGTACACCGCTGATGTGGAGAGACGAGTGAGTGCAGGGAATAGGGTGAGGGGAGCGTTGGGTAAACTTCTCGCTAGCCGAAATCTAAGCCAGAAGGCACAGTTCGTTTTACACAACGCGGTGTTAATTCTAACGCTAACTTATGGAAGTGAGAGCTGGGTATGGCTGAGAGAATATGAAAGTAGAGTAAATACGGTCGAGATGAGAGCATTGCGCAAAATTTATGGCATAACGCTTACTGACAGCGTTCGTAATGACAATGTGAGAGAAAGAGTTGGCCTGAAAGAGAGTGTCGGTGTTATGATAAGAAAAGGCATGCTCCGTTGGTTCGGCCATGTAGAAAGAATGCTGATATGAATATTTTTTTACGGAACCCTCAGACCGCAAATCGGACTCGCACTTGACAGCTTTTTTCTTTACGAATTGTCCCACTGTATTATATTACAAGGTGTTGACTTGTTTTCTTCTGTGTCCTGTAAACAATAAAAATACTGATCAAAAGCGAAAACACTTATCGTTCCACATCTTACGTACAAACCTGCCTACTTCATTTCCTAGCAAACATTTTTTCGTAGTTAATATTTACGCCTGGATATTATTAACTTTACATAGCGCAGTTCGATTTCAGCAGTTTTATCTGCATCCGCAAATAGATAGCCGATAGAATGATAAAGTGTGTTTAGCTGTAGCTGTTTACTCGACAACGGTAAAAGGTTTGCGAGTCCCTCGCGGCGCGGGCTCGCTTGTTTTCATTTCGTTATTTACTTTTAATTTGGCAGCAAGCGGATGATGGTGGGGGGGGGGGGGGGCGTGTCATGTGAATAATTGAGCCTATACACTGTCGGCCGAGTGTCAAATCCGTACATATCGTGTCGCTTTCCGTATAAATCTACCGCAATTTCCAAATTGTGATCCTCCATCCTATGAAACTTGTATAAGTATGCTAATACTCAAATGTAAAGTCGCGTTAGTTGTCAAATGATCTATTTTTAACTAACATTAAACAAAAGTTTATAATGATACCGAAGAATTGCAAAGTTCATTTAAAATGTCCCGCTTGACAGTCCCGTTGAAAAGAAAGTTAATTACGTTCACTGAATGACAGCCTGCCGAGACGGACTACTTCCTAAAATCTTTTGAATTGCGAAATAATTTATGTGATGAATTCTTCTACCCTTACCTTTGTTTATTGTAGAAGATGAAACAATTTACTCGCATTTCATTACTTTTGTAGTGTTGTGTTGTGCCACGAATATCTATGTTCATACCACGCGTTGTAGATGCTAAAAGTAAACTTATATTTGAGATTAGGTTTCTAATGTTCCGTACTCAAATTGGGAAAAAATTAAGTCCGAAATGTGTACAATGCGCGAACACGTAACTTTGGCGTTATACGACGGAAACAAGGCGCGATCAGCACACTAGTTGGTGTGATGTGAAGTTACCGTACAATAATGTCAAATATATTTAAAACATCATAACATCTTTGAATAGAATAAAACGGAATAATTATATAAAAAAATAATATGTGAAACAAATTGTAGGTAATTTTTCTGTTACCAACAAGCAACAGATAAATGTAAAATAATATGAAATTGTATAATACTAGGTATAGGTTAAGATCAAATTTCCAAAAATATTATTAAAGAATCTAAAACTTCATAGCGCCTGTTATTAGTTATTTTTATGTGCGGTGTATTTTCCCTGACATGAAAGTTTTTTTTAAAAAGGCGAACGAAAGACTTTACAGCCAATTCTTAAGAAAAGTAATAAAACGTTATTCTAGACAATTTCGTATGTATAGTTTTAATGTCAATTTTTCCTGTCCCTAAAAATTATTAATATCAATATTAATGGTGATTAAAAATTCACTGTACGTGGATGGTCACATATAGAAAAGTTCTGCAATAATTTCTATGCGATACGGCGACAGGGCAATATAGACCAAAAAACAGCATTGCTATCACACCATGACGATTGTAAAAGACTTAAAAATAGTGTTAGTTACTGAATAGTCTGCTTGAGGCATAGGATAGCACATGCATGTGCATCATTAATTAAGACGTGCTAGTTCAGACGCTTACCAAGCAAACTATCCAGCACCTCCGCAATAGCCGTAGCGAGCGAGATCGGCCGATAATTAGAAACGTCTGATGCGTCATTGTTTTTTTATGATGGTTACAACCGCCGTTTCCATCAGATCATCAGGAAAATAAGCATGTCTCATACAAAGAGAAAAAAACAGTATAATCAATCAATCAGTACCACGACGATTTTTTTTCCATACTCAAATATGGTTTACAATTCTAAGTAGAATTGAAGATGTTGATTTCAAAAAAGCCAGTTTTATAAAATACACTAAACAAACCAATAAATATTTTCATAATACTTGATATCTTGCCTACCAAAAAATGTTGAAACAAAAGAAAGTTTTGTGTAAATTCATGTAGGTATTTCGTCCTAATGATAACAAAATTTTTAGTCAATGGTAGATGGTAGGTAGGTACATCTAGATTGTCACGCCAGTTCAGATAAAGTTTCGATCGATTCGATTCGGTCAGTTTCGATAAACATAGACGATACTTCACAAATAAAAATCTGTTGCATAAAATCATTAAATACTTTCTGTATATTTTGTAAAAATTGCATAAAAAATCAACTTTTTATACGTAAAAATAAATATTTTATGTATCTATTTTCATATTTGAAAAGTGCAAAATCGGCTAGCGTTTATTATTAATTACTTTTAAATATCCATCTATTGATCAAAAAAGTGTTTGTTGTTAAAAACTTCACTGCTTCTTTACAGGTCAAGGTTATGATTTCTAGGAAAAAACGTTTATTATAGTATTGTCTTAGGTTTTCGCGATTGTTACACATTGAATTAAATTGTTGAACCTGACGTTTCGAACGCTTTGCAGCGTCCGTGGTCGCAGGAAGACTGAAACGTCAACAAAGCGTTCGAAACGTCAGGTTCAACAAAATAAATAAAACACGCGATACTTCCGTTAAAAATTGTTTAATTCAACATTTATTATATTTTTTATAAAAATATAAAATGCGAAAACTGTACGCTATTTATTGTTTTTTTTTATAATACAAAATACAAATTTTCTAAGCATCATCTATTCGTTGGTTACAAGTAATTTCGTTTCACGAAATACAAGCTTTTATTTCAAAGTTATTGTTAAATTCTTTTGTCGATATATTTTATTCTAGATTTCAAGTGAATTGATACTGAACTCGCAAATGCGCCGACTATAGAATGATAGTTGACCGCATTTTAATAATACGAGTGCATTGCTACTCGTATTAAAATGACGCTTACGTTGCGTTTACACTATTTAGTATGTCATCTGAACAACGCAACGTAAGTACATAAATATGCGTTGTATGCAAATGAAAAGTTTTTTTTCTAGGTCGTCAGGGGTGCGATGACATGCTCGCGTGCCGCAAAACATTAGGTCCCTGACTAGCAGTTCACGGGGGGTGGCTTATTGTCTCGCGTCTATTAATACCAGTGTTTATGGTAAATTAATTTCTGCGGCATTGAGTTTCGACTCGATAGATGATAGACGTACACGGTGAAACAAGCGGAGCGAGTTCAATAATTTTCGTGTCTAGTACATATTACATTAGACATATTCAATTAAATGAACATTTCATAATAAATTAACACAGCCCGAAAACTAAACAAACCTACCTATCAACCTACCAGAGGGGAGACTTTGTGCAAAAGTCGTCTGCGTGGGTACCTCTATCTCACCCATTTCTACCGCCAAACAGCTATATTTATATAGCTATGTTTTAGTTTGAAGGGTGAGAATGCCATTGAAAATATTCGGTACTGTGACGAAACAGCCGTAGGTCAGAAGATTGGCAGCGCGCGAGGAACATCCCCGTGATGTGATGTTGCGAGCGTCAATAGGCTGCGGTGACCGCTTACCATCTAATGCGGGCCGCATGCTTGTTTACCAATCTAGTTGTATAAAAAAATACTATACTTAGTAAATAAATAATTTAAGTGCATTTGTAAATTCTTTCCTGTAATCTGATACTTATAATATTTAGATAATATCCTGACCAAGACAAAACAAACTTACTAATGTGTTCATGCATACAAAAAAAAAATCGAATCTCCGACTCATGGTGTTAAAACTCGCATCACCAGCCCGTCAACCTCAGGTCGAGATCGGTTTAACTTGTCAATTTAGTTATTAGTTACGGGCAACTATTAATCAAATTAACAATGTTAAGTCTCTTCATTTTCATAGCTTCAAAGGACTCTTGTATGCAATAACATAATTCGTGTTATACTTACAAAATGTTTTGTGGTATGCGGCGGAATCGAATTTTTCACAACTTTTATCATTGTTTCGGCATATGTCTCTTGGGAGCATTCTTAGAAATTGGATTCAAGTTAAAATCACGCATTTCTACTTCACATTTGTTTTTGTTTGGTTTTACTTTGTAAGACTTTTTGGTACTATGGGCAAAGTATATGTAGTTTCTTGTATTCGTCTTAGTACATGTAATAGTACTCTGTATCGTACACTTTGTTTATATATTAACTACTATCATTTACTATTAACTATGGTTTATTTTAATTACCTACTATCACCAAAGTAGGTGGATGCAATCTTGAATTAAAATTACTTTTATTACGGGACGAAATCTGAAAGCGCGAATATCAAATTGTCTGTTCCATACAAAAGTTCAATGGCCTCGCAATTTCTTAACCATTCGATTTATTTAGGTAGTCTCACAATTAGTATTGTTTTATATGATAAATAAGTGTTACAAAAGTAAAAATAACAATTTTCAGTAGAGCCCTCTACCTACCGGACTAAAGTAAATGTAGGGTTATAAGTGCGATGGTTAGACGATTAAAATGCCGAACGTGCTGAAATCAGAAAAAATGTATGCAGATGTATTAAGACAACTTTAGGTAATGTCTATGGAATGGGCAAATAAATCTATGAATTTTCCATCATACAATGCTAACCAATAGAAAACCTACTACTTCATGGCGTGATTAACAAAACATTTATGTTTCGATCTTTTTTTAGTAACATAATTATACTACCTGATAATGTGATAGGGCTGAGTGCGATCGTTGTCATTAATTACTGAAAGTTTGATAATTGCTTAAAAGTTGTGCTGCTAAGGTGTTTGCATTATTTAAGAAGCTGTCAAAGTGGTCACGAGGCAAGAGGCGGCCTCGTGCCGTTACCGAACTTGGTGGACCAATTTCACAGCGCGCGTATTCATTCATATTCTATTGTCTCGCGTTATTTAACGTCTATATTTCAACTTACCACCTCCTTTGAACGTATTCCTTATTATTAAATTATCGAATATATAATCCCATCTAAGCTCCTACTAACGTATTTTCCGCGAGTACCTATCTACTATAAATTAAACGTAAATTTCAAGCTCAATACATCCTCTTATACGAAATTAGCACAAGAAAATCAAACAATTATTTTAAAAGAAAACCACCTCCAAAAAAACATTGTTTTAGTTAGAATCTGCAAATATTCTATAAATCGGTTTGGCTAATAGTATTTGTATGGAGGTTAAAATTGTGCTTTCACATTTATTGAATTTCTTGAGCCGAGTTATAAATTACGAGTCTGTATAAATCAATATTATATACATAACTATTAGGTTTGAAATTTACATATGGAAAAATATACAATTATTTTAAAAGAATAATATATTTTTAAATAATTAAAATATGCATTGGCCATTATTCTCGATACAATACACGCCTCTGCTATAAAAATCCTAACCTACAGGAACAGGAGCCCATGAACTCGATCATCATTATTCCCTGCCTCTTTAGATTTTTGGCAGTTAAGAGTAATGTGTAGTGAGTGTATGGTATGTGAGAGATAGAACATTTATACCAGGTCGGAAACAGTCCGCGGTTAACGAACGTTTTCGTGAAGGAGTGGATTAGAGCATGACCAGTCTCGGTTGGCAATAAGTTTGCCCATCATAATTTGCATTTCTTCACATATACACACCTCTGTAGTTTTGTTGTACCAGAACTCTAATCAGCCGTAATGTAATGAACAATGCCGGTACAAGTCCACCGCACGTTTGAGCAAATTCTGTTTGCTGAATTCGTGTTTTGAGCATAGTCTGGTTGCCTCCCCATAAATCTTGAGTATGCAAGCAATAAAAAAAATAGTACCTTATCCGTACAATATTCTTGCACCATCAACGAAGCACAGAGGACTCTGCTTCGATGGTGCCACAAACTCTTTCGAAAATAATAACCAAACTTAGACTTTTATATCGTCACAGAATCTTTAAAGCAAAACCCAATGAACAAATGGTTCTCGTAAAAGAAATGTCGTAGCTATATTAACTAATTGGGACTTGGAATTCTAAGTAGAATTAAAGATAACATGTTTAGCAGTAACAAAAATCTTCAATTTCATAGTTAAATAAGAAGGAAAGGAAATAATAATATGATATTTTTGTGACATTTATAGTATATTATAGATGCTGTATTATTTACAATATTGCAATGTACAGTTTATATCGTCTTTGACTTTCATGCCTTTAATTCTATAAAAAGAACTACCGTTTAAATGAGATATACTTATCTTGATCAAGACCGTTAAACATGGGTAATGAAACCTGTTTTATAAAATCTAAGAAAAAGAAAAGTTTATGAAGATCAAGACTGGTCTTGTTTAGTATGAAAGTGGGACGAAAGCAGTCTCCACAGCTTTGTGGATGCTGACCGAGCACCGAGCCGGCGACCGCTGCAGCAACGGTGTTTGTTGACGGTGGGCGGCGCGAGCGGGGCGCGGGCGGCGCGCGGCTGTCGGCAGGTGCGCGCCACGGCAGTTCCGCGACTCTCGCCACTCGGTCGCTACGCGCCTCGTCTCGCGACATGTAGCCCGACTCGCGCGTGTTCACCAAACTAATTCGAGTGTTGTGCACGCTACGGATTGTGACAATATACAAAGATATGGTTGTGCTCGAGGGTGGCGGTGCTCTGCTCGAGCCGGCGCTGGCGCTGGACGGCGCGGCTGCTGCGTGCCTCGAACGTGCCTATGCACAAGCGGATGTTTCACTAAAACTTTTACCGAAACGGTACATTAACTTACATCAGTGGTTGTCGCCAGTGACCACCTCCGTCACCGCCGCCGCCGCAGCTGGAAAAGATCTCAAATTACAAATTGTAAGAGACATTTCAGTATTTACCACATTAGGAAAATCACTTATTCAAATATTCAAAAACATGTTTTTGTTTACATCATTACGTTTTCAGTTACGTTGCTATCATTGCGTACGTAAACTTAATTCTAGATCGAAATATAATTACAATAGAATTCATGTACACAACAAAGCCAACATGAAACAGTTTTAGATTGAATTTCCCTTTCGTAACCGTCGAATGTCGTAGATAGTACCGTTGTAGCACTACGATATATTTTAGCTGATACTAACACAAGATTTTTGAGAGGATCTATTTGAAACACGACGATTATCTGTATATTTTATTAATCAAATGTTTAGTTAATAAAATAGTTGTCTATTGAGTTTTATTTTATCGAAGGGCCAAAACAACACAATTAGTACGCGCGTTACGGAAAAAGACGTTGCTTACAACTTGATTTAGATATTTAACAACGTTTAATTTAAGCTATAGATTGCGGGAATAGCTTGAACTCAGCATACCTACTAAATACCCACACACCCATTTAAAATAAGACTGACTTAGGAAATTCTTTGTCAAATAACTCCCAGGACGATTATTGTTGTTCCTGCAAGTAAGTAAAGCTTAGCTCCTGGGAAGTTAGTTGGTTCTTTAAATGAAGTTATTGTAAATTTAAAATACTTATCTAATGTAACTGAAATGTGGTTATTGACTGATGATTAAAAACCGGCTGCTTGAATTTTTATGCATGAATGGTGAAAGCACATCGCATCGAATCATCCAACCAGTAAATATGTTATTGGCTAAGTATCAGTCGAAGGTATTGGATGCATGCAGTAAAGTAAATTTGCTCAAAAACTAATTTCGTATTTTAACAATGAAATATGTTCTCAGACAATATCTTACTATCTTATGACTACCGGCCTCATAGGCTCACGTGGATCCAAATCGTGCGATAAGCACTACACTTTGCAAAAAGCATTCTTGAGGGATAAGGACAATTCACGACTCCCTGCAGGTTTTTGTTCTTTCTTATATGTCTGGAACAACTTGCCATCAAGCAGGTCGTACATATATTTCCACCTGGGCTTTTATATATTATACTAGCTACTCGCCCCGGCTTCGCACGAGTGATCTGATCGCTACCAAACTTCACAGGATCACCCGCTGGACTGATCTGAAGATTCCCTGAAAATTTCATCAAAATCTGCCCAGCCGTTTTTGAGTCCATGGAGGACATACAGACAAACATTCATTTGTATATATATATATAGATAACAAAATACTTTATCCTGTAATTCTCTAGCTCCTGTAAGGGTTATTATTAATGAATACCTCTTCGCTGCCATCCGAGGTGCTTGTGGATATTTTATTATAGTCTTAGCATTCTTCCTTCTCCGGCTCTTGAGCCCGCTCTGCTACTTCTTCCGTAATTCTAAGAGAGAATTCGCGAAGCATCCAGTGACGCTCGGGCTAACCTGATCCGCCACGATATACACTGAGCCCGTTTCATCTTCCATAAGTTAGACCTTATAATTCTTCTTTAGAACGGAGAAAGAAAACTTATCAACATAAACAATCACACTTATTAATATTTTTTGAATTTTACATAGGTACGATTAAACGCAAATCAAGCTTTGACATTTTGTCATTTATACCGATCTTACGGTGTTCGCCATAGAAATTACTCCAACTAAGAGGACTATATCAAGCCTGATGTGTTCATAACTGTACATTACTAACAAGTTACTTGACAAATTCTCTCCAAATCGTCTTTATCGGTGGTAGGCTTCTCCAAATTAGCAGTTTAGATTTATATTAAATGACCCTTGAGCACGCTCCATAGAAAGTTAAGCAAGTTTTCGAATGTAAACAAAATTCATAGAAAATTGTAAAAGAGTTATGATTTCTCAGTTTCCATTTGTAGGTTCACAAGTAAATAGGCTCAAAAGTTTCTGCGAAAATCTTTGTATTATATTTATGAAAAAAAAAACATAAAATCTTGAGGGTTAAAGAGCTACCTTTTTAAGAGAGATAAGGCTCATTAAAGCACCCCGTCTGGAGAAGTATCTACACCTCTCAGAAAACCGCAGACATCAACAACTTCCCGGAGGATTATTGTGTTCCTGCATGAGGGTGAGATCACCAGCAGAGGCGGCAACGCGCGAGGTATACTTAATGTGTTGCAAGTGTTCAAAGGCTACAGAGACCTCGTTACATTAGGTGAGCTTTATGCTCTCTCGTCGTGGTATAAAAAACTTACTTCACTAAAAGTGATGCTGCGAACGAAACCTTTGATTGAGGGTTTAGCGTAAACATCGCGTTGTTTAGGTTATACTAACGTAACGCATTGATAACAGACTGCATTGTTATTGAAAAAAACATCCATGCTTATCTATAACTGTCCACTTAATTAATAGGATTTTAAACAATTAAGTAAGTGGTCACGATTCCTCGGCAATAAGATTTTTTTTTACTCAAAACACTACTTCACATTAGTTCTGATAGAGATTACGACTTATTTCTCTAATTTCGGCCAAAGATATCAATGTAAAGACTCGATTGTACTTTGCTGCTGTATTTATTGGTATATAAATAATCACAATCATCAAAGTTTGTTTCTCCATCCATCCATATCTTTTTACTTTAGTTTAATCGATTGCGTATACGCTCTGCAGTTTAGGCATGTAAGAGTAACAAAGATGTGGTCTTTGAGCGTCTCCTTTTGGTTTGTAAGTCTTCACCGTAGCTTATGAAAGCTTGATAAATATCATTTTCCAAGAGGCAAGCTCATTTCGCAACCTGAGAGTTCTCTTTATCAGTTAAAAAGGCTTAACAATGAAGATCAACAAGGTTCTCTTCGACTGTTTATTTGTGTGTGTGCAGCATCTTCGCCAATTGCTAACCGATCTATATATTTTTTTATTAAAAAGCTCTTCGAACTTATATCGCTACTCCCCTAGTTACCACCTCACTAAAGTTAAGTCAATTGGCGTTTCCTTGAAACTGACTGCAGCGACGTCGACACCAAATGTATATGGGACCAATCTTGTTTGTTTGTCTGTGTTTAGTGGTATAAAAAAACTGGCGGTAAGAACACTAGCAAAAGAAGACTTATCAGAATCGATTTACAGTTGCAAAGATCGCTTAAATAATGCAACCCTATTGATGACGAGGGTTAGAGCAGAAGACCATTGACATCATATCTGTATGTAACTTCTATACCATGTGTGAGGTCCCTTTGAATCGAGTCACGACGCCCAACGTCTGTATCCAGGTGTGTGCCCTCTCGAAGGCAAGTTTGTCCTTTTTGCCTAGTAAAGGCCAATTTTACTTCCTCTGTTGAGTACGGAAGCTTCTTCGCCAATGGTCATGGCACATTAAAAATAAACCACATTAAGGATTATGTTTAAAAATTGCAAGACGTTCCAAGTGCCTGCCTACAAGGGCCCCAATGACAAATAAAGAATCTTTATCTTTCATACACGTCCGCCTAGGGCTACTGACAAACCACTATCTAATAAAACATGACTAATTTGGTCATAGTAGGTCTAGTCTAGTCTAGTCTATTTTGATTCCTATATCTTTCCACTTTCTTTTCTCTTCTTTCCTCGGTACGTATAATCTTCTACTTTCGCGGTGTATATCTGTTTCATCATTCTTTTATTTAACACTCTTCTAAAACCATCGGAGCATGCCTCTTCTTATCTTACCACTAATACTTTCTTTCAAACCTACTAAATGTTCGTTACCTAATTGGTATAAATCGATTTCAAAATAATTGTTTGCGTGCAAATTCAAATTTATCCAATCTAAATTTAAATATACGATGTGGTACATTCCGTTTTCGAAAATTATCGTGTAGATATTTCATTTCCGTATTCCGCGTCAATGTTGTATCTTTTCTGAGGTGAATGTTCATCTCTACATTAAGGAAATGGTTTGGTTGAGTTTCGTGTTTATTTGGCTTGTTTAGAAAAGTCCACTCTGTCGGGTTGTATGGTAGATGTAGCGCCGATTGCAACTTCGTCTGCCTTTACGCGTACGGGCCACGGGCGGTGAGCGTCAGCCGCGGGTACGCCGTCCGGTGCACCATATCGGACGCCCGATCTCAGCGTATTCATCGCTCTACACCCGGAAAAGCACTAAAATGTAGAGATATTCCTTACAACCGCCTCACCTAGCTGAGACTCTGCGCTCACCGGCTAAAAGTTACATTACACAAATTGAATTCAGCCATTTGTATTTCGTATTCTATTTATTCCTAGATCATATGGCTCCAGTCTACACTTTGATAAATGAACAACATTTTTTACACATATCCCAGGTGTTACAATAACGTTGATTACTAAAAGTGGGCTAGGTCCGACTGCGGTTAGATATTTAGGTCTCCGCTGAGGGGCTGCGTGCGTGCACCCGGTTCGCTTGCCGCAGTGCTCGTTTATTTGCGACTTCCTAGCTCTTTTGTTATGCTCTGTCGCCTGAGTCTGCTTTGAAAAATTGTAATGCAGCGGCATTGTAGACACGAGTTACTGCGATTGTGCATTATGTGCGATATATTTACATATTTACGACGTGTACAATATACACCGCAACACTAATCTCAAACAGTTTTCTGATCCGAATTATGTCTTTAGATAAGAACTTGGAGGGTACAATTAGTTGGTAAAAGCAAGCGTAGATTGTTAAAATTCACTGTTACTCACACCGGGAACTCGCCATGTTTTTAATTTTAAGAACACGTAACAATAATTAGGGACCCAAATATAGCAATTTACATTGTATTGCAAAGTGTCCCGAATATAAATGCTAATAACTAAAAGTAAATAAGTACACTCTATATGCCTACACGCTAGCAGTGGTGTTAATATAGATTTTCTTAAAATAATATTGTGGAGAAAGTATTGTAACTCTATTATTTGGTTAGAGGATGTAATAATTACTTTGGTATTTTCTGACAGATAAAAAAAAACAAAGTAGCATCCAGTTTGGCGATTTGATTAAAAAGCGATATCGTGAAATAATGCACAGAAATTTCTATAGAGCTAGCCCGAATTTAAAAAAAACATATCAACTATAACAAGCTGTCAATTATTTGCGTGCAAATGTAAATGTAATCATCTGTTGACACATCAAAGTGTTTGTAACTGTGACATATTTCCCATAAACAATTTGCATTATACATGTACCGTATGCAGCATATTTAGTTGGGCTTGGCAAGCGGCGCGTGTACATAGGCACAAAGACGAAGGTAACGTGATGGTGAGGGCGGAGCGCACGAGCTGCGGAATACATTAGCCGCCACCGCCGGTGGCGGCGTCGGAACGCCGTAATATATTTCACTGGCGGTCATTTTCGACAATTAACCACATAAAATAAGTGAAATTATGCATGCGGCCGACGACGGCGTATATCACGTCCAGTTACGGGGCACGATACCTACATAGTACATTCATTATTCAAAGAAATGTTTCGCTCCACCATGCCGCGTCCGGAAGCGGGGGCTCTGTTCGTGTGATTGATGGAGAGCTCTTTATTTTTAGTGTTCTTTCAGTTCCGATTATGCAATGTTTACAGATATTTAATACATTCGTAATACGGTGAGACAAATAATTCATAATAAGGTGTCTTGTTACTGTGCAGGCTTTGGATTGTCGACAGCGTGATTAACATTATATTTGCAGATAGCAATTCCAATGTTCTTGTCTATAGACATTGAAGATTCAATACTTTTCATAAGCTTTCACTGCAGCCGGACTCTCTCCAACGGTCGGATCCATTTTCTCTTGCAATTTCCTACAATTTCCGGCCTGCGTTGGTACATCACATGTTGGAAAATAATTTTCACGTAGGTACGTGTTTTCCTCATCATGTATTTAGCCCTAATTTTAATTTCAACCATGTTGTTTTCATCGTGTGCTATATAATTAATTTAGACGTCAAGTAACGCCTAAATTAAGTATATAGCACACGATGAACGCAGGAAACCGTATCAATGATGCGTTGTACTCCGTGGTAACAAACGATAACATATCCTTGCTATCGTTCAGGGTGTATTAACGCCAACATTCATGTACGGCAGTGAAACATGGGTATGGCTGAAGAAAGAAAAAAATAACAAGATACGGGAACTTTGTGGAATGAAAGATGAGATGTATGCTGAGATGGATTAGTCATTTAGAAAGAATGAATGATAAAAGAGTTATGAAAGAAGACGTCAGGCATGAATGGAGATTTAGGGAGGGGCCGGCCTAGACGGCACACATGTAGATAAAATTGGTGATGTGTTGAAAAAGGTCTAAATCAAAAGCACCCAAAACCGAAGAGCATGCATGAAGAGGTTGATGAGTGTGGAAGAAGCGAGAGGGGTATGTTTGGATCGGTGCACCTGGTGTTCCATAGTCTCTACCTACCCTATAGTGAGACAGACGTTATGATATATGTATGTAAAAGTTATTGAAAAAATATATGTAATGTCTTTAGTTTTGTTTATATTTTGAATTTACATTAAAAGTTTGGTGAAGACTTGATGATATAGCAAAATGTAGATTTCATCTTTTAATTTAAACGTTTTTGTGATATAAGTGAATAGTAAATATACATAACAACACAATTTTATTTTGTTTGTAAACAATGTGGCTATGTTCAAGTTCAAGCTTTCGAGATCAACGTCCTGTCGCCTGCGGCTGTGTCGACTGCTCTTGCGTAACCACGAGCATGGTTAACGTACATTCGCACGCCCAAGGGCTGTACTCTCTAACGGGCTGCCGCCCTCTATTAAACTCATTTTAAAATTTGATATTTTTTGACATTTTACCAAATGTCCCACTCACACTAATCGGTATTGGTAAATATAACCAAACCAAATATATATATGTTATAATAAACCTGTAGTACTGACCGGTTTTTATCTCTAATCACTAAATAAACAACGATGACAGGTGGAGTATTTTGCGCATTTATATTATTATATTTTATTTGACTATTTGATACTCACATACATTTATGAACCGTTAACAACCCAACAATACTTCAAATAATAGATAGCATATTTCTCAAGTAATAGAATCCCTTCAGTCTTTTATTCGTAACTAGAATTTGATAACTGGCTACGTAAAAAGACATTTTTAGTAGCGGGATGGTAAATATAGCCTATAAGGTGCCTCAATCTTAGTACTAGTCACGTGCACCTTACATTGGCTAAGTAATGAGTATTATGAAAGGGGGCGTTAGAGACACTTGCTCAGTGTCCTGCTTATGGCTGCATATATTGTATCTATGTATGTATGTCTTCACGCCAGGTCCCTTGTGGGGTAAGCAGAGAGAACCGAGCGCCATAAGACGCGGTCCTTACACACTTCACTCGCTTCTCTAACATTCGTAGCTCTTCATGCACGCTCGCCGGATCCTGGGGCTCCTGACATCACCTTCTGATAAAACACGACCAATTCGCTCTCTTTTGAAAAATAAAAATTGTTTGCTGCTGTATGCTGTAAAAATAGCTAAAATAGACGAACGCAGTAGTCAGAGTATCATTAACAAATTGTAGTATATTATTTTCAATCTTCCAAATATGACTTCTGCCAATACTGAAATGCATTGGGTAGAAGTCATATTTGTAATATTTTTTTAACTAAAACCAAATATATAAAATTTTGATATTTTATACACCTCTTTTTTGTCGACTTTAATAAAAGATTATCCCATTGAACCAGTTTAGGACGGCAGACAGAACACTATTTGTATTGTCAATAATTTCGCACCGACGAGCGACATTAAAAACTAAATAGTATCATCCATCAGCAAATAGTACAATCCGCTATTTTCTGCACCGTAACTGGGTAGATAATTTAAATATACTAAAAACAAAAACTGACGCAAAATCTATGGTGGCTCATCAATTTTTTTTTTTACTCCGCTGTAGCGTCCGTGGTCTACTGATTATACCAAATAATTGAAAAAGGGACGCAAAATTGAAGAGTCATAATTAAAATTACTATCATAAACTATTTGCCATCATAACTTCTTAACTGTCGATCTTTCGAGTACAAGGTTGATATTTGTTTAAAAGATATTTAATATCAAGAAAGAATCATCTATAAATAAATATCAAAAGGATTATATTTCAAACAAGTTACATTACAAAAAAAGGCCTTAGTTTTCATTTTTGGGCATTAATTAAACATATTAACGATGTTTGACATCGATGTTTAGTCGTCAAATAAAACCTCCTTTGTGTTATTAGATCTCCGTCGTTCATGTTTTTAGATATTGCAAAATTCTAACACGCGCACGTGTTTAGTTAATGGTGATAAATGACTTATTTCACTGGTACCTAGTCGATTGAAAGTGTAACTCATCTACCATGAAGTGGCCGTGTTTTATCAAATAGTGATGTCTAGATACAAGCGAGCGCGCATATGAATGTTAAAGAAGCGAGTGAGTTATGAAGGACCGGGTCATGTGGTGCTCGTATCTCTCTGGCCTACCCCGCAAGAGTCTTAGCGTGGATATAGACTTGTTGATAAACTTGATGCATAGCATTAAAACTGGTTATAATTAAAGATTAATATCGAAAACACTCGAAACTGCTGGTCAACGTCTGCTGCATTGTGCGTGCATATTGTGTGGATGTATGCGTGCAAAGCGTACGCGTACATCGAGGATGATAATACTATCAACTTAAGTGTGGTTCTTTCTACCAACCTCTAACGAATTATAATTCGCTAAAAGATACGTGACTTCGTCGTAGAAAGTGCTTGGCACTCGATGAGTAATTCGGCATTTGTGCATTTTTTATAACTGACACTTCTCAAAATGTTTATTTCTCAATATCTGCACTTTTTGTGGTTAAGTAAGAAAATGCATCAAACGGCCATGTTTTGGCACTCGCTATGTATAGAACGAAACATTAAATTATGAGGCTATCACGATAAAAAAAGTGACATTACGCGCTAATTCATAAGATCTAATATGCAATGGCTGCTCTAAACAAATAGGTGTTAGAACCACTATTTCCTGATCACGAAATGTATTGAGCTCAAGATAGATTATAAGAAAAAGTTACTTTTTTTATTTACAATCCTTTAATTTTGCGTACTTTCACTCCACCTCTGTTTTTTTAATACTACTAAGGTGGAAATTAAGCATAATGCCTGCCTGATGGTAAACAGTCAGTGGTAGCCTATGGACATTGGCAACACTAGGAGTGTCACTCATGCGTTGCCGACCCTCTAAAAACCTCTTCACCCATTTCTTGAAGAATTCCATGCTGTAGTCCCTTGGACAAACCTCGGTTGGGAGCTCATTCCACAGCTTGAGAGTTCTCGGAAGAAAACTTCCGGAAAAAAATGGAACCGCACAGTACGCGACCATTGCAGTACCAGTGTATGAGGGTGAACTCCCTGCCATCGGCGAGCGGTGCGGTTATAAAAAGTAGCTGTCGTCATCATATCGAACAATTCTTCAGAACACAACCCGTTGTACAATCTGTATAATACACAAAGGGAGGCAAAGTTTCTCCTTAAACTTTTCAAGGGTTCAATACCGTGTGTAAGCTCAGGACGTTTCGTCCACTTTGGTAACTAAATTTACCTAACCAGTTACAAGACAAGATTTTTCTTTCGCTGTTTGGTAACTAGTTGTGAGAGAAGAATTATTTTTCCACTTTCGTAGATCAAATTATTTCCATTTTTGTAATCCGAGATATTAGTTTTTATAAAAAGAAAATAACATCGAAATAATAAAGTGTTTTTACGTAACTTTTAAGTAGGTACTATTATCGGAAGTCCGAAAATATTTCTCATGCCATTTAATAATAGGTACGACGACGAGCGAAGCGAGGAGGAGTGTTAGGTAGAACTGCGACCCTACAGCGCGCGAGCCGAGTGAGCGAAGCGAGCGTGCCGCGGTAGCGGCCGGCGAAGCACCAGAACCGAACATTGTCTGTTCACGTTCTGAACATCATAACCATCAAAAAGTTACAAAAGTGGAAAAATAATTCTTCTCTCACAACTAGTTATCAAACAGCGAAAGAAAAATCTTCTCTTGTAACTGGTTACGAAGTTTAGTTATCAAAGTGGACGAAGCCGCTCAGGATTACCTCTGTTAGCGACGTTAGAGTATTTTCTCTTTATTTTTATGGGGCAATTGATAATTACCTACAATTGTGTAATTTCGGTTGACACTTTGCCAGGGGTGAAGATAGCTAGAGCAATTACCCGTAATCTCCGCCCGCTCCCGTGGGCATCACCTTGAGGTGTACATGAGTCAGCAGACGACTCGCTCACCGGCGTGACGGCGACAGTTCGAGAATAGCTGGCGGACTATTTAGGAGTCCTCTTTGTTTGTTTGCCAGCGAAATGTGTCATTGTTAACTAATTTAAGTAACATCCACTGCCAGCTGTTACGACACAGTAGCGGTGAGTAGCAGCGACTCGCACCCGAACACAGATAAGCTCATGAATCTAGTTGTCTCACGAACCGATCACTTGTTTACAACACCATCCAAGTTGCGCGGCGCAAGGCAACAGGACGTAGGTTCATTTCTTTGATTGAAGGGAATGCGGCTGCGTCCTTTGCCTTGGGTGGTAGATTACGAGCGAATTGATTTATGAGCCCAAGAAACAGTAAAATCGTGTCTTATTCGTTTTAATAGCGCTCTCGTAAACCCTTAAAGTTTATCACACTGGTTGTCGCTGTTATTCTTCATTGCTTAATAAAACGTAAAAAATAAAATTAATGTCTTTCTACTTTTACTTGAAAATTGGAAATTAATGGTTTTAGCTGAAAGGTGTATGAAGTCCACACTGAAAGTATGACGTTCCTCGTTACTCATAACTTTTTGATTTTCTGAATATTTTTTTTTTTACACAATATCGCGAGTTTCTTTTGTTAAATATATTGGCTTGCAATCGTTTTTAATCATACATCGAAGTTCGTAATCCGTATTAAAAATTGAATTGACGAGAAAATATTTCACTGTGATGGATTTATTTAGGATAGAATTATTTAGATAGAAGTCTTTTGCTTACGTAAGATTTGCTCTATTCGATTTCGAAATGTATTTGGAAATGAATTTGAGCGTTGGGACATATTTATCTAAACATTCAAATTGCGACAATTGAAAAAAATATTGTTAACTAACAGTAACCGCTTTTTAGTGGTAAATTTAAGAAAACTGACGCCTCACCTACTTGAAGGTTCAAGGGCATTTGGATATCGGTATGACCCAGAACAAAAAATTAAGTGTATTTTAAATCCTAACGTTCTTGGATTCTTAAGTAACTTAACGCTAGCACAGAAATAGGCATGTGTTTCTTGGTGTAAAAAAAATTGCTACATTACAACATCGTCGCAGAGGATGAAACGTGGATTTAGTGTTTTGGACCAGAGAAATAAGTATTGTGTATGGATGGAAAACTAGAGCAAATCAACAAAATTGTGATAGGTTAGAAAAAAATTTTTTTTTTTCTAGAATAGATCTCCTTAGCGTAATCCCTCTTGATGAGCAACGAAGTGTTAATGGTACACCACCATTTGGTTCGATGACTCGATTTTTCCTATTGAGATGTGTGTAAATTTACCCTTGTTTTATTTATGAGTATAAGTTTTCAGTGCGCGCTAGGTATAGTTGTAGTGAATAATTTGCAGAAATTGTTAACGTCAGTCAAAATCTATACTAATATATATAGGGGATGAGTTCGTTTGGTTGAACGCTAATCTCTAGAACTTCCAGTCGGTTTTGATTTTTTTTTTTTGCGTTTGATAGTTCAATTCTCCAGGTAGGTTGTAGGTTACTCATCACCACGATACGACGTTTAGAAGTCGAGAAGAAAGAAATGATGTTGAAAAGCTAAATCATACGGGATACGGGGATATGTGCGGACGAAAACCGCGGGGTGCAGCTAGTATTTCATACAAGTTATTGTATTACTATTCCATCCCGTTGCACAGGTCCTTTATAATCACTATTTGATACTTTCCTTATTGTGTTAATAAGTCATTTATATGCACAAGACTTTACTAACCAGACCGTAACGAGCTCAATAATGAAACTCTTTTAATTTTTCAGTAGGGTGGTGGTGTAATTATTAATTAATATGAATACGGGTGGTGCTGTCATTCCGATAGCCTGCGACATTATCGTCGGAGAGCTGCGTAAACATCAGAATGTAAAACACGACACGATACCGTTTAGCCAGTTAATTAATTGCCGTGACCGGGACTCGGGAGCCGGGAGCGGGCGTTCGATGCGGCGGCCGTCGCGAGCTCGTTATGGAAATAATGAGTGCGGCCGCTGTGCAGCCACTGCACAAGTTGCTGCAACTGCTGTGGCTACTTCCAGTTTTATTGTTAAACCGGATGTTTTGCGAGTTTAATTAACCTCCAATGTCGTATACTTACCCCGGTCCATGTACTGGTGTATAAACTTTTCGTATTTGCAATTTGTTTTCAACAGTCGGCCGAAAAGAGCGCTTGGTATAACTATTATGCGTCTGTGTATGTCTCGCGTTGTAGCTACCTGCTAGCTGTGTTAGTTGTATTTACATAAAAACCCGTTCAGTTTCTGTGGTTCTCGAGTATACTTATCGATATGAGTCAATAATGTTACAGTTAATGTTAGGATATATGTAATGCGTATAAAAAGGAACATTTCGCCAGTTTAGTAAAATTTGTATACTTATTATTATTTAACAGAATACTTGTAAATGTCCTGCTGAAACTACGCGACGACATATTAAATAATCTTTGTGTAATTGTATTGGTTTATCATCAATTTCACGCATTCCATGTGCAAATAGTACTTGTAAATTTGCTGAAGTAGCTAAGGGAAGTTCGTGACATCGTATAGCCGCACCATTAATTACCGAAATACGTGCGGAACCTTTTTTATAACCAATTTACAGTATTCCGTATTTATAGATATGACAATGCATCAAATTTTGTTTTGTTTTTCAAAATTTACACAAGAAACTTGCTCGTGAAAATTTTTCCGATAATATTTAGTCTATTTTAAGCAGAACTTGTTACTCCTATATAAAGTGATAATTTTCGTCTAAATCCGTTTGTCCTTTGTTCGTTTTTGCGTGAAAGAGTAATAAATATTTATACATACATTTCACATTAGAAATATTATTTAGATAGGTAAACTCAAATTCATACATTGGCGTACAATACGCGTATAAATTTAATACCTTTACAACACGGCAGATAATGCGTGTAAAATCTGTATTATGTATAGAAAATACATTAAAAATTTTTATAACATATAGTAGAATGCGCTCATCTTTTAAGATTTCCGCACACGTCGCGATGTGGTGCGCAGCCGTTTCGTTTGGCTCACGGGTTTATTGGGGTCTTGTGATTGAGGTAACCGACGACGAGACGTGTCACTTGATTTAATTAAAAGACGCTTTACCGCCCGTTCCTCCGGGCTAACGCTTCGTGCGATATACCCGAGTTAATTTCGAACAGAGTCGTTCCGTCAGAGATTTATTTCAATATTGAACCCGTCTTACGCCACCTTTCCTGGCTAGTACGATCTCCGTGCCCTTGTTTAACATACTCAATATTTTTGCTTTAATTAGTTATAACAATATTCCGCTGCTCGTACTTTAAATAAGCATATTGAGATATTTTGACAGACGGTACTAATTATACAAATCTACAAACTATACTGATTCTATTAATGTGCAATTCTTCAAATGACCGATTCGCAAAACGCATAATTCTAAAGACAACTGCTTTTATAAATTTACGACTTCATTATCTTGAACACGATCTAATTATCTACGTCGCAGCTAGGGTAAGATATATTTAATAAATAAAAAAAATAAAATTACCGTTTTTATCGACTATTTAGATATTAGAAAAACATATATATTATACCTAGTACGCGTTCAATATTATTTTTTAAAGAGAAATTGTCACGTAAATATTAAACTAAGCGAGGTAACATTTTGCTTGTCACCAAACTACAAACATTTTATTTAAATGCGTCAATTTATTTATTTATTTTTATTTCTCAATAACTAGTCTGGTTAGGCTCAAGATCTCTGTCATTTGTTGAATTATATACTTTCAGAAACAGTAGTTTTTTTATAAACTTTCTAGTCAATCGTAGAATTTGTCATTAGTCCACGTAATTATGTTTGTGTTTATAAATTATCCCTCTATATACTTTTATCACTAACATTATTATCTATTCGCGAGACGAAAATGATTAAAATGACCGTGGCCAAGGTAAACCTTTTAAATCCGCCTGTGATTGCATCGTTTAGCCGAGATAGTCGTCATATTTCAGCGTACAACCTCTGACTTGGAATTTAACAAATGCTCTCTCATTTATTAACGTTCGCCCTCTTTTCTGTAGAATTCCGGTTGCAATTCTTAAAATATACTTAATTTTACTTATATTAATACAAAAAAAAAAATTATCTTTTCTGTCGTACATTAAGATGGGCTTAACATTCTTTTTCATTCAAGGTTTTTAGTTATTAACCATATCATATTTTCATTTTATAATATCCATTTTAACTAAAAATTGTAACAATTTCTCTTGATCACTATCACAGCGGTACCGCTCTGTAGACATTTCCCCCCCACAAGTTCCTGGTTTTGTTTTCACGTTCCAAACAAATTGAAGCAGTGTCTTCCCTACCTAAGCCAACAATTCTGTAGCATAACCGCAAGTCGAATATGGCTCTGAGAGGCGCACAGCCAAAAAGTAATTAATGAAAAAAAAAAAATACAAAGCTCTCATACATATTACATGACTTTTCTCAAGCTGCCTAAGTTGAGTTTGGTGTACTTTTAAAACATTTCTAAATATAATTTATGCGAAAAATATCAGGCGATAATTAGCGGAAGATTTTTGTAAATTTTCAGTGGCGTCTAATGCGCTACTCGTGTCGGCCGTCATCACGCGTCGCGGGAGAAGTTACTTTTTCGTTACTAATTCACCGCCTCTCGACTTGCTCGCTTTTACTATTCGCCGTTCGTGAACCAAGTACCATTTCATATGATAGGTTTTATGGAATATTCTCTAGTGACGCGGCGCGTGTCACGCCATGTTGCGACGTTATTGCTGCTCCATATTTTAACCCCGACCCATAAAGAGGCCTGTAACAAGTTCGAAACTCACTCTGAGGACGCTTTCTGATTGTTAGTTAATCGATACCGATATGTACCTATTTAGGTAGTGACATGTTTATATGTGCCTGTGCCAGAAGCCTGCTCGTTCGCGACCCCTGCCAATCAAACAGATTGCAATTCTGGACTAAGAGCGCACCGATGTGCGAATTAGGGCGTCCTCCGTAGGCGACGCGCACCGATCCGCCCTGGGGGGGGCACCCACCACGCAACGCCAATTACGGCGGGACAAGGGGAGCCGAGTGCTGCAGAGGCACGTGGAATGTGAGAGGAGGATTGAATGATAAGATGAACGAACTGATAGACGTAATGAATGAGAGACGTTTAGATGCTTTGTGTATGACAGAGACTAAGCACAAGGGGAACGACACCGATGATCTGCCCGGTGGGATGATGGCCCTATGGTCTGGGGTAGACCGGGACGATCATGCCAGTACTGGTGTAGGTGACGTACTCTCCTCTCGCTTAGCCACTGGTGTAAGAGATTACTGTTTGGTAGGGCCTAGACTTCCTGGGTTCGTATTAAATTGGGCATCACGCGAGTATTTCTGGTTGCAACATAAACGAATGTGGGATTGCGCATGGGTGACCTAGTGGTGAACTGTCTGCTGTATGCAGACGATGCCGTGCTATTAGCAGATACAGCATCTGAACTGAAAACACTGGTCACAACGATGAAAGACGAATGTATGTAGAAATGCTTACTGTTCAATGCGAAGAAAACAAAGATAATGGTATTTGAAAGAGAAGAAACCAGAACCAATGTTAAGATTACGGTTGATGATGAAGTGTTGGAACAAGTGGATGAGATTGTGTATCTTGGATGCACTTTCAGCAGGGATGGAAGGTACACCGCAGATGTGGAAAGACGAGTGAGTGCTGGGAATAGTGTGAATGGAGTGTTGGGAAAACTTCTTGGCAGTAAAAACTGGAGCCAGAGCGCACAGCTCGCTATACACAATGCAGTGCTGATCCCAACGCTTACTTATAGAAGCAAGAGCTGGGTATGGCAGAGAGATCATGAAAGTAGGATAAACGCGTCCGAAATCCGAGCGTTGCGCAAAATTTGTGGCGTAACGCTTGTAGACCTTATTCGCAATGATGATGTTAGAAATTAGAGTTGGTCTGAAAGAGAGCGTCGGTGTTAAAATAAAAAGAGCCATGCTTCATTGGTACGGACATGTAGAAAGAATGCAAGATGAAAGAATGACGAAGCAGATATACAATGCAAAAGTGGAAGGATTTGGAGCCAAGGAAGGCCAAAACTTACCTACCATGACCAAATGGTCGTGTTCTATCAGAATGTGATGTCAGGAGCCGTAGACACCGGCGAGCGTGCATGAGAAGAGCAATGAATGTTAAAGAAGCGAGTGAGGTATGTGAGGATCGAGTCACGTGGCGCTCGGTTCTCTGCCTACCCCGCAAGGGATTTTGCGTGAAGTTATAGATAGATACGTTTTACTTGTAATATACTCAATTTGAAATACAATATCTTCACTTGGGCTTGGTGTGCAGGTATTGAATTACCACTGAGAATCGAACGTTACATTATGTACTTAAGTCCTTACAAACCTCCCTTTGTTTATTTTTAATAATTTTACATTTTTTCATGCAAACCCGCTTGTTTTTGGGATTTGTCTTATTCCTTAGGACAAACTGCAACCAATTTCGTCATGATAAGTATGTCTTAACTTTCCTCGGCTGCAACGTTTTCCATATTTTCATTGTATATCAGTATCGATTGATTCTCGGTCAGATCAAGTTTCGTATAATTATCATTGCAAACATTAATACTAAGTGCTTAAAAATGTTACATACATATATGGACGAAAATCCTAGTTAACCAGAATATGCTAGAATATTCAAAAATACAAACATTTCCGATAAACTTATACTAGAATATCTAGTAGTTTTGGGAACATCAGTTTTGTTGGAATTTATAATACCTATATACGCCTACACGCCAACTCCATTGCGGGATAGGTGGAGATAATCTTTAAAATATTTACTATCAAAAATCGTTTTGCCTATACTATTTCATTAGTACTTACTATATTAATATTGGTGAGGGTACTGCATACCGCAATGATGATGTTAGAAAAGAGAGCGTCGGTGTTAAAATAAGAAGAGGCATGCTCCGTTGGTTCGGACATGTAGAAAGAATGACGAAGCAGATATACAATGCAAAAGTGGAGCCGGGGAAGGCCAAGACTTACCTACCATGACCAAATTGGTCGTGTTCTATCAGAAGGTGATGTCAGGAGCTCTAGAAACCGGCGAGCGTGCATGAGAAGGGCAATGAATGTTAAAGAAGCGAGTGAGATATGTAAGGATCGAGTCACGTGGCGCACGGTTCTCTCTGACTACCCCGCAAGGGATTTGGCGTGAAGTTATAGATAGTAGAGCTTACTGCATAGATAAACTTGTTTTATCGATGTAGTTAATTAACCTATCTTTTTAACTCTGGATCACTTATATTAGTCCAATGCCATTGATTTTTCCCACTGGCAACGTTTAGTCCCTCCAGTAGCATTGATTTGATCCTACATAATTGAGCATTGATTTAATTATCAGTGGTAGTAAATCTAGGCGTTAGTCATAATTAGTATGTAATTAAGTCACCGTGTGGAACAAATCAAGTATGAATGGAAAAAAATATTTTTTTACATTTTATTACTAATTAATTATAAGGTTTAACTGCACATTCGATTTATTTTAATCTAGGTAACCACCAGCTTCGTCTATATTAAATGTCCTCTGTCCTAAGCATCAAATACTAATTTTGATATTTAGAAATTGTGGTTTAAATTCCGAATTGTGGAAGATACTGTAGGTAAGGTAGTAATTCATTTAATAAACGTTAATAGCTTATCGTAAACTAAAAAACCTTTAAAAGATTCTTAGCGATTATGGTGACACAATCGGCAATCACATGGTGTCCAAAAAGCGTCCACGCGGTGTTGATTGTGACATTGTGTGGTGTGGCCGGGTGCGGCGGGCGAAGGGCGAGCGCATCGCGGCACCCACCCGCATTTGCGATGCAAATTGTTGCGTTCGCCGTCAGCCGCATCGCGCCCCGCAGCGCGCCTCTGTGCTTCGCGCCTTACCTGCCGCAACCACCGTAATTATTGTGAAAAATATTCATTTGTCCGCTTCTAGTCCTACATTACCATAATGCAGCTGTACTGTTTCAAATTCAAATTAAAGTTGTTTTCGTATTTCCACTCACACGCTATCGTCTCTTGGTACCTATATATAGATATGAAGGAAAAACTGACTGACTGACGTGGGATTTTAAAGGAAAGGTAAAATCCCTCGATTCTCTTAACAACGGCCGCAACCAAAGTGGCGATAGACGCAGTGTTTATTGTGGCCCCAGAATTTGATTAGAAGACAATATTACAAGTAAACAGGCTTTATTCACCACTAAAATTTGGTTATTTTACTTGTAAAGTTATTTCAGCATAGAATCAAGAAGAATATTTCTTTTCAACTGCCCTTACCCACTGGTCATAAGAAATGGAAATTATACATTGCAATACCACCTCATGCATCATAGACGTGTACACTAATAATGAATTTTCTTCGTCTTGATACCGGGATACGCGGATGATACCGGGAATAACATCTAGTATACGAACCATGTAAACTAATAGTGGTGTCGACGCCCGCTGTAATAGCGGGGAATTCAATAGCCAAGTGAACCTGCTGCAAGAACTCCGTGTGAAGTTTCGTGAGAACTTGAAATCACTCGGAGCTAGTCTGAACGTTATCATATTTCAAACGATTTCGCAAAACGAATAAATAAGAACGGAGGCAAGAAGCGTGCGGTGAAACCGAGTCAAAGCGTGGGTATTAGAAACGCTCCGATTACCACGGTGAGACGAGGAACCCGCAGCCCCGCGCCACCGCCTCGTCGTTTTGTATTGTACATACATCATTTTTATTGAAATGCGTTTTTTACAAATAGTCTAATTTCATTAATTGACGTATATAAAGCAGCGGAAGCAACCACTCTTGTGGGTTATTAATAAAATGCTAAGTTTAAGCTCGATTGTGTTAACATTAGAGAGACATACCCTGTTTTACAGACTTCAAAAAAAGGAGGAAGTTATCAATTCGGTTGTCCTTTTTTTATCATCTATTAGTTTATGATGAGTTACACAACCAAACGTCACAAGATTTAATATTCGACTTAATGGCGTTTACAAATATATACAAAGTATTAACATATTTGCACATAACGTGATTATTTTTGTATATTAAATTATTATTTTGTTTTTTTGCCTACTTATGGCTAATACTGAATTGTTTTTTTAACACCTGTATTTAGCTCACATGTTCTACGATAATTGACACAATTTGCTACATAAACTCTGTTATTTTACATGTTGTAGTAGTTGTTGTACAAGAAAAATGACAACGATGAGTGGGCAACCCTAAATAACGTTAAGTTTCTTTCGGTGATAGTCAATTCCAAAATGCCGGGTATGATAAAAAGTCATGTAAATCAGTAATGAAAAAAAAACTTGTGTTCCAAAGAAGCCCAGTGGAAAAACAAATTTTACTTATTTAGCTAAATTTTCATTAGCTAGTGATCTAACTTTAATTTCCTAATGTTACATAATATGAAGCTTTTATGCAGGTACAGAGTATCCTTTAACAATTAATTCATTTACATTATTTTTCATCCATTTCCACGAAAAATGCGTAATTATAGAAAAAAATTAAAACTCCAATCTACTCATTTCAGTACACATCCAAATTAATTTACCAGAGGGAGACTTTGTAAAAAAGTCGTCTGCATGGGTACCTCTGTCTCACCTTTTTCTACCGCCACGCAGCTATATTTATATAGCTGTTTCGGTTTGAAGGGTGAGATATGGCAGAGAAATTACTGGTTACTGTGACGATACAGCCTTAGGTCACAAGATTGGCAGCGCGCGAGTAACATCACAGTGGTGTTGCGAGCGTCAATAGGCTGCGGTGACCGCTTACCATCTGATGCGGGCCGCATGCTTATTTGCCAATATAGTTGTATAAAACAAATAAATAACCCACTATAGTCGTCGTTTATAGGATACATTGTTGTATATAAATTGCTGGCCAATTTACACCATAATGAAAGTCATGCGTTTCTTAAAAAAAAAAAACAAATATCAGTCGCGTTATTTTTGACACAATACTATTTTGTGATGTTTTCATATTTCAATCACTATTGTGAGTTGTTAAATAGAAATGACTCGGTAACACTTGTAGACCGAGTTCGTAATATACATACATAAATATGTTGAGAGTTGAAGTAGAGTTGAGGCATGTTCCGTTGTTTCGGGCATGTGCATGGGCATACAACGTGAAAGTAGAAGGAATTAGGAACCGAGGAAGACCAATACTCGCCTACCACGATCAAATTGTTCGTGTGTTATCAAAAACTGGCGATAGGAGCTCTAAGAACTGGCGAGAGTGTATAAAACATAATGAATATTAAAAGAAGCGAGGTACATGTGTAAGTACCCAATCAGTGGCTTTCGGTTCTTCGTCCCTTTAAGGGCGGGAAGATATAAATATATGTATAGATAAAATGAGATGTTCATACGATGATTTTGTCTGACAAAAGTGTTAATTTGTGGTTGTCTTATTGTACAAATTAAGCGAAGAAGCAAAAATTTTATAAACTGTAATGTTCACAAAATGATTGATTGTTTGTTTGCAAATTAATGAAAAGTAATAAACAAATCTCAACCAAATTATCAATTAACGGCTTTATTTTACTTATTAATAACTGCGACTGCGACGTTATTTTAAAATCACTATTCACGGCCTGTATAGCAATGTGCTATTGTTAATTGGCAATCGTAAGGTATCGCAAGTGAAGAAATGTGATGAGGTGGCGGTGTCGTAGGCCCGGTCACCCGGTACCGCTGCCGGCTTGACCGCGTTCCACTAACGGTATCCACTCAGAAGTATTTCTCTGGCGCGTGGCACACTTCGTGCGTACATTCACCTCGCCCATCTTGCTGTCTCCACACTCCGCGGCGTATGCAACGACAACACATCACGCCGATGTCCATCTATATCCCTCGTGTGTCGTATCTCTACCTTACTAATGTAGACCTCAGCCAATACAATTCTTTTTTTTATTGATTATTGATCAGAACTAATTTGAGGCAATACTTTTGTACTAATGATAGTTTTTTAGTGACACATGTTACTGTTATTGTGTTATGTTGAAAGAAAAATGTTTTCCCAGAGCTCAAGCGATAGCGTGAATGATTAAAATCCACGTTTCTTAATGTGAGTGTACTCTAAAACAACGAGTTCCAGTAAGTGGTCACAGACAGTTTGAAACTCCGTTATGCATATATTTACTTTAGGTATGCATTATAAAAATTCAAGTAATAAGACTATGATTTATTGTCACTATATAGTGCTCAACGTTCTATAGGAGAAAAAACTACCTATTGTTTGAATACCACTTTTACTTAAATCGCGATTTTTTTCTAAATATTAATGGATGTGAGAGATGAATAATGGGATGATTGTCTTAGCTTAACTAAAGTTAAAGTAGGTATAGCCAAATAATCGTAATTGATCTTAAACACATTACGGTAGACGATGAAGTGTTGGAACAAGTGGATGAGATTGTATATCTTGGATGTGCTTTCAGCAGGGATGGAAGGTACACCGCAGATGTGGAAAGGCGAGTGAGTGCTGGGAATAGGGTGAATAGAGCGTTAGGAAAACTTCTTGGCAGTAGAAACCCGAGCCAGAAGGCGCAACTTGCTATACACAATGCAGTGCTGGTCCCAACACTTACTTATGGAAGCGAGAGCTCTGGGTATGGTAGAGAGAGCATGAAAGTAGGATAAACGCGGTTGAAATTCGAGCGGCGCGCATAATTTGTGGCGTAACGCTTGTAGACCGTATTCGCAATGATGAGGTTAGAAGCAGAGTTGGTATGAAAGAGAGCGTCGCTGTTAAAATAAGAAGAGGCATGCTCCGTTGGTTCGGACATGTGGAAAGAATGCAAGATGTAAGAATGACGAAGCAGATATAGAATGCAAAAGTGGAAGGATGTAGAAGCCGAGGAAGGCCAATACTTACCTACCATGATCAAATTGGTCGTGTTCTATCAGAAGGTGATTTTTAGGAGCCCTAGAAACCGGCGAGCGTGCGTGAAAAGAGCAATGAATGTTAAGAGGCGAATGAGGTAAGTAAGGGATTTGGCATGACGTTATAGATAGATAATTCACTTCACTTTTATTTACATTAACTTAAACATGTTATACGTACAAAATTAAAGACGAACATGAATATAAATCTTTAGAAACTGTGTACCTAATGAATTCGGATCAAAATACCGTTAGAGTTCGACGCACTGTTCGCGGTTGTTAAGTAAAAGCTAGCAGTTTTCACAAAAAAAACGCGTCTTATCGATGTACACGCGATTTTGTTTATACTTTTAATTGTCGATAATACAATTTATCCTACATTAAATACATAATGTATTTAGAATCGATATATAATTTGTCATCATGGTTTTATATATTGTACCTGTTTAGTTTTGTATCACAGCGATATCTTCAAAATAAGGTGGTTTGTACTACCGACGATCGGTTTTGAAGTTATCAAAATAAAACAATGAAGTAACCAAGTTCACGACTATACTTTCTCCATGTTTTAACAAAATGCCACCAGTCGCCTACTTCCTAAGCGTTGAAAGTTCTCGATTGTAAGTATGTCACAAATTCTGTCACCAATTTTAAAAGTATAATCAAAACGACGGCAAACATTCTAGTTAACCTAAATGAGCTATTATCAGTACTTTAATAAAAGTTCACGAAATATGATGACAAAAATTAAGGAAGCTATTTCGCTATCCCTCTACCACGAAAAGCAACATAATTAGATTGACTTTGCTTCTTCTCCTTTCGCTTATTTTCTGAAAATGAACTTACGATTTAAATATCGCAAGGAAATTATTTTTATTCTTTGTAAAAGTATTTGTAATAGCGCTCTATGAGGACAGCATTTAAGGTAATGGTATATAGTGCTCATTAATTGCGTCGTATCCCAAATTAGTTTAGAGGTGTATGCGTAGATGGCTCAAGGTAATATAAATAGCTGTAAACGCCTGGGGTCATTGCGTTAGGGGTCCAGTTAGTGAGAAATTGGCGCAGAGGTGCGGCCCAGGTCCTAACGTGCCACTTCATTACGCGTCCTCGTTACCCGCATGTCTTGCGAAGCTTGTTCCCATCTAGCTATACATCCACCGTACAGCTTCGTAGTAGTTTGGCATCATGTTTTTACCCCTTTCAACTACAGTGGGTTGCCAACACAACAGCAAATATTCTCTTCTGAGCTACTGAAATTTCTTGCGGAATATTTCGCCTTTTTAGAAATTGCTGGAAATTAAGGTGTATGAAAGTGAATTATTGGTTTTAGGAGAATTATTTCCTCGCCGCCCGGTATAAGCCGCGGGCCGTTTTCTTGCGTGCGTTATTACTTCGCTCGCATTGCCCCCTAATATATTCATATTTTCACCACCTCATCCTTAATGATTCGTTTTCTTTTTTTGTTTTCTATGTGGCTACCCCGTTGCATCTAAATCATTTCATTTTATTTTCTGTTTAACATACATATTTCTATGACGGCACACACACAGTAGTGTGATAATTTATCATATAAAGGGGTTATAGGATAATATATAAGTTTATAGTATATATAGGTGATGAAAATTTGTATGTGAGTTGCAATATGTCAGGCTATCGCAACTCACTTTCTAGTCTATTCAATATTAGTTTTGGGTAGGTGAGCACCTAATTTTACGTTTAATTATAATAAGATGTACAATGAAGTGTTTGACTAGCCGTTTGCAAACTATTATCGTTTTATAAACATTAAATTACTTATTTTAAAAAGTGTATAGCTCACCCATACGAGACACTGATAACGAAGGAGGTTCCGCCAAGCTCGTGTGTTGCATGCCCACCTATTCTGCAGAAAATCACCATGCTCTCCTGCCAAATAGTCCTATATCTGCGCTGTGTCATTTCCCAACAGACATTGGACCGATGCCAACCGAAACCCATAAATTATATCTAGATATCCTAATTATTGCAACATTTCTGATAATTTGTCATTTTTCAACAGGGATTTATTCTGCACACTGTTTATACTGTTGGTATTAAAGCTCAACAGAGACGTTGATTTGTTTGATATCGTCGAATTGTAAACTGATGTTTCGAGCCGTTCATCGCATTGGGGCGGATAAGAGAGAACGTGTATATGTGTGTTCGCACCGCATACAGATGATCCTATAATAAACACGCAGTTTGTGCTTGTCCTTACCTCGGCCGCTTGACCAACTTCTTGACTCATATAGTCTTCGGGCAATTTACACGTAGTTCGTTTATTCATTTAGCGCCATTACCATGCCGTGGTAGTCGCCATTGCGTTCCAAAATTTAGATCAAACTATTATTGCGGCATTAGCTGGCTGTCGCATGCGAAGAGCATAGGAAAAGAAGGGGCTCATTTTCATTTCTTTGGAAAAACTAAAGATTTAATTTGGTAAATGTTAAACGAGCCTTTCATATGACATATTTAATACAAAAGAAAATAGTACCTTGCAAGTTTAATCTGTTGAATCAATGAGACAAACATTTTTGAAATAACAAGTACTTTCATGTCCGGTAATAATCATGTAAAGGCTTTTCACTGCCTCACCACACTTCTTCAGAAACTCACTTCTTCTTAAAAGTTATCAAAATCCTAACAAAAAGGGAAATCAGATGGAGCAATGTCTTTGAATATATTAATGATAGTCCCTACTACTAGAACTAGAAATTGTTCATGATTATTGATTTTTTTTTCATAGTTACAATAACGGGTACTTCAAAGAAAAATGTAACGGCGAAGAAACTAATGCTTAATTTATTTTTTAAAAGAAATGCGTAGCAATACTTAAATTATTTAAAAAATTTAATTCTCCGTACAATAGCAAACCAGTGTTGACAATTTCATTAAGTTTCATATAATCTATCAGAATTGTAACTTTTCCACAAGCCCATTGGTGCGACATATTAATATATGTAATTATTCTTCTTCGTAGCGTTATCCCGTTTCCTAATCCATTAGGACTGATGGGGTACCCGCTACCTAAGCCTAAGGATTTGGCTAAGATACACGGACTTTAACACGTAGCGACTGTCGATATTAATATATACGATTATTATCTACACTAAAATGGGAACTAACGTAACGTAAATGCCCACATTATGGATAAAAGTTCCCTTAACGTTGGGATATATTCTGGATTTGAGCTGGTTGTTATTCCGCGTCGTCTCCGTGCCGTCTTCACTATAAACCGGCCCGTCCGCATTCATCCCTATAATGGCCGTTTTGGGGTTAAAAGTGTGAAAAACAAGCACTCCCGCATTTTACGTATCGCGTATCTTAACGCGTTGTATTTTTGGGTTTATGTCAATGTGACCTAGTGCCGAGCAAATATTGTCGAATAGAGAAATAACGCTAAGGGTGAACTATTAGGGAGCGACAGCTAGGTGTGGTATCGCAGCCGTCTTCGTGCGGTGATGTGGTGTTTTTATGAGCGGGGTGCGCCACCGCAGCGCGGGCGCGCCTTGCTAATTTTGATAAAAGCATCGTCCGGCCGCACCCGCCCGCCCGCCACTCGCCGTCACCACTGTGACCAATAAATACTCATCTATAACACTCATATTTCGACGGCAATTTATTTCTTCCTTGTGTTTCTTATATCGTACACTAAACCTTTATGAGAAAATTGTGCTTATGCACTTTGCCGTATCAAGGTTTTGACGTCGCGCTCATCATACATACACTTATGACCATTTTAAGAGACGCCCAGGGTATAAAATATATGCATATATACATTAGAATATTTTCGAATCTCGTAGAACTTTACCCCATATTATAGTAACATACTTATTTCAAATGCGACCGCTTATGCATGTAGAGAGGGGTTTAAAATATTAGGTCCTTACATATGAAATTGGCGTTTTATATGGAAAAAGTAAAACTACACACATCAAAAGTGTCTAGGGATCAACATATATTTTTGCAATAACTTTTCTCCTGATTGATATTAAATAAAATTTTCTTTAAGGATTCATCAAATAAAGTGTTTTCGTTTGTCTACAGTAACGATAAACCAAGTCACCTTTGCATTAATAAAGAAATTTGCCATTTTCATAATAAAGGGATTTTTGACATTTGAACCACTAACATTAAAGTTCGAAAAAAAGACTGAAATAACAGTTTTCTTTAAAATTTTATTGGGTAACTTAAACAATTAATAATCCGTGTTTCTACCGCGAACACTAACAACACAAGAACATCGGTTTGGCATACTCAAAATGAGTTCATCCAAATCACGCTGTGGAATGGCCGCCCATGTTCGTTGCAACAACAAAAAAAGGTCTTCTTGCGACTGGATACCCTCCATATTCGGCAGAGCTCTTCTCTGTAGCATATCCCATGCATGCTCAATCGGGTTCAAGTCTGGCGACTGAGCAGGCCAGGGCATGACATTGATGTTAGCTGCGGCGAGAGTCTGTCTTACAACTCTTGCGGTGTGCGGTCGTGCATTATCATGCATTAACTGAAATAAGGGACCGATTTGCACTTGTAGAGGAACGATGACGTCTGATACAATCGTCTCAGCATAAATTTGAGCGTTGAGGTTGCCTCTGATCCAAATCAACTCAGTTCTTCCGCCGATCCAAATACCCGCCCATACCATGATGGTTCCACCACTATAAGGATGGACTTCCTGGCAGGATTTTAATCGCTGTTGGCGTCCAGGGGTTCTCCAGTGTCGTATACGTCTTGTATCCGGTCTCATACCAAAACGAGACTCATCAGAAAAGCACACGAAACGCCATTGTTCTTCTGCCTAATTTCTGTGTTCAAGAGCCCATTGATATCGAATCCTACGATTGTGCATTGCTATAGGTGGTACCCTTAGCGGTCTTCGGGAATGAAGGTTCACTTCATGCAAGCGGTTTCTGACTGTTTGGTCGCTAATTAAGTTCCCTGAAGAGTGATGAAGCGTCACGGCTAACATCATGGCGGTTATTGTTGGAGCTCTTCGAGTTGTGATTTGAATGTATCGGTCTTGTCTCCGTGTGGTGCAGCGATACCGTCCTCCATGGCGCTCAGCCACGGTACCAGTGCTTCGGTAACGTGTCCAAAGTCGACTGATAACACTCTGACTTGTATTCAGAGCTAAAGCCACAGTACGTTGCCGGGAACCAGCTTCTATCATTCCCACGTATTGTTAGTGTTCGCGGTAGAAACACGGATTATTAATTGTTTAAGTTACCCAATAAAATTTTAAAGAAAACTGTTATTTCAGTCTTTTTTTCGAACTTTAATGTTAGTGGTTCAAATGTCAAAAATCCCTTTATTATGAAAATGGCAAATTTCTTTATTAATGCAAAGGTGACTTGGTTTATCGTTACTGTAGACAAACGAAAACACTTTATTTGATGAATCCTTAAAGAAAATTTTAATTAATATCAATCAGGAGAAAAGTTATTGTAAAAATATATGTTGATCCCTAGACACTTTTGATGTGTGTATATATTTAATCAATCGAAGTATGTACCATTATTATCTATGCACTTTGACCATTTTATAGGTAGTTCACCGATTCCATTGCTGAAAAAAATGTAGGAGCTAGAATCAATAAAAAAAATGAAAGCGATTTGGACTGCCCCATCGGAAATGAATTTTTTTCCTTGCAAGTAGTTGTCCAAATTGTGAAAAAAGTGATAATCTGTTAGGGCAAGGTCTGGAGAGTATGGTGGACGTCGGCGACATTCCAATTGCAGCTCCTCTAATTTAGCGACCGTCTGTCGTGAAGTATGAGGTCTAGCGTGATCTTGAAGCAGCAGTGGGCTAGAGCAATTGACCAGTCTCGGTTGTTTCTTAAGGCTGGAGTGTATGCAGTATGACACAATCACCGGTCTACCAAACACTAACCTGTACCTTTTTCTGAGTCAACTTGGGACAAGCTTGGGACAGGATTTAGCCGATTCTCCTGGGTTCAATCACTGTGATAAGCGTTTCCGATTACCGTTCAGGGCCCATTTTTTATCACAAGTAACAATACGATAACGAGCCTCGTTGTAACGGTTGAGTAACGTAACGCAGCACTCAATGCGTGTTTGTTTCTGTCCTTCACTCAATTCATGCGTATCCATTTCTCGAGCTTTTTCACTTTTCCAATTTGTTTCAAGGGAATTAAAACTGTGTTGTCACTCACACCGAAACCTGTCTCTAACAACTCTAACGTAGTTGGCGATGGATCTGCTTCCACGATCACCTTTAATTCTTCGTTGTTCTCCAGCCGTCCACGAGGGTTGTTCTGTAGATCAAAAATTTCAGAACGAAAATGTTGGAACCAAAAACGTACCGTGCTTTCTTTTACAGTAGCTTCCCCTTACACATCATTAATCCTTCGAGCTGTTCTGCAGCGTTGGTGCTACGGTGGAACTCGTATTCGTAAATAACGCGATAATTTAAGTTTTCCAAATTGTGAACAGACAGATGACAAAAAAAATCTAATGACGTAAAAACAAATAAATCACTAAATTCGAAACACAAATACACAAGCCTAAATTTGAAATAAATATGAATTTGGAATTCCTAACCAAACGCCAGATATTTGAGATCAATATGACCAGTTTGACCTAACTACAATTTCATACGCAAGGACCTAATACTACTAACACACGATCTATGTGAAATCATTTCGAATCATTCCATAGTCATTTAACGAAGTAAATATACTCTATAGAATCTTGCTTAGTACTATTCATTCTGTTCTGTTGTATATGTTCGGCCAGAAAAAGAACCAAGCGCCCACATAACTCAGTCCTTGCACACCTCATTTGCTTGTTTAACATTCACAGATTTCTGACACCATTTTCTGATAAAACACAACGAATTTATTCGTGATATGTGAGCCAGGCCATCCACCACCTGTCGCAGTGGTGCCCTGTTGCTGACAGATCCGGGACACCACACCAACGCGGCCGATGGCAATTCGCGGGGTTGTTTAGTGGGTATACCGTCGGGCAGCCGACGGGGAGTCCCACACTACCACCGGAGGCCACCCAGGCTTCACCGGTGATATGCGTAACGCATTTTCCCCCCCGCGTCACAAAAAAAAAAGGCCATTCACCACCTACATACCCAACACTTTTGCGTTGTCTTTCTGCAGTTGGAACCACCAGAGCATATTTACACCAATACATTGTTAGCATTGGGATCACCATCGAGTTGTATACGAAATTATACACTAGTATTTCGTCTCTCGACATCAGCGGCGTACATTTCATCTTTGCCAAAAAGCAGATGCATGCAAAATATACAAACTCGTCCATTTGTTTTAACTCTACATCACTTTAAATCCTTGCATTCTGTTGGCTTCCTCTTTTTCAAACACCGTTATGTTGGTTATTCTCGTATTCAACTGCATCTCCATACAATCATCTTTCACCATTGTGACTAGTTTTATATGTTGATTAATGATGTTTCTGCTCACATCAGACAAATCATCACTACGTGACTCATTCGCAATCCTACATTCGTGTATCTTATTCTCTATAAACTATTGTCAAGGTACAGACTGAATAGCTTAACCGACAGCTCGCAATGCCGCTTAACACAAAATTGATGTCAAACCAAGGAGATAAATCACCAACAAGTAGGGAATCTTCTTCGCACTTGCTCAGTACAATCCTCATAAGTGACACGTAGTAGGGCGTCGTCAATCGGATATGGATCCTAGCAAAATACATCAGAGATTTTTTCTAACAACCCAGCGTCACTTTCTTGTCAAGATCCTCAAACCGCGAAGAACCTTGTCTGGAGACAGAAGCTTTTCCATATCTACAGTTTTTCTGTTAAGCTGATCAATTTGGTAGCCGGCGTAATTATTCTGTTATCTTTACACATGTATCCGATGGTAGCGCGTCTCCAATCTGTTGAATCTCTTTCGGTTTTTCATTATAAATTGCTTAAGAAACGTCTTGAATGTAAGTACCTACTGTGATCTTAGCTGAGAGGGACCATTTCGATTATGCTGACTTTAATTTTTCAAGCTTCGAGTAACGACTACGGTGTTCAATATCAGTCAGTCAGTCAAGTCACTGGTTCACAGTATGACGTACTGGATATGTCCTACATTTCCCCATAATTTTCACACCACCGTTAATACGTCAGTAAAACAAATAAAAACAAATTTACGCCTTTCTCGCTGTATAAAATGGCCCAGCGTCTACGCATCTGTTTCCAACATGCAACAAAGATCCCTAGTGTGCAGTAGTACTTAACATCTTGCCATTACATTTTAAGACGCGTAGAGAGCGTGCCTAGCTCAGCGCCACCACTGAATAATAAATCGTAGTTCGTAAACGAATATAAAGTTATCAAACAGAGAATTTAACCCCTTGGCTGTCGTAGGTGCTACTTGATCTGACGAATGAAAGATGTGCCTGAGGTTAAATCTTGATAAAATAAATTTATCATACGAGTTCCATAGGCTTCGTATTAACCGGCGTCTAAAAAGGTTTCTATTTTGTCGTATGTTTTCTGTTTTAGGGTCTCGTATCCAAAGGATCTGATCTGTATATTTACAATAATTAAAATTTAAACACTAATCCAGCTCACACTTGATCGTTTCTTTATGGATAAATCAAACAGTGTTCTACAAGCGGACTTCTTTATTTTCGTCCTAGCATTATCCCTAGTCTATTGGGATTAGTGAACTCTGTTGCCTTTGAATTTGGCAAAGATATTTCTTTATCAGCCCATTCAGTTTTTACCTTTTGACCAATACATGTAATTTTTATGATAAACTGTTCTTTTTTGTGATTTTGATAAAATTAAAAGTAAGGTTTTTATTTAAAAATTACACTTTTATGACCAAGAGTTAGATAGATAGATATAATTTTTATTTGCATCTTCATTCACATACATAAAATGCTTAATTAAAATTATGTTTATTACAATGTGTGTGTGTACAAGCACATCATGTATGTGCCAAAGTATGACAAAAAGGCTGCAGCTCAGTGTCAGTATTGCTCAAGGGCAAAACACTGGTTTTCAGCTGTAACCTAGAGTCAGCTACAAGATATGCACGCAACAGTTTTACTATTGTCAATGCTACATTTCCACATACTAAATTTGCACTGGAATTTCTAGTTTTTTGTTTCATGACAAGACAAAGCAACAAATCACAAATAAAGGCAGCTACCAGAATTACATGTCCTGAATATACCATGATGGCAAATCAAGAGGCATTCCCTACGCCTAGAAGAGTACTACAACTGTGCGTCTGTTTTTTTATACAACGTCGCAAAGCATAAAAGCATACAGTCCACATGATGTAAAGCAATTACAGTAGTCTATTAACGCTTGTATAAATATATTAAGTATTGACTCGCGCGATACCTTCTCTGCTGCTTACAGCAACTCCTTAGCTTAGCTTACTGGGGACCTCACTCATACGCAGGAACACAACAGCTCGCTAAGGAGTTGTTATTTGGCTGCGATTTTCCGTGAGGTAGAGGTACTTCCCCAGATGCTTTAATGCGCCCTACCTCTCTTGAAACATCCAGACCAAGGCAAACAAACATGTTCATGCACACAATGTTTGTCTTGCGTGGGAGTCGAACCCACGAGCGTTGGTGTCAAAGTCGCGTTTTACGACTGAGCCACCGAGCTCATCAAATCTGTTAATGACACAGAACTATTGAAATATTACCGTCTATGCCTAAAATTATTAATCGTCTGTGTATTTTATACAACTTTCTAAATTAGCTTATTTTTGTCATTTTATTTTGTATTAGAAATACAAGAATTTAAAAATGAGGATACTTTACGAGTAATATATCGGGCATTGCCCTACTCTCAGGTAGTTTTTAAATAAAGGTTTAGTGACTTTAAAGTGCATCTTGGGCGTCAAATCGTCATCTAAAACATTTACATTCATTCGTGTGAAATTTAGATTTTAAGGACACTATTTATTTCTCTGGACACCAAACAAAAATGATAAACATATGTTTACCTAAACTTCAATAAATTTCAAATAAAGTCTAATTTATTTATATGCAAGCGTCTAGAGGCAAATAAACATGTGGTTCACATGATCTAAAGTGGAGGTGAAGGTATTTCCCCAGTCGGGCTGCATCGATGCGATGTCTTTCGTCGGAGCCTTTCCTTATTAGCCGAATGCACCACGCATATCTATAAGAGTAAACTCTGTAGATATACACGTGGTGCAGAATGTTCAATTTAACAAAAAACAAAGTATAATGATGGTTGTATTCATGCATGTTTAAGTGATCTGCTAGAGACTATAAATTGTAACTAAATAGTCTTCATTAATTATATATTAATAATATAAAAAGTAGGCGAAATTCTGGCAGGGCGTGGGCGACTTGGGCGTGGCTAAGCTCCGCCCAACTTGGGCCCGCCCTCGCCCTTTGCCACCTTAACTTAAAATCTGTAATCGTTCCTTCGTGTTCGTAGCTAACCAATCTATCTACTATTTAGTTCTTATGAAATTTTAATTACTCATCAACTAATACTCCGGATCCAACTGTATTGAACGGGGTTCATCATATTATTTTTTTTTTAACATTACACTATCAAGATCGTATGTAATTTTAACTGTTTAATCATTTATGTGTTTGACAGAAATGGCCATGTTTCTGTTAAATGTTTATTGTTGTTCATCGGTAAAATGCTTGTTTTGAAATTGATTACATTTGGCTTTTGATGTGGAAAGAGACGAGCGTCGTCGGAAGTCGCAGCCCGCGGGGCAGATAAACTCGTTAGAGCAAGATACGCCAACCACGAGCGGCGGGGCGGCGGCGGATGAGCACGCAAGCAGCCCTGGATATCTCCGTAATCTTGTTGTGGCTCCCGGCCCGTCGATTGCAATTCACCCCAAATTACCTTTTGTACTCGATAGACAATCTAATTCTTTACTCTGTAAAATGCTTTTCTCTCAATTTATGGAACTCTTAACCTGTTTGACAAACAATCATACTGTAAACGGTGAGGTGGCGGGCTTGCGAGAAGCACGTAGCACCTCGCCGATGCCACTAAAAGCTTCTTGTTGACGGAGCGTTCGATTGAAGAGGCACAACGTTTTGTCCTTGTAATTGATTGCTTTGTCGCGTAATTTGTTTGTCGACGGCGGCAGGCGGAGCGAGCGTTCCTCGCGGGAGCAGCGCCGCACTCGTCCTCCCGTCATCGTAGCCGTAAATAATAAATACACCCTCCGTCGCGCCGCTGGCAGTGGACGCTACGTGACTCAGCATCCTCACATGCCTTGGTCCAAGATGACTCGCCACTGTACCTCACTACGATGGTTATATATAACATGTGTTTGGTCTATGTATACATAACATTAATTTATTAAATCTTTTTTATTCTCTACTACAAAAAGTGCAGCGTATGCTCGTATGATAAAATAATATTTTCAACATATGCTCGATTCGGGAAGCAAGCAAGCAACAAAACTGGCGTGTTCAGTAGCGGCTGGTATCACTGTCCGGGTGTAGCGAGCGCGCGTTCCATCACTAATAACCTCGTAATTGGTATCGAAGCTCGCCGCAGCCGGATTACTGAACATCTAATTGAATGCGAGACGTTACCCCGGGTGTCGCTGGCTGCCACCTTACAGGGGCACATGGCCGACTTAATTTTGCTGCGGTCAAGTTACTCTGCTTTGCGCACGTGCACAATCCGCACAACGCTCAATTACACCGGGTACGTGAATTAAATTGCCGTGGAAGCCGGGCTCTGCCGCGTCAGGAGATCAAACGACGCTCCCGGACGAAAGAGACTTTAGATTTACCCGCCCGCAAAGTTACGACGTTAGATAATCATCCCGTGTCAATTAGCTAATGAAAAATAAAATAGGCCCCGGGAAAGTAACAGCGACGACGTAATTAAAATTACGACGATGGCTCACTGGCATCTGTTTTAGCCTTATCACGAATACATATTTCAGGTATAATATTACCTATAGTTTGATTTTGATAATACATAAAATATATAACTTTAACTGCACGCCTTTTGACACCCAACATATGAAGCATTTTACAGCCAGATGCAACTACGAATCTTTGAAACTAATTTTGTAAATAAACTAATAAAACATGTAGGAATCGTTGGTAAGTATAGTAAGCGAACCTGCTATGGGGAATGTTCATTTCAACTACTGATTAATGCATTAAAAAAAAGACTAAAACGTATGTTAATACTTTTTTCTATTTTATATAACAGTTAAAATAATTTACAGTTATTACAGATATGAATCAGGCAACAGACGCCAATCGATCACTAACAATGAAATAACCAATCTATATAATTGACTCACGTCGCGTTTAGGATAGTAATAATTTAATTTAGCGGCTGTGCAATACAATTTTTACAAATGTATGATTTCTCTGTCTCAATTCTTTTTTTTTGTTGTACGTCGGACAGAAAACATGCTACATACTTTACTTTAGCCATACATTGTGAATTTGGTTACCGTTGCCTGTAGATACTGTGTATAGGTATCACTCGCACGGTACTATCCCCACTGAAAATTCACTCCTCTCGACTCCTTATCAGCCTCCTGAAGGCCTCCTCCTCCTCCTGATGAACGACCTCTTGTGATAAATAAATTATTGAAGTAATTGAAAACTTGCTTGAAAACCAAGAACAAACTAGACGAACTAAGCGAGTGAAGTTTAAGCAAAATATAAACTGAAATATATTTACGGATATTTTAAAATTGAATATATTGTCATGTTCTAAATAAAAAATTAGAGCACACAATCATTTCACGCCATAGTTTTTGTATATAGTTAAGTTTTTTAAAAACTTATTGCTAATAGTACCTAATAATTAACTAATACTATAATTGGCCGTTTACTAAGACATCGCATCGCTCCAGGACCTTCCTCACTCACAGTAACACAACAATCTTCGAATGAGTTGGTATATTTGTTAATTTGTTACAACTTACGTAACACAATATGTCATAAACATATTTTCAGATGAATTAATAACATTGACGTAAAATTTATTGTTCGCACGAAATTAACATTGATATTACGCACGTCGTAACGTAGATAATTCAGTTCGCGGTGATTCAGTGGTACTTACATCGACGAAAGCGGCAGGTGGTAGCAATAGACGCGGCGGCACGATCCGCTCCTATGCGGCATGTTTCACGATGTTTACAGATCTCTCGCCGCCCGCCCTGGACCGCGGCCAACTAATTTCAACAGGTAAATGTAGTCCGCGCGCTCCTAATGACATCACACACTACGCTCTCTGATTCACCTCATTCAAAATACTCTGGACTACTATTGGGGAGTCGGAAACTAAATGTATTTCGGTTGGCACACAGTGTTACATAATAGAAAAGTTGTTAAAATGCCTTCCAATCAACTTGACGATTGAAATTTTCCTTGTTTATGCGCATAATGAAAGACAATATCTATATCCAGCTAGTTACGCCACGCGCCTCAATAATACATTGTTATAATAGCAGCCACGCAATTACATTTCCAAAGGATTTCATTTTGTAGTTCAATTTTCCTAGGATTCATTCACTTTTTTTTATCGTAAGACTTGCAGCTAGTCGACGGAACAGCATGTGCGTCGGACAGCACGCGCGCGTTGTTATTAACTTTTTGTAAAACGATTGCCTTAATTAGCAAACGACCCCACCAGTGGCTGCCCTCGAGCGGCGTACTAACGGCTAAAAAACAATAAACGATACGTTCCGGTATTAATTGAAATGCAACACAATTTCGCATCCGCCTCGCATAAAAGCTTACATCATAACTATTGCATAAAACACTAGTTTTAAGGAATTGTGTGCAAAGAGATTAATGTTTGTTTATTTCTATTGTTGCAGCAATTATTCCGATCACAACAAGCGGCGGCGGCCGGCGGGCAGGCGGCAGCACAGTTGCAGTTGCTGCAACAACAGCAACAACAACAGTTCCAATTACAACAACAGTTAGCCGCACAACAGGCTTTCACTCAGGCGCCATACGTGATCAATGCGGGCCAGGAGGGCGCTCCGTACGTTAGCGCTCTGATTGCAGGCGTGCCGCCGCAGGCGTACTACGGCGTCGCAGCGCCATGGGGCATGTACCCGAGCCTAGTGGCGCAGCCCGCGCAACAGCAGGCTCAGCAGCCGCGGCGGCCGCTGACTCCCCAGCAGGGGGAGCAACAGGTGAACGGACAGGGCCAGTACGTGATCCCATACTACGATGCCGGCTCACTGGTGATGAGCGGAAGGAACGGCACGCCCTTACGGCTAGTTTCACCTGGCGGAGTGCTCGCGCAACGCCAATACCAGCCGGCACCGACGCATCCGGCCGCGTCGGCCGCACCGCCCGCCCCCGCACAGCCGCAGCCACAACAAGCACTGCCTGGTAAGACTACTGCACTTCACATACAATGTAATGCGCGTACACTGTTAAAGATACATTAATCGTTCGAGAAGACGATACATTGCAAATTCAACGTTATTTAATTGCTTCTTTACGCTGAAATGTAAAAAATATAATGCATTGGAATTAAAAACCGCACATCCCGTCATATGTTAATTCACAAATCTGTGTACCTACTAATAATAAGTAAACAATATTTAACAGTGAATGTGCCCACTAGACGCTAACAATGTATATAAACCATTATTTATGACATCTTCAAATACTAAACTTGATACACGGAGTGACTACAACATCGTCCTCATCAATTTAACAATCATAAATAATTGACATATCCCCAAATGGTTCATCTCCGAGTACTTCCGTTTTATCTTGATGGTTTGATATACATATACTAATTCTTTAATGTATTATTTTTGCAGTAGATCTATACATATACATAGTAATTTCCAAAGTAAGAAAGCGTTTATCTATTAAATAATTAGGCATTATGTTGAAATGTGTGCGTATTTTATTCAGCTTTGGTAGTCGTTAGTGTCTGACAATATCTTTCTGTATGTTTTGATGCACACATTGTTTAGTAATTTTCTAAAGCTGTACATATTTTTCGAATGCCTTTATTTTGTTGTGAATACTACGTGTGTGATAATCAGAATCGAGACACATCTTATTTTTTAAAAGTTATTTGTTTTACACAAGTGCTTATAGGATATTTACTGCGGACGTAGGTGTACCAAGATGTCTGTGATGTATTTTTCTCAATCTTAATGCAAAACCAATTTGTTGACTAATGACAATGTTATAAATAATTGTTCTTTATCATTTCTCATAATGACTAATGATTATATTTTGGAGAATTATTATTTATTGTTCCTCAATTTATTTGTAAAGCGATGAAATGTATTTTTAATTACAATCAGTTTGGTACCTCGCGCCAAAGTTAGCATGAAGTTATACTGCTGGTTGCGTGTCGTGCATTGGCCGCTGATCATTTGTATTTAATTACGCAGTAAATGTGGCGATTAATTAATTAAAACCGTATAGATCATACTTGGACATGGCGTACATTACAACAATTTATCGGTGCGGTAGTTATTCTCAAATTATTAACGTTTCCGTGTTATTGGAGTATCATCAGTTTATAAAGTTGTTATTTTTAGTCAAACAAAGTGATACAAAAATTAAATTAATTAAATAATTATCCTGAAATAAAGGTAATTTGAGCGAAGTATTAAGTAATTTGTGTGCTTCCGTAACTTAGGTCATGCGAACTAGCGCTGGCCGTCACCACTCGCTATGGTTAGTAGATGCATGCCATCGCTCCCATAGCTGTTTTGGTCGTCTTTGCCTTGGCTGCTCCGGTCATGCGTAAACTAATACTATATATATATATATATATATACTGGCCGACTGCTTGTAAATTTGACTTGCACAAAATAACCCCTGAATCTATTAACTGTCATGAAATATTATGAAATTTGCGTGTACTTTTCGTATACGTTATTAAGGCGGCCACAGACATAGTTGACGTACTCAAATCTGGCGTTATGAATGGCAAGCTCAGTGCGGGCCCTATATTCGAACTGTTTCCAATAAGCTTTTAGGCGACGACGTAGCTTCAAACCAATACTTTGCATTAATCGATGTACAAGTATCGATTACGATAGGTAACGTTTAGACATTTTTTCTATCTATAACTTCACTAAAATATATTCAGATGTGTGTGTGGTGTGATGGTGATATGTCACGCCAAAGCCCTTGCGGGCTAGACAGAGAGAACCGAGATATGTTGTCCTGATATTTTACCACGACAAACGTGCCTCATAAATTTTATAATACTTATTCTTGTATAATTTTGTAAGAATACAACTGATCTATAAAATACGAGCAAAAACAATAACAATAGAATGTTGTTATTATCTAATGTTGGTGCTCTTTTATTACATATATAGTAGCTGTCTTTCTCTTAACAATGCAAACAGTGGTTTTTAGATTCCCATGGTTTTTACGATATAGACTTAAGCTCCTAGTCTAACTGATTATTTTCTTTTGTGTGTCAATACTGTAACTAGAATGAATACAAACTCGTTCGTCTTGTGAAAAATAACATCGGGTGAATCAGCAAGGCCAGTGACATTCTCGTAGTCCCAACACATTACACGATCCCATTACGCGGTTACACTTGTTTAGACTTCATTTTGGGGAATACATTCTGAAGGGAGATGAAGCGTAAAGATCCTAAAAGCACTGTATTTATGAATGAGCTATGAAGTTCATATAGGCACTTATCGATATATTTTGAATTAATTTACAATAAGAGTTTGGTAGTGTACATTGTATGCGTACATCTATAACTTTGTACATAGACACGTCGTTCGGTTGTATGAGAGTCGTGTACAGAAAGCATATAGAGTACGAGTGCGGCATAGAGCGGTGTGTGGAGCGCGGAGGTATGCTTGTTACAGGCGGCGGCGCGACACGGCGCGACTCGCTCGAGTTCGGCGGTGGCGGGCCGGCGGCCGCCCTACAGGAGTACGCACGCAAATGGGGACCCTCGCCGCTGTCGCCCACGTTGGCACCCGCGCTGGGACCCGTCGGGCTGCGGCCCGTGTCCGCTGCGCCCGGCGCAGAGACCGCCAAATACAGGTGCCCATACACGCCGCGCGCTGCTTACACTCGCCTGTTACTATCACCTGTGCAAGCCGATTGAAACAATTTTTAAATTTAAAGGGCCGCCAAAGAGTATCAATGCTATTTTAGGACATTTAGAATTATTGCACTGTAATCATTGTGTGCATATAAAATTATACATTTCTATTAATTATCACAAAAACTACATTACAAAAAACACACACTACAAAATTCGTCCCAACTTTGTCTTATATATTTTTGCATATGAGATTTTTAGTTTGCTGTCTTACCTTGGACTTCCAGCTCCGTAATAATTTTGTATCATTTACGTTCATCTATGCAATCTTTATCCATAAAACTTACTTTGTTCGGAGTATATAATTGAATTCTTAATGTTAGCAACTCCTTGGTGCAGGTTCACTGCTATTTTGTGTGATTGACTTATTGAATTGACACGAAAAATGACGTTTAGCAGGCGCGGGATGAGTTACTTTCATTTCCATACGTTAGCGTTGGAATTAGCACCCCGTCATATACAGAAAGCTATGTGTTCTGGCTTAGTTTTCGGCTGCCTAGAAGTTTTCCCAGGCTCAATTACCACTGCTCTTATTAATTATATACTACTCGTATTATTATTCATATTATTTAAATGATTATTATAATATCGGCTAGAGGTTTACAGTTGATAATACTATTTTAACTTGGTTTTGTGCGTTATTACTAATTATCAAATACGCATTATGATAATTAGCTACCGCATTCAAGTAGCTAACAATGTTACGAAGAGCAGTATCTAGTTGAAGCGCAGCGTAGACCTATCAATAATTTCAGATTATATCGATTATTTGCAGCATTTTACACAATCTAGTGTAGAGTATAAAAAAACAATAATTATTGAATTTAATGAGCACCACAACATCACTGGTTAAATTCCTGCCAAAAAATGCGTTATCCGTCTCATACAAGTCGATATATATATATATATATATTATTTTCGAAGTGGTGCCTTTACGGTTCTATATTTATGCCTACGACCCTCGCTTATTCTTCTATTCTAAAAAGATCGTGACTCCTGTCGAAACCATATGCGGCGTAATATATAGGTATTGGCCTATTATCATAAAACTATGACCGTGCGATCAGTGTGATAGATACAGGTGTTTGTAAATATTGCGGGCGTACTAATGCTCAAACATTGTATGTACTTTGTATATAGTTAACATAAATTACATGTATATGAGGTTGTTGTTGCCCCTGTACAGTTGCATCATATTGCTACATTAGCATGCTTTTGAGTTATTGACCGTTTAACGATTGTCTGTAGAAAAGGCGTGCAATTTCTTGAACCGCACTATTATACGTTACAGAGCTGTGAGCAGCTTAGCCCAAGGTCTCACATCCAATGGAATGTTCGGATCTTCATCGTCGTTACTCAGCAAACTCAGTGGAGTTGGAACAATCTCAGGTTAGTATATGACGCCAGTCGATTCTGTGTATACGCCGGTTGGGTGGCTGTAAATTTTGTACATATTTTTGCTATCATAAATAACCTGTAAATAGATCTGTATATATATTTTCATATACTACATTCTCATGTATTGGTGGATGCACCAATATTTGAAGATGTATTACAAAACATGTTACGACTGTTCTGTCCAGTTTTTAGGTGTTGCATATTAATCTTACTTCAATAGTTTGGAATACAATTCCAAACTATTGAAGTGAGATTGATATTTCTCACGTTTACATTATTTTTAATACTGCTACTGATTTAATATGCGCGACTGGGTAACAAAGTATCATTGCGTTTATTTCCATAACATAGTATGTTTTATATCGTCACTGGCCTCTGAAAACCGCCCTAAAAACAATGCATTATTTTTTGTATGTATAAAAGGCATCAACCCAAAAAATATATAAAGAAAAAAACAATGCATGTGACGATATATGTTAGATACAGTTGTCAAGCAATAAAACCAAACAAACAGATATCCATATAAGGAAAGCTTTCAACTCTACAACTATTTAAATTAATTCCTTGTTCAATGAATATTATATGAATTGCAATGTGTGTAACTCCATAATAAAATTACAATAAGCTGCACCAGCCTGTGGAAAAGGTACACTTCAAATGACGGAAATTCTTATTACGCTCCTAATTGAATATCCGATGCACGTATACTACGGTCCATGTCGTTAACACCGCGCAGTGAAACCATAATGAATATGTCATATACTCGTATAAATAACACACCCGCTACAGATGAATTGAAAGATTTCTGATTGGAAAATAAAATTAGACTTATTTTTAACAAAAAGAATAATTAAAACGGATAGTCCCTATATTGGTTATATTGTAATGAACTAAAAATAAATTTAGTTTTGACTGAGTGACTGGTTTCATTGAAATCGCTATCCATTGAGCTCGTCTTATATGCGGCGTGTTGCTGTCCATTCAATTGAATGAAGGAGTTTCAGAGCATGCTCTAACATTCTGTTCCAATGTGGGCTGGCGCAGATCTTCTGTATCACTTACACCGCGGCTGGTGACCTCCGAAGTCGGAAAACTTAAAGAGCCCATTACTAGACCGGCTACCTACGGTCTTCTTTACGCGATTTCCGTATTGTAACGAGATAAATAAGTTATTAACTTTTTTTACTTTCCCAATTATCGTAATTAACCGAATTTGGGCAATTCGATTAATTACGCATCCTACAAATTATTTCTCTTAATTATTTTTAGGATTATTTTTGGATATTTAGATAGGGCGCATCGAAGTAGGACTGTCAGGGGACAATGTTAACGAGTTTATAATCGTCGTACCACAACCGGTGTTTATTTTATGGTTGTAGAGTTAGTAGGCGCCGGCGTTGGCAGCGTGGGCGGTGTAGGCGTGGGCGTGGGCGGAGTGAGCGGCGTGTCGGTAGGCGCGCTGGTGCCCGACAAGCCCGCCGCGGGACGATCGCGGCTCCTCGAGGACTTCAGAAATAACCGCTTCCCTAACTTACAACTGCGAGAACTGGCCAATCACATCGTTGAGTTCTCACAGGATCAACATGGCTCTAGGTTTGTATCAATTCACTTGTTTGTAATCGCTATGTGTCCACTACTTATCAGCAATTGTGCCAATTTGATAGGTAAATCTGTTGTCACTTGATTGTCTATTGATTTATGATACTCGTAATATCAAGATATACTTCCTTTCTGATATAATGCTCAAAAAAACAAAAACAACGAAAAGTGCCTTTTTCTGATTCGCGGAGAATTAGATTTCAAAAGTGATTTGTCTTCAATAGCAAAGCCAGCCCAGCGTATTTTTCTTTACTTTTCCCACTATGGGTAAGTCGAAAAATGGAGGGCAATGTTTTTACTATTTGTAAATAAATAATGTAATTATTCTTTCTTTTTTTACGTTCAAACAATGAATAATGAATGCTCGCGAATATGGTAACCAACTTTGTGGGTAGGATAATAAATTACATGTATAAATTCTAAGTGAAATCTATGGATTTAATAAAGAGGCACCTCCTGGTTTGATAATAAAGATTCATAAATTATATATAACGTGTTTTGTTGTTAGTTTTCATTGTCTTGTACAATTTAAAAAAAGATGATTTAATGGAAAGTTGTAAGTAATGTACGTTAATCTAATTTAATTAACCGCAGGGCATATTTATAGATTGTGATTAATATTTAAATTGCGCTTTATTAATCATTTAGGTAATTAATTTGATTTTTTAACTGATTAATGTCTGACTCTGAGCGGTAGTAGGGATTATCCAAAACTATAGTATTGTTGTTTATAAATTTAAAATTGTTTTAATTGCGTAATAAGCTAAAATCGCAGTCAAACCACTCGTGACTGTTGTGTAGAACGCACAAGGGCAGTGGGATTTTTGAATCTAAAAATCATCTGAGTTAACAACAAATCTCCCTTAGATTAATTATGACACTAGATTGGAGTTTCCAATCCTAGATCTGAATAGATTTACATATTTCCAGCTATTTAAAAACAGCTTTTAGTCTTACTAAAACCAACCGACTTTACGATTCCAGTTTGATATGATCATTGTTTATGAAGAAACATTCGAGAATGGTTTGTATTCTTATGCCAAAATAAATAGTACAAAATGTTATATTGAAATATCGAGCCACACGTCGCACATTAGTAATACTTATTATGTTTTATTTCAGGTTTATACAACAGAAATTGGAGCGGGCGACCGTTCAAGAGAAACAAATGGTATTCAACGAAATCATCGGTGCCGCCTACAATCTCATGACCGACGTTTTCGGAAACTACGTTATACAGAAATTCTTCGAATTTGGTACAACAGAACAGAAAACTACGCTGGCACAAAAGGTAAATATTTAAATGTGTTTATTATTGAATAACGTATTTGCTGGTGTCGAAGAAATTTGTTTGTGAATGGTGAAAGTCCAGTTCGGTTTGAAAATGTTCTGGGCGTAGAAAGGAGGGCGCCAATCGAGAGCAGCCTAACGGTGTTTTCTCAGCAATAAAAAAGTTAAAAATTTAAATTCCGTAATTCTCTTTTATAGTCCGTCACGAAGAATATCATATACTAAAACATGATTAAAAATTGAATTATATGGAACATAGAACTAGTTTGGGTAACTACAAGTATTTTAAAGTTTTGTATTAAGCTTTTAATTTTTTTAATTTAATTTTATAGATTACGTTTTTATAGATAACATATGTGTATGTTGATCTATTGGTTTGTATCATGTGACCTATTTTATTCTGAAAGAGGATTCTTGGATATGACACCATTATTTAAAATAGGAGTTTCAATATTATGCAAAATGAAGTACCTACATCCATAACCGATCACTGTTACAAAGAATAAGTATAGTCAGATATATCGCGACTCATGTAGCATCATTATAAAATACAATATATCTGGAACCAATATAGGTTTTCAATATCTTTACGATTATATATTGATTATGTTGGTGAAAAGATGTGCATGACGATGATAATATTGAGAGAGGGCGTGGCGGTGGGCGACACGCGAGAGTGCTAATATGTACCACTCGCTTGCAGAAAAATGCTGCAGGGTTTTCGCGATAACAATTTTAAATCACCTGTGACTTTTAATAAAGCGTTAAATGGAATAAATGCAGGGGGAATACGTATATAATTTCAAATGATATTTTTTTTATATCCCATCTTGAGGTTTTCTGTCTGGGTGGGAGAGAGAACTCCCCCAAACTGTACGCCTAGACGCGCCCTACCTTTCTTAAAAAATATTTGGCGAAGTGTAATTTATATATATACCGGGGAAGATAGTTTACTATTGAAGAAGAGGTGATGTAAAGGGTAGTTGTGTTCTTGTAAGACACTAAAGCCTCTGAAGAGTGCTGTTTTAGCAGCAGTAGTAACAACGAGTGATACTTCTCGCAAGTGACACTATCTTGTGTCATCAATTCATATATGTAGGGCGTATTCTCGTTCAAAAAAGAGTGTTAACATAATTTAACTTGCAGGTTCGCGGGCATGTATTGGGTCTCGCGTTGCAAATGTACGGATGTCGGGTGATACAAAAAGCCCTCGAGTCTATCCCGGCGGAACAACAGCAGGAGGTGGTACGTGAGCTCGACGGTCACGTGCTCAAGTGTGTCAAAGATCAAAATGGAAACCATGTTGTAAGTATTTTTTCAGAATATTGTTTTGCCCATTGTAATTTCTGGAAGAATTAAAAGCTTCGGATTATGTCAACATTATAATACATATGTTTTATATGATTACCATTAAATTGTTGTAATTGTTTTCAAGAAATGTTGAAATAAAATGTAGCCAGAAACTCGTCACATTATTATAACTATATATATCTTAAAGAAAACCATATAGAAGAACCACCATATACCACTATATAACCACTACCAGCATACAATACATGCATTTTTTAAAATTTTCTGTGATTGAAGAGAATGAAAAAGTATTGTGATATCGACTTCGACATCTTGATAAATAAGTTTGATGTTCAGAAGCGCTAAAAACCGTTAAAAACTTTATTTAGAAAAAGGTTCGAATCTTAAGTACCTTTGTTTAAGAGTTTTTTTTTTTTCAAATATCTTCGATATCAATGTTTATTTGTATAATTGTATTTGTATTACTCATTTATTCATCTATACGTTTAGCTAAATCACATAAAACTCTTGGGTATTAACTTAAAAAATATTTAATGAATAAAAATTATTAATTTACTTGTGCTGCTTATGCTTTTTTCAAATATTTCTACCAAATTCTGTATAGTAATAACCGAGTAAATACTAAGATTGAAAAATCTACCGTCTAGTATAAAAAATATTGGAATCAAAATAAATTAATGGTCCAATCTTTGCCAGGGCCTTCCCAACACAAAAATCTTTGCCTATTGAGAAACTGCAAAGGTTTCCTTCTTTTAGCTATAATAATTTTATATTTTTCGCATAAGCCAGATCGAGTATCACATCAGCGGATTGGGAATAAATTGAACGCAAACTTTTGTTTTCATGTTCATGGGCATCATATACCCTCAAACATTCATTTGTCCTCTCAAAATTATGTAGAACACAATGGGCTTTGAATCGTAACATTATCAAAATTTTAATTCCGACTGGCAGTTTAGAATTCCTTATTTCCTAACAGTGAATTTTAAAAATATGGCTCGACCAATTTTACACATATTGTTATTTAGTGCGGGGTTTATTCACAAGGTTTGATATGTTTATATTCGCACCAAGTCCCTTGAGGGGTAGGCAGAGGGAATATTAAAGTTAGTTCATAAATTATATGGTATTATTCATATAATTGTTATTGTAATAATATGAATGTGCGATGATAACGACTTTCTACTGTAACTAGTAAACTCGTACAACCATCTTTTGAAATTGGTAATGCAGAATTCTTAGTTCGCAGTCATGTGTCCTATAAGTATCTAGTGTAAATTGTCCACCATTTATTCTAAATAAGTTTATTAGAAATTTTAGAAATTAACGTGCTTGAAATGGAAGCACAGAAATAAATGTGCTACTTGTAAATACTTCGTACTGTTATGTCTGCTCAGAATAACGCAAAAAGTAGAGCTAAAAATGCAAATATTATGTACCATTACCATTTTAAAATTTGGTAGAAGTTGATACAATGTTATTTAGTGAAATCGTGCAACACTTTCATACTATACCTGCTTGGTTTATAATTATAATAAATACTTTAATTAATTTAAATATACATGAATGCCATGGACAATGTATGAATATTTATAATCTGTTTTTTGGTTTTCGTTTGTAATTGACTAAGAAAGTGTTCCAATTTTGTGTTTAGATGACTCCGTAGTATTACTTGCTATTGCCTCTTGTGCTATAGATATCATTTAAAAAATATAAAGTGGTTAATGGTAAAGTATCTGGGAATGTTGAGTTATTGAATAGTCTTTGGAACGGACAATGACTTTGTTGCTTAGTGGGATTTTAACAATCTTTTAACTCATAACTACATGACAGAATCTAAGCAATCTAATTTCTACCACTGCTATTTGTTAAAACTTGTTAAATGAATGTAGTTCTGTTGGTAACAAAACATAAAGTATAAAAACCAAACAAAACACAAACGACTACTGTAGTAGCAAGTTTCTCATTTTAGCTTGCGTGCATAGTACACAGCATTCAATAAACTGCGATGTATTCGACTTATTAATACAAACCAAATGAACCAAACTGTTGAGGTTCACTAGTAACCTTTAAATATAGTTAGCTGTGCCTTCTGGCTCAAGTTTTTACTGCCAAGAAGTTTTCCCAATGCGCCATTCACACTATTCCCAGCACTCACTCGTCTTTCCACATCAGCAGTGTACCTTCCATTCCTGCTGTAAGCGCATCCAAGATATACAATCTCATCAACTTGTTCCAACACTTCATCATCAACCATAGTCCTTACATTATTTCTGGTTTCTTCTCTTTCAAATACCATTATCTTTATTTTCTTTGCATTCAATAGTTAGCCTTTCTCCATATTTGTCTTTCATTATTCGTCTTTATATTATAATCTTGTTCACACAACCCTATCAAATGCTTTCTCAAGATCCATAAAACCGCAGAAAACCTTCTAATCTATGGCCAGATGCTTCTCTACGATATTGCGAAGCGAGAAAACTTGAACCATACATCACCTTCCATTTCGGAATCCTCCCTGTGCCACCCACAGCATTACATTGGATTTCACCCTCATTCTCCTATCATTTACCTTTCCATATACTTTTGATGCTAAGCTCATCAAACTGATGGCCCTGTAGCTGGCGCAGTCCATGCTTGACCCCTTGCCTTTATACAGGGGCACGATGACTGCGAGTCTCCAGTCCATTGGGACCCTTGAAGTTCTCCAGTATAGATTGCATAAGTACCAAAAGGTGTCTCGGACGTAAGTGCCACCTAGTTTGATCATCTCAGCTGTGATCAGATCAATTCCCGCTGACTTTCCATTTTTCAAGCTTCGTATCAACCATTCGGTCTCATCCATAGTTATGGCTTTGTCGGACGCCGTCAACGTGGAGTAAGCATCAGATTCACTCTTAATTGCCAGCATCCGAGGCATAGTCATACATTTCTTCAAAATATTCACTCCACCGTTCTAACACTTCCTGAGTGTTAGTAAGAATGACACCAGCTTTAGATTTTATCTTGTCCATTTTGGATGCCCATGAATCATTCCGAGACTTCTTTACCTCTCTCCAAAACTGTTTTGTCTTTTATTAGTCTCGAAAGTTTTCATCAGCCTCTCTTCTTCACCCATAATTTGCCTTTCACGCTTCTCTTTCACTAAAGCTTTCATTCTTGCATAGAGGGTAAATTTCTTTCTTCTCTCTCATAGCGTCCCACCAGGCATCTCCTTCCCACATATAGCAAAATGTTAATAGTCAAACAATAATACAGCAATATGTCTATTTCTTTGTTTTCGGGTTGTTTAAATTTGCCAGATGCCATATTTTGCATCCACATTTCTTTTTATTTAGCATTTTTAGGGTTCCATAAACCACAACGACAAAAGCAAGAATGGAATCCTGTCCGTCTGTCTGACTGATCTTTTAAAACGAAATCGGTAGACACTTAAGTATTTACTTTTCTTTCTTTCTCACTTTCAAAATCTATACAATTAGAGTGGGAACGGCTGTATATCACCAGCTTGGACCTTATGATTCGGTGCAGAGACAAGTTATGAGAATTATTCACAAACCGAAGCTTACAAACTGTATTTAATGCTTTTGTCTCCTTTGTCAGGGAACGTCCTTTCGCAGTAGTCATGTACTATACTGTTGCTCCACTTTCCCGTCAACCATTATGTTGTATATAGTAAACAGAGGTTCTCACAGATCTTAAATGGGATTATTCAAATAGAGTTTTTTAAGTATTAATGATATCTAAGCTACTGCAACTGCTTACCCTCAGACAGGAGGTACGCTTGTTTCAATTGAACAGGCTATAAAATTACGACATTTTAATAATAAGAATTTTTATTCATCATCAGGTGCAAAAATGTATTGAGTGTGTGGAGCCCACGGCGCTACAGTTCATCATCAATGCCTTCTCGGGGCAAGTGTATGCGCTATCGACGCATCCGTATGGCTGCCGCGTCATCCAACGCATCCTAGAGCACTGCACGCCCGAACAGACCACGCCTGTCCTTAACGAACTACACGCGCACACAGATCAGCTCATACAGGTATGCAATTCCTTCCAGAGCCATGGATTTTGTTGTGACGCATGTAATACGCTCGGATGCGGAGTGAACATTTTAGAGAATAATAATTGTTGCTCTTTATTTGTAATTCAAAGGAGATTTTGCGATGTTTCATAACTGAACGGCACATGGATCCAGCATTAAATTGGTGAATCCTGTCCAAAGAAGATTTTAGATAGTAAAAAAATTACAACTGCTTTCGAGGCTCTCGTGGCATCATATGCTATGATTTGCTTGAAAACAGAAGAGTTTAAGAGAGGTAGGGCGCATCAAAGCAGCTCGTCTGGGGAAGTACCTCCTCCACCTCACAGAAAACCGCAGCCAAATAACAACTCCCTAGAGTTAGAGGTTGTTGTGTTCCTGTGTGTGAATGAGGTCACCAGTAAGCTCCTAAGGAGTTGCTATGTAAGCAGCAGAGGAGGCATCTCGCGAGTGATATATGTTACAAGCGTCAATAGGTTACGGTAACTGCTTTACATCAGGTGGTCGGTATGCTTGTATACCTCCCTACGTTGTATAAAAAAAAAAGAAGAACAATAAGACTTGCGTAAATGAATTCTAAAGTCAACAACCACCCTTAACATGGGTATTTCGTATGAATACGGTGATAGATTGAAGGAGACAAGAACACGAAAGTCCGCGACCTTGGCCGTCAGTCAGCTGATTGTATTCAAATGAGTCGCTAGCAGTTTATATTATCTCGTTTGTTTCGGATACTTATCAGTATGTATGTATATCTTCACGCCAAGTCCCTTGCGGGGTAGGCAGAGAGAACCGAGCGCCATAAGACGCGGTCCTTGCATACTTCACTCGCTTCTGTGACATTCATAGCTCTTTTTATGCACGCTCGCCGGTTCCTGGGGCTTCTGACATCACCTTCTGATAAAACACGACCAATTTGGTTATGGTAGGTTAGTCTCGGCCTTCCTCGGCTCCTACATCCTTCCACTTTTGCATTGTATATCTGTTTCGTCATTCTTTCGTCCCGCATTCTTTCTACATATCAGTCTCTGTATAATTGTCATTCTAAAGTGACTTTTCTTATTATTATTGTATTGTAATGTGTTGTTAGGACCAGTATGGAAACTACGTAGTGCAGCACGTCCTAGAGCATGGCGCGGCGGAGGACAGGTCGCGGCTGGTGGCGGCGGTGCGTGGGAAGGTGCTGCAGCTATCGCAGCACAAGTTCGCCTCCAATGTGGTGGAGAAATGCGTCACGCACGCGACCAGAAACGAGCGCGCGCTGCTCATTGATGAGCTGTGCGGATTCAACGACAAGTATGTATTACTGTGTGTTCAAATCGATATGTCCGTCAAAGCAGCCGAAGCCTTGAATACACATTCAGGAGTGTACGTCCTTTGACTGAATGTTGGTGACATTCCAATAAGAACACCCTTCACCCTGATGGTAGTCAAGTGGGTAGTTTAATACTTTGGGACGTGTGTTTGGTTTCTGCTCAAGACAAATATAACTGTTCGTTTTGTATATATTACAAATATGTATTTACAAAATGTAATTCGTACATGTTTATTTGTTTCGTACTTAGGACCATGGGACTTGAAGGCGCTGTGGAATAGATCTGTATTTATTTCTTTATACCCATTGTTTCCCACTCTCACAATTTCTTAGACACCGCGCGCGTACTGTGAGGTACGGTCGAGTTTTTCCAAATTGAGCAAGAACTACCACTTCTATTCTCTACTCCTCCGCCAAAAGAGGGGTGCCTAAGTTTTTTGGCAGTATTTTTATCAGTGCTCACTTAGTCATGAACTGCACAGTAGGGAAAAAAATAGTGACGATTCCAAACAAATGTAGCCATTTTTACGGAATAAAAAGATTTTGACTGACTCTTTCATTTGGATAACATTTTCTAGTAATGAATAACACACCAAAATAATATTGTAATATTCCAGCGCTCTCCACGTGATGATGAAGGACCAGTACGCAAACTACGTGGTCCAGAAGATGATCGACGTGGCGGAGCCGACGCAGCGCAAGGTTCTCATGCACAAGATCCGGCCGCACATCGGCTCGCTGCGCAAGTACACGTACGGAAAGCACATAATCGCAAAGCTGGAGAAGTTTTTCATGAAGGCACCGGAGCTGGGCCCGATCGGGCCGCCGCAACCGAACCCTGTCCTGTAGTCTGTGTAAAGTATTATGACGCCCGCGGAGTCAGGCTGATGCGACGGCGCGGGTATCCCCGCCTATTATAAATTTTGTGAATATTTGCGATTGTACATTTGTAACTATAGCGCCCGCGTCCGCCCCGGCGGGCGGAGGCGGGCCGGCGCCCTGTACATACCCTAGCGGCAGACTGATGTACAGAACGATACGATATACTGTAACAATAGTTGTACAGCGTCGACGCCGACCGGTGCTCGGCCGTCGCGTCACCGCGTAGCGTTTATTGCGTTTCTAGTTGTTAAGTGTTCTAGTATTATTCGTTGTTCGTATGAATCTATGTATAAATATTTGAACGTCTCATTCTCGTGTAATTTATGAATCGAAGGAAAGGCCGCGGTCGATGGACCCGTGCGTTTCCGTAATTAGCGCGTTGTAGATTTACTATTAGCTGGGCTAGGGGACCTTGAATCTTCTAAAGTGAGGAAGAAATGCCGCAGGCAGTTCTAGACAATCGGCACTATAGTCGTGCTTCTAATATTATTTTGTACTATTCGAGTCAGCTCTCGTTTAAGTTAAAACCGGCTTTAAAATCGTACATAGTTTATCGAATATTGTGTTAGTGCCGGGATGTATAGTTTGTCGATTATAATTTTGTGAAAATGATATTTTTGTATATTTTTATGTAATTAAGTTATTTAGTTAATGAGCCTCCGTAGAAGTACGGAGCGAGCGCTCGGTGCGCGCGAGTGAAGTCGCTTACGTTAGTGTAGTGTAGGTTATAGTGATGATTGTAAAGTCCTGTGCTGTACTGATAGCTGTAGTCCCGAGGTCTGCCTTGCCGGTCGCACGTCACAAGCGTAGCTGCTCCTCATTCCCCGTGTAAAATTTTATAGGAAGCGTAGTTTCCTACGTCACCTCAGATTTTTTACGTCTAGATGTAATTGAAAATAAAATTATTGTATATGGCTGTACAAAAATGTTAACAAAATGATTTGTAAAACCTGTATGTGATGGAATAAGGCGAGGCTCCGGAGCGGCGAGGTTTGACTGGTCGCCGCTCCGGCCGTCTCGCCTTGTAGGTTGTACTAGATAACATTTATATGATGATCCATATATTAGACATTAATTATAATAAAGCATTTCTGTAATAATATTACAAAGAAATCTGTCGTTTCATTGATACCTAAACCCACCCAAACCATTGGGCTGAGAACTCTTAGCACTAAAGATGCAATCGCTTACTACAATGTTACAAACTGCCGGCAATCGCAGTTCCAACTTTACATGGAAGTTAATTCACCCCTCGAGCCGTATCGGGGAGTTTTTGTTTACTATACAAAACCGTCATTGGTTCTCCACAGGCTATTTCCTTCATGCACGCAGTAGTGCCTAGGGAAATTGAGGGATTTTATATTAATTATAGGACCTGTAATTATCAACATCCCCAGAGTGTGGAACAGTTAAAGCGACATCATTATACCATCGTATGTTTTGGTCGCGTATAAAATCAAATCACAATGTACAAAATAAAAATATAAAATAGTAGAGCAAGATCTTAGGACCTCCGACGTATACTTATTTTCTGAGTAACAAAATAAATTTGGTAATCTTTTTAATTTTAATACAACCAAGCTCCGAGTTTGTCTACTAACTACACTCAAATGCTAGGTATGGTAATCTTTTTAATTTTAATACAACCAAGCTCCGAGTTTGTCTTCTAACTACACTCAATGCTACAAAATTATCATAAATATTCTCCTCAATCCAAACATTTAGATTGAGGTGCCACCTTTATGTTTATATAACTTTTGAAGTATTATACTACGAAATCGAGGATCGATCCTACAAAATTTTTAGATTTACTACGAAATAAGTATATTAATTTCATTAATACGAAAAGTGGCTCCGTGGCTTTTGCGGATTCGCAGTCCCGAAGCAATTTGAAAACTTCTTTCGACACGTCCACTTAGCAATAGTGACATTTCACACTCATGAAAGTTCGTATTAAGTTAAATCATTATTGCCTTCAAGTACTTGTATTTTGTGTAATAATTATTGAAATCTAATATATCGATAACTTCCAAAGGAAATGAAAATATAGTTATTTACGTGCCTCATTGGAATGCGAACCTGCTAAATACCTATAGCTTTTAAAAAAGCACTATGTAGTTCAATCAACGCGCAATTTATTCATCATTTAGTAATAAGTGTGTTAGATTTGTAGGACAAAAGTCAGTAATTAAAAATGATTGTATTAAGAGATATGGCACATTTTAACTGGCTCCTCAATTGAGTTGTTTCGGTAAATAGATTTGCCTTTAATCTACATAAACCAGAAAACGTAACTTTGCCTCTAATCTTCGTGACGAAATTTGGAACAAATAACATCTGTATTTTGTATAAATTTATTGTAACGTATAATCCTGCCATAAAAAAGTGCATATCTAGGAAGTTATTAGCCAATCGCTAGTCAACCTATAATTTCCTAACAAATTGTGTTGAAGGGTGCCCATGAATCACTTATAAAAACAAATTTATTTTATCAAATTGTTTGGGTGTAACTGCTAATTATTATCTTTAATTACCTACACACAATAATATTTATTTAGTAACCTGACATTCATTAGCTATGAAGCTCATTTGTTTGTGCACATATTTACGTAAAAATAAATTTAATATTAGATATAACTTGCAATTCGGTTACTGAACTATATTATTATTAATAACGTCATAATTGTTGACCTTTGGGGATATTATTTGCTATTGCAATATTGCATAATAAGTGACTGATAAAACATCAGTTTGATTTCCTGTTTGCAATGTATTTGTATCGATTTTATTAGTTAACTTTTGAGTGGTATAAGTTGTGTTCGGAATATTGTTGTTTCAGAACTATTATCCGAAAAGTCGCAAATCGTATGTAGAACTTGACGATCTCGGTGACTCAGTCGTGAATGACGCGACTTTAACACCAACGCTCGTGGGTTTGATTCCCACACAAGGCAAACATTTGTGTGCATGAACATGTCTGTTTGTGTTGGTCTGGATGTTTTAAGACCGGTAGGGCGCATCAAAGCAGCCCGTCTGGGGAAGTACCTCCACCTCAGCCAAAACAAACTGCAAACCGCAGCCAAATAAAACTTCCTAGAGGGTTGTTGTGTTTCTACGTGTGAGTGAGGTCACTAGTAAGCTCCCAACAAGTTGCTGTGTAAGCAGCTGAGAAAGCATCCCGCGAATGATACTTAATATATTTCAAGCGTTAATAGACTACGGTACCCGCTTTACATCAGGTGGGCCGTATACTTGTATGCCTTCTGACATGAAGAATCGCTGTACATTTCAAAAACTAGTCATCCTGGTTTCATTCATGTAACATCCTTAATAGCGAATTCTTAAGGAATATCGAAAAGTAATTTGTTTTTCAGATACCGAATATATACAATGTTGATCTGTACATATGAGTTTAGTAAACATTTGTACTAAATGTTAGTGTCTCTGGTTTTTGATTCCACTGTGATCTCATGTAGGTAGTCAATTATTTATTATGTAGAACATCAGGATTGAGGAGCTAAATAAAATAAGTTTATTTACTAAATTCACTCAGTTTTACTACTTTGTCCATATGCTACAAATGCGAACACCCTTACTACTAAATATTTTTGGAGTGGAATATAAACTGACCAATTACTTTCATGGAAATTCACGCTCTTATGTATAGATCGGGGAACCACATTAAAAGTATTGTATATTCTTGAATATCAACAGTACTGGACTCAAATTTTTAGTAGGCACTATACAAAATTACTACTAAATGATACATTTTCAAAAATATTCATCAAATACTTTGTGTTCCAGGTAGCTTCTCAATTCAGATGCTTAGATTGAGGAGCCATTTTTACATTGATAGATATAACTTTGAATATATTTTACTACAAATTTCAGAATTTGGATAATATTATTTGCTTTCTCACTAAGCAAGAGGGTGAGTTTCATTTTTAAATTTGAAGTAGCCTCAATCCATACGCACATGAATAATTAAGGGGCGATCCTTGGGCAATCTCGCGTTAATCGGCGATCGACCTTTTGCTATGTACTTGCATTCATATTCATCGGCTCGGCATCGGTTGTGAGAAACAACTTCTTGTATCACCTTTCTCTACCATTGGATATGTTTCGTGTTTTGTTTCCTGTAGTCTGACATGGATGCAAACCTAAAAACAAGCTGTGACGCCCCAAAAATGGCTACGAGCACATCACGCCCTAGACTCCACGTTCTACTGTAGCACCGATTACGTACGGTACAAGTATAATATCTAATTCGATGTACACCCAGTCGCAGTTTTGTGCACATCAGGACGACGAGTGTCGGTCAAAAAACTAATTTTATGCACATGAAAGGAACGAGGGTAAAATTTAAAGCTAACTACAGTTATTTCAAAAAGTTAATAAGTCGCCATCCTTATACCAGAATGGCGGGTGTAGTTTTAAATCTGAGCAAATTACTTACCTACTATCTCAGTATGAAAACATTAGCGTGGCAATGTTCCGGCAATGTGCTCGAAATATCAAAAGCACAACCCGTAGCTGCAAAATTTTGAAAATAAAAAATCTAAATTTGAATGCCTGCTTAGTTTAATGTGAATCGGAACATATATAATTAATCCATCCATGTCGGTAGATGTAATAATTGAATAACTAATGTAATGATATTTGTTATCACCTTAGTCTTCCTGCGACCACGGACACTGCAAAGCGTTCGAAACGTCAGGTTCAACAAAATAAATAAAACGCGATATTTCCGTTAAAAATTGTTTAGTTCAATGTGTAACAATCGCGAAAACCTAAGACAATACTATTTACATACATACATGTCATCACGCCTGTCTCCCATTGGGGTAGGCAGGGGGTAGGGGTATAGAACGCCAGGTGCACCGATCCAAACATAGCACTCGCGCTTCTTCCACATTCATCGACCTCTTCATGCACGCTCTTCGGTTTTGGGTACTTTTGATTTGGCCCTTTTTCAACACATCGCCAATTTGATCTATATGTGTGCGTCTAGGGCGGCCCTTCCCGACATCACCATTCACTCTTGCTTGATACAGTACAGTACGTCCAATTAAAACTGCCTATCTTTACCTACGATCTTAAAGTTTTTGACGAGCTCGGTGGCTCAGTCGTGAATGACGCGACTTTGACACCAACGCTCGTGGGTTCGATTCCCACACAAGGCAAACATTTGTGTGCATGAACATGTCTGTTTGTCTTGGTCTGGATTTTTTTAAAAGAGAGGCAGGGCGCATCAAAGCAGCCCGTCTGGGGAAGTACCTCCACCTCACAGAAAACCGCAGCGAAATAACAACTCCATAGAGGGTTGTTGTGTTCCTGCGTGTGAGTGAGGTCACCAGTATGCTCCCAAGGAGTTGCTCTGTAAGCAGCAGAGGAGGCATCGCGCGAGTGTTACTTAATATATCGCAAGCGTTAATAGGCTACGGTAACTGCTTTACATCAGGCGGGCCGTATGCTTGTATACCTCCCGACGTAGTATAAAAAAAGCTAAGTTAAAGTTAGAGATCATTATATTACCATTAGTTAAAGACCATTACAAATATCAGACTAAAACTCTCACATCGATACTTCTAGATTTTTTTTTTAATGTCAAAGTTCGCCTATACCCGGGTCATGAAATTCACTAAAAAATGTTTTAAAATGAACTAGACTTGTTGATTAAATTTTGTTTGTATTAAATGAATGTACATTTAATAACATACCTTCCTACAAATTTTCATGGATTTACTGTGATTAGTTAAGGAAATTTAAATATTTTTTGTCATTTTTCATCAGAAAATATTTTTTGTTTTACCTATTATATATTGTTATGATTACATTAAACGTTATAGTTATAATTAACACTTGCCCTGATGCGAGTATCAGAATTTTTTTGGAACACATCACACCCTCTACTAGTATCGTATTTGGTACCGGCGGTGAATGTAGCATTCGGTATGGTTTGTACACTGTATTTGTCACTGATTATTATATACTATTTGTGTGTGCAATAAAGAATATTATTATGGTATATAGATCTAGTTGCAACCTGGGCAGAATTTCCAGCCGTTTAGCGATTCTCCAGTCTGTATCGGTAGAACAAATGTGTTAGGCGACAAGTCGCAGGTTCATAATAGCAATAAGACATTCGTAAACCATGATGTACAGCAGTCGATCTTCACTTGACCAGCCATCTCTTTAGTTTATGTACTATCTTCGTACCACATTGATATCAAATTTTAAAGCTTCCTATATCTATTATAGACAGACTATAATTAGAAGTTTACAGTAGATTTAAATAAAACAACGTAGTGACTTTATGTTTAGTCTTTTTATAACATTACATCTCTCACAAGCGTCCATAACACATGGTAAATTCAACTCTCGACGAAAGACGTAAATCAGATGTTATGTGACCATTTCGTACTTATAGTTATAAGTTCAGAATTGGATGTTGGTGACTTATTTATCTTCTTTATCCTTAGATTCCTTAACTTTGGGCTTAACACTACGTTCGCGGGATCGTTCGCGCTCTCTCTCGCGGTCTCTTGACCGCTCGCGTTCCCTGGACCGCTCCCGCGGCCGCGGCGACCGCGACCGGGATTTATGGCGGCGCGATCTGGATCGCGATCTTTCTCTACGGTACGACCTGCAATATAAAAAAATATATAACATACACCTTACGTATCTAGTGAAGACGTTTATACACTCATGTACCTAGGTACATTAGCGTCATATGAACGGATCATTATAGCTATATCAACTCATTAGCTCTTCACATTTTTTCTTTTTTTTTGTAGTAAGTACACTCGGCGACAGGACAAGCTCTACAAAACCAAATTTGATTTTTACTGCTTACAACTGGGGTAACTCCGCGGACATTAACACCATCTTTTTATTGCAAAAGAGAGCCATAAGAGCTATCTACAAACTTGGTCCCCGTGAGAGCCTTAGAGAAAAATTCAAAGAAATAAATATTCTAACAGTCGCATCGCAATATATCTATGAAAATCTTTTGTATGTCCATAAAAACATAGACTCATTTTGTAAAAAGTGTGATACTCATAACATAAATACTAGATATAAGCATAATCTTGTGTTACATGCAAGCCGTCTCCACAAAATAAGTAATTCTTTTATGGGGCAATGTATACGGTTCTATAACAAACTTCCCAGCAATATAAGAGAATTGTCAATAAACAAGTTTAAAACTACTATTAAAGCCAAATTGTGTAGCAGGGCATATTATAAAGTATCTGACTATATTAATGATAAAAATGCCTGGGATTGAGTCGATCCAATTATAATGTAATTAATAAATTATGTAAATTTGTTTGGATACCAAAAGAGGGATGCCTGAGTTTTTTGGCAGTATTTTTATCAGTGCTCACCTAGTCATGAACTGCACGGTAGGGAAAAAAATTGTGACGATTCCAAACAAATGTAGCTATTTTTACGGAATAAAAAGATTTTGACTTTGACTTTGACAACATGAGGTGCATGATTGTATAACTTGATCTATTGTTGTCTATACGTAACTGGACCCGAGTGTCGAGCGTCTATACTCAAAGTAAATTGTATATAGCCCGGCCTAGCGCCAACACCCGGCCTAACGTTAAAACCGCAGCTAAATGATCACTCCCTGAAGTGTTGTTGAGGTCCAGTAAGCTCATAAGGAGTTGCTGCATTAGGTGGCATCAGAGGTGGCATCGCGCGAGCTATGCTTAATGTATTACAAGCGTTCATAGATTACGGTAACTACTTAACATAAGGTGGGCCGTATGCTTATATCACTTGTATGCCTTCAGACGTTCAATAAAAAAAATGTGGATAAGAATTGTTTTTACGTTCAATAGCATGAAAATGAAGATAGCTCTTCGAATCGCGAACTTCTATGTAATAAGCTCTATATGCCGCTTAATTTCACAGACAATGAGAGCTTACGTAAATGTCGATGTATTAATAATCAGCAGCGAGGGTGCGAGCGTCATATTGGCGGAATAAAGTTTCCAAATCATTTTTAACATCAGGATGTTAGTATTAGCTATCGGTACCCTAAAGAAGATATTTGTAAAAGATAATATGTCAAACTCTTCCTGGTGTCAGCACATTAACGTGAAAGTGGACGGACTTGGAATTGTACATTACAAAAAATCTTGGAAGGTGCGTTTCTACACAGCATTACGATGTCAAGTGTCAACGCAATAATGTCTGTTCTGTTATTGAATTTTTAAAAAATCTCGCGTATTTAGAGTAAAAACGGCAGCACTGGCATTTATCGACATCGAAATATAATTTACTTGAACTTACTAATGCCTACGTTGCATATATGGCGTAAATAGAGTGTAAGACATATACAAATACAAAAAAAACACAAATTGTATGTATTTTTTACATTTCGATAAAAGTTACATGGAAGTCATGTTGGAAGCGTCTGTCTGCCTAGTTTTCATTCCATTTTTCTCCAAATATGCAGTAGTACATCGAAAAACAAGGTAGTACATTATACGAGTATAGAGTCGAGAACCGCGTTAGTGTACACCTCAAATGATAATTCTTGGTACTATTTTTTTTTATACAACGTCGGGAGGTATACATGCATACGGCCCACCTGATGTAAAGCAGTTACCGTAGCATATGAACGCTTGAACAATGAGTATAACTCGTGTATTGCCACTTCTGTTGCTACCACAGCAACTCCTTAAGAGTTTACTGGTGATCTTACTTACACGCAGAACATCTCTCGCACATAACGACCCACTAGGGTGTTGTTATTTGGCTGCGGCTTTCCGTGAGGACGGGACGGGCTGCTTTGATGCGTCCTACCTCTCTTAAAAACACCCAGAACAAGACAAACAGACACACAATGTTCGTCCTGTGTGGGAATCGAACCCACGAGCGTTGGTGTCAAATCAAAGTAGCGTAACAGCGCGTTTCACCACTGCGCCACCGAGCTCGTCGTTGTGGTAGTCAGCCTAAGTTCAGTTCAAGTTCACGCAATCCAAGAACTTAGTTTTCATCTTCGCTCTCTATCAAAGATTTTCAATCATTTGTTTTGTAGACCCCTTGCTTATATATTTTCCCTTTTACGTTGATCCCCTGCCGCATTAATGTATGAAATTTTGCATGCCATGGGGGTTGATATAGACCCCTTTGAGTATTTATGCTCTATGGTGTTACTCATAAGAATTTTGACATACTTACTTGCGTTTCCTAGAAGTTAATAAATAATAATATTAGGTCAACTACGAACAAAAGTATTATAAGGTTGTGTGCAACAAAAGATTAAAGAAAAAAATATATAGTTACTTTTCTCGTATTCTGTCAGGTTTGATAGATCGCGAACGTTCTCGTTCCCGATCTCTGTCGCGTTCTCGCTCCTCCTGATGGTAAAACAAACAATGATTACTTACTGTAACAATACTACAATAATGCGAGATTTAATGTATATGTACGTATGAATAATTTATATAACTAGTCTGGCCATAAATACTGTTATATAGAAACCTTTCTTTTTTTCAACTCTTTAATTATTTTGAATTTGGGACGCGTTTATTATGTTAAAATTTCTTTCGATTTCCTGCCATTTTATGTTATACGCAGATATACCGACACTTCCTCTGTTGAAGGCCATAAAAGATCGGGGCGACCGCGTGCTGTTAGAAATACTAGTGCTTTTGATTCCGGTGTATAAACGAAAAATGATTGGTCGTTTAAATATTACAACATAATCTCATGAAACTCATAGGTACATGGCCCTTGAATTACATGCATCTACAGCCGACGCCTCAAGAACATACGTCGACGAATTCGATGACGCCGAGTTATTATTGACCAAGACCTCAATTAACTACATTTGGTTAGTCTCGTTTCATATAAACGAAGTTGAAGAATTAATTAAAGTGAATATGTTTCACCTCTTCTCGTCTATCGCGTTCTCTGCGCTCATCTCTTTCCCGCATTCTGTCGCGTTCTCGCTCACGTTCGCGGTCTCGATCACGGTCGCGATCCCTGTCGTGAAAATGTGGCGGCATGCCACGGAATGGCGGCGGCGGGTACAGCGATGGAACGACATGCGGTGCATTCGAAATGTGCATCGGCGGTATACCCGGCGCTACCATTGGAGTACTCATCGGCGGTGGACCCATTGGTCCAGGTGTAAGCTCCTTTATTTCACTTGGAGCCCAACCAGTTTGCTCTGGGTGACCTTAATAAAAAAAAATATATAGAAATACTTACATCTATTTAGTAGCATGAACACAAAATTCAACGCATGAACTTTAAGCCGTGATATTACAACTTAATTGAAGCCCAGGTTACTTAAACTGTTTTATGCTAAGGTTTGACTATGTTTATCAGCTATGTAGTACTCAACTTTTGCGTAGTTTGATACTGAAAATACATTGTTGTAGCACAAACTAGAAACGTCATGTCTTGTAGCGAATGGTCACTTCAATATCTTTTCTGTAGATGTTAAATCCGGCAACTTCATTTCCTACCGAGAGGGCCACCATCATCAGTCCAAGGTGGTACTGGGTTCATCATCCGTAAACCGGTCGTTAGCAATGTAATAAAGATCGAGGCTGTGTCTGAGAGGGTTGCGTATCTTATACTTAGAATTATTCGCTGAAGATCATACAGGTCTACGCACCAACCTCAAAACACCCCAATGATGAGGTGAGGCTAGGTATAGGACATCTCCAAAACCATGCATACCTCTAAAACTCACTACGCAGTGCTGATGGGGGGCTTAAATGCAAAGCATAAACAGAACGAGTTGAGAGTAGGGCAACGAAACCAAAGGGGGCAACTTCTGGTCAACTTCATGGACAAGGAGAAATTCTTTATGATGAACTCCTTCTTTAGCAACCGCAGCGCAAGTGGACCTGGAGTATCTCGGATGGTTCGACTAACTTCACTACGAGCCGTATGGGAAAGCTGAAGGTCGCTCAGCGCCCTATGAAACGCTCGGGGTGTCTCTGCGTTATAGAATCAGAAACGTGGATATCGGCAGTAGAACTAAGGTACCTAACCGGCATAGCCCAAAGGATAAGTAATCTGAAGTAGCAATGGGCCGGCTACTCATTCGTAGCACCGACAACCCCTGGGGAAGAAAGGTTTTCGAATGGCGTCCCCGTATACTGGTACACGCAGTATGGAGCGACGACCTCAAGATATATAATTTTCCTCTAGACGTTTATAGGGCATCAATGAATGCAGGTGGCACAGGATCGAGACGTATGGCACTCTAGAGGGGAACACTGATGTATCATGAAATAAATACGTCGTGTTATGACGTGAATGCTGCATCAACAATTCCTTCCATAGATGTTATGTCTGACGAAGAACACACTATTGTATGTGTCATGTCATAAACCATAAATACGTCTGGTCTAAAAATGTAGCCAAACATGTAAAACATAATCGGTTATAGAATTTACTGACTTTTGTGACTGCTGTTCAGTATCCTTTGAATTTCTTGCCGTCGACACCCGCAGCCGTTAATAATATAAACAAAAGCAATAAATTGATTACAATATAGTTGTTATATCACGTCTTAAAAATACGATGAAATAGAAATTACCCCCTGAAGATAAATATAGAATATTTTTTCTTTCTTTCATCTATAAAAATTAACTGATAGATACACAGCTTCAAAAAAAAAAAAAACATATCGGATGTCTCTACACCTTTAACTACAAAACTTTTCTTAAAGACAATGGGATAGCGGGTTAGCCTACGATGCAGCCAACCTCTATTGTATTATGAAACTCGACATTAAAACGGCTATATTTGAACAATTAATTAAATCAGCAGATTCGGCCACGATCTCGTTCGCATGTATCTTGAAAAAAAAATCGGAATCATTTATCATCGGAAGTAAAATTATATGTTGCCAATTTTAAGTTTTTAGACAGTGTGAATACACGGTCTGTTAAATATGTGACTCAGTCAGTCTGTCACTTATCTTTTTATTACATACAGAAATGCTACAGTGAATAATTTAGTATTAAATTCCGTAATGGTTTTTATTTGACATTCTACTAATGACGCGTGCAAGTATAAAGTCTATCTTGTGTTAACCGGCTACCATAGCTCCGTTTTACTCGTACATACAATTCTGACACCAATAAAATTCATAAAAATATGTCATTTAAACTCTCAAGGTCCTATTTTAAATTAAACATAATCTATATAGCCAGCGAGAACGCAGTCGTAAGAATTCAATACGTACACTTTTTATTTAACCTCCCTGAAATCAAAAACACGATATTAATTTATAAATGTAACTAAATTTTAATGTATGGCCGAAGTACTACAGTTCATACCGCGGTACTGCGTCGTATATATTTTATAGTGTACTGACCCCAGGAATGATCGTAAGGCTGGTGAGGTTGCGGATAGTAGTGTTCGCCGGGTGCGCCGAAGTACTCGGGCGGGGGCATATCTCGCGTGCCAGCGCGCCCGTACTCACGGCGCTCCGCCGTCATCACCTGCACAATGGACAACCCACACATTTATAGATGGTTAAAACGGCTGGATGCATGTGCCTAGGGATCGGGGCGAGTGGATCTCAAGAGAGGATGCCTATATGGACAGCACTGGAGAGCTCGATAGCGTTGTTGCGCGTGTCATTCGCCCAAACACGCAGGTTAAGCAACGCCGACCGCAGCCTGTCTATGGATGGATTTTTCTACCTCGAGATTCTCCGTACTTCGGATGGCACGTTAAGCCGTCGGTCCCTGTTGTCGATAGATGACAGTCGTTAAGCTAAGTCAGTGGTACTCTGGCGACTTGAAAGCACTGCCTGCTCCACCTGCACCACCACGCTGCTCAAATGCGGATTGCCTCCTTCTCATAAAACATGACACATTAAACATGCGTCCATAATAGTCCGCGAGCCAGCAACAGATTTTCATGATCAAGTTCCTCTCGGCAGAAAACTCGTGAATTGTTTCAGCGAGTCGTATCATGAAGCCTGGTGAACGTCTGCTGCGGTTCTGTGGGTGGCTCGAGCTCCCACGCACGTAGAAAAAAAAAACAGGTTACACCCCGGGAGTGCCGGCAGAAGTGAAAACTTGAACATTAACGTTGTGCATTTTTGAATAATTTGGAATGGTTAGGAAATAATTTCGCACGAATTGCTTTATTTATCAGTATAAAAGTAATATCATGTATGTGGTAAAATACAATATTCATTTATTTCGCTATCGTACACAAATATGACAATTTATATTACATTAAAAATTTTACACTTCAGAACTATTACAATTATTTTACATTAAAAAGTTTATCTCTCAGAAAAATCAACTTTCATCCATAATTTCAACGACTCTTTCACCAGCATCATCATCGCCTATCTCTAAAACTCAAACACACACGCACACTCGCGCAAGCACCCGGCGCCCTGCGCCGCTTAAACCAAACAGCGATGTTGATAAACTACGTTGAACGATACGCGTAAGCGCCAAGTATTTCATGGCGCTTACAACGTTTTGGTCGCGAGAAAATAATGCCCTATGAACGATCTAGAGGCTAGCGCTTCATGTTTTAATTATTTAATTAGAGGCAACTAATGTTTTAGCGCTGCAGCGAACTTAAGTTCTAATTCTCACCAAATTCTTACGGTCAGGGTCAAGTGTCCTGATGCGAGTTTAACATTTTTTACTCATCCCAAAAAGTGCACAACGCCGCTAAAGAAGTTTTCACTTCAAAAATTTTAATCACTTTCTCCCGGTTGAAAATTTATCAACTTGTTAACTTAAGGAAAAAAAAAGTCAGCTCACTATAAAGTTGTGGATTATACCTCAGCTGATCGCAAGAAAATTAAAAAATATATATATGTTCAGTGATTTGATGAATCAATTGAAAATTTATCAGATGATAGTTTATATGCTATTACTACTTTTCGAAAATACACTGTGCCTATTAATTATTTTCCTTCGTCAATTATAATTAAAAGACTAGTACAGTTGACAATGAACAAAAAGTACGCTTCTGGCACATGGCTTGTTTATGTGAATTTATATAAGCCGGTTTGCTGGCCTTTCCAAGAAGAAGACGTATCCCATTCAGAGATCGTGAATGGATAAAGAGCGAAAACTTGCAACATAGTGTAAAGAGCATGTATACTCTAGTCAGTGTGATAGTGAGTGACTGCTGGCACGTATTGAAAGAAAGTATGTTGAATAACGTAAAACAAGCCAGTTGATGCGCAATAGTTCATGGGGCATCACACGTTGAACGAGTGGTAGGACGTGGAGGTCGAATACTCCGTAGGAAGAAAGAGTAAAGCGTGGCTGGATTATATATCTTCTTTGCACCTGAGTGAGAGAATGAAACCAAAGCTTTAGTTAATGAAACAGAAACGTGAAAAACTTTGAATAAAGAAGAGAAGCTGACTGATAACTTATCTAACAAGTAAAGCTTTAAGGCGAATACCAAACTCTTCTGGAGAAAAGTAAATAAATCTCGAGGTGGTTCGTTAGCGTCCAGAATGGATAAAACTAATACCTCTTCTTGTCGTTCTTGTTAACTAGGTGTTAGCGTGTTGTACCGAGATGATCAAACTACGTCCGTGTCGCCTTACATATGCATTCTATAAGCAAGGGATCGCGCATGGGCTGCGCCGCCTATAGGGCCATTAGTTTGATCAGCTTAGCAGCAAAAGTATATGGAAAGATAGCTGAGAGAAGGGTGAAGGTGATATCCGATGGAATGCCGTGAAATTCCAAAACGAAAGGAGTGTTTTATAACCGTTCGATAATCTGAACATCGGTTTCTTTTACAGTAGGTAAATTTCATTTCCGAAATTCAAATACCCGCATTATTATTATTTATCATTAAAATACAAGAACTTCCATGTCTTTTAATTCTGTCAAATGATTTAGTCTTTTTAATAACATTGTTTATTATAAACACATACACAATATGTACATCAAGTAACATACCATTGGTGCTAAGTTCATCCAATGAAACCGCTATTATGTCATATTAGATTAAAAAGTTTTTTGATATTTTATATTTAGTATATTTTCTTATGATAAACAAATACCGAACATACTAAATTAATAAAATTACCTGTATTGTGTTCTCTCGAGCCTGGTAATTATTATTCATCAGTTGAGGCATCCCTTCATCATTTCTCATAGGACCTGCAAAATTGGAATTATTTTTTTTACATTTATTGCAAAACATTCACTGACAATATGGCCTATTGAGAGGAATCCCTAATACCTAAGCCTTTTTTAAGTGACCCTATAACCGATACTGCTATCATTATGTAGGCCTCAATCAGTACATGATATTATTATGATTAGTAATTATTAAAAAAACATTGAGATTGCTGTCATCATGACAAACATATGTGAATTTAATCAAGGTGCTAAGCAGTATGAGATAGTGCAGACAGAGAATATTAACAGGCATAAAGCTTTCCTACATCATAAAATTTAAAAGGCTGTTGTTAAAAAATATTATCAGGCTGCAGTTGAGTTGTTCTAAAGTTTCTTCTATGTGATCACTGATAGAAATGCTTGTTTGCTTTCATGAAAACCTTCTCGTCATCTTCCTAGCCTTCCTAATTGATTAGGATTGGTGGAGTGCGCTACCTAATCCTATGGATATGGATAGATGGACGACAGCCGTCAGACTTTCACAACCTAAAAAGTAACCAGACCTTTCCGAGGTCAGGTAACACATCTATCGCAATATAATTGTCAGGGTTTCATCACGATGTTTGCCATTATCGGCGTCGCAAGGAATTTATGTGCATAACATAATATGTACATAAATCCGAAAACAGTAATTTAGCAGCGACTTAAGACGACTAGACTTAAGACGATCCTAATGAAATTAACTTGGTACCTATATTTATAAATATTAAAATTGCGTTAACTGATTACGAGCTAGGAAAACACAAACAGTAAAAACATTCAAAAACATAAGGATTTGGTGAAGCTACTGCTTTTTACATGGAGCGACTACCGTCAGACCTCCGCAACCCAAAGGGTAAACCAGACCTTCCTTAGGTTAGGTCACACAACTTATGAGATATAATTTCTTGGACGTGTGGGTTTCCACACGATGTTTTTCCTTCACCGCCGAGCAAATGATAATTACAAATATGATATGTACATAAATCATACTCGTACATGCCAGGATTTGCACTGGGCACCAGTCGGCCACTAGGCCGGTTCTTTATTCACCAGGCTCTCAGTGCTCAATATAACAACATTCCTTTATTTTGACCGTTTTATGAATGATACTCACCAGGTGGTCTTCGCATGTCGGGCAGCATGGGGCGAGGGCCCGGCGGGCCCACATGCATGCCGATGCCCGTCTCGTTGACGCGCATGCGCCGCTGACGCTCACAATACGCGCTCCATGTTACTTCATTAAATCCATAGTTGAAATAATCTGCACAAATAATATCAGTCATGTCTTAGTACTCTGACGTATATCCATAAGTATAAGCGCAATACCAGACCACTATTCATTACATTTGTAAACAATAAAACGAAAATAAAAAATAGATTTTACTGAAACCATTTTTTTTATTCATTTGTAAAAGTTTGCGATTGTTAAAAATTATTTAATGTGCATTTTACTGTATTTGGGGTTAAAAAATTGAAAGAACAGTAAAAACTGAATTCCATTTAGCCACTCTATGAGGTGGATATGTCGCACGGAAATGACATACTAGGGATTTCACAAAATCCCTAATCATGGTAGATGATGAATACTATTTTCTTTTATGTGTTGTTACTAAAATTATCCAGTGTTATGAGCAGTGATCGGATAATCGGGCGCTTATATACCTAAACTTCTTTCCTTCAAAGAATAATATGGATATTCCTTCCTGAATTAATAAGTAATCCGGGATTAATAAGTAATCATATTTTTTGTGAAAGATTTTATAATTATAATTTGCTTTTTGTACGAAAATAAATGGTGCTACACATAAAATTATAATTATTTCAATTCCATAAGTAGTTTAGGTTGCTGGCCTGTTACGAAACCAGTTTTAATAAAAACTTTTATTGTAAATTAAAAGTTTCATTAGAATCAGCTTTTTAAATATGAAAAAAAAAAATACAATAAGAGTTTAACAAGGAACAGCCGTCTTGAAAGTATGAGAGGGTATGTAAGCATTATTCAATGTAAATATATCATTTTAACAACAAGTTCTAACTATATTTTGTATGCAGGTAACATTTTTAGCAATCTCAGGAATTTCAAACGACTCCGGGATCCGGGGTTCTGAAAGGCATGTCCGTATTATTCTTTTGTGGGAATAAAAATGAAGTTTAGGTATATTAGCGCCCGATTATCCGATCACTGGTTATGAGTTATGACAAAATACTAACATACTTTCAGTGATATATTTTTTCACTAAACAGAATAAAATGAAGTGTAAAATGTTAAAATCAGACTCAATTGTTGTAATTATTTCAATGGAAGATCACCAACCATGATCTTCTCGCAGAGTGCCATGAATTAAATGGATATGGCGAAATAAAATAATATTATCTTTAAATTTTTCTCTCTGAATAAGGAGGAATCATCTTCTCAATTTTGTTTTATTTTATATTAGTCAATACTTTTCTCATTTTACTAGATTCTGTTTAATGAAACCACATATCACTGAGAGTATGTCAGTAATTTGTCACATCACTAGATATTTTCAGAAAGAAGAAAGAATAGAAATTCGACACCTGCCATGATATCTCTAGGAATTTTGTGATATCCCTAAAATCCTTATAACAAAAACTTTATAACGAATTCAAATGAATTCGAAGTTCTCTCTTGATTGGGGCTATACAGCTTTATATACTTTTCCAACACAATAAAAATTATGACCCACTAAAACATTAGAACACATTGAAAAATTTACTTCAACAAGGAAAATTCTATATGTAAAAACCATGTTTTTAACAAAATAAAAAATATTACTACAGTGATATAGGGTGTAAATAAATATAACTCACCAGATATATCAGCTCCAGGCTTATTCCATGGTTTATCTTCAATAGTGTCAATATTGAACTCTAAGGCTGGTACTCCATTGATGCTACCTGGCCCGTCAAGATCCTCAAGTGTCACTTTGCCACCAGTTGTGGGAACAGGCCGAGGCTTCTCAGCTGTGCCTGTTGCTACAAGTCCTACACCACGCTGCAATAATATATGCCTTAGACAGGTACAGTGACTTTAATATGTGGCTACTTATAAACCCAAAAGGTACATATTAACTAGTAATAGGGCACATCAAACATCCCGACTGAAGAAGAACCTCCACCTCACAGAAAACTGCAGCCAAACAGCAACTCAATGAAGAGGTACTGTGTTGCTGCAAGAGGTATTAGACATAAATTGCTGTGTCAGTGTCAAGGTTGGCAATATGTGAAGGGTGGCCTGTGTAACAAGTATGCATATGCTACAGCAGCCACTTTAGATCAGGTGAGCCGTATGGTTCTTCCAAATATTTTATAATTATATAAATCAATCTGTAATAAACTTTAGTAGTAGATTTGATCTCTGGGAATGAAAAGTAGAATGTATAAATTTAATTACAGTAGAAACTCGATTAACCGGACTAATTGTTTTCAATAGGCATACAGATAATCGAAAATCTGGATAATCAAATATATAAAGAATTCCATGACGTGATTTAAATCTGTACAACCATACATTACTTGCCACAAACTATTCATCGCCTATATTTATCAGCTAACTTACGACTGGTTTCGCCTTTTTTTAATGAATCAATAATATTTATTTTGTCTTTAAGCGATAACACCACTCTCTTACACTTTGGCATTTTTACATATGTAGACGTGACACGCACGTCAGAGCGGAGTCACGATTGCAAACTAACTAAAACAGAAACGAAACGCATGAGGCAGTGATCCCACCGGGCGCGGGCGGGATATGCCAGTTCGACACATTCATGCTTGCATAAATTCGACTTGTAATGTACATATAAATTGGTCGCGGTTGGTAGTCCGGATAATCACGAATCCATATACCCGAGGGCCGGATAATCGAGTTTCTACTGTATTAGTTATTAAATAGCATAAAGATCAATCCAACTAATTGTGACATTTTATAAGGCGCCAAGTTTACTTAAATGTGTTTTTATAAGTCAAAAATATCTGAAATATTTACCTTATATCTATATTATATCTGAAATAGGTACCTTTATGTTCAAACTGCCATATGATTGTGATCCTGATTTTAGATCTCCAATTGTAACTTTAACATCATCACTGTCATCCGAGTCTGAATCCCCGTTTTCCTGGCTATCAGCATCTCCGTTTTGATCGTCACGTCCAACATCCGCGAAGTGTTCATCATTAAATTGAGAATCATCATTATTGCCTTCGTTGTCCTCTTGATCCTTTTCTTCTACATCCTAGAACATTCTCCTCACAATTAAGACAATAGCAAATCCTAACATCCAAATGAATAGTTATTATAAAAGCATAAAGATGAATGAAGAAGAATGTGGTAAGTTCATCATCAATTTATTTTAGTGAAGTGGGTTTTGTGACGTGAGCTCTCCAATCTGATTGGAGTTAAAATCCATCCAGATTTGTTCACGCAGCAGAAGGGGCAAAGAAAAGTATGATAAAGATTGAAAAATGTTATTTAATCTTTATTATAGTATATACAACTGAACAAGCTCTCAATCCTCAACTCATCAGTATTGAAGAATTTCATTATATAATATTGCCAATATGAAACTATTTTAGAGTTAATAAAGTTTAGTGTGAGAGAATTACTAAAAGAGTAACTGAATTGACAAGTAGGTATTAAAAATTCAAATTTATATACTACTAGCTGACCCTGAGCTTCGTACCGCCTCAGGATCAATAAATGGTGTGTTAACTATTAGATGGTATAAATTCTTTTAATACTTATTATCCTATTCCAGACGAAGATAAATCCAAAAACACAAAAATCATAAAAATCGGACCAGACGTTCTTGAGTTACAAATGGTGTAACTAACACGACTTTGTTTTATATATATAGATAGAAAGAAGATTATAATATTACACAATACTCATAAAATATAATTATTTAACTATGATAATGTATACCAACAAGGAGAATAAACATAATGAAAAGAAGAGCATGAATGTAAGACATTTCAGGAATATTTTCTTTTTCAAAATGTTAATGTTATGAAAAAGAAAATATTCCTTTTAGAAGATGCTAAAAAAAAGTTATTAATTAGAGTAACATTAAATAATAAAAAGCATTACAAAAACTATATACTTTTTTAATCAATATTTTTTTTTTTGTTTAATGACAATCTTCACATTATCTCATATTATAAAATAATTATTGCTATTCAAATAAAGACTCAAAGCCTACTATATTTCACTTGCGTATGTATTCGCTTGAGCACAGCATTGCTGAATTATTAAATTTACCCAAAAATGCAAAAACTTAAAATGTGAGTAATTATAATAATATTAATTTGACAGTCTTATGAAAAGATAATTAAATGAATTTTAATATATAAATTCCGTTAAATGTAATTAAGGTTAAGTTCCATAACAATGTTTGAATACTTACTTCTGCTTGCTGTGCCGACTCATTACTATCCGCTGGTTTGTCCCCTTCGGTTTGTTCAGCTGTTGAATCACCATATAACCAACTATCATCATTTTCATCGCCTGGCACGGATTCTACAGCAGTATCTGCCATTTTCGCAAAATTTCTAATAAAATGCCATGTAAATTGCAAACGAGCGGAATACGAAGCACAAAATTATTGAGGTGACAAATGTGACAATTACAAGACAACTATTGCAGAAGGCGCTGAGACCGCCTCTCTTCTTCTTAGTTACGTTTATTGACGCTAGGTTTTCACTTCGCAGTTAAAAACAATTTTGATATCTATCTATCTATCTATAACTTTACGCTAAATCCCTTGCGGTGTAGGCAGAGAGACCATAACTATTTTCATGTACGCCCGCCGGTTTCTAGGACTCTTGACATCACCTTCTGATAAAACACGATCAATTTGGCCATGGTAGTCAGTCAGTAGCAGGTTAGGCTTAGTCTTTCTCGGCTCCTACGTCCTTCCACTTTCGCATTGTATATCTGTTTCGTCATTCTTTCATCCTGCATTCTTTCTACATGTCTGAACCAACGGAGTATGCCTTTTTATCTTAACACCGACACTCTTTCTTACGTCATTATTACGATCGGGGTCAGCAAGCGTTACGCCAAAAATTTTGCGCAATGCTCTCATCTGGAGCGCATTTATTCTACTTTCATGCTTTCTACCATACCCAGCTTTCACTTTCATAAATTAGCATCGGGATTAACACCGCGTTGTGTACAGCGAGCTGTGACTTCTGGCTTAGATTTCGGCTGCCTAGAAGTTTACCCAACGCACCATTCACGCTGTTCCCTGCGCTCACTGGCCTCTCCACATCAGTAGTGTATCTTCCATCGCTGCTAAAAGCGCTACCAAGATATATAATCTCATCCACTTGCTCCAACACTACATCATCAACCGTAATCCTAGTGTTTGTTCTGGTTCTCTCTCTCTTTCAAATGCCATTATCTTGGTTTTCTTCGTACTACTAGTATTTGCAGTTCGGATGAGATATTATTGGTAAACCTGTATAACTTATAAGGTATAGGGCCTCAAGCTTTTAAAATTCATATACATTGCACATTTTCAAAAGATTTATATATTTATATATGGTGTTCAAATTTATATAATATATCTTCGTACGCCTACATTATGATGACGAATTACCAAGAGAGAGGTGATTATGAACGTAGAATTTACCCATGCTATATGTATGACAAATGTCACTTAAATCTTTTAGGTTATTTTTTTTTAATAAAAGTTTGCTTGCGGGTTTATTACGAGTATTACCTAGCCTTGCCTTGGGCTATAAAGATTACGTTTTGAAAATTTAGTATTTCGCCTGAGTCTTGTTTGTTAATAAGCAGGATGCACGGGCGAGTAGGGATTGACTTGACTCCTAAAACATGATGTTTCAGAACCCTTACATCACATTGCAAACCAAGTTATATAAAGGTCAAGCTCTCTGCACAGCAGCTTCTAATGATCTAACAGATCTCTAACACTGTTGAAAAGTTCCCTCCCGCGGACGATTCCGGCTTCAGTATCACGTTATAATGAAAATGTAACGTATTAAAGTTTAACGTAATAAATATTTTATAGTTTTCGTTAGTATTCGGTAGAATGCATAGAATCTTTCATATTTTTATTGTATAATCTTTAACTAAATACCTAGTAAAATATTATTTTTTGGAAAATCTGTTAGGTACTGAAATAATCATAGCTATACACTGTCCATCGTATAATTAAACTTTTGACAGGTAAGCATTTTAATGCGTCAGAAAGAGACAGGTTACTGTTAAGTGTTGCGTAGTTCTATCTCTCAAATCCGAAAGAGATAGAATGATCTGTCAAAAGTTATGATTTCTCTTTTTTAATCTACCAGCATTTAAAAAATGACCATTGGCATACAAAAAATGCTCGTTAGGTACAAGACCCGAATTTAATTTCTGAATAAGTTGGACTGATGAATTAACATTTATTAAGAGTGGCATGTGGAACTAGATTCTCACTTGTGGACACAAATTGAAAAATCCATGAGACCGAACATGACACACGTTGTTTTGTGAAAGTGTTGGCTGGCGTTTAACGTTCTGTGGCCAGTTTTTTCACTGAGATTTCCTGACCGCTGGATCGGTAAATTCGGCTCTTAACACTGATCAGCCCGCAGTCAAAGTGAGATGCGACTGAACTGAGGGATAACTCAGTACAAAGCATCATTTCACGCACGCAAACAATGACGTTACGCTTATAGGCAATCTCACGCAGTCTCATGCAGAACTCGGCCGATTGTCTCGATGGATAGCGAGATAAAATGAATAAATGGTTTTAATATGGATGCAGTTTATTTGCTTGGTAAAATACGACTAGAAACTGAGTATAGGTCTTAAAATCGTTTGGAAAGGTAAAGCTCTCCAAACGATATGCTGGCGTCCCACAGGGCTCTGTACTGTATTCGATGCTGTTTTTGCTGTATATTAATGATATGTTTTTAATTGATGGCGATAAACTTGTGCCTGATATTGAGGGTACTTTGACAAAAGTATCTGACTGGAATCCACTGAACTTGGTTCAATTCGACCTCATAAAGACACAAGTTTGTGCGTTCACCGCTAAGAAAACTCTATTTGCTGTGGTTCCTCAATTTCAAAACACACCACTCTTATCATCGGCAATTGGGATTCTTAGTGTCGAGATCTCCAGCGATGTGTAATATCGAAATCACTTGGACGAAAAGTTCAAACTAGCGCCCAAGAAACTTGGTGTGCTCAAGAGAACAAAGCAGTACTTCAGTGCGGAACAAAGACTTATATTATACAAATCTCAAGTCAGATGCCACATGGAGTACTGTAGTCACCTTTATGTGGGCTCACCTGGATACCAGCTAGGACCTTGTGATTCGGTTCAGACACGAGCTGTGAGAATTGTCGGCGATCCTGAGCTTACAGACGGTATTAAGTTTAAGGCAATCTTTTGCCTCTCTTTGTATGTTCTACCGATTGTACAACGAGTTGTATTGTGAAGAATTGTTCGATATGATGCCGACAGCTTCTTTCTGCAACCGCACCGCTCGCCGATGGCGGGGAGTTCACCCTGGAACCGCTATGGTTGCGCCGTGGTGCGGTTCCAGCGAAGTTTTCTTCCGAGAGCTCTCAAGTTGTGGAATGAACTCCCTACCGAGGTTTTCCCAAGGGACTACAGCATGAGGTTCTTGAAGAAACGCGTGAAGAGGTTTTTACATGGGCTATGGTAACTGATTACCATCAGGCAGACCGTACCTTTAACCTTAGTAGTATAAAAAAAATTAGAGATACCAGTCATTAAATCTCAACTACCATCTTACTTGCAGTCAAGTGTCTTTTCCTATGTATGCGTAAAGCAATGTGTTAGACCAGTTCGGGAATGAATAGAGGCACGATCATTATGTATTCTTATTTATTTGAACGTGTTATGGTAGAAGTGATGCTTTTAGTAAAAAACTTGTTATCTAGTTCTTTTAAAAATAATGTAATGTTTTCTTTTGAGACGAATCTTATGACCATTTGTTTTTTACAGCTCGAAAGAGTGTAAAAAAACAAATAGTCAACTGTCTCCTCCTAAGTTTGTGATGCACACTACTGTGAAATTAGGTCTTTAATAAAGATCGAACGTTCATGTATGTGTTAAGATGTAACTTGACATCAGGATGATTCGTTAGGTAGCTGCACGGTTTGGGTGGTGTTAGCAAAGCGGTCGACTTTGCACAATTCTCCAGTCGCCTTTTTTAAGACGTAGGGTGCATCCAAGCAGCTCGTCTGAGGAAGTACCTCCACCTCATAGAAAGCCTCAGCCAAATAACAACTCCCATGGCAGTGTCAACTGACAGGACACTGTAGTAATTTGTCAGTTGCCGCTGCGATTTGGGCTCCTATTTTCGCTTACCATCAGACGAAACGGAGCTGCTATGATGAACAAATGTAAAAAAAATCCCTGAGATATTGTTGTGTTCTTGCGAGCGAGTGACGCCCCTAATAAGCTCCTGAGGAGTGATACTTGTAAGCGTTCATAGGTTATGGTAACCGCTTTACACCTGGTGGGACGTATGCCTCCTGACGTTGAATAAAAAATAAAAAAGCTATGATATTTTGTCTTAATTTGCTTTATATTAGCATACAGTCTGTTAAGAAGATGATTTTTTACTAAAGAGTAAATTGAAGCGAATATAACTAGTTAGTCTGGCCATTAAATACTGTTACATAGAAACTTTTCTTTTTTCAAAATCCTTAATTATTTTGAATTTGGAACGCGTTTATTATGGTAAAAACTTCTTTCGATTTCCCACTGTTTTAGACATCTTTTTCATATTAAATAAAATAGGATTGCAGAGATTGCCTTGCATAAAGTGGGTATGGAGCCGTCGTCGGTCGTATTCAAGACAGTTCAAAAGCTTGATATCAGCCGCATGTTCGTATATGGTACCATCGACAGATTTACCAACCAGATATTTAAGATTTAACTAGATATATTTGTATGAATGAATGTATATATACATACACATATATCTTATATATCTGGTTTGTCTACTTATGGTCGACATACAGGACATGCCTTAAATCAATCCCTACAATCGATCAAAACACCTTGATCGATACATAGGTGAAACCAATTATCCTATTTACTGATGAATTAATTAACTTTGTTGTGTCAATGTCAAAAAAATTTAAGAGCTCTACTCTATTCACATCTCAGAGGAAGTATATACCTCTGAGATTCATATAGTAATCTGGCAACATAACACAACTTAAGGTATCCTTCCTCTGAGATTCACATAGTAATCTGGCAACATAACACAACTTAATACTTTTCACTTTTGACATTGACATACAGTAATTTTGTATTTAAAATAATTCTTATTTATCGACTTTCATTTCTTTTCTTGTCAATTGTTTATTTTGTTTTTTAAAATATTTAAACAGAGCTTGAAATACTACGTATTTTACATCTACAGCTTCTAAGCTTTTGAGAAATGGATCCGATTGCAGTTTTACAGAACAGGATAGAGCAATTGGAAGCTAAACTGGGATTGGCGAGTATGATACCTATGGACGGTCAGCAGGGTGATTCTGCCACCGCAAATTTGTTGAGTACAGCCCAGGCTATCAACAATGCCACGGCGGGTCATGAAAAGCTGACTGAATCTATGAATGTAGCTAATGAGTTGAATAACTACACTGATCCTAATTTAGTTGAAAAAGTGAGTAAGTCTTCGTTTTAGCCCAATTTTTAGAAGCCCGCCTCTAAGGCAGAGTCGCCTTAGAGGCGGGTTTCTAAAAATTGGGCTGACCGAAGTTTCATATTAAGCTTTATAATTACAAGAGTTCGTAGGCAGTGATAAGCTTGTGCCATCAGGCAGTCTATATGTGTGTTGTGTTTGCAAAATACATAATGGTAACATACATAGTGATTAGCCATGATTGGAATATATGAAGAGTATGTTCAGGTAGCCGAGATAAAGAATGACACATCCAGGGGTACACAACATTTTTATTGAGTATAATAGCCTCCTACCTCCTAGTGTTACCACCACTAGCCTATCACTACTGTTTTATATAATGCAACTTATGTATTTATTTTAGCAAAGTTAAAGTTAAGAATTAAAAGCTGATTAACACAATTACTGCCTATGTACTAAAAAGATATAGAAGTTGATAAGAAACAGAAAATATAACATTGTATTACTAATATGAGTAGATTGTAATTGAAGTTAAGGTCGGTTTTGTCCAGCCGTTGTAACACAATATTACTAAATTATGTAATAATGTCATGTACTTTATTTAACCCCTCACATCATCCCATATCCAGGTTCAGTCTACAGACTAGTTTGTTCATTTTCACATTTTTTCACAATCACACAGATTGGCTTGTTTGAATATGAGATAAGCACCAACCAGAACTGCCCTTTGGTCGAATTTAATTTTTGTACTAATGAGAAAGCATTATTTATAGTAATAAACAAAAAAGGGCTACTATTTTTATCTTGTCTCATTGAACACCGTTTAGATTTATTGTTTTATTGTTTCGGTAGCAAACCCTGCCAATCCTAATGGATTAGGAAACAGGATAATGTTAAGAAGAAAGGTGAAGTAGGCTTTATAGGGATAATTTATAAAAAACTGTCAGCCCATGTAAAAATTATATGATTTTCCAATTCTGAATATGGTATGATTTGATATTGCTGTCACTTTTTATCAAAAAACTTACTTAATTTTTATTTAAAATAAAAAAGGAATTTTGTGTATCTCACCCTAAATAATTTCATACTCTTACAACTAGAATAAAATTAACGTCTTAATAATTTCGAATTTCTGAATCCAGGAGATATGTCCATATTAACATCAACATTTGAGATCATTGACCCTAAATTAATCTACCAACTCGATCACTGGTGATTATTGACAATATTTGTACTTAATGAATATGTGACCAAAGACTTCAATCATCCAATACTTTCAGATCCAGCAGAATAACATCCACATGCAAGAAGTAGCTGCAGCAGAGCCTATTCTCAGACACCATTGCCATTGCATGCACCGTTGTAAACAGGCAAGTCTTGCTGCAGTATTCTTAAATGAAAGAGAGACCCATTTTTTTTATATATATTAACTAAATGTTAATGCAATTGTTCTAAGTCTAACTAAATCTTGATTATTAGTAGCAAATTATTTGCATAACTGAGGACTTATAGTGTATAAAGAACTGGCCTAGCCACCAGTCCTGTGTTCAAATTATTTTGTGGGCATTTACAACAAAATTTGTGTTTTTGGACTTTGCTTGCGATAATGAGAACATTGGGAGCAAACTCGAAAATCTAAGGATTTGTTTTAAAAGACTTGTGACCTAACCTAAGAAGGGTTATATTTTTCCTTCTGGGTTATGTTATGAATGTCTACTTCTACTTCAGTTCTCTACCAAAACATTACATTTAGGTAGGAGACCCTACCAATTATAACAAATCGGGTAACAGGATAATGGTTGGAAAAACATATTCACACATTTGAATAGCTAATTAAAGTCTGCACATCAATAATATTACCAATTATTTTGAAGCAATTATAGGAATTGAAGCATTGCTGTAAGAGAATCTTCATTTAATGTCTGTAACATATTTTTTAGGCTGCATCGGTGTTGGACTCAGATGCCATACAGCAAGTGCCTCAGATGCAGCAGGCGGTGGATAACATGCAAGCTGCTGCAACAGCCGTCAAGACAGAGGCAGATGCAGTGTGTATTTAAATCTAGACATATTTTTTTAATATTACTATAGCAGGAAACACGCTTACGGCTCGTTTGATGGTGAAGTAGTTTACAAATTATTGACTCTTGCAATTCATAACATATTCATTATGCAATGCTATTTCTGGTACTGCACTTAACCCTTGAGGAAATTATTTGACTAGAGCTGTATAACTTTTTTTTTGTGTCGAGGGAAAATATGCGTTACGCACACCACCGGTGCCTGGGTGGCCTCCGGTGGTAGTGTGGGACTCCCCGTTGGCTGCCCAATGGTATACCCATTAAACAACCCAGCGAATTGCCATCGGCCGCTTTGATGAGGTGCCCCGTATCTGTCAGCCAGCCCCTCGGGAGGGGCCGGACTTCTATAATCTAGGGGCCATCCCGGCAAATTGGGACAGCCCCTCCGGCGGCGGGACCACTATGGGGCCAGGTTCCCATCCTGACCCCTGGTCCCACACATTAGGGAGGCGGCAAAAGGCGCGCGTACCGCCTACGCCGCACTCCCGTCCGCCGTCTCCGGAGCTGGACAGCTTCGGGATCATCTTCCCTGTCCCGCTCCGAAGAGTTGTATACCTAAGGTAAAGTTACTTTCATCCATCTGGGTACCTATAACTATATATACTAACCGTTTTTACTCATTCGGGCCTAAGTACTTGATACACTTACCTGAATAGACAACATGGTAAGAAATTTTTTCCTTAAAATTTTGTAAACCTAATATAAAAAAATTTAACAAACTATATAGTGTTCTTGTACACATTTCCTTTTTAAATTTATAAGCACGGAACGCTAAAAAGATGACGACTTTGCAATAAGAAAACACAACTTTTCGTAACATTTCATTTATTTGACTAATTTACAAATCTGTTAATCCTACTAACTACTATTATAAATGTCCGTTTGTTTGTTACGCTTTCACGCGAAAATTACTGAACCAATCATCATGAAACTTTGTACACATATTGTTGGAGGTATCAGAAGTAAAATAGGATACTTTCCATTAAACATATATATATATATATATTTTATCAATGCGAGCGAAGCCGCGGGTAAAAGCTAGTCAGTCATAAATTAACTTCATTGATAAACTGCTACTCACATATTTCCAAATTATCTAAAATTAATCATAATATATATTCATGCCAAGTCCCTTGCTGTATAGGCAGACAACTGAGTGCCATCTGTTGTGATCCTTACACACATCATTCTCTTCTTTATCGTTCATAACTCTTTTCATGCACACTTACCTAAATCCGGCTAATCTAGTAGGCAGAGATAACCAGGTGCCACATCACTCGGCCCTTATACACCTTCCTCACTTCTTTCATTTTCAAAATACAAGGCTATATTCATACACACATGCCAGTTCCCATGGCTCCTGACACCACCTGATAACACTCGACCAATTTCCTCGTGCCAGGTGGCTGAGTCTTGGCCTTCCTCGACTTCTACATCCTTCTATTTTTGCGTTGTATATTTGTTTCGTCATTCTTTCCTCGGGCATTGTTTCTATATGTCCGAACCAGCGGAGCATGCCTTAACACCCATCTTTCCTCTGTTTCAGACTAACTCTTTTTTACATTTTCATTGCGAACTCTATCTACAAGCGTTACGCAGATTTTGGGCAACATTCTCATGTCTATGGCGTTTATTATACTTTCATGCTCTCTCTGCCAAACCCAGCGCTCACTTCCGTATATTCGTTGCAAACAACATCGCGTTGTGTAAAGGTGTACCTTCTGGCTTTAAATTTGCTGCAAAGAAGTTTTCCCATCCCTCAATTTACACTATTCCTTGCACTCACTCGCCTGTCATCCCTTCTAAAAGTGGAATACATGCAAATTCATTCACTTGTTCCAACACTATATCATCAACCATACATAATTCTTACAATTAATCTGGTATCTTCTTCAAATACCATTATCTGTGTTTTATTTGCATTCAGTTGTAAGCCTAACTCCCCACAGTCTTCTTTCATCATTGTGACTAGTGTTTGCAGTCCAGATGGTGTGTCAGTTACTAACACTAGCTTAGCATCGTCTGCATAAAACAGATAATTCACAACTATTCACCAGGGCTCTATGATCTCTATCTATGAATGCAATTATCAAAATACAGAATAAATGGACGAAACGAGAGCACGTAATCCGGCTTGTTACCAATGTTGACGTTAAATAAGGGGCACAAGCTTGTACGGCAGCCGTAGTATGGCACCATTAATTCCATATCCTGATTCACTTAACTCTGTCAATGCTTTCTCGAAATCCACAAACCGCAATAAAACTTCTAGCCTAGCGCCAGATGCTTCAATTAGCAATTCTATTTTACAAATAATTGTTACTGTTTGTATTTAGTTTACCTATTTAGTTTTAATACAAGACTTTCATTACGGTGCGATTTGTTGCCATAAAAAGCTTAGGTTTCAGAATGTTTCGTATCCCACATTCCTCAAATTCATTATTTATGTCTACTAAAATTACATTCAGATATATTATTTATGATTGAGGCTATATGCATCATATCGAATCGACTCCACTGAACACAACCCATTGTGGAACCTGTAGAACACACTAAGGGAGATAGTCTTTGCAGAGCCAAAAACAAAGAAAGGATCAATACAGTAAGTACGCTGGAGTTAGTTGCCAATTTTGCCAGCTTGTCTAGGCGGCGATAAATTAGATTTACAGTAGCCTAGAATATTTTTATTATTTTATTTTTATAGTATATTGTACTGCAGCGATCGACCACTGGATAAAGAACCATCCTATTAACAGACAGTTCCTGGTTCGAATCCTGGCTGGTGCATGTATCATTATATTTGTAATTATCAATAGTTCGGCCGTGAAGTAAAACCATCGTGAAGAAACCCCCGTGTCCAAGATATTTCAAAAAGACGTATGATCTAACTTAAGAAAAGCCCGGTTTCCCTCCTGGGATACGGAGATGCCACGAAAGTCTCTTCATGGCAAAATTTACATCTTAGTCAAATGTTTAGGCTTAGGTAGCATGTCGGCGATTAGTTCCTAATTCTTAATTTTCTACGTGTGAATTTTTGAAAATTATTATCGGGATGAGATACGGGATAGTGCTAAGAAGACGAGTATCTGTGTACTCCGATAGGTAGGTAGGTAAATATTACATTTATAAACTAAAGAATTCACTGGAAGAGTAAAATATCGCGACGTACTCGTAACGTCTAATATATCCATCATGGCAATTCAGATATTATTGCTTGTCGGTGCGCATTCATCGCCCTCAACACACCGCCTCTTTCACTTGTGTAATATTGTCCCTTGGATTGGTTATGCCGGTTGTGGACGGATATTTCAAATACTTTAGCCCAACCCAGCCCGATCCTTCTATCGATCTCTACATTGAAGTTAATCCGGCTAAACTGTATCGTTTAGGTAGCCGTTTATTTTCGTAATTATTATTTATTGTTATAGTGACTATAACAAAGTAAATCAAAGTATATTTGTTTTTTTTATGTTCAGGTTTCATTAGGCGTACAGCAGTTGGCGGAGACTTGTGGAACAGCTGCTTCTGACGCCTCTGAACAACTCGCCAGTGTTGCTCAAAAGGTAGAGCAATTTGAAGAAAAAATGTTCCCAAAAAGGAGAAATGGCCTAGATTGAACAGCCTTCGGTGTCGTTTTAATCTGTCGAATATATTTCATAATTTTGTGTTAATACGCTTCACTAAATTATTTAAAGTTATTTTACACTATGAAAATTTTATAATATATTTTACGACCAATCATTTTTCGCTTCTCATTTGTCTTTTTATTTATTTATTTAATGTTTGTATGTATATCTTCACACCAAGTCCCTTGCGGGGTAGGCAGAGTGAACCGAGCGCCATAAGACGCGGTCCTTCCATACTTCACTCGCTTCTGTGATATTCATAGCTCTTTTCATGCACGCTCGCCGGTTCCTGAGGCTCCTGACATCACTTTCTGATAAAACACTTATTAATTATTTAATAGGTGCATATAACAGAGTGTTAACAATATTAATTTTACAAATATATATGTGATAATGTATCGTGCAAGCTAACCCTCCAAAAACACATGCACACATGATCGATTCACATTGTAGTAAGTACAGTTGTTATTACCAATGTTTATAACCTACAAAAAATTGTGAACTGTCAATTTAAGTAATAATATAAAAAATGTACACAAGGTACATTTTTTATATTATTACTTAAATTGACCTAGTAATTAAATAGTCTATTTGTGTAAATATTATGTAGTCTAATAATCATGTCACTTATACTCTAGATTGGAAAATATTTTCTATTATATCATAATTATTAAATAATTCGACAAAGTTATCCCATCACTATTATTATCATCAATTAATTACAAACAATGTATGCTGACATAAGTGTATATATTTACGGAAGAGCGTGAACCTGTGATCGAATACGTCAATACCATCAGAGCAATCCAGATGAGCACCACCACGACAAACATCATTATAAGAGCGACACATTCGTAGAATGTTTGACCCAATAATCTCTATTCTACTTTATATTTTGTTAGACAAGACAACGTCAGGGGAGAAGCAAACGGACAATACGGACCACCGTATGTTAAAGTCCTATGAAAGCAAAAACAACAATTCCTTAGGAACTTACTAGTAAACTCGCAGGTTGTGTTCCTCCCTCCAGAGAATTTCAAACTTACACGGAGGGTTATGTCACTACTGTAGGTACGTACGGTACTACTTATCTCGATATTTCGGCGGCGTTGCAGATGCCATGGTCACGGCATGAAAAAAACCTTTAACGTAAAACCCTCTATTACTAACAGTCCTCCCGAACCATCCACCTGTGTTTGGTTAGGTATTTCGTTCTTAACCGACCACTAGCCATTTACCTCTGTGGTCGGTTTGGAATTTTGTTCTTAACCAACCATCGGTCATCTAAAGTCGAATACTTTTTTAAAACGAAAAAGGGTTGAATAGAAAAAAATGAGATTTTTTAGGGTAATGTTTGGAGCAACTTCAGTAAATTTTTGAATTTTTAAAAGAGCAACAATTTTCCTTTAGTTAGGTATCACTCGGCAACTTTGAAAGACGTCCGTTAAATCTACTACTAAAGTGGCAATCAATCGTACGGTTTGCTTGATGGTAAGTAAGACCGTAGCCTATGGACATTTGTAACACCAGTGATGTTACTCATGCTATCCCAACCCTAAACTAAATTACTGCTGAATTCCGCCATGCGCGTTACGTCGGCGCCAAGTATATTCAATAAAGGCGTCAATTTATAAAAATAAATAATCACAAGATCTAGTTTAAAAGCTGAAGTTAAAAATTGTTGCTATTCATTCCGTTTTACGATACCTACCTACAATACTGGAACCTTTCACAGAGTTATTTGACTGCGGTTCTATGAGATGGAGGTACTTCCCAAGTTGGCTGCTTTGATGCTCCTCTCTTAAATATATATTCACACACAGTCCCTTACGTCCCTCCTTACACACTTCACTCTCTTCTTTTACATCCATGGCTACTACTATTCAATTGGAAATCGTGCCGTAACGAGTGGTAGAGCAAGTTAGTAAGGATGATGTAAGAATGAGAATTTGTCGGTAACCTTTCAGACCATTATCATCAAGTTGGTCATGTTCTATCAGGAGACCAATTACCCATATCTGACATAGGTATATGTGCAACCAAGAATTCTTCCAGGCTCGGGGCGGGCTGCCCTGCGTTAAGTGTTTTCTCCGTTCTTTCCAGCCTTTGACAATAGCACAGAACTCCAACCGCGTGGGAAGGTACGGAGCCATGTACAACGGACGGGCTTAATCCCACCTAATTGTTAATAGCCACAATGGAGGGCGCTTACGCTACATGAACGAGCCCCTCCCCACCCTGGACGACCCCTTTAGTCGCTAAGGAGGATATAAAGTGTCGCATTCCTCTGGGTGGTTAACAAGACCTTCAGAGAAAATTAATTATTATCATGGCCTTACTCCACCCTAACTTCTGCCAAAGCTCTCTATACTCAAGGGAAAAGGCAAATATTTTTAAGCCACTTTGAAGAAAATACGGGTGCCAATAACCTCGTTCAAGAGAATAAGGGCAATAGGTTGAATCTGGTGTTAACTGGCAAATATATTCTACAGTGTTACTTTCCTCTTTGATCGAAACTACTTTGTGTACTTCCGCTACCGACTTCATGGGAATTAGCGCTGGCCGTCACCCACACTCCGTTAGTAGTCCGGTTGTCTATGCTCTATGACTCGACTGTTTACCTCTATCTATCTATAACTTCACGCCAAATCCCTTGCGGGGTAGGCAGAGAGAACCGAGCGCCACGTGACTCGATCCTTACATATCTCACTCGCTTCTTTAACATTCATTGCTCTTCTCATGCACGCTCGCCGGTTTCTAGGGCTCCTGACATCACCTTCTGATAGAACACGACCAATTTGGTCATGGTAGGTAAGTCTTGGCCTTCCCCGGCTCCTACATCCTTCCACTTTTGCATTGTATATCTGCTTCGTCATTCTTTCATCTTGCATTCTTTCTACATGTCCGAACCATCGGAGCATGCCTCTTCTTATTTTAACACCGACGCTCTCTTTCTGACCAACTCTGTTTCTAACATCATCATTGCGAATACGGTCTACAAGCCTTACGCCACAAATTTTGCGCAGCGCTCGCATTTCGACCGCGTTTATTCTACTTTCATGCTCTTTCTGCCATACCCAGCTCTCGCTTCCATACATTAGCGTTGGGACCAACACTGCATTGTATATAGCGAGTTGTGCCTTCTGGCTCAGGATTTTACTGCCAAGAAGTTTTCCCAACGCTCCATTCACACTATTCCCAGCACTCACTCGTCTTTCCACATCTGCGGTGCACCTTCCATTCCTGCTGAAAGCGCATCCAAGATATACAAACTCATCCACTTGTTCCAACACTTCATCATCAATCGTAATCCTTACATTAGTTCTGGATTCTTCTCTTTCAAATAGTACCATTGACACCAATTTTGACATCAAACCAGGGTGACATGCCACCATCTACCCGCATACATGCTGAGCAATCCTTGTAAGTGGACTGCACAGTACGGAGTAGTGAACCGTCAATCTCATATCTCGGCAATATGTCCCACAGTTCCTTTCGCACAACCCTATCAAAGGCTTTCTCAAGATCCACAAAACCGCAGAAAACCTTCTGGTCTATGGCCAGATGCTTCTCTACGGTATTGCGGAGCGAGAAAACTTGATCCGTACATCCCCTTCCATTTCGGAAACCTCCTTGTGCGTCCCACAGCATTTCACCCTCATTGTCCTTTCAACCACCTTTCCATATACTTTTGCTCCTAAGCTGATCAAACTGATGGCTGATGGATAGCTGGCGCAGTCCATGCGTGACCCTTTGCCTTTATACAAGGGCACGATGACTGCGCGTCTCCAGTCGCGTTGGGACACTTCCAGTTCTCCAGCATAGGTTGCATAAGTACCAGAAGGCGTCCCGGATGTAAGTGCCACCTAATTTGATCATCTCAGCTGTGATCAGATCAATTCTCGCTGATTTTCCATTTTTCAAGCTTCGTATCGACCATTCGATCTCATCCATAGTTATGCCTTCGTCGGACGCCGTCAACGTGGAGTAAGCATCCGACTCACTCTCATTGTCAGCGTCCGAGGCATACTCATACATTTCTTCAAATATTCACTCCACCGTTCTAACACTTCCTGAGTGTTCGCAAGAATGATACCAGCTTTAGACTTTATCTTATCCATTCTGGATGCCGACGAACCACTCCGAGACTTCTTTACCTCTCTCCAAAAGAGTTTGGTATTTGCCTCGAAGTTTTTCGAGCTTTCGGCCATATACGAGTATGCGAAAGCCCGCCATCTGAAACACATGCATCTGCCACCGGTGTTGCCATTACTGCTCCAATCGTTTCTGCGACACGCGTCTTATCTCTCCAAGAGACATCCTCAGGTCATGTAGATGATAGTAGTTTAATGGGATTTCGGATCTCTAAATACAATGATAACTGATAAGTTCTGAGAAAAATACGAAATCAACCAATCGAATAAGTAGGTACTTACCCAGTTAAAATTGTAACTAAAGTAAAATATGGGCTATATACCGTCGGAAGACATTTAAATGTCTTCCGACGTTGAATAAAAAAAAAATAATCCTGCCGCGCTTATATCGCCGCCACGCCATCGCATATCGCCCCACTTTCCGCGAAAAGCGGTCTTACATACACAGAAATGTAGCTTTTAGTGATAGTTTTCACTATCTACACATATAATATCCAATAAGAAACGTTTCTTCAAGTTACAACGTTAAACATGTAATTGAAACGGCGTTATTAGAGAAAAAAAACACAAGTAGCTTTCAGTCGTGTTTTGGGCCGCTCTAGTGGTGATGGTTTTATGGGATCCTTGACTGACCGCCTGAGTAAATTGGTATGGGTGGCTTTGTTTGCCTATGAAGTTGAGCCCTGTGTTGAGTCTTGAGTACAGAGTGATCAATTCCGACTATAATGAATAAAATAAATAAATACCTAGATCAAATTGCTAATTGATTGGTGGGAAGATTTTAAAGCATAAACACAAGATAGCGTGAGTGAGTGACATTGTGCATGACGTCATACGGATATCGCTAATGCCTAATTGTTTTTCTTTTAATCAATATTGTGTCTCCGAACGCACTTCCAGTGTTCCAAGTTTTCTAGCTTGCGAGATTCGCCACCGATTGGTCTATTTTTTGCTTATTTCAATTGGCGTTTATTTTAGTCATTTGAGCGGTTTCAATCTTTCGGTCATACATGTGTAAGAATTCTATAAAATTCCGATTTAGCGCCATTCGTCTGTGATCATCTGGCAACCTTGCAGCTTTGCTGTCAAAGTAAGACCTTTGACAAAAGATAAAATTTATATACTAGTAAGAAGAAGAACCAGATGTTCTACCGGTTCGTCTATACATTTCTTATGGATTTTTTATTATAATTTTTACAATCACTTCTTAGTTCTTACCTGATTCAATGAAGTCTCTTTTAGGAAAATCAATCAAGCTCTCGTTTTTAAATAAGTGAAAATGGACGAGGAATTTGGTGGATTAACAGAAGAAGATTATATGTTACCGCCTATCAAATACGAGTGTAAGAGAAACCATACATGTAAAATAATTATAACCGACAAGTATTTATTTATAATTGCGCCTGTAATGTATTTTTTTTTTTCAGACCTGGATCACACTGCTGATGTTCAGTAAGTGTATTACTATAGGTCCTATTTTATTTTGTGCCCTTCATAATTCATAATATGTAATCAGTGTTTCACATTCCTCCCGCAATTGCCTGATAAATAATTGAAAATTGATAAGATAGTAAGCCATAGGGAACAAATACCTAAAGTTGCAAGGCCCGCTATGAAATAAAAAAAGAAAACTTGGGGATTGATTTTGACATGACATCATAAGTACATTGATGATGTGGTCTAGTCTCTGCAACAGCTGTACATGGCTATTTTGTTTATATTTTCCCAAGAAATCTGCCAAAAGCGAAGATATGTACAGAGCTGAAATTCAGCCGAACTTAAAACTAAATTTAGAGATGAAATAACACTTTTAACTTTTTTTAACTAAATAAATAAATACATTTTGAAAATGTTAAAAACTATTTTTTATTATTACCAATGCAAAGCATAGAGCATGATATTATTATTAAATTGTTAAGACTATTTTTCCAGTTCTAAAATTCATTTCGTGCATTGGCTCTAATAACTTGAGAACATATTTTATTTCTTTAGATGTTTTCTGAATACTGGAGTGAATTTTTGTAAAAAATGTAATTTTGGTAATACTGAATTGAAACAAATTTTGCTCCATCTCTAATTTATAATAAATTTGATTTACAATTATGAGAAATAATATATCTGATGTCATATACAGGATCAGGATAAGTAGTAATTTGTTACATTTATCTGACAAGCATTAGAATAGCAGGCTATAATAGACCCTATTATTCTAAAATGTGCAGCTGATAATAAATCTGGGGGTAGTAAAGGACTTTCTTGATTAACTTGCATGCCATTTTATATTTTATTGGGTCGCCTGTTGAAGTTGCTTTAGGCACATGGGGCAATATGCAAGATAATACAACGAGACTGATGTCATTCACTTCTTGTACCTGTCTTATTAGGGAAGTAGTAGCAAGTACCACATATATTGCTCATTCCCATTTAGAGTTTAGTCAAATTCATAGCCACTCATTATAGACCTGAAATATTTTATATTGATTAGCACACAATTGTATATTGTCATGTAACCTGCCATGTCTTCACATTAGGTAAACAGCAGCTATTTGATATTTTTTAGCTTTTGTCAGTTGTCAAATAAACACATTGCTTATCTTATTGAAAGTTCTATTTTCAGGAACACCGTTCCTATATGAAATCTATATGTGTTTGTCTGTCGCTTTTTTCGAATATTCGAATTTTGACTTCAGATTAGGATTCAGCATAAAAAAGTAGAATGGGAATGTTTAGGAACACCGTTCCTATCTCTTAAGGAACATGGTCAAAATGGCCGACAAATTAAAAAAAAAATTGGAACTGTTATTTAATTGACGAACCAGGTGTTCCTCTGGCAATGCAAGCTTGCGCATTCTCAACTGATTTTTTATTCATTTTGGAAGAAAGAAATTCAATTGTATATTAGTATTTGTCCAATATATAAGAATGTTGTCGACATGTCAGTAGTAACAGAATATATGTGTGGTTTATCAATTATATTTTCACTTTTTAATACAGGGTTACTGGTAATTCGATACATTCCTTTAAGGGCGTGATAGTACTAACCATAAGCTATGAATTAAATCCTATATTGCCTTATACAAATGTTGACCGTTACTGAGGAATTTTGAAATTTCGATATTTTCAAAAAAATCCAGAATTTCGACTTTAAAGTCAATTTTATAAATAGTGCGTTACATTTTTTCTTTTTTTTTTTTTTTTGTTTTTGGTACTTAGGCCACATGCCAATACATTTTTAAAACTAATAAAACAACGACATTGTGCAATGGTTTTGCCACAATATTTTAAAAATAGCATCACTTAGAATTATTCCTGTATTTTCTTATTATTTAAAAAGCCAATTTAAAAAAAAGTAATTAAGGACGAAGTGTACAAAATCTAACAAAAATTCCTCACCTATCTAGTTATCTAATGAGGTAAGAATGTCCAAAATGACCACAACACATGTAGAGAATAACTCTTAGAAATGGAACAGGTCGCAATTTGTTAAAACTAACGTGTAAGGAGTAATTTTTTGCACAAACATATAATCATAGAAATAAAAATTGGAATTAGTTTTAAAAAATAATATTTTTTTTACAAATCTTGCTCAAATTGTGCCCCCCTATTTCTTATGCATTTTCTACATCTACGCCGGATTTCAGTTTTAGTGACACTTGATGTAAGGTTTAACCTCATAATGGTTGCTGTATCGATTATTCGCTGCCTTAAAACTTTTTGCGACCATATGCTTGTCAGATTATCGTATACCAAGGCCTTCATGTGCCCCCAGACGTAAAAGTCCACGGGTGTAAGATCTTGATCGGTAGTGAAAGTACAAAAGTGACTGCTTGCCATCAGACAGGGCGTTGCACCGGGTTTGATGCAGACTGCCCTATTCGCAAATGGTCACATAAACGCAAGCGGTCACATTCACAACTGGTCCTATTCACAACTTATTCTATTTGCATCTTGTCCTATTCACAACTTATTCTATTTGCATCTTGTCCTATTTGGTCATCATCTTGGCGTTAAAGTCCCGGTTGTGCCACTAACTTCTTGTTTTTGGAATTATGTACATATTTGTAAAATAATTGAGGGCCCGGGGTCCATCTTGATCATGATTCAGGATTTGGCAGATCAGGTAATTACAGTGGAGCAACTCCCGCCTGACTTTCGTGACCCTGTTAACAGAGAGGGGATCGAACCCGGAATCTCCGCGCCACCGGCATGCACTTTACCAACTGCGTCTCGGAGGTCAGCAATCTTGTCCTATTGATGCCTAGCCTTTATATTATTATGTCGCCCTAGTCATAAGAAAAGTATTAATAAATAGGTGAAGGCAACTGATTATATTATTAATAAATTAAAAAACCACCACCACAATGCCACAGATAGACACACACACATAGCAGTCCAACTTATAACATCCCTCTTTTTTATGTTCGAGTCAAGTCAATAATATAGAAGATCAAGGTCAATTATTCATTAACGATAATTATTATTACAATATTTTATCGAATTGAATTTGAATTTTTGTCATAACGGTTGTAGACCGTATTTGCAATGATGATGTTAGAAACAGAGTTGGTCTGAAACAGAGCGTCGGTTTTAAAATAAGAATAGGCATGTTCCGTTGGTTCGGACATGTATATAGAAAGAATGCAGGATGAAAAAATGACAGAGCAGATATACAACGCAAAAGTGGAAGGATATAGGATCCGAGGAAGGCCAGGACTTACCTACCATGATCAAATTGGTTGTATTCTAACAGAAGGTGATGTCAGGAGCCTTAGAAACCGGCGAGCGTGCATGATACGAGCAATGAATGTTAAAGAAGCGAGTGAGGTGTGTAAGGATCGGTTGAACTATAAAAATATCTATGTTATGATAAATTAATTGTTTATTTGTTTAATCCTATTACTTATGACTAGGGCGACATAATATATATATTAGATAAAGACTAGGCATCAAATAGGACAAGATGCAAATAGGATAAGTTGCAATTGTGACAAGTAGCAAATAGGACCAGTTGTGAAAGTGACCACTCGCGTCTACGTGACATTTTGCGAATAGGACAGCCTGCGTCGAACACGTTGCACTTTAGTCGTATAAAATTTTTTTTTACGTAACTTTGACTTTGCAAAGTAATGCCTGAATCGAAATTTAAATAACATGAAAATAATAACAATTGAGACTGTCTTTTTTTTAAAGGTTGGTCAATTTAAATTTAATCAACTATTACGTTATTTACTTCCAGGTTACATGCATGGGGTGACAGTTTGAAGGAGTCATTTGAACAATGTGGTATGGCAATGTTTGGTTACATGACTGAATTGGATTATGTGCAAATAAAAGAAATTCATACAATTGAAGCAAATGCCGATGACATGATGGGACTTCTATACCATTTTCTCGATGAATTACTTTATTTATTCTCAGTTGAACCCTTTTTAATATGTAAAAAGCTGGTAATTACAGAATTTAATACAGAGGAATTTAGAATTATTTGTAAGTGTTACGGTGAGGAGTTTGAAATTGGGAAACATCCACAAGGAACAGAAGTGAAAGCAATTACGTACTCGGCTATGCAAATAATTGATGAACCTAAGGATAACAAGTTTGAAGTTTTTGTTATTATAGATATATGAATTATATTATGTTTTTGTAAAATCTGTTTTATTTATAACTTTCCAGGTAAATCGTCAAATGTTATGTAAATACAGATTGTAGTAAAAGAAAAATCATTATTTGAATTACTTAATATTAATTTCTGTTGAAATGTACGGAATTAAAGGTAATTAAATATTTTTTTGAATTAATTATTTTAACATTCTTAGTAAAACTTAATTTATTATTAATTATAAGCTTACAAGGACACTGATAACAGTTTCTTTTACTCATAGATAAAAAAAAGCATTCAATAACTGTGTCAACCTGACACACTCAGCATAATTGTTTTTGAAAAGGTATTTAGAACTTTATGAATTTATTTTTGCCAACCAGCCAAATGAGAGAGAACTGAGCGCCACGTGACTCCATCCTTACATACTCGCATCTTGCTCTTCTCATGCGCGGTCGCCAGTTTCTAGGGCTCCTGACATCACCTTCTGACAGAACAGGACCAATTTGGTCATGGTAGGTTAGTCTCGGTCTTCCTCGGCTCCTACATCCTTCCACTTTTGCATTGTATATCTGCTTCGTCATTCTTTCATCCTATATTTTTTCTACATCTCCGAACCAACGGAGCATGCCCCTTCGTACTTTAACACCAGCACTTTCTTTCAAACAATTGAATTTACATAAGTAATAAATAACAATAATGTAATAAGTGATAAATATGAGCTGATAACCCAGTGGATAAAATTTATCTAATAATCACCTTATTAACCAATAGGTCCTTTGTCGAATTCTGGCAAGTACGACTAACTTCTTGTTTTTGTAATTATGTACATATTTGTAATTATCACTAGCTCGGCGGCGAAGGAAAACATCGTGAGGAAACCAGCACGTCCAAGAAATTATATTTTCAAAGACGTGTGGCATTACCTAAAATACTTCTGAGCTTTGGGGTCTGACGGCAGTCGCTCCATGTAAAAATCAGTATCATCGTTAAAGTCTTAGGGTTGTAGCGGACTCTGCCAATTCTAATGGATTAGGAAACGGGTTAACACAATGAATAAGAGTTAAGTAATAAATATAGTGATAAATGGCTAGTAAGCAGTACATACATTACTGTGTTCAAGGCATTCTGTGGTGTAATATGGTAGATATTTACATGGTATGTTACAAACCCGTACTATGTTTTAAGTACAGATTTAAAACATAGTCCTGGTTTGAATTTTGCACTGAAGCGCGCCTTGAACACATTAAAGTATTTATACTATTTATGGCATAACTTTTACTTTGTGACTGGTAAATATATCCTTCGATGCCATTTCATTTAATGTTTCCTTTTATGCTATGGCTTGCAAGTTTACGATCACGTGCAAGATTTTTATCACTAGAACTACCTAGCTTGGGTCTTGTAACTCGGTGCAGAGGTGAGTGTACTACATATGCCCTACACTGGTATTCTTTCTTTAAAGCGATATCTTTCACCAATTTCATGTTCTATTGGAAACAAAAATTAATAATAACATGCCTTTATTCTGGCAACGCGTGAGTAATTTGGCAAATGCTCATAGGCTACAGTAACTGGTAACCAGTCACCAGGAGTGAAAACATTGATCATCGGATAGTGATATTCGGATTCTCGCACCTTGGGTTCTGCACCACCGTAAGAATTTACATTTTAAACACGTTACTAAGGTACAACTACTTCAGGTAAATTTAGAAAAATATGATTTTCGCTCTGGTTTTTTTTAATTTGTTAATTTTTGACAAACCGACTGATATAATTACAAAATAGGTATTGTATAATACTTTCTTTATTCATAAGGATATTCACACGTATACATTGAGACGGAATGACCAGAAAAGTGTGATTGATTTGATTTTAAGGGGGACCCTTAAAATCAAATCAATGAATGTGCGCAGAATGTGCACTTCGCAAAATGAGCACTCACCTCAAAATACATTTTTCGCAGAATGCGCATTTCTCACAAGGGGCACTTCGCAAAACGAGCATTTCGCAAAATGAGCACTTCGCAAAATGTGCACTTCGCAAAATGTGCACTTTTCTAGGATATGACTAAAATGTGCTCTATGTAATAGTAAGGATTAGTCCTAAATTAAAAAAGATATGTACTGTATCATATGGGTACTGGGTATTGAAAATAAAATAAACACTTTTACAAAGTAATCATTTCTTTTTATAAGACAAGTATTAATTAAGTCCATTATTAGCGTAATATTATTATTATACGCATTGATTGATCTAAAATGTGATATTAATATTTGTAAACAAGTTTATAGTGTTATTTTTTAAATCCTTGTTTTTTTTTAAAAAACACGAGTAAAAAATATAATTAAGCAAATGTTTCTGATTTATAATAAGTAATTATTTTTTGTAAGGATAATGTATAGGTATAATTCAAATACGTTTAACGTATCTTTTATACAAATACTTACTTATACGTAAAAACTTTATTTAGGGTATTTAATTGACGATCGTAACCTAGTTTGGACTTAATTAATACTTGTCATTTAAAAAGAAATGATTACTTTGTAAAAGTGTTTATTTTATTTTCAATACCCAGTATCCATATGATACAGTACATATCTTTTTTAATTTAGGACTAATCCTTACTATTACATAGAGCACATTTAGTCATATCCTAGAAAAGTGCACATTTTGCGAAGTGCACATTTTGCGAAGTGTTCATTTTGCGAAATGCTCGTTTTGCGAAGTGCCCCTTGTGAGAAATGCACATTCTGCGAAAAGTGTATTTTGAGGTCAGTGCTCATTTTGCGAAGTGCACATTCTGCGCGGGACCCGATTTTAATAGATAGACGTCTCCGAAATACTACAATGGATGCAAGAGCCTTTAGTTAGAGTGTCCACTATTGAAACGTACCACTACCTGGTAGTAAGCCGCTTTGTGAGACTTTTCAAGAAGTGGATGCACTGGCGAGAGCGTGTCCCTTTCGGAGTACCTACATGACAGGTTAAGGAGCGAAAAATTGCAAGATGAAAGTGTAAGGAGAACGTATGTATATCTGGTAAGCAAAAGACCGGAAGAATGCAAGCCTTTCCGACTCAGATGTGGATGATTTCCGATTGAAAGTATGGTGGATAGTGCTAAAGAAGCATGTGGATGCGCAAAGAGGCATACAATTTGAAAGAAGATGCCTGGTGGGACGCGGAAGTTGAATCCTCCGTAGCAAAAAAGAGGAAAGTGTGGTTGGATTATGTATGATACATATTTACCTTTAAATGAAAATATAAGAGAGAAGAAGAAAGAAATGTACCGTCTATGCAAAACTGAAAGCTTTAGTGAAATAGAAGTGTGAAAGACAAATTATGAATGAGGAAGAGAGGCTGAAGAAAAACTTCCGGGCAAATACCAAACTCTTGTAGAGAGGTAAAGAAGTCTCGGGCTGGTTCGGCGGTATCTAGAATGGACAAGAAAAAGTCTAAAGCTGGTGTCAGTCTCCCTAACACTCGGGGAGTGTTAGAACGGTGGAGTGAATATTTTGAAGAAATGTATTACTATGCCTCGGACGCTGGCAATGAGAGTGAGTCTGACGCTCCACGTTGACGGCTCCGACGAAAGTATAACTATGGATGAGATCGAATCTGGGAAAATGGAATGTCAGCGTCGTCATTCATCTGGCACAAATTAGATAATCAAACCAGATGGCGCTTACATACGGGACGTCTTCTTGTACTTAAGCAATCTATACTGGAGAACTGGAAGTGTCCCAATGGCCTGGAGATGCGCAGTCATCGTGCCCTTGTATAAAATCAAGGGTCGTCAGTATCAGTTTGATCAGCTTAGTAACGAAAGTATATGGAAAGAAAATTGAAAGGAGAATGAGGGTGAAATCCGATGGTATGCTGTGGGACTCCGCAATATTGTGGCGAAGCATCTGGCCATAGACCAGAAGGTTTTCTGTGGATTTTGAGACAGCATTTGATAGGGTTCTACGAAAGGAACTGTGGAACATAATGCCGAGATATGGTATTGACGGTTCACTGCTCCGTGCTGTGCAGTCCACTTACAAGGATTGCTCAGCATGTGTGCGGATAGATGGTGGCATGTCACCCTGGATTGGTGTCAAACAGGGTGGCATGCTATCTGCTAAGCTGTTTATTTTGTAGCTCGATAGTTGTCTGCAGAGAATAATGTCAACGAATGTAGGATTATGCATGGGTGAATTAGTGGTGAACTGTCTGCTGTATGCAGACGATGCTGTTATATTAGCAGAAACACCATCTGAACTGCAATCACTGGTCACAATAATGAAATACGATTGTATGGAGAAAAGCTTATTATTGAATGCGAAGAATACAAAGATAATGGTGTTTGAAAGAGAAGAAACCAGAACCAATGTAAGGAATACGGTTGATGATGAAGTGTCGGAACAAGTAGATGAGATTGTATATCTTGGGTGCGCTTTCATCAGGGATGGAAGGCACACCGCGTATGAGTGCTGGGAATAGTGTGAATGGAGCGTTGGGAAAACTTGGCACCAAAAATTTGAGCCAGAAGGCACAGCTCGCTATAGACAATGCAGTGTGGGTCCCAACGATCACTTATGGAAGGGAGAGCTGGATATTTCAGAGAGAGCATGAAAGTAGGATAAATGCGGTCGAAATGCGAGCGTTGCGCAAAATTTTTGGCGTAACGATTGTAGACGGTATTCGCAATGATGATGTTAGAAACAGAGTTGGTCTGAAAGAGAGCGTCGGTGTTAAAATAAGAAGAGGCATGCTCCGTTGGTTCGGACATGTGGAAAGAGTGCAGCAAGAAAGTATTACGAAATATATATACAACGCAAAAGTGGAAGGATGGCAGCTAAATAACTTTCGCTGGAGGGTTGTAGCGTACCTGCAACTGAATTATGGTACCAGTGTATGTTCCTGGAAAGTTGCTGTGTAAAAGTTGCAGTAGCAAGGATGGAAACTCGGTGTTGTAAACGTTTATAGGCGTATGTCTTTCGACGTATAATACGGAAAAGTTAGACACAATATGGTATTAATTTTTCTTTGTTTCGGTAGTCAATTTAATGCTTCAACCTTCTTCTACAGTCGCACCATTTGACATCGACATATTATTCATCTTCACACGGAGGTAATTAAAGAGGTCACTTCCAAAGAAGCTTAATTTCCACGAACACTGTGTTTAAGGAAGTAACTGCCTGCCGAAGACTTTCCTTGATTACAATGTGGGGTCCTGCAAAAAGGCGTAAAGGTATTTTTTACAGCGTCGACAATGCAGTTGACGGTGATGATGTTGCAGGCTACGATGCGGTACTATAAGCTACGGTAAACGCTTATTATGACAGGTCATACGTCTATTTATCATTTTAGTTATTATAGGTAATTAGAACAAATAATTAAAAGACCTTTTTATGATCGGAACTCACGACGCATCAATCCCACCTGCACTTCACCAACTTTCTAATACATTTAATGTTTTTTTAAACTAAACGTTCGTATACGACGTAGTAATGCATAGACTATCATGTATCCTCTATTTCAGTGTTTCAAATAGTATGTACCTCGGCAGAGTGCTGTACCGTGGTACTCCGCGGGCCTTAGCCAAAAAAATAACAAACAACCATACTATCCACCTGCGTCTGACGCGCAGCTGTTTATTTTTGGCAGAGCTGCGATAGCCAGCGGAGCCACATTACCCTCAAAATTGTCGTTTGGGGTAGACTGATGTCCTCCAGCTAGCGTTTAGATGGTAATAGTGAGAAACTCCAAAATCGACACACTAATAGCTAACATATTGTAGTTTTGTATCCTTTAATTTGAAATTTAAATGTTCGTTGGTGAGGAAGAACGGTCCAAAATCGTTCCAATTAGAAAAAAAAACGTATGGCCGGCCACTCTGCAGTGCAGAGTCTGCACTGCACTCCCATCAACAGAAAAAGTAACAGCACTCGTCGCTAGATGTCGTACAGGGTCCCATATATTTTTAAAAATTAAAAAATTAAAAATAAAATATTTAAATATTTTTTAAATTTAAAAAATATCAGCTGTGCCTACACAGCTTGCTGTTATTTACTACAAAACCCCGGGACACAAGTACATGTTTAACCTGATGTAAGGTTCCCATAGCCTATTAGCGCTAGTAATACAAGCAGTATCGATCGCGCATTGGCATTCACGTTCTAACAGTATCTCCAAAGTACCTAGTTTACGGGTAATTTCACATACCGACAACCCTCCGGTACTTCCCCTTGTGGACTGCTATGATGCGCCATACCACTTTCGTCAAAGCCTCGTTAGTGAATAGGTAAGGGTGCACCACATGCAAGTGAGTTTGACTCTACAGATGATTATGAGTTACTTAAATCCCGAAAGTTTTGCTTAGCATACCTACCGTATATTCTTACTACGCCCTCTGTTAACGCAGTAGATGTTTATGGCGACTTCACGCTCGTTTATGAACACAACCTCTGCCCAATTAAATAAATAAATCTTTTCGGACAAATTATACAGCTAATTATTTGATCAAAAAGATGGTAGACCTTTTCCTATTTGTAATTTTGATGTGGAAAAAGCGCTATGCTTTTTGTATGATACAAGTTAGTATCAAGCCTACGTTACCGGTAAGATACATGTTCTACTCAACTGTTATTCAACACGAGGTGTCTATTAACTTCAGGATTGGCAAATTACAAATACTTTCAGTTACGTTCACAGCGTTACTACCTACACTGCTGACGGAGATGTGATTAATTTTAGATACAAATACCTACTTGAAATACTTTTTAAGTATTGCAAGCAATGATAGCCTAGTGGATAAAGAATTGCCTAGTGAGTGTTATTGTCTGCTGGATGTGCAAAGATCGGCTTACGTCCTTAAACTAATTCCTCCGGCATGGGGTAACCGGAAATTTGGTATTTTTATTTTTAAACTTTCTGACTTACATTGTTGTCCTTATTTCTATTACAGTTGTTTCTTACTCTACTTATTTAGCTTATGGTTTACAGTTCTGTTTATCTTATTTTACACTTCCTTGTATGTTGTTTACATTTTTTGTTTGGCAACTGGCTACATATGTACTCAGCATATTTGACAGTTCGTCCGTTTATCACTTATTTATATTTATTACCTTATTCGCTATACTAGTACAATATTTTAGGAAGCTTATTCTATTTTTTTTTGTCCGTTAATATTTTATTTATATTATCAATTGTTACCAATTCCTCCAGGTGCAGTTTCCCTCTGGGTTGCGGAGATTTGACGGCAGTCGCTCCATGTAAAAATTTGTATCTTCCATAAATCCTTAGCCTTAGTTAGTGGACCCCGCCAATCCTAATGGATTAGGAAACGGTAAGAAGAACGGTAACGTTAAGAAGATTTGATATAAAAATTGTACTTTTAAAATTTTCATATTATATTTTGTACCTATTTGTTATTTTGTACATACTAAATATGCTAAAATAACTATACATTTTTTTGCTTTACGGCATTACAAAGGCAAAATTGAACGAACTCTTAAAATTCCTATTAACTAGACTGTATGGTTTAGTTACTTTTGCCTGCATCCTTACTACATGCTACATGTCTATAGAGTAATGTTCCCAAACTTTATTTAATGTTTTGTTTATTAAAACCAATATAGGTAATATGAAAAGACGTTTACTGACCCTTTGAAACGGCTGACCGCTGTGTGTCCACAGGTCAATGAGGTGCCCCGACGCGGGGATCAGTTAATCTGCACTTCGGCATGGTCATCCACCAACCTGTGTAAAGAGTCATGCCGAAGGAGTAAACCGGAGTGGACCCGATTGCTGCAGGGGGGACTCAGGGCCTTTTGTCCTCTACTCTGCGACTTCTCTTTTTTAACCTCACCACTCGTAAATTTGGCAAAACGAAAAGGAAATTATTTCATTACAGCGATCACCTCTTCATAACAAATGTGGATTTTTTAACATCAAGAGATTAAATTGGAATATCATCTGAAGATCGCTTAGACAAACTGTTCTATTACTCACGGATACACAAATCCGTGCTCGGCGTTACGTCTTATCTGCATTAACTAGTATACAAATTTGAGCAGATATATGTGCGCCGTGCCGATCGAGGTTTGCATGTTTGTACGGGAGGATACGAGTAGTAATTGTTGTTGTTGACTTTATTCGGGGACTATATATAGGTATTGCGGGTGCGCGAGGATAATGGCGGCCACACCGGATTCCAAGTGGTGGGTGACTGACAAGGTTATGAAGCAGTATCAATCCACGGGATAGAGCTTTTGTGAGACATTAATGCCCACCATGCCGAGTGTCTTGGTGAACAGACTACGTGGGGAGATCTGCTCATGAATTTGATCTCGCGTGGGGTGTCTCACAACTGGATAATTCTCCAACGCGAATACTAAATATCGAGGATCATACATACTACACGTTGGTATGCTTGGTTCATAGTATTACGCATCAAATCTCAGTACTAAACTTGAACCATCTCCAACTGCCGAATGGCGTCGCGTATGGCCAGAAGATTGGGATGTAACGCATGAATTCTACGCATTGTACCCGTAGAGCCAGTTTTGCGTCAAACTTGATGACATAAAGGAGTAAGTAATATAGATGTAACTATGTCAACTGAAAATGTCAATGTTTTAGTAGGATGGAGAGTCGACCCTTAAGTGAGCAATTTCTATCACAGCTTGATCACTTTTACTGCAACAATGGACCCTTGCGTGGGCGTCTGAGCATATACTGTCATACGAGGAGCCACCGCGTTTCCGAGATCGTAGGCGACTGACCTAGCTTTGCAGCGCTACTCCGGGTAAGGAAGGATGGAAAGCCTGAATGTCAACCAACCGGCTGATGACTTGTGTAAGAATTTTCTGACAGTTATTGAGGAATGGCTTCTGAATACGTGGGTTGTAAAAGTCCTAAGTCGACAGTAAGCTATAGATGCTGGAATACGGAATAGCGTTTATGCGTCTTACCTCTCTTAAAAACACGGAGACCAAGACAAACAACCCACCACCACCATTTTTCCACCGACCTCGTAGTCATTTGAGCCGAAACGCAGGAGATGCATAATACTCTAAGGCTCTGTTCGTGCGGTGGGCAATTCTTCATACAAATTATTTAAATTCTTTCTCCCCGTTTTTGGGACAGCAACACGCACGCTTACACCTTCGTTATTTCGCCTTCGTGAAGTACCCCCACCTCACAGAAAGTCAAATAACTACTCCCTTGATGTTGTGTCTCTGCGTATGAATGAGGTCTTTAGTAAGCGCCTCAGCGGTTGCTGTATTAGCAGCAGATGTTTCTAACATCAGGCGACTCCATCATTAAGGCGGTCCACCGAAAATTCGAGACGATTAAGGTTATTTTTTGTTGCCGCCTTCATAGCTTTGACGACGAGGGACCTGTCGGCATTGCGTTTGAGGGCGTCATGTATAATGTCAGCCATAAGCCGTTCTATGTATAGCTTACTTATATGTAGAGATACAGACAGTGCTCGGTTATACGGATGACTGCAAGTGGCGGCCGACATCGTCATCGAACAGTCTCACAGCAGAGTTAATGATTTTTTAATGCCAATTACGAAGAGGAACTTGGCTCTCCGTCCATTGACTGACGGGGAGATTAGTTCATGAATTTACACTGGCCTATGATTTCTCTCAGTACGTCTACCGAGAATATCCAACATAGAGTCCATTCCATTCATGCTCTTTGCCGGATATACTGTTGACTACACGTTCGGCTGAATACAACACATAAGCGCATGAGCCGTATGGTTCATTGGACCATTATCTCATCCGGATTATTATACTTCTTTGTTATGATTTTTTTTATCCCCCAGGGTCAAGGCAAAGGGATCTAGCCCATACAGCCAAGTTTTCAGTTCAGAACCATTACAAAATCTTAATTCTAGATGTTCTAGCTTCAGGAACTGTGCTGAAAAATACTTACGAAGGGTACCCAGACCAAATCCTGCAGTTTAAACCCACCCGTAAAACAATAGTGAATTTTACAAGGTTGTCTTCACGGACTTAATCACGTCTTTCATAAAGAGCATATACTTACATATTATTATATTTGAGATTTTTCATTACTGTATAAGTTCACTAGCACTTATGTTCCAAAATACTGTCAAAATTGTCACATAAAACTAATTTTATTATGAATTGTAAAAATATCAAGTATAACAATAACGTCACTCGTCAAAAGCGCAGGAAGAAGACCTAGCCTCGTTCCTCGTATCATGACTGAGGCGTAGGACTGAGGCCACAAAACATGGGAAGGATTCCTCGTCCTTTTTTGGTTTTTGCAAACCGTCCTCTTTTAGGCATTATCATTCCCCAACAATACTTGTGCGTGTCTCCTGTGTACAAATTTGACTAAATATGATCACCAGTGAAAGTCACGACGACCGAAGAAAATCATAGTGTAAAATGTTAAAAAAACTTCGTAGTAAGTAAACGTTCGTAATGTCTCCGAAATCCGTTTGCTTTTCCTCTTTTTGTTTGTTCAAACTTTAGACCGTATGGCCACGTCCTTTCTAACATATTTAACTGTTTTTCTTTTTATTTATATTAGTTCAGCATAGTGGCCCCTCTTTGCCTGATGGTAAGTGAAAGAGGAGCCCAAATCGCAACTGCAACTGACAACATACTACATTCCGTATCCTGTCAGTTGACGCTGCCATGCTGACCCGCAAAATGCTTCTTCACGCTTCGTTTGAAGGATATTGTAGGAAGGAGGGAACACATGTGCAGGCAAGGCGTTCCACTTTTTAATGGTACGTAACTGAGCATTTTAACAAGTCGAGATCATTGGCCCATTCTACTAATAAACTGTAACTGCCCTGCTAAGCGGCGTGTGTCAAAATACATATATTTGCATAATGCATACATTTTGACGTTTCGTTATTCTGTTAAAAAACCTACACTGCACCTGTACGTTTCCTACAATATAATCGTATTCTGATAAATTGTTTTGACATTTGTATAGTAACAGAAGTTTTGAAGGAGTTTATATGCAGTTTTGCTAACGTTAGTGTCAAGCAATTTTAGCAATGTGAAATTAATATTCTGCGGTGATTTATATTATAAAATATTTGTTTTGTTTTGGAAGAAATTTGTGGGAATATATGATTAAGGAAGGCTTCTTTTCAGTTAGAAATACCTCCACGCTGACAATCAAGGACAATGGGGTTTGAACTATAGGAGTCAACATTAAGTAAAAATCCTATTTATTACATTGAAATATGGTAACCTGACAGGTGTTAAGTCGTTAATTTGCAGGATAAGCACAGTTGCAGCGTAGTTGCAGTGTCGTTGCAGTGCAGGAAATTTTAATAGAATACGCGTATTGGCACTGCACTATTCCTGCACGACTCAAATGACAAGCGTAAACCAGCTGCAGTTTTTAGTAGAATTGGCCTACAGGACAGCATTTAATCGGGCCTTTAGTCTCGCATATTATTACTTTTCTGAGTTTCGCATGCTCGCGAATCTAAAGATAAATTCTTTAAATCGTCTGTTATGATAACGTTCTGTTCAAAGTTTAAAGTTATGGAAATAAATTCTGTCATCTGAAATTAAAATATGAAAAATCGGAAAAGTCTATGGTCGATCATAGACTCATAAAAGTATTGTTTGTGATTGTGATATATATTATCTATAGTCATTTCCGTAATACCGTATCCGTTATTTTGTATGCTACACTTCCGTATCCTAAAGTAAATGTTTTGATTTACATAAATTCAAAAAAATCGATTTTATTTGTGTAGTTTAGCATTTGTACGAGCATACTTGTTACTTGTAAGTGACAAGTACGTTCAATGTTGTAATGTGCAAATGCTAAAGTAAAATAATAAGAAATTGAGAAACTATTCCTCTGAATTATGTCTAAAAACATGTCCTTTTAATTAAATTCATTTAAAGAAACTATGATTTGGGATTAATGGGGGGTTGACAAGCATCGCTGGTTTATTTAAATTTGTAAAAAACTCTGTAGTGCCGGTTAGTTAACAGATTCAGATGTAAAGCAGTTGCATATGAACGCTTGCAATATAAGAAGTATCGCTCGCGCGTTACCAGTGTTACCACCCCTGCTGCTAAAACAGCAATTTCTTAGGAGCTTGCTGCTAACCTCATTCATTTACAGGCACACAAGAAGCATCCAGAGAGTTGTTATTTGGTTGTGGTTTTCCGTAAGGTAAAGGTAAAGTTTGTCTAGAATGTTAATCAAAAATCATATACTTAACTAGATGCACTCTGCGACTTCGTTCTCGAATATCCCGGTATACCGTGGGAATTGCTTTTTCTTACTTTATATCTTTTATTTCGGCTTCTAAGGGTTGCATAGTGACGTTGAACAATTATATAACCTTACTCACGAATTGGGCTATTAAATGCAAAAATATTTTTTTCAAATCCGACTAGTAGCTATAGAGATTAAGTAGCACATTCCATTAAGAAGCATTGGTAGTGATTTTTAATTTTTTTTAACTAGTTCGGACTTATATTATTTGTTTAATCATTTATTCTTAGAGCTATGTAGATATTTTGGCATATGAAATTCCATTTATAACTAGTCGTAAATAATAATTTTAATTTCGTAATAATGTTACTTAATTCACGAAAAGTTGATTAAGCATTATTAATAGTAACGGGTGCTTAATCACCCTCAATCCTTGATCTCTTTTCTTCTTCTAGTTAGTTCTTCTTTCTTACAACATTTCTAATAACGATAACAATTATAATATTTTTTTTCTATACTAGTGTTCGCTCCAATGTTGCAATGGTTGGAATTCAACCATAATCATTATAATATTATCTATGAAAAGCTCGTCAATCATTACTAAAACTCTTAAAAAAGCAAATCCGTTGATAAATAGAGAAAAAGCTACTGATTTGTTTGGTATTTCTATATTCATAAACTAACAAATTAATGAAGGTGTTATTCTGTAACCTTTTGTTGATATAAGTATATAATCATATCGACCGTAAGATCCAATTGCTAGCGTTGCATGTCAGTATCGAAATCACAGGATTTTAAGAAAAAAAAGCTATTGCAGAACAGAATTCTGTGACAATTATATCCGGAAATATAATTTTCACAGAATTCTGTATATGTTAAAAAACTGAATATACGCTTGATGATTATAAATAGCCTCTAGAATTACATTACATTTTTGCTATTTCGTCCATACGCAATCCGGCATCCTGTAGCAGTTTTGCAAAATCCTTTGTTATCGAATCTATACGGTTTCTATGACATCTACTTGCGGTCTTTCAAGCTTCTAGATTATGTTAACTATATTAGGTCGAATTTCCATTCGACTCCTCCCCATTTCACTGTACCTTCGCATAGTGAAACTAAATAAGAACTGGTTCCAATTAGAAGGACTCTTAAATGACAAGTATTTATTATATCACGTATTTTACAACAAATTTGATATTATTTTAATAGCTTTATAGATTCAAAATTGTTGATAATGTATATGGAAATCCTTAGTGAGGGCATTGTGAAATATTTTCACACAGTAACCTTGTGTGGTACCTACTTCGAAAAGAACTGAAAGTAGAGGTAGGTTGTCGTGCGTTAGTGATGGGATTCGAGTTGCTTTTCACTCGAGTGACTCGAGTAGTTTTTATATTACTCGCACTCGAGTTAAATTTTTGACAACTCGAGTTTCGAGTGACTCGTACCACTCGAGTGGTTTATACCGAGCCGAGTGATAAATTCAAGTTGTGACAAGTTTACCCGCTGTAGGTTCTCTAATTACGTAGAAATCTGTTTGTGTGAGTTGTTACTGTTTAATGTTTTGGTTATTTATGACTGTGTGTTATTAGTAAGTGGTGAAAATGAGTAAACGTTTAAAAAAAGCAATTGCGTGGTCATTTTTTGACAAAAATTGAAATATTATAATTTAATAATGTTTGTATAATTTAATTTTGTTTAGAACAAAAAACCGTTATTAAATTATAATATTTCAATTTGACTGATAGTTGATATAAGAGATTTCTTGATTATATATGACAGGTTTAGTTTGAAGGAAAATTCTATTTATTTACTATGTAAAATTAAAAAACCGTTTTAAAATTTTGGTCACTCGAGTTTTATATTCCTAGTGACTCGAGTCAACAAAAATCACTCGAGTTTTATCTTCACTCGAGTGGCATTCGAGTGAGAAAGTTACCAGTACCGAGTGACTCGAGTGAAAAAAAATCACTCGAGGCCCATCACTATCGTGCGTCTCACAAATTTGCGAAAACGGTTATCTACCGTAAAAACGAATATTAATTCAAAGAACTTTAACAAGCTTTTACAGGCTTTCGAAAAAATATATTGGCGTTTTAAATCGTAGGCTATTTAATGGCGGGAAAATCACTTGTCTGGAATAACTTACTTCACGTAAGACTCACGACGACTGATGCGGCGAGGATGTAAAACATGGTGACTAGAATGGCAATGCCTTTGTAAGTGAGTGGTGGTACAGTGGTTAACAATGACTACGTTAACACCAAGGATCTCGGGTTCAATTCATGTGTATTGGTTTAAGACAGACATGGAATTAACAGAAAACTACAGCCAAATAACAACGTAAGTGAAGTTGTCAGTGAACTCCTAAAGAGTTGCTGTGTTACCAGCTAAGCGACTCGCGAATAATACTTTTTCTATTGCAAGGGTTCATAGGTTACTGTAACCACTTTCCGTCAGGTGGACTTGACGTCACTTGTATGCTTTCCGACGTCGTGAAAAATTTACTGATTGGTAAATATTTCACTTGCCGTCTCTAAAATAAGAGTATTTAGTACTATATATATATATATATAGAATAGAAAAATTAATACTACGAGTATATACTTTAATGTCTACAAAAGTTTGGTTTTTAACATTCGCGAATGTCTGCTTAGACACATCCAAATGTACCTTGTGACATTTACTTACACAAGTATTATAGTTTCTGCCGTTTCCTTCATAATGTTTTTTTATATACTACATCAGTTTGAAAACAAACATTTAGGCCACCTGACGGGAAGCAGTGATCGTAACGTATGGACGCTTGTAAACCAACTAGTATCGTTCGCGCTGTTTCCTGAAGCATCTAAAGGTACTTAACTATAATTTTCATCCAATTTATAACATTCATAATAATTTTAATTTGCCTAAAATATAAAATCCTAAAGAAATCTGTGCAAATTCGACTCGTGCTGAATTTTATTATAGGTCTTGAAAGCAGATATAAATGTAAAAGCTGTAAATACATTTTTATAGGAGTAATAAATAGAAAAAAGAAATCTATAATGCAAATTAATTTCTACGGCAGAAATTATAATTCTGTCCACCCTGATATAGGTAGATAGGTAGAAAAATAAAACAGCGAATTAATCATAATAAAGATAAAAAACGTAATATCCTACTAATATTACGAGTATAAATGCGAAAGTTTGTATGTATGGATGGACGTTTGTTGCTCTTTCACGCTTAAACGGCTGAACGGATTTGAATGAAATTTGGCACGTAGATAGATCATGATCTGGATTAACACACAGGCTACGTTATTCGACTCCACGCGGGCGGAGCGGCGGGCAGCAGCTAGTATATAAATAATCCCAATCCCAAATGCACTTAATGCATCCTGCACATTAACTAACGAGGTTCTGGCGAAAGTTAGGTAGGGCTCCCCAAAGCTGCCCTATTGGAAAGTACCTCCTCACTCACAGAAGACCGCAAAATAATAACATCTCCCTAGCCTAGGGAGTTGCTGTAAAGAATGAGGTTACCAGTAAGCTGCCGGTAATACTCCTTTCATTGCAAGCGTTCATAGACTACGGGAACCCCTTTATCAGGTAAGCCGTATACTTGTTTGCCCCTACATTGTATAAAAAATATGGTCGTAGATTTAGAGCTGTTTTTTGATTAAGCTATTATTATATTTGCCTCGCTATAGCTTGAAATCGGTCTTATATCAATCCTCTCTGGATTCATCTGCCTTTACTGAGAACGCTGAATAGCAACCATCTGGGGGTCGGTTAGTAAAAGATAAAGATAAAAATTCTTTATTTGCCATTGGGCCCTCGCGGGCACTTAGACACGTCTTACAGTTTTTGAAATAGAATCTTATTGTATCTTATTTAATTCTCTGTTTAGTAGTTTTAGTAGTTTTCTTCTTAGTAGATTCTTATAAATAAACCTAAATCTTTAGGAATCTCGTGAGAGAAGAGCTCCCATACATAGGCATAACAACCTTAATGTTGCGCTCATTATAAATTTTTGCCACAAAAGATATTCGATTTTATTTTAATGTTGGTGCATATCCTGAAATAGGGTTCTTGAATAGATCCTACAACTATCTTGAGAACCCAGTACCCTCACTACCCCTAGTGAAAGTAGTGGGGCGAGCAAACAAAACAAGAAAAAATCATAGAAAATCTTTATAAAATATAGCTCCCAATGTCCCAGAACACCCAACTATAACCCTCGATGTGTTTATATACATATAACAACTTTCAAATAATTGGTACAACTTCCGTTAAGACAGAGCAAGTTCGTCCTTTAATATAGGACGACCAATTCTGGAAACAAGATATATCTGTGATAAGGCACCTGCTTACTTTTTGGAATTAGATTGTTTTTAGGATTTGAAAGTTTGCTTGAAATTCTTCATCATTGCAACGCTACGTTAGCACCGGGTATGATAACACGCGAGCGATAGCTAAATGATAGGTTACCTACCAATCGTAGGTATTCATACTTGTGTTGCGAAAGTCCATAGACTACGGTAGACGTTGCAATTTTTCCATCAATGAATCCATTAACCAGCTATTCATATTCGACAATTTATGCTTGTCTGCTACCCGACGTAGTATTGAAAAGGATGCGATTTTTATTGTCAATAAGAAAAACTATTTCATTCCGTATATCGCGCGTCAAGTGTAACGTCTATAGTAATAAAACTTTGTAAATAAAAAAGTGAAACCGACTTTATATTCAACGCCAGCATATATATATCAACTATGTAAACAGGCGTCAACTTTAATGAACATGGTTCCAGTTCATTTTAAAAAAGTTTTATATCATTACTTTTTAGTTTATCATTAAATCTTTGTCGTATCTACATCAAATCTATCTCTGTATATATAAAACAAAGTCGTCTTAGTTACACCATTTATAACTCAAGAACGGCTGGACCGATTTTTATGATTTTTGTGTTTTTGGATTTGTCTTCGTCCGGAATAGGATAATAAGTATTAAAATAATTTATACCATCTAATAAGTTAACACATCATTTATTGATCCTGAGGCGGTACGAAGTTCGCCGGGTCAGCTAGTCTTCAATAAAGATACATGGGATGAACAAAAGCTCGTGTGACAAAAATCAATATAGCACTGTGAACAAATCGAAGACTCGAAGAAAGGCGCTTTTAAATTGCGTTATTCCATCATCCGCATCATCAGATAAAATGATGAATTTGACAGAAGAAACACGCATATAAGTACTTTCACACCTGTGAAATATAATGATTTGTCTCGGTTTCCATGGGTCTCCCTCATCAGATCCTGATTTGATGACAACGTAGCCACCTCAATGGGCATAGGTATCATTTCATGCAAAAATAGAATTAGTCGGCTTACAATTAACGTGAAACAAACTATCTCCTTGTTTTTGAAGTTCGTTAAAAAGATAATTAACCAAGTAGAACGTATCCCTCAAAAATTATTAAAGTAGATTTTAAATAAAACAAATCGCATTGAAATTGGTCTGTTTGGGGACTCCCATGCAAAGACTGGTAGACAAAGAATTCAAACTTAACACCCCTCATTTTTAGGTCGAGTTAATAATATAAAGGGAATATTTTGTTTGGCTATTTGTTGCTGTTGAGTGGAACTCTGTTAGAACTGTTGCTAAGTATATAGTTTTAACATTTGTGTAAAAATTTACAAACTAATATTTAAATAAAATAATTAATTAGCGCAACTACCAACTATTTATCTCGAATCATCATACATATTATGTACACAAAATGTAGGTTACATGTTCTTCTATAAAAATTTGTATGTAAATAAATATTCAATCAATGTGCCTATATATCTACGCGTCAACTTTTTCATTTATTTAACGACATTAGTTTAGTACCAGCAGCAAAACAAGCAAGCGACGAAGTCGAATATCTATCTTTCTCAAACCGGTCGCGCATGCACGTCCCAACTAAAATTCAAAAATTCGTTATATTTTTTATGGCTTCTACAACGAGGGGCGGATTTTTGGATAGCGGCGTCCGCTAGGGGTTGCTTGCTTGCGAGACCGCTTCGCGCTTGCGCACGTAGTTCGCGCCACTGCTACGTCGCTTGCAAGCCAGATGTTCTGAAAAGCTTCCTGTAGTCGTTTTAATGCTCTGCATTTTTATCAAATAATTTAATTTAAGATGTGCACTAGGACCTTTTTATTGTTTTTATTAAATAGTGAAATAATCAGTGGTTAAAATAAAATGTGTATATTATAGACTGAGTTACAACAGAAATTATCGAGCGTCTCGATGTCCACGAGTTCACTCGGGACCAACAAAGCGGCGGACATTTTATTTTGAGTACTCGATAATGTAGCGTTTGCGTTGAAAACATTAATGTCGTTTTATGGTTTTAAATTCGCATATTGTTCGCTTACACCTTTCGTAAGTATTGTGATATATTAATAAATATTTTATCCACAATTCTCCTCTAAAATGTTGTAGTTTGAGATGCGGTTATGACTCTATTACCGCTAGATTGTCGATATTTTTGGGTAAATGTCGTTGAAAAAATGACGTAAGCAGTATAGGGCAGCTGCAGAAATCATTATGGACCTCTTGAAATTATAAAGAACTCTATATATTTGTTATCGACCCGCTTCGCTTCGGAGGCTTCTCACCTGTGATTTCCGCGCGCGCGGCGCCCCTAACCTCTTCACTAATTAAATTGTGACGATTAGGATTCTTTTACTATGATTAAGACTGATATTCAGCTCATTTTTCTATCATTTGTATTATTAAAATAGCGATGCCGAGGGGGGTGAAGCGAGGGCCGGCGGAGGGCGAGGCCGAGGTGGTGGTACGTGCCGGGGCGTCTCCAGCGAAGACCACGCTACTGGATGACAGCCCCAGTCAGCCCATTAGCTATCACCTGCTTGACCACGGCTATGGTGCCACGCCGCAACACCAGATACGGCGCGAGGCGCTCTCGGCACCGCCTAAAACATCTGAAGTAAGTTGTTGTTTTTCTCTAAGTGTATGAGGTTTTGTATTGGTTGTAAATCTGTTGCATTTCATCGTTTTTCCATATTCAGGTACAACTGTAGCTACTAATATTGGCAAATCTGACCATTGGTTCATTCTTGTGTAATAAGTCCATTTAATAACATACATTGATTATGTCAATCCCGTGTTATTAATAATTTTAGGCTATGATCTAATTCTAATTAATATAATAAATAGACAAATTTGTTTTGAAGTTAGGGAATAATCTCATATCCAAAATGGTCTAGGGGCATAATATGTCTGTAAAGATATTGCATCTTTACAGACATTCCATTCCTGTAAGACTCGGCAGGTTATTGTCGCAGGGCCTTGTTTCTTTCTTTTACAACTACACCTCAATGTATAGACAATCTAATACTCATCATTAGTAAAACACAATATTTAATTCTTAAATAGGCCAGATAGAACAACATATATTCTAGTGTGCTTGCATCCTCTCCATAAATGTTTACGATAACATGATCTAAAATTGTTCTGTGGGTTAGATATGATGCTATGACATTATTTGACTTTATTCTTGATTTACTTAATGTTCTACTGACAGCAGTGCTATTTTATAGGCAATTAGTTCAATTTGCCTGTAATTTTAACTTCCGCGAAATAACAACTGAACCTGTAACTATATTCTAAAGTACCACATCTACTAGTTTACTTGTATTTATTTTAATACTATTCATCTTTTTGTAAATTTTTACAAAACATGTAAGGTTATGTAAGACATTGTTCAAATATTCTCTGTGAAATTACTTTTAATGTGAACTCTTTTGTCATCTTTGTGTGTAACACTTTATGGTTATTTTAGGAATTAGAAAGTGTATGCAACATATTTTATGAAATATCTGTTAGTTAATGATTATACCACACTCTCACTCCACATTCCTCCCGTGGTGTGGGATATGGGACCCTTATCAAAAGCGATTTCAGGTATTCTTTGCCTGCACTGCTTTAGTCAGATTTAGTGGTTACACAGAGGGCAGTGTTTTCAAGATACTTCATTAGAATTAATTTGTTGTTGATAACAGCTGGGATTGACCATACATCATACTTATTTTAATAATTAAACTAGTTTGCCTGCAAATACATCTGCATGTATCACAGTATCCTGTTGAACTTGGAAAATTCTTGCTTATGTCTTCAAAGAAACCTTCATGCAATATTTTACCCTGTTAGACCACATGGAATGAGTTGTGCGTTAAGTTTCATAGGTCAGCTGAGTATCTTTTTTTTTAATTAACATTGGTAGGCATTCAAGCATATGACCATCTTATATAAAGTGGTTATCATAGCATATGAACTATGGCAACACTTAAAGAGTCCCTCAAGTGTACCTCAGATATATAATAACAGCTACTTCTCAGGAACTTACTGGTACCCTCACTCGCTCGAACAAAACCATGGTCCAGCATTTTGTTATTAGATGTAGTTTTCTGTGAAGTCGAGTCGCCCCTACCTCACTTAAACATGTACAGGTACAGGCCTAGCAGATTGGAGATATTTGTTGATATTTCAATAGAGCGGTAGTTAATCAGTTTCCTTTTTATATACTTGTACTTGTTTTCAAAGATTTCATGTGTCTAAGTAATTGGGCTTTATGTTGATGTTTCAGTAGTGAGGTAGTCAGTTTTAAATATACAGGTAGGAATTTTTGCAGGTTTTGTGGACTTAATGGGCTGTGCGGATATTTTAGGATGTCCATCAGGTTCTTCTTTTACAGATGTGAGTGTTTTCAAAGTTTTCATAGATTCAGCAGATTGTACTCTTCGTTGATACTTCAATAGTCAGGTAGCCAGTCAGTTAGGTAGGTGTGTTTTTAAAAAAATCTTAGAACCAGCTGGTCTTAATAAACTTTTATGTTAGTAAGTTCATGATTTTTGAGGATTTTTTATACTTAGCACATTGAGGTGTACTTCTCAGTTAGCCAGTTGGTATCTTTTATATGTAGGAAGAAAATTCCTGAACCAGTATATCGGGCTGCATCGGTAGGTCAGTTAATTGTTCTTTGATTTTTACTAAAATTTCTAGACCCAGCCCAGCAGTTTGTATGGCGTTATATAGAAATATATTTAAAAGACTTCCTAGACCAGTGGATCAAGCTGTGCATGAATAGGTCAGTTTGTCTGTATCTTTTAAATAAATAGGTAGATGTTTACCAAAATTTCTTAGCAGCCATCCAGCAATTCTAGCTGTGTTTTGAGATGTTACTTAGACAGTGTACAGAAGGATGTCAAAGATTTATAGAACCAGTGGATCAGGTAATGCATTGATGGGTAAGTTAGTCTATTTCTGTCTTACATTCAGCAGTTTAAGTTGTTTTGAGATGGGAGTTATGCAATATATAGGAGTTCTCAAAAATTTCCAGAATTAGTGGATTGGCTTTGTATTGATAAATCAGTTATTTAGTTAGTTTGTTTCTTTTACACGAATAGGTAGATGCATTCAAAGAATTTCTTGACCCATCAAATTGATCTGCATATTCATATATTAGTTGGTCAGTCACTTTCTTTTAACATATACATGTACGTTTTTATAGATAATCGTATATCCAGTCGGTGAGGATGTGTATTGATCTGTCAGCTCATCAGTCAATTTCTTTTTAGGGTAGGGTAATGGAACCCTTATAAAATTACTTTCTTCTCTGTCTGTTTGTCCGTCCGTCCGTCCGTCCGTCAGTCATGGTCCTTTTTCTCAGAGACGTGTGGAGCTATCAAGCTGAAATTAATATCAAATGTTCAAGTCTTTAATCCCTTTAAGCAGTGAAAAAATCAAACTTCTAAGTCAACGCAATAAGAAGATACGGCTGTTTTTGCCTCGTTTATGTGAATATTTTGATACTGGCAAGGGAATCAAAACCTATAGGGTACTTCCCGTTGACCTAGAATCATGAAATTTGGTAAGAAGTAATGTCGTGTAGTAAAACCGTAAATTTTTACTTACGTCACAAAAAAAAAATGCGTAAATAATTAGAGAAAAAATATTTTTTCGGAACCCTCTGTCTCGCGCACGTGCACGTCGGACTCGTACTTGACGGCTTTTTTTTTCATATGCAGGTGTTATTTAAGGTTTCTAGATTATGAATTATTAAAAATGTTAGTTTCGCCCTTTAGCCAGTGAGTGAGATTTGAGTGTAACTAATTCACCATAGATCCAACCAAATTCAGCCTCATTTTCATATTTTGCACCCTGATGCAGCTTTTACTATGTAGGCATTGCATTGCATTACTGGGGAAGTGCACCTTGCAGAAAACTCCAGCCAACGAATCTTCGAAAATTTGTGGTATTACTGAGAGTAAGGTCGCCATGCAGCTTGTAAAGAGAGTAGTTTAGCCTTAGTTGGATTTGCGTTACAGCTTTCTTAAACGCCATTGTGTCCGCTTAACATTACAACAACGACACCTAAAATAATAAGTGAAGAGACTATACCAGTTGAACTGAAAATACCCACGTGGGTTTGCTTGTGTGACTATATTAGTACTTTGTAATGCTCGATATTTATCATGGATATTATCTCCGATACATGTGTCGTGAAATTTTGTTGTTCTGTATACATCTGTCTATTACAATAAACTTATACATTCAGTAAATATTACTTTTCTTTCTAGCGATATCTCGTTTCCATTAAGATTAGGCAGGGTCCCCGCTACTTAAACTAACGTTTTGGCGAAGATACTGATTTTGACATGGAGCGGTTGCCGTCATACCTCTGCAATTCAGAGGGAAGGAAAACTATACCCGTCTTAGGTTAGGCCACACGTCTTTTGAAATATAATTTCTTGGACGTGCGGGTTTCCTCACGATGTTTTACTTCACCGCCGAGCGAGTGATAGTTACAAAATACATGTACTTAATTCCGAAAACTTGAATGTAGTGGTACTCGCTCGTTCTTTATCTATTGCTATCACTACTCATTCGCTTAAAATTACCTGGAATATAAGTATATGATAAATACTGAACGCGTCTGCGCCTTTGTGGGTTTCTAATAATATCAGACTTTGATTATGAACTAGCTTATACCCGCGACTTCGTTCACGTATTCTTTCTATAGCATTCCGGCAATGTGTTGATCATACTAAACTGAACAAAAAATATTCAAATCGATACACTTTTCAAGATTTTGTTAGACTAACGTACGTCAATTATTTTATATATATACGTAGATATGTAGCTAAATCCGAATTTTAATATTAATTTAACACAAGTATTGTGCATATGGTTCTATATGAAAGTTATTGTTTTTTTTATACAACGTCAGGAGATATACTACAAGCATACGGCCCACCTGATGTAAAGCGGGTACTGTAGCCTAAGTACGCTTGTAATACATTAAGGAGCACTCCCGCGATGTCACCTCTGCTGCTAACACAGCAACCTTAGGAATTACTGGTGACTTCACTCATACGCAGGATTACAACAACCCTACAGGGCATTGGTTTTTTGCTGCGATTTTCTGTTAGGTGGAGGTACTTCTCCAGACTTCTGTCTTAAAAACACCCAGACCAAGACAGACAGATATGTTCATGTACACGTATGTTTGTCCTGTTTGGGAATCGAACCCACGAACGTTGGTATCAAAGTGTACACTAACCACTGCGACACCGATCCCGTCAAAATTAAAAATATTCTCTCTATGTCTTCACGCCACGAGTTCCTTGCGGGACAGGCAAGGACAGCCAAGCGCCACATGACATGTTCATTATACACTTCATTCGCTTTTTTAACATTCACAGATATTGAAAATAATATTTTTTACGATCAGTTGCGTTAATGCATTGATAACAAAACGTTTTAGTCGTTTTCATGTTAACCATAATCAGTATATGTGTATTTTGCAGATTACATATAATTTTTTGGTGATCCCCATCATCTTTAGAAAGTTGAAGTCAACTTCAGCTGCATGCGGTGCACCGTGCCGATTGGCGTACGAGGCACTGGCGAGAAAGTGCATGACGGGGTTATATTTGTTAAGAAGTAACCTGACATCAGGGTGATTCGTTAGGTAGCTGGGGAGGGTTGGTGGTGCTAGCAAAGCTTTGCACAATCCTCCCTCCACCTACCTACCACCAGGTAGAGCGCATCAAAGCAGCCCGTCTGGGGAAGTACCTTCACCTCATACTCGCAGAAAAACGCAGGCAAATCACAATCCATAGATACTTGTTGTGTTCCTGCGTGTGAGTGAGGTCACCAGTAAGCTCATAAGGGGTTACAATGTTACCAGTAGAGGTGGCATCGCGCGATTGATTCTTAATGTATTACAAGCGTTCATAGGCTACGGTAACCGCTTTACATGAGGTGGGCCGTATTCATGTATGCCTCCCGATGTTATATAAAAAATCCTACCTCACACACCGTTTCAGTTAAGTCTGTAAGGAAGTATTTTTTTCACTTCACGAAAAATCACATCCAAATAACAATTCTCTTTATGTTTCTGCGAATGAGAATGGAGTAATTTCACTATGAAGTTGGTGAATAGTAGGTTGCATTAGCAGTGCGGGTGGCAACGCAGATCACGCTGGCCGTAGGGGATTTGCCACCTGTTTGCTACATATTTTATATGAATTGTTATTATATTTTATTTTAAAATCATGAGTGTAAATCCTGGGCACTTCGTAGGCGTGAGCGGGTATATGAATCCAACACGTAGAGGCCCCTTTCGAGATTTGTACACCCCGGCGATTAACAAACGAGCCTCTAACGAAGGAGGAGCAGGGCTGTTTAAAATAAAGCAGCCTGCATACTAAGGGTAGTATTTTTTCTTTAATCAACGGTGGTAGGCGTTCAGGCATAGTACTCGCCTGATGTACGCGGTTACCGTACCCTGCGAACGCTTGCAAAACAGGAAGTATCCCTCTTGCTGTACCACCAATGGTGCTAACACAAAAACTCCAGGAGCTTAACCTCTTACTTCTATGCTTAACCTCATTCACTCGCAGAAACACAACCACCCTCCAAACGTGATAGCCCAGTGGATAAACGACCAGTCTATTAACCTACCGTCCCTGGTTTGAATCCTGGCGTAGGCATGTACTAACTTCGTCTACTATTTATAATTGCCATTCGCTTGTCGGTGAAGGAAAACATCGTGAGTTAACCCACGCGCCTAAGAAATTATATTTCAAAAGACCTGTGCCTAACTTAAGAAAGGTCTGATTTACCATCTGGTTTGAGGAGGTCTGATGACAGTCGCGCTTCATGTCAAAATCGGTATCTTTGCTAAATCCTTAGGCTTAGATAGCGGACCCCACCAATCCTAATGGATTAAGAAATGGTATGACTAGGTAAATGCCACAGGCAGACTAGGGATCGTACGTATATACATATTATTGTTTTTACGCCGCGTTTGTACATATAATGATTTTAAAATGTATAGATGAATAGTATTAATGTGGACGAAAATATCCGGTGCGCATGTCCTAAATAACATTTAACAGCCACAGGATTTCATTTGGCAACAATGTAAATAAGTATCTGCGTACCTGTCTGCTTGAATCGGTGCTAATTTCAGAAGCGGGGCTGGGCGGGGCTTTCTGGGTAAAGTTTTGCATACCGCCGCATGCTACATAGGGTTGTTATTTTCTCACCTTCCGCATGGTGCAGGTGCTCACCGGGCATGGGTGCTTCGGTGAGTACCTGCACCGGGTCGCGAGGCGGGAGGAGCAGCCGGGCTGCCACGATTGTGGCGCGGCCGAGGACACTGCCCAGCACACTCTGGAGCAGTGTCCCATGTGGTCTTGGCAGCGCCACGATCTGGTGTCCGCGCTAGGAAGCGCGGACCTCTCGCTCCCGAGCGTGGTCCGCTCCATGCTCGGGAGTGACAGTGCCTGGCAGGCGATGGCCTCCTTCTGTGAGACGGTCATGTCCCAGAAGGAGGCCTCGGAGCGGGACAGGGAGGACGATCCCTTGGCTGTCCCGCTCCGGAGACGGTGGACGGGAGTGCGGCGTAGGCGCTACGCGCACCTACTGCCGCCTTCCTAATCTGTGGGATTAGGGGTCAGGATGGGAACCTGGCCCCATAATGGTCCCGCCGCCGGAGGGGCTGTCCCAATTTGCCGGGATGGCCCCTAGAGAGAAGAAGTCCGGCCCCTTTTGAGGGGCTGGCCAGTCGCAGTGGTGCCCTGTTGCTGACAGATCCGGGGCACCACACCAACGCGGCCGATGGCATTTCGCGGGGTCGTTTAGTGGGTATACCGTCGGACAGCCGACGGGGAGTCCCACACTACCACCGGAGGCCACCCAGGCACCGGTGGTGTGCGTAACGCATTTTTCCCCGCGTCACAAAAAAAAAAAAAAAAGGGTTGTTATTTTAAGGATCATTGTCATTGAAAATATTTATCAATTCTCTTGAATGGACAACGGATCTTGTTTTACTATCCACTGAATCTTCTGAGTCCATTTCGATTTTTCATTTTTGTATGTATTGGTTAAGTATCATATTTACAGTGTAAGCTAGCATCATGTGCACGCAGTGTATCCCGGTGATTAGCAAACGACACGGTGACCTAAAGAGAAGTAAGGCCAAACGATAAAATTAGCAGCCACCTGATACTCTACTGGTAGCATCTACTCCTTACAGAAGACCGCAGTTGTCTTTCATAACTTTTTGCAGCTTGCAAAGTGTTGCTAAGTTTATGTTACGGAAATCGATTAGCATCAGGTGCGGCGTACCCTTCGTATGGTAACAAAAATAAAAAATGGCCACTGTCCTATTACCAGGTCCTTTAGACGCCTCAAATTTACATCGTTTTTGTTGGAGCTCACTACGTTGCTCGAGACTCAAACCATAGCTATTCTGGTCTGACGTTTACTCTTTTATTCTTATTACATTTACTACACAAAGTTAGTGTCCGTTCAGTGCAGATTGGTTGGAGTTTTAAAATCGATATAAAAATATCTTTGGCTTAGTCTTACATTTTTACAGGGGTCATGGAAAATCAAGGCAGTTGACATGAATAAAATACTGTTTAATTTTTTCAGTCAGTATGTATATCTTCACGCCAGGTCCCATGCGGGGTAAGCAAAGACAACCGAGCGCCATAAGACGCGGTCCTTACACACTTCACTCGCTTCCCTAACATTCATAGCTCTTCATGCACGCTCGCCAATTTCTAGGGTTCAGTCAGAATCACGAAAATCTAAAATGATTGTGATTAGTCCAAAGCATAGGTTCGAAATGCCTAGCCCAGTAGTCGAGTGCCTCGCGATGGTTAATTCAACACTTGAATCGGCTAATCCAGAAATCCCATAAGTCAGCTTTTTTTTCCATAATGTATTTTTGCGTCTTTGTGTTCTTCTTAGGTAATCTCATAAGTCAACGAGAAATCAAACGACGCAATGCAATAGCTAAGGAATACTGCTAGTCATAAATTGAGTAACATTTTAGAAACCCCAAAAGTAATTTTATTTTTTGAAGTTATTTTACCTTCAACTAAAGACATTGTCGATTTTAAGTAGTGGTTGCCAAAGCACTATAAAAACATACTAGCGGTCGCTTCTATAGGCAAAAATGTTCCAAAAGATAAAAAAAAAATCTATGTATTATAATGTGTATTCACAAAATGAAGGTATTTAAGTACCTACGCGTATTGGCAGTTATTTAGTGCTCATCATACAAGCTTTACTTAGTTTGGGACTAGATAGCTCTGTATTTTGTCCTGAAATGTTTCTATCTATGTACATCTTCATGCAGGCTTGCAAGGGGCAAGGTAGGCATGTTTCGACTAGCTCGGTGGCGCAGTGGTTTGTGACACTACTTAGACACCAATGCTCGTGGGTTCGACATTTCCACATAGGTGTACGTTACATGAACATGTGTGTTTGTCTTGGTCTGAATGTTTTAAGAGAGGTAGGGCGCATCAAAGCAGTCTTATCTGTTGAAGTACTTCCACCTCACAGAAAACCGCGACGAAATAACAACTCTCTGGTGGGTTGTTCCTGTTCCTGCGTCTTATTAAGGTCACCAGTAAGCTCGTAAAGGAGTTGTTGGGTTAGCAGTCGAGGTAGCATCGCGCGGGTACTACTTAATTTATTGCAAGCGTTCATAGGCTACGGTAAGCGCTTTCCATCAAGCCGTATGCTTGTATGCCTCACGACGTTGTAAAAAAAGGCTGGGAGTACCGAGCGTCATACAATGCGATCCTTACCACCTCATAAAACATTTATTTGTAAAAGACACCAGAATTAAACTTGAGACTTTTTATAATTGTTTGTAGTTTATGAACGAGAACGATCTATGTGATAGAAGTAAAGCAGCTAGCTCTGGTTAATTTAATAGAAATCCGATAAATTAAGTCTGTAGACCTAGTTTCCTAGATCGTCTACGCTCAATTGCGTGCGAAAGTGATGCTGTAGCTTGTGTTTCTGTAACGATAACAACACGTTTGTTTGCGTTTAGAAGCATGTTAAAGACTAGACACTGGCGTCGGGCCACTGTCTAGTCTTTAACATGTTTCTAAACGCATCCACCAATATGGTAGTTAGCAGCACCCTGTTTAAATAAGAGTCCATTCTGTTATCCCATACCATAGACAGAGTCCCTCCGGTCCCTTCCGTTTTCGTTACGTGACAGTCCTTAAAGCTAGCCATCGAGAGGTAGGGCGTACCGAAGTAGCCTTTCTTCTTCTTAGCGTTATCCCGTTTCTTAATGCATGCAGAATCGGCGGGGTCCGCTACCTAAGCCTAAGGATTTGGCGAAGATACTGATTTTTACATGGAGCGACTGCCGTCAGACCTCCGCAACCCAGAGGGTAAACCAGACCATTGTTAGGTTAGGTCACACGTGTTTTGAAATATAATTACAATCTCACCCACTTCTTCCAACACTACATTATCAACCGTAATCTTTGCGTTGGTTCTGGTTTGCTTCCTTTCAAATATCACCGTCTTTGTTTTGTTAACATTCAATTATAAACCATTCTCCAATCGTCAAATTACTAGTGTTTGCCATCGATGGTGTATAGCCCATAGGGGGCACGGCGCATCGCCTGTTTTATTCTTATATGTGTCTTAAATTCCTTACCAAGAAAGGACTTTTGAAGATTTGCAAGGGTTAACTGAATACGAGCGGATGATGTCCCAGACAATCTAAAAATAAAATAAGAGCAGTAATAGCGCAGTGGATAAACAACTAAGCTGTTAACCTATGGTCCCTGGTTTGATTCCTTGGGACAAATAGGTATTTAGAGATTTTCCCCCAACTTTAGAAGTGATAACTATTTTATACAGTTACACAATTAACTTTAACAAATAACTAATTATATCGTTTGTGAAATATTCAAGTAAAAAGTATCGGTCCACCAGCCTCCTTGTATTGGTAACGTCCAATCTTCCTTTTGAAAAATGTTTATTCTCCACAAATTATATGTATTATTTCTTTTCTCTGGAATGTAAAGCTCTGTATTAGTATACTCACACCACGATAAGTAAATTCGGTTACTACGAGATAACTCCCGACGCTGTCTCCAAATTGACGTATCTATGTGCACAACAGCACTCCTTAAATAAGAAACAACTAAAGAATGCCGGATGTTTGCTCCGTTTCTACCCTTTTATTTTACTTATGTCGAGGTGACTTGTTGATCAAGGGATCGAGATCTCATAGTCAAAGAAACCCAGTAAAGTGAATTTTTTGTTAAGATTGTAATAATTGTTTTGCATAATGTTATCGAAACTGAGTCATCGAAATTGTTCGCGCTGTTTCGACAACTCGTTTTTACTCTAATCGTCAGTTTAATATGTATGTACTCTATACATGGCATTGGACAGTACTTTTTATAAGAAAACAGACGTAAAGGGAGAAACCCTGACGCCTTGAACTAGTGTTAGTATTTGAATAAGAACGCTGATGTGTATCTGTTGTTGTAAAAATGTTAATTTGCACAATATGATACATTACAATACGTAGCTACATGACTTGGCGAGAATTAAAGTGTTCAATGACGAACTTAACCTATTAAGAATGTCTTCAGTTCGCGAGCAATATGAGTAGATGCTAAAAATATTAAAATAGGTACGAGAACAGAGCACTACTAGAAAAATAATAACAACGAGGGAAGAGCTAAGATATCAAATTGAAAGGGTTTAATGTCACCCAAGAAATTGATTTTAAGCGTGTAAGTGGTTCGAATCCGAAAAACTTGTACCCTTAAAATATAAATCTTAGTGGTCAACTACACCTCCACGTAATGCATCCTATTGATTGGAAAACAAAAATGCTGAAAGAGCTTCGGTATTCAATGAGTTACCCGACTGGGGAAATACGTTAGTCCGCAGCGAGTGTTCTCACTGGTTAATAATATCGCCGGAAATTTGGTAAGAACTTGCTGCGTTAGTACCTGGCGATTCGCGAAAGACACTTGTGCCGCTTGGTATTAATAAGCTATGGAAACCGCTTAACATCGAGCGACTTATATCCGAGACTTTACGACCATCTGTTTTGTCCCGTTTGATTCCATCGGATTCCTGTTAAAGTTCGCCATAAATATATTATATGGAAAGAAAATCGATCGATTGAATCAGACGCCCACAAATTCAACCACCTACTGTGTCTCTTATCAAATCGCTTGCTGCTTGTTTACTACTCTGAGGTTTCTAAACACATCGACGTTTGAAATTCTATTTATTTAAGCATTAAGAAATGTGTTTTCGAGTTTCCGTGCCCTTAATATACGAAATTTACTCGATATTAGCGCTGAATGACGCGCGTGCTTACTGGGTATTAACGAGGGGGAGATGCGTCCTGCGTAGAGATGGGCTCGTGCCCGGGCAAATACCCGTTTGCGGGTAAATACCAAATACACACCCGGCAGATATCCATATTTGGTGGGTGCATATGGCACACGTAATATTAAAGGGCATTAATTTATGTATGCAGAGGAGATTAGGAAGACTATAACTCACCTACCATGATCAAATTGGTCGTGTTTTATCAGAAGGTGATGTTAGGAACCTTTGGTTTTTAGGCTAAGCACCGCGTCTTATGGCACTTGGTTCTCTCTGCCTACCCCGCAGGGACCTGGCGTGAAGATAAGCACAAACAATTTATTTATTATATTAAAAGTCACTTCGGCTAATACGTTTTGAAGATTTTACAACCATCTTCAAAATACTTAAGCAATTATGTTATTGTACGTAACGAACTTTATTCTATAGATCTACATTATTTCGTTATTCTCGCCATCATCGCTCGCTTTTCTGGCCTCACGGTTGACCAGGATGCCTAATATTTTTGCCAATAGCATGCGTTCTATGCTGCCAAACGAGTCACCGCAGCCTACTTGAGTGTTCGATCGAGCCTATGAAACGGCAAAGAGAGCGGTTAGTGTTTCTATTATTTTTTGTATATGTTAATGTCATTGATATCAATTTATTGACTCCCGTTTGATTATCTGGATGGTGAAGTATTTATCATCTATTATAATGGAGGCTTTATACGAAACTAATTATGAGAAGCATTATGTTGATTAACCCTTCGAAACCCGGGTGGTCGTATATGACCGCGAAATGTATGGGAAAACGTATATAACGGGTTCTGACTGCTCAAGGAAGCGATTGAGGTGAGTATTAACCGAGTCACTTGGCGCTTGTTTGTCCCTGCCTACCTCGCAAGGAGCTTAGTGTTAAGTTATAGATAATTTATAATTCAATTATTCGAAATTAATATTTCGTTCCTGTTTAAAAAAAATGTATAAGAGCAAAGAATTCTATGTTATATAGAAGTCTTTGAATAAGAGTAAAAAAGGAGGTAAATGAACGCATCTTCTAAAATAATATAAAATAGAATAAAATATTTATTCATAAATGTCGACTATAGGCTTACCAAATAACCGTATCTTTGTCTTTTTCGGATTCTTCTTCATTACCACTGGAATCAATGTCTTCCATATTTTCCAATGTTTTTTTTAACTACATAAAAATATACCAAGCTTCGTAATACACAGGCGCGCACACACACGTACTAACACACGTGCAACGTTTGGACATTGGCTTTCTATCTTATTCTCTCGCACGTTATATCCTACACATACGTTTGTTTCTTTTTAACCGGGCGAGCGTAACGCCATTACTTTTAGTTAACACTTGATTTTACTCCTTATAAAATTTCCGTACCGGGCCTTATAACTCCAAATCGTTTCTTAAGGAGTAAATTCTAAAAACCGTTACAGGTGCGACGTTTCTAGTAAGTTTTTGTGAGCCGGCTACGGCTAGGAGGATACCAGACTAATCCATACACTTCCGATTGCTGTTTTATGAAACTCTTTTCAACCAAACGGGTTTGAGCATATACCGCCACGCTGCTAAATGCTTACTTGCCAAATTAAGGTCCCTTGATTGACACATATTAGTTTATACTTAACTTACGTAATATATTTTACGGCACAATCATATCTGAACTAACATACATCTAAGTTGTTTGCCACATATCCATGTAATGATCTCTTGCTTTAAACATTACTTTGACTGATAAATAGAAATATTTACAAGGTAAATTCCTAATTTACCCGGTAAATTCTCTTAACGGGTTTATTTGCACACGGTCATCTCTAGTTGCGCGTATAAACTATAAACGCTTTATGCCTTTCCCTTACGTTTATAGGGTTTAATGACAGATGGTTGAATTTAACGATATTAACGACCTTCTAACGCGGCTTATTCATTCATTTTAACCGTATCTTTTAAATTTATATTTTCTTCTGCTACAACCTTCGTTATGTAACGATTATAATTAAATTGCTGATTATATCGTTTGATCAACATTGATATACACAGTTGCTACGGTCATGATTCATTCATTATTTGTTACATCCAAGTCAGCTGGAGGTATCCTGAACTTGTCGTTTTGCTTATTATTTGAATAAAAATAGCATCTACCAGCAGCAAGTGTATGCCCACATATGTTAGCAGTTTGTCGGGAGTCGAGTGGCATTCACCCGGCGCCATGTGGCAGGACCACCATGCGGTCACGTGGCCAGGTACTCATAGGGCACTTCCTGACAACGCACTTGCATATTTTTCAGTCAATGTCCTCGCTATTTGCAAATACCAATAGTAATAATAATACCGCAAGCTAATGTCGTTGATGCCGCAAGAACTAGGGCGTTGATTAATTTACATATGGCAATAGAATAGAAAAATGCTTTTGTAACGCTTTTCTTAAACCGTGATCGCGATCTTCGGTTGCATTGAGTCTCGTACGGAGGGATAGATTATTTATGTTAATAGTGAAAGCAGTCTTTTAACGGCAGGAATGCCATGGATATTTATCTACTTGGATTCAAAATAGAAGACGCATCTGCTCTGATTTAGTTTAGGCCGGGGTTACACATGCGCACAATCATTGGCGGGACCCACGGCACGGCAAATCAACAATAGTCCTCGCTTCACTATTAATAATAGCACAAACTTTGAGACAAGAAATTGCCATTCTTTCGATTGAGGTCCCTTCCGAGAGCTCGGCGGCTTTTGTGTTGATTCTAATTTATGTCATGTATTGTTAGTACCGGGTACCCTCCCCACACACTTCCTTTTTGGGGGCTTTGGCCCCGCGCTCGAGGGCCAAATTGAATTTGTTGCATCGGCTTATTGAAAATGTTTCGTGCTCTCTGTGCTTCCATTTTGTTTTAAATAGTGCAAAATAAATTGTAATGTCGATATAACGCGATGCAATACGTCAGTTTGAAGTGAATTTAAGGCAGTTTGAAATCAACGTATTGTTTAAAAATATACTCGTCCATTACGTGTGATGTCGGTTGATATAAGTTGACTACGGTGACAGTTCAATTAAGGAGATTAGTGATGACTTACTTTGTATTTAGAGTGAGTGTTTTATCTGTGACAAAGCGTGGGTACAGCTACATGAAGACGCGTAATTGTATTTTAACGGCACCTCCAGCTTTGTTAATTTATGTTTACTCGCTGAAACAGATGATCAGTGAATTGCTGCGGCAATTTACTATATAGGGGTTCGTTATATTTGCTTAATTGATTGTGAAATGCTAAATAAAGCTTGCAGTGGTTACATTTGTAGTGCGGTTCGTCAAGCTTTTGGACAATTAATGAAATATAGTTACGTATATTTGTTGATCGTGCTGTGATAGTGTTTAATATTTTACAAGTTTTCTACCTATTAATATTTCGCGTATCATAACGACATCTACATTTATTTTTAACTAATTAATTAATATAATTTGTCGTTATGAACGTGTGTTTACTATTTTCCAATTTGTGTCTATGAACGCTAATAATATTTCTTTGTGTAAAATCACTTTTATCAGGCGTAACATTTCTATTACTTACCTCGTTACATATTTTGGTGGGGCGAACCAAATTGCGACATTGTTCTCCCCTTTTATTGAGCTTTTATATGAGCATGTATACGCACAGTGTTGTGTTGATTTTTATCGATTTTTCGGAACAGACTGATACAGTACCTAATACATTTTTCCAGTATATATAGAACGTAATAATTTTCCCCTGGAGGGTTATTATTAGAAATGCGGCGAGTACACAATTTACCGAGTAACAGAGTACCGAGTATTACTAATTTTTATGTTTACTAAACCGAGTTACTTGATTCAGTCTATGTATTGCAGCGACCGAGACAGTGATATGTAGCCGTCCTCGACTCTCGCCCCTAGTCGCGTCCCGAAGCCAGAGTGACCAGAGCATAGGTTCCTTTATTATAACTTACTTCTGTTAAATTTCCAATATTAATTTATAAAAGTCGTACCATTTTCTAATGTATTCTTATTTCTTGCTTCCAAGATTCAAATAATTTAATTACCTAATTTAAATATGCTTACTTATTGAATCCCTAAATAGAAAACTATACTTTAACCATGAATTACATTAACCTAGTACTCAGCGTTTAAAACGAATGACTCGGCCGAGTACGAGTACTATAAAACGTAGGAAACAAAAATATGCAATTAAAATAATCGTAAAATTGTGACAGAACTTCCTTTGTCCTTTCATTACAGTGCAAATGAGACTATACCTATATATATTACTACTTTGTTGAATAATGTATGCATTCGAAATTTTATAAATACCTAATATTCAATTAGTTAGTGACTCAATACTTGAGTAAAAAAAATAATGTTGCTTTATTCTAAGTTATTTAAATTTGAGTATAACGCAAATCAGAAAATAGAAAATTAACCTAAGTGGAATTCTCGACTTGAATAATATGGTATCGGGGTGCAGGTACCGCATGCTTTCTCTGGTCACTTACTTTCTGATTGAGCCCCAGAGCAGGTAGACGGCGATGGTATAAAAACTGATCTTAGCTGGGCTGACCATATATCTTTTGTCTCTATCAATGCACTTCGTGGGATTGTAATATTCTCCGCCTTCGAGTTTCCATTTTGCTTAACTGTCCAAAGGTTTTCCTCTCGTCAACTCGCTCGCCTATACCACATTTTTAACCCAGTTTCATTGCCTATTCCAATTTAGAGAGTATTACAATAACTTCGCTAAAAAGTAACAAACGAGTGTGCTTTAGACTACACGACTGAAGTAAAACTTCTTTAGCTGCATAGTGTGATACAGACAATAGGCATGCACTGTCTTAGATATACGAGACTTAACTCGCTATGAGAGAAAGCGAGAAAGAAAATGTGTCCTCGCAACTCTCTCTCGTGCCCCTACAGTAATATACGAAACGTAACTCTCTCTCATTCTATCTTCACTAACATATATCTCCCTCTCAACTTCCGTTCGCCTCGCCCGATCACACTTTTTATAACGCTCTCGTCACGCATTCACCAGCTTACTCCCCAAGTCAAGCGTGCGTAAAGAAGTTTTACTTCAACAAATAAAAATTCAACCAATATTTAAAAAGTCTGCGTATTAAGCTCCTTAAGAAATCTTCTCAGGTGGGATACTTTAATTTTATATTTGTATGGATGTCTGTCGATTGCGGCGATTCCAAGATCGGAAAATATTATTGAAGTCATATCTTGTGGTGGGACAACATACGCAAATGTCACTATGGTCCTTTGCATGTCGTCCTGCACTTTGATTTACAATATTTGCGATATTGGCACATCGGCAACAATTACTTAAACCTGTAGACGGCCCAATAAAGGTCGCAATAATTAACGGCATCTTATCGATTAGATACCCTTTTACGATAATTACGTTTATATCGAATAATGGATTACTTTGAACTACCTTCGTTAGTTTTCAGTCATAATATTTATATTTTTGAGATGATTTACCAGTTAAGAGTGCGAACGACAGGCACTACTGTTTGTCGTTCAATACTACTACAGTAATAGTTAATAGATTCTTTGCGTTATTTTGCGAAAGTCAAATTTACATGCAATTTAACCTACAACCTTTTAACCACAAAACTATACCATTGACTTCTTTGACTTAGCTTCGACACATAAAAGTTGACTAAACTAAACTGTCATTGCTAATATGGGTTATCAATCGAAATGCCCTGGTTTAATCTTATCTAACCGCCGAAGGGAGTCGTTAGCTCGGCATTCCTTTCCAGATAAACTACTTTGCCTAGACAAGCTTATAGACTCTGTGCTGGGATATACAATTTATTGACAAAGTACTATAGTTAATCGTAAATACTTGTATAAGAAATTTAATGCCCGCATAGATAAAGAAAATTTTAGTTAATTCCCTTATCTCGAGTGACTTACGTGCTCGGTTACACCTCTTATATGTATATAAAATAATAATTCGGTAGTGAAAATCGCATCAAAGTTTCGACGTTAAAACGTTCTCCCTTACCAAACCAGACCGAGAGAATAGCCACTTTTCTGGACAAATATTTCACGTAACTGATGACATAGAGGGAGCTCAAATAACAATTTATTTGTATACATAAAAGAAGGAACTGACTGACATATCAACGCAGAGCCCAAACTGTTTGATTTACGAATTTGAAAATTTTCATGAAGCTACCAAAGGTATTTATTGAGAGAAGATTTATGGAAATTCTCATGTGATGTCTTTAGTAGAAAATATACAATATAGTTCAAGGCAACATTGTGTAGGTAGACATCACTGTTGCCAGAACCAACAAAACGGTAACACAATGGAGAAGAAGCGATTCAGTATGTTCCTTTCCGGAAATATCTCTGTTTATAAAAATGCAATGTTCTCAGAATATCCCTTCGGAACATTCTAATGTCCGTTTTACCATAATTTGTCATGACAATATTTTTATAAGTGTACAAATGTACTCCTTGTAGCCGTTGCCGCTACTGCATGAGAGAGTTAGGGCGCATCAAAGCAGCCTATCTGTCGAAGTACCTCCACCTCACAGAAATCGCACCCAGATAACAACTCCCTGGAGGATTGTCTTCCTGTGACTGAGTGAGGTTATCAGTAAGCTCCTAAGGAGTTGCTGTTTTAGCAGCAGAGTTTGCATCGCGCGAGCGATACTTAATCTATTGCTAACGACCATAGGCCGTGGTAACCACTTTACGTCAGGCGGGCCGTATGCTTGTATGCCTCCCGACGTTAGTTAAAAAAATATATATTCAAGCGGCCTAAAAAAAATATATAACTATTCAACTTTGATAAAATTACTCTTAGTTAATTAAAGCAAATTAAAGTGTAGATTCTGCATAATAAGCATTCGAAAACACAATCAAGTGTAACATTGACTGTCAGTGCACAGCCCACAGAAAGGATATTTAAAAAAATCTATGTTTTCACAACTACACGCTTGGAACTCAGCTAGGTGACTGATTAGTTTTCACATCTTTTGAATTTTCCCTTATTGAATTGTTTTGTTAAGATTAGGAATTGCCTTTACATCATCGGAGGTCGTAATAAATAAAGAATTATCGTTTTTGGGAGTCAGAACAGAACACTCTCTGTACAGGCGGTAACTGAAGTGGCAACTCCACACTTTACCTTAAACAGCTGACATTTCTTAATTATATTCTTGAATTAACGACTACTCTTTTATCTGAATACAAATAAAGATACGAGTGTACTTTCAATTTGTAAACATGACTATTTTACGTAATCTGAAACAAAACTAAATCATGTCCTTGACTCGCGTACTTGATTAAAAAAGAAAACAACGAAATGATGTTTACGTTTCTAAAAAATGTTGTGTTTGTAACGCGCAGGCGGTGAAAAGAAGACTGAATCTAAGTGAGAGTAGTTCGGGCAGTCAGGGGCACGTGGTGCCCATGAAGGCCGACTTCAAGACGCCCAAGCAGAAACGAGTGAAGGTTTTAACGCCCTACAGCCGCCCGTCCAGTTCTATGAAAAAGTACACCGAACGCTCCAGGTACATTGATTTGCGCAAGGTAATTTCAAATTTACTAACAATGGTTTGTTAATAGAAATTTTTCACCGTGGTGGATTCCGCGGGCAAACGTGCATATGGCGGATATTACAGGAGGTTTCACCCCGCATTCACAAAAACTTTGTGTTTTAGTGCCTATCTCAGCGAATCGAACCTATTGACCAATGGGAGAATATTTTGACCAATAAGCCGATAAGTGCCGCCATGTTGATCCGCGCACTAGCCAATAAGAGCTGAGCGTTCTACCTTGTTACCGGACTCGGAGCGGTGAATTGAATTACTGCGTAATACCGTTGTCATCGACTCTCCATATAGGTTATTTCTTTCGTGTCACCGTTGCATTTGAACGCATTATAAAAATAATAGCTTGTGCTTTGCTCCGGTGCTCATCAGCAACCCTTTGGAATTTTGCTGGTGAGCACTCGTGGCAATACAATAGCGCCGCGGCGTTCATTTGGCGTCGTATTTTAGATAAAAGACTTCTTGTTATTTTTGTGCTTAAAAAGAATGGGGATTGCATGTCATTGTTTTTCTACAATGTCGGAAGACCCATCTGCCTGATCTGAAGCGGTTAGTTACCTTTAAACGGTTGCAATATAATAATTTCTTCTTCTTAGCGTTTTTCTACCATCATGACCGTTTTCTAGTTGTAGTAACAACTGGACGAATGCATTATGTAACGTTTTAGAGTCGTGTATGTAAATACCCTGGCACTCCCTTTAGTTGGGTAAATAGTGGCATCACACCCGTTGCCCTTGATACGAGACGTTTTTGATTAGACACCTTTCTTGCACCACGGTGGTCTATTTCGCATTGGTAGTGTTTTCTAGGTGCCTGGCGGCTACTGATTTTGTTAAACAACTGTCATTTATCAAGAGTTGGGAATCATGACCGAATGATACCCTTTGTATTGCAAGCGTTCGTAAGTTAGGGTAACCGCTTCACATCTCGCGGCCCTTATGCTTGTTGGGTAGGGCGGCTTTGGCAGCCCCCTGTACAAACATATACGGAATTTAACGACGAACATTACAGAATTATTTCACATTCTTTTATTGATGTTATTATATATCACGTGTTACTGTAACCGTAACTTCGAGTAATTTTGTTAAAATATTAGAAGATATTTTACTACAGCATGAGGGTATTCAAAATGCGCGAAAAGGGTTTTACGGCGGCGACGCACGAGTTGCCCTGTTGTTGCAAGTGTCCATGAAACGTCAATCGCTTGCCATCAGGCAGTTCGCACGTGAATGCCTAAACTTATTATGTATTTAAACGTGCAGTATATAAAGAAAACTCGTCTCTCGGTAAATATGACATATAGATGACGGCTTCTTCCAACGGATATATATTTTAATTTTATCGCGTAATTATGAATGGAATGAGTTAAAAAAGTGGTCAGATTTCATGCATTGTCCATATGTTTGTATACACGTTTGTTAATTTCCCAGTAACAGCTAACGTCAAAACACGTTTATTTTCTTCATTTATCATTTTGTTTCAGGTTTGACACATCATTAGGTTTACTGACAAAAAAGTTCGTCGCGTTGCTAAAGTCCTCGCCAAACGGAGTCCTCGACTTGAACATCGCGGCAGAGCATCTGTCGGTGCAAAAACGACGCATTTACGACATCACCAATGTTCTAGAGGGTATAGGAATATTAGAGAAGAGATCAAAAAACAATATACAGTGGAAGTATGGTGCGTATTAGTTATTTACGTTTTAACCACTAATGACGGCAAACATGGCCGGAATGTGAAGCGGTTATATCTGCAGCTAGCGAAACTACTCTTCCAATATAAGGTTTCATTCTTGTATTACCGCTCTCGCTGCCGACGTAGCACCTCGACAGGAGATTGCGCTCGTTGACAGGAACAGAACATCCCTCTATGGCGTGTTTATGTGCCCGCGGATTTTTCCGAGACTGAGAATACTACGAGTATTAGCTACTTCATCATTTTCTATATTTTCATTCGCTATTTACGGATGTGGCATCGCCAGGTGAGCGATGGCATCGAATCGTACTTGTAAAGATAATAGTGAATTAATTACTTTACATATTTTTATATTTTGTTGTATATTTATATTGTATTTTGCTGTGCATGCATAGGTTTCTTGTAAAAACAGCAACTAAAAGTGTGCTCAAAAAATCCTGTAAAACAAACAACGTAAGTAATTAGGTGCTAATTAGAGAAATTTGGCATAAAGCACGATCTCAAAATAATGCAAATGACGTCCAAAAATATAGTTGACGGGCAATGAACAACCCGCCTCTACACAAGTATTCGCTAGCGATCACCGCAAGTAATTAAATTGATTGATGCTTTATTAATGGAGCCTAAATTTCTTAATTACGACTTCCGTAATGTTCAGGTTTAGTTACAAATGACCCGTAGGCATATTATTGCAATATTAAGTTTCATTTCCTACAATTACGTATAGTCCGCGAGCCAGCAACAAATTTTCATGACTAAGTTCCTCTGGCTTCAGTTGGCTGAAAACTCGTAAACTGCTTCAGCTAGTTGTATCATGAAGCCTTGTGAACGTCAGCTGCGGTTCCGTGGCGGGTCGAGCAGCAGTAACCTCCGCACGTAGAAAAAAAAAAATTATTACTTCCTCTCGGTTGAAAATTTATCAACTTTTTATGTTGATACTGTTGATTGTAGGCACTTGGTGGAATTTTGAAGACATCGGAAATGTTGTATAAAATACCTTGATAATGTCGTAAAGGCGAAATCAGTCGGTAAAAATAATTATTAAATAAAATTGTGAAGTGGAATCTGTACAAGTGCAAGTATTAACATTAACGCGATGTTATCAACTTATAGTTAACCCCAATATCTTGAGGAAACACAGTCGACTGACGAAAGTGGTGGGTTATACATCAGCTGGTCGCATGAACATGATATATATATATATGTTCAGTGATTTATTCATAGCTCTTTTCTTGCCCGCTCGCCGGTTCCTGGGGCTCCTGACATCACCTTCTGATAAAACACGATCAATTTGGTCATGGTAGGTTAGTCTCGGTCTTCCTCGGCTTCTACATCTTTCTACTTTTGCATTGTATATCCGTTTCGTCATTCTTTCGTCCTGCATTATTTTTACATGTTCGAATCAACGGAGCGTGCCTTTTCTTATCTTAACACCGACACTCTCTTTCACGCCACAAATTTTGCTCAATGCTCTCATCTCGACCGCATTTATTCTACTTTCTTGCTCTCTCTGCTGTACCCAGCTCTCACTTCCATAATTTAGCATTGAGACTAGCACCGCGTTGTGTACAGCGAGCTGTGCCTTCTGACTTAGATTTCGGCGGGTAGGCAAGAGAACCGAGCGCCACATGACTCGATCCTTACAACCTCACTCACTTTTTTAGCATTCATTGCCCTTGTTATGCATGCTCGCCGCTCCTGACATCACCTTCTGATAAAACACTATCAATTTGGTTATGATAGTTAAGCCTTCCTCGGGTAACAGATATACAACGCGAAAGTAGAAGGTTGTAGGTCCTTTTACTTTCGCGTTATATATCTGTTTCGTAATTCTTTATTCCTGCATTCTTTGTACATTGCTATTTATAATATAATCATAAAAAATGAAATTTACTGTAGGTACATTCTTCTTCTTTCTGGCGATAATTAGTTTCCTAATCCATTAGTATTGGTGGGCTCTGCTTCTTAAGCCTATGAATTTATACCGACGATACGATTTTGACATGAAGCGACTGCCATCAGACCTGTACAATCAAGAGGGAAAACCAGACCTTACTTAGTTTAAGTCACACGGCTTTTGAAATATAATTTCTTGAACGTGCGGGTTTCCTCACGATGTTTTCCTTCACCACCGAGCAAGTGTTTATTACAAATATATATACATAGATCCGTAAACATGTATTTAGTGGTACATGGGCACGCCAATATTGAAATCAGGAACCGTTGGTTATTATTAGGCTGGTTCTTTATCTATTGGGTTATCACTGCTAAAATATATTGTAAGTTATCATAAAATAAATATGAGTAATAGACTAGTTATTTGAGCACAATGTTTAGTTGTCGCCAATTTCTATACTGCCGGTTCTATCCATTGTGCAATGGAGTGCGATCGGGAGAGTTGTTTGATGTTATGCCTTCTACAACCTTCATTAACAGAGAATTCATCCTCACACATAGGGACCAAAATGATCAGGCACTGTGCGAAAGATTTTCTACCGCGAATATTAAAGTTGTGAAATTATTATGGGACGGACTACTATAGAATGGGGTTCTTTTAAAAACGCGTAAAGAGAGTGATTGTCGGTTGGCTTTGGTACAGCCTTACACTCAGGCTGAGCGTATCATGTACAGCAGTGTATAACAATGATATGTTGCGTGTACAATGTATAAAAAGATTGAGATGGAGACATGGCGAAGTAGAGAAAAATGCTCGAGTGGTGTGTTTGAAAATCAACTTATGAACGTTGGTTTGGTGAGATAAATAAGTATGTACGAAGTAGGGATATCAGTGAATAATTAGAAAGACGGGAAAGCTGTAGGACAGATAAAATACTAGTTGAAGTGGTAAATGTTGGGAGAGAAGAGAGGCGATCCCAGATGAATGGTGCAGTAGTGTGCTGCTACCTGCCTTTCAAAATAAGAGGGTGTGTAGGAAAACAACAAATTAATAGTAATAAAGTTCTATGTCACATAATATTAATATAATCTTAAGGACGATCAACAGAAGTGAAGTGTCGCAAAACCAGTTCGGTTTTCATTGATGGACAGCTGATACCGTTTTATTCTTTCACAATTGTGCTAAAAAGTCGTGACTAGAATGTATAGAATTCGAGATGAGTATATAAGAGATAGCATGTGAAGTTGTGCGAAAATTCTGAGGGGGAATCGCTTAACGTTTATGGACATGTAATACGGGGGACGGTTCCCATGTCATAAGGATTTTAGGTATGATTGTGGATGGATACAGGTGAAGAGGAAGATAGTAGCATACTACGACCGAGGGACAAAAATAAATGGCAGGAGATTACAAACTGGAACAGAACATACCGATATGTTTAAGTAGATGATGATTTCCTGTACAAACTTCTACAGCGTCTTGGGGGCGTTAAAAAATGCCTATTTTGCTCCAAAAGTTGGTTGTAAATATCAGATTTTGTTGTAGGGGTTGGTAGCGGTAGTAGTAGCGGGTGCGGCGTGGAGGCGGACGAAGTTCGCGCGCGTCGCTTGCGACGTGAGGTGCGGGCGCTGGCCTCGAGCGAAGCCCGCGTGTCGAGAGCTGTTGCGGTCGCCGAGCGAGCGCTCAGCGCCCTCTCGGCGGAGCACGACGGGCTCGCGTACATCACGTACGCAGACCTCCGCTCCATCGAGGACTTTAGGAATCAGACTGTTATACCTATCAAAGCGCCGCCGGATACAATACTCAGGGTGAGTATCGCCATTCGTGATCAAGTTCTTTCGGCAGAAGGTTGGCTAGGTAGGTAGCATAGCAATGTAAATAATTAAATGTACAATTAAACGGTCGACGTGCCACTCGAAAATAGTTTCAAATTCAACATGAATTATATATGTCAAATCTACTATCTATAACAAAGTAATTTAGAATCATCATACTAACCACGAACTACCCTCTATTTACAGCCAAATTTATACAATACAAATTATCTAAAGTACAAGTAGAATACAATAAAATTTATTTATAGTTTATCCCAAGAATTAAATATTAAATATTGTCTGACAAATTACACAGCGCCATCTAGCCCAAAGTAAGGGAAGCTTGTGTTATGGGCACTAGACAACTGATAAACATACGTAAATACATTTATTTTGGAAATACATACTTATTATACATAGAAAATACCCAGACCAAGACAAACAGACATGTTCATGCACACAAATGTTTGCCTTGTGTGGGAATCGAACCCACGAGCGTTGGTGTCAAACTCGCGAAGAAAGAATAGAATGCTATAATATAAATATAATATAACATTGAAATCTCTATATTCTCAGGTACCCCGGCCCGACGAGAAAGGTTTTATGTTTTACCTCAAGTCGATGTCGGGAGAAATAGAAGTCTTCCTATGTCCCAAGGAGCGGCCACCTTCGCCACCTCCATTGCCTCCGCCACGTAAGTTAATGCGTAATATGAATTGTCAAATAATAATGTATTTTGTTTTTTAGGTCCATCCATACATAGCAGTTACATCTATCTGTATTTCAATTCTAGTATCTACATATAAATAGGCAAAGATCAAATAGTTGCTTGATTTTCTTCTTATTTTGTTTAGTAGCTATTGAGGAGTATTAGTGATATCAATAAAACGATTTTGGTAAAAGTAAAAAGAAAAGTTGAAAATAAGCAAATTAATACAATGTGTTTCTCGAATCTTCTGTAAAGATTATGGTCGAATTTTTACCATTGGGTGAACATATTTAATTCATTATCGATGTTATTGGCCATTGTCGATCCAGTTTTGCCATTTTATTGGACGTTCAATGTTGCATGCAGGATAGTTTTGGATCTAAAAATAATGTTGAACCATCTCGAATGTCATGTTACATACTTGCGGTTTAATATGATTAACATATTTTTATAATTCTCATTACAGCAACAGAACTCCTCCCTGATCCTTTATTGGAGGACAATAAAGCGCTGCTTGCTCCTTTAATAGCTCAACTGCAGCACATGCCCTCCAGCTCTATTATCGCTGACTATACGTAAGTATATTCATTTAGTGTGCCTTAAGCTGTGTGGCTTCAGCGCAGCAATCTTCGGGCAGATGATTCTGATTGAATTTTAAAAAAATTGTGCTCAAATAGGAACTTTCAAGACTTTCCAGGGAATGGCAAGTTTATAATACTTTTACACTATGGCAAGTTGTGTATTTATTGAAAGTTTTTACTTCACTCTGAATTGTGAATTCGCCATAAAGTGAATGAACTATCTTATCGTAAATAATTATCTTTGCCCGGTTTTATTTTCTCGAGAGAATCGATAAACGGTCGACTCAATGTTGAGGAAGTATTTATTTAGGGTCTATAAATTATCAATTTTTTTTATGTTAGTCCTGAATTAATTACTACCACATACATACATACTACTACTTCAATTCCTGTAAGACGAAAGTATGTTGTAAAGTAGCCCGTCTGGGGAAGTACACCTCATAGAAAACCGCACCAAATAACAACTCCCTAGAGGGTTGTTGTGTTCCTGCGTGTCAGTGTGTGGGGTTACCAGGAACTTAGTAAGCGGTTGCTGTGTTAGCAGCAGAGGTGGCATCGCGTGAGTGATTCTTAATGTATCAAAAGCGTACGTACACATAACCACTTTACACCAGGTGGCCAAATGCTTGTATGCCTCCCGACGTTGTATATAAAATAAAAGTCAAACCAATCTGATCTCTGAACCAGCAACTCTGTTGAACGCAAGGCGGCCTCTGACATTTGCTGTGGTGAAGGGATTTGCCACGCTAGACTTTCAGCGCTAAAACACAGCCCGTAGGCTAACACGCGAGGCGTGGCTGCCATTGAGTGGATAGTTGATTGTATAAGTATGGCATAAGATTGTAAAATGTGTTTTATAACCGAGTTGCACTCTTTTCATAGCTTAAGGGTATTTAAACTGAATTTTATATGTAGTGTTAATTACTTAGACTGAGTAATTTTTCTAGGACGCCCATAAAACGGGAACCACTAGCGGAGTGCAGCCACAATGAGAGCGCGAGTGGTAGCGGTAGTTCAAGTAGCAGCGGTGCGTGGTACAGCGATCCCACGCTAGCGTCTCACCACTCCAAACATACGCCCGTTCCACCACCGCCGCCGCCGCCCGCGCTCTCCACGCCCGACTGTAAGTATAATTTTAGATAAATTGAAAAATAGACATTCACATGCTTATTATTACCTATCCCGCTACTTGTTGTACTTTGAAAATCTTCATTAGCGGTTAATGTAGCCCGTACAACATGCTACCTCAGCCTAATCCCCTCAGTCATCGAATCGTGACCACTTGGCATCCGCAGCACCGTGACATACATACACTTTCGCGATATGCACTAAAATCAGGTATGTAGCAAACGAAACCATACCATTTTCTATCGTAATATCCTGTCTCACTGCAGTTATTTATTTATTTATTAACACACAAAACAGATTACAATTACATAGATAATAGTGTATAAGCTTATATTTGGTAACGTTCTAAATTATAATCCAAAACATGTGTGCCTAACAGCTTCTAAACATAAATATCATAAATTTACTAGAGAGCACTGTTACGTAATGGAATCATTTTCCTGGTCCCTAAATTAGGTACCTATTAGAAATATAATTAGAGTTAGGTATTGACAATTAAATAAAACACAAAAATAAAAAATACATAATTTAAACAAATAAAATGCTGTTTATTTGCCTTCGGAACCGTGAGAGACTTAAGTGGAATATATCTATGTTTCTATTGGAGACGAGAATTTCTTTGTATTTAACACCATTCTAGCATTTAGCAAGAGCTATGAATGTTAGAGAAGCGAGTGAAGTGTGTAAGGACCGCGTCTTATGGCGCTCGTTTCTCTTCGCCTACCCCGCAAGGGACCTGGCGTGAAGATATACATACATACATTCTAGCATTTTGTCACAGAAATTCTGCCCTATCATCACCTGTCTGTTATCTGTCTGCAGACTTGTTGGACTTTGCTTAGAATAATGCAGAGCCGCGTGAGGCAAGTGAATTGGCATAAACTCTTTAGGAATTAAAATTCTAATAAAAGTTTATGAAACAGAAATTGTTTCGTTATGAAAAAGAAGTAAGGCTTCATGTTAGATGCGCCTACTTATATTCAGGAACACGTTCGTTCACACACGAACAAAACACACGAACGTTCCTATATGAAATCTATATGTTTTACTTTGCGCTTGTCTGTGTGTTTTTCTGTCGCTTTTTTTCGAATATTCGAATTTTGACTTCAGATTCGGATTCAGCATAACAAAGGTTAGGATAGAATAGGAATGTTCAGGAACACTGTTCCCATCTCAGGAACATGGTCAAAATGGCCGACAAATTAAAAATTATTAATTAAATTAAAAATTAAAAATTGTTATATAATTGACGAGCCAGGTGTTCCTCTAGCAATGCAAGCTTGCGCATTCTCAACTGGTTTATTCTTGAAATATCATATAAATTTTGCAGTATTTATGCGGTTTTAACTCTGGAAAAAGATATTGAAATTCTTTACTTGCTTTTGGCTGGTATTAAAGGTGCTTAAGTAAAAAAATGCACAGCTAGTATTAGTGTTGCTGTACAACTGTCGGTTGGGTAAATCAAATACCATCATACGACAATTAAATCAATATTTCTCACTTTTAAAATGAAATTTAGTATAAAGGTATTTTTTTAAAGATTGCTTTTAGCAATAAGGCCGCCTTGTTGCATAGTACATTTCTGTAATTGTAAGAATCTTTTAAATGTATTTCCTTAAATTCTGTGTTATGCAAATAAAGTGTATTTTATCTATTCTATCTATCTAAAATATAATTACGTAAGACTATAAAAAAGAAGAGTAATTTATATTAATTTTACCAAATATACATTATTAGGGTTACGTACCTCTAAAGGAAAAACGGAATCCTTATAGGATCACTTTGTTGTATGTCTGTCAAGACCTGTATGTTTCTCAGGGCCGGGTGCTATCACGCTGAAATTAATATCAATACTCAGGACTGCTGCTCCCTTCGAGCAGTGAAAAAATGAAACTATTAAATCAACGTAATCAAAAGATGACTGTTGATGCCTCGTTTATGTGCATATTTTGACAATTGCAAGGGAATCAAAATCTATAGGGTACTTCCTGTTGACCCAGAATCATGAAATATGGTAAGAAGCAATGTCATGTAGAACAAGTAAAGAAAAAAAAATCGTTACATCACAAAAAAAAAACTGCGAAAAAGCTTTGCTTTTTTACGGAACCCTCAGTGCCCGAGTCGAACTCGCACTTGACGACTTTTTTTTAAATTACAGGTACAGCACGGGGTCGTCTCCGTAATGCTTTAATAGCGGAGAGTGATGACTTTGCGCCCATCATGGGCGGAGGTCGCTTCCAGCTCCAGACAGAAGATCAAGAGTCAGGTATGTGTATATGTCATTAGTTTGCCATCAGTGCCATAATTCCACATACAACGTTACTTAATATAACTTCATTCATGAGGTAAAAAATACCTTAGGAATAGTTATAATAAGTATTTGGAGCTCTAGCACATGTTCAGCTTGTTGGGAGGTATCAGGTCTTGCACTACGCTTACACAGTAATGCTTAATGTGGTTTTTACTGATTACTTGTATATAAACCGAAAATATTTCAAATTCGACCTATTTTATAAGGCCGACTAACGCTCCTACTCGTAATAGTTTGTTGCATTTGTATGGTGGTCGTTCATTTACTTGGTTTTCTGCATAAATCGTGAAATTAGGACCAAGAAAATGTAATCATTATTTCGAATATTAATTCTATATTAAAAAAATGACTGATGAAATATAGGGATGTAAGTAGTAGATACTTGCGTTTGCACAACACTATGATACGTATTAGGAAAAAATGGATTTGAATTTAGCCTTGAAGCTTTAGCACATCAAGGCTAAAAACAATCAAAGGCGTGTTATGCGAAGATTAGAAGGTGATATGAAGGGGTTATCGTAGTCTATAAATGATTGTATTACAAGGAGTATCGCCATTTGCTCCTGAACGTGCTGGTGACCTTATTCACCAACCAACCTTGTAGTATTTAGCTACGGTCGTCTATTATTATGTGGAGCTTCTCTAGTCGGGCACATGTGGAGCTTCTCTAGTCGGGCACGGCTGGAGTAGCTTTTTGAATACATATAGCTATGTCCCATCTCTCTGTCGTTGACAAGCAAGACCTCAGTTTAACTTTGTTTGTTGGCACAAACAAAGTTCGTAACTTTGCCTCTAAAGTGACGTACTACACTCCTTCTCAAAGTGATAGTAATTTGTATAAAAGATATTATTGTTATTACCCCTTTTTTCCAAAATTTCCATAATAAAAATTTCTTGTCTGTATTTTATGTACTCTACATGGTTTTTAAAATTTTAATGCATATTTTTTTTAAACCCTAATACTTACCCTCAGTATAATTAAATGCTCATGTACTCAATACTACTGATATATCTGTTATTGTATAGCCGCGAACAAGTCTCTTTTTTGATATTACTTCTATGTATTCTTCTTCTATCATTATTTATTTAGATTTGAAAAAGTTGCTGGCAGCATATTACTTTTGTAGTGAATTGAATTGGTAGATGTGATGTTCATTAAATCATAGGTCAATTTCTATCGGTCAAAGTGTCTCTGTTGACCAAAGCTTGACATTGGCTTGACTGTATTGCGGTACACGATTTCAATTAGTGTCAGAAAAACTACCTGCACCGAGCCGAACGATACTAAATAAGCACATTACATAGTTGTGACAGTGTAATACCTATTAGAAAATTCCATTATGCTGCTCGTAGCTTCACTTGCGTGCAATTTAGTTTATAATTGGCCTACTATTGCTACTTTTAGTACTCTTAAACATAGTTTAAAAAACAATTGCAAAAAATATAGTGAAAAAAATCTAATTCTTAACTTTCAATTCTGACCCCTCCAGTCCGCCCTTTATTAGGTGAGATTAAACCATTAATAAAATTGTCTCTCATCTAACATTCCCAATATTTCTTTTTTTAGGAATAATCTAAAATTTCGATTGTTTTTCCGATGCTTCATTTCCATGTGTAAAAAAACGTACAAGTTTATTATACCGTTAAGATATTCATAAATATAGTATAGCATTTATATTAGGTAGGATTCAACAAGGTGTGGAACCCTATGGCAGAAGAGATGATCCGTGTTTTGTGGCTAGGACTCTAGCTGTGCTTTGTGTGCGGTGGTTCACATCACAGTCAGAGTTCTAGCTTCACGACTCGGCACGCGACGACACGAAGACCGAAGATTTTTCACATGTTTTTGTTACTTGTAGAAAATATCTATTTTCACCAAAGCTATCAAGGGGACTGATAATGTCTTCGAAATGTTACTAATAATTTGTAAAAAAAATACATGCCATTTACCTAGTAGTTTTTATTGATATACCGGCAAGCCGAAGTCGGGGGACTTCACATGGATACAATTTACTAATAAAGAAAATGACAAGTGTGCTTAGTAAAAAATATTAAGTATGATTGTTTTGTAACATGTCTCTATTAATGTATAAGCAAATTTTTATTTAGATGTTCATACAGAAATCTCAACCAACAAACGAGCATGACAAAAAAGAAATCAGCCAAATCGGTCGAGCCGTTCTCATATGAAGATCTTACATATATGCGGCAATTGATTATATAAATATAACAAAAAATCTATAAAGGTAGTCTGTTATTAAATTAATGAATACTACTGGAATTTAGTAACATTTCGAATATATTTTTGTTTCGTAAATAAGAAATCGAGCTTCCCTTGTTCATGTAAACTGCATCGACGAATTAAGAAACAGAACTTAGTTTAAAATTGGCATCAGAAGAATTTCTGTGCATTTCAACATAAAGTAACGTAAACATCATTCGCCTATGTGCTTTATTTTAATAGCTTTATGTTTCCGGTGAGTTATGACTTGACTTGGTACTGTTTTGTTTTACTTTTGTGTATTTATTCTAAGATTTATTTTTGTCACCGTAAATGTGTGCACGTTGTTCCTTCCATGTCATTTTCATAGCTTTCAACTAACACTTCATCATTTGGTGTGCTTTATTATTTAATATTTCCAAACAATATTATCACGGCTTAGAACAAATCACACTGAAAACATTTAACATAAAAAAAAAAAAAGAAATTACAATCATGTTAACGTAATTAGTGTTACGTTTTGTGTGTTGTTGTAATGTAGTATTTTGTTTTAGTAAAATAAAAATATGTACAGAATTCTTACAGATTGCAATTTATATTTCAATTTTATCATTTCACGGAGTATGTGTTTCAATTTAATTCGGAATTATTAACTAGATTTCATTGATGCATTGTTTTAATTTATTTGAAATCATCAGGCACTTTTATGTTTCTAATATTATTGTTATAAGACTATATTTACACTGATTAAATATAATGAAAATAACTTTTTATATTTGTCGAAAGCTTCAAATATCCTAAAATGTAATATTGATACTTGAAGTAACTAATATTATAAATTAAGGAAAGTACAATACAAAAGTATTATACTTAACGACCTTAGTATCTATAAAGTTCCTATAAACAATCTTGCACACTCGTACAAAGCAAATCATGTCCCACCAACTATTTATGTAAATAGTCAAAGTTCTATGACAGGAGTATAGCCAATAGGGGATCGGATAACATATTGAAATGTGATACAAATTAATCATAATGGATACCCAATTCCATAAAAAAGGGGAAATATATATTTTATAAATATATATTTGGTTTATTTATAAAATATATATTCATAATAATATATATATTCATAAATGATCCAAAGCTAAGTTTTCAAGATTATTTATTTCGGATATCTCGGAACGTGTGACCTCATCTTAAAGTAAACAAACCACTGGCCGTAAAAGCTTTTATTGCAATTGATTGACTAAATAACAAACAAAATAAGTTACAAACAAATTAGTTAAGTGGTACAATCTGTGAAATAGCTTTAATATCAGGAATAAAATAATACTTTTACGGCTCATAGTTTTGATTACATACAAATTATTTACGTGTAGTTTCGCGGTATTTTTAAATAAATAGTCTTTAAACATAGTTTTGGGCCATTTAAATGTTTACTTGTTTAAAATTATATTTTTTATAGTGATCAATGTTCATCATGATTAATTTGAACAACTTTTTGAAATGCTTCCAATTCCTTATTAAGTGTTTTACATTACAACATGATTTCCGTTGCATGAACGAACCTAAGTTGTAAATATGGACTATTACCTAAATTATAGTACCCATAAGTTAGTAATCCAGTTCACAGGCGAGCAAGACAATTTTCTCATTTGTTCCGTTGAAAATAAAACAGCCTGTCGCAAGGCTTTCGAATTTAAAAAAAAAGAAAACGATAAATTGACATGCAATTATTTTCTAAAAATTAAGCGGTTGTAACCATAATATAAGCTATAAAAATCCAGCTGCGTTTCTGGTAAAAAAGTTCAAGTTGTGCTCGCGTTTCTGTGCATAATTAGTTGTATTTTCCCTCGTGTACCTCTCGTGTACGTGTAGTTTCTTCACATCGGTCTGTCGCTTCGTCCGTCGGTACGTCAGAGCTTCTTCATTTGCAGGTTATCTGAGTTAGAAAGCTAAAATTTGGTATAGTAGATCTTTTTAACGCTAATGCAGTCATGGTGTAAAATAATATAAAAATACAATTAATATATAAAAGGCCGACCTCACTAGGGGCCAGCTTTTTACTTGTAACTAAAAAAAATAAAAAAACTTAAAACTACATTTTTTTTTCAGCTTATTGTTTAAATACTAGTACTAGTAACATAACTAATTTGCAAGGAAAACTGTCCGGAGGATGTAGTCTTTACTAATTTATAAATAAAAAGCCTACCATCTTAATGCCTATGTTGGTAGCGAGCTTCATATAAATTACATCTAATCAGAACATAAATTTTTTGCAAAAATTTCGTAGTAGTAAATACATTGTAATTCTCTATTTATTATCGGCCTCTTTTGGTACTTAGGTAATCACAGATGAGTTCACTACGATACAGTACAAATATATTAAACCACATACACACCTCATTAATCTACTCGTAGTAGGTATGGCAGGAGTTTTCTATTAACAAGTTTTGTAGATAATAGTAACACAAAATGTATTTCTCGTACTTGATTAATTCAAAGAAGTGCAAAAAAGGGCAATATAAAAGAAATTAAATAATTTTTCACCCTTGTTTTATTTTCAACTGAGCAAGTAGGACCTGAACTAGGCAACTGAACTAATGGGAATAGAGAAATTATATAACTATTCACTTTTCTATTATATAACATGGGCGTCAGATAATGGTAGTAGTTTGTGTTAGGGTCCGTTTGTTTATGTGATGAATCGTCATTGACCCAACGGACTAACAAAAATATTTTTTAACATTTTGAATTTTCAACTTTAGTAAGTGAACCGTAATCCGATGCCCACTGTTCTGTTCACCAATCCTAATGTGTATCATTAAGCCTGCACAGGATCATGTATATACAAGCTCCATGGAGGGGTGAGAGGGTGTGCGGTGTGGGGTGCGGGAGGGTGCCACGAGCTGTATCCCGTGTGGCTGCAGTCGCACCGTGTAGCACCATGGGATTCAGCTCACGGCTCACTCCACTAACTACTACTCATCTTACTAATACCACGTAACATGTGTAACGAGCCGGTCACCATGCGTCCATAACGTTCATTATAAAGTGATGCACTAACTGTCACTAGGTTTGTGATACTGACAACTACAGGGCCTACCACCGGCTTGGCTGAGGACGATTACGTTCATAGAAGATTTCATAACCCACTAAAATTATTGCTTAATTTAAAAATTCGACTTCCGTTTAGGTTGTTGGTAATCGTTTTCAGCACAGCAGGTAGGTTCCGCCCAGTTTACCATATAAGAAAATTTTATATATATAGATTATTACAAATTGTTTTTAAGATCCGTTGACTACCATAATAAGTATTTCTCATACGTATAACATTTGGCATAATAATGACTTACCAACATTGAGAACACTAATTATATTAAAATGTCTCTAATAAATATATCTAATTTTAGGAATTTATTTCATTTTAAAGATTCATAGTTTGGTAGCCCACAGTGTGTTTTGTGTAAGCATTTTTTTTTCTAGTATTTTACTTGTCTGGACGTAAAGTAGTACTTAAAGTTATTGTAAGTAAGCAATAAACATATTTAAGTCAGTCTTATCGAAGTTCGGCACAGTAAACATCTGCTGTTATTGCTTGACCAGACTTGAGTAAGCTATAGTGAATAACGCCATGAAGAGACCACCAAACAGTTACCATTACCTTTTTATTGGTAAGTTTTGCTTTAGGGCACTGTTACGGCGTTTGACCTGGGGTCAGCCATTGCATTTTTCGCTTCCGGTTATCGTTAAGAATCCACTTTTCGTCACATGTCACGATTCGATCCAATATTCCTTCATTTCTATACCGATTCAACAAGGCAACACAAGTTTTCATCACGCGTTTCTTTCTGCAGATCAGTCAAATCATGAGGCATCCATTTTTCATATTTTTTTATCTTATCGATTTGATGCAAATGAGGCAATATTGTAGGTAAGGTAACGTAAGGTAACCATGCCGCTAATTCCTGGGTAGTTTGACTCGGATCGGCTTTCATCATCTCACCTCCATTTCCCCAGCGTTATTCACCTGTGTGGGCGGTCTTCCACGTGGTTCGTTCTTGGACTCGAAATTTTCATTACGAAAGCGTTTAAACCAAAAACGCACGGTGCGTTCATTAGCAGTCCCCTACAAACGGAACATTGATATTGCGAGCCGTTTTTTAGGTAATCCCCTATAGTTGTCCCGTGACTGGACTACCAAGATAACTTGTTTTATATCAAACTACACAAAATAAGTGAAATATGTCAATTACATATAACTTTCCTGCATTACACGACGATCTGCGTCTCGTTCGCTTGCAATTGAGAAAGATTTTTAGATCGCATGAACCGTATAGCAAATTAAAATATGATCAGTAATAAAAAATAATAAATTGACTTCGACGTTTTTGACCCTAGGATTTGTCCGAAAATATACCTTAATGGTTCTTTGTGAATTTTGTATATGTACTCGCTTATAAGTAGATAATATTTTTTCCAAAGTATTAGTATTGGCCAGAAAATACAAAAACAATATGTGGGTTTAGTTATACTTAAAAGTTCAAACATACGAACTTGTGTAAAACCGCTATCTTAAAATGTTTTCGTTGTTTTTTTACATTTATTCTTCTGTCCAGCTAGCACACAAGAAGAATTTTCAGGCATCTAGGTCATACATTCGCTTGACGTTGTAAGTTCTTAAGTAGAGGTAGATTTATTCTGGGCCTACAAAGTACTTTATTGTCTCTTTGATTTTCCGCTGTCAATTCTGGCTAAACAACAGACGGCGATGAGAAATGTGGCGTGACTCGTTCAGTGGATGTTAACTTTTATTTGACTATTGATTATAATATTTCAGAACCGCTGGAGTTGGAGCCGTTCCTAGCACTAGAGCCGCCGATGTCGGCCACGGATTATGGCTTCTGTCTCGACCACGACGAAGGTCTCACGGAACTTTTCGACTTCGAGTTCAAGTGATGTGGACTGTACTCTGACAGGGTTGGCCAAATGTCAAATATACGATACCGATTAGCAGGAGTCGTGCGAGGTTAACAGACGAATAAGGATATATCGATTAGTCGTCGTGAGGGACTCGGTTCATCGAATAAATTTTTTTACCCGTTATTTGAATTTCCCCAACATAATTACATTACTTTCTATATTATGCTGCTGATTTTTCCGTACTCTGCGTTCTTGTGTTTACGTGGATATTGTTTAATTTCATTCATTTTCATATGATTATTAGGGCACAAAATGAAAGCAACGTTAATGAGTACTTACTCGTTTATTAAATATTCGAGCCTAAAATTATACAAGTGGCTACAAGCTACAAACGTTAATTCATTGGACTGTGTACATGTGTATTTTAGTCTTTTGTAGTTTGTATTCGACATATTCGTGTCTCAGAATTTTTGTACATTGCAATACTGGAATTATTTTGTAGACCGAGTTGTCCCTGTTATTTGAAACGCTTAACGGGAATGTTCCTCGTACTTCGGTGTAAGGCGTACTTTAGATGACGTAGACTGCTCATAGTAGACAAAACTGTTTCGAGTGTATTGTCCTTTCTCTAGACAGTATTGTCTATGGTGCAGACTGATAAGCTCCGAGTTACACATGTTCACGAAACCAACTGTCCATTGCTATCTCATTTAGATTAATTTACATTTATAACTAGCCATATTTGTTGCGATATACCTGAAGAGTGTACCTGCGCATACCTGTCCAGTTGACGATAGTGATAGACATTTTGTTTGTGAGGTGTGTAGCTGCGAGGCGTAGCAGTCGGTAACTCGCTTTGTCACTAAACGAGGAGAGTGTAGAAACTTCGTATTAAGAACGCTCCGGCACGCACGTTTAGTTGAGATTTGTGATTAGAGACTTGAGACTAAGCGTTCGCTGTTGTAGCGTACTACTATGCATTAAAAGTTTCTGTGCTCTTCCTGTTTCGTGTATTAGTTCTATAGGTCTGAGACATCGCCGAAATGTTAAAATATCCTCGTAGTCCTATTATAGAAATATTGACAGATTTCCATAGAAGTAAATGTATGTAGATACTTTTTATTTTGAAAATAAAACATGAAGGTATTGTTCTCGATATATTGCTGTGACAAACAGTGGACAATAGATAGTCAAGGCATTGGCAAAGACTAGATGTGAGATGTAAAATTTGGTTAAAATAACATTGTTATTAGCCGACATTAGACAAAAAGTTTGATATAAAAGCAGAGTATGACTGACTGATCTATAACAACCCAAACCGTATAATATTAATATACATATAAAATAATAAAGGTTGAATTAAAGTTGTCTTTGTATGTACATAGCGGTGGATAGCTAAGTACAAAAATAATAAAAAGGTTATATATATATATAATATTCATATTATAACCGTTTGGTCAGGGACATGAAATTTTGCTTTGCGGTAGGATGTAGCTAGAGCAGCTTAAGAATTCATCAAAAGAGAATTAACGAATATTCGCACCGATTATGCAATACACGCAAAGATCTAGTCACAGTGTGACGTATTAGCCTTTCTGTTTGTCCTTGGAAATAGAAAAGGTGTTCTTAATTTTTATTTTGTTATTTTCTATCCTTGTGTAAACATTTTATTGAATTATGTTTGTAATTCTAAAATTGTTTTTTTATTGTATCGATTTATTTACAATAAAATTATTGTTACAAAACCTTATTTTCTGAAAAAAAAAAAATAAGGATTTAAGTTGCTTTAATATAATTTAACAAAATGGCCTCTCATTTTGAAGGAAGTACATAAAGTATTTCAGAAGATAAAGTCGTTTTTATATCTGGCTAAATAACAACATTTCTATAGAAGAAAGATCAAGGACTGTTTTGTTTCATTGAGTGAAGTTTGAAATGTAAATTGTTCAATCAGTATTGTCGGTAGACAAGGACAGGAAGGAATATTTTTGGTTTGCATAGATCTATCATAGAACTACACAGATACAATAGTTTTAACACTGTATGATGTCCAAACCATGTAGAAATATGCGAGTTACCTCAGCAGTTTAGAGCAGGCAGATGTTTTGGGCGGCGCGCCCGCACTGTATATAGATTCGCTCAAATCGCGCCGGCGGGCGACGTATTGTACATATTAAGACGTTAATGAATGGTGATAACTTAGCGGCCTTCGATTTTACTTGTAAAGCTAGGTCTAGTGTTCCATTTATCACACACGTGCCGTGACGGCTATTGTTTGCATTCTCCTTCCGTTGTAATAATTGAAAATTGCCAAATATTTAGTTAACTGAATTTCGAGATATTTAAGTTTCATTATAGTTTATTTAGTTGTCTTTGTAAATAGCCGCGGTACGGACGGATGCGCGGCGAACGCGTGTATCTCGATATCATTTATATAGTTAAGTACAAAAGGCAGAATAATGTTGTAGCGTTTCCAGGGGTCACGTTTGGAAACTTAATGCCGTTTCTTTAACATAGCCTTGTAGTCGGACTACAATTTTATGTCTTGAATACGCTAGCAATAATAATATTGTAAGATGTAGCCCCTGTCCGTGGAGTTTCTATCGGGCGGTAGTTTAGTCACATCCAATATGCAAAATTCCTCCTAAAGTTAATGATAACTAAACTAACGGCCAATAGATTTTTTGTCGATTAGAAACGCTTCAGCACTATAGTTTTAATAAATTACCTCACGTCCAGTTCCCCCGCGTCCTCCGCGTCCGTCTACCGTTCGCATACTGTACAGCACAAATTCACTGTAAAAACTTACTAATAAGTGCATATCAAATAATTTTAATGTTAGACCTAATTTGGAGACGTGTGGGAAGTCGGTTGATGCAAGGTCGGCGCGGTGAGGTGCGGGAGATTTGTTGCAATAATATAGAACGTGTGGCGAAATTCTGTTGCGTTATTTATTTACACGGTTCCGTAGCAACATTCGGGGCACGATTTTATATAAGTGCTATTTGTAGAATGGTGTTAACTGAATCTTCATAACACAACGGCAATATTACAGGAATTAATTACAAAGAGAGTCGTTTTTTAATGTACCATACGGAACCTACGCCTAACTTTTGTTTCGTATCGCCAGTTTTAGTCTCAGCCAATTCCCGCCAAACGTCTCGATAGTATTAAAATTGTAATTTCATTTTATTATTTATGAATGAATCCCATTATTAATATGATTTTTGTTCTGTGAGATTGACTTTCACTTGAATTGTTATAAAGCACGTTGGCTCGATCTTAAGTCTAAACCTAATGAAATGAAATCTGTGAAAAATGAATTTATAGGCATGTTTTTGTTTCGCTATCTTTAATAATTAAGTTTATTTTTGGGTTTGATAAAATATAAAATATTTTTTATAATTAAAATGGAAGCGAAATATTTGATTCTGATTCTTCATAGAACGTGTCGTAACAAACTTCGCTTTTAGCAACGCTGTTTAAAGTGATGTATCGCCGTCGAATAACTCGATTGCTCGTCGAGACGAAAACCAATCGAGTCGCGTAAATCGATTACGTACGATACATTTCAGACGGACGACGGAGCCGGGGCGACGTTTATTTTAATGAAATTGTTTGTGACATAAATTCTGGGGCCAAACATACGAGAAAAGGAAGTACAAATTAAACAATTTTTCTCGTAATTTAGTTTAAGATTTTTAAGAAACTTCCATCGATCGGTCAGTTCGAAATTACAAAATCCAACAAGTTTAATGGTATTCATGTAAGCTAAATTGTGCAAAATAATGGTGGCGTTACTTTTGCGTACATCAAATATCTCTCTAATCTCAGTCATATAGATGAATATAACCTCAACATTGTTGAACACAAGTTATTTAACTTGTGTTCAACAATGTTGAGGTTAAATAGTAATAATATGACTGACCTCTGTCGACAGATACCTTCAGATTGTTTTAACAGATGCTTAGTTTTGTTGCTTCCTTTCGCATGCTATTTTCTGTTTAAAGATTTTATGTTCCAGTACTTCATAAAGTTATTTTAAATTGAGATCCTATGTCGTCGTTACGAACTTAAAATATCGTATATCCAAAATTAACATTTCCGATTTCAAGATTATAGTAAAATTGACAATTCCGATTGTATCTATTATAATGTGATGTTTACTCACAAAATAAGATGTCGTTAAAAATATGGGTAAGCATAATTTTCAATGGTATCTAATAACGTTAGACCTTTTATAAAAGGATTTTTTTTTATTAAAAAAGGTCCATATCGGTATATTTGCTTTACGATACTAAAGTTTCTTACATTAAACCTATTTTTCCGCATTAAATTAGAAAAAAATCAAGTTAAAAGTATAACTTAACGAAATAATTTTTGACGTCAACATTTACAAAACAGTTGTTTACACAGTTGCGTATCGATCTTACAGTCAATTTTAAAGCTTAACTAATGAGGAAAAGGACGATGAAACTGAGAGGGTACTGTGAATTTAATCTAAGTTTTGTAATTGTATCTACAGTACGTTAATACTATAGATATAATTATAAAATGCAACCACTTAAGAGAGGTAAGTATGAACGTATTTATACATGAAAGTACGGGCTTACAAAAATACAATATGACTCCATATTGTGTTTTTAATTATCTCATTTACTCACGTAAAACTAAAATGAGTGACAACAGTGATAGAGGGCAACTTAGCCACTTTTTATTTTCACACCGGCCGCGTGTAGCGGACTATATTTTACATAGTATAATTTACAAGTGAGCAGACCGAGCGACCAGCGAGCATTATTAAGGGCCATCGTGTATCTCGTTTGACAATGCTAAGCGGTTGTCAATGTAAATTACTTGCCTTTTGGTAACTTTTAAATAGTACGTTTCGTTAAAGGCAATAGACCTGCATTACGCCTGCCTATTGCAGTATCCATATTTGTCTCTTACCAAAATATAAGTGTGTGTTTTGTTTTTCGGGCATAGTATAATTTTAAACTTTCACGGTCAAAATTATAAGAACTTACTGGTCATTCAAATTAAATTTTGGTTGTAATACCGTGAACGTCTAAAGCGAGGGTTTTTTATACTACGTCGGAAGGCGTATAAGCATACAGCCCACCTGATGTAAAACGGCTACCGTAGCCTATTAACGCTTGCGATATATTAAGTATCACTCGCGCGATACCTCCTCTGCTGCTTACACAGCAACTCCTTGGGAGCTTACTGATGACCTCATTCACACGCAGGAACACAACAACCCTCTATGGTTTGGCTGCGGTTTTCTGTGAGGTGGAGGTACCTCGGTACCTGTACTTTACCAGACTGGCTGCTTTGATGCGCCCTACCTCGACCTAGGATTCGACTAATATTATATATCTTGTGCTCATTGTATCTGTTTGGTTTGAGCTTTGGTGTTCACAAGTCATCCAAAGAAATTCGTTAAAATTTGTAGTCCGCCATTATGATAATTATCATCATCAGCTTTCAAAACACTGTTCCTTGCTCAAAAGTACCACATATGGCTTTACTTCGTGTCCGGTCAGAACCCGTTATATACGTTTTCCCATACATTTCGCGGTCGTATTCGACCACCCGGGTTTCGAAGGGACATTAAAATAATTAAAATTAGAACATTAAAATCGAAAAACAGTTATTCCAATTAATTAAAAATAATTTGTAATTAATTAGCAATTACTCCTTTAAAAAAATTTTTAATGGAGTAGTTCCTCTATCGACTGCTTTACTCAATTTGTTTATTCACGGCCTTCAGCTTAGGTATTAGGATTTTTTATGGAGTCTACTGAGGGATTTATTTTAATTCATATAGCTGAATATGAATTAAAATAAATCAGTACCAAACAAAATCGAGTAAAGCAACAGGATGTCTACATGCGAAGTAATGTTTGTGTGTCTAATACTTACAACGCAATATGTACAACAATATCTTGATAACAGAATGATCTTGATAACAGAATGTCGGAATCAAGCACTTTAATTATTTTGTATGCTTTGGAGCACCAATTCTCAATCACTAAACTCCTGTGGTCAGTAAAGATAAGAACTCGCGAGCAATGTTATCTTTGTTGTAGGCGTTCATAGACCGCGGTGACCACTTTACACCAGACGGATCGTCCGTCCATAGTAATAAAATATGGGTTCACTATATAGCACCATATTTGCATTGCAGAATGAGCACAAAATACTCTTATAAAATCCCGCCATATACATATATAAAATGTTCAGAAATGCCTAGAAAAATTGACAAATTGCGAGAAAGATTGGTTGTTACATTGCCAATTTGCTATTCAGTTCAAGGCTCATATTGAGCTGCAATGAATACCATCCAAATAATGATTTTGTTAATACAATTTAAAATATTGTAACTGCTAAACCAAGCTAAGTTTATATAGGTAATTCAACAGAACTTCTATTGGCGATCAAACCTAGTGTATTGCGACCGGTACAGAGTAATTACCAAAAGTATATTAATTTACATATGGTAACCCTTTTAAATTATTTTTAGTTTTTAACAATTAAAAATGTCGATAGAAAAAGAAACATTTACATATGGATATTGCAGTTATGTAAGAGCGTATCTTTTTTATTCATATTTGATTCATTAAATAATGACAGTACAGGTCACTATTGTATACTGAATAGGCGCTATAAAAGAGTGTCTACTAATTCGAAAGGATTGTATAGATGGTGAGATACATCGTGTTGTTTTAATTTTGATTTTGTACAGCCAGGGTCATAAGTGACGGTAGCACCTGCATTGTACCTTTTACATCTGAATAAAATACGAATTTATTGAAGTGATCATATTGATCGTCCTCCATAAAGTTATTTATTGAAATTAAAATGCAAATAAATGCGTATTTTACTCAATGTTGAATCTAATAAAAATAACATGATAAGATTTATTAAAATCTATGGTCTCCATTTATGGTTCTTGTCTGTACCTATACGAGGTCGCTTCGTGGTCTGTCTCAGTGTTCTTAGCCTTAGTAACTGACAACGACTTAGTCCATACAATGTTACACGTCGTCAGTTCGACGGTGCACAGGGTCCTAATGTAGATCACGACAATATCTATTAATTTAGTTTGCCATACAATGTAAATTCGTTTTGTATGTGCGTCGTTGTGATTTTGTTATGAATTTATAAACTCGAACATCCGCATGTTAAATCAGTGTAATAGAGATATTTGATGTCACATATAGATCGAATTATCCATGTATATTTTAATCATACGCGATATCTCACAGAAGATGCTTGTGTTTGCCGGAACTAATTTTCTGTATGTACTTACACGTTGTATAGGAGACCGATTTGCTCGCGACGCGCGAGCGATATAATCATAACATGTCAATATAGGGTCGCTCAAACAATGGTGCAACAAAATTGTCGATGGACTACGCATTAGAGAGCGAATGATATCGTTGTGATATATGCAATCGATACATAGTCAATCGTATTCGACCTAATTTTTGTTTATTTAGTAATTAAGGTTCTTTCCCTAATTTAGTTGCACCAATGTTAACGTTGCAACCCTACAGGAATGTGTAGTGCGAAAATAAAATCGAACTTTTTGACAACATGTTTTTGTGTAATAATTTATCTGGTTTAAATGAAAATAAAAGGTGCAATGTTATAATATTGTATGTGTTTTAGGCTGAGATGGCATTGCAAGATTTAATTTTGGTGGCTAATATATGGATATAATCAATGATTCTAAGATTATGATATGTGAGAATTCATACTAAATGTGTGATTTTATACGGGGGGTGATTTAATCACTTGCTATGCGAAATGAGGAGAGTTTATCCAGAAAAGTTTTACTATAGGTACATACGTCTTCTGCAAATGTTTCGTCAGCTTATCACTTTTGTATGAGGACGACGATAGTTTTTTTTGCTATTTCAAATTTGCTAGCATAGTCGAAGTTGTTATTATTGATGTATACATTCACCTCCTTTCATAATGCAATTGATTATGTCGCTACAATGCATAAAACTTTTAAAATATCAACCAGGAGGAGAGCCATGATGCATGTTATCTTAGATTTGGCTTGCATCCGTTTAAGTGTAAATCTTGCAATGAGCTCTTAGTGTATTTATGGAGTATGCGAGTAAGCTAGGTGGAGAGTTGTTGTTGCTGCGAGGCCTGTTCGATAAGTATTCATTTGCGTTGGAAGACTGAGGTTGAATATTCCAGTTTTGATGGACGAGGGAGTTATTTGTTGATTGAATTTAAATATAAAGTCATATATATAGTTAGGTTATATTTTTTAATAAATATAATATTGAGATATGTAATATAATGTTGTCTTTCATTTTAACCCGAATTGCCTTATAAGGTATACTTTAAACATTGACATAGTAATATGGTTACCAATGTCATTAGATCGTCAGATAATCAATTTCAATATTCATTTTGATTTTAAATGGTAAAATAAAACTAAATACATCAAAGCAATAAGAATACGTAAGCGCAATACAGTACAGTCGGCACGTGAAGTCGCCGACAACATTTAAGATTTACAAAATTGCTCAATTCATCTCATTCATAAGTCGCTAACGAACATGAAGAATGGAATGATATTCGTGAGGTAAAAACTTGGGTAAAAAAATATGTGAATAACATAATTACCATGGTTAAAAAGCCTATAAAAACGCAACTTCATAGAGTCGTGACTTGGCCAAATTCAATATGATACCCTCAGTCGCTTAACTTTAGAAAATGCACACTATAATTTGACTAAAAGACTGAACGTATGAAATAGGAACCAAACAAATTGGAAGATTTGTCACCATACAAAATTCACTCGCAGATGAAGTAAACTCGCAGTTAGTAAACTCTTGTTGAGTATGTATTCAAATAATTTTACAGATTAGAATTTACAATATAGTTTCTGAAAGTTCTCTTGAAAAGTTTATTCTCTTATTTCATAATCATAATTTTTTTTTGCTAGAAATGTAGGTATGTTTAAGTAGTTGATACCAATGTTGATACACGGTTGAGGCCCTTGTACATTTCGCCTACATGTAAAAATTAAGTAAAAAATACAAGTGAAGTTATCTTTATCCAACTCAATATAACTAATACTACTGAATACAACTAATACATGTATAAAATTATATTAAATATTATTTACGTCATTTCATCGAATAGTTAACATTTGTTGGTTAAAAAAAGGTTTTAATTTAGGTATTCCGAAACAAGGTCGACGGCAATATGTTTAAACTGGCTGGTAGTTTACTATATATTATAGGTCGCATTCCGATTATACTCTTCTCTACAATGCTGTATTATAACCACCACCTCGTAAGTTTGTGAACATACTGGGAACATAACTATACTGCTCTGTTTCTCGACTGTGAAATTTTAACAAACAGGTGTTGGTTTGTTTTAACAAAACTGCTCATTTATAATATGTACAGAATATACTCTACTTATAATTAATAAAATGTACATTCTATAAACAACAATTAGTAATTTTGTAAATCTAGTTACGACTTGGCGTCGACTGTATGTTAAATTTTTTTAATATGTAAAACAGGACGTCCTATCATTCTTAAACACTTGTAATACTGTTGTATTGTCTAATAAATACATACTGAATCATAGTTATTGTGTCAACATGTAGCGACTTGACTAGTTGATTAAATCACAAACAATGTTACAGACAACGATATGGCAATATTCTGTATCCTTTATACTTCTTGTTTTTAAAAAAGGTTCCCTGTATTTTTTTAAGAAAGGCAGGGTGCATCCATCGCTTGCAGCTCGATTGGAGAAGTAGCTCTGTGTAACAAAAAACAGCAGCCAAATATCAACAACTCGTTGGAGATTTGTTGTGTTCCTTCGAGTGAGTTATGTACAGGCAACATATATGTACCTATTATTTTACCTTCATTGCACAGAATTGAAATGTCAGTTTGACAATTTCGATTCGTTCGACGAATTCTTAAAAGGTCAAAATGATATTTATCTTACAAATGAGACGCCCCCCTTTCCTTTACTATACTATGTACAGACATGGTGTAGTAATGCGCGAAATTTGTTTGATTTTTTATTAAGATACACCTGAAACCAAAAATGTTAATATATTCTACTACTGTAATCTAAATCTAAAAATTTGATCATTATTTCCGATTTAAATTGACCACACAAATCAGGTTCCAAAATTTGCTAAAACTTTAAATTACTGCACGATGAACCAACTAGATAATTCGAATTATTTGTGATATAATCTCAAAATAAATATGTTTGTAGGTGTAGTAGATAACTGACATGAGCTGGCATTTCACCGAGGCCTTATTAAGGTTAAGACGCACTGATCGATGACGTTTGACGGTTTGTCCATACATAATAAACACAAAGTATGGAACGCCGTACCCATCCTGTCGCATCAACAACATGACGAACGCGTTCCGGCGGCAGTACGCATCGATCGTCGGCAGGCATTGAAGCCGACCAAGATGCAATAACAGCAGGAGATGTATCCATGTTATTTGTTAGGCTACATATGGAGATTTACGGCTTCTTATGGTTGAGTAAGAATGCGAACGCGTCCGTACGATTGCGTCCTGATGCGAAAGCCTGCGTACGGCACCGATACTTTTCAATCTGCTATTTATGGAAAATAGTTCATCAATGTATCTTGATCGTTACTTAATTTCTGTATTGACTGAGATATCGTTACTTGTGATTGTGGATTGATCCATTTGTTCTATAGAACATGATGTCTTTGGACACGATGAGTAACTTTTCTCATTTTTTCCATAGAACAATGAACTTTTTAGGGGTGTTTAAGTGAGCTCACTTCTCAGTAATACAAAATGTGAAACTATTTTTTTCCCCAAATTATTCCATGTGATGTATGATCATCGGTATATAATCTATCAAAGTACAATAAGTCACTTCTACATGTGACACTATAAATATTTATTTTCTAGTGGCTAGTGTGATAGATAGTTGTAAATTAATATTATGTCCTATTAAAAATATGAGAAAAATTAATCTCATTTATTCTGATGACGTCATGTTCTATAGAACAGGTGGGATCGATTGTTGATTTTGATATTGAACCACTAACAACGGAACAATGCATCACAAACTCGCAAGTCAGGCATTACCTATCAAAAACTAATAACTGGGTACAATACAAAATCAACTAATCAGTCTTTAATAAATCTGTCGATGGGAAAGTTCTTGAAGGATTTGCTCCAGATATCCGTGAAGGCGGTGCTGACCAGGTCGTCGATTAGGGGTCGAATCACCGCAAAGCCAGGTTTCCACGCAGCGTTGATTACGCGATCTAGCATTCGTTCTGAAAAGAGAGTTCGCATGAGAGCAAATGTCCATAGGCTACGGTAACTGTTTACAATCAGGAAGGGCGTACACCTGTTTGCTACCTTAGTGCTATTAAAAAAAGTAGTGGGTGTAGCCATAGAAAACGTACAATAATTTAATTTACACTGCAGGGCTAGGATTTCCAAAATTGTGTGATTGAGGCCATCCTTCTCTTAAAAAGCTAACTTCTAAAAAGCGTATATTACCGTAAATACTTTTAGAAGATGAGTATGTCGTGATAAATATTCAAGTTCAGTCACTTCAAATTGGATATATCTTATTGACGCTGTCGATAAGATATATATCCGTAGGTAGGTCCACGGGTAAATATTTTATTTTTTATATTTATTAGAGCCGTATGCTTGTATGAGAATACAAGCATACGGCCCATCTGATGTAAAGTGGTTACAGTATCCTGCGTAACGCGCGGTGGAGGAGTGGTTGACAATGCTAATTTAACACCAAGATGGGTTCGATTCCAGCTCACAGAAAACAGCAACATGTAACAACTACCTGTAAGGTTGTCGTGTATGTAAGAAGTTGTATCAGCAGCAGGGGTGAACAGAGAAATAATGTTTTGCAGATGACATAAAAATATATTAAAATATGAGTACATATATAGTATAGTAATAACAACTCCCTTGAGGGCTGTAGTGTTCCTGCGCGTGAGTGAGGTCACCAGTAAGTTTCTAGGAATGTTGTGTTAGCAGCAAAGATGGCATGGCGCGAGCGATACTTAAGGTATTGCAAGCGTTCATTCCCGGTTGCGTCACCCCGTTCCCCTGGGGTGATCGCTTCAGATGAAGCCTTTATAGCCTTCCCGGCTAAAGGCAGTCCCAGGGGTGTTTTAGTCAGTGGAAATCTGACATAACCAGTTCGTTCGCACGAAATGGTATCTTTGAAAGATTTCACCTCCTCCCTCCCATTTTACCGGAGGGTGCCCCTCACGGAAGAATGACCAATGCACACCCGGGTGTGGGTTGGTCCTTCTTTTGTGGGTCTTCAATTTTCTTGGGCGAAAATAAAAAAAAAAATCATTCCCGACGTTGTGTAAAAAGCCCTACCTAAAATACCGTTCCCGCGCAGTATGTTCCCCACATGTATCTCCATGCCGCCGATGTGGTCCACCTCCACGTGAACATCCACTCCTGTGCCGTTACGTTTGATACGCGATGTCTGCGAGTAGTCACGAAGGGTTAGGTTCCAATGTCCAGAGCGTAACACCCCCAGACCGAATGCATTGCCCTGGAATTAAAAATACTATTTACATACTTAGGTGAATATAAAGAGGAAAGACTGGCTGGTCACGCTGAACCCATTCCTAGAAAGATGATAATGAAGCATCTAAGTAGCCCGGCTAAGGAAGTACCCACCTCACAGAAAATCGGAGTCAAATAACAACTCCTTGGAGGTTTGATGTGTTCTTGCAAATGAGTAAATTTACCAAGCTCCTAAGGAGTTGCTGTGTTATCAGCACGCGTGTGATACTTCATATATTGCAAGCGTAGTAACCGTAGATGACGCCCACCCACTACCTTTAGTAGATGCGTATGCCCCCCCCATCTAAGCCATGACGGTCATTCGCAGAGATAACGGCCGGATTTACCAGAGGGAGACTTTGTACAAAAGTCGTCTGCGTGGGTACCTCTGTCTCACCTATTTCTATTGCCAAGCAGTTATATTTATATAGCTGTGTTCCGGTTTGAAGGGTGAGATATGGCAGAGAAATTACTAGGTACTGTGACGAAATAGCCTTAGGTCACAAGATTGGCAGCGCGCAAGTAACATCCTCGTGGTGTTACGAGCTCAATAGGCTGCGGTGACCGCCTACCATCTAATGCGGGCCGCATGCCTGTTTGTCAATCTAGTTGTAAGTAAAAAAAAAAATGAGAAGTGAAGAAGCGGCGCAGCCATGTCAGCGAATGCAGGCATCTACTAACAGTAGTGGGTGGATGCCGGCCGGCACTAGCTGCATGAACTAATCAGTAGTGGAAGTACACAAAGTATTTCAGATCCTATAACCAGTTCTGTACTTTCTGTTTATTGATCGTTTTTTTTTTTAATTTACGTTAGTAACTTGTTACTTTTTGTTATAACTTTCCACGTTACGTTGTTTGAGTGTTGTTGTTCCTGTTGGAGCATAGAAGACGCTCAACCGAGCAATGTCTCTGAAGAAAAGGAAACGCCCAGGCTCAGGTCATGGAGAAGACAATGATACATGACGTGTTTTCGTGTCTTCAATGAAGACAAAAATAAATAGAAGGCTACGTTATTAGGTGAAAAACCAGTGCCACTGTGCTCAGAAATAAGCAGATATTTTGAAAATCAAAGTTGCCGTTGTTTTTGATGTTCTGAAAGACTAAGGATAATGTCACACTCACTCCACTAGGCCTTTCATTCTCAAGTCTTTCACTGACTAGACGTACATAGGTACATTCTCCTTACACTTTCATCTTCCATTTTTCCACTTTTTACTCTTTCATGATCTCCGGAAGGAACACGCACTAGCCAGTGCCTCCACTTCTTGAAAAGGACCACACAAACTGGCTTATCACTAGATGGTGAAGGCCATTTACGACTTTCGGTGACGTCCATCTATCAAAATCAGATCAAACACACTTTTCTGTTCATTCCGTCTCCTTGTTTAAGTGTGAATATCCTTGTGACGAAAGAATGTGTTCGACACAAGGAGGTTTCGTTCCATACATACCTACGTCTAAAAGTAACTTATCAGCATCGTTCACTCTCTTATCTCCGTATGGATCAAGCACACTCTCATAACTGTTTCGATTGGTCCCGACCCGACCATTTCGATCTCCACACATAATTATCCGTTCATTCACATCAGCCAAATGCAAAACACCCCTTACGGTTCATCAACTCAGTCATCTTATCTTGTAATCCACCCGAGGTGCAAACCTTTTAAGTGAAGTTAGTGACCTTTGAAAGATTGGGTAAGTTAGGCTCTTTATTCACAGCGTCTGCGATCAATCAGCAATAAATTAACATAGGTTATTAGTCAGAGGGTCTCCTTAGGGGTCATTTACCTGAAAAGCATTGCTAATCGACCATAATTACCTAATAGTAATTAATTATAATGAGTAGTCTGTTTAATTTAAAATAATATTATTGAAAAAAAAAAACAATGACTAACCTTCACAATAGTAGGAGCTTCTTTGTTATAAAAACCCGCATACTTTGCGCAGGATAGCAAAAACAGAAAATGCATCCAATGTGCGCTTTTATAATTTACACGTCACGTTATCGTGATCGTCGACATCTACGTTCCACCGTGAACCACCACCGAGAAGTCGCTTGTATTGATTTGCATGCAGTGGATGTTCAACGCATAATTTGTGCAAAATATTAGAGTGCCGACATTATGATCAATAGCTAACTTCGATTACGTCTCCTATATTTAGGTACTATGTTTAAATCATTTTTCTTCGACAAACTTATACCTATTTCAATTCATGCATTTTATTTCTGGAGATTGTCTAAAGTTTTTGATCGTCTTCTCTTTACTTATTCGATTAAATTAACAACATTGCATTTAAAGCTATTTTCAGTAATAGTCATTGAATAAAAAGGTAATATGTATGTATAAAAGTGGAAAATATGTATAGGTTCACTGAAGGCTTCTTAAAAAATATATGTTTACCAATTACAGAGAAATGTTTACAGTTTCAAACTCAGAACAAGCCTGTTTATTTAAAATTACAAATTATATTAATTAGTGCCAATCGAAAATGTCGCAATTGCTGAATCGTGGATTCCTGCCTGCGCGTGTAGCCGTTGATGCAGCTACGTTGACGATTTACCAAGGTTACGCCTTGGTAACTGGTATGTCTTCCAGATCACGAAAGCAGCTCCGATAACATACAATATGATGGTGGTCTAGCTTGGCATTAGAGATAGAAAAGGTTAATTATAGGAATCCTCTATTTGCAAGTTTATTCATAAGCTGGTGCATGTTGCCTAGCGCGATATTTTCCAATTCCACTTCAAATCTGACTTCTTCATTCGTTATATATTGTTACTGCGGTAGTGGGATGACGTCAAGAATGCTCACGGCACTACTATTGTTTGTAGTGTTCTGTTGAGCACTTCTGCACGTTATTCGTTCGAGACGGAGATGAGTTGCGTTTTCGTGAGAGTATGGTATGTAACTTCATTTCTCGCAAATAAGGTAAAGCTAGTTGTCAAACATTTGAATTTCAAATAATATGCAAGTCTCAAACAACATAGGCAATACATAATTTTGTGACACAGGAGATATTTAGTTTCAATAAAATAATATCGCACAGAAGGGAAATTCATTTACTTACTAAGATGGAATTAAGGAAAGCAAGCAAGTTCGAACCAATTCTAGAAATCAAATTTGTTAACAGTAAATTTACCTTCATTGGACGAAGGTAATTTTACTAACTAAACAAAATATCCCAATTGTAATAAAACCGCAAAACCGATTAATTCAATCTAAACCAAATGTAAGGTAAATTTACTAATATTGTAACAAAACAGCAAAACCGATCTCTGTTAAAAATTTAGCGCATGCTATTACGCTCGGTATTTATTGTGTTGATTTATAAATTAACCCATCATACAACACTACGTATGGTCGAAGATCATGACTGATTTCTAGTATTAGAAAATCTATTTTGAAATATGTGACGTGATCCTTAATTTAAACAACATTGAGTGTTTATCACCGATAAATATCAGCTGTAACAACTTCCGTTGTACGTTTAGTGCTTTGGTTGAATTATATAGATAATGGATTACCGTCATCTGTTGTATTTACAAACTTTATTTTTTTACGTGAACCACTGAGGCGCTGAATCGGTACGCAGAACTGCAAAGGGAACTGCTTTAATCTGAAGGACCAGACTGGTTGTACCTACTTAGTATTATATTGTATTACTTAGAATTGAAGCTCATTTCTGCTTGATTAAGAGACATTTGCCCGGATCAGCGATTATTGATTAACGATTATGGATATACATATTAAAAATTAAATTTTTGGAGTATTATGGTTACCTGGAATTCGTAGTCGCCGTAGAGCCATTTTTCGGGAAAGTATTGTGAATAAATGATGCGTCCATTGTCCCAGTCGGTTCTGAAACGAAGAAGGTAAAATAAACCTTCGTTTTACCACAAGTACGTGATATATTAACATCCAAATGACATATCGTTGGCTATGCTATATAGATGTACCTATAAACATAATAATTGCTTGTTCCTTCTATAGAAATGACAATCTGGCTCTCTTCTATACGACGTCGGATGGTAGGTATACGGCCGTCTTGATGTAAAATGTATAACGTAGCTTATAGCCAAAACAAAGAGAATAACTGGCACTTTGCCACCCCCGTTGCTAATGCAGCACCCTCCTTGAGATTGTAGGGTACCTTACTCGCAAGAACACAATAACCGTTCAACGAATTGTTATTTGGCTGCAGTTTTCTGTATGGAGCTAAATCATGCAAATGGAGATAAAATTTCCCTAGTCGGTTCTCCTGTTAAAAAAATGCTATGCATATGCACCTTTAGCTACAGTTTCGTTTGCTAGTCGGTTAGGTATACTACGTGCACATATATAGGGCTTGTGGCGGCCAAAGATTGTGAGCCTGTAAGGGCTCATCGAACTCTACAGGTGGTCCATACCTCATATACCTCCGCATTTTACTTTACAACAAGAACTTACCTATATACTTATTTCACAACAGATGGGCTTGTTAGAACACTAGCTTTCCAAGCCTGCCTATCTACTATTTAATTAACTTAACAGCTTTATTTTATTATAGTCAAGCAGCTAGACGTCAATAAAATAAAACAGTTAAGGTTGCTTGAATTTTGTAATTACTCGTACATATTAGTTAATTACAAATTAACAGTAAGTAAGTAAGATAAGTCCGAAATTATATATACATGTTTTTATTTACTGTTTTTTTTTTATGTTTGAATTTGATGGATGAAAAGAAAGTAGTCCGAAATGAACTCAAAATAGGGGTTAGAGAATTAGAATATAGAAAATTAGAGTATAGTTTTTTTTTAAATTTAGATTAAAAAATTCTCTAGTCCAGAATGTAAACATTTCGGTATTTTTATTCGGCAATTCTCATTCTTAATGGTCATTAAAGAAACTTGCCAATTTAAGACTTATTTCCAATCGTCAATTCTTAGTACAATAAATTTATGTCGGTTATTATTATATATTTTTTTATAAATATTGTCTGACAAATTACACAGCGCCATCTAGCCCCAAAGTAAGCGAAGTTTGTGTTATGGGTCTAGACAACTGATAAACATATCTACGTAAATATATATTTTTTTGTAAATACATACTTATTATACATAGAAAATACCCAGACCAAGGCAAACAGACATGTTTATGCACACAAATGTTTGTATTGTGTGGGAATCGAACCCACGAGCGTTGGTGTCAAAATAGCGTAACAGCACCTTTCACCACTGCGCCACCGAGCTCGTCCAAGCATATATTAATATATATATATGCTGGATCATTTACAGACATCTCGGTCTGTCAGATAATCATCAATTTTGTAATAAGCCGTTATACAAAGAGTATTTTTGTTGTCTCTTTTGAACGTATCGTCAAGAAAGTACAGAAGTGTATCAGAAAATATATTATAGAATCGAATACAATTTACATCAAAAGATATACCTTCTTAGCAAATCGACGTACCAGCATACGCAGTATAACCCTACTATTAAGATTTTTACTGAATTTTGAAAACCATTTTATATTTTTACGAGTATCTAATATATTATGTTTTTATAAATATACTGAGAGAATCGTGAATATATTTACATCTTTGAACATTTTCTAAGTGATTCTCTGGATATAGAGCGTTTGGTTCTCTTATGCAATATGAAAATTGTTTAATACTCGTATCAGCCGTTTTCCCCCACAGCAGCATATCATATGACATAATGCAATGAAAGTAGTTGAGTCACGTCAGTCATTATCTGATTTTCCTAAATGCGGCGGAGTTGAGCTTACTAGCAAGTTTATTTATGTGGGGCTCGCAGCAATTAGAGCCACTGAAATTGGAGTCTATTGTAAGTCTAAGAAATAGAGTATTATTTTCTGCATTATGTAAGGCAGATCTATACATACTTAGTGGTCGCCCAGTGGTCGTAATTCGACCTTAATTCATTTAATTTTCAAGTTTCAACGTTACTAAGGTTCTGTTGTCAAAAACTTAATCTCTATAATCACAGATTTCGCCAAGGCTACACAGTTAATTTGCCTATCTTTTTCAAACAAATTACGAGTATATAACATTTAAAAAAAAACAAATACAAAAAATAAAGAAATACCTTTTTTATATTTTTTTAATGATACAAAAACTAAGCAATAAAGAAAATGTTGTCTATTGAACTTGAGATAGATATTTAATACGATAATTTAATTAATGATTCAAAACTACTCTGTAATAAACGATGTTTTTTGAAAAACGATCATCGTTTTTTAAATGTTCTATATTCGGAAATATAAGTTAAGCACAAATTTCTATAGACAAACTATGACTACAACATTATTATAATTATGATTATTTTTGACATTCAGTAAAACTATAGACAAATAATACTAAATACCAATAATATTAATCTTTCTCAGTTTGAGCACAGAAAAAAAAACTTTAAGCTTTCTGCACTTCTGCTCCATATAAACTTTAACTGTGCCAACATTCATAATCCTCCGTCCGCGTAATTTTCGTAAAAAGGAGTACAAAGTTTTTGCTTCAGTATTAATATATTGATACTAAAAATGGAAGGGATCCAAAATAGAGCTCTGGCACCCTGATATTAACATTACTGCCTTTAGATTTACACCATTTATAACAGTCAGCATTCTGTTATTTAAGTAAGATGCAATCACATTTTTGGGTTTTACCTGCAGCAAAACCGTACGTGCGTCATATAACATTTCATTGGTCTTAAAACGGACTTGTAAATTGATCGAGCATTATCCTTTCAAATATTTTACTCAATACTGGCAAAATAAATATGGATCAGTAATTCCCCCATTCACTCGTTTCACCTGAATTTGATAGTGGAATCTGGTTACTAAATTCCATTAAATCTGGGAACACATCGACTATACACGATTAAAGATAAGTGCCAAGTGTAGAGCTATTGCCCCCATAGCTCCACATTCAATAGCTAAGTAGTAATATTACGAGTCCTTACTTGAACTTAGTGACAGTGGACTGCGTCCATCCTCCCTCGTACACGTCCTTTAGTGTGAGCGTGTATCCGATGCCGTTGATGGAACGTTTCTGTACCACTTCATCGGCGTGATGAGGGTCGAACGAGGCCACTCCTAGTTCTGGTATACCTGAAATATTAAAAGCGCAGTTGTCATATTTTATTACGAAATAGTCATCTTTTTTATACTAGATACGAAGCGTGGTAAAACCCTAAGGCTCGCCTGATTGATGCGGTCACCGTAGCTTGATGAAACTTGCCACACAAGAAGTACGAGTTGGCACGGCGGTTGTTGGTTCTACTCCTCACCAGCGTTGATATTTCAGTATTTAGTATCTAACTGATACTACGGTGGGACTTTAAAATCTAAAATGGACTAAACTGTCGGATATGAGTCCAAATCCCTTCCATGAAAGGGACCGCGTATTCTGGGGATGAACATAATATGACGTGATCGGATAACGAAAATACTCCCCACAACTAATTTATAACGTCCAAGTTCACTACCTCTTTTCTGAAAAGGTACCAAGGATTTGACAGCCGGTTCTCAAACAGTATGTTCCAAGAATTGCTATCCCCAGAGTTGTATTCTTAATTAGTGCGGACATCCACAGTAGACAGAAAAAACCGAGCGCCACGTGACTCGATCCTTACAAACCTCACTCGCTTCTTTAGCATTAATTGCTCTACTTATGCACGCTCGCCGGTTTCTAAGGCTCCTGACATCACCGTCTGATAAAACACCATCAATTTGATCATGGTAGGTAAGTCTTGGCCTTCCTCGGCTCCTACATCGTACTACTTTCGCGTTGTATATCTGTTTCGTAATTTTTTCTTCCTTCATTAATTAAATTATAAAGAGATAAAGTTTGTTTTTTTGTATGTAAGGTATAATTTTTGGAACCTGATTCTGAAATTTTGACGAGCTCGGTGGCGCAATGGCGAAACGCGTTGCTTTGACATCAATGTTCGTTGTGTTCATTCCCATACAGGCCTTGGTCTGAGTGTTTTTAAGATATATAGGGCGCATCTAAACGTCCCATCTGGGGAAGAACCTCCACCTCACAGAAAACCGCGGCCAAATAATAAGTCCCTGGACTGTTGTGTTCCTGCGTGTGAGTGAAGGTCACCTGTAAGCTCGTTAGGAGTTGCTATGCTAGCAGCAGAGATGGATCGCGCAAATGACTTAATTTACGAGCGTTAAAAAGCTACGGTAACCGCCTTCCATCAGGTGAGACGTATGCTTGAATGCAGTATTAAAAAAAATCTTGTACTAATTAGATAGCTAACTCTGGGTGCTGTAGGAAAATATCTAATTATGTTTTAAGTAAAAATTGCCTAAATACAACTTCCCGCGAATGGAACCACGATCGTGACGTAATTTTTATTAAGTATAATTTTTTAATAAGGAGCTAGTATTTAATAAATAGACACGTATAAATAGTACATTTTTTTCAATAACATCCGGTAATCTTGTAAACAAATATTGCCTACAGACTTAAAATATATTCACACATGCAGGAGTACAGACAATACGGTAGTAATTGGATATTTCTTTCTTTGCTCCTCTAACTGATCTACGTGGTACATTTGTAATAGTAACGTCAAAGTATATAGAGAGAACTCGTGTTCGGTCAATGGCGACGGATGGAATGTACGATTTTTTCAGTGTAGCACTATCACTGACTACAATTAATAGTTGTAGGTAAAACTGAAACAGAACCGTACAACTAGTTCAAGAGAAGTAGGCCGCATCAAAGCAGCCCATCATGGGGAAGTACCTCCACCTCACAGAACCGCACCGAAATTGCAACCGCATTTATTTTCCTGTGGTTATCTTTATACATATAGTTCTTCTGTCAGTGTGTATATCGAACTCCTCCTAAGTGATTGGACCGATTTTGATGAAATTTTTGTGTGTTTTAGTATTGGACCAGACAGGTGTCGCTACAATCGGGTTACAGGTTTTCAATTTCGGACAGGGCAACTTCTGTCGGGTCCGCTAGTTTTATATAAAATGGGTGAAATACTTCTTGTCCCCATTTTACATAATGTAGGTATTGTATAAATTAGACATACGTACTAAAAATATATACTAATTCATTTGCCGTGTATGGGTGTGTCTTAATTATAACACAAACTTACCTACTTTGAAGTATGGCTTCAGTTTATTAAATGCTCGTTTCATACACGAGTCGAATTCTGGCGATTTCTTTTTGCACGGCGAAAATATTCTTTCTGGAATAATACAGACAAATGTTTAAATAGGAATACAAGGTCACAATTATTGGGTGAAATTAGGAAGTAGGTTAGGCCATCGCTGTTGGTTAAAGCGAAAATTTACAGGGGCGGAAAAGTGGGAAAGCGATTGAGATGGGATGGCCGCGATTGATTTTTGTAACATTCGTGTTTGTATGCAAACTGATTGCACCGTGTCGGATCGCGCACGCTTTTTTGTGTGACAGGTAGCATACAAACACGAATGTTACATAATTTTCTTTTTTTTTTGTAATATCTAATTGACAATTTTAAAAGAGACCTATATTGGCAAGTTTCTTTCGGCATTTCTTCTTCGCCAATAGTCATTTCCGAAATGCTATTAGATTAAAAATAAGGAAAAAAGTAAAATAAGAGAATTAAATAAGATACAATAAGATTATATTTCAAAAAATGTAAGACGTGTCTAAGAGCCCGCGAGGGCCCAAATGGCAAATAAATATTTTTATCTTTATCTTTTATCTTTATAATCCCATCACAAATCGCTGCCGGTTTTCCACTTACCATGCCCCTATGGGTTTTGGTTTTTGCTGTCTACTTAGGTGACAGGTAGGAACTTTGTAAGGACGGCAGAACTGAAGGAGATCACGCATGCGGATAACTTAACCGTTTAATCATTGAGTAATCGCTGCGTTTGTAACAATGCAAACATATCCATGGTCAGTGACACCAGGCCCGTTTTAATAGATATCCCAACAAAAAATCTAAATTCAGGTATTTGTGGCAGCAGTTCAGGTTCTAACAGCAAAACCACTGTATTCTCAGACAGAATAGGTTCTAATCTAGACTCTTTGTTATGCAACCACGTAAAATGCCATATTATTAATTATTGTATGCCATATGCAACATATGGTCAAATAATAGATAAAATTATGAATATACAGCCGGATGACAAAACCACTATTGTTCTGTTAATAGAAAATAGTATAGGAATTCAAAAAAGGATGTAACCAGTGGACTGTATAAACTGTACAATTTAAAAGTAAATGGAATATTGTTATGTGCACTACCTTATACATGTTGCTAGTCACCAACATTGAATAGGTACTAACATTATACCATATTAACAACTTATACCACTTGCCATGTTATCATAATGTCAATTTTGTATTTATTGACATTAATAATTTTATTAGTGATTTTTATTTGATGAAGGTAATATTATATCTTTCAAATAAATCTAGAATTAAGATATCCACTTTAATGGCTTATAATGGCAATAATCTTAACAGTTTGCATTGTAAACGACAAACTAAAACTGTAATTTTATTGATTTGACTGCAGATTTAAACTGCTCATCGATACAAAAGGAAAGCGAAACTCAAATCTTGTACACCAAAATATTCAAGGCTTTCCTGGCTGTGAAAATGTATTACAATTGTTTTTGGAAGTACGGTTTTATAGCTGTTAAATCTACTACGGATGCAATGATGGCATTGGTTAGGCATATCCTTAACGCATGGGAGAGATCTCAGGATGCTATTGGGGTTTTCTGTGATATCTCTAAAGCTTTTGGTTGTGTCGATCATCAGACATTGTTACTCAAGCCGAACTATTATGGAGTTAGGGGTCAAGCCAGAACTTGATTGCATCTTAATTAAATAACAGATTGCAGACAGTTGACATACATGGGATCAAATCTAAAGGCAAGAAATTGGCAGTAGATATAGTACTATTCGCTGATGATATCTCTCTAATTTTTAATGTGGCCATTGGCTGTTGTGTCTGCTATTTTTAACTGATTCACATGTTAATAATCTTTTTGGTAAACTCGGTTAAAACAAATGCATCAAATTTAGTGTTCCGAATGTGACTTCGGCCAATACAGAAGTTCTCATTGGGAATAATAAATTAGAATTTGGAATTAGTACAGTAGATTCCAAATTACAATGGGGCCCTCACATAAATAAACTTGCCGGTAAGCTCAGCTCCGCTGCATATGCAGTTAGGAGAATCAGACAATTGACGTACGTGGCTACTGCGCGCTTAGTCTATTTCAGCTACTTTCGCAGCATTCTATCGTATGGTATATACTGTTGTGGTGTGTGTGTATACTGGGAATGGCGGCTGACATTGAGACAATTTTTATCTTATAAAAAGAGCCATTCGCTCTATTCATAACTTGGGCTTCAGATATTCAGTCAGTGAACTGTTTAAAGAAATAAATATCCTCACTGTTACTTCTCAATATATTTATGAAAACATAATGTGTGTCCTTAAAAAATTAAAGTCGTTTTCAAACTTGACCGAAAAACTTAGATGTAGAAATAAGTTGTGTACACCGGCTTGCTAGGACTGGTAGATCTTTTTTTGTTAATTGTATTCGATTTTATAATAAGTTGCCCGAAATAGTTCTGTCCTTTCCTGAAAATTTAATTCAAAAAGCACATAAAGAATAAGATATAATAAGATTATATTTCAAAAAATGTAAGACTAATGTCTAAGTGCCCGCGAGGGCTCAATTGTAAAGAATTTTTATATTTATTATAAATTATTATAAAAGGAAGTACATACTTATTTGGTAAAAACAATTCAGTTGCCAAGATACAAGGTTCATTAGAAAATTACTAAAATTCGGCTTCTTAGATTTCTTTATTTACATACTCGCAGTTACGGGTTCATGTGTTAGGTTAGACGTAATACTTGTGAGAATGTGAATGAAAATCATAAGCTTAACCTTTCCGAGACCTTTTTTGCATAAAAGAAACAAGCATATAACCCAGCGGATCTCATTATAAACTACTAAAGTGTGCTTTACCGAATATTGTAGCACAATATGTAGGTGAGTTGCGTGCATTCAAATACATGAGATCATGGGAGTGTCTGAGTTGGAGCTTCGTTGCAATGAGGTGTCAACGCTCGAGAAGCTTTTAAAATACGTTGAGCGAAAAGGGGGGCGGGCGCAGGTACTGACACTTAGCAGCCCGACTGGGAAATGTGTCCTTTACACAGAGACCTCAGTCAATTAACAAATCCTGAAGGAGTTGCTGATAGCTATCATTAGCAGCTCGCGAGCATTACTCCTTGTATTACAAGCATTCATTGACGAATCACTTCACATCGGGTGGGCTGTATGTTTAATCGCTTTCCGAAGTTGTATAGGCAAGTGTAAAAGGAACATACCACTTATATTGTAAGCGATTATCATAGGTTATGAAGTCTATGATAGTCACTTCACATCCGGCTGGCAGTAGACTATTTTGTTGCCCGACAACCCGACATAGTATAATAATGTGCAAGTGACATTGACTTGGACTTTAAAGGATTTGAGTCACTATTTTTTTATTATTAGGTAGCCTATGAACGCTTGCAATACTCTGCTGCTACCAAAGCAAGGACTCCTTAGGAGCTTAGGTACTGGCGAGGTCACTCATTCACAGAACATAAAAACCTTCCAGGGAGTTGTTTTTACTCTGTATTGTTTTCTGCGAGGTGAAGGTACTTCCTCACACGGGCTGCTTTGATGCACCCTACCTCTCTTAAAACACCCCGTCCAAAACATAGTCATAGCAAGTAGTCACACCAGTGTGACTACGGATAATTTTGTTTACCCATTGTCACACCAGAATGAATGAATGAATTAATATGAGCAAAATAAATAGATTTATTTATATCACTAATTATATGTTAATGAACTGTTGGGGAGGAATCCATGGACCGGGCCGGCCTCATTTTTTATCGCTGTGACTCTCGCAATACACGGTACCTGTAACTGGTTTTTCTATGGGTTTTTCATGCTCAAATTCACAAAAACCTGTTTTTATTGCTCAGTATTATTATCACAGTATGTATCACAGGTAATTCCAATAATAGACAATATAAAAATAAAGCAACTATCAAATACAGAATCGTGCAACTTGTGGAGAAGTGGTCCCGCGTTGATACCACCGCAGTTAAGGGGTGCCACTTGTGTATTGCCGACCCTGTGACCTTTTCGCGCCTTTTTTGAAGAACCTCATTCTGCAGTCCCTAGGAAAACGCTTGACAGGCAGTTTATTGAACAACATATACAATGACCATTGCGATTCATTGAATTCTCAGCCATCGGCGAGCGGTGCGATCAGCGCTGGCCCTAACACCTGATCAGGATAGTGTCAGATTTAGCTTTTAAAAAGTCTCTGGGTCTACGGATATGTATAGAAGCAAACTACGGTTTTTAAAAGTTAGATCTGGTGAACCAGTGCCCTGCGCCTCTCAAAAGACGTCATCGAATTAATTTTTAGCTCGAATTTGTTTTTCGCATTTGGGTTTTTACCGTCACTTGCCACTCAACTCCTTGGTACACAACCCTATGTACAATCGTTAGAACACACAAAAAAAAAACACAAGGCAAAATCTCTCTTTAAACTCATAGCCACAAAGTATTAATGTTCGATGATTCGTATGATTTTCTTATAATAGATTATTACGGTAACAAAAGTAAAGAGTTTCTCAAACAATTCTCTTATCTGATCTGAAATGAATTGCATTGTATCTCGGATTCTGTAATCTGAGTATTGCATTCACCCTGACATAATATTACACATTACTCAAATTGTATTTAGTTTCTGAGCACTAATGGAGGTCATTTATTAGAATGAATGGCAAGCAGTGTTCTTCCCACATCCTTGAGATTATACTATTGCCTGTATAACCTTATAAAAATACCTAAACAGTCGGGAAAATAATAACCTGTGTAATCTAACATCTGATTTTGAACATTACAATCATGAAGATAATAACAACCTATGGAGAACCTATGAGATATTACGTAGTAACTCAATTCACCGCTACGGGTCGGGTAAGATAGAACTCGTAGCTCTTATTGTCTAGGTCGCGGACCAATATCGTGATATTTATCGTCTTATTGGTTAAAATATTCTCACATTGTTCAATAGGTTCGAATTGTTGAGCTATTCGATCGAGTTCGATTTGCTATTTAGGCACTAAAACAACGTTTTTGGTGACTTCATGCTCAGTCAAGTGGCTTTCTGGTTTGAGGTTACAGTAGATGTTTTGCGTGAAATACCGACAGATTTGAATCGCTAATGTATACCAAGTACCTATTGCATGAGCTGTGCTTCAGTTATTGAGCTTGAGGCTCGATATACCTAGCTTTATTTGTGTAATACAGTTTGTATGAAATACATTACAAAAGATTTTTAGAAATAAAAAAAAAATGTTTTATGCAGCAAACGGCCATATTGTTAAAAGCAATGAAAGTTGTGTATGAAAAAAAGACGTTTAAGCTAAACTTCAAAGACCTGCACACGTAAGCTTGAAAAAACAAGGCTGTTTGTTGTGATTTGCAGGCGAGGCCGATTTTGAAGTGAGATAGTATTCATTATTATATGCCGAGTGCCGTGGGCTGTGTGACATCTGTTATTAATGTGGCGTATGCTTTTGATAAGATGAACAATGAATGGGCGGTAAGCGGCCATTTGATGTGATGCTTATTTTAGTATCTGTAACATTTTTTTTACCAGTTTCTGGATATCACTCTCTCACTTACACGTAGGAAGACAGCAACTTGGCGAGCTCGGTGGCGCAGTGGTAAAACGCGCTGTTACGCTACTATGACACCAACGCTCGTTAGTTCAATTCCCACAAAGTACAAACATTTGTGTGCATGAACATGTCTGTTTGTCTTAGTCTCTGTATTTTCTATGTATAATAAGTATGTATTTACAAAATAAAATGTATTTACGTTTGTTTATCAATAGTCTAGTACTCATAACACAAGCTTCGCTTACTTTGGGGCTAGATGGCGCTGTGTAATTTGTATTGTTAATTTTTTTTATACTACGTCGGGAGGCATTCGAGCATACGGACCACCTGATGTGAAGCGGGTACCGTAGCCTATTAACGCTTGCGATATATTAAGCATCACTCGCGCGATGCCTCCTCTGCTGCTTACACAGCAACTCCTTGGGAGCTTACTGGTGACCTCACTCACGCGCAGGAACACAACAACCCTCTAAGGAGTTATTATTTGGCTGCGGTTTTCTGTGAGGTGGAAGTACTACCCCAGACGGGCTGCTTTGATGCGCCCCACCTTTCTTGAGAAATAGATTGAGATGCTCTATAGTGTTGTATGGAATACTTGTTGCATGCAGTCGGACGGCTTCAAATTTAATATAGCTGTACCCATATATTTTTTCGTCAGTCCGTCGTCAGTCAGTCAGTACTCGGTAATCACACAGTCCATGTGGTCCATTCCAGCACGCACATGGTCAAGGCAGTTGTTACAATTGCGTACAGGCGGTTTCACTTTCATCTATATCGGGAGGCATACAAGCATTGACGAGTTCGGTGGCTCAGTCGTGAATGACGCGACTTTGAAACCGACGCTCGTGGGTTCGATTCCCACACAAGGCAAACATTTGTGCGCATGAACATGTCTGTTTGTCTTGGTCTGGATGTTTTAAGAGAGGTAGGGCGCATCAAAATAGCCTGTATGGGGCAGTAACTCCACCTCACAGAAAAACGTAGCCAAATAACAACTCCCTAGAGGGTTGTTGTGTTCCTGCGTCACCAGTAACCTGAGGTCACCAGTAAGCTCCTAAGGAGTTGCTGTGTTAGCAGCAGAGGAGGCGTCGCGCGAATGATACTTAATATATCGCAAAGGAGGAGGACGTTAGGAGGCTACGGTATCCGTTTTACATCTCCTGACGTAGTATAAAAAAAAACTAATTTATAACTTCCATGTGATGAGTGATACTTAATATATTAGAAGCGTTGATAGGCTACAGGTGGCCCGTATGGAAGTATGCCTTCCGACGTTGTATAAAAAAAAAGCATACGTCTCACTGGATAAATAATAAATAAATAAATATTGTCGGACAAATTACACAGCGCCACCTAGCCCTAAAGTAAGCGAAGCTTGTGTTATGGGTACTAGACAACTGAAAAACATACGTAAATACATTTTTGTTTTGTAAATACTTACTTATTATACATAGAAAATACCCAGACCAAGACAAACAGACATGTTCATGCACACAAATGTTTGTAGTGTGTGGGGATCGAACCCACGAGCGTTGGTGTCAAAGTCGCGTCATTCACGACTGAGCCACCGAGCTCGTCACGTGGATGTAAAGTGGATCCGTAATATATGAACGCTTGTAATAAACACAGCTACACCTTAGGAGCTTCCTCACTCGCATTATACACTTAAGTAGTAAACAGTGATAGTGGTATGTTATAATTTGTTTATACAAAACAAGTACTTTTGTGTGCATGGGGCCGCACCAATATCGTCGGGGTCCAAGTCAACCTCACCTGCAAGTTGGTGCACCTGATCGACAGACGAGGCTCTAGCGCGGGCTTTCTCTTCGGGGTCGATGTCGTTGGGAGGTCGGACGGCAGTCGCTCCCGTTAAAGTCATAATTGGTAGTATGCACCTATTTTTTTCTATTTTTATTTCACTTTTTACATCGTTCTAACATAGTAAAATATATAAATACTTTAGGAAAAGTTGAAAATATTTTTTAAATCAATATTTAAAACATCGATTACAATTGACCGGTTTGAACGCTGCCATTTTCCGCGTGCTTTGGATGACGTCACAAGCCGCTATTTGTTTACTTTAAGTGTTACAATTATTTATACAAATTTCTAATTGCAATAGCTATTCGGCCCTTGGAAATTATAAAAAAAACCTATTTATAGGTATTGTCTTATACCATAGTGCAAAAACACTATCAGAAGTACACCCGATAAAGTGTTTTTCACGTGAGAGATACTCTAATATTTATGTATTTTCCAAAATTCATGAAACATCAATTGAAACATAATTAACTTAGTGAATGTTAATAACAATGCGTATAATTACTTAGAAATAATTTTAAATAATACAGACAGGATCAGCAGCTTTAATGTTCGGAGATTATTTTTATAGGTTATGTTTAGTTAGGTTATAGTTGTGCCGAGTAAGGCCACGAAGAACCACCTACCACGACCAAATTGATCGTGTTTTATCAGATGGTGATATCAAGAATCATAGGATCTGGGGAGCGTACATGAAAAGATCTATGAATGATAAAGAAGCGAGTGAGGTGTGTAAGGACCGGGTTTTATGGCGCTCGTTTCTCTCTTCCTACTTGACCTGACCACCTGACGTGAAAATATACATAAATACTCGTACATGTTTAGGTAGTACTGCTGTCTGCATGTATGCATAAAGACCCAAGTTTTAGATTATAATATATTGCAGTGATAGTCAAGTGGATAAGGAACCGACCTATTGACCAACTGGACCCCGGTAATCGAATCCTGGCGGTATCCGATATCCTAATTAATTCGTGTTTTCTACATACCTAGTTATCACCTGCTCGGCGGTGATGGTAAACATCGTGAGGAAACCCATACGTTTCGAAAGACGTTTCGAAAGGCCTAAACTTACCTAAGAAAGATCTGGGTTATGGAGGTCTGACGGCAGTCGCTCCAAGTAAAAATCAGTATCCCCGCTAAATCCTTAAGCTTAGGTATTCTAATGGATTAGAAAACGGGAGAATGTGGAGAAGAAGAAGAATAGATTACAATGTATCATATATTGTAACAATTACCTTGCAGTTTTCACTCATTTGACCTCAGCGGACGTAAAATCTTAAAATATATTGTCATCATGAATGCATCTGTTTTGGTAGATTTGTCCGATTATGCTTTCACAAAACCACTTTTACTCATCGTCCGGGATGAATACTAATGCTAAAATTGCGCTAGTTAAATAAATACACTACACGAAAATACAAATAAAACCATTTTTTCTCTTAAACATTACTAGCACGGTATCAACCCAGATAAAGCCGATAGCCTGGTATGTGACGTCACGGTTGATTTCGACCAACTTGAATTTCACTTTCTTATTTCGCACTTTATAATTAACGTTTAATGCAATTAGAAACAAGCTAAATAAGAAAATATTAGTTTAAGTATAATGTCAAGACAATAAACATTCAGGAGGAAAAAAATCAAGTAAATTTAAACCACGTGTATATTCCCTAGCCAAATTTGTAATGAAAAGTAGGAAAAGATCTTGTGCCTCAGATAGGGCACCGCCGCAAAACGTCGCTCCTGCAATGGGCGAGCACGGCTAAAGGTGCGAGGCAAAAGGAAAATCCGTTTCGCGACCTGGAACATGGCACGCTGACTGGACGCGCGAGGGAGCTGGCCAATGTGCTATCCAGGCGTAAAGTGGCTGTGGCGTTTATGCAGGAGACCCGGTGGAAAGGCAGCAAATCGCGGTATATTGGAAATGGCTACAAGCTGATTTGGTAACGGCTTATGACGTAAAGGTTATCGATGGAATGTGGAAAAAAATCGATGGAATTGTGACCCACTTGATAAGTGCTTACGCGCCGCAGGCCGGTTATAGCGAATCTGATGTGGTAACGTTCTGGAATCAACTCGGTACAGTGCTTTGTGGTATACCGTTGTCACAGAGGATCGTTGAGAGTAGTGATCTTAACGATCACCGATCTAGCTATCGTGAATGCGTACTTCAAAAAGAAATTCGAACAATTAATCACCTACAGGCGCGGAAGGCATGCTACCTAAATTGATTTCTTACTCACCAGGAAACACCACATCAGCAAGATAGCCAACTAAAAGGTCATTACCCGGCGAGAATCTCTGTTTGTCATGGAACTCTGCGCCAAGCCCAAGGAAAGTCGCTTTGAGCACTGCAGACGCCAAATTAGGTGGCGGCTGATAAAGTCAAGTTCCAGGAGTTCGCCTCGGCTACCTGCGATATGTGCGCTGGTATCGATGGGTAATCGAAGGGATAGGATTCAGGCGGCCACACGGGGCGGGCCAAGCAGTGCTTGGAAAAACCAAGGGTGGGCTCAGGTGTAACAAGGAGACTTGGTGGCGGAACGACACAGTCCAAAGGGAGATTAGGGCGAAGAAAGCCCTTTTTAAAAAGTGGCAAGCGTCCAGATCTTCTGAAGACTATGATGTGTATAGGACTGTGAAAAGTGTCACTAAGAGCTATAGCCAGAGCCAAACGAGACTACTTACAACCTATGTACGATATGTTAGAATCGTCTGAGGGGCAAAAGCTCATATACAAGTTAGCATGTTCCAGCGTCAAAGGGGCACGGAGACCGTAAGAGACCTCCGCGGCAACCTATTATCCGAAGACCTCATGGTAAAGGAGAGATGGCGCTCATATTTCCACGAGTTGTTACACAAAGAGGTGCAGCCACCGGTGCTCCCTCCTAATCAGGGACTAGTGCCACTTGTAACTCCTAAAGAAGTCCAATGGGCTCTTCGTCGCATAAAGAAGGCAGTCAGAGCCGATGAAGTCCCCATCGAAGCCTGGAAGGAGATGGGCCCTCGTGGTGTGAGTATCTTGACCGACCTATGTAACTGCATACTCCTCACCGGAAAAATCCGTAACTAATGGAGACTGAGTGTCATCACTTCAGTTTTCAAAGGAAAGGGATCAGTGCAGGAGTGTGGTAGTTACCGCGGTATAAAGGTCATGTCTCACACTATGAAGCTCTTCGAGCGGATAATGGACTCCCGGCTACGAAAGAACACGCTGTAACAATTATGTGTGTGGCGGCAGAACAGAGGGCCTGTGGTCGAGTTGTTTTGCAGGCAAAAATCAGGGAGTCAATGATTAGTCTGTTTCAAAGACAATAGATAAGAGAAAGAAAGAGCGCCACCTGACGTAACCTAAATCTAACCTAGGAAGGTAAGACAATCTAGGAAGCTAAGTAATGCACAAACTTGTATAAAGAGAATATATTCATGTATTTATACTTTAGAATCGCTTTCAGACACAATTAATAGGAAACTTAAATTAACTTTCATATGTCCATATTGTACATGGCATATTCAAATATAATTAAAGAGTAAATAAATTTCGCTTCATATGGATAACATATATTTTATATCTTCTTCTATTTTAGATGCTTTAAGCTAGATTACACATACATTTAAATTCACCTACTGCATAAAGTCGCATACTCTATAAAACAGGTGTACATTTGTACAGATCTAATTACTTTTTGAATGCTTTATCGGGTCAAGACGTTTATCTTTTAGAAAAGTTAACACTTTATAGAAAATTCAGAATGATCACTTGATTGTAAGCGGGGCCTCGGGTAGATGAACAGGCGCACCTCTATATATATGTAGAGTTGCGGTCCGTGAATACAGGATTGCAGCCCGCGAATTAGCATGCGGCTGCGAATTGCATTGCGAGCTGGCATTGCGTCCGCGAATTGGCGACTGAACCTTCGTCTGCAGTTAAGAGAAGTAATCAATCTTAGATGCTCGATACCAAATCACAGACAATGAAAGCATCCTCTGCTTTACAAATCAAATTATTCAGACATACTTACTCGGTATAAAGAGTTCAAAGTCATGCCATCTCCGCCGGGTCCCGGTAGTAGGGTTGGGTCTACCACCCAAGAAGTGCTGGCTTGACGTCATGAGGGATGACAAGCGTGCCAATGGTCTCACTATAAGGGATGCCAAAGACCGTGGGAAATGGAGGAGTAAAAGCCGGAAATCGAACCCTGGGCTCCGAAGCCAAAGCGTAGGACGCGAGCGTGATTAACGCTCGGATGATAATGATGAATGCACATCAAAGCAGCCAGTCCAGGCAAGTACCTCCACTTCTCAGAATATCGCCGCCAAATAACAATTCCCTAAATGGTTGCTGTGTTCTTGCGTGTGAGTGAGGTCACTAGTAAGCTCCTAGGGAGATGCTGTGCTAGCAGCAGAGGTGTCATCACGCGAATGATACGTAATCTATTACAAGCTACATACACGCTACGGTAACCGCTTGCGGACTGTATGCTTGTATACCTCACGATGTTATAAAAAACAAACACGTTTATAAAATATGTGGTAACATAGATGGTAATGATTTGTTGTGATTAAAACCGTAATTCTAGCACACGGACCCTGTTAGGCAATAGCCGCAAGCAAGGCTGTTCGGTCAAGGCGTATCGTGACGAAACTTAAATTATAGAAGTTTTATTTATCACCGCAAACATCGTGGTATGCTAAACCATTGTTCCGCAAAGTGTGTACCGCGGCCATGAAGGAAAGAACCTTTGGTGAGACGATTAGACCGATATTACGTAGTAACTCAATTCACGGCTGCGGGTCGGGGGAAAGTTCTACTTTCCCCCGACCCGCGCAGCTCTTATTGGTTAGTTCGCGGATCAACATTGTGGCACTTATCGGCTTATTGGTTATAACATATTCCCATTGATCGGTAGGCCCGAATCGCTGATATATTTAAGCGCTAAAACACAACGTTTTTATGAGCACAGTGTTCCTTCATGCGCAGTCAAGTTGTTTCTTTGTTTGTGACCGCGGCACACTGATGTACCGTAGTCATTAGTTGATGTGCTGCAAAGAAGTGCTGGTTTTTGTCAGTGTTAAATACCTAATATCTATTCACAGGCGATCGACGAGGAACAGCCTTATCAACGATTGCTCCAAATTTTGATCATCTATGGCCAGTTAAGCAGGTTACAAACCTCATTCGCTTCTTTAGCATTCATTGCTCTTATTAAGCACGCTCGCCGGTTTCAAAGGCTCCTGACATCACCGTCTGATAAAACATGATCAATTTGGTCATGGTAGGGAAGTCTTGGCCTTCCTCGGCTCCTACATCCTTCTACTTTCGCGTTGTATATCCGTTTCGTAATTCTTTCTTCCTGCATTCTCCTTGTCCGAACCAATGGACACTCTCTTTCAGACCAGCTCTGTTTCTAACATCATCATTGTAAATACGGTCTGCAAGCGTTACGCCACAAATTTTGAGCAACGCTTGCATCTCGACCGCTTTTATCCTACTTACATGCTCTCTCTGCCATACCCAGTTCTCGCTTCCATAAGCCTTCTGGTACTTATGCAATCTATGCTGGAGAACTGGAAGGGTCTCAATGGACTTGAGACGCGCAGTCATTGTACCCTTGTATAAAGGCAAGGGATCACGCATGGAAAAGTATATGGAAAGGTGATTGGAAGGAGAATTAGGGTGAAATTCGATGAAATGCTGTGGGAGGCACTAGGAAGATTCCGAAATGGAAGGGGATGTACGGATGAAATTTTCTCGCTGCGCAATATCGTAGATAAGCATCTGGTTACAGATCGGAAGGTTTTCTGCAGTTTTGTGGATCTTGAGAAGGCATTTCATAGGGTTGTGCGAAAGGAACTGTGGTGCATATTGCCGAGATATGGGATTGACTGTTCACTGCTCCGTGCTGTGCAGTCCATCTACAAGGATTGCTTAGCATGTGTGCAAACAGATGAAACATGTCACCCTGGTTTGATGTCAAAATTGGTGTCAAACAGGGTTGCATGTTGTCTGCTAGGCTGTTTATTCTGTATCTCGATAGTTGTCTAAAGAGAATAAGATTGACGAATGTAGGATTACGCATGGGTGACCTAGTATTGAACAGTCTGCTGTATGCAGATGATGCCGTCCTATTAGTAGAAACGCCATCTGGACTGCAAACACTGGTTAAAATGATGAAAGACGAATGTATGAAGAAAGGCTTACTATTGAATGCGAAGAAAACAAAGATCATGGTATTTGAAAGAGAAGAAACCAGAACTAATGTAAGGATTACGGTGGATGATGAAGTGTTGGAACAAGTGGGTGAGATTGTATATCTTGGATGCGCTTTCAGCAGGGATGCAAGCCTCTGGTTTACAAATCAAACTATTCAAACATACTTACTCGGTATTGAAAGTTCAAAATCAATTCTGTATGTGACGCTATGACGCCATGCGTCTCGATCGAAACTCGACCTACTGCATTCAATCTCAAGGGAAGAACCCCATGCCAACATACTCGTATTAGTTTAAAAACCGTAACCGTGGATGGCCGAATCCATTATGACTCCAGGAACCAACTCCAACTCTATCGGCCAACTCTGAATCTGTCAAAATCCAATCTATTAGTTGACGGCTACGTGTTGCTATTATGATGAATTCATCTTCTTCTTAACAGATGACGCTGGCAGTACCGATATTTGCAAATGACATGGAAATGTAAATTTACCCCGTAACAACGTATCCATTACAGTATTTTGGAGACGTCTATCTGTTAAAATCAAATCAATCACACTTTTTTGGCCATTCCGTCTGCATGTATAAGTGTGAATGAAATAAAGTAATATAAATCCATGTGATGGAATAAAGTATTCACACGAGGTTTCGTTACGTATATAAAAGAATGGCTTATCTACTTTGTCCACTCTCTTATCTCCATAGGGATCAAGAACAATTTCATAGCTGTCTCATCTGGTCCCAACACATCCAATTCTCCACATATAATCACTCTTTCGTTCCCTTCAGAACATTCCTCACAGACTCCCAAAACTTCTCTAGTTTTTGGGCACACGCTGAGCTTACGGGAGCGTATGCTGCAACCAGAAATACTCGCGTGATGCCCAGTTTTATACGAACCCAGAGAAGTCTAGGCCTTACCAAACAGTAATCTTTTACACCAGAGGCTAAGCGAGAGGAGAGTACGACATCTACACCAGCACTGGCATGATCGTCCCGGTCTACCCCAGATCATAGGGCCATCATCCCACCGGGCAGATCATCGGTGTCGCTCCTCTTGCGCTTAGTCTCTGTCACACACAAAGCATCTAAACGTCTTTCATTCATTACGTCCATCAGCTCGTTCATCTTATCACTCAATCCACCTCTCACTTTCCACGTGGCTATGCAGCACTTGGCTCTCCTCGACCCGCCGGAATTGGTGCTGGTGCCACCCACCGTGGCACCGTGGCAGCGGTGGGGCCGCATGCACCTACGTTCACACCGACGGAGGCGGATCGGTGCGCGTCGCCTCTACGGGACGCCCTAACCCGCACATCGGCGCGCTTTCGGGCCAGAATTCGAGTCTAATTGATTGGTAAGGGCCGCGAACGAGCACGCTTCAGGCACATGATCACCAAAATGAAATGTTTGTCCTGTGTGGAACTGTATTTCCCTTTAGGTCCCGACTCTATGGGTCGTTTCCACACGGCCTTGGTATTAAAGCAGCATTGTTCCACCAGCAAGCTCATCTCGTTTGCCACTCACCTTAAGAAAATGTGGAGTTACTGCCAGTTTTAAATACTACTGCATTCGCGTTTGCGTCGATATATTTGAATGAACACCTGAGTTTACGAAACGTTCCGCTAGAAGCACGGCCAAAATTTCCGACGGTAAACGCAGTAGCAATATAAATCTTTGTAAAACTCTCACTTAAGCCACTGAACGTCTTAGTTGCATCGTTAGGCTGCTATGATCAACCAATATCGGTCAAAATGATTTGGTGTCAATGAGCACTGTATAAATATTACTTTTCTTTTCTTTTCGTTCCGGCAAAGAAATTGCATAACGCCCCCGTATTCCAGTAACCTTTTCACTGGCGATGATTTGCTTGACATCATCCGAATGTAACTCTAACGCAATCGTGAATTTTTTCTTGTCTGTAGTAGGTACCATTAATCCATTAATGGTACGTCTATTCAATTCAATTCATTGATATGCGCTATTTCGTGTGCTGAAGGAACCAAGATCATTCAAATTGATATCAACACTTCGTTTTCTTTTTTTTAGCGCTATTCCGTTTCCTAATCCATTAGGATTGGCGGGGTCCGCTACCTAAGCCTAAAGATTTGGCGAAGACACTGATTTGTTACATGGAGCGACTGCCGTCAGACCTCCACAATCCAGAGAGAACACCAGTCTTTTTTTGGCTAGGTCACACGTATTTGGAAATATTTTTTTATGGATGAGCGGGTTTCCTCACGGAGTTTTGCTTTTCTGCCGAGCAAATGATACATACATATGTACATAAAACCGAAAACACGAATTTAGTGGTACATGCTTGGATTTGAACCGATATCACAATGAAGTTGAATTTGATTTTTTTTAATTATTTCATTTTTATAACTTAAAAAACAACGTGCGCCGCAGCCTTGGTTTCGGCGGCTCGTGCTTCGGAAATGAGGTAAATTAAAATTTATTTACGCGTAGAAGCTTATGTTATGTCTTAACTATCTAGTACTAACTACCTATTAATTGTGCTAGAAATATACAATTTTATCACTTGTATAATGATACTAGGCATTGATACATCAGAGGTGAAGGAATTTCAGCCAATAAAATAAAAAAAATCGATAATATTGGCTTGGCTTACTTGGCCGTTCAAATTAGAAACTAGGAAGCAAACGCTTAGTGCTGACAGGTACAATGTCAATATTTTATGAAATTTGTACGTTATCATATAAGAAAACAAATTTTCGTCGACTATTACTTTTTAACCTGTAAAGCCTGCTTAGCCGTGATAGTTTTCCTTTTAAATTCACTATATAGACTACCATTATTTTTTTACATTTACCCTAAATGTTTTTTAAAAACCTATCGCACGACACCCCACATCGGGCGCGAATAAAAAATATCATCCCCATTTTACTTACGTGTAGGGGGTACCATTAAAACAATTTTTTTTTCAAGATTGTATTCTACCCCTTTGTCAGCATAGTTAGTATGTATGTACATATGCACATGCCAAACTACAGCTTTCTAGTATCAAGCGACTCTGAGCTAGGCCGCGGACAGACGGACTGACGGACTGACAGACCGACATGGGAAAACTATAAGGGTTCCTTATTACTATGGAACCCTAAGAATAGTGCTCTATATGATGTAGATCCTTCTGTAAATATGAATTTGGGACATACTTTCAAAAGAATCAACTTTTTAATGTTGTCGAATATGCAGTGAAAATAGGATACAAATTGGCTACAATGGTTGGTGTTTAATCAAAAATCCACACAACTACAACATGGACCTGATTTAAAATTTCTTAGCAATGCATAGATAATTGTGATGTACTATGTATTTGAGACATATTTTCATATGATTTGTTTTTTTATATGCAACGTCGAGAGGCATACAAACATACGGTCTATCTGATGTAAAGCGGTTACCGGGGTCTATGAACGCTTGTAATACATTAAGCATCACACGCGTGATGTTACCTCTGCTGTATCTCGTTAGGAGCTTACTGGTGACCTCACTCACACGCTGGAACACAACAACCAGAGAATTGTTGTATGGCTGCGATTTTCTGTGAGGTGGAGTTACTTCCACAGACGGGATGCTTTGATGCTCTTATCTCCATAGGGATCAAGAACAATTTCATAGCTGTCTCATCTGGTCCCAACACATCCAATTCTCCACATATAATCACTCTTTCGTTCCCTTCAGAACATTCCTCACAGACTCCCAAAACTTCTCTAGTTTTTGGGCACACGCTGAGCTTACGGGAGCGTATGCTGCAACCAGAAATACTCGCGTGATGCCCAGTTTTATACGAACCCAGAGAAGTCTAGGCCTTACCAAACAGTAATCTTTTACACCAGAGGCTAAGCGAGAGGAGAGTACGACATCTACACCAGCACTGGCATGATCGTCCCGGTCTACCCCAGATCATAGGGCCATCATCCCACCGGGCAGATCATCGGTGTCGCTCCTCTTGCGCTTAGTCTCTGTCACACACAAAGCATCTAAACGTCTTTCATTCATTACGTCCATCAGCTCGTTCATCTTATCACTCAATCCACCTCTCACTTTCCACGTGGCTATGCAGCACTTGGCTCTCCTCGACCCGCCGGAATTGGTGCTGGTGCCACCCACCGTGGCACCGTGGCAGCGGTGGGGCCGCATGCACCTACGTTCACACCGACGGAGGCGGATCGGTGCGCGTCGCCTCTACGGGACGCCCTAACCCGCACATCGGCGCGCTTTCGGGCCAGAATTCGAGTCTAATTGATTGGTAAGGGCCGCGAACGAGCACGCTTCAGGCACATGATCACCAAAATGAAATGTTTGTCCTGTGTGGAACTGTATTTCCCTTTAGGTCCCGACTCTATGGGTCGTTTCCACACGGCCTTGGTATTAAAGCAGCATTGTTCCACCAGCAAGCTCATCTCGTTTGCCACTCACCTTAAGAAAATGTGGAGTTACTGCCAGTTTTAAATACTACTGCATTCGCGTTTGCGTCGATATATTTGAATGAACACCTGAGTTTACGAAACGTTCCGCTAGAAGCACGGCCAAAATTTCCGACGGTAAACGCAGTAGCAATATAAATCTTTGTAAAACTCTCACTTAAGCCACTGAACGTCTTAGTTGCATCGTTAGGCTGCTATGATCAACCAATATCGGTCAAAATGATTTGGTGTCAATGAGCACTGTATAAATATTACTTTTCTTTTCTTTTCGTTCCGGCAAAGAAATTGCATAACGCCCCCGTATTCCAGTAACCTTTTCACTGGCGATGATTTGCTTGACATCATCCGAATGTAACTCTAACGCAATCGTGAATTTTTTCTTGTCTGTAGTAGGTACCATTAATCCATTAATGGTACGTCTATTCAATTCAATTCATTGATATGCGCTATTTCGTGTGCTGAAGGAACCAAGATCATTCAAATTGATATCAACACTTCGTTTTCTTTTTTTTAGCGCTATTCCGTTTCCTAATCCATTAGGATTGGCGGGGTCCGCTACCTAAGCCTAAAGATTTGGCGAAGACACTGATTTGTTACATGGAGCGACTGCCGTCAGACCTCCACAATCCAGAGAGAACACCAGTCTTTTTTTGGCTAGGTCACACGTATTTGGAAATATTTTTTTATGGATGAGCGGGTTTCCTCACGGAGTTTTGCTTTTCTGCCGAGCAAATGATACATACATATGTACATAAAACCGAAAACACGAATTTAGTGGTACATGCTTGGATTTGAACCGATATCACAATGAAGTTGAATTTGATTTTTTTTAATTATTTCATTTTTATAACTTAAAAAACAACGTGCGCCGCAGCCTTGGTTTCGGCGGCTCGTGCTTCGGAAATGAGGTAAATTAAAATTTATTTACGCGTAGAAGCTTATGTTATGTCTTAACTATCTAGTACTAACTACCTATTAATTGTGCTAGAAATATACAATTTTATCACTTGTATAATGATACTAGGCATTGATACATCAGAGGTGAAGGAATTTCAGCCAATAAAATAAAAAAAATCGATAATATTGGCTTGGCTTACTTGGCCGTTCAAATTAGAAACTAGGAAGCAAACGCTTAGTGCTGACAGGTACAATGTCAATATTTTATGAAATTTGTACGTTATCATATAAGAAAACAAATTTTCGTCGACTATTACTTTTTAACCTGTAAAGCCTGCTTAGCCGTGATAGTTTTCCTTTTAAATTCACTATATAGACTACCATTATTTTTTTACATTTACCCTAAATGTTTTTTAAAAACCTATCGCACGACACCCCACATCGGGCGCGAATAAAAAATATCATCCCCATTTTACTTACGTGTAGGGGGTACCATTAAAACAATTTTTTTTTCAAGATTGTATTCTACCCCTTTGTCAGCATAGTTAGTATGTATGTACATATGCACATGCCAAACTACAGCTTTCTAGTATCAAGCGACTCTGAGCTAGGCCGCGGACAGACGGACTGACGGACTGACAGACCGACATGGGAAAACTATAAGGGTTCCTTATTACTATGGAACCCTAAGAATAGTGCTCTATATGATGTAGATCCTTCTGTAAATATGAATTTGGGACATACTTTCAAAAGAATCAACTTTTTAATGTTGTCGAATATGCAGTGAAAATAGGATACAAATTGGCTACAATGGTTGGTGTTTAATCAAAAATCCACACAACTACAACATGGACCTGATTTAAAATTTCTTAGCAATGCATAGATAATTGTGATGTACTATGTATTTGAGACATATTTTCATATGATTTGTTTTTTTATATGCAACGTCGAGAGGCATACAAACATACGGTCTATCTGATGTAAAGCGGTTACCGGGGTCTATGAACGCTTGTAATACATTAAGCATCACACGCGTGATGTTACCTCTGCTGTATCTCGTTAGGAGCTTACTGGTGACCTCACTCACACGCTGGAACACAACAACCAGAGAATTGTTGTATGGCTGCGATTTTCTGTGAGGTGGAGTTACTTCCACAGACGGGATGCTTTGATGCGCCCTACCTCTCTTAAAATCAAGACAAACTGACATGTTCATGCACACAAACGTTTGTCCTGTGTAAGAATCGAACCCACGTGCGTCGGTGACAAAGTCGCGTTATTAACCGCTGCGCCACCGAGCTCGTCAAAATACCGCATCACTGGTTTCGACAACATAGCACTGGTAAAATTCTAATCTGTGGTCAGCATGCTGTATACATGAGTGACCCCAGCCAAATACATTAGAAGCAGTACGTCGAGTAAAAGACAGGCCTGGCGTATATTCATCTTGTCATACGTCTATAGAGCCACTTTGCAATATAACCTTGGCAGTTCCTCACAGAGATATTCCATGACTATTAGCATTTGGTAAACGGCGATGTTGTTGCCGCTTGCATAATGTCCCGGGACCTCACAAACACCTGTGAGTCATCTTGCGACACTGATAGCCGATTGACGTGGTGTCAAAATTTATTTTTAATTTATTTTTACTTAATATAAGTGCTGTCAGAAGCTGTAAATTTAAATAACAAATATTATGAGAAGTCTCTTACTTAGAAGTGTTAATTACTACTACTTACTAGATTACTGAATTTTTGACGAGCTCGGTGGCGCAGTGGCCAGTGGTGGAACGCGCTGTTACGCTACTTTGACACCAACGCTAGTGGGTTCGATTCCCACACAGTACAAACATTTGTGTGCATAAACATGTGTTTGTCTTGGTCTAGGTATTTTCTATGTATATATTTAGTATGTATTTACAAAAAAATATATTTACGTATGTTTATCAGTTGTCTAGTACCCATAACACCAGCTTTGCTTACTTTGGGGCTAGGTGGCGCTGTGTAATTTGTCCGACAATAAAAAAAAATAAAAAAAAAAGATTACTGAATTCCATTAACTTCATCTCCAACCCGACAAATGGCGATTGACCGAAATGTACTCGTAGGTTTCTGTTTATTGAAATAATAACACACACAAAAAAAAAATAGTTAAAAAGTTATTATTATGCACTCATCACTGTTGTTATGACATTTTGATTAGTTGTAATAATGTGGACTGTTGCATAAACTCAAATATCATGGGCGTCGGCAGAATTACTTCCAGAGGGTGCATCTATAAGTAGTTACACACTATGCTATTAAGTAGTTATATCCATTTACAAAGTCTTCTTCTTAGTGTTATCCAGTTTCATAATCCATTAGGATCGGCGGAGTCCGCTAACTAAGCCTAAGGATTTTGCGAAGATACTGATTTTTACATGGAGCGACTGCCGTCAGACCTCCACAACTCAGGGACTAACGGGACAGGCCCACCACTCATAGCCAGAATTAACAGTGGCGACCACCAAAAAGGCAATGAACAGTGAAGTTCATTGCTGTCCCGGTGGTTAAACTGCAGCTGGTTTGGAACTCACAACGAATTTAATCAGAAGACAACCCACGAGCGTTGGTGTCAAAGTCGCTTCATTTACGACTGGGCCACCGAGCTCGTCTAAACTCACAACGAATTTACACACCAACGCTCGTGGGTTCGATTCCCACACAAGGCAAACATTTGTGTGCATGAACATGTCTGTTTGTCTTGGTCTGTATGTTTTAAGAGAGGTAGGGCGCATCAAAGCAGCCCCTCTGGGGAAGTACCTCCACCTCACAGAAAACCGCAGCCCAATAACAACTCCCTAGAGGGTTGTTGTGTTCTGCGTGTAAGTGAGGTCACCAGTAAGCTCCCAAGGAATTCCTGTGTAAGCAGCACAGGAGGCATCGCGCGAGTGATACTTAATATATCGCAAGCGTTAATAGGCTACGGTACCTGCTTTACATTAGGTGGGCCGTATGCTTCTAAACCTCCCGACGTAGTTAAAAAAAAGAAGAAATTTGGAGGAGTAGGAAGTTTTGGAATTGACTTCTCACTCAGGGACTAGACCTTTCTTAGGTTAGGTCACACCTCTATCTAAATATAATATCTTGAGCGTGTGGATTACCACACGATGTTTTTCTTCACCGTCGAGCAAGTAATAATTACATATATGTAGTATTGTCTTAGGTTTTCGCGATTATTACACATTGAATTAAACAATTTTTTAACGGAAGTATCGCGTATTTTATTTATTTGCAATTTAAGCAAAGCGTTCGAAACGTCAGGTTCAACAAAATAAATAAAATACGCGATACTTCCGTTAAAAAATTGTTTAATTCAATACATATATGTACATAAACTTTACATGATAGCCAAATATACCGCACCACGTAAATAGAAAACTGAATCTATATATATAAAAATGAATGTCCTCTTTTTGAGTCCATAGAGGACATGCATTTTTATATATATAGATTCAGTTCAAAAACGGCTGGGCAGATTTTGATGAAATTTTCAGTGAATCTTCAGGTTAGCCCAGCAGGTGATCCTGTGAAGTTGGTAACGATTGGATCACCCGTGCGAAGCTGGGTCGAGTAGCTAGTTACGAATAAATTAATTAACGTTCTTTGCGTTCAACGAATATTGGTCTAGCTTTCATTCACATAGCCGCGCATTATGCTCCACTATTGCTCCATTTCGTTTGCAAACTACTACTACGGTGAACGAAATATTATATCATACCATTATATCCCCATTTTGCATTTTATTGAATGCAAAAAAATGTTACTTAAATTAATTACACAAGAGTCGTTTATTCGAATTGCATTTTGGCCCCTCCATCACTTTATGTAACAATGTATCAGTAACTGTGTTACCGGGTTACATATGCTGGTGATAGTTGCAAAAATATTATCTCGACATTCTCCTTTGATGATACATACATACATCTATAGATGTATAACAACGGAGATGGAATGAGCTCCCTGCCGAGGTTTTCCCAAGGGACTACAGTGTCGGGTTCTTCAAGAAAGGCGTGAAGAGGGTCTTACAGGGTCGGCAATGCAAGAGTGACACCCCTGGTGTTGCAAATGCCCATAGGCTACGGAACTGCTTACCCATAGGCCGTACGCTTGTTTGCCACCTTAGTAGTATAAAAATAAGTTCTGGTTTTTCTTATTTATTCATACCAGTTTAATATTTTATATGTATATAGTATTACCATCCATGTCTCATACTTTGTTCTTACAAAAAGCTTTCTTTGCAAAACCGGACTTTTTCTTTTATCAAAGCAAAGTCTTAAAAGACGTTTATGAAATATGAAAATTTTAACAATATCTTACATTAAAAGTAATTAGTTGTAATGTAAAAAATACCACCTAACTTAACTTACAAACAGTGGAAAATTTGCGGTAAGACTGGTAAGACCATCAATCGCTTTTTTATTCAACATCGTGATAAAAAATGATGACGTACAAACATTTTGGTTTTGTATAAAAACTATACTCCACGCTAAAGAGTAGCTGGTACCACGCTTATAAAAGTTTATGGTAGAGGTTTACGTAAAGTATGGCGGCTTTTTGCCTACAGTTGCGTTTTCTGTTTGGAAAAACACCTACGAGTATATAGATAAACTTGAAAAACAAAAGCTTATCTAAACTATCTACAACAAACTTATCTATAGCCGTTTCCAATTACTCGAATAGTACCTATATATGTGTATACCAGCAAGCTACCAAGCGGTTGCTGTGTAAGCAGCAGAGGAGACATCGCGCGAGTGATACTTATATATAAATATCTCAAGCGATAATAGGCTATGGTACCCGCTTTACATTAGGTAGGCCGTATGCTTGTATGCCTCCTGACGTTGTATAAAAAATAATTAAACGAAAAGTTTGTTTAAAAAATAGTTTTAAGTAAATTTGTATGAAGAAAGAGAATATTACAAGAAATAAGAAATAGAATGACATTTCATTTCAAATATTTGCTATCGTATAGAATATAGGCTTTGTACAATTATTCTTCTTCTTAGCTTCATCCCGATTCCTAATCCACCAGGATTGATGGGGTCTGCCACCTAAACAAAGATTTGGCGAGGATACTGATTTTTGACAAGGAGCGACTACCCTCAGACCTCATCAACCCAGAGGGAGTCAAATCTCGACTTCCTTAGGTTAGGTCACATGTCTTTCGAAATATAATGTCTTGAACGTGCGGGTTTCCTCGCGATGTTTTCCTTCACCACCGACCAAGTGATAATTACAAATCCTACTAAAATTATAAATGCGAAAGTTTGTATGTATGGATGTTTGTTTCTCTTTCACGCTTAAACGGCTGAACGGATTTGAATGAAATTTGGCACGTAGATAGATTATGATCTGGATTAACACATAGGCTACGTTATTTGACTCCACGTGGGCGGAGCCGCGGGCAGCAGCTAGTATGTACATAAATCCGAAACCACGAATTTAGTGTCACTTGCCAGGTATTCGAACCGGGGACCAATTGGTCAATAAGCCGGTTCTTTATTCACTAGACGTTATTAATCGACGAGCTCGGTGGCGCAGCACACCAACGGTCGTGGGTTGGATTCCCACACAGTACAAATATTTGTGTGCATGAACATGTCTGTTTGTTGGTCTGGGTATTTTCTATGTATAATAAGTATTTACAAAAAAAATAAATGTATCTACGTACAGTTGTCTAGTACACATAACACAACTTTGGGGCTAGATGGCGCTGTGTAATTTGTCCGGCGATATTTATTTATTAATATCAAATTATTTTAGTAATATCGATGGAAATCATTGGTCATCATCAATAATAAAATAATAAAATTAACACTTATCTAACTTGTCATCATTGACTTAAGCAGAATAAAATTCTTATATATTTATTGTGTACCACTAAGGCAGGAGATGGTTCAGATCACGTTCTATTTTTTTTAATTCGTCGGGTGGCAAACAAGCTTATGGCGAATGTGAAGAGGTTACAATAGCCTATGAACGCTCGCAATACAAGTTACATTGCACGTGTGTATATCTTATTACATCATGTATGTTTATATCACCATCTTGCACGTAGCAATTCTTTTGTAGCTTACTTAGTAACCTCATTTGCTCGCATAAAGACAATAAATATTCAAGAGTTATTATTTCGCAGCCAAAGGTAAAATAAGCTTCGGGGCAGTTTATGATTGTTTTCTGTTCGTTCGGTAAAGCCAGAGGCTTGCTTCCGTTTGATTTGAAGCTCACCAAATCAAACGTTAGGATTTCGGAACCAAAAAATTCTACCTTATTACCCTCAGTTCGCTCTGTAGGAGCCCTGACTGGTAGTAAACAGTCACACAGCCTATGAATGCTTACAACAGCAGCTGCTGCTACAACCCAGTAAAAGTTTTGTAATAAGTAAAAATGTACATACCGATTTCGGCTGCTTCATTTTCAGCTCTGGAGATTTGCAAACAACACAACACAAGGACACTGGCACTAATAAAATTGCTAATGGCACACATTATTTTGTAATATTCGGCTTTGGAAACAGTGTAAGTAAAGACCACGGACAAAATTCTATTTTTTATTATATATTTTCTAAAAGTTGAAAAAGTATTCCCGCGCAATCGTTTTCGAGAATAAAGCGTTCGCGTGAATGTCTACTTGCGTACACACGGTGCCGCAGTCTGTGGGCTATGAATTCAACATCGTTGTTCCAAGTCACTTCGAAAGTATCCCTTCTTAGTTACCTACCGGTTTATTTGGTAGTGACCAATACTTACGAGTATATTAATATTTTAAACTAGCAGTTGCCCGTGATTTCGTGGGGAATTACTAATATCAAGTTTCATTGGTATATAAATATAATTTACAATGATGAATTGATGATGTGAGAAATAGAGTTGATTTGAAAGAGATGTTGGGTGTTAAAATAAAATGAGGCATGCTATAGGTTTGGACATGTATAAATGCGATTTCGACGAGTTCGATTCCAACACAGGTCAAACATTCATGTGCATGAACATGTCTGTTTGTCTTTGTATGGGTGTTTTTAAGAGAGGTAAGGCGCATCAAACCAGTCTGTCTGGAAAAGCACCACATAGAAAACCGCAGCCAAATAACAACTCCTTGTTGTGCTCCTACGTGTGAGTGAGGTTACCAGTAAACTCCTAAACAGTTGTTATGTTAGCAGCAGGTACCATCCCGCGAGCGATACTTAATGTACTGCAAGCATTTGTAGGCTACTGTAACCACTTTATATCAGGTTAACAGGGCAACGTTGTATTAAGAAGAATGCAGAAGGAAAGAATCACAGAACAGTGAAAGTGGAAGGGTGTAGGAGCCGAGGAAGGCCCCGACCATGATCAGAAGGATGGCAGGAGCCGTAGAAATCGGCGAGTGTACACGATAAGAACTATGAATGTTACTGAAGCTAGTGAGGTGTGTAAGTACCGAACCATATGGCGTTTGGTTGTCTCTGCCTACTACTGTACTTCGCGTGAATATATAGATAGGTATAAATATAATAGAAATAGACAACTTATAACTAATGTTGTTATTGCAAAATTGAACTTCGTTTCACTCTTTAATTTTGTAATTGTATATTAGAGTCTAAAATTAAAAATTCTTGTAATTTTCCACATGGTGAATGAATTTTAAAGTTTTTCACAGGAATCCTAAAGAATTCGTAATAAGTAATAGGTTAAATGTTGGCTCTGAGCATGAACTATGATATTTGCGCCATCACCATGTAAAATTTCAGTAATTTTTCGGTATAACAAACTCCACACACAAAACACGCAGGCGAGACAGTAGAAAATTAAAAAAAAATACAGTTTGGGTTTTGTTTGGTTATTTGTGTAATCTACTATGGTTTTATTATACAAATAGCTAAAATTGTGATATCTATTTATTTAAGTATTATTATTACGTATTTATTATTATATTTATTTGCGTCTTATGGCGCTCGGTTCTCTCTGCCTACCCCGCAAGGGACCTGGCGTGAATATATACATACATACATATTTATTTACGTATTATATATTATTTGATAGAGATTAGTGACTTAGGTATGCATCTTAAAGCTATTGTACCTTGGTATCGTACTTGACCGGTTACGTTTCTCCATAACATCTTCATATTGCGAAACGTAGTTTTCATAGCTCAGCACTTGCGCATGTCGAAACAAAACGCAACATATACTATAACGCAACATATCATTGTATACCGTAGCTGAAGATGTACATAGATCATATATAATTGGAATGTATCCTCTCACAACTCCAGTAATTGATTTTACGACGAGAGGATTATTTTTACTTCTATTGTAAAAAGAAGTAAAAAGAGTGTTCAATCCGACGGTTGGGTGTTCATGCTCATACACTGGAACTGCAATGGTCACGTACTGTGCGGTTCCGGAGAAGTTTTCTACCGAGAACTATTTAGTTGTGGAATGAGCTCCCTACCGAGGTTTTCCCAAGATACTTACTATAGTATGGGGTTCTTCAAGAAAGCCGTGAAGAGGTTCTTACAGGATTGGCAACGCAAGAGTGACACGCCTGGTGTTGCAAATGTCCATGGGCTGAGGAAACTACTTACCATCAGACAGGCCGTATGCTTGTTTGCCACCTTATATTTGGTATATAAAAAAATATATATAGCGTAATTAATGTGCAAGGAATAATTTCTTGCTATCTTGGAAGGGACCTGGCGGAAAGATTTGAAAATATACTACTCGTATAATATATCAAACGTGTGGTAAGACCTTATTATTTGTAATTCTCTGTATAGTAATATTGAATAAGCTTACTTATGTAGACATTTAAGAGAATAGTAAATCTAAACGCTATTTACTTTAATTTTGTTCAGCCTATCCAATCTCTAGCAGTATAAGGTATACTAGAGCTTATTTATCATTCTAAGATATCCAACTGATAACGAATCTTGGGGTGGTAAAGGGTTCCTGTGACCGACTATACCTTACAAACGTTTCATAGCGTATCATTGTTGTCAAATTTCCTTCGTAGGTTGTCCAGTCTCGTTCGACTCAGTTAGTATGTCTATGGTACAATACAAGCATAAATATATAAGCCATTGATTCCGCTGTTAAGCACGTTACATAATAACAAGACGCCATCTCTGAATCCACGTTGTGCAACAAAGTGACCGTGTTGATAACTCTCATAATAATGGTTGACTTCCCAAGTCAGTGTCTAGAAATGTTAGATCAGACATAAAATGTGTTAGCGGGATCGATCTCGGCACATATTTCTGTTCACTTATTATGTATGCTTGCGTAAGAAGTCCTAGATGCGCTATACGAAGCCTATTTTTAGATTTGTGGTGAATTTAAAAGTGGTAATAGGTAGTTTAGGTTAATACATTTGAATAACTAACACGATCCCCGGAATTACGTCATGTTCCGCATTTGGGCATATTGGATTGGTTTCAATTAATAAATAGGTAGGTAATAAGATTAATGGTAATCAGGGTCTGTTGATAGCGTTGGAATACGAAATTGATAGAGAATTTGGTGAGGAATTCTAATTCTACTTTCACTCGTTCCATCGGCTCCCCTTTTCGCTTACCAACAGACGAAGAGGAGCCACTATGCTGAGCCAATATAAAAAAAAAATCGGTATGAAATTTTGGAATGAAACTTCATACCGATGTGTAAAGAATGAAAGATTAAGTGAATGAGATAGAGAGAGAATGAATAGATACGATTTGATATGGCACATTTTTTAGGAAATCAGTGGGGATATTTACATTGCCTTGGAAAGCCATATTCGAAACGAAATCGAAAAGTTTCATTCAGATTCCATACATTTATGAAAACTATATTCGAAAAGTCTATGAAGACAACTTTTCGAATATAGTGTTTCGAGGCAATGTGAATTACTCCCACAAGGCTGGTATTAAGTGAGCGAATTATTATGTTTTGGTATGATCAGTAAGATTTTAAATTCAGTATAACAGATATGGAAGGAGAAGTACGGCAACACGGTACGGTAAAAAACAAAAACACCGATGCCTCTGTTCAAAGTGTCACAATTCAATAACAATTGAGATAATGAGGAAATGTAATTATTAATCCTATCCTATAATTGTTACAAGTGTAGGCGCCTTTGTATCATTGTTTGATTAAGTTGAAATACAAAAAAAACATCGACTTTACTATATCGCTTTATATATAAGAAGTATGAATTTACTTCTTTTTTTATTTATCTATACTTAACTCCATACCTAATATTTCACAAAATTTCTCTAGTCTTGTCTACATTAACTAATATTAATTTGATGTTATTTACTGCGTTATTGGTAAACACTTTGAATGCTGTCGGAGAAGCTGACGTAGTTTAGTCCGATTTTCATAAAATACTTTCAATAGATCCCTATAAAATAATTCTGCTCAAATTAAAAGCTTATAGTGACCAGTTACTTCCTGAAATGGATATAATTTTATCTCGTTGGTCGACATGTTGCAGTCAATACCTTCCTGTCATTACACTTGATATAACACCACCACTAACACAACACTACCACTTGATATAACATCCGCCGTATCATAAGGCTTTTATCTGGGACCTGTATACTTCAACGTGTGTATTAACCCTTCGAAACCCGTGTGGTCATGTATGACCGCGAAATGTATGGGAAAAGGTATATAACGGGTTCTGAAGGCTTGACGTACCTGGTTGCTGTCTTGTAGTCATTGCGAGATGCGTGCGAAATAGACAGATGAAGAATCCAAAATTTTATAATGATATTTTATATGATATGGCTTCAATATACAGTACATATACTTCAAAATATTCAATGCATAATCTACACCAAAAATCATTGTCCATCTGGAATTGTCGAAATTGCTATATAGGATAGTATACTTAAGTCACTGAATAAGATTAGCTTACTAATTTGATGATTGTTGCAAGAGGTAAAAATTCGTTGAAAATCAGATTTTCGAACCAGTTAAAACCAATGAAATCGTTACGTATCTTTGTACACATAATGATTTCATTGAAGCTGGTATTTTGAAAATTTGCTGTATGATATATTAATCACACACATTACATCCTTTGATGTGAATAAGCAATAAGCAAATTTTCAAAATAGGTTCACAATGGGTCACATGTCACATCACATCACATCTAAAAAAAAATAATGATTGAATTGAGAATATTCTACTTTTAAAGTCAGTTAAAACTACATGTTAGCATTAAACATTCTAAATAAATATAACTGAACATTACTGTATTCAAAACTTTCTAAACATCAAATATAATAAATGTTGTTGAACAAAATGTAATTATTATTTTGGTTGACAAATTATTATTAGGTAACCACAGTTTGAGTATCGTTCTACTATTCCTGTAATATTATGTAAACTTTATCCAACTGTAATGATTTCGAAGATATTCGAAGGAGGAAAATTGGTATTTAGAATAATGACGAGGCACAGAAAAATTTTGTTTACTAATGAGAAAATTTTTACAATTGAGCAAAATTTTAACAAACAAAATGACCGTATTTATGCTCAAAGCTCTAAGGAAGCTTCCCAAATTAGTCAACAGATTGCAACGTGGGCACTATTCGACTTCAGTGATGGTTTGGTGGGGTATTACTCGTAGCTATGAAGGAGTGACTGAGCCATACTTTTGTGAAAAAGGTATCAAAATATCGGCACAAGTGTATCAAGATACCATTCTTGAGAAGGAAGTGAAGCCCCTTAACAACAACATGTTCAATAACCAAGAATGGTCCTTCCAGCAAGACTCGGCGCCGGGTCATAAAGCTCGGTCTACGCAGTCTTGGTTGGAAACGAACGTTTCGGACTTCATCAGAGCTGAAGACTGGCCGTCGTCTAGTCCCGATCTTAATCCGCTGGATTATGATTTATGGTCAGTTTTAGAGAGTACGGCTTGCTCTAAACGCCATGATAATTTGGAGTCCCTAAAACAATCCGTACGATTGGCAGTGAAGAATTTTCCCATGGAAGGAGTGCGTGCTTCTATTGATAACTGGCCTCAACGTTTAAAGGACTGTATGGCAGCCAACGGAGACCACTTCGAATAAGCTTTTTATATTTTAAATTGTTTTATATTTATGTATTAAACTAACACACTGTGAAAGTAATAAATGTTATTTGCAATAAAAATATTTTTTTTTCTTTGTTTCAGTATTTATGGCAAGACTAGGTATAGTTGTGACAGTAGTGTGCAGTAGATTTAACGTAAGCTTACGTAGTTTGAGTTTATTCAATTTATAGTTTGTTTCCATTGGCATAATATCATTCATGTACTTGCAAATGTAATAACAGCTGGGTAAATGTATGTGCTATTTAATTAAGGTAATACGTGTATATAGACAAATAACTTTATTTTTTATTTTATTTTATTATATAACGACGGAATGTAAACAAGTGTACAGCACACCGAATATAAAGCGGTTGCCGTAGCCTATGACCGCTTGCAACAGAAGGAAAACTTCTCTGAATCTTACTGGTAACGTCCTCACTCGACCTCAAACACAATACACCTGGGCGTTGTTAATTGGCCAGCCACTCGAGCCTCGTTAGCAAATTAACAGGGTACTCCACATGCAGTTGAGGTTGGCTTTGACTGTAAAGATGAGAGTGAGCCGCTGAGATTCCTATTTTAATTCGTAAAAATAATTGTATCGTAGACATTTTGCAAACATGAAATGACAAGGCGTCTTCGATGTAAAATTTAATAAGCCATAAACAAACTGGGTAGGTACTGTTGTAGACAATAATAATTATGATCTTCAACACGTACATAGGTAATGCTGTTTATGCATCACGTTTTAACCCTTCGAAACCCGGGTGGTCATATATGACCGCGAAATGTATGGGAAAACGTATATAACGGGTTCTGACTGCTGGATAACAGTTGCTATCATCTTCTCCAAGGACTAGTTTTAGCTCTACCAGGTGAATGCTTCACAGCAGAATCACATTGAATGCTACAATTTAGTTACACTTTTAAACTGTTTACGAACATTACTTACGACATTGCTTACGATCAATATATCGTACCTTTGGTAAAACGAGAGCACAAATCATCGATTTATATTACCTATACCGTAGGTGATAGAAGTCGATGGCACAAATGTACCCTTTCGTCTCTATGTATATATATATATATATATATAATGATGGCAGTGACGGAACGCACGGCAGATGTGAAACATCATAGTGAATATTCAAAGGAGAATGTTTTTGCTCGTATGATTGGGGAAGTACCTCTTACGAATCAGCCTCAGCCTAAAACACCTCAAACTCTCAATCAGCCTAAAAAGGCTGCAATCTTCGTACGGAGACTAAAACTCTTAAGTAGTTGAATGAATTCACTGTTGAGGTTTTCCCAAAAGACAGCATGCATGCGGCAGCAACATGCAGCGTGCGGTCCAAAAGACATGAATAGGTTTTTACAGGGTCAGCACGCTTGAGCAACGCTTCTAACATTGTAAACATCCATAGGTTACGGAAACTGTTTATCATCAGGTAAACCATAGTTTGCAACAATAGGTGCATGAGAGTATGGCAGATTATATACGACAGAAGATTTTGTGCACTAGTCTTGTAGCTGAACCAACACGGGTTAGTTACTAGTGCATAGGGATAGGGACTAGTATACAAAACCGATCTAATTCCATAAGAATGTGAGAAGTGAAGAAGTTTCTCCAGTACTGTACATCAATCACTGTATTAAAAGAGCATGGACTAAAAATAATACACATCCGATTAGTCTATGATATTGTTATGGCTGAGTCATTATACGATTTGCTCATATCAATCAATAAATTCAATAATTCTTGCTAAGCTTATAGACAAAACAAAGTTTGTGTTAAATGCAATGTTGTAACCACCGCAGATAATTTAAGAACCCAGTTGTCGAAGTTATTTACGAGATGTTTACCAGGAACAAACAGTCCAGGTAAGTTGGTCTAACTTAGGATGAAAGGGTCCTGCTCGAGTACAAGATGAATGCGCATCGCTGGAAGAGTCGCGGAAAATCTTCATGTTGCAAATATGTCAGCCTTGTTGGAGATAACGATGACTTATTGAGGCATGTTTAGTAAAGTATTCGAAAGGGTGATTGATAAATTGTTACCTACTCTATTTTAATAACAATAAAATTTTTATAATGCATTTTACGGATAAACAGCAGATGCAGGGGTAGCATTGGTCAAGCATGGTCTTAGTGCATGGGAGAGTTATCAGGATGATATTTGGGTCTTCTAGGTCTTTCCAAAGCTTTTGATTGTGTTCACAATCGGAAAAATCAAAATATAAACACGCAGCGAAACTGATGATAATCAGACCTTAGGTATATTTGCTAGGTCAGTAGTATAAATACTCGTAGATACATATAGCTAAAAAGAGCAGAAAGACAATTAATATTTCTGTTAAGATAAATATTACTGGCGCGGTCCTCCTTTGAGATGATAAGCAATTTTGAAATAAACGTAGAAAAGTTATTACTTTGAAAACAATTTATTGTCATTTTACAAAAGTTCTTATTCACTAACTTAAATCTACTACATTTAGACCTTGTCTAATTTAAGTCAACCCAACCACTACCGGTTGTCTAAATAAATAACTTAATGTAACTATGTAATAGTTAACCGCTTATAAGTAATTAATTAAAATAGTCTAACTATATATAACAATTTTAAAAGGAAATTTGATCACTGGATTAAAATAATATGTTAACTAATATTATAGTTCTAAGTTATTGTGCGCGCATATAGTGAAACTTGAATTAACAGTGTAATGTTATTCATTGGGAAATTTACTAAAATAAAAATGACTCCAATTACATTTTTATAGTTCTGTTTTACTAATCAATTGTTATAAATTGTATAAATACAACTGACATCACCATTCGGAGACTATAAAATGCTCTTTAGTAGTTCACATATGTAATTGAAAAAAAAATAAGTTAAAATTAGTGTTTACTTGTACATTAAAAATAAAATGTTTGAATTCCTTTATTTATATTTTATTTTTAACTATTTTATACATTTACAAACTGCATTTTGTACATGCCCTTATTATTTAGAATCGTAACGTAGGTAATTTTTCGGATCTAGTCTGAAATTATTAACATAGTTTTTGACTAGTTCTAGAAATTTAATTCAGTTACGGGTACATTTTTTTCTTAAGTGACATTCATTGTAAGAGTTCATTTATGAAATTAAACGTGTACTGGGAATATAGTTAAACAGTTTTGCATCCGATTCGATCGACCTAAATGTGATTTGTTAATAAAAACCACTTTTTTTAAATTATGTCGTTTGTTTAACACCTGGAAGCTTAAACTTGAGCTAGAAGTAAATATTCATGTACCTAAGTACACAACATTGTTTACGATTGATAAAATTGGAAAAGAACACATATACTTTAAGAATGCTATATACTCGTACATATTTGGGTTGGCGATATTCCAATCGACATTTTGTATGGACTTAAGGCATAAATATTAATTGTTATTGTATGTTATTTAAACACATAATTGATTATCATTACAAATGCTGATTCGATTATGACAACCCCTAAATATGTAAAGGTCACCTAAATGTAGCGGTGGAAATATTACATTTGTTTAAACAAAATATTACAAATTTTTACGGGCATTAGTCTACAATCCAATCGTCATAGGGTATTTGTTCGAGGATGTGTTCTAAGTACCGTGACATCTTATCAGCTAGATCTTTCTTCAGTTCAGGTTTCATCTCTTTCAGCAGCTCTTGGGCGTTTGTGTTGATGAAGAGATTCAGTGCTGCCTCTGCGATAAATTAAACACGAATGTAATATGAGTAATTGAAGGCATTACAATTGGCTGTGACAATGGGAAGGAAGAATTGTCAAGTACATGTTTAGTAGTGACATGTGATAATTCGAAAATGTATGAATGTCTTTAATTAGCATACAATCTGGAAATTAAATATAACATACTGAATACCCCAAATACCCCAATACCCCGGTTATATAAGTGGGTTCTTGTAATTGAAAAAGTCACTGCATTAGCAGTAGAAATGTCCACGAGAAGTAGTCCAGAGTACTCCTTATATTGAACGCGTGTCCATAGGACAAAGATATAGAACCAAAGGGAATCTCACCTCACCGTGCACGCTACACCACATAGAGTCGCCTTTGTGAGATTACTAGTAAGCTCTTTAGCTCCTCTTTATTAGTGACACTATCTATCTATCACTTCTTGCCATATCCCTTGCGGTGTAGGTAGAGAGAACCGAATGCCATATGACTCGGTTCTTAAACACCTTACTCGCTTCTTTGATATTCGTAGCTCTTCTCTTGCACGCTCGCCGGTTTCTAAGGCTCCTGCCTTACCTTCTTATAAAACACGATCAATTTGGTCATGGTAGGTACCTAAGTCTTGACCTTCCGCGGCTCCTACATCGTTCTGCTTTCACGTTGTATATCTATTTAGAAATTCTTTCTTCCTACACTATTTCTACATGTCCAAACCAACGGAACCTGCCTCTTCTTATTATAACACCGACAGTCTCTTTCAGATCAACTTCAAGAACGCAGTCTACAAGCGCTATACTATTAATTTTGCGCAATTTGACTGTGTTTATCCTACTTTCATACTCTCTGTGCCATACTCAGCTTTCGCTTCCATAAGTTAGCGTTTGAACCAGCAGTGCGTTGTGTATAGCGATTGGCGTTCTTAGCGACACTCCTTGCATTATAATTGTTTAAAATGTTCATGGGCTATGTTAAAAGTTTCATATCAACCATGTATTTGTTTTACGTCCGATGTAGAAAATAAAAGGAATCTCCAGGGGAGACATTGCATTCGTAATAAGGATAGCAATGCGCGATTGATACTGCTATGTTGTAATAGCGCATCGGTTATCTAATTGATTTTGCAGAGGATGGGCAAGAGCCCACGTGTTTCTTAGTGGCAACTAAGTCAGGTATAGGTATAGTATAAAAAGCATTTAAAACATGCTTCGATACTTACGAAGAACAGCGTTACTGTTGTGCAGGTTCTCGACACCCATCTCTATATCTTTAACCGAAAAGTCCAATTTAAGTTGTTGCAGCTTCAAGTAAGGGCGACCATTGCGGATATAGGGGGCTCCGCGGAAGTATACCTTCGCCTTTACACCATCTGTAAACAAATTCATCATATATCATTCAGATAATGTTTTCTTCTCTATGAAAAGAAGTAGAAAGTACGTTACTACTTTCAGACAATCATGTGACCTGTAAAGTTATGTGAAGATCTATTAGTTCAAATTGCAGTTTTTTAAGTTAAAAAGCTGCAATACTCAAGCTTGGGGTTGAAGCGGCTCGCTATTATCTTTTGGACTAACTGCAATTGGACATGCGGATGCATGAGAAGAAAAGAGGAGTCCGGTGGTGGAGTTACTGTAACACCCATGGCTCGTGGGTGCGATTCCCACGCAGGACAAACATTTGCGTGCTTGAACATTTTTTTTATACAATGTCGGGAGTTCAAATTGCTTTGTCATTCGGTTTCTCTTGGGTGAACAATTATTAATATTTCACCACACTATACAAGTATTTCAGGATTGCAGAGGTCGTGTTTCCAATAAAATTTCTGAATTCTATGCGTTTATACCATTTTTGATTTTTGACTCATTCCTTTTATATGTAAATGTCATATATTTTTTATTTGTGATAAATATTTAAGTCTCTAGTTCGTGCCGCTTGGCTGTGAGCCTCGTGAGCCTCGACAGATGGATGGTCGAACGCAGAGGTTAGAGTGCTTATATTGCGGATTGGCGGACTTCGCTGCCAGAATCAACCTACTTCAGGCACCAGCCACTCACTACATGGGTCTACAAGTCAAGTCATGGCACTTAATAATGTAAATATTATAAAATTAAGTACCTATGTAATGAAGGAAAATAAAAATATTATTATTATTATCCAATGTCAAGTGTTTGCGCATTTATGTACTATATGTATATATACATATATATATATAGTATATCTAGTTTATGAATAGAATAAAATTGTAGTATTATCGAGCACTTGGATTATTTTTATTAAGTAAAATAGTCGATACAGACTTATGGCCATTAATTACCATATTCGCCCCAGTAGTCGCCGCCGCCGGAGGCACGCACGAGCAGCAGGACGCCAGAGGAGCGGTAGCGGGCGCGCGCACTGATGTGAGGCCCGAACAGCGTCAGTTGGAACTGGTGGGTCTCCAAGTCTGACCTGCACCAATCAATGTCAATGTCAAAAAATTAACAAACCCGTTAAATTCCAACACCGAAAAGTTCATTGAACGATATAAATATTCACAATGAATAATTAATTATTTAGTTTTTTTACATAAAATTAAGTCCACATCTTATGTGCCCGGCGTAAAAATCTAGTACGTAATTGCTCTAAGAATGAGTTACTAGTTTATACATACATATCATCATACCTGTTTCTGTTTTGATTTGGCCCTTTTCCAGCATATCACCTATTTGATCCACATCTGTGCATCTAGGGCGGCCCCTGCGCTGCGGCCTGATATCTTTACTCACTCTTGATGAATGAATGACAAAAGAGTTACGAAAGGAGTATATTGATACTTCTTTCATAACTCGTTTGTCATCCTTCTTTTCATGTTCAAACCAACCCAGCATACCCTTTTTTTTTTTTTTTCTCATATAGTATTATTTCTTACTATATCTATCATTCTTACCCATACATACTCCTCAGCGCTCTCGTTTCAACAGCGTTGACCCTAACTACAACCTTCTACAACCTACCTATGGTTCACTACCGTACGTCATCTCTCATAAACATAGAACCTAGACATAATAATTAATTCACTTGTTCTACTGTTTCATCTCTGATCGTTATCTGGCATACTGTAACATTTTCATTACGTCAAATCAGCAACGATTTCGTCTTTATTACATTTACTTTCATACCTTATCTTTTCAAGGCCTCTTTCATTACCTACAGTAACAATTTGTTGCAGTTCTTCCGTCGAAAATGCAAGGAGAACCTGGTAATTGACATTAACAAGGGCTTAAATATTGACTATACTTATTCCATAGACTTGAGTGACTATTAACTCCAGTCTGCCAAGCAACTTTCCATTAATAAGTTGAACAGGCAAGGGGATACTACACAGCCCTGTCTAACACTACATTCGATTCTGAACCAGTCTGAGCAGAACCCATTTACCCTGATACAGACACTCGAATCATTGTACTCCAGTGCCCGTATCAAAATACTGTCCATCCCATACAGGGATAGCGTAGACCAAAGTTCTTCCCTCGCAACTCTGTCATAAGCCTTTTCCAAGTCAAAAACCTTTTAATATTATGCTAAGGCTTTCTCGAATCTTTTCCTTGATGTGTAATGCACACATCAAGGAAAAGATTTGATCCGCTCATCCCGTCCTGTTTCTAAACCCGGCTTGCACATACTAGTTTACAAGCAATACAAAAGGCAAGTTGGTGTTCTTACTTATATACTTAGTCTGGCCATAAATACTGTTTAATTAAAAATTTGGAATCTGTCATTTTTATATGATTGTTCATTGTGTTTTCTCATTTTTGGCGCCAATACATTGTACAATATTTTGCGATATTAAAATGGAGTGGGGTGATAAAGAGAACCGAATCGCTGTGATTGCATTACACAAATTAGGTATGGAGCCAAATGCAATTTTTAAAACTCTCCATACGCTTGGTATTAGTAAAATGTTTGTGTACCAGGTTATTAATAGGTACAATGAGACCTCCTCTGTTTGTGACAGAAAAAGATCTGGCCGTCCATGTAGTGTTCGTACGAAAAAGGTGGTCAAAGCAGTAAGGGAAAGAATTCGAAGAAATACTGTCCTTTTTTATCTCGGGAAAGATTTTATCTCGGAAGATGAAGATAGCACCTAGAACCTTGTCGTATTTTAAATTTAAAAAAGAATAGGGTGGTAAAATCGAAACAACTATTGAAGCGGTACGCAAAGGGAGCTCACAGAAAAATTTTGTTTACGGATGAGATAATTTTTACAACTAAGCAACATTTTAACAAACAAAATGACCGTATTTATGCTCAAAGCTCTAAGGAAGCTTCCCAATTAGTCGACAGAGTGCAACGTGGGCACTATCCGACTTCAGTGATGGTTTGTTGGGGTAATAGCTATGAAGGAGTGACTGAGCCATACTTTTGTGCAAAAGGTATCAAAGCATCGGCACAAGTGTATCAAAATACCATTCTTGAAAAGGTAGTGAAGCCCCTTAACAACACCATGTTCAATAACCAAGAATGGTCCTTCCAGCAAGACTCGGCGCCGGGTCATAAAGCTCGGTCTACGCTGTCTTGGTTGGAAACGAACGTTTCGGACTTCATCAGAGCTGAAGACTGGCCGTCGTCTAGTCCCGATCTTAATACAATATAATAATAATTAATACAGCGGATTATGATTTATGGTCAGTTTTAGAGGCCTCAAGGTTTAAAGGACTGTATGGCAGCCAATGGAGACCACTTCGAATAAGCTTTTTATATTTTAAATTGTTTCATATTTATGTATTAAAGTAACACACTGTAAAAGTAATAAATGTTATTTGCAATAGAATGTTTTTTTTCTTTGTTTCAGTATTTATGGCAAGACTAGGTATATGAATAATAACGTCATAGCGACGTCGAGTTTGTGAAAAACAAAATATTTTGTTGAAATTGTTTTTGGTGGTGCTGGTGCAGAACCCAATACTGACCATTTACATAATGCCTATTGACAGACATCTGCTGTGATGTGCGCAATACCTACATGTTTAAGTGCTCGTGAGCAAAAAACTATTAATATTGAACACAAATACAGACTATTTAAATACCACTTAAGAAGAGTCTTGCTCCAAAAACCTGCCTTATTTGTATGACAGTGAGTGCAAGGCAAACGATACGATCGCCATAGTCAATTAGGAAGCGGTGAGTTAATGCAAAAAAATTCGCAAACTTCTACACGTTATTAAAGACAAATATTCATAAGTAAAACAAACCACGTGCAAATATTATCTTATAACAGTGATTTAAAATAACATAGCATATACATATTTAGCGTATTTCGTAGAACTAATCGTGACCATACATTTACGGGCTTTTGTCTGTTTGACCCTGGTCGTAAACATGAAATGGCCGGCAGGATAAAGAAACGTGTGTCATTACTCATCATAAACGTGCATTGAATACAATATTGCAAGAATTTAGCTATCACACTTTCATTGTTTGTGGTAACGGCCACGTGGATGGTGCAGATAAGCATGAGGAACAATAGGTAGGTATTATATTGTTTTATTCACAAAGTAAAATGAAGAATTGTGGCGAAGGTGCACACAACGTGATAGAAGGGATAACTTCATGACTTTGGAATGTGTTACCCCACACTCTAAGAGGGTTTTCAAACAAAAGGGACTGACTACCCAATGAATTTGTCAGACCTGTGAACCATAAATCATGTACCTATATATGCATGTCTTCACGCTAGGCCCCTTTCGGGGTAGAGAGAACCGAGTGCCATAAGACGTGATCCTTACGCACCTCACTTGCTTCTTGAAAAGAGCTATGAATGTTAATTATGAATTAACAATCATAGCTCTTCATAGCATAGCTCTTTTCATGCACGCTCGCCGATTTCTAGGGCTTTTGATATCACCTTCTTAAACACGACCAATTTGGTCATGACAGGAGAGTCTTGGTTTCCTCGGCTCCTACGTCCTTCCATTTGCATAGTATATCTGTTTCGTCAATTTTTCATTCTGTATTCTTTATACATGTCCGAACCAAACGAGCATCTTAACATCGACATTCATAAATCATCATTTATTTATACGTATGTATTACTGTATGTCGTATACTTGTAGCCACTCGACGTTCTACAAAGTAACAATGTAGTAGTTACAGTCTAACGATTAGTGTGAGCGCGTGGAAGTATGTACGAGTAGGTTGTAAGGGGCAGAGAGAGGGGCATGAACATTGTACGCCGCTCGCGGGACTTGCTCTTTCAGAAGGTATTATACTAGACTCTTTAAGTTTACCTTCTAGTTTTAATCTTTAAGTATTTTGTTTCAAAATGGGTTTAAACCGAAAGAAATAAGAATAGAGCAAAGTCCGTAAGAGATAGGAAAAATACATGATTTTGTTATGACAGTCAATCTTACCATTACCTATCTACATTTTAGACGACTGCTCGTAAGAAGGAGTGTAATATTTTCAGAGTTCATGTATGTTTGTAAGTCTATATTTCACCGTTGTGGGGGAGTAAAGAAATTTACATTAACACTTTTTTATTAAACTACTTAACCGCTTCATATTGCGGTATCCTGGATAATATAGACTATGGGACGTCATATTAAAAGTAATATGGCGGATTGTGTAAGTTTACAATATTGTGCAGATTGAAGAAAAAATCTTCCAAACCTGTCGGGTAGTGTATGAAAGTAACAAGTTTTGAAAGGTGATCGCAAATTTTATCCAATTTTAAACTACTTTTACTGGTACTTTTTAATAAATTAAATAACATAAACGTTAACTTTATTTTATTCATTGATCATATATATTTATTCGTTGTTAAATGTGTTTTTATTAGAAATAACTGCAGAGGGTTCTTTAATTTCTTAATAAATTGACTTGGAAGTCATAATGTCTTACCTAACGTTTGTAATAGTCATGTTAGAGGCGCCAGTTGCGTGTATATCCTTGAAAGTAGCTCGGTAGCCGTCAGGTCCCCCGCCCAGCGCGATCGACAGTTCATCTATTACGATTGGCTCCGACTGGAAACATTAATTATGGTTCAATAAGTAATATTAGGGAGAGAGGGAGGGATTAAACACAATTGTACAGTATTTGGTAGGATTTTGGTGAATTAATTTTATATTCTTTAAATATGGCAATCGTACTAGTATCGAACTTGTACCTGTTTTTTGTGTAGTAAGATTTTTTAAGTAGTGTTAAAGTTGAAATGGAAAATCGATAAAGAAGTAAAAGTAATTTCATTATCATCTTAAGTGTCAAAACCAAATAATTTTCACTTTACATTAAACCGCAATCATGTACTTACCAATTCTATATATGGATGTTTTTCCAAGGGACTACAACATGGGATTGTTCAAGCAAGGCGTGAAAAGGTTTTTAGAGGGTCGACAACGAATGAGTGACACCCGTGGTGTTGCAAATATCTGTAGGCTACGGTGACTGTATACCATCAGGTAGGCTGTATGCTTGTTTAGTGGTATAATTAAAATGTTTGTTGTGTCGGCGAGTGACGTAGTAACAACAAGCTGTCATGTTGCCTACTACCCATAGCACAAGCGTCGCTTAATTTGAGACTAGATGGCGCTGTACAAAATGCCCTACAATATTTATTTATTACTATATCACAAAAAATATGTACAGCTGGGTACGTAAACATTTTTTTTCATGTGTGGGATAAGTTCATCATGTTTTTCTCTAGTGGCAATTACCCAAAACTCAGTGTATCCAATTTATCATTATTCTTACCGTACATGCAACCGAGTAAAATCGAATTTACTGTCATCAAAATATAAACACCCTATGTGGTAATTGAGTTAGAATGATGGAATTTGGTCAAAAACGAGGTTCTCTTCGTGAGAAAACAGAGTATAAATTAAGAATCACCATTTTGTAGTTATATTACGCGCATTAAATACATTTGATTCAATATGTCGGTTCACATCATGGGCCGAATTCAAACAAACAATTACTAACCGGTATAAAATAAAAAAAAAACATGGAAATCTTCAAAGATTTACTTACGAAAACTAAATAATTTACCACAATATTAGATATCCGTGTTACATATCTATTTTGCGTTTAATTGCTTTGTACTAGCATTTGGCAATAATAGTCTAAATTTTTAGTGCATCCAGTATTAACCTACTGTCTCAGGTATATTGTGCTTAATATTTTAATTATATAACCACGTGTTGTGCGAAATAATTACATCACTATACACAATCCTTTCCACCTTATTGTTTAGCTACAACAGAAGATGTCTATCTATACGGAACCTACAACTGTTATGTTATTAAAATAAAACAATTAGAGGTGATTACCAAATCTTTTCTAAACATACAAACTTAACAGAAATTAAACATTACGATGTAGGATTTCTGTAGATATCTAAAATAGCCTTGAATTAAGTAGGTACGTCATACTCCTAAACCAGCTAAGAAGTTATTTAGATTTTACTAATTGTCATTCCCGTTAAATTAGACACGAGTCTATAGTTACCGGGCAATCTCAGAAAGTATTGCGAAAAAAGTTTTTATGTATGAGAAACTAGCCAATTGAAAACTATTTTGAAAATATGATTATAAGTAAAAATAGGTACGTTCCAATTTCAAAATTTTCCTCCACATTTTTTGCAAACTAATTTAAATTATCGTTTCCCATTGAAAAATGGATCTGCACCGGGAACATGTCCGCGCTATGGTTTTTCAAGTGTCGCCTGAAACCGGACGAATCGTACGATAGACTTTAAATGGCATTCATGGATGAAGACCCATCCAAGGCAACCGTGTATCGTTGGTATAACGAATTCAACCGCGGTTGACTAACTTTGGGGGATGAAGAAAGAAGTGGTCGCCCTTTGATGGCTGTTACGGAAGAAAACGTGCTAGCAGTGAAAAATTTAATCCAAGACAATAGGCGAACTCGCCTATTGTAGGCGAGTTACGTATCAGGAGATTAGCACATACTGCAGATTGGATCTGAAAGCCTTCACGCGATTCTACACTTGCATCTTCGCGAATGCTCCCTCTAATTTCTTAGATGGGTCAGCAGTAGGCGATTGTCGACCAAGATTGAGTCACTAGTATTTAGTTAATTCTTTAAACAGAATGGAAAAACAATAAAAAATGCGGGTGGGGAAAACGGAGCATTTTTTCTATATATATATTTAAGCCCTAATTCAAAAATACTATGACTTACGTTGATTAAAATTATTTTCTCATTGATCTCTGCTAACAGTAATGACGGCTGAATGTCCAGAGAACAAGGCATGTATTGATAAAAATGACAAGAAATAATAATTATCTATTCACGACAGTGATTTATCAAAGCTATAAGGTGGCAACCCAAAGTTAAAAATGGACACAGATGTTGGCGCGAATTCTTATAACAATGACTTTTGGACGTAGATGATCAACAGCAAGTGACTTGTTTGGGTATAGTACGCCCGTCTTCTACTTCCTAGCACTATCCCGCTTCCCAATCCATATCCATTAGGATTGGCGGGGTCTGCCACCAAGGCCTAAAGACTTGACGAAGATACCGATTTCAACACGGAGCGACCGCTGTCAGACCTCCACAACCCAGAGGGAAAACCAGACACTCTATTGAAATACAATTTCTTGGATGTTTGCTCATGAAGTGATAATTACAAATATGTACATAAATCATAAAACACGAATTTAGTGGTGGTAAAATTTACATGTCAGGATTTGAACCGGGGACCTATTGCTCAATAGGCCGGTTTCTTATCCACTGGGCTATCACTGCTCGGTTTAGTACGTCCGTCTATTTATTGGATGTTCCCCAAAGGCGTTGTTGTCGGAGGCCTTTATAGCCACACGTATTAAGAAACAAGCTAATTGAATAGAATTTATAAAGTGTATGTACCTCTTCAATGCCAAGTTCAGGCGCCCCACTCTTCAGGTGCTCGATGAGAGTGTTGAAGCTTCGAAGAAGGCATGCATCCACATTAGGGTCTCGTTTGGAACAACGTCCACCGAACATGTCTGCAAAAAAAAAATATTATTACTAGCTGACCCGGCAAACGTTAATATTAATAACTAGCTGTGCCCGCGACTTCGTCCGCGCGGAATTTAACGAAACAGTTATTGTTCAGTTATAATTATATTTATTTGATTTGATTATAAGTACCTAAATAAGCAGAGTAAAATAGCGAACAGCAAAATAATAATAGATATGAATTATTTACTTCGTCTGCGCGGAATAGTTATTTTTTTATTATTTATTTATATTAATAAAAATAAATAAATTTTCCAAAATAAAAGTAGCCTAAGTTAGTCCTTATTACATCAGCTATCTGCCAGTGAAAGTCCCGTCAAAATCAATCTAGCCGTTTCAGAGATTAGCCGGAACAAACAGACAGACAGACAAAAATTGAAAAAATATTCGTTTTGGTATATACCGTATATATGTACCGTGTATGCATTTAGTAAAAAGCGGTTATTTTAATATTACAAACAGACACTCCAATTTTATTTATCTGTATAGATAAATTATCCCTTATTATTTTTTTCTAATATTTTTTATGAAATATACTTTACGACCTTCTGATACCTCCCAAATATACATAAAAAAATTAATAAAAATCGGTCAAGCCGTTTCGGAGGAGAGTGACCACGAACACCGTGACACGAGATTTTTATATATATAGATTTAATTATTTTACATAAATTAGATTAAACTACGCTCGTTTAAAAGTGACTACAGAACAATTTTTTACAGGATCGTGTTGACGCAAGGGTCGCCCCTTTAGTTGCAAGTATGCATCTGACGTCTGTAATTGCTTCCTATTAACAGCGATGTACTCTTGCTTGATACATTAGTATAAAAATAAAACTTCAAGCTTACGGAAGCTCGAATATATATAGAAAGTTCTGTGTATTACATAATCTCACAGCTACATCTTCTGGACGTAGAAAGTGTTTTTGCAGTGAATAAAAAATAATTAACTATGGTTTTCGGTTGTTCAACGTCTAGTCATGGCCTAGGCAGACAATGGATGTAATGAGATTAACTGACATTCAGCTTGTCTGCAAGATGTGGGTATATTTTTTATAATCATTTTTGATGATGCATTGTTTGTAGAGCAATTTTTTTCATTCGTCTGGAGGCATACAAGCATATGGCCCACCTGATGGAAAGTGGGTACCGTAGCCTATAAATCCTTGAAAAACAGTAATTTACTTGCGAGTTACCATCCCTGCTGCTAACACAGTAACTCCTTTCAGGAACCGTCCAAAGAATTGTTTTGTGACTGCGGTTTTCTGCGTAGTGATTTCCCCTACTTTGATGAGTCCTACATTTTTTATACCAAAAAAAGCAGGAAAGGGACCATTGTGACGACACTCTGTTCTGTTGATTCGTATTTGTACTGTTTTATTAGAAATCATTAAGCTACCATTTCTCCTTTCATCGTCATTCTTCCTTTCATCATTGAGGAGCTCCGTGAAGCAGTGGTTAGTAACGCTACTTTGACACCAACGCTCGTGGGTTCGAATCTTGCACAGAACAAATATTTGTGAGTATGACAATGTCTGTTTGTCATGGCCTGGTTTTTTAAGAGAGGTAGGGTGCTACAAGCAGCAAGCAGCCCTTCTGTGGGAGTACCGCTCCCTCACAGAAAACCGCAGAAACAACTCCTTAGAGGGAGTCAGTGATCTCACAATCAAGTTCCGAAGAGTTGCTGTGTTAGTAGCGGAGATGGCATCATACGCGTGATTCTTAATGTATTGCGAGCTTGTACGTCGACGGTATGCTTGTTCGTCTCCCGAAGTTGTACTCGCATAAAAAAAGTTGTGTGACTGTGTTGTGGACACGGCCATGAGTTTTACTATTTAAGTTATACTAAAAGAAAGTTATGTGATTCAGCGAAATGATCTCAAAATGGCTGCACTTTCTTATTTTATGTCTTTAGTTATCGAGTGGTGTAATTAAATTTTGGATGTAAACGATAGATATGTAGTTACAACACCAAATTGTATCACTCCATTTTGTTATCATCAGTATTCTGAATTCACGTCAAAATCATCGCCGAGTATCGTAAAAGAACTTAGTGAGGGAACGCAAAATGTACGGAACTCTCAACGCGCGAGTCCAAGCCCCACTTAACTGGACTTGTTTTTGACGTGAGTATTGCCTGTTGAGAGAAAGTTGATGACTATTACATTTGTACAGAAAGGAATAAAAAGTATGCTATAAATGCGATTTTACTCGCCTGCAAGTAACCTTGCCTGCCTACGTGAACGCCGGAAATGTTCATCCCAGCGGGCGTTATCCTTTCTTGACATTCAAAAGTCGAGTAGGTATGCACACCGGTCAAGCTAGCGACCAAGAAACTTAGAGTACAACAGAACGTAGTGATACTACAACTCGGAACAAAGACTTATATCATAAGTCAGACCGACGAGCTCGGTGGCGCAGTGGGGAAATGCGCAGTTACGTTACAGTGACACGACTGTTGTGGGTTCGATTTCCACACAGGGCAAACTTTGTATACATAAACATGTCTGTTTGTATTGGTCTTGGTGTTTTTAAGAGAGGTATGGTGCATCATTGCAGCCTATCTGTGGAAGTACCTCCACCTCATAGAAAACCGCAGCCAAATAACAACTCCTTAGAGGGTTGTGTTCCTGCGTGTGAGTGAGGTCACCAGTAAGCCCCCAAGGAGTTGCTGCGTATGCAGCAGAGGAGGCATCGCGTGAGTGATACTTAATATATCGCTAGCGTTAATAGGCTACGGTACCCGCTTTACATCAGGTGGGCCGTATGCTTGCATGCCTCCCGACGTAGTATAAAAAAAAATGCTAAAGAACGGTACGAAGGTCAAATAGTTTAGCTTGGGGCGTCGTTGTGTGTACGTATTTGTCTTTATTGTCATTTACTGTGTACTAAGTGAACAAAGACATTCTGAGGAAACTTCTACGTTCTTCTTCTAGGGAACTAATGTTTTAACGCTGCAGCGAACTTAAGTTCTAGATCGCACCAAAATTTTACGGTCAGGGTCACGTGTCCTGACGGCCTGACGCGAGTTTAACATTTTTTACTCATCCCAAAAAGTGCACAACGCCGCTAAAGAAGTTTTCACTTCAAAAAGTCTTCATTGAAGTCAGTTTCACGGTTTTTAAACTTGCAATTATACTTATTTTTAAAGTAGCATATTTTATAGTCGGCCTTCCACGTCTCCTATATCTTTCCACTTCCGCGTTATGTATCTGTTTTGTCTTTATGTCGTCCGGAATTTTTTTTACACGCCCGAAACAAAGAAGCACGCATTTTCATATCAATAGGCACGTTTCTTACATCATCATTGCGAACGCCGAGGCGTCGTCAGCAAGCTCTACGCCACAGGTTTTCTTGCTCGAATTTTGACTGTCTTTATTCTACGTTCATGCTTGTGGTCGTTGTAGGTGAGGAGATCTGACAACAGTCCCTCCATGTCAAAATCTGTATCTTCGCCAAATCCTCAAGATTAGGTAGAGGATCCAGTCAATACTAATGAATTCGGAAACGGGATAGCGCTTGGAAGAAGATCGTGATAGGTGGAGTACTCTGATATAGTAGTATACGTAGGGCACACTATAAGTTTTGCGTAACTTAAATAAACAACATGTTATGACCAAAATATTATGTTTATTGCTTTTCAAAATACTCTCCTTTACATTTTAAACATTTTTTCATGCGATCGAACCATTTTTTAAAACAGGAGGACCACAGATCTGAAGGCATATTTTTTACGTGCTGATTGAACGCTATCACTGCCTCTTCGGAGTTGGTAAAACTGAAACCTCTCATCAAATCTTTGATTTTGGGGAAAATACAGAAATCACAGGGTGCTAGGTCGGGGCTATGCGCAGGATGGGTAACAAGTTGTACTTTTTCGGAAGTTAAAAATGACTTTGTTTTGTTGGCCGTGAAGTGAAGAAGCGTTGTCATGATGTAGGAGAACGCGGCTTTTTGGTCGTCTTTCGCGAACTTTTTCTAACACCCTGGGTAAACAAATGGTAGAATACCACTCGGCATTAACACTCTTTTGATCTTCAAGTGGAATTGTGCAGATGGGACCCGTAGCTGAGAAAAAAAACGCGATCATTTTTTTTACCAACGTTTCTCGCCTGCCTCACTTTTGTTGGCCTGTTCTCATTTTTAAACACCCATTCACAAGATTGCTGTTTTTTTTTCGGGTTCAAAACAATAAATCCACGTTTCGTCTCCTGTGACAATGTCATAAACAGCATTAGAATGTCCGTGGTCGTACTTCAGTAGCATCTGTGAGCACCATTCCACGCGAGCCCGCTTCTGCTCCGCTGTTCATGAGGGATCCAACGACAACAAAGTTTCCGAACTTTCAATTCTTCGTGTAAAATTTTATGAATTTGTCTCATACCAATCCCCAATAGTTCTCGAATTGTCTCATAGGTAATCCGCGGGTTTTCTTCAATTACCCGCTTAACAGTAACCACTTTATTTACGTTGACGGCAGTTTTATTATTTTTGAAATTCGTCATGTAAACTCGACCTCTCTCAAATTCAGCAAACCATCACTTCACGGTGCTCAAAGAAGGTGCTTCTCTCCCAAAAGCATTTTGAAGACGAGCAGCACAGTCTTGCGGAGAGAGAGAACTTTTAAGATCATAAAAAATCATCGCTCTAAAATCTTTTCGACTCAATTCCATTTTCGTTGCGTACGTTGAACTTTGATGTATGATAAAAAACAATTGACAAATGATTTCCCGCCAATTGTTTTTTTTTATTACTAAGTAGGTTGCAACGTTTCAAAAAATATAACATTCGAAATTCAAATAGTTCCGATTAGCTAGAAGTGCAAAACTTTTAGTGTGCCCCATGTATACTATACTCGCAAGACCAAATTGTTCCTGTTTTGTCACAAGATGTAGTCAGGAGTCTTAAAAACCGATGAGCGTGCATGAGAAATGTATGAAGGTTAAAGAATCGAGTGAGGTGTGTAAGAACCACGTCTTGTGACGCTCGGCCTTATAACATAATAACCTTATAATCAGGTGATCGTTCTTAATGTTTTGGAATTCTCTATAAAGTGTTAACTCTTTTTTTAAGATAAACGTTTTGACCCAATGATGCACTCAAAAAGTAATTAGATCTGTACAAATGTACATCTGTTCAATACAGTGTGCGACTTTATGCATTTACAAGTGTATGTGTAATCTAGCTTAAGCTTAAGCTAAAGTAGATGAATATATGTTGTCCATATGAAAGGAAATTTATTTACTCTTTAATTATATTCGAATGTGCCATGTAGAATATGGACATCTGAAAGTCAACTTAGTTTCCTATTAATTGTATCTGAAAGCAACTATAAAGAATAAATATATGATTACATTATCTTTATATAGATAAGTTTGTATATTACTTTGTCATACCTTCCTAATAGTTTTGGGTTAAATTAGGTGGCGCTCCTTCTTTCTCTTATCTATATAGTCTTTGAAAGAGACTAGATTATTAACCTTGGTTATGTTATTGGTACCTATTGGTTATAGTTCTTGCCCGGTAAAACTACTCGAACCCACGCTCCTTCTTGCTCTGGCGACATATAAGATTGTACATATAATTGTAACAAAATATGGAAAATAAATTCACCACTACGTGTCGTGGGGGTACCTAAAGTACAACGCGCAGTGGGCCAATTCTGCTATATAACTGCAACTGCACTGCAGCGCGGCGTGTGTCAAAATGTGTACATTTTGACGTTTCGGTATTCTGTTAAACGATCTGACAGCAGCGACGTTGCAGGAATGTTGCAGTAAATGAATCGCTATTCTGTTAAAAAACCTGCACTGCAACTGCACGTTTCCTGTAATATAATCGTATTCTGATAAATTGTTTTGACATTTGTATACCGGTGACAGAAGCTTTGAAGGAGTTTACTTGCAGTTTTGTTAACGTTACTCTTGAGCAACTCTTGCGAAGTGAACTTAATATCCAGAAGCGGTGATTTATTTTACAAAACATCGTTTTGTTTTGGGAGATGTTTGTGGAAATATATGATTAAGTAAGGCTTCTTTTCAGAAATATCTTCACGCCGGTAATCAAGGGTAATGGGGCTTGAAACTACAGAAGTCAATATTAATTAAAATTAAAATTTGTTAGTTTGAAATATGGGAACACGACAGGCGTTAAGTAGTTCATTTGCAGGATACGCGCATTTACAGCGTAGTTGCAGTACTTGCAGTGCCGTTGCAGTGCAGCATACGCACAGTTCCAGCGTAGTTGCAGTGTAGGAAATTTTAATAGAATACACCTATTGGCACTGCACTATTCCTGTGACAGACTCAAGTCACAGGCGTAAAAGTGCAGTTGCAGTTATTTAGCAGAATTGGCCTACTGGCGTGAAGATATCGACATAACGTCATTAAAACAAACAACACTTATTTTTGTATTTCTGCTTGAGAAATAGATTTCTGTTTAGTCGTATTAAGATACCCGCGCACATGTAAGCGAGTCTTAAAATAACTTTTCACGTACGCCCACCGGTTCACAATTAGTATGCAATGCAGCACCTACCGCATAACGGTAGCCATCGTCACCGGGGCGACATTGACACTTAGTGAAAACAATGGGAAATAATGGTGAGACACCGCGCACCGGTGACAGACTCCATTAGTATGGACGCTAAGTTCACTCAAGGAGACAGCAAATTTCCATCGATTCCTATTAAGTAGTCATATACTAGTAAATTCATATAAATGTCATAAAATGCAAACATATATACAGAGCAGTGATTGCCTATTAGACAAAGAACTGACCGATGAGCCGACTGGTACGTGATGCGGGTCCTGGTGAGGGCATGTACTGCAGTCATGTTAGACACTTGCAGTTTTACTCTTATTACGTATGCTTTTGACGAGCGCGGTGGCTCAGTCGTGAACGACGCGACATTACCAACGCTCGTGGGTTCGATTCCCACACAAGGCAAACATTTGTGTACATGAACAATATGAACATGTCTGTTTGTCTTGGTCTGGATGTTTTAAGAGAGGTAGGGCGCATTAATGCAGCTCGTCTGGGGAAGTACCTCCACCTCACAGAAAACCGCAGCCAAATATCCCTAGAGGGTTGTTGTGTTCCTGCGTGAGGTCACCAGTAAGCTCCCTAGGAGTTGCTGTGTAAGCCAGCAGAGGAGGTATCGCGCGAGTGATACTTAATATGTTGCAAGCGTTAATAGGCTACGGTACCCGCTTTACATCAGGTGGGCCGTATGCTTGTATATCTTCCGACGTAGTATAAAAAAAATGCTAAATAACGGTACGAAGGTCGAATAGTTTAGCTTGGGGCGTCGTTGTGTGTACATATTTGTCTTTATCATTTACTGTGTACTAAGTGAACAAAGACATTCTGAGGAAACTTCTACGTTTATTAAGAAATTATATTGTAAATGCATATTTGATATGAAGCTTACAATGCTTTGAATTTTTAAGAAACAAGTAGCCAGTTTAGTATGTCAGCACTTCTGCAACATTTGGAGTTATTGAACTGATGATAGGTGAAGGCTAAGTTAGCATGTATTAACATGTTCTGGACTTACCGAAGTACATTATTATTGTATATGAAAATGTTTTTATTTCGTTAACAAAAATTGTGTTTACAAACATTATTGTGAGGACTGCCTATTAAGCAAATAATAATTGTTTTTATTATTACGGCACACCGACTTTTACCCGATACTTAGGTATCGTTAGAATCCTTGTTATCCCGGGTTAAGTAGAACTGCTTAACCCAGGGTAGAGCAGCACCTCCACCACCACTCAAATTGGTGGATAGATTTAAGCAGTAAATACTCGAAATTTCCAATATTGCTAAAGATAGGGGCATTCTGTTCGATAATAAACTTTCATTTCGAGCACTTTATCAGCACACTACTTCTGAGATTCATCATTAGGTTCAATAAAGGATAAAATAGAGAGAGTACAGAAAAAGTGTTTATGAATATTATGCTATTGTCTAAAGTTAGAAATATTTTTATAACAATTTGATCTTGGCAGGTGAGTATTGGCTTTCCACGGCTCCTACATACTACCTTCTAGTAAATCTGTTCTGTCATTATTTTCTTTGAAATTCTTTCTACATGCCCGGACCAACCGATGCTTCTTCTCATTTCAACACCGATACTCTCTTTCAGATCAATTAGTAGTAACGAATCACTTAGGTTATAATAGCGCAAAATAATATTGATATTGCTAATATGTTTGTATGAATGTTATAATACAGATATATGCATGTATATATGTTCTCTCTGCCTACCCCGCAAGGGACCTGGCGTGAAGATATATATACATACATGTATGTATGTATATATAGCAAGAGGTAAAATTAAGAATACCAACTATCGCCTGACGTGCGATAATACTGGTGTTAAAACCGTCATAAGTTCACGTAGCTATAAAATATTGTACGATATCTCTATAACTTCACGCCAAATCCCTTGCGGGGTAGGCAGAGAGAACCGAGCGCCACGTGACTAGATATTTACATATCTCACTCGCTTCTTTAACATTGCTCTGCATTGCTCTTCTCATGCACGCTCGCCGGTTTCTAGGGCTCCTGACATCACCTGATAGAACATGACCAATTTGGTCATGGTAGGTAAGTCTTGGCCTTCCCCGGCTCCTACATCCTTCCACTTTTGCATTGTATATCTGCTTCGTCATTCTTTCATCTTGCATTCTTTCTACATGCCCGAACCATCGGAGCATGCCTCTTCTTATTTTAACAGTAACATTTTATACATACTTAGTTTTATTGTACGATACATGCAGGAAATAAACTATGGAGTAATGAGGAGACCGATTTTGCGTAGCAACTCAATTCAATACATCGGGCCGGGGGGTAAAGTACATAAATAAATATTGTCGGACAAACTACACAGCGCCACCCAGCCCCAAAGTAAGCGAAGCTTGTGTTATGGGTACTATAGACAACTGGAAAACATACGGTGGCGCAGTGGTGAAACGCGATGTCACGCTACTTTGACACCGACGCTCGTGGGTTCGATTCTCACACAAGACAAACATTTGTGTGCATGAACACGTCTTTTTGTCTTGGTCTGGATATTTTAAGAGAGGTGGGGCGCATCAAAGCAACCCGTCTGGGGAAGTATCTCCATCACACAGAAAATCGCAGCCAAATAAGGACTCCCTAGAGGGTTGTTGAATTTCTGCGTGTGAGTGAGGTCACCAGTAAGCTCCTAAAGAGTTGCTGTGTCAGCAGCAGAGGAGGCGAGAGATACTTAATATGTTACAAGCATTCATAGGCTTCGACAACTGCTTTACATTAGGTGGGCCGTATGCTTGTATGCCTTCCGACGTTGTATAAAAAAAACTGTATTTCTCTTGTTTCAGCGTATTTTATACATACATAGTCTGAATGCCTGTGATATGTTATATCTGTCTTTACTATCGTTTATTTTGTCACTCAACACTCTCTTCCGTTGTTTATACTGATGTACATTTCTATTGCAGTTTTATGAACAAATAAAAACATGTTTCGAAGATTAGCGCGAACAAACAGACAGACAACCAAAACTTCCGTGTATACATTCGTATATACGTTTCCTCTTCTTCCTAGCATTATCCCGTTTATGATAATACTTGTCTGCCAATTTATGTCATTGGGGCACCAAGAAAAACTCATTTTTAATAATTAAAATCGGTTCATACACGAAGAAGTTAAGCCCGAACATACATTAAACTATATGTATATACAGAAGAATTGATAATATCTTTCTTTTTTGAAGTCGGGTAAAAATAAATTTGCAATTATAAAACTAATTGGTATAAAAAAGTAGGTAAGACCCGCACGTAGCGGCGGTGCACCTGCCGGTCGGTGACCGCGACCAGGGACCTTGCCCGCGAAACTCGATCTCATCTCGCGAAACCGTTCGACTTTATTGTTGCCATGTTACAGTTAAATTTAACCTATTTTCAATGGAAATATTTGTCATGTCATCTTCATATTTATTGCAGTACTAGCGGGCCTCCGTGATTTGGATTTTGTTCGTAATTTCATGGATTTTAGTTTTTCCCTGCGTACCCCTAATTCTTTTCTAAAATAAAAGTCCCACTTATTATTTTTAAATAAAAGTAGCCTAAGTTACTTCCTATAATAACATCAGCTATCTATAGATAGCGAAAATCCCCTCAGAATCTGTCCAGTCGTTTCGAAGATTAGCCCGAATAAACAGACAGACAGGTAAAACTTATTCTATGTTTTTTTTTGGTATAAACACCGTGTATACATTCATATATGTGCTTCTTCTTCTTCAAATATAAGTATACGCATTTAATGACAAAGTTATTATTTCAACATATCAAAACATTTAGTAAAATGCTAGATATATGTTATTTTGACCTATACAGACACTACAACACTATTTATATGTACCTATAGATTTATATGTTCACAGATAAATAAATTTAAAAATAAAATTGACAGAGTTATCAATCAAAGCAGGCAATTTCGATTAATTTAAACGTATTTTCGCTCAAAAAGTAGCCCAACCGTTAACTCCATCGTTGGTAATGTAATTCCACATTACAGAAGTTAGTGTAAGTGAAGTTTTTGAGTGTAATTGGCTCACTATCATTTCTAGAGGTAAAACCAACCTGCAGGACGATACTACTATAAAACTGCATCTGCACTGCAGCGCAGCGTGTGTCAAAATGCGTACATTTTGACGTTTCGTTAAGCGTGCAGTTGCAGTTTTTTAGTAGAATCGGCCAACTGAACGCGGTGAATCCTGCTAATTAACGAACTAGGCTCTGACGAAAGAGAGTTAGGGCGCATCAAAGCAGTCAGACTGGGGAAGTACCCCTACCTCACAGAATACTGCCAGCAAATAATAACTCCTTGGAGGGATGTCGTTATCCTGTGAATAGTTAGCTCCTGAGGAGCAGCTGTGTTAACATCGGGGCCAGCAACATATATTGCAATCGTCCGTAGGCTAAGGTATCCACTTTACAACAGGTGGACAGTACTTGCTTTTTTCTCGCTTTTTTGCTTCTCGACTTTGAATAAAAAAAAAAGGGCGCAACCACGAACCAATAAATCACTTGACTGCGCGTGAAAGCATCCCGTGTTCACAAAAACGTTACATTTTAGCGCTTAAATATTTCAACCACTCGAGTTTGCTTATTAGATATTTTAACCGAAAAGCCGATAAGTGCCGCGGTGTCAAACAGTATCTTTGCTAAATTCAGGCTTAGATAGCGGACCTCTATCCTAATGGATTAGGAAACACGTTAACCGTAATATAAATGTATCAAAATATTTAAAGAAAAAGGATGCTTGAAGTGCGGTTGTTGTAAAAAAAATCTAATTATTGGATTCTACATCTGTGTATTAGGCTCTGGAGTAAGAGAGGTAGGAATATATTCATTATAGCTCAATGCAGGGGAAGGTCCACACCAAAAAGAACACAGCCAAAGAACAACTTCTAGGAAAGTTGTTGCGACTTCGCAGAAGAAGATATTTCACTGCGTACTTTTAAGACATTACTTCCCCAGGTTTCTATAACAGCACAACCGTCTAGAGAGTTCTTTAGTTGCGTCAATGAAGGAAATAAGCTATGGAGAAACGATGACATCGATTTTAGGTAGTGACTTAATTCGCAACTGTCGGTCTTTTTTTTAGTTTATTTAAAAGGTGGCAAACAAGCGTACGACCTGCATGGTGGTAAGCAGTTACCGTAGCCTATGGGCATTCGCAACACCAGGGGTGTCACTCTTACGTTATCGACCCTGCAAGAACCTCCTCACGCCTTTCTTGAAGAATGTTTGTCCTGTGTGGGAATAGGACCCACGAGCGCCGGTGACAAAATCGCCTTATTAACCGTTGCGCCACCGAGCTCGTCAAATTTATTTACTAAGCTATCGCTACGTCTATGACCATTAGTAAGCACTACACAGCTAGTCTATTACTACACAGTATCAATTTCGGAGAGTAATTAATTCCATACTTTAATGTATCCTATCCATGCGTAAAACCTCATATTACAGCCAGCTACGACACACTGCATAGTTAATTATGCGTAGCCATAATATTGTCTAATTGGGACAAAATGCAGATACCTGTTCTGTGCAAAGTAATTCACATTGAATCTTGACCTCATTGCGAGAAATTATCATTGCGTGCCAGCATTGAGACTAGGCACCTAAAAAGTACTTGAGTATTTAAGTATTGTGTATTAGAATGAGATTTATTAGATGGATTTTTTTATCTTTTTCTAGATACTTATAATCTTGAGATATCAATTTTAAGGTAGTCCTCCACTTCACAGAAAACGGTAGTCAAGTAACAACTCCCTGGGGAGTTGTTGGTGTTCTGCGAGTGAGTAGGATTACTAATAAGCTACTGAGTAGCAAGGGTGACAACGTGCACACGATGCTTCCTGTATTGCAATGGTTCATAGACTACGGTAACCACTTGACATCAGGTGGACCGTATGCTGAAATGTCTCCATTTTCAGTTCAGATTCACTTTATTCATAATATTCAAAGCGGTAATTCAAATTTGCCAATGTCAATTTTTAACACAAATATGTATATTTTGCATGTCTGTTTGTCTAAGTGTGGGTTTTTCCATACATTATAAGAAAATATTTACAAAGTAAAATGCATACGTGCATGTGTTCATTAGTTCTTGTATGATTGAAAAGAAATAAGTACCTACACACGTTAATAACGTACACAAGTAAGTAATAAATTTAATGTTTATATAAGAAGCCGTAAGAGAATCTATTATAGCAATTCATTATGCAATATTAGACAGATGGTACAAAAGAGATGAAAAAAGAAAACAATCTTTACATGGGCCCTCGTGGGCACTTGGACACGTCTTGCATTTTTTTTATTAAATATTATTGTATTTTATTAATTTCTCATAGATTTCGTTTTTCTGTAAATCCAAGAATTACTGCATTAGCTATCACAGTTCAGTACAAAATATTTTCATTAAGATACGTAAAGTCAGTAATAACTTAGTGGATAAAGAACCGGGCTATAACTAACCCACTGGTCTGAACCTGGCCCCACCGGTTCGAATCCTAGTGTGGCCAAGCATGTAACACGTTCGTGTTTTCGTATATATGTAGGTAAATATTTATAATTACCACTTATTCGGCTGTGAAGAAAAGCATCGTCAGTAAACCAGCAAGTCGAATTTATTTTTTGTTGTCATACAAATATAGGTATAAGTGATCAAATGCAAGTGGAGAGTGTGATTTTGATGATTACATGTCAACCCATAGATTAGATTTAATATTTTACAGATTTTATCTTAAAATCTGGGCAAGTTAATAGGAAAAGGTCACTTCCATCTTTAATACTTCTACTTATTGTAAGCGAAATATATGTCAAAAGGAAAAAATGGTCTATTTATATAATAATTGGGTAACTAGTTTCTCGGGATGAAACGTACGTGAAATAAATTTATTGACTCAAAAATTTATACCGTTTTTGAATAATCGTAATTCGAATAAAAATATTTAGAAATTAATATAGACGCTTACGAACACCACCAATGTGAGTACTGTGTTAAATTGACGCAAAAACAACCCTCCAGTGAGTCGTTTGGCTATGATCTTATGTAACGTAGAGACACTTGCCCTTTTGTCAAAACGTTTTGACACACGCTGCGCTGCAGTGCAGTTGCAGTTTTTTAGTAATATCTGCCTACTGGCTTAGTTTAGTTTAGTGTCAAACTCAATCTAAGCTTCACAAGGTTCACTCTACTATTAGCAAATGAGGAAGGTATCTGAAAAATCATGGTTATGAGTGGGGGGTATTTAATATATATCCCAACTGGGCAAGTGTCTCTACGTTACAAAAGATCATCATAGCCAAACAACTCCCTGAAGGGTTGTTTTTGCGTCAATTTAACACACATAAAGCAGTTGTTTTTTTTATACCACTAAGGTGGCAATCAAGCATACGGCCTGCCTGATGTTAAACAGTCACCGTAGCTTATGGACATTTGCGACACCAGGGGCGTCACTCATGCGTTGCCGACCCTCTAAAAACCTCTTCACGCATTTCTTGAAGAACTCCATGCTGTAGTTCCTTGGAAAAACCTCGGCTGGGAGCTCATTCCACAGCTTGAGTGTTCTCGGAAGAAAACTTCTCTGGAACCGCACCGTACGCGACCATAGCGGTTCAAGCGTGTGAGGGTGAACTCCCCGCCGTCGGCGAGCGGTGTGGTTATAAAAAGTAGCCGTCGGCATCATTTCGAACAACTCTTCAGAACACAACCCGTTGTACAATCGGTAGAACACACAAAGGGAGGCAAAGTCTCTCCTTAAACTTAAGGGTTCAATACCGTGTGTAAGCTTAGGATTGTCGACAATTCTCACAGCTCGTCTCTGAATCGAATCACACGGTCCAAGCTGGTATTTAGGTGCTCCCGCCCAAAGGTGACTGCAGTACTCCAAGTGCGGTCTGACTTGAGACTTATATAATATAAGTCTTTGCCCCGCACTGAAGTACTGCTTAGCCCTGTTGAGCACACCAAGTTTTTTCGACGCCAGCTTGACCTTCTCCTCCAGGTGATTTCGATATTGCACATCACTGGAGATCTCGACGCCAAGCATCCTAATACTTTTGGTGACGGTAAGAGGTGTGTTCTGAAATTTAGGAACCACAACAAATGGAGTTTTCTTAGCGGTGAACGCGCAAACTTGTGTCTTCTTGGGGTTGAATTCGACCAAGTTAAGCCGCCCCCAGTCGGATATTTTAGACAGAGTACCATCCATTTCAGACACAAGTTTGTCGCGTCTTTCCTCCACAAGGGAACGAGGGATGTTTGCACGGCCTGTATAATAAGTATCCCCGGTGCTGTCGTCCGCATAACAATGAATGCCATCAATTGACAACATATCATTGATATGGAATTAAATAATTTTTAACGGAAGTATCGCGTATTTTATTTATTTTGTTGAACCTGACGTTTCGAACGCTTTGCAGCGTCCGTGGTCGCAGGAAGACTAAGGTGGTATTTGTCTTACATTAGTTATTGAATTTGGCAACATCTTACGGCGAGCTTCAATTAAAACTTATTTCAAGCCCCATAAGAAGATCAGTCAAATTCTAAGACCTATCAAGTCTAATATCCCCTTACAAGATGCAGGAGTATACAAATTAGACTGCGAATGTGGTTTATCATACATAGGGCAAACAAAGAGAAGCGTAGGTACTCGTGTGAAAGAACACATTGCTGACATGAAGAATAGGCGCGATAAAAACTCTGCAGTGTGTGAACATACACTGGACCAGCCAAACCATTACATCCGGTTCGATAAACCACAAATCCTCGCCAAGGAGGATCGCTACATGCCGAGAATGTTGCGCGAGGCTATTGAAATAAGAAAACACCCCAATTTCAATAGAGAAGATGGTTGGCAAGTACCACCTGCTTGGGATCCAGTCCTAAAAATAATCAAGTCCCAAACCCAAAGATCTAAAAAAATGTTCGGACACTGTGAGCGATTTTTGTGTGAATCGGAACATATATAATTAATCCATCCATGTCGGTAGATGTAATAATTGAATAACTAATGTAAGACAAATACCACCTTAGTCTTCCTGCGACCACGGACGCTGCAAAGCGTTCGAAACGTCAGGTTCAACAAAATAAATAAAATACGCGATACTTCCGTTAAAAATTATTTAATTCAATGTGTAACAATCGCGAAAACCTAAGACAATACTATATCATTGATATGCAGCAGAAACAGCGTCGGAGACAGTACAGAACCCTGAGGGACGCCAGCATTGATATCCATACTATCGGAGCATCCACCGTCAACCACGGCTTTTATGCATCTGTTGGATAAAAAGCTGACGACCCATTTGCACAAACCCTCGGGCAGCCCGTATGATGGTAACTTCGATAGAAGACTCCGGTGCCAGACCCGATCGAACGCCTTCGCCATATCTAGACTGACAGCCAATGCCTCACCTTGACTCTCTATCGCCAAAGCCCAGCGGTGTGTAAGATACACTAGAAGATCACCAGTTGAGCGACAATGGCGAAAGCCGTATTGACGGTCGCTAATCAAGTCGTGATCCTCTAGGTATCTTAGGAGTCGTATGTTTATCACACGCTCCATTACCTTGGAGAGAAGGGAGGTTATGGCGATAGGCCTGTAATTCGATGGGTCTGATCTATCGCCCTTTTTGGGCACCGGGTGCACATTGGCGGTCTTCCATGAAGACGGGACTTGCCCAGTGGAGTACGAAAGCACGAAAAGGCGCGTTAGTACAGAACACAACTCAGGAGCACACAGCTTCAGCACCACTGCCGGTATACCATCCGGCCCACTCGATTTATGAATCTCGAGAGAGAATAAGGCCCGCCGGACATCTCGCTGGGTAATGGAGATTTCCGGCATTGAGTTACCGCACCACGGGATGGTAGGTGGCACAGCTCCCCCGTCATTCATATTCGAAAAAATACATACAGTTACACTTTCATATTAACTTTAAACGCTGCGCTGCAGTGCAGTTGTAGTTTTTTAGTAGAATCGGCCTACTGGCTTATCTGGCTCATCTTTAGTGTCAAACTCAATCTAAGCTCCACAAGGTTCACTCTACTATTAATGTATCTGAAAAAATGAGGAAGGTATCTGAAAAATCATGGTTATGAGTGGGAGGTATTTTATATATATCCCAACTTGGCAAGTATCTCTACGTTACAAAAGATCATCATAGCCAAACAACTTCCTGAAGGGTTGTTTTTGCGTTAATTTAACACACATAAAGCAGTTACACTTTCATATTAACTTTAAAAGGCAATTAAAAAAAATATTATGGGTAACCTTAAAATTAATTGTATGCGTTCAGTTATTTTTATTTATAAAGTAACACGTGACGCTATAAACCTTAGCTCGAGGTAGGATCTACTTACTAAAACTTCTCTAAATGAGATCCTTTGCTAGTGTAAGTTTTCTCTTAGTAAGTCGTAAGTCTTACAATGTATATAACATCGCGTGATCAACAGACAGTCAGGCTGCCCCTGCCCCAGTCATCTTCAGATTACTCAACGAGTTATGCGCATTTCTCCCACTTTCCTAGTGTTTCCGTGGTAAATGATTTACGTAATGTAGGCCTGGTTAGGGTTGTCACAGTCCTAATACTAATTATTAAAAAGAAGTTTACAACTTTGAATGTTTGTTAATGCTTTACTTACAGCAAAACGGTTACGGTAAGTCGCATCAAAGTTAACACAGGAGCAGAGTATGATTTGGAATAACCTATAGGCTACGAATAAATAATAAGTCATTTATTCGTAGCCTATAGGTTATCATTTCAATCCTTGTTATTGGTCTTGCAAGCGTTCGGCCCACAATAATAGTGAAGATTGCTATTATGAATCAATCTATCTATATCTTCACGACAAGTCCCTTGCGGGGTAGGCAGAAAGATCCTAGCACCACATGACTCGATCCTTACAAACGACACTCGCTTTTTTAATATTCATTTAATATTATCAATTAATTTAGCAAATATTAAGTTCACCTTAGATATTAGGACAGACTATCTGCCAATAATGAACCATTTTCGTTGATACTTAATAAAATAATTTCACTATGAAAATGAAATCTGTAATATATTACCTTATCGTATCCTATGTTAAGATAAGAAAGGCCATGCTCCGTTCGGACATGTAGAAAGAATGCAAGATAAAAGAATGACGAAACAGATACACAATGCGAAAGTGGAAGGATGTAGGAGCCGAGGTAGACCAAGACTAACTACCATGACCAAATTGGTCGTGTTTTATCAGAATGTGACCTTAGGAACCGGCAAGCGTGCATGAAAAGAGCTATGAATGTGAAAGAAGTGTGTAAGGACCGCGTCTTATGGCGCTCGGTTCTCTCTGCCTACCCCGCAAGGGACCTGACGTGAAGATATACATACACATTTTTTTTATTCGTATTACAATTTTTTGAAAATAAGAATTTATTCTTCGTATTTTTAGTTTTTCGGCAAGTTAGATATATATTTTGTTTATAATAATTTCCTCTCTAGGTGTATACGTCTATAATAAATACGAAAAAAACTGTTGTTAATATATTCAAGGGTAATTTCGCGAAAGGCAAATTTACAGAGAATTTGATCTCAACTACTTTCAATGCTTCCACTATTAAATAAATTGGCGATAAATTATTTACCAAATAATACATTTGCGGCGGAAGCACACGGAGTAATTTCCATCAATTTAAACCAAAATTGTGCGGTCTTAACATCTGCCTACATTGAGACGGGTGTTTATGCACATACACTGCAGCAAAGCGGGCATACCGCAGTCCTTTCTCTCGGAAACAGATGCTAATAGCAAAACTACTTTTGCAACACTTCCTCTGTTAGACGCCATTAAAAAATGAGCCAAAAGAATTAGTGGTCCCGCTCTTGAAACGGACCACTACCTTGCAGCAAGCCGGGTTGTGGGACTTTTCAAGAAATAGGAGATATTGGAGAGTGCGTACCCTTACGGAGATCATGAAAGGATAAGGAATGAAAAATTGCAAGATGACAGTGTGAAGAGAACATATGTAGTAGGTACATCTGGTAAGTGAAAGACTTGAGAATGCAAATCTTTCCAACTCAGATGTGGATGATTGCTGGAAAGTTCTGAAAGACAGTATGGTGGATAGTTCAAAATAAGCATGTAGATGTGCAAAGAGGTATAATAACATATTGAAAGGAGATGCCTGGTTGGTGGGATGCGGAGGTTGAATCCTCTGTAGCAGGAAAGACGAAATCGTGGCTGGATTATGTATCTTCTTTGCCCTTAAATGAAAGTATGAGAGAGAAGAAGAAAGAAATGTACTGTCTATGCAAGAATGAAACCAAGGCTTTAGTGAAAGAGAAGCCTGAAAGACAAATTATGTATGAGGAAGAGAGGCTAGCGAAAAACTTCGAGGCAAATACCAATCTCTTTTGAAGAAAGGTAAAGAAGTCTCGGGGTGGTTCGTCGGCATCTAGAATGGACAAAATAAAATCTAGAGCAGGTGTCATTCTTACTAACACTCAGGAAGTGTTAGAAAGGCGGAGTGAATATTTTGAAGAAACGTATGAATATGCCTCAGACGCTGACAATGAGGGTGAGTCTAATGTTCACTCCACGTTGACGGCGACCGATGAAGATATAACTATGGATGAGTTTGAATGGTCTATATGAAGCTTGAAAAATGGAAAATCTGCGGGAATTGATATGATCATAGCTGAGATGATAAAACTAGGTGGCACTTACGTCTGGGACGCCTTCTGGTACTTAAGCAATCTATGCTGGAGAACTGGAAGGCTCTCGGCGGACTGGAGACGCGCAGTCATTGTGCCTTTGTATAAATGGCTCATGGATGGACTGAGCTACTCACAGGGCCATCAGTTTGATCAGCTTAGCAGCAAAAGTACTTGTATATGGAAAAGTAATTGAAAGGAGACTGAGGGTGAAATCTGATGAAATGCTGTGGGAGGCACATGGAGGATTCCGAAATGGAAGGGGGGTGGGGATGGGTCAAGTTTTCTTGGTCCGCAATGTGGATAAGTATCTGGCCATAGATCAGAAGGTTTTCTGCGGTTTTGTGGATGCTGAGAAAGCATTTGATAGGTTTGTGCGAAAGGAACTGTGGGGCAACATATGGGATTCACGGTGCACTGCTTCGTGCTGTGCAGTCCACCTACAAAGATTGCTCAGCATATGTGCGAATAGATGGCAACATGTCACTCTGGTTTGATGTCAAAATTGGTGTCAAACAGGGTTGCATGTTGTCTGCTGTTTACGGATCTCGATAGTTGTCTACAGAGAATAAGATCGGCAAATGTAGGATTAAACATAGGTCACCTAGTGGTGAACTGTCTGCTTTATGAAGACGATGCCGTCCTATTAGCAAAAAATACTATCCTACAAATACTGGTCACAATAATGAAAGACGATTGTATGGAGAAAGGCTTACCATTGAATGCGAAGAAAACAAAGATAGTATATAGTATTTGAAAGAGAAGAAACCAGAACCAATGTAAGGATTATGGTTGATGACGAAGTGTTGGAACAAGTGAATGAGATTGTATATCTTAAATGCGCTTTCAGCAGGGATGGAAGTTACATCGCTGATGTGGAAAGACGTGTGAGTGCTGGGAATAGTGTGAATGGAGTGTTGGGAAAACTTCAAAATCTTCAAAATCTTCAAAAGCTTGAGCCAGAAGGCTCCGCAGCTCGCTATACACAATGCAGTGCTGGTCCCAACGCTTTCTTCTGGAAGCGAGAGCTGGGTATGGCAGAGAGTATGAAAGTAGAATATATTCGATTGAGATGCGAGCGTTGCTCAAAATTTGTGACGTAACGCTCGCAGTGATGATGTTAGAAACAGAGCTGGTCTGAAAGAGAGTGTCGGTGTTAAAATAAGAAGAGGCATGCTCCGTTGGTTCGGGCATGTAGAAAGAATGCAGGATGAAAGAATTACGAAAGATATATACAACGCGAAAGTAGAAGGATGTAGGACCCGAGGAAGGCGAAGACTTACCTACCATGACCAAATTGATCGTGTTTTATCAGAAGGTGATGTCAGGAGCCCCAGGAGCCGTCGAGCGTGACTAACAAGAGCAATTAATGCTAAAGAAGCGAGTGAGGTTTGTAAGGATCGAGTTATGTGGCGCTCGGTCCTCTCCTATAATCCTATAGAACTTTTCCCAACAAATAAATGACCTCATTACAGGAAATCGTGAGAGAATAAAGAAAACAATAATAACAAAGCAAAGACAAAAGGACAAAATTAAATAATAATGGTTACATTTTTATACATAACTTTTTAACACACATAAAACATTAACTATAATATGCAACCACCGCGGGTCAACTTTAAGAGAATACTGTTTGAATTATCAAAATCTGTTGAGCTGTTTGAGATATCGGTGTACACATGTTTAGAAGAAGGACGCATCGAACATAGAACTTTCGCTGTTTTTAAAGTTGGATAAAACAAAAAGAGTGATTGTGATTAGATCCTCCCCTTGTCGTACTTGTATATCTATTTTATCGCAATACTAAAATATACAAGTACATCATAACTTAGTTCTATATAAATCCAAGTTTATTTGTTGATATATACAATTAATAATATGTTACTTGTGCGTAAACCGAAAAAAATATTTACAAAAATATCCATACCGTCCAAGACAATAACGCCCGAAGAAAGCGCAAAAAATTAAACATGGCGAGAGAAAGTGTCACTTTAACTTTCTCGTGGTCTGCAGTTATAAAGTTATCTATAGTGCAGCAATATGTAGACCACCATTTAAATCAATCAATCGTTTAAATCTATCGATTTAATTAAATGGTGTTATTTGGTTTTTTACTGAATAAACTGAAAATTACCTATTATTTTAAACAACTATCATTGAAAGCAACGTGGAGACAATTCAAAATTAAATTATTGAACATGAGTACATATATACTTAATTTATTGTAATCCTGTAGGTTACATTTATAGCGTGTTAAATAGATTATTGATATGGTTTATCTTGCGTTTCAAGATTATAAAAGTAAATTATACATTCAGTATTATACGATTATGAAAATACATATCTACGAAATATATACGATTGAGAAATAATGTATAACTGATTAAGAATCACTATACATAACGTTCACATCTCATTGTTTTTTAAATACGGCATGAAATCGATCGACTGAATCAGACCGTGTGGCCATACTCTCGGCAAAAATACAAATTTTTTTATTGTATAACAGTAACAATCTTTTAGTTTATTTCAATACTAAAATAAGCAAATTTACTTATAAAAACAGATTATATTTCAAATGAAGACAGTTGTCACTGAGCACCAATAAACAATAAATATTTCTACTAATAAAAAAAAAATTGTCACTGTGGCAATATTAATGTAACTGTAATCTAAAGCGAATAATAAAACAAACTATAGTGAAATAAATGACACGAATAATTTCACCGGTCCGTCTACTTTCTTCTGAAGACTTACTTGTATTTGTTGTTCCCGGCGCGAACACAACCGCAAGAACGAAAAATAACACTTGGTATTTCTGCATATTTGAAATTATTTTATAACAAACTCAGAAGTGTAATGATTTCTATGATATAATTAATTTTATTTAATTTCACCCGAGACTATTCAAAATAAGACAATAATAAACTGGCAAGCGTGCGCCGCGCACAGCTACGGCGGGAGCAATGGTTCCGTGCTCTGAGCTCTGCGGATGCGTCTTTTCCTTTCTATATAAGATGCGTTGACCGCAAAATGTTGTTATGATTGTATTTCTAAGGATTTTAAGTCCTAAAATTTCCGTTAAGTGTATGTGTATTTGATATGTTAACAAGATTTTGATCATGTACGTGTATTTAATATGTTAACAAGATTTTGTTTTTTTTATAATATCCCAAAGAATCTTATGCTTTTCATCGATAGTTTATTTTGCAAATAAATAAAATAACTATCTAAGTTTAAGTTAACATAAAGAGTAGAATAACATAGACGCTTAAATATTAAGGTTATTTATATATAATAATATTTATGTATCTATCTCTCTGCCTACCCCCAAGGGACTTGGCGTGAAGATTTATACATATATATATATATGATATTGGGTGATCCTACGTAGTTTAATATTTAAAGAATTGTAGGTTAAACTTAATGAGCAATATCACGGGTGAGTACATGTTGAGATTAAATCATACACCGTTACTGATTACCGGTTTAATGCAGTCGCAGTATTTGGTTGACCAGATAGCTCACCTACATACGAGTAAGTTGTCATAAATATTTTAGGTCTATTGTCCGCAATATTTAGATTTGTGAATCAAGCTTGTATCGACTGACAACAGTAGATGTAATTGTATTAATCTGTGTATTATTTTCAAGTCATGATATATATATTTTTAATTTAATGAAAACCTTTGTAAAATCATCAGCATTCAGCTGCGTATAATTGAGGATCTATCATTTAGACAACATTCTAGGTAACCTATCCTGGGTAGTCTCTATAAAATACATTCAAATAGGTACTTTACAAAGCAAGGTATACTGTACATATTTTAAGGATATTATCTTATTTTAAACATGATTGTCTTACTTGACGATTAAAATACTATTTTTATGTGTTTAACAGGAATAAAGAGCTTTTAAAGGATTTTGTAACTAATTGGCTTCACAGTTGCCATTGGTTCAATATTGAATTATGATTCTAAATATTTTGTATTGACTAAAAATTAAAGTAGCCATATAATATACTTATTATATTAATAATGAACGTTGAATGAATGAGGAGTCAAAGTGCTTGTGTACATACAGGAACTAGTTCCAGAACCCGGTATTACAAGTAGATACTACGAGTACCTACTCTATTGTATTGTTATAAAATATTTGCAGATACTATAAGCCAATAAGGCATGACTAATACCTAATTAGAGGACTTAGGTATAAATATCAAAAATTAAAGAACTCATCTTCATCGTACCGTTGATCTGATTCATCTTCTACTTTAAGAGATGATAATTTAAAACCGTCTACTTCCATTTCATCCACTTTATGGAGTTCTTGTTTTATCGTTTCCTCTACATTTATCTTGTCTAGCTCTTGCTGTATTCTTTCTTTAAGTGGAGCTTCAAGTGCATTCATTATTTGATATCGAAGTAAATTTGGCAAAATATTGACCGCAGCTTCGATAACGTAGTCAAATGTTCCTGCTCCATTGAAACGAACTTGTATGTTTCCTACTTCCAAGTCCAAGTCTCTACATTCGGGTCGTTTTCTTGTATCTAAGGATTGGGATAGAATAATCCTTCCGCTTATATATTCCACTGAAAACGAAGCAGTCCCACCACGGGTCATGACTCCGCTAAGAGCGGTAATTTCCCATTGCGTCATTCCTTCGAGCTTTTGAGTACCGATTTCAAAGTCGGCAATGGCCGTGTTATTTTCCATTTTAAGACTTATGTTACCAACTCGTTGAAATGATGATATTCCTATTATCCACGTGTTGGTCAATGAGACTGAAAATATACTCACGCTATCGTTATAATCTTTGATTTTATAAGGATCCATTTGCATCGCCCGGACCTTCTTTCTTGCGTCTGCGATTACCATATCTAATGGTGATATTGAGTTAGGAAACTGTATATCGCCGGCTACTTCATCTAATTTGGTATTGATAGCAACCCTGGCTTTCGCGTACGCTTCTTTGAGTATGTAAGGTTTGATGGATTCAAATACAAATGGTCCAATAGAATTTATAACTCCTTGGATCACACTTCCCATTATTCCGAGGTTTTCGAAATTTACAGCAATGGTCGAGAAACCTATGTCGATGTTCATATCTTGAGCACTCAATTTTCCATCTCTCTCCACGCCGAGATTAGCTTTCGCGTGAACTTTGAGGCCAGAAATGTCAACAGTATAAGGTCCTTGGCTTCTGTTCAACCAAGTTGATAGCGTGTAGTTACCGCGGGCTTGTAGTTTGTCTATTGTCATTACAGCTTGGACCTGAAGATAAAAATTAAATTAAAAAAATCCTACAATGATGTTATTCGATTAGATTCATTAAATTTATATGGAACTTGTAACGGTTTATCCGTTACAAGCTACATAAAATCCCATTTTTTAAAATGAAGGTGTTCTAATGCGTACTTAAACGAATCTAAACTTATTTAATCTAGCCTTGAAGCGCTTCAACTAACGCCATCTAATCGGTGTACACACAACTTGTATTGTAAATCATACTGTCTACCGCTAGGTATCGCTGCGACGAGTAAAACCTTTATCAATCAAAATTCATCAAATTACCTAAATATATATATATATATATATATATATATATATATATATATATATATATATATATATATATATATATATATATATATTCAATATAAATTAATATACATTCTTTTTAGGTAATTTAATGAATTTTGATTGCTAAAGGAGACGGTTTTCCTCGTCGCAGCGACACCTAGCGGTAGGTAGTATGCGATTTTTAATACAAGTTGTGTGTACACTGAGTAGATGGCATTTGTTAAATCGTTAGAAACTAAATAATAATCAAATACTATGTATGTATATTCGTTCTGTAGTTTGCAGGCTATGAGTTAAATGTTTATTTTCCTCACAAATTGTTTCAATCTAAGGAGATACCAGTAAAATACGACTCAGTTTTCGCTCCAATAGAGATTCGTGACGATTTGCATTAGATCAGAAATTAGGGCAAGAAGTGTACATTTTAGTGGGTATTATTGTAATAATCAGCGTTTGGTTAAATTATAGACATCGCTAGCTACTATCCACGGGTTTACGCGTTACGTATAGTTTTTCATGTATTAAATAATTCTAAACATCTCCGAGCCAACAAGTTGTCTTTATATTATCGGGGGATTTGAGATTTCACAGTGTAAAATTTGATTGACGGGCTGACTGAAAAAAAATAATGGTTAATAATTAATGGTTTTAGCCTTACATAAGCTATACATTTAGACTATGCTACAGAAGTAGCATAGTCTAACTGTATAGCTTATGTATAACTATTTATAACTAGATGTGCGCGGCACCGCTTCGCTGGACCCCATTTTTTTATACTCTAAACGTTCTCGGTAATGTGTTGAATATAACCCAGAAGTTTCATCCCAATCGGATGACTGTTTCAAAGTATGACGAGCGCGAATGGCGCGACTTTGACACCAACGCTCGTGGGTTCGATTCCCACACAAGCCAAGCATTTGTGTGCATGTACATGTTTGTTTGTCTTGGTCTGGATGTTTTAAGAGAGGTAGGGCACATCAAAGCAGCCCGTCTGGCGAAGTACCTCCACCTCACAGAAAACCGCAGCCAAATAACAACTCCCTAGAGGATTGTTGTGCTCCTGCGTGTGAGTGAGGTCACCAGTAAGCTCCCAAGGAGTTGCTTACGGTACCCGCTTTACATCAGGTGGGCCGTATGCTTGTATACCTCCCGACGTAGAATAAAAAAAAAACATAGGTAGAATATATAAAACACAAAACATTTTTTGTGTTTTATATATGTATTAAGATTAAGCATATCATGTACAAAAAATACTACTTCTTTACATTTACTAATGGACAATTTTATTGAAAGCATTTAATATTAAAAATATATAATTAATAATAAAATAAACAAGATGTAAAGGGTTAATATAAACTGTATGTGATAATCGTGATGAATTGATTTCATTATAGATGATTTCATTACATAGGTAAATGTCTATGAGACTAGCTCAATGGTATTATCATATTCATACCATTACAACATATGATGATTCTTTATGATACGAGTATAATGGTTACATGTCATAGAAATTCGATTCTATAAATAACATGCAGGCCGACCGACGACCCAAAAGAAAAGACAGAATATAAAATCTGTTGTCATTTTTACTGGTTTCATACCCATGTGGTTATGTGGTAAAAAATGAGACTAACGACAATATTTGTGAAACTTTAAGTTTAAAAAACTCTTACAATATATTTTTGATACGTTACCTACATATCAAAAATATTTTGTAAGAGTTTTTTAGTACATATGAAAATAAATGGTGAAAGGCAATTTTTTAACTCTCTTCTATAATAAACTTAAGTGAATAAAAAAAAACGAAAAGTGTAAACGCCAACAATTTCATGGCGCTTACAACGTTTTGATCGCGAGAAAATAATGCCCTATGAACGATCTAGAGCTTCATGTTTTAATTGTTTAATTAGAGGTAACTAATGTGTTAGCGCTGCAGGGAACTTAAGTTCTAATTTTCACCAAAATCTTACGGTCAGGGTCACGTGTCCTGATGGCCTGACGCGAGTTTAGCATTTTTTACTCATTCCAAAAAGTGCACAACGCCGATAAAGAAGTTGTCACTTCAAAAAAAATATTTACCTCCATAGCTCCCACTTCAATGTTGATGTATGCAATGCGGAACTTGCTGATGCCATGGACAGAAGTCTCTTTAAAATTCATTGTAGTGCCGAAGGCGAGAGACTGCGGAGGAATATTGGGAACAGGGTACGGGTCTGGAAGATTCGCCCCCGGAAGCCCCACTGGATCCGCCTGTTTGAAATGTTCCAGAATTTCAAGGATGGTTTCACTCATTTTCTTTTCTCCTTCGGCGAGCTGAGGGTCTATAGTAGTTGTAGGCATCACATCTGAAAGTCCACGCTAACATTACAAATGAGAAAATAGTAGTCATGAGTAAATTTACAAAGTGACCCTATTGAAGTTTAATATTTCTATAACGAAATCCATATAGTGTTGGGATTTTTTCCCAAATTTTTCCCAAAACGGAATTTTAATTTTGCAATACTTCGTCATGGAAACTTATCGGGAAAATATTTTTGACTATAGATTTATAAAATCTGTTTGAAAACAACTTGTGAGTGATGTTAGTCTATTTAATGTGTGAATGTGTGTTTCGATGTTGTCGATGTTTATTCGGTACATGCTGGAAACTTGGAATGGATATAACCTAATACAGCCCAATGTTCCAAATGAATGTGTTTATCTATAAGTTCATGCTAAATCCCTTATAGTCAGAGAGGACCTAGCACCACATGACTCTATCTTTCCTTACAAACCTCATTCGCTTCTTTAACATTTATAGCACTTCTCATGCATGCTCGCCGGTTTCTAGGGGTCCTTATATCACTTTCTGATAAAACACTATCTATTTGGTCATGGTTGGTAGTCTTGGCCTCCCTCGGTTCCCACATCTTTCTACTTTAGCGTTGTAGGTATATCTGCTTCGTAATTATTGCCTCTTGCATTCCTTCTATATGTCATATTTAGGGATACCTTTTTAGTAACTTGTTTAATTCAAACTATCGCTATGTTGCAAATAATAATGTTATTATTGATTAAATAATTAGTCTCGTTACGATATTCATAAAGAACATGTGGCTCAGTACTCCTATTGAAACAGCGAAAAGCTGCAAGGAAAAAAGGCATTGAGAGAAGAGGAAGGTCCACCTGATCCCAAGTCTATCTATCTATCTATAACTTTACCCCAAATTCATTACGGGGTAGGCAGAGAGAACCGAGCGCCACGTAACCCGATCCTTACATACCTCACTCGATGATCCCAAGTCATCTGGTATAAAAGATATTCCCATTCATACTACGTAACTTATACTAAAAACAATGTTAGATAAAAAAAATCTTTAACTCCATAGATATATCAACAAAAAGTAAATGACATAGGGCTACAGAACGCTCTCACGTTTTACATCTACTGTAATTTATGACATAAAAATATTTTAGCTATCAGAAATTATTAACTTTTAATTCGTTATTTATCCATTATTAGTATATGTAACTAGCAGAACATTACAGTTGATTATCTTTCGGCTGCTTAATTATTCTTTGATATAGCTATGACTACGGCATTATATATATATAATCTAATGAAATAATGTGTTCTTTCGTGGTGGCATCATCGCGGTACAGATGACATGTAAATGTTCTGAAAATTGTGATCACGATAATAAACTCGAGGCCGACCGGAGACAAAAACTCGATAGCGTAGAATAGATAACGAAAAGTCAGAGAATCGAATTCATTTCAAACCATTTTTGAATCCATACCAGTCTTCAACGTACGACATATAACAATGCTGATTCGTTTCGTCAAATTGAAAATATAAATAAAATGGATAGCTAGTAGTTATGAACTCGATACTACGAGTACAACAACAAAATCGCATCGAAGCTTGACTTAACTAGTTACATTTGAGTCATTTCGGTGTCTACTAGGTGCTCAAGTGACTTAAATTCTGAATCAGATTAGCGAAAGTGGATCGTGTGTGACAATCGCAGACATCCGCGTCCCGGTGGGACACAAGTGAAGCAGCCAAACCGTGTCCCAAATAATTGAGTCAAAAGAACCAGTTTAGGAGTGTCTTGTGGGCTTCTCCCGGCACTGTTCATCACAGCTTCTTAGGACTGGCACAACAATTAATCCAAATATGTATTGTGAGTAGTTGCAGATGGTGATGTGACAAGCTCGAGGTGAGAAAGACATCTTTAAAGAGTTCATCGATTTCCTTCCTTAGGATTTTTATAGCAAAGGCATCAATGAAATTTCCATTGAAATGACAAAAATGCATCGATAATATATGATCACAATAATGGCTAAGACACGGAAATTTCATAGATAACGACCTTAATACTTTGTTAAAATTCACTTTTAAGAAATGTAGGGCGTAGGCTAAATGTACCTCCACCTCACCGAAAACCGCAGCCAGGCAAATAACAACTCCCTAGCTAGAGGGTTGTTGTGTTCTTGCGCGTGAGTGAGGTTACCAGTAAGCTCATAAGGAGTTGCTGTGTTAGCAGCAGAGGTGGTATAGCGCGAAGTGATACTTCATGTATTGCAAGCGTCCGTAGACTATTGTTACCGTTTTATATCAGGTGGACTGTATGCTTGTATGGCACTGCCACTATTGTATATAGAAAATGGTTTCCTTTTAAAACACAAATAAAATCTCCCATTTGCCATTTTGCGTTACAAAAGTGCTGATTTGATAAAAACTCATAAATAATGTGTAAAACCGACTTCATTAATAAATTGTTAATGCGACATCTGTTCACTTCGTTGCTTTACTTCTACTGGTGTAGACTGCAAGGACTTGGTTTCAGAAGTTTCAAATTAATGATTCATAACTTTTAATGTGCATCATCAAATTTTCCACAAGTCCATAGCAAAATTACATGGGATCATAAAAGGACTATACTACTACGACAGATTAAAATCAAAAGGTTATCTTATACGAGTACTAACTATATCTTATACGAAGCAAAGACATAAAGAAAGTTTAAACTTTCATAGTTACATTACACCCCCATTGTAAAGTTAATTAAATATTAATTAAAGTTAATTGTAAAAATAATTACGGGACTTATCCAGTCCGTAATTACGTGATTAAATAATTAAACTCATCCTCAGTAATTTTGATGCGGATTTGTTGAAGATTTGATTTGATTGAAAAGTTATGAAACAAACGTTTTAAAATATAAAAACATTTCCGAGTCCCGTATTTACAATAGTGCCATAAAGAAACATATAGTCTATATTAGAACCTTTTTAACAACTATTTAACTAGCTATAACATCTTCACCAAGTTTATATGGAACGCAATTCGAATCTACTTTAAAATAAATATAGTTTAAATTATCTAAATCTGCTGTTCCCGAAATATAGATGAACATACTTGACATATATATAATTGACGAACCTCCTTCTTTTGTTAAATTTTTTAAAAAAGAAATTGTGTAAACTTTATTCAACAAAAATTTATAGCGAAATGCTTGTCCCGCTTGATTAATTGTGAAAGTATTGAATGAAAATTTGGAGGAAATTGTGTAAATGTATCATGATTCCAATATTGAAGTTCGGCTACCAGAATAAACGACCCGAAAATTATTGCCCTACGTACTAAGTAATATTTTTTATCTATCAATTCCACGCGTAAAAGATGTTATAGTTCTTTACTGTTATAAAGTATGTATGCGATAAAGAGGGTATTTACACTTAGTGGTATTTACGTGTTAAATCAAACTGTTTGTTCAAAAATCATAGATTTTATTTGTTATTAATAATTAATGCTATTATTACATTCCTACCTCGCAAGGGATCTGGCGTGAAGATACATGAAGATACATGCATTCCTAATGGGCTAGTTTAAGTTGCTAATTAACATATCACAGTAATTTTTAACAGAAGTATTCTTGCTCACGAAAAAATCACAAATTATAGCTTTCGTTCAACTTTCCTTTGCTTAGTCAACTTGTAATGCACCACAAGAAAGACGTAATTATTAATATGAATAATTAAAACTGCACTGACCTTCGCTGTTTATGAGATGACTCAACGAGAACGTAATGATGACGAACAGGAACAACATCCTGCCAATTTACAACTGACCCGCGCGTGCGCACCGAACAGAATGGGGATTCATTTGAGACAGGGGTCATAGGCCAGTCGTTATCGGGTGTGCGATATGATTTGTTGGTTTCTTTTATTACGAATCACAAAAACAATTGAATATCATTTGGTAATTTGCACACACAAAACAAGTCACCCGTGGTAATCAATTCGTAGATATAAATTAAAGCCAGCAATTCCATACTTAGTAGTAATAAGTATGGAATTGCTGACTGTAATGTAATATAATATACTAAGTATGCATTATTTTTTTGTTATTTTTTTTATACAACATCACGAGATATACAAGCATATGGGCCATCGGATACAAAGTTACCGTCTATGAACGCTTGCAGTTCATTACGTATCGATTGCGCAAAATCACCGATGCTGAGAGCATCAATCACAGCTACTTTTAGAAGTTTACGAGTAACCTCACATACTCTCAGGTACACACAGTTACAAGTCATGTTAGACACTTGCAGCTTAATTTGGACTCTTATTTCGGGCGGCATAAGAACAGTACGAAGGTCAGACAGTCTAGTTTAAGGTATCACTGTGTGTATACTACAACCACCCAGGGAGTTTTACAGAGATACACAAATTAACTAATTTTGTCTAATATGTGTACAACATTACTGTGGTAGTTGTTATCCGATAGCCATTCAAATGTTTAACAAATTACCAAAGAAATTAGTAGACGCCCGCTTGTCAATCTAGAAGTGATATTGTTTTTTTTTATCATACATGATCTGAAGTTAGAAATGATAATTTGAGATTATAATGTGTTAATATTATCATACAGCATCGTAGTTTCATTAATTCATTGATATGTAATTTGCAGAAATAGTTATAAATTATTTTACATGTTTCATTGAGGCGAAATATTGTGAAACAAATATTTTATCAAACGACTTCATGTACCGCTATTAAAAGCAAATAAATTTCTTTTTTTTCCGCTTTTACATCTTTTTGGGGTAATTTGGACTAGAAAGTTCCATTTTCGTCCACATTTTGACTAGTTATCGACTATATTTTATCATTATTTATTGATTTTATACATACAGGTATCATGTAAAAACAGATTGTATGTCATTGACGACACGAATTTATTTAGTTCCTTCATTAGCACATGTTAGTATTTAAGATAAAATATTCAATATTGGCTCCAGCACAGGAAAGGTATATTGTTATGGCTAGGCACTAATTTATACCCAATATTTGACCGCACGGCGCACGTGATATTTGACATGAGTCACAAATGACCACTAATATTTTAATTCTTAAGTTGTATTTAGTTATTTTCCATGCGTTGCAACAGGTTAGAAAAAAAACTTATTAGATGTGAGATGAGATCATAACTAAGCTACTTTTCGACCATTGGTCAAGGATTATTCTATGAACTTCTTCTCAGTCGTCAATAAAATTCTATGTTAAAAACTCATTCAATTGTATTTTACGTTTTAAACAGAATGTGTACAAATTACGATTGGATCGAAAAATAAAATAGTTCAATAGAACGGTTCCTATATATTTTTTTTTGGTAAAGTTCGACGCGGGCGGTCTCGCTGTTATGAATCCTGCCACTAATGTTTTTACCCGAATACGGCAAACCCAACATGAAGCGTATCTATATATTTCCTTCTAACACGGTTTTGACGAAATTACGGTTTTTTTCATTTGGTGAATGTGTCGAAAACAAATCAAGCGAATGGAATGAAATCGAATGAGATATCAAGTAGAGAGAATCATTAAAATAATATAATACTAAAATAAAAAAAAACATTAATATATTACAGTGTTTATGAACACTACTACCGCTATACCTATATCAGCAGTTCTGAGTCTCTATAGAAAAAAACATTATCAATTTAATTATATGTCTGAAACATATTTATGGTATTTTATGTTATAAAACATCCAAACCATCCCACGGGAACATATTACCGGGATGAAAAGTAACATAATTATGTGTTAAGTACCTTATCTTATCTACCAAATTTCATCCAAATCCATTCAGGCGTTGCGTTGAGGTGTGAAAACGGAACAAACATCCAAACACCTATACTTTCACATTTAAAATATTAGTAGGATAGCATATAACATAAAAAGCCTTCTGTTGTATAATAGCTGTATTAAACAAACTATAATATACTCAAAACATAAAAAGATTGGCCGTTACTTACAAGCCAGTGAGATAATTAGTTACCCAATTGTGTACTATCAAGTGTAGCTTTTAAAATTATTACTCAACCTCACATCATTGATCATAATATCATATGTAAGTAAATAGAATAGACATGTCTTTAAAAGTGCATTAGCGTTCTTCTAATTATAACAACAGCGTGCACCATGGCACTATTGCGTCGTCTAGTTCCCCTGGGGACCGCGACAGATGAAGTCTTCCCGGCTAAAGCAATGAAATAATAATACTAGATTTACTAATAACTCTATGCAACACCAAAAAAATCACTGGTATTCCAAATGGTAATTCGTATTAGGTTCACTTAGAATACAACAAAAAATGACATTATATTTAGATATCTCGTCCCTAAAATAAATAACGGATATCTTACTTTGTTAATTTTCCGCAACACTTGTTAGTCATAAAACTGGATAAGTAATATAACAACAAAATATAAATATTTTTAAATAAATACCAACGAAATTTATTTCGGTTGGTGTAATTTTCAATTAAGATAAATATCGTAAAACATAATTTTCAAATGTATAAAATCGTTTAATATGACAATTATTAAATCTATTAATAAACTTTTGGTATACAATTATATTGGTATGAAATTCACGAAATTTATTGGTTGTTATTTTCTACGTAAATTTTCTATGGATATGGATATTAAGCATAATAATCATTGCGTATAAGAATCAATTGGTAGAAGATTCTCAATATGTATTTATCATTAGATATAACTAACTTATTATCATTTTAAAAATATTTATTTAACCAAGTACTTTGTCTGTCTAATGTGCGATTTTATAAAATACACACTGCCCTAACCGCCGCTGCCAAGTAAAATAGGTAGAATTCGGTACGGGCGTTGTGGTCGCAGTTATAACCAAACCTAAATCTAGCCATTTAAACAATATAGGTATATTTTGATAGTTTTTAGTTTTGATTAATATGTCTTAACAGTGCAATATTTGAATGGTACACTATTTGACGTGTATACCGCACAAGTTGTATAGCATGTGATAATTACTTTACATAAACGTTATAAAAATATTTTATGATTTATAAAATTATTATTTTTTGAATATTAGAGCTTTAATTAAATCGATAAATGCCTTTCACTATTAAATCTGACGCCATGTAACAATTTTATTTATATATTTCAATTAGTTTAAAGTGACGACTTTTAATAACATACTCTAAACCTAGTAAAAAAAAGTTTTTAATTTGTTGCAAATTTGTAGTGTATTATCTATTTGTACGAATAAATTATTAGTGATGGGAAAAATTATCACATTTTAGGATATTTCACAGTTTTTTATTTACAAAGTAAAACAACTTTACTAATTACATATAGTAGGTAGAATTGCCAAAATGCACGCGAAAAAGAATGATTGAGATAAATACCGAACAAACAATTCAAGCAAAACGGCCTGAGGTAACGACGCCGAATATTGACAATATTACAACGAAGGAGCGACTCTTTCAGATTTCATCCCAATTGCGTCAATTTATGGACACACTATCGGTTGGTCCCTTAGTTAGTGCGTCACGTGGTGAGAGAGGCGTAGGTGAACGGCCTGTGATATGAATGCGTGTTTTGCAAATATTTTACGTCATTATTGCATTCGCCTGTACTTAAATAAACATGGGTAGAACTTTTCGCGGCTAAAATTTCCATTCTAAATATTGACGTAAACGCGATTGTAACGTAAATCTTTGCTCTTAAAAGTAATAGTACTGAACCTGAAACTTGCTTTCGCCACCATTGCTATGATTATAATCATGGTCTTGTTAACTTTATGAACTTCATCGGAAGCGATCGCCCCTGAGCCATTAACAGGGATCTAAAACATTTTTACAAACAGCAATATTAGCTACCAGCAACTACCACTGCCAATACTCGGTGAATAGATGAAAAATATCTACCACAGTTTAAAATAATTATTTTTACAAATTCCTTTTGCAATAAATACATATTTTTTTGTTGCTTGAAACTACGAATAAATAAGGCTTGAAATGATTGAAACAAATTTTAAACTTTTTTAAATAATACTGACGTACACAATATAACTAGTACCTATATCATTTAAAAAAATGAAAAATGTTTATTCTTTAACCATCAAAGTTTTACAAAAGCTGATTCTTTCTTTTAAGTGTAAAAATACCTGTGCCAGAAAGAGCCGCTCTTCCATAACAACATGTCATTAGGTTAGTAAAATAAAACATTTAGTAATTTATACAATTCTAATTCACAAAATAATTGAGTGAGATTGCGAGTAATACGCCAATCTTCTACTGAACCATGAACTAAAATATGTGTATGGATTTGAATGAACGCGCGCTCGTGTATAATGTGTGAGAGTGATGTGTGTATTGTGTATGGGTCAAAATCAGAGAGGTGAGCATTATGCGTCTGACAAAGATTTCTTAATAAAATAACATTATATTCCTACAATATTTATTTCAGAATATAGGTACTATGCATAATTACAAGGCACTTAGCATATTTATTTTTTTAAAATAGTGTTTTACTTGATTTTAAACAAAAACAGGCCTAAATAGCCATTCCGGGAACGCGTCCTTATACCATGTTTCGTAGTTCAGACAAGTCAAAAATGTATAAAATTACGAATTAAAAATTTCATATTTGTAAGCTTGGAAAATCATTAAATTAATAATATATATATAAACCCAAAAATAGATAGATAGATAGACATACACTAGGTGGCGTTAGGGAGCAACAGTGTGAAGTTCGCTAGACAAAGCAAACGGCGTTGGTTGTGTTTACGGAAAAAAATAACTGCTTTTGTTGGTAAGTACCATTTAATATGATATGTGTGTAGCGTACTTTAATTGCCTGTCACTAGGGGAACGTCGTTTAGTAATTAGTTTTTCGTAAATTAACAAACTTTTTGCAAAATACCGATAAATACTTCAGCTCACTTGTTCATAACCTCTAAAACCAACATCTAACATGGCGGCATCAAGCGTGACATGAAGATATTTATCAGATAGTCATTTCGGAAATGGTCATTCCGAGAATGTTCTCGTCCATGGCGGCCGTTCCCGAAATGACAATATGTGAACAAAATGATACTATTCGTTTAAAAAGCATACCCATGCTAAATTTTGGTTTTAGGTATCCATAATAGAACGAGTAATATGGAAAACGATAAAAATGAAGCGAAAAGAAGTCGAAAAAACGATTAAAACAGTGTAGTGTAGCTTATAAAAGGCACCGTGAAAAGGGTAATGCAAGGAAGCGCAAGTTTTTAGATAACATGACACCTGAACAAAAGGACATGAAGAGACTGAAAGATAGGGAATATTACCAAAAAAAGAAAGCTGAAAAGAAAGTTTAAACTATTGGTGACATGCCTGAAAGAGAGAAGAGAAAACAAAGAAATTTTTGGAGGAAAAATTCTCAAAAGAATAGACAGAAAAAAAAATATTGTCAAATACGAGGGTCATTTGAAAAGTTCTTAGCCTACCATGGTTAAAGTCATTGGTTTTTTTTATATATCATTATCTATCAATATCAATATATCATTTTGTAGTTACATTATTTAGCAACAAGTATGCGCAGTTTAGTTTATTCACAGTAACTCATTGTTCGTTTACACGTGATACCGTAAGTCAAGTCAGAGCTATTTTTGAAAATGGATAAAATTGAACATCGTGCAGTGATAAAATACCTGAATTTGAAAGGTTTAACTCCAAAAGCTATACATGAAGACATCTCTGCTACTTTGGGTGAGTCCGCTCCTTCGTATGCGACTGTTAAAAACTAGGTGGCAGAGTTTAAACGTGGTCGTGAGACCATTCAAGATGAGCCCCGTAGTGGCCGGCCTTCGACTGCTTCCACTGGTCAAAACAAAGAAAAAATCTGTGATTTAATTTTATCTGATCGAAGATTGACTCTCGAGGAGATAGCTAAGACTGTAGGCATCTCATCTGAGCGAACACATCATATAATTACTACTGAACTTGGATTCTGTAAGGTGTCTGCGCGGTGAGTACCGCGACTGCTTTCAGTGGAACAAAAACGCATCCGACTCACAACTTCTTGCGACTGTTTAGAGTTATATGAAGCTGACCCAATAGAATTTGTTGAAATATTTATAACCATGGATGAAACCTGGGTTCACCACAATACACCCGAGACAAAAGAACAGTCGAAACAATGGAAAAGAGCAGGATCGCCCACCCCAAAGAAGGCAAAGGTGGTTTTATCGGCGGGCAAAGTCATGGCATCCGTTTTTTGGGATGCAAAGGGTATAATTCTCGTGGATTATTTAAAAAAGGCTGAAACAATAAACTCCGATTACTATTGCAACCTGTTGCGTCGTTTGAGAGAAGAAATCAAAGAAAAACGTCCAGGTTTATTGAGAAGAAAAGTCTTGTTTCATCAGGACAATGCGCGCGTTCACACCTATGTGCAATCCATGGCAGAAATCCATCAATGTGGCTTCGAATTGTTACCTCATCCCCCATATTCACCGGAGCACCGTCCGACTTTTATCTGTTCCCAAAGCTGAAAAAATTTTTAGGTGGTAAACATTTTTTTACAAATGAAGAGGTCATAGCCGCCGTGGACGCTTATTTTAGGAGTTAGACGAAGATTTTTTTAAAACGGGTATCGCCTTACCGGGTCGATGGAAAAAGTGTTTTGAGCTCGGAGGAGAGTATGTTGAAAAATAAAAATAAACTCAAAATCGTGTGGTTTCATTAAGTATGTTAGGCTAAGAACTTTTCAAATGACCCTCGTGTTTAGCTAACACCCCCCAGATTCTGAAAATGTGATGCAAAATAATATTCTCGTTTTGAGGAAGAAATCAGGGAGTAAACAGGTTAAAAAAGATAGAGCAGGCATCAGACATAGGCTTACAGAACCGTTAAAAAACAAAAACTACACATACAAAAAATGCAAAGAACTATAGATAAGTTGCGAAAAAAAGTATAGAGAAGCAGAACACGTGAAGAAAGAGCATCCAAAAAGAGTGCTGATTTCAATAGAGTAAGCATTTACAACGCCGTATACGGATCAGATACTTCAGATGATGAGGATCTTCAAACAGTTTCATATCGACTTCATGGAAAGAATCACGATATTGGTACATCCGAGTACATCGTAGGAATAGTTTAAGCAAAACAAGCTATGTAACCCACATTTAACATTGTAACCTTGGAGAGAAAATAAATATATTTTATTATTATTATATTATTATCGTACGGAGAAGACAAGGAGAACTTGCATCCAAACTTGATACGCCCGAAGACATTTTTGCTACTAAATGTACCAACTAAAAATAAAAAAAATTAAATACAGATACGTTGCCATCGCAGTCACCTCAGTTGATGAAGATGGTGAAATAAAAGTCGCCTTTCATTGTTGTCAGCGGTATTCCACAAAAATATTCAAAATTGAACAAATAGTCGTTTCATATGTCACCTATGAATAAGTTGTCAAAATTTTATCAAAATTGCAGAAAAAAGGTAGTCGTACCTTCTATTGTTTTGATGAAGATATGGACATATTCGAAAAGTAGTGTGGATAAGAAAATAATCCTCTTCTTTTTACATTTTTACGTCTTTTGGAATTCCCATTTTATGAATCCAAAACTAAGTTGAAACTTTGATACTTAAGATACTGTGATCTGTGATGTATAGTGAGTAATATTTGGAAACTTTAAAGTTTATTGTTTGTTCTTTTTTAATTTTAAGCATTGATAATGTTAATGATAGTGAGAGATTTTTTTCTAATATCTAATGTTTGTTGATTGACTCTACCAAGTTTATTATTATTTAGTAAGTTTAAAATTTGATACTCAAGTTCCTAATTTCTTAGTACAAATAAAGTTATAATACTGTAAATGTGTATTATTTTCACGCAAAAAATATGCAGGAAACCGAGTGTTGCGCTCATTCAGGGAACGTGAACGTCATTTCTGAACTTCACCATCATTTCGGGAACACGACCATCATTTTCGGGAACGTCACAAAAAACGGTAAACAATACACTAATTAGTAAAGTTATAGTTAAATCTTGAATGTACTAGACGAAATGACCTCTGAACCTTTGTATTAACATTATTAATATACCACATAGTCTTTGCACTATGTGGTACGAAATAAATGAAGTTTTGGAACAGAATTTACACTGATTGAAAATTTATAGAGTAATTTGAAAAATAAGGGGTTTGATTATAAAAATATATAATATACCAACATTTTCCGATTTAGAAACAGGTTTATTAGAATTTATTAAAAGTAATTAAAAAAAAATAGTTACATTATTATTTACAATTAAATTAAAAGTGTTCCCGAAATGACTCACGACTCTGGCATAATTCTTATTAACAGGTAGAATTCCGAAAATATATATTTTTGTGCGTGCCACTTCACAGAAAAGATTCATGATACTCGTAAATGACACAAAACACTTCTTGTTAGTTTTCCTTAAAAGGAAACTGAATTTTTTAGATATCTGAAAACCGAATATGCTCACCTCTCTGATTTTGACCCTTATATGCATAAATAATTCCGTCTATATATGTATAAATATGTATTAAGCGCTTATACAAATTAGGTTAAATGATTTGTTATGTATTATCTATATAACCAGTAAATAAAATACCTTCTAAATAATATAGCATATCTCTTAAGATATATATTTATCTCTTTCTAACGATTACCATTCGTCTCTTTGTTAGAGCAAACTGTTATAATAAATAACTATAAGTACGTAGATATAGTACCTACTAATAAACATATCAGTCTTTAAGTCATAATTATACGCTGCTTACATACCTACTAGCGTCCCGGTAGGACAGACTACTTTACTGTTCTACTACTGTACTGTGTGTACTCGCTAGTAACCTCAGAGGAGCCGAGGAGGTATACTTCCTCTGAGCTAGTAACGAATAAGTAAGTCTACGCGCGTGTTACTAGTTATCAAGAATGGCGCTAGATGCCGCTACAATTAAATCGATTGCTTCAATGTTATGTTTGTATTTTTGTGTAAAAACCCATTTTACACAGGACACAGGAATGTGATTGAATTGATATAAATAAACATAAATAAGTCTATTAGACTATATTTACTATAATAAGTTAAAATTTGTCTTGAGACACTGTATTAAAACGACGCTTGGTGCACCATCTGTTGTAAGTTTTTAAAACAAAAAATAAGTTGTTCGCGTTGTGTATTATTTATATTATTAAGCAACTGGTTGACATTAATTTGTAAAATTAATAATGTTCAATGACGTATTCATGATAACTCATGGAGTCTGGGCAACCTGTGCATCCTGTATAAATGGTGATTTATTATTAACATGAGATATGTGCAGACTTTAATTGTTTTTTTAAATCTTTGAAAAGGTTCCCAATTCGATATGTATGTTCTTTTTGTGTATGTTGTATGAAACTCACTTATTGGCAGATATATATACTCGTTGTTATCCGATTTGAAATGATATTTTACTAGCAGCTGCCGCGGCTATGCCCGCGTGGAGTTCTCCTTCTCGAGTTTTTCACAGGAATCCTAAATATTTTCGGGATGAAAAGTAACATACTCTTATTCTGTGCTAAGCTTTATTTAAACCCGAAGTTCTACTCATGAAGACCCTTCATATTTTTTTTTTGAAATATCTCACAGATGCACTGACATCGGTCACTTATAATTTTTACGTGTAGGTAAATTTACATTTAGGTGATGTATCACATGAATGAAACATGCACCAAATTTGAATTAGACCTTGTGCAATGCAAACGTAAACTCGCGTCCAATATTTATACACTAGTTGGGTGATCTATAAACAAACATACAGATAAATAGACATACAAACAAAAAATCCAAGAATAACTCTTTTGGCTTCTATCGCTCTTAGACATCGATCAGTAACAATTTTATTATGTGTACCCTTATAGAACGTGTTCGCAATGTTGATGTTAGAAACAGAGAGATGAGAGAAAGACAGTGTCGTTATTAAATTAAGAAAAGGCATGATCCGTTGGTTCGGACATGTTACCTACCATGACGAAATTGATCGTGTTTTATCAGAAACGAGCGAGGTGTTCAAGGACTGACAGCGCCTGAGGAAGCCTCGTGGAGTGGTGAAACACGTGTCGCAGAGACGACCGGAGTAGCCAGGGCAGCGACGGTGGCGGGTGCATGCGGTTCACAGTTCAGATGGCGAAAACTTGCATAGACGACCGCAGCTGTCGAGGCAGAGACGACCGGAGCAGCCATGGCAGCGGCGACATGCATCTACTAACGGTAGTGGGTGGTTGCCGGCCGGCAGTAGTTCGTACGAACTAATCGCGAGCGGAAACAACCAAAGTAGTTTAGATCAAATTGCCTACTCCTTATAATGTTATTCAGTGACAGTTCGGCTTTTATTTATTGACCATGATTATTATTGAGAATTTTAGAAAAGCATGCATTGTTTGTTTCTAACTTTTTTTCTACTTTTCAATATATATTGACTTAGCTACTAATACAACAATACCTAATAAACAAGAAAAAAAGACTTGTTTCACAGAGGAGAAAATGGTACTGAATTTTTTTTTCATTTGTCTATTAAATTAATAGCTTCTATGTAACTGAGGTAACAACAAGCAAAGTTTCTTGGAATCCTTTGTTTGAATTAGAAACAATGCAAAGTGTTATGTCACGTTACATAGATACAGAAATCTTTATTTGACATTAAATGATTTTTTTTTATATACCACGTTGTTTATTTCTATATTTCTGTGATTATTGTCAATGTATGTTTTGTCATTTAAAATAAATAAAAACTACTGAAAACTTAAGTTAATTTTATTTTCATAGAATTATATCTAATAATTGTAACTTACCAATTGATGTAGGATACTCCGCGTGATGTAAAGTGGTTATCATAGCCTTTGATTGAACGCTTGTTATATAGAAAGTATTACACATGCGTTGCCACCCCGTTGCTAACACAACAATTTCTTAATAACTTATTGGTAACCTCAGAACCTCACTTACCACAGAAAAATAATAACGCTCTACGGAGATGTAATTAGGATGAGGTTTTTTTTGTGTAGATACTTCCCCAGTCGGGGTGCTTTGATGCACCATACCTTTCTTACAAATATCCATACTAATAAAAACACATGTCTTCATGCACACAAATGTTTGTGATGTGTGGGAATCGAACCCACTCCGCCACTGCGCTAGTATAAACCCAATTGCCTAAATGATAGGTACAAAACGTAAAAAACCCCGACAATGTGCGAGGCGGACTCGCACTTGAACGATTCCGTATCTCGGTGTAGAAAAAACGCTGAAGAATCACAATCGTTTCTTGTATTATGTATTATTTTTTTATTTTATTTTTTATACATTGTCAGGAGGCTTACAAGCATAAGGCCCACCTGTTACTGTAGCCTATGTACGCTTGCAACATATTAAGTATCACTCGCGCGATGTCTACTGTTAATACAGCTACTTCTTAGGAGCTAACTGGTGATGTCACTCACTCACAGGAACACGAGAACCCTCCATTAAGTCGTGTTTTGTTTGCGGTTTTCGTGAGGTGGAGGTACTTCCCCAGACAGACCTTTCATTCGTTCTACCGTTAGTATTAGGACATCCATATTTTCCTTAATTTTTTATGTAATAAAGTTAGAGTAGTGACACGCTAGGTGGACGTGTCCAACGTGTGTGTGCTGTGACGTACCTACATTGTTATTAGCAAATTTGTTCTTGATTAATTAAATATTTAAAGATATAATATAATAAGATAAAGATAAAAATTCTTTATTTGCCTTTAGACCCTCACGGGCACTTAGACACGTCTTACATTTTCAATATTATATCTTATCATTTTTTTTTTTTAAGTTTTCTCTTTTTTAATCTACCAGCATTTCAAATGACCATTGGCGAAGAAGAAATGCCGAAAGAAACTTGCCAATATAGGTCTTTTTTTTTCCAAATCATCTTATACATATTACAATAAATATAATGAGTGTACATATAGTGATATCAAGTGGTACAATTAAAGTTATATTAATTCATGTGCTGAATCATTTCCATACATCTCTGTCAGTTAGATATTCATCGATTCTATAATAACCCTTCTTACATAGTAAATCATTGTATACATTGATATAGTTACGATGGTCGTGTTATTTGGTTACATGATTCGATATCGATTTGAAAATAATTTCACTGATGCTTTATATTATATTTTGGTACATTAATTTAGGGTTGATAACCTCAAACTTTTATGCTAATGTGGAAATACCTTCGAAATTCCGGGACTTCGGAATTATTAAAATTAAATATTTTTTTATTTCCTTATACGTTATTTGCGCTTGTTTATTTGTCTGATTATTACATTTTTATCGCTTTGCGCTAACTTGCTCCGACTCTCTTCTCGAGCCGAGTATACGTCCCTATGTATTTTATTTATTAATTATTATGTATTCTTTACGAGATACGTTTCACCAATAGCATCAACATACTTAAGAAATAATGTGAATTTGGTCAAGTTCCTTAAACACGCACTTTGGGAGTGGGTACCAGAAGTTTGCACGCCGCGACTCTGCCAGTTCAACACTGGATTGCAATTATGGACCTAAACATAAATCGCACAGGAATGGGAAATGGAATGTGAGAGATAGATTACAAGTTAAGTTGAATGAGTTGATAGATATAATGAACGAGAGATGCCTAGATGCTTTGTGTGTGTCGGAGACCAAGCGAAAGGGAAGCGACATTGAAGATCTGCCCGGTGGCATGATGTCCCTGTGGTCCGTGGTAAACCAGGACGGGTAAGCCAGCGCTGGCGTAGGTGTCATGCTTTCATCTCGCTTCGTCGAGATTCGTTCGCTTGGTCGTTCGTGTGAAAGATTACGATTTAGTAGGCTCAAGACTTCTCTGGGTTAAAAAGAAGCTGGGGATTACGCGATTTTGATTGTAGCATATGCTCCTGTAAGCTCTACTTATCCCCAGGAGCTCGATAAGTTTTAGGAGACCGTAAAGGCTATTCTGGATTTGGCTGATGCCAATGAACGTATAATTATGTGTGGAAATCTATATGGATGGGCGAAGCAGTTATGAGGCTGTGCTTGGTCCATACGGAGATAAGAGAGTGAACGATGCTGGTAAGTTACTTATAGACGTATATATGGAACGAAACCTCCTTGGGTCGAATACGCTCTTCCATCACAAGGATATTTACACGTACACATGGAGACGCGATGAACAGAAAAGTGTGATTGATCTGATTTTGATAGATGAACGTCTCCGAAAGTCGTCAATGGATACAAGAGCCTTCAGAGCTCCCATTCTTGAAATGGACCACTATCTGGTGATGAGATAAATTGGAAGATGAAAGCATAAGGAGTGCGTATGTACGTCTAGTCAGTGAAAGACTTGCGAACGCGAGTCTCTCCAACTCAGATATAGACGAATGTTGGAAAGTTCTGAAAGAAAGTATGGTGGACAGTGCGAAAGAAGCCTGGTGGGATGCGGAGGTTGAATCCTCTGTGCAAAAAAAGAGAAAAGTGTGGCAGGATTACGTATCACCTTTGAACCAGAGTGATATTATGAAAGAAAAGAAAAAAGAAATATACCGTCGATGCAAGAATGAAACCGAAGCTTTAGTGAAAGATAAGCGAGAAAGACTACTTATGAATGAGGAAGAGAGGCTGACGAAGAATACCAAATACCAAACTCTCCTAGAGAGAGGTAAAGAAGTCTCGAGGTGGGTCGTCGGCATCCAGAATGGACGAGATAAAATGTAAATGAAAGAAAGTGAAAGATAAAAAGCTGGTGGCATTCTTGCCACTTAGGAAAAATCATTGAAAGGAGAATGAGGGTGAAATCCGATGGAATGCTTGGGGAAGCACAGGAGGGATTTCGAAGCGGCAGATGATGTACGGATAAAGTATTTCATTCCGTAACATCGTGGAAAAACATCTGGCTATGGACCAGAAGGTTTTCTGCGGGTTTATGGATCTTAAGAAAGCATTTGATAGGGTCGTGCGAAAGAATCTTTGGAACATCTTGCCCAGATATAGGGTTGACGGTGACCTGCTCCGTGCTCTGCAATCCACTTTAGAGGATTGTACAGCAGATTGTGCGAGTGGACGGCAGCTTATCGCCTTGGTTAGATACCAACATTGGTGTCAGACAGGGATGTGTGCTGTCGGCTCGGCTTTTAATCCTGTATCTGGACAGTGGTCTTTAGAGAAGGAGGAATATGAATGTGGGAATACGAATGGGTGACTAAGCGGTTAACTGTCTGCTTTATGCAGATGACGCGGTATTAATAGCAGAATCATCATCCGAACTGCAAACATAGTTACAACAATGAAAGATGATTGTATGAAGAAAGGCTTACAATTGAATACGAAGCAAACTAAGATAATGGTATTTGAAATTGAGACAACCAGAACGAACTCAGAACTCAGATTACGATTGATGATGTAGTGTTGGAGCAAGTGAATGAGTTTGTATATCTTGGAAGCGCTTTTAGCAGCGATGGAAGGTACATCGCTGATGACGAGTAAGTGCTGGGAATAGCGTGAATGGAGTGTTGGGTAAACTTCTAGGCAGCCAAAATCTAAGCCTGAAGGCACAGCTCGCTGTACACAACGCGGTGCTAATCCCAACGCTCACTTGTGGAAGTGAAAGCTGGGTATGGCAGAGAGATAGCATGAAAGTAGAATAAATGCGGTCGAGATGCGAGCACGGCGCAAAATTTGTGGCATAACGCTTGTTGCGGCGTTCGTAATGATGACGTAAGAAATAGAGTTGGTCTGAAAGAGAGTGTCGGTGTTATAAGAAAAGGCCTGCTTCGTTCGTTCGGACATGTAGAAAGAATGCAGGATGAAATAATGACGAAACAGATATAGAATGCGAAAGTGGAAGGATGTAGGAGCCGAGGAAGACCCAAGAAGACCCAAGACCTAACCTACCATGACCAAATTGGTCGTGTTTTATCAGAAGTGATATCAGGAGCCCTAGGAACCGGCGAGCGTGCATGAAAAAAGCTATGAATGTTAGAGAAGCGAGTGAAGTGTGTAAGGACCGCGTCTTATGGTGCTCCGTTCTCTCTGCCTATCCCGTAAGGCGTGAAGATATACATACATACAACTTAAAAAACACGGTAGTAGCATAGTTTTTTTTTCTATATACAACATCAGGACACATCAAGTATATGACCCACCTGATATAAAGTGGTAGATACGGTACGGTTCATAGGTATGAACGCTTAAAATGCAGGATGCAATTCTCGCGTGTGTAACTTCAATATCTAAATAATGTTGCTTAATTTTCTGGAATCCCAGGATTTTTCAATAACGGTTTTTGATGAAAAGGCATGTCCATGTTAAGGCCGCATGTTGCAAGTATCAAAAATGAACATACCTATTTCGATTTCTATTTGTAATTGTTATTTTCTAATAAATAATAATAATAATAAATATTCGCGGACAAATTACACAGCGCCACCTAGCCCCAAAGTAAGCGAAGCTTGTGTTATGGGTACTAGACAACTGATAAACATACGTAAATTTTTTTTTTGCAAATACATACTTATTATCCATAGAAAATACCCAGACCAAGACAAACGACATGTTCATGCACACAAATGTTTGTCCTGTGTGGGAATCGAACCCACGAGCGTTGGTGTCAAAGTAGCGTAACAGCGCGTTTCACCACTGCGCCACCGAGCTCGTCGCTCGTCTAAATGTTCAACTATTTTATATTATAGGGCTAAAAAAATATTATTTAACTTACAAGAAATAAATGTATACGCTTCATAGTCTATCACCAGGTGTATACCTCAGAATTTATTCTGTATTCTGAGGTGTATACGTAAAAAATGTTGACAATGTTGTTACAATGTAAAACGATTATTACCTACTATATATGCATATAAATATGCAGATTTTGTTGGTATAATTGTTTTTTGGGGTATGATTAAGTAATATTCAACTTAAACTAATTAACAATGATCACATTTATTACTATCTTTTCAGTATAATCTAAAATATCACATGTATCTTTGATACATACGCCTAGTTTGTGGCGTTATCAAAAATTAAAGAAATCATCGCCGTCGTCTTCGTCGTACCGTTGGTCTGACACATTTGTTTTTAGTATAGTTGATAATTTGTATTTTTCTGTCTGCATTTCATCTACCTTATGAAGTTGTTGTGTTATTATCTCCTCTACATCTGTCTTATTCAGAAATTCTTGCATTAGTATTTTGAGTGGAGATCCCGCTGCTTTCATTATTTGATATCGAAGTAAATTTGGGAAAATATTGACTGCAGCTTCGATAACGTAGTCCAACGTTCCTGTTCCATTAAAACGAACTTGTATGTTTCCTATTTCCAAGTCCAAGTCTTTACATTCGGGTCGTTTTCTTGTATCTAAGGGTTGGGCTAGAATAATTCTCCCTCTTATATATTCCACTGTAAACGAAGCCGTCCCACTACAAAACAGGAGTCCGCTAACAACTGCAATTTCCCATTGAGTCGTTCCTTCGAGCTTCTGAGTACCGATTTCAAAGTCGGCGATAACTGTGTTATTTTCCATTCGAAGCGTTATATTGCCAACTCGATGAATTGAAGTGGCACCTACTATACATGTATTGGTTAAAGACGCCGAAAATATACCTACACTATCGTTATGGTCATTGAATTTATAAGGATCATATTCATAAGCTCGGATTAACTTTCTTGCGTCTATGATTATCATATCTAAAGGTGTTATAGAGTTAGGGAACTGCATATCGCCGGCTACTTCGTTTAATTTGGTGTTAATCTCGTCTCTGACTTTGGTATACGCTTCTTTAAGAATGAATGGTTTGATGGAGTCAAATATAAATGGTCCAATAGTGTTGATAACTCCTTGGAGCACACTACCCATTATTCCGAGGTTTTTAAAATTTACAGCGATGGTTGAGAAACCTATGTCGATGTGCATATCTTGAGCCCTCAATTTTCCCTCTCTCTCTACACCGAGATTAGCTTTTGCGTGAACTTTGAGGCCCAAAATATCGACGGTATAGGGTCCTTCAGCTCTGTTTATCCAAGTCGTCAGCGTGTAGTCACCGCGAGCTTGCAGTTTATCTATTGTCAAGGTAGCTTGGACCTGAAGATAAAAATATAGTTTACTATGGCGAATCAGCACCGTTCCACTATTAAAACTATTATTACTGATTAGTAGCTGTAAAAAGGAATATAGGAGGATGAGCGCGATGGAGAGGTTGTGCTCGTAAGTCTGAAAAACACGCGAGGTTAGCAATATTGATCATATAGGCTGTATGCGTTGCTGTACACTTCGGTCTCGGTTGTTTTATTTATAAGGCAAGACAGTGGCTCTCAGTCTATCTATTCATCTATATCTTCATGCTAAATACCTTGCGCGATAGACAGAGTCCTCAGAGACTCGGTTCTTTCACACCTCACTCGCTTTTTTTAAAATTCATAGTTCTTCTCATATGCCCTTGCTGGTTCAATCGCAAGACTCCTAGCAGCACTTTTTAATAAAATACTACCAATTTCTTCATAGCAAGCGTTATGCCACAAATTTTACGCATCTCGACCGCGTTTATTCTACTTTCATGCTCTCTAAGCCATTCCCAGCGTTCACTTACATAAGTTCGCGTTGGGATTAGTACCGCGCTGTGTACAGCGAGCTGTGCCTTCTGGCTTAAATTTCGGCTGCTTAGAAGTTCAACGCTCCATTCACCCTATTCCCGGCATTCACTCGTCTCTCCACATCAGCGGTGTACCTTCCATTGCTGCTAAAAGCACTTCCAAGATATACAATCTCATTCACTTGCTCCAACACTACATCATCAACCATAATCCTAGTGTTCGTTCTGGTTGTCTCTCTTTCAAATACCATTATCTTAGTTTTCTTCGCATTCAATTGTAAGCCTTTCTTCATACAATCATCTTTCATTGTTGTATCTAGTGTTTGCAGTTCGGATGGAGATTCTGCTATTAATACCGCGTCGTCTGCATTATGCAGGCAGTTGACCACTGAGTCACTCATTCGCATTCTTATATTTATTATTCTCTGAAGACAACTGTCCATATAATAGATAAATAGACGAGCCGATCGCACGCATCCCCGTCTGATGCCGTTCACCCGTACGTGTGCTGTACAATCCTCATAAGTGGATTGCACAACACGGAGCAGATCACCGTCAACCCCATATCTGGACAAAATGTTCCAGCTTTGTAGTGGAACTTGAGATCAATAGCCAGATGCTTCTCCACGATGTTGTGGAGTGAAAAACTTTATCCGTATATTCGAAATCCATCCTGTGCTTCCCTGAATACATTGAATTTCACCCTCATACTCCTTTCAATATTTTTTCTATACACTTTAGCTGCTAAGCTGATCAAACTGATGTCCCTATAGTTACCATTGTCCAAACGTGTCTTTATACAAGGGCACGATCATTGAGTGTCTCCAATCGGTCTGGAGAAGTTGTAGTATTTTTTTATATCCACATTAATATCATATAGGCTATATTCAACAATGCTTTTAGGGCCGTGTTGGGGCTGTCCCGCTTCTGCAGCGCCTCGAGCATGTTCGCTCTGGCACGCACTGATTGCTTATACGTGTATGCGTAAGAGGTGTGCGTCCTTGATTAGCAGGGTATGGACAAGCTCCAATGGTATCCTGGCCATGATAGCTGCTAGATGGGACTGCCCCTATATCCGGCACTGCTGTGACAGGCACGTCAGTTGTAGTGCCGTATATGGGTGACGGACTCTTTCAGCAAAAATATAAAAGTTAATGTAATTTCTATTTATGCAACATGTATTTCAATCTTACTTCTATGGGTTCAAACCTGAAATAAACGCATTTTTTTTACATTAAGGTTTTTTTTTCAGTCTTCAACAATCATCGTCATAAATTCGACCATATTATATACATAGTTATTATATTATTATTTGATATTATCGTTATATATCGAGAAGCTCAACTCGTCGCATTACGACCAGAAACATGAAATGATACAAAGCATTTGCATAGAACAGAACAAAAGCGGAAACATCAAACATACTCGTATTTTACATTTGTCAATCAATTAATGTTGCAGTATATTAATTAAAACGAGTTTATCGATTTTTAAGATTTTTTCTTTTAAATACTCGTAGGTAAGTGGTTATAACTAACCACTGCGCCATCGAAATCGAACCCACGAGCGTTAGTGTCAAAATAGTGTAACCACTATTTTCACACTAACGCTCGTGGGTGGGTGCGCTCGTCTTAATAATACCTGTGAGGTATATATATTCATGTAATTTGGGAGTCCGGGTGTTCAAAGGGGCTTTACTAGAATACACAATTGCAAGTGTGTAGGTCTAATAAATAGTTTTTGAAATTCGAACTTGTTTGAAAAACTGATGTGTGTATAAACTTATTATTATTTATTTATAGTCGCATTATTTATAAAATACAATCGTCTCAGTCCCAAAAGTGGCCAAAGTGCCTAAAGAAGGTTTCATTTCAATTAAATACATATTTTTATTTTTTTCTGATCACCTATAATCCTGCTCAACAATGTATGTATGCTTTTTTTATTCTGGTAACGTATAATATACGGTACTGATGTGATCCGAATGCTGGGTTGTTAAGGTGATGAATGAAAAGGATTTCATGCATGTATGCTGATATATTGTATATGATAGATAAATGAATAAATACGGAGGAGAAAACACGACGGTGGCACCTGTTACTAAAAAGATGAAAAGGAACCGTTTGTTTTGGTACGGCCCGTGGAATTTGGTATGGTAAGTGACGAGGAGACATGAAAGACAGGCGAAAATACCAATGAGTATGAATGCCGATCGGCGGAGTAGTAGAGGACGGCCGAAGAAAAGATGATGCATCGCACGATATGAACGAAAAGTAGTTGAAAGTTCGACGTTGACTGACCGTGAATGAATTGGAGAGAAAAACATTTTACATTTTAGACCGGTAATGTGATCCAGGGTAAATGCATTTGGAATTTTTACCTCCATTTCTCTGAGTTGAACATTGATGTGCACAATGCGGAACTTGCTTATACCGTATACGGCGCTATTTTTAAAATACAGTTGGGTCCCGAAGGCTATGGACTGGTTCATATTAGGAACAGGGTATGGATCCGGGAGCTTCGCGCCCGGGATTCCTACTGGGTCCGGCTGCTTGAAATGCTCGAGTATTTCAAGGATGGTTTCACTCATCTTCTTTTCGCCTTCGGCAAGCCGAGAGTCTGTTGTAGGCGGCACATCTGAAAATCCACGTTAAAGAAAACTTAACACTGTGTGTTTGTCACATTTTTGATAACTGAACTAAACTTATATCATAAAGATAAAAATTCTTCATTTGCCATTGGGCCCACGCGGGCACTTAGACACATCTTACATTTTTTGAAATATAATCTTATTATATCTTATTTAATTCTTTAATTTCACTTTTTTCATTTTTCAGGAACACCGTTCCTATATGAAACCTATATGTTTGTCTGTGTGTGTATCTGTCCCTTTTTTTCGAATATTCGAATTTTGACTTCAGATTCGGATTCAGCATAAAAAAGTAGAATATGAATGTACGAAAAACCAACCTCCTATCTCTTAAGGAACATGGTCAAAATGGCCGACAAATAAAAAAAAATAGAATTTTATTTCAGATTCGAAAAGTAAATTAAAAAGTAGAATAGGAATGTCTTAAAAACCAATATAATATTTCTTAAGAACATGGTCAAAATGGCCGACAAAGTTTAAAAAAAAAAAATGTTATATAATTGACGAGCCAGGTGTTCCTCTGGCAATGCAAGCTTGCGCATTCTCAACTGGTTTTATCATAAATTTAACTGATCGTAACGAGATATTTTATAAAAGTAGCCTGGGACTGAAAATCTTGACAACATTCAACAATTCCTCTTTAGAATTCTATACCCAAACGGGAAAAGGAACTATTTGTCAGGCAATTGCAGCCATAATCTCAGTGTCAGTAACTAACATCGATGGTTAAATTATTTAAAATAATTTCTTTAAGTAAATTGCCAATTTGTGTTTTATGCATCATTTATATTTTTTGCATCATTTATATTTAACTTGTAATTAGGCGTTAAAGTATGAAATTGCCGTTTATAGTAATAGATACTTTGAATTGACATATGAAAAAAGTTTGTGGTGGAAAGATGGATACTTCAAAAATCCTAATAATTTTTGAATACGAGTCCGACGCGGAGTTAACACGGCAGAAACGGCTCGCAATATCAATGCTGCGTTTCAAGAGGAGACTGCTAATGAACGCACAGTGCGAAGGTGAATAATGCTGAATTGAAGGAGATGGTGGAAGCCGATCCGAGTCAAACTACCCAGGAATTAGCGGAATGGTTTAACGTTACCTTACCTACAATATTGACTCATTTGCATTAAATCAATAAGATTAAAAATATGATTAATGGGTGCCTCATGATTTGATTGATCTGCAGAAAGAAAAGCGTGTTGAAACTTGTGTTGCCTTGTTGAATCGGTATAGAAATTTTTATCGGGAATATTGGATCGAATTGTGACATGTAACGAAATGTGGATTATTTACGAAAAATTCAATGGCTGACCCCAGGTCAAACGCCGCAACAGTGCCCTAAAGCAAAGCTTACCAATAAAAAGGTAATGGTATCTGTTTGGTGGTCTCTTCATGGCGTTATTCACTATAGCTTTCTCAGATCTGGTCAAGCAATAACAGCAGATGTTTACTGTGCCGAACTTCGAACAATGATGGCGAAACTGGCAGTGAATCAGCCCGACTTGTGAATCTATCTTCACCATTATTGCTCCATTATCCCGCAAGATCTCACACTGCACAAGAAACCGTTATAACTCTGCAGGAGCTGCAGTTAGAAACCATACGTCATCATCCGTGCTAGCCAGACCTTGCTCCAACTGGCTACCATTTTTTTCGTTATCTGGATAGTTTTCTACGTGGTAATAAATTTTCTTCCCAGGAGGCAGTACAAAATGCTTTCACACAGTTTGTCAAATCTAGATCCCCAGAAATCTATCGCAAAGGCATAAATAAACTTCCGATTAGATAGCAGCAATATATAGATAATGAGGGTAAATATTTTGATTAAATAAATATGTTACATCTTAGAAACAAACGAGTATTAATTTTTCATACTTTAACCCAGTATTCTTATTATTACCTCTAATTATTAATATTATGTTGTATGCATATTCATATTTTTACGTTACAAAACACTTCCTTGTTGGACACCGTATTCACTACATAAATTTAATTTCGTTAATGTGATAATACTATGTTATTATATAAACCAAATTAAATTAAAGTCATCCAATAATAATAAAATATCATCAAACTTTTCACAATATTCAAGGCAATTCAAATTTGTTGATTATTCAATGTACAAGGCGCTTTGAATGACATATGATCCGTACCCTACGTAAAGACAGGAGACCAGTGCGCGGCCTCAGACGGTGTTACTCAACACACAATGTTACTCGTAATAATTTGTTGCAGGCTATTTTCCTAAGACTATAGAAGTCAGTCTGTGTACTCCTTCAGATCCAAGGTCAACAACTAAAAGAATTCTGACGGCAGTCGCTTACATGTGTACCTAACGTGGCAACTAATAGGCAAAAACTATCTATGAAAGGATTCTGAATGATTTAGCTCCTAGTATCCGGTAGCTCTGCTGTGTTGGGAGGTTATGGTTAAGGTTATGATTATTATAACCCTGCCAGACAATGCGAAGAATCTCCTACTAAAAGGGCAGGACCAACTCGCTATTGGCACCTATTAGAAAAACACACTTGACCATGGAGGTGCCATGGGGATGTAAGGGTATAGAAACTAAAGTTATATAATATTGATTATAAATGTCAGATTTTGGAACTGTCGGCAACTTTTTCTACTTCCGCGAAATATCAGCTCTCCCAAGACTCTATGGGTTTCTTGGTCCACCCCAGTCAGTATCGTTGTGAAGATCTGAGGGATCTTTTATAGTTAACCTTATTATCGTAGTAATATTTTATAAACTGTGCCTAAATGAAAGATGCCGTTTTTATATAATAATTTAAATTATACTCTATAGTATATTTGGTAGCGGTGAGAAAGTTATTTACTTTATTGCATTAGTGTCACAAAATTTGTTCAAGATATTTTCGTCATTATTAAATTAAATAAGAAAAAAAAATGTGTCATGAACCATACATATACTATACTCACCTCCATATTTTTACCGAAATGGATTAAATAAATAATTAATTAATTAAAACGAAAGTAAACCCTAATTGTTTTCTTTGCTTCATGTCAATTTTTGATGCACTTCATATGACGTTCATTAAATGAATAATTAAAAATAAACTGACCTTCACTGTTTGTGAGATGAGTAAATGAGAACGTAATAATGAGGTACAGGAATAACATCCTGCCAATTATCAACTGATCCGCGCGTGTACTCCGAACAGAGTAGGGATTGACTTGAGACAGGGGTCATAGGTTAGTAGTTATCGGGTGTGCGATATGAATATGACATTATCGACAACATGATCTAGTTTGTTTCATTAGGAATCTCAACTATAATTAATTCATTTGCTTATTTGTATTTTGAAGGTTCGCAATCCGTCCGTTTATCCTAAGCCTGCAAATTTTTAACTGTACTAGGTAGATCCTTGAAATTTTCACACAGTGTATATATATATATATATATATATATATAAAGGAATCCCTATTTCCCTTGGTCACTCCATTACTTGAGAACGACTTAACCGATTTCATTCATCTCTTTTTAGGGTTCCGTACCCAAAGGGTAAAACGGAACCCTATTACTGAGGCTCCGCTGTCCGTCCGTCCGTCTGTCACCAGGCTGTATCTCATGAACCGTGATAGTTAGATAGTTGAAATTTTCACAGATGATGTATTTCTGTTGCCGCTATAACAACAAACACTAAAGAATATTTAAGGGGGCTCCCATACAGCAAACGTGATTTTTTGCTCATTTTTGCTCGATATTGATAACGGCAACAGGTAGACGCTTGAAATATTCACAGAATATTTAGTTATATATTCACTTTAAGAATAAATAATTAAATTAAAATAAAACAAATATTTAAGGGGGGGCTCCCATACAACAAACGTGTTTTTTTTTTGCCGTTTCTATAGATAATGGTACGGAACCCTTCGTGTGCGAGTCCGACTCGCACTTGGCCGATTTTTTTGTTTGTTTTCTAATACTTTATAGAAGGTTCTTACGGAATGAAACACTAATAGAATTGCGCAGAAACTTAAAGTATATCAAAAAACTTAACGACTAATTTAATTTCGCGCTTTTAACAGTATGTCGCCTGTTCCCGTGTCTGAAAACCAGCAACATTATTTATTTAAATATATTACTTTAAATATTTATTCCAGTTTGAGGTTCCAGAACAACGTCTGACGGGTCAGCTAGTAAATAGTAAAAATAAAGTAGATTTAAAGGGAGTCCATATACACGTGTTTTATAGCCATTATTTTAATAAATCAATTTAAAATTGTGGTGGTGTTAAATATGTTTTTTGTACCACCATAGACAAGAAGTTATACGTCAGACCAAATAGTCTATACATATTTCTCATAAAGGGCTGGCAACGGATTTTTATATTAAAAAAAAAACTAATGGGCATCTGTTACTTTTAATAAAAAACAGATTGAATGGCTTATGTCTGAATTATCATGAGCCTCACTTTATATGGGGTCCAATAGTATGAAAGTCTCAAGCTGTCCCCGCTGCTCTAGTGAAAAAATGGAAGTAAGTAAGTCCTTGTTATTTGCAAATAATCTATTTTATTCTTTGACTATATAATAAGAGGCAATATATCAAGATCGATGTGATGCGAGTAGTTTTGTTAGGAATCCCTACTAAATAATATTATGAAGAATTATGGAAATCGGACCAACGAGCCTAAAGGTCATGACTCGCAGGGGCGGGAAAAGTGGGAAAGTTGTGCCCGCTTTTAGGATGATAGGTTCCATACAATCACGAATGTTACAAAAAAGTTCCCGCCTCGGTGGATTTTGGCTTTTGTCGAGCTCGGTGACGGGGTGGTAAGCAATTGCTTTAATATCAACGTTCGTGAGTTCGATTCCTAGACGGGACAAATATTTGTGTGTCCCAAGAGAGTTCGAAGCTAATACTGGGTAAGTACCTCCACCTCACAACCAAATAACAACTCCTTAAAGGGTTATTGTGTTCCTGCGAGTGACTAAGACATTGCAAGCGTTTATAGGTTGGGGTTATAGCTTTACATTAGTGGTAGGATTTTTTCATATCATTACCAACTTCATTAACTTAATCGTAATAAGAAGAAACGGTATGCTTTTGGAAATGGCCTACATTGTGAGATGTTATGAGTTTTTTTTATGTTTGAAATTAGAACAATTAGAGATGGAAATAATAAGTTCAATTATAAGAAAAATAAATGTATTTATGAACATAGGGCATATTGTGGTGAGTTGTTTATACGAAATACAGTAAAAAGACATTATTTCTTTAAATTTACTCCCCTTACTACTACTAATTCTGGAGTTTCCTATAAGGCAAATAAATGGTAGCCTGTATCAGGGAAAAACACTCTCTTATATCTAGGTACAATAACAATATGGCTTGTATATGAATGCGGTAAGACGCGTGAACACGTACGTAAGAGTGTACGCGAGTGTTCGAGTTGTGTTTGAGGGGCATGTGTGTGTATATACTCGTATTTGAAAGAGTGTGTATGTGAACTGTTGAGCTTATATGTATGTCTTCGTATGCGCGAGTGCACACATGTTTCATTATTTGAGATATTTTGTGTGAATATCACTTTTACAAAAAATGTTTGATATGCAAAAATGTAAGTAATGTTTTTTATAACTTATTTATTTTTTACAGTTTTTCAGTGTCATCATTATTTAATTTTCTTATCCAATTTGTGACTATTTTTTTACATTCACGGTAATTTGCATTTTCATATATATATATATATATATGTATATATATATGAAGTCCGAAACGTTCCTTTCCAACCAAGACCGCGTAGACCGAGCTTTATGACCAGGCGCCGAGTCTTGCTGGAAGGACCATTCTTGGTTATTGAACATAGTGTTGTTAAGGGGCTTCACTACCTTCTCAAGAATGGTATCTTGATACACTTGTGCCGATGTTTTGATACCTTTTTCACAAAACTATGGCTCAGTCACTCCTTCATAGCTAATACCCCACCAAACCATCACTGAAGTCGGATAGTGCCCATGTTGCACTCTGTCGACTAATTGGAAAGCTTCCTTAGAGCTTTGAGCATAAATACGGTCATTTTGTTTGTTAAAAAGTTGCTCAATTGTAAAAATTTTCTTATCCGTAAACAAAAATTTTTCTGTCACCTCACTTTGCATACCGCTTCAGTAGTTGTTTCGATTTTACCACCCTATTCTTTTTTAAATTATCAGTTAAGAAATGACCAGTACATCTCTTATAGGCTGCAAGTCCTAAGTCATCTTTTAAAATACGCGACATGGTTCTTGGTGCTATCTTCATCTCCCGAGATAAAATCTTTTGCTTTCGGACAGGATTTCTTCGAATTCTTTCCCTTACTGCTTTGACCACCTTTATCGTACGAACACTATGGACGGCCAGATCTTTTTCTGTCACAAACAGAGGAGGTCTCATTGTACCTATTAATAGCTCGGTACACAAACATTATACTAATACCAAGCGTATGGAGAGTTTTAAAAATTGCATTTGGCTCCATACCTTTTTTTTTTTTTTTTTTTTTTTTTTTTTTTTTTTTTTTTTTTTTTTTTGTGACGCGGGGAAAAATGCGTTACGCACACCACCGGTGCCTGGGTGGCCTCCGGTGGTAGTGTGGGACTCCCCGTCGGCTGTCCGACGGTATACCCACTAAACGACCCCGCGAAATGCCATCGGCCGCGTTGGTGTGGTGCCCCGGATCTGTCAGCAACAGGGCACCACTGCGACTGGCCAGCCCCTCAAAAGGGGCCGGACTTCTTCTCTCTAGGGGCCATCCCGGCAAATTGGGACAGCCCCTCCGGCGGCGGGACCATTATGGGGCCAGGTTCCCATCCTGACCCCTAATCCCACAGATTAGGGAGGCGGCAGTAGGTGCGCGTAGCGCCTACGCCGCACTCCCGTCCGCCGTCTCCGGAGCGGAACAGCCAAGGGATCGTCCTCCCTGTCCCGCTCCGAGGCCTCCTTCTGGGACATGACCGTCTCACAGAAGGAGGCCATCGCCTGCCAGGCACTGTCACTCCCGAGCATGGAGCGGACCACGCTCGGGAGCGAGAGGTCCGCGCTTCCTAGCGCGGACACCAGATCGTGGCGCTGCCGAGACCACATGGGACACTGCTCCAGAGTGTGCTGGGCAGTGTCCTCGGCCGCGCCACAATCGTGGCAGCCCGGCTGCTCCTCCCGCCTCGCGACCCGGTGCAGGTACTCACCGAAGCACCCATGCCCGGTGAGCACCTGCACCATGCGGAAGGTGAGGGGTTTGCGCCTACGGCGCATCCACGACTCCAGGACCGGGCGCAGCGCATCCGCGACGCGGACTCCATACCGCGGCTGCGCCAGGTCCTCCCCCCACCTCCGCATCATTTCCGTATGCCCTCGCTGGCGATACCGCCCCACCTCCTCCAACGTGGGGCGCTCGCCGAGACTCCTCCTTTCAGCAACGAAGCCGTATACCTCGGCGAGCACCTCCGCCACCAACTCCCAGGGCGGGTCGCCAGCGAGGGCGGTCGCGGCCGTCCAAGCTACCGTACGGTACCCCCTTATTGCCCTATGCGCTATGACCCGCTGCGCTCTGCGCAGCTGAGCCCTGTTCCGAGCGCAGAGGGCGTCCGCCCATATGGGGGCACCGTACGTGGCCATACTCCGGCAGATGCCGGAGTACAGCCTTCTGCACGCGGCGCTGGGCCCGCCCAAATTGGGCAGAAGACGACCCAGCGCCGCCGCAGCTCTGATGACCTTCGGTCCCAACCGCTCGAAGTGGGGGCCGAAGGTCCATCGTCCATCAAGGGTGAGGCCCAGGTAGCTCATCTGGGCACTCACCCTTATCCTCTCTCCTCCAATTTGGAGGTGCGCTCCCGAGGGGGGGCCCCGCCTACCGGTCCCGCGGAAGAGGAGGGCTTCGGTTTTATCCAATCGGACCCGAAGCCCAAGCCTCTCTATGCGGCTGACCACTAGTCCTACTCCGACTTCGGCCAGCCGCGCCGCCTCCACGAAGGTCTTACCCCGGGATGTGACGAGGGTGTCATCTGCATAGCAGATGACACTCATCCCGGGGAGGAGACGGCCCCGCAGGACCCAGTCGTATGCGAGGTCCCACAGGATGGGGCCCAGAACGGACCCCTGTGGGACACCGCACACGACGCGTCTTCTGACCATTTGGCCCCTCGCGTCCTCGTAGCGCACCTCCCTGTCCTCCAAGTATGCCTTCAACAGTCTCCCCAAGTACGGAGGCACCTCAAAGTATTTGAGGGCCTCCAGTATGGTACTGTGGGGGAGGCTGTTGAAGGCATTGGCGATGTCTAAAGACACCGCCACCACCACATCTCCCTCGCGCTCCGCATCCTCCGTCACCGACCTTAGGCGTCTTATGGCATCGACGGTCGACCGTCTGGCCCGGAACCCGAACTGGGCATCCGATAGGCCCGGTCCCGGGCCATCCTCCAAGTGCTGAGCGAGGCGGGAAGCGACAACCCTTTCAAGGGCTTTCCCCGCCTCGTTCAGCAGAACGACCGGTCGAACCGCCGACCCCGAGTCCGGGGGCCGGTCTCCCTTCAACAGAAGGCAGAGCCGGCCCACCCTGAAGGGTCCCGGGCAGCACCCCGACCGCAGGCAGCAGTCGAGGAGCTCCCGGAACCTGTCTCCGAGGTGCACGAGAGCCAACGCTAGCACCTTCCCGTGCACCCCGTCCGGACCCGGCGCCCTCTTCTTGCCTCGGAGGCGGTCAACGACCGCCTCCATCTCCTGGTCGGTGACGGGCAGCGGAGCGCCCTCCTCCTCTCCTCTGGAGTCCGACGATCGGGCCATCCTCGGGGGAGCGTAGCCCCGTGGGTTGTCGGGGAAGAGTTCCCCGACAACCCTCTCCAACAGGGCCGGCTGGAGGGTCTCCGTCAGTGGGGCCGACTGAGCGCGGATTTTGTTCCGCGCTCCCCTGTACGGTCGGCCCCACGGGTCCCGGTCTAGGCCCTCCAGCAGCTCCTGCCACGCTCCCTCCTTGGCCCTACTTATGGCCATCTGCAAGGCTTTCTTCTTCTCCACGTAGATGCCGTGCAGATGGCCATCTCTTCCTTCGTCCCGGGGGCGGCGACGCCTGCTCCGAGTGTACGCTCTACGCGCCCCGTTGCAGGCGTCCCGGAGGTCGGCTATCTCCGCCGACCACCAGTAGACCGCCCGCCTTGGAGGCGGACGCCCAACGCTGGGCATGGCCGCCCCGCACACCGCCGTGAAGGCGTCGCAGAGACGACCAGCCCCCTGCTCCGCGCCCAAATCCTCCACTGGCGGGAGGCCCCAGCGGCCGACAATGGCCGCCTCCTCTGCCAGTTCCCGGTCGAGCCTGGTGAGTGCCCAACGCGGGAACCGACTCCGCCACCGGGACGAAATCGCCGGACTCCCGGGGGCTCGAGACACCTCGAACCTGATGTATCGATGGTCCGAGAGTGTCTCTACCCCCGTCTCTACCCTCCAATCCTCGATACGGCGCGCGGTGGACGCGGTGGCGAAGGACAGATCCACCACCGACCCTCCATTCCACCGCACGCACGTTTGGACCGTCCCCCTATTCAAGAGGGACAGTCCCGCGGCCAGCGCCCACTCCTCCACCTTCCGCCCTTTGGCTTCCGTGGCCGGGTTGCCCCACGCCGTGGACTTGGCGTTGAAGTCCCCGGCCACGACAACCTGGGCGGGCGCTAGCCGCCTCACTGCCGACCCGAGAGCGTCGAGCAGCTGCTCCAAGGCCGGCAGGTCGCGGTTCGGTGAGAAGTACACACCGATTATTGCGTACTCTCCCCGAACCGCCGCCACGTAACCCGCTCCCCTCGCCCTCACCACGAGTGGGGGGCTGGCGCCAGGCCTCGTGACGATGGCCACGGATCCGTCCTGGTCCCCGGCCCAGTTAGGCCGGGAGGGCACGAAATATGGTTCCGCAACCACCGCCACGTCCACGTCCCACTCCGCCATGGTCTGCAGGAAAAGGTCCTGAGCCCCGGCGCAGTGGTTGACGTTGGCCTGTAGGAAGCGAGGATGTCCGGCCATTACTCGGACATCCTAGCCTCCGGCGCCTCCTGCCGCCCACTCCCGCGAGAGGTGGGGGGCATTCTCCCGCGGATGGATGGGGGGTTGCAGAGACGGCCCCCCATCACGTGACTCGCCTTCCGTCCGGCGTCGGCGCACACGGCACAGCGGGCCTGTGCCGAGCAGCCCGAGGCAATGTGCCCCGGCTGCCCGCACCTGTAACACAGGCGGCTGCGGTCCGCCTTGGAGGGGCACAACTCCGCAGTGTGCCCCTTCCCCATGCACTTAAAGCAGTGCATGGGGCGCGCCTTCAGCAGGTGGAGCTGCGCCCTGCTCCAGCCCACCCCGACGCTGCCCAGCTCAAGCAGCTTCTTCGCTGCCGTGAGCGGGCAGCGCATCAGAGCGGAACTAGAGTTCCGCCAGTCCGGGCGGATTTCGCCCACCCGGACCTGCTCAGGGGTGCAGCCCCCCTCCCGCGCGACCGCAGCCTGGACCCGCTGTGCCGTAGCGGCGTCGTCCAGACCCGTGAGGCGGAACTCCGCACACTTCACGGGCCTGGACACCTCCACGACGCCGGACAAGGCGGCCGTCAACTTTGCCGCCAGGGCGTCAGCCTTTTCGTGACTGGAGGAGCCTGGTACCTCTATGAGCCTCGCTCCGGTCGCAGACTTCCGGATCCGAAGCGAGCCGATTCCCAGCTCCCCCAGATTCACCTCCCGCTCGGCTTTTAACAGGGCCGAGGCATATGATGCCCCCCCTTGGGCTGCCTCCGGCCGTAACTTTAATATTACGGCCGTGGAGCCGGGGAGCACCACCTTGGCCTTGCGGCCCTCCTCCTTGCCCGCGGGGGTAGAGGCTGACGCCTTGGCGGGCGCTGGCCCCGCAGGAGTCGCGGGGGCCGCGGTTTTCCGCGGCTTGCGGCGGACCACCTCGGTCCATGATGCCACCTTCGGGACCTCGGTGGTCCCTGCCGCTGCCGAGGGTGTCGCCGCGGCCCTAGATGTGGACGGCCCGAAGCTCGTCCACGACTCCTCGCTGGCACCAGTACGGCGGGCGGGACCCACTTTTGCGGCCCGCCTCGCCCGAGGGCGCACATCCAGCTCGGCCGGCGAGCTCGCCTTCTGCGGAGCCGGTCGTCCCGCTCTCTCGATGGCCGCTCTTGCGGCCTTGGCCACCCCCGACTTGTCACCCGCCAATGGCGGACGGGTGACCGCGGGGGGAGGCAACCGAGACTCCAGCTCCGCGAGACGTCCGTCAACTAGGTTGCCGACGAGCCGGGCGATATTGCTCTCCAGAGCCTCGAGATCGACCGGGCCCGTCGGCCCCTGCGCCCTCCTCATTTGGCTCCATACCTACTTTGTGTAATGCAATCACAGCGATTCGGTTCTCTTTATCACCCCGCTCTATTTTAATATCGCAAAATGTTGTACAATGTATTGGCGCCAGAATGAGAAAACTCAATGAACAATCATATAAAAATGACAGATTCCAAATTCAAATGTAATATTTTGTTTATTTTTATCTGTAACAGTATTTATGGCCACACTAAGTATATATATATATATATATATAAATATATATATATATATATCAGAACGTTTATAGTACCGAATACTTGCAAAAGTTACTTGTAAGAAATGAAACTACTGTAACTCTTCTTCGTTTGTTTGTAAAAGTTAGATCATATTTAAATGTTTTATGGTGCTTATGAATTGTTTGGACTATATATATATCTTTCGGATCGACGCAAACTGCAAAGTGAGTAAAGACCTCGTTAGTTTTTGGTCCAATATGACACCCAGGTATTTATTTGTTTAACCATGCTTAAAATAAGAAGAGGCATGCCCCGTTGGTTCGGACATGTAGAAAGAATGCAGGATGAAAGAATGACGAAGCAGATATACAATGCAAAAGTGGAAGGATGTGGGAGCCGAGGAAGGCCAACATTTACCTACCATGATCAAATTGGTCGTGTTCTATCAGAAGGTGATGTCAGGAGCCCTAGAAACCGGCGAGCGTGCATGAAAAGAGCAATGAATGTTAAAGAAGCGAGTGAGATTTGTAAGGATCGAGTCACGCGGCGGTCGGTTCTCTCTGCCTACCCCGTAAGGGATTTGGCGTGAAGTTATAGATAGATAGATAACCCTGCTTATTTATGGATACTTACAAGTGTTGTTGTAATTACTATATACATTTGTGATCTTTTACAGTATAGTCTTGGCTCGGATGTATGTTATTACATGTTGAATAGCACGTGTAGTTTGTCTTACGTCTATTAAGGATAAGACAGTTATTTTTTACATTTTTAGCTATTTGGGTCATTGTTTGTTCAGCGTTTGATTTAATGTTGTTCCACATCGATCCAGTGAAGACTAATGCTGTATCATCTGCGTAAGAAATAAGTTTCGCATTTTCAGGTTCATGCCATACAAATCATTAATATGCACCAAGAACAACGTTGGATCCAGGACGCTCCTTTGAGGGACATCACAGGAGACTATCGAATCATCTCCTAGATGTTGGTCTAACATAACTCTCTGTCTCCTTTTTGTTAGGTAATTCTTGAAGATCGATTCCCCATACTATTTACATTTTTAACTATTGTACAAGGATGGGTATCAAGACGGTTTCGAACGTTTTTTATATATCCATAAAAATCGGTAGGCAATATTGCCGCCTTTATGCAATTCATGAATTGTTTGGAATGTAAAACAATTTACTGCGTCTTCTGTAGATATCTTTTGTCTGAACCTAATTAACATGGGGATAATATGTTATATGAGGTAAGATAATTTAGATTAAGTATTAATAATTTCTCTGGTGTTTTGACAAAGCGGGCAAAACAGACATAGGCCTATAATTGGTTGCTCCAGCGAGTCGAGAAAAGTACTTATCTTAAATCATAAGTTTATCAAGTTTGTTATTATATGAGCCATGTCATCACTTATGACTTTTAGAAGTCTTTCTTTTATACTACGTCGCGAGGCATACAAGCATACGGCCCACCTGATGTAAAGCGGCTACCGTAGTCTATTAACGCTCGTAATATATTAAGTATCACTTGCGCGATGCCTCCTCTGCTGCTTACACAGCAACTCCTTGGGAGCATACTAGTGACCTCACTCACACTCAGGAACAGAACAACCCTCTAGGGAGTTGTTATTTTGCTGCGGTTTTCTGTGAAGAGTAGGTACTTCCACAGACGGGCTGTTTGATGCGCCCTACCTCTCTTAAAAATCTGGTTGAGATGTTGTCCCTACTCGGGTCATTGTTGCTTCTCGGGGCTTGTTAGGTAGTTTTTCCAAGTATTCATTCAAATCATCCTGGTCAACAACAGTCTAGATGTCTTCTGCATGTTTTCTTTTATGTTTCTGAAGTAGTTGTTTTTATAATTTGCAGATTTAATAAGCATAGTTTTTATATTCGCAAATTCGGTATTTATTTTTATAGGTTTAAATGATAGTATTTAATTTTAATGATTCAGTAGGGCACCCTTGTAATCAGTTTTGGTACTCGTAATGATATTTTGAAATTAAACTATTTTTAACGGAAGTATCGCGTGTTTTATTTATTTTGTTGAAACCTGACGTTTCGAACGCTTTGCAGCGTCCGTGGTCGCAGGAAAGACTACTTTGTACCTATTCGTTTGGATATTCTTTCAACAAAATAAATAAAACACGCGATACTTCCGTCAAAAATAGTTTAATTTCAATGTGTAACAATCGCGAAAACCTAAGACAATCGTAATGATATTATTTGTGTATTTTATTTGATTTAGCTAATAACCACAATACTGTAAAGCGTGTGATCAGCGATAATTGTATGCAATATAGCAATCAGTGCAGAGTTATCTTTTGAGTCAATTTTTAACATAATATGAAGTACGCGTATGCCCAGGATACCATAGACTGTTACTTAGAAACTTACTATTGTTGAAAGGTCTAAAGGCTGTTAGCATGTTTAAATAATGTATTCTATTTTAGTGCTCATATTTTTTTCTCTAATTTTAGCTTTGATATTAATTTCGCTCACAATTTTAATGTTACTTTGAGATCCAAAGGTATCTAAGTGTGAACATAAAGAATCAGTAATTTTATTTGTATTACTGAATGATAATTTTCTGTAAATATAATACCCAGGATCACACTATTCACTTTACACGTGTTACATATTGCAGTACATGCGTTATGTTGCCTAGCCACCACACGCCAAAAGCATAATAACCTCTGCGTAAGTAACAATTTTAGTGTCAACATACTCCCAGATTTCAACTATATTTAATATAGTCAAATGACATATATATATATTACTACTACTATAACTTCACGCCAAATCCCTTACGGGGTAGGCAGGGAGAACCGAGCGCCACGCGACTCGATCCTTACATACCTCACTCGCTTCTCTAACATTCATTGCTCTTTTCATGCACGCTCGCCGGTTTCTAGGGCTCCTGACATCACCTTCTGATAGAACACGACCAATTTGGTCATGGTAGGTAAGTCTTGGCCTTCCTCGGCTCCTACATCCTTCCACTTTTGCATTGTATATCTGCTTCGTCATGCTATCATCTTGCATTCTTTCTACATGTCCGAACTAACGGAGCATGCCTCTTCTTACTTTAACACCGACGCTCTCTTTCAGACCAACTCTCTTTCTAACATCATCTTTGCGAATACGGTCTGCAAGCCTTACGCCACAAATTTTGCGCAGCGCTCGCATTTCGACCGCGTTTATTCTACTTTCATGCTCTTTCTGCCATACCCAGCTCTCGCTTCCATGAGTTAGCGTTGGGACCAGTACTGCGTTGTGTATAGCCAGCTGCGCCGTCTGGCTCAATTTTTTACAGCCAAGAAGTTTTCCCAACGCTCCATTCACACTATTCCCAGCACTCACTCGCCTTTCCACATCTGCGGTGTACCTTCCATCCCTGCTGAAAGCGCATCCAAGATATACAAACTCATCCACTTGTTCCAACACTTCATAATCTATCGTAATCCTTACATTGGTTCTGGTTTCTTCTCTTTCAAATACCATTATCTTTGTTTTCTTCGCATTTAGTAGTAAGCCTTCCTTCATACATTCGTCTTTCATCATGACTAGTGTGTGCAGCTCAGATGGTGTTTCTGCTAATAGGACTGCATCATCTGCATACAGCAGACAGTTCATCACTAGGTCACCTATGCGTAATCCTACATTCGTCGATTTTATTCTCTGTAGACAACTATCAAGATACAGAATAAACAGCCTAGCAGACAACATGCAACCCTGTTTGACACCAATTTTGACATCAAACCAGGGTGACATGTTGCCATCTATTCGCACACATGCTGAGCAATCCTTGTAGGTGGACTGCACAGCATGGAGCAGTGAGCCGTCAATCCCATATCTCGGCAATATGCACCACAGTTCCTTTCGCACAACCCTATCAAATGCCTTCTCAAGATCCACAAAACCGCAGAAAACCTTCTGGTCTGTAGCCAGATGCTTCTCTACGATATTGCGGAGCGAGAAAACTTGATCCGTACATCCCCTTCCATTTCGGAAACCTCCCTGTGCCTCCCACAGCATTTCGTCTGATTTCACCCTCATTCTCCTTTCAATTATCTTTCCATATACTTTTGCTGCTAAGCTGACCAAACTGATGGCCCTATAGCTGGCGCAGTCCATACGTGATCTCTTGCCTTTATACAAGGGTACGATGACTTGAGAGGCTAAGCGAGAGGAGAGTATGAAACCTACACCAGCACTGGCATGATAGTCCCGGTCTACACCAGACCATAGGGCCATCATCCCCCCGGGCAGATCATTGGTGTCGCTCCCCTCGCGCTCAGTCTCTGTCACACATAAAGCATCTAAGCGTCTCTCATTCATTACGTCCATCAACTCATTCATCTCATCACTCAATCCACCTCTCACATTCCACGTGCCTATGCAGCACTTGGCTCTCTTCGACCCGCCGGAATTAGCACTGCGTGGTGGGTGGCGGCCCCCAATGCCGCTTGCACCTATTTTCGCACCGACGGGGGCGGATCGGTGCGCGTCACCTCCGGGGGATGCCCTAACCCGCACATCGGTGTGTTTTCGGGCCAGAATTGCAATCTAATCGATTGGCAGGGGTCGCGAACGAGCACGCTTCTAGCACATGACCCCCAAAAAATATATATATTACACTTAAAAAAATATCTAAAAATATTTATTTATTCTATTTTCTCGTGAAAATTTTAAATGTGATTACTGTTCATGTACAGATTAACCAGTGCAATGATAACAAAGGTCAAAATTGCATAGATCTTGGAACTATCTCTGACGAACATTGTAGCAGTTTTAATATTAAAAACGTCATAAGTACATCACGAATGGTAGAGAATACAACTGTATTATTATGGCAGTTTCATATGAATTATCAGCAGTGGGTCATGATTTAAGTCCATTGTACCCAACATATCTACTGCCCGGTTGGGGCCTACCAGGATTTCTGTTAGGTAGCAGTGTGACACAAAGGGATGTGACTCAACTGGAACGAAGGGTAATTAATTACAGAGAAAATGACATGCCTAAGTAGGCTTTATAGTTATGTCGCTGCAATCATCATAGCATTCACAGCATGCCACATTATGACAATTTGAATTGCTATGACATGGGAAACTGTCCTCGGAATAAGATAGATTGTGTTGTTTTTATCGTATTCCTCATTATCAATTCTTGGAACTCATTTGCCACACTTAGAATAATGGTAAGCCATAGCTCGGTGGCGCTTCGGTTAATAACGCGGCATTGACACCAACGCTCGTGGGTTCGATTCCCGCACAAGACAAACATTTTGCGTGCATGAATATGCCCGTTTATCTTGGTCTGGGTGTTTTTAAGAGAGGTAGGGCGCATCAAAGCCCGAATGGGGAAGTACCTCCTCCACCTCCTCCACCTCACAGAAATCCGCAGCAAAATGACAATTCCCTGGAGGGCTGTTGTGTCCCTGCGCGTGAGTGAGGTAACCAGTAAGCTCCCAAGGAGTTGCTGTATTAGCAGAGGTGACATCACGCAAGTGATACTTAATGTATTACCGGCGTTCATAGGTTACGGTAGCCACTTTACATCAGGTGGACCGTATGCTTGTATGCCTCCTGACGTTGTATAAAAAAACCATCACTAAGACTTAGGTGTCCAGGTACGTTAGTTTTATGTAGGAATATTATTACATAATGCTCACGTAACAAACAATAATAGCTAAATATATTAATGTACCTTTCGATTGGGGAACTCTGTCTTACGGAAAACCACACGAAATGGCAATACACTGTGGTGTCGTTATGTTCCAGCGAGTGCGTGAGGTTACAGAACCTCCTAAAGTGCAGCAGGGGGAGGTGTCGAGGATCTTGCGAATGATACTCTGGCTGTTTAATCTGCAATTCGTATTTTTGCACTATAGGTTACGTCCAGTGTTTTTCCGATAAATAAAATAAAATAAATATTGGCGGACAAATCACCTAGCCCCAAAGTAAGCGAAGCTTGCGTTATGGGTACTAGACAACTGATAAACATACGTAAATATTTTATTTTTGTAAATACATACTTATTATACATAGATAATACTCAGAACAAGACAAACAGACATGTTCATGCACACAAATGTTTGTCCTGTGTGGGAATCGAACCCACGAGCGTTGGTGTCAAAGTAGCTTAACAGCGCGTTTCACCACTGCACCACCGAGCTCGTCGTCGTCCGATAGACGAAAGTTATCTCTATTTACATGCGACGTGGTTAAAAATATATATATTATACTCTTACTTACGAAAGGAGTGTGGTAGTATACCATTAAGAATGTTTCAAATGTTTTCACTGAATTTTGTTATGTGGATTTACTTACTTGCAAACTTTAAACCGTAGTTTTCCTTGCGGTAACTGGGTATATGGGTTAAGCTTTTTTGGATAAAGAAAAGCTTATGCCATATTTCATATCTTACATTTTCTACTATATTTTATTTTCATCTGTTCAGAGATTTTTTGTACAATATAGACAGACAGACAGTGTTACTCGCGCTTTTATAATATTATAGATTAGAACATAATACGTTAATATATTCTAAATCTGTGTTTGTCACAAGCTAGGAACCTTAATTCTTTTCAGAACCCGACCGTTCTCGAAAGATTTTTTTCTGAAACTGTACACAGTACCCAATATTGTGCAAGGGGTGAAATCTCTGCCCATGGTCGGCGGTGGACTTATAAAGAAAGCTGCGAGCAACATATAAAGTAACAATCGGTGCAATATATAAAGGAAGGCTAAGTCTCATCTTAAACTTAAATAACTAACATGCGTAAACTTAGGCGTAATCGTCGACAATCCCCACAGCTCGTCTGTAAACCGAATAATAAGGCACAAGCTGGTAGTCTCTGCCTCGAGCCGAAGTACTGCTTCGCCCTATTGAGTACATCAAGATTCTTGGAAGCCAGCTTGACGTTCTCCTCTAGTTGATTTTGAAACTGTCTTGCAATTGGTAAGAGGCATGTCCTGGAATAGAGAAACTAAAGCGAATGGGGGTTTCTTAATAGTTAATCCGTAAACTTGTTTCGTGATGGGACTGAATTTGAATAAAATCCTAACCGCCAGTGAAATAATTTAGCCAAAGTACCCTCATTCCAGTGTTATCGTTCGCACATCAAGTATCACTGATATGCAACAGAAATAACGCCTGGACAGCATAGAGCTTCACAAAACTCAGGCAAATAACAACTTGCGGGTTGCTGAGTTCTTACAAGTGAGTGAGGTTACTTGTAAACTCCTAAGGAGTTAGGTAATGTGTTAGCAATAGAGGTTCATAGGCTGCTGTAACCAATCTGCATCAGGTCGGCTGCTTGTTTGTCTGCCGACGTAGTAAACGATAAGACTATATTCTATAAATATACATAATATATTAAAAGTCTTCGGTAAATTTATTAAATTGATAAAAGAATTACTCCATACAAAAGCATATTATTCTATAAAGGAATACTTAGAAGATAGAATACTATAAAAAGTCTGCTTCTCTCTCTCTTTCACATTGCTGTAACTGTGAAAAGGTTCATGTGTATCTTTGTGCAATGTATATATAGTTATAGTTTTACAATGTATACATGTATTGCAATGAATAAATAAATATCATTGCAAGACTGCGTCAATTTTAATTTTTTCCTTAATTTGAGCTAAATTACGAAAAATATTAAAATTGAATCGAACTACCGCAATTCGTTGGTGATAACAAAAAGTATAATGTATTTTTTGTTATCATTAACGAATAAATCTTGCTAGATGATGTACCTAAACATTCGGCATTTGAGGAAATACCAGTAGGTATTCGTTTTTGCTCATAGATCTGGAATGGTTTTAGTTTAGTTAGAATAGTTCAATATAGTCTCAGAATAATTTTAATAAAACTTAAGTTAAAAACTAATACTGGACTATGGACAGTAGAAAAAAAACACTGATTCATACCAATGTTTCTGCCGCGAAATTGTTAGGCTAGAGTTCAGTTTTTGTATTGTCTGAAAATGTTTTTGTAAAAGATTCAGCTAAGCAAAGAAAGTAGAAGATCTAGGAGACGAGGAAGACCTTGACTCACCTATCAAGACTAAATTAGTCGTGTGTTATCAGAGTGTAACAGGCCACAATGGAATTGCATTGTTGCCGTCACAAATAAAAATTGCCTTACATTCATTAGGATATATGTGGTCGAATTATGTATAAAGTAACGAATAGGAATCTAGACGTATCACTCGCTACTCTGATTAATGGGTCATTTTCGTACATACTCGGGTTTAAGGACGGATACATCTGGTGGTGTTCGGTTCTCACTGCCTGCCTCGCGGAGGGGCGGGCGTGATAACATAGCAATGAATGTTTTAAAGGCCGTGTGCAGCCATGCAATTCTGTAAAAGCAAACATCCTTACATCTTCGGAAACATCGGCTGTTATAGCCTTGAACACAAAATTGCAATTCCTTAGTGTCGCTTTTCATGGTTGTGCGACACTAGCGCCGCAAGGCTGCGTTTGGAATTGGAATTCTACAAGGTAAACAGCCTCGCGTACGCTTACAGCCTTATAGAATACCAAATAAAAAGCCGTGATCGCAGTGGACGATCAAAGCTGTGACATCTGTGATCACAGCGACGCACACAGCCATTACTAGTCGCTTAGAGAATTGCATGGCAGTAGAGTTTCGCAGAAAACCGAATATAGAGAAAAAATTAACTTATTTGAGGGTAGGGGAATATTGAAGCCATGGCGTGATTTCTAGGAGAATTACGTTGTCGCGCGGTTGGTAACTGAAATAAAAGTACGTCGCGATTTGTAATCGGGAGAAGTTAAATGGAATGAAATAGAATCGAATATTAAATGACGAATTAGTGTCGAACATTCTCGATATTCCTTGGGTATCTAACATAAATATTATGGGAATTATAGCTTTAGAGTATAGGTGTTAGGGGCGAAAATTTAGTTTGAGTAATTCTTCATAGGAAAGATTTTCGTATAAAAAGGAGGCAGAACGGGGTCTCGGAGGATTTCTTGCGTCACCCCGTTCCCCTGGGGTGATCGCTTCAGATGAAGCCTTTGTAGCCTCCCCGGCTAAAGGCAGTCCCAGGGGGTGTTTTAGTCGGTGGAAATCCGACATAATCAGTTCGTTCGCACGAAATGGTATCTTTAAAAGATATCACCTCCTCCCTCACTTTTTCCGGAGGGTGCCCCTCACGGAAGAATGACCAATGCATACCCGGGTGTGGGTTGGTCCTTCTTTTGTGGGTCTTCAAATTTCTTGGGCGAAAAAAAAAAATAAAAAAAAAGGGTCTCGGGGTTTCTTTTGGTGTGAATATCGTGGTAAAAGGTCGTATCCCTGCTCGTTCGCGGAGTGGTTTTTTTATTAGATTAATTTCTTTGCCTTATATTATTAAGAACTGCGTTGATTTTTTACTTTTGCGCGGTGTAGCATGAAATTGGCTGATATATTTACTGATTGATTATAGCATATGTGGACACATTGTAGATTTCTAAATATTAAATTGCTTCTTGGCAGCGCATGCGAACTCAAAGACATTTGGCTTAGAGATAAATAGTCGAATCGTTTTGTGCATTACATGTTCAGAGCTCAAAGAGTGTTTTATTCTGGTAAGCCGATAAGTTTTATTCGAATATTGAAAAATAAAGGAGGAATATATTCTCCAGAATTTAGCACTCCCACCCACGTGTCATATCGGTATGGCCTTGGGTTAACACAGCCCGAGTCTCTAGGACTAGTAACCACCCAGCGGCTTTCATTAACGCTTCAGTGTGACAATTTGTAGTTCCTTGAGAATTTGCAATACTTACGTTCGAAACTGGTTTCACTGAACTGGTGTCAGGAGCCTCGGTAACCAGCGAGCATGAAAAGAGAAATAAATATCAAAGAAACGAATGATGTGAGTAAGTACCGAGTTGTGTGGCACTAGGTTCTCTCTACCTACCTCGCAAGGTACTTGGTATGAAAATATACATGTATAGAGCAGTGATAGCCTAGTGAATAAAAAAACCGGCCTAATGACTAACAGGTCCCCGTTTCGAATTCTGGTATTTACTTTGTACAAAAGTCGGCTGCGTCCTCTGTCTCACTTATTTCTACCGCCAAGCAGTTATATTTACTTAAGTCTGGCTATAAATACTGTTACAATTAAAAATAAACAAAATATTACATTTGAATTGGAATCTGTCATTTTTATATGATTGTTCATTGAGTTTTCATTGAGTTTCATTGAACTCAATGAAACTTGAGTTCACTCATTTTGGCGCCAATACATTGTACAATATTTTGCGATATTAAAATGGAGTGGGGTGATAAAGAGAACCGAATCGCTGTGATTGCATTACACAAAGTAGGTATGGAGCTAAATGCAATTTTTAAAACTCTCCATACGCTTGGTATTAGTAAAATGTTTGTGTACCGGGCTACTAATAGGTATAATGAGACCTCCTCTGTTTGTGACAGAAAAAGATCTGGCCGTCCACGTAGTGTTCGTACGAAAAAGGTGGTCAAAGCAGTAAGGGAAAGAATTCGATGAAATCCTGTCCGAAAGCAAAAGATTTTATCTCGGGAGATGAAGATAACACCTAGAACCATGTCGCGTATTTTAAAAGATGACTTAGGACTTGCAGCCTATAAGAGATATAGCTGTGTTTTGGTTTGAATGGTGAGATATGGCAGAGAAATTACTGTGTACTGTGACGAAACATTCTTAGGTCACCAGATTGGCAGCGCACGAGTAACATCCCCGTGGTGTTGCGAGCGTCAACAGGCTGCGCTGACCGCTTACCATCTGATCACTTGCTGCGCGGTGACGGGAAACATCGTGAGGAAATCCGCACATCCCAAGTATATTTTGAAAGACATGTGACCTTACCTAAGAATGATCTGGTTTTCCCTCTGGGTTGCGGAGGTCTGACGGCAGCCGCTCCATCTCAAAATCTGTATCATCGCCAAATCCTTAGGCATAGATAGCGGACCCCGCCAATCCTAATGGATTAGGAAACGGGATAACGCTATTTCACAAGATATTATTAACATCACGTATACATAATTATATTACCAAAACATGTATCCATCTATTGAAACCTCCATCCATAGAAATAATAAACGCTGTTAATAATTTAATAACGCTAAATAGACGCTATTGTGACCACATAATAACAAACATAACCGCATAAAAAGACTACTGCTAAAATTATAAACCTTTCGCCTTTGCCGTAGTCTAGTAAAAACATTGCATATCATAATAAGTGCTTTTTATGTTGATGCCATATTGAAAAATAGATAATTAAGCAATTATCGGCTTTGTCGACTGTGGCAATATCTATTAATGTAAAGGAATTTTTGACGAATAGAATAGACGATATGGCTTCAGAATTTTGCACTACAAGTAATAGGTTCAAAATTTCTATATCTAGAAAAAAATCGTCGTTTGTTGGCTGTCCCTTTATTTATGTAACCTCATTTTATAAGGAGAATAATTGGTAAGGTATTTTATAGTGCCTGATCGATTATATAATTACGTGAATGTTTTAAGTTTTGTTTCTTATATAAAATACTTCTTATATGTGAGTAGAATTTTTAACGTAATAGGTAGATTCATTACCACTTAAGTATAGTTTGTTTTACTATATAATATAATCACTAATCTCATGCTTTTTTTTCACCTAAGTTGATTGTTGCCATAATATATTTTTTTATTCTAACATAATTATATCCGTTTGTGGTTTTATAGTGGCCATTACAAAAATTTTATGTTTAGTAGATTTGATACAAATCAGTCTGTTAAAAACGTTAATGCTAACGATTTTTATGCCGCATACTAGCTATCCGCCTCGGCTTCGCACGGGCGATATCATCGCTACCAAACTTCACAGGATCACCTGCTGGGCTAAGCTAAGATTCACTGAAAATTTCATCAAAATCTGCCCGGCCGTTTTTGAGTCCATAGAGGACATACAGACAAACATTCATTTTTATATATATAGATTTGGTGGTATCGGGTTTATCGTTCGTAAGTAAGACTTGTAGTAGCCCGGATGGTTCGACAAAAACGAGATAAACTTCATCTTGACGACCAACTGGCATTTGTTTAACGATGTCTCTGTGATCAACAGGGTGAAAATCAGAATCGATCACCGGATGGTAAGAGGCATCTTGAACCTTAACATGAGGCAGGAAAGGTCTCGCCTGGTGAGGTCTACGTTCCCTCCATCTCCTGCCATGATTCAAAACCCCGATTCAACTCGATCTTCGTAATCGTTTCCAGTGCCTTGATGTTTGCATAACACCGAATGAGATCAACAGCAAGCTCGTGGGAACTGTCCATGCAGTGGGAGCTCACCTAAAGCCTCCCCCAAAAAGAACCCAAAAGCTCTCGACTCACACACAGAATCTCATGCAGGTCAGACGTGAAATGTGATTGCAGTCTTTAGCTCACACGCTAGAGTACGGACAGCTGAACAGGCAGATCTCTAAATGCATACAGCGAGACATATGCCAATTTAACACAATTTGTATTAAAGAGGCGATAGAGCGGAATCAAGGCTCTAAAATCTGCTATTCAGTTCCGTCATACATACAGGTGGAACACTGGGGGGAACAAGCGTGGAGCAGAAGCCTCGTCTTGTTGTTTTTCAAAAAGGGTGATAAAACCGTTTAAAGAACTATAGGCCGGTATCGCTTCTGAGACGCGCTTATGTACTGTTTTCGAGAGTCATCACAAACCGCCTCGCACTCGACTTGCCTCCCGAACAAGCCGGATTCCGAAAAGGCTTTAGTACCGTGCCGTAGTAGCCGTGGATCACATACTCGTACATACTTCCAGATTATACAGAAGACTGAGAAGTGTAATCTGCCCTTGTGTTTGGCGTATGTGGACTACGAAAAGATTTTGATTCCATAGAGACGTGGGCAGAAATACGGTACATCGAAGCGTTAAAGTGCTTATACTGCAAGGCTACGATGTGTATCCGAGTACAGGACCAGAGTACGAAACCAATCCAAGTGCAAAAAGGTGTGAGACAGGGAGATGATATTCCCAAAACTCTTCACCGCAGCATTGGAAGATGTCTTCAAGCTCTTGGACTGGAAAGGATACCTACAGTATAAACATCAATGGCGAATACATCACTTACCTTCGATTTGCCGACGATATAGCTCTCATGGCGAAATCAAATCATTACAATAATAAAGCGAACATAGTCGTAAATGGTATCGATGTCAAAGTCCATACCATTGGATACGTTTATTTAGAATTGGTATGTTCTGGAAATCAAATTATTAGCCACAAGTTCTTTGTTTTTGATTCCCTGCCTTGTAAGGTTAGTAGCTTAATAGGGCAAGATTTCTTAAACAAAAATAGGTCAGCTTTGAATTATGGAAATAAGACTTTATTGCTATGGAATAATAATGTAAAAAATTCCGTATCTTTAACAATTACAGCTAACGGTATTATTATACCCACTTATGTGACCGAAGAAAATGATGAAAGATATTTGTGCATCTGAATTACAAGAGGGGGTGTTAATAGCTAGTACTTTAGTTAAACCTTTCAACCAAAAAATACCCATCCGTATATTTAACTACCACAGAAAATAATTTAACTTTAACCGAAATTAATCAAATTGTCCATAATGCAAACGAATATCATTTATGTTCATTTGAAAAATCGTACAAGAATGCGGAGCGTGTTAAAAAAGCCACATTCAAATGATATCGTCGAGTTCTGGCCACTTTCAAATGACCCGAATGCCCGTAGGGTTTAAAACTAGTCCTAGTTCATTTACAGGAATGATGACAAAGGCCATGGCTGGGCTAACTTATGATAAATGTCTAGAGGACGATTTCACAATTTTAGGCTGAAATTTGTCTGATCATACTAAAAACCTCATCGATATATTTGAGCGCTTGCGTAAAGTAAATTTAAAATTAAATTTGTTGAAATGCGACTTTCTACGAAGATAAATTTTATTTAGGTCACGTAGTGTCTAGTATAGACGTGTTAACAGACCATGAAAAAATTATGAAAGAGTACCCAGTTCCCACATGTGCTAGTGATGTAAAGCGTTTTGTAGTGTTTGCAAACTATTGCCGAAAATTAAGAAGAAGAAGAAGAAAAATGATATTTTCTCTCTCCTGAAATACCTAGTTTTGTCATTTACATTAATTTATTAATAGTCGATATTTAGAACGACCTTACAACGAAACATATTTTTCAAATGCAACCTTTAATTGTAACTAAATAAATTATCAATCGAAGCGGGCAACCGGAGAAAGTATGAGGCAGAAAGGTAGGTAGGCAGATAGACAAGAATTAATTAATAATATTGCATATTGGTACATATTAGCAAGGTTACACATGCGATACTTCCGTTAAAAATTGTTTAATTCATTGTGTAACAATCGCGAAAACCTAAGACAATACTAAGGTTAAGTTAGTTCTGGTTGTCGCTTGAAGAGATTAATTACATTATTATGTTTTAAAATATTTTTTATGCTTTAAAAACAAAATGAATGTTACTACTTACAACATAATAAAAAACCTAACACCACTTCGCTAGTCGAAGTCGGTTAACTTAAAAATTATGGTTGTTCCTATCAGTATAGGTAAAAGGTAGATAAATCTACACAACATTATAAGGCACTATCACTATGAGTACCTATAGGCGGTAACTAATTAAACTCAAAAATGTAGCAACGGAGCTGTAAAGAAGTATTAGTTTTATGCAGGTAAGCTCAGAAGTAGATAGATATGCCCAATATGTAGATATTGAGGTTTATATTTCAATCACTGCACTGCGAAATCGACCAGAACTGAGTTAGGGAACGAATGGCAGAATCCTCTAGATTCGAGATTGAAAAATTTAGTCAACCGTAATTTCATATTAGAATTATCTATTTTTTTAGGTAACTTCATGAATTTTAATTGCTAAAAATCAACAGATTTACTCGCCGTAGCGACACCTTGCGGTAGATAGCACCACAATATAAGGTGTAATGCACACCTTGTATTGTACGTCGGTGATACGACCGGTTAGATGGCGGCTGCGACGTTTCAAGAGCTGATTTGAACGATTTCAGATTTATTTACGTTCTATTATCAATTATGTTGATTAGAAGATTTTTATTTTAGGAACTGGGATTTCCGATAATCCGCTACAACCTATTCATTTTAAGGTCAGTTCCTTCCTTTACCTGTCGTTCTTGAGATCACCAGGACATGCTGCACATCATCAGAACCAATAATAATGATTTTGACCAGAATCATTACAAATCGTACACAAAACTGCTAAAAATGACACATTTTATACTTTAGTAATGACATATCATATACTAAATGGGTAACAACAATACTCAACTATACTCGAGGAAACGGGAGACTACTACTTAAATACTTCTATTGTTATAATATATCTCGACAATAAAATATTTAAAACAATATATTCTAAGGTCGCACTATGTGAAGTACAATTTTTCCATACTAACTAGGAAGTCGATCACAAAAAAAGTGGTTAGCAACACTACTTTGACACTAACGCTCGGGGGTTTGACTCCGAAATAGGACAAACATTCGTGTACATAAACATGTGTGTTTGTATTGGTCTAAGTTTTTAAGAGAGGTAGGACGCATCATAGCAGCCCGTCTGGGGAAGTACCCCCACCTGACATAAAAAGTAATCGCAACCAAACAAAAAACAAAAATATCTGCTAACAGTGGTGTGTAGATACCAGCACTGATACGAATAAATTAGGTTTATTTTATACTACTAACGTGGGAAATGGACGAGCTCGCAGTGGGTAGTGCTCGTGAGTTCGATTCCCTGGATAAATAATATGGTTTAAAGTGTGAAATTGCCGTTTTATAGTAATAGATACTTTGAATTGACATTAAACCTTCATGGTGTGAGATTTTCGAGAAAAATTTTTTCAATCGCGTTAATTAACAAAATGCAAGTGAGAGCTGACAAATGCAGGGTAACGGTAATATTATAATTTTTTTGAAAAGAGGCCTGCAACTGTCGCGAATTCATGCTCTATCCATTACGCATACACACTTTTTTGCAATTTGAATGCTTTTTCCATGTATACCGAGTTTTCCTACTGTAAGAGTACGTAACTTATATAGAACTTACAAACCCATTATAAGCTGTTAACGCGTCATCGATACCGATTATCTCAGTCTCTTTAATGCGTAAGCAAAACGTCCTAGTTTTTTACAAGATAAGTCTACGTGGGTTTTCCAATTAAGGTGTTTGCCAATATTTAAATCTAAGAATTTTACACAGTTAACCTGTTCTATACATAAATTATCGCGATGTATATTTAAGAGTGGAATTCTAGAGTTGTATGATTGAAACTGTATTAATTTAGTTTTATTTATGTTTATATGTAAGTTAGTTTGTTCCATCCATGCAATGACATCATTAAAAGAATTTTGAACAGCGGTCTATTGCTGGAACATATTACCGCGTTTAATTATAAGTGATGTATCTTCTGCAAACAATATACATTCCTCTGTGGTAACCTTGGGTAAGTCGTTGATGTATAATAAAAATAATAAAGGGCCCAGTATACTTCCCTGAGGAACACCGGTATTATTTAAAAAAATAATAGGAACGGAATGTCTTTTTAGTGTATCCTTTGTTATCTTTACATATTTTCGACACTTCTGTACACTGGTGTCTATTTTCTAAAAAACTACTAATCCAGTCTAGCTTTACCCCTTATACCATAGTGTTTCTTACTTATGTAATTTTATGTAATTGCAATCAGTGGATTGCAATTCTGAACGGCGTGCACGTTTCTGGTATCGACCCCTATTTTTTAACTAAAACCTGTGCTGCCAATGGATTATTATGAACAAATTAATAGCTATCCCGTATAAAATAAGCGATAATTTCCATAATCTTCAAGGCACTATATCTACTAAAATATTGCTAATACGAAGAAATAAAACTAAAATAAGAATGTGGTTTTCCTGCCAGCAACGCCGGAAAGTTTCATGGGTGCAAGACGTTTTAGTGTTCCGAAACAAAATTGGCAAAACGAATTACTTAATACATGTTTACTTAATATCAATTATAGTAATTCGTTACACCTTGAGACAAAGTATAAATAAAGAAAACGTAAGTTTTCGAACTTACGAACTGAGGCTACCATTAATATGTCAAACTCACCAATAACAGAATATAAAAACGGAATATTACTATGAAACGTAACAAACATAACAACTTTGATAAAAAAAAACTAAAAATAGTGACATTAATCGGTAATAAACAATAATAACATTTCCGTCGACGTTCGTGTAAAAGTCTAAATTGGTGAATATAATTTGAACTTATCAATTATTCATACATCGTATAAATAAACTCATCGTATTCGTAATTCGTATGTATTACCTTTATTGGGAACTATAACAATGTGTTCAAACTTTAACTTTGATATTCAACACATTTTTAGGTCTTTGACAATGCTTGCAATTATGAAAACTTCATAGAAAACCAGTTGAGAATGCGCAAGCTTGCATTGCTAGAGGAACACCTGGCTCGTCAATTATATAACAATTCAATATTTTATTTATTGTAAATTATCGACCATTTTGACCATGTTCCTTTTAAGAGATAGAAACGGTGTTCCTGAACATTCCTATTCTACTTTTTTATACTGAATCCGAATCTGAAGTCAAAATTCGAATATTCGAAAAAAGCGACAGACCCACGCACACATATAGGAACGGTGTTCCTGAACATATAAAATTAAACACATAATTCTATAGTATTGAAATTATTATGCTTAAAAATGACGGAAACTATTGTCGTCATTCTAGTGGTAACAAGCATTTGAATATTTATGTACATGGAAACCATTTAAACATTTTACTAAATGAATTGTGTTTGATAAAATTTTATTTCGTGGTAAAAACGACACTTATAATGAATATGTTCTATGATTTCTTTATATTTTGTCTCAAGCCCAAGTGAATACGGTATAGTCTATTTGATCGGCTGCACTCCCTGCTCTCTGTCTCTCTCAAGCCCCCAGAGCTATATAATAGTACATGTTATGCACGAAATTCACAGCATGTTTATAGTCTGTCTATTCTACATCTTTGAGCTAAGACCATTGCGCGGTTGGCAGAAAGGACCGACAGCCACATGACTCGGTCCGTACATATCTCATTCGATTCTTTGACATTCATAAGTCGTTTCATGCATGTTCGCTTATTCACAGGGCTTAATTCTGCTACCTAAGCCTAAAAATTTGGCGAAAATACTGATTTTAACATGGAGTGACTGTCATCAGACCACTACAACCCAGAGAGAAAACCAGACCTTTCTTAGGTTAGGTCACACGTATTTTTTAAATAATAGGGGTTAAAGTATGAAATTACCGTTTAATAGTAATAGATAATTTGAATTGGCATTAAACCTTCATGGCGTGAGATTTTCGAGTGAAACTTTTTTCACATGGTACCTATGAGGGGATTCTTTTAAAAATGTGTAACATTTGATTTTCGAATTCCAATTGTTTTTTTTTTATTCAGGTTCGACGGGAAAGATGGATACTTCGAAAATCCGAGTAATCTTTGAATACGAGTTCCTACGCGGAAATAACGCGGCAGAAACGGCTCGCAATATCAATGCTGCGTTTGGAGAGGAGACTGCTAAAGAACGCACCGTGCGTTTTTAGTTTAAATGCTTTCGTAAAGGAAACTTCGACTTGAAGAACAAACCACGCGAAAGGTGAAAAACACTGAATTGAAGGAGATGGTGTAGGATGCTGTAGGAAAAACGCAGTGTAGGACGGCCCCCCACACGCTGGACAGACGATCTTGTGAAGATCGCAGGAGGCGTTGGATGCAAGCAACACAAGACCGATTGTTGTGGAAGTCTAAGACGGAGGTCTATGTTCAGCAGTGGACGTCTTTCGGCTGATATGATGATGATGATGAAGGAGATAGCGGAGAAGCCGATCAGAGTCAAACTACCCAGGAATTAGTGGCATGTTTTAACGTTACCTTACCTGCAATAATTGTTGCGGTGCAAATCTACGCTTGCGTGTTATTGTAAATGTCGGCACTACCAGCGTCATCCGTAAATACACACATCAAAAGTGTCTAGGGATCAACATATATTTTTGCAATAACTTTTCTCCTGATTGATATTAATTAAAATTTTCTTTAAGGATTCATCAAATAAAGTGTTTTCGTTTGTCTACAGTAACGATAAACCAAGTCACCTTTGCATTAATAAAGAAATTTGCCATTTTCATAATAAAGGGATTTTTGACATTTCAACCACTAACATTAAAGTTCGAAAAAAAGACTGAAATAACAGTTTTCTTTAAAATTTTATTGGGTAACTTAAACAATTAATAATCCGTGTTTCTACCGCGAACACTAACAACACGTGGGAATGATAGAAGCTGGTTCCCGGCAACGTACTGTGGCATTAGCTCTGAATACAAGTCAGAGTGTTATCAGTCGACTTTGGACACGTTACCGAAGCACTGGTACCGTGGCTGAGCGCCATGGAGGACGGTATCGCTGCACCACACGGAGACAAGACCGATACATTCAAATCACAACTCGAAGAGCTCCAACAATAACCGCCATGATGTTAGCCGTGACGCTTCATCACTCTTCAGGGAACTTAATTAGCGACCAAACAGTCAGAAACCGCTTGCATGAAGTGAACCTTCATTCCCGAAGACCGCTAAGGGTACCACCTATAGCAATGCACAATCGTAGGATTCGATATCAATGGGCTCTTGAACACAGAAATTGGGCAGAAGAACAATGGCGTTTCGTGTGCTTTTCTGATGAGTCTCGTTTTGGTATGAGACCGGATACAAGACGTATACGACACTGGAGAACCCCTGGACGCCAACAGCGATTAAAACCCTGCCAGGAAGTCCATCCTTATAGTGGTGGAACCATCATGGTATGGGCGGGTATTTGGATCGGCGGAAGAACTGAGTTGATTTGGATCAGAGGCAACCTCAACGCTCAAATTTATGCTGAGACGATTGTATCAGACGTCATCGTTCCTCTACAAGTGCAAATCGGTCCCTTATTTCAGTTAATGCATGATAATGCACGACCGCACACCGCAAGAGTTGTAAGACAGACTCTCGCCGCAGCTAACATCAATGTCATGCCCTGGCCTGCTCAGTCGCCAGACTTGAACCCGATTGAGCATGCATGGGATATGCTACAGAGAAGAGCTCTGCCGAATATGGAGGGTATCCAGTCGCAAGAAGACCTTTTTTTGTTGTTGCAACGAACATGGGCGGCCATTCCACAGCGTGATTTGGATGAACTCATTTTGAGTATGCCAAACCGATGTTCTTGTGTTGTTAGTGTTCGCGGTAGAAACACGGATTATTAATTGTTTAAGTTACCCAATAAAATTTTAAAGAAAACTGTTATTTCAGTCTTTTTTTCGAACTTTAATGTTAGTGGTTCAAATGTCAAAAATCCCTTTATTATGAAAATGGCAAATTTCTTTATTAATGCAAAGGTGACTTGGTTTATCGTTACTGTAGACAAACGAAAACACTTTATTTGATGAATCCTTAAAGAAAATTTTAATTAATATCAATCAGGAGAAAAGTTATTGCAAAAATATATGTTGATCCCTAGACACTTTTGATGTGTGTACATTAAATCGATCGCATTCAGTCTAGCTAAGTGCTACCCTCTAGTCACAGCAGCATAGTAATTCCGCGTTCTCAATGTTTGTTTATTTTCTTTGTTTTCTATAAATATCCTTTATTATAGAAAATTGTGGGACGGAATTTACGACGAAGATTAATTCATCATAATGGCAACACGTAGCCGATAACTAATAGGTTTGGTTTAACAGATAGATTCCGGTTGACGTAGAGGTCACGTTTTTTCTCTTGGCCGAAGAATTTAATATGTGAAACATGTGACATTAATTTCTTTGAGTCGTAATAGACACCGCCATCCAATATGGCTTTTAAACTAATAAGTTAACGCAAGGTTCTAGTCCTTGATATTGAATATAATAAATCAAAACTTCAACCAAGAAACATGGCGTCATCGCGTCACCTACAGTAATTTGACTTTGAACTCTACTGAACTCTCTAACTGAACAGTAACTTTTTTGTTAAATACCGCGCGGACGAAGTCGCGGGCACAGCTAGTACCTAATATAAATCGCTGATTTACTTAAGTTACTTGATACTAACAAAATGAAGTTTTTTTTAATTACATGTACTCTAGTACCTTATTAATTCCTCAAAGCTTAATACTTTAAAATGTAATTTAATACACTAATAAGCCTTTACACTATTATTTAAACTATAAGATTTTAATAGATATGTAAAAATCAGTCTTATTGACTCACCAACCACGCGACGCACGTGGCGGCGTTGCCAACTCGTTATAAATATCAAATCACTACCAGTAAGTTTAGTGACAGCGTAATTTAATATTTAATGAATTCGAACTTTTGAAGCGGCCTGTACCATACGAAATTATTATCAAAAATGGGACACTCTACGGAACACTCAATACGAGAGCTCTTCATATTAAATCTATCTTGCTTGTATATAAATATGTTTTTTGTTTGAAATCTAATTTTAAAATAATGCAAGTTTGTGACGCAATATGTATAAAACAACTTGTCGATTACTGTGGGTTTTGCTTGATAATGTTTTTGTCAATATTGGCAAATGATAATAATTTAAATAATTAATAGATTAAGCATTATGGTAAATAATGCCTTAATATATTACAGGCGAAAGTCAAATTTACATGCAATTTGTGTGCTACCACCACCAATTAGTTCATGCGAACTAGCGCAGCCGGGACTTATCCACTACCGTTAGTAGATGGTCTGGATGGTCCACCATCTGGAACAAAAACCGCATGTATACGCCATGCATGCGGTTTTTGTTCCAGATGGTGGGTAATCGCGAGGACACCCGCAGCAGCCGAGGCAGAGGCGACCGGAGCAGCCAAGGCAGCGACGGCATGATGCACCTACTAACGATAGTGGGTGCCGGCTGGCGCTAGTTCGTATGAACTAACCGCGGAAATTTTATGAGGAGTAAAACCAAGTGAACGTGTTAACATAAAATGATACTGAGCGCGTCCGCTTAAACAGAGACAAACATATACATCTGTAAGGATTTAACGTGCGAGACAATGAAATAGAAGTATCTATAGGATTTAGCTGAATTTTTTTTATACAATGTCGGAAGGCATACTAGCATATGGCCCACCTGATGTAAAGCGGTTGCCGTAGCGTATGAACGCTTGTAATACATTAAGTATCACTCGCGCGATGCTTTCTCTGCTGCTAACACAGCAACTCCGTAGGAGCTTACTGGCAGAGTTGGGCTTAGTACTAATATTTTCAATCGATTGACGAATCAAACTAAAAAGATAGTGATTATTTTAGTTATTACTACATCAATCACGATTGATAATTTAGTTTTAGTCACTACTAAAATGGAGTAATTATTAATTGATTGATTTTTTAACGTTATTTTTAGTATTTGAAGTTATGTTTAGTATTTGTAAGCAAGGTAATTAAGCATTATTCAGATATTGAACTTACCTTCTAGTTAGTTACTTAAGTACTTATGTTCAATTCAAAATAAGGTTTATAGGTATTTTTATTGTTTATTAGCACATTCTATCACTGCACGTATTACTACCTGGAAAGGGTCTATTGTATAACGTACTGATACAAAGCAATATTAGCTACAGAGATATTGATGTACGAAACTAATATTCAACTGTTTGATTATATGTATTGTGCCAGTAGAAAGTAAATAAATAAAATATAAAAAATATGAAAATATTGTTATTTCCATAAATAACATGTTCTCATCTGTATGATTACATCTAATATACCAGTTGAAAGTAAATAAATAATTAAAAAACAGCAAAATATTGCAATTAGAATATTATGTGTATATACAAATAGTTTATTTTTTTATCATATGATAAAAAAATAAACCATTTGTCTAATTTAGTAGTTTGTTTACTTTACAATTTCGTCGACATTACTATTTCAATGAAATTATTAATCAAAATTGAAAACTTAAAACTAATTCATTGGTCGTTAATTAAACTAATTACGTTAGTTTTAGTTTTTAATAGTCAATCAAACTAAGGTTTTCCTAACACTGCTTGCTGGTGACCTCACTCATACGCAAGAACACAGCAACCCTCTAAGGAGTTGTATTTGGCTGTGATTTTTTGTGTGGTGGAGGTACTTTTCCAGAAGAGATGCTTTGATTTGCTTTACCTCTCTTAAAACATCCAGACCAACAACAAACACACATGTTCATGCACATAAATGTTTGTCTTGTGTGGGAATCGAAGAAAATGCTCGTGGCATTCGTGTCAAAGTCGCGTCATTCACGACTGTGCCACCGAGCTCGTCAAAATGAGAATGAGACAGGAAACACTATACAGTGTTTTTTGCAGTGACCGAGCGTCGAACATGTGTTAGTACGTGTGTGTGCTCGGCTGCGTATTACTAAGATCGGTATATCTACATATTTTAAGTATATTTTTATATACTAAGTATTAAACAAATCATCAATTGATTCAAGTGGTAATGAAGAAGAATCCGAAAAACAGATGAATGCGGTTAATTCGTAAGCCTAGTCACGTTTATGAATAATATAAATTATATTATTTTTATTTTAGAAGATACATTAATTTACTATTTTTCTATTTATATATATGTCGTATCCCGTGTGGCTGGAGCGGGCAAATGTGGGCACTCATGGGTATCAGACATGGTAGATGAACCGCCATCGTTCCGATTCGACACGGCCATCTTGCCGCTCACACGTCCTCGTGTGATTGATCTGTGAACAAAAACATTCGGAAAGTAGTCCGCTCGGCTAACCTGCCGTACATAGTCATGAAAAGAAAAAAAATGTCTAGTAATAACAGATCAACTTAATGAGTACAGAGACAGAGTAGGGCCAATCAACAGGTTTTTTTTTTTTTAGTTTTACATAAGACAATATCATTCAGGCATTAAAGATTATCTAAACACAGAAATCTTAACACAAAGCTATGGGATTAATTCTCCGTGCCAGTCCATCGGCATTAGCCAGTCCGTCGGCTAAATTGATTAGTGCCAGTCCATCGGCAGAAGCCAGTCCGTTGGCTGAGTGAAATCAGTGCCAGTCCTTCGGCAGTAGCCAGTCCATCGGCTGAGTAAAATCAATGCCAGTCCTTCGGCAATAGCCAGTCCATCGGCTGAGTAAAATCAATGCCAGTCCTTCGGCAATAGCCAGTCCATCGGCTAAGTAAAATCAATGCCAGTCCTTCGGCAATAGCCAGTCCTTCGGCAATAGCCAGTCCATCGGCTGTGTGTATCGCACTCGGAAGCTAACCATCTCAGCTGCGTAAGTACTACCCCTCGCAAAGGGCATGCTGCTCAGAAAAGAAAAACAGCCACATGTACCTCTTACATGCTCCGGCCGGTGCAACCGAGTACGACCACAAATAATACCAGAAGAGTAAAAAGCCCATAGTTTATTGACCATCACTATCATTGCTGTCGCCACACATAATGTCTAACTCTGGAGGAACCTGTTGATCGGGGATCTTTCTGACTCTGTCATGAGGATAACCTGTAAGTTCTATTCGAAGTAAGGGATTTCAACAAGTATCTATCGCCGTCTAGTACTTCAATTACTTTAAAAGGTCCTTTAAATTTAGAGTCCAATTTGACCTGATTTCTTTCCTCATTTTGAATGAGTACAAAATCACCGACTACACATTTCTTAATCTTAGCCTTATTACTATCAAATCTTCCCTTGTCATAATTAGCACTTTCAACAATGCCTCGGGACGCTTGTTCTCTCAATGCATCAAGATCAATAATTTCGTCATCGTCATCGGCAGTAACTAAGTTCAGAGGTCGAGCAACCTTACCAACTAACAATTCGAGAGGCCTCGCTTTAGTGACCCGGTTTATGGTAGAGTTTATAGCTAACCGAACGTCACCTAACGCATCTTGCCAAGAAGTCTCGTGGCTTCAACAGCTGATGTCAACATACTCTTTAGAGCACTCATAACCCTGTCGACCTTACCAAAATGCCACTCTTTAGAAACTGATCAGGTATAACATGAAATAAAATTTCTAAATTCAGATCAATTTATACTACACAAGAAATTTGTTGCGTACTGTATACACATGACTGCCTAATACCGGTTAGGGTCACTATATTATTAAGCCGTTTTCCAGGAAATTTCGATGCAATAGACTCTTTCATGAGAAAACATTCAGCGTCCAAATCACAATAAAATGAAAAGTGCTCACCAGAAACATTGAGTTGTCCTGTAGGGCTGCCGATACAGCACAGGTCTACCCGATGCTGCCCGCCGTTGTTGGCCGTCACGGTGCCGCTGCCAGGCGCCGCGCTGCTGCCTCTGCCACTGCCGGCACCGCCGTTGCCCGAAGCATTCTTCCCCGCAGCGGTGGTGTGGGCACGGGGGCACTTGTTTCCATAGTGCCCGGAGCTGCCGTACCTGAAGCAGATAACACCTGGTGCATTGGGTCGCTGTTTTATAGGAGAGGTAGCTCTAGAAGGAATGGAACGATCACATGACCTGTTGTTGTCCTTGAAGCGGCAGTTGGCGCTGCGATGTCCCAACTTCCTACACGTGAAGCAATGCGTTGAGCCAGGCGATCAAGCAGGCCTGGGTCGCTTAAAGTTGAAGGCCCCGTCGCTCGGCAGGTCATCGCTCTTCCTCTTCAGGTACGAGCATGCTTGCAGCTCTCGTTGCATTTGCTCACGAGTATTGATTTCCATAGTGAAGGCTGTGTGTTGTAGTCTTCCATCAAACTGAGATACGTGTGCCAACACCATGGCCGAAATAATTTGTTCTATTGTCATGTCCTTAAAACGAGTCATCAAAGTTGTCGACAGTCGGGCGGCGTAGGAAGCCATGTTCTCGTTGTCCTTTGGTTTGCTATTCTTCATCTTAATGAGGGTAGCGGCCAGCGTCTCGTTTAAGCCATAACGTGCCAGAAAAAGATCTTTGAATTGGAACCACGTCATACCACGAAATGATATCTGGGACAGCCATTGTGATGCGTTTCCTTTGAGGGCTCCACTAAGCGCGATAATAAGAGCACTGCCTTGTTGTTCATGTTCAGACAGGCATAAATCGACAGTAGCACACCATGCACGCGCATCAAACTTGGACTTATCGGGGTGAAACTCTGGTAAAGTAACTTTTCGAGTACTCACCGGACGTATGGCATCGATTAAACTCATCATATTTCTGTTCTGAACTTCCAGCAATGTGTGCAAAAGATTTTCATCTACCCGTGATCCATCGTTTGTAGTCTGATGTATCCCACGCTCTGATGTCGTATCCCGTGTGGCTGGAGCGGGCAAATGTGGGCACTCATGGGTATCAGACATGGTAGATGAACACTGACGGTAGATGAAATAAAATCCGATTGAAAGTTACACACTTCAGATTTATTTCTATGCACACGATATTACAAAGACACTATAACTTATAACTCGGTACGATAATTTAATTTAGCAATTACAATTAACTACAGTACGCAGTATTATGATTATAGAATTAGATGGAAAATGACAAGTCTCTTGGCGACGGACCTACTTCGAACGCGGATCGAATAAGAATCCTGCAATATTGTCTTCCCGCCTCAAAAATGATGTCGCGTCCCCGCCAAGAGCCATGCCCAGGCGCGGGAAAAAGGCGCGCCTGCGTTTCCACCAATCATCGTTACTTGTACAGTGGTACCAACATAACAATACAGAATTCTCAAATATGATTGGTTAACCGAAATCATTGTCTTTGATCAAAAAGAAAACATTGCCAACATGAAACAATAATCATAGACTGAAACTACTCTACTGCATAGATTTAGTAGGTCCAACGTACAGCGCCCTCTGTTTACAACGTTAAACAAAATAACTTAAAATAAGATTACTTAACTTCAAATAAAATAAGATTCATTGACATTCGCTCAGAAATTGATTAATTACAAACGCTAATAATCGCTGACTACCGGTGGCGCCATCGTTCCGATTCGACATATATTATAATATTATAATTATCGTTCATAAGGAGTAAACTCCGTCGTGCGTCGGAGCTGACACACACACATTTTTTGTTTTTAACCCTTCGAAACCCGGGTGGTCGTATACGACCGCGAAATGTATGGGAAAACGTACATAACGGGTTCTGACTGCTCAATGAAACCTTATCATATCTTATGTATTTCTCATTGTTTTAATTACTTTTGATCTACCAGCTTACATGTTATAGTGATCTATCTATAACTTCGCCCCATAGATAACAGAAACAATGGGAGATGTGACATACCACGCGCGTTTACACCGGGACGGTTGTCGCCGAGTTTCTCCCCACCATAAAACACTCACACACTTAAATAAATAAAAAATATCATTCTACGCACACAAGTACAACGACACACATTTGTTAAGACGCTGTCATTGGATGTTTATTTAAACAACACCCAAGTAAGCACGCACTACTACATTTATAAAGCGGCAGAAACAAGCGGCCGTATCTCGAAACTGTACACACAGTGAACGAATAATATTACTCGCTTTACATTGCGTGTTGGTAAACGAGCGGTGGAGACTGCGTAATGGTAGAAAAGCAATGTATGATTAAGAATGAGAAATTTGATATTTATAATTTGTATCGTGGTAAGGCCCTGGTAGAAATGGCGTCAGAGAATTTTTGAAATTAATCCTGTATTTATGCTTATAAAACGTAATATTATTTGTACTTATAGGTGATAAGTGATTCCATTTGATTTAAAGTTAACCACTGCACTTCTATTTTTGCCTACCTATATATACCTACATACAGGAGTCGTTGGTATAGACATTAAACACACTTCAAGTCTATATATCTATTTATAACTTCACGCTAAATCCCTTGCGAACCGAGCGCCACGTGACTCGATCCTTACATACCTCACTCGCTTCTTTAACATTCATTGCTCTTTTCATGCACGCTCGGCGGTTTCTAGGGCTCCTGACATCACCTTCTGATAGAACACGACCAATTTGATCATGGTAGGTAAATGTTGGCCTTCCTCGGCTCCCACATCCTTCCACTTTTGCATTGTATATCTGCTTCGTCATTCTTTCATCCTGCATTCTTTCTACATGTCCGAACCAACGGAGCATGCCTCTTCTTATTTTAAGCAGGGTTAAACAAATAAAATACCTGGGTGTCATATTGGACCAAAAACTAACGAGGTCTTTACTCACTTTGCAGTTTGCGTCGATCCGAAAGATATATATAGTCCAAACAATTCATAAGCACCATAAAACATTTAAATATGTTCTAACTTTTACAAACAAACGAAGAAGAGTTATAGTAGTTTCATTTCTTACAAGTAACTTTTGCAAGTATTCGGTACTATAAATGTTCTGATATATTATACTTAGACCTTTCAACAAAAGGTAAGTAAGTCTAGGCCTTCCTCGGCTCCTACATCCTTCTACTTTTGCATTGTGTATCTGTTTCGTCATTCTTTCATCCTGCATTATTTCTACATGTCCGAACCAATGGAGCATGCCCCTTCTTGTTTTAACACCGACGCTCTCTTTCAGCACAACTCTGCTTCTAACATCAGTGCGAATAAGGTCTACAAGCGTTACGCCACAAATTTTGCGCAACGCTCGTATTTCGACCGCGTTAATCCGACTTTCATGGTCTCTCTGCCATACCCAGCTCTCGTTTCCAGAAGTAAGCGTTGGGACCAGCATTGTGTATCTGTGCCTTCTAGCTCAGGTTTTTACGGCCAAGAAGTTTTCCCAACGCTTCATTCACATTATTCCCAGCACTCACTCGCCTTTCCACAACTGCGGTATACATTACATCCCTGCTGAAAGCGCATCCAAGATATACAATCTCATCCACTTGTTCCAACACTTCATCATCTATCGCAATCCTTATATTGGTTCTGGTTTCTTCTCTTTCAAATACCATTATCTTTGTTTTCTTCGTATTCAGCAGACAGTTCACTACTAGGTCACCCATACGTAATCCTACATTCGTCGATCTTATTTTCTGTAGACAACTAACGAAATACAGAATAAATAGCCTAGCAGACAACATGCAAACCTGTTTGACAACAATTTTACCATCAAACCAGGGTGACATGTTACTATCTATTCGCACACATGCTGAGCAATCCTTGTAGGTGGACTGTACAGCACGGAGCAGTGAACGGTCAATCCCATATCTCGGCAATATGCACCACAATTCCTTTCGCACAACCCTATCAAATGCCTTCTCAACATCCACAAAACCGCAGAAAACCTCCTGGTCTGTGGCCAGATGCTTTTCTACGATATTGCGGAGCGAGAAAACTTGATCCATACATCCCCTTCAATTTCGGAATTCTCCCTGTGCCTCCCACAGCATTACATCATATTTCACCCTCATTCTCCTTTCAATTTCCTTTCCATATACTTTTGCTGCTAAGCTGATCGAACTGATGGCCCTATAGCTGGCGCAGTCCATGCGTGATCCCTTGCCTTGAGTGATACAAGGGTACGATGATTGCGCGTCCCCTGTCCATTGGGACCCTTCCAGTTCCCCAGCATAGATTGCATAAATACCAGAAGGCGTCCCGGACGTAAGTGCTAGTTTGATCATCTCAGCTGTGATCATATCAATTCCCGCAGACATTTTTCAAACTTCGTATCGACCATTCAATCTCATCCATAGTTATACCTTCATCGGACGCCGTCAACGTGGAGTGAGCATCAGACTCACTCTCATTGCCGGCGTTCGAGGCATATTCATACATTTCTTCAAAATATTCACTCCACCGTTCTGACACTTCCTGAGTGTTAGCAATAACAGCTGAACCAATTTGGGATGGAGATAGTTTGAGTAGTGGGGAAGGATGTAGAATAGTTTTTATCCCCGAAAACATCCCTTAAGGGTGTAAAAAGGGGGTGGAAATAAGCTACCCAAATTATTAATTCCACGCGAACGAAGTCGCGGGCAAACGCTAATTGGTGGCGGAAGCACACAAAGCAGGTTAGGTCAAATTGCATGTAGACGCTAGTTTATTATCTATAGTATGTCCGTTTTAGCAAAATAGCTTTCGTGTTGCCGATGCACGTTGCGTTTATTTTCCTTTACATGTAAATTGTCATTTTTAGAAGCGACATTTAGTCGTGTTGGCGTATAATTTATGTACATCGTAGTATTTTATTACTACTGTTATAAAAACATAATTTTACATATATAATTTTACATATATGTAACTTCACACCAAATTCCTTGCGGGGTACGCAGAGAGAACCGAGCGCCACATGACTTAGTCCTTGCACACCTCATTCGCTTCTTTAATATTCATAGCTCTTGTCATGCATACCTACTTGCCGGTTTCTAAGGCTCCTGACATCACCTTCTGTTAAAAACGATTAATTTGGTAGGTTGAACTATCGGCCTTCCTCGGTTCGTACATACTTCACCTTCTTCACGTTATTTTTATATTTGTTTTCAATACAAATTAAGAAAATGTATACTTTTTCGACAGAAATTACCTTGTGGAGAAAATTGTACCATTGTTTCAGGGACGGTAGTAGTAGTACAATCCTTGTGGTAGAAGTTAGTACTTGCACACCTCACTCGCTTCTTTAATATTCATAGCTCTTGTCATGCATACTCGCCGGTTTCTAAGGCTCCTGACATCACCTTCTGTTAAAAACGATTAATTTGGTAGGTTGAACTATCGGCCTTCCTCGGTTCGTACATACTTCACCTTCTTCACGTTATTTTTATATTTGTTTTCAATACAAATTAAGAAAATGTATACTTTTTCGACAGAAATTACCTTGTGGAGAAAATTGTACCATTGTTTCAGGGACGGTAGTAGTAGTACACAGTCCTTGTGGTAGAAGTTAACTGCACCAGCGTTTTATACCTGGTTTTAATTCGTCTAAATTGGTCGCTTTTTAACTGTATAAGTCTCTTAATCTGTCCTCAAACAATGTTTATAAATCGTGGGAACATTCTATTTACGTCAGACAATAGTCGTTGTTCAGAATAAAACTGATGTGTAATCCCTAATTTTGTTTTACATAACGTTCACGTGACGACGGTATTTTTTTTTATTTTTGGATTTTAATTTATCGTATTATTGATAAATGTTAAACATTAAAACCTGACGATTGATTGACCACGTACTTAATATTAAATGCTCTTATTAGTCATGTAAGGAACGATAGTAGCACAGAATTAATACAATCGATCATGTGCCTAGTGATATGCTACGCAGTGTTGATTGATAAGTTGACTAATTATAGGTCTCAAACTAATAAAACGTTGTGTTTTAGCGCCTTAATATCTCAGCGATTCGAGCCTATTGACCAATGGGAGCATAGTCAGTCAGTCAGTGGAGCGTGCACCCACGCGGGGTGCTTACGGGCCTCGAGCGATGGCTCATTACCCGGGCTGTCTCCGAGAGCGGGCCGCTCCCGGGTAATTTAAAACCGCGAGTACGCGGGCGTGGAAAAGATGAGGTTTATTGATGACTACCATTTGTGCTGTACAGACGCTTCGCTTCGTGCGACGAAAAGAATGTGTGTGGACGCTCACATAAAACACACTATACAGGTGGATGGATCCGAAGATCAATCACGTCTGGATGCAGCCTCCTACTAATAGGCCCTGTCGGCCATAGGGACCTCTGTGGACACGCACCGCCAAATTCCCAGGCACACACAGGGCAGACGACCTACCGAGCCGGTTTGGGGTGCATTGAGGCGGATGAATCCAAGGATTAATCACGCCGAAATGCACCCCGAAAAATAAACTCCGTGACTGCCGGGGAATGCCAGGGGCCTTCTAAACACCAGATTCATACAGTGTCGGAACTCCCTTTGCCCCTCTGGAGCATATTTTAGTCAAAAAGTAACGCGATGTTGCCAGTAAAAGCTACGCATGCTACTGTAGCGGTGAATTGAGTTACTGCGCAAAATCGGCTTGATCGGTTCTTCACAGGTCATTCAATCTGCTTTTGTTGTGTAAAATAGGAAAGTTTTCTTTCATGTTTTTATTTGTAACTTTGTTAAACATAAGAATTTAATGCATTATACATATACATATTACAATTTTAAATTTTGACGATTGTTATTTCACTACTGTAGGTACCTACGGGGTTTAACGCGATTTGTTTTTGCGACAATAGAAAAACATATTGCGGTAAGTCCCGTCCTACAATAGTACAGCTCAGAGCAGAACATGCTTAACACTCGAAGTGTGATTATAACTACGTATTTTTGCGCACGACATAACATCGGTACGAAGGTCGAACTGTAAAGCTTAAGATGCACTTAGTACCTATATGCTTAATATAATAATGTGCTTCTATATGCATATAATTATTGTAGCTTATAGATAGACAAACAAACAGAGCAGGTATGCAGGAATAATTAAGTATATTATCACTATTTCTACTGTATTAATGATAGACTCACAATCAACGTCAATCTTGAAATCCTACACCTATCCCCGGTCAACTCTATTACTATTTGAATACGGATACTACGTGTAATTTATATGTATATTTATATATCATAAATAGATTAATTATCTGTTGTATACAGTGAGGTGGAACTAATTTATGTACCAGTCTTCCAAAACACATAGATACTGAAATAATTAAGACGTCATTGACCAAAAGTCTAAAGTGTTTGAGTGTAAGTCCGTGGGTTTTATTATTAATTAGTTAGGTTTAGGTATTAATTAATTAGGTGTAAATCATTTCGGAGTTCATTAATAGGTAGTAAAAAAAAATGTTTTCCACTCATCTTAGAACGGGTAGCGGATACGGATGAGCGATACTTTTAGATATTGGTGAAATATCGATATTAAAGTCCAAAATCATAACTTGTAAATATCGAACTATCGTTATTCTTAACAAAATATCGTTATTATCGTTCAATATTTTATAAAATACCAGAAAGTATTGCGAAACAAAGTTGTTATGTATGAGAGACTGGCCAGTTATAATCTATTTTGAAAATATGATTATTTATAAGTAAAAATATGTACTTTCCAATTTCAAAATTTCCCTCCACATTTTTAGCGAGCTACTCGTAATTTAAATTATCGTGTCTCATTGAAAAATTGAGCAGACAAACAAATTTGAAGCAGGTACGTCTCGGCGTGTTTACAACATCACTATAGGTGATGAGTCCTGGATTTATCGATCCGATCCGGAAACGAAGCGCCAGTCGACGGTTTGGGTGTTTCAAAACGAATCAACGCCTAACAAAGTGAAGCGATCTAGAAGCGGGAGGAAGTTTTGATCGCGAGCTTTTTCAATTTGACTGGCTACCTGATGTGAATTCCTATACAGAACCAAAGAAGCATCAACGCCTAATGGTATACTACCAAAATGCTTGGTAGAAGTTTTCTCTGTTGTAAGCAACAAGTGACCAAACACAGGGATCCGCGGCCTACTGCTCCACCATGATAGCCGCCCGCGCACACCGTGCTCAAAATGAGGGACTTCCTGGACAGCACGCCGGTCAAACTGGGTGGGTTACCCTGCTTATAACCTGACCTAGCACCTTGTGACTTCTTTTTATATATTTGATACAATTTTCGAGCAGGCTGAAAATGAGGTGACTGTGGCGAACTGGACAAAGTGGTTCAAAAACTCGTTCAGACGCATGAAACTTTGTATAGAGGTTGGTGGAGAGTACTTTTTTATTTTCGCAAAAATTTCTGAGTGTCACACGTAGACATATCATGGAGTTAATAAAATATTCATTATAATGTCTTAAAATAGCAATATTAAAATTATTAAATTTAGGTATTACAAATATATTGGCATAGTCAGTCACAATTCATTTATTCACTCACAAGTTTGAACACAGCTCAGCAGCGGGCTGCAATAATCAATGACATGATTGTTAAAATTTAACGTCGGAGAGGCTATTTTCAAATGGCTGGTCGGATTCTGTACCAGCAACGGAATCGGCTCAAAGGAAAACTGCTATCGAAGTTGCAGTTTTTTAGTAGAATCGGCCTACAGAAGATGTTGTGTCAGTTGACCAGACAATGACGGAGTGCTTTACTTAGTAAACCTACCTTATTATAGTTACCTGTATTTTATTATATTTACCTTTACTAATTAAGTCAAACAACTTAATAGATCTTGTTGACTGGATACTGGGTAGTGAGCAATCTTGGCATTTCAAGTCTATGGTATAACGCCTAATATTTTAGATATTACTAGGTAGTTAACAAGCATATAACCTGTCGTATATTTTACTCTAGCAGTTCTCGCAGCCTATGGAAAAGAAAAGAAGCCGGTTTTGGAAAAACCCAGTGGTGTATTCTATTCGGAGAACTTCAAAGCAGGGAGTTAATTCCACAACCTGGGGACTCTTAGGTCTTAGGTAGGAAGCAAACCTGTGTGAAACAACATAGTACGCCAATATTTAGATACAATGTAGGTATAAGGGTGAAATCCCTGTTGATAGCGAGCAGTGCGATAATACGAGACCGCATATTGTTATTGTATTTGATTGGACGTGTTGATAACAACATAATTTTTCTTTTGTATGTAAGCGTGCGTTATTTGGTTTCGGTTCGTGAATCATACATTTGTCTAGTCACGATGTATAAATATAGACAATCAGTATACAGTAAAAATAGTCCTAAAATCAATTATAATTCAAATTAGTGATCAATTTGGCACCCATTTGTAGCACATAGCACTAATGGAATGGGATAAACATAGTGTGAAAAGAAGACAATTATAAACCTTTTATTTTTTCCGTGTGTACAGGCCGTAAAATAAAAATTGGTAGCTGGTAGCGGTCGTCAGTGCCGTTCAATATTTTATTTCTGTACACAGGAATATTAGAACCAGAAAACAACTATAAAGGAAGATCTCAATGACAACTATACGCAGAAAAGAACATTTTATACAAGATATACTTTTTATACAACGTCAGGAGGCACACAAGAACGGTCTACCAGATGTAAAGCTGTTACTGTAGCCTATTGACGTTTTTGTTACATTAAGAATCTCTCACGCGACGCCACCTCCGTTTCTAACACAGGAAATCCTTAAGAGCCTACTGGTAACCTCACTCACATGCAAGAACACAGCCCTCAGGGGAGTAGTTTTTACTACGGTTTTCTATGGAGGTTCTTCCCTAGATGGGCTGCTCTGATGCGCCCTACTTTTCTTAAAAACCCCAGAACAAGATAAACAGACATATTCATGCACACAAATGTTTATACTGTGTGAGAATCAAACCATTGTTGGTATTAAAGTAGCGTAACTTACCACTGTGCCACGGAGCTAGTCAAAAAAAGTTAAAATATACATTACTCAAGAGGTGTACACTTCGTACGAAAAATCGGAAAATGTTTTACTAGGCCAGGTAAGACTGCTTGTTACTTTGCTCCAGGTTTATCACAAAAGTCTCATGGTATTTGTGGCACCCTCATGCGATGTCATGAAGTGGTATTCCAGAGTGATCACAAAAGTTAGAAGAACACATTCTACTATTGTTGCTGACACGGGCGTCGATTTAACCACCATTAAACGTCATAGCGATTGGAAATCGTCGCGGTATGTTGTAATGAAAATTTAATTGATTGGTCAGCTTCTTCCAGGTAAACAATGTATTAACATTCACTACTAAGGCGGAACATTGTATAATAAGATGAGTTATATTCATTGGAGACTGTATGTTGTAAAATGAGTATTGATAGCCCATAGTGGATAAGAATCCGGCCTATTGAGTAACAAGTTCCCGGCTCAAACCCAGGCATGCCAGGCTAAATTCGTGTTTTCGGGTTTATATACATAATTGTGATTATCATATACTGGGCCGTGATTGAATACATCTTAAGAAAAACCCGCTCGTCCAAGAAATTAAATTTCGATAGAAGTGTTACCTAACCTCAGAAAGGTCTGATTTTTCCCCCTGGATTGTGGAGGTCGGACGGCAGTCGCTCTTTCTCAAAGTCAGTATCGTCGCAAAATCTTTAAGCTTAGGTAGCGGACCCCGCCAATCCTAATGGAAGCGGGATAACGCTAAGAAGACTGTGCATTGTAAAATTACTTTAGTTCTTATTAATTTTCAGGGGCCCCAGGAACTGGCGAGCGTGCATGAAAAGAGCTGTGAATGTTAGAGAAGCGAGTGAAGTATGTAAGGACCGCGTCTTATGGCGCTCGGTTCTCTCTGCCTACCCCGCAAGGTACCTGGCGTGAAGATATACATATATACATTAATTGCCTATATGTTTTTGTACACCAGCTCCTACTGTAAATGCGCAATGATCTTCGCCGATAATAAGATGTTTCGCAGCCGAGGTATATAAAACTGTTTGATTGTTTGAAGGCGATAGTGTCGCGCGAGGCTTTAATACGTACAGACGCACTGAAATCATACAATCAGTGAAGTTATTAGTCAGCAGTTAACAAAATGTCTTTGTCAATATTCTCTATACTCATGTTATTTTGTTTTAACGAGGGCCTACTTAAGGAAATACGTAAGTGTTTTTATCATTTTTTTATCTCAGCAATTATGAAACTGACAGATAATGGGTTGGGAAATAATCATCGTCATTGATTGATACTATTTTATTACACCAATTTTAAATTTAAGAGAGGTTGGACTCATCTGAGCAGCCCGTCTGGGGAAGTACCTCCTCCTCACAGAAAACGTACAGACAAATTACAACTCCCTGGAGGGTTACTGAGTTCATACGTGTGAGTGCGGTCACCAGTACGCTCCCAAGAAGTTGCTGGGTCAGAGACTCGCCTTAGCTGTGTTAGCAGCAAAGATGGCGTCGCGCGAGTGATACTTAATGTGTAGCAAGCGTAAATATGCCACAGTAATAGCTTTACATCAGATGGGCCGTATACTCATATGCCTCCCAACGTTGTACAAAAAAACTACAAAAGGCGACAACCTTAAAAAAACAAATGATTTACACAATATTATTTAATTCATTTCTCAAATTTAATGAGTTCCCCCACGTCACACACGACCGCAGCCAAATAAGAACTCCTTGAAGAGTTATCCTGTGTCATCCTGCAAGTGAAGGAGGTTACCAGTAAATTATTGAGGAATTGAGGTGTTAGCAGCGGGGGATAAAAGCACAAGTGGTACTTCTTGATGTAAAGCGTTACCGTTACTGTAGCCTATTGTCGATGAAGTGTTAATACCTCCTAACTGTCATTTTTGCCTAAATTGAGTTTTTTTAATACAATAAGCTTAAAGTTGGATTTGCATCGGTAGCAATTACATCTAATCATCAATCATTACCAGTCCCTAAACAGTTTGTGGAAATACCTATTAAATTAACAGTAAACTACTTTACGCCTATTTTACTTTAAGACTTTAAGTATTAAAAGACCCATTCAGTGAAAATGTCAGTTAGGCGGTATCGGCCACTTCATCGACGCTATGAATACTTAAAATATTAAGTATCACTTGCGTGATGCCATCTCTATTGCTACTATAGCTACTGAAACACAATAACCCTCCAGGGAGCTGTTATTTGGTTGCGGTTTTCTATGAGGAGATACTTCTCAAGGAACAGAAAAAATAAGGAGCGTAAAGAATGCACTATAAGGTGGTTGAGAAACAGAAAACCATATAAATGTCCGAGCTCGTCAAAAGTTGCTTTATTTGCGTTTTCATTTGCGTTGACTTCAACGATGTCGGATTAATGTTTTATTATTTTATTTCAATTATTTTTAATAATACTTTTAAATAACATTTTTTTTAATTACAAAATAAAATGGGAACACTACATTTATACAGGAATATTAAAATAAAACAGAATAAAGGTTTTATGTTTAAGAAAATATATCGCTGTTTCTTGAGAAAGTCGAGATTCAAAAGATTTTTAAATAACTATTTAACTAATCACTGAATCTTTATGAAATCACCAAAATTTTCATGGAGTCAAATCCGGATCCACCTTAATATGTTTTGAATTATCTCAATTATGTAAGTCGTTCCGGAACGCCATCTGGTACTTAAGCAATCTATGCTGGAGGACTGGAAGGGTCCCAATTGACTGGAGACGTGTAGTTATTGTGCCCTTGTATAAAGGCAAGGGATCAGTTTGATCAACTTAGCAGCAAAAGCATATGAAGATATAAAATTAAAAAAAAATACGTGTGAAAGAGCTTATTGAACACATTTTATAACATTTACATTTTGTAGTATTTTATATTTAATGCTAATACTGAGTGAATTTGAATTGCGAAAAAATAGCTATTTTCATTTGCATGATAACGCTCAGGTCAACCTTAACCCGCTGGCGAACTTTGCATGGTCGTTTACAATTGCAATTTTTCCAGTAATTTTTTTTTGTGAGTCTGTCGGTATCGTTTAAGAAAATGAACACAATTCTTGTCGTAAGAATACTAATAATTTCTAAGACTTGCATTTTACGAGTATTTATTTATCCAGTTGTTGTCTGCACCTTCATCCGGGTGGTTTTATTTATATTCCGTATCAAATCAAATCATCATCATGTTTATAAAGTTGCGCATAGTCTCAGCCTGCATGCAGGCGTGCAAATTATTACTTTCTAGTTACTTAAATAGCTAACAAATAATTAACAAAATAAAATTATGAATTAATCAACAGCGATATTAAAACAATTTTAACATTTAGTTTTCATGAAGTCTGGGACACTGTAAAAACAATGACCTAAAATCCAATTTGTCAGATGAATTTTGAAGGTCACACGTCTATCGAAATATAATTTCTTGAATGTTCGAATTTCCTCACGATGTTTTCATCACCAGATGCTCAATAGGCCGGTTTTTCATCCATTGGGCGATCACTGCTCTCCATGAAATATTTGTATGTATTTCTCGCTTTAGTTTATGGGGAATTCGGAGGTCGTCGTTCTTGGAATATCCACTTCATCCATTCTGCATCAAGTTAGCGAAGATTTACTGTCCCGATACATATACGATCGATTACTAGTCAACGATAGAAAAAAAATAAATAATAATAATAATAATTTATAAAAATTGAAACCTTGTACGATCACTCACGTGTTTTTTCTATGTTAGTCATTGAAATTTGCATTGCACGAGAGATGCATTTATCACATAGATAATTTTTCATAAACATTACATTTGAATATATTTTACTGAGTATCAGTAAAATATACATAGATCACATATTAATGGATTTGAGTTATTTTCAACTTCAGAGTGTTAGCTTTGTCTTTGATTGTCTATGATTATAGCTAAGTCAACTACTTATGAATATTGTTATCAGCGTTATTTTATCTTATTTAATTTTTTTAAGCTATTGCATAGCTTTTATCGCGGGCTTCCCCCGGTCCCCGAGTGCCACACGTTTTTTTTATTTTTTCTAGAATGTATTGATTAGTAATAGTTTAGTAAAAGAATCTTTTCAAAAGTCATCCTTTTTCCTTAATATAAAAAGCTATAATTGATCTACCGCCTACACCTTGCTTGAGTTACCACTAAATTCGTGTCCAATCGAATTTATGTACAAATTTGTAATTATCACTTGCTCGGCGGTAAAGGAAAACATATGGAGCAAACACGCAAGTCCAATAAATTATATTTTTTCGAAATACCTATGACCTAATCTAAGAAAGGTCTGATTTTCCATTTTGATCTGACGGCAATCACTACATGTAAAAATCAGTATCTTCGCCAAATCCTTAGGCTTGGATAGTGGACCTCACCAGTCCTAATGGATTAGGAATTTCGATAACTCTAAGAAGAAGACATAATATAAAAGATAAAAGCTATCATTGAAAACTGAAATAATAAGTTACCATTCCTTAAATTTTAGACGTAGCAATTAATTAAATATTAGATAGATTTGATATGTAATAATAACCGAAACGACTACCTACTACTATAAAATACAGACTAGTTTTTACACTATACCATTAACCAATTGCCACGACGAATAGAACGATTATCATTATCCAAATTCGAAGTTTGATTTTAGAACCAAAAAAAACATGAAATTACCATGATTGGTACCGAGGCGTATTCACATTGTGGCTTCAGCTACCATTACTGAGGTAGAACTTCTTAGAAAGGCGCGCCGTGGAAGGGAAAAAGGTATTATATGTAGGTATGCATACACATATATACATATCTTTATTCAGAAAAAAACTTAAGAAAAGTATCATTTTTGCATCATCCGTACTTGAACTTAGCTTAGCCTGCGCCTGAATCTCAAGTAACAACGATTTTTCTACTGATTTGACTGATAAAATAATAATTTAAAAACCATAGATCACCATAAGTGTGCAAGATACATAAGCGATTATGACATAGATATACAAACTAATAAATTATATTGTGTTGGGGGAGTGTGTCTCTCTGTGAGTATGATGTAGGTGTATGAGTGGATGTGAGAGCGTTTTAAAAGTGACGTTATATCAATTTGGGTACGTTTATATTACATATTTAAATATAAATAAATATAATAAATATTGAATATTGTCGGACAAATTACACAGCACCATCTAACCCCAAAGTAAGCGGAAGCTTGTGTTATGGGTACTAGACAACTGATAAACATACGTAAATACATTTTTTTTGTAAATACATACTTATTATACATAGAAAATACCCAGACCAAGACAAACAGACATGTTCATGCACACAAATGTTTGTACTGTGTGGGAATCGAACCCACGAGCGTTGGTGTCAAAGTAGCGTAACAGCGTGTTCCACCACTGCGCCACCGAGCTCGTCATTTGCTTATATATATATATATATATATATATTTATTCATCAGATTTTCTGTCTCCTCATAATTAAATTGGTGAATTGATTTAAAGACATAGTCTTTCGAGCATTTACTACTTAGGGAATAAATATGTAGAGCATTGTATATATTATTGCAAGAGAGTGTCCTAAAAACAGATAAATTTCTGGGCAAAGGTGTGACGGAAAAAATGTACATCGCAGATTTTAGTAGGCCGTCGTTTATAATGGACATTAACAACATGGAGGTCAAAATTTACGAGAGAATGTTGTCTTAATTCTATGTAGAGTTTAAATGATTGCCGAATGGATAGAACCTCACAGTTCTGGTGCAAATGATATATAGATCTGTAGAACAAGTCGAAAAGTGCACACTATAAACATGGCTCTTTGCGCCCTCTTCCGATGAATTAAGGTATCTTTTGGAGTGATGTTACATACTCTAACTACTAATAGTATGTCCTAGATTTTTAAATAGATAAATCAGTTTTGTCACCCAGCTAGTCACGAGAGATATGTGCTCTTTAAGATTTAATATTTTGTCCAATATTATACCCAAATATTTATGACTGTCAGTTTGTATTATTGGTTATGTTAAGAATGTATGAGAGTGTATATTTGTTTCATGAGTATAGCAAAATTTGTCAACATACCGTTTAGTACTAAACTAATGATATTATGATTGTCACCGTGTATATTTCTACCAATGAAAAATTAGATAATATTATTTGTTTCCTCTATCATTTAGTTATTAGTTTGAACAACAGAAGAAGTTTAAATTCTTGCGCGTGTTATAGAGTTTTCGTCTAATCTTCACCAAATTCGTACCAGATTAACTGCGAATATAAATAACATAATACAGTGTAAACAGTACAAATGCGAGACTGTTACCGAGATGTCGGCAAGTCGTAGAGAATTCGCTATCACGTGTATGCCGATGAAACTGTCAATCAAATTCATCCGGTTACCGCCTCTGTCTGCGTCTAGAAACGATATAAACCTACACATTTGTACAACTCACGTTATATCATTACGATAATAATGAAGTGATTGTACAGTCTATGAAAATCATGCCTAATCAATGCCAGCACGATATGTGCCACAATTACATACATTGCACAACCGAGTGTTACGCTGTTGAGTGCGTTTTGCTGGATGTTGTGCGTTGTCTATCGTAGTAGAATAGTCATTATTGTAATAATAAGAAAATAAATGTTTTTGAAACATTACAATGTGAATTCTCTTTGTTCTCAACAATGTGACTATTTATCACTTTTGTTGGATGGCAGCGTGATAATGTGACGAGCTCGGTGGCGCATTGGTTTAGTAACGCCACTATGATATCAACGCTCGTGGGTTCGATCCCTACACAGGACTAATATATGTGTGCGTGAACATGTCTGTTTGTCTTAAACTGGGTGTTTTTAAGATAGGAGGAGGGGGTCGAGAAGTACCTCCACCGCCGCCAAATAAAACAACTCTCTGGAGGGTTGTTATGTTCTAGCGACAGAGTGAGTTCACTAGTAAGCTCCTAAGAAATTGCTGTGTGAGCAGTGGATGTGAACCTAGCCTATGAACGTTTGCAATACAGCAAGTATTGCTCGCACGTTGCCTCTCCTGCGAATACAGCAACTCCTTACTTACTGGTAACCCCACTCACTATCTGGCACACAACCTGTCAGGGATTCACTGGACTGAGTTTTAATGCGCCCTACCTCTCTAAAAATACTCATACCAAAATAAACAGACATGTCCATGCACACAAATGTTCGTCCTGTGTATGATCGAACCCACTGACCTTGGAGTTAAAGTAGCATTGCTAATTACTCCATTACCGGGTTTATCTTTTAAGTGAATATACTCGTACATAGATATTCTAAGACATACTTGACTACTATACTATAAATTATTTAAATTGTTATATCAATTCCTGTTTTTTAACGAGCTCTGTGGCGCGGCCGTGAATGACGAGACGTTGACTCTAACGCTCGTGCGTTCGATTCCCACACAAGGCAAACATTTGTGTGCATGAACATGTCTGTTTGTCTTGGTCTAAATGTACGATACTCGTATATATGTACTTAATGTATTACAAGCGTTCATTTACTGCCTCAATATCTTATATGTTTTTTAGGAAAATCAAAAAATATTCCGCATATTTATTTAATACGTTTAATTAAAATGTTTTAACGGGAAAATATTAAACAAAATATTAATTGTTTTGCAGCTCTTTTCATGCACGCTTACCTAATCCTAGCATTCCTGACATCACCTCCTGCTAATACATGACCAATTTAGTCACGGTAATAGTGCTTGGCCTTCCCCGGCTTCTACATCATCAATTTTGCGTTGTACAACTGTTTGGTCATTCTTCCTTCTTACATTCTTTCTACACATTCGAACCAAATGAGCATGCTTCTTAATATCGACATTGATACTCTCAAATTGATCAATCATTGTTCAAATCAACTTTTTTTGTTACATCAACATTGCGAACGCATATTATAAGCGTCCGACCGAATAAGTATGTTTTCTAACATATTACCCTAAAATAATAGTTTCATACTTCTACCAAATAACTTGTTTTTCAAAACCTGTTATTTAGACTGTACATTCATTCGTGATTCATTCCGTCAGGACTTTTCTTTTTCTATAGATAGATGCGGCTCTATCGACTGGGCTATCAAATGAAAGCTAATATTAAAATACATAAAAGGTAAAATATTAACTTACATAAAAGGTGAACATATTTTTGTGCTTTCCAGCAAGCTACATCGAGATCTGTAAGCGGGATCAAAATACAATAGATGCGTGCGTTCGGCACTCTATCGAATCCTTGCGTCCGCGACTGGCTGGTGGCCTATCGGAACTCGACGTGCCAGGGATAGACCCGTTCTACATTCCTGAGGTATGTATGAGTATCAAATTTAGTATTGTCTTAGGTTTTCGCGATTGTTACACATTGAATTAAACAATTTTTAACGGAAGTATCGCTTGTTTTATTTATTTTGTTGAACCTGACGTTTCGAAGGCTTTGCAGTGTCCGTGGTCGCAGGAAGACTAAGGTGATATTTGCCTTACATTGGTTATTCAATTATTACATCTACCGACATGGATGGATTAATTATATATGTTCCGATTCACAAATTCAAAAATTGTTTAATTCAGTATCAAATTTTTTTATACCGGGTGACACAAAACGTTCAGTTCGAAGACATTAGCGTAGATACTTCCAACTTCAAAAGTACTTCTCCACCCCGGCGCCGTTGCCCATTGGCAGGAATTTAATGACATTGGCAGAATGTATTGCTGTTTTGGTGCAGTATTTTATCAGGCGGGAGGTTTTTACTACTACACAGAAACAGAACAACTCTTATTGGAACTGTTACTTGCTTGCGATATTTTTGACGAATATTATACAGGTTGAGCTCTAATTTTTTATCTCTGTCATCCAAGTCTCTTTCGCCAGAGTTTCAGTTACTAATCACACATGTACCTACTAAGTCCAAGTGAGGTTTGCTTTGAGTTTACGATTTATCTTCTTCTTCCTAATAATAGTTAATAACTTTAGGTAATTAATACTACAAACTGAATTAACAAAATAGGTTTGATTAACATTTTCACAGAATTTTGTCTTTCAATATATATTTAGGTCGGTCGTGAAATATATCCAAATTAAGAACCTGTGCTAATCATTTGTAAGTGGATATCACTCTAAATAATGGCGCGTGCAAACCCAGGTAGGTCCTATGATGAGGAACCGTGAAGAAATGTCGTTTCGCTCTACGGCTACACAATTTAGGTACATATATATATCGAGATCATGTCCAGCACACCCTCACACATTGGCTCGTTTTGCACAATTCTTTGGCGAAGCAAAAGTCATGCATAGGTCGTCTTTTTGCCAGTGCATCAATACCAAAGAATGAAAGTCTGTTCTCATACGAAGATCTGCATCCTATGCCGGGGGTAATAAAAGCCAGGTGGCTAGTAAACGAGCGCTGTATGGTCGCAATACGAGTAGAATGAATTATGTATCCCGGGTTCTAAACGACTCAGCCAAACTCTAGAATGCTTCGGACCAGTCTATTAAGTAAGACAATCCTGGATGCTGGTCGATTGAACTCTTTTGTATGACGCCTAATGAAACCAGATACCATGGATGCTTTTCTCACAATGTAGTTGTAGTGCGAAGTGAACTTTAACTTAGCATCAAGTACTACCCCAAGATCGCGAACCTCAGGAAACAGCGTGATTACCATTCACCATTGATAATATTTAAATTTTTAAACTTGAATCATTGGCCACCTTAATCACTGAAACGCTTTTTTAAAGAAGCGCTACATAATTTAGCATATATTATAATGGGAATCGGTACCGCTTTACCACGACCCTTAAGTGATAAGAGATGCATAATTCTATATATTCGTATGGACGAATTTCTAACATTTTACCCTGTTTGTAGTTTTATCCCATATTAATTTGAAGTCAGTCAAAGTAATGTCAACATCATGAAACTTTTCCATTGTTGTAAGTTACAAGGTTTTAATTCCTAGATTTCAGCAAATGATGTTGGGCTGGGTCCTGTTCACGCTGTTGGCAAAAACGTGAAGGTCACTGGAGCAAGTAACTTCACAATCAAAAGTTTAAGGTAAGAAACATTTGTTTTGAGTTCGTTTATTTCGTTGTTCCTTTCCGCATAATGTGAGCCTCGGCTATTTTACACCCATTGTTAAGGTGTAGAGCATTCTACGCTATAATTTGTTGTATTATGTTCAAATAGTGGTCATATCCTGAGTCACTAAATCGGCCTTACCGCATATTTGTTCTAATACAAACCCTTATACATTTTTATGACGGTGTATTATCAATCAAATTACAGAAAATACGTATTGAATTAAATAATTTTTAACGGAAGTATTTTGTTGAATCTGACGTTTCGAACGCTTTGCAGCGTCCGTGGTCGCAGGAAGACTAAGGTGGTATTTGTTTTACATTAGTTATTCCTATATATATATAGACAAATATATATAGAGAAATACCACCTTAGTCTTCCTGCGACCACGGACGCTGCAAAGCGTTCGAAACGTCAGGTTCAACAAAATAAATAAAATACGCGATACTTCCGTTAAAAATTGTTTATTCAATGTGTAACAATCGCGAAAACCTAAGACAATACTAGAAAATACGTATCTATAATAATATATTTTAGGCTTGCATTTTTTAAATGTGTATGATGTAGCAACCTAGATCCTGTTTTTTTTTTTTCTGTACAATGGCGCTACGCCTTGTGTCTCTTGCCACAGGTTTATTTAGAAATCAGCGGGGGGAAACCTGTGTAGGTGAGGTTGTTTTAGCTCTCAGGTTTGTATAGAGCCACTTCATCTTTTTTCTACAACATCGAGAGCCATGCAAGCGTACGGCCCACCTGATATAAAGCGGTTACCGTAGCCTACGAACGATTGTGATTCTCGCGATGCCGCTTCTGCTGCTAACACAGCAACTCCTTAGGAACATACTGGTGACCTTACTCACATGCAGGAACACAATAACCCTCTAGGGAGTTGTTATTCGGCTGTGGTCTTCTGTGAGGTCTTCTACTTCCTCAGACAGGCTGCTTTGATGCACCCTACCTCTCTTAAAAATCGTTAATATTTATACTAACGTTTGTGTATTACAGCGCCATCTATTTTGTCAGCAACTTTAAATGTTGATTCTAGTAACTTAACCAAAGTATTGCGTTGCTGCTAGTTTTAGTACAATAAGCTGCGGATAGATGGCGTGAATTAATCGACATGAAAAATGTAGGCGTGCATTGATTATAATGACTTAAAACTGTGGTCGGATCGGATGCAAGAACGCATACAATTATCATGGAAAGCATTGATATCTATCACCGTCGAATGGATGAGGGCTATGAAGTGTTTAAGATGTTGCGTTAATGTTAATACTTGCACAATTATTATTAAACAAAATTGTGAAGTGGAATCTGTACAAGTGTAAGTATTAACATTAACGCGATGTCTTCAAAATTCTACCAAGCGCCTACAATCAACAGTATCAACATAAAAGTTTAAGATGTTATTGCTAAATGCTATATTGATAAATATAATATGCAATAAATATACTTAATATGCAATAGGGTCTGATGTATTTATGCTGTCCTATGAGTTGCTATGTATCTAGCATATTTTAAGATGTAAATAATTCTATATCTATAGTGAAACTGTAGTGGTAGCCCAGTGAATAAAGAACCGGCCGTAGTATGTAAAAAAACGCATTTATGACTAAGTGGTCGTAAGCTTGAATTCAATGACTTAAACATGAAATGAAATGTTTAGTAATACTAATTAAAACCAAGTCTCGTGGGTTCGATTTCCATCAAGATAAACATTTGTGCATGAACATGTCTGTTTGTATCGCATTGGCTAAAAGCAACCCAACTGGGAATTATTTGCACCTCACAGAAAACTGCAGCCAGATAACAACTCCATTGTTATCATTTGTTTGATTTGTGGTTTTATTGTTGTGTTGCTGCAATTGAGTAGTGTTACCAGTAAGCTCCTGCGTTCTGTGTTAGTAGCAGGGATGCCAACGCATGGATTGCAAGCATACATAGTATACGGCAACCATTTTACATCAGGTGAGACATACGCTTGCATGTCTCCAGACGTAATGAGATCGAGTACGCCTTCCTTGGGACAAGCTAGTCCAGTTTTTCGTTTCGGTTACCAGAATTCCTTACACTTCTATAAGTATATAGGGTAAAATTAATGCATAGGTAGGATGCCTGAATTGGAGTTAAGTCGTTCGTGGAACCGAAATCAGGCGGGTTGTATACTTTTTGGTCACCAAACGAGACATAAAAGAAAGTTTCCATTGCTTATTCTGCCATTAAAGTCTACCTTACCGTTACAGCGTTGACCTGGATACACTGACCATAAAGGCCCGCGTTCGGTTCCCAAGGCTGCACCTGGAGGGACGATACAAAATCGACACGCACGTCTTAGGGATTCCACTGCACGGCCAAGGGACAATTAAAACTGAGGCTGGTAAGAGTTTAAGCTAAGTACTTAAGCACAATACACAATTGTTAGCAACTCTTATTTTAGTGGTTAATATTAGAATTAATTTATTGAGGATACAACGATTATGAAGTAATTAGAAGACTAGCATGCATTCACAAACTAATGTATAATAAAAGACACTGTATTGACTAACCAAATACAATATAAAGAGTACGCGGGAATTCGTTTGTCAGTCAATCGATGAGTTACGTTGTGAGCACTACTGATATTAAAAAGTGAAAAGTACAGGTCGGTGTTTCATTTGCAAGTAGTCCTACACAATATTCATTCACGTTAAGGTATAAAGAGATCAACTGTCGAAATATAGTACATATTAATATTATTGAAATCTTCATACAACTTTAAGTAAATAATATTGTACACATTCGCCTATCGTAATTGGCATAGCAAAGAGCCAAATCTGGCACGTGCGTGTTCGCGCTATGCGCGAGACTTGACTCTTTCTTGATAACTTTATTTTCTCTATCACAATAACAAGTTGACACTTACATCGTATAACACTGACAGATTGTTATGTTTTTAATTCATAAGAAATGAAGACGTTCAATTATTATAGTATAATAATTATATAGCTACATATGGATTTATTCAAAAATTCCTATGTAGTTAATTTTATTCTTATTACAACGCGGAGAGAAAATCGAGCATATGGTTCATGCTCGCACGTTCTCATCACCGCCACTAAGATAGCAACTTATCAGAAGCTTACTGGTATTAATCTCACTCACACACAGGAACAACAAAATCTGTACATGAGGTTGTTTTTAGTTTCGGTTTTGGGAAGTGAAGATATGTAGGAGAAAAAAATTAAAAATAAATATACAACCCTGCTTTGACGTAGTTCTGCATAGTGCGCGTTTCCAGAGTGTAAAAGCATACAACAGGTTGCCTGCTGAGTTAAAAGACATAAGAAGCATATATATATTTAAATTGAGATTGAAATTATGGCTGCTACAAAGAAATTTTTACGATTTGGAAGAATATTTTAATAATAATTACAATAATTTGACAAATTAATAGTTAATTAATTTTCTTTTCTGTTTGATTGTATTTTTGTTTATTGCTTTAATTATTGTTCCTTTTTAATTATTTATTGTATGTTCATGGATTTGTTAGCAATGTATTATGTTTATATTATTACTATTATTATCCTAGTGCCATTCAAACACAATTGTAAAATTGTTCATGAATAAATTGATTGATTGAGTGAAGATATGTCCCAATAGAACTACTGCAATGTGCCCAACCTTTTCATTACAGCCCGATTTGATCATGCGAGTCGATAATGAGGCCTTTGACATTAAGGATGACCGTCACATACCCTAAATTAATCGAAATCATTGTGTTTTTCAGTGAAGTGTGACGCTGAAATTTTAATAAACATTGAAACGTTTGAGCGTGACGGTGTAGAGTACATCAAGTTCAGTAATCTAGACATAAACATCAACATCAAAGATTACCGCATCAGGCTGGATGGACTCTTCAATGGAGACAAAGTTCTCGGTGAGTATTACTGAAAATCAGCGTTATGTATCTTCCTGTCGCTCACATCGACATAGAGGGAAAACATCTTGCTAGGTACTAGCTTCAGTTTAATCATTTCATAGCTCACTGTTCACCTCACTGTTAATTGTGAACTCGCCTTTTACTGTCACCGAAAGTATTAGGCTGCTTGACGTCGAGATCTGGGAAGTGCATTATCGAAGTCACCTGGAGGGGAAGGTCAAGCTGGCGTCAAAAAAACATGGTGTGCTCAACAGAGTAAAATAGTACTTTAACGCGGGGCAAAGACAAAGCAAAGACTCAAGTCAGACCGCATTTGGAGTACTGCAGTCACCTAGGACGAGAGCACCTGGCTACCAGCTTGGACCGTGTGATTCAACTCAGAAACGAGCTGTGGGAATTGTGGACAATCCTAAGCTTACACACGTTATTGAATCCATAAGTTTAAGGCGAGATTTTGCCTCCCTTGTGTGTTCTACCGATTGTATTAAGACCGATATATTCAGAACACAACCCGTTGTGGGTTGTGTTCTGAAGAATTGTTCGATATGATAGAGGGTCCTAAACGCATGAGTGATACCCCTGGTGTTGCAAATGTCCAGTGGCTATGGTAACTATTTACCATCAGGCAGGCGTTATGCTTGATTGCCACCTTAGTGGTATATATGTATTTATAAAATGTATAAAAGGTTTGGTGGACAAAAATTTACAGATAAAAGTATTTACGAGTAGTTTGAATTTCCGTTGATATAACACGAACGTATACTGGCCACTATGTATAATATTTAGCTAGGAAGACCCTGGTTTTAAAGCACAACAACAATAATCGATTGCCATAAAGCCGAGAAAAAATCACTGAAATGTGTGGTTTTCTTATTCTATGGAATCTATATATAAAAGACAGTTCATTCCATTTTTCTCCACTGTCTGGCACACGATTTTCTTTTCTTTATTTTTAGTAGCTATTGGCGAGCTTTAGTGTTATCATTAAAAAACCAATTGAGAATGCGCAAGCTTGCATTGCATTACCTGGCTCGTCAGTTATATAACAAGGTAATTTTTTTTTCATTTGTCGGTCATTTTGACCATGTTTCATAAGAGATCGGAACGGTGTGCCTGTACATTCCTGTTCTACTTTTTTATGCTGAATCCGAATCTGAAGTGAAAATTCGAATTTTCGAAAAAAAAAACGCACACACAGTCAAACGTATAGATTTCATATAGGAACGGTGTTCCTGAAAATGGGAAACAGCAAAAAATATATTTGAAAAATACCAATTTATGTTTTCATCCAATTTGCAAAAATTATTGTGGGTAAACTTTGACAATTGATACGCAAACAAAAATATTCATAGAAAATGGACAAGTAATTCAGCTTTCTACCAGAAACTCGATATCACACTCGACTTCAAAGACGTAAGTGTCTCAATATCCTCTTTATAGCCAAACTCGAATAATTCTCAGAAGTAGTGCAGGAAATACTAAAATGTAATAAGATACATCTCATTAGGGGACATACCTCTAAATCACAAACTATCGCGCCTACCATCTACATCAAATAATAAATAACAGTTTTTGGCTAATTACATTTCATTTATTCTATTTTACAGGCGATGCAACCAACGAAGCTCTGAATCAGAATCGAGGGGAGTTCCTTCGTGCGGCCAAACCAATTCTAGAGAGGGCAGTTCGAGGGCTACTCTTGGATATAGCCAACAAAGTCGTTAAGGATATGGCATTTGACGACGTTTTACCTTTGCCTTAAACACGTCGAACTAATGGAAATGCAAATAGCTTAAGAGTTATGTTATGTTACTGCAACAAAGGTTTATGCTAAACACTATCGTGAAATGCCTGTAGTTATAAGTAGGGGTAACGTTTTGTATTACTCCATTGTTGTACTATAGTATTATACGTGTATTATACTGAAGCTCTTGTAAATTAATACTTAGATATATTATGTTTATTTATTTCATATAGAAACGCACAATAACACAGATAAGAGTTTCAGACAAGCCAGAACTATGTTGTGAAGGCATATTGGAACTAACAGTTTTGGTGTTAAATCTATCGTACTCGTATAAACAATATATACGTAGGTGCGTATTGACAATAAAAATCGACTAAAATATAAAATAATTATCATAGTGCTGTGTGTCGCAGCGGAATTATAGCAAATCTCTGATTAGCTGCGTTAAAGCCTAAAGAAATGGTTGTGAACTGGTTTTCAGCTATTATCAAGAAAAAATCGCTGAACGTTTATACGATTGCACATTATATATAATTATTGAAATGAATTGAATGCAAATTTCGCGTGCAGACTCCCAACAATGCCGTGGTGCACGTCATATTTAGGTTGTTATGCCTTTTTCGTAATATTTCTGCTCGAACCATTAAAAAGTGAAATAAAAATTTAAAGCTTTTCACTCCTAAGGACCTGTTTTGGGTTGGAATTAGTTTTGAACTTGTTGTTGTGAACTCGCAACCACAATAAAAAAAAACTTCACAATTTACCTCAGAGACTGCAATAAGTTTGTCTTGCTTGGTCAAATAGGAAAGAAACAATGGGTATCACTAATAGGCGAATCTCACTAAATAAGAGGAATAATACATACGAGTATTTTAATATATTCTTCACTACAGTTATGTAAATTGAGATAAATAATATTATTTGACCCCGATGTCGTATAAAATACATTGTAATCTATTTATTGAAGTTATTATACAACATTATTTAATTTAGACAATACGGCTGGTAGTGTGATAGCAAAACCGGTGGTATAAAATCTTTAAAATCTATGTTGCCATGAACGCCTATTGTAAGTAATTCTGCATTTATTCGTGCGCAAGTATATTTAAGATACTTAAGTAACTATGTAGGGGTACAAGTATGTAAGGATAAAAAATGTAATCAAGTCATGGAATTTATTTTGTTGTATGTATAACATATAGACATAAAGCTTAATTCCTTTATGCCTATATTTATTATACGTAACAAATAAAATTGATGATTTGATTATACTATTAGATAGGATGTTCATTAGAAATTAATATTGAATCATGGATGATGCAAGTACAACATCAACCTTATTCTTCAATGGTATTTTAAAGTGAATGTGATAATTAGGTATTATATTAATGTATTGAAACCCAAAGTAAATATAATAAGTTTATTGTTATTTTTTTTTATTTATACAATATGACGTCGAAAACGTCGCGAAGTGACCGCCCGCCGAGTTCTCGCAAAATCAATCAGAGATAAAACCCAAAAATGGGGAGTCTATCTGCTTTGGTTTTTTTATGAATTTTTAATTTTTGAAGCTGCGAATATGTTCATATTTTTGTCATCTGTAGATTATTAATAATAAAAAAAATAAATATACATAACACATTTTTAAATAGGGGTATTTTTTTTTACTTTTATTTAATTTACCGAAAAATTAAACCTTTTTGATGGAAACATTCAGTTTCTTGGCATTTGTCTTCATGGTGTGTTTAATTTCTGACTAGATTAATACTTTTAGTAGATAACCCAGAATAATAGCTCTAAATAACTAAAAAAACAATAATTGAAAAATATGAAAAGATTTTTCTCATTGACTTTGTGAGAATTCTCTAAAAACGGGCGGTCACTTCGCCCCGGGTCACATTGCATAGTGGCTCCGCTTCGCCTGATGGTAAGCGAAAAGAGGATCCCAATTTGCAGCGGCAATTGACAAAGATCTCCATTGTCCTGTCAGTTGATGCTATCATGCTGACCCGCAAGGTGCTTCTTCACGCTTCGTTTGAAGGATCCCATATTGTAGGAAGGAGGAAACACATGTGCAGGCAAGACGTTCCACTTTTTAATGGTACGATAGATATTGGAGTTGCCGAACTTTTTAGTACGTGAAGAGATGTTCTCGACAGTGGAATAATGACAACGCAAGCCTGCACACGTGGTTCCATGACGGAAGGCAGAGGGTGGGATGAGGGAAAATAGTTCTTCAGAGCACTCACTATGGTAAAGGCGGTAAAATATGCTTAGCGAGCCAATGTCCCTACATCCCAGAGATGCGAGCAATACTCCACGCAGGCTCGGACTTGAGTATTATAGAGCAGACAAAGCTGGTACGATGTGAGGAACCGGCGCACCCTGTTCAGGACTCCGAGTTTAAAAATATTACGATTAATTGAAGTAGATTAGATTATTAATTCTTCCGTCCACTGGACATTTAGTTACCGATAAGACATTTCCTATTTCTAATAAAAATGTTAATAAAAATGAAGGCCCAAAAAGCTTCTTTTATTTACCTCGTCGGCTGGAAAATAAGTGTACGACATGCCTGACAGGAAGAAGTTACCGTTACGTATAACTTGCATAAAATGAATAGCACCTTCTTAAGAGTATCTAGTTTCACTATCAGAAACATAAAAATTCTTTACTGGCTTGTTATTTGGTTGCAGCCTTCGGTAAGGCGAGATACTTCTCACTAAGGCTACCCATGACCAAATATCGTTATGCCCTACCTCTCATTAGACAGTCCTTTTGCTAGTCGTCGGTAGCACCAAGTGAACTGAGGTTGTTTTGGCTCTAACAACTGTGGTGACTCACAATCTATATTCAGCAATTTTCGCAATCGGTCAATAATCGCAGGAACTTATGTCGCAATTGTGTTGATCGGCGGAAATGTGTAGTCGATAATATTCTGTGGCGAGGTATATGTAACACCCTATTAAAAAAATAACGCGTTGTTTGAAATTTTCTTGGGGTTTTTATTGCTGTACCTGCCACATGTTTCGCCAATGTGCACAGTTAATTAGTCTATTTTAATACATTTGTGAAAAAAATGTTCTAATTTTTAACCAGAGTAAGTCAATTCACACTGCATTTTACATTATCATTTATTCATTCACAAAATATGCAATGAATGTACAAAGTAAACGATTCATGTTCTATTTCAAAAATATTATTTAAAGATTCTGAAGAAGAATATTTATTTGCTAGAATATTGATGTTGACAACAGATGGTGTGTCTACATTGTAATTCGGTACAAATGTTCGCCTTATTTCCTAAAGACAAATTAATAATAATAATATATATATATATATATATATATATATAAAATTACAAATGTGATTATCTGTACTTGTAATAATATTATACTATATAACTTTTAATAAAGTATACATTGTAGTAGTTAACATGTTATACCAAAATAATAAAATATAATGTCATAATGTCAAATTTATAGTCAAGACATCATGAATATCATAATTTATTTAGAGCCATTCGCGTTCACACTCAACTTCTTTAAGAGAATAGAAACAATTAGTAAGAGTCATTTACGCAATTCGTTTTTGAAACGGTTCAACAGCTCTCTGATAGGTTGTGGTCAATGATTATATAAGTAAAAAGAATATAGAAAACCCGAATTAGCAAATGCATAGCCCGAAGTAAGGGCCTGAGTCTCTATTACTTCTAATGCGCTAACCTTAGACTCAAGCCTGTATGCTTGGTGTTTAACGCATTGCGACAACGGCTTTAACATCTGACTGTACCTGAGGTTCACATTATATAATTGTGATCAATTTTTTGCGGGCTTTATTGCACCCAATGGAAATAATTTTAAATAAAAACATCTCAAGAATTTAATTTAAAGCATAAAAGTCGATCTTGCTGTAATTAGTAATTTAAAATAATATATAACTGTTGTAGTTAACACTTATGAAGCAGTGCAGGTGTCTAATGTTATTAAAAAAAACAAGAATTAGTAGTACTTACCTGTATTCGAAGCAGAGATCAGTCGGATAAGAGCTGCTTCTTTACGGGCTAGGCTATTACTGTTCAACGTACAACATATATACCATCATCTTTACATAAACTTTATAAAACATATTACATATCATTAAACATTATCTTATATTATAGTTTAGTTAAAATTAGAATAGTTTTATTTTTTATTGGCATATAATTGACTACTCATTATTTTTAGAGTCAAAATTCTACTTACAATTGTCTGACAAAGGAGGGAGAGGGCATAGTTATATTTCTCATGAAGAAGCCCATTTGAGGAAATACCTACTTTTACAGAAGATTTCAGTGACATAATAAATGCTGAATGGTTCAATCACAAGATGATCGCTTGAGAAAGTCTCGGAATTTGCTGAGGAGTTACTGCAATAGTAAGCAATGCTCCTGGTTTTGTAAGTGACCAATGACTACGGTGACCACTTCACATTAGCCGGGCCGCATGATTTAATTACCATACGGCGTAATATTTAAGTAAAAGGCAGCGGTATCTAAGGCCAATTCGAGCATTCATGTTGGGTTTGCATATTAAATTTTGTAAATTCTGTATTGGTATATCGTAAGGTGTTTGGTGTTGCTTAGTTAGTAGCAGTTGGATATAACCTTTATACAAAGTCTACCTCCGATTTTAAAATTGCAACTTCTAGTCGCTTATGATTTTTTTTTACTTCCACTAAGACAAATAATTGTAAGACCTGTGTGATGTTAAGCAGTTGCTTTAGCATGTGGACCATCTTCCCCCTTCAGTCAGACCCTTCCTGTAGAGCCGCTCTAGTTTGTTGGAAAAACCTTGACATTTAGTTCATTCCACAACTTAATGAGAGAATATTCCTTTGGAACATGACTATTGTGGTTGCTACGAGTGACGATGAATTGAAAAATTATTATTTGCTAATCAAATGTATGAAAATACTCTAGTATGATTACTTACCGTGAAATTACTCCACTGCGGATAACGGAATCCTTCCGACCGTCCATATGCTCATCCGTACAATCGCTGTCGTTGTGAAATGATTTACGACTTAACACACATTTATTGGTATCTTGATAAATACGAGTAGTTAATAACGTTCCTTGTGAATGATTTATTTTATCAATAGACCTATATGATTTAAGAAAGTCTTTCGAACAGATCTAGACTCAAGTACTTTAAAGTACGAGTAATTGGCATTTCACGTTTAAAAATGTATAATAGCCTTAAAAAACGTTAATGACATTGAGGCAGAAAACAGTTAAATCACCAATACTTTTTGTTATTACTAACACTTTTTATTGTTTGTAACAACAAGTAACTTTATAGCACTTGACTCTAGATCTGACTCATTATCATCTTTAGAGCCAAAGCCAACCTCATGTGCATGTGCTGTGCCCTGTCTACAGAACCTTCGTGGCGAAAGAGAGCCACAACTTAATGGTATTTAATATGTAGCCAGGTTGGCGAAGTTTAAGAGATGTAGGGCGCATCAAAGTAGCCCGTCTGGGGAAGTACCTCCACCTCTCAGAAAACCGCAACCAAATAACAACTCCCTAGAGGGTTGTTGTATTCCTGCGTGTGAGTGAGGTCACCGGTGAGCTCCCAAGGAGTTGCTGTGTAAGCGGTAGAGAAGGCATCGCGCGAGTGATACTTAATATATCGCGTTAATAGGCTACGGTACCCGCTTTACACCAGGTGGGCCGTATGCTTGTAAGCCTCCCGACGAAGTATAAAAAAAAGTCATAACCTAACATAACAGAAAATCATAACCAAGTGAAATGTTTTGTTCTTGTAAGCGAGGAATGAACATAGATAACAGAAACAATGGGAGATGTGACATACCACGCGAGTTTACACCGGGACGGTTGTCGCCGAGTTTCACCCCACCATAAAACACTCACACACTTAAATAAATAAAAAAATATCATTCTACGCACACAAGTACAACGACACAAATTTGTTAAGACGCTGTCATTGGATGTTTATTTAAACAACACCCAAGTAAGCACGCACTACTACATTTATAAAGCGTCAGAAACAAGCGGCCGTATCTCGAAACTGTACACACAGTGTACGAATAATATTACTCGCTTTACATTGCGTGTTGGTAAACGAGCGGTGGAGACTGCGTAATGGTAGAAAAGCAATGTATGATTAAGAATGAGAAATTTGATATTTATAATTTGTATCGTGGTAAGGCCCTGGTAGAAATGGCGTCAGAGAATTTTTGAAATTAATTCTGTATTTATGCTTATAAAACGTAATATTATTTGTACTTATAGGTGATAAGTGATTCCATTTGATTTAAAGTTAACCACTGCACTTCTATTTTTGCAAAAAGGCAACAGCACAACTTGGCATTTTGCTAAAACAAGGAGCAACGTATCTCAATCGAACTTGATTGCAACTAACTAACTGTTCTTGGCAATGTTCTCGTTTTGAGCATATTGCGGCGACACCAACCACGCCCCCTCGTCACATCTCCCGTTGTTTCTGTTATCTATGGGAATGAACCTCTGATAAATAGCAGAGTCAGTATCGTGGATGATATCATGCAAGTATTGTATAGCTCGGTGTATTGCAAGGGTTTATAAGTACGCTAATCGCTTCACTTCCGGCTGGTCATATACTTGTTTACCATCGGAAGGAGTAAAAAGCTCGCTAAGTGCGAGTCGTACTGCAATATTGAGGGTTCTGTAACATCGTATAGAAAACACCCTCAGAAAACATGTTTCTTATCGCTCATTAAATTTTATTTTATTAATGTTACTTGTTGTTATAGTGGCCATAATACTCACTGTGTGAAAATTTAGTCTCTATTTATTATGGTTCAAAATATATATCTTTTATTGCATAACCGAATATAGAGACAGGCAGACAGCGGAGCCTTAGTAAGAAGGCTCTGTTGGCATCATGAAGGAAATAACGCATGGAGAGACGATGAGACCGATATTACGTAGTAACTGAATTCATCGCTACGGGGGGCAAAGTAGAACGCGCAGCTCTTATTGGTTAGTTCGGGAATCAACATCGCATGTGCCTTCATGCCCAGTGAAGTGATTTGTTGGTTTGTGGCACCTGTTTTTTGAGTATGGGACCCTGATGTCAATCGTTTGGAGGTATATTGTCAATTATACATTTGCACCGTTGTTTATAAAAGTTTAACAAAGGTTTGCTAATATGATAGATCAAATAAAATGTAGCAAATCATTATTAAAATAATAGTAATAGGGGTAAAAGTATGAAATTGCCGTTTTATAGTAATAGATACTTTGAATTAACATTAAACCTTCATGGTGTGAGATTTTCGAGTGAAACTTTTTTACATGAATACCTATGAGGGGTTTCTTTTAAAAAATGTGCATCATTTGGTTTTCGAATTTCGATTGTTTTTTTTTTATTCAGCTTAGACGGGAAAGATGGATAATTTGAAAATCCGAGTAATTTTTGAAAACGAGTTCCGACGCGGAAGTAACGCGGCAAAAACGGCTCGCATTATCAATGTTGCATTTGGAGAGGTGACTGCTAATGAACGCATCGTGCGTTTTTGGTTTAAATGCTTTCGTAATGGAAACTTCGACTTGTAGAATGAACCACATGGAAGACCGCGCCCATACAGGTGAATAACGTTGAATTTAAGGAGATGGTGGAAGACGATCCGAGTCAAACTACCCAGAAATTAACGGTATAGTTTAACATTACCTTACCTACAATATTGACCTTATCGTTGTTACTCCCATCCTACTAATATTATAAATGTGAATGTCCGTTTGTTTGTTACGCTTTCACGCGAAAACTACTGAAACTTTGTACACATATTCTTGGAGGTACCAGGTAACGTAGGATACTGTTTATATAAATAAAAAAAATTATCAATGCGAGCGAAGCCGCGGGTAAAAGCTAGTAATTATATAAAATTTTAAGAAAGGGCACGTCAACTCAAAACCGACTGGGGAAGTGAAAAACCCCAGTCGGTTTGTATCAAATCAATTAAATAAAAAAATATGAAGAATGGGTGACTCATGATTTGACTGATCTGCAGAAAGAAACGCGTGTTGAAACTTGTGTTGCCTTGTTGAATCGGTACAGAAATGAAGGAATATTGGATTGAATTGTGTTATGTGACAAAAAGACAAAAAGTGGATTTTTTACGATAACCGTAAGCGAAAAATGCAATGGATGATCACAGGTCAAACGCCGTAACAGTGCCCTAAAGCAAAGCTTACCAATTAAAAGGTAATGACAACTGTTTGGTGGTCTCTTCATGGCGTTATTCGCTATAGCTTTCAGGTCTGGACAAGCAATAACAGCGGATGTTTACTGTGCCGAACTTCGAACAATGATGGCGAAACTGACAGTGAAACAGCCCCGAGTCGTGAATCAATCTTAACCATTATTGATAACGCACAGTGCACGAGAAACCGTTGTAACTCTACAGGAGCTGCAGAAACCATACATCATCCTCCGTACTCGCCAGACCTTGCAACTGACCACTTTTTTCGTGATTTGTAAAATTTTCTACGTTTTTTTTTATACTACGTCGGGAGGCATACAAGCATACGGCCCACCAGATGTAAGGCAGATACGGCAGCCTTTTTAACGCTTGCGTTATATTCATTATCACTCGCATGATGCCTCCTCTGCTGCTTACACAGCAACTCCTTGGGAGCTTACTGGTGGCCTCACTTACACGCAGGAACACAACAACCCTCTGAAGAGTTGATATTTGGCTTCGGTTTTCTGTGAGCTGGAGTTACTTCTCCAGGGGGCTGCTTTGATACACCCTACCTCTATTAAAATATCCAGACCAAGACAAACAGACATGTTTATGCACACAAACGTTTGCCTTGTGTGGGAATCGAATCCACGAGCATTGGTGTCAAAGTCACGTCATTAACGACTCAGCCACCGAGCTCGTCATGTGGTAAAAAAAAATATTGTCAGAAGGCAGTAGAAAATGCTTTCCGACAGTTTGTCGAATCTAGATCACCAGAGTTCAATCGCAAAGGCATAAACAAACTTCCGATTAGATGGCAGCCATATATAAATAATGAGGGTAAATATTTTGATGAAATAAATATGTTACATCTTAGAAAAACACGAGTATTAATTTTTCAGTACAAATCGACAATTTAATATTTTAACCCCTAATATTTTAATAGGTAATTAGTTCTATTATTTTTCTACTATGTGACTTAAATTATACGACTTCACAACATAGTATATATTCTAACTTTTCACTGCATGCTAATAACAATACAATAATTTGACAAATATATCTGTACGGTGTTTAAATACTCTAGGGTATTTTTATACTTCATCAAATGACAAACTTACATATGCCCTGCCTGATGTTTAATGGTTACCGTATCGCTAAGGCCAAACTGTGTTACGCAAATTTCCATCTTCGTTAGATCTTATTTCAGTGTTGCCAATATTCTGCGCGCGAGTTGTCAACGGTCGGTCGCCTTGACCAAAGTACAGCGTTGCTCAACCGCTGCCATTCGCTCATATGTTCCCAGGAAATGGAAGCCAATTAAGCGTAACGTCTACAACGCAGTTTTGAGGATTGGTTAGTACTTCACCCTAGTCCTAATTGGCTAACAGAGATATGGGTGACTTTTTTAATCATTTTAATAAAAGAAACAGCATTTTTTTATACAACATCGAGAGGCATACAATCATACGTTACACGTGATGTGAAGTGGTTACCGTAGCCTATGCACGCTGGTAGTACATTTAGTGCTCGTGCGATGCCGCCTCTGCTGCTAACACATGACATGCCTACTTACTGAACAATTTACCGAGACCATTATCAAATATCGTCATTTTTATAAACTGGGATAGAGCAATAACAAAAAACGTACATTGGTTCTCCTGCGCAGGTTTGAGGTAGGATTATTTTTCAATTTCAGATCCGTCCACTGCTTAGATATATACCTATATAGCTGTAAATATAGGATGGACGGATCGGCGAACAGCGTACGTTAGTATTAGTGTCCCGTTGCTATGGGTAGTTTACCTGACTCACAATCTCTTAGGTTTATTATTATAAAACAATATGATTTAAGAGGATGATGATATAATGATTATAATTATTCATACTACTACACCAACCCTAACTCATTCCACTGCAAGAATAACGGCCTTCAACCGAAGGGGTTTGGGGTACATTCCACCACGCTGCTCATCTGCGGATTGTTTTCAAGCCGCGCGACAGTCACCCACGGTGTCTCATCTATCAACAACAGCCAGGATTGACGGCTTAACGTACGCTCCGAAAGACGGAGAAGCTCGAAATAGATAAATCTAGCAGGCTGCGATTGACGTTGCTTAACCTGCGTGTTCAATTAGAATAACACGCGCATCAAGGCCTTCGAGCTCTCAAGCTATGTTCATATAAACCACTAATTTTGTTAATGTAGCATTAGCAGGTCATACAGTACTTTAAAACTATATACTTTACTTTTGAACAACTGGCATAGCACGGTAAGCGAGCTAAATATTCGGAATGGTATGTTTGATGCCCTGATATATATACCTATGTATATATTAATAAATTAGAAGGTTTGCACGGTAGGTTTTTCATACAATATCAGGAGGCATACAACTATATGACCTGCCTGATATAAGGTGGAAACGATAGCCAATGAACGCTTGCCATAAAAGAAGTATCGCCTGCGCGTTGCCATCCGCGCGGAGCTTACTACTAACCTCACTGGAATCGCAGGAACGCAACCAACCTCTAGGGAGTTGACATTTTACTGCGGTTTTCACTTCCCCAGTCGATTTTGATTTAATGTGCCCTTTCTTAAAATTTTATATAATTATGGGAGTGATGACGATAAGGTTCCATTTATAAAATTTCCTCTTTGTAATTATTTCTGTTGCTTCCAGGCTGTTTAATGAATTAATTAAACCCATTAATAATGCAGTTATTTTTTAAGTTCTTCCACTTTTTATGATTGTAATGTAAACTGTTAATCTTAATTAATTATTATGTAAATTCTATTACGGTCCGCTTGAACATTCTGTTTGAGTTTTCATAGTAAAATTATACAAATGTTAATTCATTTGCTGTTTACGTTCTAGATTTAGGTGATTCAACTCATTTTGTTTCTTCATTCATATTGGAACTAGCTGTGCCCAGTGGCTTCATTCACTGGGAATGTAAGTATTTAATGTAAGTCATATACCGTTTCTCAGACATCTCTGTTGGAAATTAAGTCAAATCAGCGCTTTGATTTGAAATAAAACCGATCAGACGGACGGATAGACGGAGTTGCACGATAATAGCCTTTTCGTCCTTTTTGTTTTCGAATTCAGAAAAGAGATGAAAGAAGAAAGACTTAATGTTTGATTTGGTATACCGGCAAAAAAGAAATTCATATCAGTACGTTATTTTTTTTATTTTAGAACAGGATTTAAATTTCGACTTGAAAACGACATCAACGGGCGCTCTAAAAGTTTTGTGAAATATTTTTTATTTAAAAACTTTGGGAGGTCAACAAGTACACAGCTCACCTGATGTGGAAGATGAAGCCTATGAACTCTTGGAATAGAATAAGTATTACTCGGTGATGCTATCTCTGCTGCTAACACAGATACTCCTTAACAACTTACTGGTGACCTTACTCATTTGCAGGAACACAGCTACTCTCCAGTGAGTTATTTATTTTTATGTATGTATGTATGTATCTCTGTCTTCACGTCAAGTCCAGTGCGGGGTAGGCAGAGAGAACCGATTGTTATAAGACGCGGTCCTTACAGACTTCACTTGCTTCTTTATCATTCATAGCTATTTTCGTGCACGCTCGCCGGCTCCTGGGGCTCCTGATATCACCTTATGATAAAACACGACCAATTTGTTCATGATTTTTTCAATTTGGCCAATTTGGTTAGTTTAGATCTTCCTGGGCTCCTACATCCTTCTGATTTCGCATTGTACATCTGTTTCATCATTCTTTCATCCTGCATTCTTTCTACATGTCCGAACCAACGGAGCATGCCTTTTCTTATCTTTCCAGACCAGCACTCTCTTTCAGACCAACTCTCTTTCTTACGTCATCATTACGAACGCGGTCAGTGAGCGTTATGCCACAAATTTTGCGCAATGCTCACATCTCAACCGCAATTTGTTCTACTTTTATGCTCTCTCTGCTATACCCAGCTGTGACTTCCATAAGTTAGTATTGGCACCGCGTTGTGCCTTCTGGTACAGCGAGTTGTGCCTTCTGGTTCAAATTTCGGCTGCATAGAAGTTTACCCAACGCCACATTCACGCTGTTCCCTGCACTCACTCCTCTCTCCACGTAAGTAGTATACCTTCAACTCCTACTAAAAGCGCTCCCGAGGTATACAATCTCATCCACTTGCTCCAACATCATCATCATCAACCGTAAAACCGTAATCATAGTTCGTTCTGGTTGTATTTCTTTCAAATACATAAATAAATATCAAAATAAAACCTTGATTGTTCGTTTAGGTTTATTAAATCGAAATTTTGAGAAAGTTAAAGATATCAGGGCACATAAATTGCGCATAATGACGCATTAATTAAATATATTTTTATAAACCGTTGCTTAGAGCATTAGAATGCAGATAGATGTTATACATTAGGGTCTTTTAACTAGCCGACCAGCAACCGTTTCGTCTGAGCAGACCCCAATAACACTTTTGACTGTTAGTACCTTATGGAATACATATGTTATCTTGCTATTAATATAAACTACATAAAAATTTATCTAAAATTGTTATTTACATACATACACCCGGCAAACGTTGTTCTGCCGTATAATTTATTTCTTATTAATTTATTTCTAATTATTTTCTTTATCAAATATACTTTACAACCTATTCTCATACCCACGAAGCACCTTGCGGGCCAGCATGGTAGCGTCAACTGACAGGACACCGTAGTCCTTTGTCAGTTGCCGCTGCAATTTGGGCTCCCCTTTTCGCTTACCAACAGGCGAAGAGGAGCCACTATGCTGAGCCAATATAAAAAAAAAAAAAGATTAGTGATACAGAAAGAGTGATAAGGAGCGCAATAAGTCAACAACTTTCCTTAGTGGAGTTCCTAGTACGATTGTATCAGACGTCATCGTTCCTCTACAAGTGCAAATCGGTCCCTTATTTCAGTTAATGCATGATAATGCACGACCGCACACCGCAAGAGTTGTAAGACAGACTCTCGCCGCAGCTAACATCAATGTCATGCCCTGGCCTGCTCAGTCGCCAGACTTGAACCCGATTGAGCATGCATGGGATATGCTACAGAGAAGAGCTCTGCCGAATATGGAGGGTATCCAGTCGCAAGAAGACCTTTTTTTGTTGTTGCAACGAACATGGGCGGCCATTCCACAGCGTGATTTGGATGAACTCATTTTGAGTATGCCAAACCGATGTTCTTGTGTTGTTAGTGTTCGCGGTAGAAACACGGATTATTAATTGTTTAAGTTACCCAATAAAATTTTAAAGAAAACTGTTATTTCAGTCTTTTTTTCGAACTTTAATGTTAGTGGTTCAAATGTCAAAAATCCCTTTATTATGAAAATGGCAAATTTCTTTATTAATGCAAAGGTGACTTGGTTTATCGTTACTGTAGACAAACGAAAACACTTTATTTGATGAATCCTTAAAGAAAATTTTAATTAATATCAATCAGGAGAAAAGTTATTGCAAAAATATATGTTGATCCCTAGACACTTTTGATGTGTGTAGTATAAAGTAACACTATATATAATTTACCTAACTAACAAAGTCGATACAATTTAGAGATTTCCTTTATATAATGTCGGGTTGCAAACAACCGTGACGACGATTTTCACGAACTCAGTGGCGCAGTGGTTAATAACACTGATTTGACATCAACGCCCGTGGATTTGATTCTCACACAGGACAATCATTTTGAGCATGAACATGTCTGAATGTTTTGGTCTGGGTGTTTGTGTGGAGACGTAGGGCATATTAAAGCAGCCCATCTGGAGAAGTACTTCCACCTCACAGAAAATCACGGCCAAATAACTTTTATAATTACACTGAAAGCTTCGCACTCTTGGCTTTGCTTTGGAGTCTTGGCTTTGGAGTTTTAAATTGTTTGTATTTCAAGTAGTTATTATCCCTACTTTATCTATCTATCACTAAATTCAATTGTCAAAGCCAAGCATTTACATAGTGACTATTATAATGTGAAACGTAAAGTACAGTTCACAGTGGGCGACTATTGCACCAACCCTAACTCGTTTAGAGCATGCTCCACCAACCAACTCAACCGTGGGTTGGCGGAGGCCAGTGTTTTCAAACTCCCCGACGGCTACTAAGCTTAACGACTGTTATCTATCGACAACAGCTGAGACCGACGTCCTAACGTACCCTCTGAACACGGAGAAGCTCGAGATGGATAAACGAGGGTGCGGTCGATGTTGCTTAACCTGCGCGTTCAGTTAGAATGACTCGCTACGACGCCATTGAGCTCTTGGGTTATAAACGTTTTAGTTAAATTGTACAGTCAAAGAAACGCTATTATAACATCAATCAGACGCTAATCAACTGTTGCATTATAGGGAAGGACAGAGAGGATACATGAGATGAATCCCTAGAACCTGTTCTGTCCATCTTGTCATCATATAATTGGTGAGAGTAATACCACAAACAGTACTGGTCATGAGTCATCTCTAGCAGTCTCGGTACTAGGTGAAGACACTAACCGTACCGATAAGATTACACAGTCAATGCAGCGACCACAAACAAATAAACTGATGACTGCGCACGAAGGCACCCCGCGCGCAAAAAACATTGCGTTTCAGCGCTTAAAAAATATCTTATCAATTCGAGCCCTCGACACCTAACCTAATCGTACTGAATGGGATAATGATGATGTTGATCCGCGAACTAGCCAATAAGAGCTGTGCGTTCTACTTTGCCGACCCGTAGCAGTAAATTGAGTTACTACGTAATATCGGTTTCATCGACTCTCCTAGGTTATTTCGTTCGTGGGTACTACAGTTGAAAGCGTGGAGTGTGGTCATGGCGTGAAAGAAAAATAACTGCAAGAAATATTTTTTGAAATTAAGGTGAAAGGATGCCACAGTAGGGCATTACTTTTAATTTTTTAATAACTTTGTGTGCAGTACTTGGACGTTGTACATCTCCAGCGGCTGCTGTGCCAGTCAATTAAACCAACTCGACCTCGAACACTCCTGCTGTGTCATTTCGACTCCCATTTCTACCAGCTATAAAGAAAAGAAAAGGCGAGATTTTGTTTCACATTCACATTTATTTATATTTTTATCACAATTCATCGCCAGTAGTGAAATTGATACTAACGGGAAAATATTTCAGGGTTATGATTTTTTATGTTTTTATATATTGGTACGCGGTATTCGATTTCAATCGTGTTTTTGCCTACCTTGATTATCGTTCAGTAGGCAAGGTGGGTTTTCAACAGTGATCACCGAGCAAAATGTAGTTACTGTTACACGGTTACTTGAAGGTTGAAGGCAACGTCTCCCATAAGGAGATTCGAGGACTTTTGAAGATTGGTTTGAACGAAGTTAAAAAAAATACATCAACAGATAACACATTGGCATCTCAAGAACTAACGGAACAGAAATGGCCTCGTGTTGATTGGTACACAAGATAGTAACATATTTATAACGTATCTGTTCCGTTAATTCTTGAGGAAACCAATGAGTTCCTAATTTTGGAATATTTGTGTGATAAATGAATTACGTATTATATAGGTCTGTGACCTAGGTCTGTGATAATGTCTGTGTGTAATAAAAAACGTGGATTTATCGTCTTGAACCGGAGTAGAATCTTGTGAATGGGTGTATAAAAACGAGTACAAATCGACATAAAAAATTGTATGCCTAAAAAATGATTGCATTCCGTTTCTACCGCAAGCACACTGTTTGCACAATTCCACTTGAAGGTCAAACAATTAACATTTCTTTGACCTTCTATTGGAATTCTGCTGATTCGTACACCACCATTTATTTCTCCAGTGTGCTTGAAAAGTATTAGAAACATGACCGTGAAGCCTTTTTTGTATCATGATAATATTCCTTCACGCATGGTGAACAAAACCAAGTTGTTGTTAGTTTACGAAAAAGTAGAGTTTGTGACTCTTAACCTGGGCTGGTTGATACCTTGACATTTCATTATTTTCCTGAAAATAAAAGATTTTATGAGAGATTTGACTTTTATGAAGTCAGAAAGGTCGTAATGGTATTTAATCAACAAGTAGAATAAATAATGTCCGTGTGACCAGTCAGAACCCGCTATATACGATTTCCCATACATTTCGCGGTCGTATTCGACCACCCGGATTTCGAAATGGCCACTGGTAGCGTTTGGAAAAGTGGTTCAACTGAATGATAAAACGTTAAAAATGTAAAGGACAGTATTTTGAAAAAAAAAAAAAACATTATTCTTAATTTGTTTTGTTTATGAGTTATACAAAGCTTTAAGAGTATCACATATAACACATCACTTAATAGAATCTAAGAACGTAATTTCGATTGCTTCTAATTTTTGTATCATTCATTATAAAACTTGGTAAATGAGTAAAGTACTGATGAAATATTATGATAACATTAAGCTAATAAAGAGTCAAAGTTCGAAGATGGACTGTTTAGTAAGTTCCTCCTCAGTAGTTAATAGTAAGTTCTTCTAATTTGGACCCGTTGACTAGTCCTATCCAGGCCTTACGCAAAACAACGTATTTATTTTTTGTTATTGAAAAATAGTTATTTATACTACGTTGGTATACAAGTGTAAAACCTCGCTCACGCGTTGTCAATCCTGCTTCTAATGCGGAAATTCCTCGTCAACTTCCTCATGACCTAAGCAAAATGTCTTATGCCTATTACTGTTATAACATGCATTAACTGAAATTACACTTAATAGGGTTTAAATTAAATGAACTGTATAATAGCTCGCATTTATATTCAGAACTAAAAGCCAACCACGTTTGAACGCAGGGAATATTGTTGATTAGAGGCTCTGATGAAACAAGGCTGGGGCCTACCTAAATTCAAAAAGCAACCGTTTTAACTACTTTATTTCCTTTTCCCCTACTTTTAAGGGCCATATCGTGATGTTGAATAACCTATAATCTTCGTCAAGATTTAGGCTATTAAATACAAAAATATTTTTTCAAATGCGACTGATAAACTTCAAACAAACAAAATCAATACTAATTTAAAAAGCGAAACCTTTTATAAATTAGTGTAGATAAGAAGCTGGGCATCTACTTTTTAAATATAGTTGGAAAAGTTGGAATGTAGGTACCTTAAAGAATACCAGTACTAAATAACAATGCTATGAAGGTTGCCTGTATCTGTTTAAGTTGCTATTTGAGTAGGTTTTTTTTAATACAACGTCGGGAGGCGTACAAGAATATGGTCTCACTCGCGCGATGCCTCCTCCTGCCAATACAGCAACTTCTTAGTAGCATACTATATGTTATTGTTATTATATATTGTTTGTTATTTTATATTGACACCATATGTTTTTTAACCAATTCCTGCAAGTGACTCAGGTTACTAGTAAATTTCTTGAGATTACTGTGCCAACAGTGGTACTGGCAATTTTTTATTATAGACTATATGTCACAGATCACACTGTATCATAGACTACAGTAATTCTGAACAACAAGCTGTGTGTTTTTTTTACAACATCGGGAGTCATACAAGCATACGCCCCACCTGATGAAAGCAGTCACCGAACCCTTTGGGCGCTTGCAATACATTAAATATCATTCGCGAGATGCCACCTCTGCTGCTAACACAGCAACTGCCTAGGAGCTTACTGGTGGCCTCACCCACACGTTGGACACAACAACCCTGCAGGGAGTTGTTATTTGGTGTTAGTATTTATTGATTTTAATTGTTTATTTGGTTTTTTGTGAGGTGTTCTTCCTCAGACGGGCTCCTTTGATGCACCCTACCTCTCTTAAAAAAGCGGTATCCATAATCATGTCAGGCTGGCCGAATGATTTCCACACAAAAAATAGAGTAGCTCAATTTGGCTCCATCTAACAACAATTGACCAGCCGTGACCGTAATATAGAGTAAACGTAAGGCAAATCAATTATCGGCCGGTAGCTTCGCAACCACCAATCACGAGTGAAGTCGGAACAACTTGCCTTACTTCCAGGAAGAGCTGTTTCCCTCTGGTGAAACCAACAGGACGCGGTGGCCTTATGTATTGAAAATACGGGGAATTTATATATAGAGACCACGAAAATATGGCTAAAACAAAAGGGAGTGTTTCTACGTATCTTCTAAGATTTTTATTGTGAGATCAAAGATGTACTATTCATATAGTATTTCAATTCAGTGCAATGTGCAAATATTTATAATAGATATTTTGGTAGTAAAAGACTGAATGGCCAAACATTTACGAGCGTTTACGAAATTTACGTTCCGTTAGATGATTATGACGTATACGTTCCAATGTGCGCAATTTAGTTTGTATATCACTCACTTAGTTGGAATATTACGTACTCGGTTTCACACAGTCATTTCGTATATTCATTCACTCATATTTCGTATACAGAACGAAAGTAGAAGGACGTAGGAGCTGAGGAAGGCCAAGTCTTACCTATTACGATCAAATTGGTTTTGTGTTATCTAGGGCTCGTTACCGACGAGCATGGACGTGAAGAATGAATGTTCATGAAATGAATGAGGTAGTGTAAAGATCGTGACATAGCCGGTTCTCTCTGTCTACCCCGCAAGGCCTGCTTTTCTTGGAGTGAAGAGATATTTTTATACACAACGTCAGGAGACATACAAGTATACGGCCCATCTGATAGATGCCAGAAATACGTAAAATATGATTCGCGTGATGCTATCACTTAGCAACAACAACTTCAACTTCTTAGGAGCTTACTTGTGACTTCACTCATCTCGGAACAACGCCCCAAGGAGTTGTGAATTGGCTGCGGTTTTCTGTGAGGTAGAGATACTTTCTCCAGACGGGCTGCTTGGATGCACCCTTCTTCTTCGCGTTAACCCATTTTCTAAGATTAGGGGGGGTTAGCTACCTAAGCCTAAAGATTTGGCACGAAGACACAAATTTTTACATAGAGCGACTGCTGTCAGACCTCCACAACCCAGGAGGGAAAATCAGATCTTTTTTAGGTTAGGTCACACGTCTTTCGAAATATCATTTCTTGGACCTGCGTGTTTCTTCACGATATTTTGTTTCACCGCCGAGCTATTGATAATTATGTACCTACATATATCCAAAAACACGATTTTAGTGGTCACATGCTCGAATCCTGTCGAAACGGGGGCCAGGTGGTTAAGAGGCCGTCTGTTCCTTATATACTGGGCTATCACTGCTCCGATGTACCCTATCTCCCTTAAATATATGTTTTAGATAAATACTCATTCGTGTAGTATGTATATAAGCTTAAACCTACAAATATGTAAGGTATACCAGTCTCTCGTAAAAGCGAATGTTTATTGTCGTCCAAGAATTTGCATTGTATAGGGTCTTAAACTGAAACATGTTTGCTTTTGTGCTCCAATCTATAATCACAGCCTGTGTTGTGCAATTATGTTAATTAACACGCAGTTTGCATACTCTAGCACTTCACAATACGTCTTCCGGAAACTTTGTACGGTGGATGATGAGGATTATAGCTTTACTTGTGCATTATTATGTATTTTCTATGTATAATAAGTATGTATTTACAAAAAAAAAATGTATTTACGTATGTTTATCAGTTGTCTAGTACCCATAACACAAGCTTCGCTTACTTTGGGGCTAGATAGCGCTGTGTAATTTGTCCGACAATATTTATTTATTTATTTATTAACCCTCCAATGAGTTGGTATTTGGCTGCGGTTTTCTATTAGGTGAAGGTGCTTCCCCAAGGACCGCTTTGATGCGTCCTACCTCTCTTAAAAAATGGAGTATACATGATTTTCTTTTATTTTTCTTCATGTGTCACATTTGTTGCTTATTAAGTGCAATATGTTTTAGTGATTTTTATCTTCTAACACAAATAAACAGGAGGATTTTTGTGACAAGGTCTATTTCGCAAATTAAACTAATTATAATTTGTAATTTCTGTATATTATTTCTATATGCCACATACAATATTTTTGTCTCACTGGTTGTTGCAGTGTAAAAACTAAGACTGTTTTTATACAACGTCGGGAGGTATACAAGCCCGTCTGAAGTAAAGTGGTGATCGTACCCTATCAAAGCTTGTAATACACGAAGTATCGCTTGCGCGTGGACACCCCGCTACTAACACAGCAATTTTTAGAAGATTACTGGTGACCTCGTTCACTCGCCGGAACTCAACAACCCTGCAGCTTTCTCAGCCGGGCTGCTTTGATGCGTTCTACTTCTCTTAAAATTACCCAGAACATGACAAACAGACATGTTGAACAATGTTTGTATGCGGGAATTGAACCCTTGGTATTAAAGTAGCATTGATAATCACTCCGCAATCCGAACAAACTTTCAAGAGTTTTGGACCGCTTTGCAGCGGCTGAAGCCTTTTAGGGCAAAAGTCCTCCAACTGAGCACACCGCAGTCACTCTTAATAGTTAGTTAGCTACCTCGCTCCGCATCCCCGGGGGTGATCACCTCCGATGAAGCCTTTAAAGCCTTCCCAGCTAAAGGCAGTAAAGTCAGTAGGATTTTGACATGACTCGTTCAGCCGTCTGATAGAGTACTCATGAAAGTTCACCACCTCCCTGCCATCGGGTCCCGAAGGGTGCCCCTCACGGATGAATGACTAAGCCTGTGTATAGGTTAGTCCTTCTTCTGAGGGTCTACATTTTCAAGGGCGAAAAACAAAATAAATAAATCACTCCGCCACCAGTCGCATCACAAGACTAGCACATGACCGGATATATTTATATTAAACCATAGATTTTATTACGAACTAGTCGACATACGTCCTGCCCGAAAATAAAATGGCAGAATCCGATTGCAGCGCCACCTACCGGGTCCAATTATATATCTAAACCAGAGATTTTCAATCATTTTTCCCCGTAGGCCCCTTGCCTATATATTTTCTGCTCTCCGTAGACCTCTTGCCTAAATAATGTTTAAATTTGATGGACCCCTTACTTGTAGTAATCGACGCCATGGGGTCGTTCTAGACCATTTTGGGAAACCATCCAAGAATCCACTCAAATACACACAAAAATTATTACAGTCGCTTCAGTGGTTTAGGAGGATTTCTGTGACATACACAAATACAGAACAAATGTACAAATAAATAAGGACCTGGCGTGAAGATACACATACATACATATTTTACCCACAATCTTTAGGAATGTAAGTGGCTCAGTATCATCTTAAGAATCAAACCCACTTGCACTTTGGTTTGCACTTGAGGTCTGGGGAAACAACTACCTCAGTTTGATATAGGGTAGTGTTTATAATAGGGATCAAAATAGAACCTAGTATTAAGTAGGAAGCAACTTGACCGGGGTTACATCTCCATTTTTTTTATATTCAACATCGCGGCATACAAGCATACGGCCCATATGATGTAAAGCGGTTACCGTAGCCTATGAATTGTTGTATGAATTGTGAGCTGCTTTGATGCGCTGCACCTCTCTTAAAAACCCAGACCAGGACATGATGAGAAAATGATTAGGAGTTGCTGCGTGGGCAGCGCGGGTGATAAATGCCACTGATACCCTTGGTTGCAAGTGTCCAAGGGTAGTTTATAGATCGAACCGTAAGTTTATCTGTAATCAAATATAAAATAGTTTTTATAGTGTTTATTGTTTTTCTTTATTTATTCTTAAATTATACGAGTACTAAAAACTAGTTAATGATGTAAAGTGGATACCGAAGCCTATGAACGCCTACATTAGAGGAAGTATCGCTCTTGCATTGCTAACTCTGCTGCTAATATAGCCCAGCAATGCAATTGACCTCTAGGGAGTTTGTTTGGCTACAGTTTTTTGTGCGGTGCTTCCTCAGTTGCTTTGATACTCTCTATCGCTTCAGTACGTGGCCTCGACCGTGTGGAGAAATAGCCCATACTGTTTTCCAGATCCCAGTGGCAAAAAATGGACGGAAAGAAGGAGAAGGAAGTTACACAGTCGGGGTTAGTTTCGAATTTATCATATTTGGATTTTTTTCCTATTTGGTACAAAAAAACAAATACTGTTAATAAACGCAGTTGCCAACCCTGCCGAGTTGTCCTTGCTGTGTGGAGGTGGTAGCGGGTGGTCCACCAAGCAGTGCCGGTCCAACCCGCGCGCCGGCTGGCCGACCCCACTGGCTGTTCTCATCTTGCGAAACTGTTGTGCAACATGTTACCTACCATCGCGTTGTTGTTCGCGCTACACATCGCCGCTGCCGATATACGTAAGTGTTATGTTAGAAAACTGTATTTATTGATTTTAGTCGATTACAGCGTAACAGTGTCATATTAGTAATAATAATAGAACAGTTTCGTATGAAGGCGATTGCAAAACGCATAGAATTTTGTGTCTTATAGTAGAAAACTATTAAAATTATTTTTATATTTCTGTTTTAAAGTTTCAAACAATTAGGTTTTGTATGCAGTGACCATTTAGGACGTCAATAAGCGCGCGTGAAATTGCAGTTAATGCAGTGTCCACGCGTTTTGGTAAAACCGATTATTTTTAGTCGGTATGTCTTGCGTAGGCTACCTTATGTCATTAAATTCACTACCCCAACTCTTATTATCATATTAATAAGATCAAATGTATCTGATCTAAAACACATTTTAGAATGTTTTGAAATCTCTTAAAATAAATCAGTGTGGTGCACATGGTTTTATGGCCGACTATTTTAATGGTATATTAAAAGACAATTGTTTTGAGTAGGCGCTCAGTAACAGACGATTTTACGTGGTTGATTACATTTATTTATTATTTATTTCGTGGTTTTGTCTTGGCTCATCATCGTTTTTTTGATCATGTGATTCATATATAAAAATAAATAAGCCCCTAGGGAGTTGCCGTGTAAACAGCAGAGGAGGCATCGCGCGAGTGATATTGAATTTATTACAAGCGTTAATAGGCTACGTAAACTGCTTAACATCAGGTGGGCCGTATGCTTGAATGCCTCCCGACGTTGTATAAAAAAAAAATGTTTCGGTGATGAAGGGTAATCTACAACGATGACATGAAGTATTAACAATCTTGGAGCAATAACATGTCATGTGTTAATGACTGGCCGGCAAAGTAAACCGTAAAACGCTGGTCCTGGAGACATGAAATTTAAAGAAAATATACCGTGTGTAATGTAATTGTTCAACTAAAAAACCTATTTTTGAAAATGCCACCGGTGAATGAGTACGCAATCCTCTACTTAAGAGGGTGCACTAAGCTAAGTGGCGCCCTCATTTTGTTTTTATTAATAACGCTGTATTTAAGACCAATTCCAAAAAAAACGCTCTATAGGGCACTGAAGAACCATATTTATGTTTTTTGAGACATATTCTGTTTTTATTATTTATGTAGAATTAGTCTTACTTTTGACTATTGCTATACGTCCACATACATGGCCACAATAAGGAATAATTAAAATTTTGGTTACTTGTCATAGATAATAAATACAAGATATGTTTAAAAAAAACGTAAATATGGTTCTTCAGTGCATTATAGAGCGTTTTTTTTTGGAATTGATCTTAAATTCCGCGTTATTAATAAAAACGAAATGAGGGCGCCACTTAGCTTAGTGCACCCTCTTAAAGAAACACTTTTTCTCTTAAAATCTGAGAACTAGGCTGCCTAAGTTGAATTCCAATAAATGAATGTCCGTACTATTGGCATTAGAATTTTATAAATGTTGTGTGTTTGAATATGAAAAAGAACATATTTAGTTGGCAAACATATGTACGGCCTTTTTGAAGAACCTCGTGCTGTAGGCCCTGGGGAAACTAGCTGAGAGTTCATATCACAACTTAAGTCTTCTCGGAAGAAAAATAAGTGCGTGAGGATGAATTCCGCATCGGGGAGCGGTTTGAATCAATATTGGCTTCTTACAAAAATCTGTAGGACCAAAATCTTATTCACAATAAACAAGTCGATTTTTTTAAGATATTAATCAACACGGGTTGTAATAAGTATATAGGATAGGAAATTGTATAAGGAGTAAAATCACGTGAACGTGTTAACAAAAAATGACGCCGTTACGCTCGTCCGCTTAAAAAGAGATAAACGTATACATCTGTAGGATTTAACGTGCCAGAGAATGAGATAGAAGGATTTAACTGAGGTTTTTTTTATACAACGTCGGAAGGTTAGGAGCTTACTGGTGACCTCACTCGTACGCAGGAACGCAAAACCCCTCTAAGGAATTGTTATTTGGCTACAGTTTTCTCTGAGGTGGAAGTACTTCCTCAGACAGGCTGCTGTGATGCGCCTTATCTCTCTTAAAGCATCAAGACCAAGAGAAACAGACATGTTCATGCACACAAATATTTGTCTTATGTGGGAATCGAAAATCGTCGATTGATGTTAAAGTCACGCCATTCACGACTGCGCCACCGAGCTCGTCAAAATGATAATGATATAGAAAGCATTATAGATAAACTGAAAAACCAAAACCTTATCGAAATACAAATTTTGATTCAAATCCTTGGTTGTTTATTACAGGGACCGAGCGTTGTACGCGTGTGTGCGCGCCTGCGTCTTACGAAGCTTGATATATTTTACGTATATGTTTATGTACTATTAAACAAGTCATGAAGTGATTCAAGTTAAAAAAAAACTATTGAATTGCAAAATATGGAAGAAATTGATTCGAGTGGCAATGAAAAAGAGTCCGAAAAACACGTGAATGCGATTAATTCGTAAGCCTATAGTTGACATTTATGAATAATGTCAATTGCATTCTTATTATTTTAGAAGATGCGTTCATTTACCCTCTTTTCTATTCGATATATATCATAACTATCGTTCGTAAGGAGTAAGCTCTAGTCGTGCGTCGGAGCTGACTTTTTTACAAACACACCCTATCTGAAAAACCAAAACTAAGTACATAATTTGATCCAAATAGATATTTAGAGCCGTACACAAAATATATTTAAAATAGCTGCAGCCCGCGACTTCCTCCGTGCTTATTCCGGCGTCCCGTATTTTCTTACTTACGAATTGAGCTACCAAATACAAAAAGAATTATTCAAATCGGGCGGGTAGTTCTAGAGATTGGCGCGTTCAAACGAACTAACAAACTGTTCCGCTTTATATATTAGTATAAATGTATATAAAGAGGAGGAGGAGGCATACAAGCATACGGCCCACCTGATGTGAAGTGAGTACTGTAGCTTGAGATATATTAAGTATCACTCGCGCAATGCCTCCACTGCTGCTTATACAGCAACTCTTCGGGAGCTTACTGGTGACCACACTCACTCGCAGGAACACAACAACCCTCTAGGGAGTTGTTATTTCGCTGCGGTTTTCTGTGAGGTCTACTTCCCCAGACGGGCTGCTGTGATGCGCCCTACCTCTCTGAAATTATCCAGACCAAGACAAACAGACATGCTCATGCACACAAATGTTTGCCTTGTGTGGGAATCGAACCCACAAGCGTTGGTGTCAAAGTCGCGTCATTCATAACTAAGCCACCGAGCTCGTCAAAATATATATTTTTATTGTTTAAAAATTTCACCATTATTGTACAATAAAAGATGTCTTCAAAGTCTTTTCGTGGTACGCAATGAAATAACCGACCATTTCTAAGTGCACATACTCGTAATAAAAAAATACAGGCAGGTTGATTCAAACGCTAGTTCGCATGAAGTAATTGGTGAACGCACACCAAGTTGTTCAGTAGTTTAGATCACATTACTTGTAAATTCGATTGCCGCTGAATTTATTAACTGTAATAAAAATACTTGCCAGCTAGTTATACATATATACTCGTATATATATATATATATATATTCACTAGCTCGGTGGTGGTATATAACGCGTCTTTCTTTCTTTTTTTTTGTTTCTTTTATAACGCTTGTGGATCGTGGGTCGATTCCACAGAACATATAAATAAAGGATATTATAAGTTCTGAGGTCGGTTCTCACACAAGACAAACATTTGTGTGCATGAACATGTCTTTGTCTGGGTGTTTGGAGAGGTAGAGCGCATCGAATCAAAGTACCTCTTCGTCTGGGGAAGTACCTCCACCTCATAGAAAACCACAGGCAAATAACAACTCTCTGGAGGGTTGTTGTGTTCCTGCGTGTGAATGGGGTCACCAGTAAGTTCCTAAGGAGTTGCGGTGTTAGCAGCAGAGGTGGCATCGCGCGAGTGATACCGCTTTACATCAGGTGGGCCGTATGCTTGTATGCCTCCCGACGTTGTATATAAAAAATGTTTACACAGTACATGTTTATACCACGACCAAATCGATCGTGTATTATCAGAAGGTGGAGACAAGAGTCCATGGAACCGGCGAGCGTGCATGAGTGTTACAGAAACGCGTGGTTCGTGTTCCTCTGCCTACCCTGCAAGCGAGATGCTGTAAAGATATAACATATTACACATACATTCTGTGTATTAGTCCATGGCAATGTTATCCAAACCATCGCTGTTGATTTTAAAATAACCGGAACATGCAATATAATAATGGTTGCAAACGTTGCAGTGTGGTGCCACATGGGCGGGTTTTTTGTATGGCTAGAGTAATTTGTTATTTCAACACCATTTCGAAACAGGATGAAGTCTTTAAATCACATCAGGCTCAATAAATATATATCGTAATGCACAGGTACTTTTGTTTTGCGCACTGACAATTGAAGATTTTCAATTAAATTGATTTTTAACGGAATGCTCAATTCCAACTTTGTACGAATGTTTTATCTTCTTTCTAGCATTATCTAGTTTTCTAATCCATTAGGATTGATGCGGTTCGTTACGTAAATCTAGGGATCACATTCACGTCTTTCGAAATGTAATTACTTCGACGTGCGGGGGATGCAATGCATTATACACTATGTTTTCCTTCACGTTATTTATTATTTTAAGGACAGCTATATTGTTATACAAACCAAACTGAATCTATATAGAAAATTAAATTCAAATCTTTGGAGATGTTTTCGAAATACACCAAATATATATATGTATATACTGGAATTGCTCGTTAAATATAACGGAATTTGATTATGATCTATTGATAATTAGTAAAAAATATATTTAAAAAATCGACAGTTGTGTTTTCAAAGAGATGGAGAACCATTATGCGAAAATGTGTGGGGTTGAATGGAAGAATAGACAAGTTAAGAGAATGTAGAAGAGAAATTAGAGTTTTAGAACGACTATCGTTTTTTGTAAGGTATGTGTTGAAGTCCCCCATAATGATGCTGTGATTGAATTTAGGAAGAAGGCCATATAAGGGAATTTCTAAGGAATGTAGAGAGTTCGATCGTTCGATGGTTTGAGATTTACATTTCCTAAAATAACGGTCAAGGACATTTAGCAAACGATGAAATAGTTTTTACAAAAAAAAAAAACATTGTTTACTGTGAAGTTTTGAATCATTAATTAAATTATCGTATTAAATATGTATGCCAAGTTCAATAGACAATATTTTTTATCGCTTGGTTTTTGTTTTAATAAAAAATATATAAAAAAGGTATTCTTTATTTCAGTTTTAATTTTTCGTATTTGTTTTTTATTTAAATGTTATATAATTTGTTTGAAAAAGATAGGTAAATTAACTGTATACCTTGGCGAAATCAGTGATTATAGAGGTTATAGTTTTTGACAATAGAACCTTAATAACGTTCAAACTTAAAAATGAATGAATTATGGTCGATTTACGACCACTAGTAGTATATAAATAGTCTGGCCATAAATACTGTTACGTACAAAGTTTTATTTTTTCAACTCTTTAATTATCTTGAATTTGGAACGCGTTTATTATGTTTTTTTTTAATATATATATATGGCAATAGTGTTGCTACTTTATGCCAGTGTCAAAGTTTTCAGTTTAGAACCATTTGGAAATCTTAATTCTATGCTCCAGCTTCAGGAACTGCGCTGAAAAAATACTTGGGAAGGGTACCCATACCCAATTAAACCACTTTAAATACCACCCGTAAAACGATAGTGATTTTTACAAGGTTTTCTTGATCAACTTTTTCACGTCTTCCAAAAAGTGCATAAACGTGTTATATTTGAGTTTTTTCATCACTGTATAATTTCACTAGCCCTTATGTCACAAAATACTATCGAAATTGTTGCATAAAACTAATTTTATACTGAATTGTAAAAAATTCAAGTATAATAACAATGTCACTAGTCAAAAGCGCGGGAAGAAGTTGTTTATTATGTTGAAAACTTCTTTCGATTTCCCGCGGTTTTACATATTATTTTGCCTTTATTGTCAAATTACAATATGGAATGGGGTGCAGTGATTGCCTTGCACAAAGTGGGTATGGAGCCATCGGTCATATTTAATACAGTTCAAAAGCTTGGTATCAGCCGAATGTTCGTACTATCGACAGATATACCAACACCTTGAATTAAACAATTTTTAACGAAAGTATCGCGTGTTTCATTTATTTTGTTGAACCTGACGTTTCGAATGCTTTGCAGCATCCGTGGTCGCAAGAAGACTAAGTTGACATTTGTCTTACATTAGTTATTCAATTATTACATCTACCGACATGGATGGATTAATTATATATATATGTTCCATTTCACACAAAAATCGCTCACGGTGTCTGAACGTTTTTGAGTAGATCTCTGGGTTTGTGACTTGATTATTTTTAGAACTGGATCCCTATCCCTATAGGATGGATACTATAGATTAATAGGAGACACTTGAAAATTTTAGATACTGTGTGTTACTATGACGCTATAATAAAAAGCAATAAAAGTATAATAAGACAAGAAATACAAGTAGACAAGAAATGTGTTTTTTTTAATATGAGTATGTAGTGTTATACATTTTACGGAACCCTTTTTTTCTATATCTAACGCTCAATCTACACATCTACAATATACATGTACAAAGTGCCCGATTACGGTATGTTCAATGGACGTTGCGCATTGAATATTGCAGAACATTCTAAACGATTGCGTTACCATACTCTGATGATTTCCATGTACATTATCACGTGAGAGAATCAACCATTCGGATTACAAATGTTGAATATATGCATATAGAAAACTACAATTTAAACTATTTTAACAATAGATAAATATGTTACTACCTACCTATCTATAACTTCATTCCAAGTCCCTTGTGGGGTAAGCAGAGAGAACCAAGCGCAACATAACCCGGTCCATACACACATCACTCGCTTCTTTAATGTACTACTCTGTGTAAAAAGTATCGGGAATATGTCAATAAAAAGACCCGCGTAAAAGAGGTCGTTCTAATTTTTTTACTGCATGTTGGTAGCACTGTACTGATTTAGCGCGCAAAATTTGAGCGGGATCTGTCATTTAATTTGTTTTAAACTACACTTTTTGTTGGTCATAGTTTTGAGTCCTCGGCGATTTTTACAATGGAAAATATTGTTGAACAAAGAGTGTGCCTTAAATTTTGTGTTTCAAATGATATTTCATGTGGTGAATCACTAAAAATGTTGCGAAATACCTACGGCGAATCGTGTATATCGAAAACAAGGGCTTATGAATGGTATAAGGCTTTTAAAGAAGGCCGAGAAGTAGTAGTAGACTTGCCTCGTTCTGGTAGACCTTCAACCGCTACGACCAGAGAAAACATCGACAGAATCAAGAAGCTAGTGCTCGAAAATCGACGTATGAGTCTGTGAGAGTTGGCTAGTGAGGTGAACATATCTTTTAAGTCCGTCCACAACATTCTCATTGACATTTTAGGCATGAAACGCGTCGCCGCTCGACTAGTTCCAAAAGAGCTCAATTTTGTTCAAAAAGCGCAGCGAAAGCATGTCGCTGAAGACATGGTTTCCCGAGCTTCTACGGATCCGACCTTTATGAAACGTATAATAACTGGCGACGAGACATGGGTTTATGAGTACGACATGCAAACAAGCCAACAGTCTTCAGAATGGCGTCTCGAAAACGAGCCGAAACCCAAAAAACCGCGGCAAAGTCGCTCCAAAATCAAGGTGATGCTGACAGTTTTTTTTGACTACCGTGGTGTGGTTCACTCCGAATTCCTTCCAGAGGGAGAAACAGTGAATAAAGAATATTATTTAGGCGTCATGAAGCGTTTGCGTGAGAGTATCCGCCGAAAACGTCCAGATTTGTGGCAACACAACTCATGGATGCTGCACCATGATAATGCACCATCACACACAGCCATTATAGTGAAAGAGTTTTTAGCGAAAAATTCAACAAAAGTTCTCGACCAAGCACCGTATTCACCTGATATGGCTCCGTCTGACTTTTTTTTATTTCCCAAGTTAAAATTACCACTTCGAGGAAAACGTTTTGAGTCGATAGAAGCCATAAAAGAAAATTCGCTGAATGAGCTAAAGGCCATACCGCAAATAGCCTATGAAAAATGTATGGAAGACTGGGTGAAGCGGTGGAGATGTTGTATTGCAAGCGATGGGGCCTACTTTGAAGGCGATAAAATAAATTTAGATGAATAATTTGTATTTTTTGTTTTATTGACAAATTCCCGATACTTAGTACACAGAATGTATATACTCGTACCTCTTCTCATGCACGCTCGTCGGTTCCTAGAGGTCCTGACATTGCGTTCGGATAAAACCAGATCTAAATAAGATATACTCGTAATACTAAAAACTTTTTTTATGAGACGTCCGAAAAAGTTTTTACAACCATACAGCCCACCTGATGTAAAATGGATACCGTAGTCTATGAACGATGCCACATCTGCCGTTAACACAGCTGTTGTTTAGGAGCTTACTGGTAGCCTCGTTCACTCGCAGGAACAACAAAACGAGCTGCTTTGGTGCGCCCTAATATACCCAGTTTAAGGGAAACCGACATGTTCATGCAAATAAATGTTTGGCGTGTGTGGGAATCGAGTCTTCATGTAAATGAAGCATTGCCAACCAATCCGCCACTGGGCTCGGATAACTTATATAAATACTCATAAATAAAATATTTGTTACATATCAGTACTCAGAGGTAAGGTGCTCAGAAGACTGGCAGCATTGCCACGTTGAATTACAATATTGCCGCCGCTGTACTAAGTATGATACAGCCTATCTGATGCATGAACTTTTAACTCACTGAAACTCTGTCCCCATGAACGCAACAAATACGAAACTATTATTCATCATTATCATTAACAGGAACATATTTACGCATTTTGTTCGATATGATCAGCTATATCTGTAGCAGATGTAGTATCCATCAAAGGCCATTTCCCATCCGCCAATCCGCATTTGAGCAGCGTGGTGTAGTATGCTCTAAACCCATTCGGTTGAAGGGAAACCCGTATCCCTGCAGTGGGATGAGCAAGGGTTGGTGTGATTCTGAGGGGTCTCAATGGTGTCGTTGCTCGTGACAGTTTAATCGAACGCGTAAGTTAAGCAGTCTCACGCAGCCTGTCTATGGATGGCTTTAGTGATCTACAGTTCAACCAATTTTGGGTTTCAAGTAGTTTTCGATAGATGACAGTCGTTAGCTAAGATTGTTGGGACGCACCAAAGCAACCCGGATGAGGAGACACGTCTACTTCTAAGAAAACTGCCGGAAAATAACAACTCCACTGAAGATTATTGTGTTCCCACGAGTTAGGGAGGTTACCAGTAAACCCCTGACGTACCGCTGCGTTAGCAGCAGAAGTCTAGGAAACTAAGAAAGTCCTAAGTTTTCTGAAGTAATTTGGCGAAATGGACGTCCATCTTTTCATAGATAATAATAGTAATGTAAAATACTATACGCAACGTATATTATTATACTTTTGTTCAGTCAAATCTATGCCAAGTGCTAATATTCAATGCCAAGAGCGATGAATACGTAAAAATGTTAAAGATATGTTTCATAGTCGCATCAGCAATGTCAAGACAGAAACCGGTTGAATTTCGTGGCAATTGGTTGACGAAATACAGTTTCGTAATTAGTTTTAAATGTCTCGCCAATTTCGATGAGTGGAATATGAGAGAAAGGCTGGTACTGGTAGTATATACGTTTAATATTTTGCTTGTCTTCTTTGTAGAAATCTTCATGATATCTTCTTCACTTGAAATATACCCTTTCTGCCAACCCCGCAAGTGACTTGGCGTGAAAATATAGATAGATATTACTCATCTGTGTATAAAAAGCCAGTCTGTTGGCTTTTTATACACTGGCCTATCAGTGCTCTTAAAGAATGAGTAATATCTACCTGTATTTTCATGCCAAGTCACTTGAGGGGTTGGCAGAAAGAGTTACAAGTAAAGACCTGGTTCGAATCCTGCATGCTGCAGGGGCATGTTCCCACTAAATTCGTATTTTCGGATTTATGTACATATTTGTAATCATCCCTTGCTCAGTGGTGAAGGAAAAATCGTGAAGGAACCCTCATGTCTAAGAAATTATATTTGATTATTTAAAACATAATTTCTTTCTTACTTCAGAAAGGTCTGATTTTCCGTATGCGTTGTGGATGTCTGACGGTAGTCGCTCCATTTCAAAATCAGCAGGCTTAGGTAGCGGGCCCCGCCAATCCTCATGGGATAATGCTAAGAGGAAGAAGAAGCGATTCAAGGTGTTCCGATAGTCATGTACTTGATAAACTTTTCATCGATGGATGATGGATTTTTCAGATTTCCAGAGAAGCCTTTTTGTAAATGCCCATCATTTACAAAAAGGCTTCTCTGGAAATCAGGAGGGATACAAACAGAATTACGCTGAGAAAGATATATTATTTATTACTTAAAATCGAAATCAAACTATTTATATGTCGCCACTTTACTGAGATACTAATGGAAAAAACCACCTACATTATAAACCCTCCTGGCAGCTCATTTGGAAGAGCGCTCTACCGCAATCGAGAGGTCGTGGGTTCGAACCCTACCGAGGCGGGATAGATGAATGTTACCATTGTAATGTTTACAAAATCAAATTCTTACAAATTTCAAACTATTCTTTTTCAACGTCAAGACGTGTCGAAATTTCAAAGTAATCGATTTTGAAAAACGATTGCAGAGTTTGATTTATAGCGACGTGATATTTATATTTTTACTCATATAGAAGATTCTTAGGAACGAGCAAAGTAGGACTCGAACTAGTGGCCATATAGTTAAAGTAGCTAGATTTTTTTAAGTGACGTTTATTAATATATTTATAACTTCAATCTAAATTGTCATAAGTCGAGGCATATAATGTTCTACTTTTTAGTTTCATTGAAATATCTAGTTTAATAATATTATATATAATATTGTTTATCTAAAGTACATGGTCCAGTTTTTTTTATATTCTATGATGGCAGGAGATTTACAAGCTTACGGACCACCTGATGTAAAATAATTTCCGTAGCCTATGAACGCTTGCAATACTGGTAACACAGTAACTCCTTACGGGTTAACTGATATCCCAACTCACTCGCAGGAACACAAGGTGGTACTTCACCAATAGGAATTTCTTGCGCTCTACCTGTTTTAAAAACATCCAAACCAAGACAAACAGATATTGTATGTTTGTCCTTTGTAGGAATCGAACTCGCGAGCGTTAGTGTTAAAGTAGTATTGCTAACTACTCTGGCACCGAGCTTGACATACGTTTTTTTTATACCACTAAGGTGGAAATCAGGCATACGGCCTGCCTGATGTTAAACAGTCACCGTAGCCTATGGACATTTGCAACACCAGAGGCGTCACTCATGCGTTGCCGACCCTCTAAAAACCTCTTCACGCATTTCTTGAAGAACTCCATGCTGTAGTCCCTTGGACAAACCTCGGCTGGGAGCTCATTCCATAGCTTGAGTGTTCTCGGAAGAAAACTTCTCTGGAACCGCACCGTACGCGACCATTGCGGTTCAAGCGTGTGAGAGTGAACTCCCCGCCGTCGGCGAGCGGTGCGGTTATAAGTTATAAGTAGCTGCCGGCATCATTTCGAACAACTCTTCAGAACACAACCCGTTGTACAATCGGTAGAATACACAAAGGGAGGCAAAGTCTCTCCTTAAACTTAAGGGTTCAATACCGTGTGTAAGCTTAGGATTGTCGACAATTCTCACAGCTCGTCTTTGAATCGAATCACACGGTCCAAGGTGGTATCCAGGTGCTCCCGCCCAAAGGTGACTGCAGTACTCCAAGTGCGGTCTGACTTGAGACTTATATAATATAAGTCTTTGCCCTATGATTATTTATATTATTTACGATGATATTGATATATTATATGTAGTCTAGTATGAGTCGCTAGCTTATATTATGATTTCTTACACAGTGATTCTACATAGCTCACACTCAGACCGATTAGCCATGGTCTTGCGAGGAGTGTTATGGGTGGTTGACCTACTTTTAAAGAAAAGCAGTGGAAAATCTATCGTTGCTTTCCAGTGTTTATATTGCGCTGCGATATGTTATGAGCGTTCGTGTGACATAATGCGCCGGCGCACGACCTGTTCTAGCGAGAACAGGATTCGTAGACGTGTTCGACGAAAATTGATTTACTTTTCCTTACTTTCTTGAAAAGGGAAAAATGATTTTGTTGCTATGAGTTTTATGTACTATTAACGGCCTGTCAGATTAACTCTTGTTCACGACTGTCGCTTATGCTATCTCAGCTGGTGTAGCTCTTCACTCTTCCTCTTCTTAGCATCAGTCCGCTAGCTTAACCTAATGCTTTGACGAAGATACTGATTTTGATATGGAGCGACTTTCGTCAGATTTCCATTCCCAGGGTGAAAATCAGAACTTTGCTAAGTCTGGTCACACATCTTAAAAAAAAAAAAAAAAAAATTGTAAGTGCGGGTTACTTCACAACGATTTCCATCACCGAGCATGTGATAATTACCAATCTTAACTATTATTTATTTTATATAATATTATAAATGTGAAAGTGAGTATATTTGTTATTCCTTCACGCTTTGAGTATGCAGCCGATCACCATGAAAATTTATTATTATTTATGTTACCAGGGGTACAGAGAAGGACATGCTACTTTCTTGACTGACTTTACTTTCTTACTCTGAAAGTATCTCATTCCAACGAGAAAGCGTAAAAAGCATAATTTTTCTTCAGTAGATGGCGCTGCATGGCACCGCAATCGTCAAATCCTAACTATAAATGTGAAAGTGCATGAAAAACAGTTCCTGTAAAATAACTATTTTTAAATTAGTTTTTGAATCTTTAGTTATGATAAATAAAATAAAAGATAATTAATACAGTTCAGTTCATTCTTAAATTGTTTAGTACGATTACAATTCAAAAGATGACGTTAATCGAACTCTGCAGGATATAAGAGATTGCGGGGGCATCATGGGAGGCTTGGTGGTTTTATTAGCAGGACTTTCGATAAACATTGCCCGTGAAACAAGAGGCACTCCAGCCGATGAAATCAAAGCGTTTAAAACCTTAAAGGTTGTGGGAAAGATTAAATTGCGCAACTGTTCTAAGCCATCAGAAACCCTATTATTTCACCTTTAGCTCAAACCTATCGCTTCCGCTGTATTCCTAATTAATTTTGGTTAACAAGAAAAAACTAACATTAACACTAGCTCGGTCAAGCGAGATCTATATCACTCCAAATTTATCGCGAGCCATGTCGCGGGTAAAAGCTAGTATGTATATAAAACCGAAAACCAGGATTTGAACCGAGAACCAGTTGGCCAATAGGCTCGGTCAAACGAGATCTATATCACTCCAAATTTATCGCGAGCGAAGTCGCGGGTAAAAGCTAGTATGTATATAAATCCGAAAACCAGGATTCGAACTGAGAACCAGTTGGCCAATAGGCTGGTTCCTTATCCATAGGGCTATACCTAACTGCTTGGTACAGCTCTTCACAAATTGACATCATATACTCGGGGAAAATTAATAAAGCTAAATTAGTAAATGTTATTATTAATTAATTTTTATTAACTAACCAGCGGGCCGCCCCAGTTTCGCACGGGTAATCTGATCGCTACCAATCTTCACAGGATGACACACTATGCTTATCTTCAGACGCTAGCTAATGCGGCACGGGAACGGGAGCACCTTAACAAGGGCACCTAATTTTTAATGGATTTTAGGTAGTACATATATAAATTAGTTTTAATAGTTTAGTTTCTAATTGTATTTTTAAATAAGATGTTTGTGTCAGCATATAGGAAATTGTTATTTGATATTGTGATTGATATTTGATGTTGCACTATTAGAATGGTTCCTATTGAATGTTGATTGGCCCCGTTACTCGCAGTACCGCTCGCGCGGAATATCGGCTTTTAGTCTTTTCATCGAAGTCCTCGAAACATATTCTTGATGAAAAGTGGCCTAAATATTGATTAATTGACGAGATTGAGTTAGTGACATTTTACCAAAATTTGTTCGAAGTTTTTGTGTGATGCATATAGGTCAGAGAGACAGACAGACAGCCAGACAGCCAGAAATAAAAAAGAATGACCGCTTTGGATTCTGTGTTGAGATAAAAGTCCAGTATATAATTTAAATCATATTTAAAATGTACACTTCACAGCCATGTTGCTGCAGAAATGTAGCTTATAGATAGTTGTCCCCGAACCTTGTGTACCATATGCAGGAGAGGCTTTTTGTAGTGTCTATTGCTCACCATAATTTTTAGAGTCAAAACCAATATGACCTACACGTGGTATATCCTGTTAAAAAACAAACGGGCCTCTGGCGATAGGTAGCACCCTTCAAAGCAGCAGACTGGGGAAGTAACTTCACCTCACAGAAGCAGTTATATAACGCCTCCCTGGAAGGTTGTTGTGTTTAGTGAGAGAGGTTACCATATAAGCTGCAAGTTGCTGTGTAAGCAGCTTGGATGGCAACGTGCGAACGAATATTGTAGGCAGCGGTAACCACTTAACATCAGTAGAGCCGTATGCTTGATGCTAGTCTATCTTTCAACGTTTTTACAAATTTCTCTAAAAATGATGCGTGATAATGCGATTGTATGCTGAGGCGTGTTCTTAACTGTACCTTACATAACAATGACAGATATTCATAATGAAATGAACAAATCGACAAGTAGTCATAACAGTCGCTCGGCCCGGAGTGAACCGCTCCTGCAACTCTGATGCAATGTTATGCACGTGCTAAATGCCTATGCTGCTGATATTGCTAAAGGTGGAAACATTTTTCAATGCAAACATATTATAAACTAGCTGTGCCCGCGACTTCGTTCGCGTGGAATATTATTTATTTATATTAATAAAAATAAATAAAATTTCTAAAATAAAAGTTGCCTATGTTACTCCTTATTACATCAGCGATCCATAGACGAGCTCGGTGGCGCAGTGGTGAAACGCGCTGTTACGCTACTTTGACACCAACGCTCGTGGGTTCGATTCCCACACAGTACAAACATTTGTGTGCATGAACATGTCTGTTTGTATTGGTCTGGGTATTTTCTATGTATAATAAGTATGTATTTACAAAAAAAATGTATTTACGTATGTTTATCAGTTGTCTAGTACCCATAACACAAGCTTCGCTTACTTTGGGGCTAGATGGCGCTGTGTAATTTGTCCGACAATATTTATTATTTATTTATATTATTTATTACATCAGCTATCTACCAGTGAAAGTCCCTTTAAAATCAGTCCAGCCGTTTCAGAGATTAGCCGGAACAAACAGACAGACAGGCAGACAAAAATTGTAAAAATATTCATTTTGGTATATGTACCGTGTATACATCCATATGCATTTAGTAAAAAGCGGTTTTTTTAATATTACAAACAGACACTCCAATTTTATTTATCTGTATAGATGGCTATTTGGCGATCGCGAGTAGCACTGCTTTTCAATTTATATATCTATATTAGTTGATTGTTTGAACGCGCTAAAATAATTTTGCATTTGATCGACTAATTCTTGAGGTAATGGTAACTGTTTGGAGATCTCTTCATGGTGTTATTTATTATAGCTTTGTCAGTTCTGGTCAAACAATAACAGTACATGTTTACTGTGCCGAACTTCGAACAATGATGGCGAAACTGGCATTGAAACAGCCCGGGTTGTGAATCGATCTTCACCATTATTGCTCCATGATAACGTGAGACCTCACACTGCACGAGAAACCGTTGTAACTCTACAGGAGCTGTAGTTAGAAACCATATGTCATCCTCCGTACTCGCCAGATCTTGCTCTACCAACAACAACAACGTTGGGACAATTTTCTACATGGTAAAAAATTGTCTTCCCAGGAGGCAGTACAAAATGCTTTTACACAATTTGTCGAATCTAGATCCCTCGACTTCTATCGCAAAGGCATAAATAAACTTCCGATTAGATGGCAGCAATATATAGATAATGAGGGTAAATATTTTGATTAAATAAATATGTTAATCATCTTAGAAAAAAACGAGTTTTAATTTTTCAGTACAAATCGGTAATTTCATATTTTAACCCCTATATAAGGTGTTTTTTTTTATATGCCCGAACTTCAATGGGAGAAAGAATATCGTTTATTTGTTACGATAGACAAGAAACTTCGTGTCCCGGCATCGTCAAAAAAGTTTGAAAAATCAAATAAATAAAGTGCCTACTTGGTTCATGGTGCATAATGATTGCCCCCTCATCATCATCATCATCAGTTGTTAATAATTCAGTTTGACGGGGTCGATGCACGGGTCGCGGGTCTAATCGAACACGCCATTTACGCAGCGACGACCACAGCGTTTATAGGCTACGATAACCACTTTACATCAGGTCGACCGTACGCCTCCCAACGTTGTATTAAAAAAAGAAATACCTATGACTATGCCGGTAGAGTAACGCCGATAGCTACCTATCTATTTAAATAAAAATGGAAATTTAGAACACTTACCGGATATAACAGCTGATCCAATTTTCTTGAAAAAGGTCACAACACTTTCCATCACACTTTCACACAGGCTTTGGACTGTCAAATTAATGTAATAACGTTAAATTTGAGTATTTAGTGTTTGTTACGACAACATTAGAGACTAGATAGCCGTGGTTTGATATTGAAAAATAAAAAGCTATCGGATAACGTTTGTTACATTAACTGGGCTTGTTTAAAAGTTCATCAGTTTATTTACAAGTTATTTACACATCTCAATCACGACACTAAATACAAAATTGTTTCACAAGCGCACCCTGGCGTTCTATACAAAGGTTCATATCCACCTCATGGAGTACGTAACGTCCAGATACTCGCGAACACAAGGCGTAATGGGCTGGTACTCCATCGTGCTGGAAGTATAAACACGTACGCTTCTGCAGAGATGTTATTAGACTCGCGATAACAAAGTACCATTTGGAGATACTCCTGATTAGAGTAACGACGTCCAGGCATGATTACGGTCACGCGTACTAGTGTAATGTGCGCCACTGGGAAACAATGATGGCCGCTCGCGCCGCGCGTGCGCCTTGTGGCGTAGATGACGCATGCGCGGGAAGGCGTATTGTACCTGCGTACCGTACCGGCATGCTTGTATTTTCCTAGCTGGTTGGTTTCATACAACAGAAAGCTATTTTTTATGACGCATTTTATTTTTCTATGAAAGAATTTGTAACACGTGGGGCATAAAATATATTTATTATTATAATCAGCATACATAATACTATTTCCCATTTCAATTTGGGCATATTATTTAAGAACACCATATATACAAAAATAAAGACATATACTACACTAGTAATGGACTTATTTTGGAAATACTGTTACTGATATAAATTTTTCTATAAAGTCTAATTCCTCTTATCGTAATTTAGGTGGGAAAAATAAACCTCTGTTTAGGTAGGCTTCTCCTGCCTAAACAGATTGTTTTTTCTTAGGTTTTTTTTTCAGTATTTTAGGTCTAAGATGCAAAGCCTTGGTTGACAGTGGCGCGGCTGTGCCAGTTATGAGTGAAACTAGCAAGATGAGAATATACATTACTCCTTGCAGACATATCACATGTGTGATAAAATTTTTACAGTTAAATCAAATGAAAGTATACTAATGATACAGTAAGTGATTTGTTGTTACAGAGTAGCAACAGAAATTACTGAACTATGACCTGATCCGCCGTATTATCACTAACGTGCTGCCGTATCAAAAATATTGTGTATTCTGCCGTTATGTTATAACTGAACAGAGACACGTACAAACCAATTAATATAATTGCATAAATGCAGTAAAAAAAACAATATAAAAGAATAATGTGTTCTGCGGTCTTACTATGATCGAACAGGCGCATACAAGCATACGGCCCACCTGATGCAAAGCGGGTACCGTAGCCTATTAACGCTTGCGATATATTAAGTATCATCACTCGCGCGATGCCTCCACTGCTGCTACACAGCAACTCCTTGGGAGCTTACTGGTGACCTCACTCATACGCAGGAATGCAATAACCCTCTAGGGAGTTGTTATTTGGCTGCGGTTTTCTGTGAGGTGGAGGTACTTCCCCTGGTGGCCCTGAGGCTGCTTCGATGCGCCCAACCTGTCTTAAAAAAAAAAAAACATTCAGACCAAGACAAACAGACAAGTTCATGCACACAAATGTTTGCCTAGTGTGGGAATCGAACCCACGAGCGTTGTTGTCAAAGACGCGTCATTCACGACTGAGCAACCGAGCTCGTCGAAAGGTTGTCAAGAGGGTAAGGCTACGCTATAAATGAAATGAGTTGATTGAGTGTGGGTAAGTTGATAGGGTTTGATACACCTTTTTATGTCGTGTTACCTTAGCTAGAGACATATGTTTGAAACCTCGTGCTGTTGGCGTATAGCAGTCAGTGAATACGACTTCTATGACTACGCCCAGGGACCGAACATATGGCTCGGGGGAAAGTCGGCTGTGTTTGAGGAAGCCTATCCAGGTTACACGAACAACCCTCACTCGTCAGCAGGAAAGGAATTTCTCACCATTCGATGATAAATGTGACCCTCTTATAAAGAGAGTCAACCGTGTCCAGAAGAACCGCCTTCTGAATCTGGTTCTTGACCCAACTGCCAAGCGAAAGCCTCTCAAGATATCGGTAGAGGCTCTTCGCTATAATCCCGTTTAGAGTTACGACTATTGGAACAATTATCGTTGATTCCACATGCCACATGGCGGTAACCTCGTGAGCCAAGTCCAAGTGCTTAGAAAGTTTCTCTTTCTCAGCTTTCACGAGGTTTTCGTCATGAGGAATGGTAACGTAAACGAGAACTGCACGGCGCGTCTCCCGGTCTATTATCACAATATCAGGCCTATTGGCGACAATAGTCCTGTCTGTGATAATAGACCGGTCCCAGTAGAGCGTAACACTACTGTTTTCGAGAACTGGCGCTGGTGCATACTTATAATATGGTAGCTCGGTACTCACAAGGCCGTATTTAAGAGCAAGTTGCTGGTGAATGATTCTAGCTACTTGATTGTGTCTATGTAGTACTCGCCGTTAACAAGAGGGGAACAACCGGAAACTATATGCCTGAGTGACTCACCGAGACGGTGGCATGCTCGACTAATATCGACCGTACCGTCCTTCAGGATTCAGGATATTTCCGGTAGTTGTTCGTCTTGATAAATTCGTCCATAATTGCATAGACAAAACTTTCAGTTTTCCCAAAGAGGTCACCGAAACGTAGCCAGACCACCGACGCGAGAGAGTCTACATCAGCCCCGTTAAGGGCTCGGTAGAATCTCCAGTTCTCACAGGTATTATTACGGGGATCCAACGCGTAGAGGCCCTTTTGAGAAGATTCATGTTATATTGTACACCTACCGAAATCCGCTCCTAAAAATATCGATAGAACCATATATCTATGAGCAGGTCACGGCAGGTATTGGGACTATTGCGAATGTGTAGGAAATTATTAGTCTATTGTAATGAGGTCTGGAGGGATTATTGGTACTGGGTTATTGCAGAAGAGGGATGGGCACCTGCCATTATTATTATTTTCTTGTTCTTGTTTGAATAAAGATTTATTTCATGTACAGGAAGGGCTGAAGGCTTCGAAACATATTTTTAATCTATGGTATGCGTCATTGAACTTCCAAATATGGACAAGCGGTGTTAATTTGTCATGGAAGTAACGATATTCGACATCAAAAGACGGTTGTGGGTCTTTATTAGGGTTCCGTACCCAAAGGGTAAAACGGACCCCATTACTGAGACTTCGTTGTCCGTCCGTCCGTCTGTCACCAGGCTGTATCTCACGAACCGTGATAGTTAGACAGTTGAAATTTTCACAGATGATGTATTTCTGTTGCCGCTATAACAACAAATACTAAAAAATAGAATAACATAAATATTTAAGGGACTCCCATACAACAAACGTGATTTTTTTTGCTCGTTTTTGCTCGATATTGATAACGGCAACAGGTAGACGCTTGAAATATTCACAGAATATTTAGGTATATATTCACTTTAAGAATAAATAATTAAATTAAAATAAAACAAATATTTAAGGGGGGCTCCCATACAACAAACGTGATTTTTTTGCTATTTTTATAGATAGTGGTACGGAACCCTCCGTGCGCGAGTCCGACTCGCACTTAGCCGATTTTTTTTTGTAATCATGCGATCGACAGAGCAACACCGGTTGACCATCTCATTTCAAGATGCGACATCTTGAAATGACAAACAAGAGATGGAGCTAGGGGTACCGCAACGTAATACTTCGATCCATGGATTGCGACGCGTTACACATGATCGTAATCTTAACGATCTTCAGTCACTCCAATGGAATCAATCCGAGCGCTCAATCCTTAAATCAGACTTCCTAAAATAAATTTATAACTGAAAACGAATAGTGAAACGGCACATGGTACTATAAGATTAGGAAGGAAACAAGGCCAAATTGAAGAACAAAACACATATACAGATATGACGCAATAGACAAAGAGACAGGGAACGTGGAGTAAAGGTGTACAATCAATGTGAAGCCTTTATTTACCTTTAAGTTTTTCTCCGGATTTTCGTAAATAACTGAATTTCGCTGAACGTTGGCGACTACTTGCGGTTAATCGTGCGATGAGTGATTATCATCTAAGCATATTCTATCAACATCGCATCACATTGTGTACTAGTTTGTTTAGGATTACGCTAGCTACTGACTGGGCAAGGTGGTCAATCATCTGTTCAATTGATCTTGAAGTGTATAATATAGATCCAAACAATAATATTATGTTTTAGATTACATGCATACTTGTTAGTTATAATACATACTAATTTTGTTTATTTCAGCGCCATACATAAAAGTGTGTCAACGCAATGACCCCAACGTCGACAAATGCATCATGAACTCGGTGGACGAGCTAAGGCCGAAAATTAAAGAGGTAAGTTCGCCTCAATTATCCATGCTAGCAGTTACCCACGGCTTCACGCGCGCGTAATTAAAAATTTAGCGATAATTTTAATGTCCCCTCCTTTGTCTTCTATGCCCCTCACTAATACAATTTTACTAACACACTTTCATGTGTCACGTTTTTTTTTATACTACGTCGGGAGGCATACAAGCATACGGCCCACCTCATGTAAAGCGAGTACCATAGCCTATGAACGCCTGTGATATACTAAGTATCGCGCGGTGCCTCCTCTGCTGCGTACACAGCAACTCCTTAGGAGCTTACTGGTGACCTCACTCACACGCAGGAACACAATAACCCTCTAGGAAGTTGTTATTTGGTTGCGGTAATCTGTGAGGTCGAGGTACTTCCCCAGACGGGCTGCTTTGATGCGCCCTACCTCAAGTATTCCGCTCCATTAAATACTTTAAGATAAAACATTTCTGACTCCCCCGCCTCCTCTTACTAAAGTATTATTTCAGAAATGCATGTCTTAATAGAAAGCAAAATTTTATTCTACTTTACAGCCATACCTACTCCGTTCTATAAAAAGTTAAACGTATAGTTCGTGATCTTAGGTTTAGTAATTTTTGAGTATTCCCGAATAATCAGTCAATATACAACTGTTATATCGCTTATTATATTCCATTAAAGTGTGATCAAAGATCACATATGACTTAATTACACCTTAGCATCTCTTAGTAGGTACTGTTCATCTTTTTTATACGTGTAATTTTATAACTTTATAGGAGTAGTATCTAAGATTGAAATGTAATAAATACAATACAATACTATGTGGAAGCCTTATCGTGACGCGATGATCTCTTCCAGAGAACTTTAAGATAAGTAAATAAGTTAGGGTGGGACAGAGCACAATTTAAGAAGACGATATAATTACATACGTATACATAAATACTCGTAAAAATACAAATATTTATATGTGATATATGAATTTAGGCATATTCATATATAACATATAACTAAATATATAAATACTCATAAATAATCAAATTGATATATGTATGTATATGTACCTTAACTGATATACACACTGTAAACAAAAGTAATGAGACTGAAGTGAAAAATAAGGTGATTACGTATTGTTAAGAGAAAGATAATGAAGGTTGACAAGTTGTTTGAAGGATCGAAGCAATTGAGCATTCCGTAGGCCCACTGCCTCGACCGAATATAAAGTTTCTTAAGGAGCCTCATATTTACGAAGTCTAATTACAAAACGTATGCAAAAGTTTTGAAGGCACTCCAGCTTATTTAACTGCACTTCTGTGGTATTTAGGTAGCAGGAATCACCGTAATCGAAACTAGTATTATCGTAATAGGAAAGAGCAATTTCAGTAGGTACCTACTGGCATGAAATTTCGCAACTGCATAGGGAACAAGATGCGGCTAGCAATTTCCAATTATGCGCTGACCAAAATAAACAATTATGAAAAAATATTTACAGATTTTTCATTTTATGGCTGAAATTTATTATCCAATACAACGTCAAATATAACGCAAGGGATATTATTCTAGTCAATTCTTGATATGCTACGAGAACTACCTATAATAATGGCTTGCGATTTTAAAGGGTTGCTAAATATATACCCTCTACCAAACTTCAACGTTAAATTCACCCTTAGTAATATAAATCGTTAACGTACCATCAGACCGAAGACCTACTCTTCTCGCCAAAATAAGAGAATCCCCGTATACAGCACCTCACGAATTCATCCTGTCTCAACAATCATTCCCTTCAACGCGTGTACACAACTTCAAAAACAAAAGCCCTCCATTGTTCTTTCGTCCGCACGCGCAAACAAATACACACTCTCACACACAACAAACACTAACACGCACACAGATAGACCACTACACATACTCAACCCCCACAAACCATATCTAGTTCTTCGGAACTCCGTGAGACTCCTCTTGACCATAACCAAGTAGACATCCAACCTGCCTGCCTGGTGACCTGCAAAACAGGTCCAAAACCTGCCGCAGGCACCAGCCTCTTACTTGAAATGGCTTGGACGTTATTGTTATGCAAACATAATGTTTACTTAAGATTAGTTTATAGGTCTTTTATATTTGTAAGAGGAAATATAAATATTTATTATTATTATTATCTTTCTTTGCATTTCTCAAATATTTGCGATCGATACAAAACATTTTGTGAATAATATCGACTTATTGGGATAATGCAAAATTTTGTGACTATCTAAAACAGGAGATTGGCTTGCAATTGAATGAAGAAAACACTGTGATTTTTGAAACTCCAAATTTTGCCAGAAGTATACTTCTAATACGAAACCGATTGATGCTAATCATACTTTCGCATTTTTTTCAAAAAGAAAGAAAAGTGGTTAGAAAGTTCCCTAGTGAGGCCCAGCTTGTTAGCTACTGAAAGAGAACAAGTTGATGTTATTGATATTGACCCACCTGACAATATAGAAATTCTACCTCCTAGTATATGAAGCTTCCACTTCCTTTAATCCGAAGAAACCATTCGAAGAACTGAGCTCAAGACAAAAGAGGATATAGTTTGTATATATGCAACGTGTTCAGTAACAATCCTTGATTTCTAATAAAAGCTGGGATGTATCATTAGCTTGTGGTAACATAAAATAACTTTCAGTCATATTATTAATTTCAGTCATATCTGTACCATTCACAACATAGTTTTATTGTAAGCAATAGAACTCGAGTTTGATAATGTTTCTATTATTGTATCAAGTTCAGTAATTGTTTTCGTCTCCGTTAACCCCGTAATATCATTTGTGCTGTTTGCACTTGTTTCATTCAATTTGGATAACGTCTGAAGGTAGGCTTCCTTAGTGGCAGTTGGTCACTGGCATATATATAATTTCTGTAGTTATATACTTATATTCAGTGATCGTATGCTCTGGAGCTTCTGAGCCTGTATAGTTTCCTGCGCCTTTGCTATTATCTGGTATTACGTACGATGTTACAATCACAGTAGTAGTTGTTGAGTTTACTGGCGTAGATGAGTTTTCAGAACCTGACAATTAATTTCATTATTGAACATTACAATTAAACAAATGGAAAATGTAACTACACTACAAAGCCTGATTTGAAAAGGGTCATTACATGATTAATTTTCTACTGCGTTCATAGTTATTAGTATGAATTGTATTTCTATATGTTAAAAAACTTTAAAATTCATCAAAAGTATTATGCTTCAAGCGTTTATAGGCTACGGTAACAGGTTAGCGCTATTATATTGTTGTTTATTATCGTCGATTGATCTTTATTCATAATTGCAGGTAACGCATTTGCGCTTGAATCACTGGGTGCGCTTTTATTGTTCTTTGCAGATAATGAATATGAATTTGCCTTGTAGTAATTTATTTCTAGAATTTTTAAAATCTTACAATACCTGTTTCATTTTAGTGTGATCTTATTGTAGATGTTACAGTTCTGGAAATAGTATTAACTGGCGATACCTGGATCTGTATTAGGACTACCTATAGATAATACCTACCCATCTTTTTGACATGATAACGTCTTATAAATCGATGAACGCTGGCTGCACGCATGAAAAAGTGTCACGTTCGGCCTGAGCTGATCGTGCAAGCGAGAGAGAGCGGAACAAGCGATAGAGAGGCATGATTGGCCTAAGCATTCGGCTTGTAACGCATCTATCTCTCTTCCACTCCATCGGCCGATGTGTCCGAGTAGAAGAGAGAGAAGAGAGTAGATGCGATGCTAACATGATAATCCCATAGGGAGTTGTTTTCTGTCAGGTGGAGGTACTTCCTCAGCTGGGCTGCTTTGTTGCGCCCTACCTCTCCTATAAACATCCAAACTAATACTAACAGACATGTTCATGCATATAAATGTTTGTTCTGTATGGGAATCGAACCCACGAGCTCTGGAGTCAAAGCAGCGTTACTAAACACTTCGCCACCGAGCTCATCATAACTTCACGCCAAATCCCTTGCGGGCTAGGCAGAGAGAATCGAGCGCCATATCACCCGGTCCTTACACACCTCACTCGCTTCTCATTTTCATTCATAATTCTTCTCAGGTCCTACACGGTTCACCGCTGATGTGGAGAGACGAGTGAGTGCCGGGAATAGGGTGAATGGAGCGTTGGGTAAACTTCTAGGCAGCCGAAATCTAAGCCAGAAGGCACAGCTCGCTGTACACAACGCGGTGCTAATTCCAACGCTAACTTATGGAAGTGAGAGCTGGGTATGGCAGAGAGAGCATAAAAGTAGAATAAATGCGGTCGAGATGCGAGCATTGCGCAAAATTTGTGGCATAACGCTTGCTGACCGCGTTCGTAATAAAGACGTGAGAGAAAGAGTTGGTCTAAAAAAAAGTGTCGGTGTTAAGATAAAAAAGGGCATGCTCCGTTGGTTCGGACATGTAGAAAGAATGCAGGATGGAAGAATGACGAAGCAGATATACAATGCAAAAGTGGAAGGATGTAGGAGCCGAGGAAGGCCGAGACTAACCTACCATGACCAAATTGGTCGTGTTTTATCAGAAGGTGATGTCAGAAGCCCCAGGAACCGGCGAGCGTGCATGAAAAGAGCTATGAATGTCACAGAAGCGAGTGAAGTATGCAAGGACCGCGTCTTATGGCTTATGGTGTAAATATATATATAATAATCCTACTAATACGTAGGTCACACTATAAGTTTTGCATAACTTAAAAAAACAACATGTTATAACCATAATATTATGTTTATTGCTTTTCAAAATACTATCCTTTACATTTTAAACATTTTTTCATGCGATCGAACCATTTTTTAAAACAGGAGGACCACAGATCTGAAGGCATGTTTTCTACGTGCTGATTGAACGCTATCACTGCCTCTTCGGAGTTGGTAAAAGTGAAACCTCTCATCAAATCTTTGATTTTGGGGAAAATACAGAAACCACAGGGTGCTAGGTCGGGGCTATGCGCAGGATGGGTAACGAGTTGTACTTTTTCGGAAGTTGAAAATGACTTTGTTTTGATGGCCGTGTGTGAAGAAGCGTTGTCATGATGTAGGAGAACGCGGCTTTTTGGTCGTCTTTCGCGAACTTTTTCTAACACCCTGGGTAAACAAATGGTAGAATACCACTCGACATTAATACTCTTTGATCTTCAAGTGGAATTGTACAGATGGGACCCGTAGCTGAGAAAAAAACGCGATAATTTTTTTAGCAACGTTTCTCGCCTGCCTCACTTTTGTTGTTTTGTTCTCATTTTCAAACACCCATTCACAAGATTGCTGTTTTTTTTTCGGGTTTAAAACAATAAATCCACGTTTCGTCTCCTGTGAGAATGTCATAAACAGCATTAGAATGTCCGTGGTCGTACTTCAGTAGCATCTGTGAGCACCAATTCACGCGAGCCCGCTTCTGCTCCGTTGTCAGTTCATGAGGGATCAAACGACAACAAAGTTTCCGAACTTTCAATTCTTCGTGTAAAATTTTCTGAATTTGTCTCATACCAATCCCCAATAGTTCTCGAATTGTCTCATAGGTAATCCGCGGGTTTTCTTCAATTAGCCGCTTAACAGTAGCCACATTATTTACGTTGACGGCATTTGAAGGCTGCCCTTCACGAAATTCGTCATGTAAAGAAACTCGACCTCTCTCAAATTCAGCAAACCATCGCCTCACGGTACTCAAAGAAGGTGCTTCTCTCCCAAAAGCATTTTGAAGACAAGCAGCACAGTCTTGCGGAGAGACTTACGTAGAACTCTGATGTGTGATAAAAATTGACAAATGATTTCCCGCCAATTGTTTTTTTTTTATTACAAAGTAGTTTGCAACGTTTCAAAAAATATAACATTCGAAATTCAAATAGTTCCGATTAGCTAGAAGTGCAAAACTTTTAGTGTGCCCCATGTATTATAAATGCGAAAGTTTGTATGTATGGATGTTTGTTCTCTTTAACGCTTAAACGGTTGAACGGATTTGAATGAAATTTGGCACGTAGATAAATTATGATCTGGATTAACACATAGGCTACATTATTTGACTCCACGTGGGCGGAGCCGCGGGCAGCAGCTAGTATATTATAGGTATGAGTTCTAGTCGGGTAAAAGCTTTGCTGCACTATCTATATTTATCCGATCATTTGATATGTATTGACATAGCATCTGCAGCATTCTACGATCGCAACTAATCAATACAATTTTTGAGTTTTAATTCGTGGGATATAGGTGGGATTTGTGTACGGAACATTTATCAATAGGACGTTAATTCACGAGCTCGGTGGCTCAGTCGTGAATGACGCGACTTTGACACCAACACTCGTGGGTTCGATCCCCACACAAGACAAACATTTGTGTGCATGAACATGACTGTTGTCTTGGTCTGGATGTTTTAAGAGAGGTAGGGCGCATCAAAGCAGCCCGTCTGGGGAAGTACCTCCACCTCACAGAAAACCGCAACCAAATAACAACTGCCTAGAGGGCTGTTGTGTTCCTGCGTGTGAATGAAGTCACCAGTAAGCTACCAAGGAGTTGCTGCATAAGCAGCAGAGGAGGCGTCGCGCGAGTGATACTTAATGTATCACAGGCGTTAATAGGCTACGGTACCCGATTTATATCAGTTAGGCCGTGTGATTGTATGCCTCCCGACATACTATAAAAAAAAAATCAATTTTTTTTTTAACGGGACATGCCCACCACTGTGTCTCCTGTGTAGCCAGAATTAACAGCGGCGACCACCAAAAAGGTAATGAACAGTTAAGTTCATTGCTGTCCCGGGGGTTAAACTACAGCTGTCTTGGAACTCGCAACGAATTTAATCAGAAGAAATTTGTAGTAGTAGGAAGTTTTGGAATTGACTTCCTCTCTTGGCAAAGTGAGAGACAGCAATATGACAAATAAGGCATTAAAAAACCTCATAGAGATGGCTAGTCAAGTGAAGCTCAACTGCCGTGCACCACGGTTTATCAGATATCTAACACTATTTGGGATCTAAATTGTGAGTTGTTACCTAACACATCGTGTGCGCTATAGAGTGAACAAGTAGACTGTATTTATAAAGAGGATCGAAAAATGGTTAAGCAAGACACGTTCTTTGAGTTAAAAGGGTATAATAATAAAATAAAGAAAAATACAAAAAGATGTAAAATAACTAAAAAGGTTGCCTTCGGCAACATTCTCCCCCATTTAGCTAATAGGCAACAGCACCAATTTCTTCGAAGCCCTACGTAATAAATTTCCTCCAGTAGTCCTGACATCAGCGACCCTTACACTGCCATCTTGACCTGGGTAGACCGCTGTAATTCTTCCCCTAAGCCAGCTACCTCGAGGAAGATTATTGTCTGCGACCAAGACCACGTCTCTAATGCGTAAAGGGTCCGGAGTACCTCTAGTTCTAGCCCTCGGCGTTAAACTTGGAAGATATTCCTTCAGCCAACGTGCCCAGAAATAGTAAGACGCTGAACCTTAATCCACTGGCTTCTTCCAAATAAATCCCGATCCGTAAATACAACATCTTGAGGTCGTGCTCCTGAAGACGTACCAAGGATGAAGTGCATAGGCGTTAAAGCTTCCTGTAAATCGGAATCATAAGGCACGTGAGTAAGAGACCGCGAGTTTACTAATGCCTCAGCTTCTGACAATAACGTAATAAGCATCTCGTCTGAAAGTCGTTTCTCCTCCATTGATGCCTTTAATGAGCATTTAACTGATCTAATTAGTCGTTCCCATGGACCGCCTAAAAAGAGCGAAGCAGGGGGACTGAAACGCCAACGAATACCTAAGTTGGCTACAGAATCAAAAAAAAAAATGTAGGTTCATAGAGTACGCGCAGCAGTCTTGAAGCTCCAATGAAAGCTATCCCATTGTCGGACATAATCTCTAGTGGTGTTCCTCTTCTGGCAATAAAACGTCGCTATGCTGACAAACAGTGCACAACTTCAAGGTGTGCACGAGTTGTGAGGCAGGTGTAAAGAGCACAGTAGCGGTTTTTAACGTGCCGGCCAACAGTTACCAACAGAGGTCCAAATTTATCTAGACCCACAAAAGAAAATGGCCTCTTGTGGTGGGTCAGTCTTGCTTGAGGTAAATCTCCAACAGGTGAGCTGCAAGGAATAGCTTTCTTTATGCCATTCGGATACATTTGAGAGTTCATGGATTTCCGCCAATCGAAAAGAAACGAACGCTTGGTACTTTCTGGCATCGTTCCTTAACCAACTAACGTTACGAGCATCTGTAAAAAAAAATCTGGCGGTCGGTTTATATTTATGCACTTTACATATGGTATGCGCAAGACGAGCTGCAATCAAAGCACTTTGAATTCTAAACGTGTGATGGTATGAATTTTGTTTAATGGATTGACTCTAGCTTTACTAGATACTAACGCGAGTTGCACATTTCCATTAGAGTATACAACACGAAAATACGCGACAGCAGCACATGCATCTTTGCTGGCGTCACAGAAAATGTGCAATTCACGACGTTGTATATTATTGGATTGCAAGTACCAACGTTGTATTTTCAAATTAAGTACGGACAATAGATCATTAAGCCACCAACTAAACTTTTTAAAAAGAATCTGCGGGATATCTTCATCCCAGCCGTTACCTGCGCGCCAAATTTCTTGGAATATGATGTGACCTCTGATGATAAGAGGTGACAACTTACCAAGTGGATCGAAAATACGCATCACTTCCGATAAGACTAAACGTTTAGTAATCCTTTTCGGTAATTCTTTGGTAAATATATTAAAACCGAGAGTGTCTGTGTCCGGGTCTCATATTAAGCCCAATGTCCGAACGCTTTGGGGAAAATGACCTAAATCTACAGATGGGATAGACGAACTAGTGTTTTCTAACTGTATTAGGCGTAAGCTGGGAGGAACGACAGATAAGGCAGTAATATCTACAAACTCAACTTCAGACTGTTTTGACAGTTCAATTAATGTCAAACCGCTAAACGAATGAGCAACTGACTCTATTTTGTGTTTGGCCGAGGTCAATGAAGACGAACAAGCTGCTGTGGGAGAAAAAAGATACTCCGATTCAGCATGGTCTTCCTCAGTAACCTCCTCAATCGAAACAACATTATTAGTTACCTAAGAACTATGCGGTACCGATGAAAAGTGTAAAAGTTTATGATGTTTGTATTTACAACCGAAAATATTATATAAGTTCTTACCATTACAAAATTGGTATCTATGTAAACCTTATTTAAGACATCGACAACAAACCTTTTTGTCTTTGCACCATATTAATCTTTTTTGAGGCGTAAAAGAAACTTTTTACATGTGTCAATGAAATGACATTGCTGACAATAAAGACATTTTAACATTAAGTCATTACTATCAACATTGTTATTGTCAATTACGGAAAATGAACCCGAATGAGAAATACGATTATTTAATTTTGAAATATTTTTAGAATTATTGTCGAGAGAATAGTTTAAACTTATATTATTAATTATACCAAATTTCGATTGAATTTTCACTTCTCTCGTCAAAAAATCTGAAAATATTTCAAGTTTTGTTGGATGACCTGCAGATAAGGTAGAATCAAAGACCTTTTTAGAAGTAACAAAATTCACCCAACGTGGTCTCATAAGTGGAGATAATTTAGATAAAACAGCGTTGAAAATCCCAGGAGACTTTGAAATTAAATTATTTTTAACGGAAGTATCGCGTGTTTTATTTATTTTGTTGAAACCTGACGTTTCGAACGCTTTGCAGCGTCCGTGGTCGCAGGAAAGATAGTCTTCCGTTAAAAATAGTTTAATTTCAATGTGTAACAATCGCGAAAACCTAAGACAATACTATCCCAGGAGACTCTAAATAAGCTCTATGTTCTAGTAATTTTATTACTTCAACGCTATTACGTACACGACAAACAAAAATGTGCAAATCTTTTGACTCCGTACCCAATTCAGGAAGAGCACGTAGTGCGCTTACCTCCTGCAACACAATGTACTCAGGCCTTGCAAATCGCATCTCCAGCTGTGTCATGACCGGTACGGGCTCGCGTGCAGTTACTAGAAGCACTGCGACCGCTTCGCGCGCCGGGCCGCGTAGCGCCGACCCGATTCGCGCTAAGTTCTGCGCAGGCGTGTAAGAAGATGCCGTATCCTCAAAAACCCTCTTGAAGGCTAGCCAATCTAAATGCTTACCATCAAAACAGGCAAACGACTATCGTTCACACTAGAGGTTCTATTCTCATTAGCTAAAGATGTTATAGCCTTAGCCAATAAACCAAATTCTGAATTATTATTGTGTATATTATTTTTAAAATTAACATTATTACATGCGTGCTGGTTTAATGCCGCCGTTGACGGATGTACGGACGGACTATAGAGGGCCGAAGACTCAGCCAGCTCCGCATTACTAAAACTAGAAGGTTCAGTATACGTAGGTTGGGGCTCTGAAAAGTTAAATGCTCGTTACTTAAAACATTCGGAACGAAGACACAATCCGCGGGGGCAGACATACCGGGACGCGACTAGGCGATCACCGTAGAAAGGGCATGGGCATGTGTTGTCGGATATGGTAATAAATCCACGAGAGCCGAACTACCAGTGACGTCGGCGTCAACAAGGGCAGCACGACTGGGACTAATCACCTCCTTAGGCTCCGTTGCGATATTCACACATTTATTGCGCCAACCTTGCACATAATGTATAGATGAACGTACACTACGTTTACTGCTACGTTCACCTTCTGCTTCGATGTCTGCCAGTTGAGCAGACAGTTCAAGTTCGAGTACTTGCCGTACTCTTTCAGATTTCAAAATGTAACTCAATGTCACTCGTTCTCGCTCGTCCTCTTTTTCCGCTACTTTTATCTCCATTTCTAAAAGTTTTCTTGCGTGCTGTGCTTGAACGGCCATGGAGCGAGCTATTATTGTTACGGATGAGCTTGTCGAACCTGAAAAGGTAGAGCCCGCCGCGACAGACTTTTCGTGCGCTGAGCTATGTACCTCGCGTGCCCGCTGTGGGGATTCCGCACGTGTATTACTTTTCTCACCCTTAATTTGAGAACGTGACTTCATCATGGAAAAATCAGTTGAAAAAAAAAAAATTTGAAATCTGATTTTAGAAGGCGAATAAAGGACCAAAATGTGCGCTACAGAATAAGCAAGGGGACTGTATTTATAAAGAGGGTCGAAAATGGTTAAGCAAGACACGTTCGTTGAGGTAAAAGGGTATAATAATAAAATAAAGAAAAATGCAATAAATCCGTGCCCGAACATAAAAGCGAATCCACACCGACAGACGCCAAAACGTCACTAACGTCAAAATCTCAAAAAAGATGTAAAATAACTAAAAAGGTTGCTTTCGGCAACACATCGATTCCAATAATATAGATTGCAGAACCGCCTAAACGCTCGGTAATTCTCCCTTGTTGATACCGAATCAGAATAGTATACTACCCCGGATGTGACATGTAAGGAATTTAACATATCGTCCCGCTCCCGACTCCAGAGATCGCACTCCCAGAGAAGGCGATGATGCAAGTCTAAACGAAAAGAGCTTATCTCTGAAGTTTCTATGTCCAGTTAAAAATTGCGCAACAGGATGATCGACTTCTAACCACTCTTTACTTAATCTGTCTCGCACTGATTGAAAGAACAGATACAAGTGGCGTCCTTTAGTAGGAGTTTCCCATCTTTGTTGCCATTCAGAGAATAAAGTTTCAAATACCTCGTCAATTGGTTTGAACAATCTAAGTATTTGTCAATATCGCGGTGTTTCAGAAAGTCAGGGTGTATATTTTTAGAGGTGTAGTACATTGAAGCCCAGCGTTGAATTTCTACGTCAACTGGTAATACCCCTGCTAGCACTGGTAGTGCCTCGGTACTCACAGTTCTATACGATTTACATAAAAATATTAAAGCGAGACGCTGACTTTGCAACAACTTGCGCAGCATCTATGGTAGCCCTATCAGCCCATGCAGGTGAACCGTACGCCATCATACATCCTAAATATGTGGTTGTGTAAATAATGTTTAACGTTTTAAAAGTTAAGCCCCACGTCGAGGTGGAAATTCGAGGTAACGCATAAAAGTTATTTTTGGCTTTTTCTCCAACCTGCTTTATGTGTTCAATGTGATTAAAACCTTTGTCCAACAGTAATCCCAAGTAATAAACTGAGTTTTTATTTGCTACTGATAATCCATTGGAATCAAGTGGAATCGCTACGGAACCTGCAAATTTCCCTTAAGCAAGAGCTGATACGTTTTGTGGGGTGCGAAATCGAGACGATTACTATAGCCCCAGTATGAAATCAGGCCAAGGCAAGTACTGGCTAGTTTTAGTGGGCTATACTTGATCTGGAATTAGCTTTTATTAATAATAGGCCGTCATCGGCGTACCCAGTTAACAAGCACCCTTCCTAAGAAAGTCATCAAAACCGATATTCCAAAGATACGGCCCTAACACCGAACCCTAAGGACAGCCCCGCGTAAGCACCTTCGAAGCAGCATAATGGCCAAGTTTTAATTTAGTTGCACCATTGAAAAAATACAATCGAATCAGGGAGTATATGTTGCAATTACAACCTCTTGCCTTTAGTTTCAACAACAACACTGGCCACCAAGCATTAAAGAAGGCACTTGAAATGTCCAAAAAATAAATACCTACAACGTATTAACTATCCGATAATTCCACAATTTTACGCACCGCGACTGTCGCATCAACAGTAGATTTACCGATGGTAATGCCGCCGTATTGATTTTTATGAAATTGAGTGCCACCGGGCAACATTAAAAAAAGTACAATTAAACGTTCAAGTAGCTTAGCCACCGATGGTAATGGGGTAATAGAGCGATAAGACTTCGGATCGTCGGGTTGCTTATCACCATTTTTTGGTATTATTTTTATAACACCACTACGTAAAACTCTAGGAAAGTTATCTTCTACATTACACCGGTTCAATACCTTTAAGGGGCAACGCAAACAGAAGGCGATAAGGCGAAGGTACGGTACAGATACGGCACGGATACGGCGCAGGCGCGATATCTGCGCAAACAGACGCGGCGACGGTACGGCACAGAGTATTATTATACAAGGTGCTATTTATTGGAAATAACACTTATTGCACATCCTTTCGGATTTTTTTCGAATTAACATTTTCCTCCTTTTGTATCATATAATTCCAATCAATTTCTAAAAGTGGCAGATGGATCATTAGTTTGTGATGCTGTCGCTCTAGCTACTTACTCCTTTTTATAGAATACGATCGTGAGTACATGTGTGACGATGATGAGTGAATGTTTAATACTTGAATTGGTCCGTAGAGTAAGTAAGACGGAAGCAGGATGGGCAGGGTTCTCGCTTGTTCGCTCTCTCGTTCTTTCGCTGGCAAGACCACTATTTACATATGCAACATGCATAGGTACCTATGTTTGCGCTATGATTAGGGATGTAAGTGGTTAATCAACATCTTTGAATCAAAGTCAACTGCTGACTGACAAACGAAGCTATGGCGAAAAGAGAGGTAGGGTGCGTAATTGTAAGCTACTTAACAGGGGAAGCACCTCTACCTCACAGAATACCGCAGCCAAATAACAATTCCCTTGAGGGTTGTTGTGTTCCTGCGAGTGAGTGAGGTCACTAGAAAGGAAGGAGATGCTGCGTTGGCAGCGGGGGCGGCGGCATTTTAAGGGCGATATTTTAAGTTACGAGCGTTAATATGGCTAGGGTAGTCGCTTCACATCAGGTGGGCCGTATGCTTGTCTCCCACCCGACGTAGAGTAAAAAAAATATATGTAACCACAATGTTTGCCTTTAAGTGCTTTAAAATATTAAAAACAAAAGAAATTCAATTACATCGGATTTTCATGTAAAACCATGGATCGACCCATATGGACGAAAATTTTAAGTTTAAAATATATCGCTTCGTATCTTTGTTCATACTGTATACAACGCGAGACGCCGCTTGCGCCTTCACGGTGTCGCATCTGCTGGCGACGTGGCGGGGGGCGGGGGACGGCGTACCTGCGCCGTCCGCGTGCCGCCTTCAGTCACGATTGTCACGAACAGATAAGTTGAGCAAAATGCACGTCGATTCGTATACAGGATGCGTGACGACATTGAGTTTAATATTATGTTTTGCGAATTAATTGAGCAATACCCAAATATCTACGACTACACTAAGACAGGGTACAGTTTATAAATTGACATTTTATAAATTGTGCGAAAACGATCAGGATATTTATATAAAGTTTCCATTATCGTATGAAACCTGTGTTCTTCTGATTCTCTCCACACTGGATGTATCCAATACCTTCTTGGTCTTTGCTGTAAATTAATAATCTGTAGCAAAGCCAGTGCATCTTCATCTTCGTCGGAAGAGGAATACATGTTACCTCGTCAACATCACGCTTTATAATGACATAACTTGCCGTACCGTCGCCGCGTCTATGTGCGCAGATGTCGCGCCTGCACCGTATCCGTGCCGTATCTGTACCGTACCTTCGCCTTATCGCCTTCTGTTTGCGTTGCCCCTAAAATAGGTTCAGAAACAACTTTGTTGATCTTTGCAAACATCCTTGATCATTTTGTTTGAGATTTTATCATCATCAGAAGCTTTATTTGTTGGTAATGTTTTAACAATATGTAGAAATTCGTCCATTGACACCACAGTTGACATTGGACTGGCAAGGCACAGATCTACCGCAGCCCTCACCTCAAGATGGTAGTCACTGTCGTTATCAGGACAGTCATCCGGAAGCAAAGCATGCAGAAGTGCATCAGTAGTCTCCTCTACACCGAGAGTGAGGGTATTATCAAGTTTAATATTAGAAACAAAGGCCTGATCAAGCCGCCTATTTCCCTTAAATTCGTGAAATAGGGCAGACCACGGTCCCTCACAATTTAATCTTTCCACTATTCGTTTTAGCAAATTCTCTTTAATTTTTTCGACGGCAGCGGCAGCAGATAATGAGATCTAACAATACACAAGTTACTCAGAGCTGTTTGATATGGTTCTCCTTCGATGTTACGTTTTCGAAACCTTACGTCGGGGACAACGGAGACTCCTACGCAGCCTGACAAGCGTATCATTCCACCAGTCACAGCGTCTCTTATTTATTATAGCTTTTCGGCCCAATATAACGTCAGCACAATATGTGAAGGTATCAGACATAATTTGAACACTTTCTGTAACTGTAAGTTCAGCACGAGTGAAATTCCCGGCGCGAGAAGCAAAAAGGGAAAGGCTGCCCAATCGTCATTTTTAGTTTTATATTGAAAGCCAGTATATTGTTGCGGGTGTAAGTTGTCTACAGCCGGGGAGAAGTTACAAACGATCAGACGGTGATCACTGCAAGAAGCCTCAGGTAGAACGCGCCTGTTTTATAGTCGGACGTCTACATTAGAAAGTGTGACGTCAATAGAAGACTCGCCTATTGGGCTGCTAAAAGTAGGTGGTGCTTCTCACAATTTCAGCAATGAACTCTTCAACAGTAGAGCATATGTCAGCATCGGTTGCTCTCAACTTACCGTACCATAATGGCGATGATGCATTTACGTCAGCTCCTATAATTACTTTATGACCAGAAAGCACATGTAAAACTCTACGCAGATGGTATAAATGAGGACCTACAGGGCCTGAATATTGAAAATTACAACTCACTCCGAATACTCTCAGACAGGGGGATGTTACTTCAGCTACCGCACAGTGCGTGGACACTAAGTTAATTATCGCTGTTATAGTTAAACCGCTTTTTGGAACATAAATATCGGCGCGTGACTCGTTACTGAGCTGTAGGAATTTACTGGTTAGTTGGGCTCGTTGGTATTGCTCCTGAACTAAGACTAGATCGAGCTTATAGTCCACAAAGAGCTTATCTAACTCTGATGTTGCAATTTTATCGTTGTGAAGATTTAATTGAGCATTCACGACATTATCCATATCTGATATTTAATATATTGTACCCTAACCTAGCCGCGTAAGTTGGACAAGATTCTGACCCGGTCTTGTGGTCTGACACCTTCTTTAGCCATACATGGTGCGCAAATCGGTTTGAAGTCTTTTTCCGACTTCTTAGTACATTCTCACGAGTCATGAGATTCAGCACAGTGAGCACAAGTTAGTTTGGTCTCTGTGCAACAATTACTAACATACCCGTATTGTTGACATTTTCCGTTGTTATAATAAGGTTAGTTCGATACCCATCCATTTACTACCGTAGGCTACAGGATGAAGACGCACTATTTTTGCATCTTTTAAGTACTCTGACAATGTAATGTTCATTTCGTTTTTTATATTTTGATATATAACGCGACAAGAACTTTGTGTCGTCCATTTTATCGGGAATGTCTTTTATAATAATACACGGATGGCGTCTTTTGGGCTTTTCGAGTTAAAGTCCCGCCGATTTAATCGCTTCTGCCGATTGCAGCTTCCGTAACTGGGCATCATTTGATACACGTAAAACTACACCCGATTTGGCAGTTTTCTTAACGCCTACAATTTGAAAACCATCATCATCATCAGATGGCTTGATGGCTTTCATAAGAGCCTCCTTCGTAACTTTGGACGTTTTGAATTCCGTGGATCGCGTCTCTGTAGAATATGCCACAATGCAAGGCATTGGTTCGCGAGGTTGAATGAGTTTAGTTTGCTTGGGCAGACGAAATTTTAATTTGTCTGAGTGTGACTCACCGGTTTTAGCCACGGGTGCTACATGGTTATTTTTTGCGTCTAATTTGAGTGCTAGCAAATCGCGTTCCGTTACGGCAAGCTTCGTTTCAGTTGTTGCTGACTTTATGAACATCATAGACACTAGAGAGTAACCCGCTGAGTCATATCCATTATTGCCGATCTATGAGCGACACCTATGCAAGAGGTCAGTCCGTTAATAATTTTGTTAATTTTTGCAAATATTGTGATGGTTCGCTGACGAACTCGATATTGTCAAAGTTCGAGTCTACAACTTCAAGCGAGCTATTACGACTTAAGTTGGCCACATTTACAAAGCTTGACGACCGCTATATTTGTTTTTCTTTCGGTGACAAATTATTGGATGATATATCGCCTAGCGGTCTTTTGACATTGCTTGTTGTTGCGGGCGGCGAGCGTGGCGTTCAGTTGCTACGGCCAAAAACTGACGTGTTATTTTTTGTACCACCAGGATCATCGGGACTGCTCAGCATTTTATAGTAACGACGAACTTAGTAACCAAAACATAGAATAAATTTAAATAAAGCTAATACGTATCAATACAAAGTATTACCCCGATTTGGGGTAAATTTATTAACGGACAACACCAGGAGATAACAATTTGCATACGCTTTTAATATTTTAATGCTACGAATTAATCTTAAATTTTGCTTTTCAATAATATAGAAAACAAAATATCAAATAATTACGTACTTTTTAGCGGGCAAACCTGTTTTTTACAAAGCCTCGGACGACGAGACGGTCCGTGCGTAGGTACTACCTACTAGTTTCTTGATTTATTAATCACTGCGATAAAGTATTACAAATTAAACCTTAATTTAAACGAGAATCGACGCGGAATTTATAAATTAATATCGCAGTAAACCAAATTTAACGAAATATCACACACACTGTACAATAACAACGAAGTAAAATATTTAAACAAGAACTAAATAGAACGCAGAGAAGTAAGCACCTGACACGTAAGGTAGCGAGAGGGGAAGAGTTTTAGTCAGGTTATTTAATATATATATATTATATAGTTTTTTGGTACTGTTGAATGTTTTATCATTGACATGTGAAATTGGTCGAGGACTTTATTTGGATTTCCAATTTCATATCTTCATTAAAGTCACTACTTCAATATAGATTCTAAGGTAGTGACACGGCAAATGTGTTATTGTTAGTTATAATGTTGACCGTCTAACTTACCACTTGTGGTATTTCGAGAAGCCGACCCATCATTAGAACTTGCTGAGTTTTCGTTAGGTGAGAGGTTTTCTGCACTATTGTTTTTTTTATCATCAGTGGCTAAAATATTGCCAGACACTGTCGAAGCCTCATTATTTGTCTCATTTTTTGGATTTTCTGATTGAATGTTGGTAGTAATATTCGATGGTGATGATTGTACCTGGAAATTTTCGGTATTGCTAGTTGTACTATTCGCAGAAGGAATAGTTGCGTCTGCGTTAAGTGGAAGCGTTTCTGTACTATTCAATCTATTATCATCACCAGGCGAAGTCGTGTTGTCAGGCAGTTGCAAAGCTTCGTCATTCCGATATTGTGTCTGTACGGATATTCGACGGTAATAATGGTAAATGGGGATTTGTATTGTCATTAGTTGTACTGTTCATAGCAGAAGCTGTTAAGTGTTCATTCGGTGGTTCATTGCCCGGTAATATATTATCTGACATTTGTGGATACCAACTCATCAGTAGGACTTACCGAATCATCGTTAGAGTGGTGGTCTTCTGTAATATTGGATTTTTTATCATAAATAGGTGACGTGGTGTTTAAGGCAACGACGAAATTCCACTTGTATTATTATTTGGATTTTCCGTACTTGTATCTGTAGTGACGTTTGATGGTAATGATGGTAAATGGGCATTTGTGTCGTTATTTGTCCTGTTCCTAGCAATAGCTGCTAAGTTTTCATTCGATAATGTATTCGTTTTCAAAATATTATCTGAAGTACTTGTTGATACCGACTCTTCGGGAGGATATACCGAATCTTCTTGAGATGGGAGCTCTTCTGTTTTAATGGATTCGTGACCATGAACAGGTATCGTGGTATTTAGAGGCATCGATGAACGATCACTTGTTTTATTATTTGAATTTTCTAATTTTGTATCTGTAATATTATTCGATGGTGATGATTGTGTCTGGTGATTTGTACTTTTCGCAGAAGGAACTGTTGCCTCTTCGTTAGGTGGAAGCGTTTTTCTACTTTCTGTATTATGACCAAGACCAGGCGAAGTCGTGTTGTCAGGCAGTAGCATAGCTTCGTCAATAGAAATATTATTTATATTTTCCGTATCTGTATTTGAAGTGATGTTCGATGGTAATGATGGTAAAAGGGAATTTGTATTGTCGTTAGTTCTAGTGTTCATAGCAGGAACCGTTAAGTTTTCATTCGGTTGTTCATTACCCGGTAATCTATTTTTTGAGACATTTGTAGATACCGACTCATGAGTAGGGCTTACCGAATCATCGTTAGATGGGAGCTCATCTGTATTATTTGATTGTATATCATAAATAGGTAAAGTGGTGTTTAAAGGCATCGACGAAACACCACTTATATTATTATTTGAATTTTCCGTACTTGTATCTGTAGTGAAGTTTGATGGCAATGATGGTAAATGGGCATTTGTGTCGTTATTTGTCCTGTTCCTAGCAATAGCTGCTAAGTTTTCATTCGATAATGTATTCATTTTCAAAATATTATCTGAAGTATTTGTTGATACCGACTCTTCGGGAGGATATACCGATTCTTCTTCAGATGGGAGCTCTTCTGTTTTATTGGATTCGTGACCATCAACAGGTATAGTGGTATTTAGAGGCAGCGACGAACGATCACTTGTTTTATTATTTGAATTTTCTAATTTTGTATCTGTAATATTATTCGATGGTGATGATTGTGTCTGGTGATTTGTACTTTTCGCAGAAGGAACTGTTGCCTCTTCGTTAAGTGGAAGCGTTTTTCCACTTTCTGTATTATGACGAAGACTAGGCGAAGTCGTGTTATCAGGCAGTAGCATAGCTTCGTCAATAGTAATATTATTTATATTTTCCGTATCTGTATTTGAAGTGATGTTCGATGGTAATGATGGTAAAAGGGAATTTGTATTGTCGTTAGTTCTAGTGTTCATAGCAGGAACTGTTAAGTTTTCATTCGGTTGTTCATTACCCGGTAATCTATTTTTTGAGACATTTGTAGATACCGACTCATGAGTAGGGCTTACCGAATCATCGTCAGATGGGAGCTCATCTGTATTATTTGATTGTATATCATAAATAGGTAAAGTGGTGTTTAAAGGCGTCGACGAAACACCACTTATATTATTATTTGAATTTTCCGTACTTGTATCTGTAGTGAAGTTTGATGGTAATGATGGTAAATGGGCATTTGTGTCGTTATTTGTCCTGTTCCTAGCAATAGCTGCTAAGTTTTCATTCGATAATGTATTCGTTTTCAAAATATTATCTGAAGTATTTGTTGATACCGACTCTTCGGGAGGATATACCGATTCTTCTTCAGATGGGAGCTCTTCTGTTTTATTGGATTCGTGACCATCAACAGGTATAGTGGTATTTAGAGGCAGCGATGAACGATCACTTGTATTATTATTTGAATTTTCTAATTTTGTATCTGTAATATTATTCGATGGTGATGATTGTGTCTGGTGATTTGTACTTTTCGCAGAAGGAACTGTTGCCTCTTCGTTAAGTGGAAGCGTTTTTCCACTTTCTGTATTATGACGAAGACTAGGCGAAGTCGTGTTATCAGGCAGTAGCATAGCTTCGTCAATAGTAATATTATTTATATTTTCCGTATCTGTATTTGAAGTGATGTTCGATGGTAATGATGGTAAAAGGGAATTTGTATTGTCGTTAGTTCTAGTGTTCATAGCAGGAACTGTTAAGTTTTCATTCGGTTGTTCATTACCCGGTAATCTATTTTTTGAGACATTTGTAGATACCGACTCATGAGTAGGGCTTACCGAATCATCGTCAGATGGGAGCTCATCTGTATTATTTGATTGTATATCATAAATAGGTAAAGTGGTGTTTAAAGGCGTCGACGAAACACCACTTATATTATTATTTGAATTTTCCGTACTTGTATCTGTAGTGAAGTTTGATGGTAATGATGGTAAATGGGCATTTGTGTCGTTATTTGTCCTGTTCCTAGCAATAGCTGCTAAGTTTTCATTCGATAATGTATTCGTTTTCAAAATATTATCTGAAGTATTTGTTGATACCGACTCTTCGGGAGGATATACCGATTCTTCTTCAGATGGGAGCTCTTCTGTTTTATTGGATTCGTGACCATCAACAGGTATAGTGGTATTTAGAGGCAGCGACGAACGATCACTTGTTTTATTATTTGAATTTTCTAATTTTGTATCTGTAATATTATTCGATGGTGATGATTGTGTCTGGTGATTTGTACTTTTCGCAGAAGGAACTGTTGCCTCTTCGTTAAGTGGAAGCGTTTTTCCACTTTCTGTATTATGACGAAGACTAGGCGAAGTCGTGTTATCAGGCAGTAGCATAGCTTCGTCAATAGTAATATTATTTATATTTTCCGTATCTGTATTTGAAGTGATGTTCGATGGTAATGATGGTAAAAGGGAATTTGTATTGTCGTTAGTTCTAGTGTTCATAGCAGGAACTGTTAAGTTTTCATTCGGTTGTTCATTACCCGGTAATCTATTTTTTGAGACATTTGTAGATACCGACTCATGAGTAGGGCTTACCGAATCATCGTCAGATGGGAGCTCATCTGTATTATTCGATTGTATATCATAAATAGGTAAAGTGGTGTTTAAAGGCGTCGACGAAACACCACTTATATTATTATTTGAATTTTCCGTACTTGTATCTGTAGTGAAGTTTGATGGTAATGATGGTAAATGGGCATTTGTGTCGTTATTTGTCCTGTTCCTAGCAATAGCTGCTAAGTTTTCATTCGATAATGTATTCGTTTTCAAAATATTATCTGAAGTATTTGTTGATACCGACTCTTCGGGAGGATATACCGATTCTTCTTCAGATGGGAGCTCTTCTGTTTTATTGGATTCGTGACCATCAACAGGTATAGTGGTATTTAGAGGCAGCGACGAACGATCACTTGTTTTATTATTTGAATTTTCTAATTTTGTATCTGTAATATTATTCGATGGTGATGATTGTGTCTGGTGATTTGTACTTTTCGCAGAAGGAACTGTTGCCTCTTCGTTAGGTGGAAGCGTTTTTCTACTTTCTGTATTATTACCAAGACCAGGCGAAGTCGTGTTGTCAGGCAGTAGCATAGCTTCGTCAATAGTAATATTATTTATATTTTCCGTATCTGTATTTGAAGTGATGTTCGATGGTAGTGATGGTAAAAGGGAATTTGTATTGTCGTTAGTTCTAGTGTTCATAGCAGGAACTGTTAAGTTTTCATTCGGTTGTTCATTACCCGGTAATCTATTTTTTGAGACATTTGTAGATACCGACTCATGAGTAGGGCTTACCGAATCATCGTCAGATGGGAGCTCATCTGTATTATTTGATTGTATATCATAAATAGGTAAAGTGGTGTTTAAAGGCGTCGACGAAACACCACTTATATTATTATTTGAATTTTCTGTACTTGTATCTGTAGTGAAGTTTGATGGTAATGATGGTAAATGGGCATTTGTGTCGTTATTTGTCCTGTTCCTAGCAATAGCTGCTAAGTTTTCATTCGATAATGTATTCGTTTTCAAAATATTATCTGAAGTATTTGTTGATACCGACTCTTCGGGAGGATATACCGATTCTTCTTCAGATGGGAGCTCTTCTGTTTTATTGGATTCGTGACCATCAACAGGTATAGTGGTATTTAGAGGCAGCGATGAACGATCACTTGTATTATTATTTGAATTTTCTAATTTTGTATCTGTAATATTATTCGATGGTGATGATTGTGTCTGGTGATTTGTACTTTTCGCAGAAGGAACTGTTGCCTCTTCGTTAAGTGGAAGCGTTTTTCCACTTTCTGTATTATGACGAAGACTAGGCGAAGTCGTGTTATCAGGCAGTAGCATAGCTTCGTCAATAGTAATATTATTTATATTTTCCGTATCTGTATTTGAAGTGATGTTCGATGGTAATGATGGTAAAAGGGAATTTGTATTGTCGTTAGTTCTAGTGTTCATAGCAGGAACTGTTAAGTTTTCATTCGGTTGTTCATTACCCGGTAATCTATTTTTTGAGACATTTGTAGATACCGACTCATGAGTAGGGCTTACCGAATCATCGTTAGATGGGAGCTCATCTGTATTATTTGATTGTATATCATAAATAGGTAAAGTGGTGTTTAAAGGCATCGACGAAACACCACTTATATTATTATTTGAATTTTCCGTACTTGTATCTGTAGTGAAGTTTGATGGTAATGATGGTAAATGGGCATTTGTGTCGTTATTTGTCCTGTTCCTAGCAATAGCTGCTAAGTTTTCATTCGATAATGTATTCGTTTTCAAAATATTATCTGAAGTATTTGTTGATACCGACTCTTCGGGAGGATATACCGATTCTTCTTCAGATGGGAGCTCTTCTGTTTTATTGGATTCGTGACCATCAACAGGTATAGTGGTATTTAGAGGCAGCGATGAACGATCACTTGTATTATTATTTGAATTTTCTAATTTTGTATCTGTAATATTATTCGATGGTGATGATTGTGTCTGGTGATTTGTACTTTTCGCAGAAGGAACTGTTGCCTCTTCGTTAAGTGGAAGCGTTTTTCCACTTTCTGTATTATGACGAAGACTAGGCGAAGTCGTGTTATCAGACAGTAGCATAGCTTCGTCAATAGTAATATTATTTATATTTTCCGTATCTGTATTTGAAGTGATGTTCGATGGTAATGATGGTAAAAGGGAATTTGTATTGTCGTTAGTTCTAGTGTTCATAGCAGGAACTGTTAAGTTTTCATTCGGTTGTTCATTACCCGGTAATCTATTTTTTGAGACATTTGTAGATACCGACTCATGAGTAGGGCTTACCGAATCATCGTCAGATGGGAGCTCATCTGTATTATTTGATTGTATATCATAAATAGGTAAAGTGGTGTTTAAAGGCGTCGACGAAACATCACTTATATTATTATTTGAATTTTCCGTACTTGTATCTGTAGGGAAGTTTGATGGTAATGATGGTAAATGGGCATTTGTGTCGTTATTTGTCCTGTTCCTAGCAATAGCTGCTAAGTTTTCATTCGATAATGTATTCGTTTTCAAAATATTATCTGAAGTATTTGTTGATACCGACTCTTCGGGAGGATATACCGATTCTTCTTCAGATGGGAGCTCTTCTGTTTTATTGGATTCGTGACCATCAACAGGTATAGTGGTATTTAGAGGCAGCGACGAACGATCACTTGTTTTATTATTTGAATTTTCTAATTTTGTATCTGTAATATTATTCGATGGTGATGATTGTGTCTGGTGATTTGTACTTTTCGCAGAAGGAACTGTTGCCTCTTCGTTAAGTGGAAGCGTTTTTCCACTTTCTGTATTATGACGAAGACTAGGCGAAGTCGTGTTATCAGGCAGTAGCATAGCTTCGTCAATAGTAATATTATTTATATTTTCCGTATCTGTATTTGAAGTGATGTTCGATGGTAATGATGGTAAAAGGGAATTTGTATTGTCGTTAGTTCTAGTGTTCATAGCAGGAACTGTTAAGTTTTCATTCGGTTGTTCATTACCCGGTAATCTATTTTTTGAGACATTTGTAGATACCGACTCATGAGTAGGGCTTACCGAATCATCGTCAGATGGGAGCTCATCTGTATTATTTGATTGTATATCATAAATAGGTAAAGTGGTGTTTAAAGGCGTCGACGAAACACCACTTATATTATTATTTGAATTTTCCGTACTTGTATCTGTAGGGAAGTTTGATGGTAATGATGGTAAATGGGCATTTGTGTCGTTATTTGTCCTGTTCCTAGCAATAGCTGCTAAGTTTTCATTCGATAATGTATTCGTTTTCAAAATATTATCTGAAGTATTTGTTGATACCGACTCTTCGGGAGGATATACCGATTCTTCTTCAGATGGGAGCTCTTCTGTTTTATTGGATTCGTGACCATCAACAGGTATAGTGGTATTTAGAGGCAGCGACGAACGATCACTTGTTTTATTATTTGAATTTTCTAATTTTGTATCTGTAATATTATTCGATGGTGATGATTGTGTCTGGTGATTTGTACTTTTCGCAGAAGGAACTGTTGCCTCTTCGTTAAGTGGAAGCGTTTTTCCACTTTCTGTATTATGACGAAGACTAGGCGAAGTCGTGTTATCAGGCAGTAGCATAGCTTCGTCAATAGTAATATTATTTATATTTTCCGTATCTGTATTTGAAGTGATGTTCGATGGTAATGATGGTAAAAGGGAATTTGTATTGTCGTTAGTTCTAGTGTTCATAGCAGGAACTGTTAAGTTTTCATTCGGTTGTTCATTACCCGGTAATCTATTTTTTGAGACATTTGTAGATACCGACTCATGAGTAGGGCTTACCGAATCATCGTCAGATGGGAGCTCATCTGTATTATTTGATCGTATATCATAAATAGGTAAAGTGGTGTTTAAAGGCGTCGACGAAACACCACTTATATTATTATTTGAATTTTCCGTACTTGTATCTGTAGTGAAGTTTGATGGTAATGATGGTAAATGGGCATTTGTGTCGTTATTTGTCCTGTTCCTAGCAATAGCTGCTAAGTTTTCATTCGATAATGTATTCGTTTTCAAAATATTATCTGAAGTATTTGTTGATACCGACTCTTCGGGAGGATATACCGATTCTTCTTCAGATGGGAGCTCTTCTGTTTTATTGGATTCGTGACCATCAACAGGTATAGTGGTATTTAGAGGCAGCGATGAACGATCACTTGTATTATTATTTGAATTTTCTAATTTTGTATCTGTAATATTATTCGATGGTGATGATTGTGTCTGGTGATTTGTACTTTTCGCAGAAGGAACTGTTGCCTCTTCGTTAAGTGGAAGCGTTTTTCCACTTTCTGTATTATGACGAAGACTAGGCGAAGTCGTGTTATCAGGCAGTAGCATAGCTTCGTCAATAGTAATATTATTTATATTTTCCGTATCTGTATTTGAAGTGATGTTCGATGGTAATGATGGTAAAAGGGAATTTGTATTGTCGTTAGTTCTAGTGTTCATAGCAGGAACTGTTAAGTTTTCATTCGGTTGTTCATTACCCGGTAATCTATTTTTTGAGACATTTGTAGATACCGACTCATGAGTAGGGCTTACCGAATCATCGTCAGATGGGAGCTCATCTGTATTATTTGATTGTATATCATAAATAGGTAAAGTGGTGTTTAAAGGCGTCGACGAAACACCACTTATATTATTATTTGAATTTTCCGTACTTGTATCTGTAGGGAAGTTTGATGGTAATGATGGTAAATGGGCATTTGTGTCGTTATTTGTCCTGTTCCTAGCAATAGCTGCTAAGTTTTCATTCGATAATGTATTCGTTTTCAAAATATTATCTGAAGTATTTGTTGATACCGACTCTTCGGGAGGATATACCGATTCTTCTTCAGATGGGAGCTCTTCTGTTTTATTGGATTCGTGACCATCAACAGGTATAGTGGTATTTAGAGGCAGCGACGAACGATCACTTGTTTTATTATTTGAATTTTCTAATTTTGTATCTGTAATATTATTCGATGGTGATGATTGTGTCTGGTGATTTGTACTTTTCGCAGAAGGAACTGTTGCCTCTTCGTTAAGTGGAAGCGTTTTTCCACTTTCTGTATTATGACGAAGACTAGGCGAAGTCGTGTTATCAGGCAGTAGCATAGCTTCGTCAATAGTAATATTATTTATATTTTCCGTATCTGTATTTGAAGTGATGTTCGATGGTAATGATGGTAAAAGGGAATTTGTATTGTCGTTAGTTCTAGTGTTCATAGCAGGAACTGTTAAGTTTTCATTCGGTTGTTCATTACCCGGTAATCTATTTTTTGAGACATTTGTAGATACCGACTCATGAGTAGGGCTTACCGAATCATCGTCAGATGGGAGCTCATCTGTATTATTCGATTGTATATCATAAATAGGTAAAGTGGTGTTTAAAGGCGTCGACGAAACACCACTTATATTATTATTTGAATTTTCCGTACTTGTATCTGTAGTGAAGTTTGATGGTAATGATGGTAAATGGGCATTTGTGTCGTTATTTGTCCTGTTCCTAGCAATAGCTGCTAAGTTTTCATTCGATAATGTATTCGTTTTCAAAATATTATCTGAAGTATTTGTTGATACCGACTCTTCGGGAGGATATACCGATTCTTCTTCAGATGGGAGCTCTTCTGTTTTATTGGATTCGTGACCATCAACAGGTATAGTGGTATTTAGAGGCAGCGATGAACGATCACTTGTATTATTATTTGAATTTTCTAATTTTGTATCTGTAATATTATTCGATGGTGATGATTGTGTCTGGTGATTTGTACTTTTCGCAGAAGGAACTGTTGCCTCTTCGTTAAGTGGAAGCGTTTTTCCACTTTCTGTATTATGACGAAGACTAGGCGAAGTCGTGTTATCAGGCAGTAGCATAGCTTCGTCAATAGTAATATTATTTATATTTTCCGTATCTGTATTTGAAGTGATGTTCGATGGTAATGATGGTAAAAGGGAATTTGTATTGTCGTTAGTTCTAGTGTTCATAGCAGGAACTGTTAAGTTTTCATTCGGTTGTTCATTACCCGGTAATCTATTTTTTGAGACATTTGTAGATACCGACTCATGAGTAGGGCTTACCGAATCATCGTCAGATGGGAGCTCATCTGTATTATTTGATTGTATATCATAAATAGGTAAAGTGGTGTTTAAAGGCGTCGACGAAACACCACTTATATTATTATTTGAATTTTCCGTACTTGTATCTGTAGTGAAGTTTGATGGTAATGATGGTAAATGGGCATTTGTGTCGTTATTTGTCCTGTTCCTAGCAATAGCTGCTAAGTTTTCATTCGATAATGTATTCGTTTTCAAAATATTATCTGAAGTATTTGTTGATACCGACTCTTCTGTAGGATATACCGATTCTTCTTCAGATGGGAGCTCTTCTGTTTTATTGGATTCGTGACCATCAACAGGTATAGTGGTATTTAGAGGCAGCGATGAACGATCACTTGTATTATTATTTGAATTTTCTAATTTTGTATCTGTAATATTATTCGATGGTGATGATTGTGTCTGGTGATTTGTACTTTTCGCAGAAGGAACTGTTGCCTCTTCGTTAAGTGGAAGCGTTTTTCCACTTTCTGTATTATGACGAAGACTAGGCGAAGTCGTGTTATCAGGCAGTAGCATAGCTTCGTCAATAGTAATATTATTTATATTTTCCGTATCTGTATTTGAAGTGATGTTCGATGGTAATGATGGTAAAAGGGAATTTGTATTGTCGTTAGTTCTAGTGTTCATAGCAGGAACTGTTAAGTTTTCATTCGGTTGTTCATTACCCGGTAATCTATTTTTTGAGACATTTGTAGATACCGACTCATGAGTAGGGCTTACCGAATCATCGTCAGATGGGAGCTCATCTGTATTATTTGATCGTATATCATAAATAGGTAAAGTGGTGTTTAAAGGCGTCGACGAAACACCACTTATATTATTATTTGAATTTTCCGTACTTGTATCTGTAGTGAAGTTTGATGGTAATGATGGTAAATGGGCATTTGTGTCGTTATTTGTCCTGTTCCTAGCAATAGCTGCTAAGTTTTCATTCGATAATGTATTCGTTTTCAAAATATTATCTGAAGTATTTGTTGATACCGACTCTTCGGGAGGATATACCGATTCTTCTTCAGATGGGAGCTCTTCTGTTTTATTGGATTCGTGACCATCAACAGGTATAGTGGTATTTAGAGGCAGCGACGAACGATCACTTGTTTTATTATTTGAATTTTCTAATTTTGTATCTGTAATATTATTCGATGGTGATGATTGTGTCTGGTGATTTGTACTTTTCGCAGAAGGAACTGTTGCCTCTTCGTTAAGTGGAAGCGTTTTTCCAATTTCTGTATTATGACGAAGACTAGGCGAAGTCGTGTTATCAGGCAGTAGCATAGCTTCGTCAATAGTAATATTATTTATATTTTCCGTATCTGTATTTGAAGTGATGTTCGATGGTAATGATGGTAAAAGGGAATTTGTATTGTCGTTAGTTCTAGTGTTCATAGCAGGAACTGTTAAGTTTTCATTCGGTTGTTCATTACCCGGTAATCTATTTTTTGAGACATTTGTAGATACCGACTCATGAGTAGGGCTTACCGAATCATCGTCAGATGGGAGCTCATCTGTATTATTTGATTGTATATCATAAATAGGTAAAGTGGTGTTTAAAGGCGTCGACGAAACACCACTTATATTATTATTTGAATTTTCCGTACTTGTATCTGTAGTGAAGTTTGATGGTAATGATGGTAAATGGGCATTTGTGTCGTTATTTGTCCTGTTCCTAGCAATAGCTGCTAAGTTTTCATTCGATAATGTATTCGTTTTCAAAATATTATCTGATGTATTTGTTGATACCGACTCTTCGGGAGGATATACCGAATCTTCTTCAGATGGGAGCTCTTCTGTTTTATTGGATTCGTGACCATCAACAGGTATAGTGGTATTTAGACGCAGCGATGAACGATCACTTGTATTATTATTTGAATTTTCTAATTTTGTATCTGTAATATTATTCAATGGTGATGATTGTGTCTGGTGATTTGTACTTTTCGCAGAAGGAACTGTTGCCTCTTCGTTAAGTGGAAGCGTTTTTCCACTTTCTGTATTATGACGAAGACTAGGCGAAGTCGTGTTATCAGGCAGTAGCATAGCTTCGTCAATAGTAATATTATTTATATTTTCCGTATCTGTATTTGAAGTGATGTTCGATGGTAATGATGGTAAAAGGGAATTTGTATTGTCGTTAGTTCTAGTGTTCATAGCAGGAACTGTTAAGTTTTCATTCGGTTGTTCATTACCCGGTAATCTATTTTTTGAGACATTTGTAGATACCGACTCATGAGTAGGGCTTACCGAATCATCGTCAGATGGGAGCTCATCTGTATTATTTGATTGTATATCATAAATAGGTAAAGTGGTGTTTAAAGGCGTCGACGAAACACCACTTATATTATTATTTGAATTTTCCGTACTTGTATCTGTAGTGAAGTTTGATGGTAATGATGGTAAATGGGCATTTGTGTCGTTATTTGTCCTGTTCCTAGCAATAGCTGCTAAGTTTTCATTCGATAATGTATTCGTTTTCAAAATATTATCTGAAGTATTTGTTGATACCGACTCTTCGGGAGGATATACCGATTCTTCTTCAGATGGGAGCTCTTCTGTTTTATTGGATTCGTGACCATCAACAGGTATAGTGGTATTTAGAGGCAGCGATGAACGATCACTTGTTTTATTATTTGAATTTTCTAATTTTGTATCTGTAATATTATTCGATGGTGATGATTGTGTCTGGTGATTTGTACTTTTCGCAGAAGGAACTGTTGCCTCTTCGTTAGGTGGAAGCGTTTTTCCACTTTCTGTATTATGACGAAGACTAGGCGAAGTCGTGTTATCAGGCAGTAGCATAGCTTCGTCAATAGTAATATTATTTATATTTTCCGTATCTGTATTTGAAGTGATGTTCGATGGTAATGATGGTAAAAGGGAATTTGTATTGTCGTTAGTTCTAGTGTTCATAGCAGGAACTGTTAAGTTTTCATTCGGTTGTTCATTACCCGGTAATCTATTTTTTGAGACATTTGTAGATACCGACTCATGAGTAGGGCTTACCGAATCATCGTCAGATGTGAGCTCATCTGTATTATTTGATTGTATATCATAAATAGGTAAAGTGGTGTTTAAAGGCGTCGACGAAACACCACTTATATTATTATTTGAATTTTCCGTACTTGTATCTGTAGTGAAGTTTGATGGTAATGATGGTAAATGGGCATTTGTGTCGTTATTTGTCCTGTTCCTAGCAATAGCTGCTAAGTTTTCATTCGATAATGTATTCGTTTTCAAAATATTATCTGAAGTATTTGTTGATACCGACTCTTCGGGAGGATATACCGATTCTTCTTCAGATGGGAGCTCTTCTGTTTTATTGGATTCGTGACCATCAACAGGTATAGTGGTATTTAGAGGCAGCGATGAACGATCACTTGTATTATTATTTGAATTTTCTAATTTTGTATCTGTAATATTATTCGATGGTGATGATTGTGTCTGGTGATTTGTACTTTTCGCAGAAGGAACTGTTGCCTCTTCGTTAAGTGGAAGCGTTTTTCTACTTTCTGTATTATGACCAAGACCAGGCGAAGTCGTGTTGTCAGGCAGTAGCATAGCTTCGTCAATAGAAATATTATTTATATTTTCCGTATCTGTATTTGAAGTGATGTTCGATGGTAATGATGGTAAAAGGGAATTTGTATTGTCGTTAGTTCTAGTGTTCATAGCAGGAACTGTTAAGTTTTCATTCGGTTGTTCATTACCCGGTAATCTATTTTTTGAGACATTTGTAGATACCGACTCATGAGTAGGGCTTACCGAATCATCGTCAGATGGGAGCTCATCTGTATTATTTGATTGTTTATCATAAATAGGTAAAGTGGTGTTTAAAGGCATCGACGAAACACCACTTATATTATTATTTGAATTTTCCGTACTTGTATCTGTAGTGAAGTTTGATGGCAATGATGGTAAATGGGCATTTGTGTCGTTATTTGTCCTGTTCCTAGCAATAGCTGCTAAGTTTTCATTCGATAATGTATTCGTTTTCAAGATATTAGCTGAAGTATTTGTTGATACCGACTCTTCGGGAGGATATACCGATTCTTCTTCAGATGGGAGCTCTTCTGTTTTATTGGATTCGTGACCATCAACAGGTATAGTGGTATTTAGAGGCAGCGATGAACGATCACTTGTTTTATTATTTGAATTTTCTAATTTTGTATCTGTAATATTATTCGATGGTGATGATTGTGTCTGGTGATTTGTACTTTTCGCAGAAGGAACTGTTGCCTCTTCGTTAGGTGGAAGCGTTTTTCTACTTTCTGTATTATTACCAAGACCAGGCGAAGTCGTGTTGTCAGGCAGTAGCATAGCTTCGTCAATAGTAATATTATTTATATTTTCCGTATCTGTATTTGAAGTGATATTATTCGATGGTAATGATGGTAAAAGGGAATTTGTATTGTCGTTAGTTCTAGTCTTCATAGCAGGAACTGTTAAGTTTTCATTCGGTTGTTCATTACCCGGTAATCTATTTTTTGAGACATTTGTAGATACCGACTCATGATGGCTTACCGAATCATCGTTCGATGGGAGCTCATCTGTATTATTTGATTGTTTATCATAAATAGGTAAAGTGGTGTTTAAAGGCATCGACGAAACACCACTTATATTATTATTTGAATTTTCCGTACTTGTATCTGTAGTGAAGTTTGATGGTAATGATGGTAAATGGGCATTTGTGTCGTTATTTGTCCTGTTCCTAGCAATAGCTGCTAAGTTTTCATTCGATAATGTATTAGTTTTCAAAATATTATCTGAAGTATTTGTTGATACCGACTCTTCGGGAGGATATACCGATTCTTCTTCAGATGGGAGCTCTTCTGTTTTATTGGATTCGTGACCATCAACAGGTATAGTGGTATTTAGAGGCAGCGATGAACGATCACTTGTTTTATTATTTGAATTTTCTAATTTTGTATCTGTAATATTATTCGATGGTGAGGATTGTGTCTGGTGATTTGTACTTTTCGCAGAAGGAACTGTTGCCTCTTCGTTAGGTGGAAGCGTTTTTCTACTTTCTGTATTATTACCAAGACCAGGCGAAGTCATGTTGTCAGGCAGTAGCATAGCTTCGTCAATAGTAATATTATTTATATTTTCCGTATCTGTATTCGAAGTGATGTTCGATGGTAATGATGGTAAATGGGGATTTGTGTCGTTATTTGCCCTGTTCCTAGCAATAGCTGCTAAGTTTTCATTCGATAATGTATTCGTTTTCAAAATATTATCTGAAGTATTTGTTGATACCGACTCTTCTGTAGGATATACCGAATATTCTTCAGATGGGAGCTCTTCTGTTTTAATGGATTCGTGACCATCAACAGGTATAGTGGCATTTAGAGACATCGATGAACGATCACTTGTTTTATTATTTGAATTTTCTAATTTTGTATCTGTAATATTATTCGATGGTGATGATTGTGTCTGGTGATTTGTACTTTTCGCCGAAGGTGCTGTTGCCTCTTCGTTAGGTGGAAGCGTTTTTCTACTTTCTGTATTATGACTAAGACCAGGCGAAGTCGTATTATCACGCAGTTGCATAGCTTCGTCAATAGTAATATTATTTATATTTTCCGTATCTGTATTGGAAGTGATGTTCGATGGTAATGATGGTAAATGGGGCTTTGTGCTGTCGTTAGTTCTAGTGTACATAGCAGGAACTGTTAAATTTTCATTCGGTTGTTCATTACCCGGTAATCTATTTTTTGAGACATTTGTAGATACCGACTCATGAGTAGGGCTTACCGAATCATCGTTAGATGGGAGCTCTTCTGTATTATTGGATTGTTTATAATAAATAGGTAAAGTGGTGTTTAAAGGCATCGACGAAACACCACTTATATTATTATTTGGATTTTCCGTACTTGTATCTGTAGTGACGTTTGATGGTAATGATGGTAAATGGGCATTTGTGTCGTTATTTGTCCTGTTCCTAGCAATAGCTGCTAAGTTTTCATTCGATAATGTATTCGTTTTCAAAATATTATCTGATGTATTTGTTGATACCGACTCTTCGGGAGGATATACCGGATCTTCTTGAGATGGGAGCTCTTCTGTTTTAATGGATTCGTGACCATCAACAGGTATAGTGGCATTTAGAGGCATCGATGAACGATCACTTGTTTTATTATTTGAATTTTCTAATTTTGTATCTGTAATATTATTCGATGGTGATGATTGTGTCTGGTGATTTGTACTTTTCGCAGAAGGAACTGTTGCCTCTTCGGTAGGTGGAAGCGTTTTTCTACTTACTGTATTATGACGAAGACCAGGCGAAGTCGTATTATCAGGCAGTTGCATAGCTTCGTCAATAGTAATATTATTTATATTTTCCGTATCTGTATTCGAAGTGATGTTCGATGGTAATGATGGTAAATGGGGATTTGTGTCGTTATTTGCCCTGTTCCTAGCAATAGCTGCTAAGTTTTCATTCGATAATGTATTCGTTTTCAAAATATTATCTGAAGTATTTGTTGATACCGACTCTTCGGGAGGATATACCGGATCTTCTTGAGATAGGAGCTCTTCTGTTTTAATGGATTCGTGACCATCAACAGGTATAGTGGCATTTAGAGGTATCGATGAACGATCACTTGTTTTATTATTTGAATTTTCTAATTTTGTATCTGTAATATTATTCGATGGTGATGATTGTGTCTGGTGGTTTGTACTTTTCGCAGAAGGAACTGTTGCCTCTTCGTTAGGTGGAAGCGTTTTTCTACTTTCTGTATTATGACCAAGACCAGGCGAAGTCGTGTTGTCAGGCAGTAGCATAGCTTCGTCAATAGTAATATTATTTATATTTTCCGTATCTGTATTTGAAGTGATGTTCGATGGTAGTGATGGTAAAAGGGAATTTGTATTGTCGTTAGTTCTAGTGTTCATAGCAGGAACTGTTAAGTTTTCATTCGGTTGTTCATTACCCGGTAATCTATTTTTTGAGACATTTGTAGATACCGACTCATGATGGCTTACCGAATCATCGTTAGATGGGAGCTCTTCTGTATCATTGGATTGTTTATCATAAATAGGTAAAGTGGTGTTTAAAGACATCGACGAAACACCACTTATATTATTATTTGGATTTTCCGTACTTGTATCTGTAGTGAAGTTTGATGGTAATGATGGTAAATGGGCATTTGTGTCGTTATTTGCCCTGTTCCTATCAATAGCTGCTAAGTTTTCATTCGATAATGTATTCGTTTTCAAAATATTATCTGAAATATTTGTTGATACCGACTCTTCGGGAGGATATACCGATTCATCTTCAGATGGGAGCTCTTCTGTTTTATTGGATTCGTGACCATCAACAGGAATAGTGGTATTTAGAGGCAGCGATGAACGATCAATTGTTTTATTATTTGAATTTTCTAATTTTGTATCTGTAATATTACTCGATGGTGATGATTGTGTCTGGTGATTTGTACTTTTCGCAGAAGGAACTGTTGCCTCTTCGTTAGGTGGAAGCGTTTTTCTACTTTCTGTATTATGACCAAGACCAGGCGAAGTCGTGTTGTCAGGCAGTAGCATAGCTTCGTCAATAGAAATATTATTTATATTTTCCGTATCTGTATTTGAAGTGATGTTCGGTGGTAATGATGGTAAAAGGGAATTTGTATTGTCGTTAGTTCTAGTGTTCATAGCAGGAACTGTTAACTTTTCATTCGGTTGTTCATTACCCGGTAATCTATTTTTTGAGACATTTGTAGATACCGACTCATGAGTAGGGCTTATCGAATCATCGTTAGATGGGAGCTCATCTGTATTATTTGATTGTATATCATAAATAGGTAAAGTGGTGTTTAAAGGCATCGACGAAACACCACTTATATTATTATTTGAATTTTCCGTACTTGTATCTGTAGTGAAGTTTGATGGTAATGATGGTAAATGGGCATTTGTGTCGTTATTTGTCCTGTTCCTAGCAATAGCTGCTAAGTTTTCATTCGATAATGTATTCGTTTTCAAAATATTATCTGAAGTATTTGTTGATACCGACTCTTCGGGAGGATATACCGGATCTTCTTGAGATAGGAGCTCTTCTGTTTTAATGGATTCGTGACCATCAACAGGTATAGTGGCATTTAGAGGCATCGATGAACGATCACTTGTTTTATTATTTGAATTTTCTAATTTTGTATCTGTAATATTATTCGATGGTGATGATTGTGTCTGGTGATTTGTACTTTTCGCCGAAGGTGCTGTTGCCTCTTCGTTAGGTGGAAGCGTTTTTCTACTTTCTGTATTATGACTAAGACCAGGCGAAGTCGTATTATCACGCAGTTGCATAGCTTCGTCAATAGTAATATTATTTATATTTTCCGTATCTGTATTGGAAGTGATGTTCGATGGTAATGATGGTAAATGGGGCTTTGTGCTGTCGTTAGTTCTAGTGTACATAGCAGGAACTGTTAAATTTTCATTCGGTTGTTCATTACCCGGTAATCTATTTTTTGAGACATTTGTAGATACCGATTCATGAGTAGGGCTTACCGAATCATCGTTAGATGGGAGCTCTTCTGTATTATTGGATTGTTTATAATAAATAGGTAAAGTGGTGTTTAAAGGCATCGACGAAACACCACTTATATTATTATTTGGATTTTCTGTACTTGTATCTGTAGTGACGTTTGATGGTAATGATGGTAAATGGGCATTTGTGTCGTTATTTGTCCTGTTCCTAGCAATAGCTGCTAAGTTTTCATTCGATAATGTATTCGTTTTCAAAATATTATCTGATGTATTTGTTGATACCGACTCTTCGGGAGGATATACCGGATCTTCTTGAGATGGGAGCTCTTCTGTTTTAATGGATTCGTGACCATCAACAGGTATAGTGGCATTTAGAGGCATCGATGAACGATCACTTGTTTTATTATTTGAATTTTCTAATTTTGTATCTGTAATATTATTCGATGGTGATGATTGTGTCTGGTGATTTGTACTTTTCGCAGAAGGAACTGTTGCCTCTTCGGTAGGTGGAAGCGTTTTTCTACTTACTGTATTATGACGAAGACCAGGCGAAGTCGTATTATCAGGCAGTTGCATAGCTTCGTCAATAGTAATATTATTTATATTTTCCGTATCTGTATTCGAAGTGATGTTCGATGGTAATGATGGTAAATGGGGATTTGTGTCGTTATTTGCCCTGTTCCTAGCAATAGCTGCTAAGTTTTCATTCGATAATGTATTCGTTTTCAAAATATTATCTGAAGTATTTGTTGATACCGACTCTTCGGTAGGATATACCGAATCTTCTTCAGATGTGAGTTCTTCTGTTTTAATGGGTCCGTGACCATCAACAGGTATATTGGTATTTAGAGGCATCGATGAACGATCACTTGTTTTATTATTTGAATTTTCTAATTTTGTATCTGTAATATTATTCGATGGTGATGATTGTGTCTGGTGATTTGTACTTTTCGCAGAAGGAACTGTTGCATCTTCGTTAGGTGGAAGCGTTTTTCTACTTTCTGTATTATGACGAAGACCAGGCGAAGTCTTATTAACAGGCAGTAGCATAGCTTCGTCAATAGTAATATTATTTATATTTTCCGTATCTGTATTCGAAGTGATGTTCGATGGTAATGATGATAAATGGGGATTTGTATTGTCGTTATTTCTAGTGTTCATAGCAGGAACTGTTAAGTTTTCATTCGGTTGTTCATTACCCTGTAATCTACTTTTTGAGTCATTTGTAGATACCGACTCATGAGTAGGGCTTACCGAATCATCGTTAGATGGGAGCTCTTCTGTATTATTGGATTGTTTATCATAAATAGGTAAAGTGGTGTTTAAAGGCATTGACAAAACACCACTTATATTATTATTTGGATTTTTCGTATATGTATCTGTAGTGAATTTTGATGTTAATGATGGTAAATAGGCATTTGTGTCGTTATTTGCCCTGTTCCTAGCAATAGCTGCTAAGTTTTCATTCGATAATGTATTCGTTTTCAAAATATTATCTGAAGTATTTGTTGATACCGACTCTTCGGTAGGATATACGGAATCTCCTTCAGATGGAAGCTCTTCTGTTTTAATGGGTCCGTGACCATCAACAGGTATATTGGTATTTAGACGCATCGATGAACGATCACTTGTTTTATTATCTGAATTTTCTAATTTTGAATCTGTAATATTATTCGATGGTGATGATTGTGTCTGGTGATTTGTACTTTTCGCAGAAGGAACTGTTGCGTCTTCGTTAGGTGGAAGCGTTTTTCTACTTTCTGTATTATGACGGAGACCAGGCGGAGTCGTATTATCAGGCAGTTGCATAGCTTCGTCAATTGTAATATTATTTATATTTTCCGTATCTGTATTCGAAGTGATGTTCGATGGTAATGATGGTAAATGGGGATTTGTATTGTCGTTAGTTCTAGTGTTCATAGCAGGAACTGTTAAGTTTTCATTCGGTTGTTCATTACTCGTTAATCTACTTTTTGAGTCATTTATAGATACCGACTCATGAGTAGGGCTTACCGAATCATCGTTAGGTGGGAGGTCTTCTGTATTATTGGTTTGTTTATCATAAATAGGTAAAGTGGTGTTTAAAGGTATCGACGAAACACCACTTATATTATTATTTGGATTTTCTGTACTTGTATCTGTAGTGACGTTTGATGGTAATGATGGTAAATGGGCATTTGTGTCGTTATTTGTCCTGTTCCTAGCAATAGCTGCTAAGTTTTCATTCGATAATGTATTCGTTTTCAAAATATTATCTGATGTATTTGTTGATACCGACTCTTCGGGAGGATATACCGGATCTTCTTGAGATGGGAGCTCTTCTGTTTTAATGGATTCGTGACCATCAACAGGTATAGTGGCATTTAGAGGCATCGATGAACGATCACTTGTTTTATTATTTGAATTTTCTAATTTTGTATCTGTAATATTATTCGATGGTGATGATTGTGTCTGGTGATTTGTACTTTTCGCAGAAGGAACTGTTGCCTCTTCGGTAGGTGGAAGCGTTTTTCTACTTACTGTATTATGACGAAGACCAGGCGAAGTCGTATTATCAGGCAGTTGCATAGCTTCGTCAATAGTAATATTATTTATATTTTCCGTATCTGTATTCGAAGTGATGTTCGATGGTAATGATGGTAAATGGGGATTTGTGTCGTTATTTGCCCTGTTCCTAGCAATAGCTGCTAAGTTTTCATTCGATAATGTATTCGTTTTCAAAATATTATCTGAAGTATTTGTTGATACCGACTCTTCTGTAGGATATACCGAATATTCTTCAGATGGGAGCTCTTCTGTTTTAATGGATTCGTGACCATCAACAGGTATAGTGGCATTTAGAGACATCGATGAACGATCACTTGTTTTATTATTTGAATTTTCTAATTTTGTATCTGTAATATTATTCGATGGTGATGATTGTGTCTGGTGATTTGTACTTTTCGCAGAAGGAACTGTTGCGTCTTCGTTAGGTGGAAGCGTTTTTCTACTTTCTGTATTATGACGGGGACCAGGCGGAGTTGTATTATCAGGCAGTTGCATAGCTTCGTCAATAGGAATATTATTTATATTTTCCGTATCTGTATTCGAAGTGATGTTCGATGGTAATGATGGTAAATGGGGTTTTGTATTGTCGTTAGTTCTAGTGTTCATAGCAGGAACTGTTAAGTTTTCATTCGGTTGTTCATTACTCGGTAATCTACTTTTTGAGTCATTTGTAGATACCGACTCATGAGTAGGGCTTACCGAATCATCGTTAGACAGGAGCTCTTCTGTATTATTGGATTGTTTATCATAAATAGGTAAAGTGGTGTTTAAAGGCATCGACGAAACACCACTTATATTATTATTTGAATTTTCCGTACTTGTATCTGTAGTGAAGTTTGATGGTAATGATGGTAAATGGGCATTTGTGTCGTTATTTGTCCTGTTTCTAGCAATAGTTGCTAAGTTTTCATTCGATAATGTATTCGTTTTCAAAATTTTATCTGAAGTATTTGTTGATACCGACTCTTCGGGAGGATATACCGATTCTTCTTCAAATGGGAGCTCTTCTGTTTCATTGGATTCGTGACCATCAACAGGTAAAGTGGTATTTAGAGGCAGCGATGAAAGATCACTTGTATTATTATTTGAATTTTCTAATTTTGTATCTGTAATATTATTCGATGGTGATGATTGTGTCTGGTGATTTATACTTTTCGCAGAAGGAACTGTTGCCTCTTCGTTAGGTGGAAGCATTTTTCTACTTTCTGTATTATGACCAAGACCAGGCGAAGTCGTATTATCAGGCAGTTGCATAGCTTCGTCAATAGTAATATTATTTATATTTTCCGTATCTGTATTCGAAGTGATGTTCGATGGTAATGATGGTAAATGGGGATTTGTGTCGTTATTTGCCCTGTTCCTAGCAATAGCTGCTAAGTTTTCATTCGATAATGTATTCGTTTTCAAAATATTATCTGAAGTATTTGTTGATACCGACTCTTCTGTATGATATACCGAATATTCTTCAGATGGGAGCTCTTCTGTTTTAATGGGTCCGTGACCATCAACAGGTATATTGGTATTTAGACGCATCGATGAACGATCACTTGTTTTATTATCTGAATTTTCTAATTTTGTATCTTTAATATTATTCGATGGTGATGATTGTGTCTGGTGATTTGTACTTTTCGCAGAAGGAACTGTTGCGTCTTCGTTAGGTGGAAGCGTTTTTCTACTTTCTGTATTATGACGGAGACCAGGCGGAGTTGTATTATCAGGCAGTTGCATAGCTTCGTCAATAGGAATATTATTTATATTTTCCGTATCTGTATTCGAAGTGATGTTCGATGATAATGATGCTAAATGGGGTTTTGTATTGTCGTTAGTTCTAGTGTTCATAGCAGGAACTGTTAAGTTTTCATTCGGTTGTTCATTACTCGGTAATCTACTTTTTGAGTCATTTGTAGATACCGACTCATGAGTAGGGCTTACCAAATCATCGTTAGATAGGAGCTCTTCTGTATTATTTGATTGTTTATCATAAATAGGTAAAGTGGTGTTTAAAGGCATCGACGAAACACCACGTATATTATTATTTGGATTTTCCGTACTTGTATCTGTAGTGACGTTTGATGGTAATGATGGTAAATGGGCATTTGTGTCGTTATTTGTCCTGTTCCTAGCAATAGCTGCTAAGTTTTCATTCGATAATGTATTCGTTTTCAAAATATTATCTGAAGTATTTGTTGATACCGACTCTTCGGTAGGATATACCGAATCTTCTTCAGATGTGAGTTCTTCTGTTTTAATGGGTCCGTGACCATCAACAGGTATATTGGTATTTAGAGGCATCGATGAACGATCACTTGTTTTATTATTTGAATTTTCTAATTTTGTATCTGTAATATTATTCGATGGTGATGATTGTGTCTGGTGATTTGTACTTTTCGCAGAAGGAACTGTTGCATCTTCGTTAGGTGGAAGCGTTTTTCTACTTTCTGTATTATGACGAAGACCAGGCGAAGTCTTATTAACAGGCAGTAGCATAGCTTCGTCAATAGTAATATTATTTATATTTTCCGTATCTGTATTCGAAGTGATGTTCGATGGTAATGATGATAAATGGGGATTTGTATTGTCGTTATTTCTAGTGTTCATAGCAGGAACTGTTAAGTTTTCATTCGGTTGTTCATTACCCTGTAATCTACTTTTTGAGTCATTTGTAGATACCGACTCATGAGTAGGGCTTACCGAATCATCGTTAGATGGGAGCTCTTCTGTATTATTGGATTGTTTATCATAAATAGGTAAAGTGGTGTTTAAAGGCATTGACAAAACACCACTTATATTATTATTTGGATTTTTCGTATATGTATCTGTAGTGAATTTTGATGTTAATGATGGTAAATAGGCATTTGTGTCGTTATTTGCCCTGTTCCTAGCAATAGCTGCTAAGTTTTCATTCGATAATGTATTCGTTTTCAAAATATTATCTGAAGTATTTGTTGATACCGACTCTTCGGTAGGATATACGGAATCTCCTTCAGATGGAAGCTCTTCTGTTTTAATGGGTCCGTGACCATCAACAGGTATATTGGTATTTAGACGCATCGATGAACGATCACTTGTTTTATTATCTGAATTTTCTAATTTTGAATCTGTAATATTATTCGATGGTGATGATTGTGTCTGGTGATTTGTACTTTTCGCAGAAGGAACTGTTGCGTCTTCGTTAGGTGGAAGCGTTTTTCTACTTTCTGTATTATGACGGAGACCAGGCGGAGTCGTATTATCAGGCAGTTGCATAGCTTCGTCAATTGTAATATTATTTATATTTTCCGTATCTGTATTCGAAGTGATGTTCGATGGTAATGATGGTAAATGGGGATTTGTATTGTCGTTAGTTCTAGTGTTCATAGCAGGAACTGTTAAGTTTTCATTCGGTTGTTCATTACTCGTTAATCTACTTTTTGAGTCATTTATAGATACCGACTCATGAGTAGGGCTTACCGAATCATCGTTAGGTGGGAGGTCTTCTGTATTATTGGTTTGTTTATCATAAATAGGTAAAGTGGTGTTTAAAGGTATCGACGAAACACCACTTATATTATTATTTGGATTTTCCGTACATGTATCTGTAGTGACGTTTGATGGTAAATGGGCATTTGTGTCATTATTTGTCCTGTTCCTAGCAATAGCTGCTAAGTTTTCATTCGTTAATGTATTCGTTTTCAAAATATTATCTGAAGTATTTGTTGATACCGACTCTTCGGTAGGATATAACGAATCTTCTTCAGATGTGAGTTCTTCTGTTTTAATGGGTCCGTGACCATCAACAGGTATATTGGTATTTAGAGGCATCGACGAACGATCACTTGTTTTATTATTAGAATTTTCAAATTTTGTATCTGTAATATTATTCGATGGTGATGATTGTGTCTGGTGATTTGTACTTTTCGCAGAAGGAACTGTTGCGTCTTCGTTAGGTGGAAGCGTTTTTCTACTTTCTGTATTATGACGGAGACCAGGCGGAGTCGTATTATCAGGCAGTTGCATAGCTTCGTCAATAGGAATATTATTTATATTTTCCGTATCTGTATTCGAAGTGATGTTCGATGGTAATGATGGTAAATGGGGATTTGTATTGTCGTTAGTTCCAGTGTTCATAGCAGGAACTGTTAAGTTTTCATTCGGTTGTTCATTACCCACTAATCTATTTTTTGAGACATTTGTAGATACCGACTCATGAGTAGGGCTTACCGAATCATCGTTAGGTTGGAGCTCTTCTTTATTATTAGATTCTTGAATTTGTTTTGTAATATTATTTGGGTTTCGTGGTTTTATATCTGTAGTACTATTCGACGGTGAGGATGATGTCGAATCATTTGTGTATTTTTTACTATTTGTAACAGGAGCTGATTGGTTTGGTGACGTATTATTAAGTACCACGTTTATATTAATGGGAGGATAATAGGAATATTGTCTTTGTGAATTAGATCGTTGTGGTGTAATTGAAATAGTTATTGTCTTCTTTTTAGGTATTGTTTTTTTGTTGGCCTTTGACTCATTTTTAGCTTCTCTACGTGTTCGCTTACCTGCATTGCTTGAGCTATATTCAGGGTATCCGAAATCTTTATATAGTGCCCACTGTCGTTGTTGCTCTGATTTTGTCTCTACTTGCTCAAATAGATTTTCAGAAGCTGACCGTATATTTCTACTGATCGGCTGATCATCGAATGCTCGAGCTCTACATACGTTATTCTGAAACAAATGAATTCAATTTGTGGACTTGGTTTTTGTTACTAATTCTAATTTAACTCTATTCTAACTTAAAGTTTATAACTCTAATAGTAGGCCCGTGCTCATCGTATGTCAATTATCATTAGCACTACTAAATTTCTTAGAGATTGTAAGAGATTTTTTTTTATACCTAAGGTGGTAAACAAACATACGGCCTGCCTGATGGTAAACAGTCACCGTTGCCTATGGAGATTTGCAACACCAGAAATGTCACTCGTGCATTGCCGACCTTCTAAAAACCTCTTCACGCCTTCACGCCTTCACGCATTCTTCACGAACCCCATGCTGTAGACCCTTGTAAAAACTTCGACTGGGAGCTCGTTCCACAACTTGAGAGTTCAAGACGCGTCAAAGCAGCCGGCCTGAGGAAGTACCATCTTCACAACCCTCACTCATGCCAATGCAGAGTTACGGGTCTCCCTATGTTAACTGTAGGGATTTAGAGTTTACTCAACAGATAGCTTAACAGATCCAAAGCACAGAGAAGCTCGAGATATATAAACCCATCCATGGAAAAGCAGCGGTCAGCGTTACTTCACCTTCCCGTTCGATTAGAGTGACACGCGCATCGATGCCATTATTCAAGTGGGCACATACCTCCTCGTCATCGTTGTAACATTTGTCATAATATCAATTTTTTTTCAGAATATTTTTCTTAGGGAAATGTATCGGAAAACTAAAAATTTAATCTCATTTTATTTAAAGAGTATGTCTACTCAAATATTGAAAAAGTTGTAAAAAAAATAAAGAATTTCTTTGATGACATAAAGACATGGTATTAGCAGTCAGAACCCGTTATATACGTTTTCCCATACATTTCGCGGTCGTATACGACCACCCGGGTTTCGAAGGGTTAAGAGCTACTTAATATTTACTAATACATACATTAAGTTATATTGGTAACATCTTTTTTGAAAAGCATATGAAATGGTAATGGCGGCGAGGAAGAAAGTGTTGGTAAGTAACATCATTTAAATTAAGTTAAAAAATAATAATTAAATTTGTTAATTAAGAGGTGAATTATTTTTAAGGCATTTCACTATTTATCTACTTTCTTGGTAAAAAGTTATTAAAACCAAATAATATAATGATAGGTTATTTAGCTGAAACTTAAGTAGTGCCAGGTAAATCTGAAATATTATTGCTTAATATATTCTTAGAAATACTATAAATAGTTGTGTTTAAAAATGGCAATAGGTACATAAATCTGCCCAGTGATCATAAATGTTGATCCATCAATCTCATCTAATCCAAAAATCCTATTATTTTAAATGAACAATTCTATATATAATATAGATACCTTTTCGTGTATCTCAGAAACGGCTCTAACGATTTGGATAAAATTTTGTATTTTGATAAGGGTTCCTTTTAAGTTATTCTACATAGAATAAGTTTATGCGAAAAAACCTCGATATCATACAAAAATAAAACTCCGAGCTGAGCTCGGTCGGCCCAGGTACTGAAAGATTTAATGAACAACGCATACGAAACTCTCACACTTGTCCATCCGATTGCCTAAAATGTGTTATACGGCGACTTTTGGGGAAATATTCTCGATAAAAACTCGTCATAAGATATGGAGTACTCTACAATCTGGCTCTTTTCAAGACTATGGTGGCAGTGTTGGTTATAGTAAGGAAGTATATATAGTGAGGAAGCCATGTTAAGAATACTCAGTTGGCAGGTTACCATAGACTAACTCGTTGCGATGTGAACGTGTTAAATGCAGAATTGAGATATACCTACTCGCAAATTCTGGGTTTCAAGAACTACGACGACAGGTAGAGAATACTTTTTTTCTCAAATACGGCAACCTCTCCGACTACTTCGAAGGAGATTAGCTCTCCCAGGGTAGGGTCGGGTTTCATGTCTATAGAGCCGTCGTCAATAACGGCAGACTCATACTAATACTGTAAGATATTCATAACACCTTCTACGCATAATTCACAGTTGTTTCGGGGACTCTCAAATGGATGATAAGATAGTAATCGGAAAGTCTGACTTGGGGTTGAAAAAATGATTTAATGTTAAATTAGATTAATTTCGCCCACAGAAAACGGCTTCATCTGATGAACTCAATCTTGATAAAGGATCCTCAGTGTGAATAGACATGAGAAAGCCCCGATAAAGTGTGAAAGAACGAGATCAACATACGGTGATTAGGTCTGCCGACTTTTACGATGTACACTAAGTATCTGCTATAAAGAAGAAAGAGCCTATTTAATGAGATATAATCTATCACCTATCTATCTATCTATAACTTTACGCCATGAATTTTATTTGGTAATTTTATTTTATTTTTTGACATATATGATATGATGCTGACTTAGGATGTTGATAATTGAATTGGGACCTAATATTCTTATTCTATTGTAATCTGTGACACTATCGTAATTTAACACAATAATCTATCATAATTGTTTCGAGTAACGTTCTAATATGTGGTCGTTTGTAATCAACTTAATTTAATCTGCAACTATTATACTAGTGTGACTTGCTGGTGCGTTGGAGTTAGTATACTCTGTAAACTTGCATGTGATGTAATAAATAAATTGAGTATCCAAAATCCATCTGAGATGCAATAGCGTGCAACAAAGTTCTAAAAGTCGATATTCAGTCTTTCTGTAGAGCACCTCTGCAGAAACTTATGCGTGAGGATGCCCACATTGTCGCTTTGAACGTGGACATGTTGGTCGTAAAAAGATTTTACGCAAATACTGCACAGCTACTGTACCACCAGCTATTACACGCGGCCACAACGTCGAGCTTGGGCGAAATACGAATAACCCTTAGACAGCGGAATAATGGAAACGCTCCCTTATGAATTGGAAACGGATCTACGATTCTGAAGGAATTGCAACTAGCGTGCACTGATCATATTATTCTTCAAAACGAGGGAACATTGTTTGAAGAGTTACAGATCAACCTCACATGTGAGTTAAATGTATGAACTTTTTTCAATTATTATCACGAACCGTCTATCCTGAAGGCTTAATGGTTGTCGGCCTCCGGAAAAGGCTGGTTGTTGTAAAGGTATTGTAGCGATGCCAAGTAGACCGCCGCTGTATCGAGGGTTTGAGACGTCCGTATAATACTACTACAATGGAGGTATCACTGTTATTTTTTTTTATATTTACTACCACATCAACCCTTACTCATCCCAGTGCAGGGATACAGGTCTCCATTCGACCGAAAGGATTTTTTTTTTTTTTTTTTTTTAATCTTACACCCCTGCCGTGGGCAAGGCACTTTTTGCACAATATAAATAGTTTTGTTCACATTTTAAAAATAAAAGTCACGGTACAATATAAATAAACACATTCATACATCACACTCGCTTTCATATTCCACAATCATTCTTACATTCATCATCTTTCAGTTTAATTTCCAAAATTAATTTTTTGATTTGCCCGTTTTAGAACGCCGGTGAAATATCTTAATATGTTTCCAACTTCCCTCCCTGCTGCATCATCATCATACTGCATCAGTCCAGCCACGGGCGTCAGCGAGCTTCACAGCTCCACCTAGCCACCGCGATCCCATCGGCTATACGGAGTATAGCCGAGGTATACAGCATTAGTCCTAGGTGGAGCTGCTCTGCTTATTCCGATCTATAGTAGCCGTGGCTAGACTGACGCAGTATTTTATAAATTTTGCTCGTGTTTTCCCCATCACTATTTCGGAGACTGTAGTTTCGGTGACCCGCATTCCCAACTCCTGCTCCAAATCGTACCTCTGTTTGGAGAATGCGGGACACCGAAACAATATGTGCTGCACTGTCTGGTCCACGCCGGGCTCGCAGAAGCACGATGGGACCGTCCGCGCACTTGAATCTGTGCAAGTACGCGGAGAACCCACCATGCCCCGAGAGGACCTGCGTAGTAGCTCGACGGCACCATTTTACCCACGATGCCGTACGCCGCCGCCGCACTCGGGAAGAACATCTTCGTTGTCGAAGCTGTTGTTCCCGATTTGTATCTCCTGTCCCATTCGTCAATGGTCCCCTTGCGGATCATACCTTTGACGAATGAGACAGGGCAGCGGTCGTAGTCTGGCCGCCTCCGCAACCCCAGTGCGGCGCTCCTGGCGAGTTCATCGGCGCGTTCGTTCCCCTCCAACCCCGCGTGTGCCTTAATCCAGAACAGCGAGACGCTCTTACCCTGGCTTTTGCACAGTTTAAGAGCGTCCCGTGTTTGCACCGCCAGGGGATGGGGGGACTCGACGTTCGCCACCGCCTGGAGCGCCGCCATGGAGTCGCTGAAGATGCCAATACTGGGTCCATCGCAGCTCAAAGCGTACTCGGCCGCCGTGCAGATAGCCAGGAGTTCCGCCTGGTAGACGGTACAGTAGGACGACAAAGCAAGCTTGAGGGCCTTGGTTTCGGCGTCACCGTTCCATATGGACACAGCGGCGCCAACCCGGCCCTCAATCTTGCTGCCGTCCGTAAATATTCGCAGGGCAAAGTTGGAGTGTGCCCTGCATTGTTCCTCGTCCACCAGGCTGGACCGAAAGGATTTAGAGCATACTCCACCACGCTGCTCAAATGCGGATTGGCGGCGGTCAGTGATTTCAAGCCGCCCGAAGGCTATTGACTTAGCTTAACGACTGTTATCTACCAACAGCAACCGAGACCGGCGGCTTAATGTGCCCTCCGAACCAATGACTAACTCGAGATATGTAAATCCATCCATAGACGGGCGGTGGACTTTGCTTAACCTGCATGTTTGGTTAGAATGACACGCGCAACAACGACTATATTATTAATAAAATTTAACAATAGTTCATGTATCTTTGTTCTATAGATCATGTCTGCTACAAGTACAATTTCTACAAAAGGTTTAACATTCTTAAAGGCAAGGTTACAGGGTCGGTAATGCAAGATTGATGTCCCTAGTGTTGCAAGTATCCATAGGCTACGGTAACTGTTTACCACGAGACAGGCAGTTCCCTTGTTTGTCACCTTAGTGGTATAACAAATCCAAACCTAGGTAACACGTGCACAACGACAATCGACACCAAGAATCGGATGCTCTTAACGTTTGTATGAAGCAAGTTACAGAATATAATATATATAGATATGTTCTGCTAAAGAACGTTCGTAAGTTCCCACATGTACCCTATATCATGTGAGAAATTCGATTTTAATACATCTTTTATAGTACGTAACCCTTATGGAACTTTCATGTATTTTTTTAATCCTTGGCACAGCGGTTTAGCTTATACAAGTATACCTAGTTCAGCTATAAGTTCTGTTACAAATGAATATGCATCTATATTTTTATGAAGTAATATAATCTTAATAAAACTTATAGAACATATTCATAAAAGTCTCAGAAAAAATTCAAAAAATGATCCTATTTCAAATGGCAACCTTTGGCTTTGATACGGGCCTGTCTGGCCACAAATCTATGGATTTACGCACTATTTCCATAGGAAATTTAGCCACTGCTTGCTCAAGAGATTTCTTAAGAGACACAATGTCGGCGCGTAGTGTCGAGCAGGCCATGTCCTCTAAAACTGAAACTGAGCTAGGCGGGGCCAGTCTTCAGCTCTTGTAAAGTGCGGGACGTTGGTTTCGAGCCATGCTTGGGTAGTTCGTGCCTCTCGACCAGTACAAAGTCCTGCTGAAAAGTCCATGGCACATTTTTAAAAAGTGTATTACCGAGATGTTTCACAACACGATCCAAGACAGTTTCTTGTAACGCTTTGAATACAGACACAGAATGATGACCATGTTGTAAGTCCAGCTGAAAAGTCCACGGCACATTTTTAAAAAGTGTATTACTGAGATGTTTCACAACACGATCCAAGACAGTCTCTTGTAACGCTTTGGATACAGACACAGAATGATGACCATGTTGTAAGTCCAGCTGAAAAGTCCACGGCACATTTTTAAAAAGTGTATTACTGAGATGTTTCACAACACGATCCAAGACAGTCTCTTGTAACGCTTTGGATACAGACACAGAATGATGACCATGTTGTAAGTCCAGCTGAAAAGTCCACGGCACATTTTTAAAAAGTGTATTACTGAGATGTTTCACAACACGATCCAAGACAGTCTCTTGTAACGCTTTGGATACAGACACAGAATGATGACCATGTTGTAAGTCCAGCTGAAAAGTCCACGGCACATTTTTAAAAAGTGTATTACTGAGATGTTTCACAACACGATCCAAGACAGTCTCTTGTAACGCTTTGGATACAGACACAGAATGATGACCATGTTGTAAGTCCAGCTGAAAAGTCCACGGCACATTTTTAAAAAGTGTATTACTGAGATGTTTCACAACACGATCCAAGACAGTCTCTTGTAACGCTTTGGATACAGACACAGAATGATGACCATGTTGTAAGTCCAGCTGAAAAGTCCACGGCACATTTTTAAAAAGTGTATTACTGAGATGTTTCACAACACGATCCAAGACAGTCTCTTGTAACGCTTTGGATACAGACACAGAATGATGACCATGTTGTAAGTCCAGCTGAAAAGTCCACGGCACATTTTTAAAAAGTGTATTACTGAGATGTTTCACAACACGATCCAAGACAGTCTCTTGTAACGCTTTGGATACAGACACAGAATGATGACCATGTTGTAAGTCCAGCTGAAAAGTCCACGGCACATTTTTAAAAAGTGTATTACTGAGATGTTTCACAACACGATCCAAGACAGTCTCTTGTAACGCTTTGGATACAGACACAGAATGATGACCATGTTGTAAGTCCAGCTGAAAAGTCCACGGCACATTTTTAAAAAGTGTATTACTGAGATGTTTCACAACACGATCCAAGACAGTCTCTTGTAACGCTTTGGATACAGACACAGAATGATGACCATGTTGTAAGTCCAGCTGAAAAGTCCACGGCACATTTTTAAAAAGTGTATTACTGAGATGTTTCACAACACGATCCAAGACAGTCTCTTGTAACGCTTTGGATACAGACACAGAATGATGACCATGTTGTAAGTCCAGCTGAAAAGTCCACGGCACATTTTTAAAAAGTGTATTACTGAGATGTTTCACAACACGATCCAAGACAGTCTCTTGTAACGCTTTGGATACAGACACAGAATGATGACCATGTTGTTAGTCCTGCTGAAAAGTCCACGGCACATTTTTAAAAAGTGTATTACTGAGATGTTTCACAACACGATCCAAGACAGTCTCTTGTAACGCTTTGGATACAGACACAGAATGATGACCATGTTGTACCTTTCCGACTTCTTGGGCGGCATCTTTAGTACTGTGTGCGTTTGTCATTTTGCTTGTTGTAGTGTTCTTCAACCGTGAAATTTTTTTCATCAGTGAAGAGGATATTTCTATGCGTTTCACCTGCGTATCGGGAAAGTAGGCGTTTTGATCGATCCACTCTCTCCAACTGTAGGGATTGGTTTAGCGCATGTCCCTTATATTGACGATAAGCGCCGAGCTTCAGGTCTTGTTTTATTATTCGCAACAGAGTCCTAGCGGGAATGTTCATTTCTGGCGATAAGATTTTTTGTTTAGTAATGGGGTTTCGGCGAATTCTGGCTTTAAGAGCATTAACAGTCTTTGTAGTTCTAACAGCACGCGGTCGCCCAGACAGAGATAGTGTTGGTATATCTGTCGATTGTACATGATACCAAAATACGGCTGATACCAAGCTTTTGAACTGCATTGAATATGACCGACGGCTCCATACTCACTTTGTGCAAGGCAATGACTGCAATCCTATTTGCTTTAACACACCATTTCATATTGTAATTTAATAATAAATACAAAAAAATAGGTAAAACGGCGGGTAATCCAAAGAAACTTTGAACATAATAAAGGCGTACCAAATTCAAAATAATTAAAGAGACGAAAAAAAAGAAATATATTGAATATTTTTTTAAATATTGCCGCACAAATTACACAGCGCCATCTAGCCCCAAAGTAAGCGAAGCTTGTGTTATGGGTACTAGACAACTGATAAACATACGTAAATACATTTTTTTTTTGTAAATACATACTTATTATACATAGGAAACACCCAGACAAACAGACATGTTCACGCACACAAATGTTTGTACTGTGTGGGAATCGAACCCACGAGCGTTGGTGTCAAAGTAGCGTACCAACGCGTTTCACCACTGCGCCACCGAGCTCGAGAAAAGATTGTATGTTTGTTTGTTGTTTGTATTTCTGGTCAGACATGTTATATTGGTCATCCGGCCAGAACCATTATTTCAGAAACACAGATAGTGAAAAATAGAAACCCAATCAAAAATATTCGCAATTACCTAAATTAATATCGAAAATTAACTAACTTACTTGCAATGCACACACGCAACTCACAATCAATGCTATTCTGCACCACCCCATTATTAATAAAATAAAACTTAAAAATACCTATGTGATGACCCTTTTATATACCTTTATCAACTTTGAGCAAGTGGCTGAAACATTTGTCACTGTCATAGTATATTATTTGTTTTTATCAATCGTTTTTGAGCACGTTTGTATGTTATTTTTAGTAAGTTGAAGTGATTAATACGCGTGGTTCCGCACCTTACGAAACATTTGTAGTAAGACATATTCACAAGTAATATTAGTAAAAAATGTCAATGATATATACTTATATATACGAGTAATATGAGACCAGTAATAGGGGATAAAACATTCTATTATCTAACTTGTTGCTGCTTCTAACGTGGTGAAGGCATTTAACCACTAAATTCTTGTCAACGTATTTAAGAGATGTACAGTGCATCAAAACAGCCCGTCTGGAGAAACAACACAACCTCACAAGAACCGCAGCCATATAACAACATCCTGGAGCGTTGTTGTGTTTCTGCGTGTGGCGAGGTCAGCAAACAAGCATACGGCCCGCCTGATGTAAAGCGGTTACCGCAGCCTATGAACGCTAGCAACAAAAATAATATCGCTAGCGCGTTGCCACCGCCGCTGTCAACACAGCAACTACTCATGTTCTGGTGACCTCACTCACTCGTCAGAACACAACCTCCTGGGAGTTGTTGTTTGGGTGATGTCTTCTGTGAGGTGGAGGTACTTCCCTAATCGGGTTAAAGTCGTGCTCTACCTCTCTTTCGCCAGAGCCTCGTCTGTTGATAAGCACCCCCACATGCAAGTATGGTTGGCTCTAAAGGTAGCCTCGAGCCACTAACAACCCAAAAAGTTATTATTTAGTAGCTGTCTTAATAGTATACCTATACATATCTCTTAATGGTATGTATACTCATAATTTATATGAATAATATGCACTTCTACGTTTTCATTAAATTCAGTATGGCCCAACACAGGACCGGTTGGACCACTCACGCTAATTCAGGGCCCAAGGACTAAACTTGCACAATGTATCTAGTAATTGAACACGGGGCCGATAAAATTATTTATTACCAAGGAGGAACCTATAATAAAATTAACGATCACCATCTAAGCAATGTATCGTTGGCCAATCAAGAGACGTTTTAAAGTCTTTAGTTAAATTACAGACAATTTGTCTATCAATCTATCGTTTTTAATAACGTTGGGAGGAAACAAGGAGACGGCCCGACTAACGTTACAGTAGCCTAGAATGCATGCAACACGAAGAGTATCGCTAGCGCATTGCCGCCCTCGTTGCTAACATAGTAACTTGTCATGAGCTCATTGGTAACCTCATTCATACGTACACTCACCTTGTCCAGGTATTAGTATAACATCACATAAAGCATTATGGCGCAAGTGATACTTTGACAGCGGGGGTAGAGTCACCAGCACTGGGTACTGCACCAAAGTTTGAGGGTTCGATTCCCGCACAACACAAACATTTGTGTGAACGAATATGTCTAAATGTTTCGGGGATTTTTATCTTCGATGTTTATAAAATGGAAATGTTGTTATAAATTTATTATTCTTGATAAGAGTGTGGAAATGTCGCAAACAAAACGTATTGCGCTAATTCGTGACCACGTTTCCACGTGACCAAGATCAAGATTAGGGCAGATATGAAACATGTATAGTATATATATATAGGTCAAGATCATTTTAGGTTTCGGTCAGATCTGGATCAGGTTTTGATTCGATTTGTGAACCAAACCGAACCAAAACTTGACCTAATATGGGCAGAATAAAGAACTACAGCATGATCTTCGTAACCAACTCTGTTTATAGAAATCATCAGAAATATCAAATTGCTTAAACAATTTGAGGATGAAAAGTAGCCTAAATGTTGACTCTGGGTACATGTTATCATTAGATCAGTATAAATTTTTATATGACGCATGCACGGAGGAGATTCAATACATCCACAACCCAGATGGGTAATCAGAGTTCTTGGTTAGGTCACACGTCTTTCGAAATTTAATTTCTTGGAAGTGTGAATTTCTTCACGATGTTTTTCTTCGTTGCTGAGCATGTGATTATTAATATTTTCAAAATGGCGAAAATTTTAGCGAATGGGCAGCCTTTTCACCTATCATGCGAATAGCCCTCTATATGAAGTTTCAACCTTTTTATCAATAAAGGGCAACGTCCAATTAATTTTAACTTTTTAATTTAAAGAAACCATCTTGACATACTTGATTTGTTTGTGCAATGTGACAATGACACGCTTTCCAATCAAGTCGCGAGCAAATATTTTCATTACTCCTGTAATAGCCTCTCCATTGAAGGCCGACAGAGGTTTCGCATTCAATCCTGCGTGTTTAATAATAGATTCACTGCGTATTATATGTTTCCGATTATCCATTCGTATGAATCGCCATTGATAGAAAATTCATCAAACAAACTCTATGCCCGTTTATTCATTCGACGTCGACGGTATACAAACATACGGCACACCTGTTGTAATGCGATTACTGTCACCTATGTGAAGTGAAGTATAACTCGCGTGCTATCTCTGCTGATAACATAGCATCTCCTTAGGACATTACTGGTAACCTCACTCGCTCGCAGGAATATAACAACCCTCCAGGGTGTTGTTATTTGGCTGTGGTTTGCTGTGAGGTGGAGGTGCTTCCCCAGCCCCGCAGGATGTTGATGCGCCCTATCTTTCTTGAATACATACACATATGTTCATGCACAGGAATGTTTGTCTTGTGTAGGAATCGAACCCCGAGGGTTGGTATTAAAGTAGCATTGCCAACCACTCCGCAAACGAGCTCGTCTAAACTTTTGTGCTGATTTGTGGCATCATCACATTGCACAATTTCCGAAAAGAGGATTCCTTGATTCACATCAACTGGCTAGGTAGGATGGGGCCTGGGCATCAGCCGAACCAATAGACAAGGTTCTTGGGCACATTGTGGTTTTCCGTTGTCTGCACCAGACATCATTCTGAAGATTAGAATATAATTTATCAGGTATCCAATGAGAGCTTCTTCCATAAACTCTTTTGTGGTATCTAACAAAGTTTTATCAAGTAAATACAGCATGACATCTTCAAAAAAACCGTGATGGTCTTCAAATTACTTTTCCGAGTATGAAAATATATGTTTATCTTCGTCTGGGAATTTATTATGTAAGTATTAATAAAGTATGTATCTATTAATTAAGAATATGTTTACAATGAAATTGAGCATTGATACCGTAATGATAGATAGAACTGGCCTGTAAACTAACACTAAATTCGTGTTTTGGATTTATGTACATATTTGTAATTATCACTTACTTGGCAGTGAAAGAACGTCAGGTTCTCCCTCACTTTTGTCGGCAGTCGCGCTATCAGTGTATCGCCAGCTTTTAGGGTTACTCCTAGAAAACGGGGGTAACGCTAAGAAATGAAGAATTTGTAAAAAAAAAGGTATTTACCTATACTTTGCTATATCTGAGACTAGATGGCGTTGTGTAATTAATCGAGATATATTAATTTACTAATTAAAATCCACATTAGTTGAGTATTGACTCCTCTATTATTTTTGTACTTATACCTAAGTAAAGTATCAATGTCAAGGATAAATCCCGCCTTATGTGAACAGGTTACGGTAGCTTATCAGCGTTTACGCAGAAACTTCCGAGGAGCTGCGTGCTTTTATTATAATTTTTACTTATTATTTGTTGTTATTGTGGTCATAGTAATACACTCTCTGCAAATATTTCAGGACTTCTACCTTTTTGACAAATGATATAGCACTCATTAATGGACGGGCAGATAGATGGTCAGTAGTGGAACCATAGTAATAAGTTGGTTCCACTTTGTTACCGAAAGGGGAACTCTGGACCATGGAAATAGGATTCAATGAAGACAGAACTTTACCAACTCTAAATGAGACCAATCGGAATTTAGCACCTTAGCAATAAAAGTATATTTTTCAAAACAGGTTAACAATTGACAAAGAGAGATGACATAGACACATTAAAAATATGCAATCGAATTGAGGATTCCTCCTTTTTGAAGCAAGATTTTCTAACATACTTCAAAGCTTTGAAATTTATTTATTTGCCGAAGTGTATGGGCATTTGCTTCCTTTTGACGAGCTCGGTGGTGCAGTGGTGGAACGCGCTGTTATGCTACTTTGACACCAACGCTCGTGGGTTTGATTCCCACACAGGACAAAAATTTGTGTGCATGAACATGTCTGTTTGTCTTGGTCTGGGTATTTTCTATGTAATAAGTATGTATTTAAAAAATATATATATTTACGTATGTTTATCAGTTGTCTAGTACCCATAACACAAGCTTCGCTTACATTGGGGCTAGGTGGCGCTGTGGAATTTGTCCGACAATATTTATTTATTTATTTGTCTGTATTTCGCTCCATTACGCTCTACGCAATAGCAGTGTAATGAAATAACAAATTTAGTTTACATTACATATAACTACATATAACCATTCTACTTTGCAAAGATTCATTACATTGTATTGTAAGTATATAGTAAACTAAACTCATCGTTACTACGCATAAAACTTTAATTATCTCTAACGAACCTATTAGGAATATTACGTTCAATAAGTACTTGAGTAATGTTAAGATATTTACATAGACAAGTTAAATGCCTATTTACCTTGCTAGAACCAACACTAACTTGCTTATGTATACTCTAAGACTAACACCAACTTACTGAAGAGTTTGTTTATGCCATTGCCACGAATATTTGACAGAACAGTGACAGCCTGGTTGATAAAGAACTAAGTTATTCATCGGCTGGTCCCTGTTTCGAATCCTGGTGTGGGCAGGCACCGCTAAATTCATATTTTCGGATTTATGTGTACATTTATAGTTATCTTCTGATAGAACACGACCAATTTGATCATGGTAGGTAAGTCTTGGCCTTCCTCGGCTCCTACATCCTTCCACTTTTGCGCAACGCTAGCATTTCAACCTCGTTTATCCTACTTTCTTGCTCTCTCTACCATACCCATAGAAACCGGCGAGCGTGCATGAAAAGAGCAATGAATGTTAAAGAAGCGAGTGAGGTATGTAAGGATCGAGTCGCGTGGCGCTCGGTTCTCTCTGCCTACTTTGGCGTGAAGTTATATATTTATAGTTATCTATTATTCAGCAGTGGAGGAAAACATCGTGAGAAAATCCGCACGTCCTAAAAATTATGTATCGTCGTGTAACCTAACTTAAGAAAGGTCTGGTTTACCCATGGGTTCTGGAGATCTGATGCAGTCGCTCCGTGTCACAATCAGTGTCTTATCCGAATCCTTAGGTTTAGGTAGCGGACCCCGCCAAATCTAAAGGATTAGGAAACGGAATAACCCTAGGAAGAAGAGTGCTATGGTTTGAATTTTCTATGCTCTGTGGTTAACTTTTGCATTTGTATTTATTCCAATGATTGTTTATTTATTGCAAATACGAATAGCTACGGAAGCTATTTACATTTGCACTAAATGACATGAAAGTTGAAGGTTTCAACTTTCACAGTTAATTTATACTTAATTATCAAAATACTCGTACTTTTCGATAAAAAATATTTATATATTTACGAGTATTAGTCAGATATTCATTTAACTTAAATAGATGTTATTTAGGCATGAAGTTAAGATAGTTAGTACTGATATAAAATATTAACTCCAACTAAAGCTAATTTAGGCACATCGAAAGTCGTATAAATGTTAGATAATTGCTTGTTTGCAGGGTATTCCAGAACTGGACGTGCCTGGCATCGAGCCACTGAGCTTGGGCCAGATCGCGCTGGCCCGAGGCCCGCAAGGGGCGAAGCTCACAGCTGTTGTCAACGACGTGAAGGTACGAGGGCCCAGCAATTTCATCATAGAGGAACTCAAGTAAGTATACCGCTTCACTACCTACCTAGCACTTTATGACGTACAAACATAGTTCAGTATAGTTATAGATATAACGTCGATGGAAGGTTAGTAGCAATGTTAGTGTAGTTTGAAAATAACACCTGAATGTATTAACTAGGATATTAGTAGTGATTCTGTACTGGTTTGCCTTCACTCGTCCTCATTATTTAGGTATGCGTGATACCTATAATTTACTTGATTCTTCCTTGGAGTAGGTATGATTAGAGACCGATATATATAAGTCATATATAAGACTGTGATACATAACGAAAGGTTAAGATGTTACAAAATGGTTTTAAATTCACCGTAAATAATAAAACAACTTTTCACTCGAAGAGTTTAGTAAAAAAATTAACTCGTTGTAGTTCAACAGTAGGTGCATGTAAATAATATTATATTATACTGTCAGTATCAGTACAGAACCTCTTTTACATAGAGAATCGAACCCACGAGCGTTGGTGTCAAAGTCGCGTCATTCACGACTGAGCCACCGAGCTCGTCAAAGTTCATTCGGCCTAGCGCCGGCCGGCACCCACCCACTACCGTTAGTGGAGGCTAGGCCGCATAAACTAATTGGTGGCGGAAGCACATACAGCAGGTTATATCAAATTGCATGTAAATTTGACTTTCGCAAAATAACGCCTGAATCTACTTTGGTAGAGGTGAATTGTCTGCATAAAGCAGACAATTCACCTCTACCAAATTATTCTATTGCCATACTCACAAATATGAAAGACGATTGACATGTAGATAGGTGTACAACTGAATACGAAGAAAACAAATACAGTGTTATCTGAAAGAGAGGAAATATTAATAGATTTAAAATATTTATTGCACCGAATGATTAACAGATTACACGTAATTATAATATGAAAGGAAGCCTGTAGTGGTGTTTTGTGTATTAGTATTATCGTTCACGCGAGTTAAGACAAATCAATTCCTGTCTGTCTACAGGTGGGTTTATTTCTCGGCTCGGCTCCTCCAGGTTTGGATATCACGTCAACCCGTCTGTTCTGCCGTCTAACGATAGATGACAATCGTATAATAAGTGAATGGCATTTAAACGACTTGATAACACTGGTTTATGCCAATACGCAATTGAATTTGTTCTAAAACCCCGGCTAGGTATAGTGTAATATATATATAGATATTTTAAAAGTAGAACAGTAGACATATCCCTTAAGGGATCTTCTCATTACCATGATTACTCTAATACTGTATTTATATCAATGCGTTTTCCAGGTCTGATTTGGACAAGAACCGATTTGACTTCAAGTTGCTACTGCCGAAGTTAGATTTTGCTGGCAAGTACAAGATGGACATTCAAGTGCTGCTGCTACGGTTACAAGGAAGAGGAAACATCACCGGCTCTTTCAGTTAGTAACCTTTTTTTAAGTTTTATCACAAGACCATAAAAGTATCATATCAATAGGTATATATATACTCATGAAAGAATATTTAATATGGGATCGTATACAATGTCGCATTATGGCCAAATGAACCGTAGATAATGCAAGTTTTTTTTAATAAATTGTTCAGGGCAAGCTACATGACTTTCACGTGTCATAACTCTGACAGGGGTATGTGACAGATTATACGTCATGACTATCATAGCCCCAAATTTAACAGGACTTATTAACTATTTCGAAAATGAATTAAGTTTCAGAAATATTTTTGAAGCATAAACGATTTAAACCATCCAAAGGTTACACTAAACAGATCTGTATTTTACAGTACCTTTCCAATACGTTATCAGATCAATCGCAAAGTCAGTTCCATATGTTTATAGGTAGGCAATTAAATTATTTTGTAATAATATTTGATATATTTCGTTAGTATCCATCTATCTAGAATAGACAAAAATGTATTTTTTTTAGTTTAAATTTAGATTTTCCGAAATTTCCCTTGTTCGATTTAAAAAAAAACACGTGTTTATTTTTGTGCCAGAGTCGCCATAAAATTCAAGATAGAGACTGTTTAAATATAGAATAGAATGAAAACTCACAGCTCACAGCGCGCTGTAGTCACTGTAAAATATCCATGTCCCGAAATTGGTGTTATGGCTCATATAAAAACTCCCATGACGCGCAGTGGAACCGAGCACCAGAAGCAGCAATAACAACTACAAGTATATAGGAATAAAGTAATATATACAAATAAATTCGGCACTATTTATTAAGTATTTTTCTAATTCGGATCCATGACACAGACTACTTTCTGTCGTGATTAAAGCGTAACTATTGGCCGTGATTTTGCATCAACTAGGGCTCAGAACGCGTAATGTTTTTTTCATTGTCACAACGCGTTGTGGGCGAATCACATGATAGTCGTCAAGCTCGATATCAATTTCGCTATATGGTCTTTCTGTGTTTACCACAACGTATCCTAGGTGTTGTCATATGATCGAAAACTTTCGAAGGCTTAATATTTACAGCGGCCACAATACTTTGTTCGCTGTTTTCTCTCTCCCGATGACCATTTACGTTCTTGAAGCCTAACACATGTATCCTTTAAATTCTTCATTTTTAAAATCTTGTATATGGGAGGTATATTAGCATCACAAATAAGAAGCTGAAGATACCAATAATAAGCTGGGAGTTCATCCGCACACACTGGAACCGCAATGGTCGCGCACTGTGCGCTTCACGAGAAATTTTCTACCGAGAACTATTATGTTGTGGATGAGCTCCCTGCCGAGGTTTTCCCAAGGGACTACAGTATGGGGTTCTTCAAGAAAGGCGTGAAGAGGTTCTTACAGGGTCGGCAACGCAAGAGTGACACCCCTGGTGTTGCAAATGCCCATTGGCTACGGTAACTGCTTACCATCAGGCAGGCCGTACGCTTGTTTGCCACCTTAGTGGTATTAAAAAAAAAACCTATGAACGCTTGCAATATAGAAAGTATAGTTCGCGTGGCCTCTTCATTCGCAGGAACTAACTAGTTATTATTTGGCTACTGTTTTCAGTGAGGTGGAGGTAATTTTTCAGTCGGATTGTATTGATGTACCCCAGCTCATTAATAACATCCAGATCAATGTTTGTCCTGAATGCGTATCGAACCCTTAAAACTTAAAACCCTTAACCCTTAACCATGTCTTATTTTTAAATTAGTCATTGGGTAACGAGGTACATGATATTATATACAATTAATATTTTACGTAATTTCTAAAGTTTTGCCCACTCGCTAGATGATTTATCTAGTAATATGAAGAATTTCTTTAATTATTTATGTATTTTATAAAGAATAATTTATGTATATTATAATACCGGTACTTTATAGTGCCGAACAGTCAAACTATAAAGGTTCTAGGGTCTTGATGACTACATATAGAATATTTTATAAAACTCTGGTAATTAGTAAAATAGCACTTTGTATTTTATAGTACCATATAGTACGATCGATAGAACGTATCAAATCTGTCTATGGTAGGTATTTAAAATTAAAAAATAAACGGTGGTAAGCATAAAATTATATATTTTAAATATACTTGTGCATGACAGGAAGAAAATGATTCCAATTCCATGCAAGGATGCCTTATTTTTTAACATAACAATATCTACTTGTTTAGAAAACATGCCACATGTATGGTATATGGCTTTGTAACTTTTAGTATTTATACTCTCACTGAAAACCCTATGATAAATATAGACAAAGATACTATATAGGTATATTAAGTGAATAATTAGGTAACTACAAACATTATTCACATTAGTAAGTCCTAATAAACATAAACTTATGTACTAACTTTATTTATGTAAATGATTTAATATTTCATGTTGAAATATTTGTTTTCCAAAAGGATATCGCGTGAGTAATTGCCTTGTTACTTTGCAATAGTTTACGGTGACTGCTTACTATCAGGTAGGTTTATAGTACGTTATTACGGCTCGTTTGTCTCCTTAGATGTTGTTTGGCGATGTAATTGACTATCACCTTTAGAATCAATGCTACGTCATTTGTACATAGCGCACAATTAAATAACTAAGTACCTCCACTTCACAGAAGATCGTGGCCAAATAACAACTACCTGGTAGGTTGTTATAGCACTTCTTGTATAGCAAGCGTTCATAGGCCACGGTACTCAATTTATAACAGCTGAGCTGTAAGCTTATTTCGTCCCAACCTTGTATAAAAAACTCGACGAGTCTAATGACACGTGAATACTCGTATGAATGCCATACCGTTTTCGAGATATAACAACAAACATACCAATGCAATACATCGAGGTCACGCTGCCAGCATCTTCGGCAAAATTCCATTTGACTTCTTATTCTTAATTTAGTTATTTCTAAAATATTATATTAAGTTTGTACTATCTAGATATTTAATTTGTATAATAACTATATATAATTATTTACAACAAACATTTGCCCATTGTGACCTTTCTCCAGAGACGGTTGTCGAGCGGCGTGCGCAGCGCTGCATTCCAGTATTGCGTCGTCGTCGAGGCATCGTGCTGTCGACATTGCGGTCAATACGTTACTAACTTACTACTAAAATATTTCTTACGTAACATGGCGTTATAGCAACCGTTTAATCTGCGGGAAAATAACAAATAATAGTGGGCAAAGTGATTATATTATGTTATTTTTATTTGATTGCTTTAGGTGTACTGGAGTCCGCAACTTCGACCGCGCGTATCTCGATTATCCGTTCCGTATTTCCGAAAAACATATTCCACGGCTTGGTGTTGGATAATTTGACAGTTAGTTTCTCCTTGTAGTATATATATATGGTACCTGCTATATAAGTGATGTTATGTTTATCGAATTTCTGCTATCCGCGGTTTCTCTCCCGTGCAATTCAGCAATTAATGTTATTATTATTTACTAATTATTACAATAAATTTTGTTACACAAACATGAGCATAAGATCTCTTTGTGGGATACATCCGCCTATGTGCCATTGTCTCTTTTAGTACTTATTACTACTGTATATTTCATAATGTCCATCAATAAAATGTAAATGCAAGATATAAGTAAAATAAAATAGAATGTTTTAGTTACAGCATTGTCTAACATGAGCGGAAATTTAAAGTTAAAAAAATAGAACTAAAAAGTACTTATACTGGACATACAATGAAACTGAAAAAAAATAAACAATAAAACAACATTGGACAGTTGTCTATGAAATACTAACATTATTCCAATAACGGCACGTGATAATCTGTACAGATAAATAAAATTGGAGTGTCTGTTTGTAATATTAAAATAACCGCTTTTTACTAAATGCATATGGATGTATACACGATACATATACCAAACTGAATATATTTACAATTTTTGTCTGTCTTTCTGTTTTTTTCGGCTAATCTCTGATAGCTGATGTAATAAGGAGTAACTTAGGCTACTTTTATTTTAGAATTTTTATTTATTTTTATTAATATAAATAAATAATAACTATTCCGCGCGAACGAAGTACATAATACATATCTATTATTATTTTATTGTTCGCTATTTTGCTCTGCTTATTTAGTTACGTATAATCAAAACAAATAAATAAAATTATAATTGAAAAATTACTTTTTTGTTAAATTCCGCGCGGACCAAGTCGCGGGGCACATCTAGTTCGTAATAAGGTAAAAAATGCCAGCAAAGAATATAGGCGCCAGTCACGCTTGACGCTGAAGTTCAATTGTAATTGTTATTATTTTTTTTGATTGCGCAATGATACAACGTCAAAGTGTTTAGCTGATCAGTGATAGCCCAGTGGATGAAGAATCGGCCGAGAATTCGGATTTATGTACATATCTGTAAATATCACTTTCTTAGCGGTGAAGGAAAACATCGTGATGAAACACGCACGCTCAAGATATTATATTTCGAAAGACGCGCGACCTTACCTAAGAAAGGTCTGGTTTTCTCTCTTGGTTGTGGAGATCTGATAGCAGTCGCTTCATGTAATAATCACTGTCTTCGCCAAATTCTTAGGCTTAGGCAGTTGATCCCGCCAATCCTATCCCGTAGCGGGAGTGACAACTCGTGATAGACACTCATTGTATTGCAAGCGTATATGCCTCCGTACGTTGTACAAAATGGGCTTTACAACTTCATTATAATAGTAAATACTAATTGATGACTGATGATGATTTGGTGGTAACACATGCAAATGACGTATAGCGATGAATAAGCAAATTGAAGCTTCATATTCATGACTTAGCATAATAACGGAATATATGCATAATGTTATGCCAATTAATATTTTTCTTCTTGTAAATCACCTGAGCTTGAATTCGGTTAGTATGTTATGAAATTTCCGAGTTATGAAAGTCATTGACCTTGACTCCATTACGTTTAACCTTGAGTAGACAGGTTTTACATAAAAAAAGTCCGAGTTCGGGCCTTGGTCTATTACGATTCCGTTATGCTTTTTTTCATCTAAGTTCTTACGATGCAACCAAACGTGAAAGTAAATAAAAATATTATTTATATTGATCACCTGTTCAACATCATTAATCAACATTTTCCGTATTTGAAGTTAAATTACAGCATACGGTTAAATTACAGGTACGGTATGGTCTTCTTCTTCTTCGTAGCCGTTTCCTAATCTACTAAGGGGCCCGCTACCTATGCTTAAGGATTTGCCGAAGATACTGATTTTGACAAGAAGCTACTGCCGCCAGAGCTCCACACCCTGGAATGGAAACCAGACGTACGAGTCTTTTCACGATGTTTTCCTTCACCACCGAGCAATTAATAACTACAAAAAATGTTCACAAATTCGAAACCACAAATTTAGTGGTACATGCTTACACCAGGATTCGAACTGGTTTACATATCTATATATATATAGTATATATATAGTATAGTATATGGTACATGTTATACAGAAATTCAAACTCCCGACTAAGTTACGCACGTTCACCGATTTATAGGATTCCTGATATCATCTTTTCACAATTTTTCAAATAGCCAAATTGTGTCATGGTAGGTAAGTATTAGTCTTCCTCGGCTCCTAGTTCCTTCCACTTTCGCATTGTAATTAAATCATACTGAAAGTTTCTGAATTCTGATTAATATGAAATGAAATACCAGAAATTAGATTTTTGATATATCTATTGTTTGATGCCCTCACAATTTATATGAAACATTCTAAACAGTAGTTGGGCCAGTCTTCCTAAGGGACTTCTACAATGGCTAGGTTGTATTTACTACCAATCCAGGCCTCGTGAAACGTGTGCCATTAAGTTTGTCTTCAATTTGAGTTCAAGATCTGAGCTGTATGACGGTTACGTTATCAGTTCCAAGCCAGACTATTTGAGACAATATACCAAGTATGCTTCCATTGTCATTCTTTTGCGGAATTGGCAGACACGTTATCGTGGCCTTCACCATGATAACGTGCCGACATTGCTTTTACCAAGTCTCTGGGTAAGGCAAGTGTTGACATACTATTCTGCAGTACTGTTCTTTGGTCTTAAAGCGTTAGTGTACGAGTATTATATCCTGATTTCTGCCAATACTTCGACATTTCTTATTTTTTCAAGTTGACTTTCTTTGGCAAATTTCAAGAGGATATACCCATCTGCTGGTTGACTTTTTTCCTGTTCAGCAATACATCATTTACCAAACTTTGCTATTATCTTATTAGATCACTCTACTGCAATCTTCCGTCAAATCGTGCTGTATCCATAGAGTGAAAAGGTTCAGAAGCACGTGTAAAATGTTTTGCATTCGACATATTCCAATGGCTAATACAATACGAACCTGCTGTCTGGCTTTTTTTGTCAATTTCAATTAATTGATCAATAGCGTAAATATTAGATACGTTACGGCAGTAGGTCAACCTTCACGAGCGTCGTCGTAGATATGATTACGTCCACGTTCACTTACTGAATCACCCATGTACAGAGTTTTATTGCCAAGTGTCAATTGAATTCAGGTGAGGAGGACCCATATCCTTGATTTCTACATCACGTGGTATTACAAAACACATAGTATAGTTAAACGACATCATTTGGTACACAAATAATACTTACTTTCGATCAATATGTTAATATGTTAATTACATAGTTATTGTACATTTTTATATCAGGATAGTTAGAAATCCTTTTGAAAATTACGTACCTTCTCCTTGTCACGGGAGACAATGAAGTAGGTCTATGAAGTGAACGCGACACCTGTAATAAAGTATTAACTCCAAAGACTGGCGTTGACTATTGTTTGTTTTATTTTAGTTTAGCCGTTTCATTATTTCGATGTTGCCAGTATCGAGCATATTTAAGATTATTTCTGTTGTATTTCATATATAGCAACAGAAATGCCTCTAAATACGAAGACGACAGTTGTAAGGCGATCACTAATTCCAAACGCTGTGCACTTTTACCGATGTTAGTTTACACTACTAATATTTGTACCGATTATTGTCAATCTTTGTGTTGCAAGCGGTACTACGATCAGGCGGATCGTGTGCTTGTTTACCTCCCGATGTTGGAAAATAAAATACTATGAATCAAACGGAAAAATATTCAACGCCACTATCCGATCCGTTTTTATTGCAAAAGGGAGCCATAAGAGCTATCTACAAACTTGGTCCCCGGGAGAGCCTTAGACAAAAAATTCAAAGAAATAAATATTCTAATAGTCGCATCGCAATATATCTATGAAAATCTTTTGTATGCATAAAACATAGACTCATTTTGTAAAAAGAGTGATACTCATAACATAAATACTAGATATAAGCATAATCTTGTGTTACATCCAAGCCGTCTCCACAAAATTAGTAATTCTTTTATGGGGCAATGTATACGGTTCTATAACATACTTCCCAGCAATATAAGAGAATTGTCAATAAACAAATTTATAACTACTATTAAAGCCAAATTGTGTAGCAGGGCATATTATAAAGTATCTGGCTATATTAATGATAAAAATGCCTGGGATTGAGTCGATCCAATTATAATGTAATTAATAAATTATGTAAATTTGTTTGGATACCAAAAGAGGGATGCCCGAGTTTTTTTAGCAGTATTTTTATCAGTGCTTACCTAGTCATGAACTGCACGGTAGGGAAAAAAATTGTGACGATTCCAAACAAATATAGCCATTTTTACGGAATAAAAAGATTTTGACTTTGACAGTAGAATTATTTCCGCCGGAATCCCCTGATATTGTTTTTTTCTCTCATTTTACTTATTAAACATTCATGTATACTTTAATTAATTTTAGTCATTTTAATTTACAGAGGACTACGCATGTAACGTCACTATGAGAGGACATAAAGAGAAACGCGGAGAAGATGAATATTTGAAATTCGACCCCTTCAAAGTGAGATTACGCGTTGGCCAATCATCAATCTATTTGACTAACTTATTTGATGGCGATCCAGTTCTCGGGCCTGCCACAAACAGAGTTATCAATGAAAACTCACAAGTGTTCCTACAAGAAATAAGTCCGGTCCTAGAAAGAAGCCTTGGGGAACTATTTACTGAAATGGCAAATAAAATAACATCGAAATTCACATATAAAGAATTATTTCCTTGATTAGAATAAAGAAAACATAATATCGTCACGGCGTAGTGCGTTATTCATTTGGACATTTACAATAGTGATTACTTTTGATGATGATAAATTACTCGAGTGAAATTGAAGAAATGTGATAGTAATATTTTTCTATTAGCATCTATTTGTAAGCCTTAGGTATTGGTGATAAGGTATTTGTTAAGTGTTAGTTGGTCTTTTGTATTTGTTTTATGTATGTTATTAATTCTGAGAATTACGAATGTTATTTGTTTGAAATGGTACCGGAAGAATCTTTCCAGTTTCCAACATAACTTTTTATAGCATATTTTATTTTTTGGCAGCCAGTGTCTATTTCTGTTTAATTTTCAGAATTTAGATCATTTTATACTATTTTTCTTTCAATTATTCAAATGTAGTAAACATTGCATAATTTCTATGATTTACTACAATTTGTTAAAAAGAAAAAGCGATTCATATTTCACCGGATTTGTACAATAGTACGAATTTAATATATAAAAATAATGTTTCCTAAATAACCACATAATTCGGTCGGAAGGCTCATTTGTATTAATTAAACCGCAATCTAAATCTAAAATATCCGCTGAAAATTATGTAAGTACGTATCGTTTAAGCAACTATCACTTTATGTTGTATATAGATCAGACTAATTGGCTGACTGACTTGTAATATTTAAGTACTTGCATATTGAATTTGTACATACATAGTGAACTTACCTTGGTTAATAATCGTCATTATTTTGTATATAATATTTAACCAGGTTTTATCTATGAAAACATTACATGCAAAATAAATGAAAGTAGGTACGTTTATTACATTTATTTTTAAACATTTACCAAACTTGTATCTAAGTACTTATATTTTCCTATTCCAACTTTCACCCGCGATCATGTCTATCAAGCAAAGATTACGTATCAGAAGCATAAGAAGATTTAAAAGTTATGCACTTTTAAATAATTTTGACGAGCTCGGTGGCTCAGTCGTGAATGACGCGACTTTGACACCAACGCTCGTGGGTTCGATTCCCACACAAGACATACATTTGTGCGCATGAACATGTCTGTTTGTCTTGGTTTGAATGATTTAAGAGAGGTAGGGCGCATCAAAGCAGCCCGTCTGTGGAAGTACCTCAACTTCACAGAAAACCGCAGCCAAATAACATGTCCCTAGAGGGTTGATGTATTCCTGCGTGTGAGTGAGTTCACCAGTAAGCTCCCAAGGAGTTGCTTTGTAAGCAGCAGACGAGGCATCGCGCAAGTGACACTTAATATATCGCAAGCGTTAATAAGCTACGGTACCCGCTTTATGCTTGTATGCCTCTCGATGTAGTATATATAAAAAACTTAAACTACCGTACAACTCCCGACAGCGAAGCGTTTTGCCACACGTCACCTCTTGTCTCGCCGCCTAGCACAGGCAAACAGTGGGCTGAGGAATGTCACTTAGCAACCTTAAATGTTTGCAGAAGTGTGGATAGTAAAATTGAGGAAATTTGCGAGACGATTGATGTCAGAAAAAAATATACATTAGGTGTGACAGAAACGAAGAAGAAAGACTGTACAATGATCACTCATGGGCAGTATTGTAGATACAGGTCCGGAGTTACCCACTATCAGAGAGGCAGCCAAGGAATGGGAGTTTTTATCAAACAGAAAGAACGACTGCGTGAAAGGTTATGAATGCGTGAGCCCCAGGCTCCTTTGGATGAGGTTAATACTTAGCCTGACAAAAGTATTTGTCCCTTGTGTTTACGCTCCGCCTACGTCGGAACCATTCGCCTAGAGCGTTAGCCGCACTTTGCAGCCTATCCGATATGTTGGATTTGGCTCGTTCGGTAGTGTAAAGCGCCGTATCGTCGGCGAAGAGGGCTAACTCCACGTGGGGAGTCTTGGGAACATCGTTGGTGTACAACGTGTACGATAGGACTGAAGTAGTGTTCTGTATTTGCTTTGATTTGCTAAGATTGATGAAAACAAAACCACAACGCGATATAATATGTACCACCTAGTGTAAAATAACGGAACTAAAATTATGGATGAAATTCAATACAGTTTACAATTGTGCAAATGTTGAATTGCCACTTAATGTAACGAACCTTCGCAATAGGTTGAATTGGTTGCCAAGTGAAAGTTTGGGAATATTACGAAGACTGCTATGTATATTTTGTATATCTTACAAAATATACATAGTAGTCTTCGTAATATCGCTGTGTACAAGGCACAGAAAGTCACAAAGAAATTCTGGGATAATGTTAAAGATGAACTTGGAAAATGTGAAGAAAATGAGGGGATAATTATGCTCGGTGACTTTCATGGATGGGTGGGTGTACTTCGTGATGGATGTGAAAGAATTTTGGAAAAGTTTTGAGATGAAAGAGTGAATGAAAATGATGAATGTTTGTTAAAAATATATGTGGAGAGGATGCTTGCAGTGACTAACACTATGTTTAGTCACAAAAATATCCATATGTATGCATGGCAGACAAAACAGTGGGGGTGAAAGCCGAAAGATTGTCAGAAGAAGATGTATGTGATGAGTATAGGAAAATATATGATTAAAGATTTGAAAACCTGATCAATGAAGAGTGGACTAACATAGAAGAATTTTGGAAGGAGTTTAAAGATGATGTGATCGAAACTGTGTCAAAAATATGTGGAGTTAGTAAAAAAAAGTATAGTAGGAAGATCAGAAATGAATGGTTCGATGTTGAAGTGGGAGATATGATAGCACAAAAGAAGAAAGCGTGGAATGATCTGTTAGCTACGTGGGCTAATAGAAAAGTTCAAGGTGTTGTAAGTGACAGTACTGAAAGGTCAGCACTGCACCTTGGAAAAGGCTTAGTGCTAGTTAAGGCAGAGTGGCGAGAAACGAACTTTGGACTACGCTCTCCGTATATAAGGTGGATAGTATTTTGATACAGGCAGTTCAAGACAAGGACTCCTTGTATAAGGATTGTAAGAGTCCTTGTGTAAGAGAGTGCCTGTGTCAAGGTAAATGAGGTCTATAATGGGGTACATACTGGTTTAGCATCAAATATGGTGTTAGCCAGGCCTGCGTAGCATCCCATTGGTTGTTCAATTTATTCATAGAAAGTTGTTTGACAGACTTGAAAGAGTATGATGACTGTGAAATAAAAATGAATGAGTCAGTTTTTAAACCTCTGTTGTACGCCGATGAGCAGGTTCTCCTTGTATCGGCGGAAAAACTACAACAAACGATTACTGTAATGAATGAGGCCTTTAAAAGGAAAGGTATGAAAATAAATGTAATGAAGACGAAAGCGATGGCGTTTGAAAGGAATGAAAGTGTTACAGATTCCCAGATAATGATTGGGGATGAAATAGTGGAACAACAGAATGAATTTGTTGATACTAGGTTCTACGAGTATGTTTACGAGAGCTAGAAAATGTGAGGGCGATATTGAAAGAAGAATAAAAGCAGTGGATCGCGTGCTTGTTAGCCTGCCAATATTATAAAATAAAATACTATGAATTAAACGGAAAAATATTCAACGACATTTTCCGACCCCAAGAATTATTTCCGAAACCGTATCAATGGTGCGTTGTACTCCGTGGTAACAAGCGATAACATATCGAGCAAAGCTCGCCTTGCTATTTAATTAAACACGCTTAATTCAGGTGGGCCGTATTCTTATATGCCTCCCGACGATAAAAAAAATGAAAGATGATGTAGGGACAAAAATTGAAAAGGGTATTCTGAGATGGTTTGGTCATTTAGAAAGAATGAATGACAAAAGAATTACGATATAATGATACACTTATATCGTAATTCTTTTGTCATTCAGGCAAGAGTGAAAGAAGATTTCGGGAGGGGTCGCTCAACACACATATAGACTAAATTCGTGATGTATTGAAAAAAGGCCAAATCAAAAGTACCCAAAACCGAAGAGCATGCATGAAAAGGTTGATGAGTGTGGAAGAAGTGAGAGGGGTATGTTTGGATCGGTGCACCTGGTGTTCCATAGTCTCTGCCTACCCTAATGGGAGACAGGCGCGATGACATGTATGTATGTACTAACGTTAATTTATCTAAGGTCAAAATTACTCAACAAAATAATTGGTTGCAAACACCGGCTTTCAAACAGCGTTTCATATATACATAAGTTTTGGCACTGGATATATAACTAACTAACCTACTAAGATCAGTCATTTAGTAAGTTATGTATTTAAAATTTATGTCTATCATTACTCAGGTCAAACGAACCATCTGGAAAGACAGTCAATGATTAAGTATTTCATCTATTATGATACGTAAAATTAGATATTTTAAACATAAGTCATACAACATTTAGTTGATCGTTAAGTGTTTTGAAATTCGGTATTCGACCATAGACGATGGGTAAGTGGTCGTTAGCAGTTGAGAATCAAGGCGAGGCATTGGCAAAGAGAGAGAGGCACGAGTAAGCTAAAACAGTGAAGGTTCCCATCACATCATCTGAATGCTCTGAGGGGTCTTTTTTGCAAATGAGTTGAAAGTTTCTGATTCAGTAAGCTTATTGCACTTGGTTGTCTCTGCCTACCCTCACCTGGGACATGGTATGTATGGACAAATCTATTGTCGCTATGCGGACGACAACCCCAGCGAAATTTAATATATATTCGTTTTTGAAGTTGTATGTACTTTGTCTAATGTATCCAGCGGTGGCCTAAGAATTTCGTCGCCGCGTTCACCGCTGAGAAAAGGTTTTGGTATAGTTCCTCAATTGCAGAACTTGTGTCTTACCATCGCCATGAGCATTGGATTTTAGTGTAGAGATCTTAATGTACGAAGTTTAGTTCCGAAGGTGGAAAAGTCAAGCTGGCGTCCCCGAAACTTGATGTCTTCAACAGAGCGAAACAATACTTCAACACCGGGCAAAGAGTGCAGCTGTTTAAGTCTCAAATTAGACCGCATATGGTGTACTGCAGTTACCTTTACCTTAAGGGAGCCTTTACATGGCTTTCAGCCAGGATGTTGTGTTTCGGTCTAGAGACTAGTTGTAAGAATTGTTGACCATTCCAAGCTTACACACGGTATTGTGTTTAAGAACAGGCTTTGTCTCAGTTCATACTTTCTAATGATTACTGAAACTTCTCTGGAACTATTATGCTAGTTTTCTGCCAAGAATCGTTAGATTGTAGAATGAACACAGGTTCACGAGGACATGAACAAGTTTTATATAATTTTAGCAAGGATATGTGATGCTCCTGGTGTTGCAAGTATTCATAGGCTAGTGAGTAGAGAACTGCTTAACATCAGATTATATTCTTATTATCTACCGCTATCTTCTTGTTCGTGCCAATGCTCGTACCCCCTTAAAAATAATTTTACTAAACGACGATGCAATACTCTTTTCGTTAACTATATAGATATACAACACAAAACATATTAACTTGTAAAGGGGGTAACTTGTCGGGATGAAACAAGAATAGTAGAAGTTAGTCCCAATAGGACAACATAAAAATCAGGAGAGGCTCTATCAGTAAGTTTTCGTTATCATGAAATAACATGCTCTAGGACGTTTTTCTTTTCAGATTGATAGGTCTGAAAAGAGAAACATATACTCGTACATTACTTTAATCCAGACATAAGAGGAGAAAAGTTAGCCGTGCTAGGTGACTTGACCCTAGCCGTATTACGAGATATTTACGAGCTAACCCAAAGCTAAAAGTCTGACTATTTCAGATACAACTAACTGCATAAACATGTTTTTTTTTCCACCTTACAATATATCGGAATATGATTTAATGGCTAATTTAGAAATTTGTATGCCACATGTAACGTATTACTGCAATGGTAGTACAAGCTGAGAGCATAACCTGTTTGACTCAATACGAGTTACATAATAAAAAAACATTTTCAATTTTAATCCAAATATTACATATAGGGTTGAAAAAATATTTTTTCAACCCTATATGTAATATTTGGATTTGAGAGATGATTTCACTTTTTTCTGAATTTCGACGACTAGCTAAGGTATAACTGTCGGCACATCCAACTAATAATAAATAAATATGCTACTCTATGCAGCACATTATGATTTAAGGGGCCGTGCTCGTAGTTTTCACATTTCGAACCATTTTGTAGCATGATTCTGAGAAAGTGTTACATGATATTAATGAAATTATGGGTGACATGGTTAGCACGTCTCATCATCTTGCATGTGACGCGAATGAATTTTCAAATAACTTCATAATTAGTAGAATATCTGGAATATCCTATACCCTTTCTCGCAAATTTGACGATTCGAGTACAGTTTGATCACCGGTACAGGGAAAACTACAAGCTATTTTGACTGTGAAAAAATATTAATAACAAGGAATTATAAACTGCTTGCATTTGTATTGATCAGTTTTTTCGAGTCCCATACAATATTAGTAAAAAAAAAAGGTTAAGATATCACAATTCACAGGAATATTTCACCCAAATATGTATTTTTTTCTTGAAACCGGCAACTTATTTGGGAAATTAAAAAATAACACTTTAATAATAAGTTATTTTTCTAATAAAAACATAATTTTATTTTATGGTAAATATATTTTTATATATACAAAATAAATGCCAAAATGTACTATAATAACGCGCGCGCAAATTCGATCGTCTCAGTGGTAACACGGCTAGCGCAGCGTTAGGACGTATCACTTTGTGCCGGACGAGCTCGCGGTTACCTAGGTACGAAGTTGTTATTGAAGAGTATACTGCGACTACCACAACTTGATCTGGTGAGTATTTATTTAATTTAGTTTTTAGTACCTACATCGTATTAATATTATAACAGTTGTGATATTACAAAAGAAATAGATGATACAAATTAAAAACTACCTATACACAAATTAGCTAAAAATAGAGACAAAAAAAGATAACTTACAAAAAGGGGAGGTAAAAATCCGTTTACACGTGAAAGAACTCCTCCCCATCGAGTAACATTCTCAGAAGACTGGGAAAATTTGTTATTACATTTAGATGTTTAGGAGGTTGTATTTCTATCAGACTTTAAAAAGGAGGTTCTGTTTTGGAGCAGGTATGCATGTTCGTGATTTCAATTACTTTGTGAGATTCACAAAAAAAAATCTTGGTGTAATGGTTGCAGCACCTTACTTGCTGACATAATTGTATAGACACAAAAATGTAATATTTTTATTTGAAAAGAGTGGCCATGAGTTTTTATTGCTAAGTTCTTTTCTCATTGGTTCTACTAATTGCTTTGCGAACTTGACATAAATGTAGAGCCATATCTTTTCCAAATTTTGTCAGACGTTCATAAGTGTTGCATTCTGTAACCTAAGTGAATAAAGCATTTTTGATTTGATTTGAATGTTACTGAGTACGGAGTCTGAATGATTATATGTTTGTAAAGTAGTTAGGGCTTGTACCCTAGTGCGTGAGTTGTCTTTTATAAAAAAAGGTGATTTAACCGACTTTAAAGAGAAGTGGTTATCTATTCGACTGATTGTCGTATTAGCTACCTTGCACCGAGTTTAGGATCGGTTGATTCGTTTTGTCCCGGATATCGCCTAGGTATAAAGTGGTACACTTTACACCTAGGCGATATACGGGGTCTGATGATGAAGCTAGAAGGTGGCTCATGGATCTATGTCATAATACAACAGAACCATATCGTGTTTAAGCTCGATTTATTCGTCTTTACACTTACTTACACGCTACTCAAAAGTTAAAAATAAATTAAAAGTAGGTAAAAAATATTTAAAAAACAAGCTTTTGTCTGGGATAATGGATTAAAAAGCAAAAAATTAATTCTAGTAAGTAAATATTTGGCGTGTTATTTTTAAAAGCTCGAGTCACAGAAGTATAGTAACTACCTACCTAATCTGTAACCTGTAACGGTAGTGCCTCAAGCTTTTAATTATATAGGTAAGTACCTACACGCACGCCAAATACATACTAGAATTTATTTCTTGATTTTTAGTTCTTTAAAAAGTTGAAGTTTAATAATTTTTTTAAATTTATTTTCCGATTCTATTGGACGAAACCACTACAAGAAATACCCTATAGATTTTTTTAGCTTGATATATTTATCTAATAATTTCAATTATCTAAGCTTGCCTAAACTAGTATTTACTTTTAGACATAATGGGGCGCAAGAAAGGAACACATTACCAGTGTGTAACTAATAAAAGAAAGCGAACCAATGTGGGACTGGAACGTGCGAGACAAGTTCTTAGAGAACGTAACCAAGTGGACACCACATCGTCATCAGCTAGGAATCTTAATGTCCACTATTCAGATCGACTCAATCCAGGCATGGTATGTTTCTGATATCCCATGAATTACTTAAGTAATTTATTGGTTCGTTAATATACAACTCTGTCTACTAAAAAATATGCTTATATAAATGTTATTTATTGCAGAGTAATGAAAATATACCAAATCAACAAGATCCAGATGATGTCTTAGAAATTGAGTCAAACAAGGTACCTTTAATATGAAATCTCATCATAAAAAAAATCTTTTTACACCGTGGTACCATTAGACCGTCTAACTATATACATTTACAATTATTGTTGTTTCAGAACTCACCAGTGTCATCTTTGACTATAAAAGGGAGAAGAATAGTAGACTTCCAATATTTTTTTGACCAATGGATAAGCATTACAAATCATTGCGCTAAATTGGAAATGTAATGCATCAAATCTTATATTAAAAGAAGATAAGCTACAAGGATTTTCATCTACATTTTCATTGTCTTGTTCAATGTGTGGAAGGAATGTGTATTGTTAATAAAAATCATGACTGGTGGTACCAGATACAGGGCCAACTGCACATAACAAAAAAAGAGGTGTGTTTATTTGCTGTTTGGACAGGATCTGAATATTCTCTTACAGTGCAATGAATTACTAGAGAAGACAGTTTCTGGAAGACAAAAATGGAGAAAAGGCTTTTGAATTTTTACCACACATGCCTAGTACCCGAAATTGTAGATCCAAGATAATCTCGTTCCATGCCCCTTCGAGACATTTCGTTTTAAAATAATAGTAAGAATTTCAGTTGGACTTATGCACAAATTTCAAAGTCGTTCAGCGGGCCATGGAGTGAGCTGTGTTGGCGTCTGTTTAAAGGATAAAATTCAGAATAAGATCATGCGACAAAGCACTAAAGTTACCGACATAGCTGGCAGGCTAAAGATATTGGAGTGGTAATAGCTGGCCATATCTGCCGAAGAACCGATGGCCGCTGGAGGAAACCTAGAGTGGAGGACGCGAGTCGGCAAAAAGTGGGATGGTACAGGAGGAAGGAACCATCAAGTTACCATCATAACATTTCATTATTAAATACTGTTATTGTTACTTTCTCTGCGAGTTTCATTTTATCTTTATTTTTTAAATTTTATTTGTAATGTATACATAACAATTGTTTAAATAAATAATTGCATACATACAATTGTTCAGATAAGTACCAAATATATTTAATTATTTACTTAGTAATAAATATATTTTTATTGTTTATTTAAAAAAGACAACTCCCGCACTTGGTTACAAATGTCATGTTGATTCATGTCATGTCCAGTCATGATTCTCAAATGTTTGTCCTGAGACTGCATGTACATTGTGTCCGTCAATTGTAAGTTTGTAAAGTACCCCGCGAGACAGACAAAAATACATTTATTACTAAGTAAATAATTATTTTATTCTTAATTCCCGTGTGGGAATCGAACCCACAACCTCTTGCACAGTAGTCGCACGCACTTACACAACACCACCGAGACAGTCGAAAGGCGAATATCAAAACGTATAATATTACTAAAACACTATTAAAATATGTAGATTATTGCCGATAGGATCAAAACTGTTTACGCGATCACTAAGCTTTAGTCGCAAGGCACGACTGCGGGCTTGAGCCAGACGAGCACATAAAATAACATTTTGCCTAAACTCGAGCGGGTGAATTTTCTGCACGGCCTCTTAATTTTTAGTTGATCAGGTCACAAATCAAGAAAATAACCTCAGTGCCATCTTTCGTTCCGAACGAGAATATGTTAGTGATCTTACAATAGAAGCATTTAATTGGATTTGAAAGACATTTTTATGGATTTCGTTCTGTAGTTCCATGCCTTTTCAATAGATGTCGCTATACTGGATACTTCCAGATAGTAACAGAATTACTTAAATAGTTGTTTAATCTGTTAGTCTATCTATTACATAAATATGTAAGGCAAAACAATTCACTACCTTAAATCTCCTTTGTATGGTAATAGTATTTCTTTTTTTTTTGTTCAGCGTTTATTGCAGAGTTTTAGGATCATGAATTTACAAATTTTGGAAACTGTAGACAAAAGTTGGAAACATACAAATTCATATTTTCCCCCCCATATGAGCTCCCGTTGGATGCTCGTACGCACCACTCGTGGGTGCACGAATTTCTGACTGACTGACTGAGTCGCATCCATAAGATATACTAAATGCTGGGTTTACTTAATGGTCATGAATTATTAAGTATAGTCTAGCAACTGAACGATTTCTGTAATACTTAAATTTTGCGACAGGTATAAATTTTTGCTGATATTAAATGTATAATGATATTTATTATATGGAAATGTGGCTATTGCTTTGTTTAGAACACAGACATATTAGAAAACGCTTCATTATACCTGTGGATTCTTTGGTTTGCGTTTTTGCCTACACCCGCTTTTGTGCTCGTACACGAATAGTTGCAGCCATGAAGGATATAACCTATGGAGAACCGATGAGACCGATATTACGTAGTGACTCAATTCATCGCTACGACCTGTAGCTATTAATACTCACTACGTAATATTGGTCTTCCTCCGTCCTTAGCTAGCTGCTTTAAATCGAATTTGCTGTAACGGACATTTTAATATAATGCATCTAATACATAGATAGGTACTTATCATAACATTCATTAATCACAATAAAAATTATTACCAACATTTCGTATAATTTAGAATGCCTGCTTTTTCGGTTAGGTATGCTCTGTGGTCCGCTGTAGTAAAAACCTCAAGTAAAAAGTTATATAAAATAAACCGTAGACTAAAATATTGTTGGTTAGGTATACGAACTGAATGTTACGTTAAATTATATTAGGTTAAATGAAAATTATGCCTATAAGTATGGACAATATGACATTTGAAGTTACGAATATCGATTTTGAAAATATTTCACCATTAATATGATATATTATGCCTGAATGACAGCTAGATTTTAATTAGGGTTCCTGTATAAAACTTAATGTCTTAACTATTAAAAATATGTTACATCTACATCTTTCTGTATTTAAGTACAAGCTGACGTAACGATTTTTCGTTTCTTAGCGTTTGTAATATTTATGTCATGTTTAACTTATTTAGAATTCAATTAGACGAAAGTTAATTTGAGTAATGGATACCTATGTGTCATGTAATACCTACTCGAGTTATTTTTCAATTCATAACCACCTTTCTTGTCCGTTAAAAATAAATAAAAAAGAGAGGGGTTCCGTTTGTTATACTTCTATTTCGATATTATTTTAAGTCATTTATGTATAAATTATCAAGATAAATATAAATAATATGAAGCAAAATTGACTTGCAGGGTAAATATTCGCAATTTGTATAGTACTAGTAGAAATCATTGCTGCATCTGATTGTGAAACCTGTTAATTTTTTTTTTTAGATTTATTAACAGTATTTAGTCTCATTCGAGGATATAGAATTCAAATTACGTGTCAGTCGATGTAACCATAATGAGACTCTCATTGTTATGTATACCATCGTCCCAGATTAGTAATATTATCTCTTTAATAACATGCGGTTCATTGTGCCGCGACTACTTATTGAATAATTTTATTGCAACACGAAATGATGCCGTCTCATTATTGTCTCAAGGTCTAGTTACCTTACTAAATAAGCTATTTGTCTAAAGCGAAATTCGTCAGGGCAGTTATTTCCATTTACCCAGGGTTATACTGTTCATTTTCTACTGGGTGTCCTAATAATACAGGCATAAGATATTTTGCTTAGTTTTCATAAATAAATATGTATTTAAACAATAAACTTGCATATGTTGTTTATGTCTTCCGATCAAGGACAATTTCTTTTACCATCTACTTGTTTATAGGGTTAGCTAGAACAGATCTCTTTTAGTTAACATACTTATCTTTGTACAACCTTGATGTAATAATATTTTATGTCTATAAATGTGTAACAAAGATTAATCTTGAAGATCATTATCATCATTTCAGCCAAAGAACATCCACTGCTGAACATATGCTTCTATAGACTTCATCGGCGATTGGTCCTGCCATGCAATTCTGTAAGAACAAACATCCTTACATCCTCGGAAACATCGGCTGTTATAGCCTTGAACACAAAATTGCAATTCCTTAGTTTCGCTTTTCATGGTTGTGTGACTTTTTTGTGTGACTTTTTCATGACGTGTGTGGCGTTTGGAATTGGAATTCTACAAGGCAAACAGCCTCGCGTACGCTTATAGCCTTATAGAATACCAAATAAAAAGCCGTGATCGCAGTAGACGATGTCCAAGCTGTGACATCTGTGATCACAGCGACGCACACAGCCATTACGAGTCGCTTAGAGAATTGCATGGCTGTACTACTTGCATCCATCGCATCGGCTCCTTGCGATCTTCGGCAGATCGTCGATCCATTGTTAATATATTATATCGAAAGATATTTTAATAAAATATTATGTTTGTCGACAAAAAATTAAACGGATTCAATTGAACATGAATTTATAATTTGTCGTCTTATGATAGATTAGCGACCCGCCCCGGCTCGCGTAGATACAAAGATAATTTTTTAATACATTGGGTTGCGTTATTGCAATTTACGCAGAGATCCTTAATTTTATGAAAATCAAATATACCCCGTGTTATTTGCTGATAATGTAGCCTTCTATACGTGAAATATTATTTTAAACCGGTTATGTATTTTTTGAGATCATCCATTACAACCGATAATACAAAAAATGAAATCTTTTCTCTGTTTAATATTAGTATAGATATAGCCCTGTACAAAGAAACTATAGATCTACTTTAAATCTAGATATTAATAATATGCTATCGGCTATAGATTGGTAGTTGTAGACGGGTGTTGCAGCATGTTTGCCGGTCAGTTTGTTGACGCTATGATAACAAGTTACGCAATGGCCAGAGCTGCGTTCTAGGAAATTTTATGCAACAGTTCGCGGAATTACCGATGCGGTTAGTTTCAATCGGTCGTCAACGTACGGATCCCACTGATGGTTTAATAGTAAAATCCTGTTGATATTGATTGATGTTGATTAATGTTTTTGATCTAAAATAGTCAAGGCCATCTGTTTTGTTCCTGTAAACACGAAAAGTGTCCAAAGAACTCACGAGGAGATGCTTTGCAACTTATATGTTTTAGTCATAATTTAAGTAACTATTAGCCATGCTAATAGTTACTAAAATAAGATTCACAAAGACTAAAAAATCCTTTTGGTTCACAAGGTCTAAGGTATTAAAATGTAAATGGAGAAATAATAGTGTCATTTTTTTTAAGAGAAGTAGGGCGCATCAAAGCCGTTTGTCTCTTGCTGCTTGTATGCGTTCCGAAGACGTTGAAATAAAAAATATTTTTAAATAAAATTTATATGTTCATGAATTTCTAGATGGTGTATAATTGGAAAAATTAAATTTCATCAAAAGAATATTGCATTTTTCTACGTCGGATAACAAACAAGCCAAAGCATGGTATACCCATCATCAACATTACTCAATAAAACGCGTGCAGTTTAGTTGTCATCAAGTGACAAATTTAAGAGCCATCACAGTTAATAAAAATATTTTTAACACCACAGGACCAAATTAAACTACCGCTCACAGAAGATCGCAGCCGAGTAACTATTCCCTTGAGGGTTTATTGTGTTCCTGTGAGTCGGGTTACCAGTATGCTTCTGAGTAGTTGATGTATTAGAAGCAGGGACGGCAACGCGTAAGCGATATTCCTTGTGTTGCAACGTCCATAGGCTACAGTGACCACTTTACATGAGGTGGGCCGTAGTTATACAACATTGGGAGGCAAACACACATACCCTTCAAAAAAATTGACATATACTTTTAGGAATAATATAGATTTACTATCAGTGATATAATTTACGTTTTTTAGAATCAGATCAATAATTTCAGACATCATTTAGATGTATGGAACTACTGATTACAAACAAACTTTACCTGTTTATAATATATAGTATAAGTTCTACAATTTTTCAATTGTTGAATACAAATTAAAACAAAAACATCTATAACTTCACGCCAAATCCCTTACGGGGTAGGCAGAGAGAACCGAGCGCCACGCGACTCGATCCTTACAAGCCTCACTCGCTTCTTTCACATTCATTGCTCTTTTCATGCACGCTCGCCGGTTTCTACGGCACTGACATCACCTTCTGATAGAACACGACCAACAAAAACAAAAACATACTAATATAAATGTACGTCACGTGCGTAAAAACAAATGAAGACTAGAACATAATACATAATTTGATGATCTATCTTATCCGCATAATTATTTTGGTATTTCCTATATCTTTACTATTTTAAATACAATTGAAGAAGTTAGATGAATCGAAATTGAGCTTTATGGGGCTGGCTTAATGCTTGAATTTCTGTATGCTACAAAAACCTTCCGGTATGTTTGGGTTTACACGATGATGTATTGATGATGATGATACTGTCTTGATGCAAGAAATGCCCTCTACAACCTGTCTAAGTTAGCTGTCGAGACATCACATCAAACGTTTGGGAGACAGGGAGACATACTTTACTATCTCACTGCGCATTGACAGTTTCTTCAAATAATAGATTCAGGCGTTATTTTTCGATAGTGAAATTTACATGTAATTTGATCTAACCTTTTTTCCGCCACACAGTTGCGAAAGCACACAACATAGGTAAGATTAAATTGAATGCAATGTTACTCAACGTCTTTTCAAACTATAAAAATAAAGCTATAGATGTATTGTCTCGATGCAAGAAATGTCAACTACAACCTGTCTAAGGCTGTCGAGGCATCACATCACACGGTTGATAGACAGGACAGACATACTTCAGTATCTCACTGAGCATTGTTAGTTTCTTCAGCTAACAGATTTAGCAGTTATTTTGCGTAAGTCAAATTTATATGCAATTTGATACATTGATACATTGCAAATTGGATACATTGTCTTTAGCATCATTTCAATCATTAAAAATAAATTAATAGGTTAAATTAGTGTGAAAAAGACTTATACCGCTATTAGTATTGAAAGCCCTACACAACTTTTTTGAAGAAAGTGAAGATTTAATTTCCTTTAGAACCTTAACAGTGAAATAATTCTCTAGGTTCAGGGTTTTTCTTGGCTCTGAATTTGGAAACACTAAAATGGTTGTTCGTTTCTGTCATATTGATATTGTAGTCTGATTGAAAGTAATAAATATTAGTATATTATTAAATTACTAATATTTATTACTAATATTCCATTGATTTTCGAATTTTAGTTTCGAATTTTGCAACTATTTTCATTACTCAGGTCAGATTTGATTCAGAGGCACACACAAAGTTTGCTAATTACATAAACTAAGACCATGGTGTTAAGTTACATTTACGGTTGCCGATGAGATCCATTGAGACCTTTTCAAAATCGTTTTCAGAACAACGGTTCTGAAAACGACGTATTATTTACATTTATTAATTTATACACGAAACGTCGTGTATAAATTAATAAATGTAAATAATACGAAATAAAAAAAATCTATTAAAAAAAGTCATACAATACGAGTTGATGCAAGACGCAATACATAACTATATTAATTACTGCTAAGTATGAATTATCCAATATTAATGAAATGTTCATACAATGAATGATTATAATTGTTTACTTAATATTACTATGGCTTTCTGATACTCCGAAGGAATATATATATTCATGTATAAAGTCTTTTATTATTTTCTTTCGGAATTCTTTTATTTTTTCTTTCCAAAGTGTGAAGGTTATCCCAATGAAAGCATGAGATTCTACAAAAAAGATGTGAAAAGATTTCTACAGGTCGGCAACGCACAAGTGACACCCTTGGTGTTGCAACGCTCAAGTAACACCCTTTGTATTGCAAATATCCATTGACTATAGTAATTTACCATCACGTAAAAGAACTGTGAGAATTTTCAACGATTCTAAGATCAAACATGATACTGAACCCTTATTTATGGAGAGATTTTGCTTCCCTTTGTGTGTTCTAATGATTATTCAATAGGTAGTGTGCCTAGGAGTTGTTTGACATGATGTCCACGGCTTCCTTCTACAAAATCGCACTGTTTCCTTTTTTTTTCTATCTAGCGTTATCCCGTACTAATCCGGTTCCGCTACCTAAGCCTAAGGATTTGGCAAAGATATTGTTTTTGATATAGAGCGATTGCCGCCAGACTTCTATGACCCAGCGGAGAAATCGGATCTTTCTTATTTTAGATCACACGTTTCTCGAAATTTAATTTCTTGGACGTGCGGGTTTGCTTACAATGTTTTCCTCCAGCGACGGGTATGTGACAATTACAAATATATACATAAACCAAAAAACTCGAATTTAGTGGTATGTACATGTCAAACCAGGACCAGTTTTTACATGGGAGATTCTCCGTCCACTAGGCTACCACGGTTTATCAAAATTGGCTCGCTAAGCGTATTTTACCATGGTGAGTGCTCTGAACGACTGTTTTCCCTTATCCCACCCTCTACCCTCAGTGATAGAACCACACTTTTTTTTAGTTTTTATACAACGTCGGAAGGCATACAAGCATACGACCCACCTGATGGAAAGCGGCGTAGCCTATAAACGCTAGCATTACATTAAGTATTACTCGCGTAGCACAGCAACTGCTTAGTAGTGCTGTATTAGCAGCAGATACGTGCAGGTTTGCGATGTCATTGTTCCACTGTTGAGAACATTTCTTTGCGTACTAAAAAGTTCGGCAACTCCTATCTATATCGCACCATTAAAAAGTGGATCGCTTTGCCGGCGCATGCGTTTCCCCCATCCTACAACATCGGATCCTTCAAACGAAGCGTGAAGAAGCACCTTGCGGCCAGCATGGCAACGTCAACTGATAGGATGATCTTTTGTCAGTGGCAGCTGCGTTGTGGGCTCCTCTTTCGCTTACCATGAGGTGAAGCGGACCCACTATACTGAGCTTATATAACCAAAAATCGTAATGCTCGCTATCTGCATGGAATTCATTATTAACCATCTCACACGCTGGAACGACAATGATTGCATATTGTGTGTTCCCCAAAAAAAGGTTTTGATCTGGGAACCATTGGGTTGAACACCATGCTCAGATGTACCCAACAGTACGAGTGACGTACGAGGTTATGTCGAAAATATAAATTATATCTAGGTTTTTTTTATACTATATCGGGAGGCGTACAAACATATGGCCCACCTGACGTAAAGCGGATACGTTAACGGGCCTATTAACGCGTGTAATATATTAAGTATCACTCGCGTGATGCCTCCTCTGCTGCTTACACAGCAACCGCTTGGGAGCATACTGGTAACATCACTCACCCCAGAACACAACAACCCTCTAGGGAGTTGTTATTTGGCTGCGTTTTTCTGTGAGGTGGAGGTACTTCCACAGACTAATTGGTCAAAAACATATGGGCGTAATGGTCAAATAAAATATTAATTAATTAACAGTATTAATCTATGTAATTATCGGGGCTTTTTGTATTCCATATACTCTAAAAACAGTATACCTTGATACTATAAAAACAGTGAATCAGCAACCACGCAGTGAGCCGAGTCTTAAATTAGTTTGTTATGTATTATATAAACTCGTAGATTTTTTATTCCCTCTGGACCTGGGTTAATGCACAAAAAACATCAAGTACTCTAATTGTGGAAAATTTAATACCTACCGGAGTATAGGGTCTTATAAATATCAAGTTTTGCGTCACGTCTTTCTTAGCCTTGGACTTTGAGAATTAACAAGTAAATGTATTAAAATATAAAGTGTGCCGGGTGGTCTGTTACAGATTATCTGTTTGGATTTCCCATTTATGACGTAAATAGGTCAAAATAACTCGTCAGTAAACTGGCGAGGCGGAGTATAGTATCAAGAAAGAACTCCCTCCTGGTGCTGTTATTTATTAAGTAACATCATGCAACTTGATGGCAACTTGTCAACCACTATTATTATTATCATCCTAGCGTTAATCCCGGCCGCGTCCAATATCTCCAGACTTTTACTTCTCCGCTTCGCGTGGTCTTCATCATCTTTTATTATGAGACCATGTCATTCTTTATGACACCTAATTAGTACTTCTCAGCCCTATCCCTTCTATCGGAACCCGGTGGAGGTATCACAGTTAGATATTTTGATCATAATGTAAACAAGCATTTCGCAAGACATGGCCGTATCAGCGTACTTACTTATACGCTGATACGCCAACATCTACTATGTTTTTCCATTCAAAGCTGTCGAATAAGCGTAGTTAACCTGTACAAAAAACAATTTAGACTACTATTCAAAAGGTTTAATATCTATTTCGGAGTAAAGATAATAGAAACTTAGCCACGAGGCTTGGAATCTTGAAAGAATATGGCGTAATTATATGAACAAGAGGTCGCATGGTGGTCGAAGTTCGACCATAAGCCTCAAATCTTTCGTCAAAGAATATGCCTCTATTATCATTGTATGCATATATATTTTAATTTATTTCTATTACGTAAGCTACCAGTCTCTATTAATACGCCATAAGGAAAATGCGATATAGCTTGGCTAAGCCCTATTAAAAAAACAATAACGCGTTGTTTAACATAATTTTAGTTTTTTTTATTGCTATACCGGCCACATGTTTCGTCAAAGTACATAGTTAATTTGCCAATTTTAAAATAATATAAAATGTACCTACTCACTTTTAAACGAAACCACTTTATTATTTAAAGATTGTTTATCTACAATCTCGCGTGTGATTTTTTGATCACAGTCTAATTATGAATTTGAAATTGACAGATTTTAATCATCAACATTTTGTATTTCACTCTGAAGAGTATTATTTTGTTTAATTGGATTTATTAAAATTATTAAGTAAATATATTATTAAAATTATGCATATAAAAATACTAATATTTGTAACACTTGTACTTTAATTATGCCAAATATCATACATCTCCGTGTATGCAAAGTAACTACGAATAAAGAAGTTTCCAATTATTTAAAGTAGATTAAATACTTGACATGTTGGTCCTGATCACAGCTGCGCATACTTTCCGAATCAATTCCAACTAGTTCCGCTAGGACATGTTTAATGATAAAGATATTCGTTATTTATTTAATGAAACTGACCTTTAATTTGATTTAATGTAATGTATACCATTGATTATTAATGAACTAAATAATTGTATATTGATTTGAATAATTTACATATTAGGGAATATATAAGAAATGAACAGAACGCCTATTGCATGTCTGCTAAGACTAAATGCGTGGCATATTATAACTTCCTTTACCTGGAATGTACCATATGTAAAGTAATAAATTAATATTATTTTATAGTAATTGACCCAATTTGAAATCCGATGTCACGTTATTTAGTAGATTTTCAGCTACTTTACCTTTACGACTGTAATTCCTGCCGATTACGTAAAAGGCGTTCAACGACACGATATAAAAATGGTAAAGACTCCGGTCTTTTCTCAGTTACAAATTAAGCGATTAGTATCCTCGTACCTTTTTTCTCGCAGAGCGAGAACGGTAGCGTAACTGATGTTAAGTGTTAGGTACTGTCTTTAAATTTTGGTACAGGAAATGTCTCTACCTGAATTTGAGTTATTCTACGTGACTGAGTCGTCAATTAATTATTTTTAAATAGATTATTTAATAATAAAGCAGTAAATGCTATGATCTATGCCTGTTTAAATAAGATAGATGACATCCTACTAATATTATAAATGTGTATGTCAGTTTGTTTGTTACGCTTTCACGCGAAAACTACTGAACAGATGATCATGAAATTTTGTACACATATTCTTGGAGGTATCAGAAGTAAAATAGGATACTTTTTATTTTAAAATATATATATTTTTTATCAATGCGAGCGAAGCCGCGGGTAAAAGCTAGTTATTACATATTTAGTAATGACATGTGACTATGGTTGAACAATGCAGACCTTTATTTCAATCACAATCTGTTCATATAAGTAGTCGAATATTATATTCTGTTATTGTTTATCAGTTTATAATAAAAATATACCTACTTTAAATTTCGTCTATATCTTTAAAAATTTTGTATTTGTCGGGTTTTAGTTATACTAAATAAAAGAGTAATCCTAGGAGGAATTAAAAATATGTTGTGTGCCCCTTGCGTGTTAATTTCATTATCTCGGCTGCCTGAACACACTTCATTGTATGAACATGGTTTAAATTCTCGTTTCCTTCGGTTATTTAAAAATATATTTGATCACTCAAATATACTCGTATTATAGAAAAATGTAGAGACGAAAATATTCAGGTTAACTAGATCACTGCAATAGTGCACATACAATTTTCGATGATCTCGGTGGCGCAATAACGCTACTTTGGCACTACTTGTGGCTTCGATTCTTAGGTACATGGGACGACAAACATTTGTATACATGAAAATGTCTGTGTCTTGCTCTGGCTGTTTTTAAGACAGGTAGGGCGCATCAGAGCAGCCCGTCGGGGGAAGAACTTCCACCTAACCACAGGCAAGTTACAATTCATGAAATGTTGGTATGTTCCTGCGAGTGAGCGAGGTCACTAAGCATCTAAGGAGTAACTGTGTTAGCAGTAGAGGTGTCATCGCGCGAGTGATACTTAATGTGTTGCAAGCATTCATAGGCTACGGTAGTCCCTTTACATCAGATGGGCAGTCCAGTAAGCCTCCCAAAGATGTTTAAAAAAATTTGGTTGAAGTCATTCAAGTACAAATAACCTTGGCAACCAAAATCGCGAATTTAGTACAGCGCCATGTACAGCGTGCACTTTTATATCGATCGGGCGAATTTATTTTAATGTTTGTGTTGTCTTAATTATTGATAAATTTATGTTAATTGTCGAAGTGTTAAATGTGACCCGAACATGTGTTCCGAAATTTAAAACAAGCAGACAAACCAATAAGAAATCCAAAATAATCGAACTCGCATGTTGATTGCAGCTTAATGTTACAAATTGATACGAGTATAAGAATACCTGAGAAGTTATCTTAAACCTTCATCTTATCTCATTAATTGTAATATTCCTTACACAATTATAAACAAAAATGTCAGAAAAAATGTAGAAATATTTGATCTATTGAAAGAAAATTATACTATTGAGAATTTACTATCAAATTTCGAGTAGTTTTGACAGTCTTCTCTTGATGTTAACCTAACACTACCTAAAGAATTCTGAAGGGACCGAAACATGAAAATCTAAGGGTGCAAGTGTCAGGGCTATATGGTGGATGCCACTTACCAACCAAGCTCTCTCCATATTTGCTGAGTGGCCTAAAATGTATGTGGTCTGGCCTTATCATGATGAAAAATCATATCTAATTCTTGCTTGAGTCTCATCAGCTGTTGGCAGTAGAGATTCGAATCGATGGTTTTGCCCCGCGGTAAAAGCTCATAATGAACGATGCCTTTTCAATCCCACCAATGCACACATCATCACCTTCTATCTATCTATCTATAACTTTACGCCAAATCTCTTCCGGGGTAGGCAGAGAGAACCGAGCGCCACGCGACTCGATCCTTACATACCTCACTCGCTTCTTTAACATTCATTGCTCTTTTCATGCACGCTCGCCGGTTTCTAGGGCTCCTGACATCACCTTCTGATAGAACACGACCAATTTCATCATGGTAGGTAAGTCTTGGCCTTATCATCACCATATTGTGAGTTAATACGGATTTCACTATTTTCTGGGGAGTTTGATTGCACTTTTACCATGATCTTTTTAGGGTTCCGTACCCAAAGGGTAAAACGGAACCCTATTACGGAGGCTCCGCTGTCCGTCCGTCCGTCCGTCCGTCCGTCCGTCTGTCACCAGGCTGTATCTCATGAACCGTGATAGTTAGAGAGTTGAAATTTTCACAGATGATGTATTTCTTTTGCCGCTATAACAACAAATACTAAAAAATAGAATAAAATAAATATTTAAGGGGGCTCCCATACAACAAACGTGATTTTTTTTGCCGTTTTTGTAGATAATGGTACGGAACCCTTCGTGCGCGAGTCCGACTCGCACTTGGCCGATTTTTACACGTTCTTGTCGTCTCAAAATCAAACTTTTCAAAAACGATTCGGTTTCATTACAATTCCATAGAGAATCGCAAATGATTCATTAGACGTCGAGCTCGGTGGCGCAGTGGTGAAACGCGCTGTAACGCTACTTTGACACCAACGCTCGTGGGTTCGATTCCCACACAGTACAAACATTTGTGTGCATGAACATGTCTGTTTGTCTTGGTCTGGGTATTTTCTATGTATAATAAGTATGTATTTACAAAAAAAAATGTATTTACGTATGTTTATCAGTTGTCTAGTACCCATAACACAAGCTTCGCTTATTTTGGGGCTAGATGGCGCTGTGTAATTTATCCGATAATATTTATTTTATTTTATTTTATTATTCTTTCAGTGAGCTCGTGTGGCACCCAAATATCGAGCACATCCAGACTTTTTCAAGTGGGTCAAAACTGTTTTATGGTCAATCCCTGGCTCTTCAGATATGTCGTAACTACAAATATGCCGAAAGTGGAGTTAACTTTTGTAAAAATGGCATCGACTTCATTCGCAACAGGTCGACGAGAGCGAGCTACATCTTTGACATCAAAATTCCCGAACTCAAAACGCTTAAACCAATTTTGTGCTACTCGTATCTACTGACACTGCGTTAAGTCCATAAAAGTGAAATTTTTTTTCGCGTCCTGTGTAGTATTTTCCCTTTTTTTGTAATAAACCTCCTAAATTTATCGAACTTCTTCATTACAATTACTCATTTTAGCGAACTGAAAAACAGTACAAAAATGGCAGGAAATCGTTTTTTAATTTTTATTTCTCTGTTTTTTAAATATGATCTATTTAATTGTGTTAAAACCAACCAGATACAAAATTATTACGAAAATACTAATATAAATTTTATAAATACTACAATTTATTTCGTAAAACTGTTAATTTATCTGTTTAACCGGTATGTGTACCGGACACTCGACGTTTTTTGGTACATTATTTTAAAACGTGCAAGGGGTGACGTTAGGCCCTAATTGCGTAAAATCATGCTCAATTGATAGTCTCGATTGTTTTCGTACATTTCGGAAAGTCCACCTGCTGATTTTTTTCTGTCCGGCATTTGCCCAATAGTCGGTGAACGCACAGTATCTGTACAAATATCAGATTTTCGGCCGTCCACAAACACTCCGCTAGAGACCTCGATACAGTCCACACTAAATCTGTATTTGTTGTGTCACAAAAATAATAACAAACAATAATGAAAATAATATTTGTTCTAGTGGCATGTGCTGTGAGTGTGTACGGAAAAGTTACGCGTATGTATTCTAGATGTTTATTTAATAACTAGGTTTGTGTGTGGTTTCGCTTGCGTAGTATAATAATACACGTATAGAAACAGCTTCAACAACAAATCATACGAATTTGGTTCCCGTAGGAATTTTCGCACGAAAAATAATCTTTTTAAATAATTTTCTGTATTATTTATTATTATTTATTGGGTTGTTTGCAGTCTGCCTTATGTGAAATGGTTACTTATCCTATGGAAGCTAGCAATACAATTAATATTAGTTGCAGTTTACTATCAAGATATTTTTAGTTTCCCATTTTAACGAGAAGTTATTGAAATTGCCTCAAATTCATCGATTTATTTACGTAGCCTGGCTACCAATGTTGTTCTATGCCATTTATGAAAGAATGACATTTTGTATCTCTTTTTGTATTCCTAAGTTATAGGTAATAAAACGCCTGTATGTATAATTGCCTATAACTTAGGAATACAAAAAGAGAGATTATGTAGAAGGCGGAGGCCCATAGATAAATGTTTATATGACTCAAGTTGTGTTCATTTTGTACACACAAAGTTTTGCATCACATTTGTGAAAAAAATGAAAATAAGATAATCCCTATATGATATATGTGTATGAAACAGATTTGAATGGCCGTAGACGGCTAAGTACTGGTCGTTAGACTTCGTTGGTAACAAGTTTAAATTTAATTCTAGCGCTCATTTTGATTGCCGATAGCTTTTTGTGGTCTCCAAAAAGTATATTACACAACTTACTTAAACTCAATTGCGTCATTTGGAAAAATCTGGTAAATATAATGTAAATATTTTGTTTCATAACATGAATGAATGATCAAGAAAGATATGATTAAACCCATGAGTTTTGACATGTATAAATGAATTAGTAATAAACACCTGGGTGATCGAGATTCGACCGGCGTTTTTTTTTATGTCACACCACGGGTTTCAGGAAAGATACCTGTATAGGTAAACTTAAGACGCAAAATCACATCCAAATAAAAAAAAATGCTTGTTTAAAGTAACAAGACATAATAAATTCTGTCAAAATTTATTTCAGGCTCATAAATAAATTTAACACAATATAGAATTGTTTAATTATTATTGATTAATGATTATGATTTAATTTCTTAGCAAGTTAAGTTCGAAACCATAAATACCTTACGTATTCTTCGATTTAAAACTCTGTTTGTATTCTTCAAATCATAGATAAGATGGATATAATTAAATTAAATAAAGATATAACGTTATTTTAGGGTTACAGCCCGCTTTGCGTGCTAAGGCTGTTACAGCTAAGTGTGACGAATACCACGCGCTTCTCGTTCTTCCCAAGAAAAACGAGAGATTTTTTCGACAGTGTATGGCTTTGACTTAGCTTAACCTTGATTAGGGTATGAGCTTATTTGAACCAGTAATATTCTTATACATAATATGATAATTATGTATAAGAATATTACTGGTTCAAATAAGTCTCCTTAACAGGGGAAGTTTTTGCAGTGTTCATTTAATTTAATGTATTTGCAACTACTATATTAAGAAACAATATTACAATGTTCTATATTAATTTGTGAATCCTTAACATGTGAAGTATTTCCAATTTACCCATAGACAATCAATGGACTACCTACCCTATGGACCACTTATTTTTGATTTGATTTAATTTATTTGCACCGACTTATATTGAGAAATATACCACCAATCTTCCGCATTTGTGGTTTTACCGGCATTCACAATAGTTCTTACCACAGTCGTGTGTTGCAATTTAGGTGTTATAATTCATTAAGTAATCAACAATTTTAAAGCTCATATAAATGTAGTTAATATTTCGGAAGCTGAACCGGTAACCGTTATGTAATACTTTGTTTAACAGCGTTGAAGTTATTCTTATATGACGTCGGTAGGCATACGAGCACACGGCGCATTTGGTGGTTACCGCAGCACTTAACTTGCAATATAAGATGTATGGTCCGCACATTGCCAGTTTCACTGTTAATACCGTAACCGTCCAGGGAGTTGTTATTTACCTGCAATTTTCTGTGAGGTGGAGGTATTATCTCCATTGGTCTGTTCATATACGCCCTACATCTCTTTATTTAAAGTCTTTATGTTAATGATTGTTTATTTCCATAGATTTTGAATTTTCACACATTTCAAATTTATCTTCTTCTTGGCAGTGTCCACTGCCTAAGCTTAAGGATTTAGCAAAGATACTGATTTTAACATAGAGCGACTGCCGTCAGGCCTCGACATCCCAGAGTGAAAACCAGACCTTTCTTAGGTTAGGTCATATTTCGAAATATAATTACTTAGACGTACGGTTTTTCTCGCGTGTGTATTCCTTCACCGAACAAATGACAATTGCAAATATGCACATAAATCCGAAAACATAAATGTAGTGATACATCCCCACACCATGATTCGAACCGGGCACAAGTCAGTTAATGATTCTGTATCGACTAGACTATCACTGCTCAAACATTTCAAATTTATATACATACACACTGTGGTCATGGAATACGAAAAAAATGGTTATTCGTTAGTTATGCATGGGGTTCTTCAAGAAAGGCGTGAAGAGATTTTTAGAGGGTCGTCAACCCATGAGTGACACGCCTGGTGTTGCAAATGTCCGTAGGCTACGGGGACTGTTTGCCATCAGGCATGCCGTATGCTTGCTTGCCACTTTAGTGGTATAGTAATAACAAGCTGTCTGAATAAATTGATTCATTTAATAAGGCGAAGGTAACTTTAACCTTGTCTCTGTAATTGCTGAAAATATGCGTTCGGTAGGTTTCTACACAGAACAAAGGATGTACTGCTAAAGTACGATTTTGTCTTTGTTAAAGTTACTTGACTACTTACAACCAATACTTTTTGAAATAACAACTTGCCTTAATTATTTCAATTTGTATATTAACGAACAGTAATAGCCTAGTGGATAAAGAACCTTAGGTAGTTAGGTAGGCCTTGGGACCAACAGGTCCCCGGTTCGAAGCTTGGCATGCACTAAATTCGTGTTTTTGGATTTATACACATATTTGTGTTTGTCACTTGCACGGCGGTGAAGGAGAATCATCGTGAGGAAACTCGCACGTCCAAAAAATTATATTATGAAAGACGTGGGACCTTACCCAATGTAGGTCTGGTTTTTCCCGTGGGTTGTGGAGATCTGACTGGGAATCGAACTTACGAGCCTTAGTGGCAAAGTTGCTTTGTTAACCTATGAACCAGCGGGCTCGTCATACAATATTCCTTATGCAACCGCACCACATGAAACAATAAAATTCACGAAAATAACTTATAATTAATGTACAAAAGGCGGTCTTATCGCATAGCAATCTCTTCCAGACAACCTAAGGGTAGAGGAAAAAAAAGAAAATTCAGGCAGATAGGTGGCGCAGTATAAACTAGAAAACATACAAGAGCATTATTTGTTAATAATCAAAAACAATAATGATGTCATTACATATATTTGCTTGGGTATTTCTTGACATGTTTAATTAACGCGATTTAATTAAATTTTATATTACATATTGCTTATATACTAATATTTTCTATCTGATGTACCTATAAATCAGACAAAATACTGACAGAAATCGCGTAGTCTAAACCGCGTGCCTAGAGACTAGAAAGAAAAATTTGGAAAGAATAAACATATTGTACCATTGAGCAGAGGTAGCCCAGTGGATAAATAACCGATCAATTGACCAAATGGTCTCCGGTTCGAATGCATGCATGTACCACTAAATTCGTGTTTGGGACATACAAATTTTGTAAATACTTGCTCGGCGGTGTAGGAAAACAATGCAAGGAAATCCGCACATCATAGAAATTAAATTTCGAAAGACGTATGACCTGACCTAAGAGAGGTCTGGTTTTCCTTCAGGGTTGTGGAGATCTGACAGCAGTCGCTCCATGTAAAAATCAGTATCCTTGCTAAATCCTTAGCCCTGGATAGTGGAACCTACCAATTCCAACGGATAAGGAAAAGGGATACTGCTAAGGAAAAGAAGAAATATAATGTACCATAGGTGTCATAAGTGGACACTATAGACCTCTTGTACTTGTGGAATGTTGACCCACCGAAACACGAAAAACGACGCTAAAATCGCCTACTAAAACACAATGCTTACCTAAATTGCAACACACAATAACTGCAGTTAGAAGTGGGGTGCATGCAATAATACACGACAAGAAACTCTCTCTATGTTTCACCTAAGTCATTGCTTAACACATCTTGATGAAATTTGGAATGCGATAGGTTGCCTATTGAACAAGATATTTTCAAAGATATTTGTAAGATTCAAAACCATATTTAAGGCTTCCATAGACAAACGTACTATAGACAAATAGACACACGCACTTACTAATCCATCATATTTGGCTATCTTTTGTATGGCAAACAAATTTGGGATGCTTTATAAATGATTAATACTCAATATCGAAAATAACTGTGTCAGGGGTGCAAACTGCTAAAGTTTATTAATCAGTCGCCAGTTTAGGAGTTTCAGCAAAACTGGTGAATTTTACCCGAGCCCATCTGAGATTTCTGAATTTTAATGAAGTCAAATGAATAAATCCGATGATAATTGGAGTATGGGAAGCGTCAACTACTAGGGATACCTATTTGTTTCCTTTGTTCCATTACACTATATAAACGCTGTAGAGGAGATCTAATTATAAAAACAAATAAATATTTTATTGTTCTTCTAGATTGCACATATAAATCATAACAAATGCTGTAATAGAATCGAATCTTGCCATGTTTAAATTCGTGTTTCGTTCGTGTATTATGTTCGTTTATTCGTGTACTAAATTCGTGTTTGCGAATTTATATACATATTTGTAATTATCATTTGTTAGGCGTCGATGGAAAACATCGTGACGAAACCCACACGTCCAAGAAATTATATTTCGATATATGTGGGACCTAACCTAAGAAACCTTGTGACTCTTCAATAAAGCTGGATTTTCATTTTGGTTAACCGTTACTAGTCTAAAACGCGCTAGAAGTGTATACACAAGTATTAGCTGGATACGTTATTTCGAAGGCTATGTCCTTTTTAGTGACTATAGCTACAATCACTGCCACTCCAAGGAAGTCGGTCAGCGTTAATCTCGAATGTAGGGCAGCCGTGTAACCAGTTGCATACTAATGTGACTGTAAAACTTATAAAACAGTATTTTTGTAAATGCATGCGTGATCTACGAGGATATTGGCACCTTACTTGGTTTGGCTTGGTTTTGGTACCTTGGCTTATTACGTTTCGTAAAATATTTTTACTGGACGCTAAAAAAGGAGTACCATGCTCTCATGATCGTCAGATTTAATTCCACCTTCCAAAAGTCGGGATGTATTTTATTTATTGAAGTATCCGAGGCGCTTTATTTCAAATAATATAAGCTAATTTAGATCTTCATACCGATGGCTTATGCAGTAGTGTATTTTTTTTAGTTCATGTCTAGATTTCCTTTTTTTCCAAATAGTTTTGTTTAATGAGTTCTAGTTAGTGGCAATATTATTATTTTTTACATTTAATGAACCGTATACGAAATATCTTCGCTTGACAGAACACCTCAGCTAAATCACAATTCCTGGAAGGATTGTTGTATTCCTGCAAGCAACCTTACCATTACGCTTTTGAGAAGTTAGTGCGTTGGAAACCGGCGAGCATGCATGCGAAGAGTAATGAATGTTAAAGAAGCGAGTGAGGTGTGTAAGGATCAAGCCACGTGGCGCTCGGAACTTTCTGCCTACCCCGCAAGGAATTTGGCGTGAAGTTATAGATAGACAGTGCTCTCTTTCGCCAGATTCTCATTTGAAGGCTGGCAGAGATCACCACCTCAATGTAGATAGAACAGGATCTTTGTGATGCAGTATAGATATAAATATTATGAATTATATTACGAGTACTGATTCTACGTAAGTCTTTATATAGGACATTTGCCAGTCCTTTAACAGATTTCAAATAGCTGAATTACATATTTTACTGCGACATACATGTTGGCACTTATGTATGAGCGCATAATGTGTGTATTTATATGCAAGGGAAGTACATTGGGGACAAGGTTCTTCCGGCAATTATAATCCCTATTAGGCTATGAAGAAGTTTTGATGACACATAAATGTACATATTTTCTTGATTGTATACTTGAATTCGGTGACGACATAACCGAAAACTTGATTTCATAATTTCCATCGACTTGATCCGTAAATGAGTCTAGATTATAGTTTGTGTATTCGTATGTAGTTACACAAGATCTTATCCATTAATATAATTAAAAAATATTTTAATAAATGTAATCGTTTTCCTTATAATGATTCTCCAGTAAATTCTGCCTTATCCGCAAGTGAGGCATCCTGCTTAGCTTACAAGGCTCTGGTTAAAGAAAGATAGGTCATAACAATGTATATAATTCAGAACAACTCTCATTTCATATTTACCAAATGTAAACTATTTTTAGTGTATGTATTATAGGTACTTTATATCAGGAATACGAGTATAATTGTTTGCCATTCGACGTAGCAAAATAAAAATGTCCGCAAAACATGTGTGATAAGTAAATTTTGTATGTAAAGGAATTTAGATACAAAATTTACTTACTATTAAATATATTAGTTGTTTCAAAATCTTGTACTGTTGTCTATAGGCTTAGTAATTGAACGTTCACAAGTTCGAAACTACGACAAATAGAGACTTACTAGCTACTGCTATGGTGCTAATATGTTTTTATATATCAAACATATAGATAATGCGACGTGAAATTGTTACCACTATTATCTCCTAGGAGGTGGTAGTACTTCCCTCGGGTTATTCCTTATTAAATTTAACTATATGTAACCTATCATTTGCCTAAGCAACGTTTGCTAGTCTATTGAATGTACAATGAACAGATGTAGTTGGATTTACTTCTAAATAAATACCATAGACAATTTTTAATTCAATATTAATTTTATTCAATTATAATTTTTAATGTTATGTTTCTAGCGGACTACTTTCCAAGTTGTAAAAGAAATGATCCAGCCATTGATAAGTGCATCCTCGATGGAGTTGAAGCGATGAGACCCTACCTGAAGAACGGTATTCCTGAATTGAACATTCCATCCCTGGACCCTTTTAACGTGCCCACTCTGAAATTGGACAGGACCGGGGCTAATCTCCGGATCAAGGCAACCATTAAACACGCAAAGGCATTCGGTGCCTCTAACTTTAAGATTGAAAAATTAAGGTAAAACATTTTTTATTACATTTTAAAATGTAAATATAAAGAGTGGAAGCGCTAAGTATGTTCGTCTAATTATTATTTTTTACTTTTAAGATACTAGCTGCAGCGCGCGACCTTATCCGCGCGTGTCTCGGTCTTCTTCTTCTTTCTAATGTCATCCCGTTTCCTAATCCATTAGGATTGGCGGGGTCCGCTACCTAAGCCTAAAGATTTGGCGAAAATACTGATTTTGACATGGAGCGACTGCCGTCCGACCTCCACAACCCCTAACGGAAAACTGGACCTTACTTAGGTTAAGTCACACGACTATCGAAACGAGTAATTCTTGTATATGAATATATATCGTGTATCTCGGAAACGGCTTTAAGGATGTTGATCAAATTTTGTATTTAGTACTTGCTTTTAAGATTATTCATGTAGGTATTGTTCCTAAAAAAATAAACTCTATACAAAAAAATATACAAAAACCGTCGATTAAAGCTCGCTTGGCTAGCACTACAACACAAGATTAGGATAATACGTACGTACAATAAAAAGATATGTGGTGATCCATGTTGTTAAATAGAAAAATAATTGCAGAATATATTCTTGAATGGAAATCATATAATATAATTGTCAATTCATCAAAGGATTATTAATATTTCCTCAGTAAATGGGAAAGTAAGTTATGATTATGAACAACTAACAACCGGTGGCCACGTACCTAGTGTACTCATGAAATAAAATTAGAAATGACAAAGTGTCTTACCGTGGTTAAATTTTGTAGTTTACATACATTTAGCACAAAGTAACAGGTGTAGATACCTATATTATATAATAGAGTATACAAATATATTTATTAAGTCATAAATTATACAAAAGTATTAATTTGTACCTACAACACAAAATTTGTTATTACCAATATTGTTTGTTTGTAGAACTTTATTGCATAAATGTTTACCTTCGTAAAATATTGGAATTTGATTTGCAAAGGTGCAAATAAAAAAAATTGTTTATCAGGTAGTTACACCTGTTAATTTGTGCTAAATGAATGATTATCTAGCGTATTACGATGTTATACACGTATTAACTCACTATAACATAAATAAGTCAAGTGGACGTTATCTATTAGGTATTTTCAAGGGTACTCGTGGATATATTACATTTAATATAATGTATCTTGAAATGTTAATTTGTTGTTGTAACACTTTAATACGTGCATACAATTGTAATACGGTTAATAATCATACTTGCAGGACAGGAATTTAAAGTAAATGAATGGATTATTGAGCCAATACTTCGGTAGATACACAGGAGCGGTGGTGACCCCGTGGTATAACCGCACGCCTGACAAGCGTGAGGTTCCGCGTTCAAACCCCGACGGGTGCCTACTCGATTTTTACGAGTAGGTACGTTCAGGTACCACTTGCTCCCGTTGAGGGAAAACACCGTAAGGAAACCTGCACATGCAGATCTTCTGGATGTGTAATCATGATTCATTGTCTTGTCTGGTTCCCTTTAAGGGTTACGAGGGTCAGATGGCAGTCGTTCCAATATAATAACTGGACTCGCCACATCTTGTAGGTACCATGATCATAGCGAACCCCAGAGTGGATGCAACCGGGACTTACCGCTTCATGAGTGAGACTTCGGTAGATACACAAAACATATTTATTGCCAGAAAAATGTTTGCAAACTGCATAAATAAAATAATTAGAAAGATTTAAAAATCGTAAAATCGACATCACTAATGCCGTAACTTCAGCAAATTGATATGGAACTAATTGGGCGTTAGAAGCTTTCCAATTGATAAATAAGTCGAAACCAAATAAAATAAGGACAAGGTGTCTTCCGTTGTTACATACACACGAAAAAGACATTTGGTTCAATTGAGAACCTATTACTATTTATAACCAAAAATTTTGTTATTTTTACACGTGTACTTTTGCAGTACCAATCAAGGTCATTGCGATTGATCAAAATATAAATAAAAAATATAACAATGAAGGTCAAGTCATGCTGGTCGATTCAATATCGACATTCTCATTATTTGCGTGCGGAATAGGTTACATGTCATTTCCTTGTTCGTAACTATTTCCGTGAGCATCGAGACTCTTGTTAGCCATGATTTTTTACTGTGGCCGGGTTGGGCATCAACTTTACTAATGTAATTGCATATTAAAATCTTCCTTATTATTTATTTCTTAGGTAGGTTTCTTGCGTCTTACGATGTTTTGCTCCACCACCGAGCAAGTTATAATTACAAGTATACCTACATAAATCCGAAAACATGAATTTAGCGATGCATGCTGGTACCAGGATTCAAACCAGGGACCATCGGATCCCTCACTGCTCACCATGTCTTCAGTATGATTATTTAACATCCTACATAGTATTAATTAATTCAAATAAAAAATAAAAATAAAAAATTCCAGACTGAACCTGAATAACAAGTACGCTGCCGAGTTTAAAATATCGATCCCCAAATTGACAGTGATAACGGACTACAATGTGCATGGCTCCCGGCTGCTTACTCTTGACATCAACGGCAAGGGAAAGCTTCGGGGGAACCTCAGTAAGTTACCTTTATTTATCTATACAAGGTCAAAGAGAAATAGAGCGCAGTAGAAGCAGAATGGGGCAGTATCTTCATCTCTTAGAAGAGTGCAATCAAATACCAACTTCTAGGGAGTATCATCATGTTCCTACGAGTAAGTGAGATTCACTGAGGAACTGCAGTGTTAGGGTAGGATACTGTTGAATTATTATTGTAAGCAATCGTAGGCTTACATAAGGTGAATCGTGCTTGTATGCCTCCCGACGCTGTATAGACTATGAACCCACGTAATACCAGAAATATGACTCGCGCGATGCCACCTCTGTTGCTAATACAGCAACTCCTTACGAGATTACTGGTAACCTCACTCAGGAACACACCAACCCTCCAGTGACTTGTTATTTGGCTGCGATGTTCTGTGAGGTTGGAGGTCCTTCCTCAGGAGAGCTGACAAACAAACAAGTTCAAGCGCATAAATATTTGTGTGCATGAATCTATATGGGAATCGAACCGAGGCTTAGCGTTAAAGTAGCATTAGCTAGCCACTCCGCCACCGGGCTCATCTCAAAATGGTAGCTGAGTGTACAACTACCATTTTTCACTTGCGTTCGTGTGGTTGAAAATCGGAGGGCGTAGAACGCGCGGCTCTTGTTGGGTTGTTCACGTAGTACTTACATACGATATATAAGTATTAGTTAAATTGTTCTTCTATTGGAACGTAAGACATTTAGGAGCTAACACAGTACATTTTGATGTCTGCGGAGTGTCTTTATGTGCCGTCAAGCGTGTTATTGGTCTGTGATTCTAATAGATTAAAAAAGATTTATCAAATACAGTTAAGGAAGCGTGTAATCACAGTTACACATATGTATACACGACGACTTCAAGATTTAAAAACCACGCAAATTTGACTTTTATTGCTACGACATAAAATACATGGGTATAGCTTGATCTGTAGTTGTCTGCGCGACTTACACATCAACCTACAAGAGCGCATATTTTATTGGAAGACAAATATAGAGCACATAAATATGTTTATTTATTGGATAATCGTATTATTTGATAAAACAAATCAAGTAATATATCATATAATATTATGAATGTAACAGTGTGTTTGTTTGTTTGTCCTTCATTCACATCGAAACGGAGTAATGTGATTATTTTTGTGGAGATAGTGAGAGGATCCGAGAGTTATACAGTCAAGTTTCTATCGCGGTAAAGTAGTTCACTCCCATGAAAACACACGTTTTGTTTCCCTTGACCACACGGACGCGCGAATCATAGCTAGTAGTTGATGTAGCAAAAAATACACATCGGTAAGTTTTGTATTACGAGGTGCCAATCAAGGTTTATTATAGATTTTGAATTCATGAAAAATAAAATTATCAAAATTGAATAAGGGGCACCTAACCCATTGAACTACTATGTACTAACGTACACATATTACCTCAATGACCTAACCACTACTTTTGTATCATTAATTATATTTAACGTAAAAGATAAATATAAAAAATATTTATTTGCCATTAGGGATCTAATTATACGGACACTTATACACGTCTTACAATCGCAATATTGAATCTTATTAATTTTTCATAGCTTTAATTTATCTTTTTTAATCTACCAGCACGTCTAAAATGACCATTGGCGAAGAAGAAATGCCAAAAGAATCATGCCAATATTCATAACATCAACAATAGTTTGAATATAATTTAAATAAGATTAAACAAATATACTCATAGATTGGTTGGTACATTATTTTTTGTAATTTGTTAAATGATTATAACAAATAGCAACAGACGTAAAGTTTTTGTTACATTGCCTAATAACGAATTCACGTCACGTGTAATAATTTCGGCGGGGTTTCACAGACACGTGAAACATTATTACATCCTGTTTCTGACGCGAGTTAAAGTTTGTATATAATTTGCATTCATAGATATAATCACAATAATATCTTAAATTACCTCACTTCAAGGCGACAGAGGTATTTATAATATCTTTAAGATATTATCGTAAAGAGGTGTCCGAAGATCAAATCAATTTTGAATATCACTCACTTGTATTGTTATATCCGAACATTGAATATCTACTACTTTACCTCATTTGTTAAACAAACATGGATTATCAATATTATAATATAATTGAGTTGTCAATTTTGTCGCTGACGCAGCAACTCTTTAAGGCATGTCCTGCGAGTGAATAAGGTAACCATGAGCAGTGTCAGCCTAGTGGATAAAGAATCAGTCTAGGAACTGACTGAGCCCCAGTTGGAATCCATGTGGGCACGTATCACAAAATTTCTAAATTTAGAAAGACGTGTGACTTAATCAAAGAAAGGTCTGGTTTCCTTCTGAAGTGGAGTTCTTCTCCTAGGAGAAAAAAGAAAAAGAAAAGTAATCTTTTTTTTATTTTTCATGTAAGGTTAAAATAGAACAGTACGGTTATTTAAAACTGCTCATAAATAAACTTTGATAAGCGGTCCAAGAAACGTATGAAGACCTGTGAAGAAACAACGAAATGCGAGTGTCTTGAACATAAACCTGTTTTTTCATCAAGTCTTAACTTTACTATATTTACACAAAGTAAGTAGTATTTCAATACTCTCCTCAGGAAGAAGAGAGAAAGAATTTCCAAAAACTTTAATGCAACCGATACCCGGAGACGAAATTGCCGCAAATACGACGCATTATCTTAATAATCGTATAATAACTTGTTGATATAATAATATCAATGTATACAATAAGGAACAATAATCTTCTTCCTACCGTTATCATGTTTCTCAATACATTAGAATTGGCGGGGCCCACTACCTATCTAATTGACATTTTGAAAAGAGACCTATATTGGAAAGTTTCTTTTGGAATTTCTTATTCGCCAATGGTCATTTCCACAATGCTAGCTGATTAAAAAAAGAAAAATAGTAACATAAGAGAATTGAATAAGATACCATAAGGTTATATTTCAAAAAAAATGTAAGACGTATCTAAGTGCCCGCGAGGGCCCAATGGCAAATAAATATTTTTTATCTTTAAACCTAAAGATTTGGGGAAGATACTGATTTTGACATGGAGCGACTTCTGGCAGACCTCCGCAACCCGAGGGTAAACCAGACCTTTCTCAAGTTAGGTCACAGGTCTTTCGAAATATAATTTCTACGTGCGGGTTTCCTCACTATGTTTTTCATTACGGCCGAGCAAGTGATAATTACAAATATGTACATAAATCCGAAAACACGAATTTAGTGGTACATGCTAGAATTCGAACCGGGGACCAGTTGTTCAATAGGCCGGTTCCTTATCCATCTAGCTATCACTACTCTACATACGAGTACAATAACAATAACAAAAAATAATATAAGTTACTAATATACAGTATTGTTATTTCCGCAGCTGGTATAGTGGCGGTAGCGAGGGGTGCTGCTAAGCCGATAGAGAGGGACGGTGTGGAGTACCTTCAGGTTGAGAAGGTGATCACCAAAGTCAAAATTCAACACGCACAAGTTGCTGTCGATGATAACGATCGACCAGTAGCTGGTAAGTTATAACACATTTATCTAGAGCCAAAGCCAATCTTACTTGTGATATTTACTAAGATTGGCTTTGGAACACTACCGATTAACAATCATGACGGGGCTCTTGCGAAATAGTAGGATAGCTACATTTAATAAGCTTAATAAGAAACAACCGTACTGGGGAAGTGCAGTACAAACATGAAGGCTTATTGTAAGTTTCCAAGAGAGTAAAGTCAACAGGGAACTCGGAACGGCTTGCTGTATCATATTCACGCTTGCGGCATAAGGAGGTTTTTAACAAAGTACCCATCACGGCATTGTACCACAAATGCATGATTCTATAGAACCTGTTCGTATATATAAAAGTACTAACTATGACTGATACATGTACGCATCACCGAATCCCAAATAGGGGGATAAGGAATCTAAATTTCGCATGAAGATCCCTTTAGGGAGTAGGGCCTTAGGGCTACAAAAGTATATTCAAAAATTCTTACTACATGTAATAACATTACATAACAATGTCGCGAACAAACTCAAATAAATACAAACAGAATAGTAGTGCTATTATATTATTAAGATTATTATACAACAGCATCATAGTTCTCTATGATAAGCAGTAGAACATGCATACATACAAACCATCACGCCTATCTCCCATTGGATAGGCAGAGACTATGGAACGCCAGGAGCACCGATCCAAACATACCTCTAGCTTCTTCCACATTCATCAACCTCTTCCAGCATGCTCTTAGGTTTTGCGTGCTTTTGATTTGGTCCTTTTTAAACACATCACCAATGTGATCTACGAGTATATGTGTGCGTCTAGGGCGGCCCCTATCAATATCTCCATACCAATAAAGTACTTATTGAAATAGGCGTCTCCGAAATACGTTGTAAGAGAGAGGTCTGAAATACACTTTAACTCTAGTAATGATACTAATAATGATCACTCAAAGGTATATAATATTGATTAAAAACTACGATTTTTGCTGTTTTGTTTAGATTACTATTTGCAGGCGATTCCAAGCATCAAAGTATTTATTTCTGGTAACTTGATCACCAAAAGTTCAAAATATTAAGAAAATACACTATTTATCTGTCCTGCTCAGAAAGGTCATTTCATTATCTGAAAAGTGGGTGGTAAATCTACCTACCTACCTACCTACCTAAAGAAAAAAGTTTTATTTTATTGTCGCTATCGGCTATACGCATATAGTTTTGGATTTCCGATATATTGTTAATCAAGGAAAACAAATCTCGCAGTTCCTTTTGCTTTCTTTCACGATTCAGTGATTTATCTATGATAACACGAATCTTGGAATTTCAAAGGAGTTTAATTAGTAGTCATGAGATGACGGGTGTGGAAACCAGATTATGATATAAGAACATTGTTTTTGTGAAGTAGGTACTAAATCGTTACTGAACTAGGCGAACTAGGCAGACTAAAAAGTTGAGTTGAGTCGCCACTCAAAAATGATGGGTGTAATTTTTTAGGTAAAGGGATAATATAATAATTTTTCTATGCAGATTGAAAAGTTACGAAAGCCGTGGAATTCTTTGGAATGGAGGTAATAGTATGATAAATAGGCGATTATTGCTGTCATTCCCTATGACATTCGATGTTCTTCTCAGCATCACAATTATTAAATTGATTACGGAAAAATGGTGGGAGTTGGGAGCGATGCAAGATTACTAGTACAACAGAAATACTTATTAAGGTTGTCCGTATAAATATTTCTGGGGTTACTATTCGCCTCAAAACTACGAGCAGTTTTAGAAATTTCCATACCTTTGCAGGATCTCTGAATATTTGAGCATCTTAGCACATTCTATTACTCTGTCCGGATCAGATTTTTTTTGATTTTAGACCTGTTTACCCCGCAATTATATCTTTAATTTCGCCAGACAAATACTCAGTCAACAGTTTCACAATTCTGTTTTAGAGGATTTATACGAATAAAAGTGTCCTAAACAAAACCCCTACAGTGCGACGAGCATTGCTATTCATACTACTGGGATACGCGGGATCGTATTCCAGCAGTATGATAAAGATATGGCGATAATGAGATTTCATATATAACGCCTAGTTTTGAATGAAATATCAAGATATACTTAATTTATAGTCAATAAGATAAACTTAAAAAAAAATTATTTGCCATTGGGCACTCGCAGGCACTTAGTCACAAATGTCATTGTGTACAAATTAACAATATCTTGATATTTAGCCCTAAGGAATGTAGGGGAAACTGTTTAACTGTTACATTCTTATATTAAGGATTAGGTTTATTATTAAATTACGATTACATTTAGTAAATTAACTAAAGTTGATTGTTACTAAAATATAATATTATTTTCAGAAATGAATAGCTAAATTTCAAAATATTTCGGAAATTGCAGCCTATTAGTATGTCAACAGTTGATTCAGTTTTTGGTACGAAAATATGTATGCGAATTTTATTGCATTTCAGTAAATCGGAGACTACTTGTTACCATTGAATAGCTTATCGTCAATCTACTAGTCCGGCCATAAGTTCTGTTACAAATGAATATGCATTTATTTTTTGTGTAATCTTAAAAAACTTATATACACATATTTTTGGAAGTCTCACCAAAAAATAAAATAATGACTCTTTTCGAAATGGCCGCCTTTGGCTTTGATATAGGCCTTTAATCTGTCTGGCCACGAATCTATGGATTTACGCACTGTTTCCATGGGAAATTTAGCCACTCTGCTTGCTCCAGAGATTTCATAAAAGACACAATGTCGGAGTGTCATTTCGAGCCACGTTTGCGTTTGCGGTCTAAGGGGTTCAGATCTGAGCTAGACGAGGGCCAGTTCAGCTCTTATAAAGTCCGGAACGTTGGTTTCGAGCCAGGCATGGGTAGTTCGTGCCCTGTAACCAGGTGCAGAGTCCTGCTGGAAAGTCCACGGTACATTTTTAAAAAGTATATTGCTGAGATGTTTCTCAACACGATCCAAGAGTCTCTTGATACACTTTGGCTTAAGTTTTCACTCCTTTTTCACAAAAATGAAGTTTTGTAACCCCTGGATAAGACACCCCCACCAAATCATTACAGACGCAGGATGATGACCCTTTCGACCACTTGGGCGGCTTCTTTAGAACTGTGTGAGCACACTTTGTTATTCTGCTTGTTGTAGTGCTCTTCAATCGTGAAAATTTTTCATCAGTAAAGAGGACATTTCTGCGCCTTTCACCTGCGTATCGGGACAGAAGGCATTTTGATCGATTCACTATCTTTAACTGTAGGAATTGATTTAGGGCATGTCCTGTATATCGAGGATAAGCAACGAGCTTCAGGTCACATTTTATTATACGCGACAGAGTCTTAGCGGGAATCTTCATTTTTCGCGATAAGATTTTTTGTTTCCTAATGGGGTTTCGGCGAAATCTGGCTTTAACAGCATTAACAGCCTTTGTAGTTCTAAAAGCACGCGGTCGCCCCGATCTTTTATGATTTTCAACAAAGGAAGTCTTGGTATATCCGTGGATAGTACGATATACGAACATACGGCTGATACGAAGCTTTTGATGTGTCTTGAATATGACCGACGGCTCCATACGCACTGTGCAAGGCAATCTGCCATCCTATTTTCTTTAACATCCCATTCCATATTGTAATTTGATAATAAATACGAAAAAAATATGTAAAACGGCGGAAAATCGAAAGAAGTTTTTAACATAATGAACGCGTTCCAATTTCAAAATAATTAAAGAGTTGAAAAATAGAAAAAAATCTATGTAACAGTATTTATGGCTAGACTAGTTATAAAAATCTTACTGGGTACGGGTAGAAATTTATATGTTAAATTTGTAGAAAAAGCCTATTTGCAGTGATTACAATATATGAAACTATGATATGATGTCTGAATTGCGTCGATCTGCATTCCCCAAGGGCGATTGCTTGTGATGAATTTGAAACCTGCCCGAAAATACAGGCACAGTGGTGTTTTTATTCAATAAACATACTAAACTAACATGACTGTCGCAGTCGGGGCCAAGGAATGTATGAGCACTCATCACCTTGCTTCCGGGAGGGAGTCCATTAATTTATATATGCTTAAAAACAAAAAATGGGTATCTAATCTGAGGTGTTATTCTCTTAATATCATAAGTTAAAAATTAGACCAAAAACACCTAAAGTCCCGGACTGATTGTTCTACGGAACATTTTTCCAAAATGTAAAACATTAGCAAAGGATTTTAAACTTATGTTTATAATTCTATTGTTCACAGCTACATCAGCTGCCGCTTTCTTCAATGCTAGTCCAGGAGTCATCCTCGAGATCCTGAGTCCTTTGATTGATGAAACTACTGGAGCAGTCTCTAAAGCATTCATCAATAAAATCCTAGGATCTATACCAATCAAAGAATTGTTGCTCGATGAAGACGCACCCGCTGCTTAAAACCCTTCTAGAAATTAAAGACGTAATTTATGCTAAAACTCGTTTCTAAGGTACTAATGAGGTAGTTTGAATAAACATTGTCCTGTAAGTTTTTATAAGAAAAATCTGTGTGCGTACTATTTTATATACATAGTCTGGAGCATTACATTACATTATAATATATCTTCATACAGATAATCACGAACATAAACAGAAAAAGAATGAATATAAAACATATTGAACAGTAAAGCCTACAAACTAGAAGATAAAGTAAGGTAAGATAGGTAAGTAATATGTCTTGGCTTTAAGGTCCTTGCCAATGATTTGTAAAAGTTTTGAAGTATTCCTGTAGAAAACATTAACTCGAAATAAATTCGTAGTACATTAAGTAATATTTTCTAAGCATATATAGATTAATGTATAAATTTAAGCTATAATAATAGTCGTCTCGACAGTGATATTTGCGACTTTTAGTACTTATATGTGTATATATAGATCTATTGCCATAATTACTCATGAAAACATATTCAAACAATGATTTATGTACATTTATATAATAGAGAAACACAATTTACATTGCTTTTTCGACGTTTCTTGTTGTACGTTAATTGACACCAAAGAAATTATATGCAAGAATCTGATCCCCAAATGTTTTTAGAATTAAGTTTAACTTAAATAAATAATATTAACTATATCGTAGTTTGTTTTAATTTCTATTTATGATCATTGCCAAAGAAAACAGAATGAATTCGAATGTCGACAAAATATATGAAAGTGTTTTAACAGGTAAAACGTAATGAAACTTTTCATGTACAATATCTTCAAAAAGAATTTCATCTCCATTAAATACAGACGCATTTGAGAAATAACTTACTTAACATTCTAGTACTATTAAACATATTACAGCACTACTTGAGGCTAGACCTCCAGCCCGAGGTTACGGTTCTGCCACATATGGAATACATCAAAGACTAGTCCATTCCTTTTATAAAGACATATTTTTTTCATTTAAAATCTTAGATAACATTCAGATAGAAGTCAGAAACCATTTAACATGTGGAAATTGTTGCTTAAGTTGGTTTTATTGGGAGTTTGTGGACATGTATATGGAAGACGGTTAGATAGTAATAAAACATCTTATGATGTTGATAATAATACAGGTAAGATTTAAAAAGTATTAGACTTGGTGAAAAGGTCGTGTTTAGTTTTATTAGGGTTTATTATGATAATGGTACAATATATTACTTTGTAAATAAAATATTTTGATCGGAGATTATAATTACTTGCAATAATAAGGATCGACAAATGTTGACGAAATAAGTACATTTTTTTTATATAACATGATGTGACATGATTGTGAATAAAAATAATAAATTGTAACAATCAGAATAAAATCTAATATTTTTTTATTAAGTTAGATATTATCTGTACCAGTTGATTGTTTCACACAGTCGCAGTAACTTTGTCGGTCATAATAATTAATTTATGAATTTCATTTCCAAAGTGGCAAAGTCATTGTGCCATTACAGCGACCCAAATGTAGCGGATTGCATCCAACGCTTGGCAGAACAGGCTAGGCATCTTCTAGCACAAGGAGTGCCGTCAATAGGAATACAACCCCTAGAGCCTCTAAAAGTACCCAGCATAAGATTGAGGCAACATAATGTTCCCAAGAACGCCTTCAAATATGATGCTTGGCTCTCAGATGTAAAATTGAGTGGACTTACTAATTATACATTTAATAACTTGGAGTAAGTATATTATACCTATTAATAGTAAATAGGTAGAGGAGAGCTCGATGTCGTCGTTGCGCGAGCCATTTTAACTGAACTTGCACGTTAAGCAACGTTGACCACTTTCTGTCTGTGGATGGATTAATCCCTCTCGAGCTTTTTAGTGCTCGGAGAGTACGTTTTTTTTATACTACGTCGGGAGGCATACAAGCATACGGCCCACCTGATGTAAAGCGGCTACCGTAACCTATTGACGCTTGTAATATATTAAGTATCACTCGCGCGATGCCTCCTCTGCTGCTAACATAGCAACTGCTTGGAAGCAGACTGGTGACCTCACTCACACGCAGGAACACAACAACCCTCTATGGAGTTGTTAATTGGCTACGGTTTTCCGTGAGGTGGAGGTACTTCCCCAGACGGGCTGCTTTGATGCGCCCTACCTCTCTTAAAACATCCAGACCAAGACAATCAGACATGTTCATGCACACAAATGTTTGCCTTGTTTGCCTCGAACCCACTCGGTTCATTCACAACTGAACCACCGAGCTCGTTAAGCCGTCGATCCTGGCTATTGTCAATAGATGACAGTGGTTAAGTCACTGGCCTTCGGTCGGAAAACACTTGCCTCCGCCAATTCACAGTAGAGCAGCGTGGTGGAGTAAGCTCTAAACGCGTTTGGTTAAAGGGAGACCCGTATCTCTGCAGTGGGATGAGTTAGGGTTGGTGTAGTAAAATGAATCTCATGCCTATAACGTAGCGATATAAAATTAGATAACTACCGTAAGCTAATAAATGTCCTTACAGTTCTACAGTTCCAGTTCTTGCTGGAGTTGTACTCGTAATAATATAGTATTGATTTAATTAGGAATACACTGTAATTAAAGTTAATAAAATTAGGTTCCGCAATATCTTTCTAAATTGCACAGGCTTTAGGCCATGCACACACACAAATTTTACATCACTTGATATTTAGAAACTACTCATATACTCATCTGTTAGCTCGTATCTCAATTTTTTTATAGCTATAGTTAGTATTCGAAATAGTATCCAACTATGTTTGTGGAAGGGGCAGGCCTATGTTCAGCAGTGGACGTTTTTCGGCTGATATGATTATGATATGTTTGTGTCGGTTTGTCAAGCGGTGTTCTCCTGAAATTTTATCCCAAAATTCTGTCATTCTACAATCAAACTAGTCTAATAATGAAGATCGGAGATGGCAAAAAGGACTCATAATATTAATAATAATAAGGCCGTCTCAGGTGTCCGTCTCTCTTCTGTAAGTAGCCCAGTATTAATAGTCTCTCCAAATCTCATTTCAATTGTTAAATTATTTCCGACACATTTGCGATAGTCCCAATACCTGCCGTCACCTGTACGTGGGTATATCCTCCCATTGATATTTCCTAGAGCATGTCACAGCGGGTATAATACATTACATCAATCTTTTCTAAGGGGCCTCTACGCGTTGGATCCATATCCCCGCACACGCCTATCAAAAGACCGGGGTTAACATCCGTGATTAAAGAAAAATAAGGCCGTCTCATAATATTTTTAATAAGTCTAATAAAGTACAAATGTGTAACAATATTTTCAGCGTATACCCAGAGGAGTTGAAGGTAACGGCAAACATTACGCTACCGAGGCTGGTCATGTCAGGAGACTATGTTATACTTGGAGACTTTCAAATGTTACCTGTTGAATCCACTGGAAAGATATCCGCCAATTTTAGTAAGTACATTTATATACATTATATAAATGTACATAATACATTTATGTACATTATATAATAATAAATAATAATAATAATTTTATTTCAAGATAAATGAACATTATAAATACATTTTAAGTGTGCATTGCTTAATACTTAATAATTGCAAGATCTGTGTCCGAACTAGGTTACAATAAACCTGTAATTCGAACCATAGTGCTCTTCCTTAATTTTATACAAACACTAGCTTTTACCCGCGGCTTCGCTCGCATGTTTTTTAATAAAAAGTATCCTATGTTACTCGTACTTCTGATACCTAGAAGAATATGTGTACAAAGTTTCATGATGATCGGTTGAGTAGTTTTACCGTGAAAGCGTAACAAACAAACGGACATTCACATTTATAATATTACTAGCTTTTACCCGCGGCTTCCCTCGCATTTTTTTTAATAAAAAGTATCCTATGTTACTTTTGATACCTCCAAGAATATGTGTACAAAGTTTCATGATGATCGGTTGAATAGTTTTCGCGTGAGCTTAACAAACAAATGGACATTCACATTTATTAGGATTAGGGTTAGCAAAATGTAAGATACTTTTAGGGTATTCTAGGTAAAACATACAATTTGTGTTAATCTATAGATACTAAAATAAAACAAAGAGAAAATACAAAAAAGGCAAAAAGAAATAATTAAATAAAATTTAGTGGGAGAAGTTGTAGTAGTGTATCGTGTTCTCACCTTGTGTAATGAACGAGTGTATTTATAAGTGTGGTGACTGAGTGCGTGTTAGACGGTGTGTGAAGAGTTTAGCCACTAATTGACCTAATTGATTTAATATATCTATCTATAATATTTATTATACTCTATATATACGCATTAGTCTATGTTTGTACATAGAAATAGCGGTGTCGTTGAACTGTACAGAACCTAAAGAAGCAAATGCTAAAATAGTTGTTTAATTTTATTGTCCATTTGTCGTCGTTCAGGAATCCGTAAAAACTACTGAACCGAATTTCGAAATTGTACACAGTGATAGCTTATATCCCGGATTTACATCGGAAATAATTAGAGTTGCTCCATAAGAGTTGAAAACAAAACTCCGCAATAGATTTACAAGGATTCCTTTTCGGAAAACTCATATTTGTGTCGCTATAAGAATTTTCCTTTTAAGGTTTTGTTAATGGTTTCAAAGACTCCTCGCACCACTAAATTCGTATTTTCGGATTTATGTGCATATTTCAAATTATCACTTGCTCGGCGGTGAAGGAAAACATAGTGAGGAACCCCGCCCGTCATAGAAATTATATTTCGAATGACGTGTGACCTTACCTAAGAATGGTCTGATTTTTCCTCTGGGTTGTGGAGGTCTAACGGTAGTCCTTAGGTAAATCTTATTATTTTATGTATCGGATCCCGCCAATCCTAACGGATTAAGGGATTAAGATACGGGATACCGCTAAGAAGAAGAAGATTCTTCAGACCGCCACGAGAAGATCTATTGGGACGAAATGATTGATTCTTAATTGATTTAAAAAAGGAGGAACAAGTATGTTCATCAGGTTTTTTTATTATGTTCATCGATAACTAAAAACTGTAATTCATTTGAATAATTTAATTTTTATTTTGAAAATAGGTTAAAAGATATTTTTAAAATAATTTCGTTACATTATGTTTTTATACTTCTATATTTATATTGTGTATGGTCCGATATTGATATTTTATACGGGTCGCCTCATGATCTACTTGTTTAAACAAACATACATATTAGAGAAACATATGCAATGAGTACAGAACATTCTCTTTTTTAAATAGGCTAAAAGAACAGATTCCACGCAAGTAAAGTACCTAGTGAACATCTGTGGGCCGTATGGGGTAGTTCAAGGTCGCTCAGTGTGCTATGCAAAAAGCTATGCTTGGGGTTTATCTACGTGATAGAATGAAAAATGAAGATATCCGCAATAGAACTTAGGTAAGCGACATATCTCAAAGGTTAAGCAAGCTGTAGTGGCAGTGGCGACAACCGTTGGGCACGAAAGGTTCTCGAAAGACGACCCTGTGATACACGCAATGTGGGACGGTCACCACTAGATGGAGCGACGGCCTCAACAGGTTTGTAGGGAGTCGACGGATGCAGGTGGCACAGGATCGAGGTGATTGGCTTTCTAGAGGGTATGCCTATGTTCAGCAGTGGACGAATACGTGCTGAAAAGATTTTTACTTCAGCAAATAGTTCGAAGTTCATCTTCTTCCTAGCGTTGTCCCTTTTCCTAATACATTAGGATTGGCGGTGTCCGCTACATAAGCCTAAAGATTTGACGAATGGACTGATTTTTATATGGAACGACTGTCGTCAGACCTCCACTACCCGTAGGGAAAATCAGATCTTTTTCTTAGGTTAAGTCACACATCTAACGAAATATAATTTCTGGGACCTGCGGGTTTTCTCGCAAATCACAAATAGGTACATAAATCCGAAAACACGAATTTTGTGGTACATGCCAGTGTTCGAACTGGGGACCTGTTTGTCAATAGGCTGGTTCCTTCCCATTAGGTTATCACGGCTAAAGATCGAACATCATCTACTGCCTTATTTTTTCCTGCCAATAAAATTTGTTACGTTTTCCAGCGGAATGTACTGCCGCGTTAGTTGCATTAGGCGCCCGAGTTCACAAACGTATGGTGGTTCGAGATGCTGATGTTCGTCTAAGATGTCGTGGTCAGTTGAAAGCAGACTTGATTGAAGCCCATTCTACTACTCACGAGATGGGTATGTATAAACCACATTTATGGCCTGAATAATGCCAATACTGGCATCGCGGATTTAATTATTAGTATTTGCAAGTATTCATATGCAGCGGTAACAGCTTTACATCAAGTGGTCCGTATGTTTGTTTGCCTAAATAGTAAAAAAAGAATATAAAAACCCATGTATTTTTGTTTTCAGAAATGATAACAGACCACATAGTCAACATGCACACGGCGGATATAGTGAAAGATGTTCAGCCGGCTGTGGAAACAGCGCTTGCCATGGTCCTGGAGGATACCGCCAATAAATTTCTTAAGCATATCCCCTTTGAGATGATCTTCCCTGACTAACTCGTTCAGTTCTAGATTATCTGTATTATAGTTTGTTAGTATATTTAAAAAAAGTAAATAATACAATGAAGTAAAAAGAAACATGTAATTGTTACTCAAGGAATCGTACATAAAGCCAAAACCCACAGAGGTGGGAAAAGCGTGAAAGCGACTGCGATCCGGTACGAATTTTTTTTATAAAGTTCGTGTTTATATACAATCTGCCACACATAAGCGCGCCATTCGGCGCGATGCGTTCTGTTTTCTCGCTTCTCCCGCTTCTGTGGGTTTTGTCTAAATGGATTTAATGTTAATCATTGTGAGTTCCGATAACCAGCTCCAACTATCATCATCGTACAGGTCCTCGCGACGGTACCATATTAATGTGTAGCATCTGAAGTATTTCGCTGGTCATGTTTGCATCACAATTCCAAATATTTCGAATAATCCATAAACACTATTACATTATGACAATAGAAGTTATGGCATATATAATATGTCTTATATTGTTGTGTATGTAGTTTAAGTTCGACTAAATTAAGGGAGCCGTTCGATATAACAACTTGTGGAAGTTATACTTCTTATGTCGCGTTAGGAAAAAATGATGAGAGTGTGAATTACGATACCAACATCTAAAATCGATACCACTAAGTTGGTCATACAACTCACTCATCGACATCTAAAATCGACACTGTGAAGGTGGTTTTGTTTTACAAACGTAGAGCACTGGCACTATGGTACATTTTAGTTTGTTAGGCGAATGAAGTACATACGTATGACTTGCCTTTTTTACTACAATTAAGTATTTTTGACACGTAATTGGTATGTTTTGTCTATAATTATTGTACTTTAGTCATTTGATGTAGGAATCAATATTATAATTACTACTTGTTCATAGATTATAAACAAAGGTCTCAAAAATGTACACGTGTATAATGTATAATGCAGTACGAGGTAAGTCGGGAAAACTACTGTTATATGTCAGTATATCACGTGGCTCTAGCTCGTAAGCCAATTTTTGAAGTAGAACATCTCAAAAACTATAATTAGACATTTGAAGTTTATGAATGTCATGTACTTACAAATACTATATAATTTACTTATATAAAAATCACCAATTCATAATATAGTTTTGTGAGAAGAGCTGTAAATAAACATTTTTATTCTTTTGCGGGTTGAGCTACGAGGAAAAACAAACAATAGAGCGAAGCCTGGCTCCCATTTAATCTGGCGAGCGCGATAGAATCATTTCACTCATACGTTTTTGAGTAAATTCTGTCTTGCATTTTACAATTCTATCTTATGAAATAATTCGTATTAATCCCATTGCTGTCAACATTGATTTTTTATATGAATTTTACACAGTGTTTCGAATGTATATGTAGAATAACTGAACTGCCTAAGGCAGTAATATACCTAGTAGAAATCTTTCAATGACTGTTGTTATGTAATTGCCATATATATTACATATTGTGTATAATCAATTTCATCTAACCAAATCTTAGAACTAAGACTTTGTTATGGATTGTCACCCAATTTTATATTATGTCAAAACTAATTTATTAAATTGTGTGTATGTTTTGTCTGTATTTATATTATTACTGAATAAATAATTTATTGATTATTACTATTATTACTACTTCCATTTTGTTTTTGTCATATCGTTATGTTTAATACATGTTAATTCATTATTATTTTCCTTGGGAGGTTCTGTGTTGAGATTAGAGTCGACACTCTTGCAAAACAATAGGAGATTGGACAATATTTCGAAAAGTGAATCAAATTAACCATAATGTGTATTTATCAAGATGAAAACGGTGACCAACATACATTAATTTAATAAATAAACCTTTAAATGAACCAAAACTATGTTTAAAGATTATTTATTTAAAAATGCCGTGTAAATGGCGTATTGATTTCGGAACGTGTGACGTCATTTGTAAGTAAAAAGACTACCAACCGTACCTAAATGCTGTTATTGCAATTAACTGGCTAAAGACAATCAAAATAAGTTACAAACAATAAGCTAAAATAATAGTATTCACGGTTTTTAGTTTGATTGATTACATACAAATGACGTCACGTGTTGTTTTATGTAGCATTTTTAAATAAATAATCTTTATACGTAGTTTTGGGTCATTTAAAAGTTTATTTATTTAGGACGGTTGATTAATTTCAATCACTTTTTGAAATATCCGATCTCCTACTATGAAGCCTTTGATGTCTTGTTGCTGAGCCCTTCAATTTTAGTCATTGGCTCTGTAGTAACTGTTTAAATGTTATGTGTATGACGTATTAAGGGTTAAGCCCAGCGGAATCGAAAAGAATCGACTGCAAGTACTAGTGATGTAACAACCGTGACCGAGACGGCTTCGTTACGACACTTGTGTGCAATCAATGATTTAATCAATTTTAGCCTCAAACACTATGAACATAAAACATATAATCGGTATATTGATTTTCTGGGTCGTACGCCTGAAATTATACAATAATGATGACATCATGAAGGTGCACCGATTGCATTGTGGTTGCGATTGATCTAGTTCGACCTTTGTATATAATTACTTTGCATTAAAGGCATCATATATTTATTTTGCTGGACTAGTTACATAATTAAACATACAACTATGGATAATGTGACACCAGAGCCTGTAACATATATTGTAAACAACTCTTCTAGTTGTGATTAAAGAAGCTCTTATTGGACACAGGGAGTCCTTTCCGCTTGCTAAAGTGCGAGACTATTTTAGTTCCGAGGTACGAGAATGAATTACTTGAGGATGGGAAACGGTGCCTTTGTAAATAGAGGCTGTGGACAAAAATTTTAATAAGTCTTCTTGAGACGGGGCTTATCTGCATATGGTTGCTCGTACGTCATTAGGGCATTATATCATATTTTTATTAAAGTGTTTTGAAATTATAGTATTTTAATACTATAAGGTAATTCTGTAAGGGGTATTCTGTATGACAGATGATGTTCTGAAATATTTTATATTTATAACGCAACAAACATTAGGTGTACGGCTCGCAACATCCACTAAGTTCCACTTTTTTATCTTAATTTAAGTCTCTAATCATAAATAGTATTTAAAAATCATATCTTCTCAAACATAGCACCATAATTTTCATTCTCGAATAAGCTTAAGAATCTTCTCAAGCTAGATTCTCACTCTATCAAGGACTTTTCAAACTTTTTGAAGAAGGATTTTTTAAACAGCTTAAACACTCTCAGTAGATTATGTAAACTTGAATTTTCCCTGTTCAATAATCAACAAAGTAGTTACATGTATAAAGCAACATAAAATATATAAGGGAATTATAAAGATCTTCAAGAGGTATACAAGCATACTACCCACGCACCTGTTCTAAAGTGGTTTCCTTAACCTATGAATGCGTACAGTACAGGAAATATCGGTCACGCATTAAATCTTGCTGCTAAAACAGCAACTCGTAAGGAAATTACTGATAACCTCACTCACTCGCAACACAACAATCCTACAGGGAGTTGTTATTTGACTACGGTTTGATGTGAGGAAATACTACTCCAGTGGGCCTGCTTTGGTGTGCCCTGCCTCTGTTAACTTAGTTCACAGACTATCATCTATCAAAAGCAGTCGGTGTGATGCTCGGTGGCGCAGCAATAACACTACTTTGACACCAACGCTCATGGGTTCGATTCCCATTCACGGCAAAAAATTGTGTGCAAGAACATGTCTGTTTGAATTGATCTGAATATTTTTAAGAGAGGTATGCGCGCATCAATGCATCCCGTCGGGGAAGTATCTCTACCTCACAAATATCCGCATCCACAAACAACACCATGGAGGGCTTTGTGTTCCTGCGTGTGAGCGAGGTCATCGCGCCAGTGATACAACAGCATTACATCAGGTTGTCCTTATCCTTGTATGTCTCCTGACGTTGTATAAAAAAATACTTCTCTAGTGCGGCTGCTCTGGTGTGTTCTACATCTCTTATCTCTATCTCAAGACTACTAAATCCATCCACAGAAACCTGCAGTCGCCACTGCAGCTGCATGTTCGGTTAGACTTAGAGACGCATCGACGTCATCGAGCTATCAATTTAATCTAGAATCTAGAAGCAGAATACTTGCATTTTAAGGATAATCGCCTATGTTGATCTTATGTTGTATATTTAACTTAATTATGATTATTTGTTTTACGTCCTTTTTTATGTACAACGTCGGAAGGCATACAAGCATATGGTCCACCTGATGTAAAGTGGTAACCGTAACCTAAGAACGCTTGTAATACATTAAATATCAGTCACGCGATGCTATCTCTGCAGCTCCTTAGGAATTTATTGGTTACGTCACTCCCATGCAGGAACACAATAACCCTCTAGAGAGTTGTTGTATGGCTGCGGCTTTCTATGAGGTGGAGATACTTCCACAGACGGGCTGTTTCGATGCACACTACCTTTCTTAAAAACACCGTGACCAAGACAAAGAGACATGTGCATGCGTACAAATACTTCTCCTGTGTGAGAATCGAATCCAGGATCGTCGGTGTCAAAGTCGCGTTATTAACTGTTGCGTCACCGAGCTCGATATTACAATAACAGTGAACTATGTTCTTTTTTTACAAATATCAAATAAAATGTATTTGTAAGTGCTGTACCTTTTTTGATACAACACCTATAATTTTTAAACTGTGCATCTAGTAGATTACTGTAATATATCGCAGTGGATTAGATAGCCCGGCAGATTGACCAACTGGGCCCCGGTTCAAATCCTAGCATGTACCACTAAATTCATGTTTTCTAATTTATGTACGCATTTGTTTTATCACTTGCTCGGCGGAAATGGAAAACATCAAGAGAGAAAACCTGTAAGTTCAAGAAATTACATTTCGAAAGGCGTGTGACTTAACCTAAGAAAGATCTGGTTTTCCCTCCGGTTTGAAGAGGTCTGACAGCAGTCGCTCCATGTAAAAATCAGTACCTTCGCCAAATCATTAGGCTCAGGTAGCGGACGCCACCAATCTGGGATTAGGAAACGGGATGATAGATATTTAGCGATTTTTTGACAAACATGTATTTCACAGATTAAGGAAACTTCATTAATCTGAAATGTAAATATTTAATCCATGTTTACATATTTACCACGTGAGCTAAAAATGTAAAGTCACGCACATATATGCATGGGCAAATACCTACGTCACATGTTAGAATAAGAATTGCATATCCACCAATTGTATAAACACTGCAATGTTACATTGCAGTGTTTATGTTCCCTTATTATATTCGGAAAACGTGATGTAATTTTGAAATGTTGATGTTTATTCAAAAATGTTTCTATATGTATATATTAAAGAATAGTTTACTACATAATTAAGTTGTTTTATTACATAAATAAGCTTTGTTTAATGAAATAATAGCACAGTATTTCATACCGTTTGTAATAATATATAATATTTCTCGTCTAATATTGCGCGTGTTTCCATATTTCTTAATAAATATACGTTTCCTAACTGTAGATAACATCATTAGATCATTATCATTATGTTTGATTATCACTGGCTCTATCATCACGTCCTAATTTGTATTTAAATTAATACTTTTGAAACGGCCCTTCACTTCAAGTTGTGAAGATTTGGTGAATATGTGGAATTTGATATGGCTCGTTGCGTCATTCAGTTTGGGAAACGCTGGATTTGAAAGTAAACTTATTAATTGTGAGTGTACTTTTTATATTACTTATTTTTAATAAATTTTTTTTATTCTATGTCGGGAGGCACACTAGGATACGGCCCACCTGATGTAAAGCGGGTACCGTGGCCTATTAACGCTTGCGATATATTAATTATCACTCGCGCGATGCCTCCTCTGCTGCTTACACAGCAACTCCTTGGAAGCTTACTGGTGACCTCACTCACACGCAGGAACACAACAACCCTGTAGGGAGTTGTTATTTGGCTGCGGTTTTCTGTGAGGTGAAGGTACTTCCCCAGGCGGGCTGCTTTGATGCGCCCTACCTCTCTTAAAACATCCAGACCAAGACAAACAGACATGTTCATACACACAAATGTTTGCATTGTGTAGGAATGCGTTATTCACGACTGAGCCACCGAGCTCGCCAAATAATAATAATAAGTCATTTATTGACTGATAGGTACTTATATAAGAAATGTTGCAGCGGTAATAGCCTAGTGGTCTATTAATGGTTCCCAGTTTGAATTCTGGCGTGGGCTTGTAGCACTAAATCCATCTTTTCCGATTTATGTACATATGTGTAATTGTCTCTTGTTTGGCGGTGAAGGAAAACATCGCGAGAGAACGCGCACGGCCATTAAATTATATTTCGAAAGACTTGTGACCTAAACTAAAAAAGTCAGATTTTCCCTCTGGATTGTAGAGGTCTGACGGCAGTTGCTCCATCAGTATCTTCGCCAAATCTATTAACACTAGAGTGTGCTTTAGACCACACCACTGAAGTAAAACTTCTTTAGCTCCTTAGTGTGACAGAGACAATAGGCCTGTGTCTTAGATATACGAAAGAGAGAAAGAAAATGTGTACTCGCACCTCTCTCTATTGCCCCTACAGTAATATATCCTCCATGCGCGAGAGTAGAGTCCGATTGGCACTTGACCGACATGTTTTTTGTAAATATAACTCTATGTCTAAACGATTCATGTGTTTCTAGTTGGCGGCTTCGTTTGTCCGAGGGAGGAAAAAGCCTTAGGCCGGTGTCTCCGAGATGCGTTGAATACCTACATCCCTAGATTAGCGACAGGTATGTTTGTAATGCTCATAATACGTACATTCTAGTTCAAGAACGCATTCGTCAACATTCACAGTAATTACTAAAACCATGTGTAATGGCGCTCGGTTCTCTCTGCGTACTCCGCAAGGATACTTGGCATGAAGATATACATTTTTAACCAAGGTATACGCACAGCCTAAATAAGCAGTTACCCCAGCCCATGGACCCTTGCAACAAAGGCATGTTGTTAAAACCCCATTAAGTCCTTTTTGATGGACCCTAAGTTAGTGGTCTCTTGAAAGAAACTATAACGGGGCCGCGGTAGTGCGTTCTATTTACTATGACATATACACACAGGCAATTTACTCGTAAATATCGAAGACCACAACCACCACCGCATCAACCCTTGCCCTTCTCAGTGCAGGGATACGGGTCTCCTTTCAACCAAAGGAGTTTAGAGCATAGAATTTAGAGGCCAGTGTTTTCAAGCCGCCTCCGCTAATGCGCATTTGAGCAGCGTGGTGGAGTATGTTCTAAACCACTTCGGTTGAAGGAAGACCCGTATCACTGCACTGGGATGAGTAAGGATTGATGTGGTGGTGGACGTGGTATAATAATTACAAGTTTTTAACTATTTGTAGGAGTCCCAGAATTTGGCGTACCACCATGCGAACCTCTGGTCGTACCGGCTCTCTCAGTGCAGCAGGCGACTGGTCCCATCTCGGTCAATTCTTCCTACACCGATGTCACTATTCGAGGACCTTCTTCTATGAAAGTTAGAGATGTCAGGTATGCACAGTAAATATATACTCCAAGTTCCTGCTTCGGCTGCGTGGAACATCCTACTCCGGTAAAAATCACCCACTATGTCTTAGATTACCTGTGAACTAAATTATTATTTTGTGTACTATGCCTGGTAGCAAACAAGCATATAACCCACTTCGCATGTTGCCGCTCCCAATGCTAACACATCAACTCCCCAGGAGCTATGTTTTCTACTCGTACTTACGAACTTGTAATCTTACAAGTACTTGTAGGAATACAACACCCCTCAAGGGAGTTGTTATTTGACTGTGGTGTTAATGGGGTAAGGTGGAGGCAGATACTCAGTCCAGCTGCTTTGATGCGCTCTACATGTCATGCGTTTGCTAGAGCCTTGTTTATTATTTGTAAATAGTTAAAGGCAATTTAACTAAAGGTGCGTATCTCGAGGATACATTTCTCATTTTTAGGGTTCCATACCTAATTGGCAAATGGAATGCTAATGCTGTCACTCTGATGTATGTCCGTCTATCTGTCTGTCACAGGTTTACAACTCGTAAACAAAATGATTTATAGATCTTTTATTTAGATATAGAATGTTGACCCAAAACCTAAAATGTAAAAAAAAAACTTTAATTACTTTAAGGGAGATTCTGTATGTAAATTGGAGCTAAAAATAATATTTCTCACCTTGGTAAGTCATTGTTTAGAGCTCATCGAGTAGAGTACAAATATATATGTTATTGTTTTTACTTCTATAAATATGAAAAAATAGGGGCCCACCTAACTTATCACTTTTAGACTATACTCGTATTTGTTGCAGGGCCTATATCAAAAATTAAACTAGCACTGATAGCTAGCTAGCACTGATTTTGCAGTATGTTCGAAGAGCCTTAGTACTCAATTGATCAAGATTTTTGTTCACATTGTTATGTGCTAATACTATTTCAGCGGGTATTTTTTTTTTAAATAATTTATTGTGTACTTGCAATATTTTGAAAATTTCAGAGTGTATTCGAAAAAACATCAAGTGGTTGCAAAAATATTCATTCCTGAACTCACGATGCAGGGAAACTATGTCGTCTCTGGACACTTACTGATGCTGCCCATCAAAGGGAATGGAAAATTTTCCGCCAATTATGGTAAATACATACATAAGCCAATTTTTCATCTACATTTATGTTATTTTTTTTTATACCGCTGGGGTATAAAATTAGCGTACCGCCTGCCCAGTGGTCAGCAGTTACAATAGGCTATGGCCGTTAATGGCAACACACATATGATGCCAAATTTGCCAATAAAAATTGTCCCCTCTTCTGAGAACATGCTGCGTTTGCAATTGCGGCACCAAAGGTGTTATTTTGCAAGCATCGTTAATAAAATAAATAAAAATCGTATTCTCTACTGATAAATAAATAAATATAAATAATAAATAAATATTTCCGGACAAATTACACAGCGCCGTCTAGCTCCAAAGTAAGCGAAGCTTGTGTTATGGGTACTAGATAACTGATAAACATACGTAAATACATTTTTTTTTAAATAAATACTTTTTATACATAGAAAATACCTAGACCAAGACAAACAGACATGTACATGCACACAAATGTTTGTCCTGATCTGGGAATCGAAACAACGAGCGTTGGTGTCAAAGTAGCGAAACAGCGCGTTTCACCACTGCCCCACCGAGCTTGTCTATTTATGTAAATATTACAGGGGAAAAAATATTACTTCTCATATTTGTTTAGATACGAGTATCTTGGATACTTATTCTGTATAACTGTGAAATTTGTGAAATAATTACAGTTGATGATTATTTTCTACTGCTGTGAGAATTGTGGACGATCCTAACCCACAGTATTAAGTGTTTCGGCTTTTTACCTGCCTTATCATATTTAGAAGCTTAGAGAATAATTAAAAACTTATATATTAAAAAACAGTCCATTTAAAGTGCCCATGCGGGTTTTGATTCAATATTTCTTGACACAGACCAAATCACGATGTAGAGGTTATCCTTGATCTTTTGGTACATAGATCTCTGTTCAAACATATTTTAATTATCTATCTATAAAGCTATTCCGATAGCGTTTACATTTCAATTGAACCGAAATGTTTTTAGAACAGTATAATAAAAATGAAATTCGTGTTAGTCCCAACTTTAGCCGATTCGATATTAAGTTTATTTTGGATGTATATCTTCACGTCAGGTCCCCTGTGGGATAGGCACAGAAAATCGAGCGCCATAAGACGTGGTCCATACATACTTTACTCGCTTCTTTAACATTCATTGCTTACTTTTCTATTAAAGTATTGAGCAGGGACATTTCGGAATAAATAGTTTTACTCGGCAAAACTTAATTGCAATCGAATCATTATAATTGTCATTACTAAATCAATATTTTTTATTATTACATAATAGTTGATGAATATTTCCGCGAATAATCTTATTTAAGACGTAATTTTCAAATACTATCAAAAAATATGAATTTACGTAATTTTGAATATAGCTTATGTGGCGATTTTAGGTCATTTAATACAGTTAACCGACAACTAAACGACACTATTACTATTAAAATATACTTTTTTATTTACAGGTGACATAGATGCGTTAGTAACAATCACTCTGGGTAGAACCCCCCGCGATAACGAAGTTGACGCACTCACGTGCGAAGACCTTAATGTCAGGTTCCATTTAGGATATGCTACGATGGAGTTACATAATCTCTTTGGAGGGGATAGTGAACTGGGTAAGAAATTTTGAACCATTTTTTATTTCACTGCCACAAGATACATTTACACACACGAATATCACTCTCACTATCTCTCTCACACACATACGCTCTTATATATTCACACGTCTACATACTTAACCAGCTGTATATAGTAAAGATAGATCAGAAAAGTACAACTACGAGTATAATAGGACATTGTATGATAACTTCCAGATAAAAATATTGGATTTGGTAAATATAGTATGTAATTTCAAGTAAAATGTGATATTTTTAGTTTTGTTTTTTTTTACTTCTAACATTTAGTTATCGGTAACTCTTGAGCTCTAAACGATTCAGGGAATCTATCTCTTAAGTTGGAGATAAAGTTATATTTTTTATATAGAAATCAAAATTCGATTTAGGCTAGTGGTAAACATTTTCAGTTGACTAGGTAGAGCGGATTGTTTGGTGATAGAATTACAAGTTGGATTTTTATATTCTGAAAATTCAATTTTACATTTTCTATGGATTATTTATTTGGTTACCATTTTAATAATCTGGTAAGCAAATAAATAATCGATAGTTTATTGGATCGATAGATGAAAATCTGATATGTTTTGTGTTTAGTTTAAGAGGTAAGACAATATATAGCGATCTTTTGAATATTATGAAAACACACACACAAACCCTCCAAATTTGATAGTTATAAATCCTTATTGAAATAAGTGATGGCGTAAATTTGTTTCATTATATTTATTGATAATATATCTTACAGGTAACACAATGAATTCATTTTTGAATGAAAATTGGCAGAAATTAGCTGAGGAGCTCAAATCTCCTATGGAAGATGCATTGCGAGACTTTTTGAAGCCTCTCGCCGACCATGCGTTTGCTACTCTAAACGCTGATGATATACTATCTTCATAGACAAATGGAGTACATAATGAGTAGTTCTTAATCAGATCGTTTGAAGTATGGTGAACGCCTCTACCATGAACCAAATAGGTAGGCTATGAGAAGGATTTCATTAAAAAAAAGCACTAAAACTAATTTATTCAACTTAAAAGTAACCATCAACTTGAATAAAAAAAGGTGAAATTGTGGGTAAAATCACAACTATTAGCATTGGTTCAATTGTCCGCATCAATTCGTAATTCTCAATTGCGAACATAAAATGCGTATAAATCTAGCACACGACTGTATTTATCCTAGAGAATGCTCATGAACATTAATATTCATATGTTGACCTTCATAAAGTCTTAATGAATGGATGTTCACCATTCATGCATTATTTTACCAGAGGGAAACAAAAGTTATCTGCGAGGGTCCTCTGTGTCGCCAATTTCTACCGCCAGGCAGCTATATTTATATAGCTGTGTTCAGGTTTGAAGGGTGAGATATGGCAGACAAATTACTGGGTACTGTGACGAAGCATCCTTAGGTCACAAGATTGACAACGCGCTAGTAACATCCCCGTGATGTTTTTTTTAATAGAATGCGGTAACCGCTTGCCATCTAATTCGGGAAGCATGCTTGTTTGTCAATCTAGTTTCATAAAAAAAGACAGTCATGAATAAAATCAAATATAACCATTGTTTATGCACGCGTGATCCCTAATCGCAGACTGATCTCTTGCGAAAGTGGCTGGGGATGAGACGACGGAGAGAGGGCTAAAAATATATTTATTTCATGCAATAACGTCAAATAAATCCCTTAATATGAAATTCTATATAAATTCAAATGATGATTAAATACTATTAATTATTAAAACAGCATCCTATTAAAACTAAAAGCATAACCACCTATAGGTATCCTTGACTTAAGTAAAATGTGTTCATCATTAGTGATAGGATAGATGTGATTTCACCCAATATGTCTGAAAATTCTCGCATGTTTAGTAGCAAATAATTATAATATTTATTCTAGTAATTAGGTATTTATTTATTGTTTTAAGAAAATAAATAAATATATATGTGTTTTCTAATAGAAAGTACCAAATAAAAGTTATTGTTGTTTTATTTAGAGTTTTATTTATTTTTATAAACGTATTTTAATTATAAGTTATAATTCATCATCACATTTATTATTATCCATAGATTAAAGCTAAATAATCTATACTGGAAATACTTTTAATTTAATACTTACATTGAGTTTATATCTAAATCGATTGCCTATTCAAATAAATAAGTCATATTAAGTATACATCTAATTCAATGTGTCTTGATTTAAAACGCCTCGACAAATTGTTTTCTATTTCCAAACATAGTTAAAGTCCATTCCAAAAAAAAATCCCATGACAAATTAAATATATATTGATTTATTATTTATCTTATTATTTAATAATTGAAAATTGAAAATAAATTTAAATAGTGATTTACCACCATATACAAAGATTGTTTGTTTATTAATTTATATGTGAACGTGCAAAGTACATTCGTATAGAAAATCGTTATGGGACTTCGTAATTGTAATGGACTATAGTGAAATGATCTGCGCGAACTTGCCAATTTTTTTTCCCGTGTTACAAAGTGATACACGATACATGATGAACAAAATGATAAAATTTATAACATTTACTTGGTTCTAAGTTATATAAATATACTTCGAACCATCGGCCTAAGCAACGGGATTGACAACGGAAACGTAACACTCCTTGCATTACAATCGTCAATGAGCTACCGTAATGGTTTCCCATCAGTAGGGTTGCTTGCCACACGAACCGACATAGCACGTAAGAAAATTCTAGCGGACGTCAGAAATCACCGTCTTCAGTCGTCTGGGCCGCGGTCGCTTCACTAAAGATGTCCTTGCCTGCTATCCAGTTCATTTCTTTCGAATAATGTACAAAAATCGAGAGGAGCGACTCATATAAGTTTCTTTAATTTGTAGGATGACTTGCGGTATCTTGGATCACCCTTATGCAAGTTATCTTTATCTAGCTGTAACTATGATGAGAAAGGAAATTATGTTTATGTAAGTACGTTTTTAAAGCCCATCTTAAATCTAAATAACTAAAGACAAAAGACACGCCCAAAAGCGGGTTTTATTTGCAAAAAATTAACATAATTTGTTGCACTATATTACTACACTTTTGCTAAAGCTAAGTATATCATTACGCGTCTCTTTAAATAGCAAATAAGTATTTACTCGGAGAAGTAAGGTAATTTTAATGAGATAAATAATTTTGAAGGCAAAGCCGCTTGCAATTACGTACACGGTTTTATGATTCAAAATCCTATTTAAAGTTTTCAACGTTTCGGTCTTCGTTTGATTGAATGAACTTTTCCTGGAGTGGTGCTATTGATCTTTATCAATTCCTCGTAGTTCAAAATGAAATCACAATGACCGTAATGATTATATTTTTTCATTTGAATGATGAACAAATATTCATAAATCATTATTCATCATCGCAATATCACCAAACGCATCAGTCATTATAAAATACTCGTATGTCTTATATCTAATATCTTGCCATCCATGAAGAATGCCCACAGTGGTTCATAAGACTGTTACATAACCAATACCAACAATATTAGTTGTGTCATATTTTTGTGAACTGTGGTTAAATACAGAGTATTTGATACACTAATCTTCAAAATAGTACATAGAACAGATCGTATACTAAAAATGTCAGTATACTTTTGATAAAAACGGCTAAGGCCATTTATATCATTTTTAGGAGCGTGAGCAGTCTTTATGAATTGTGGTCAGATGCCTTTAACCGTTACAATTACAAAAGCTACAAAAGTATCGTCGAACCAGCAAGAAATAAGTTAAATTTTAATGATGTTTAAATTAAGTAATATTTAATCATTGATGGTTGGTCATTGATAGGTTCTAGAAAAAATAGTTACCATCATATCTAGAAAGGATTATCATTTTTAAGAACGAATTAAAATTTTCACTCAATACAAAACATTTGATATAGACTATACATAATAATATCTACACTGGTATTCCAATTAAGCAATATTAGTGTTTATGGTACAGTAAAATTCTGTAATTATTGGCTTTAAGAAATAAATTACACAACTGACCCTTCAGCAGCATGCTCACTTCGAATACCTGGGAAAATACGAATAAAATTCCAAATCATGATTAAAATAGAACGGGAACTATTCTACATGAATTTTAAGATCTATATTTTATACGAGTCTTGCATTCACTTAAATATACCTAAGGCTTCAGCCAAACGTCCATCGGTACTTTTGTGAAGGCAGCATTCAAAAATGCTTGGAAATGTTTTGCAATGGACACAGAGGCGGCTGGCCTCATCTCTTCAATGATTTCTGCAGCGTTGTTGTTTAGGAACTGGTTCATTGCTTCACCTGAAATGCACAGAAAATAAATAATAAGCGAATATTCAAATTTATTCGCTCCAAGACTGAAATTTTCTAAAAAAACGGCAGATATATATAAAGCTTTATTTGCATTACAAGAACTTGAGGAAAACAAAATTCAGCGCATAACGCAAGAGAATATTTTTCATCGCACGGGTAGGTTTACCTCTGCAATTGCTTAATCGGAAAAGCTTAGACTAAATCAATAACAGGAATCAGATTATACATAATTTCTTAAGAAATCAATTTTGACTATAGTTTTTGGAAGAAAGAGATCTTGTTCCATCAAATAATGGAATTTTTTCATTACTAATATTATTTGTTTTGGTAAATATTTGCTTTTAAAAAACGCTAGGCGCTTCCGTCGTCGCCTTATATATTTGGTGTTGTTAAAGGTTGCAATTCGTTAGTGACATGTTTGTTAGTTTTTTTAATCCGTTGGGAAGCTATATCCGTAGAAAATATCATTATGTGGGCAAAGGTGCCATGGGAACTCCTCAATGGTTATTTTCAAATACATATATCGAGTTTACTGGTTTGTCTACTCAGCAAACCCATTGACTATATGGTATCTATTTTTGTTCTTAAAAACTATAATTGTGTATTTTCTTGTATCGCTTTTCTACCACTTCGGCTTAAAAACAGCATGTGGAGTGTGTACTTTTGACTATTGGCGACTTTATCAACGATTCCCTGCATATTATTTTGCCGAACTTATGGTCAATACGGATCGATGTCGCAAGCCTAAATGGTGTGTTTATCAGGCATAGATACTACTTATAATTTTAAAAAATAACGTAGTGAATCAATGTAATTACGATAAATTTACTATACTTCCGTTGAATTACGCCTTTTTGAGTGGCAGGAAAAATGGGAAATTTCCGCAAACGCTAAATGCTATTGTAATTATTCTTATCATTTGAATGTGATAAGATAAATAAAATGTAATTTATGGTTGTTTACCAGTGTTTAATGGGAAATAAAGAATTTGAACAAATGACATCTGAACACAATATCTGGGAGTGTGAGCTTGTATGTGCTCAGGGCGCAGGAGAAAATGCTGAATTTCTTTCATGTAACATTCTGAGTCTCTTTAATAATATTCATATTAGTCAGGTCTAATTGTACCTAAGTGAAATTATCAGACATTTAGACTACTCTGCAATAAAAATTGGCAGTAGGCTACACTTTACTTGCCATCTCTAGCTTATAACGTCTGTTTAGCATGTTATTGTTTATCACATGATGCCACAAAATGTATTTAAAAAAAAATCTACGTCTATAAATTTCTTCATAATAATATCGACGACGACGAGTTACGAGATTACAGAATGAAAAGTTGCATGTTTATAATAGCGAAGTAAACAATCATGAAAGTTTTAAATAAACTTAAATTCTTACCAATGACACTTCCAAAATTAACCGTGTCTCTGACTTTGAATCGGGAGCTCTTAAGCTTGAAGTCTACGAGCATTCTGTCAGCAGACATGTATTTAACGCCGTTTCTCTCGATCTCCTTTCCAAAGATCTTGGCAATAGCAGCAACATCATCTGAAATTATTATTGTAAGCATATACTATCATTGTATGTTGAGATGAGAGTTTCATTAGCATCAAAGAAGATAATATCACAAATATATTCTGATAAACTATACCATCGCCTTAAGACATCGGGCTCAGTAATCGCACCCGGTCATTTAGATAAAAATTGCATGCATTGATATCTAGAAAATTACTACAGTAGGTTAACTATCTTTAATCGGTAAGTATCTTTAATTCGCATACATAGGGATCTCTTCTTAAATGTTCGCATTAATAAGTATCCCATCTCATATGTCGACGTTGGTATCCATCCTATGTCAGGCCCAATCGAGTGATAAGAATTTTATATTCTTGATATGACATACGTTCGAGTGGTTACACAAAGAAGTTACTTGATATATATTTATATACCATTAGATACACTATGAAATGATTCTAATATATAATTTCATAATAACCATGAAATAAAATATTAAATGGTAACTTCACTCATTCAAACAACCCTCCAGAGAATTGTTATTTTACTGTGAACTTCTGTGAAGCAAAAGTACTTTTCGCTAGATAAGAATTAATTCATGTCCATAAAAAAAATCTAACTTCCAGTATTAGAATGATGTCGTATGGAACAAAAGTCATTAGGATAGAAATTTAAGACATCGATTATTTTGAAAATTCTAAAAATATAAATGTCACTGTCATGCGGAAATATATTGTAACAAACTTTGGACAGGCAGTTGGCAACACTGTACTTAAAGCTAAAAGACTTATTACTGCATCTTGATATGCATTACTGTACATTAGTCATTGTTTGCCAGTTGCCGAAAAAGATGTCCGACATCAGCACCCAAGGAGCTTCACGACAACGCTTTATCTATGAAAGATGTTGAATTAGTAAACCATTATCCTTACAGTTCCGATCTGGCACCTATTAACTGATACTTTTATTCATTTTACGAATTAAAATAAAAAGCTTGATGAATTTGCTTTAGGCTGAAGGTGCCGTGATTGTGCTCGAAAAAGGCGAGAATGATCTTATTAAGAAATCATTCTCGCCTTTTTCGAGCACAAGATTTACGTGCTCACTGTTACTTTGAAAAGCAATATAAATAAGGTTATTACTTCAGTCTGTTTTTGACTTTATAAAAACTTCCGTATTATCCACATCATCACAGTATAGATTCGTATTATATATATAGTGCCTAAATATGTACAACGATCTCGGTATGTTCACACACTTTGAGTTGGTATTTATAACGTTTTTTTCAGAAGAGAATAATCGGAATCGGAAATATAATATAATAACAAACTCCCAGATAGTATAAATATATATCCACCTGATTTCAATATAAATCATCACGTGAAATCATATTTGACTGACATATGTTACTTGTTCTATTATTGATTGTCTAAATGACGTGGATAATGTAATTTATAGTATGTATTATTAGAATTGAATAATTTGAAAATGATATCGTATATCATTAAATACGAGTAGTTTTATATTTTATCAAATATAAAATTATTAAATGATATCGACTGCGTGCAATACACTCCCGTGCAACATTGACTTTTTCGACATCGACTGCACAGAAGTTGGTTCTGGTCGCCTATCAGCAGAAGGTCTCTGGATCTCGGCTCCGAAATGGTTCATCAAGGCCTCATAGATTATCAATCTCTTGAAACCTTATCCACACTTAAGCCGTTGATTAGCAATAACGCCATGATGAACACACTGTACCATGCGTCGAGCCCGATTTTGGGTTCCAGCTTTTCCCTGAGTCCATTTGGTGCTACGTTGGTAGCGATATTGACGATGTCGGTTCCAACGTTGAAGTTTCTCAGGACCCACGTTGTTTTTCCACAGCCCGGGGCTCCGTTTGCCGATTTGATGTTAGGAGTTACAAAACCGACAGTGCCGCCATCGCTAGCTAATACCGTGGTTTAGCGTTATCCAAAAATGCTATTTCCAGCATTACTTTCGTGTATTTTGCAACTACCACTATGTGTTCGTCAAATGGAGTCTTGAACGTGGACTTTCCCTCCTGCTGAGTTCGTTGTTCGTGCTTCTCCACGAAGCTTGCGGTTCGACTATATGCCGCTATGTACTCTTCTATCATTTTCCCTTTCAATACGTAAAGGGAGCCGTTGTAGTACACAGCTGCATCTGTCTCTTTGTGTTATTCCTCGAGCCAACTTTTTATTCTCAATCAATCAATTTCGGATCCCTTGGGTTACACTAGCTTATTCCAAATTGTACCATTCTTTATTCCACTCCACTTCTCTGGCCTAGTCTTGTGTTGAAATATTTCATAAGAAATGTTACCGCGACCACCAACGTAGTGCGGAATAACGGGTCCGACGTGAAATGGGTACTGTGTTATTGTGTTCGTCATTTGGGAAGGGCTTGTCTAAGCAAGGCAGGTAATCGCAGTATGACGCAGGATGCCTAATAACATTGCTGATTGTCAGCTGGTAATGTTTATTTTTCCTTTACCGGCTTACTTCAACGCCGCTATACACACTCGCCTCTTCAAAACAAATCATCCTCTCAAACTTGTAAATTTCTTAGGTCTCTGGTCGCAGGCAATTCCTCTACTTCTATAACTGGTCCTTCCGAGCTGGATGTCTCAAATCGACATTTTTCAGAGATACATCCAAACAATCATCTCTTTTTAACTTGTCTTTTACCGACGACCAAACTGTATCCCTTTTTCTTTCGGTGTTGTTTAGGAGAGGGGCGTTAAGAAAAGTATTTTATTTATCTCAATCAAAGCTGTGGACAGCGTTAATATGAGCCTCTTTCTTCACTTTTCTCTGAGAGCAAATGCCTCTCCGAGAGTTTGGAAGAACGTTCATATTATTCCTTTTCCTGAAGTTGCTAATCCATCTTTCCTTTCGCAGTATCGCCTTATTTCTATTCTTCCTATCCTCTCTAAAGAACTAGAAGATGTTATCCACAAGCAACTATATTCCTATTTATCTACAAATAACCTTGTCTTACCATTTCAATCTGAATTTCGTCCTTCTCATAGTACCGTCAGTGCATGTAACTGAAGATATTCGTTACACGATGGACAACCAACGACTCACTGCAGTTCTACTTATTTCAGTAGTGCCTTCAATCCTACAGCGCTTCTTTTATAACACTTACTCTTACCGGGGAGCATAGTTGTGGAATCAATTACCCTTGTACCCTATCGATTATCACACAGATGCATGCATGTATATATTGTATTTAATTTTAGTGTTTAGTAGTATTCATTTCACAGTTATAATTTTATGTAAGTAATATTAATATGTATTTATTTGTAAATATGTTTTTTGAGTGTTTTAATATTATTCATGTGCACTTTTTCTATTCGCTGTATTACAAAATGTTATGTCATAGCACCGGTTGACTGGAAGAGATCTCTTATAGAGGTAAGTTCTCCTTTGCGAACTGTTCTTCAAATATTATATATGCTATGGTATATGGGAGCAGTGATAGCGCAGTGTATTAGGAACCGGCCTATTGACCAACAGATCCCCGGTTTGAATCCTGGCATGTATGACTAAATTCGTGTTTTCGGACTATGTACATATTGGTAATTTACTTGGTTGGTGGTGATGGAAAATATCGTGAGATAACCCGCACGTTCAAGAAATTATATTTCGATGGACTTGTGACCTAACCTAAGAAAGGTTTGATTTTCCCTATGAGTTGTGGAGATCTGACGGCAGTCGCTCCTTGTCAAAATCAGCATATTAGCCAAGACTTTATAAAATAAAGATTGGATAGTGGACCCCGCGAATCCTAATGGAGAAGCGGAATGAAGCTAGGAAAAAGAAGTTCTAATATTGTTATAATAACACATATGTGCAATGAAGAATATACACTTGACCCGCGGAAAAAGAGGGGGTGGCTCAATTCTATGTTAGCAACGACACGACCGTGCCATCACACGACATTTTTTTCAATTGATTTCTATTGAGTAGTTGTTCTTCGTCACTATTTCGATTAGGCGAAGGGGGCATCACCTCACCATCACCTCAATTGCTTTAGTGGTTCAGGAAGAATTGAGCGCACATTTTGGCACGACTCGGTCGTTATATACCTCACTCGCTTCTTTTACAGTAATAGCTCTTTTCAGGAATCAGGAACGGTTCCTTGAGCTTCTGACACCACCTTCTGATAACACATGACCAATTTCGACTTGATTGCTCCGTCATTAACGTAATAAATTTTCATGTTTTTAATAAAAAGCAAACTCACGTAAAAATTGTAAATATAGGAGTGAAAAAACCTAACCTATCTAATTAGGTGGAACTAGTACCTCCTCCGAATATCAGTTGAGACTCTTCCAACTCTGCGACTTTACAGCAGTAAAAAGGACTAAAAAATTAGTGACCACCACAGATCTAATGGTATCTTAGTTGATAGAGTATTTGACGGAAAATAAAGCAGTGTGTTACAACTTACTATGCCGAAGGAGTTAATATTTTCATATACATAATAGTACCTACAATGTTAAAACCTTACAGATGTAGCAGATTAATACTTACTGAAAGCAGCCCAGAAGTCTCCTTGTGAGCGTACTGGGAATAGAAGAACTTGGCCGGAGACTTCGTAGCGGCCGGAGATCTCGATGCGAGGTAAGATCAGGCCCATATCGATACGCAACTTCTTCAGATCTGACCTGGAATATTGAAACAGGAAAAATTATACAAATATCTAGTTGCCTATGGAAGCCCGCAACATTTATTTTCCTAGAATGCTACACACATATTGATAAGGGATGTAATAAAATCATCATCATCTTTAGACCTAAAAATATTCTCAACAATTTTACATGACGGATTTAATACTGTTGCGATTTTTATTTATTAATTATAGTCTTTGGCTAATTTATTTATTAGGTAGGTAAAGCTCATGGGTTGTACCGGTTCTCATTTATCTTAATTTTCATTCAATTCATCTTAATTTAGCAGGAGGTGGTTGAAAAGCTGAATTTTTTGATGCGGGTGTCCAGTTTATTATTATTTTCTCTCGGGAGATAGAATATTTTTATTTATCTTAGCCGAAACAATTTATTTTATATTTTATGACCGACAGTCTATTTCGATATATTGTGACTAGATAATTTAATTGGTCATTGCAAGCAATGGTCGAGCAAGTCGTTAAGTAAGGAGATCTTTTGCCTTTCAACGAAATCGTGAACATTATAAAATTGCTGTTATAAGTTAATAAGATTTACTTGTGCGAGTAACCACTATGAAGTCCCGCATAGTGGATTTCCAAAACTAATTGCACAGTATGTTGTGTGAGTCAAAATGTTCTCGATATTTAACAATCTGCCATTTCATGAAAATACCAATTCTTATGATCTGACATCGACATTACACACTTTATTATTATTAGGACATGTAAAGACATACTTCATACAACTGTTGCAACGTTTGTCATTTGATCTATGTTGCAAGGCCCATTCTCTCAGTTATTAGCTAACGCATGGACGCAAAGATTACAATACATTTAATATCTATCAATACTCGATCCTTCTATTATCCATAGTTAAGAAAATATTGAGCAATTTGTTGGGCTGTGTCTGTCAACTTTATTACTATGGAATCATATATTTTTATACATCATAGTTATTTCATATAGCTGTTTCATAATTATTTCATTAAAAAAACATATTCATAAAAATAGTGTTTATTTAGAATAAAAATACAAATCGTTAGAGAAGAAAACTGAACCGTTTTGTTTCCCTTGTCAAAATTAAGAAAGATTACTGCAATGGAGTGTATCGATTGTAATTACGAAGTTTCATTAAAAAAATGAGTATGTTGTTTTGTAACAACAAACTCGAGTGAATTTGTTAATTTTAAATACTCTGTAAATTTAAATAACTATCTATCTATAACTTCACGCCAAATCCCTTGCGGGGTAGGCAGAGAGAACCGAGCGCCACGTGACTCGATCCTTACATATCTAACTCGCTTCTTTAACATTCATTGCTCTTCTCATGCACGCTCGCGAGCGTGCATGACATCACCTTCTGATAGAACACGACCAATTTGGTCATGGTAGGTAAGTCTTGGCCTTCCCCGGCTCCTACATCCTTCCACTTTTGCATTGTATATCTGCTTCGTCATTCTTTCATCTTGCATTCTTTCTACATGTCCGAACGGAGCATGCCTCTTCTTATTTTAACACCGACGCTCTCTTTCAGACCAACTCTGTTTCTAACATCATCATTGCGAATACGGTCTACAAGCCTTACGCCACAAATTTTGCGCAGCGCTCGCATTTCGACCGCGTTTATTCTACTTTCATGCTCTTTCTGCCATACCCAGCTCTCGCTTCCATAAGTTAACGTTGGGACCAACACTGCATTGTGTATAGCGAGTTGTGCCTTCTGGCTCAGGATTTTACTGCCAAGAAGTTTTCCCAACGCTCCATTCTCACTATTCCCAGCACTCACTCGTCTTTCCACATCTGCGGTGTACCTTCCATCCCTGCTGAAAGCGCATCCAAGATATACAAACTCATACACTTGTTCCAACACTTCATCATCAATCGTAATCCTTACATTAGTTCTGGATTCTTCTCTTTCAAATACCATTATCTTTGTTTTCTTCGCATTCATTAACATTAAATAACTATTTACTACCATAAACTATTTATTTATATAAGCAGAAAAGAGCAGTGTGCTATCGACTTAAGAATCGTTATATGACTTCGTAATTATAAAATATCATAAGCCGGCAGGCAGTTACTTAGCCGCGTATCCAGCAGTCGAGTAAAGGTAGGAAAGGCAAACTGCTGAATTACCTATTAAAGTCTTTCATCATCTATCTATCTATGTATATCTTCACAGTAGGTCATTGGCGGCATAGCGCACCGATCACCACAACGCGGTTTTTTAAACACCTCTCTCGTTTCTTTAACATCTATAACTTTTCATCTTTGGTTCCTAAGTCTCCTGACATTCAGTAAAATTGATCAATTTGGATATGGCAGTATATGGACTCGACCTTCCTCGGCTCCTACACCCTTTAGGTATAATTTATTCCTTTCATCATCAACTTAATAAAAAGTAATTAACAAACCAACCCACCTAATCTTTGTAACCGTATAATTACTAGGTCCTACGACAGTTATATTGATGAAGGCGGCTGTGACTCTCACTGGTCCGACATCATTGGCCATCACCAGCCGGTCGATCTTCAAGGGCTCCACTGGTGGCACCCCGATGTCGGGTAAACCTCTCGCTAGGTACGGACGGAGGTGGTTGAAAGAGTTTTTGATGCAGGAGTCCAGTTGAGGGTCGCTCCGGCTGCATGGCAGGATGTATTCCGCTGAAACAATAAAATAATAGGTATGTGAATAACTTTATACAGACAGACAGAAAATTGAAATCCACTTCATCAGTAATCATTATCATTTCAGTCTGTATTCCTCTACTGCTTTACACAGGTCTACCCTCTAGAGAGACGCTATTCTGGATCCTGAGCCTGTATGCATCCACTCCCTGCAAATTTCTTCACATCGTCGCTTCATCGCTTGGGTCCCTCCAAGCGACTACCTCAAGAAATTTCGGGGTTCTATTGCTATTGGTAATGACTACAAAACGTATTTTTATAACACTTAGGGAACAAATAAGTGTTCACAATAATCAGCTTATAGATATATATAGTTAAAGTATTATATAGTAAGTAGTATATATAATTGGGTACCTGCTTGATAGTAAGCAGTTTTGGTACCATGTGGATAGCAATACCAGGAATATCCCTCGCACGTTGCCGGCCCCGAAAAAACTGTTCTCGCCTTATCTTAAGAACACCCTTTTGTAGTGCCTCGGCAAAATCTCGATGAAGCACAGGCATTGAATCTATCCTAAGTAGCTGACAAGTTTTATATTATCATTATAATTATTCTTGTATAGCTGATAATTATCAGATTTGCTATTATAATACTCGTAGCTTTAAAGTCGCGGGAATTCATAAGCGTGACTTGTATTATGTAACTAAATATTAATCTCCAAGATTATTGCTATGAAAAGAAGTAATGTTATTAATTGTAATTATGTTTATATATTTTAAAAGTATACAATGTTTTTTTTTGTTATTCAACGCCGGGAAACATGCAAGCTTCCGGTTCACCTCGTGGAAACCGTGATTACCGTAGCGTTTGAAAGCTTGCGATACAGAAGGCTGCGCTATTATATACACCTGCTGCTATAACAGCAACTCTTCAAGAGCTTTTTTTTATACAACGTCGAGAGGTATGATATCGTACTACGGCCCACCTGCTGAAAAGCGACCTTTGGCGCTTATTGGAACTTCAATCACTTGCAGTAAAATAACAACCCTCCAGGGAGTCGTTACTTGACAGCGGCTTTGTAAGAGAAAGCAAGCACTGCGCATTTGAACGACCTATGACACCACTATGAAAATCTATACTAATATATAGAGCGGTAGAATTTGTTCGATTGTTCAAACGCGATTATCTCTGGAACTGTCAGTCCGATTTCAGAAAATCGTCAACACAGCGCCACCTATCGGGCGCAGTATCAGCAACTGGAAGATTTTTCTTTGTTTGTGTTTAAGTCTGTATTACTTTTAATAAAACCTAAATTAAAGAGCGTATACAGACAACGACATCTTATGTCGTAGCAGTAAAGGTGAAAATTTGAATGGTTTATCAAAGCTGCATGCACAAGAAATTATATTTCGAAAGGCCTGTGACCTAACCTCAGAAAGGTCGGGTTTCTCTGTGGGTTGTAGAGGTTTGACGACAGTCGCTCCATGTAGAAATCTGTATCTTCGTCGAGTCCTAAGTCTTAGATAGCTGATCACGCCAATTCTAATGGATTACGCTAAGAAGAAGAAGAGATTCGACGTCGTATATACATACGACGGTACATTAAAAGTGCAGATAGCTGTTATTCTAATTATTTGTCGTTTTAAACATATTCTCTAGTTTCGAAGTTCGAACCACAAACTGACAAGCAATCCAAAACGGATTAAAATGTTGTGTAGGATTAAAATATATTTTATTCCTAATAAACCCAATTTCGTTTTTAGCAATTGTACACTATGTACAGACTAGATTTCTAGATTATTATTTATGAAATTTCACTTCTTTTGCGCGTTAGGCATCGTTGCGCGTGTTATTCTAACCGATCACGCAGGTTAAGCAGCGTCGACCGCGGCCTGTCTATGGATGGGTTTATCTATCTCGAGTTTCTCCGAACTTCGGAGGGCACGTTAAGCCGTCGGTCCCGGCTATTGTGGATAGATGACAGTCGTTAAGCTAAGTCCGTGGTCCTCGGCGGCTTGAAAACACTGGCCTCCGCCAATCCGCATTTGAGCAGCGTGGTGGAGTATGCTCTAAACCCCTTCGGTTGAAGGGAGACCCGTATCCCTGCAGTGGGATGAGCAAGGGTGATGTGGATGTGGATGGAGTCCAATTGAATAAGTACGTTAAAGTAATTAACGGACTGTTTTATTCCTGCGCGTAAGTAGCATGTTTTTCCCAATTCCCAAACATTTGTGCACATGAACATGTCTGTTTATCTCGGTCTAGGTGTTTTCAAGGGATTTAGGGTGCATCAAATCAACTCCACCGAACAGAGAAAGTACCTCCGCCTCACAGAAACCACTCCTAAATAATCAATTCCTAGAGAGTTGTTGTGTTCCTGTGAGTGAGGTTACCAGTTAGCTCCTAGGGGGTGGCTATGTTATCAGCAAGGGTGGCAACGCGCGAGTGATACTTCATGTACTGCAAGCAGGAACGCTTGTATCACTGAACATGAGTATCACTATGAGGCTATGGTAATAATAATTAATATTTTTTCCCCGCAGGGTAACTTGTGGCGAGCTGTTGGTGCGTAACGACACCACGGGTACCCGAGTGCTCCAGAGAGTCGATCAGAGCCTTCGCCTCCGGCGTGTCTTCATCGGTCGGAGTGAAAAGTCAAGAAGGCCCGCAGGACTCTCAGCTCTGGCTTGCCTTCATTGGCCGTCCACAGAGGAGTCGATAGAGTATATTGCTCTAGCAGGTGATATGCTCCAGGGGTGGAAGTGTTAAAGGGCATAACACCGCGAGTAACTTCGGCGAAAGCGCAACACACCTTTCGACACCCTTGAGTCACTGACATCGGTGTTGCCCCTGGCCGACTTTCTCTGGCATTTCGGGGGTCCGTCTAGTGAGTGGCGAGCCACCGCCTGCCGAAGTAACATCAGATAGGATAGTTATGGCAGGTGTCCGTCTCTCTTCTGTAATAGCCCATTACTAATAATCCCTCCAGATCTCATTTCAATAGCTTAATTGTTTCCGACACATTTGCGATAGTCCCAATACCTGCCGTGACCTGTTCGTGGGTATATCCTCCCATTGATATCCTTTAGAGCAGGCCACAGCTGGTATAATACATTACATATTTCTTTTTGAAGGGGCCTCTATGCGTTGGATTCATATCCCCGCGCACGCCTATCAAATGACCGGGATTAAAACCCGTGAAATAAGAGATAAATATTTATTCAGCAACTTAAACCATTTACATTTGTCATGGCCGGAGTCTCCATTTAAGAAGAATTATGACTGTGATTGGAGGCACCGCTCTTCCTTAAAGTTATAGTGCATGGCGTAATAACAAGTCATTAGTTACGTTATAAAGTACGTGGAGTATGAGTGTAGTTGTGTGGAGTGATTGTGTTTGAGAGTGTCTTGCTTGAGAGTGTTATGATTGTGTGTATTACATGTGTGTTGAGAATGATAGTGTTGTGCCTGTAAAGTATGTGTATTTTTATTGATGTGGAAATATATGTGTGCGCGTCAACGCTACGACCATGTCTTGTGATCAGAAGCTGATGTAGTAGAAAAATAATCAGCTTCTTTGATAACCTATACTCTAAAGACGCTGGTTAAGAGGGATTCAATTTCATCATAATTTTGCGAACGCAACCATAAGGTCAAGGTCTTCTTGCATTGATAGTATAGTAGTAGTAGTAGGTTAGGGTGTAAATATTTAACGTTTTGTTTATAAGATTATATAACCTCGATGAACGGCTAGCATACTATCTTTGTGCGAATGTTGTATTTGCAGCTATTTTTGGAGTCACTACATAGTCCCTTCTGCTGGTAATATTTTTCTTAGAAAAAGTAATAGATTTGTGTTTTTTTTAGAACAATGTGAAGCACATAAAGTTTCCTGACAGTTAAGAGATTTGATTCCAAATATAAGTTTTCTGTTGAATACTTAAAGGGTTTAAAGAACATAAGTTTCAGAAGTGACCGCTGAGCTCTTTCCAAATCTAAAAAAATATTTTTTGTCGCCCCACCCCAAATCGGAAGACAATATACGATGAACGATTCCGCCAGAGAATTGTATGTCTGTACTATCTAAGTCTTTGTAGCAACGTGACGTAAGTTTTTGAATGTCCATATGAGTTTACGTACTCAGATCATGACAAGCTCCAATTGTTTATGCCGTGATAACCGTTGGTCAACCATTACGCCTAAGTATTTAGTATATTGTACCTTATTAATTGCAATACAAGAACAATAATTTTGATCTTGATCGGAACATCTATAAATTTCGACCCGGAAGTCTTCCGAATGCTGTGCTGTGCATCTTTTGAAAAACATATATAATTTGTTTTTGACAGGTTAAAAGGTGACAGTCCAACAAGTCTGCAATCCTCGCTAGGCCTGTTTCAGCGGTCGTACGTACGATATCCCAATTCTTGCCTCTAAAAATGATTGCTGTGTCATCCGCTTAGGGGAGGATTTGTCCACCATTAATTTTTATGCTACGAAGACTGTTACTATAAATGAGGAATAACGTCGGGCCTAAAACACTTCCTTGTGGCACACCGTACGTAATAGGTTCTTCAAAACTAACGTAACCACCTATTTTAACCTGTTGTCTACGCTCATGTAAGTAATCTGTGAAAAGAAGAAGAGCAGATCAATGTATGGTGTATGGTAAACGTTTACATCTGGTAGGTCTTATGCTTGCATGCCTAAAAGGAAAAGCTTAGTAATGAACACTTGAGAAGTGGCTACGTTGATGGGATAAAGTTTAGCCGATATTAATATTACGTACACATGCTCGCCTGATTGTAAGCCATTACCGCAACGTATAGACGCTTGCAACACCAAGGTTCATATCAGGAGGGCACTATGTTTCCTTGCCCCAATACATTTCACAAGGCGCCATTAACATACACAAACAATGCAAGGCAGTACACTAACAGCTGGTAGGTGGGTTATGTAACGCCCAAGTGTACCACTATACCACTGGGTGACGCAAACCGGCCAGCGGTGGCAAGGTGACGCAAAGTGCGATGACCGATAATTTCGATTCGGGACGGAATGTGAAATAAAAGGCTTATCGTTTAAGGTTGGCGAGTCCAAGCATTTCATGTTCTGATTGGTAGGTATGTAAAAGATTTATAACTATATATATTCTATAGCCTATAACAGCGGAACAGCATGACACTTCCAATGATACCTCATTTGCTAACATACGATTAATAGTTTAACGAATCGTGAATGACGCTACTTTGACACCGGCAACGATGGTGGGTTCGATTCCCACACAGTACATATATTTGTGTGCATGAACATATCTGTTGTATTGATCTGGATGTTTTAAGGGAAGTAGGGCGCATGAGGGGTAGTACCTTCTTCTCACAAAAAACTGCAGCCAAATAATAATTCCCTGGAGGGTTGTTGTGTTTCTGCATGTGAGTGAGATCACCAGTAAGCTCATAAGGAGTGTTCCTTAATGAATTACAAGCGTTCATAGGCTACGGTGACCGCTTTACATCGGGTGGGCCGTATGTTTGTATGCACTCCAACGTTGTATAAAGATAAAATAAAAAAGGAGATATAGAATATAGTGACAGCAGGTAGGCCGTACGCTTGTTTGTTGCCTTAGTAGTATAAAAAATTAAAAACATTCGTACAAAGCTTGCCTACATCTGTAAAGTCGTGTAAAGACCAAATAAGGCCGTAGGGCGTAGTTTTATATATTTCTTTGCACAACGTCGGGATGTAAAGCAGTTACTGTAGCCTATTAACGCTTGTAATATATTATCACTAGCGCGATGCTTCCTATGCTACTTACATAGCAACACCTTAAGAGCTTACTGGTGACCTCACTCACACGCAGAAACACAACAACCCTTTAGGGAGTTGTTAATTTGGCTGCGGTTTTCTATGTAGGGGCTGCTTTGATGCGCCCTAACTCTCTTAAAACATTATTACACATTGAGCTCATGTTGTCATGTTTGATGGTCTTAAAGCCCACGTTAAATTGCGCTGCAAAATCCAGTATTATTACGACGCATGAAGAAAAGTCCAAATGAAACTAGGACAGTCGAAAAGTCAGTGTGTTACCTGCAGTCTGGTAACTAATTAGCTGCAATCTACCATGTGTGGGCATGTACGAGTAGGTACACGATCCATCCGAACTGCCTCAAACCAGTTTCGTCAATAAGATCTATTATTAACAGACGCATTAATTGACAACCCTATAAGGGCTAAATACCATTGGTCTTCTTAATTTATATATCGATATAAGCTACCCCGTACAAAAATAACTAATTTTCTGTGTCAATTTGAAACGCAATTTTTTTTTGATGATGCGACATCTATTAGTGCAATAGACAACAGCGATGCATCGGTAATTTTAGCTCCTTTGATAGTCTGTTAAGGTTGTCTGAGCCTAGAGTTACAAAATAAGCAAATAGAAGCCTCCCTCTTCTTCTTCTTCTTCGCGTGTTTTTTTTTTTACAACTTCGGGAGGCATACAAGCATACGGCCCACCTGTTGTAAAGCGGTTACCTTAGTCTATGAACACTTCCAATATATTACGTATCACTAGCGCGATGCCGCCTTTACTGCTAACATAGCAACTCCTTAGGAGCTTAGTGGTGACCTCACTTACACGCAGGAACACAACAACCCTCCAGAGAGTTGTTATTTGGCCGCGGTTTTCTATGAGGTGGAGGTACTACCACAGACGAGCTGCTTTGATGCGCCCTACCTCTCTTAAAACACCCAGACCAAGACAAGCAGACATGTTCATGCACACAAATGTTTATCCTGTGTGGGAATCGAACCAACGAGTGTTGATATCAAAGTAACGAAAGAGCGCGTGTCACCACTGCGCCACGTTTCCTAATCCATTAGGATTAGCGGAGTCCGCTACCTAAGTATTTGGCGAAGACACTGATTTTATATGGAGTGACTGCCGTCAGCCCTCCACAGCTCAGAGGGAAAACCAGGTCCAGAATTAAAAGTTATGAAATAAAAACTTACTTAAATCATAACTTTTAATTCTATCATTAAATCATCATCACATTCATCAAATCTTCACAAACATTACATAGGACTAGACTGGAAAAAGAAAGATCAAAACCCTAAAATGAATTTTCTCTGTAAATGTAATATATACGTAAATTCCACCAAACCGAAATGTACTAAGCACACATTTCTCGCTATGCAAAGTGGGTTTTTGGGGCGCGCATTTCAACCGTTGCGTTATATAATTTATATTATATAACCACTGACCTTGTGCAAGAACCCGATTTTAATGGTCGTTCAAGTTCAGCGTGCGCTGTGCCTATATGTTTGGATATTAACATTCTTCGATATCGAAGGTTAAGCAATACAGTGTCGATGTAATATCGGTGGATATTTTTTAGGTTTTCGCGATTGTTATACATTGAATTAAACAATTTTTAACGGAAGTATCGCGTGTTTTATTTATTTTGTTGAACCTGACGTTTCCAGTACTTTGCAGCGTCTCCGTGATCGCAGGAAGACTAAGGTGCCATAAGAAAACACCCCAATTTCAATAGAGAAGATGGTTGGCAAGTACCTCCTGCTTGGGATCCATTCTAAAAATAATCAAGTCACAAACCCTGAGATCTACTCAAAAACATTCGGACACCGTGAGCGATTTTTGTGTGAATCGGAACGTATATAATTAATCCATCCTTGTCGGTAGATGTAATAATTGAATAACCAATGTAAGACATATGTCACCTTAGTCTTACTGCAACCACGGACGCTGCAAAACATTCGAAATGTCAGGTTCAACAAAATAAATAAAACACGCGATACTTCCGTTAAAAATTGTTGAATTCAATCGGTGAATATTATATACCTACTATGAGTGATAGCATCATCATCATCTTCAGAGTCAAATTCAACATCAACCGCAAAGGTTTACTACACACTTATTATGGCCAAATAAGGTTCTAGCAGGGACGGTTAAGGCGCAGCTCAATTGATAAAGTACCACCCTTAACGATTGTTTTAATTGAACGAGAAATTGCGATAAGTCCATGACACGAGTTGCTTCAAAATATTGACAGTGTAAACAAGAGTGTCGAAATGGGATGGTCGTATGCCCTTTTGACTCCGCATTACAGTTACAATATACAGTATACAGGTAATTAACATATCCATCATTGGTTGAACAACTTCAATACTTGGATAATATATATTACGCTCAATTTTACCAGGTTTATTCGCAACACTCGACATTTATATAAACAAACATTAAATGCATCCTTATTAAGCACGCAACCATGTAAACAATAATATTCTTTAGTTGCCGTTTTAAAAAAGAAATAATAAATAAATTAAGAATGAATAATAAGTCATCAAATTGGGCGTGTTCTATCAGAAGGTCATGTCAGGATGTCAGGAGCCCTAGAAACCGGCGAGCGTGCATGAAAAGAGCAATGAATGTTAAAGAAGCGAGTGAGGTATGTAAGGATCGAGCCACCTGGCGCTCGGTTCTCTCTGCCTACCCCGTAAAGGATTTGGCGTGAAATTATAGATAGATAGATTGAATAATAAATCAAAGAATTAGAAGAGAATCATTTTACAGTTAAATAAAAAGTTATAGCAATGCAACATTAGCCATTGATTATAAAAGCATCCGAGTACTAATACTGTACCAAACCAACCCATACCCACCCCACTGCTGAGATACGGTTCTCCCTTCAACTGAAAAGGAGATTAGAGCATACTTCACCACGCTAGTGTTTTTAAGTAGTATACTGTGTTCAATATTTTACTACGATTGCTGATTGGCTAGTAAATAAACGGACTATTAGGTATATCTTCTAGGGCAGAGTAGCCACCCCTTCCTACATTGAAATTGTCCACTTCAATCCGCTATTATTAATTATTATTAGTTTACGTTGTCACGCTTTTTTTGACTGGACGTGTATGTCCGTCTATCCAATTATAAGCAAACAAACTTATCTTTATATAATGTACACGAACAAACTTGAGGCGCACTTATACTATTTACAAAGGATATATACGCATCTACTTCATTAATGGTAGCCACACATTTATGCACTATCTCTAATTCTCTTTTGCCTGCGCTTTGTTTATTAGTCGACAAAATGACTTTAGTGACTTCTTGCTGGTAAGGCTCATAAATTGCGTTGAGATGACCCGCTTATATATCCAATATGGGCAGGGAGGATGTACAGCCAAATTGTGTTTTTTCCGGCGGCATGGTGTATAACTGCGCATACCGATATTAAGGGTGAGCGCAGTCATATACCAAGCAATTTCAACCATCATCATCGGTACCTGCCATTTGCTGGACGTAGCTTAGCCTTCGAATTCCTTTTCTTTTAGTGTTTGACCTGCGTTGGCTGTGAGGGTGTCAAGGGGAGATCCGGCACTGTATGTAGCTGGTGTTTGGAAAGCCCCTGGCACTCCCCGGCAGCCACAGGGTTTCTTTTCCGGGGTGCATTGTGGCGCGATTAATCCTCGGATTCATCCGCCTTAATGAACCCCAAACGGGCTCGTTAGGTCGTCTGCTCTGTATGTGCCTGGGACGTCACGTGGGGTAGCAGCTGCTGTATATATCTGGCTCTGTGTGTCCACGGACGTCCCTTTGGCCGACAGGGCCTATTCGTAGGAGGCTGCATACAGACGAGATTGATCTTCGGATCCATCCGCCTGTATGCAGCCGAAGTCGATATACTGTTGTCCTGTTCTATGTCCTGCGTTGTTGTGTCGTCTTAATGTGTGTGTCCGCACACATTTCTTCGCCGTTTTCTTCAGCGATGCGTTCGTCTGCACGGCACAAAAATACTAGTTATTTTCTCAGCTCAGTCAGCAATTTAAACCCATCCTTCCACGCCCGCTGTTTTGCGGTTTAAAATTACCCGGGAGTGGCACGCTCTCAGAGCCAGCCCGGGTAATGAGCCATCTCACGAGGCCCGTATGCACCCCGCGTGGGTGCAAGATCCCACTAACTGACTGACTATATCCAATATATACTAACTCGGGACCCAACGGTAGACATTAGTATGATAGGTATTATACCTGATGAACAGCTAATCCACTAGCAGTGAGATTAGTATGGTATATGTCACAATATTTTTTATCTTTATATTCGCTCACCAAACCTAGTAGCCTAAATATCTAAGCAATTCAAGCCTACTGAGGACATTTTAACCAATAAGCCGATAAGTGCCAGGATGTTAATCCACGAACTAGCCAATAAGAGCTATGCATGCTACTTAATCCCCCGATCTGTTTGTGTTTGTTTATTTACTAAACAAAATCGAGAGAGTGGGTTTCCGTAGGTTAATTCTTTCACACACACGCAATATCTACTATTTTAAGAAGAACTTATAAACATAAACTTAGAAGATAAGTTCTAAAAAATTGTCTTTCGTCAACTGTAATTATTTCATTTTATATTTGAAGACAAACGAGGATACCTGCTATGGATTATGACGTCTCTAGTACTGCAATTGTCCCTATGGTAACTACTTACCATGATGCAGGCTGTACAATTATTTGCAACTTTGGTAATACAAAAAGAACCTGTAGGACAGAGTGGCGCCTTTGGCCACTTTTCGCTTCTTTATACGAAATCTTAAAATTGTTCAATCATGTGAGATGATAATAAAGAAATCGCCAAAGAAAGTATTATGTACCGTTTTAAAACATGTTAACCTTTGTGCGGTTATATACAACGTCTTATTTAATTATGATAATAAAAACAAACAGTCTCGTAAATATTAGTTCTGTTAAGTGAAGACATGTAAAGTTTGCTTAATAAATTACATAATTAATTAGCTTCTTATCCAGTTTCTACCGGGTATGTTTTGTTTTAAATACGCACATGCCTCTTGTACCACTACTCTGTGACAAATAAATAATAAATATTGTCGGACAAACTACACAGAGCCATCTAGCCCCAAAGTAAGCGAAGCTGTGTCATGGGTACTAGACAACTGATAAATATACGTAAATACATTTCTTTTTTGTAAATACGTACTTATGATACTTAGAAAATAAACAGATCAAGATAAACTAACATGTTTATGAACACAAATGTTTGTCTTGTAAGGAAATCGAACTCACGAGCGTTGGGGTTTAAGTAGCGTTATCAACTTGTGCGCCACCGAGCTTGTCGTTTACTAGTATATCGATGTTCTTTATTAGGGTTCTAATTTTAGGGTTTCATACAAAAGACATATGAATCAGCGATTAGAATTTACCCACTGGGGCCTTTTGTACATGTGTAAACGGGAATACAAAATTTAACATTTTTCACAGTTCACGTTTTTTTACTTTACATTTATATAGTTTCACTTTACATTTATACAGTTTTTATCCTTTCTAGGTTTAAAGAAATCTTAATTAAATCTATAATATAGTTAGATTCGACCGTTTTTTCTTTAGTGCAATATCGGTAGGTATACAAGCATACGGACCACCTAATTTTAACGCGATTACCGTACCCTATACATGTTTGGAACACATTAAGTCTCACTGGCGCGATGCCACCTCAGCTGCTAACACAGCTACTTCTTAGGAGCTTACTGGTAACCTCGCTCTAACGCAGGAACACAACAATCCTCCAAGTAATTGTTACTTGTCTGCGAGTCTGTGATGTACTTCTCTAGTACCATCTCTTCTTTTTCTGCTTTGATATGCCCTTCCTGTCTTAAAAACGTCCAGATCGAAACAAATAAATATGTTTATGCTAGACCTAGGATCACTCAGTACAAAAGTATAGAGCAAAACCCAAAAATCGTCACTTAAATTGAAATTTGGCAACAATCAATGTTTCATAGCTGAAGTACATTTTGTAATTAAATCGCAAAAAAAATCCGGAACTGTTTCAATTATATTTTTTTGCGAGAGCATCTAAACTGCAGTCGTCTCGTTGAGGTTATTAATATGTAATTATGTACTGTTTCTAAATTAAGTTGGGCCACAAAAATATTATTTGTGTGTCCAATCCTGTTTTTCCATTTTACTCTATAGTAACCGGAGTTTTTTTTTTCTATATCTGTGCTATAAGATTTTTCATTTAGATTCTAGAACAAACGTGTAAGTATGTTGCAGAGATATGTAAAAAAATAAATATGTAAAAAGTGGAAGGGAGCTGAGGAAGACCACGACTCACCTACCATAAACAAATTTATCGTGTTTTATGAGAAGGTAATATGAGGAGCCCCAAAGGACCGGAGACCGTGCACGAAAAGAGCTATGAACGTTAAAGAAGCGAGTAAGGTGTGGAAAGGCCACGTCTTATGGCGTTTGGTCCGCTCTGCCCACCCCGCAAGGGACCTGGCGTGAAGATATACGTACGTAGATGTAAAAAAAATGTGATATAGCTACTAAATACAGTTTTTTTTCCTGTACTTGTGCTTTATGACATTATGTTATAGGCCTAGGAAGTAATTATACTATGATGCTTGATGGTAAATAGATAAATAACTTTTGGCACACTCACTACAACCGTTAAAATAATCATGCTACCCTGCCGTTGCCATTCTTGACTGTTCTTGTCCTGTCTATCTGCTGTGGTCATGTGGCTGCACCACTAATAAGAAATGTTGCATGCAACGCCATCGCTGCTGTAGTCGATTGTTGAAAGTGCTGCTGCCGAAACTATTTTGGTCGTAGTTGCAACACGTTTTTCTCCTCTCTTTATGAGGTGTAGCATCTAATAATATAATGACGAACTCGGTGGCGCAGTGGTGAAACGCGCTGTTACGCTACTTTGACACCAACGCTTGTAGGTTCGATTCCCACACAGTACAAACATTTGTGTGCATGAACATGTCTGTTTGTATTGGTCTAGGTATTTTCTATGTATAATAAGTATGTATTTACAAAAAAAAATGAATTTACGTATGTTTATCAGTTGTCAAGTACTCATAACACAAGCTTCGCTTACTTTGGGGCTAGGTGGCGCTGTGTAATTTGTCCGACAATATATATATATATATATATATATATATATATATATATATATATATAATCTCTTATTCTGTTGCTCCTTCCTAATATTATTGTGTTTCCTAATCCATTAATATTGGCGAGGACTAAGGCTAAACCTAAGGATTTGGCTAAAATATTGATTTTGACACGAAGCGACTGCTATTAGACCTCCACGACCCAGGGGGAGAACTAGTCCCTTTCTTAGGTCTTTCAAAATATTATTTTTAAGGCATGCAGGTTTGCTCACGATGTTTTCCTTCACTTCCGAGCAAGTAATAATTACAAATATGTACAGAAATTTAGAAAAACACGAATTTAGTCGTAGTTTAGAATTCGAGTTAGTGAGCAGTTGGTTAATAAACTGATTCGATATCTACTAAGCGGTACTACTAGGAGCGGTAATACCGCTCGAATCAAATTTTTGTTAGTAGAATATTTTTTTCCGTTAACATCAAATACACCATCACTCTATCCGTTTTAACTAATTACTCACAGTCACAAATGTGACGTAAAAAACGCACGAAACGTGTAATTGGAAACACCGTGTTTGTTTCCCACAAACCACAGTTGTGAAACAGATTGGGAACCTGTGTGCGTTGCTGTAATTTCACTATGATTGCAGATTCGGTAATACTACATTGTTTTATATTTCCCAGTGGGTTAAAAACATAATTCACAGTGCATATTTTAGATGGAGTAATGGAGTAATTGTCGAACGCCGTCTTAAGGTGTTTTTTGATCACTTAGGGCGGCATCGAAAGACAATTATCAAAAAAACATTGTTAAAGATGATACTCGTATTTTAAAACATAATTTAAAAGGATATTTTAAAGCACTAAACAAGTAAAAGTAATTTAAAAAATTGACATATTTTAATTACTACTTACTAACAATGTATACTGTATTTTATTAAACAATGCATACCAAGGATTCAGTGCCCGATGAATCGTTATTTAAAAGAAAGTGGAATTTAGTCTTCAGGCCTGACGGTTTCCATATTCTCCCATGTTTGTAAGTGAAAGACTTTTGATGATTTCCGACAGACTGTCTTAGATTTTTATTTAGCTTTACTGAGTCCATACCTGAAATTGAACCTGCCCTTAATCCAAACCTGACCCGGGTGTAAAGCAAATTTTATTAGTTTATTTTAGAAGGATTCTAGGGGATTTTTAAATAGCTGTGTTGGTTACTCTGTTTCTTCTTTCTCGCTTTATCCCGTTACCTAATCCATTTATTAGTATTGGCAGAGTCCCTTATATAAGAGTAAGGAATTGCGAAGATACTGATTTTGACATGGAGCGACTGCCGTCATACCTCCATAACCCAGGGAGAAAACCGGACAGAAAGATCAGTCTGTTTATCCAGTAATATTTATATAAACTGTAATGATATAAGAATTAGAAACATATTCTACCAAATGAGCGTACTTTATACTAATGGCTATATTTTACGGTTCATATAATATAAAGTTGTTACCGTACCCAATGAACTTTTGCAATAGAAGTAATTCACCCCTGCTGCTAACATACCAACACCTTATGAGGTTACAGGTCTCAGGAATACAAAAAGTCTCCATGGATTTGTTATTTAGCTACTGTATTTTTCGAGGTAGCAGTACATCTCTAGTCCGGCTACCTTAATGTGCCCACCTCGCTTCTTTAAATGTATGTATGACTTGGAACCTGTAGACCAGCGCAACGCTTAGGACCCATAACTCTTCATTGTAGGCAAAAGCATGGATAATGCACTGGTTGTAGACAGGTTGATATAGTCTTAATGCATTGAGATATGGACGTATGAATATGGTGTAGAAGAACGTTTAATTATAAGATTTTTGTATGAAAATAATTACAAAGTTTACCTATGAATGGCATATTGTCGTAAATGCATTTTCGTGCATTCTCGACATCGCTGCGTCGTGTACTATCTAACATAACTGCGAAATACAATGTTTGTGAGTAAACTAACGTAAACGCATAGATTTTGTTTGTACAGTTTCATTAGATAACTTATGTACAATTTTAAATCTTCGAGATTGCATATATCGCTATCGTAAGTACGGGACTTACCGCAGCCGGGAAAACAAATTGTGGTAAGTTCCGTACTTACGATAGTAGATTATTTATATTGGTTAGTCTTAAACTTCATGTATAGATTTATACGTTATTGATTCATCAACAGATTAGTTTATGATACGCCTAAGATGCGGGCATCTCCGGCATGTACTAAACAAAAAACCCCATACAGAATATAAATATCGTTCAAATTTTGTATAAGTAAATCGTTAAATTTACATTCGTGTGTGTTACACCTAAGAGGGCAACTTGAATAAGAGAGATAGGGCGCATCAAATCTGGTCGACTGGGGAAGTACCTCCCACTTAAACAAAACAGCAGTCATCTGGAGGGTTGTTGTGTACCTGTAAGTGAGTGGAGTTACCAGTAATCTCTTAAGAAGGTACAGTGTCAGCAGAAGATGAGGCAACACGCTAGCGGTACTTCTTGTATTCCAAGCCCCCATAGACATCGTCGTCAAATGATCAAAGAAGCTTGTAAAGTAGCCGCTGACCCTATTTTAAAGGTATTAAACCGGTGTATTGTAGAAGGTAACTTTCCTGGAGTTTTGCGCAGTGGTGTTATAAAGATATTACCAAAAAGCGGTGATAAGCAAAAAATCTTATCGCCCTATTACCCTACTACCATCGCTGGGTAAACTACTTGAACGTTTAATTGTACCTCGTTTGTTGCCCGGTGGCCCTCATTCATACCTTTTTTCTGTAATGTTACACTAGTTTAACCAATTTATTTATACTGTGACGCAACCTCCACGATGAGTCACTGAAACAGACGATATAAATCGGAACTTCACGGATCGTGGCCACGAAACACGCGTTGCGCGATAATGTGTAACAGTTATTACATACTGTTTGCGTGGTGGAGTTAATTCAAACTTGCATGTTAATTCAATTTTTCTGAGAATACATAAATAGGCACAGATAGCCTGGTGGATAGAGAGCCAGCAAATGAACCGGCTGGTCACTGGTTCGAATTCTAGTGGGTAAATGCGTGTACATATTTGCAATTATCATTTGCTCAGCGGTGAAGGAAAACATTGTGAGAAAACTGGCAAGTCCAAGAAAATAAATTTCGTAAGATGTGTGTCCTATCATAAGAAAGGTCTGGTTTTCCCTCTGGGTTGTAGAGGTTTGACGGCAGTCGCACCATGCAAAAATCAGTGTCTTAGTTAGGAGACCCCGCAAACCTAATGAATTAGGAAGCGAGTAAGGCTAAGAAGAAGGTACGTAAAATAGAGAATAAAATATAAATTCTCAAATTATATAATTCTACAACGTAAAGTAACAACCAGAGTTAAGTTCGAGGAGCTCCATGGTATTATTGTGTGTCTCAGTTTCATTAAACACATGTGTTAAGCAGTTTGCATGGACATGGACATGGATTTAATCATCTCAATTTCGTCAGTGCATCGGAGGGCACGTTAAACGTAGGTTCCGCATGTTTTCGTTAAATAACAATCATGAATCTAAGTTAAGAGATACAAGGCGTATATCCCATGTTTATTTTTATACTACGTCGGGAGGCATACAAGCATACGGCCCACCTGATGAAAAGCGGGTACCGTAGCCTATTAACGCTTGTAATATATTAAGAATTACTCGCGCGATGCCTCCTCTGCTGCTTACACAGCAACCCTTGGAAGCTTACTGGTGACCTCACTCACACACTGGAACACAACAACCACCTAGAGAGTTTGGTTGCGGTTTTCTGTGAAGTGGAGGTACTTCCCCAAACAGGCTGTTGTGGTACATGCTTGGTAATTAACTAATTGGGGTGCATTACGTACGAGTAGTACGAGCTCGGTGGCGCAGTGGTGAAACGCGTTGTTACGCTACTTTGACACCAACGCTCGTGGGTTCGATTCCCACACAGAACAAACATTTGTGTGCATGAACATGTCTGTTTGTCTTGGTCTGGGTATTTTCTATGTATAATAAGTATGTATTTACAAAAAAAAAAAATATTTACGTATGTTTATCAGTTGTCTAGTCTAGTACCCATAACACAAGCTTCGCTTACTTTGGGGCTAAATGGCGCTGTGTAATGTGTCCGCCAATATTTATTTATTTTATTTATTTATTTATATTAAAGCAGCTTGACTATAAAAATACCTCTACGTCATAGAAAAATGTGACCGAATAACAATTCAAAAACATGTTTGCTGTGTGTTCCTGTGACATCCTCAAATATCTTGTACGGCATACTCTTATATGGCAACAGCACAGAGGTTAGAAGAGTTTTAATAGCCCAGAAAAAATGTGTATGAGCTGTATGTTGTAATGGGCCATATGATACATTCAAGTCTTTATTCCGCAGACTAGGAATACTAACTGTGCCTGGAATGTACGAGTACAAGTACATTATTGAAATTTTCAGGAACACCGTTCCTATATGAAATCTATATGTTTGTCTGTGTGTGCGTTTGTCTGGGTGTGCGTTTGACTGTGTTTGCGTTTGTCGTGTGTGTGTCTGTCGCTTTTTATCGAATATACGAATTTTAACTTCAGATTCGGATTCAGTATAAAAAAGTAGTATAGGAATGTCTGAAAAACCAACCTCCTATCTCTTAAGGAACATGGTCAAAATGGCCAACAATTAAATTTTTTATTTCAGATTCGAAACGTAAATTAAAAATTAGAATAGGATTGTCTTAAAAACCAATATCATATTTCTTAAGGAACATGGTCAAAATGGCCGACAAAGTTTAAAAAATAATAATTAAATTGTTATATAATTGACGTAATTGACTTGTCAGAAAATTACACCACTACGGTATCAGGAACAAGGCTCTCGAACTTCTGTCTTCTTATCTGGGCAATAGGATACAGAAGGTCGATGTTAATGGCAAAAGATCTTCGGGGTCCCCTGTAGTTATGGGAGTTCCACAGGGGTCAATTCTAGGTCCATTCTTATTTTTAGTTTATATAAATGTCTTACCTTATTATGTAAGGGATAAACATGAGATTGTATTGTTTGCGGATGATACCTCTTTGACATTCAAAATTAATAGATAGTTAGGTAATTTTGACGAAGTTAACGATGCTCTCTCTAAAGTTATTCATTGGTTTAGTGTTAATAATCTGCTTTTAAACGATAAAAAGACTAAAGTAATTAAGTTCTCAACACCTAATGTAAGACAGGTGGCTACCAATGTACATATTAATGGAACTAATTTAGCCCCTGTGGAGACAACTGTGTTCTTGGGTATAACAATTGACTCCAGACTACAATGGGGCCCACAAATTGAAAAAATATCAGGAAAACTAAGTTCTGCAGCTTATGCAGTGAAAACTATTAGACGGCTCACTGATATTGATACGGCTAGAATAGTTTATTTCAGCTACTTTCATAGTATTATGTCATATGGAATTCTTCTTTGGGGTAACTCCGCGGACATTAACACCATCTTTTTATTGCAAAAGAGAGCCATAAGAGCTATCTACAAACTTGGTCCACGGTAGAGCCTTAGAGAAAAATTCAAAGAAATAAATATTTTAACAGTCGCATCGCAATATATCTATGAAAATCTTTTGTATGTCCATAAAAACATAGACTCATTTTGTAAAAAGAGTGATACTCATAGCATAAATACTAGATATAAGCATAATCTTGTGTTACATGCAAGCCGTCTCCACAAAATAAGTAATTCTTTTATGGGGCAATGTATACGGTTCTATAACAAACTTCCCAGCAATATAAGAGAATTGTCAATAAACAAATTTAAAACTACTATTAAAGCCAAATTGTGTAGCAGGGCATATTATAAAGTATCTGACTATATTAATGATAAAAATGCCTGGGAGTGAGTCGATCCAATTATAATGTAATTAATAAAATATGTAAATTTGTTTGGACACCAAAAGAGGGATGCCTGAATTTTTTGGCAGTATTTTTATCAGTGCTCACCTATTCATAAACTGCACGGTAGGGAAAAAATTGTGACGAGTCCAAACAAATGTAGCCATTTTTACGGAATAAAAAGATTTAGACTTTGACTGACTTTTGACTTTGACGAGCCAGGTGTTCCTCTGGCAATGCAAGCTTGCGCATTCTCAACTGGTTAAATTTGTAAACCAACACCCTCATCTTTTTAAAACGGCCAGTGACGTATATCCCAAAAATACCAGAGGTCCATTAGGCACATGCACGCACTTGATTTTTAATAGAAAGTTAATAACTTTGTGTTTGTATAGCGTTCAGGAATTTCTTGACTCAACTTTTGCATGTTAATATATATAAGTAGAATAGTGTATCCATCCATATCTATCATCTAAGATCTTCTAATCCTATTCTTTGCAAATAAAATGATTTGATTTGACACTTCCGTATAATATAGCGTATTAACACCAACGCTCGTGGGCTCGAATTCCATACAGGACAAACATTTGTATGCACGAACGTGTCTATTTGTCTTGATCTGGGCGTTGTTAAAAGAGGTAGGGCGCATCAAAGCAGCTCATCTGGGGAAATACCTCCACCTCACTGAAAATAGGAGCCAAATAACAACTCCATAAAGGGCTGTTGTGTTCCTGCGTGTGAGTGAGGTCACCAGTAGCAGTGCCCCTAGTTTATTGTTTCATAGTGATATATTTCTCACTATGATAGCTTAGTGGATAAAGTACCGACCTATTGATCAACTGGACCTCCGTTCGAATTCTATTAGTGCCATGTAGGTACCACTAAGTTCGTGTTTTCGGATTTATGTACATATTTGTTATTATCACTTGCTTGGAATTGCTGTGTTAGTAGCAGAGGTGACATCGCGCGGATGAAACTTAATTGTATTGCAAACATTGATAGGCTACTTGATAAACTATCACTACCATAGGATAGGCTCCGGTAGATAACTTTTTATTAAACTAAATTGTGAGTATAATAATCGTAGTAAGAATAAATTTAATTCATTTCTGACATCTTGAGGTACCTACAAAGCGGTTTCGCAAGAATTGCTGCAACCAACAACAGCAGGCGATGTCAAGGCTAAACGTCGGGCTTCGTGCGCTGCGGTCGGCAGTGGAGTCATCGGAGATAGTGCGGTTTGAGCTCAATAAACACGTTATATAACTGCGGGAAGACTGAAGTAGTGGGTAGTAGCAGTGTCACTAGTCTTTATAGTTTCATGGTGATATATTTATCAGAAATGATAGCTTAGTGGATAAAAAACTGTTCCCCAGTTCAAATCCTGGCATGATATCACGAAATTCGTGATTTCGGACCTTGAGTCTTTACTAGAAGAATTTGGTGCTTATCTTGAAGTTTCTCGCCTATCTTCCTCATTCGAAATTAATATTTGATGGGTCTCTTTCATTAAAGCTTTAGTATCACTCCTACATCGACGTTATTTTTTCTACCCCTGATCCATCGACGAAATTTTGGTATGTTCTGTATGGGTTTGGCGCACCTGATGTAAAGTGACTACGATGAGTAGTCTATGAGCGTTTGGAATTATTATGTACATATTAGTAATTACCACTTGCTCGGCGGCGCAGGAAAACATCGTGAGGAAACTCGCAAGTCCAAGAAATTATATTTCTGAAGTGTGTCCTAACCTAAAAAAGGTCTGTTTTACCCTCTTGTTTGTGGAGGTTTGACGGCAATCGCTCATGTAAACATTTGTATCTTTGCCAAATCCTTAGGAAAATCCAAATGAACATGACTATTTGACTCGTTCTGGGTGTTTTTATACATAGGCACATCAAAACAACCGGCAGAGGAAGATCTCTATCCCACAGAAAACTTCGACCAAATTGTAACTCCCTGGAGGGTTGTTTTGTTCCTACGAGTGAGTGGGGTAAACTGGTAAGGACATGTTAGTAGCAGGGGTGGCGACACGCGAGCGATACCTACTGCATTGGAAGTATAAATTTCGGTAGCCATTTTCCATTTGATGGGCAGTATATTATATGGGAGGCATATAAACTTGTATAAAAAAATAAGGTTGTCCTTTTTACAATGCCGGGTGTTAAATAAGTATATGGTTCACCTTATGTGGCGCTGACTCTACACGTACAATGAAAGTTAATCCACATACATGTTACGCTTTGCGTAAGATGTTACAATAGGTTTTGTTTTAATATACCTATAATATTAGGGGTTAAAGTATAAAATTGCCGATTTGTACTGAAAAATGGTAGTCAGTTAGAGCAAGGTATGGCGAGTACGGATGATGACGTATGGTTTCTAACTGTAACTCCTATAGAGCTACAACGGTTTCTCGTGAAGTGTGAGGTCTTACGTTATCATGGCGAAATATGATGAAGATCGATTCACGAGTCGGGGCTGTTTCACTGCCAGTTACGCCATCGTTGTTCGAAGTTCGGTACAGTAAACATCTGCTGTTATTCCTTGACCAGACCTGAGAAAGCTGTAGTAAATAACGCCATGAAGAGACCACCAAACAGTTACCATTACGTTCTAATTGATAAGCTTTGCTTTATTGTTGCGGCGTTTGATCTAGGGTTAGCTACTGCTTTTTTTGCTTATCTACGGCTATCGTAAAGAATTCACTTCTCGTCACATGTCACAATTCGATTCAATATTCCTTCATTTTTGTACCGATTCAACAAACAAGTTTCAACACGCGTTTCTTTCTGCAGATCAGTCAAATCGTGAGGCACTCATTTTTAATATTTTTTTATCTTATTGATTTGATGGAAATGAGTCAATATTGTAGGTAAGGTAAAGTTAAATCATGCCGTTAATCCCTTGGTACTTTGACTCGGATTGGCTTCCACCATCTCCTTCAATTCAACGTTATTCACCTATGTGGGAGGTTTTCCACATGGTTCGTTCTTCAAGACGATGTTTCCGTTATGAAAGCGTTTAAACCACAAACGCACGGTGCGTTCAAGCAGTCTCCTCTCCAAACGCAGTATTGATATTGCGAGCCGTTTCTGGCGCGTTAGTTCCACGTCGGAACTCGTATTAAAAAATTACTCGGGTTTTCAAAGTATCCATCTTTTCCTTCTAAGCTGAATAAAAAAAAGCAATTGAAATTCGAAATTCAAATGTTGCATTTTTTTTTTAAGAAAAACCTCATAGCTATCATATGAAAAATATTCACTCGAAAATCTCACACCATGAAGGTGTTCAAAGTATCTATTAATATAAAAAGGGGATTTCATAGTTTATTTAAATAAAATCTTAAAAACCTGAGTTTATCGAATTAATAGCACAGTTTAAAAAAAAAGAATTCTACTGACTTGTTTTAAATTCACTAGGAAAATGTAAAATCAAATCAGGTAGGACTTTTTTCAAAAACTATGTACTATTAATTCGTTGAACACTGGCTTTTAAAGATTTTCTTTCAAAAAAAATATGTTCAAACGAAGCTTATTTTTCGCCAATTTTGTTTTTAACATCAAAGTATCCATTAATGAAATATCTTTATCGTACCCTATACCCTAATCATAACAAAACAACTGTGTATGTTTTAAATGAAGTCGACGATAGATGTTATATGCTCAAGTGATCCACAAGTTCGACTGTTATAAAACAATTTCAGATTGTGTACAATAAAAATCAAGCTCATTATATTTATATGACAAATATCACATTAGCCGCTAATTGCATATTGTTTGCTAAATATAAACAGACCTTATAACAAAACAATATGTCATTTAGTCGTTCAGTTCTGAGGAGTGGTCATAATGTGGACCTTGTAGAATTTTGTCCAGACCAAACATCCTTATTATGCCAGTCAATGTTTTTTTTACAAATATCCTGCCCAGTGTGTGGATTTCCTTATATCTCTTAGTTTTTATTGTGTGCCAGCTTAATGATTTATACAGACTCGGGTGGCAAATACTCTTTATCAACTGACTACGGAGCGAAACGCACAAGCGAAAAGTACTTATGTTGCAAGCATTTATTGACTTCGGTAACAATGAAGAGGCTGTATTTTTTTTTTTATATAACGCCGTGAGGCATACAAGCATATGACCCACCTGATGTAAAGCGGTTACCGTAGTCTATGAACGCGTTCGCGTATCACACGAGTGATACGTATATGATTAATACATTAAGTATCACTCGTACGATGCCACCTCTGCTGCCAACACAACAACTCCTTGGGAGCTGTTCACAGAAAATCGCAGCCAAATAACAACTCCCTAGAGGGTTGTATTTCTGCGTGTGAGTGTGGTCACCAGTAAGCTCCTAAGGAGTTGCTGTGTAAGCAGCAGAGCAGGCATCGCGCGAGATATACTTAATACATTACAAACGTTAATAGGCTACGGTAACTGCTTTACATCAGGTGGGCCATATGTTTGTATGCCCCCCGACGTTGTATAAAAAAATAAATAAAACAACCTCTGATCTCTACTGCAAGACCAGCTCGTTAATATCTAATAATGTATCATCCAATTCTACACTCTACAATTAGTGATTGTTGGTAAGTGATTGAAATAAATACCTTTTTTTATATATCTTTGACCAAAGAAATGCGTGTTAATGAACAAATTTTCCTTACATAGTCAAAGAGACGGTATTAAACTGTTGTTTTCATTTTACAAATGACACGGTGAGTCAATAGTTGTCTCCTCCACTGTTTGCCAACCTATCGATTACTCGCATTCACCTCACGTACGGTGTGACCATTAAAAATTTATACTGTCTCCACAAAAGGAGACGCAAGGCTAATTGTCCAAGCGCAGGGAGTAATATAGAAGTATCAACCAATCTTCACCTTGGTGAAATATGTATGGTGCTTAGCGAACTTACTAAGCCCCGTCAATCTATCTGCTTATATCCTGACACTAAATCCCTTGCAAGGCAGAGAGAGCCGAGTGCCACATGTAAAATAAAATAAAAATTTGCCTGGCTGTATTGAGTGCCTTATCAGATTTGTAGCAGATCTAACCATTTCAGGCGATGCTTTGATCGATCAAATTGGTTGCACCGAATTGTTGACGTTTGTTTCATGTACTCCGATGTAGGATACGATACATTCACGGGCTGTTATTGACTTTTTAAGAACCTACGTTGTTATCGTTTCGGAGAATATCCAAAGAGCGCCTATTCCTTTTGTTCCATAAGCCGAACGGTATGAAAAGAGCGCTTGCTCGCCGGCTTGCAAAGACCTTATGAATACCAAATCTGAACGATCATGTTGATTCCAAATTGTGAGGATGAATTTCCTGTAGATGGTTACCTATACTATCCACAATTTCTCACTAATAATGTAACCACAAAAAGTAACTCATTGTCTGCATATCTCTCTTTATATTTAGTGTTTAGACTCAATCCCGAAAGGGAGCGTTATGAAATTTGGTACAGGGGTATTCTGAGCTTGACAAAATAAACTTATTATCACAACGACAAAGTCGAAGTCGCGGGCTTGTACTGCATATGTTACATAGTGCGTATGTTATGTACGCTTATTTTATGAAATTTATTGAGTGAATAATTACAATTTTACAAGCAAGTTAATAATAGTTACATAACTTATATGGCAGTAGGCACTACTTTGTTATACATATTATATGTTTAGTTTCAACCAATTCTATTTATTTACAACTCAAGATGATTCACCACCCATAAAATTGCATAAGTACCGTAACGATATGTTAACTATTGAATACTTAGTATTTGCACTGCATTACACTGACTTATATTGCTATGTAACCTGTTCAAGGCAAACTTAAGTTAAATTAAGTTTAATTTTATTAAAAATAGAACTATGAACGAAAATGAATGAAAGAGAGGAGATTATAGATAAATTAATGAAAGAGAATAACATCCATGTGTATTGAGGGGTCATTAGATACAGTAAATGAGACAAACAATTGATTGTTTGTTTTATTAAATTCGATAGCCATAGGAACCGGCGAGTACAGACATGTAAGAATGAAGATTTTATGAATCAGCGTTAAGTTGCTCTCAAAATTAAGAGACGTACTTAATGTCGAAATGCTTTCCATAGATGACAGTCGTTCAGCTAAAACAGAGGCATGGGACATCAAAGCAGCTGGATCGGGAAGTACCCCTACCTCACAGAAAACCACAGCAATATAATACTTCCCTGAAGGGTTGCCCTGCGAGTGAGTGGAGTTACTAGTAAACTTCTGTAAAATTGGTCTGTTGCTTCCTGTATTGCAAGCATACATTAACCATTTATGTTCTAATTACATATATTTAAACATTTATGTAATTAGAACTAATTGTTTAAAACACTTCCTTGGAACCGCACAATACGTGAGCATAGGTGTCGTTCTAGTGTGTGAGAATGAATTGTCAGCCATTGACGAGCGGTGCGATTGTAAAATGAGGCTATTTCGCATCATATCGAACAACTCCTCAGAACGCAGCCAATTGTACAATCCGTAGAACACACAAAGTGTGTGAGTTTAGGATCATAATAATGATAATATACTGCTTTAGCAACAATATTATCAACATCATGTATCAAACAGCGGCAGCAATGAACTTAACCTCTGTTTATGTATAATAATTCAAACAGTCAACGACCTTTGTAACAAATGTTTAATAATAGACACAAAATCTTCGTGTTACCTTCGTAATGTGCGTTTAAATTTAGACATATAAACCTGTCAAGTTTCGTCTTGCGATTGTCATACAGTATTCTGTACTAATATATCGGTGGTTTTGACAAGCTTTATGGGTTTAGTTTCGCCAAGATTCGCGGGTTCGATTCCTATACTGGACAAATATTTCAAGCATTCCCGCTGGGGGAGTACCTCTATCTCACAGAAAACTACAGCCAAATGACAACTCCCTACAGGGTTTTTGTGTACCTAATATTGAATAAGGTCACCAGTAAGTTCCTAAGGAGTTGCTGTATTAGCAGCAGAGATGGCATCGCGCAAGGGTATGTATTATAAGCATTCATGAGGGTACGGTAATCGCTCTACATTAGGTGATATAAAAATACTGGCGATAAGTGAATTTGAAATATCTATGTTTAAAACAGTGTATTGACTGACTTCATTGACGTCCTGAAATGATGGTACTATATTTAAAATGAGATTGACAGGTTACCAAGTATTTAAAGTGTTTATGGTTATTCAGTTAAGTGCCATTACCAAACATAATAATTTGATAATTTTATAATTAGCTCATTAAATTTTGAAAATTGAAAACGGTAATTTAATATTAGTTACCTTCTTTTCATCGAATAAGTGTATTAACATAAATTGATTGTCGATTGCAAGTATCCAAAGCTATGGTACCTGCTTACCAACAGGCAAACTACACGTCTGTTTGTCACCTGTCACTGAATAGGAAACAAAAAGCAAGATTAGTCTTCAATATTAGAGATATTGTGCTACGAAGAAAAACAGTAAGTATTAAAATCACCTTGAATTAAGACAGACTCATTGACTTCAGATTTGTGACTAAATTATCAGTAATTTACATTCTTATAATTTATTCAGATGTTATCAGGAAAATACCTTTCGGTATATGACGTCAGTTAAATTGAAACTATACGTTTTGTTGCTTTATTTGGCACACAAACCAGATGCTCCACATTATAACTATCAAGGCTTTTGTGACAGTTATTTCAATTTATGTATATTAGATTCCAATATATTATCTGAAATTAACATTATAAACAATCCTTCCATATATTTATTGTGTTGTTCCATTTATATATATATATATATATATATATGTGTGTGTAAATTATTACCTTCTATAGATCTCTGAGAATAAATATGATTTAGCTGTGTTAACCCATTAAATGGAGAGTACCTGGTTGGAGACACTATTGAGGTCATTGAGTATAGAGCTAAGGTTCTTCAGCGATTTCGCTATGAGAACTATGCAGTCGGTAAATCAAATGTGATTGATGTATTTGCCATTGATATTTATACCGTATTCTTTCCAGTCCAAGAGCTCGAAGATATCTTCCAATGCTGCGGTGAAGAATCAAAGGCTTTTTGGTAGTCCACATACGTCAGACATAAGGGCAAATTACACTTCTCAGTCTTTAGATTGTCTGGCGGAGGGTATGTACAAGGTCTTCGGTACTAATGTGGGCAGTGCATAAACGCGACTCAGAAGCGATATCAGATAGTTCTTCAGAGTTATATCATCCTTTTTGAAGTACAATTACACCAAGCTTCTGATCCACGCTTCCCGATATTTCACCATAGTGTACGACGCAATTGAATATTTTCCGAAGTATAGGGATTTGGTGAATATTCTGATTTTGACATAAAGCGATTGCTATCTGACCTCCACAACTCACAGGGAAAACCAAACCTTTCTTAGGTCAGGTAATACGCATTTTGAAATATAATTTGATGGACGTGCGGGTTTCCTCACTATGTTTTCCTTTAAGTGCAAGTGATAATAACAAATGTATATATTTGTTTGAATCAGAAAACACGAATTTAGTTTTTCATACCAACTCCAGAATGCATGTAATAACGTATGTATTTCTTAATTCCTTATTGTTATTATTAACCTTTTCAATGCCGCATATATGTTTAATACAACATTGAAATTTATTATAGCCCAGCTATTCGACACCACAACTTGCAATACACGCACATCAGCAAATAAACGGATACATAACATGTTAGTAATATGGGCCCGAAGATTTCGTCAACGGAACAAACTCTGTCCAAGACAGGCCTTGGCACCAATGGGACAATTTTTTTAAATCGCCATACACAAAAGAAAATTAGTTGTAATCAACTGAGCAAGGTGACGACTGATCACTAAATAATTATTTAAAGCATAAGTATTATAGTCGTGGAGGAAGCTCGACCTACTTCTTGTTATAATGGATGTTATAATCATTTATATAGCCTCAGCTAATTCTTTTCATAATATACTGAAATTAGTACTGATAGTTGGTAGCAATTTCAGTGGACATATTTGTAAAATAAATGTTTTTTTTAACTTGGGTATTTTAAACTAATGAACTTGTACAGTAAAGTTAACATACAATACTTAGCAGAACATAAATTAAAAGAAGCTGAAAAAATTGCGCGTCTATTCTAACCAAACACGCAGGTTAAGCATCGTTATGCAGCCTGTGCATGGATGAATTCATCGTGAGATGATGGAGGATGAGCTTCTCCATGCTCGGAGGGTACGACTGTCAATGGATAATAGATGTTAAGCCAAATCAGTGACCTACTAATGGCTTGAAATCACTGGTCACCTCTAATACCCAGTTGATCAGAATGGTGGAGTATATTCTGAACTCCTTCGGTTTGATATGAAAGGTAATTTGATGTATGAATGTGTTTAGTTATGTAATATTAACGAAGCCTAATGAGAGCCTTGCCCACGGCAGGGGTGCACGATAATTAAAAAAAAAAGAACTCCTTCGGTTGAAGGCAGATTCATATCCCTGCAGTGAGATGAGTAAGTGTTGGTGTTGTATAGTGTGTATAAAGTCTAGTATGTACCGGTGAATCTCTGCAACAAATATTTTCGGATGTGCCGTAAAATTTCAATACTCTTCATTTTAACGCGCAGAGTATTTCGGCGCGAACCGAACGATACATTCACGGGCTGTTATTGACTTTTTAAGAACCTACGTTGTTATCGTTTCGGAGAATATCCAAAGAGCGCCTATTCCTTTTGTTCCATAAGCCGAACGGTATGAAAAGAGCGCTTGCTCGCCGGCTTGCAAAGACCTTATGAATACCAAATCTGAACGATCATGTTGATTCCAAATTGTGAGGATGAATTTCCTGTAGATGGTTACCTATACTATCCACAATTTCTCACTAATAATGTAACCACAAAAAGTAACTCATTGTCTGCATATCTCTCTTTATATTTAGTGTTTAGACTCAATCCCGAAAGGGAGCGTTATGAAATTTGGTACAGGGGTATTCTGAGCTTGACAAAATAAACTTATTATCACAACGACAAAGTCGAAGTCGCGGGCTTGTACTGCATATGTTACATAGTGCGTATGTTATGTACGCTTATTTTATGAAATTTATTGAGTGAATAATTACAATTTTACAAGCAAGTTAATAATAGTTACATAACTTATATGGCAGTAGGCACTACTTTGTTATACATATTATATGTTTAGTTTCAACCAATTCTATTTATTTACAACTCAAGATGATTCACCACCCATAAAATTGCATAAGTACCGTAACGATATGTTAACTATTGAATACTTAGTATTTGCACTGCATTACACTGACTTATATTGCTATGTAACCTGTTCAAGGCAAACTTAAGTTAAATTAAGTTTAATTTTATTAAAAATAGAACTATGAACGAAAATGAATGAAAGAGAGGAGATTATAGATAAATTAATGAAAGAGAATAACATCCATGTGTATTGAGGGGTCATTAGATACAGTAAATGAGACAAACAATTGATTGTTTGTTTTATTAAATTCGATAGCCATAGGAACCGGCGAGTACAGACATGTAAGAATGAAGATTTTATGAATCAGCGTTAAGTTGCTCTCAAAATTAAGAGACGTACTTAATGTCGAAATGCTTTCCATAGATGACAGTCGTTCAGCTAAAACAGAGGCATGGGACATCAAAGCAGCTGGATCGGGAAGTACCCCTACCTCACAGAAAACCACAGCAATATAATACTTCCCTGAAGGGTTGCCCTGCGAGTGAGTGGAGTTACTAGTAAACTTCTGTAAAATTGGTCTGTTGCTTCCTGTATTGCAAGCATACATTAACCAGGTATGCTTTACGCCATGCTTGATATGAGAAAAAAAAACATTTATGTAATTAGAACTAATTGTTTAAAACACTTCCTTGGAACCGCACAATACGTGAGCATAGGTGTCGTTCTAGTGTGTGAGAATGAATTGTCAGCCATTGACGAGCGGTGCGATTGTAAAATGAGGCTATTTCGCATCATATCGAACAACTCCTCAGAACGCAGCCAATTGTACAATCCGTAGAACACACAAAGTGTGTGAGTTTAGGATCATAATAATGATAATATACTGCTTTAGCAACAATATTATCAACATCATGTATCAAACAGCGGCAGCAATGAACTTAACCTCTGTTTATGTATAATAATTCAAACAGTCAACGACCTTTGTAACAAATGTTTAATAATAGACACAAAATCTTCGTGTTACCTTCGTAATGTGCGTTTAAATTTAGACATATAAACCTGTCAAGTTTCGTCTTGCGATTGTCATACAGTATTCTGTACTAATATATCGGTGGTTTTGACAAGCTTTATGGGTTTAGTTTCGCCAAGATTCGCGGGTTCGATTCCTATACTGGACAAATATTTCAAGCATTCCCGCTGGGGGAGTACCTCTATCTCACAGAAAACTACAGCCAAATGACAACTCCCTACAGGGTTTTTGTGTACCTAATATTGAATAAGGTCACCAGTAAGTTCCTAAGGAGTTGCTGTATTAGCAGCAGAGATGGCATCGCGCAAGGGTATGTATTATAAGCATTCATGAGGGTACGGTAATCGCTCTACATTAGGTGATATAAAAATACTGGCGATAAGTGAATTTGAAATATCTATGTTTAAAACAGTGTATTGACTGACTTCATTGACGTCCTGAAATGATGGTACTATATTTAAAATGAGATTGACAGGTTACCAAGTATTTAAAGTGTTTATGGTTATTCAGTTAAGTGCCATTACCAAACATAATAATTTGATAATTTTATAATTAGCTCATTAAATTTTGAAAATTGAAAACGGTAATTTAATATTAGTTACCTTCTTTTCATCGAATAAGTGTATTAACATAAATTGATTGTCGATTGCAAGTATCCAAAGCTATGGTACCTGCTTACCAACAGGCAAACTACACGTCTGTTTGTCACCTGTCACTGAATAGGAAACAAAAAGCAAGATTAGTCTTCAATATTAGAGATATTGTGCTACGAAGAAAAACAGTAAGTATTAAAATCACCTTGAATTAAGACAGACTCATTGACTTCAGATTTGTGACTAAATTATCAGTAATTTACATTCTTATAATTTATTCAGATGTTATCAGGAAAATACCTTTCGGTATATGACGTCAGTTAAATTGAAACTATACGTTTTGTTGCTTTATTTGGCACACAAACCAGATGCTCCACATTATAACTATCAAGGCTTTTGTGACAGTTATTTCAATTTATGTATATTAGATTCCAATATATTATCTGAAATTAACATTATAAACAATCCTTCCATATATTTATTGTGTTGTTCCATTTATATATATATATATATATATATATGTGTGTGTAAATTATTACCTTCTATAGATCTCTGAGAATAAATATGATTTAGCTGTGTTAACCCATTAAATGGAGAGTACCTGGTTGGAGACACTATTGAGGTCATTGAGTATAGAGCTAAGGTTCTTCAGCGATTTCGCTATGAGAACTATGCAGTCGGTAAATCAAATGTGATTGATGTATTTGCCATTGATATTTATACCGTATTCTTTCCAGTCCAAGAGCTCGAAGATATCTTCCAATGCTGCGGTGAAGAATCAAAGGCTTTTTGGTAGTCCACATACGTCAGACATAAGGGCAAATTACACTTCTCAGTCTTTAGATTGTCTGGCGGAGGGTATGTACAAGGTCTTCGGTACTAATGTGGGCAGTGCATAAACGCGACTCAGAAGCGATATCAGATAGTTCTTCAGAGTTATATCATCCTTTTTGAAGTACAATTACACCAAGCTTCTGATCCACGCTTCCCGATATTTCACCATAGTGTACGACGCAATTGAATATTTTCCGAAGTATAGGGATTTGGTGAATATTCTGATTTTGACATAAAGCGATTGCTATCTGACCTCCACAACTCACAGGGAAAACCAAACCTTTCTTAGGTCAGGTAATACGCATTTTGAAATATAATTTGATGGACGTGCGGGTTTCCTCACTATGTTTTCCTTTAAGTGCAAGTGATAATAACAAATGTATATATTTGTTTGAATCAGAAAACACGAATTTAGTTTTTCATACCAACTCCAGAATGCATGTAATAACGTATGTATTTCTTAATTCCTTATTGTTATTATTAACCTTTTCAATGCCGCATATATGTTTAATACAACATTGAAATTTATTATAGCCCAGCTATTCGACACCACAACTTGCAATACACGCACATCAGCAAATAAACGGATACATAACATGTTAGTAATATGGGCCCGAAGATTTCGTCAACGGAACAAACTCTGTCCAAGACAGGCCTTGGCACCAATGGGACAATTTTTTTTAAATCGCCATACACAAAAGAAAATTAGTTGTAATCAACTGAGCAAGGTGACGACTGATCACTAAATAATTATTTAAAGCATAAGTATTATAGTCGTGGAGGAAGCTCGACCTACTTCTTGTTATAATGGATGTTATAATCATTTATATAGCCTCAGCTAATTCTTTTCATAATATACTGAAATTAGTACTGATAGTTGGTAGCAATTTCAGTGGACATATTTGTAAAATAAATGTTTTTTTTAACTTGGGTATTTTAAACTAATGAACTTGTACAGTAAAGTTAACATACAATACTTAGCAGAACATAAATTAAAAGAAGCTGAAAAAATTGCGCGTCTATTCTAACCAAACACGCAGGTTAAGCATCGTTATGCAGCCTGTGCATGGATGAATTCATCGTGAGATGATGGAGGATGAGCTTCTCCATGCTCGGAGGGTACGACTGTCAATGGATAATAGATGTTAAGCCAAATCAGTGACCTACTAATGGCTTGAAATCACTGGTCACCTCTAATACCCAGTTGATCAGAATGGTGGAGTATATTCTGAACTCCTTCGGTTTGATATGAAAGGTAATTTGATGTATGAATGTGTTTAGTTATGTAATATTAACGAAGCCTAATGAGAGCCTTGCCCACGGCAGGGGTGCACGATAATTAAAAAAAAAAGAACTCCTTCGGTTGAAGGCAGATTCATATCCCTGCAGTGAGATGAGTAAGTGTTGGTGTTGTATAGTGTGTATAAAGTCTAGTATGTACCGGTGAATCTCTGCAACAAATATTTTCGGATGTGCCGTAAAATTTCAATACTCTTCATTTTAACGCGCAGAGTATTTCGGCGCGAACCGATATGCTTGATACATTTGATAACAGAAATCTTCACGCTGTTTTTTGTTTCTGAAACCTGGCTCAAACCCTGTTTGTCTTCTACTTCCTATGCAATTTGATTCAACCTGCTTTGTGTGCTTCCGCCACCAATTAGTTCATGCGGCCTAGCGCCGGCCGGCACCCACCCCACTACTGTTAGTGCGTGCTACATGCCGACGCTGCCATGGCTGCTCCGGTAGTCTCTGCCTCGGCTGCTGCGGTCGTCCGCCATCTGGAATAGAATCCGCCACGACTGGCCTGGTCGTCGCTGCGACACGTGTTTCGCCTCTCCACGAGGCATCATCAGGCGTTGTAAACGTTAATCGTAAGAATAACATGCTACCGGTGGCTGCCGGCCGGCGCTAGGCCGCATGAACTAATTGGTGGCGGAAGCACACAAAGCAGGTTGGATCAAATTGCATGTAAATTTGAGTTTCGCAAAATAACGCCTGAATCTATTAACTATTCTACTTCCTACTCATTATCTGGGGTTCAATTAATTCGCAATGACCGCGGTGGTGGCGTTGCAATTTATCTTCGTCGACAAATTTATTTTTAGTATTATCTCCTCTTCACATGTGTCGGATTCTCCAAATGAGGCAGAGTATCAGTTTCTCGACATCACACTTTCCTACACCCACATTCTTCTAGGAGTTGGGTATAGTCACTCACCCACTATTAACTATTTCTCCTCTTTAGAAAATCTTCTTGAAAACCTTGTCCCTTCTTTCAACACTCAATTATTATACGCGATTCAATACATGCTTACTTAAAAATGAGAACTAAAAAATTTAGAACTTAAAAAGTCCCTTACGAATGCTTGCAACCTATCTATTTTGCCTCTAGATGCTTCTCATTTCTTCCCAGGTTGCAACTCTTCTCGACCTTATTCTTGTTTCGTCTACCACTCAAGTTGCTAAGCATGGTCAATGCTCTGCTGATGCCTTTTCCTTCCACGATTTGATATGTCTTTCTTACAAAATCCGCCCTCCTGAAGCTAGGCCCATTACATAGAGCGATTGCCGATACAATTTCTTGAACGTGCTGGTTTCCTCATGATGTTTACATCACCGCCGTGCAAGTGATAATTACAACTATATATATATATATATATATATAAATCCGGAAACACGAATTTAGTAAGCTGTACATGCCAGGATTCGATTCGAGGACCGGTAGATCACTAGTCCTCTTCTTTATCCACTGGGTTATCACTGCTGCGAATACGAAACACAAAATCTTGAACAATGGTTTGGTTCATAGTTGGATTCTTGTCACTATATTGTGAAATAACCACATTAGTTTTTTCAGAAAACCCCATTAAAACGACATCAACGGGTCTTTTCAGTAAAGTCGAACTTAAGTAGACCGTAATATTCGTTGTGTACTCTATAGATTTCATTGTCTTTATGTATATTTTTTTTGCAATTTGGGTAATTTACTAATTATTTATTTAAATACTAATTTTTCCCGCGGCCTTCGTGGCTTCCGTGTGAAGATTCTTCCACTCTGTTCATGCGATAATAAAACCAATCTTGTTCTACAGGTTTAAGGTTTCATTTTAAAATCTCTCTCTCATGCGGATCTCATATATAAAATGGAGAACAAGAAATTCTTGCTTGCTATAACTTCACGCCAAATCCCTTGTGGGGTAGGCAGAGAGAACCGAGCGCCACGTGACTCGATCCTTACATATCTCACTCGCTTCTTTAACATTCATTGCTCTTCTCATGCACGCTCGCCGGTTTCTAGGACTCCTGACATCACCTACTGATAGAACACGACCAATTTGATCATGGTAGGTAAGTCTTGGTCTTCCCCGGCTCCAACATCCTTCCACTTTTGCATTGTACATCTGCTTCGTCATTCTTTCATCTTGCATTCTTTCTACATGTCCGAACCAACGGAGCATGCCTCTTCTTGTTTTAACACCGACGCTCTCTTTCAGACCAACTCTGTTTCTAACATCATCATTGCGAATACGGTCTACAAGCCTTACGCCACAAATTTTGCGCAGCGCTCGCATTTCGACCGCGTTTATTCTACTTTCATGCTCTTTCTGCCATACCCAGCTCTCGCATCCATAAGTTAGCGTTGGGACCAGCACTGCATTGTGTATAGCGAGTTGTGCCTTCTGGCTCAGGTTTTTACTGCCAAGAAGTTTTCCCAACGCTCCATTCACATTATTCCCAGCACTCACTCGTATTTCCACATCTACAAGGTACACCACCTTCCATTCTATATTATTTCTATATTATTTATTCCTTCCATACAAAAAATTATTCATTTTATATAAGAGATTTTTTTAAATTGTATATGTGATTTGTGTTTTCTATACAAAGCACGGAACACGTACAGCTCAGAGCAGATCACGCTTGATACTCGACGTACGATTATATCTTTTATTACATACGGAATAAGAACAGTAAAAGATCACAGTTCAGCGGTACACCACTGTAAGACGTCTGGGTAAATTTAATATCTCGTGGTCATTATTATGTCTGTCAAGAATATTTCAAGCAGGTTAGTGTTTCTTTAGACCTAATTCCATAGGTCAGCCGTTTGTATTGCCTAATAAGATGTCATCATAGTTGACTAATATTAATTTGTTAACCTATGGCCGCATTTACATCAAAACACAAGGGGCAAAAGCTAAGTGGCGCCCCCATTTTGTTCTTATTAACAACGATGAATTTAAGACCAATTTCAAAAAAACGCTCAATTCAGACCCTATAGAACCATATTTATGTTTATTTAGGACATAATCTGTATTTATTATTTATGTACAATTAAATTTATATTTAAATTAGTCATAATTTTTATTATTGCTATAGGTGGTCACGTTAAGCAACAATAAAAATTTTGATTACTTGTTCATATAAGTTTCATTCAATATAAGTTTCAAAAAAACATAAATATGGTTTGTCAGTGCCTGTATTGAGCGTTTTTTTTATGGAATTGGTCTTAAATGCAGCGTTATTAATAAAAAAAAAAATGAGGGCGCCACCTAGCTTTATGCCACCTCTTAAGCAGATTTCTGTTTTTTCGTACAATATTAACAATTCCTTCACACCGAGCACTGACAATACGATACAATCGATGGTTCATAGTTGGTGGCTGACTATACGCTTAGGTGACTTATTATTAAAAAGTCAATTGTATATATAACATTGCATGCCTGATGGTTAGCAGTAAACGTAGCCTAAGGTTACCAGTGGGATACGTAACATACGAACAAAGTTACGGTAACCGCTTAACATGTGGTGGCTGTGAGTTTACGTACCACCCGGCATTGCATCAAAAATTAAATTAAATTTCAGATTATTCCTCCATTATTCCATGTGTTTTCTACATATGTAAATTGTTAATTTAAGCCATTAAAACTGCCCGTCTGGTGAAGTACCTCCACCTCACAGAAAACTGCAGCCAAAATAACAACTCCCTAGAGGGTTATTGTGTTCCTGCGTGTGAGTGAGGTCACCAGTAAGCTCCTAAGGAGTTGCTGTGTAAGCAGCAGAGGAGGCATCACGCGAGTGAAACTTAATATATTACAAGCGTTAATAGATTACGGTAACTGCTTTACATCAGGTGGGCCGTATGCTTGTATGCCTCCCGACGTTGTATAAAAAAACACAGCAATCGTATGGATAGCAAGATCAACTCACTACAAAATTACATGACCATATGGTGAGTATATGTACCCGACATGTTTATCCATAATGACCATTTTATTATCTTTTATACAATGTCGGAAGTATACAATTATACGGCCCATCACTATGTTAAAGTGATTACCGTAGTCTGTGAAAGCTTGCAATGCAGAAAGTATATCAATAAGCTCGCACGTCGCCACCCCTCTTGCTAACAAAGCAACTTCTTGGAAGCTTATCGATAAGCTTCCAAGAAGTTACTTTGTTACCTCAGTCACTTTCAAGGACACAACTTTCCAAAAAGTTGTTCCATGGTTGTGGTTTTCTTGTACAGTGCAGGTACTTCCCCAGCCGGGCAGTTGTAATGGTTTAGATTAGCTTAACAATTTACGTATGTATGTCTGGAATTTAAGTCCATTTTTTATACAACGCCGGGTGGTACGTAAATTCACAGCAACCAAATGTTAAGCGGTTACCGTATTTGTTCGTATGTTACGTATCCCGCTGGTGACCTTAGGCTACGTTTACTGCTAACCATCAGGCAAACTGTTCGTCTGTTTGTCGCCTTAGTGGTATATAAAATGGTAATGCAGCACCTCCTTAGAGGCTTCCATCTCCTCAGGAGACATATTTTTTAATTAAAAGAACATATAATATAGAACAGAATATATTAATAAAGTAAAATTGTATTTGACATGTATGAAGTAACAAGCGTGTATGATGTATAGAAATCGCACCAATCAACCAATGAGATAAAAACCAATGCATAATGAAGATCACCATAAATTTCCACCAATATATTAAATGTTCACATGAAGAATCAAAGTTTCTAATTTATAGTACGACCGTATACTTATTGAGATTACACTATAACTTGAAATAAAAAAAATAAGTGCGTAATGTAAGAATTTACTTACGTGTTGTCAGAGTATTATCTTCAGCAGCTTCGCCGTTGTGACAAATTACTGCCAGGCATAATACCAAAACAGATATTATACAACGATCCGCCATTATCATTTTATGTAAATAAAACTTTACAAATTATTCTTTTATTTTTTGTTTAAAAAAATATTTATGTTTTTAATTTGTCCATCAACAAAAGTCACCCTTTAATATCACAAAACCTTCACACTGTTTGTCGATTCTAAATTAGAATACTGGTCGAAAATATATTGCTAAATTTTAAGAAAAAACTATTTTTATTTTTGACGTTTCGATATTCGAAATTTAACCGCGTCCGGAGTACTGCAGAATCAGTTGGCAATAGGCTCGAAGTCGGACCGCGGTACGGTCGCGCGTTAAATTTTGTTTGAAGTGAAAGCACGAAGCGATGAGTTTTATTCGAATGGTCTTTTCGTCATCCCTGAGCTACTCCCCACTCGCACGAACTAACTATTTACTAACACCACGTGTGGATTAAAGAATCGTAGGACATAATTTTATCCATCAGATTTCATGGCGCTTGCGCGGGTTAATCTTGGTTGACCATTAGCGTTATGTCACATCACGCAAGTGCCCAGAACATTGAGGACGTCTTGACCAATAGTCTGTCCCCTTTGTGGACATGTAATTACACGTTAATTAGAGGAGAACCGAGGTCTTTTAACAATGCAAGGTACATAAACGCGTAATGTAAAGGTGGATTTTAAAAAAGGCCCTTACCGTGGACATATAAAAAACATATTTTTTCATCACGGTCCCTAGTGAAGTGGTCCCTATTACGGCGGATTTAGGGTCATAATACAGCAAATGAACAGACATGAGGTTTTTAGAGGGTCGGTAACTCATGAGTGACACCCCTGGTGTTGCAAATGTCCATAGGCCATGGTGACTATTTACCATCAGGCAGGCCATATGCTTGATTGCCACCTTAATTATATAAAAAAGGCATGCATAACAACGTTACCATGCCTGCGCTTATTTTTTAATCAAAGAAATGAATTTTGCGAATGCTACTGCCTTAGCTAAAATACATATAAAGAAAAATAACTACAATTCATCAAATTATTGTTTTTATGAATAAATTAACATTTTATTTTTGTAATATGTTTTAACATGTTCAGTTTATTAAGTTTTTGACATTGGCGAGTTTATCATGTCGTGCCTATGGGCACATAACTTTTTTTGTAAGACTAACGTAGCAAACAAGCATAAGTAACCAGTTACCGTAGCTTATGAACATTTGCAACACCAGGGATGACACTCATGAGTTGCCGAACCTGTAAAAACCTCTTTATGCCTTTCTTGCAGAACCCTATACGGTAGTCCTTTGGGGGAACTAGCTGTATAATAGGTATAACTTAAAGTAACGAGTATAACCAACTGGAACTGCGACAGACAAATTAATTCATAGCTGTGTTATGCAAATATTTTCAAAAATATCAAATTCAAGTAATGAAGAACTTTTTATACATATTATGAGTTACTACTTGAGGCACAAAATGCATATGTTAAGCCTGTAGCCATTTAAATGAAAAGAAACGCACATACTAGCTACTACTAGCATACGCTAAAACTAGCATATGAAAATTTTATGCTATGGAAAAATAATCAAAGGCAATGCCGTTCTTTGAAAATATAGGTATATATTTCAGCCTACTCCGATGAACTAGCAAACAAATACAGGCCTTGTTAAACAGTTCGGTCTAAAAATAATATCGACATCAAATTGTATTTCAACCTGAGTTTCTTGCTAAAAAAATCTAAGACGGTCACAATAGTCGGAGCTCCTTATAAATAATCTCGTGACAAAAGTCAGTTGAAATGGTTGTTTTAATTACATAGTTATATTATTTTTTACAACGTCGGGAGGGATACAAGCATACCATAATAACTAATACCATAGTAACTTAGGACTTACTGGTAACCTCACTCACTCGAATGAACACACCCTCCAAAGAGTTGTATTCCTCCCGAAGTTGTAAAAAAAAAAGAATTGGTATATCTGTGGGCCAAGTTCCATCTAAAGTCGTCCAATGGTTTACATGTTGATTGGGTAACAAACATCCTAAAATCATCGCATGCTTTCACATTTCCAATGTTTATGAAATTTTTCATTTCATTGTAGTTTACGAAGTACTATTTAATTTCTTTTTAGGTGACTTTTGTATTAGTCATTTTGTTTATATACTACTTCGGAGGGCATACAAGCACACGGTCCACCTGATGTAAAGCGGTTACCGTTGCCTATTAATGCTTGTAATATATTAAGTATCACTCGCGCAATGCCTACTCTGCTGCTTACACGAACTCCTTAGGAGCTTACTGGTGACCTCACTCACACGCAGGAACACAACAACTCTCTATGAAGTTGTTATTTGGCTGCCATTTCCTGTGAAGCGGAGGTACTTCCCCAGACGGGCTACTTCGATACGCCCTACATCTCTTACATTTCAGGTGTATCTCGACGTCAAGACAATATTTCCATGAATGGTAGAATCTAGATAGATATTCACAATAACCTATTTCTAGTCAAAATGCCTGACACTAAAAATAAAATACCACAAATCATTTACTATTCACGGTTCATTTCATGAAATAGTAAAGAAATACGAAGTCTTTGTCCAACAAATGCAAAAACTGTCCGCTTTTTTTCTAAACTATTAAAAAGGAAAATTAAACACCAACTTATCGTTTAAGCATGTTAAGTTTTTAAAACTAACAGAAGATAACGCTTACACTGAACACAGTTTCAGTAGCCAAAAGGATAGCAACCTGAAGTGGCGGTGAGCGGACTACATAGTTTATAGAACCGACAACCGCTGGGGAAGAAAGGTTCTCGAATTGCGTCCCCGTACTGATGCACGCTGTGTGAGATAACCCCCCACTAGATGGAGAGTCGACCTCAAGAGGTTTGTAGGGACTCGATGCATGCAGATGGCACATGATCGAGGTAAATACCTCTCTAGAGCAGTGGCCTGTATTCAGCAGTGGACGAATGCGAACTAACATGATGACGATGAAATTGTTTTGTTGTCTCCTACATATACAGCAATTCAAGATCAGAATACTGACAATATTAATAATATGACAACAAATACTGAGCAATTTCTAGACTGTAGCATGCTGTTTTCATAACTGTGCTTGTGTATTTTCCGGAATTGCTTCAATAATTCTATTTTTAGGGTTCCGTACCCAAAGGGTAAAACGGAACCCTATTACTGAGGCTCCGCTATCCGTCTGTCCGTCCGTCTGTCACCAGGCTGTATCTCATGTACCGTCATAGTTAGACAGTTAAAATTTTCACAGATGATGTATTTCTGTTGCCGCTATAACAACAAATACTAAAAAATAGAATAAAATAAATATTTAAGGGTGCTCCCATACAATAAACGTGATTTTTTTGCTCATTTTTGCTCGATATTGATAACGGCAACAGGTAGACGCTTTAAATATTGACAGAATATTTAGTTATATATTCACTTTAAGAATAAATAATTAAATTAAAATAAAACAAATATTTAAGGGGGGCTCCCATACAACAAACGTGATTTTTTTGCCGTTTTTATCCGACTCGCACTTGGCCGATTTTTTATTCCTCGCACGTGTGTTGAAAAATGTCGCATGAAACGCGTGAGTATTATTAGTCATTTACAGTCTTGGCTCCATTACGCCGCATTCGGCTGGCGCATGCTGCAATCCGCCTCGAATGTAACGACCAATTTAGCACGCTAGTATCATACAGTGTATTATGTATTAATTTAGAGTTCCCCACCTACCATAATATGTTTACGGCACAGTATTCGCGGGTTTGTTTTTAAACATTTAAACGTAATTGTGAGTGTAGCTAATAAAAAAACAGGCGTATTATGAAGTAAAAAAGAAAGTATCGATGATCAGAGAAGGTTTGATCCGTTGGTTCATTTACTTGAAAGAATGCAGGAGGAAAGAATGACGAAACAGTTGAGTATACAATGAAAGTTGATGGATGTTGAGACGACTCACCTAAACTAAACTGGTCGTGATCAGAACATGTTGTCAGGAGTTCTAGGAATCAGCAAGCGTGAATAAAAAGAATTATGAATATTAAATAAGAGTGGAATGTAAGAAAATAAAAAGAGTCATGTGGGGCGCCTGTTTACCGTACAAGGGATTTGACACGAATATATATTTTTATATAAAGCGGAACTTAATGCGTAATTTAAGTAAAAATATCAACTTTGTATTTCGAAATTTTCGGACGAAACGTCCGGAAATACAAAAGTAATATTTTTACCTAAATTACGAGTTAAGTCCCGCCTTATATAAATTTATGTAATTAGGCAACGCTAAAATTTAATAACTTACAATATATATCAAATTAATAAAACCTTAACTATTGCCACGGGGAGTCAGCGACGCCTAGCATATGACGTTAGACAGCCGTCCTCGGAACTTCGGAAATTTGAAATTCCTTCCATATAGAATTATTTCAGCATGAACATCGGCCAATGATGAATGAGAATCCTCACCACAAAGGAAGGGAAATGTATTTTATGGCGAGATTCTAATAGCTCAGCTCTAAAGTTGATCTTCGCTTCACATACTCTACAACTTTCTCGACCGTTACCAACACAGCATCGTAGATACCTTCATGCACAGCTGAGATGGTCCAGTCCGGTACAACCGAGCTGGTAATATATGCATTTACCAGACCGGTGTGGGGCTTAGGGCTAAGATATATTAAAGACTTTGATATATATTTACCTCTCTGTGACCATTTTCTTACAACAATAACACAAATATGAGTAACCTAATCGCGCGGCTTACGTGTATCAACACCTGATAGATTTAAATCTATTTTTAATTTACCCGTTTCGATGTTTTGAAGTTGTGAAAATATTCCACATGTTTTTGCTTCGCAGAGTCCAGTATAAAAACTGATATATATGTATAAACCCAATCGGTTAATATTGTATTTTGTTACACAAGGTTTATTATAGTGGCATTTGTACAATGAAATGGATGACTGTTTAAGAAACTAAGTTTAATACTCAATTGCTGTAGTTAACATTAAAAAAATTAGCTAATCGCAAGTCGTTTACTTTATTATTTTATTAATAATACTGACCTACTCATCATATAAATGAATAGTCGGTCTATACAAGCACAATTTTTAAGTTTAGAAATATTATAAAATAATGATTAATTAACTAAACCATTTGTGTAACATACATTATTTAAACATTTGGCCTAGATTCTCGATACGTATTTTTAATCTATGACTTATATAGTCATAGATTAATTACTTCTCTCCCAGAATAATAGTATGACTATATAAGATATTTAAGAGCAGCGGTAGCCCAGTGGCCAAAGAACTTGACTATTGACCGATGATTCTTTATCCACTGGGCTATCAGTGGTTTTAAATATCTTATATAGTCATACTATTATTTTGGAGGAAAAGTTACAAATATGATATACAAAAGCATTTGTTTTGCAGAAGAGTGCGATAAGAATCATGACTCGTATTAGGCATATATATCATGTAGGGAATATTTAAAATTTTAACGGCCCCATGTTCATATACTTAATATAGTAGTCCTACTGACAAATCTTGCGAAATATTTACAGGAATACGAAACGGAGGAGGAAAGGAAACATAGAAAAAACATACGGAGAAAACGCATTCCGATGAAAATTATACCCCATTTAGAATTAGTCAAACAAAGCTCTCATTTTCAATCGATCAGATTTTACAACAAGTTGCCATGTGAATTGAAGGATTAAGTTTATAACCGTGGGTTTAAACACAAACTGAGAATTTTTCTATTAAAAAGTGCTTTTACAATACAGAGGAATTTGGAACTCTAAATTAACTGAGAATTTGACATTACATTAATAGTGCAAATAAGACAATTTAGTAATTGTTTTATGTGATTAATTTTTCCTATTGATTTTATGACATTCGTTATTAATATTATAGTATTGTATTGCTTATAATTAATTGTATTTTTATCAATTGTTCGTTTAAAATTTCAACACAATGTATTTTGTTTTCTTGTCAAGTTAATTTATATTAAATTGATAGCCCAATAAATTGAATTGAATTGATAGCCCAGTGGATAAAGTACCGGCCCATTGACCCCGTTTTGAACCATGGCATGTATCACAAAATTCTGAATAAAACGGATAACGGAGATGATAATACAATAAATCTGTGAAAAGTAAGAGTTGTAAATACTCTTGTAGACAAATAATGTGAGATGTTATGTCACTTATTAACTATGTCTTGATAGATATCTGGATGTCCTTCATGGCCAAGTTATTTTTACGTCATGCACTAGACAAATTTTTTTTTTTTTTTACATTGATAATGATCAACGTAAAAAACTGTTGACTGTGTTAAATTTAAGTAGTGCGTAGTTTTTACACTACTGGGTTGCTCCCAAACGTTGAGTAGGTATATTGTGAGGGCAAACTTTTTTCATTTTTGTTGAAACTACTTGGCTATGTAGAACCATTGGCATACTATATACAACCAAGACATTGGCTTTTATACATCGTCGGGTGACAAACATAAACACTGCATGATTTTAAGAGAATTAAAGCAGGCCGACTGTAGGTACCTCTACCTCAGAGAAAATCGGAGCCAAATAACAACTCCCTGCAAGTTTGTTGCGTTCCTGCGAGTGAGTGAGGTTGCCAGTTATCTCCTTAGGAGTTGCTGTGTTAGCAGCAGAGTTGGCATCATGCGAGTGATACTCAATGTGTTCCAAGCAGCAAGCTTTACATCGGGTGGACCGTATGCTTTAATGCCATCCGACATTGTATAAAATAAAAGCGGACTTCGGGCTGCTTCGTAAAAAAAAAACAACTAGTTGTCCCCCGCTGCTTCACCCATCTGAAGTTTGTTTTTTTTTTATTTTACGCAGCAACCGTAAAAACTTCCGAGTCAAAAAAATAATCTATACTTCAAGATATACTACTACTATCATTGTGTTAAACATTAATAAAATCCATTCACAAATTCTAAGAAAGATAGGGTGCATCAAAGCAATGCCGTCTGGGGAACTACGCAGAAAACCGCAGTTGTTGTGTTCCTCCATGTGAGTGAGGTCACCACTAAACTTCTAAGGAATTGCCGTGATAGCAGCAGAGGTGGGATCGCGCGAGTGAGACAAGCGTTCATAGGCTACGGTAACCACTTCACATCAGGTGAGCCGTATGCTTACATGTTGAGTGTCCCTTATTACAAACATTTTGTTTCGGCGTCTCTATAAAAGAATCCTGCTGCATTGATGCACGTAACCTCAACTCTATACGATTTTATTTCATGTATTCATATGTATGTCATACCGCTCCATCGCTGAGATAGTTTGCTCATCGGCAAGGTATACTATGAACAAATGAGGTTGGCTTTGGGTCCAAAGTTAAGTTGATACACATATGAATGAATGAGTGTAATTCCACAGTTGCATTGTTTAGGATAGTTCCATTTTACTATGCCATTGTAATATGGCGTGCAAAAATGAAATCATAATAGAATGTCTAATTTTTACTAACATTTATTATAAATCATTACAATTATCATATTTGTGACTGACAATTATTAGTTATTTTTAACAATACAATTTTTTTCTTATTCAAGAATTCATCAACTGAATAGTATACAGCAGTTTCTTATTTAAATTGTCAGTTAACGCATTTATTGCCAAGAAATCTTTGCAGGTATAATTCAGAAATCCTGGACTTGGTTCCGAGCGGTGAGATTGTTGTGAGGATAGTCGATCCGCTTGGCTATTATTGGGTTCATTTCAAGTTCCTCCGTACTCGAAGGGCACTTTAAATCGTTGTCCCCGGCTATGCTATACCTGCCTGGTGTAAAATGGTTAACGTAGGCTATAACATAAACATTTGCGATACAAGAAGTATCGCTAGCGCGTTGCCACCCCTACTGCTAACACAGTACTAGCAACCTAACTCATTTGTAGTAAATACATCGACCCGACGTTATTTCACTGCGGTTTTCTGCGAGATGTACGTACTTCTCCAGTCGGGTTATGCTTTACCTCTCTTTACTGACTCTCATCTATCAATAATAATAAGGACTGACAGCTTAACATACCTTCCAACCACGGTGACACTCGATACGACTAAACCCATCCCTAGACAGGCGGTGGTCGACGCTTCTTGACTTGAGCATTCGATAAAATTGGCACGTACATAAAAACCATCGAGCTCGTTCCGTTGATACCCAATAAATGCGGGACCTAAAAGAGTAATCATATTTGTAGAGCAGCATGTAAGGGTCATCGGTCATCACTAGTAGCTACGTATGAGTCTGGTGTGTAAGCCATTAACCTCTTATCAAAGTCTATCGGCAGACATTATCGGGTACCAAAATACGCGATTTTTTGCGCACACCCGCATCGGTAGTTACGTCGTAGAAAAGGAGAGAAAGTTTTCATTATTTAAATAGGCTACAAATGTATAAATACTAACTGTCGACTAAAAATAAAGAAAAGAAATGTTCACTTCGAGACAAGCTGTTATCAGGAACACCGTTCCTATATGAAATCTATATGTTTGTCTGTGTGTTTGTCTTTCGCTTTTTTCGAATATTCGAATTTTGACTACAGATTCGGATTCAGCATAAAAAAGTAGAATAGGAATGTTCAGGAACTCTCTTATAGACGTATCTCTTAAGGAACATGATCAAAATGGCCGACAATTTTTTTTTTAATTTTGAATTGTTATATAATTGACGAGCCAGGTGTTCCTCTGGCAATGCAAGCTTGCGCATTCTCAACTGGTTATTGTTGGTATTTATTTTTTATTGTAAGCAGTAGGTTAAGCAACGTCGACGTCGGCCTGTCTATAGATGGGTTTATCTACCTCGAGCTTCTCCGTGCTCGGTGGGCACGTTAAGCCATCGGTCCCGTCTGTCGTCAATAGATGACAGTCGTTAAGCCAAGTCAGTGACAGTGATCAATTCAACCGGGCGGCTTGAGAAAACCGGCCTTCGCCAATCCGCACATAAGCAACGTATGTTCTAAACCCCTTCGGGTGAAGGGAGACCCATATCCCTGCAGTGGGATGAGTAATGGTTGGTGAAGTGAAGTGACTACATATATATATAATATAATATTTATTGATCATTTATTATGTTATCGTCTTTGTTTTACAATCGAGTGCTGGCACGAATTTAAAGATTTAGATTTTTTATTGTTTTGTCATGCGAGAGATATATAACTTTGTACGTGCTTACATAAGTCCACACACACACACAAGTCCCTGTTTAAATCTGGTTCCCGAGTAAAATTAAACATCGAACTTTATGCGCGCCTGGTCGCTTTACTGCTTAGTTTTTAATAGCTTGTTTTAACTTCTAAGAAAAACCATACATTAGCTAGGGTACATTAAAAGTCATAATACAATTTCATAGAGTATTGTAGGTACGAGACTACCCGTGATTTGTTTTTAAATTATCCAGTTATTGGTGACGTGATGGTAGCGGTGGTATTGGTGATGCATACATTCTGAGTCATCTCGTAACCATGGCGTCTGCAACGTTACCGAAATATCGGGAAAACATGAAAACATCGCAGTAAATCCCGTAGTGTAATAGTGAAATAAACAACCGTGAAATTTCAAAAATAGTATGGAATTGATTTTGAATTTGAAAGTCATATAATTTATGCATGGAACTTTTGAGCCTGCGGTATCCACTAAAATTAAATGCAACGTTGGCTAACCGATCAACTAACGCCAGCATTAGTTACATTTCTGTGCGCTACGTCAACTCAAACAAAGTGAGGTGTATGTGGTGGATACGGCCGTGAGTTTTACGTGAATACGTCTTCGTAAGAGGTTAAATGTAGTGGTTATACTAAAAGAAATTATATGATGCATCAAAATAATCTCAAAATGGCGGCACTTTCCCCGTCCCTGCGCGCAATTCGCCACAGTCCTCACTCAACGTATCGAATTCTTTGATTCTTTAGCTATCAAGTGAGATAATTAAATGTTAATTGTATGTACGTATATTTTCACGCCAAGTCCCTTGCGGTGTAGGCAGAGAGAACCGAGCGCCATAAGATGCGGTCCTTACATACTTCACTTGCTAATGTTGGTTGTAAACGATAGATATGTAGCTATAACACCAAAGTGTACCCCCCGCTTTGCTATTATCAGTTTTCTGATTTGCCTTCCACTATCGAAGCAAATTTAACGTATTCTCGTCAAAAGGTAGATCTGCCAAGCTTGACGTGCCCTTTGCCTTACTGACACATTAGCCTGCCACATGACAACAGTATAACGACGACACGGCAATCCACATATTGTAGTTAAATAACAGTACATTCATTCTTTACACATATTCTATTCTTATCACTACACAAAGAACAATAAAATTTCATATGTTGAAACGTTTCTCGTTACGAGCAATCACGCAGAAGGCGATTGTGTGTCATTAAACCAGGCATGCCGTGGTGATACGGAAAGTATTCCTTTTAATTCTCAGTCACATAGAAATCATACATTGTCATACACGTTGTTACACTAAAGAAAAATTTTAAGAACAGGTACATACCAAAAAGTTTTTGTGGTCATTTTGTCCAGTTTCTTCTTCAGCTTCGTCGTTTTCTGTTTCATTCCGTGATCAAAGTGAGATTCCGCCTTTCTTGATATTGCTTTTCTATCCTATTTCGCTCCTTCTATTCCATATTGTTGTATTGTTTTACTATTATGTTCTGTACAATTCTATTATTGTACAATTACTATATGCTGTGCAATTATATTCTATTACATTCCGATCTATTCCGTTCCTTTTACTTTCCATCCCGCATCTACTCCCTTTGGTTCCCTTTAATTCCTTTCTTGTCTGATCTGTTCTGTCATGCCCATCTCATCCCGCCCTCTTCTGCCCTGACTATTTTGCTTTGTTCTGTTTTGTTGTATCATTTTATTCTATTATATCCAATCCCGTATTCAAAAATTTAATGCATTTAAATAAGTAATCGATACCAACTCCAATTAACATGGCTGGCTGAGATAACAACCTTGACCTGTTGGGGAAACTTATGTCCCAGAAAGAGCTCTGCGCCGATAAGAGGGTCAATTGAATGTAATTCTAGAACAAGTGAAACCGAGAATAAGTGCTCATGAGCGAGACTTGCACTGTCGGGGCAAAATCAGCACATTATCAAGAAAACAAACTAAAAGTAATCAGAAAATTGACGTGTTAAAATTCGTTGGCTTAGTCATAAAAGACGCGACTTTGAGACCAATGCTCGTGGGTTCGATTCCCACACAAGACAAACATTTGTGTGCATGAACATGCCTGTTTGTCTTGGTCTGGATGTTTTAAGAGAGGTAGGACGCATCAAAACATGTAAAGCGTCTGGGGAAGTACCTCCACATCATACCTTTTTACTTTTTTCCTTTTATTTATCTACTAGCATTTCGGAAATGACCATTGGCTAAGAAGAAATGCCGAAAGAAACTTGCCAATATAGGTCTCTTTTTTATCACTCTCTTTTGGTTATTATGTGTTACTAACCTAATTTTAATGCCCAAGTGTTAGATGTTATGAAAAAGATAACATTTTCAGTATGTATGTATATATGTATATCTTCACGCCAGGTCCCTTGCAGGGTAGGCAGAGAGAACCGAGCGCCATAAGACGCGGTCCTTACACACTTCACTCCCTTTTTTCACATTCATAGCTCTTTTTTTCTTTTCTCTTTTTCACTTTTTCAGTAATATCGGTTAATAAGTTTAAGAATGTGTCCTTTGGTTTACCACTGTCCACCTATATCCTAACCTAATTGCGGACGCCACTCATATAATAAGAAGTACAACGAGAAGCACTATAGGTATTGGTTATGTCTGCGGGAATGAATAGTCTTTAATACTTTCATTCATATGAAAAGTTTCAAGCAGGCTTAAAATTTATTTCAAAACGAAAAATAAGAAGTATTGTAAATATGTATTGTTCTCCTTAATCAAAATTGTTTATTCTTATTATCGTTTTTTAAAAAAGATCCCGGGATCTTTGGCGCATCGATGATAGACGTATCCCTCATACCAAAGGAGAATCCCCCCGTCGGTCAAAGCAATGCGTGTGGCGGACTCGAACCCTTTGTGGGTCAAAGCAATGCATATGGCGGAATCTGGAGGATCCCCCGCCGGTCAAAGCAAACGGTCTTGGTGGCGGTCTTGTTTTTGTATATTTTTGAAGCTTTTTTTTAACGTCTACAGCGCCTGAGGATGCCTTGTGGAGAGATGAAACACGTGTCGCAGCGACGACCAGGCCATGGCATTGGTTGAGGCATTCGGTTTCTTTTCCAGATGGCAGACGACCGCAGCAGCCGAGGGAGAGACTACCGGAGCAGCCATGGCAGCGTCAGCATGTTGCATCTACTAACGGGAGTGGATGCCGGCCGGCGCTAGGCCGCATGAACTAATTAGTGGTGGAAACACACACAGCAGGTTAGATCAAATTGCATGAAACTTTATAAGTTTCGTATTTCGAATCGAAATATATAGAATTTCATCAAAATCGGTTGAATAGATTTTGCATGATTCACGCATAACGGATGGATAGAAAATAAAATAAATCCTGCTACAATTTTATTCTGTGATAGTTGTAAGAAACCACTGGGTAAGAAAGGTTGTCGTTTAACGATTTAGTACAGTTAAGTGTATGTCACTATTCACTTATATATTTGTACCGTTCTTATATCATGCGTAATAAGAGTTGCATTTGTACTTTGAGTGTTAAACCCGATCTGCTCTTAGCTGTACACATGCATTCCAGTGGATGCAATGTAGGAGAACGTACTAGATGGACTGACGATATCACTAGAACTGCAGGAAGTCGATGAATACTAAGAGAGATCGCATCGAAGCAGCCCATTGAGTAAGTTTCTCCAGCAATCAACTCCCGGGAGGGTTATTATATCCCTGCGATTAAGTGAAGTTACTAATAAGGGTTGCCAACGCGCGACACTTCTTATATTGCAAGCGTACATACGATAGTAGAGTAACTACTTTATATCATGTAGACCGCATAGTTGCATATCTCTCAACGTTGTATATAGGAAGGAAATACTTTCGGTGTACCTACGAGTATATTGCTCTTTGGTGCAGCCATATAGGCGGAATAGTGGTAATTTACTATGTACTGGCTGATATTTATTTATCATTATTCATTTCTTAAATTATAGTCTCATTAATTACATTTTCAAATATATCATTATAAAAAAATACATTTAAAAATATAAAAAAACAGCATCCTAATTATAAAAAAACAGCATCCTAACTATAAAAAAGCAGATCCATACTATCAGTGTTCAAGGTCACAGAGACGGAAACCTCACAATTCTGGCCATTTGGCCCTTAATCCAATTACCCAACGCGAGCCTCTTGAGATGTTTGTCGAGGCTCTTTTCTATTAAGCTATTGACAGAAACAACAATCAGAACCATGATTGTTGAATCGACATCCTTCATATCGGTAATCTTGTGAGCTAAATATAGAGATATTTCGTTTGTTTATCTATTCCAGCCTTTACATTTTTTTAGTATTATTTATTTCTCTTAAGTCACGGGCGTTTACCCCTGTCATTTGATAGGCATGTTTGATTTTACTATGCATGCGGGGAATATGAACCCAACGCGTTCATATCTGATTGGTACTCCAGGCGAGCGGTGACTCGCCCCTCACTAGATGGAGCCCCGAAATACCTTATAAATTTATGCCTTATCTTTCTTATTATTATTTATGTAATAATGGTTATTTGTTAAACAAGATCACAGTCACACATAAAAAAAATTAATAACTTATATTTTTATCACTATTGGTAATTTAAGTATGTTGTTTGTATCGTACGTACGAAGTAATGACCGCTAGCATTACTTCGTACGTACATTAATATAAAATTAAAAGTATTCATTGACAAACACATTACATTTTCAGTACATTGATGACTTTGTTCTTTATAATATTCATGCGGGAACATATACGAGCAGTAATAAATACCTATTTGCTCTATATAGTTTAAAGTTCAGTTGATAATTAGTTGGACAGATTTATCTTTAATGTAGGGTAATAATTTACACGGTATCCAGAATGAGATGTCAATAGTGCCAGTGTTCTAGAGACCTCCGGGAAATGAACCCGTACCTAGATATAATTTTCCGGTGATATTGTGTCCGTGGTATAGAAAAAACAAATTAATAAACATGTATTTACTTTCAATGTAACTAAAAGTTTATCGACATATTAACAAACCATAGACTTGGTACTATATATATAGACTTTATTTCAGTTGATATTTATTTTTAAAAATGGCTTTTGATTTTTCGAGAAGACAGTGGTTGACCATCGTAGTAATATCTATTGCTGATTTTTGTAATGCTATCTGTGTGGCCCTTCAAGCACCATTCTACCCTCAAGAGGTACGTTTATATTATATTAAGGTTATAGGAAAATGGCTTTATCCCTCGGCTTCGTCTAGGTGAAGAATCCATTCCCACAATCACAGGTAGCCTATATTTTTCTACAGTTCATAGGCTACCTTTGCAGTTCATCTGTTAATATCCTGCACATCACATAAAAATATTCCATATCATAAAAAATCGCAGTCAAATAACAACTCCGTAGAAGGTTCTCTGTGAGTGTGAAGGTTACCAGTAAGCCCTCAAGGAGCTGTTGTGTTACCAGCAGTATTGCAAGCGTTCATAGGCTAGGGAAAGAACTTTACATCAGAAGGGCAGTATGCTTGTATGTCTCTCGACATTGTATAAAGAATACCTTATCATTTAATTAGCAACGAAAGTGGCTCTATTAAACCCATGATAGCTAACAGTTAGTAGTGTGAGTATTTATCTATCACTATATTTATATATTTATATCCTTCCTCTTACGGGATAGGCAGATAGAACCGGGCGCCACAAGATCTTTTCATTTTTTTATACGACGTTATACGAGTATACGGTCGACTTGGTGTAAAGTGGTTACCGAAGCCTATGAATACTTGCAATACATTAAGTATCACTCGCGCGAAGCCACCTCTGCTGGAACACAACAACCTTCTAGGCAGTTGTTAGTTGGCTGCCGTTTTCTGTCAGGTGAAGGTACTTCCCCAGACGGGCTGCTTTGATGCGCCCTACCTCTCTTAAAAATACCCAGATCAAGACAAACAGACATATTCATTCACGCAAATGTTTAGATAAGTGTTCTAGAGTGGACAGTGTACAGGTGATGCCTCTAGTGTTGCAAGTGTCCATGTGAAGCGACACTTGCTAACCATCAGGCAGGCAGGCGAGCTTGTTGCCTACCTTTAGTGATATAAAGATAATTTGTGGACGATCCCAAACTTACACGCCTTAGGTCCTTAGGAAAAACTTTGGCTCTCTTGGTGTGTCTTAACGTTCGTACAATAGCTTGTGTGGAGAGGAGTTGTTATTACGAACCTGGTAATTCAAGCATCCATAAACTAGGGTTAAAGTTGGTATCAGACAGGACGTTTACTTGAATACAGTCTCAATGGTAAAAATCTGGTCAATAAAAATTTGTATCGACTTTTGGGGTAGTCACAAATACGTCCCCAATACGAGTAAATAGTAATTATTTTATGGGCATAAAATACGGTACAGTACACTGATATTCTATACAATAATAAGCTTCCCGCCTTTTACCAAACTTAACCGGCAAAATGTTACGTTGCTAAGAACAATTATTACAATATTCCTAATTAATTCTGTCAAGACTCGCCTACCACGACCAAATAGGTCGTGTTTTATCAAAAGGAAATGTCACGAGCCCTAGGAACCGGCGAGTGTGCATTTAAAGACCTATGAATTTGTCGACCTCGTCTTATGGCGCTCGGGTCCTCTCTGTATACCCCGCAAGAGATCTGGCGTGAATATATAGATAGATAGATTTTGTAGTTTCTTTTACTTTTTCTCTTTTGAACATTGCACAATAATATAACAATAATGATTTATAGAATCAGAATATCACTACATATTATCACTATAATAATGATTTATATTTATTACATTTGTTGTTAAAGAATTGTCTTAATGAATAAAAAGTTTTACTGTTATGGTTAAAAAAATAATTATACCATTTTAACAGTTTTTTGAAGTGAAAACTTCTTTAGCGGCGTTGTGCACTTTTTGGGACGAGTAAAAAATGTTAAACTCGCGTCAGGACACGTGACCCTGACCGTAAGATTTTAGTGACTTTATTTATTTAAAGTGATATTTTTTGGTGCTAAATATCCACTGTGATTAATTTGAATCACTTTCTGAAATGTTGTCTGATCCCCAATCGGGATTTCGTATTCGATCGAAGTTGCACGCGCATCGAATGCTATCTTGCTCCTCCGTTGGTTCAGACGCAAAATGATTTCCGACGCTAGATCCCACCGCGGTCATTACCGAAATGTAAATAGATTAAAAAAAAAACAAAAATAGCAACTAAAAGAATTGAATAAGCTACAATGATTATATTTAAATAATGTAAGACTTGTCTCAATGCACATAAGGGATAACTTCTTCTTCTTTCTAGCGTTATCTCGTTTGTATCGTATCGTACGTCTATGACTAACTATTTAGTGAAGATACTGATTTTTGCATGGAGCGTCAGACCTCCACAACCCACGACTTTCGAAGAATGATTTCTAGGCCGTGCGAGTTTTCTTCACGATGTTTTCCTTCACCTCCAGGAAAGTGATAATTACAAATATAAATCCCAAAATACCAATTTAGTGGTACATACCTACGCCAGGATTGGAACCAGGGACCAGTTGATTAATACCCCAGATCGATATCCACTGGGCTATTACGACTCTTTGCGCAAGGCTATAAAAAAATATATTTTCTAGTACCAACACTTTGTGAAGTACAATGGATCCACCATTGTACTTCACAAAGTGTTGATATGACGAGTACTATTCTATAGTGTGTAACTTCGTAGCGCAATCAATATCTCGAGTAAGAACTGTCGAAAGTCCTATCTTAGCGGATGTTTACTATATATGTTACTAGTGACCCGCCCCGGCTTCGCACGGGTACATAGATAGAAAGATAAATTACTACTTCACAAATGGAACATAACAACAATTCCGAAACTATTTCGTTGTAGTCATTATCTCTTGATCTACCAGTGCTTTGATTGAATAATTAAAAAAAAGCTTATTGTGACTTCACTATAACAATTAAGACATTTATTAGCCTCGCGGACTTTTTTGTGGTTAATGATGAGTACCACAAGTATATAGTATATTACTTTATGTATCATCAATAGTTTCGCCAAATAGTGACTTTTGCTGGCAAAATTTTGATATCTTGCGATACATACTGCTATTTTCGTAGGAAACTCAATTTTATTTTAAATAAAATATAAAACATTACCCGCTATTAATGTAGCTTTCTATACGTGAAAGAATTTTTGAAATTGGTTAAGTATTTTTTAATTTATCCACCAACAAACATTAAGAGAAAATATTAGATTTTTGTAAATCTACTATTTTCTCTTAATAATATTTCAATAGACCATTGTTGATTACTGAGTGTATATGATTACTATGAAATGGAAACAAGTTGGTTATGTTTTCATGATACATTAGTAAGAATGCATTTAGGCTAAGAAGGCTTTAATACGATTACGTGAATCTCAATTCTTTTAATAAATTCCTCATTTGTATGGTAAAATTATTTAAATTTGAGTTTTATGTATCAACGTCTGCCGTGTCAAGAAGGAAGCGTATATAACGCCATTGTGAACAGTGTAAACAATATTTTCTTCATCATAAAAATAAATCTTACTTTGACCGGCTCACTGTATTATTTGCTATACAACATACTACTGGGTGTAAGGTGGATGAATGCTTACAAAGAGCACCGGCCGGGAGGAGGAGGAGGATGCAGGCCGTAGACGAGTAAAAAAACATAAAAAAACAAAAACACCCAGCGAACCATTACCAGCGAGCAGGATCTTGAGGCGCTCACGGTCACAGGAGGTCCAGGCGCTGTTATATACGCAGAGAGTGGAGCTCGCCCTGCAATCCACCACTGCAGCAGGCAGAGGTACACGTGGACGCAGCAGAAGGTCCGAACGCTGAGGTACAGGGCGAGAGCCTTGTGACCCAAAACAACAGGTCACATAGGAGCAAACCACTCAAAGAAAAAGGACAGTGCGGAGATGGACACCGTGTGTCACTCACTAGTTCCCAGCATAGACTCGCACTTGTTTTCTTAATCCGGTACTATATAGATTTATATTTAAAACTATAAATATCACACATTTTTTTTTTTGTGATAGTAGATTTTGACAAAATAATAAAATTAAAGATAGCTATGTACAAGAGTATAAAAGAGCATTATACAATGTTAATTAATTAACGTACAATATCAGTCAATGGTCCTTCACGTGCATCGTCTACATCGCATCGCATACAGAGAGTACGAGATGAAGTTTAATCCTAAAAATTCTAAAGTCCTAAAAAGTCATACGGCAAAAATTAAATTATTTTTAAAACCTAAATACAATTTTAAAAAAATTACAATTTAAAATAAATTACAATTTAAAATTTAAAAAACGACGGCACAACGAAACGAATTAAAAATCTCCCAAGCTAAAGAGTAACGTGTTCCCAGATAGTTCATTTTTTAATATTGTAATTGGTTTTCTATTTGTTTTATTTTACGTAGTCAGTTTCCAGAAACTTTCAATTATGATCTACAGCCTAAAAATCTAAATCATCTAAATCCTAAAGCGTAAAGTTTAATTTTACTTTCAAATGGCGTACCTCGCTAGTTTTATGGGACAGGCCCACCACTCATTCCCACCACTGTATCTCCTGTGTAGCCAGAATTAACAGCGGCAGCCACAAAAAGGCAATGAACAGAACCTCGCTAGTTGCTAAATAAGACTTATAAAAGAAAAATAGACACATAGCCAAAATTTATAGGTTAATACGACTAGGAGCAGATTTCCCCGGGAGTCACTAGGAAGTGTAAGAACCTATATTGCTAATTCTGTTTAGAATATTAATTTAATTTTCTAGGTAGAATTGAATCTAACATTTTTTACCATAGACAATGTTTGGGAAATCAGACGCATTACGTAAATATATATCACTTGAAGGCCCAATCAAGTCAAGGCCATCCGATAACCCGACAAAAAGACATAGTGTTTATTTGTCTTTAACTCAATTAATCTTCAATAAATCGTAATTGATATTATTACTATTTCGGTGTGTCACGGACATATACACAACTTAATCAGCTGATCTTGGTACTGTGGTACTAATTAAATAAACTGAAATGAATTAGTGGATCATGGGTATGGTAGAAGAAGCATGAAAATAGAATCAACGCTGTGAGAGCACAGAGGAGTGTGTGGAGTTAGAATGATTGATACAGGAAATAAATAGCACGATACGAGAACAATATGGAATGAAAGATGATGTACTTTAAGTGACAAAATTAAAAAGGGTATACTGAGATGGTTCGGACATCTGAATAGAATGGATGACAAAAGCAAGAGTGGACCAAATAGCTGATGTGCTGGAAATGGGCTAAATCAAAAGCACCCGAAACCAAAGAGCATGCAGAGAGATTGATGAGTGTGGAAGGGGCGAGAGAGGTATGTTTAGATCGGTGCACATAGGGTTCCATAGTCTCTGCCTATACCCTATGATATGACTGTAATACCTAACCAAGAAGTTCTTTAGTGAACTTTTTGGTATTCATTCTTAACGCATATTCGGCTGCCTTTTCTTTCAATACACCGGTCTTTTTATAATCAAATTGGTGAAGACCAAGGTTGTAAGGCTCCTAGCCTTCCGTAGACTAATGACCTTAGACTGTCTTCTATCGATCCAGACGAAATCAAGATTAACTGTCTATCTATGACTTCACGCCAAATCCCTTGCGGGGTAGGCAGAGTGAGCCGAGCGCCACATGGCCCGATCCTCACACACCTCACTCGCTTCTTTAACATTCACTGCTCTTCTCATTTTATTGTGTATAAACGTATAGAAATGTATAGAAGCATACTTTAAGTTACTGCACTACTGCGTATCCACTGATGTTATGGTACTAATACTTTATCACAGGACATAAGTAAGTGATTACTAATCACTTGCTTATGCCCAGTGATAAGGTGTACCTAATCAAGCATACCTAGTGCCATAGTACAATCCTAACTAGGAATGTAATATACTATACATATACTATGACCCTGCTATCCAACTGAGGATATTTTGACGAGTTCATGCACACAAACATTTGCGTGCATGTACATGTCTGCTCGTCTTGGTCTGGGTGTCTTTAGGAGAGATGTTACGCCTCAATGCAATTAAAAGAAAAAAATAACTTGCGTAAAAAATACAAATTATACAAGAACCCAATGAACAAAATTTACTTAAAATCATTAACAAAGAATTGTAATAGGCTATCTTCAGACTGTTATAAGATGTATATAAAAAGAGTAGAGGATGAAATTGCTATACATCCCAAACTGTTTTGGTCGTTTATAAAAAATAAAATAAAAGAGGAGGAAGTCGTAATTACTCGGCGGTTATGACTCATGGTGATATGTCGTCTTCTGACGGAAATGAGATCTGCTATATGTTTGCATCACATTTCGCGTCAGTATATGAAAACCATTCTGATTCATCTTCCAGTTTGGATAACCTAAAAGACAGTACGTCCTGTTTCTCGCACTTGAGCATAAGCGAAGATGAAGTATTTCAGAAGCTCAAAAACCTCGATACCTGTAAGGGATCGGGAGATGACAGAATTCCTCCTATATTTATCAAAAATACCGCTTCATGTTTAGCTTTTCCTCTATGTTTAATCTTCAACACATCAATTTCTATGGGAATTTTTCCTTGTCAATGGAAAAATGGCAAAGTGGTGCCGGTTCCTAAAGGTAGTGACACCAGTGATGTAACAGAATACAGACCAATTTCCTTGCTCTCTGTATTTCCCAAAGTGTTTGAGTCTATCGTTTGCCCGTTCTTTCAGTGTTACTTTAATAAATTCACCACAATGCACCAGCATGGTTTCGAGAAGGAATGATCCACATGTACAAATCTTGTCACATGTACTGAAGATTTATGTGAGGCTATGGATAATAAAAAACAAGTCGATATCATCTATACAGACTTCAGTAAAGCCTTTGACAAAATTCCGCATTCAGGCCTCTTACGGAAGCTGCAGAGCTATGGTATTTCGGGTTCGCTGTTAAGCTGGATTAGGTCATACCTTACAGATAGGACTTTTTATGTTGTTGCTAATGGTTTTAGATCGCGGACGCATTACGTCAGTTCAGGAGTGCCACAGGGCTCGCATTTGGGACCGATAAATGATTTACCCGAGCATCTTAGTAACTCGACACCTCATTTGTTTGCGGACGACCTGAAACTCGCTAAAGTTATCGAAAATCTTGAGGACTCTACTCTATTACAAACGGATTTGGATAATCTAGCAATGTGGTGTAAGCATAACAACATGAAGCTAAATGTAAATAAGTGCCACCACATCAAATTTACACGTAAAATATATCCATTTCCGACAACCTATAACATTGAGAGGAACACTCTTCAAGATACTATTAAAGATTTAGGCGTTATGTTCGACTCAAAGTTGACGTTTGCGCCGCATATTAACTTGGTCTCTAAAAAAGCATCCAAAATGATGGGATTCCTGTAAAAGAATGCTAAGGTCTTTCAACAACCAAAAACAAAAATCCTGCTGTACAACTACTTAGTTCTGAACATCTTGGAATACTGTTGGGTAGTCTGACCACATTATGCCACACATTCCTTAATGCTAGAAAGAACACAGAAAAGATTCATATGGCATTTGGCTTTTTCGACTGGTATAGCTGATTCCTAGCAATCATATAGTACACTCAAACATTTTAAAATGCATTCTTTAGCAACCAGACGAGAGTTATTGGAATGGATTGGGTATGTTTATCGCTAAATTAATAAAAAATAAAGTTAAATGCCCGCAACTTTTGTCGAAGGTTTATTTTAAAGCGCCAAATCGAATTCCGCGTGGCCCAATTGCACCTTTAGTCCCACCGCCAAGACGTACTACACTAGGAGCCAACTCGCCTATACCTCGTAGGTGAAAAATAATAAATAAATGCAGCACCGTAATAGATATACACGCTGACTCAGTGGCTAGCTTAAAGCACAATATTTTAAGATACCTTTCATGTACACATGTTTAACGTATTTGCGTACAAAAAGTATACTTATATAACTTTAAAACTTAGTAGTTAAGAATATATTTATATACAAGCGTGTGATATCTACCTATAATTAACTTGTACATTTACACACATTTTTTATGCATGTTATGTTGTATTATTTAAATAGTATAAGTTGTTGGTAGATAAATAAATAAAAAAAAAATAAAAAAATAAAGCGGCTCGTCTGTGGAAGTACCTCTACCTCACAGATAACCGCGGCCAATTTAAAACTCGTTGGAGTGTTGTTGTATTCCTGCGAAGCTCATAAGAATTTGTCGTGTTATATACCACCTGGTGTTGTTTAAAAAAATACCATAGCAGCTGTTCTATTTAAACTAGATGTCTCTGGATTTCCCTGAAATTTATGAAATGACTAAACTAAAAAGGTATATAAGGATTTCAGCTTTTTATCCTTTACCTTACAATAGATTATTGATTGAACAAGATCAAAAAGTGATAGGCCAAAAAAAAATACCTGTTATCCGATGGTCCCTTACCACTAAAATTAATGATTTCAGATTTATATATAAGGTCTAACATATTCAACCCGACATACTTTGCAAACATAGTATATGTTATACCTATTATAATATAAAAAAAATATAATATAAAAAATAATCATTTAATAATCATTACAGAGTTTTTCAAAAATCATAATTTAGAAATAAAAATTTGCGAGTTATACCATTATGCACATCCCTTTTACTATGAACAGTCTTGTTATTACTACGTAATGGCCAACGCGGGTGGAGAGCCAATCAGCTGGCGGAAACCAAAGGTCAAAAACTCTATCTCTCTGTGTCATGTTAAGAAATATATATAGGAAAGAGATAGCACCATACTATGAATGATTAAGAATTAAAGATAAAAATTATTTATTTGCCTTTAGACCCTCACGGGCACTTAAACACGTCTTACATTTTGAATATTATATCTTATTATTTTTTTAAGTTTTTCTATTTTTTAATCTACCAACATTTCAAATGACCATTGGCGAAGAAGAAATAGCAAAATAAACTTGCCAATATGGGTATTTTTTCGAAATCATCTTATACATACACACATCAAAAGTGTCTAGGGATCAAGCATTTTTATGCGGATTTCTTGAGATTGAGATGTGGCTTTGTAATAAATTTATGATTTTAAAAATTTATATGGATCCTTTTTGGTGCATTTCATAATTTGAAACAGGAACTGTCAATCAAATTCGAGTAAAAGATGAAAATCAGCTGTCAATATTTTCCCTATAAAAACATACAACGCATTGAAGACATTATTAGTGCTACTGTTTCCCTACTACTGATTAAAACCAACGTTATTATGGAGCGGCGACGTCATTTAAGCAGGGAAGAAATGCTCAGAGCCGTGGGAATGATAGAAGCTGGTTCCCGGCAACGTACTGTGGCTTTAGCTCTGAATACAAGTCAGAGTGTTATCAGTCGACTTTGGACACGTTACCGAAGCACTGGTACCGTGGCTGAGCGCCATGGAGGACGGTATCGCTGCACCACACGGAGACAAGACCGATACATTCAAATCACAACTCGAAGAGCTCCAACAATAACCGCCATGATGTTAGCCGTGACGCTTCATCACTCTTCAGGGAACTTAATTAGCGACCAAACAGTCAGAAACCGCTTGCATGAAGTGAACCTTCATTCCCGAAGACCGCTAAGGGTACCACCTATAGCAATGCACAATCCTAGGATTCGATATCAATGGGCTCTTGAACACAGAAATTGGGCAGAAGAACAATGGCGTTTCGTGTGCTTTTCTGATGAGTCTCGTTTTGGTATGAGACCGGATACAAGACGTATACGACACTGGAGAACCCCTGGACGCCAACAGCGATTAAAATCCTGCCAGGAAGTCCATCCTTATAGTGGTGGAACCATCATGGTATGGGCGGGTATTTGGATCGGCGGAAGAACTGAGTTGATTTGGATCAGAGGCAACCTCAACGCTCAAATTTATGCTGAGACGATTGTATCAGACGTCATCGTTCCTCTACAAGTGCAAATCGGTCCCTTATTTCAGTTAATGCATGATAATGCACGACCGCACACCGCAAGAGTTGTAAGACAGACTCTCGCCGCAGCTAACATCAATGTCATGCCCTGGCCTGCTCAGTCGCCAGACTTGAACCCGATTGAGCATGCATGGGATATGCTACAGAGAAGAGCTCTGCCGAATATGGAGGGTATCCAGTCGCAAGAAGACCTTTTTTTGTTGTTGCAACGAACATGGGCGGCCATTCCACAGCGTGATTTGGATGAACTCATTTTGAGTATGCCAAACCGATGTTCTTGTGTTGTTAGTGTTCGCGGTAGAAACACGGATTATTAATTGTTTAAGTTACCCAATAAAATTTTAAAGAAAACTGTTATTTCAGTCTTTTTTTCGAACTTTAATGTTAGTGGTTCAAATGTCAAAAATCCCTTTATTATGAAAATGGCAAATTTCTTTATTAATGCAAAGGTGACTTGGTTTATCGTTACTGTAGACAAACGAAAACACTTTATTTGATGAATCCTTAAAGAAAATTTTAATTAATATTAATCAGGAGAAAAGTTATTGCAAAAATATATGTTGATCCCTAGACACTTTTGATGTGTGTATTACAACGATATGAGTGTACATATAGTGATATCAAGTGGTACAATTAAAGTTATATTAATTCATGTGCTGAATTATTTCCATACATCTCTGTCAGTTAGATATTCATCGATTCTATAATAACCCTTCTTACATAGAGTATTTTTGATGTGCCTTTTGAACATATTGTCAGGCAAGGACAGAACTGTTTCAGGTAATTTATTATATAATTGAATACAATTTACAAGAAAAGATCTATTAGTCTTAGCAAGCCGATGTACTGGCATACGCAATCTATTCCTGCTTCTATGATTTTTACTACATTTTGAAAACGAATTTACGAGCATACATTATGTTCTCATAAATGTACCGAGAGGTATAGTGCTATCTCTTTTATTTATATCCGAATGAAAACAAAGTTGTCATAGATTAAACAAGATACGAACAAAATGAAGTAACTCTACTGTTTTCTAATTTAATTCAAGCACGCATTTAATCTTTTTTCTAAAAAAACATTTGTTAAGAAAAGGTTTTTTTAATTAATTTAATAATTAAGTCATGAAAGTGTAATTGCCAACTTTTGTCGGGTACATTTTGTTACACCCTATTTACTCTAATTATCACTTGTTCAGCGGTGAAGGAAAATCACGGGGAAACTCGCACGCCCAAGAAATTATATTTCGAAAGATAATTATGTGAACTAACCTAAGAAAAGGCTGGTTTTCCCACCGGGATATGGAGGTCTGACGCCAGTCGCTTTATGTAAAAAAATCTGTATCTACGCCAAACACATAGGCTTAGATAGCAGATACCGCCAATCCTCGAAGATTAGGAAACATGACAACTGTAGAAAGAAGAATAGACTATACCTTAGGTTAGGTTATATATTTAATTGATACTTCCAAAATTAGCTACAAGTCACTATCTCCGTCTCTAAGGAAATAAGGAACTGCCGAAAGATTTTTTTTATGTCTAAACCTTCTCTGTTATGTGTTGAATATATGAATACAACAGATGAATAGTTTCAAAGTCTATAACAGACGGTACAAACATTTATTGTGTTTAAACATAATTATGACGTTTTGTCTGTTCATGACGAACAGCGATCTAATTTGCAGCTCTTTCTGTTAGTGGGCTGAAGTCGAGTAAACAATATTCCATGTGTTGCAAGCGTTTATAAGCTACGACAACATTTTCTTATCAAGTAAACCGTATAATTAACTGCCACCTGAGTGGTATATAAATATATATGTCTATTCAGGCTGAACGCAAAGGCTGCACTGCAACAGAATATGGACTGGTGTTTGGAGTTTTCGAGCTGGTTGTGTTTCTCATTAGCCCAATATATGGGTCCCATCTTAATAGATTGGGCCCCAAAATATTATTCAATGCCGGTATACTCACCACGGGCACATGCGCCATACTTTTTGGGTAAGTTTCGTTATATCTATTACAAAATATTGATTAATTAAGGCCCCTAAGGCAAGGTCGTCGCACCGCCTTCTATCATTACCTACTTTGTAAGAAAAGGACAATAAAAATAGATTTTTATGTCTAAACCTTCTCTGTAATGTGTTGAGTATATGAATACAATCAGATGAATTGTTTCAAAGTCTATAACAGACGGTACAAACATTTATTGTGTTTAAACATAATTATGACGTTTTGTCTGTTCATGACGAACAGCGATCTAATTTTCAGCTCGTTTTGTTAGTGGGCTGAAGTCGAGTAATATATTATACATATATATTACTCGATATATAATATATTATTATTATTATATATTATACTATATATTACCGCATACCATTCTCCTACTTCCTATTGGAACCGAACTACCGCTTTCACCAAAGCTTTGTTCGTTAATCTACAGGGATCTTGGTACTCATGAATTATTTCATTTATATTGACATGCTTTATTTCACTTTCAGCTGAAATTCTGATATAAAAAAATAGTAATCATAATTATTTTGGAGTGCCACCCTAAATGTACCAATATTAGGTGATTTTTTTTTTTTCAGCACCAATGATGAAATATACTTTACTTTAATTTATCTCCAGTAGTAAAATGAGACATTTTTAATGATGGGTCTGTCGTTTGCTCGCTAATGGTCAGTTCGAAAATTGCAGAGACCACTTGTGATGTAAACTGATAGTCATATGGTCCGTAGGGATTTCCACCTCCTTTACATTGTTAAGACATCAGCTGCTTCATTCATTCACCCAGAGTGGAATTGTCATCAATAACACATACATCCCTGCCCTGAGTACCTTACCAATGCGTCAGAGTATAGGAACTTGATGTTTTACATGAAGATTTCTTAAAGGGAACCGATTTTCGAATATTTCCACGGCATATCGAGATTATATGCGTACGAAATTGCAAATAACTCGACTTGGGGTTATCTGGAATTTTGTAGAATAATTTCTTAGCCACCGAAAAATATGTATGCATGTATGTACTACTCTGTGTAAAAAGTATCGGGAATATGTCAATAAAAAGACCCGCGTAAAAGAGGTCGTTCTAATTTTTTTACTGCATGTTGGTAGCACTGTACTGATTTAGCGCGCAAAATTTGAGCGGGATCTGTCATTTAATTTGTTTTAAACTACACTTTTTGTTGGTCATAGTTTTGAGTCCTCGGCGATTTTTACAATGGAAAATATTGTTGAACAAAGAGTGTGCCTTAAATTTTGTGTTTCAAATGATATTTCATGTGGTGAATCACTAAAAATGTTGCGAAATACCTACGGCGAATCGTGTATATCGAAAACAAGGGCTTATGAATGGTATAAGGCTTTTAAAGAAGGCCGAGAAGTAGTAGTAGACTTGCCTCGTTCTGGTAGACCTTCAACCGCTACGACCAGAGAAAACATCGACAGAATCAAGAAGCTAGTGCTCGAAAATCGACGTATGAGTCTGAGAGAGTTGGCTAGTGAGGTGAACATATCTTTTAAGTCCGTCCACAACATTCTCATTGACATTTTAGGCATGAAACGCGTCGCCGCTCGACTAGTTCCAAAAGAGCTCAATTTTGTTCAAAAAGCGCAGCGAAAGCATGTCGCTGAAGACATGGTTTCCCGAGCTTCTACGGATCCGACCTTTATGAAACGTATAATAACTGGCGACGAGACATGGGTTTATGAGTACGACATGCAAACAAGCCAACAGTCTTCAGAATGGCGTCTCGAAAACGAGCCGAAACCCAAAAAACCGCGGCAAAGTCGCTCCAAAATCAAGGTGATGCTGACAGTTTTTTTTGACTACCGTGGTGTGGTTCACTCCGAATTCCTTCCAGAGGGAGAAACAGTGAATAAAGAATATTATTTAGGCGTCATGAAGCGTTTGCGTGAGAGTATCCGCCGAAAACGTCCAGATTTGTGGCAACACAACTCATGGATGCTGCACCATGATAATGCACCATCACACACAGCCATTATAGTGAAAGAGTTTTTAGCGAAAAATTCAACAAAAGTTCTCGACCAAGCACCGTATTCACCTGATATGGCTCCGTCTGACTTTTTTTTATTTCCCAAGTTAAAATTACCACTTCGAGGAAAACGTTTTGAGTCGATAGAAGCCATAAAAGAAAATTCGCTGAATGAGCTAAAGGCCATACCGCAAATAGCCTATGAAAAATGTATGGAAGACTGGGTGAAGCGGTGGAGATGTTGTATTGCAAGCGATGGGGCCTACTTTGAAGGCGATAAAATAAATTTAGATGAATAATTTGTATTTTTTGTTTTATTGACAAATTCCCGATACTTAGTACACAGAATGTATATCTTCACGCCAGGTCCCTTGCGGGGTAGGCAGAGAGAACCGAGCGCCATAAGACGCGGTCCTTACATACTCGTATTTCACTCGCTTCCGTGATATTCATAGTTCTTTTCATGCACGCTCGCCGGTTCCACCTTCTGATAAAACACGACCAATTTGGTCATGATAGGTTAGTCTCGGTCTTCTTCGGCTCCTACATCCTTCCACTTTTGTATTGTATATCTGTTTCGTCATTCTTTCGTCCCACATTCTTTCTACATGTCCGAACCAACGGAGCATACTTTTTTTTATCTTAACACCGACACTCTCTTTCAGACCGAAAAATATGAACCGACTAAACGTTAAATGTTCTTTTATATATTTGTTTTATATATTTATAACGAATGAGTCCAAATTTACAAGACTTTCTCATGACCAGGTTTTTCACATTTTACAGCTTACTAGACAAAGTCCCAGGCCACGTACCCTTCATAACACTCAGCTTCATGATCCGAATAGTGGAGGCGATGGGCAACGCTGCCTTCCTGACTGCCTCTTTCGCAATTATCGCTAAGGAGTTCCCTAATAACGTTGCCAGCATGTTTGTAAGTATAATTACGCATAGGTAAATGGTATAATTCTATCTTAGTTTATTGTATTAATAGGAAAAACAAACAAACGGTCTACCTTAGTGGCGAATATTGACAACTATAAGTCAGCAGACTGGAATGTAAAGCGACAAAGAATTAATCAGCCTTGTAGAGACGTCAATATAATCAAGAAAACGACTTACCTGGACTGGATCACAACCCATGCCAATGAGTATTCTGCCTTTGAGTGGAAACCTGCACTAAAAGCTTCCTCGAGATTCAGTAACTAAGTGATTGCTAGACCAAAATTCGACCGTGCTGCTGAGGGTATTTTCTGTCAGCCTTTAACGCTACTGGTGCGAAAGCCGGATAATAGTTTGACTCATATTGTTAAAACTAAAACCAATTTACTGGTTAGTCTCTGTGCCACTAAATCAACTACGGATGAAACTCGTCAGAAGAAGTCATGCCACCTACCATCCCGCGATGTTGTAGCTCCATATCAAAAATTGCAATTACCCAGCAACTTATCCTGCAAGCCTTGCTCTCTCCCGACATTAATAAGTCGAGTGGGCCAAAGAAAATTGTATTCTTTACTGATTCTGTACTGTGCCTTTTCACATTTCGTACTCCATTGGACAAGTTCCATGTTCGACATCTTTGACACTTGCTTATGTACACTCGGTGCTCAAAAAGTAGGTGCCCGATCCAACTCGTCGAATTACATATATAATGCTATCACCTTCTTTCTCCTAAGGATGCGCGTGTCTGGCTAAAGCCTCCTGACAAACTTGAAAGATTGCGACACACTCACAGGAATATAACAATCCACCAGTAATTGTTATTTGGCTGCGGCTTTTCGGTTCCGGCTGCGGTTTGGTGGTACTGCCCCAGACGGGCTGCTTTGATGCGCCCTACCTCTTTCTAAAATACCCAGACCGAGACAAACAGACATGAGCATACACACAAATGTTTAACCTGCGTGGGGTCGAACACGTCGGGCGTTGAGTCAAGAAGCACTGACCACTACGCCACCGAGCTCGTCAAAAAAGTGAAGTTACCAGTAGCTCTTGAAGAGTTGTTACTTTAGAAGCCTTCTTTTCCAAACGGTCATAGGCTAGCAATACCCGCTCCACTCAGACTCTATTCGTGTTTGTGAACGAAATAATTGACAAAGCTTGAGCTGCACTTAGCTGTACAAAGTAAAACTACTCGAGTAAAACTATACGACTACAAAGTAAAACTACTACGCTTGCAACACAATAAGTATTGTACGTGCCATGCCACGTCTTCTGCTATTCCTTATGAGCTCATTGGTGACCTCACTCACTCGCAGGAACACAACAACCCCCCAGGGATGTTATTTGTCTATAGTTTTCTGTGAGGTGGAGTTACTTCTCCAAATGGAATGGTTTAATACAGTAATTACAATAATTACATATAATAATTTACAATAAATTTTAATTTTAATTACAATAAAAACAAACAATAATTACATACCACTATTAAAACCACCACGACTAAGACAAACAGACATGTTCATGCACACTATTGTTTATCCAGTGTGACTATAGAACCCACGTAGCGTTATATACCACTGTGCCACCGGACTCGTGTAAAAATGGCAATTGTTTTTAGTTAATTCTATTACTACAAGACCCTGTTAAAACCTGTACAGCAAAGTAGCAGCTCTTATAATTTGCTCTCTATATTTTCGATACCAAGAGTCACAAGAAAGTAAACATTAATGTAATTTATATTATTTTTCATCACAGGCGTCACTTGAAATGTTCTTCGGTTTGGGCCTAATCGTGGGCCCTATGCTTGGTGGTACTTTGTACAGCCTTGGAGGCTACACGTTACCCTTTGCTGTACTTGGGTCTGCACTTTTCTGCGCCGCCGTCATGAGTTGCATCGTCCTGCCGAGATCACATGACGATGAGGATGTGAAGCCTGCTGGAGGACGTAAGGGATACATTTAGTATATTTTTATTTATACAACGTCGATATACAAGCATACGGCCCATCTGATCTAAAGCGGTTAACTGTAGTCTATGAACACTTGTAATACATTGAGTGTCACCCGCGCGATGCCACCTCTACTGCTAACACAGCAACTTCTTAGGAGCTTACTGATAACCTCATTCACACGCAGGAACACAACTACCCTCCAGAGAGTTGTTAGGCTGGCTTAGTTGGCTGCGGTTTTCTGTGAGGTACTTCCCCGGTGGTGGTGCTTTGATGCACCCTACCTGTCTGTGTGTTACGTAGACAAAGACAAACAATCATGTTTTTGCAAACAAATGTTTGGCCTGTGTGTGAATCGAACCCACGAGCAGTGGTGTCAAAGTCGCGTTACCACTGCGCCACCATCTCGTCAACATTTTTATATAATCTTCATTACAAATAAACTTAACTAAAGTGTACCATATAGTATAGGACTAATATATACTAGGTTGGGCTGATGCTCACTATATATAACTTATGAGTTCAAAATAAACAAATCAAATTGTTATTTTAACAATAATTAGAGTAGGTATGTAGCCGAGATTTTTGTTGTATATTTTTTTAACGACATCGAGAGGTAGCAAGCATACAGGCTGCATGACCTGAAGCAATTGTCCTGCCTATAAATGATAAATTGCTCGGCATCGACATTATAATAGAGGTAGGATGCATAAAATCAGCCCAGCTGGGAAAGTAACGCCACCTCACAGGAGTCTAGAAATTCCTGTGAGGTGGAGTTACTCTCCCAGCTGGCTAGCTTTACTTTCTTTACTTAGGAGTTGCTGTGTTAGCAACTGGGTTGGCAATGCTCGAGCAATACTTCCTGTATTTTAAGTGTTCATAGGCCACGGTAACCCTATATAAAGTGTGCCGTATGCTTGTATGCCCCTCATGCTGTATAGAAATAAATACGATCATGCATTATGTTAAAGCATTTTTAACATACTAACAAAGCTACAGGCAGTGTAAAAAATTTTAATAGATTCAGGCGTTATTTTGCGAAAGTCAAACTTACATGCAATTTGATCCAACCTGCTTTGTGTGCTTCCGCCACCAACGGAATTGGTGGCGGAAGCACACAAAGCAGGTTGGATCAAATTGCATAAAAAATTTTACTTCAATGTTTGATTTACAAATTAATTTATATTTATCAATCTATTATTTATCAATTTGAATTTAGTAATAAATTGAAACAATTTTTATTGTTAAAGTGCTACTACTCCGTTGACGAATATCCGAATGACGCCTGCTGACATTAGTTTGAATAATATTGAACATTTCGTATTGTATTTAATTGTGTGTATATTTGCAATTATTTATAATGTAATTGTGACATTTTTAAATTGTATAATTGTAGATGCATGTATTTTCAACACAATATTTTATTGTTATGAAATAAATGAATTGAAATGAATTGATATAGATACATGAATTTAAACTAGACTTGACCTGTTAATGTGTTGATATTTTGTTTGACAAGTTATATACATATTTCATATACATTTTTGGTATATGGTATTTATACAAACTTTAAAGATTGTACGTGTTACCGTTTTTATGGTAGAGCAAAAACAAAACAAGAATGAAAGAAAATACGCGACGATACCCGCCATGTACAAAGTTCGCCATATTCTGTGAAAATTTGAATTCGAAACTTACAACGATTTAGTAAATAAATACCTTAAGACATAAGACAGACGGACGAACAGATACAGACCTCTAAACATCCATTCTTCTTCCTCCTAGTGTTATCTTGTATATTAATCTACGATAAGCGGGTTCGCTACCTAAGCCTAAACATTTGATGAAGATTTTTACATAGAGCGACTGCGAGTCCTCCACAACCCAGGGAGAAAATCAGACACATATTAGATTAAGTCGCACATCTTTCGAAATATAATTGTACGTCCTCAAGATGTTTTCCTTCGCCGTTAAACAAGTGATAATTAAAAATCTATTCTATTCTATAACTTCACGCCAAATCCCTTACGGGGTAGGCAGAGAGAACCGAGCGCCACGTGACTCGATCCTTACATACCTCACTCGCTTCTTTCACATTCATTACCCTTTTCATGCACGCTCGCCGGTTTCTAGGGCTCCTGACATCACCTTCTGATAGAACACGACCAATTTGATCATGGTAGGTAAGTCTTGGCCTTCCTCGGTTCCTACATCCTTCATATTTATAATTAAAAATATGTACATAAATTCGAAAAAAAATTAATTTAGTGTACATGCCCTCTCTAGATACTCTAAACATCTATACTTAAATAATGTTGAGTGTTGTGTCTTTTATTTTCAGCAACTATGTGGTCTCTGATTAAGATCCCTGGCGTGTTGCTAGCGGCAATCAGTATCGTGAGCACGAGCTTGAGCATCAGCTTCCTTCAGGCGACGCTTGAACCGCATTTACGTGACGTGAGTAAAACAATATAACGAATATAGAGATTTTCAAACCTGAAGTCTAAAATAAATAATGAAATCTTAAATAATTAATGTTTATTGTCTGGGTATTAAAAATAAAAACCGTTTCTAAAAAGTGAGATGAAATGAATCCCTGTTTTATATAACTTATATATTATCTAACGAAAAATGTCGTAGATCTTGTTGTTTTGAACGTCAGTTGGTCCATAATTGTCTCATCGCCAAACCTAACAGAAATACGCATATGCGTTCTAGTTACTTTGACTGCGCATCAAATATTTTACTTTGATTTGTGGTCTGGCACAGATGTTACTCCTTAGATTCTCAGCATTCATTACTTCTTATACCTAGGCGGTTAATTACTTAGTTGGAATTTTAACACATGTTATTGGAAAATAAAAGCATAGTAAATGTAGATAAGGACACCGTATTTGAGCTTAGTGTTGAATACCTATACTTACCAAATTTTCTTTTGGAAGTTTTTGTATAAAATGAATTCCCTAATAGATAATAAATGTTTACAAGTTGTATATCCAATACTGTACAAGTGTGGTGTAAACAATTCACAATCAACTTTAGAGCCAAAGCCGACTTCGCCTACACGTGGTGCAAAACAGATTAGTAAACTAGACTCTTGCGATAGAGACTAGAGATGAGAGTATGTTTGTTTGTCGCCGACGTAAAATTAAACAACAGAGTTAAAATTAAAAAGCAATATTACGAAATACTATGGGTACATTTTTGCAATGCGTCTCGCCCCTACGTTGCTACATACTTACAGTCCTCAGATGCTTATTGACAGCCTCGCTCACTCGTAAGAACACTTCTCATACATATATAATTAAATTACATAGACTAAAAAAAGGCGCAACTTGAAAAACCACAACTCTAATAGTACTTGGTGGACGTCAAGACCATTCACGTTAACATAATGTTTCAATTTGCCGCTACTGAGTTTGGCGGTTTCGCATATCTGTTTAGATTTCTTGTTTCTTTCGAGTTACGTCTTTACCAATCAGACTATTTTGAGCATATGTAATCTATTACGTAAAAAACGCTTTCGGTATGTTTGAATGACGTAGGGTAATCTAAGCCCCAGCACGGTTTACTACTGTTTTGAAGAGTCGACGAGCTCAGTAGTCGAGTGGTTAACAATGACTACTGTAACATCAGGCTCATGCATTCGATTCCCACACAGGACAAACATATGCGTATATGAACATGTCTGTTTGTCCTAGCCTGGGTGTTTTTGAAAGATATGCTCTACGCATCAAAGCAGCCTGCATAAGTACTCCATCTCATAAAAAACTGCGGCCAAGTGACAACTTCCTGGTGGGTTGTTATGTTCCTGCATTTGAGTGAGGTTATCAGTAAGCTCCTAAGGAGTTCCTGTGCTAGCAGCAGAGGTGGTATACTTAAAGGCAAGCAATAGGCTACGGTAAACGCTTATATCCGGTGGACCGTATACTTATATGCTTCCCGACGTTGTAATAAACATCGATGGCGTAGGCTAAATTCCGTCCTCCAGGCGGACTACACACTGGATTTATTCAACTATCATGTAATACTTAACTTAATATTTTTTTATTACCGCAGTTCAAATTCTCCCCCGTAGTCCTCGGTATGATGTTTGTCATCAACGGCGGGGTGTACGCTGTGTCCGCCCCCGTTTGGGGCTGGCTGTGCGACCGCCCTTCAGTCAAACAGAAATACATCACGGTAATCGGCTGCTTGTTCATCTCCGCCGGTTTCCTGCTCATTGGCCCTGCACCATTCTTCCCACCTGAGATCATAGATAGGTATTTTGTTTTATTTTTTAAACTTCGTAATGTGGCCCGACTCTTGTGCAGCGATTGTCGTAGCGTATGATTGCTTGCAAGACCAAAAGTGTCATTCGTCCATTGCTAAGTAAATGGACTCATTAGGAGCTTATCGTTAACCTCACTCACTTGCAAGAACACAACAACCTTCTAGCGTTTGTTATTTGGCCGCTGTCTTTTAAAATGTAAAAGTTATGTAGGAAATAATCAATGAACCGCTACGGGTCTGGGGGTGAAGTGGAATGCGTAGCTCTAATTGGTTACTTCACAGATCAACATCGTGTCACTTATTGGCTTATTGGTTGAAATATCCTCGTATTGGACCGGAAAATATCGGCGAGATATTTAAAACATGAAACTAAGTTTTGGTAATTAAGGGGTGCCTTTGTGCACGTGCAAGTGTTTTGTTAGTTTATGGTGGAAGTACTTCTCCAGTCTGTATCTATGTCCGAATCAAATATTCTGATCTTATACTGTTTGTAGGAGAGGTTGGTTTGAGTCTTAGATAATATTGAGCTATTTACACCGGATTGAGTCTCGGTTCAAGTTTCAAATAGCAAAACAGCGTCGTGTGAGCGCTACAGCATCATCTTTGGGGCAAGGCACCTTCACCTGTACCTGCTGAATATAAACGATGTACTGGCAATGGAGTACACTAATAATCTGCCCGACTGTAGGAGTTCGTCTATCTTATTTTTATACGACGTCGAGAGGCCGACAAACATAACGCCCACCTGATGTAAAGTAATTAACCGTGGTCTATGAACACTTACAGAACAGGAATATCACTCACACATTGACACCCCTATTGCTAAAATAGCACCTCCTCAGGTAACTTCCTGCTTGCTTACTGGTAATTTCACCCACTTGCAGAAATACAACAACTTTCCTGCGACTTGTTGCCTGCTATTTATTTTGGCTTCCTGAAAGGTAATTCACCTGCCAAGCTTTGAAGCGCCCTACATCTCTTAAATTGGCCATTTTTTATACTACTAAGGTGGCAAAGAAGCTTACGTAAGCAGTTACCGTAGGGCATTTGCAGCACCAGAGGTGTCACTCAGTGTAAACAAAATTATTAAAGTTTTATTAAATAAACTTAGTCTATAAGTTTCAGTTTGACATGTGGAGAGTAATAGCAAGTAGCAGGAGCTCCACCGCTAAGAAGTCAGTTCTTAATTAGATGATAATAAGGTTTATGGTGATGTAATTCCAGGACTACGGGTGTGATAGTCACAGGATTGGTGCTGCATGGCTTCGGAATGGGAAGTCAGCTAGTCGCCTCCTTCTCGGATGCCTTGAGCACAGCAATGTAAGTGCAAATCATTGCTCATGTAATAGTATTCTATAACATCCCTCTCAACAAGCATTCTTTGTTTCTTTTTTAAATGTGGAATAAACAATGTTACGTTAGCAGTAAATTGAATAAAAGTATAAAATACATAAACGTAAATACATTTATTTCAACGGTATATTATAAAAGCATTATTTACATTATGTTGACAAAAAGAAAGTGAAAAAGTTAAACAGTTTTTTGTAGTTTCCAATGCTTAAAACATTTCTGTTTTGTTAATAAGATACTATAACTGTAGATATTAATTAATAAATTTAATATTATTTAATTTTCTTGGCAATAAATCTTGAGCCAGAAGGCACAGCTTGTTATTCCGAATGCAGTGTTGGTTTTAACGCTTACCTATGGAAGCGAGAGCTGGCTGGTAGAGAGCATGTACGTAGGATAAACACGGTCGAAATGCAAGCGTTGCGCAAAATTTGTGGCATAACGCTTGTAGACCGTATTCGCAATGAAGATGTAAGAAACGGAGTTCGTTTGAAAGAGAGCGTCGGTGTTAAAATAACAAGAGGCATGCTCCGTTGGTTCGGACATATAGAATGAATGCAGGATAAAATAATGACAGAGCAGACGTAAAAGTGGAAGTATGTATGTGCTGAGGAAGGCCAAGACTTACATCCCATGACGAATTTGATTGTGTTCTACCAGTAGGTAATGTCAGGCGCCTTAGAAACCGAGCGTGCATGAGAAGAACAATGATTGTTAAAGAGGAGAGTGAGGTGTGTAATTATCTTTTTGAATTTTAAAACATATGCTAGGCTTACCCGAAAGTTTTTAGCTTTACTTAAAATATACTTCAATAGGATTTGGTTTCTACGCCAATATGAGGGTAGTTTAAATGTAAGCCTGTATACGTAAATTGTGTATCTCATTTGATTATAATTTGAGATCTGATTCATCTGAATTTCAGATAGAGGAGAGGCGAAATATCCAATAGATATTCAGCACATCTCAAGCTGAAATTTACTTGGTTTGAATCACACATAACAAAAAAATGATGCATTAGTAAATTAACGAAGTTCCATTACTGCATCTGGTCATTTACTGGACTATCAATGTTAAGAACTTGGCTCGAGAGTATTATATCTACCTACTCTGTTTTGTACTTCCATAATCAACACGTATTATGTATTCACCGTTGTCCATATAGTAGTATAATAGTAGAAGTACTATAATTTTCATATATGAAAACCTAATATATTTTTGTTTTGTTATTTAATTTCGACATATGTAGACTAAACTATAGCCATGTAAATTAAAGACGTACACTCCTTACAAATCCAATGCAAAGGCTAATATCAAAATTTCTAAAGTTACCGGTTTGTAATAAGCAGTTTGCGCTGAATACCTTTACAAAAGTACCAAAAAATGCAACATGCATCAATTTAAACGCATCAAGAATTATGGTAACCACATGGACAGGATTCAAGTATTCAATACGGAGAGAGCTTTAATGGTATTATAATGACTTTTTTGCCAAATTACACATTAAGGGCCGTAATTGCTAAATTTCTCAAAAATGTTAAGTCCAGTTAAGGGTTACCTAACCTTGGTAGTTATGAAAATTCTACTGTTATTGTGAAGCCCCTAAGATTTTTGTGATCCTATATGTTTCATAAAGTCAATAGAACTCAGTTTTCACGGTTTTAGGCCATTTATATTGCCATATTTAGTGTATTTTATTACTTAGTACATGTTTTTGTGGTCCGGTCCGGTCCTTTTAATAACTTACTACAACTAATTTGACTTTCGCAAAATAACGCCTAAATCTAAAAACTATTATAGTCAGAGAGAAAAGGAGCAGATATCGCTTGCACATTATCTGGTTCTTCTCTCTGACCTGACATAATAAGCAGAGCATAAAGAGCTTGTAAAACCTTATCATGCATTGCATTCGAAAAATTTCAACAGGGAGTTAATTATGAAACAATTCTATTTCTACTCAAATATTGGTAAAGATGTGGAAGATTATGTATGTAATGTTTCAGTGCCAGTGGTCTCCCAAACTCGATCGAGACATACGGCCTCGTGTCAGCCATGTGGACGTCGACGTTTGCTCTAGGCGCCTTCATTGGGCCCACAGTTGCTGGTGTGCTCTTCGACTACGTCGGGTTCCGGAATTCCACAATTTTCATATTCGTACTGCAGTTAGTAGTGGTAAGTCATATGTTATCATTGTTATAATGCCTTGTTTTTTTTCCATGAATAAAAATTGAATTGTGAATCATTAAATTAAATGAAACCTCTGTAATCAATGTCATTGCTGATTACATATACTTTCTTTTGATTCTGCCATAGTTTATGGCCTATTCGAATCTACAGTGCGTTCACGGCTGAGTTCTCTACGTTTTCACTAGAAATGCTCTGCGGCAATATTGACAGGCAACCTTAGCAATATTTCCAATAACAGGCAATTTCGGGAATATTTTGCTAGCATTGGCCATCAGCAATATTTAGGGTCGGCAATGGTACGAGTAGGATTGACAACGCACAACCGATAAAGATAAAAAACTCTGCTTTGTCAATATTACTGTCAAAATAGGAAGTTTGCCAGTGGTAATGTAATGTGAATATTGTCGCTCGACACATGTATAAACGTAATTAGTTTTATTTTAGTAGGATTTATTTTAGACACATGATAAATTAGAGCTGTCAAACAAAATGGCACACTAATAATTCAATGCTTGTATTCTATCCTGCTCCTGGATGTACGATCTCTTGATTTTGTTTTCATTTGACCTACTGACTGATAAACCGCTGGATATAGAGACTTGAATTTAGATTGATTTCATAATATAGCGAAAGAATACACTAAGGATGGATTGTTTAAATACGGACACTAGCAAGATACGAAATCGAAGTCAGGAACGCCGACCTGTATGTTTTATGTATAAAATTACTATACACTTGTGATTATAGTTTTGGACCGTAAGTGGTTCAATTTCCATTAACGCAAGGGTCTGGCGAAAAAGAAGTTGAACAGCATGATATTTAATGAACACCAAGCTGACTGCAAAAGTAATATCGTAGACTGCAGGCGAGTTTCAAATTCTTATTACTGCAAATCTCATCTTCACTAGGCTTGCAGATCTGTATGCTGACTATATTCATGGTGTTGTATATATGTATAAAATGTCGTTGTATAAATAATTAGCATACGCGTATAGACCACTACGTCATTACTTCATAAGTCGGGCTATACGGGGGTATGTCAGGATGTTTTAGAATATTCCTTCATACACCAACGCTTTTTAAGTGGTATAAATACCACTGAACACTTGCAATAAAAATAGCATCGACGCATAGCCATCCTCGCTAGTAACGCAGCAAATTTTATCTCCTTCATTGCATTTTTTTTCTTCAGATGTTCATAGTGCTGGTGTTCCTGTGGACGTGCGAGCCTTCTTCCAAAATGGACGTGTCCGTGTCTGCGGGTGATTTGCTACAACTGGACGGCACTTTGGATGAAAGTGTCCTCATTGGGGACAAATATATTATACCACCTGCGAGGGTCAAGAGGTAAATAGGTTTTCGTTCACATTTCATTCTAGTTAATACTTACTACTAATACTATTCAGGAATGTGTTTTTTCTGGTTTCATCCCTGGTCCCTAGCAGAAGGCGATTATGTGACAACTCGTCCTTTATCGTCTGAAATTCCTTTTTGTTTATGAATCATTTAACGTGTACTGAAATCCTATACTAACCCCCTCAGTATTTCGTTTAGTTGTAATTCCCATATCAATCCATCACATTCAACCATTTTTATTTAGAAACTTGTCTATGAAAGCGATCTATACACCGCTACATCTTTTTCATTTATTGTCTGCATGTGACTATAGAATTGTTATTTTTTAGACACAACATTTTCATATGCAGCCCATTCATTGCATTTTCTGAGACTGAGGCAGGCCTTCAGGCTTCATTTGGGTCAGTAATAAGCAAAAAGCCGACGGCATTTTAGAGACTTATACCTCCCTTCGCATCAACGTAATATATTTGAGTTTTGCCAAGCCTCGCAGTAGCATCTTATTACTGCAAATCTCATCTTCACTAGACTTGCAAATCTGTATGCTGACTATATTCATGTTGTTGATATGTAATGTTGTTGTAAATGTTGTTGTATCTCGTTGGCAATGAGTTGCCCGGGGTTCATAGCGACAGAGACGTTCAGCGGCTTGATTGCGACAGCCCAGACAGTAAACAGTTAAGAATCAGCAAACGTAATAAGGGAAACAAAATCTCTTCTCAGATTTAGTAGTTCAACACCAAATCGCAATCTAATATCCAGATGTTTCCTCCCAAACATGATAATAAAGTTAGCAAATTTTTTTATATTAATTTACGAGTATTATAAACGTTGCATAATTTAAATTATCCACATTGCATTATACAATGTTCCATATTTTGAACTGATCGCCTCTTGTGCCTATAATTAGCGAATGTATGATGGCATTTCGATTGCTTGCACAACGTTACGTCACCTTTGGCTCGTCTCCCAACCTCAACCCGGAGCGCGTACTTTCGAAGATGAAAGTAATTCAATCTTTTATTTCAATAATTATTAATGAAGCTTGGACATCGCTTTATTATATTTCCAAGTTTTACATCCGACAATTACATGTATTAATCAGTAACGTACATATTAATTTAAATTCCAACAAAAATAAAAATGTAATAAGCCTCTTATTACATTTTTGTTTTTGTTGGAATTTAGTGTCCTTGTCGCTAGTGAATGACTTGAAACAGGTGCCAAGTTCCTAAATGATACATGTAACAAAAAAAAGCCACTTTCTTAAATGATAGATATAGAAAAACAGAACCTTCTTGAATGTATTCTAAAGAAAAATATTTGTTACTTTCACTAATATTTAATTTATAACGTGTTTGGCAAGTCATGTTTTCACGGCAAGTTTAATCTAATTTTATAAAACTCATACGACAGTAGCTGACTTAACTAACTGACAATGCACGGCTGGAAGTCCTGGAAGCATATGAAGTGACAGAATTTAGAATATATCTACATTTTATTATACTGAGATTTTTATTATGCATTTCAATTCGAAATTTAAATTATTTGCTTGTCAACTACAAGCTACTTTACATTATAAAGATTTAGTTGGATATAAACATCTGCCACAATCTAAATTCAACATCAATGAAAGTACCAAACTTTCTCTGAAATAATGAAATGTAGGCTTGTTAGTTACTTAGTTATAAGGGTAGTCGACAGGTTTGGAAGACTTTATTGCTCATTGAGAACTGACTGAAAGTCACCAATTAGGTATACTTACTTTAATTGGTTTTCTTCGGATCTTGAAACTCACTTAAGTATTTTTTTGCAGTCGCCGCTGCGGCATTAGCGTAGAACAGTCCCGTCCCCCGGCCATGAACAGCCTTATAGCCTGCTCTAGCTACAAGAACAGACGTAGCCCATGGAGTCAACGCACGCCCCGGTACAGACCTTCATATGGAAGCCTCGATAATAGGTTCCGAGGTGTATACGGCACGTAGATAACAGTGTTAGTTAGATTATAGACGATGATTTTACTATCAATTTGTAAGGAGCATTACACAAAAGGCACAAAAATATGCACATACCGTGTCGTTGAAGGGATGAGAGGAAAAAATAACGCTAGTTTATCTATTAACTTTCCAATATGTTTTAAGAGTATTTTTTTTTATAGTGTCACATAAAACAGTATATATGTTAGCTGAGGTTTTTAATATCTCACACTTGTATGCAGTACAGATATGCGGCATTTTATTCATCATTTAGACATTTATTTTAATTTCTAATAATAGTAACTTATCTGTACATTGCTGTTTGTCCACAAGTTTTCATGCATATCGGGCAACATTACACTGTCATATTGGAATTAAACTCTTGGATTGATTGCCACACGCTTATAAAAAAAATACCATTTTGATAATTGAAAATTCATAAAAGAAGCAATAATTCATGGCAAAAAAACGAAACCTCCGTTGCTTTAAAACTTGCCGCCAATATAAACAATAAGGAAATTCGTAATGCAAATAAGACATAGACACAAATTCATGCTTTAACTACTGTTAATTCGCAATCAACTTTGTAATTACCATACAAACCGAAGCTATGATATAAATCCCTATCATTGGAAGGATGGCCTTCCAATGAGCTACATTTTTACCATGTACGCATTAAAACTAACAGAACTATTTTTTTTCTTCGAAACATATCATATGTTAACACGATTTTTAATTCTGATTCAAAATATATAGAAGATGGATGTTGCATTATAAATTCCTATATTTATGTATTTAATAAAAAAATAAATACTGAGACTAAGTTTGAAGTTTTATTTTAAACTTGGAAATTTAATTTCCTGCTCTCTATTTGTACGCTTAATGACTAAAATCTACAGCATCTAAGGATGCCTCGTGGAGAGGCGAAATACGTGTCGCAAAGACGATCGGAGCACACATTGTAAAGAGGTTTTTAGAGGGTCGGCAACGCATGAGTGACACCCTTGGTGTTGCAAATGTCCATAGACTACGGTGACTGTTTACCATCAGGTAGACCGTATGCTTGATTTCCACCTTAGTGGTATAAAAAAAAAAACATTGAAGCAATGCTGGCGGGCGCATGCGATTATGTGCTAATGACCTGCTTCCCCAGTCGGGCTGTAGCATAATACCGCTATGCCCGTTAAATAAATTCTATAAAGTCTTCCCGACTGACAGCATCCTTAGAGGGTGTTTAGTCAGTTAAAATCTGGGTGGTTCGTATGATCGGTGTCCAGGCTTGCACAAAAATCCCCGTTCTCTTACGTCGAGGATAAAAAAATTGCTCATTCGTGTCTCGTTTCCTGATCAGCGGCGCAGTACACCACGTGAAGGTTAGGCTGGTTTTGTCTCTTAAAATATTGGTGAGGCAGTAACACCGCTATGCGTAACTCCATGATAAACAAGATACTCGTAGATTAATTGCTGAAAGGGGGATACAGCAAAATGATCTCCGCACACATCGACATTTCGGTTTACAACATCATAAGTATAAGTATTGTAACGAACCCCGATATGAAAGCTAAATAAAAAAGCACCAAATATAGTAGTTTCTATGTCCAATGTCATATGCAAGACGGGATCGAACATGTGATCTTCATGTAACGTTTACTTACAAATTGCAATATTGGTTATAATTAGAAATAATTATATGCAACAAAAGCTACACTACACTATAACCTAAGAATTGAATTAACCAGAAATAGCTCAGTTTTCTGATTATTCCATGTGCAGTAGAAGCAAGAACAAGTTTATGAGAGGTATAGCAGCGAAATCTATAACATATTAAAAGATATATTGACCTGAAATGAAGTAATGTAAGTTATAACCCTAATACACATATTAGTTCTCTTAGTATATATAGGAAGCTATAAATGATATCAAAAGCCATATTAGTAAAATCTAAGGCAAAGACCAACAGTGACTGTGAATGTTAATGTATATCATCGAAGGCCTCCGTATATCCGTGTCTGGGGCACAAATGAATCGACGGAATGCTAAAGATCGTCACTAACTTATGATTCCATAACTCGTTTTAAATTAGTAAGGTACTATATTCACACACACACAAAATTTTGATTATGTTTTGAATATTCGCTATTTCGCTAATAAGCTTAGGTCAACAACAATGAATTGCGCAACTCTTTGTCCACTGCAGTTGCATTTCTCGGTTTATTGCAAAACCTAATTTAAATTTGACACCCAATTGCCCGTTTAACAACTTTTATTTTTGGTGCAAAATATTGGTAGGGTAATCAAATCTTATTCAATAATTCGATACACTGAATACAAGAGAAATGTTCTTGAGTCTAGAAGTCCGTAACACACGTTTTGTAAAAAATGCTTCGTAACTCAGTTTCTTTCAGTTAAAATGGCAATTAACAAACGCTTTTAGATTTCTGTGAGGGTATAGAAATATGTTGATGAAAACTAGTAACTATTATTATATCGAAATATTTTACACATTGCAAGATGGTTGTCGCCGCTTGATTTTCTAATAAAGACTTGTAAACGGATATGATATAAATTTTGGTACTATTTGTATTGATATTTGGCAAGGAAACCCGCACGTCCAAGAAATTAGATTTCAAAAGACATGTGCTCTAACCTAAAGGTCTGGTTTTCCGCAGGGTGGTAGACGTCTGACTGCAGTCGCTCCATTGAATTTTTTTTCTAATTTCATTATGTTTTTCACTAATTTCATTAGTATCGTAGCCAAATCCTTAGGTTTAAGTAGTGGAGCCCGCTAATCCTAATGGATTAGTAATCGGAATATGGCAAGGTACAATAATAATAATATGTTTATTTTTATACGTATTAAGCTCAGTACTAATGACATTCAACTCATAGTATTCGCAAACGTTAAATAATAAAAAAAATAGAGCATACACTCCGAAAGATGAAACGTTTTACTATGGGCACAGCCTTGTTACTATAGTCAAGAACAAAAGCGACATACCCATTGAAGGATATGCATAGATATCGTTGAATCTACTCTAATATCGCAGGATCTACACTAGCAGAGAAAGGGAATTTATCTATACCATTTGAACTTGCATTCATACTGATACTGAAAACGTACAGTTACTAATCTTAATATACTTGAATTTTTATGTGTTCGAGGGTCATAGACGTGAAGTGCAAGTATTTAAGTTTGTTGTAAATATAAATTGGTATGCGTAGAATAAACTTTATCTACACGAAACAAACTGAATACAACTGACACTCGATAATATCACAGTCTGATGTATGTATGTTTGTAAAAAGGCAGCCTTATTTCACGTATGTGTGATTATTGCCAAATTATTGCCGTAAGTAATAATTTCAAAACAACCAAGAATAAAGAATCCCTGTTCTGAGAGGTAAGTGTAGTACAAGAGAAGAATCAAATTAAAGTAATACTCATAAATTGATGAAATATACATACTTGGATCATTACCATAGCAAATATTTAAACTGCAGAAAAAGTTAAAGTAGCCAACTATGACATTAAAAATTGAGTATTCCATACCGTATTGCACAATAATTATAAAATAGAATATAAAATATTCCAAAATTCTTTATTCAGAGTTCAACTATGAGATAATGTAACTTTTTTTAAATTAGACTACAAGACCAGTTTCGATCCGACCAGATCAGACCAGAGAGGAGAGATCAAATTGATATGAACTCCCAGACGGCCATTAGGATCAGAGTATCCATGGCAGCGATAGTACGGATCCATTAATCCAGTCACGGTAGTAAGTGGGTACATGCAGGAGTTAGTTTGCAGGAACTAACTTGTGGTGAAGCAAACATATTATTGATCAAATGACCAGTAAATTTGACTTCCGCAAAATCGGTTCCACAAAAACACCTGGGTCTGTTAATTAAGTATCAATGTGCTTCGTCAGTGTCCTTCTTGATAAATGCTGCTTCTAAAGTTCCAAGTTATATATCAGAAGATTTAAAACTCATAATCACAATATACCCAGGATTTAAAAATCTCTAATTTCAAAATTAAGATTTGGCTGTGTTTACAATGTCTAATTGTAAATATTTAATTAACGATTCTCATGTTTAACCTAGCTGACGTTAGATTAAAACTAGAAATACATATCATCACGTCTATCTCACATCAGGGTAGACAGATACTACCCAACACCTGGTGTACCGCTCCAAACATACCTCTTTGACGGTGGTGAGCCAATTAGAAGATATTGAGTCGCCCTCACGTACCATTATTATATAGGTATATTACACGGGACCGATAGACATATGCTATAACTATCACTTCTAATTCCTACTTCCAATCAGAATATAATATAACAGGAAGGCAGATCAATAAAAGACATCACAAGGAAGGCAGTTTTGGCGTATTGTTTATTTTTCAAGCGTCGTTTCGTGTCATTTCTGGGCTCCTTTGAGGCCCTTGGGGCCTGACGAGTTAATAGTAACCTGCGAATATATAAATCACCTACCGAATCACTACCAATATGGCGTAGTGCGTCGCATGAGGCACACCTCGCTCAATTTACAACATCATCATGCGCGCCTACTTGGGTGCAAAGGAAAGGAGACTAGTCTCAGCGCGCACTGTATTCGGATCTTTGATTCAGGCGCATGAGGCAACTGTCGTAATCGTCGTCGTAATATTTTTTCTTTGCAATCACTCTGTCAATATTTGCTTAGATTTGCAATTACTGAGGTTGTAAATGGACAGGATTTCGCGAAGCTTGTTCTTAAGAAAGGACTCGGAAAGGCATGAAATCTAGTACTAAAATATGTGTCTTTTATCTCTCGTAGTACATACAGTCTCTCCATTTTACAAACGGGACTAGGGCGAACGCAAAATTATACAAGATACTTGTATCGGAGCCCTCGCTCTTTCTTATCTTGCTTATATTTTTTATGGTGTGCCAGGATGACATTACATAACATACTTATTTACTGTACTAAAATCTGGTTTATTACTTACATCTTAATAATTTAGGATTATGTCATAGCTCCATATATTTTCGTATCGAATTGTTACAATTTCTTTACCTGCTTACAAATATTGTTATCTAAATTGGTTGAGAGAAACCGCCCTGAATTTGTCTGCTTGCCAATACCTAGCGGCCTTGCTTTCGAAAAATACTGCATTCCCCTGTACCACTTCACGGCAAATGTTCGTTTGTATCGCTGAAATAAATTTATATCGAGTCTCGAGAATAACTGAATGATTTTAACACGCATTTAGAAACAGCAATGAATAGAAGTTACATCTTATTATTAAACGTTATTTTAGGTGCCGCAGCTTGTTGTTAGTGTATATTTTATGAGTTAACTTAAGTTATGTGGTGTCAGTTTTGCAATGTAACCGATATCAGATTTGATGCAAGCTATTAGATCCATAATAGTAAAGAATACGTGAATTGGTTCCGCTAGGTAGATCTTTGTGGTTTTAATAACTCCACTCGGGTAACAAATGAGCATCATGGTGAGAGCAAATCTAGCAAATATTAGATGCTTGCAACTTATGTATTTCATCAGGATATATCTTGATGGCTACTAGTAATTGCTGTTTACTCTTATTAAATAAATAATATATCTATATGTCCTATTTCCCTTTCATCAGAAACTGGTGTTAAACATTAAGTAACTGGTGAGTTGTGCCTGTACCTTGTCCTGTCGGTGGTAGCCGAGGTTAATCCATGCTGCACTGAGGATACAGAGGGAGATGCCGTTGTACCTCTACTTCACGGAGTGAACTGCAGGGTTACGAGGTGCGGATTCCTCGGTAGTCGCCCGGTGGCGCGGTGCCACACACCGCTGACCGACGCGAGGAACTGGCCATTATACTTGTCCTGAACATTACACTGTTAATAAATACAGTCCATATTGTAGTAATAATTGTCAGTTTATAGAGCCTAACAGGAGGCATGGTGTGGTAGGACTGTCCTTTTTACAAAATCATCAAAACAAGCTAGATTAATTACATATTTTAAAATACATCGTAGATCTAAATACACACATCAAAAGTGTCTAGGGATCAACATATATTTTTGCAATAACTTTTCTCCTGATTGATATTAATTAAAATTTTCTTTAAGGATTCATCAAATAAAGTATTTTCGTTTGTCTACAGTAACGATAAACCAAGTCACCTTTGCATTAATAAAGAAATTTGCCATTTTCATAATAAAGGGATTTTTGACATTTGAACCACTAACATTAAAGTTAGAAAAAAAGACTGAAATAACAGTTTTCTTTAAAATTTTATTGGGTAACTTAAACAATTAATAATCCGTGTTTCTACCGCGAACACTAACGATGATAGAAGCTGGTTCCCGGCAACGTACTGTGGCTTTAGCTCTGAATACAAGTCAGAGTGTTATCAGTCGACTTTGGACACGTTACCGAAGCACTGGTACCGTGGCTGAGCGCCATGGAGGACGGTATCGCTGCACCACACGGAGACAAGACCGATACATTCAAATCACAACTCGAAGAGCTCCAACAATAACCGCCATGATGTTAGCCGTGACTCTTCATCACTCTTCAGGGAACTTAATTAGCGACCAAACAGTCAGAAACCGCTTGCATGAAGTGAACCTTCATTCCCGAAGACCGCTAAGGGTACCACCTATAGCAATGCACAATCGTAGGATTCGATATCAATGGGCTCTTGAACACAGAAATTGGGCAGAAGAACAATGGCGTTTCGTGTGCTTTTCTGATGAGTCTCGTTTTGGTATGAGACCGGATACAAGACACACTTTATTTGATGAATCCTTAAAGAAAATTTTAATTAATATCAATCAGGAGAAAAGTTATTGCAAAAATATATATCCCTAGACACTTTTGATGTGTGTATGTCGAGACTGGCACTTAATAACTGAAAATCGTCGGTATAAACAAAAATGCACGCTCGGTCTTGATTTTCTCCTATACATCTTCTTCTTCCTAGCGTTACCCCGATTCCTATTGCCGAGGATTGGCGGGAACCGCTATCTAAACTCAATGATATGGCGATGATACTGATTTTTACATAAAGCAACTGCCGTCAGATCTCCACAAACAACCCAAAGGGAAAACCATTACTTAGTTTAGGTCACGCGTCTTTTGAAATATAATTTCGTGGACGTGCGGCCACGCCGTATTCTCCCGCACACAGGCAAGTGATAATGGAAGGGATTTTTGTAAAAACAACCCTAGTCAGTTTTAGCAAATTTTACAGGAGAAGAAAAAACGTTTACGAAATAAATTACTATCCAGCAGACTTTAAATAGCAATTTATGTTAAAAGCTAGGGAAATTCATATACAGTAAAATCGCAATAGTCCTATATATCCCTTTATTTATTTGAAAAACATACCAAAAACACTTTGACATGGGCAGTTTTTCAAGGAAATATTACTTTATATGCCATGGTCCGCTTTTCCACAAAACAAAAGTAAAAGTTTTACTTTTTTCAAGTAAATTTTTTTGTGGTAAATCTGCACTAAAAATCTTGTAACAAAAATATATGCAGTTGGAGCTAATAAATACATAACTGACCCGAAAACACGAATTTAAAATGTAGTTTATCAAATTGCGTGAAATTTAACTTTACTGTTTATTATTTAAGGATAATAGACACACACTGCGATTTTCAGTATGTTCAGGAACACCGTTCCTATATGAATTCTATATGTTTGTCTGTGCGTTTATCTGTCGCTTTTTTTCGAATATTCGAATTTTGACTTCAGATTTGGATTCTGCATTAAACAGTAGCAAAAATCAAGCTTGCGCATTCTCAACTGGTTTGTATTGGAATCCTAAAATCATAGTTCTTGATATCATATGTACGGTGGTTTATACAGAAAATATTTATGTAAGTTTAAAATAGTAGGAAATGAAATATTGCATGTTATACATTGTGAATTTGCATAATCAACATTATATATTCATGAAGGACAGAGGTATTCTCAAGCACGTAAAGGTTGCATTCCGAAAGCATTGAAAAGGTCATCGGTCCTATACTGTCTTGAACATCTGATCAGCAATCATTACCCTGTAACATCTAAAGGCGCATACTCACGAGCATTTTTTTTCTGTTGTCTAACTGTATAGACTTTTATAAAACAATATATCTTTTGTAACCTTCAAATTTCAGCTTTAGTGAGATTATTCATAACAATTCATTATTTTTTAAATTCATGATGTCTGAACGTAAATGGGAAATGGTGTTGAAGGTCAGATATTTTATACAAAAAGGAAAGTTTTAGAAAACATACTAAAATATATTAAGTTAATAATAATAATTCTCACCTAATTAAATAAATAAATATTGTCCGCCTACTTACACTATCAATCTAGCCCTAAAGAAAGCAAAGTTTATGTTATGGGCACTAGACAACTGATATATTCCTAAATACATATTTTTCGTAAATAAATACTTATGATACATAGAAAACATCCAGACCAAGACAAACAGTTATGTTCATGCACACAAATGTTTATCCTGTGTGAGAATCGAACCCACTAGCGTTGGTGGCAAAGTAGCGATACTAACCACTGCGCCATTGAGCTCGTCCAAAATATATATAATTACTGCTTCCAGTTACTGTAGCCTAGCCAGTTTTTCGACGTTGTCTTAAGGAAGTTGACATTAAGCCGCTTCCTCTTTTTGCCTCTTTGTTATGTCTTCAATACTTGAGAATACGGAACGTTGCCGAGGCGGTACCTACCATAGTTGCCAGCGATGTTACGACAAAAGCAAATTTTTAGCAATTAGGTAATAATTACTTTATAAGTATAAGCGAAATAATATATTCAATAATTGACTACACAAATTATTCGCTGAATACCTATCAACACTGGATAAATAAGAACAACGTGATTCAAAATATTGTTGACTCATTTCCACTGTATAAAGGAACATCTGTATATATATGTATACATACGAGTAATAATAAAACCGTAGCATAATCGAGTTAATAAAAGGAACATATTTTTTAAATTATGGCGCAGAAGCAAAATTTCCGTTTTGATTTCTGTATTGATAGTTATCGATACAGAAAGAGCAGTATTAGCCCAGTGGATAAGGAACTGACCTGTTGAACAAATGGTCCTCGGTTCGAATCCGGGCGGGGGCATGTACCACTAAATTCGTGTTTCCGGATTTATGTATTTTTTTCTATATTGGTTCAGCATAGTGGCTCCGCTTCGCCTGAGGGTAAGCGAAAAGAGGAACCCAAATTACAGCGGCAACTGAAAGGACTACAGTGTCCTGTCAGTTGACCATGCCGGTCATATTTATCTCTAGCTCGGCGGTGAAGAAAAACATCGTGAGGAATCCCACACGTCCAAGAAAATATATTTCGAAAGACGTGTAACCTAACCCAAGAAAAATCTGGTTTTCCCACTACGTTGTGGAGGTCTGACTGCAGTCGCTCCATGTAAAAATCAGTGTCTTCGCCAAATCGTTAGGCTTAGGTAGCGGACCCCGTCAAACCTAATGGATTAGGAAACGAGATAACGCGAAAAAATAGAAGCACAGTTATCGGTACGCAATCAAAAACGGAAGTTTTTAAATTTTTCGACTCTCTGTCTCTGTCTGACCATTTTGTACGCATCAGATATGCGACTATCTACGAGTATCTATATCTTCTTGCCCTGTCCCTTGTGGAGTAGGCAGAGAGAACCAAGCGCGGTATCTTTTTTTGCAACAACTACGTTTGGTACAACATCATACATACGGCCCACGCCACCTGACGTAAAGCCTATGAACGCTTGCAACACATTAAGTATCACACGCGCGATGCCACATCTGGTGCTAACGCAGCAACTTCTTAAATTTTTACTGGTGACCTCACTCACTCGCAGGAATACAACAACCCTCCAGGGAGTTGTTCCCTCACGATGTTTTCCTTCACCACCGAGCAAGCGATAATCACAAATGTAAATCTGAAAACACGAATTTAGTGGTACATGACCACACCAGGGTTCGAATCGAGGACGAGTCGGTTAACAAGCTGATTCTTTATCCACTGGGCTATCACTGCTCCTTGGAACACCAATTTTATTGTAATACTCGTAGGTGAATCTTAGTATTCCTCGGCTCTTACATCTTTCCATTTTCGCTTTTTTCGTGCCCTAAATGCCATTTCTCGGCTCAATATTCAGGCTATTCCTATGCCCGGTTGGTTGTCGTGCTCGTGCGAGGTTACCTGTAAGCCCTGAGGAGTGTTAGCTACAGGGGCGGCAAACCGCGAGCGATACTTCCTGTTTTGCAAGCGATCATAGGTTACAGTAACAGTTCTACATTTGGTAGGACATTTGCGATCCTGATTGCTCATAACTGTTTGGATTTAGAATATTATATCTAAATAGAAAATCGTGTTTGTATCTTTTTAAATAATCGCTTGTCAATTTTTTTTTTAACACGCTAAAATTTACCGTCTATAGTGAAAATGGAAACATCGAAAAAGATTCTTCGCAAAACTGCTCCGTTCATCTTCAAAATGATTTTGGGTGAGGAACTCTTCCTCTGAGTACCTCGAGACCCTGCTACACGGAATTTAAGCATGGACATGTTTCTGTGAATGACGATATTCGTAATAATACAAACACTGAGGAAAGCGAAAAGCAAGAAAGGAGGTTGTTACTATTGAGCGGTTAATTAAGTAAATAAACCTATCCATCCACCTCAGATAATTCGTGGAGATTTGGAGATCGGTATGGACTAAAATAATTGACATGAACATTTGAGTATTAGAAAACACTGTTGTTAGATTTCTCACGAGCACGAAATATGGATTTATCGTTATGTTTACAAAATTGAGGTAAACGAGAAACGTAGGTAAAGCCATGATTATGTATTTTTCCCCCGCACATTATGTGTTTATTAATATGTGTTTTTTCTTATGTACACAATTGCACTTGGAGATTGCAAAAATATAAATTGCTTTAAAAACAAGTGAAAAACAAGTGCGATACATACAATAAATTTTCTATTTACTAGTTTTATTTCTGAATTTCGTAAAATTATTAGGGCGTCCTGCGTACATACGTTTTACATACTTACAAATGTTTTGTAAAGGTATGTCTAACTGTTTGCAGAAGCTAAGGCCGGTATACAGTTCCTTGGAAGTGCAAAAACACAAAGGCTTACCGAACTAAGTTAACGAGATGACATCACAAAAGCGAGCTTAGCAGCTTAGTCATTCTGATCATAATCCATCTGCGTAAAGGTTTGACTCAACTACGACGATCTTCAAAAAAACTTAACAACTTAATATGACTGAGGCACAAAGGTTTCCTTTATGGGCTGAGGTAAACTCGGAAGGAAATAAAAAATTGTAACGTAATTAATATCTGACATTTAAATGTCTGAAAATATTGCCGTAAGGTAGAAGTACGTACTTTGGTAGTGAGACTACTTCTTAGTTATGAATGATGTGCAGTAGTACCTTTCTTCCTCTAAAGGCAAGTTTAGTAATCGGTAGGGTGTACCATCGACCGCCATGTTCTGGTTCTAAAAACGATGAACATTATAGCCACTTGCGTATTTTCTAATACATTTCGAATTTTCCAATTATTTTTGAAATGGCGACCAGAAATTCTTCGATTTTTTCGTATTTTTTCTTTTTGCCCTTTTATATATTGGCGTCAGTTTGACAAGACCTTAAGACTTGTTTCATATCGTCAATCTTTCATTTGCTCTTCTATTTTAAACTTAAATGAAAAAACGTTCTATGGAATAAGCTACAGATTGTATGCTCGGTATCTATCTTATGTTTTTACACTTGGCTCAGTATCCCAGACCTAACTCACTAAGGGGCTTTCATAATGAATGAAGCCTTTTATATATATATATATATATATATATATATATATATATATATATATATATATATATATATATATGCTCACTGATATGAAAAGTTAACATTCATATATGCTGAGACTCAATGAAGCTATACGAAATGTTAACAATTTTATAGAGCTTAGGGATATTTTGCATTCTTTGAGGAAATAAGAACTTAATTTGAGGTTATATTAATGCAGTTATTTAGAGAAAAATATTATTCATTACCTTTTGACTACCAACTTTGAAAAATAAATGCGGCAAATGAATATCGATGCTTTTAAGTACAAACTAACGTGTAAATATATCCCCCATTTTTTTAAGAGAGGTAGGGCGCATCCAAGCCGGGGGAAAATTCTGGGGAAGTACCTCCACCTCACAGATAGCCTCAGCCAAATAATAACTACCTGGAGGGTTGCTACGCTCCTGCCAATGAGTGAGGTCACCAAAAAAGTTCTAAGGAGTTGCTGTTTTAGCGCGAGTGATACTTAATGTGTTGCAATCTATGAAAGATTACGGTTACATCAGATGGGCCGTATGTTTATATGCCTCCCGATAATATATAAAAAAATTGTACATTTACATTACCCGACTTTAAACACACACAGTTTCACAAACAGGTTGTTTAACCCTTCGAAACCCGTGTGGTCATATATGACCGCGAAATGTATGGGAAAAGGTATAATTTAATTATTTATTTTATTTTAATTAATTTAAAGGTATAAAAAGGGGAAAGGGCTTAATATTACTTTGTCATGCCGATGACGACAGCTTCTTTTTACAACCGCACCGCTCGACGCAGGGGACGGCGGCAGGGAGTTCACCCTCACACACCGGAACAGCAATGGTTACGTACTATGCGGTTCCAGCGAAGTATTCTTTCGAGAACTCTCAATTTATGTCGTCGTAGTCGTAGTAGTCGAGGTTTTCCCAAGGGACTACAGCATGGGATTCTTCAAGATAGGCGCGAAGGGATTTTTACAAGGTCGGCAACGTAAACTGAAACCCCTGTTGTTGCAAATGGACATAGGCTTCAGTAACTGCATCCATTCCATCAGGCAGGCCGTACGTTTGATAACCACCACAGTGGTATAAAATAAGCGAATATTGTTTAATCATATTGTAATATGAATTAAATCTTACTTGCAATCTTATACAAATAAGTTATCGCATAAATCAACCTCTCCATTTGTGTTCAATTTTGTGTGATTAGACCGTTTTCATTAGCAAGAATTTACACTATGTTGATCATAGGGTCTTGACCTACTGCTAACAATAGGTGATTCCCAAAATAACGCGTTCAGTAAAATTGCCAAATACTAATTATGATTCAAACAAAAATTTTCAAACGTTACGAGAGCTCGATGGCGTCGTTGCGCGGAACACGCAGCTTAACCAACGTCGACCGTAGCCTGTCTATGGATGGGTTTATCTATCTCGACCTTCTCCGTGTTACGCCGTCGGTCCCGGCTGTTGTCGATAGATGACAGTCGTTAAGCTAAGTCAGTGATCTTCGGCTTGTTAACAGTGGCCTCCGCCAATCCGCAATTGAGCAGCGTGGTGGAGTATGCTCCAAAACCGAAAAAAATCGGTAAAAGAGGTCTTCCTTGTATCCCTGCAGTAGGATGAGTTAGGGTTGGTGTAGTAGTATTACAATGTACATTGTTTTGGTCGTGTGATTTATTTACGCTTTTAATTTACCTCATAGTTTAAAATATAATGGACGATACATATTAGGGTGTACTTATTGCATCTAAGTGGCTCACTATCATCTTTATAATCTAACCACCAAACTCAATTCTCACCTGCACGTGGTCCACTCTGCTAATTAAATGCGGCTCTGGTGAGAGTGTGGTAAGGCGCATCAGAGCAGTCCTACGGGAAAGAACCTAACAGAATGCCGCAAATAACTAACCCCTGGAGAGTAGCTGCGTTTCAAGTGAATGAGATCACCAGTAACATCCTGAGGAGTTGCATTGTTATCAGTGGGGGTGGTAATGCGCTTGCTTCTCCTGACGTTGTAAACATAATAGAAGTTAATAAACAGTAATAGTTGTAAGAGATCTTGAGAAAAGAGGTAGGAAGCATCAAAGCAGCCCGTCTGGGGAAGTACCTCCACCTCACAGAAAACCGCAGCCAAATAACAACTCCCTAGAAGGTTGTTGTGTTCCAGCGTGTGAGTGAGGTCACCAGTAAGCTCCTAAGGAGTTGCTGTCTAAGCAGCAGAGGAGGCATCGCGCGAGTGATACTTAATATATTACAAGCGTTAATAGGCTACAGTAACTGTTTTACATCAGTTGGGCGGTATGCTTGTATGTCTCTCAACGTGGTATATATAAAAAAAAAGTTATTCTATATAGCATAGACTACAAACAACCGGATTGTGTCGTCCTCGGATCACACCAAACTACTCGTACAATGGATAGACAATGGATGATGCAACGGTTATACAAACAAGGACCGTGCAGTGGAGGGCGGCAATCGCGTTATTTGAAGCCTTAAAAGCCTTCAAAGCTAATGGCGACCTAGACGGTGATTAGTCAGTCTGACATAACCCGTACGGCCGACATCTCCCATCGGTTCGCGGTTTGATGCCATTGAATAAAGCTTTTACCTATCTATCATATTTCATTGCATGGTAGGTACCGTGTTTTTTCATGGTATGCAACAGTATTACGCACGTTAAGAAGCCCTTACATGCTGTTAAATATCTAAAATATTTAGTTAACTATTATTATGTAGTATGTTTATATAAATTGTAATGCCACTTCTGGTGGCAAACAAAAGCACGTCCAATCTTCAGGCTTAGTAGCCTAGAGACGATTGCAACAGAAGTCGTATCACTCTCGCTTTGCGACCATTTGCACTGATGCGGCTTCGCCTCAACAGCTTTATTGTGACCTCACCCTCTCGCAAGAACACAGCAACATCTGAGACCTTCTATGAGCTGGAGTTCCATTCCTTAATGTCCCATAAACTTAAAAAGGGACAAAGAGTGAAATAGGACAAATAGAAGTAGGCATTTTATATGAAAAGGCATAATAAACATATTGATATTGGAGTATTTTATTATTTTAATATTTGTCGACTAGTTTTTGAATTATATTTATTCAAAATTGAAAATTTGAAACATGTAAAGCATGTATGTCTTCACGCCAGATCCCTTGCGGGGTAGGCAGGACCGAGCGCCATAAGACGCGGTCCTAACACACCTCATTCACTTCATTAACATTCATAGCTCTTTTCGTGCTCGCTCGCCGGTTCCTAGGGTTCCTGACATCACCTTTTGATAAAACACGACCAATTTGATCATAACAGATGGTCTTCCTCAGCAATATCTTGATATCTTCGTATCTCGAAATACAATGCGTACATGCCAGGACATGCCAGGATTCGAACAGAGGATCAGTTGGTCAATAAACCGGTTCCTTATCCACTGGGCTATCAATGCTCTTACCTCGTACTTATCTGTGATAAATACTATTAATTTTCCTTCCGCATTACAGTTGTTTACCATAGACACGATTATCTAGTTTGACGCAATTCCGGGCATTGACTAGATCGTGATGATAAACATGGTTGTCACTGGTTTTACGTTTTCCGAAATGGAATATCTTTTGTAATTGTCTAATGACAACAACAGTTTGACGAGGTCGGTGGCGAATTGGTTAATAACACTGCTTTGACAGCAACGCTCGTGGGATTGATCCCGCACAGGACAAACGTTTGCGTGCACAAAAATATCTGTTTGTCTTAGACTGAGTGTTTTTATGAGAGGTAGGGGGGCATCAATGCGGCCCGTCTGGAGAAGTACCTTCATCTCACAGAAAACTGCACTCAAATAACAACTCCCCGTAGGGTTGTGTTCCTGCGTGTGAGTGAGGTAACCAGGAAGCGCCTAAAGTGTTAGCAGCAGAGGTGGCATCGCGCGAGTGATACTAATTGTATTACAAGTGTTCATAAGCTACGGTAACCGATTTATATCAAGTGGGCGCGAGTGATACTTAATGTCTTGCAAGCGTTCATAGGCTAAGGTAGTCACTTTACATCACATGGACCGTACGTTTACATGCCTCCCGACCATGTATAAACAGAAATAAATAAAAATATAAGCATACGGCCGATCTGACAAGCAATCTACGTTAGCCTGTGAACACTTGCTTTACCAGGGGAATCGTACTTTGCCGACGCTGTAAAAATATCTTCACGCCTTTTTTAAAGGAAAACATCGTGAGGAAACTCGCATGTCCAAGAAATTATATTCCAAAAGTGTGACATAACCAAAGAAAGGTCAGGTTTTGAGAAAATGTTAACGGAAGTGTATTCATACAAACAGGCAAGTCTTATGCTTGTTCATCACTTTAGTGGTATAAGAAAAATAACGTGATTCAAATTAATGTCTCTGTTTTATACAACGTTGGGAGACATACAAACATAAGGCCTACTTGATGTAAAGCAGTTACTGTAGCCTATTCACGCTTGTAATTATATTAAGTATCAATTCCTCTTCTGCTGTTTACACTGCAAACTCCTTATGAGCTTACTGGTGACCTCACTCACACTCAGGAACACAACATCCCTCTAGGTTGTTGTTATTTGGTTGCGGTTGTCTGTGAGGTAGAGGTAGTTCCCCAGACAGGCTGCTTTGATGCGCCCTACCTTTAAATCCTTTGCCTAGGAACCTTACAAAAAAACACACATTAGAACAATGTACTCAAAAATGTACATTATTTTGAAACCTTAGATATTGAAATCTGTGACTATAAAAACATGAAATTAGGGCTGACTTTACTTCGCTTGTTTACCGTGTACCCAGGCTCTGGCAAAGGAAGAGTAAAGCGCAACTAAACAAATAAGCTCCTAAGGAATTGCTGTATTAGCAACAGGGGCGGCACACCGCGAATGATTCTTCTTGTGTTACAAGCGTGTACATACTACGTTGTTGTACGTACAACAACGTAGTTAACAACTTTATGTATTCTACAGATAAATGAAATATTAATACACAAAGTATGCGATAAAATTTTATGACAACACGAATAACAAAATAATAATACATAGTACTATAATCTGTACTAATATACAACACGAAAGAGGTTGTTTGTTCGTTTGAACTCGCTAATCTCAGAAACTACCAGCCGTATTTGGAGAAAACTTTTTGCGTTCAATAGCCTAATTCTTCTGGGAGGTTAATTTTATCAATAGCTATCAAATATTATGATATGACATATAAAGTCGAGGAAAAAAGAAAAAAGCAAGAAGCGATTTCCACAGGACAACACTCGCGAAAAAAGTAGAGGCTTTCAGCTCTTACTATATAATAGGATTACAATAGAATTATAAATCAATTGGATATATTAAATAATTGACAAAAATAAAATAAAATGTGTAGAAAATTGCTCACTTGTCGCTACGAGTATTTCATCATTTGAGAAGAAGGTATTTAAAATACGGTGCCGTTTTTATTTCACGACGAAGAAAATTTCTGAGTCCTACCGTGTTGGTAGTAAATGTACAGCTGTGGGTGCTTCTGTTTTGATCACGGCATCAAATAATAAGCTTCCATAAGATCGACAGTCTACATCGCGAAACTAGACTCTATACTTCGGATATTTAGGGCAAGATGGATTGAAGAGAATATTGTATAATAAGCCCCATAAGGGGTTTTAGGTCTTTGTGAAATTCTAAAAATTTACCTAAATCAAAAATAAATCTGATATAAAGGATTTGCAATCATTTGAGTTTGTCTAATAGCTCTTCAGAAGTACTAGCACAAGCCACATCACTGTACTTCATTATAGGAAGAAGAAGAGAAATGTGTTAGTTAGTTGAGCATAGTCTTGAGTGATAGAAAGTTTAAAGATTCTTCAGTGAATGGAGGGACATGAAAATCGGCTTTCGGCTAACATCGTTAATTTTCGGAACCCACGATTTTCCGTCGAAGGATTAATATTTCCTCCATGATAATTTCCAGGTTTTTAACGATGGAATTAAAGCGTATAAGGTAATCATCGAACACGATTATTTTCATCATGTCTTAAACTTTCGAAAAGAGGACTACCCACAATCATCGCTTGAGATTTAATTATTAGGGATTACTTAAATTTTAGATATGTGAAACTTCTGATCTGTGATATCGCTTATCTTACCTTCAATATATAAACTGGACTGCTATGCCTACAAGCATTAATTAAAGTTTATTTATCACTAAACTTATAAAAGGGTATAAACTTTAAATTGCAGGTTAAATATAAAATTAAACAAGTAAATAACATAAATAAACTGGACAGCCAAGATTTTATGTATATATAATTATGTGAAATTATATGAAAATCAGGTTTCCCATAGCTGGGCCGGGACTCGAGTCTAGTAAACTTAGACTGCGGCATAGATACGTATCATCTCTAAAGCCGCTATTCGGGTAAACGTGTCAGTTGCTGGACTGAAAATTACAACTTTTTTATCATCGCGCATAGGGATTACAACTATTGCAAGCATCATGCATGCATACTGCCTAATATGAAGATAATCATATAGCATGATGCTTACTACCTGACAGGAGATAGGCAGATAAATTCTAAAGATATCCTCGTGTGATACGCCTCGTGTGCAAGGAGTTATTGTTTACATGGCCACCCCCGCTGCCAATGTATGTATGTATGCAATGTAATATATATAATGTATGCCACCTTCTCGTACCATTTCTGTCTCTCATATATATATTCCTATAACAACCCGTTCTTGGAACAACTTGTCAAGTACAGCTACTCCTAATTTATTATCACACCTTTTTTTTAATACAACGTCGGGAGGCATACAAGCATACGGACCGTATGATGTAAAGCGGTAACCGTAGCCTATGAACGCTTGCAATACATCAAGTATCACTCGCGCGATACCACCTGCGCTGGTAACACAGCAACCCTGTAGGGAGTTGTTATTTGGCTGCGGTTTGCTGTGAGGTGGAGGTACTTCCCTAGATGGGCTGCTTTAATGCACCTTACCCAGCTTAAATCTACAAACTGGTAGGAAAATACGTAGTAAAAGCGAAGGTTGATTTGGAATAAATGCGAAACATTACAGTACCTCCAGCTCACAGAAAACCGCAGCCAAAAAATAACTCCCTTGAGGGTTGTTGTGCTTCTGCATGTGAGTGAGGTCACCAGTAAGCTCCCAAAGAGTTGCTGTGTAAGCAGCAGAGGAGGCATCGCGCGAGAGATACTTAATATATTACAAGCGTTAATAGGCTGCGGTACCCGCTTTACATCAGGTGGGTCGAATGCTTGAATGCCTTCCGAGGTTGTAAAAGAATCTTTCTCTCGATGTTTTCCTTTACCGCCGAGAAAGTGATAATTACAAATATACTTGTTAGCTATTATAACTAAGTATAGATTAATCTTTTATTGTTTACCCAATAAGCATCAATTTTTATTTTTAGCGCTGGCAACAATAATATCCTTCGCCTCACAGCTTCACTAACCGACTTCGGTGCAATAGGTACATGTTCTGCTAAAGCTAAACCAGTCTGACGGGGTTGAGTCACGACTCCGGGTTCAAATTTCGAGATGCAGAGGTCCTGAGACTAAATAAGGTTCAATGTAAACAGAAAAAGCAACGTAAAACTGTACTGAGAAATTTGTGATTCAAAAGTGATTCAGGTATGTTTGAAAAAGGGATTTGATTCATTGATCACAGTTACTTATTCTAATTATACCATTAGACATTACGTTTTGGACAAGTTTATTGTTTAGATATTCAGTTATGTATTGAACAAGATATCTTATAAACCGATTTCAACCCCTTTCAGTTGTTGTATTTATCATAAAACTTAAAATAGACTTTTATACAAGGTCAGGAAGCACACAAGTACGAGTATATAGCACAACTGAATTAAGTGACTACCGCCTCCTCACGCAGTTTTCTGTGAGGCGAAGGTACTTCCCTGATCCAGAGCAAGTCAGATGGACTTACTCTTAGCTTAGTTTCTTCCCATATCCCATCACACTCGAACTATATTGATGAGTACCTACTTGCTGTGCATAAAACAGAGAGCGGGGCCTGGTGACCTGTAATACGGGTTATTTATTAACCCAGTTCAGGCAGCAGTCTCCCACAAACCTTAAAGTGTAAAATTAGCGTACGGTACCAATAATAATGTTTTTCCTTAAGTTTGGGGCGAGAAATAAATAAATGTTAGTTTCTTCCCATAATTCTTCTCGGCGAGTTTTTTGGCTGCAAGACATATTATCATAGTTTTCTTAAATTAATAATAATACCTTTCTCTTCTTTTTTTTCTTCCTAATGTTATCCATACAACTTTTAACACAACCGTCTTCAGTCAATCAACAGTCAGTTTAACACGAGCAACAACTCGGGTAAGGTCCGCACCTCAACCGTGCCGTGCAAAGAAGTATTGAATAAGCTCGCCACCTGGCGACAATAAGTCTCTAGACCAACTTCGGTCTGGATGTGAAGGCTCATCTTAAGATAATGATGAATCATTTACACCTGTAATAATCTTACTAATATTGTACGGTGATATTTTTTGTTTGTTTTATTTGTATGTTGGCGGGAAACCCTACAAATATGTACACACTAATAAGAAGTCTCAAGATTCCCGAGTACTATAGGCAATTTAGATTTCCTGTTTCAAACGTGAAAAGCAAAACTCCAACCAGCCAAAGTCGGGAACAGGAGCTTGTTTAATATACTCTTTGTAAAATTTCCTGCTCGTTCGTTATTTACGACAATATATCAAAACATGCGCATTAAACTTTAAATATTTACTCAAATAATAAAACCAATATTCCTGCCACCTTGAGCTCTAAGTTTAGGTACCAATCGGTAACGTCCGCAGCAGGTCAACAGTGATCATAACACATTACGACCCCGGCTTACAAGTGCCTGTAAATTGGAAGAATCAACTCAGGTGGACCGCACTTCGAGGATACTAAGAACATAATATTATGATTGTTAAGTAGATGTTTTTAACGTAGCACTATAGTGGAAATATATGAGGATTCGGGTAACTTAAAGGCAAAATCGTCGTTGTGAAATTTGTTCAAATCCGCTTTATTTACACACTTAAGGAAATGTATGGGAATTTATTGAATATTTATAACTTTCATACCGCTCAACTCGTCTACTACATAGACATAGATAGCACAGAAGGCTGCCTTAGGATAGTTACTAAACAACTCTCTTATCCAAGCTCATCGCCAAGAGAGTTGCGATTTTTGACCTCGTGATCTTCAGCGAATTTCAGTTCCAAAGTTACCTAGAGAAGAATTTCAAGCCGATATTCAAAAACTTCATGTACAAAGAATTACATTAAAGAATAACAGTATAAAGAATTTCTTCAGGCCGGTACAAAACTTTATGTTAAACAAGTTCCAAGTCAGTCTGGACATGGATGGACAGCTTACTGTATATTGGAGCGTCTATCTACCAGCTAAAACCTTGTGATGTAGTTTAGAGATCAGCTATGAGAATGATTGACGATTCTTAACTTACACACGGTTATAGGCCCTTGAGTTTAGGGAGATACTTAGCCTACCTTTATGTGTTCTACTGGTTGTGCAATGAGTTATGTTCCGAGAAGTTATTCGACATGATGTTTGCTATTTACTTCTACGCCGCACCATTCACCATTCCTGCTTGATTAATATTCATAGCTCTTTTCTTGCACGCTCGACGGGTCCTAGCTCCTACGGTTCGGTACTACATCCTGTATCCTATAAAACACGGCAATTACCGTCGCAAAGGATGATGTCTTCCGCGTTGTAAGTATATCTATTTCGTTATTCTTTCCTCTTGCATTCTTTCAACATGTCCGAACCAATGCAGCATTTTTTTTTATACAACGTCGGGTGGCATACAAGCATATGACTCACCTAATGTAAAGTGGTTACCGTAGCCTATAAACGGTTGCAATACATTAAGTATCACTCGCGCGATGCCATCTCCGCAGCTAACACAACAACTCCATAGGACTTACTGGTGACTTCACTCGCACGCAGGAACACAACAATCCTCTAGGGAGTTGTCATTTGGCTGCGGTTTTCTACGAGGTGAAGGTACTTCTCCAGAGGGGCTGCTTTGATGTGCCCTACCTCTCATAAAAATACCCAGACCAAGATGAATAGACATGTTCATGCACACAAATGTTTGTCCTGAGTGGGAATCGAACCCACGAGTGTTGGTGTCAAAGTAACGTAACAGCGCATTTTGCCACTGCGCCACCGAGCTTGTCAAAATGCATGCTTCTTCTTATCTTAAAAATAACTGACAATGACAAAAAGGCGTTAAGGATATGAACATAGTCAACCGTCAAATACACCAACACATTATAAACCAGTTTAACGTTTTGCGAAGATGGTTCACCTTGACACCTAGTAACGGTTCACGCTGCTATGTACATCAAGAATTCGATTTACTAAATGTCAAGATACAATCATTCAAAATTAGGCAATCGATTATCGCTAAAAGTTTGATGATAATGTTCGAATATTAGATTCATTGTTATGCGAGATCCATAATGAATATAGCACCAGCCTTGTACATTTACTTTAGTTTTTGGAGTTGTGCATGTCGTTGAGAATGTCTACCGACTGTCGATAATCGACTACGCAAGTAAAGCAGCGTCGACCGCAGCCTGTCCGTGAATGGGTTTAGTCGTCGTCGTTTAAGCTGTTCGATAGATGACAGTTGTTAAGTAAAGAGAGGTAGCACAAAGCCCGACTGGGGAAGTATTGAAGGAACTATAAAAAACCGCGGACAAATAACAACTTCCTCACTGGAGTCCCGGCTTATCCCGTAAGGGACTTGACGTGAAGATATAGAAAAATATATAAACCTTTTAAGTAAAGAAATGGAATCGACACCATTGAAGTCAACGCCACATTACATAAATGCTTTTTACCACATTTTATAAAATGTATCTATCTATATATAACTTCACTTCAAATCCCTTACTACGTAGACAAAGAAAACCGAGCACCACATGACTCGGTTCTAACACACCACACTCGCTTCTTTAATATTCATAGCTCTTCACATCAATTTGGTCATGGTAGGTAAGTCTTGGCCTTCCTCGGTTCCCACATCCTTCTATTTTCGCGCTGTATATCTGTTTCTTAATTCTTCTTCTTGCGTTACTTCTACAACTCCGAAGCAACGGAGTATGTCTCTTCTTATTTTAACACCGACACTCTAGTTTGTAAAGTCGATTCCAATTTTTTATTTAAAATACCCTATTTGATATCTATTAAGGTATCTTCATCATAAGTTCATTATTTCACCAACATTACATGAGAATATCAAAGGCATACAAACAAAACCACAAAACAAAGACTAAAAGAAAGGTAGCATTCAAAAGTGTGTTTTGAAACAACTTTGTAACTAATCATCAGATATTGACTAAATTTAATTGGGACCAAGGTTTAAGTCTACATAAATAGAACACCCACTGAATTATCGCTATCGGTGAACATACACAAAAAATACATACCTCATATTTATAAAGTCTCCCTATTTTGAAGTCGATTAAAAAGACAAATGATTATTGACGTTATCATATTTTTAAAAAAACATGTGAAGCTACTTCCTTTTATTAAATAAAAAATAACTAAATACTATCATTTTAGTTTGATTAAGCGTGACTTTGTGATATGTCAACTACAAGTACCGTGTAACAACACCTAAATTATTGTATTTCAAATAAATTCAAAATTATTTTACCTTCAGATTGTTTATCTATCTCTACCAACTCTATCTGGAGCTCAACCAAGTGGGCCGGAAAAGCTCTATCGACCTTCATAAATAATCTCATCTGTATTTTAAATACGTGTCTGATCTATTAATATACGAAAAAATTATATTCATTGATTGAACAGTAATTAAACAACCTACGAGTATTTTGTTATATAATAGATTTAGTCTAAAACTCCCATTTAATTACGTAAATTATTGAAAAGTCTGCGTTTTATGCAAAACTGGCACATAAGTGGCGTAACATATTTACTATGCTAATAGATTTATTACGTGATTATCAAGCGCTGCATTGATAATTATCACAAAGTTCACAGCATTACTGTAACCACTGCTGTGAACTTTGTTGTACAGACTTAACCACTGTATTGCTAAGACGTTTTAGTACAACTATGAGCACATCATGCCTGACAATTTGTATGTATCATTTAAAAACTAACCGTACTGCATAGTCTTTTAGCTATTGACAATCTTACAATAGTAATTTTTGATCGTTATACATTTTCTATTACCCTTATTAAAATTATTCATAAAACAGTTTCAAGAAATAGGGCTTACCTCGATGAAGACAGGAACTAATCCCAGATAGAAAAGGATTAGACGAAGTGGATATAAGCGTAAATATTAAGGGGAAGGATCTCAGAGCCGAGATAGGCAAAGATATCCCTATCACGACCAAATTGTTTGTGTTTTATCAGAAAACCGTGTCCTAGGAACTGGTGTGCTTGCATACAAAGTGAGTAGGACCCACGTCTTATGGTGCTCTGTTCCCTCTGCTTATCTTACGTATATATATATATATATATATATATTCTTCCTTTGCGGGGAAGACAAGGGTGCACAAACGTTTGCCTTGTGTGGGAATCGAACCCACGAACGTTAGTGGCAAAGTCGCGTCATTCACGACTGAGCCACCGAGTTCGTCGTTTCTCGCAAATACAGATAGATAGAAAAACGCAGACGAACCAAAAAGTTGTACGTATATGTTTTCTTCTAACTACCGTTATGCCGCTTCCTGATCCATAAGGGCGAGGTCTGCCACCTTAGCCTAAGTACGAGCAATGTATATACACATGTACTTTTATAAATGCACCATATTCTTGTAATCTTTGGCGATGGATTGGCGAGATCCGCTACCTAAGCGTAAGAATTTGTCGAAGATACAGATTTTTACATGGATCCACTGCCGTCAGCATAGATAACAGAAACTCTGTTATCTATGGCCGTCAGACATCCACAATCCAGAGTGAAAACTAAACCTTTCTTAGGCAAGGACACACGCCTTTTGAAATATAAGTTCTTGGACATTATATCACTATCACACTCAACTCTCAACTAAAAAACTGCAACTGCACTGCAGCGCGGCGTGTGTCAAAATGTTTTTCATTTTGTTGTTTCGTTAAGCGATCTGACAGCAGAAACGTTTAATGAAACCTCAAAATGTACGCATTTTGACACACGCCGCGCTGCAGTGCAGTTGCAGTTTTTTAGTAGAATCGCCCTACTGTACTTGCTTGTAATAAGTATGTGTAAATATACAACATGCTATAGTAAATTCATACTTTTTATTTTTTTATACGACGTCTGGGTGCATACAAGCATACAGGCCATCTGATGTAATAAGTATGTGTAAATATATAAAAAAGAATACAGTATCATTACCTTTTCCTAGCCGCGATTACCAAAGTAATTACAGCGTTACATCAGAAATAACAAAAAAGAAGGATGCAAGTACTTACGCTCACGTGGTTAACAGATTTAAGATTACAGAAACCGGCGTTGGAGCAAAACGCGAAAGTGTGCTGAAAATTAATTATAATTTAAAATTAGGTTGCAAGCTGAATACATTTAAAGACAGAGCAGCAATGAAACAGAATATAAATTCTTAAAACAAGAATACTCCTATATTCCCAGGAACAAGAGGAGAGAGAGAACAGAAGTAGTTACCATAGCCTACGCGTGTAATACATTAAGTATCACTCGAGCAGTACCACCTCTGCTGCTAATACAGCAACTTCTTAGGAGCTGGTACGATTACTAGACTTAATCGTAGTCTATGAACGCTTGCAATACAGGAGGTACCGCGTGTATTGTCATTTTCGCGGCTACACCCTCAGGAACTTTTTTTTTTTTTACTTTTATTGTTTATAATATAAAAAGAGAATATTATTAAAAAGCATATCAACCATCGAAAGCTATGCATAGTCGTCGTCACACGCAGGAAAACAACAATCCTCCATTGAGTTATTTACCCTAAATGAGATCTATAGTGGTATATTATAGGAACTACCACATCATTTTAGGGTCGACAACGCATGAGTGTCACCCCTGGTGTTGCAAATGTCCATAGACTACGGTGACTGTTTACCATCAGGCAGGCCGTATGCCTGATTGCCACCTTAGTGGTATAAAAAAAAACATCAACCTTACTCATCCCACGGCAGGGATACAGGTCTCCCTTCAACCGAAGGGGTTAAGAGCATACTCCACCACGCTGCTCAAATGCGGATTGACGGAGGCTATATTATAGAAACTAGTCTAACACAATTCCATCGTTCACTAATTGAACATAAAAATGTATTAGTAGCTGTTTTTTTAGATGACAGTCTGTACTGGACCGCGCGACCCACCCTACCTGCCTACTGCTTTTGCCTCGGGATGTAATGGGCAGGAGTGTGCCCAGCCTACTTACCGATATGCCTATTGGATCCTACCTAACTTAATGGACTGGAGCGTGTCCAGCCTATCTGCCTACTATTATTGCCTCTACCTACTATTTAACTACACCTACTGCTACTGATGAACCCTACCTAATACTATTGCTATTTTGTTATTATTATCTTACCTAACGAACTAAACGTTCCTGCCTTGCTAAGCCCTACAAATCTTCCCTACCTAATGTCCTAACTTCCCTACTTATGTGCCTACCTATATTTCTTTTATGTACTTGTTCTAAGATCTACATATGTGTTTAATGTTACGTCCTACCTAGATGACATACCTATTTGTCTTTTGTCCTACGTGTGTCTAATATAAGACCTACCTAGATAACCTAATCTCAGTTTTAAGCCCTACCTATGTGTTTCGTGATCAAACCCTACCTATGTTACCTAATATCGTCTTATGTATTCTGTATTTACCTAAACCCTATCTCCCCAGCCTATGTACAGTTGAATTAACAGTTCTACTTCGATTTGTTGATATATATATATATATATATATATATTGATGTAAGATATTTCGATGTCTTAATGCCTAGTGTCGTATATACGAGTTAATAATGGAAATCCGCCCATAAGCTCGGGCTTAGTCGAACTTTTATTTGCATGTGTGTGGTTCGTATTATAGTATTTATATCGTGGCTTATTTACCCTGGCCGGGATTTCCCACACACAGCTAAGGTCTTTGGAGCTGGTTTCTTCGCAAAGAAACAATGTATTTATATAAACATGTATTTGTGTGCGTACGACTTTTATTTAATATTTGTTGTTGCAACTAATAGCCACTTGCTCCAAGCCTTAATATTCCAAGTCCATTGGTATAATTTATATATTATAAGTTATATGTGCGCATTATTGATTGTGTAAGAGCTCTTAAACCCTGATCGGGTTTTACCAATTAATGGCACTGGATTGGAGTGAATTGAATACACTCGGCGGATTGCCTTAACATTTTAAAGGCATGTTAATTACTTTCTCGCTATACGAACGAATTACAAGCTTATCGGAAATCAAAGTCTATTGACGCTTATAGCGTTCTTTTGCTTATTCACGCGGGACGTTATCGCGCAAGTTATGCTCTCGTGTTTATGGTATTCCAACCTTACAGTACTTTAAAGAAACTTCATCATTTATTGTAAAGTGTACGGTACCCTTACCATGTCAGTCGAGTGAATAACCGTCTGATATGCGTGCTTTCAGACTGGTTACAGGCCCGACTGACCCACCACTGAGCGCCCAACCAAAATTAATCAATGTTCAAAACCACGGGCTAACACGGATTAATCTTTACCGCACACTATGATGTTACATTTACTGATATAAATATATCCTTTTTTTCCAAAATAAAATAAAATGAGAGCGTTATATATTCAAAATCGCGAGATCCTTATACTACACAAACCTTATTCATAAGCATTCAAACTCATGCGAAACAAGCACTTATTCATAACTTAGTCGACAATGGATTCTATACGGAACCTTACAACTTAAATCCTCTAATCCTACTCCTAATTATCTAACAGAACCTATCGCGGATTTAAAGAAACAAGACCCGGGATATGACCTAACGCCCTAACGCGAGTGTGTCTAAGAACGTTGTATATAGATAGTTGTGTTATAAAATATATATATGTGTATATAACTTTGTGTAGACAACTGGCAGACGTGTGAGTCAATGAAAGCCTAGCCCTACGGTCCACCAATTACGGAAAATGTAATCGTCACAGACTCATGACAATTCAAGCTAGCTTAACTGTGAAGTTAGACCAGCCTGCGGGATTGTAGTCGCCCCGACATTCCGTGATGTTTGTATACATTTCACTAACGCTTTATTTCGCCTTAGAGAGGTGGGGCCCTAGTGTTCTGTGGAAAGATTTAGGTACAGCTTACCTATCCGTACCAAAATCGTGTAATGCTTCTATACACTTCAAACTCCGCTCAGTTGTCACAGTCAGTTTACCACGGTGCTTGAAATGTGTCAATACTGCTTAATAACAAGCCACTTTAAACAAACTATCGCGAATTTAAAGAAACTATAAGAATTGGTTAACAAATCTTATAGCCAAATAGCCCAAACGAATACTGTTCACTTAAGTTACAAAAATACAAAGGTTTTAAGAATTCCCGAAATACGTTCCGTCTCCCCCGTCAGTATTGGCTATTGTGTCACGTCTCAACGATCCCCATTGCCTATATAGTCCACGATAACCCCCTGCGCGCGCTTCAACCCCGTAAAACCGCCACGCCGATCTGTGTTTAGACGCAAGGTTCCGTACACATTATCCACTCCAGACTAGGTCTTACAACTAACTTAATTTAACGAATAATGCATAATTTACACATGCTAATTAACTGTGATTAGTACCCAAATTAGATCTTATTCTAAATACCCGAATAAACTCCAGACATAAGTCTTGGCCGCAACATCTAAGAGCTTTCTCTCAGGGCAGGGATTGCGTCGATCCACTTGTAATCCAATTATTCTCAAACATCTATTTTGTCATAATTATTTCCAACAGATCGGTTCGATCTTGTATTCATTATCAATTTTGAATTTCACCAAAACATCAACATATCTTACGTGGGTTCGTTCTATACTCTTAGGTAACCCTAATTTGATTGCATAAGCCCGACGAGCTCCGTGCCAACAGACAAAAAAATAATGGGTTGCACATGTGCGTACAGCCATGTTGCGTCCGACCATACCCCAATCTTAAGGAATTTTTAACCATTTCAATTTTGAATAATATTGCGCAATCTTATTACCGATAAGATTTGCTGGTACCATTACAAGTCGTTAAGCAAAGAAATGTAGAGGATAGCCCGGGCTGGGGTAGCACCACCATTTGACAGAAAACCGCAGTCATATCACAGGTCCCTGGTGGTTTATTGTGTTCCTACGAGTGAGTGACGTTACGAATATCCTGAGGAGGGTCAGTAGCGGAAGCGATATACGCGGTACATCCTGTATTGCAAGCGTTTATATATAGGCTACGGTAATCATTTTATATTAGATGTACCGTATACTTGCATGTCTCCCAAATTGTTCTGTATAAGAAAACATACATTAATATTTCTATCTAAATAGACATTATACCTAGTCCGGTCATAAGTTCTATTACAAATGTGTATGCGTTTTTTTTTTATGAAGTAATGTAATCTTAATAAAAACTTATATGTACATATTTATGGAAGTCTCAGCGAAAAATAAAAAGTATGATTCTATTCGATACGATCACCTTTGGCTTTGATACAGGCTTAATCTTTATATGGATACGCACTGTTTCTATTTCAAATTTAGCCACTGCTTGCTCCAGAGATTTCTTAGAGACACAATGTCGGCGTATCGTTTCGAGCAGGCCATGTACTCTAAAACTGACCATAATTTGTAATCTAAGAGATTCTCTGATCTGGGCTAGACGAGGGCCAGTCTTTAGGTCTTATAAAGTCCGGAACGTGGGTTTCGAGCCAGGCTTGGGTAGTACGTGTCTTGTGACCAGGTGCAAAATCCAGCTGGAAAGTCAACGATACATTTTTAAGAAGTGAATTGCTGTTAGGATTCACAAAACAAGTCAAGACAGCCTCTTGATACACTTTGGCTGAAGTCTTCACTCCTTTTTCACAAAAATGAAGCTTTGTGAATCCTTTACAAGACACCCCCTACCAAACCATTCTTCTTTAGAACTGAATACACACATTTTGCCATTTTACTTGTTGTTGTGCTCTTCAATCGTGAAAACTTTTTCATCAGTAAAGAGCAGGTTTCTGTCCCTTTCACCTGCATATCGGGACAGGAAACGTTTTGATAGATCCTCTCTCTCTTTTCAACAGCAGGCATTGATTTACGGCATGTCCTGTATATGGATGATAAGCATCGAGTTTCAGGTCTTGTTTTATTATACGCGACAGAGTCCTAGCGGCAATCATTCTCGGCTTCATTTCTCGCGATAAGGTTTTTTGTTATCTAATTGGGTATCGGCGAATTATGGCTTTAACAGCATTAACAACCTTTATAGTTACAGCCTTTAACAACCTTTATAGAACAATAACTAACAGCACGCGGTCGCCCCCGATCTTTCTTTCTTTCTTTTTTTCTTTCTTTCGTCGTGGTATTCAACAGATGAAGTGTTGGTATATCTGTCAATAGTACGATATACAAACATACGCCTGATATCAAGCTTTTGAAGTGACTTGAATATGACCGACGGCTCCATATCCACTTTGTGCAAGGCAATCACTGCAATCCTATTTTCTTTAACACTCCATTCCATGTTGTAATTTCGAAATTAAAATGAATGTCGAAAAAAAATATGTAAAACGGCGGGAAATCGAAAGAAGTTTTTAACATAAGAAAGCCGTTCCAAATTCAAAATAATTAAAGGGTTGAAAAAAAAGTTATATTTCTATGGAACAGCATTACGGCCATACTAGTTATTTCCATTACAAATATTTTTTGTCATGTTGTTTTGAAATTAATCTATTAATAAAACAGCCTTTTTAATTATTTGTTAATAGTAACGCTCAAGAGTAACGCTCGCGGTTTGCCACCCCAGCTACTAACATATCAACTCCCAGGAGCTTACGGTAACGCCACTCTCACGCAGGAACACAACAACCTTTCAGGGAGTTGTAAGAGGTAGAGGTATTTCCCCAATCGGGCTACTTCGATGCATCCTATCTCTCTTAAGAACCCTGATCTAGACAAACATGTTCATGCACATAAATGTTTCTCATTTGTGGGAACCGAACCCGTCGTTAAAATAGCATTGTTAACCACTCCGCCACGGGCTTAAGGCGACACATCGAAAAATTAGACCAACTTTCATCGAATAGTATAGGCTAATGACTAAACTGACGGATCTAAGATTTTAATATAAATAACTTCATTTCTTTATCTTGAATTTGCTTGCTCAAATACGCGATTGTGTAAAATTGATTCGATAATAATTACTTTCGAAAACACCTCTTGAAATTCATTATTTTTGAAATTACAACGAAGTTGTTCTGTTTATACGCTTCAAAATTACTTAAATCTATTAGTAATATCTATGTTTATAATATGGTTGCTGCATATTTTGATAAGTGAAACATGAAATTTTTTAAAAATATTTTAAGTTTCTGACAATTTCTAAGCGATCACATTCGTCTTGGGTGCTACGTGTTTTCGACCTTATTGTGCGGTAATGAGGATTATAAACGCGTTGACTAACTACATCCAGCCAGTCCGGCTGCAGCCCGCTTCGAGGTAAGACCTATGTCGACTATCTGCTCGAGCTCGCTCCATTTACATCGCGACACCGAAGTTTTTATAATTAATAGTTGTAAATATTCAATATTATAGTATTTAGCGTAAGTGTATTATTATTAGATATAAGTACCTAGTAAATAATATTTTAGGTTTATATATATTTATTATACTGTTGTAATAATGGGGAACACTAAAAAGAAAATATATAGAATAAAAATACAAAGAAAATGTTCGTAGAATGGCGGAGGCGAACAAGCCAAGGTATTTATTTTTTTTAATTATTATATTCATTAAACATATTATAATAACATTGTGTAGACATATTTCTAGTTTTTAGAACAGTTCCTAGGTATGGTTGGCCCAAGCTATTTAATTCACTTTTTTTTAATTTTGCTTACTTAATAACTCTATATAAAACTGCATTAATTAAATAAGAGTTATTTTTTGCAGGAATAAACAGTAACATTTGATAATTGGTATACATTGTCCACAGCCTGACCGCGTACCTATATAGGACGTCAAACTCCTATTATGTCCATTATAATCTGACCGAACTCCGACTTCGAAGTTGTACGTCGGTGGAGGTCAGGTTACGTTGGAAATTTATACCAATAAGGTTCGCGCTCTCAGCACATAGCAACCAGTGGAGACTCTTTATTTCTTTGTATTAAAATAAAAACTTATAAAATAGAATATTTTTGCTGTTTTGTTTTTAGGAGAAACTTACTAAATAAACATTTTCCACTAGAAGAATCACTACTCGATTTATATGCTACTTTAACGTAAGTGTCATACGGGACGACAAACTCATAGTAACCATTATAAGCTCACCGAACTCCGACTTAGACATTGTACGTAGGTGAAGGTTAGTTTACGTTGGAAATTTATCCAATCAGAAGATAGAAAACCAGTGGAGGTTTTTTTTTTTTTTGTATTAAAATAATTACTAGTAAAATAGTATATTTTGATAGTTTTAAAAAAAACTCGGTATGTTTCATGTTAAAGAAGCGAGCGAGGTGTGTAAGTACCGAGTCATGTGGCGCTCACGAGGGATTTAGCGTGAAGATATAGATAGATAGTATACTTATACCCATGGTACTCGTGAAAACAAATAATATTTACTATGAACCAACACTGAAAACACAAAAAAATCATCTATTCTATACATTGTGGTTAGTATTGAACTATTGTACGGATTAGATTTATTTTGCAACATCAGAGATGGTCCTGGTTCTTTCTTCTTGAGAGTTTAATAAATAACAAGGAAACGTACAACAATACAAAACACAGAGTATACATAAGTAAAATACAATAAATGTCATTATACTGAAGTTAAAGTTATGAAACAGCAAGAAAATCATTTGTCACATGTTTTTTTTAAATATGAATAGATTATAAAATCTATTTGTATATATGTATATTAGGGTGTCCCTTATTTTTCAAAGTTTTTATTTTCTAACGCATATGTCTTAGTTTTGTTCATTTGCTTTTAAAACACTCGGAAATTAATTTTTAACTTATTTGGATTACGATAATCCGTGCCGAATTACATCGAAACATGTTCATACAAGTTGCGCGGCAGTGCCGCACGTACTCGCGGTATTCATTTGTTCAAATTCAAAGTTAAAATCTTTTTATTCCGTAAAAATGGCTACATTTGTTTGGAATCGTCACATTTTTTTTCCCTACCGTGCAGTTTATGACTAGATGAGCACTGATAAAAATACTGCCAAAAAACTCAGGCATCCCTCTTTTGGTATCCAAACAAATTTACATATTTTGTTAATTACATTATAATTGGATCGACTCACTCCCAGGCATTTTTATCATTAATATAGTCAGATACTTTATAATATGCCCTGCTACACAATTTGGCTTTAATAGTAGTTTTAAATTTGTTTATTGACAAATCTCTTATATTGCTGGGAAGTTTGTTATAGAACCGTATACATTGCCCCATAAAATAATTACTTGTTTTGTGGAGACGGCTTGCATATAACACAAGATTATGCTTATATCTAGTATTTATGCTATGAGTATCACTCTTTTTACAAAATGAGTCTATGTTTTTATGGACATACAAAAGATTTTCATAGATATATTGCGATGCGACTGTTAAAATATTTATTTCTTTGAATTTTTCTCTAAGGCTCTCCCGGGGACCAAGTTTGTAGATAGCTCTTATGGCTCTCTTTTGCAATAAAAATATGGTGTTAATATCCGCGGAGTTACACCAAAGAAGAATTCCATATGACATAATACTATGAAAGTAGCTGAAATAAACTATTCTAGCCGTATCAATATCAGTGAGCCGTCTAATAGTTTTCACTGCATAATCTGCAGAACTTAGTTTTCCTGATAATTTTTCAATTTGTGGGCCCCTTTGTAGTCTGGAGTCAATTGTTATACCCAAGAACACAGTTGTCTCCATAGAGGCTAAATTAGTTCCATTAACATGTACATTGGTAGCCACCTGCCTTACATTAGGTGTTGAGAACTTAATTACTTTAGTCTTTTTATCATTTAAAAGCAGATTATTAACACTAAACCAATGAATAACTTTAGAGAGAGCATCGTTAACTTCGTCATAATTACCTAACCGTCTATTAATTTTGAATGTCAGTTATTCTCGTGATTAATACCTAATGTTTTAACTTTTATAAGATGGCAGTGGAATTGAGAAGCAATAAATCAAGTATTTTCTTAGTTGGAGACGTAAATTATCAAATAATAGGCGCAAAATTACCGTCTAACCGTCAAGTTCTTCCTGTACTTTTTTATAAAATTCGCGAAGTTAAATTGACTGTTAGTGAAAGCGCATACCTAGTCATTCGAGAGTGTATTATATTTAGGGAAAAAGCTAGGATCCCTACCAGAGCTATACCTAACTGTGTAAAATAACTTGTGAATCTTCACCAGGAGGGAGTTGCAAAAAAATTCCAATTTTCTATTTCAATTTCAATCTAATTCAATCTGATAATTTTATTTCTCTTATTTATTCGAAATAAAAAAATCCTGTGTTTACTCGGCGCTATCAGCCATTATGACACTCGAACATCTATAACTTCAAGCCAAATCCCTTGCGGGGTAGGCAGAGAGAACCGAGCGCCACGTGACTCGATCCTTACATATCTCACTCGCTTCTTTAACATTCATTGCTCTTCTCATGCACGCACGCCGGTTTCTAGGGCTCCTGACATCACCTTCTGATAGAACATGACCAATTTGGTCATGGTAGGTAAGTCTTGGCCTTCCCCGGCTCCTACATCCTTCAACTTTTGCATTGTATATCTGCTTCGTCATTCTTTCATCTTGCATTCTTTCTACATGCCCGAACCATCGGAGCATGCCTCTTCTTATTTTAACACCGACGCTCTCTTTCAGACCAACTCTATTTCTAACATCATCATTACGAATACGGTCTACAAGCCTTACGCCACAAATTTTGCGCAGCGCTCGCATTTCAACCGCGTTTATTCTACTTTCATGCTCTTTCTACCATACCCAACTCTCGCTTCCATAAGTTAGCGTTGGGACCAACACTGCATTGTGTATAGCGAGTTGTGCCTTCTGGCTCAGGATTTTACTGCCAAGAAGTTTTCCCAACGCTCCATTCACACTATTCCCAGCACTCACTCGTCTTTCCACATCTGCGGTGTACCTTCCATCCCTGCTGAAAGCGCATCCAAGATATACAAACTCATCCACTTGTTCCAACACTTCATCATCAATCGTAATCCTTACATTAGTTCTGGATTCTTCTCTTTCAAATACCATTATCTTTGTTTTCTTCGCATTCAGTAGTAAGCCTTTCTCCATACAGTCGTCTTTCATCGCTGTGACCAGTGTTTGCAGTTTAGATGGTGTATCTGCTAACTAAACATATGTGTCCGAATCAACAAATGGCCCGCTTTAGCCTCTCGATAAACAATGTTGTATTATGTAGCTGGTGTTTCATTCTTCTTAAGGGGGATACATGCCGTCCAGTGGCGCCTCAAGGAATAAAATATCGTATCTTAGCGTGGAAGATAAACATTATAAAGTCATGTGTTGCGTGTGTTACAAATACAATAACGTACTTTTACGTCATTAAACCAACAATTGAAATGTTTTGCTTTCGTTGTTATAGGCATAATTGCCAAAAAACGGCCTCTTTTAGCACTTTTGCTTATAACAACGATAGTGGAATATTTTGAGTGTTGGTTTAATGACGTAAAAATACTTTACTATCTTCGTAATAAATGCAACATAAGATTTCATAATGTTTATCTTCTATGCTATAATATGTTTTTTTATTCAATGAGGGCGCCACTGGACGAGACCTAAGTAAGAACAACATAGATACCAAGACATGTTAACTTGTAGAGATATAAACATAAAACGATGTCATTGATTTCTCTTTCAATAAACTTTTAAAAGTGAATACGTTTCTATAGTTTTTTATTACTATTATTACTATTGTTTTCCGTCTAGCTTAAATAAATATGTTTGGTTCAGTATGTATAAAGCTAAATAATAATTAAATCAATAATTTTTATTAAATATTGATATTATAAATTTTATTTAAGTGTGACGCGACTCTGTAGCTTTTCTGTTCGTTTGCATTGACTATACGTTGACCCCAGGTTACCTATTAGGCGCTAATTTCAAATTTTACAAATCGAGCGTCGAGTGTCAATTGAGGGGCGCGGGGTGATTGGGCGGAGCCATTTTAAAGCTTCACGATCGAGGTGTCGCCTTAACAATATTTTATACTTCTTATTTGCTGTCTAATTCCCTTAATAAATATAACATCACCGCTTGATTGACTGTTGAACTTAATGGAAATGTTTTTTGTTGTGGTTAAGTTGATGAACTCATCCCAGATGCAGCGTCACTAGACGAATAATTTTTAGGAGTTCCCTCTTTCCTCATGATTCAAACGTGTTATCCAATTACCTCAAATGTTCTCATGAGAAAATAATCAATGGCTCAACCAATTACTGCTCGTTATTCATCGGATTTCAGACATCAAACGAAAACTTCCTCGAGGGTTTTTCAAGAAATGAGACTTTAAATTAGAATCTTACGATGACTAGGTTAAAACATCCAAGTATTGACACTTTAATCTTGAAATAATTAGAAATATTTAATGTCAAATCTAATACAATTGGAATTACTTATAATGAATGTGGGTAAGTCTCTCAAACTTTTTATCAATACATCATTTTCAGTTTTAATGCTTACTTATATAAAAGATTTAAGGTATCCACATGCCAAAATGCAATTATTGACACATTTTATCAAAGTATTGAAATAATATATATATATATATATATATTGTACTATATTTTAAACGAACTATCCTACTAATATTATAAATGCGAAAGTTTGTATGTATGAATGTTTGATTCTCTTTCACGCTTAAACGGCTGAACGGATTTGAATGAAATTTGGCACGTAGATAGATTATGATCTGGATTAACACATAGGCTATGTTATTTGACTCCACGCGGGCGGAGCCGCGGGCAGCAACTAGTTCTTTATAATATAAAGAATTCCGAGATACATGACATATATTTATGGATAACTTATATCCATAAATATATGTCATGTATCTCGGAATTCTTTATAATAGGATATAAGTTATCCATAAATATATGTCATGTATCTCGGAAGTGAATCCATCGATTCGGTTTAACTTTGTATTTAGATAAGGTTTTCCTTTTTAAACTTGTTTATGTAGTATGTATATTTTAAAAAAAGAAGCAAATTGACACTTAATAAACACTAAGGTAAGCTTTACTTTAGACGAGCTTTATTCCTGCATACATAAATATATCTCGCGTGTCTTAGAAACGATCTCTAACGTTTAAATTTAGATAAGGTTTTGTATAAAAGTAGAAACTGACGGACTTATCGGCTGACATACAAGATTTACAACTTGATGCTCGGAGGGAGAAGGGAAGCGTACAAGACTGTATCTTTTGAACCGTAACCTTTTTTTTTTTTTGTATATATATGGCAATAGTGTTGCTACTTTATGCCAGTGTCAAAGTTTTCAGTTTTAGAACCATTTGAAAATCTTAATTCTATGTTCCAGCTTCAGGAACTGTGCTGAAAAAATACTTGGGAAGGGTACATAGACCCAGTCAACCCAATTTAAATATCACCCGTAAAACGATAGTGATTTTTACAAGGTTTTATTGAAGAACTTATTCACGTCTTCCAAAAAGTGCATAAACGTGTTATATTTGAGTTTTTTCATTACTGTATAATTTCACTAGCACTTATGTTACAAAATACTATCGAAATTGTCACACAAAACTAATTTTATACTGAATTGTAAAAATTTCAAGTAAAACAACAATGTCACTCGTCAAAAGCGCGGGAAGAAGGAACCGTAACCTTTGACCGAAACAAAATAATAATTAGAGACTTATATTCACAGTTTGTGTTGCTATTGTCGCTATGACCCCCACTATATCACCAGACAGGAAGGAAGTTTTTTTTTCGGCGTTTGTACTACGTGCGAGTACAATCCGCACTTGGGCGGTATTCTTTTTATTTTAGTCACACATGAAAGAAAAGACTGAAAAAAGTGGACGTATTGACAGTAAAATCTTTCTGAAATAAACGTTAAGTGTTTTTTTTAATCAAAGAATAATTTTCAGACACAAATTTTGACTAAAACTATATACAATCGAATTGGCACTGGAACATCCAAATACGTTATGAGAAAGATATCGATGTTCAATAAATTAGAAACTCATTGTTACACCAATGTATAAAGACAATAATCTTCTTCAAGAAGATCTTCGACAAGAAATTCCCCCACTCTGACCCACGGTACAGCGACACACCAGCAATCTGAGTATTGGCCTAGTCCACGGGTCTCCACTCGAGGTTTTGCTTAAAGATATAATATGGTATAGTAAATTTGGCAAACTAGCTGTCAGAATTAGCAAGTTGTAGTAACAGTGAACTGACCAATCGAAGCGTTGGGAGTACGGAGATGAAATTAAGGAAACCAAATAAGCTGCTAGATATGGCAGGTTGCTCATAGTGGAAGACAGCATTGATATGGTTTTACGCGTGTTGCGTTTCCAGCGCTACCAGGACTTACTTACAGTTTTACAGGTCAGCTCATTTACTCGTAAGACACTAGTCCTACGAGTACTAGCATGTCTGCAGTCTTGTATAAGTAAGTCTGGAGAAGTATATCTATTTAGTAGGCTACATGGAATTTGATATTACTATTAGTTTAGCCCAATTAGGTTTAAACCACGGAACCCAAATGTAATAATTGGATAAGAGTCATTACTCATTTGAATATTTTGTTAAATGCTCTTTTAAGAACACTTTCATGGAAATTTGAACATTTCTACTCATCGCTATAACTTTTGTACCAACCTAGTCCTACATGGGATGCAAAAACATGGAATAAAACTCTACCCTTCCCTACAAAAAACATTTGCCGAATATTGGGATTCGGACAAAAAAATTATCGTTATAACAGTAATATACGCATTATTTAAATACACACGTGTTTATTTTTAATAATAATATTTTAATTGATTTTTAACCATAAATATGCGTAAGTAATCATTTCGGGAACGAGTCCTTAAACCGTGACTCGTAATTCAGATATGTCTAAAAAGTAAACGAAGATGTAAGAAAAATAGCAAGTTTTAATTTTTAGCTTTAAATATCATAACCATTACAATAATAAATTTTCGGTAGATAACTACATTAAAATTGAATTATACATATTTTGACTTACCTACCATGAATAAATTGGTCATGTTTGAAATTAGAAATTTTTGATTAATATTATACGAGCGCAAGGGCACGCGTAATACCCCGTACAAATCAGCTCATTTTTTATTCAAAACATATGTAATACTATCTAAAAATAACTTTCATGACGTCCAACCGTCATTATTAAAAAATCGAAGCAGACGTCATAAATTAACATGAAGAAAGAGACGGAACTACAAACCAAACCAGTGACTTGGTAGAGCTACAATAAAAACCGCGTAAGTTCCCCGATTCAAGACAAGTAAAGCAATGACTAAAGACCCTATCTCAATTTGTTAAGAGTTATAATGCTTTGATGATGTAAGGTCAAACAAAATCCCATGATGACTCATACTTGACCCTGAAGATCGACCGTTGGGATTCGCTGAGTATTATTTTTCTTTTTTGCTGGAAGGCAGCTATTTAACCCGATTTTGTTCGAACTGACTTAAAATTTGTGTTTAGTTGAAAACAATGACACATTTTTATGATTTCTTAAGCAACATATTTCGCTTTTATTTTTAAAATAAAATCGTTTACTTTATTTGTTATTACCACCAGTGAACGAATATTACCCATGGCATGGCAAAAATCCCGTTTTTTTTCAGTTACTATTAACACGTAATTTGATTTATTTAATTTTTTATATCAATTTAAGATATTCGCCGAAGGGGATTCGTAATTAACCTTGTTAATTTATTTTAAGTAGACTTTATTAATCATCATTTTTCTATAAAAGTGTGTGCAATGATGGTGTAAGAGATAAAGTAAAGTTGATATGAAAGAGAGTGTCGGTGTTAAGATAAGAAATGGCATGCTTCGTGGCTTCGGGCATGTATAAAGAATACAGGATGAAAAATGACGAAATAGATACATAACTGCTACGAACGTGTTTTATCAGCAAGTAATGTCAGGAGCTCTGGGAATCGACGGGCGTGCATGAAAAGATCTATGAATGCCTTCGGAAGTATTTGAATACTTATTACATTCTTATCACCCACAAGCATTATCCATTCAGCCAACACATGACTAGGAGGTGATTCCATGCCTATTCTATTTGAAATTTTGAATCATTAGTAGTGAATCATGCTCTTTATCTGCATTCACTATATTATTGAATGGTAGCTCAGCGTACACTTTAGATAAAGCTTCCGGAGGCATTCTTCATCGACCATCGAATAGAGATACGTTGGCGGAATTCGCGATTGTGTTTTCTTCCTACAAAACATAAAGATCATTTATATACTAAAATTCAAAACATTATTCGATCTTGAGTAGGGTTGCCAGGTGTACGGCTTTGTGGATATCCATACGTTTTTTTACGGTCGTATAGCCAAATACATATAGATCCAGCCGGTTCAACTTTTATTGGCCTATCGGTGCTAATAATAAAGAGTTCATAATTAGATAAGACCTATTCAAGATTATGACGTAAACGCGAGGAATATAGTGTACATAATCAGAATATTGGAGATGCAATCGCAGTCTGTATACTCTATATTAACTCTCCTCTCAATTATTTCTTGGTGCTAAGCTGATCAACCTGATGGCACTATAGCTGCAGCCATCCTTATTTGCCCTGGTTCCATTTGTATTCGAATAAGGTACTCGCACTTTTAGGGTTTTTGCCGCAAAAGTCCAAAAAGTAAAAGGTTTGTCCGAATAAATTTAAGATCAAGCAGCTATAGTGTTTTCACACTCGTATACTATGTACTACTCGAATACTTATTATATAATTTCATTGTTTGTTTAAGAAACAAAAGAAATTAACCATAGACGTGGTGTTCTTAGCATACATTGTAAGTTAACTTTCCATACTATTGATGCAATTATGAGGAGAGGCTAGTTTATTAAGATACAGGGATCTGCCTACTTCGAACACCACTATCTCGTAGTCGTATACATTTCTTATTCTATTTTAATATTTACTAATGTAAGTTTGTATAGAAAAATAAACAATTTATCAATGGAGAAACGTATAAATCTGTTGAGACCTTGTCTATAGCGTGCGCAAAAGGTTATTGTGCAAACAAACCTTGTTGGAATGCTCCAGCGGTGATATCATTATGGCTGGAGATTCGCTCCTCTTCACATCCTTTCATTGAAGCCCAGGTAGACAGATAATACGTCTCGACAGATAATGCATCGGAAACCGTTCGCTGGGGGGTTTTGTTTGCGTGTCAAATGATTAGGCTGGAACACAGGTGTCTGACTATATCTTATGGGATTTTATTACAGTTGTCCTATTGTTGTTGGGTTTCATTATCTTTGGTATGTATGTACACTGACATATGTATTTTGCAGAGTTCATATAGACGACAGAAAGCAGCACAAAGTTCTAAAACTTGTGCCAATTACAGAAACATCTGCTCATTCTAACTAAATTCAGAGACCTACCAGAGGGAGACTTTGTACAAAAGTCGTCTGCGTGGGTACCTCTGTCTGACCTATTTCTACCGTCAAGCAGCTATATTTATATAGCTGTGTTCCGGTTTAAACGGTGAGATATTACAGAGAAATTACTGGGTACCGTGACAAAACATCCTTAGGTCACAAGATTGGCAGCGCGCGAGTAACATCCCCGTGGTGTTGCGAGCGTCAATAGGCTGCGGTGACCGCTTACCATCATCTAATGCGGGCCGCATGCTTGCTTTCCAATCTAGTTTCATGAAAAAAAAATCAATTAGTTTTTTTTTAAATGACAATTACTCTTAACTTGTAAAAGTTACAAAAACTTCGTCATGTATTCAATAGCTACCCAACATGAACGTCTTCCAAAACCTGATCCCCTATATCGTGTGACTGGCCAAGTGGTCCGATTGCTAGGGTCAGGTCGGTCGCGCTCCAGTGCCGCCATCGGAGCCCTACTTACTCGGTTCCCTCGACACTTCCTGTCATACTGCATTGCGATGTCTTCACTTCGCCTCTTTATAAGGACACAATACAATTAACTTAAGACTAATTATGTGCAGTTATAAAACATTTCAGTTGTGATTGTTAATAGATAAGGATGCTTACATACTTAATGTATTCGTAAAAACACAAATGGAAATTGCCTATGTCCAAACCTATATGTCTTATCACGTACCTATATGTTCGAGTAAACTTGTTCCAAACCTGACCTACTCCAAAAATAACGACTTACGCCTATGCTTCGTGAACTTTTTTTTAGGTAGGATGATATCACTGGGAAAATTGCGATTTTGTATTTAACGCGTCATAATTTTTAACAAGAACTCTTATTACTGCACAAGGTCTATAATAAATAAAGTATAAAAATTATGTTTGGTTTAATATGAATAATTCATATAATTTAATAATGTAAAACAACGTTATTTTAGCCTCCGAAAAGGTTAGATGGCCCGTGAGTCATCTTACACAAATCTCGCAGGGTTACTGCTAGACATAGGATATGCAGTAACTTTGCAATTTCATTATTATCCCGAAAGTCAAATATACATATCATCACGCCTGTCTCACTTTGGGGTTTACCCCTACATACCGTTACATATACTCTGTTTACAGAGTCTATGTAACGCCTTGGGCACCGTTCACACCTCCCTCCCCTCTTTTATACTCATCAACCCAATCAATCAATCAATCAATTTATTCATGAACAATTTTACAATTGTGTTTGAATGTCACTAGGATAATAATAGTAATAATATAACATATCATCATACATTGCTAACAAATCCATGAACATACAATAAATAATTAAAAAGGAACAATAATCAAAGCAACAAACAAAAATACAATCAAACAGAAAAGAAAATTAATTAACTATTAAATTGTCAAATTATTGTAATTATTATTAAAATATTCTTCCAAATCGTAAAATCGTCGGTTTTGAGTGTTTAGATTTTTCCGAGATTGTATTATGGTTACAAGACAACTAATAAACATACTCGTACGTAACACATTGTTCTGTAAATACATACTTATGATACGTAGGAAACATCCAGATCAAGGCACACAGACATATTCATGCACACAATAATTTGTCCTGTGTGGGAATCGAACCCACGTGCGTTAGTGTCAAAGCAGCATCACTAACCACTGCTCTCTCTCACTCACCGAGCTCATCAAACACGTCGACATCGACCACGTGTTCCTGCGACCACGGATGTTGCAAAGCGTTAAAACGTCAGGTTCAACAAAATAAATAAAATACGCGATATTTCCGTTAAAAATTGTTTAATTCAACGGCGACATTGTTTGAGAGATTTGACTTTTACGAAGTCAGACGGATTGTATGAAAGTAGATCCGATGCTCAAGCAAATAGGTGTAATCGCGCTTCGATGATATATGTTTTATATAGTATAGTCTTTAGATGAAACATAGAACTGAACAAATGGACTTAGTCACATTAGACATACATAATTAGAAATTCAAATCGACTGAATGTGTTAAACGTTGTTAGGAAAGGTGTGTTGAGCCTAATTTATAAATATGACCCTATAGTAAAAATAGGTCAATCTATAGTTCATAATTCTTGTTTATGGCTCGCAACGTTAGGGTAGTGTATACACTTGCAACACAAGAAGCGTCGCTCACGCGTTGCGACCCCACTTTCTAAACCAAGAGATTCCTCAGGGACTGTTTTTTGAATACGTCGGTCACTTAACGGTAAGCAATCCGCCATGTTGTATTTATTCGGGAATACTGTTGAGGGAAGTCTTTTTCCACGACGATGGCTTTGACACTATAGATGATGAGTCACATCTCAAAAACTTATAGTGCGCATGTGGTAGAAAATGCCTTTAAAATCCTACATGATGAGAACGCCAATCATGAAGGCGCCGATCAAGGTGATGATTTAAATATTACTTTTATATATTCTATATATATAACTATATATATATATATATATATATATATATATATATATATATATATATATATATATATATATATATATCTATAAAGTATAAAAATATTGTAGAACGTATTGGCTGGAATATTTAACTCCAGCCAATACGTTTAATATTTAAACCATCTCATCCAAAGACGACCCTAATATGGTATGTAATGTATATAACGAGAGGTGACGTCTCTTCGTGTAGACAGCGAGTTCACTCGATTGGAAATCACTGAGTCAGTGAGAGTCATTTGACCGAGTCAAATGCAAAGATACTATGAAACAGTAAACACTGAATTTAAATAATCTATTTACTTGGCCTGAGAAGATATTATTAAGAGAGGTAGGGCGCATCACAGCAGCCCGTCTGGGGAAGTACCTCCACCTCACAGAAAACCGCAGCCAAATAACAGGTCCCAAGAGGGTTGTTGTGTTCCTGCGTGTGAGTGAGGTAACCAGTAAGCTCTCAAGGAGTTGCTGTGTAAGCAGCAGAGGAGGCATCACGCAAGTGATACTTAATATATCGCAAGCGTTAATAGGCTACGATATTCGCTTTAAATCACGTGGGCCGTATGCTTGTATGCCTCCCGACGTAGTATAAAAAAGATCTGTATTAGAAAAAATGTGTCGACATCCGTCAAGTCAGGGTCAGTTTAAGCGAGTAACAGGTGAAAACGGCTAAGAGGATTTCAATAACACATTTTTTATAATGTAATAAATAAAGTTAACGAAGATAGGGGTCAGCTAAAGGTGTGTGTAGTAGTACAAGAGACTGCCGTCAGACCTCCACAGCCCACACGGAAAACCAGACCTTACCTTACCTTACCTTACCTTACCTTACTGGTTAGCTCACACGACTATCGAAATATAACTTTTTTGACGTGCGGGTTTCCTGGTTAAAGAACCGTCTGGTTAAAGAAAGGTCTGGTTTTCCGTGTGGGCTGTGGAGGTCTGACGGCAGTCTCTTGTACTACACAAGAGACTGCCGTCAGACCTCCACAGCCCACACGGAAAACCAGACCTTTATTAGGTTAGCTCACACGACTATCGAAATATAACTTTTTTGACCTGCGGGTTTCCTGGTTAAAGAACCGTCTGGTTAAAGAAAGGTCTGGTTTTCCGTGTGGGCTGTGGAGGTCTGACGGCAGTCTCTTGTGTAGTACAAGACCTTTATTAACAACAAACCAGACCTTTATTAGGTTAGGTCACACGACTATCGAAATATAACTTTTTAGACGCGCGGGTTTCCTGGTTAAAGAAGCGTCTGATTAAAGAAAGGTCTGGTTTTCCGTGTGGGCAGTGGAGGTCTGACGGCAGTCTCTTGTACTACACAAGAGACTGCCGTCACACCTCCACGGCCCACACGGAAAACCAGACCTTTATTAGGTTAGCTCACATGACTATCGAAATATAACTTTTTTGACGTGCGGATTTCCTGGTTAAAGAACCGTCTGGTTAAAGAAAGGTCTGGTTTTTCGTGTGGGCTGTGGAGATCTGACGGCAGTCTCTTGTACTACACAAGAGACTGCCGTCACACCTGCACGGCCCACACGGAAAACCAGACCTTTATTAGGTTAGCTCACACGACTATCGAAATATAACTTTTTTGACGAGCGGGTTCCCTCACAATGTTCTCCTTCGCCATCGAGCAAATGATAATACATGAATCCGAATACATGCCAGGATTCGAACCGGGGTCCTGTTGTTCATAGGCCGGTTCTTTATCCACTGGGCTATCACTGCTCATGGTGATGTGAATCGGCTGTTGCAATATTTACCGCTTAGAGATGTAAAGTCTGAAGTGTTCGGGTTCTAATCAATTTCTAGAGTGCTGTTGTATTTCTGCGAGTACGCGATGTTACCACAACGCTCAATCCAAAAGAGTCAATTATATCACCTATTTGTTCTAGTGCACGAGCGATACGTCCTGTATTGGAAGCGTTCATAGGCTATGGTAATCACTTTATAGCGTTTCATTTAGCATTGCGATGTCGAGAGATATTCAGTCTGGTAGTCACCTGTACTACAAAGCCAAGTTAGCTTCTAAAGAGATTGGTGTCTTGGGTTTTTTTATACAACGTCGGAAGGCATACAAGCATACGGCCCACCAGATAAAAATCGACTACCGTAGCCTATGAACGCTTGTAGTACATTAAGTATCATTCACACGATGCCTCTTCTGCTGCTAACACATCAACTCCTTAGGAGCTTACCTCACTCACACGTAGGACCACGACAATCCTCTGTAGAGTTGTTATTTGGTTGCGGTAAAACTAGGTAGACTAGGACGGCATATACGAGTACCTAAGTTCTAATAATCTAAAGTCTAGACCGGGCCTTTTATAGAAAATTGATCTAATATCTGCTTACATATTGTCAATCACAACCTGGCAGTAAATCTGCTACCTGGTTCATTCTAGCACGTAGCATAAAAATATCCCATCCATTACCACCGTGATTTAATCACAATGCCGGCAAATGGCTTACTCGTTGATGATATTTGAAAGCTTTTCATCATTTACGGTGTGACTTGCGTCGGGCTGCCAATTATGGTAATTGATGATAGTCGACTTCCATATTCCATATTGCCTGTGATATTAGAACATTCATTAATTATGCTGAAGTATTTTCCGAACGGGTTATTAAAAACAAAGTATTATTAGAAACGTTTACATTTTACATCGAAAAAATGGAGTTATGATTGTAATACATCGTGTAATTGTCGTGAGAGTAAGTCACTGTGAGTGCAAGTACAACACAGCATACTCGTATAAAAAAAATATGGCCAAGTGCGAGTCGGACTCGCGCACGAAGGGTTCCGTACCATTATCTATAAAAGCGCCAAAAAAATACACGTTTGTTGTATGGGAGCCCCCCTTAAATATTTGTTTTATTTTAATTTAATTACTTATTCTTAAAGTGAATATATAACTAAATATTCTGTGAATATTTCAAGCGTCTACCTGTTGTCGTTATCAATATCGAGCAAAAATGAGCAAAAAAAAATCACGTTTGTTGTATGGGAGCCCCCGTAAATATTTATTTTATTCTATATTTTAGTATTTGTTGTTATAGCGGCAACAGAAATACATTATCTGTAAAAATTTCAACTGCCTAACTATCACGGTTCATGAAATACAGCCTGGTGACCGACGGAAGGACGGACGGACGGACAGCGGAGCCTCAGTAATAGAGTTCCATTTTACCCTTTGGGTACGGAACCCTAAAAAATATCGCAAAGAGTTTAAATCTTTGTCGATATTATTTTATAAAAACTTTCTATAACCACGCTCGCCGACGGCGGGGAGTTCACCCTCACACCCTGGAACTGCAATGGTTGCGTACGGTGCGGTTCCAGGGAAGTTCTCTTCCGAGAACTCTTTAGCTGTGGAATGGGCTCCCAGCCGAGGTTTTTCCAAGGGACTACAGCATGGAGTTCTTCAAGAAATGCGGGAAGAGGTTTTCAGAGGGTCGGCAACGCACGAGTGACACCCCTGGGTTTGCAAATGTCCATAGGATACGGTGACTGTTTACCATCAGGCAAGCCGTATGCCTGATTGCCACCTTAGTGGTATAAAAAAAATATCTCCCGTGGTCGTATTCGAAATTGCCTCGGAAAGCCAAATTCGAAGCGGAGTTGAAAAGTTTTGACTTAGATTCCATACATTTACATGACATATTACTTTTCAATTCTAAATCGTATTCGAATATAGAGTTTTGAGACAATGTGAATACGCCTGCAGCAGTGCTACCGCTTAAACTTAAGGATTATAGCTCTACTTTTACCAAAAAATACTTTGTTTTGTTCTCTTTATAAAATGAAGCAGCGTCATGGTTCAAGAGGATGTGGCATCACAGTGTTCTTTGTCGTACTTTTTATGCAAACACCCGGTTTGCATAAAATGCAAAAACTACACGGGACCCGTGTAGTAGGTATGCTACGGTCATTTTACTCATATCTTATTTAGGAAGCTTAAATTCTAACTCGGATTATATATACTGTTATTGTGAGCGTATCTTCTTCACATTGTTGTATTATAATTCGTAAACAACAAGCTTACAGTCGTATTTAGGGGGCAGTGGTTATCGAAATTCGTATAACAACGCTTACAATACAGGGATATAGCTTACACGTCCCGTTAACATCATGCTTACTGCTCTGCCTTCTGCAAGAATTTCCTCGTGATCTTGCTCACTTGCATGAATGCAATTATTAGTACGTAACAGTGGTGGAACAAGGTCGGTCATGATGCTCCATTCGTGAATTAAATATCACTACGCCTTACGTCTCGTTTACCAGAGCTCCTGTACATACGTAGTTGCGTTACAGAATCAAATTATTCAATTTTTTTCAATTGATGTGCTTCAACCTATACGGTATCAAGTACTGTCGATTTCCATCTTGATAAAGGCCGTTAGAGGCCAACACCTTTTCGCGAATAATATCAGAATCTCACATCAGAAATTCAATCATTTTACACATGTGCACAACCTTGACAATCCAATCCCGCTCACCTAGTTATGATAATCGCGTTTAGTTCTCAATGATTATTTTGACAAAGTTGAATTCGTTTCAATCAAAGCATTATTTTAAAGATAATTCTGTATAGAGTAAGTTAAAAGAAGACAAAAGAATATTGTGTCAAAGTACAACAATCGCAAAACGTTAGTCTACAGTGCTACATATTGTGTTTGCGTCTCGTTTACGTAGTACAGAAAAGTAAGAGAAAACACTATCTCCACCAGCGCACACAGGGTTCACAAATGCCCAGGCTCGTAATCAAAAGTAATTCCGAGTATTTCCTCGGGCGATAACAGCTTACCTGGCAGAGCTTTAGCAACCGTCGCCAGACGTATAAACCTGACAAATTTAGATGGTCCAAAAATTATTAGATGTCGGAACGATTTGAGTACGCTATCTAATTATGCAGATGTTATGACAGGTGGTAACACACTGCTAAAACATTATGCTATAATATTATATGTTATGTAAGTTTAAATTTCCGTAACGTGTCGCTTTTGATCGTTGACCATACATTTCGTATGTTATGCATTCGACAAATAAACATTAACTCGTTTTCTGTTGTGACTCGTATTTTAATCCAATTTTATATTAACTACATATCATATCATATCATAATTATATTAACTACACGATAGTGCTGCAACTTTATTATCTCGTGTTCATGTATCTCGTGAGAATTTTCATGTTTCTGGCTTACCTTCGCTTCCTACAGAACTTTCATGTGGTAAGTCAAATTCCTACAACCAGCGGTATGAGTCTTGCCTCGCGTTAATATGTTGTGTATGTTGATATTAATTTCAGGCAGTTGGTCATGTGATTCATCTTTTATATATACATATCTTAATTAGTTCAAGATACATATATACAACTGACCAAACAATGGGGAATTCATAGCTCTATTGCAAAAACCATGACCTATGAACCTACATGCCGACAAAAGTCACGTATAGTGGAAACGTATTAAAAAAAACCTATATATATATATATTTGGTATTACTGTACTGTACATACGTATTAGTGTTAATAGAACATCATCGTATAAAACTACCTAATTACATTACTTAAAAGCTTGTGATTGTATAACAAAAAAATAGTTATTCAATCACTTAGCTGTATAGGAAGGTGACACCAGCAGTACCCAGCGGCCGTAAATAGTGACAACAAAAAAATAGTGATTGCCAATGATATTCATTACCTACTTGAGATAAAAAAAGCTTTTTGTGCACATTCTCTTGTCCTTGCAGGTAAAACAATCTAATTGAAAGCAGTTAGTTAGTAAATTGAAGAAACATTATTTTTCTCTCTCTGCCTACCCCGCAAAGGATCTAGCGTGAAGATATACATCATACACACAAACTTTACATGCATGTTATGAGACAAGTTTAGAATGGAAACTAATAAGTAATGCTTAGCGCGTAGCGCTTACAGATCTATTTCGCAATGAAGATGTAAGAGAGTTGGTCTGGAAGAGAATATAGTTATTAAGATAAGAAGATACAGTTTGTTGGTTCGGACATGTCGAAAGAATCTAATAGGAAAGAATGACGGAACAGATATACAACGCAAATGTAATAGGATGTAGGGGCTCGACTCTTACATCCTATTACAGACCAAGAATACCAACCAACACTTTCCAGGTCGAAATCGGTCGTGTATTACCAGAAGGTGGTGTCAGGAGCCCTAATAAATGGCGAGCGTGTATCAAAAGAGTATGAATGTTCGAGAAACAATTAAGGTGTGTAAGGACAAATATAGAGTGACGATTCTCTCTGCTTACCTACGCAATGGATTTGTCGTGAATATATAGTTAGACAAACATTGGTTTATCTAAATATATATTCACAACAAGACATGTTTAACAAAACATGAATATTTTGTTACATTATAAACCCATAAGTAAATATTTGATTTGTCTAAGTACGTACCTACTATTGTACTGACGAAACTCGGGTTCCTCTTTAAACAGAAGGGAGATGAAAAGCGTGCATAGCTCACTATGTAATAGTACAACTATAAAGTATTCAACGTCGGAAAGCAAACAAGTCCGCCTGATGTTAAGCGGACCTATGAATTCCTACAATACAAAAGGTATTGCTTGCACGTTGCCATCTCCGCTGACAAAGCATTTATCCCCTAAAGGTTATTTATTATTGACGGGGCATCAATTTGATTAACTACTTTTGGACAAAATAAGGTTAAAGAGTAAAAGATATGGTAGTGGTGGTATTAGATGTTTGCTTAGGTGGTTAAGTTTATAGCAAATTGTATGGAAAAAAGCACTATTACTAGTTAAATTCCAATAAATTAATGAGTAATGGGCCTTCCTAGCATCTTAAGCTACGGACCACACTTGCCAGTCATATTAAAAGGGATAAATACCGGAAAAGGGAAAGAACAAAAACCCGTGTATGCACCGACTTTTTAATTTGGTAAGGTAACAGGTGTCGCTTGGCCGGTGGGCGAGCGCACGTGACGTGACGGGGCGCCACTCGCGCGCGCACCGCGGACGCAGTCGCTTCGAATTTTGAATACGGAGCGTTAACCGTTTCTTTTCAAATTTTTATTGCTTTTAAATTTATTTGATTTTTCGCATAAAGTGTCAGTGGAACTCTTTTGAGGATTTTGTGCCTGTGTTAGTGTTTTGGTCTGCCTTATAGATCGGTAAGATAAATCACATTTTTTTTTATTTCTTTTATATTTTGTACATACTAACTTTTTAATTATTTTTTCATTGACAATATTTTTTTAAACACATCGATATATATGACAAAACATTTTTACGTTAAACATTGCAAAGAGCTTTTTAGCAAACTGCATTGTGATTATGCAACTTTTCAGCTTGAAAGTAATAATAAAATATGAAAGGCTATTCCCATTCGTGACATAATATATGTTGGCGAGATTTAGACATTGAATAACACATAATTAGTGTGTAGTTTTTAGATTAGTGTTAAGTTCTTAGTAAAGACTTCAACGGGACCAAAACTCGGCCCTCAAAATTTACGATAAAACATTTCACTCTTTCACATTACATTTTCTGGAATAAGTTATTGCATGCAAAAATCCTAATCAACTATTCGTTTTATCTCTTAAAATACGTGTCTGTATTAATTATTGTACCGTTTAAAAAGAAACACGTGCAAAGTAGCTGTTGCAAAACATTTCTTTGTAAGAATAGATTTTGATAACAAATTTGGAAACATACAATAACGCAAGTGATAAACTTGCAATATTGTAATTGTTAATATTTGCAATAATATATTCCATATAAAATTGATTCGATATTTCAAAACCAGTTTCGTTTAATAATTTAGGCACCTGTTTTGATTACCTCACATACGCATTAAGATCGAATATCAATACTAATAAATAACGCGTTAAAAGTCCATTTTAACAAATAAATATGCAATTTTATTTATAGTAATAAAATTGCATATTTATTTGTTTGAAAATCTAAACAGTATGTAAATCTATTCAACCAAAATTCATACCAAGAATCGAATAGAATGTCATCATACTGGAGATAACGTCCAATGAAACTGATTTCTGTGTGAACTACACTCAGAAGGTTGCACGCCCTAAGATCACGTCACAGCTTCACTTTAGGTCGTAACTACTAGAAAGGGAAACCTAGAAATAGAGAAATGAAACCTAGAGATATCAATTAAGAGATTGAGAAATCAATCGTCAAACACCTCACCCCTCCCTCCCATTAGGAAACCAAGTTTTGGGGAAAGCGCGATAGAATTATGTTGTGAGGTCGAGGTTGTGTGCGCAGTAAGTCATTTAGACATTAGCAAAGAGGGTGGGAATGCAAAAGGTCTCTTACTCTTTCTGTTACCATAGGCTCCTGCGCTTTCATATTTTACATTTTAGAGGACCGATAGATATGTTTATTTATCTTCACACATAGTATAAATAAATGTTTATTCTAAATCCTTACAAGAATTTAACATTTTATTTAATATATATGTTAATGGAGCATGTTTACTATCTTAACGGAACGGTATTTTTCACCGAATCATCTGATTTAAAAATTAACCCCTGAAAAAAGTTACCGGAATCCTGAAGAAAATAGAAATCAGCTGGATCTGGTGAATATGGCGAATGACAAAGAGTTTCCAGTTCTTAGAGCTTTGACTCCGTCCATTGTGCATTTTGTGGACGAACACTGGCGTGATGACTTGTTCATTGTCATTACACCTCTGCACTGTTCTGCCAGGTTTTAAGCTGTAACAAGCAATGCTGGTACAGGTCCACCGCTTCTCATCCGCAATTTCCTTAGACTTATTTCGCGATTGGGACACGGCGTGGTTGCTGTTTACGTTAAATTTGAAAGATAAATAAACTCGGATCAGTCCATTGATGATGAAGCTGATTCCGACATAGTTTGAGATGAATCTGCTTCCACATATCTGTCAATCCATGATTGTTGACTATTTACTTCAATCTTCACATTAGCCAGTAACAAACAATTTCATAGGTCAATACCTAATGTATATGTTTATCGTTTCTCGGAAACGGACTAACCATTTTAGATAGTTTTAACTGTATTTCGTTAACTTAAATCCTACGGTAGTAGTATTGATACAAAGGCATCGTTTGTGCCCATCCTCGTTTTTTTGAAATCTATTAAAAACCAATAAATGCCTTTCAACTGCTACGATGACGATAAAAAAAACTATTGTCAAGAATAATTAATGAGGCCCAGTCGAAGAACAAGAGAAGTGTACACCCTTGAACATTGTAGCCCTATTAACAATCAATGGTATACACTTATCATGTCTTTTGTCTGTACTTTGGTATGAAGGATCTTGAAATTCCACGTATTGTTCTCCTTTTGATGAGCTCTAGGCCGGATTCATTAGTACTTAACACTAATTATGAACATTACCAAACAACTAATGGCTGATATTGCAGCTTGCACCTGTTTCGCGGCGGCTTGCAAAACCTGACATTATCGATTATTAACTTTTATTACTATAACTAGGTACCTGTATCGTATACAATAATTTTTATTGCACACACAGGTCTGGTATTTTTACTGTCTACAAAAAAGAGGTCTATAGATGTATAGTGAGAGAGGTAAACTCGATTGTCATAAGTCATAACATAAGAAGTGAAACTCGGGTGTCCTGTACGATAGGCGAGCTTCTCTTTACCCGAGATTATCAGTAAGCTCCTGACAAATAACAACTGCCTGAAAGGTTGTTATGTTCCTACGTAACAAGAGATAGCGTTATACAATAACAGTCGTTATTTGACTGCGATCTTCTGTAGGTAGGTGTGAGGTAGTGGGTGGGTGCCGGCCGGCAGTAGTCTGCATGAACTAATCGGGAGCGGAAGCACACAAAATAGTTTAGATCAAATTTAGATATAACAGTGAGCCCAGTGGATAAGGAACCGGCCTATTCACCAACTGGGCCTCAATTCGAATCCAGGCGGGGGCACGTACCACTAAATTTGTGTTTTCGGATTTATGTACATATTTATCACTTGCTTAACGATGAAGGAAACCCGCACGTCCAAGAAATTGTATTTCGAAAAATGTGTGACCTAACCTAAGATAGATTTGGTTTTCCTACAATGTTGAGGTCTGACGGCAATCGTTCCATGTACAAATCAGTATCCTCGCCAAATCCTAGGCTTAGGTGGCGAACCCCGCTAAACCTGATGGATTAGGAAACGGGATAACGCGACGAAGAAGATCGCAGCCTATAAAAGCTTACTAGTAATTTCACTCACTCGCAGTAACTCAATAATCCTCCAGGAAGCAGTTATAAGCGTGAACGCATGTACTAAGTGGATTAAATAATAGTATAATCAACATATAACAAATTAAGATAAGTAATTCGTTTACTTGTCTTAGTATAACCTTATAATATAACAATAGCATTATCCACCCCAACTTTGCGAAGCTCTCCCCTTATTGTCTTCCGGTTTCCATCGACTTAACAAAATACCGGTAACCAAGGCTAAAACAACCATGTGCCGCTATTATTACATTGTCTTTTATCAAAAATGTATGCGCAATAGTTTTATTCATATCTTTTATTTCATTATTTCATATCTACCAAACATAGTATTAGGTACACACTTATCAAAAAAAATAACTGAGATGTATCTTAACTACGAAAATAATTCATAACTAACGCAACTGACTACTGTATGTATAAAATTGAATTCACGTCTATCATAACTGTAGCTAACTTAAAAATAAAGGTAGTACCTGCTAAAAATAATAATATACATCAAAATACAAATAATAACCTAGACAAGTATATATAAACGGCCAAGTACAAGTTGGACACGCACACGGGGTGTTCAACGGGGACGGGAGGGTAGAGGAAAAAATTAGTAAAACCCCAGAGAGGTTTGGAATTCATCTAGACGTATGTATTGCCATTATTAAGGTCAAGCAAAAAAAAACCGGAATATTTCGAGGTTTTTGCTAGGTTTTTACGTAATATCGAGCAAAAAGCTCGAAATTTGTACTGTAATATTACTTAATACTAAGTTCTTTGTATGGGGGGCACTACGTATGTTAAAGCTAATGAGATGCGTAGGGCGGCGAGTATCATGTCGTGTTCTGTCTTGTTGATTCTGCCTACCCCGCAATAGACCTGGTGGGAAAATACAGATAAATAGATTGTAATTAAATTGTTCAACGCACAATGAAATGCTCGTAGTACAAAAATATCTGGCTAGTATATTAGGAAGGCATCGTTGTCTGTCTATCACAGGGCTATATCATTTGAACCACAATAGGTAGAAACTTTCACAGAGTTACATACACACTGAGAAAATTTAAAGTTTCTACCTTCTTACTGTGACCTCTAAAACAACAAACAATAAAAATTCGTAAATGGGGTCCCCAAACAAGAAATGTGTTTTTGTTTGACATTTGTTGTACTCTGTGGCACGGAATGCTCTGTGTGCAAGACCAACTCACACTTCACTGGTTTTTCTTTTATGATCTGTCAACTATCGCTACATATTAATTTACTAGACTGCGGAGATCACACAACAGCGGAATAAAGAAATAATAAATAAATAGCTATTTTTTTTTCAACAATTTTTTTAACATCGACTTCTAAAACAGAGACTATCGAATTAAATGAAATAAACAACAATAAACTTTGTTTAATGAAATATAAAAAAAATATATAATTATTTTCTATGAAGGTTTTTATTTTGTTATCGCTGGGAGTGGTGATAACTTTAAGCCACGTAACTCCTGCAAAGAATAAATAAATACTGTCGGACAAATTACACAGCGCCACCTAGCCCCAAAGTAAGCGAAGCTTGTGTTATGGGTACTAGACAACCGATAAACATACGTAAATATATATTTTTTTGTAAATACATACTTATTATACATAGAAAATACCCAGACCAAGACAAACAGACATGTTCATGCACACAAATGTTTGTACTGTGTAGGAATCGAACCCACGAGCGTTGGTGTCAAAGTAGCGTAACAGCGCGTTTCACCACTGAGCCACCGAGCTTGTCAAAGAGCTTGTCAAGAAGTATTTGTCTTTGGATAGGCTTAGTTACCTACTCGTAGAATTGTGCTGAATTCCAGAGCCCCGCCGTTATCTGTAGATGACAAGCGGTAAGCTATTGTCTATCGTTCGGAAAGTTTGATAACACACCCAGTCTATACAGTCTTGCAGCGTTCATTGTGCAATAAAGCTATGAAGCGAAACCTGCTCATCGCAAATAAGAATAATGTGAATCTTGATCATGTAACGGTCAATACGTTAAATTATACCTATAAACTGTCTGCACAAGTGCATATATTGAAAATACGGTCAAATCAACTTTGAAACACTTTACTAATATAACCGTAGAAAGCGACTAACAGTACATATAATTTTTAACAGACACACAATTTTGTGTATTGACGTTACATATTTTGAATTATATGAATAATCAAACTTCATAATTTAAAAACATGATAAGATTCTTTGTACTTTACCTTCGAAGTATGTTAAGAGTGAACAATCTGAATAATCCTGACTCATGACTGCATAACTAAATTTGTTTGTGAAAGAATTACCTTCACAATCGAGTAGAGCGCCTTTGGCGACTTTGTCCATGGAGTATAGAATCAGTGAATTAACGCTGCAGTACAGAAAGGATTTCATTGAATAATTTATTAGTAAATATTAAAAAAACTAAACATACCTATATCTATTACATTCCTTCAGCGGTAAGAAAACAGAATTTTAACTTTTCTTTTCCTCTTACTTATACGTGCCTGTAACCTCGAGGTGACCGGTGCGGCAATCAAAACTAATATTTGCCGCCGCCGTAGTAACATACGCACATTATTTCAGAATTTCTTAAATCTCGTCACTTTTGTCGCGGGGTCCAATTTATACGATAGAGATGGCGAGAGTAGTGGTCCTAATGAACGAGTGAGAGAACCCGTTTCGGAGGTAGGAGTGGTGCAGTATGCGTTTTTGCTGTAGCGTTTCTGCATTCTGTGTTGTGGTACAAAACACGAGCGATTCTGTATGATTATTTGTTATAAAAACCGTTTGTTACTTATTACTTGATGCCAGGCTCTTTTTCGGCAACTAGGTGCCATAGGCGCCCTTTTTGCATTTGCGTTCTTGAAACCGCTGCTTTCACTACCAGTGGAGTTCCTGCAGCAAAGTCTGCAGCTTAAAAAATACATACAAAAGGAGGCAAAATCTCTCCTTAAACTTAAGTTTTCAATACCGTGTGTAAGCTTAGGGTCGTCGATAGCTCTCACAACTCGTCTCTAAAACGAATCACACGGTCTAAACTAGTATGCAAGTGCTCCCTCCCAAAGGTGATGGCAGTACTCCATGTGCAGTCCGACTTGAGACTTGTATAACATAAGTCTTTGCACCGCACTGGAGTACTGCTTTGCTCTGTTAAGTACACCAAGTTTTTTGAACACCAGCTTGACCTTTTCCACCAGTTTAGTTCGATATTGAACATCACTGGAGATCTTAACACCGAGAATACTAATAATGCTTTTGGCGATGGTAAGAGGTGTGTACTGGAATTCAGAAACTACAGCAAACGAGTTTTTCTTAGCAGTGAACGCGCAGACTTGTCTTCACGGGGTTGAATTCGACCAAATTAAGCCGCCCCCAATATATATACTTTAGTACTTCTTTACGAAGGATGTTAGCACGATCTGTATAATAAGTGTACACGGTGCTGTCATACGCAATAACAATTAATACCATTAATTGACAACATATCATTGATATGGAGCAAGCAGGTAAAATAATTATTGCAGTACTATGCCCGCACTGTGGTTATAGAAAACACAGTACAACGTCCTATCAGTAAAGTTTGGTCTTATTTACTCAATTTTAATACACCATTTTAATAATGTAGTTGTAGAACTGTCATATCAACTCCGCTTTAGCTTGTAACTTAGACGAGTTATTAGACAAAAGCGCTTGCCTGTCGGCCTTCGAGCGACCGGTCGCCGCACCGCTTACTTTCGCCTCGCACCGACATCATTCTGTACACTTGGAATTAACCCTTACATATTATGATTGACAACTTATCCATGCGCATGACTTTGTCCATGAAGTTCACTTGCATTAAAATAATCACAGAAGTTGGCAATCAAATATTTATCCTAATCTCTTACAATTGACGGAGTCCGCTACCTAAGCCTTTTTGCATTAGGCAAAGATATTGATGTTGGCATGGAACGACTGCCATCAGACGAATGACAAGTCAGAAGAAAATTCACTTGTTTTTTAGATTTACAGATCTATTTAGATTAGATGAAACGTCTTTCGAATTATATTTTTTTGGACGTGCGGGTTTCCTCACTTTGTTTTCCTTCACCGCCGCCGAGCAAGTGATAACTATAAATATATACATAAATCCGAAAACAGGAATTTCATGCCTACTTCAGGATTCGAACCTGGACTAATCTGTTAATAGGCTGTCACTATTCAACTTAATGTCACATATCACTAAATATAAAGTATAGAGTCTATACTGGTACTCTATGGAATTCTGATTGTTTCAGAAGACTTGTTAGTTTTGGTTCTATGGACTAAAATTAACAACCCAGAACTCCATTCACAATTATCCAAATAGTTTAACCAATTCAAATAGATAATTAGTAACAATACAATTAGTAATAATTAATCAAAATAGTAACCCAATTAGTAACATTTAATCCAAATAGTTTTAGTCAAAAGAAAGCCACAACTTTATTTACAACCACACTGTGCTAAGGGATCATAGGGAAGATTATTTTATTCCACATCGTCGGTGACAACCGAGCATAAAGAGGACGTCCCTCATGTCAGGAGGTTGTTCTGACATAAGGACCATCCTCTGTAAAATTATTGCAACGTTTCGGTTTATAATATATTTAAAATGTTTTATCATTGACCGTGTATAACTTAGAGAAATAAATCCTCGACTAGTAGCTACAGAGAAACTCGTCTTTGAATGTAGTCCACCTTCAACGCCTACTTATAACTTCCACTTAACATAATCGTTAATATAATGGCTATGAAGGGCTTAACAGGGACTCTAATTACCAATACATGTTATAAAATAATTTGATCACTTATTTGTTTAAAGTTTTTGCAACTTAATTATAAGGGAAATACCTGGCTCAAATCGAGGGTTTTAACAAATATTTATACGAATTATTGCAACAGGGCAGTTAGTAAACTTTTTTAATAAATTTTGTCAACAACGTGAAAATCCAAGTTAATAGATTATGTTAGACTAAATAAAATATATACCGATTTGCATTGTTTATCTTATTGTTATTTACAAAATATATGTTGTTAGTTTATAAATAATAAAAAATAAGTTGATCCTGGAGCTTGACTATTCCCATTGACTATAATCAGCATTTAGGACGCTAGTGACATTCTAGCCAAAGTAATCAAGCTATGTAATCTCCTTAATAATTAGCACCATCTGTAGGTATTAACTACCAATACTTGTGGAGGGCAGACTCTACCAGCGTTCTCGCTCGCTCCTTGTCTACCCTCTGTAATCCACAGAAACCCTCTACTATAACTGAGTGCAAGCTTTTGTTACGTATCCACCAATATACATACGCACTCACTCATCCGCTCAAAACGAGAAAATCATTAGTAAATTGACCTTGAAACCTATACACATACAAATAATTTGATTTTCGACTATTAGCAATTACAAATACTCCTGTATGAATGGGAAGTAAAAAATTGTAGAGCATTATTGCTTGGCTTCGGATAAAGTCAGGGTAAGCATATTCAAATGTAGAATTTGAATTGATTTAAATTTTCAAATAAGGCATATCCAATTCAAGAATTGCCTTGACACAGGTGTTTCAAAAATGTCTCATAACACAATAATATTATTAAGTAAATATGTATTGTATATTGGTACTTACATACCTCGTTGCATTCGAGCCAGACCAACTGCGCACATAAATATACTAAGAGAGCGAGAGAGAGAGAAGCAAGTTGAAACGTTATTATTAAAGGCGTCACTACGACTCTACTTGCTTGAATGTTGAGTTGATTACCTTAACAGTTGGAATTTCTGAATTAAATTTCCAAGTTCATTAGGATTGAAAAAAGTCTGACCAATAAACGCGCAGTCAAATAACAATTCCATTTGTTATGACAATTGATGATAGCCAGTATGCATATTGTGAGCAATCGGCTCACTTGTTTTCCTTCTGTGTTTAAGAAGAAGAATGTAACTGGTACCGGTGATAACATATCAGCCATGCAATTCTCAATTATTCTTCAAAGTAATGGCTGTGTGCGTCGCTGTGATCACAGATGTCACAGCTTTGACATCGTCTACTGCGATCACGGCTAAATTATTTGGTATTCTATAAGGCTGTAAGCGTACGCGAGGCTGTTTGCCTTGTAGAATTCCAATTCCAAACGCAGCCTTGCGGCGCTAGTGTCGCACAACCATGAAAAGCGACACCAAAGAATTGCAATTTTGTGTTCAAGGCTGTAACAGCCGATGTTTCCGAGGATGTAAGTATGTTTGCTCTTACAGAATTGCATGGCAGTGCATTGAGCAAAGCTCGCTAAGCTGCGTTGACCTACGTGATCACTCAGTTCAACGCAGAGGTCACTGTATATGCTGCACGCTGTTAGCATTATGAGGAGCTTTACGGTGTTAGCTAAGTAGTTATTCGATTGTATGGTGGGATGGGGTACTACACAGAGTGGTAGCTCATACGTGGACTAAATTGTTCGTACGCCGTATGTACTACAGCGGGAAAATACGACATAATGCAGGAAGAGAAAAACCTTCTAACCTGCTGTATGCACATCTCATGCAACAATGGAATTGCACCTTTAAACCATACTAGACTGTTTAACGCAAATTAAAAACGTCATTAAAATTAAGTACCTATATATATTTCATCGCAGAATTGTTCTTTGAAATGACTTGAAATAATAAAATATTAAATTTATTATGCATACAATATCTATGATTGTCAATGTACGCAGTGCATTTAAATATAAACGTTATTGGAGTTTCCGTGTTATAAATCTAGTATTCTAATAGCATTTGTATAATGATTCATGATATTGAAGCATAAGAAATATATACATAATATAAAGTTGTAAATAAAAAAAACGATATTAACTTCGACACCTGTAAGTATGCTCATGAAGAAACAATACAAATCGAATCCTGGTAAAACCAAAGATATCAAAAAACACCGTTAACAAAAGATTTTATCCAAATAACTTTTGAATGAATCATCATATCTTCACTAAATTTATATAGGTCAGGATGAGGAACCCTACACAATCAAGAAATTATATTTCGTGACCTAAGAAGTGTATGGTATACCCTTCTGGGTTCTGGAGGTCTAACAGCAGTCGCTCCATGTAATTTTTTTTGTTTATTACTTTTAACATATACAGAGACATTCAAGAACTTATACATGTGATTATCATTATTAAAAAAAAAACGGAGGAGGTTTGTCTTCAATACTAAACAATCCACGTCAACTAATAACGTACAAATCAGTGTCTTCTCCAAATCTTTAGTCTTTGGTAGCGAATCCCGCCAATCGCGGAACGGGATCACACTAAGATATCTTAATAAAACACAATGCATTTCTAAATCAATGCCTAAGGATTTGGCGACGATACTGATTTTGACATAGAGCGAGTGCCATCACACCTCCACAACTCAGCGGGAAAATAAGATCTTTTTACGCCTTGTTTCCCTGCTGGGTATACGTGAACGATACGACATAGGTCTTTTGAAATATAATTTATTAGATATACGTGGTTCTAGATGGTTTCACAATGTTTTCCTTCAACACCGATTGATAATTGCAAATACATTCCATAACACGAATTTAGTAGTACATGTCCACGCCAGAATTCGAACCAAGGCCCGGCCGGTTAGTAGGCTGGGTTTTTATCTTCTAGACTATACACAGCTCAAAAATAAATTTCAACAACATCTTTTACGTATTATGTGCAGTAGTACAACGAATTGCATTTTGAATCGCATTATCATTTCAAAAACACATATTCCATTTACAAACTGGTTCCTACTACGATCTTATATATACAGATTACGTTATAACATGTACACAATATTATACAATTTGTAGATATACAAAATTATCGACAAGTCATAGATATAGCACGATCATTCGAAGTCAGGTGATCAAATATTGCACGTAAGAATTACGATTTCTCTGTATTACGTAAACAGGTTTTCGGTAATCGAGCGGGTCAAGTGACAACGAGGACGACCACTCGACCACATATGACATTTACTTCTATTTAATTAGGCGAAGTAGCTCGTTTACTAGCCTACAAGTAGAATGGTGGAATTATATTTCGTTTATACGACGAAAGGCATGCAAGCATACTACCCATTTGCTGTAAAGTATTACCGTAGCATAATCATAAGCATCGTACATTTCTTTCTTCTTTCCTCTCATATTTTCATTTAAGGGCAAAGATGATACATAATCCAGCCACGCTTTCTCTTTCTTGCTACGGAGAATTCCAACCTCCGCATCCCACCAGGCATCTCCTTTCACTGTTTTATGCCTCTTTGCGTAACCATATGCTTCTTTTGCACTATCCAGCATACTTTCTTTCAAAACTTTTCAACAACCATCCACATCTGAGTCGGAAAGGCTTCACTTACCAGATGCACATACGTTCTTCTTACACTTTCATCTTGCAATTTTTCGCTCCTTATCCTTTCATGATCTCAGAAAGGGATACGCACTCGCCGGTGCTTCGACTTCCTGAAAAGGCCCACAAACCGGCTTACCACCAGGTAGTGGTCCGTCTCAAGAGTGGGACCACTAAAGGCTCTTGTATCCATTATAGCATTTCGGAGACGTATACCTTTTAAAATCAAATCAATCACACTTTTTTGATCATTATCATTCCGTCTCCATGTATACGTGTGAATATCCTTATGATGAAATAAAATTTCGACACGAGGAGGTTGGAGGAGCTATTTTTATATTTATTATATAAATTTGACAAACTCGGTGGCGAAGTGGATAACAAATCTAACGCAAACTTTTCATAATCTTGTATCTGTTTTGTCGTTTTCTAATGAGGAAGTGTCATATATGTTTCATAGAATAGTTCGCTGAGCTCATTGGCGCAGTGGTTACTATTTTGTTACAGTGGCGCTACTTTGACACCAATGCTCGTGGGTTCGATTATCAAACAGGACAAACATTTGTGTGCTTCAAAATGTCTACTTGTCTTGGTCTAGCGCGTGCGATGCTTATTGTTACAAGCGTGCATAGGCTACGGTAACCGCGTTACATCACGTGGTTCGTATGCATGCATGCGTCCCGACGTTGTATATAGGCAGACAGGCTGCTTTTATTCCTACCTCTCTTACGAGTAGAATTGATATTTTTTATAATCTGCTGTATTTTTTTCTAGGCTGATGTAGTTTCGATGGATATAAAAAGTATGATATCCTTCTAAAGTTCTCAGACTCTTTTTCATAACCATCAGTTCAAGGGTAGAGTCCTGAAATGGTAAGAAACAGATAGAATTACTTCAACATTTTGCTCAAAACGTACATAGCGAAACCTTTATAAAATCTCTTACTGTAAATACTCTTCTTATATGCCTTTCTATCTCTCAGCGTGTCCAATGCGACCAGCGCAGGGGAGCTGGAACTTTACAGATTTGTAAGGGAGAAAAGCAGTTAATGCTCACCAATCCCACGCAGCCGGCTGTATGTATTATGTCAGGTTAATGCCATTTGGGTTTGTCTTTAAATTTAAAAACGTCGATAGTCCTGTGGCGTTGGGACCACATATACAATATATCAAAAAGATTTATGCGGTGAACAACGATAAATATTATACAAAAATAGGTTGACTAGATAAGTGACTGGATTCCGATATATGTCCGATATACGTCTGTACCTGAACTGGCTGGCAAATCTGGACTGCCCCCAGATTTGCCAGCCAAATCAGGTACAGACGAGATAAGAACGAACGAAAGAACTGATGAGAAGAAGAATATACACACAGACAGATTTATTTTCCAATTCATACCATAAGTATGAACTACAATATAAAATACAAATAAATCGGAGCTTACCTATATTAGTTTTATTAACTTACAATAGAAAAATATGTTCTCGCCAAAGTGACATTACAAATAAATTGCATAACTTCTATTTAAAGCTACGTTGGAGACTCGCTTCACAATTCACTGAAAAACGTCAGATCATGACTATGAAGCCGTAATAACAACCATAAAACTGTCAAAATGTAAATAATTCATAGCGTGACAACAATTCTAAAGTGTCACAATAATCCTAATTAACACCAATGTCAAGATATTATCTATAATTAATCTGTAAGTCCATCCACAAGACAACTATAAAATTATATACGGGTAGCAATTGACAAATACAGTTACGTTTGGTTTTTCTTTATAATATTATTTCAAGTTATAATAAGCATTAGCACCTTTTTTAATTATTTTTAAATTTACTAACTTGGTGGTAGACAAGATATATTGTAGTCATGTAATAACTAGTGTTGTTCTGGTGTAGTGTGAGATATGTGGAGGGTGTAAGTAGGTTATTACAGCGGCGCGAAACATAGCGGGTTGCCTATTCTCAAACTCGTATGAAATACCGTGAACAATTTATTGCAAATCGACACAATTCAAAAATGTACATGTTGGTACTCGTAACTGTAAAAAAACTCTCGGTGCCATGATTGGTAAAAAGATACAATAACAGAACTACGGAAAAGTGATTTTCTGGCGTGATTTATATCGTGATTCGTGATGTACCATCACGAACGTACAAAATCCCCACGCCCGTGTGAATAAAAAAATACATTAAAATAAAATAAAACGTATTTTTAATATGCAAAATAAATAGACCGTGTAATTATTAACCTTATCTATTGAACTTCATCTATATATGGTTATCTATCGACATCAACCGGGACCGACGACTTAACTTGCCCTCTGAAGTATGGAGAAGCTTGAGCTACATAAGCCCATCTATATACAGGCTGCAGTCGACATTACTTAACTTGCGTGTTCGGTTAGATAGTCTCATAAGCTATTTTTAGAATGTGTGTCCGTACATGCGTCTAAGAAAACTAACACAATTCTAAAGTCTCGCCAGAATTTTATTATTTTATTATGAATTTTCTAAATAATTTTACACCACTATGATAACACATACATTCAACTTACGATAACCTATCGGTGCTTTTCGAACAGTATCTTTTTTTTAAATCAGGGAGTAAGTTATTAGGCTGCAGTTTTACGTAATATGGTTCCCCAGTCAGCTTGCTTTTTATACATCGCTTTCTAACTCTTATTGTTAGAATATCGTTTTTTGGTTGGCAGAATGCATAACATAAAGGTTTTGGAAAAGCCTCATATTACTCAGCTAAACGAGCTCGCTGGCGCAGCGGCTAGAAATGCTAGTTTGACACCGACGCTTGTCAGTTCGATTCCCACACAGGACAAACATTTGTGCATGAACATGTCTGTTTATCATGGTTTGGGTGTTTTCTATGTATCATAAGTATGTACTCGTATTTACAAAAAAATGTATTTACGTATGTTTATCAGTTGTTTAGTACCGGTAACATAAGCTTCGCTTACTATGGGGCTAGATGGCGCTGTGTAATTTGTTCGATAAAAAAGCATTTATTCAGAACTTATGTATTCATACCAATATGGATATTTATATGTCTAATATACGGGCCCTGATCGATAAACATCACATAAAACGTCAATTTGCATCGTACAATTGAATTAACCCTTCGAAACCCGGGTGATCGAATACGACCGCGAAATGTATGGGAAAACGTATATAACGGGTTCTCTCTGACTGCTCAAAGCTAGTAATGTAGCAACAGAAACAGTTGCGCCGCATCAGCGAATCCACAAATTCATGCATCTAGCACACCTAGCATATTGCAACTGATCGCCCTGATCATTTAGTCAATATGCAATTACACAGGGTTGTCGCAAAACTTGTCATACATTTTTACGGCTCTAAAGTACTGTGACAAAAAATTGCTTGCTTAATAACCTATTTATCTATCTATAAATTCATACTAACTCGCTTGCGGGGTAGGCAGTGAGAACTGCCATATGACTGGGTCCTTTCACACCTTACTCTTTAACATCTATAGCTAATAAACTAACATTAAAGTAACTGAGATTTGAATTTGACACATCGAACCCAAAATGGACCCGTACCATGCTGTTACAGATAAGTTATCTTCCGCGAACCCATAAGTTGTCAGGTACTTACTATGAAGTAGGATGTATGCTTGTTTTCTATGCTGTTGATAATCAAATATCGCAATCAAATATGTAATCGAATAGAGAGAGAGATCTCTTTTTTGGAGTAGCTGTCAATACAACAACATGACAACGTCATCAAAAGAGCAATGACGGTACTTAATATTTTACCAATATGTAGCACAAGTTTACTCACCCATAACATTACAGCAGGCATAAATTAACAGTTGGCCAACAGTTGGGCAACCGAATCGCAACTAACTATTGGGGTAAATCGATCGTACTTACTGCCAAGATTGCCGGTTGTCAGTTTGAAAGTTTATATGTGCAGGTCAGGTGCTATAGTCATTTGCATGCAAGAAGTTGTATGGTAAGGTGTACTATCTTTAAATTATTTTTATCGACCTTGACCTTGAAGATCACAAGCCGTTACGAGCGCGAATGATCTTAAAAAACAGGAAAGTCCGATCTCAAGGGTCTACGTGATTGGCCGTTTTTAGAGATCCCTAGTCTAACAAGGGGCCAACACGTAGGGTGAACAGATAACGAGTTTACAAGGACTGATTTTAAAATTATGTCCGGCAATACATTCTTGTATATCACAGCCTTATATCTTTTATAAATTACGTAACATGCATGCGACTGATAACTCCTAGCTATAGAGAATTTCATGTCTAGAACTTCTTATTCTGTTTTTAAGCAAAGAAACGGCAAAGAACTAAAATATATTTTAATCACACTTCTGCTTCTCGCTCCCAAACTGCTATGTCACACTTTTTACATGGATTGTGGTCACAAAACATTTTAAGGCGAATTTCGAATAAACGGTTTTGTAAAACATAATAATTTTGATATCACTATGAAATGATTTCTGATGTGTTTACTTACTAGTTAGACCGTAATGGTAAATGTTCAGTCGTAAGTGATATTATGATGAACCTAATTCATGTCATAGTGCAAAATCGATAATCACGATTCACGACTGTATTACAAGGTGAGCTTGGATTGCTCAATTCAATGACATTGCTGAAACTGCAACTGGCATAATACTAAAAACTGAAAATAATAAGAAGTAGGTTGTAGAAAAAGTTTCTGTTGGGTAATGGGTAGAGTTTTTTTTATACAACGTCGGGAGGCATACAAGCATACGGCCTTGGAATACATTGAGTATCACTCGCGCGATGCCTCCTCTACTACTAACACAGCAACTCCTTAGTAGCTTACTGGTGGCTTCACTCACACGCGGGAACACAACAACCCTAGGGAGTTGTTATTTGGCTGCGCTTTTCTGTGATGTGGAGGTATTTCTCCAGACGGGCTGCTTTGACGCGCCCTACCTCTCTTAAAACATACAGACCAAGACAAACAGACATGTTCATCCACACATATGTTTGTCTTGTATGGGAATCGAACACACGAGCGTTGGTGTTAAAGTCGCGTCATTCACGACTGCGCCTACTTGTTTTACCATCAGGTGACTCACGTGGACGCTTGCCCCTCTTTTATAGGAATATAGTTTTTTTTTAATTATTCACCTGTTCAAATATAGTAAGGACTTAATTGACCGCTTCAGTCTAAATTGCTAATCGCTTTACTTGTTACTAGTTGTTACCAATTAATAACACCAAGGATAAAGACTGCAACCGTTGACGTCGGAGAACGTCACTACGAAAATCCCCACTACGAAAGCGCATCACTTGAACTTACAACAATCACAGAACGTTGCGCGTAGTGTTGCGACGCGGTTAAACGGTTACCGGTTTATTTTTAAAAAAGGTGACATCTCTTTTTTTTTGATATTCAAGTGCCATTAAGTATTTCAATTCCGGATGCAGTTTAATTATTTGATAGAAAATATACTTTGATTGCTTTTTATTATCATGCTTCGTATGACATATATTGTATTCCTAAGTGTCATTATTTTTATTGTCAAGTCATATAATAGTATTTTTCATTGTTTCAGATTCCGGTGCTATCGCTGACGCCAGCGTAAAATGTAAAAGTACGAACGTAAACGATCGAGTTACTGTGAATTCGCCGACTAGTGTATTCTAACTATTGATAAACTTGTGAATTTGTGTCCACATTATTTCCCAATACTGGAAATAATATTGTGAAGTGTTCTCAATCCAGGATATTGGACGAGCTACTTCACTTGGCTGTATAGTCTTGGTAAGTTTTTTTTATAATATATCTGTGATAACTTTATTGAATCGCATTAAAATTGAAACAAATGCTTAACTGATTCTTAAATATTAAATATATCAATTCTCTATTATTTTTCTCAATGACGACTAGTAAACTGATTTTCATTCAACACGGTATTTTAAACTGTCCTAGATGAATAAACCATCTACACTTATATATAGAGCTGAAGAATTTTTGTTTATTTTTACGCGCTAATCTCTAAAACTGCCACTCGGATTTAAATTGAACATTACGACGCGACCCTTAGAAGCTGAGCAAAAAGAAAGAAAATATGAAAAACCGGCTCCCACGGGATACACGCGTACGAAGTCATAGGCTGCAGCTAGTCCTAAATAATAATAATAATATTCTAAATACGTTAAATAATAAAAATAAAATAAGACGGTTTCCCAACTTAAGACCTGATGATACAAACACATCGACTGATAGATAAGGATTTTAAACTTACAGGATCTCTCTTTTTAAGTGTTGTTGGAAAACTGTATTTGTCTACTTCACGCTAGCGCGGGGTAATCCGTGAAAACTGGCCGCCTTAAGACTCTACCGTGTGTGTAAAAAGTGCACCTTTATTTTAATGTTTAAAATGTGTAATTGTCTCTGAAATCTATTCAAATTTGCATGGATGTCAACTATGACCATTAGATAATTTATCTATCAAATATTATCTCCGCGTTGCATATAATGGACGTCAATTTGAGACTTACGAGTAGATATAACCAAAAATGGTAGAGTAATTTCGGTGCTTGCAATCACCTTTTAGTTTTTACCACATAACAATTTATTTTCTTAGTTCCATTTTACAAGTAAAGATGGCGAAACAAACGATTAGTTGCAAAACAAACAGTAAACGGGTTGGATGAGCCAATCCATTGTAAATACAGCTTTGACATTTAAATACAGCACACGGCGTGTTTTCTACGCGCCGACGAGAAGGTGCGATACCAACGCGACTCACGCGCCATCAGTTCCACTAACAAATTTTTGCACATATTCAAAATTTCAATTACGTGTTGGTATCTGTTTATACTAACATAACTGTGATATTCACGCAATATAGTTTCGTATTTGTGATTAGATGATACACACACGTGAACACACTACACCCAGAAAAGTAAGGGTGGTGCGATACTGTTATGGGCGATACTTGGTATTACATAAAAAATGAAATAGAATCATGTAAAAATGATTGTTTCGATTTCAATTATATTATATACGAATGCTCTAATTTATATCGTACTAATATATAATCTATGTGTACTAATATATATAAAGAGGAGTTTTTTAATTGTTTGTTTTAAGGCGCTAATATCTGAAACTACCAGTCGCATTTGAAACAAAATTTAGCATTTGATAGGGTAGATTATTCTTGACGACGGTTATAGACTCGACATCACGATACGATAGTTAGAAACCGAGAAAAAAGAAAGAAAATAAATATTGGCTTTCCGAGCCAATGTGACTATCCCCATAGAATATACCAAAATGTCGGAACTCGGAACCCAATCAGATCAACTCTTACCAATAAACGAAAAGTTTCGTAATATTTTTATTGCTTTCTCAGACCATTCGGACAGACAACATCCTTGAGATTTAAATAAATAATTTATGCATCGTCATGTTTAACTTTTTTTATTTTACGAGGTCGATTTAACATATTTGTATCAAGACGTTACGTTACGCGACTCACTTCTAAAGATTTTCTGTAAGATAAAGACATAATTTGAATCTACAATGCCATTTTGTTGCTATACTAGCTGTGCCTGCGAATTTGTCCGCTTGACATTTCTGATCCAGTTCCCCGGTTATGTGCTTGAGAAGAGTTTCCTCACGACAGCCGGGGTCTGTTTGTTTGTCCGCTCGGACGTATGTTGTTGCCGTCGGCGCTGCCTAGACCGCTTCCTATACCGACCCTATACCAGGGATACGGAGACGACTCGGTTCTTTGAGTCGGTGAACGTCGGGAGTCATGCGGTCAGCAGTTACCGTAGCCTATTAACGCATGTAATATATTGAGGATCACTCGGGCAATGCCTCCTCTGCTGCTTACACAGCAACTCCTTAGGAGCTTACTGGTGACCTCACCCACACACAGGGAGCAACCCTAGGGAGATGTTATGTGGCTACGGTTTTCTATGAGGTGGAGGTACTTCTCCAGATGGGCTGCTTTGATGCGCCCTACCTCTCTTAAAGGTGAAGCGCAGGAACTACTGCAGAGATCATATTTTTCAAGAGATTTTAACCCTCATCACCTATCCTCTTCGATAACTAACCACGACCCTCCATAACTAACCATGCAAGAAGGACCACGGTCACACGTTCGCTCTTTCGCACAGCCTAACGCAACTGGTAGACCGACATACCAGAATACCAGAAATCACTGGTCTGGTCTCTCTACAAGACCTACTGCTGACCACTCACCCTGCTGAAGTCAGGGCGCCACTGGGCACATCTGACCACTGCTTGGAGTCCAGCATAGTGCCAGGCACATTTGCGTCACAGCCCACGGCGGTAAAGCGTCGTGTCTGTCACTACTCGTCAGCAGATTGGAACGGCATGCGCGACTATCCTTGCGTCCCGTGAGAGAAGATCCTCACGGCGAGTGCTGCTGTTATCCCACCCTCTCCCTTCCATCATAGAACCACATGTGCAAGGCTTGCCGATGTCATTATTCCACTGTCGAGAATATTTTCTCGCATAATAAAAAATTCAACAACTCCTATCTATGTCGTACTATTAAAAATGGAACACCTTGCTGGCACATGTGCTGTGTGGTACGAGGTTTAATTTATTAAATTTAAATAAATGATAAATAAATTAAATAAAGATTAAACGTCGATTACTGACTTGAATTTATTGACTGTACAAAATGATTCACACGACTCGAATGAATTGATGTTCCCTAATCTATATCATATGTTATGCACTTTCTACTCGTAAAACCGTTTAATTGTGTCGAAGATAATGTAACATTATTGCCAGTTGAGCGCAGCTTTCTTCTCTTTAAATGACCCGGAGTAATGTTTGCGGCGAGCTTGAAGGTATCTTTATAATACCGGTTTACTTTATTTAAACAAGTCCACCACAACAAGATGCAATATTGAGTAACCGGAAGAAGCGGCTGCACTGGTCTGCACTGACATTCATGTTTATTTTGAAGACAATGAGAGATTTCTTTTTTTTTTAAACAACATCGTAAGGCATACAAGGTTATTTAACTGCGATTTTATGTCGCGGTACTTTTCTAATCCAGCTGCTTAGATGCGCCCCACTTCTTTTAAAAGCAACCAACCTAAGACATACAAATATATTCATGTACACAAGTGTTTGCCTTGTGTGTTGTGGAATCGAACCCACGTGCGTTGGTATCAAAGTAGCGTTACTACCACTACGCTACCGAGCTCGTACTTCAATTACGCCGATTTCGTTTAACATTATCTGTATTTTGATATATCTTAATTGTGTATAAGATGTATCAGCTATCACAAGAACAAAGAAACAAATGAGTATCAATGACAAATCTTCATAGATATGGTTTGTCGAGTTTCATAATAGTTCAGTGGTCTCGCTCAGTTAATAGCACGAGTGATGCTTTTTATAATTCACGCGTTATGTTAGGCTACGGTAACCGCTTCTCATTAGTCCACTTCGCACTTATTTGCCACCCAAAGTAGTTATAAAAAACATTATTTTCAATCGGGCCTAATAGAAATCATGAACAATCAATCGAAAATCGAATCACCGGAAATATCCAAATTATCGACCTAAATTTTGTGCACCTAGACTACTTTATATGGTAACGTAACTTATTAAGAACATTAAGGTACAAAAATTTACTTGTTGTATAATTCATGCACGAATTTGGACATTAATCTACATTGACCATTTTTTAATTCCATTTTAATTTGTCAACTTAATTACAGTGCATTAGTAGCAGTAAGTATTTCACGACAGAACCAGTGCAACACATCAAACAATTTTCGAAATAATTGCGAAGTTGACAGGACCTGTTCTCAAATCATATTGTCAAGTTTAATTAGATCGACCTTGGACAGTGTGTTGCCATCAATCGTGATTTCGAACAAAATGGGTAATAACACAGTAATTTCACGTCTAATCGTTAAAACATTATTTTTGTAAAACGGATATACCGGTAAGTTTTTTCAACGCATATGTTAGATTTTTATTGGATAATCTGCTAAAAAAATGCTCCTCGTTTTATAACAAAGGATGTGTACACTGGGGCTGCCGGATTCTCGAGATTATCGCGGGCTAATTGGGGCGGATTGTACGTTTGCGGTGGAATCTCGCAAAACTGTAAGTGCATGTGTTCGACTCGCCTTGTCAACCTCCGCCGGGATATCCGTAACTCACTTTGATATAATATTTTAAGAGATATATATATTTTAAGAAATTTAGGGCGTATCAAAGCAGCCCGTCTGGGGAAGTACCTCCACCTCACAGAAAACCGCAGCCAAATAACAACTCCCTAGAGGGTTGTTGTGTTCCTGCGTGTGAGTGAGGTCACCAGTAAGCTCCCAAGGAGTTGCTGTGTAAGCAGTAGAGGAGGCATCGCGCGAGTGTTACTTAATATATCGCAAGCGTTATTAAGCTACGATATCCGCTTTAGATCAGGTGGACCGTATGCTGGTATGCCTCCCGACGTAGTCTAAACAAAATATTTATATAAGTATAAAGCTAGAGCCGACCTTACCGGTATATGGTGAACGCTCGGGCTCGTTCATCTCCTGTTCATCTCTACGGGTCGGGTTCATATCTAAATCTACTAATTTGGTATTTTCGGATTTATAGGGATAGTTGTAATTAAGGTTAAGGAAGACCTCGTAAAGAAAAACGTGTGACCTAACCTAAGAAAGGTCTGGTTTGACGGCAGTAGCTCATATCTAGAAAATACTTGTCTTGACATATCAGTATCTTCGCGAAATCCTACGGATTAGATAGTGGGCTGCCAATCATAATGGATCAGGAAATGGCATAACGCGTGGAACGAGAAGAGATTAAACGGCTTCTCGAATATTTTTTCTATTCATTTATCAAAGTACATTATTATAATATCTCATTATTGCCGGCGCGATGCTTAATTGACCAAAAAATGAGGAAATATGAAGTTGTTATGGTGTAGATTTTTTGTAGTCGCAAAAAGCTCAATAACTAATTATTACAGCATATTTTAGTCTCATCATGTTAAATACACCAAGCACTTAAATGTAAATAATTATAATGATGATGCGAGTTGAATGTTGATATGATTCGCAATTATTCCCATCATTGCATAGTAATTTACTCGTATATGTGAATAACATTACAGTAGAGTCATTAATGTACACAAGTAATATTGAAAGTTGTTTAATGCTTCAGATATTAAATCGATGATGTCAATTTGAACCCAATTTGTTTACACTTGATCTATCTTATCTGTACGTTATTGTGTATTTCCGCCGCCATGTTTTTACTCCTAAGAATTGCGACTTGTGCTTCGGGCGCCAGTTTTATATTTAACGATTTTGAATCTTTACACGATCGTTTTGTCCTGACGGATATGCCTGTCTTTTTCTGAATCACGTGAAGTTGAAAATAAAAACATATTTTAATATCAGCAGCGCAAAAGAGTAGTAATGTGCCTGTGGATAAGGAACCAGCCTATTGACCACCTGGTCACCGGTTCTAATTCGGGCGGGAGCATGTACCATTAAATTCCTGTTTTCGTATTTATGTACATATTTATCGCTTACTCGGCGGTGAAGGAAAACATGGTGAGGAAACCCACACGTCCAAAAAATATATATTTCGTAAGACCTGTGACCTAACCTAAGAAAGATCTGGTTTTTGCTCCGGGTTGTGGAGGCTTAGTTAGCGGACCCTGCCAATCCTAATGGATTAGGAGATGGGATAACGCGAAGAAGACTAATGCATCAAAACTTATAACCCCATCCACCTAGAATCAAGAAATTGAATGAAACTCGGCAAGAAGCAAGGTTTTACGGCACAAATTAAATAATTTGTAATTATATTTTATAATAAGAAACATTAACACACATATATTTCCCGTTGAAGCATCGACCGATGTATGAGAGAACATCTTTTTCAACTGCAAAGTTTGAAGAAGTAGAATATATAAATTGCATACGACTTATATAGATACTGAACCCTTAGTGCGTGAACGCCGACTCAGTTTTTTTATATTTTCGGGTGGATGCCCTAGTTTAAATACAAATCTCTATACTGATTGAGGAAGCACACAAAGTTAGATCAAACGTCTTTCGAAATGTAATTTCTTGAACGTGTGGGTTTCCTCACGTTTTCCTTCACCGCCGCCAAATAATTACAAATATATACATAAATCCGAAAACACGAATTTAGTTGGCTAGAATTAGAACCGGGGGCCTGTTGGTCACTGTGCCGCGCGGCTGGTTGTTTATCCACTGCTCAATAAGGCTTATGTGATAAGGCATATCACATACATACCAGACACGTGTTTAAAAAAAATGTATTAAATCATGATGATGGGGCTGTTCCGGAGGCGTATCCATATGCTATTATTGCCCTTGGTCACACAATCATGATACAATAGTCAAGGCCGCTATAGTATGACGGGCAAATCGTCAGCCGTCACCGTTTCCTCTGAAATGAGAAAATTACGATCAAACACGTTGGTTAAAATGCCATGACGTTAGTCCACAGACTTGGTCTAGTGACCAGCTACACACAAATACTGACAATTACGATAACTATACAAAATTTTTATACTCAACGCTCGCAAGTTCGATTCCCACTTAGGACAAACATTCGTGGTTTAGTATCGTAAAAGAATAGCGACTCAATAATTATAATGTTTTTAACAAAACATACAACGTCATCTAGTTCCAAATTAACCAACTATACCGTGGGTGGGTACAAGACAACTGAATGTCAAATTACATTTTTTGTAAATATAAAACACCCAGACTAAGAGAAACGTACCTGTTCGTGAACACAAATATTTGGCTTGTTCGGGAATCGAACCCACGACCCTTCGTATTCAATTAGACATTGCTAATCATTCGACCACCGGGCTCATCAACTTACGGCCCAAATGTCATAACTCTTCTTAAGACCAATAATAGAGAAAGATAAAAGATAAAAAATATTTATTTGCCTTTAGCCCCTCACGGGTACTTAGACACGTCTAACATTTTCAATATTATCTTATTATTTTTTAAGGTTGTCTCTTTTTTAATCTACCAGCATTTCAAATGACCATTGGCGAAGAAGAAATGCCAAACGAAACTTGCCAATATAGGTCTTTTTTTCCAAATCATCTTATACATATTACAAATTTCCATACATCTCTGTCAGTTAATAACCCTTCTTACATAGAGTATTTTTGATGTGCCTTTTGAACATATTGTCAGGCAAGGACAGAACTGTTTCAAGTAATTTATTATAGAATCGAATACAATATCCAACAAAAGATCTATTAGTCTTAGCAAGCCGATGTACTGACATACGCAATATATTCCTGCTTCTAAGATTTTCACTGCATTTTGAAAACGAATTTATATTTTTACGAGCATACATTATGTTCTCATAAATGTACTGAGAGGTAACCGTGAGGATATTTTATGATAGAACCGTGAGGAAAATTCGGGCAACCGACCCACCAATATTTCAAGAGTTAGCATGTAAAAGGAACTCTACAAACGTACCATACACCAGCGGGACAAGTAACTACATAGGGAAAGTTCAAGGAGTGGCGACCCGTCCAATGTCTACATGGTATTACACGACATATAACCGAACAGACGAAATTGAAGGGTATAACCTGTTGCGGAAGGCCAATTTAGCGTATTACAACATTGACAACACTTGTCGTGACTGTTTAAGAAATGAAGACTCGACTTGCTGCTAATGCTCTCCAATGATAAAGATGTTTTCAGAATAATGTTTTATATTGACTTTGAAACGACGAGCTCGATGGCTCAGTCGTGAATGACGCGACATTGACACCAACGCTCGTGGGTTTGATTCCCACACAAGGCAAACATTTGTGTACATGAACATGTATGTTTGTCTTGGTCTGGATGTTTTAAGAGAGGTAGGGCATCAAAGCAGCCCGTCTGGGGAAGTACCTCCACATCACGGAAAACCGCAGCCAAATAACAACTCCCTAGAGGGTTGTTGTGTTCCTGCGAGTGAGTGGGGTTAACAGTAAGCTCCTAAGGATTTGTTGTGTTATCCATCCTCCTCCTGGGGAAGTGCCTCCACCTCCCAGCCAAATAATAATTTGGCTGGGAGGTGGAGGCACTTCCCCAGCCAGTCTGATTTGATGGATCCTACCTGTCTTAAAACACTTAGCCAATAAAAAAGTACATAGTCATGCACATCAATCTTTGGCTTGTGTGGGAATCGAACGCGTTGGTGTAAAGAAGCGTTATTAACCACTCCACCACAACGCTTGTCGTTAAATTAAGGGGTTCTCTATCTTCCATTATGCCATGCCTGCACATGGTGCACTCTGCTAACTAACCAACAAAGATTTGGCGAGATCGGTAGTGCGCATCGAAGCAGCCCAATTGAGGTAGTAAGTATATTAAGTAGTAGCAGATGTTCACGGCTTCACGCGCGTGAAGTGGTTTTTAAAGTTTTATACAGGAACCCTAAACATACAATTATTATTGTATGGATTCATACAGATTCAAAATCAGTTCACGGTATGTATGTATGTATATCTTCACGCCAGGTCCTTTACGGTAGGCAGAGAGAACCGAGCGCCATAAGACGCGGTCCTTACACACTTCACTCGCTTCTTTCTCATTCATAGCTCTTTTCATGCACGCTCGCCGGTTCCTAAGGTTCAGTTTACGGTAATTTTAATTAAGAGAATTTGCTTTTTAGGTTTATCTATATAGATGTGACAGCTTTTTCTTTTTGCACATTTTGACGTATAACTGACTGTAAACGAGTAATTCTTATATCTTTATATAAATGACATAAATATGCCAAACGAAGCTGTGCGGCCCAATTACTGTAGAAAAAAGAAGCAGCTCGATTGACGAAGTACCTCCACCTTATATCCCATCTAAGATAAATAGATGTTGCTGTACAGCAATCCTCGAGGGCAGGGACCCGTAGAGGAAAGCCTGTCGACCCACATACTATAGAACCTGTTCTCTTTACATAATAAACTCTCGATCAGCCAGCCTCCGTACTGAATTATTTCACTACATTTCCCCGGGCCGAAGTTGCATAATACGTGAAAGGATATCGAATAACAACACAGATATTTTGAGGTTTTAACTGTATATGCTACTTATTGAAACGTACAGATACAATAATAAAAAGTAATCATTGAACCAGTTGAGAATGCGCAAGCTTGCATTGCCATAGGAACACCTGGCTCTTCAATTATATAACAATTCAATTTTCTTTTTCTTTTTTAATTTGTCGGCCATTTTGACCATGTTCCTTAAGAGATAGGAGCGGTGTTCCTGAACATGCCTAATCTACTTTTTTATGCTGAATCCGAATCTGAAGTCAAAATTCGAATATTCGAAAAAAAGCGACAGACAAACGCACAGAACAAACATATAGAATTTTTTTGACGAGCTCGGTGGCGCAGTGGTGGAACACGCTGTTACGCTACTTTGACACCAATGCTCGTGGGTTCGATTCCCACACAGTACAAACATTTGTGTGCATGAACATGTCTGTTTGTCTTGGTCTGGGTATTTTCTATGTATAATAAGTATGTATTTACAAAAAAAAAATGTATTTACGTATGTTTATCAGTTGTCTAGTACCCATAACACAAGCTTCGCTTACATTGGGGCTGGATGGCGCTGTGTAATTTGTCCGACAATATTTATTTATTTATTATTTATTTATATAGAATTCATATAGGAACGGTGTTCCTGACAACATGTCCTTATGTATATATAATCGATTTGAAAATAATAATATGATATAAGTGATGTAGTTACACCCGTCACTCATCAGAGGTATTCCGTATGATAAAAAATACCCTCCGCTCAATCGGGAAATGAAAATGAATTGATATTAGTAAATAAGAGAAAATGCTAATGTTATCAAAACTATGCATCAATCATCATCGTCATATATATATTAATATGTACTTTCTGTATGTTTATACATGTATAGTTGTTCTTTACGTAATGAGTGTGTATGCAGGTATGTTTATTGTTAGCTGTAATTATACAGCCTATTAGTTTGTTTTCTAACTTTGCTTTTTTTGCTACTAAGTTGACAAACAAGCATACATATTGCATCGTATTACATAATATCTGTTTATGCCAAGGATTATATGGTAGATTATTTTAGCATTATGTACAAACTCGTACTATTAATTTGTAGAAAAATATTTTTTTAATTAAACTATGTGAAAATTGTAACATCCTTTGTATGAACAGATGAAAAATTAATGTATTTTCAACGTCTCTCTTGAGATACAGAAATAGGCTTACGACGGCTGTACGCAGCAGCAAATACCAGGACATCAGAAAGTCTGAGGTAAAAACTGACTACGCCAAATAAGGTATTACTGCTTTCTCGGTGCAACCCAGCACACGCGACGCAGGGTAGTGACGATGGAATAAATTCTGTTGTGCAACCATGTGTCTTAAAACTTTAATAATTTATTTTATAATGCATGATTCTTGAATTCAAGTCCGAGTAAGTATACTACTTGACTTTTTGTAAACCTGATAAAACACGATCCTATAAAACTTAAACGCTACCAGTTTGAATTGTTTACATAGAACGATTACGCTATTATCCCCCGTAAATGAACTATCTATCTATAATTTCACATCAAATCCCTTGTAGGGTAGGCAGAAAGAACTGATGTCACAAGACTCAATCCTTTCACACCTCACTCGCTTCTTTAACATAAAAGAAACTAATGTATTCTTAGTAATAATGTGTGCCGAGGCTCTAAAAGGCATGAAATATTTTTAGAAAATATTGTCGAGGACTTTTAACAGCGAAACCACGGTTTTTTATATTTTTTTCTGTTTGTGCACGGTTCCGGTTCCCTTTCGCTTTATATTTAGCATGGCTTCAGCTTTAGGTTCTATTTATGTTCGGTTTAAGCTGTTTCATACTATTAAAGGCGGTTTTACGTTTTGTGTAGGTTAAATTTAATTCCAATTTAGGCCCAGATAGGCAGTTCCAGTTCAGTCTAGGTTTCAAACGTTTACATCTGGTTAAACTGATGTAAACCGAACAATAGTCGTATCCGAATCGAACCTAGATTGGAACTAAAACACACAGAAATCGCTCTAAACCGGATCTATGCCAAACTAAATCGCAATGAAAAAAGGAGCCGCTCGATTATGGAAGTACATAATAACAACCCGGAACTAAATAATACTCGTACTTAATACAAAATCGGAACTATTCCTAAACAAAACCGAATCTAGTGACCTGTCAGAACCCGTTATATACGTTTTCCCATACATTTCGCGGTCGTATTCGACCACCCGGGTTTCGAAGGGTAAACTTACAAGGGAGTACAGCGTAAGGTTCTTCAAAAAAGGCGTGAAGAGGTCTTTATAGGGTCGAGAACGATACGGAAACTTACCATCAGGCAGAACGTGTCATGCATTTTCAACCTTAGTTTTATAAAAAATCCATCCAACATATACCATTTTATAGTTAGACCCTGAGCGGACAACGGAATGAGCCGTAAAGGTTCCGCTTCTATTTTTTATTTTAGCAATTAGATTATTTATAGAGTAAAATCTCCCAGTGCTATCGTATATAGTACATAAAAATAAAAGACCCTTGATTTTTCAAATTTAGAAATCTATTTTTCTGACAGCTCGCCGGTTGAAAATTACGAAAAACTGTGACATAAATTTCTGCAGGTGTATTGTGTGCTTTTATTTAGCAAGTTTCACTATCACGGTGTTCAAATGTGATGCAAAATAACTAGTGAAATCGCAAACATCGACCAGTCGTGCCAGGGAGTCGTGATCTACTCATCTCTGACATTATATAAATGTTTCTTAGGATATTTACAAGTGCTCATATAAAGTGACTACTTAAGAAGATGCCTAGAAGCTAGTATTTGTGTAATACTTTAAGAAATTGCGCACAGTGGAATTTTGCCTTTGGCAAGTTGCAAATTAATCCAATTGCAAAAATATTATTTCTTTAACTACTAAAAGGTGCTTCTCAATTGGTTTAGTTTAGTTCGAAAAAGTTGTGACCAAAATATGTAGATAAATTAACCACATAATACATCATTCCCGCGTATCCCGGTCTACCGCGGGAACTGCTTTTTCCTGGGCTTCTAACTGTCGTATCGTAATGTTTAATGGCCTACCTCACGAATTAGACTATCAAATGCAGGAAAAATATTTCAAATCCTACTTGTAGTTCCAGATATTACCACAGTCAGACAAACAAAGTCTTCTACTTTGTATGTTTCCACTGTTTGCGGGCGGAGGCTGGGGGTGGATGGTGTGAGTGAAAAGATATTTAATACAGGGGAATTGTTTACGTCAGTCTGTTTGTTCATGTGTGTAATTTTAGAATTTTTTAATTAAATATAAAAATTCTAAAATTACACTCATAAATTTTTATGTTTAATTTAAAAATTCTAAAATTAATAAATAAATATTGTCGGACAAATTACACAGCGCCACCTAGCCCCAAAGCAAGCGAAGCTTGTGTTATGGGTACTAGACAACTGATAAACATACGTAAATACATATTTTTTTTGTAAATACATACTTATTATACATAGAAAATACCCAGACCAATACAAACAGACATGTTCATGCACACAAATGTTTATACTGTGTGGGAATCGAACCCACGAGCGTTGGTGTCAAAGTAGCGTAACAGCGCGTTCCACCACTGAGCCACCGAGCTCAAATTACACTCATGATGACGACCAGGTCAGACGTGGCAGCGACGGTGGTGGTGGTCGTCCGCCATCTGGAACAGAATCCGCATGCCCGGATTCTGTTCTAGATGGCGGACGACCGCAGCAGCCGAGGCAGAGACTACCGGAGCAGTCATGGCAGCGTCGGCATGTTGCATAAACTAATAGTAGTGGGTGGATACCGGCCGGCGTTAGGCCGCATGAACTAATTGGTGGTGGAAGTACACAAAGCAGGTTAGATCAAAGTGCAGAGTAAAAAATAACACGATACGAGAACTTTGTAAAAATGTTTGTGTTTGGTCATTTAGAAAGAATGAATGACAAAAGAGTTACGAAAGAAGTGTATTAGGCGAGAGAGATGGAGATGACGGGTGCGGGCGACCTAGACACACACATATAGTTCAAATTGGTGATGTGTTGAAAAAGGACCAAATCAAAAGCACCTAAAACCGAAGAGCGTGCATGAAGAGATTGATGAGTGTGGAAGAAGCGAGAGGGGTATGTTTGGTCTCTGCCTACTCCAATGGGAGACAGGAAAGATGATCTGTATATATGTATATTTCCCAACAAATTATACAGCTTAATAAATTATAGATGGTATTAGTAGAGTCCCCTGTATAAGCATTGGTTGTACTAGATACCGTACATAAATACTTTTTGTATTTTCATTACTATACATAGAAGAATAACATTAAGTCCAAAGCAGACATGCGTTGGTACTAAACTCGGTATTGGTAGCCGACCATCGGGCCCGTTAAATTCAATGGGGCTTTAGTTTCATCCCAAACCCGTGGTTGAACCGAAACCTAAAACGAAATCTACAAAAGTTTCAAATACTATAACAAATTAATAAAAAAATACCTTTGTATTCATTTATTGTAGTATTATCACGTAGCACATGCATAACACTCTAACATTATCTGTAGGTAACCACTTACAGGTAATGTTAGTGACTAGTAGACTAGAGTAAACAGGTCTTCTTCACACCAAGCCCCTTGCAAGGTAAGCAGAGAGAACCATGCGCTACATAACTCAGATTACACACCTCACTCGCCTCACTCGCCAATTCATAGCTCTTTTTAGGCACGCTAAAAACTTTATGTCTTTATTAAAAAGTTAAAAATTATTCGCCTAACTAAATTTGCTTTATTAGCCCCAATTTTAGCAGTGCTTTATTAGCCCCAAATAGCAAGAACAATTGTACAAGTTTCGCAAATGTATTTTTTTTTTCTAATTAGCTAAAGCCCAAATAAGTTTATGAGTTTATCTTGCTAATAAATGATGTTATACAAATACACAATGCATTAATTAAGTTTTATAGCCAATAAACCTTATATTTTTTTGTAATTTACAATTCCAGCTAAAACGTGCAAAAACCTAAATAAAAGTGAAATAAATTATTTTACATTGTAATTTTATAAGTAAAATTACTTTAATATTGCGTAATTCACTGTGGATAACACGTAGGTAAAATATGGTTTAAATGATAATCTTTATGATTTATATTAACGTATATATCTCTAAACTCTATTTAGACTCTTGGTCCGTGCGGTCAAGGTGCGCACAGCCTCTTCAAAAAAGCAGTTGAGGGAGGCAACTGGTGATCCTCAGGCAGCTTTCTCGCTCAAAGGCTTTCTTTAGCAAACCAGCGCAGGAACGCTACCTGCGTTATGGGCCTACCAGTAAGGATTATAATTTTCAAATATTTTTTAATAGTTTAACTTTAAATAGTTTTAGTTATTTTAAATATGATTCTTCGGCTTTTGACTTTTTATAAATCATTAACAACGAACAGTTGCGTAAATTTTCTCTTTTTTTTTTTTTTTGTTTTTTTTATATCAGTTCAGCATAGTGGCCCCCCTTTGCCTGATGGTAAGCGAAAGAGGAGCCCAAATCGCAACTGCAACTGACAGCATACTACATCCCGCATCCTGTCAGTTGACGCTGCCATGCTGACCTGCAAAATGCTTCTTCACGCTTCGTTTGAAGGATCCCATATTGTAGGAAGGAGGGAACACATGTGCAGGCAAGGCGTTCCACTTTTTGATGGTACGACAAAGATAGGAGTTGCCGAACTTTTTGGTACGCGAAGAGATATTCTCAACCGTGGAACTATGACATCGCAAGCCCGCACGTGTGGTTCTATGACGGAAGGGTGAGGGTGGGATAAGGGAAAACAGTTCTTCAGAGCACTCGCCATGGTAAAGGCGGTAAAATACGCTTAGAGAGCCTATGTCCCTACGGAGTTGAAAAGGTTCTAGGCTTTTGGTGACCTCTTCGTCGTCAATTATGCGGATAGCCCGTCGCTGCAACCTATCGAGAGCCTCAAGAAGATACTGTGCGGAGCCGTCCCAGAGATGCGAGCAATACTCCACGCAGGCCCGAACTTGTGTCTTATAAAGCAGACAAAGTTGGTCCGGCGTGAAGAACCGGCGCACCCTGTTCAGGACTCCGAGCTTTCTTGAGGCTGTTGAGATGAGGCTCTCGATGTAATAACGCTGGTTAAGGTCGCAATGAATACCCATACCCAGCATGTTCAGACTATCACGCATACTGAGGGAAGCACCCTGAAGACTGGGAGTGGGAAGGAAGGGGGACATTTTTGTTGTAAACGCGCAAACCTGAGTTTTCTCGGCATTAAACTCAACCAGATTATTGGAACCCCATTTACTAATGAGATCCAAAACCCGATTCAGTTCAACGACAAGACTCTCACGCCTCTCACGGATTTCTGTCCGACCAGCACCAGGCCGACCGAAATATCGCCCATGGACCGTACTGTCATCTGCATAGCAATGAATATTACCAAGTGGCAGCATGTCATTGATATGCAGAAGAAAGAGGGTAGGCGATAGAACGGAGCCCTGTGGGACACCGGCATTCTCTGACATGAACCGCGAAGCGCATCCATCTGCAAGGACGCGGATTCTACGCTCATGCAGGAAGCCAGCAATCCAATTACAAAGCTAGAGGGGCAGACCGTATGCCGGAAGTTTGGAGAGAAGTGCTTTGTGCCAGACCCCATCAAACGCCTTGGCGATATCTAGGCTGACTGCCATGGATTCGCCATATTTATCGATTGCCTCCCCCCAGAGGTGCGTCACATACGCTAGAAGATCACCCGTTGATCGTTTCGGTCTAAAACCATACTGACGATCATTGATTATGGAGTGATCTTCTAGGTAACGGATCAATTGTTTGTTAAGGATCCGTTCCATGACTTTGCACAACACTGAAGTTACGGCAATGGGGCGGTAATTCGATGGGTCAGAACGGTCTCCCTTTTTGGGGACCGGCTGCACATTAGCCTCTCTCCAAGCATCCGGAACGGAACCGGTCGAGTACGAGAGGCGGAAGAGGCGCGTCAGCACCGGAGACAACTCCGCTGCACATTTTTTAAGAACAATCGCTGGGATACCGTCAGGACCACTGGCTTTTCGGACATCGAGTGACTGTAGTTCAAAACGCACATCGCGCTGCCTGATGTGGATATCAGGCATAACGGATCCACTGGAGGGTATTGTTGGTGGTTGCGTGCTACAGTCATCGATCCGGGAGTTAGCCGCAAAGAGGCTGGCCATAAGATCGGCTTTCTCCTGCGGCTGATGAGCCAGTGAGCCATCAGGGCATCGCAGCGGTGGCAGCGAGGGCTGGCAGAAGTTGGCCTGCACGGCTTTGGCTAGTCGCCAGTAGCTACGCGATCCAGTAGGGTGCGCCACTAGTTCCGTGCCGACTCGTGTAACGCACTGGGCGTCCGCTCTTATGTATGCTCTCTTGCAGATCTTGGTGGCAGTGTTGTAGGCTGATTTCAGTGAGTTAGTATTCGGATCTTTAAGGGCGCGACCCCTGATCCAAGCGCGATACGCCGCCTGTTTGTTACTAACAGCTTCAGCGCATTCGTGATTAAACCAAGGGCGTCTCCGGCTTTTGATGACGACATCGGAGTGGGGAATGTAGTATTCCATGCCAACGCCGATCTCATCAACAATGGCCGCAGCACTCGCCGTTAGATTCTTCTCACTGAAACAGCGCTGCCCCCATGGGACGGAAGCAAAGTAGTCGCGCATACCGTCCCAATCTGCTGACGAGTAGTGCCAGACACGCCGCCTAACCTCTGTGGGTTGTGGCGGAATCGCGCTTGGCACTGTGCTGGATACTAGGCAGTGGTCAGATGTGCCCAGGGGCGCCCCGACCTCAACCCGGTAGCCAGCAGGGTGGGTGGTCAGCAGTAGATCTAGCAGAGAGGGCTCCTGACCAGCAACATCAGGTATTCTGGTGGGTTGGTGCACCAGTTGCGTCAGGTTGTGCGAAAGAGCGAACGCGTGGGCGGTCCTTCCTGCATAGTTAGTTGTAGAGGATCCCAACCAGGAGTCGTGGTGAGAGTTAAAGTCCCCCAAACATACCATCTCTGCAGTAGGATACCGCTCCTGCGCTTCATCTGCCGCCCGACTCATGTACTCAAAGAGCCGAGTTGTCTCCGTGTCCCTAGTATGGGGTCGGTATAGGCACATGTAAATACGGCTCTGAAGGCCCAGGTTTACATGCACCCAGAGGACAGGAAAGGAGGAATCCTCTAGGCAGCGCAGACGGCGACAACATACATCCGAGCGGACAAACAAACAGACCCCGGCTTTCGCGAGGAAATTCTCCTCAAGCACATAACCGGGATACTGGAGGTAGGACGTGTCCGCTGGACGCTGAATCTTTGTCTCCGTCAGGAAGAGCATGGCGGGCCGTGCCGTCTCTAGGTGTTGGTGGACGGCATTAAGGTTAGAGTGGAGTCCGCGGATGTTAGCGAACTCAAACTTGAACAGGGTGGTGGGGGAGTGCACCGCTGTTAGACCATCTTTTCCTATTTGCGCTGTCATGAGTAATGTAAAAAACGGAAGCGTGAAGCGGGAGAGAATTGCCACGACATTGGGGAAGAAACGCGGTGGACTGTTTCTCCATTAGTTTGTCGACAAAGGAGCTGTGCTGATCCGTCGGACGGAAGGGCCCCCGAACCCCCCCGGAAGTAGTCGCCGGGTCCCCACCATCCGGTCACCAATCGGCACGACGATCTACCCCGAGATTATGCGCGGTATGAAAGGGCAGCCTCTCAAGGTGGTTAGTCTTGATTGGGCCCCTGTACTATACCGCGGGCGGCCAACGGAACAACCGTTTCAACGGGTCTCCCTGGCCGACGGGTCAGCTCAGTCCTTCTGACAATGGATAGACAGAATCCACCACTGTTCCCGGAATATCGCGTCAACAATCCCCCGAGCACTGGTTATATACCAGCTGATCCCGAAACGCGACGTACTCATAGGTACGCCACTTCACGGGTGTTTCGCCGTGTGTACGGTGGTAGTCAACCAGGCGGGTATTTACCCTACCACCGGCTCTTAATTGAAAGTTAGTAATTTCTCCGTAAAGCTGTTTCATGTTAACAAGATGTCCATCAAACTTTAAGTCATTTATGTTAAAGTAAACTCGTAGACATCCGTTTGGACATATTGGCTTGCAGAGCGAAAGTGTCATTAGCATGTTACCTTGCTAAACGTTGTACAGTCGACAAACAAAGTTATTTCCCCACTTAACGAGCGCATAACTAATATATTCAAACAACGAACTAATAATTTTATGATACGCGAATAAAAACCTTGAAAATCGGCAAGATTTGTAGACTACAGGAGATTAAAACTAGACGAAAGGACGTACATAGGTACTCTTCAGATTATTAATTATTTAATTTTACAAACACCAATCACCATATACGAAAGTAAACAATGTGTATGGAATTAGATACTTTAATTACTGTATTTGTCAGTAAATATTACCAAAGGGATCTGTGAGACTTGTATACGAATTCAATATTTTATAAAAACAAGTTCGTAAGATTTTTCTTACGAAACAATGCCAGTGCCAAACATGCCAAGGTGTAAATGTAATAAAGAAAATTATAGAGAAAAAATAATAATATAAAAGGCATTTTATAGTATTTTTACTCGGTAAAGGTTTGTGACATTAGTAGATGGACTTCATCGCTAGTGCGCTTTAGAGATTCCTTCTTGTGAGCTGTACCTGCTCGCGATAAACCAGTTTTTTGCTCGACGGTACATTTGCACACGTAATACGCTCCATTCGTGGACATTCTCTTCAAGATGCATATTAATTGAATATAGATGCATTCAATTTAAATAAACCGCGGAATTTGTTATTACCACGTACGGTTTTATATACGTAATATGTTTAATAAATTGTTACGTAATTGCAATCATTTATTTATTTTGTTTCCTTTTTGTATTTACTTATTTTTATTACATGTGCCTAAACAGTTAAATGAAGTCAAGAGTAGGTACGTCGCACTTGGGCATGGGGATTCCCGTTTTACTTATCAATATTAACATTATAATGTAGGGTGTAGTGGAAATACTAATGCGATTAAAACTTTTTTCACTACGTATTTTTTTTTATTTAAAATAATTAAAGACTCCATTCGTGTAGACGTCGGGAAAACCAAATAAAACATTAGTATAGCCGCAGGTCTGTAGTGTAATATAACACTGTAACAAAGTCCTATATACGACAAATGTCTGGGAAAAAAATATTGACATGGACCTTAATAACACTAATGACACCTACACACGTTTTTTTTAATCTTGTCTGTCTGTCTGTGCACGCATTAGTTGAAAGCTGCACGACGAATTTTAGTAAAATTTGGTACACTGATAGATCATATCCACAGCATATAGGGTACTTTTTCCGAGAAATAAATGGATTCGCATTGTAAATGGAATCGACTGAAATCATAAACCGAATGTCACAATTTTATTTGATCAATTACGCAATGACTTTATACCTACAAAATATCAGTTAACACGAAGAGCACACACTGCATAATTAACTAGAACCGTTTCACATGCCTACGTAAATAGGTAAATTATTAGTTTAATATATCAAAACCATTTTCGATAAATACCTGATTCTTACATATGCAATACATTTATAATTAATATATCAATGTTACTTGCATCATATCGTACATAGGAGTATATTTTCATAGACTAATGATACATATACATAGAAAAGGAGAAATTTAAACGGAACTATTTCTATACATTTGGAATGGTTAACGATTAGTTGAATGGGTTATTTATTCGTGAGATAAACATTGTGTGAGAGGCATCGTCTATTCCTTTCTATTCACGTGCCATCGCCAGCTGGCCAATCACTTGCATCGTAACTGGATTAGATACTCGTAGTTACGTTCAATTAAATAACTAACTTTTACCTGCAACTTTGTGCGTTGTTTTCAAACTGTGCTTTCTCATAGATTTTATTGTCTAAAAGAAAAATACTCAATACTTTTCGCGTATGCTTAATTTATTTAATTAAATAAAACTAATTAATTAATTAATCATTCCATTTTAATTTATTAATTTATTAAAATTAATTAATAAATTTTCTTTTATTTGTGTCCTGAAGGATGTATCACGAACGGGTCAACATATTAGGATAATTCAAAATATATCCTGTTATAATAACAGGATATTCATTCGATTCGATTCAAATTTGGTTCCTTAAAAATTTTATGAACATTTAGTACTAACTTAAAATGTTGTTTAATATCTGTTTCAGATATCGGTATTCGTTGCGTCTTTGCTTTGTACTATCTATCTATATCTTTGTTTAGTACCTTGCGGGGTAGACAGAGAACCCAGCGCCACATCTCGCTGACTTCATTTTTATACACGTCAGTCGCTACTTTAATATTCAAAGCTCTCTTCATACATGCTCACCAGTTCCTGGACCTTCTGGTATTGCCTTCTTATAAAACAAGATCAATTTGGTCGTGGTATGTGAGTTTTGACTTTCATCGACTCTTACATCTTGTTCCATCCAGTTACATATCTCTACATATCTGATTCATCATTTTTCCTCTGGCAATCTTTCCATTTTTGTATATGAACTAACGGACCATGTTGCTACTTATCTTAACACCGTACAATATTACAAAATTATAAAAAAATGTCGTCGAAATTGGGTTTCTACTACTCGTAACCATCATGCCCAATGTCGCTTGTTGTGGTGTGGCTCAGTTTTAAAGATAATTGATTCAGCCATGTCAACATATGTTGAAACGAGTAATAATCACCACTACGCCAAGGAGGAATAGTAACTTAAAATGACACGAAAGTACCTCAATTTCATATAATTTCTATTAACGATAACCAGACATATATAATCAAATGCGATCATTATCGAACAAAACCACATTAGATGAAACAAATTGAGAGCAAAAACAAACAACTCACGTCAATCGGCATGCAATCAATCAGTCAAATTGATTGTATAATATCTCCATGAGTTCGAGCTGCCGAGTGACGTAACGCACTTTCACGTATTTACGGAGATATGATAAACGGTCAAAACAGATACACCGAAACAATCACAATTGATTTATTCAGCCGTGAGTGAAATAAATGCAGCTTTGTTCCGTAATGTATGTAACACCTGATTGTAGCAGTTATCACACTCTGTGTACTCTGAATTGATTTTCGTAAATTCCCATAGGATACCGAGAGACTCATGGATGAAATCGCGGCCCATGTCTAGCAATAATATATTTAGTACAAGTAATGCTTGAAACGAAAAGTCGTCGGCGAAAAGCACGTTCGCACTAAGCCCTATTGTTCTCACGGTGAAGACGGCATTTCTACTATTTTTTACTATTAATAAACTAGGAAACATTCGAACTTCATTCTTATTCCTCACTAATACGACACTAGTCGTCCATTGTGTTATTCTAAGTTTTCAATGCGAAAGCTCACTTTGCTACCAGACTAAATTGAAATCCTCATAGTGCAAGCATACAATTGAGTGATTATCTTGTTCAAATTGGCCGTGGAAGCGGATTACTTTGAAATGGATTCAATGACCTGCAAATTTGTGAAAACTTCCGCTCCTCTGTTAGTCACATTTTGTATTAAACCATTTTAAAACCTTCTGCTATTCGTTATTTTTCCCCCAAAAGTCGATATTCAAATTTCGTTGATATGTTTCCCGAGTAATTCTATAATTTATAAGATAGACGTACGAGTATGTATATTCGTAAGCGTATGACAAAAAATAAAGCTCAATTTTGCCCAGAACAAATGTCCGAAAACCAAATAAACACAGGATTACAGGAATCTACAATACAGCCCTTTCAAATATTGCAATAGGTACACCTCTTTCACATATTGTAATACACGGCCTGCTCTACAGTGAATCATTTTATGACAGGTATTTTATACGAAGATGTCATGTTAGCTTTATGTTCTTTATAAATATAGTTGATAAGCACATACTCACCATCAAATACATGAGAACGAAGTAATTGTTATTAATTATAAATTGTTTTTTTTTGCACATGAATCTCTGAGTATGCGCAGACAATGCTCTATATATTCAAGTTTATCTTCTGACAGGTCACTTTATATTAAGTACCTGCTTAATATTAAATGTGTGACCGTGGGGTCCGCTCGACGTTTATGACTTTTTTGTGTAAAATCGTCTATTTTCATGAAAGACATACATAAACAAAAAGTGAAAACTTATCTAAATACAAGATTAAATTCAAATCGTTAGAGCAGTTTCCGAGATACACGAACAATAAGAATTGCTCGTTTAAAGTAATAGGTTTGTATTTAATGCAATAGATGAAATATTTCATTTAAAAAATTTTCATTTATGATGTGAAATGGTTACCATAGCCTATGAACGCTTGTAATACAGGAAATATAGCTCGCTTGTCGCGACCTTGGACATTTACGTTAAATTGGAATAGCGTTAAAACACAGTGATTTATTGATTATTCATCAGAAAAATAGAATTAGACCTTCTAAGTGGTTGACGATGCTCCTGCGAATACATTTATTGCGTGTACATATGCAAATATTTATGGTAGGGTTACTCTGGAAACCAATTCCGATAAATAGGAGCTGGAATGAAGCTCTCGAATTATGTATCCCTAGTTTGGTTTCATCTGAATTAAGCGCTATTCATGAGATTCAATCTCATGTCGAACATTCTATCACGAAGATTACCAAATATTTCGTACGTTCGTACTTCGACTACTACGAAATATTTCGGGTCGGCTTTGACGCAATTTTAACCCTACAGTTCATTATACATCAAAGATTAAGCCACAAATACGTCACTTCATATACAGCCTATATAACAATTACGAGTATAATAAACTTTAAAGATATGATAACTAAAGATTAATACAAAAGATTTCAACGCATCTTCAAGGCAAAAAAAAAAAAATATCACGCCATAGCTCAAGATGATATTGAACAAAAGGAAAATATTAACTTAATGTCCTCCAGTTTATATAATGTATCCTGTTATTAAAGGTTTTTTATTATAACTTAAATGTGTTCAAGGAAACATTCATGAGTTCGCCCAAGAATTCATTAGTGATTCATTTATTATCATGGTTCTATCGTGCTAGTTTATGATTATGGTTCGATCTCAAAGTGCACGTGTGGTCTATAATATGGAAATATATTTTGAAAGTGAAGCTATTTGCTTTTTAGTGTAAAAGTTACTAAGATATATATCTGTCGACCTCTACAACCACGGTATATAATATTACATTCATTTTTTATTTGCTGACCAAACCCTTGGATGTATCCAAAGATATTTTTACGCATATCTAAGGTTTTGCGTCAACGCCAATAAAGCACCACACTTTGGTTATTCGGTTTGTTACTTGGGTATAAATATCACTCGCTCGGCGGTGAAGGAAAACATCGTGAGGAAACCCGCACGTCCAAGAAATTGTATTGTGAATGACATGTGAGCTTACCTAAGAATGACCTGGTTTTCCCTCTGGGTTGAGGATATAAGACGACAGTCGCTCCATGTAAAAATCCCTATCATCGCCAAATCCTTAGGCGTAGGTAGCTGACCCCGCCAATCCTAATAGATTAGAAAAACGGGATAACGCTAAGAAGAAGAAGAAGGCTTGCGTATAATGTACCTTTCTAAATGTGAAAGAAATTTTAATATCACGTCTGTATCTACAAACAACTAAAATAAATTAATACGGATTGTATCCTTAAACACTATAATCTCGTGTTCCCGTACCAATTCGAAGAGATGAGAATGTGGGGTAGAGGGAGGTAGGACCCCTCGAAGCAGTCCAACTGGGAAAGTACCTCTACCTCACAAAACACCTCCTGATTAGTAGTGAATTGTACACATTTTGTATAGCAAGTGCTCATAGGCTAAAATGCAAACACAAATTATTAACATGCATTCTGTTTTCGAAATGCCAATTGGATAGGTTATAGTTTATTCCATTATTACAGTACCAATCGTAATTCAATTCCAATATCATTTATATGAATTGACATAAGGTCATGGTAGATAAATCTTGACCTTCCTCCTCAAGTTCCTACATCCTTCTATTTTGGTGTTGTGTATATATATTTCGTAATAATTTCTTCCTGCATTCTTTATATATGTGCAAACCAACGGAGCATGCCTCTTCTTGTTTTAACACAGACACTCTCTTTCAAACCATGTTTCTAACATCATCATTGCGAACGTTAGCATTTCCACTGCACATACTAGAATTCTGATAACAGTAAACGGTTTCTAGATGAGCAGTTATCAACACTTGATTTACAATCTGTAATTACACAGCAAAGGAACCGATGTTAGTAGTCAAAACCATAGCAGTACGTATCAAAGATTTGATCTTAGAGTACCCTGCGGTGATAGTTTCTCTATTCCATCAATAAATTTAGTCGTTAATTTGACAAATTATGAAGCAAGCTTTCAGTCTCTGTGGATAATGATAGGCCATTTATTGCAAAGAGCGGATTAACTGTGTCATTACCAGTTGGCATTGGGGTTTCGTAACCTAACACAAGGCTATGGTAAATTAACCTGATCACATAACGTGTAGGCAGGAAAGTGAAAAAAACTAATTGAGTATCATCCTTCCCTTCCTGGTCTTTGAATTTTTTTTATAGTACGTCGGGAGACATACAAGCATAAAGCGGTTATGGTAACATGTGAGTGAACTCACTAGTAAGCTCCTAAACAGTTGCTGTGTTAGCAGAAGAGGGGTCATCGCGCGAGTAATACATAATCTATTACAAGCACAAAAATTTCCTTTTCTTCGCTTCGCTTCTTTCTAAATTGTATGATCGTTTATCAATTGGTAGGTTTTTGATAGTGATTTTCACATACGGACAGACATATCATTCATCACAGAAGACAGTTGGGGACGAAAACATGTTGTACTGATTATTTCTCATGTATATTCATTCATATAGTGAGATAAAGTAGAAAGAAGAAATGTGAGTAAGGTTACCAGAGAGCCACTGAGATCTACTATTATTCTGAGTCCTCTATTATTAGCAGGGGTAGCAACTTATACGAGTGAGGTACAGATGCAGATGATATTACAGCTATTGGCATATCTAGCTTTACTCTTCAAACTTCGTACAGATCTTGTTATATACGCAAAAAGAGTTACAATCACACTTTGAGTGTCATGCGTGATCTTAGCTATACAAACCTTAGATTTATCACCTCCGTCTCTATCTAAAGTTTTTGAATGCCTAGTTCAACAATAACTAAGTGCTTTACTTCAGAATAACAATATACTTAATACTTTACAATTTGGTTTTGCCATGGATCAATCACAACAGACGGTTTTGGTTCTGCTGGATTTCAGCAACGCTTTAAACATAGTTGATTTTGACAATTTGCTGAAGCAGCTGCGTTCTCTCAATATATATCCAACAGTAATTGATTGGCTTCATTTCTACTTGTTCGGGCGACAGCAACGTGTACGTATTGAGGATTCATACTCCTCTTGGAGTGCGATAACTGCTGCCGTTCCGCAAGGAGGCTTTTTATCTCCGCTATTATTCGCCTTATTTATTAACTCAATCACTTCCAATCTTCGCTCGTCCTATCAGCTGTATGCAGACGACTTACAAATCTATGCACAGGTTCCATTAGCTCAAATTTCCGAAGCCATTACCATGATTAAGAGCGATTTTTCTCGCATATCAGATTGAAGTGACCCTCATGGGCTTATTGTAAGACGCAAGCTATTGTAATTGATGGTTCACGCCAAATCATTAAAATTGATTGGCCTAACTTGCACCCGGTAAATTTTAAGGGTATCGATATACTATACCATTCTGATACCGTCAAAAATTCTGGGGTTATTTTTGATAAAACTCTATGCTGGTCATCTAAAATCATATTAGTAGGAAGCTGTTACTTCCATTATTTCTCTCAGAAGGTTGCGAAATTTTCTACCAGTTGATGACTCCCTATACTTGATTATGCTGATTACTGTTTTCTTAATATTACTAAAGAGCAAATAGACAAACTTGAGCGTCTACTAAATCTTTGCATTCGATACATATTTGGACTCCGTAAATATGACCACGTATCCGAATTCCGCTCACAGCTCAAATGGCTTCCCATTAGTCTTCGCCGTAATCAATACATTATGCCCCTTATTTACTCTGTTCTTTTTAATTCTTTATCTCCTGAATATTTAAATGACCTTTTCATGATGGAGCGCAGGGTCGTTCTACTCGTAGCGCCCTTTGTCTTAAAACACCTAGACACTCTTCCCAATATTATTCTAAGTCGCAAGTTTCGCTGCAGGCTGTGCGGTATTGGGATGCTCTGCCGTTAACAATCCGTAATGCATAAACTGTGTTTAGTTTTCAAAATCAGTTTAATGTTCATTATCTGTCTCTTATAGATTTAACTTAATCAATTTGGTTCTTTAGACAGACTGGTTGTCACTGCACTCACCGCTAAAACTATGATAAAAATGTCATGTATATCTGTATATATACGTATGTATATACATTATATATATATTTGTATGTATATGTATGTGTCTGTGAGTACGTTTATATGAACTTAAATATTTAACTTGTGCTGCTACCTATTTTGTTCGTTTTTTTCGTCTACCCTAAGGTTGTCTGGAAGAGATAGCAATGCGATAAAACCGCCTTTTGTACTTTAATTTTAAGTTGTCATTGTAATATGTATACTGTTATATATGGTGCAATAAAGAGTATTGTATTGTGTATTGTAGATTTAGTCAAAGGGGCTTTACTATGGAGATGGCATTATAAAATCAATTATGGTACAATAATGTAGATAGAACTATTAAAGGGACTTTGGAAAGATTTCAAAAAATATAATTTAGGAATATTATTTAATTCGGTTACTTCATTTTACTATTCATTTATTGTAATTAAAATACATGTTTTTATCTTTTCAGGTACGGATTCAGTTTTATAGCATATATATATATTATTACTAACCTCTAATGGAAAGAAGTAACAGTAAGTAACGTTTCTAGCCAATTTGTTAGTAGTTATTAGCATGCCAAGTTTGACACTAGTGATTGTTCATTGTCACAGTATCAAAGTTAAAGCCGGCCTCATCTGGTCATGGTAATCGTCGTGATTAGCTAAACTGTGTCTGAGGCAAAGTGTATAGTGATATTTAATCAGAAGTAGACCTACTGAAAATCATCTCGCACTTACAGAAAACTGTTAATTAATAAAAACCGATGAGCATGCATGAAGAGAGCAATGAATGTTAAAGAAGCGAGTGAAATATGTAAGGATCGGGTCACGTGGCGCTCGAATCTCCCTGCCTGTCCTGCAAGGAATTTGACGTGAAGTTATAGTAGTAGATAATAACTTCACATTCAGCGTGATGTAGTGTTGTTAACTATATCAAGTGATCTTAAAAAGCACTATTACAAAACACATATAAAGCTGCAAAATATCAAGAAAGATTAGCTAATTATTCCAGCAGAGTAAAGTGCATTACACTGTAGCATGACTCCGTCTTATTCTTATAGTCACAAAGACCAATTTTGCAGAGTTGCCTGTACAGCGATTTACGTATGTGGTACCATATGACTACTTTTAGTGAAACTCGGTACACCGAACTTCAATTTCTCATCATATAGGTGTGGTACATTCCGATGCTTAGAGGATGTAATGACTGCGCACCTAGCACCTTTGTCTAGCACCTATTTCTCAATACCGCAAAAGTGCGTAGGCTGGCATCGCATACCTAATACAGTAACTCCTACAGCTGACTCGTACTCGACTAGATTTAACAATAAGCTGAAAGTTGTGTAAACTTGTGGACATAGTTTAGCAAATAAAACAACTTTTATTAAATCCACATTAGGTCCACCAAATTCATCATGTTTAAATCAGAAGTTAATGCCAGGAGTCGTAGAATCCGGCGAACGTGCCTGAGAAGAGCTATTAATGTTAAAGAAGCGAGTGAGGTGTGGAAGGACTGAGTTATATGGCGTTCGGATCTCTATCCACCCCGCAATGAAAACGTCGTAAAGATAAGTAGTAGGCGCAAATACGTTAATTAAAATAACTAGGTAATAATCTTTTATTTTCATAAAGACATTTACAATTTCTCTTAATTTGTTTTTATTATGTAAAATTAGTTTTGACATTCCTCACTGATACTACCATAATGATTATTATAGTCAAAAATGGCTCACTCCTATTTAATGATACAATCAAAATTTATTGCGGTATTTCAAGCTTTAGGACTCTGACCCTGTACGCAAAAGGCATTAATATATTATATTATAAGTAAGTGTCGATCATGACGTACTTAGCTGTTTATAACCGAGTAATTTAAACAAAGACAAGTAGACACTTGGTAACAACAACTCTGATTGCAGCAAAACTATAATGCAACAAAACTTTCTCATTTCTCGAATATCCTGGTCACCTTACTCGCTCACAAGGGGAGCAAGATCAGAGGAATGGTTATTTGAATGCAGTCTTCTCTAAATTAACATACACAGTTGAGCTGCTTCTTTTTACATGTAGCTGAGCTCTACATTTTTTCATTTCTCTTTATTCCTTTACATTTTTTTTATTTTCTACAAATATATCTTTCTTTTTTTTCCTTATATCCACATTTGCATACTATCATAGTAGTTTGAAAGACAATCACACTCATGCAGAATTCCGATGACTAAGTTCTTTATGTCCGCTGCAGGGAGTATATCCGGTATATTGTTACTCAATTATTATCAAAAGCTGACCATAACCACAGTCTTGAAGTCGAAGACCACGGCCGTCGCTTCCGCCGGAAGTAACGGTGCGGTCGCGTGCTCAGGAGAATGGTCGACATTTGCATGTAAAGCAATCTTGAGTGTATATCAAGATGTATGGGATTATTGTCAATGTTTTGTCTATTTCATTATTACTTTGTTAATATAGTATCATTTAACGTTTAACATTTAAATACATTTTACATTGTTTATCGCGTTTATCGAGTATTTATGTATTAAAAGAGTAGCCGTCATCAATAATGTGACATCTCTTTTCAGTATTTTTGAAACTCCAAAATTAAAACCAATATACTAATCAATTATATTTCTGGATAAACTCGACAAAGTATAAATGTACTAGATAAGGGACATTTTGCTTGTTGGCAATTTTACACTTTGAAGGAAAAAATTAAAACGTAATTTACGTCAAGAGAAACAGAGAAATTTATAAAGTGAAAGCGATTTCATCCAATAATAATTAAAACACCGAAGTAGAAGTCGACTTCAATTAAGTCATTTTAAAATCTATAAAATTTTTTATTTAACTTTTTAATATATCAACAAAACTTTAGCAAATATGTTCATCAAGAGTACATGTGAAAATAATGAAAATAAAAAGTCTTGTTTTAGCATATTTCATAAAATTTATATGATTCACCTGTCGTCAGACATTATCCTAAAAGGACAGATAAAGCGGTCACTGCCAAAAATATCTTCTTCCAAAAATTCCTCCATTTCTGGTTAAAATTTCATTTGAATTTTAACCATTTCATTTGAAGGTCGCCAACTAACGAAGTTGTTTCGACGTCGTCGGAAGTATAATCGCGTGCGCCCAAGATCGATAACTACGATCCGTCTCGGTAGGAGGCCGATATCAATTCATTGTCATGTAATTTAACTAGAATTTATTTCCTTACGCAACCGAATCGTGTTAACGTTAATTGAGAACTTGATTTTGACTGTAGCTGTAACTGAACACAGAACAGTATTATAACAGTTTTTACACAACAACGGAGTATCGGTGAAAGTAAAACAATATAAACGGTATTGTTACTAGAATATCGTCTATAATACTATATCATTATATACCAGAGATTGTCTGTCAGGTTCAATGGAAACTCTCATCTACGAATAGACATGTATCTATTGCTAAGCAGTACAGTTGTTTTCTAATGAAAATAGTGAAGCAGCCAAAAAAGTTCCGTAAAACTGGGTTTACTACAAATGAACCTGGGAAATATATCGAAAATCGATTTATGTCTGCTACATCCGTATCGAATGGGCGGTAGGAAATTTTCGATTATTTTCCTTACAATATAGCGAACGCATTGATTCGGTAGCAATAATTGATGTAACGTAATAGTATAAGTAAAAAAAGTTCACGAGTAAAAATAATTCTATTTCAGTAACAATCAAGCCTGCTTGTTAATTTATAACCCGTAATGATATGATTGATAATATAAAATGAAATAATATTAACAACGCCAACTTAACAAATGTTAACTTTTTGACATTGTACAGTTTGTTACTGTACTGTGACTATCCCCGAATGAATGTTTTCATTCCATTAACTGTCACGAGTCTGCTAAATTGCAATGACATTCGGTATTTTAATTAAAATTCTTAAAGCCCGCTATGCTCTAATATTCGATCAATATTGAAATTAGCGCAAGTGTTTTATACGCCATTACATCAATTTTTATACATAACATGAAATACAATTTAAATAATTGATCTATGATATCAATAACTAAAACTAGATCGCTTATACCGAAAAACTTACATTAAAAGGTAATTTATTGAGAAATTACCTGCATACACGCATGTTACTTTTATCGTTGAACAATAAGCTTTTCTACTTAACCATTTAAAAGGGACAGGCACCCGCACTGCAATGGCGCATTGTCTATCTGTTTTATAAAATCGCCACTCAAATTGATATAATATCCACTGGGTAGTGGATGGAAAACAGAACAACAATAAAGGTTAGAAAAAAAAGTGTAACGGTTTGCTATTGGCGTATATCCCAAGTTCGGAGAACGCTTGAAATTTAAATTATAGAAGTGATCTCAATCTGCTGGTCATGTTTTTTGTGTTTCTGTAAATATTAGTTTATTATACATTAATTGGTTAATTTTAATTTGACGAAATAAACAAATAATTTGAATATTAATTATGTATTTATGATACGTAGTTAATTTGAGATAGTAAGTAGAGACATACTCCGAGGCGTGACTTGTTCCGCACCCAAATTCTTCAATGCTGACTTGTTGCAAGTGTCTGACGACGCAACAGACAATGTTATTTATTATATCTTGATCTATGTTCTATATGAACAAATATATTAAATACAAGTGCATCTATTTTATTAACATTATTTCATAGCTTTCACTTTAGCTACTAAAATTCGGTTTTTCTGAAACTATCACAAAATATGTAACTAAAACAACCATTGATGTATCTGGATTATTAATGTATCTACAATTCTATCCTTTTTTTTTTATCAAATGAATAAGAATCAGTCTCGACATGCGAACTTTTGAGTACAAAAAGTATTGACTTTTATCCCTCTTGGAACCTTTGGGAGTTAAAATCCCATAGACAGATAGACAAAGGCAAAGTTCTCTTGGTACCAAGTTAAAACGCCACTTAGAGAAAATATAGTAGTTCATTAATCACAATGGTAGTTGCCGCTACGGGACAATAAATTTTATTTGCCGACTATTGTAAATGCGCGAGTCTCGTTGCAAGGACCAGCAGAGACTCCAACTTGATTCAATAGTTGTTAGTGTTCACATAATACGGCTGACCCTTAACTGAGTAATCAGAAACAAACAGACCTCGAACCGGTCGCATTCTACCCGATCGTTTTGTCACGAGCTCGATCACGACCCAAGATTTTATTTTCATTAGTCAATTCGAACGTACAACGACCTTGCATTGCTACAGAATAGGGCCGCGACTAGAACAACTGTAGCTTACAGAGTACCTACATTAATAAGGATCAATGGTGCAGGAGTGTAATGATATGTCAGCCAAGTAATAATAAAAAAGGTTTAACTGACTACTGACCATTAGTTTTTTCATGTCTCACCCATTTTTATATACGTATCATGCTTTTTACATAACTTTAGGTGGCATATGGCACTTGCAACTCTAGGGGCATCATTCGTGTGTTGAAGAACCCCATGTAATTTCTAAGAATAGCTCATCAGAGAGTTTATTCTACTACATTTTATTAGATTGAAGTAATTTGAAGATGTTATTCATATTTACCAGAGTATCCAAACTTTACAATGACACCGGTAACTTTTAATTCAATGGATGCGTCAAACAAAGAATCAAGCATTATCCTATTATTGTTATCACTCAAACACACATTTTAGGGCAATTGAGATGTACGGACGGACAAGTTTTCTTTTCCAATGAAAGCCAGTACCTAAATGTAAAGAACACAATGGCTTACCACACCGGGTGATGAGTTTTGCTACCTAAACCTAAGGATTTGACAAAAATACCGCTTTGACATGGAGTTGCTCCCATCAGACCACAATCCAAAGGGAAAACCAAATCTTTCTTAGGCTAGGTCACACGTCTATGGAACTATATATTTCTTCAACATGCAGATTTACTCACGATGTTTTCCTTCACCGCCGAGCAAGTTTATTACAAATACGTACATAAACCCGAAAACCAGAGTTCTTGCATTATGTTGCTGTAATAGCGCTGTATTTTCAATGTTATAAGCGATATTGTCATGAAATATTTCGTTGTATTTGGTTTTTGCAAGCGACCCCCTACTGGCCGAAAGGAAAAACATTTCACGTCAAAAATTAGTTCAGTTGCAAGATTTCACACTTTATACTTCCCATTCAGGCTTTACCACCGATAAATAACAATACAAAAGACCGACACTTGACGTAACAAAGGAAATACCTGACTATAAACGTATAAGGATTTCCTACTCGTAATAAATTTTTTCGCTATTTTCAACCGTATTAAAGCTGTTATTACGTTTTAAATTGTAATCAATTTTCACGAAGGTCGTAAATGTGCGAACTGAATTGGTTTTGTTCTAGAGCAAGAGTTTGAGTTGGCGTCTCCCACGCACTGAGGTTCGTTTACCTCGGACAAGTCAACTATACTTATTACCCGATGTTGATCACTGACCATTGGCTTTACAGTTACACAAAGCTTCAGGAATAACGTTACCGTTGTACCGTAATGGCGGTGTCAATCATCATTTCGTTGATATTTCGCTGTAAAAATTAAAAGAATTGCATGATTGCAATTCCCGTTTGTGAGTTTATGATTTAATTGAATTTGCACAATTAAAATGGTTTAAATGGTATTCAGTCAAACGCACGTTGAAAGTATGGATTGTTAGGGTCAATTAAAAAAGCTATTGTATAAAATTTTTAAAAATCTGTTACGCTTTAGGATGAGCATAAGTCTTTCCGAGTTTCTGTCTAATGGAATGTGCAAGTCATGCATTGACGACTGTAGTTTATATATAATTATATATGTTTATGTATATATATATAAATATATATATATATATATATATAACTTTCACATATACATATGCACGAGTTAAGCTGTGGTGTCCGCCTATTTTCGTCAAGCCCAGTCAGTAACCCTCTGGCTGAAGTCAATCTAAAATCGAGCCTTGCGGAATACTCTCTTAATACCTTCGAATAATTTTTTACCCGTATACTTCTGTAGCAGGGTGAATATGGGAATTAAATTTTTCTCTTAGGTATTGATGTTCCTTTAAAGATCAAGTAATTTAGCTGAAAGCAATACTGAAATTATTAATACTGTGTTTGTTACTTTTCTGCGAGTAATTAAGTTACCCGAAGCTTGTAAAGCTTGTCTTGTGTAGTTGCAAAGGTTGACAACAATGATAACGTGCGCAAGTTTTACAATACAGTACTTGTCACCACGAGGACTGTGTACTTCTTTAAAAACATCAGTTGCAAATAAAATAATTGTACGTAAAAAATAATTACACAAAAGTATAATATCTAACTCTTTCGTGATCATATCAGAAACAATTGTAATGATGTATAACCTTCCTCCTATGAGAAAAGTTTTGAAGAACATGATGACTTAAACAATAAGAAAAATAACATTCTAATCAGTCATGCCTAGCTTTACTGCCCTAATGCTAATACATTTTTCCTAAAAACTTATGAATGATCCAGCAGTCAGAACCCGTTATATACGTTTTCCCATACATTTCGCGGTCATATATGACCACCCGGGTTTCGAAGGGTTAAATAGTTGCAGATGTTTTACGGAGTACTATTGCGACAAACCAAGTCATGTAGATTGTACCTAAAAAGATTACAATTATTCAAAGAATTTGTATAGCACCTATTTCCTCGTCCACATAATATTTCTTTTAAATAGGTATGCAAAGTTTAAATAATTGTTGGTGTTCGCCTCCCGTGACATTATTATTGTACCGCACTGTTTTTCGTTCACATGTGCTCAGAACTTTTAATTTAAAAAAGACCATGGAGAACAGATTTCTATTACATTCCATAAAAACTGATTTCAGTTTTATAATGGTACCAGTCTGCCCCTGTGATTCATTTCAGATACGAGTTACGAGAATCTGTTGAGCATCCCGAACTTACATAATTCTATGAAGAATCTTGTACAGTTTTGTTATAGTTATTGTAGGTACGACTTATCAGAAAGTATTATCTTTTCAAAATATCAAACTAGGAAAAATAAATGCAAAATTATTTTTAAACAAAGCGCGTTGATGTCTTTCTGATTGTTTTTCTTCACTTGATTCGCTTTCCATCTGTTTTGTGCAATCAGTACACTGTCAAGATAACGCCTTATACCAGCCATTATAAGAGTGTAGATTCTAGGCGATGACAGGAGAGTGGAGGCTAGGTTTCTATGTAAGGATTGAATTTTTATGGCCGGCGACGGGATATAAATGAGTGAAAATCTCGGATTGTAAATCAGAGACCAGTTTAATATGTATTTTCTGCTTGTATAAATCCCTGTCTAACTACTGTTTAAATTATACGAATACCTTTTCTGAACAGATCTCAGGGGGATCAGAAATAGATAATTTTGGAAATTAATGTCATAACCGATGAAATGTAGCCGAACGGCGCCTTTCAATTTTAAATTTTCACATGCGCCTTACATAAACAGCACCTCTCAACATATGCAATTGACCAGATTAGCCAACTCAACAATCTGTTAGCAGTTTACACGCGTAATTGCTATTCTACGTAATGGTCCGGTATGTTAACGTTTACCTCAAGCAACTTAAATACCCAATAATTACAAAACATGATAAGTTGAAGCTATTTGCCGACGCTTATGCTGTCTATTTACAAGTAAATTGTATACTTACCGGGCGCAGATATTAGTTCAGTGATATATTTCTAACAAATTGTTTCTTTTGATTATTGCTTTTTGGATCTCTGGTATCGTGACGTAAATAATGAAGATTCATTAAAAAGGTAAGATTTATATCAATTTCTCATCTTTGTCTATTATAAACTGTATGTAATGATATTGTAAATATGTATTAAGAAACTTGTACCAATAGAGAGGTGATCTTTATATTAGATTAATGTTATAAACTTTAACAATTGCACTTGATTCAATTTAATACTGGCAATACACAAATTTCGAATTACTATTCGTTTAAATTAGTACTACCTAATGAGTGACACGTTCACTGCTGTCTGCACAAGTTCATTCGTTTGTTCGAAGCACATTCGCAGCTAAGAAAATATTGTTGTTGTTGATGTAGCTCTACAATTCCAGAACACGCCCTTTATAGTTGCCATAAGATTGTCCCTAAAGAAGGCCCTGTGATTCGATTCATATACGAGTCCTGAGATTTTGGTGAGATCATTATAAGCTTTCTTTTCTTAAGTCTATGTAGAACTTATGTTGTTTTGTTATAGTTATTTTCCGCTCAATTTTCTAGAAGATTCCTGATTTTTTTATATTATAAACTTTCATTGACGTTATAAGAAAAAACATCAAATATACATTTATTATCATTCTTAAGCGTCATTAATTGTCTGTTTGATATTTTCTAATAAATGATATTGTAAATGTTGATAATGGAATATAAGAAAGTGCATACGCCCAGAAAAGAGAATGGTACAAGGAATGTGAGGTGGCAAATTCCTATCGCTGAGTCTGTGTATAGCTAGGATTGACAGTGACAGATGCCACTATGGCAATGAACAGTGAAGTTTATTGATTTTATTGGTTTGAAGACGACAACATTATTGCACAGATAATGTAAATGTTTTGTTTCATAACTAGAAAGCGAAGGTCAAGGAAAAACAGATCTGCAACCATGATTAATCTATTAAATGCCAAATCATTGTGTAATACTTTGTTAGTGATAAAAATATTTAAATGTAATAATGGACTCAGTAAAATAAAGGACTTTAAAACAGACGTGATTTCAAATTTTGCATGAAATTTGACTATGGACAGACGTAATAAAATTAAAAAGCTTTTATACTCGGATCACTTTTGCGCGACTCTTAATATCGTATTATTTTCTTTTATGAATGTCGGAAAGCATACAAGCGCAAGGCCTACCTGATGTAAAGTGGCTAGCGTATTAACACTTGCAATACAGGAAGTATCGCTAACTATTATTTATCTAGAAATAAAAATGATATTAATTGTGCAAACAGGTAGTTCTGTAATTAATTGACGCCTTATTGGATCATTTCCATTAAGACAACAGTGTCATGTTGCATTTAACAGCACTGCGCGGGCGGCATTACAACACGTAGCCTTAACACTAATCTGTCTGGCAGTGATAGTGGGCTAAATACATGAATATTGTGATTGACATAAATTAAGTTCTGCCGCTTTTTATTGATCGATGGTTCCGCTGTGCTATTCTTACGACGATTTTTTCCACCATTGCTAACCGCAAACCCGGCGAAGTATTAGCTGTTCGATAGAAAACCTTTGAGTTATATTTATATCTATGTAGAGAACGGCAGGAGGTGAATTGACGCACGTTTGCAATATTAGCGTTAGGGCGCTAGATTCACTCTTACAAGATGGCAGCTATTCCTTATTACAACTTCCTTATTACGTCTTTCCAAAAAATACTTACTTCAGGGATATAACGCGAAAGTTCCAAATATATCATTTTCTCGAAGTTGGTTATATGAAAAAGACTTCCATACCGCCGCATCGCACGTTCTTTTCTACAATACAATATAGTAACCTATTATAGGTATTCCTAGTATAAAATAATTAAATAAATTGTGTACCACAAACTTTACTACTTATATGACTTTCTCGTCTGACGACTATTTTTTAAGATAGTTATATTTTTTATATGTAAAAATGATAATCTCCCTGTAATTTATAGGATTACAAACACAGATAAATATTCTGTTTAACGTTTGTTACAGCAAAAATGTAAGATAATCATCAGGGTAGGGCGCATCAAAGTAGCCCGACTGAGAAAGTACATCCACCTAACAGAAAACCGCGGCCAAATAACAACTCCCTAGAAGCTTGTTGTGGTCGTGACGGTACCAGTACGCTCTTAAGGAGTTGCTATATTAGTAGTAATGGTAGCGATGCGCGTCCTGTGTTACCTGTATTAAAAACGTTCATAGGATACTGTAACCACTAAACTGTGCAGGTAATCTGTACTTGTATGTCTCCTGACGTTATATAAAAATAATAATCATGACATATTATTCTATTCTGCAACCGCTGCATTCGTTGCCACATGGCGTCGAATGTTATTATTAGGCATATTAAGCAATAATTTAAATCGTAAACTCAAACCTATGTAATCATTACATACTATGAGTAATGACAAGTCATGTCTTTTCTTCTTACGACAGTCTTTAAAAGTTGACACCTCTATTTCCGCTCGGTGTAAAATGTCTATCAATTATATAGTTACAAAAAACAATGGTTCATTAAGTGAAACAGCCATTAGTACTTTAGGTAACTACATTTACAAATGTCAAAGACCTCACTTGTTTAAAAAGATATGTACCTGTTGGATACAAAAAGTTGCATAGTACATTCTACCAAAATACGTAAAGAGGAAATGCTTAAAATATCCGAGTGGTTAAATTGAAAGCATCTCAAGGCTGTTTCAAGAACAAGAGTTGACGCAGGCGCCTAAATCGTGACTCATACTACGGTGATTGTATGTATCGAGAATTCGGTATTGTCGCTGTGGTGTAGTTGATTGAACAACGTATGACATTGATAGAGTCATGGATTTTTTAATTAAATGTAATAAGGAAGCAGGCAGCAATATTCGTAACAGTCGGTCAACTTAATAAAAGAACATAAGCCGCTGGTGTTCATCGTTAGAGCCAAAGTTGACCTCACCTGCAGCTGGTCCACCCTACCTGTTACAGATAAGATAAAGGTAAAAAATCCTAGTTATCCGTTGCGCCCTTGAATTGCAATTTCTCATAGTTTTCATTTAGAACTATTGGTGTAGAAAAGACTAGAAAAAAATAGCCAAAAGGGGCCGTTTTTCAATTGATATCACAATAAATTTAGGTCAATAAAGCAGTACAATAATAATTATGTGATAGTGTAAAATCTAAAATGTATTAATGCAAGTGCTGAATTCCAGACATCATTGTCAGTCAAGGACTGGTACTCATCAATTCTATAATATGCTCTTTTACTAAGAGTTTTTGAAGGTATTGTCAGGATAGGATATAACATAGATAGACAACACTTTGCGGCTGAGAAAGTACAAAACTCTTGTGTACTTTCTCAGACGCAAAGTTTGTATAGGATTGTTGTATTCCTGCGATTAAGCAAAATGAGGAAGGTAGCAAAAACATACGCGCAATACCAATTAAAAATATTACTAGATTTTAATTTCCAAGAAGTTCCATTAAAGATATGTTGATTCACTACCATAAAGTCAAATTACTCAATTTAAATTGTTTTAAATTTTTAGTAAATTCAAATGTTGGCCTATTACCTGAAGCAAATACTGATTATTTATTTACATATAAGAAATTGTAGAATACGAGTACGTTTGTGTAAAATCGTTATGCGATTTCGTAATTAGAATGGAATAGAATTTTTAAACTACGGTATCATCTTCTGAAACTAAATATCGATATCCAAATCATCCCATAGACAATTATGGATATCGATTACGGTGGATTTTGAAAGCAAATATTTGTTGCCATGTTTTCGATCGATGGGCAGGATACGTATCTTTTTATACAACAAGCATAAGCACACCTGATGTAAAGTGGTATCCGTAGTACACTTGTAATACACAGAGCATGAGTAATGCGTCGCCACCCCCACTGCTAACATAGAAAGTTCTATGAGGTGAAGGTACTTCCCTAGTTGGGATGTTATGATGCCTCCTACCTCTCTAAAAACCAAAACCTACAGGGGTAGGAAAGCGGGAAAGCGGCGGTGATCCGCGCAACCCTGTCAGTTTTAGCTTTTAAGCAAGAGCCTCGTTTTTTATTAGCGACGCGCACCACTTGCCAGTGACGACAGATTTAACTGTAAAGATGATAGTAAGCCGCTTGCTACTTGTATAAGTAATACACTTACACAATACAACAAATACACAATATTTACAAATTTAAGGCTTACCCACGTATGATAAAAAGTACCCTTTTTCCTTTTCTAGCTCCTATACTACTTCTGCACCAAATTTCTTTATCTCGTTCAACGACTTAGTCCTGAAGACGTAACAAACACACAGAGATTTACTTTCACATTTATGTATTAGTGCAGATTAAACAAAATAAGAAATAGCCAAAATAGACGAAGCATAACGAAGCTTTTAACGTCTATTAAGCAATGGCTTAGCAAAACGTGAATTCTCACGTTCATGCAATTTTGACATTTCGACTCATCAAGGTGACGAGACGAGACGACGTTTGCGTAACACTTGTTATCCAATTAATGAATAATTAAATCAAAATACAATAAACTTGCTGATAACAAAGCATCGTCTTGGTTGTGCGGGGGCAACCGTGGGTTTCGCACAGTGATTCAGTTCGAACAATTGAGATTTGGTCCCACGCATGCCTGTGCCTGCCCAGCACCCTGAGAAAACGCGCGAACAAACGGCAAATTATGAATGGGGAATTGATCTTTTGGAATTGACAGGTGTACATTTTAATTTGGCCGTTGTTTTAGGTTCATTTTTCAACCGATTTCAGACTTTGATGTTTTTTTTTATCACAAACTAAAAAATATATAAAATTATCATTAAAGCCGACGAATTCACATACTTGGTTATATTTACAAAAGTCAACTTTATAGAAATCGGCTGATCTTTTTAATGCCTATGAATAATACCTATATACATACGTATGTATATGTACGTGGGGCACTCAGAAAGTTTTACGAAAATAAAGAAAAGTGTTCTATAGGTAAATATTTTTTAGTAAATCTTTTCAAAATACTCTCCACGAGCCTCTATACAAAGTTTCATGCACCTGAAACAGTTTTTGAAACACTTTTTCCAGTCCGCCGCAGACACCTCATTTACAGCCTACTCGAACGCTGACAGCGCATCTTCTGGCGACGAAAATTGTATCCATTTGAGCTGGTTTTTTTTTATTTTCGGGAATAAAAAAGTCACACGGTGCTAGGTCAGAGCTTTAAGGAGGGTGACCCAGGAGTTTGACGGACGTGCTGTCCTTGTTTTGAGTGCGGTGTGCGCGGGCGCGTTGTCGTGGTGGAGCAGTAGACCTTCGTAGTTGTTTTCGCGTGTATTATTAGGAGACCGCTAATTTAATAAATTGTATTATTCAATGTTGCAATGGTTCATATTTTTCTTTTGAATATTTTGTGAACCTGCTTGTTGAGCCATTAACACCTGTTTTTATAGGCGAATGATATTAAAGATCTTCTGTACAAATATACGAAATAAACCAAAAAATATGACATAATCGCAAAGGCAGACTCAATTGGAATAATTATAATCACTAAAATCCTAAACCTTTATGATATGTTATTTGTCTAAGAATTAAATTGGTACACCGGTTCGTCACCGATGATAGTAAAACAATACATTACAAGATTTACGATATCGTAGATTCATCTCATGCGTACCATATAAGTAGCTCATCGATCACGTATATAGACTTTTAGATCACACATTTGACCATAGACTATTCGCGTGGAACAAACACCAAGTCTTTGTATGCAGATGACATAGTGTGGCGCAATGCTCGACACCATTGGAATTGCCTAATATCGAACGCTCCAACGCGGTCCACCGTGAATATCTGATTGAATATCATTGCCTGCGTAAATACATATAATACGAATTAGCCTAATAAAATTGACGCTGTAATGTAAAGTACATTATTAACTTCACAAAGATATCTCGTACTTTACTTTACTCACTGTCATTTAACATCGACTGCTAATGATTTAACTTCAACAAATGCCAAAAATCCATGTTGCAACTTTTGTTTTTTTACTATTTTTACACGAGAAGACGCCTATTTATTTAAAGATAAAAGCAGGCACTTAGACACGTCTTACATTTTTTGAAATATAATCTTATTGTATCTTATTCAATTCTCTTATTTTACTTTTTCCTTCTTTTTAATCTACTAGCATTTGTTCATCTCTAAAAAATATTATAATAAATCATAACATATCAAGGAATAAAATAATGCAGTTAGGAACGTAATATCAGCTGGCGAAAATAAATGATTTAAATTATACTTCAGACATTTTAGTCGTACTCCAAAACGAGTGTCTGTAGTTCCATTCTACTAAGTTACCTACCACAAGCTATGTAGGCACGTACATGAATGGTAAATGAACCATTAAATGGTTTATAGCAGTAAATATTTCCCCTAGCAGAAAAATTGCGACGTCTTCTCATCAAAGAGACTTTGTTTGCGCTGGACTTCACTTTAACATTACAACACGCTTGTATGTTTTGTAGACATATAGGTTTTGCAACGTACTTCAAACTCATGTGAATTACGTACGATATTTTACAATGTTCATCAGTTAATATTTCACTTCTGACGTTTATTTATAGATGGATAAAAATGTATTTGTTACCAAGATTATAAACAACATCGAACCAGAAACCTTTTAAGCCTATCTGTGAAAACAGCTAAACGGCTTTTAGTTGTTAATTCTAGTTATGTACTTAGATAATATAAGCTGTACGTTTTCCTATGTATGTAAAAAGGAGTTTAAATGCATGCTGGACTCCCGCTGCTAATGCTAAACGTCCTCAAGCTATTTCTAGTGAACTCACTAACCTGTAGGAATACAAAATTACTATAGAACTTTTATTTGTATACATCTAACGTGGTAGCTTTAAAGGTCGGGACTATTTAAATGTTGTCATTTGTGTATCATTTGTGTTAAGTGTAGATCATGTTGGCTTTCGCTTTAAGTATAATGGTTAGCTACATTCCTACTGAACAATGAGGCAATGTATGCATTCCATTACGGCTCAAGCCATATTTCCTGAGTCTTACACAAAGAGTAAACAAATATTTTCCTAACATAAAATTTACAGTGTCAAATTCACATTCAAAACATTTACAGATACGACATTATTTAAGAGGCATCTAGGAAAACAGTAATTTGTATGGCTCCGGCTCGAGGTCGATGCAAATGTAGACCTTACCGGCCTTGATTGTACGCGACTCACAAATCAATGCGCATTAGTGGAGCATGCGATCCTTAAATGCGATTTAGCAAGCAGCTGTCCGCATTATTGAGTAAACCTAGATTTATTGGACATGTCTCTCAACCACCTTAATAGGAAGAAAAATTTTGTCGCGAATATTTAGTGTTAGATACGTGATTTTTTTATACGGACAGTCATGCCTCTTAAGTGTGTTCTATATTAAGTTGATTCTTTAATGTTCTTTTCTTGTTCCTTGGGTCTGACATGATTAAGAATGGATTTGAAAATTATTTTTATTGGGCTCCTAGATAAAGCACATTTGTATTGGATATACATTTGGTAAAGTTATGATTTTATTGAAACCATTAAAATCAGTTTACTGAGTTTGGAATCTTTTTAGTTTGCTGTATATTTGTATATATACATATCTTTTTTGATACGCACCCATAACTTCATGTCTGTTAAGTTTACGAGTAGGTACCAAATTTCGTAATTTTTGCAAAGCAGTTCCAGTGGCTTAGTCGTAATCGATTTAAATGGTATTTGATATGCACCACTTCACATCAGATGAACCGAATACTTCTTTCCACCCGAAATAGCATAGAAAGTGCAGATGACTTCAAAGGTAGGGTGCATATGCAGTAGTAACACTTTATAACTAAAAGTGGTAATATAAAAAGCAGTCTGAACTACATGGTCTGAAATATCTTAAGTGCCACTCGCGTGATGCTATCTCTGCTACTAACACAGTAACTCGTTAAGCACACGGCAAACCTCCAGGGAGGTGTTATTTAGCTGTAGTTTTCTGTGAGGTGGAGGTACTTCCCCAGGCGATAGCTGCTTTGATGCGCCCTACACTCTTGAAACGTCCACACTAAGACAAACAAATATGTTAGCGTTATTAACGACTGGGCCGCCACCGAGCTCGTCGTACGACTACGAGTACCTTCGCAGTATAAAACAGCAATTCGGATACGAGAAATGGACAGTTTGTTATAAACCCTAACTCATTCTACTGCAGTGTTACGTACAGGTCTCCCTTCAACCGAAGGAGATTAGAACATACTCGACCCCGCTACTGAACTGCGGATCGAAGGCCAGTGGTTTTCAAACCATCCGACGGCCACTGACTTAGCTCAACGACTGTCATCTATCATTGAACGTGCCCTCCGAAGTCGGAGAAGCTCAACATAAATGAGCTCATCCATAGACAGGCTGTGACGTTGCTAAACCTGCGTGTTCAGTGAATAATACGAGACATGGACAGTTTGTTATAAACACCAAGAATTAATAAAATTCACACCAACCCTAACTCACTCTACTGCAGGGTTACGGACAGGTCTCCCTTCAACCGAAGGAGATTAGAGCATACTCCACCCCGCTATTGAACTGCGGATCGAAAGCCAGTGGTTTTCAAACCATCCGACGGCCACTGACTTAGCTCAACGACTGTCATCTATCATTGAACGTGCCCTCCGAAGTCGGAGAAGCTCAAGATAAATGAGCTCATCCATAGACAGGCTGTGACGTTGCTAACCTGCGTGTTCAGTGAATAACACGCGCAACGACGCCATTCAGCTCTCATTAATAAAATAGCCACGACCTTCTGATACAACTCTTAAAATAAACTACAATAAAAGATCAACGACCATCATGGAAACCTACTATAACTTTAATAAGGTCAATATATATATATATACCCATAACACAAGCTTCGCTTACTTTGGGGCTAGATGGCGCTGTGTAATTTGTCCGACAATATTTAAAATTAAATTTAAATTTAAAATATTTAAATTTAAATATATTATATTCTATATTTTTCTAGATACATAATGACTTGCTCCGTGGTTTCATCAGCGCGTTTGCCTGGTATCCCGTTAATATTATATTCAGTTTAAATACTGCGCGTATTAAAATGCATTTTTAATATTTTTTCTAGATACATAATGACTTACTCCGCGGTTTCATCAGCGCGTTTGCCCGGTATCCCGTTAATATTATATTCAGTTTAAATACTGCGCGCATTATAATGCATTTTTAATTATTTTTCTAGATACATAATGACTTACTCCGCGGTTTCATCAGCGCGTTTGCCCGGTATCCCGTTAATATTATATTCAGTTTAAATACTGCGCGCATTATAATGCATTTTTAATTATTTTTCTAGATACATAATGACTTGCTCCGCGGTTTCATCAGCGCGTTTGCCCGGTATCCCGTTAAAACCATTTTTTCTACTTTCTTTACTTCTAAGAGAAGTATTGTAATATTAAATGGCCTAACGTTCCTCAAGAATCTGGCTATCAAATGTAAAAATATTTTTTCAAATCCGACAAGTAGTTCCAGAAATTAGCGCTTTCAAACAAATAACAAATGAACTCTTCCGCTTTATTTATTAGTATAAATGTGTTTACATCCATAGGAATCATGGTAATAAAACTATTATTCATAAGTCATGTGGTTTCCTGTAGTAACATCTTGGATTAACCGCATTATCTATGCATTCGGAAATTCCCACCGCAACTAACTCATTGAATACTATTGAAGGTAAAGCTCATCTGGTTTTCATCCGATTTGGGTCTCAATTCGGCCTCGGTTTTTTTTTGCGAATGCTCAAATATTTCATTCCAAACAGAGACAACCATTTTCTATATGTCAACAAAGACTTCTTGTATTGCAAGCAGCTACGGTAACCTGTTCACATTAGATGAGCCGTATGTTTTTTTTGGCTCCCGACGGTGTATAAAAGAATAACTGTGCGACAAGTACTTAGAATTCGATGGCGCCGTTGTACTTGTCAGTAAAATCACAAGTTATGCGATGTCTTCCGCATCTTGTCTACATACGGTTTCATTCATCTCGAGTCCAACTTTGCTTCGAAGAATACGATGCACATATGTTCATGGCATTGATGGCATTTTGTTCAGCTAACCTTCGCCGGCTGGAAAACACAAGCCTCCGCTGAGCCGTAATTGAGTAGCGCGGTGGAGAAGTCTCTAAACCCCTTCTGCGGCGCAGCGGTGGGATGAGTATGGCTTGACATGAATAACTGTATATAATACAACACTTACCATCTAGAATCCTATGCTAGAGTAGGTATTCAGAGTGTTTCTTTTGTCAACGCCATTTATATATGTCTATATCTTCATAACAATTCCCTCGAACTGAGCGCCAAATGATTGGGTCCTTATACATCTCACTGCGTTCTTTAATATTCACAGCTCGTTGCACGTTCGTCGGTTCCTGCGGCTCCTGACATCACCTCAATAAAACACGACCAATTTCGTAGTGATATGTGAGTCTTGGCCTTTCACAGCTGTCACATCCTTCTGTCGTTGTGCATCTGTTTCGTCATCTTTCCTCTAGCACTATCTACATTACCGTCAATGCCACGCTTTGAGGTAAAATCGAAAAGGATATAATCATTATCCTGATAAACTGTTTATGATTCTATCATTGAGATGAGGAAATAGAATAATCACGACGTGATCTGATCTTGCACGCGTGTTGCGATAATCAGTTAATGCATTTTAATGCTTTTTCGAAGTAAACTTCACTCTGTTTTTAAGTACCTGGTGCTATAATATCCTGGGAAAGCCTTGATATTGAGTTCAGTACAATCTGTGAGTTCGTGGGGAAACCCATCCGGAACCTCAATTGGGATTGATTCCAAATACGCACGTTACGATTTCACTGAAGCCTGATGTTAAAGAACCTTGTAATTATGAAGATACAAATTTTGTTTTGAAGTTCTCGGCGATCAATTAGTTCCTTATTAAATATGATGAAACATAACTTCATGATTTCAATTAAGTTAAAGTCGGTTTGCGCGTTTTTTGAAAACTATATTGAACGATGTATTTATTCTACCTGTCCATAGCATGCCTATATGATGATGGTGACCTCAACCGTCCCTAATATACATATATTAGTGGTAGTAAATAAAGTCTTTTCGAGGTAATTGGCCATTGCAATAAATAAATAAATAAATTGCGTGGTAAATTAATCGCCACTAATTATTTTATATGTATGCAAGTACACCTATATATTATTTAATTCATATTTACAATATGTACAAAATACTCAGACCAAGACAAAGAGATGTATTCGTGCATATAAAAGTGTTTCTTGCACGGGAATCTGACCCCCTTGACTTGAACCTGAGACCCTTGATGTCCAAGGGGCCATTGCTGTTACTTGACTAGTCGAGTCGTCGCTGGTTCTGTTATCAATGAACTACTATTACATAAATCTATTATTAAATATTCATCTTATATTCGGAGAGTAATAAGGCATAATTGATTATTTCTTCTGAAGAATATCATAAAATAGCAGTTCTCCTACAGTTAATTTGATAACTTTTGAAAAGTAAGAGATATGATGTCATCGTTTGGTTCTGATTGAACCCGGATGTTGGTCGTGTCATCGCGAGACATTCGTTTTTTCACATGTAGATAAACATTTACCCAATAAGTGCTAAGCGTGGAAGATTACAGATTTACTGAATATGTTTTGTATCTAATAACTTAGTACAATAAGAAGTATGGATGAATCCTTTACACTAAGTCGTGTGTTAAACAAGCATATTATTTGGCTCATTTGAAGATGTTCAAATAAATAATATAATATTTACAGACAAATTACCTAGCGCCATCTAGTCCCAAACATGGATGGATGTATTGCTCGGAGAGATGGATGAAGTTTTGTTGAATTAAAATTAAATAAATCGTTCATATTGGAGCCATGATGTTTAATGGAATGTAATCACAGTCAAAGATAAATGTCAGATACAAATACTATAGACGTCGTGACAGATGTCAGATACAAGTATTATACACTTTATTTTGGCAATACCATAAGACAACATCTAACATCAAAGTGCAAAGTAGGCAGTTGGTTATTACACTTATAACGTTACAAATTATTAAGAAAAGAGAGCGCTGAAGTGCGGATTTTGTCCACTGGACACTGGACTATATAGACAAACTGAGAATAGTTACAGTTAACCTATGACCGCTTGTAATATAACAATTATCCGTTGAGTATATCTTGAAGCTTACTGGCAACTTTACTAACCCACAATTTTCTCCTTCACCTCATTAAGTGACTTCCTCTCGTTTCAAATCAAAAAATGTTTCGTCTCCCATGATAATGTCGAAAACAACATTGAAATATCCGAGGTCGTATTTTAGCAAAAACTTTGTGCACCAGCCAATACAAGCTCGCGTCTGTGCTGACGTTAGTTCCTGAGGGATCCAACGAACACAATCTCTAACTTTATAAATGTTTATTAAAATACACAATTTAACTTTGGCTCCTATTAATCCAAAATGTCTTTGAATTGCCTCTTAGGTTGAGTATATTTTCTTCAACGAACCACATTTTCCTTGGTTGTTGCAGTTGAAATTTGTTCACGTCCAATTTCCTTGTATCAACGTCTCACCGTACTCAGGTGAGGTAGTTCCCTCCCAAAATATTAATGAAGACGAACAGTGCAATCTTGTACAAAGCAGTTTTAAAATTAAAAATAGTGATTGCCTCCAAATCACTACAAATGTTGATAAAATAACTTACAAACAATCTCCCACCAATTAAAAATACATACACATTCCTGATGTCGTGATTAAAAAATATATTATTCGAAATTCAAACACTTTTGAGCTTTCAGCAGGTTTGAAAACTATCACAGAGTTTCTAGATTTTCAAAAGAATATATTTTTGTCATATAATTACAGTGCTATTAAATCTTGTTGAAAAAATTATGGTCATAGGTAAATGTACAGACGGGACATACAGAGGGAGAACAATGTGATCCTATGACGTTTCCTTTTTACCTTTGAGGTATGGAACTCTAAAAACACTTTAACCTACATATTCCAAACAAGGTATAATACGATTGGTACAATATACTGAACAGAACGATAAAAACTATAGGAACTAACGCGCAGACAGCTAGTGACCTCGAAAGTACCTTTCACTGCTACGGAACCGAATGCATCGGAACAAAAAATAGCCATTGCATTATCGTCTAGACTAGACTGCAAGACTATACAGAGCAACCGGAAATATTGTGATCAAGTATGGTCGAACATGACAGTTCTTTAACACACTTTACCTTAAAACGGTAAGGGACATTAAGATTCACAAGGCCGCGAACGCGCGCTCTCTGTCTATTGTCTTTTCTATTATTGTGATAATCACTATTGAAATCCTATCTTAGTATGCAATCTTAATTTTAGTTTAAAATTCCGCGACTACAAGTTGTTACCAGAATGGAGAAAATGTGGTACAATTAATTAATACTTGTATAGTATCTTACCATCAATGTTTGCAAATAATACTCGTAAATAACAATCAGTCCTCGGAACAGCTTATGACAGCTGTTGGTGAATAGTGACGAGTAACTAGTGTTTCATAGACTCGATTAAGGCGTTTATCTCTCACGTCTCTTGGCCAATTAAGTGGAAATCAAAGGCCCACACGACTCGAGCTCATTACCTATCCAACAACTCGGCAGCCATATGGTCCAAGGTTGGAAGTATTTAAGCGCATAACGAGCGAGCGAGTAAATTCACCTTTTTGAAGATTACAGCCAAATTACATTTCCTGGGGAAAGCTAGTGAGGCGTTGCTGAATTAGCAGCAGGATGTGGCAATGTACAAGCGATCCCTTTTATGTTGCAAACGTCCACATACTACTCTAACCACTTGACAATCAACCTTTTTAATAAAAAAAATACTAATACCTATCTATTACCACATTATGCTTCTTCTACCTAAGCTAGAACATTCAAACCGACATAGAAAATTGATTGCAATTTCTACAAGATCGCAAAGTAGATTACACTTGTAATTCGCCTGTCAGTGACCTGTGACTGACCACTATGGTACTTTATTTTTACCCACGACGGTCATTACTTCAAATGAATATTACAAGCATTAATGTACTGCTTATGTTGTCATTTTTAAACGGATATAAAAACTAATTTCTATTTAATTGCAAGCTGTTATATTATGTTGTATTACAGTTATATTCGTGGTTAAGTCAAATGTTACAAACTTTAAGTGGCCTTTAACTTCGGGAATAGAAGATTCTATTTTGCCCGTTTTGAGTAAAATATTCGAAAGTAATTCTAAGACTAATTAAATTTTTCATGATACGCAATACGGTTTTACTACAGATAGATCTAAGGAATGCGGCTCGATGGAAACAGAACACCTAGTAGAATACAGATTGGTTTGATTCCCAATAACCCTACTGGAGAAAGTCGCTACCCTTCAGAATGTGGCTGCTAAATAATAATTCCCTGTGTGTTGTGTTCCATCAATAGGGTAAGTAAGGTTTCCAAGATTTTTATACTAGGTTCTACTTTAGCTGCGATAGTGTCAACGCATGAGACTTTAGTCCTTGTGTTTCAAAAATTTATCTGCTTCAGCTTTAAATCTGGAAGCCGGCCGTATGCATGTTGTATAAATAAAGTTTTAGTTGACTTGAAAAAAGTCAATTTAAAAAATCCTTTTTTAACGGTAAAGTTCAATCTTCGGTTATTTCGATACTTGATGTTACAAAAAACACTTTATAAAGTAAAAATTATTAAACAAAATATTTCATCAACACATGCTGCCTATCTATTTATGAAGTCAACACGGTAGAACGAAATCTCGTAAAGCCTTGAAACACAATGTGCTTAGGTATTTCAATATACTACTTAGAAGTTAATACATATATAATGCGGAAGAGTGCAAAACACCTATTTTTGTAACTTGTTGTAATTCTCCTAAAGGATATTAATTATGCGCATAAATAGGTTTCTTCATTGTTTCATCGGAAATCTAACTAGCGTTGTTTTAAATAAGAACTAGGTATAATAGTTTATCATAATACCTACCCATCTTACAATAGATGTTTTTTTTTTATACAACGTCGAAAGGCATACAAGCATACGGCCCACCTGATGTAAAGCAGTTACCGTAGCCTATAAACGCTTGTAATACATTAAGTATCGCTCGCGCGATGCCTCCTCTGCTGCTAACACAGCAACTCCTTGGGAGCTTACTGGCGACCTCACTCACACGCAGGAACACAACAACCCTCCAGGGAGTTGTTATTTAGCTGCGGTTTTCTGTGAGGTGGATGTACTTCCCCAGACGGGCTGCTTTGATGCGCAATACCTCTCTTAAAACATCCAGACCATGACAAACAGATGGTGTCGGTGTCAAAGTCGCGGCATTCACGACTGAACCACCGAGCTCGTCGAAAGTCTTTTCCTTTTGTCACACCATTGCCTGACTTTTTCGTACATTTCAGTACTGTACGCACACATTTTCATATATTTCAGTACGGTACGGTACGGTTTTGTAGTCTTCCAAGTCCGTATATGTCTTACCTATGATTTTCTTACCTTTGTCAGCTAGTTCCACATTGGCATTACAGTTCACCTATATACATCACTAGCTACACGCCTGACTTCGCACAGGTGATCTCGCACGGCTACCAAACTTCGCAGGATTACCCGCTGGGATAATCTGAAGATTTATGGAATCATCATAATCGGTCCATCTGTTTTCGAGTCCATTCTATATTATTCACGTTCTTACAATAAGAACAATGTCATGTGGCGCTCGGCTCTCTGTGCCCACCCCCTCAAGGGACTAATGGGCTTGAAGATGTAGCGTCATAACAACCGTGGTGTATGGTACACGTGTATTGTCGCTGGTTCTACCATTATATTTTTTACTCTGTTTAATCTCTAATGTTGCAAATTCTCAACCTGAATATATTTTATTACCTGTTTTCTCCATAATTCAGCGGTTATGAAGATAAAACATGGCTTCCAATTGATCGAACTGTCCAATTCAATACCAATAAATGAAATAGTGGGTTTACGGCTACATTGAAATGCTGCTAGTCTAGTGTTTGCAACGGTAGACGCTAACTGCCTTTCACGACTAGATACCATGCATTCCTCATCATGTACAAATAGGCGTGCCTTAACACTTTGATTTATAAGGTAAACCACTCATAAGGCCTCTATTGATTATCTCCGTTCAAAATTATGAAAAGACGTATTGAAATATATCTTTTATTGTAAAAAAGAAAATCGTTTATATCAAAAAATGGAGAACGGGAGCTATGTGACCCATAAGATTTTAATTTTGAAAATGCAAGAGTATCTATGTATTCAGCTCAACGTTACACAGCTAGCGATGGAAAGAGCCATGCTCGGAGTTTCTCTGCTAGATAGATTCAGAAACTAGCACATCCACAGCAGAACTGGACTTATCGACGTGGTTTTAAGGATCTGCAAGTTGAAGTGGCGGTGGGCAGGTCACGTAGTTCGTAGAACCGATGGCCGTTGGAGTAGAAAGATTCTCGAATGGCGACCACGAACCGGAAAACGCAGCGTAGGACGGCCCCCCACACGATGAACCGAGGATCTTGTGAAGATCGCAGAGAAGCGATGGATGCAAGCGACACAGGACAGATCACTGTGAAAGTATAAGGCTGGACGTCCTTCGGCTGAGATGATGATGATGATGATCTATGTATCCGCGAGGGCCCAATGCAAATAAAGAAATTTATCACTATCGTTAAAAGTTTAATGTACAAACTGGCCTCAAAATAATCAATCAATACACTGTGTAAATAACAAATTACAGCAGACCCTGGGCTCCGAAGAGAAAGCATAGGACGCTACCGGGATCTACCGCTCAGATTATGATGATGACAGTACAAAGTAGATATCAGTGTCTAAACAGCGCAACGGATATTCCTATAACTATCATTCCGAAAATTATTCACGGAATGTTTTTATGTACCGTACGAAACCGAAGCAAGTAAGCTAGTGATACTGATAATACATACCAAAATAAAAAAAAAGACGTTGATTAAAATATAAGAACGAATTACTTATTACCTATTAGATTGATTCACTCGATCATTGTATGACAAACGAACATATTCTTTGAATGTGAAGTTGTTAGTATTCTTGCTGCATGAAGTCATAAAGATGAAAATATTCATATTTACAGGATGATCCGAAGTATAGAAACTACTATGTTAAATTTACATAAATACCTAATATATGTAGAAGGTTTGCGAGTAATAGAGATTTTGTTATCAAATATTACAATACCTGTAACTAAAGAGTTGTGAGCTTGTATGGGTTCATAAATGGCAGCTCTAGAATATTAGGCCCTCGGTTGGGATAACAAACTCGCCCTGCTATCGTATATTATAGCTTGAAATACCAGAGAAATCTCTCAGAGATACTCTCGGTGGTGATGAAACGGACATTGTAGCACTTACTTAACAGAAATGTGTTTTCCTCATAGGAATTTAGCGACCTTACACAGTGCACTGAGAGTAAGGTTGCTACCACCTCCACAATCTGTTAAGTTTTGGGTTATACTTCCGATCCTGTGAGGCGATAACTTAACAGAAAAAATGTTAGAAAATTATCTCTTTTGATGCGACTCCGTCGATCCATGTCCGTCCGTCACAGTTACTTTACTTCCGAAACATGTACCCCGAATTATCTGAAATATAATACGATACATTTGTAAAAACTAAAAGTATTATTCTGTTTCTCATGTTGAAAAAATAATAGCAGAAATGGAAAAAGTCTCGGAACCCTTTCAGTGCTATGTCTCGGAACCATTAAATCCTTCATAATGTTAATTTGCTTTTATTCCACTATTTCGACTGACTCTTGACTGATTTTATTGTATGTACTTATTTTTAGATGTATGTAAAACACTACTGCTGTAATATTCGTCCGATAATCAAATAGACTCGATAAATAGCGCACGAGCCCATTCAAATAACAATAACTACAGTTTATAAAACTAAACAAATTATTGCCAAAGGGCTCAACAAGGACAAGGCAAAGCCCAAACTTTATTAACTTACTGTTAACAATTAAAGTGTTTCTATAGTCACCATCGACCTTCACCAATTAGTTGATGGTGCCATATGTTGTTATTAAAACTACATTCAATTGCCAAGATTTATACAACAATTAGAAATAGATGCTATTCGACTCCATTAGATAGTTACTTATAGGTACATCTAATAAAACGTATTATAATAAATAAATATTCCCAAACAAATTACACAGGGTCAAATTACATGAGACATTAGGAGCTCATGCTTTTCATCACCGGGCTCGTAAATTTGTTAAATGCGATAAACGAACATCCTGTATATCTGAGGCGTATGACAATAATATTATTGTTGACACGATTGTTTTCTTCGTCACACGAAAGTGAATCGAATCGCTAGCCTGCGCAGACGCCAATACAATAATTTGAATTTGAAAGTGTTGTCAAATGACTATGTGAGTGAGTAACATAACAAAATGTCTGGTGGAGGGAATTTGGTGCTTGTGGAGAGATACAAGAAAAGAGCTCAGACCTCGCAAACTGCGCGTGCTCGTTACTACTACACGAGATCGTTGATAACAGATCCGCCTAAATACAGCAGTAGCAGGCTTAAGACAAGGTGAGAACTTAAGCTAACAGAAATTTATCTACTGTCTTGAATTCTATTCTTGCAACTTTGTCTCTGACAGTCGAAATTTGTTTCTCAAGTGCTTACTTACGTACGTAGGTTCTTAAGCAGCGCTTCTTCTTCTTCAGCGATCTTCCGCAAAGTGTCACTATAGCCATGAAGGAAAGGATCCATGGTGACCCATTGACATGATTTTACTACTAAATAAACTCCCCACTACGGGTCGAGTGGTGAAGTAGATCGCGCACCTCTTACTGGCTAGTTCACGGATCAACATCGCGTCTCTTATTGGCTTATTGGTTAAAATATCCTCCGTTGGTCAGTTGGGTTGGTTTTTAAGGTTCCGTACCCAAAGGGTAAAACGGAACCCTATTACTGAGGCTCCGCTGTCCGTCCGTCCGTCCGTCCGTCCGTCCGTCCGTCCGTCCGTCCGTCCGTCTGTCACCAGGCTGTATCTCATGAACCGTGATAGTTACATAGTTGAAATTTTCACAGATGATGTATTTCTGTTGCCGCTATAACAACAAATACTAAAAAATGGAATACAATAAATATTTAAGGGGGCTCCCATACAACAAACGTGTTTTCTTTTGCCGTTTTTATAGATAATGGTACGGAACCCTTCGTGCGCGAGTCCGACTCGCACTTGGCCGATTTTTATTATACCACTAAGATGGCAATCAAGCATACGGCCTGCCTGATGGTAAACAGTCACCGTAGCCTATGGACATTTTCAACACCAGGGGTGTCACTCATGCATTGCCGACCCTCCAAAAACCTCGTCACGCATTTCTTGATGAACTCCATGCTGTAGTCCCTTGGAAAAACCGCGGCTGGGAGCTCATTCCACAGCTTGAGAGTTCTCGGAAGAAAATTTCTCTGGAACCACACAGTACGCGACCATTGCGGTTACAGTATACTCGAATGCTCAAATATTTAGACGCTAAAATGCCGTTTAAAACGTGGTGAGTGAGACGTGACTTCACGCCTAGTTCTCTAAAATTTTGAGAACTCACTTGCTACTCTCTATCTACTTATAAAAATATGACAATATTATCTTAATGTTGTTTCTTCCTGTTACCTTGTTATGAAATCGTTTTGGAGGACCACAGTGGCGTCGATATGCGTGCAATCCAACAGAACGGCAAGTTAAGCAGCCTGTCTACAGGTAGGTTTAATAGTCTCACGTTTCTCCTTGCTCCGGAGGGCAATTTGAGATGACCAGGATGGTTCCGATAGGCTGACCAGCCATTATACTCGTAGCAAAGATATGGGTGCCCGACAGTGAAAGTATCTCCATCTCACAGAAAACGGCAGCCATTTGAGAACTCCCTGGATCATTGTTGTGCAGTGAGTGAGGTTGTCAATAAGCTCCTGAAGAATCGCTGTGTTAGCAGCAGAAGTTGTAACACACCAGCTATACTTCTTGTATTGTAAGCATTTATAGACTATGATAATTACTTTACATCATGTGGATCATCTCATACGCTTTTCTCACGACGTTGTATAAAAAATGAGACCGCTTATTATTGACGCATTAAACAATATTCTGTTTTGTTCTGTTCTGTCCTGTCCTTTTCTGTATTGTTCTGTCCTTTCCTATCTAGTTCTATCTTATTCTATTCTCTTTCGCTAGACCTACTAATCGGCAAGGTGCTCACATGCCGGTGGGGATGACTTTCGTATTACAGGTGATGACAAGTCACTTACGTCCCTATTCCAGCGTGACATCATTATATTTGCATTACTGTTAGATGCCCATGTGTCTACCGAAAACATCCCGTAAAAAACTAGGCATAACATTAGGAACTGTGCCCTCACACGACAGAAACGAATGATTAAGTATTGATTCACAACTTTCCCATCGGCAAAGGTCGCTGGAACCTTCCAAAAGCGGTATAATTGGATTAATATACGAGTTTTCATACCGGGGCTGTCCTTAATCCCAATAATGCAGTAGTAGCAAGGTGAGCCGCCTCTTACTGCGGCTCTAACCATTATGAAACAAGCCCATGTGTGCGTATGTGAGTAAGAATGACCTACGGGTCAAATGCTTTATGTTTTTTATATACAATAAATTGTTTCTTTGTTTTATATTGTTAGCTTAACTAATATAGAAAATTGATCCTAATATTGAAAACACATTTGTCTCTCTTTGACAGACAACCTTTATAATCAATCAATATTAAATTATATACAACTTCAACAATCAATTTTAGTGAGCTTGGTGGCAGTCGTGAATGACGAGAGTTTGACAACAACGCTCGTGTGTTCGATTCCCACACGTGAATAACATTTGTGTGAACATCTTTGTTTGGCTTAGTATGGATGTTTTGAAGAGAGGTAGGGCGCATCAAAGCATCCCCTCTGGGGAAATACCTCCACCTCACAGAAAACCGTAGCCAAATAACAACTCCCTAGAAAGCTGTTGTGTTCTTCCGTGTGAAGCTAGTTCGCCTCCCGACATTAGATAAAAAACATCAATGTTTCAATAACTTTTAAATAAAATTCAACTTCATTGAAAGGACTTCATTAAATAATGGAACATCTATGTGAATAGGCATCTCCCGCAATAAGGTCAGTTTGAATTAGCTATTCAAACATTTTTATCTTATAACTTAGGCAAAGCTAAATCAAATCTTCATCAAAATTACGTAGGTCGGCAACGCACGAGTGACACCCCTAGTGAAAAATATCCATGGGCTGCGGTACCTGCTTGACATCAGGCAGGTTTATGCTTGTCAAAGGACGTAAAAATTATGGATATGGTATAATTTTTCAATAGCAATGACAAATACGGCGTTAGACAGGTGTTTTTCAATTAGAACGACATTTGCAATGGTGAATTCTTCAATTCGTTGTCTGTTCAATATCTAGGTCGTTTTAACCACTGTTTTAGAATGACATATTGGTATTCCCTAATAAAAAAAACATTACAAGGTTTTAATTCTCGTCTTTTGCATTCATAGAAGGTAGGTATAAATAAAATATAGGCCTTAAAAATATGTACCTACTATATATATTTTTTTAGTGATAGTGATTTGTAGAGATGGCAACTTATATTCTATAATAAAATAATTCGTTTAAAAATTATAACATGGGCAATAATTTTTGTACAAATTATTTTATTATCCGTATAAAAATATTTTATTAATATCCTTTATGCGAATTATTACATTTTCATCAAATTTATTCTGATGTGGATTTGTCACAATGGAATACGATTAGAACTATAGAAATCTATTAAACCCTTTCCGAAAGATCTAATACATAACGAAAAAACGTAAGAGTAGAAATACAGAATTTCCTCGATAGTCGTAGATGATTCAGAAAACGGTAAATTGCAAAGCAGAAAGAAGGTTCGGTAAAGCACTAAGGCGACAAAGAAGCGTACGATTTACGCGATATTTGGCAGTCTATAAACGCTTGCAATACCAACACCCCACACTCTAGTCACTGAAAAAGTACTCTGAAGAAAACACTTCTAAAATCTAAACATTTTGTGTCAAATCTCAACAAAAGTATTTATTACTAGCTGTGCCCGCGACTTCGTCCGCGTGGAATTTATCAAAAAGTTATTGTTCAGTTCGCAGAGTTTACTATAACTTATTCATTCTATATTTCGCGTATAGAAATACACTCCAATTTTATTTATCTGTATAGATTGGAATAATGTGACATTGAGTAAGAAAACAAACGTTTTGTTGTATTCTAAGTTGACCAAAACACATTAACATAAAAAAGTAACTTAATTATTCATAAAACTAGTTATGTTAATGTTGGTCACCCATAATATATACTAGTAAAACTAACAATAAAAACAAATAAATTCATCAATTGTGTCTACAATGCAATGTAAATATTTTTAACATATTAAATATTTTAATATATGCACAAGACAAACTAGGAACACTTTGAGCAATGGGGAACACTTAGGGCGGTGTAGGAAAACATCGTGAGGCAACCCCGCAAGTCCAAGATATTGTATTTCGAATGACGTGCAACCTAACCTAAGAAAGGTCTGGTTTTCCCTCCAGAATGTGGAGGTCTGACGGCAGTTGCTCCATGTAAATATCATTATCGTCGCAAATTCTTAGGCTTACGTAGACCCTGTTAATCTTATTGGATTAGTAGACGAGATAACGCTATGAAGAAGAAGAATAATAATTGAAAGCCAAACAACACGATAAAGACCGCAACTTCCAAACGTAACATTTTATCAGTTGGCAAATTCCTACTATAGAACGTGAAAAAAATATTAAAAAACTACTAATCTGTTTAATCTTTTATTATCGGAATAATCGGAATAGTTTTTAATAAACGGCGCAATTGATTTGGCAGTTCTGTAGATATAACAAGTGCAATATAATATCTATCTATCTATAACTTCACGCCAAATCCCTTGCGGGGTAGGCAGAGAGAACCGAGCGCCACGTGACTCGATCCTTACATATCTCACTCGCTTCTTTAACATTCATTGCTCTTCTCATGCACGCACGCCGGCAATATAATATAACAACATAAAACACATAACCTTTGATAGACTCGCTTGGAATCACGAATTCCTCATCATTTTGCAATAAATAGTGTGTCGTGAGTCAAGGAGGGCTCAATTCGGTCATAGCATAGCATTAAGGAATTTGTATGTCTAATTACTGCAGTATTTGCTAACTCTACATGTGGAAACAATGTTGCGTGCGTCAATTAGTTAAGGTTATTGAATGAGTTGAAGCGCATCAAGTTTGAAAAGAGAAGACCACCGGTCACTAGACTTCGGAAGTGACATAGAAATCTTTGGTCACATTACGCACGTATCGGTTTTTACAGGGTTCGTTTCTGCAAAGCAGGAGTGACGCCCTTGGTATTGAAAGTGTCCATAGGCTACAAAACTGGTTACCATCAGGCAATACGTATGATTGTTTGCCACCTTAATGGTATAAAAAAAATAAGTTCGTAGTTTAGGGACACGAAACTCTTCGAAACCTTCATGTTTACGAGGCCTACAGGCAATAAAATAATATTTTCATGTATATACCTGACTGAGGAAATAAGGTACTTCCCCAATCAGGTTACATATACACGCTTGTCATAGAAACCCACAGTCAAATAACAACTCCTTTTGTATTCCTCCGAGTGGGTGAGGATACCAGTAACTCATAAGAAGTTACTGTGTTAGCAATGGGAGTGGCATCACGCGAGGAGGACCGAGCTGCTTTACATCAGGTTGCCTATGATCTAAATATTCAATGAACGATATCCAAGGAAGGAATCAATGAACTCAGACAGACCTATAAACAGTCCTAATTATCGTGTTTAAATTTATACATGACTGACAAATGAAACTAATACACTTAAGCATTAACATGAATGTTCGAATGTATTATACCCGTATGTTTTGCGACGTATACATAAATAAACGTATCTTATACAACGAACTGTACAATAAACTCGTAACAGCTTTTCGGCACTAACGCTACCTGATTCTCATACGCCATTTTGTTTGCTTTTACCTAAATCCGACCCAATCCTGACTTAATCTAGACTCAAACCTAACCCTGACCTTAATGTCAAATGCGAGTCGGACTTATGCAATACTTTTTATGTATTGCCTAACTATGCGGTTTTTTGAAGATTTCTAAAAATCTGTCCTAGTTAGAAATGCCGCTCTATTCTTCCTGTAATAATTTAGGTTTAAGTATTATATAAAACAGCCAATCTTTTTCCACATACGTACCTATTTCTTAAATTTTGCTTCTATATCTATATCAAAATTAATATTTCATTTTAGAAAACAGGAAGCAGATATTATTAATGTTCAACATTATTAAAAATAACTATTTAGTTAGACCTGCTTTGACTACATATGACTTCATATCAATTGCAATTTTTATTATAGGTAATAGATACCGCAAAATTCAGAGTTATCGTTAATAAGATACCAATATGTTTTTATTAATAATACAAATTCCTTCATATTCTCTATATACAGTGTCTATTTCATATTTAAAGACCTAATATTTTTATAAATTAACAGCTATTTCAGATGTTTCGCTTTTTAAACATGAGAAAATGCGTAGTGTTTTTGTGAAAGCTTTTTAATGATTTCTATAAACCTTTGTTACTTAGAAATATCATTGTATTTGTACTGTATATTAAAATAATTTTATAACATTTATTATTTCAAATATTTCACTTTTTTAATTTTGACGAAAGTGAAAAGTGATAGGAGTGGGGGTAGGGGAAATGGAATTATCAGTGATAGTCATGCGAGCTGACTAAAGGACAGAATTAAAAATTCTGTCCTTTGAGGTTAATTTTTTGCCTTTTTTGACGATGAAGCATAGTCTTGTCAAACTTTAAACACCTACGTATTCGACTTGACAGGCCAACTCCACAGACTTTAATCAAAACCACTGAGAAATGTGACATCGCAAATGATTTACTACGATAAATTATGTACGCAAAGTTTCATTCAAATTTAATGATACTGTAAGACGATAACAATAGTTTTTGACGACAAGGCTATAGTTTCATGCCATTGTCAACGTTCACAAAATAGTAGTTGAAAATGACGACTAACAAAATGAAGTGAGGCGTAACAAATGTATTTTTTCGCCTATTAGTGATGCTATATAAACCAATGCGAAACTGATTGATAGTGGTATCTATTTTAATTTCAAAATATTTATTTTCAAACCTCTATTTGTATTCTTGTTCTATACACATACGTGACATCGAATAAGACTAATCTGGGAAATAGATATGCAATACCCAGGCGTGTATGTCAAATTAAGTTCTTCAATGGCATAAGAATATAAATGTATTATTTTGAACAGATTACGTTTTGTTTTGTACCATTATGGTGGCAAAGAAGTGTATGATCTGCCCCATGCCCCCATATCCTACTTTACATTTTTTTAAACTTTATGCTTTTTGAGAAACGTTTAAAAAATGTCTATTTAGGAGGTCAATTGAAATCAACTGTTTAATAATTATGGTTAGCAACTTCGTTCAAAATTCATACCATTTGTAGAGAATAGACCATCGTTCAATCCAATAGTCAATTATCACACTGTCGTCTTTCCAAAATCTAAATATTTTATATTAGAATCTACTGCCCTACCTACCTATTCAGAAATATGACAAAAGAACCAACATATATTTATGAAACATTATATGTATACATTGCACGTGCCTCTAAAAATGTTAATAGTTATATTTTTTATTTTACAGATGTCAGTCCGCTCCAAAAATAATGGATAGCAACAGAAGATCGGCATCACCGCTGGAGCACCCTCGGCCACAGCACAGGCCTCCGTCTCCACCCTCCCCCACGGCTGCCTTCGATAACAGAGCCTATCAGCACGACGACGCAGATCAGAACCACAACGACTCTTTCACATCCAACGGCCCCCAACAAAATGGCCATAGTAAAGAACCTAATGGCGACACAAAGACTCTAGAAGCAGTCAACCTAGAACTTATCAATTTGACCCCCAAAAATGGTAACGCTAAGAAGAAGGATGCGGTGGAATTAGACATGAGTGCTACAAACCCATATGATGAATATTTTGTTCCTGTGAACGAGCATAAGAAATACATGAGGTACGTTTTGTTCATTACTAATAATTTCACAATACTTACTAATACCAAATAATATATTCATTCTGACATAATTATAAAAAATATTTCTAAATGAAAAAACCCGAGAGGTAATTATTTAGGCTTCTTTAAAATAATATACAAAAATTGTAAAGAATAAAAGTTATAATTTATGAAAATATATATAAATTTGGTACTCGAACTTCAAAATTTAATTGTGTGATAATTTCTGGTAAACATATAAATATTTTTGACGTGAAAAATTATAGCAGAATTTTTTTATGTATATTTTTACTAACCATGCGACCCGCATAAACTATATATTAAAATCCCAAAGGTAGAAGTTGCTTCACTCCCATGATGTAGAGCTTACATCAGTTACTTAGTGATTAGGATTATATTCGTTGATTACCAAATATTTATGTAACCTACGAAGCGCTAATTTATAGCAAATGCTAAACTATTATTATATCCTGAGAAGGTGCGGAATTTTAAACAAAATATCGAATACAAACCCAGTTTATTATTACCTTCTGCCCCAACAATCTACGTATACTCGCACTGTTACTAATTGACAAAACATCCACAGCATTACGCCACAATAAACACGTTTTTATACGTTAATGAATACTTGATGCTAATACCTAACACTAGTACACATAATACTGCTACAATGTAACAGTTCCCAATATATTACAGTTTCACCGTCGCCGAATTGAACGGAATAAACGATCGTTATCAGACAATACCGTTTCAATACCGGTACATACAAAAATAAATTATTGTGCGAAAAATGCTCATTCAGTCGATGAATCGCAATCGCACAATCAATAAATTAACATTATGTATCCGAGTACAATCCTCATATCGCGGTGAAGCAGTTAGCAATGCTGCTTTAACACCAACGTTCTTGGGTTCGATTCCCACACCGTACAAACATTTATGTGCATGAACATGTCTGACCGGATATCAAGAGAGGTTGAGCACATCAAAACAGCCCAACTGAGAATGTTCCTCCACTTCACAGAAAGCCACAGCCAAACTCTCTGGAGAGTTCTTGTGTTCCTGCGAGTAACGGAATCTAACCGTTAACTCCTAAGGATTTGACGTGTTATCAGCAGAGGTGGCATCGTTTAAGTGGTACTTCAAGTATGCAATACTTGAAGTATCACGTTCATAGGCTACGGTAACGGCTTTACATCAAGTGTCATAAATATATATGAGGAAGTTGTTGATTCCAAGGTATATTTTGAGTGTATTTGTATTACGTAATATCCTAGCCAATGGTGAAAATACGAGTATTAAAAAGAAATGTTTCCTAACTTCTGAATTCGGTTTCGCCGGGGTGGAGTTCGGCTTTTTAAGTTTTGCTTTTTATCCCGAAACATTTAGTGTGCCTATGTGTTAATCTAAACAAAAATAGAGTATACTTGTGTGTATCTAAGTCTGCATCTAAGTCTTTACAACAATTTTTGCTTGAACGACTAACAAATATCGATACATCCTCACGAATTTGCACATTTATCATATTAGTAGGATACGGATCCTAACGTGTGATTGGTCCTATATTTAATCGACGAAGTATTACCGTGAAAATAGATTTTAATACTTCATTCAAATCTAATTTCATGGTTCCCATACCGTAGTAAATATTTTGTTCGAACAAAAAAATGATTGCTTTGGTGACATTTCGATCCGTATTCCACCATCTTACGAGCTTTACCTTTTTCCTAGCGTTTTCCCTATGATCCTAGGATTGGCGGGGTCCGCTACCTAAATCTAAGAATTTGGCAAAAACACAACGCAATGGTAAAACCAAATCTTTCTTAAGTTAGGTCACATATGCAAGTGATGTCTACAATTTTGTACATAAATCCGATAACACAAACACAGACCAAGATCGAACCAGGGGCGAGTCGGTTAACTGAGCTGTCTTCTTTATACGAACATATTAAACACTTTTCTGTACTTCCAACCAAAACATTGCTATACATACTAGAAAACTAAGGCAAAATACCTATATATAGGTATCTAATTCAGACATACATTTCCGCAAAAAATAGTTTCGCTTCAATAATATTGTAATTGATTGTTCGAACAACGAACATTAGCCTTAAGTCCTTGAGGCCTTTGAACTCCTAAATGTTTTGTTCTTTCGTAATGCCTGTCGCACGTTCTGCTTCGTAACACAGGGAAAGAAAACTGCACAATTTTAGTGTTCTTAAACAAGACCGATCATAAGAGAGAGAGAGCGACATAAAATAAAAATTGACTCACGATCTTTACAAACAAAGCCAATACTTTTAAACAATTAAACATTAAAACTCAGAAGATCATTGGGAATGTCCATAAATCTTTAATTCCATTATTGAGTCAATAGTTCCACACACTTGGCACTTATTTTTAATCAATGTATAGATATGGGTGTGTTCCCAGACTTGATGAAATTTAGTAAATTCATTCCATTATTCAAGTTCGGTGAAAAAAGTGAACTGAGGAATTACAGACCCATATCTATATGGTCAGTAATAAGTGAAGTATTTGAAATCTATCTTAAGAACTCTATTTTAAGACCAATAAATTTTTTCATAATTCACAATACGGATTTACAGCAGGTAAATCCACTACAGATGCAGGAGTAGCATTGGTCAAGCATGTTCTTAGCGCATGGGAGAAATCCCAGGACGCTATTGGGGTCTTCTGTGATCTCTCCAAAGCTTTTGATTGTGTCGACCATCAGACATTATTGCTCAAGCTGTGCCATTATGGAGTTAGAGGTAATATATAATTTGATTGTAACTTATTTAAGTAACAGAATACAGACTGTTGATATAAATGGGGTCAAATCTAAAGGCAGCAATTTTAATATTGGGGTGCCCCAGGGCTCTATATTGGGCCCCTTTTTATTTTTAGTATATGTGAATGATCTGCCCTATATGGTACAGAGAGTGGCGGATATATTACTGTTTGCTGATGATACTTCTTTAATTTTTAATGTTACCCGCCTGTGCGAATATATTGACAATGTAAATAGTGTTCTATCTGCCATTCTAAATTGGTTCACATGTAACAACAATTTATTAAACTAAACTAAAACCAAATGTAAAGTTTAGTCTACCAAATGTGGCTTCTGCCAATACAGAAGTTCTCATTGACAATCATGTACTAGAATTTATAAATGATACTGTATTTCTTGGAATTACAATAGACTCCAAATTGCGTGGGGCCCCCACATAAATAAACTGGCCGGTAAGCTCGGCTCCGCTGTATATGCAGTTGGAAGAATTGGACAATTGACAGATGTAACTACTGCGCGCTTAGTCTATTTTATCTACTTTCATAACATTATGTCTTATGGTATACTGTTGGTGGGAAAACCGGCTGATATTGAAACTATTTTTATATTTCAAAATAAAGCCATCCGCTCTATTTATAACATGGGCTCCAGGAAATCACTTAGAGAATTATTTAAAGAAATAAATATCCTCACGGTTACCGCTCAGTATATTTAGCTCAATATATGAAAACATAACATATGTTCGTAAAAATATAGAATCGTTTTCGAAATTTAGTGACAATCTTAGATTCAGGAATAGATTGCGTATGCCGGTACATCGGCATGCTAAGTCTAATAGATCTTTTGTTGTAAATTGTATTCAATTCTATAATAAATTACCTGAATCAGTTCTATGCTTGCCTAACAATATGTTCAAAAGGCTTATCAAAATACTCTATGTAAGAAGGTTTATTAGAACAATGAATATCTGACTGACAGAAATGTTTGGAAATGATTCAGCACATGTATTAATATATCTTTAATTGTACCACACGATATCAGTATATGTAGACTCACTCACACATATTTATTGTAATATAAATTCATGATTTTAAATTAAGACCTATATTGACAAGTTGCTTTTGGCATTTCTTCTTCGCCAAAGGTCATGTTCAAAACGCTGGTAAATTAAAAAAGCGAGATTAAAGCTATGAAAAATTAATAAGATATACCTAATATGATTTAATTTAAAGAATGTAAGACTTGTCTAAGTGCCCGTGAGGCCCTTATCTTTAAATGAAAATACTAATAATTTACGAATCATTTTTGGTGATTGAAACCAGCGGGATAACACATGATACCAAACGTAATTTATATACCAAATTTCAGGTTTTTAAATATTTTTGAGCTGATGTACGGTAAAATGATACACACGAGCATATCTTATTGTGAAACAGAACTCGTTAAAATGGTTTCGCATGAACGTTGCCTTGTGACCTATCACGTTAATACTATTTGACGCTTAATTCAATTCTGAGGAAATAGTACCATGGACTGCTTTGGATGACAATAACCAAATATTTGGGTCAGTTTTGTGGATGAGCGATGAAAGATGAGCTTGTAAAATATATAGTATACCTACTTATTAAAATACGAGTATACACGGCATGTTGTCGTGCGTACATTGTTTTATTAATTAATACATTATGAACATAGGATCTACTTCTAATTGATCTAAAAATCTACATCATTTAGTCTCTAGTATTATGAGAGAAAAATGTAGGATTTTTTTATTTATTTGCAAAAATATTACTATGATATACCAATTTCATTCATAATTTTCCAAAATTATTATTTTTTTTTTTTCATCGATTATTTTTTTCATGCGTGGATAGAATTGCGCTCAAATTCCATTAAATTTACAAAATGGATCGCAACAATATTTTTAGCATACTACTAACTCATGAAAAATTTCAACGGGCAGACTGAACAAAATACACTATGTAAAATGATATATTTTCACGTAGCCACCCAGGCCGAAATAGTCTCATTCGCACTTAGGTAAGCATGGCAAAATGTAGTTAAATAAAATAAAATTAGAAGAATTATTCGCAGATTTTTGCTACATTTGTGATTGGGGTCAAAAAGTTTGAGGGGCTCAAACTATCCTATATGAAGACATGTATTCTAAGAAACAATGTTGTCAATATTAGAGTTAAATTCTATTCATAGCCTTTTGATTGCATTTCATTTCGTACAAGGAATTTACATTATATTGTCATATTATTGATTCTGTTGAACAATGTTTGTTTCAAATACCCACCTCACTCATCTTTAAACTCATCATTAAATCTTCTCAACTTCTCTAATTATGAACGGGATCTGTTTAAATTTTTTAAAGTACAGAAATGGAGCATAATGAGAAATTATTCAAATAGGCGATGTAATATTGGAAACATGAAAAAGTATGCAAATAAAAACATGCTGGTTCTAAGGACTAGATTCTATCTTTGAAGTCGGTTAATGAAGTATGTTATTTATTATTATCTCTCAGTAACCAATAATTAATTAAAACAGTCTAATGTTGTCAAACTTATAAAATTCTCAAATATTATTACCTACTTCAATAACAAATAAACGCATGCGAATAAAATTGTTGAAGCCTCTTAGGTTGAAAGGACCCATCGCAAAATAATTTGCAAAATAAAAGACACCAAAACTCACCAGACGATTATTTAAGCTCATTTAAGTAATGAGATTATTGTGGAATTGATGTCAGCTCACGGCATACATTAAGGTTCTATAGGGATGCCATAAAAACCTCATACATCCCGCAGCGATGTATTTTGAATTGCAAATAAGGTTCGCGAAGACTCGAAGTGCCTTTAGATATGTTTGAAATCCTTTAGTATTCCCGTTGTCATATCAAACGTAGATGGAATTATGATGGAAAAGTTTTCATATTGAAGTGACAAATTATACATTTTTTACACGCTTTAATAGGCAACCTACATGTACGTGTGTGTGCGTGTGTAAAAGTGACATATTATCATTTTAAGAGTCAAAGCTAACCTCACTTACACGTGGTGCACCCTGCTAACTAACAAAGGAGTCTCTCGGGAAAGATAGATAGAGCGCGAGAAAGAAGCTTGGCTGGTAAAGTCCCTACACCAGACAGAATACCGCAGTCAAATGACAACTCCTTGAAAGGTTATTATGTTCCTTAAGACAAACATTAGCGAGTCGAAAGTTTTTCTCAGAATTGTATAATAGTCGATTTTTTATCACACGATATTTCCAACAGAAGACAATGGTACTGGTCAATAAATATATAAAAAGTTCAAAATCGTGACGAACTTCTTCAAAAGTAATATTCTAATCTGACTAAATGATTATGTGACATTTATAGATCTTGATTGAAATCTAAATAAAGCTACTGCACTATAATATTCATTTTGATTAATTGACAGTAACGTATTGACATTCGCTAATATGTCTTCCGCTTATATATGCATCTATGCAAATAAATAAAATTTAAATGTCTGTTTGTAATGCCCAAATAACAGCTTTTTACTAAATGTATATGAATGTGAGCACAGTACTTACTCGTATATAAAAAAATATATTTTTTAATCTTTATTAATTAGAGAGTAGTTATTTGGTTGCGGTTTTCTGTCAGATGGAGGTACTTCCACAGACGGGCTGCTTTGATGCGCTCTACCTCTCTTAAAAACACCCAGACTAAGCCAAGCAGACATGTTAATGCACACAAATATTTCTCCTTCTCGATTCCCGTACGGAATCGAACCCACGGACGTTGGTGTCAAAGTCGCGTCATATTTCCATCTCCGAAATGACTTGACCGATTTTGACGAGGTTTTCACTGGCAGATGTTATAAGGAGTAACTTACTCTACTTTTATTTTAGAAAAAGGACGGAAGACGGAAGGAAGAAGAAAGTAATTATTTTAGGTCACGCGGGAAAAATATAAAACCGATGAAATTGGCTTGGATCATAATATGCGTGCATAAGAAGAGCAATGAATACTAGAGAAGCGAGTGAGGTTTGTAGAGATCGAGTCATGTGGCGCTCGCAAGGAATTGGTGGAAAGTTATAGATAGATAAGGAGACAGAAATTGTGGACAAATTCCAATTGATTGCAGACGAAGTCGCGGAGGGCGCTAGTGCATAGTAAAAAATATAATTGATAATTGGATTTGTATGACCAGCCTATGACATAATCGTTAGTCGGCCAATGGGTCACATTCACATTCCGTGACAAGTGGTATGAACATGTTTTCATAGTTAATTGAAGATTGAGGAGGTCGCCGTTGCGCGTGTATGTCTAATTGAACACGCTAGTTAAGTAGCATGACCTCAGCCTATCTATGGGTGGATTAAGTTAGTCCCGGTTGTATTCGCTAGTTGGCAGTCGTTAATCTAAGGGCGGTGTGGCGCATCTCCTTTATCTTCAAAGTTTGTAAAAAGAAAATTCTGAAACAATTACAGGTGACTAAAGTATGTGTAATTTGTAATAGGAAAATAGAAAAATAGATTTTTAATGATAAAAAACCCCTCAAGTCAAACTTAGCTATGCGTTGTCAGTTTTTTTTTTTATTTTGGTGTACTGTGAGATATCCCTAAATATTATTGCTATTAATTTATTACATCGTTCCCTTATTTTAAATACGTTTAAAAACATAACCCCCGATAGCGGGAGCAAGGTCTGTACTGTCGTTGATCAAGTTCACGGAAACCTTCTCACAATACGTACCGTGGAATACTGCTTTCTGCATCTTTGAAATGTTAGTCTTAATTTAATTATTATTAAAATGCCGTAGCTGTGTCCGGCACCGCTTCTCTGGACTTTTTTTATCTCTAAACCTTCTCGGTAATGTGTTGAATATAACTCAAAAGTTTCATCACAATCGGATGAATGGTTTCAAAGTCTATAACGGGTATACGTACAATCAATTTTTTTGTGTTTATATAATAAAACTTGTATGCCCAACAACTGCATGGAGCCCTTAGTAGCGATGCCAACTCTGCCCGCGGCTTTGCTAGCGTGGGAATCCTGTAATCACAGTAGTAATTTGCATATACTCTTCTTCAACTCTCACGCGTCTTTTGTGTCAATTTTCATTGCGATCCGTTCCGCAGTTTAATTATGAAAAGACAAACTTACACACAAGCAGTTGTATTCGTTTTCATGATAATCTTAAAACGATATATCGACGTATTGCCTTGGCTCAATTTTTGCCTATCGATCTCATTTCCTTTCCTCTCTAGATTTGGAAGGTCAGTGGTTTAGTCTCTGTATAAAATTACGATAAGGCCAGTCAGTAGCTATATAATTAACTAAGCCATTCACACGTTCACCGTTCTAAAATAGTTTCCTTGTAATTGATACATTTTCTTTGATAAAACAAATAATCACGATTATTTCTCATTAACTTGTCAACTCCAACAATATTATTATCCTTTTTGGTATATGTTGCGATCATGAACCGAACGAAATATTGTATAATATTCCTATAAATTGTTGTAGACTCTGAGATTTTAACATGGTATTTGACATGTCCTATTTTGAGATAAACCACGTTGTATAACATTAGAAAATGTGTCATACATCTGTTTTAGATAATAAAGCAATTAACATAACTCAAATTCCTAGGAATATGTTGATGCATAGTTCACGAGGCATTTTAATTATTTCTTATCCGATAGATTATTTATATCTTAACACTATAAACAAAAAGAATCTATGTTTTATTAAATAAACACATTAATTCCAGTGACATATATTGCAGAATCATTTAAATGCCTGATAAATCTTTCTACCTGCCACTTGATTTGAATAATGCTTATGCCTTAAAGCACGGAGAGCTCCAGACAAGTAGTCCATACATAGACAAGCCACCCTCGGCTTTAATTCACTTGTGTCTTCGATTCAACTGGGAGGCGTATCTATGGCATTGCACGTTTATTTATAACTTATTTTTAAATGCAATACTGCCCCCATACTGGGATTAGGTACTGGTTAGGTTCTAAATTGTACTGGTTAAGTATGTAATGAGTGTGAACTAATATGAGAATTTTCGTCCGTAGTAGTGTTAGAGGTAGGAATATTTATCAGCTCGTAAGTAGAATTACTGTTGAAAATTGAAAGCCCTGACAAGCAGCCAGAAATTTCGTAAAACACATAAATGCCCTGACGTAAAGAAATGACAGCCCATTTATGGCCTATAAACTAAAAATGTAATAAAACATGTGTTAAAAATTCATGACTCATATTGAACTTAATCTGGACGGATGGTAGGCGCAACCTCAGAAGTATTTATTAACCTTACTAAAACCGTTCCTAAGTACACACATCACATGCCGAAAAGTGCACTACCTATTCCTTAATAACATTTCATAAATAAGTAGGTAAATATTTGATTATTATCTGACTGTCAAGTTCACAAAGCAAGGTAAGGGCAACATAAAACAAGGATTTCATTTATTTCATGTAACCGTTTTATGGGTCACATAACAATTTAAGATGCGGTAAGTTGCTATGACAATTAAAAAAAAGCTTTCACTTTTGCTATACTGCCACCTAAACTTTGATCCCACGTTTTAGGTGCTAAAGGCCGGAAATGAATCGTCTTGATGTATTATAATTATGCAATTTGTTGCATAAGTCACACGCGAGCAAACGTTTTGCGGTCACGACTTGTAATGCACTTCGAGTTACCAATGAAGTAACCAGCCAATGTGTCGTCATGTAGAGTTTCAGAGCTTGCTTACAGAAAACCTAATAACAACTCTCTGGAAGGTTGTCGTGTTCCTGCAAGTGAGGTAGTTCATTAAACTAAACAGCTGCTGCTGCGGTAGCAACAGAGTGTTAACGCCCGCCTGAGTAATAAATACTTCCTACATCCCAAGTATTTGTAGGCACGTTAATCATGATCATCAGGTAGTTGTTTACAACGTAACATAGATAAAAAAGTAGCCACAAACGCGTTTAATATTTTTGGCTGTCCATTGTCCGCGGCCTCGCATTGATATTTGGAGTTTTATGCAATTCCAAGGATCGGTTATGATCACTCGTAGAAAAGAGGTATTCACCAAATACTCGATTATTATTTCCTATTCCTGTACGATACTTTTTTACATTGATTTTTTCTTCTGACTTCGCAACAAAACCCTTTTGTCGTCAGTTTTGACCTTATATTAACAACTCTCGACCGCTTTAAAAGCATTGTTACTTTGACTAAAAACCGGCGAACTCCGTATATACTCGTACAATAAAAAGCAAAAACACATGAAAGTAACATAATTTACAAAAGTACAAAAAGTGGGCTAATCGTTGCACGCTATCTCAACACTGAAATATTTAGTATGCGATGGAAAATATTATATGACTTACAGATACTTTGTATGTAATAAGAATAGTGATTAAATATAAAATTACACATGTAAATATTTTAATAAGTAATATATTAAAATATATAAATGTTTATTAAATAATAAAAATACATACTTATATTATACTATAAACATACACACTATATATATACGAATATATAAGCGGAAGAGTTTGTTTGAACGCGTTAATCTTTGGAACTATCGTCAGATTTGAAAAAGTCTTTTTGCATTTGTTAGCCCAATTCTGAAGAAAAGTTACATATATAGACTATTCAACATTACGATACGACCCTTAAAAGCCGAAAGAAAGAAAAAGTAAGAAAACGCTGTTCCCGCGGGCGGGTAACCGGAATAATCGCGTATCGGAATAACGAAGTCGTGAGATGCAGGCAATTATATAAACATATATATGTATATACGTATTTATATATACACAAATATGAATGAATAAAAGAAACACAAAATGAAAAATATTTTAAGAACCGTAAACATTATTAGAAAAGATAGTTATTGGAAAACACCTAAAATTTTGGGAAGTATCACAAAATTTTGGGTGTTTGGGTGTATACTGTTTTTGTAATGGGTCCGTATGCGACAGACTAATCGCTTGAACTATCAATGACTTTCCGTATTTGTGACAAAATCAAAAATCACTTTTTCTTTGAGTATTTTGGACCGACTACTGGGAATACTTCATAAGTAAGATCCGTCTGCCCTTAAAGACAGATGGACAAACGTACAACGTAGACTTATCATTAGAATATCGTTAATACTCATTGCGAAACTCCAAAAACTTAACACAGAACTACTCCTTTTTGAAGTCAGTTAAAACGTATTGTACTTACAAAGGATAGTAATCAAGGCATTAAGCGTATTTAATTATATCTTCTCAAAATTATCATAATTACTTAATTAAATTGCTTAAACACGCTTCAAAATTAATTACTATATCCATAGTCAATTCCAGCAGGAAAGAGTAATTAGTAAATTTATGATATCCATCCAAAGGCAATAATTAAACACCTCCAATAACCGTTGAAAATTAGAAAAGTTATTTCCCTTACTTTACAAATTGCTAAAAGGATGCTTGAATTGCGTAACAAAAATGTTCAGTGTCTAAAATCCGACAGAAAGTTTCAACACACGTCGATAACAACAAATAACTCTCTTTTACTCAGCATTCTTGTTCTAAGAAGCTGATGCATATTCAACAAGTCAGTACAAAACATGTGTCTGAAAGCTAAACAATAAACTGCATGCCGAGACAACAAAATGCCCAAACTTGTCATAGATCTCTTGTGACTTCGAATATTTTAAGACTCGGCAATACTTGTTAAACACTTATTTTGAGCAGTCGAATTCTATAAATTATTTTTGGATCTATTGCAAGCGCTTTTAGCTGTTTATTAACATTCATTGATACTTTTATATTACATGATACTTGGTGCAATCTTATTTCTACTTTGAGATTTATAAAACGAATTTTCTAAGAAATCTCCAGCGGTCATATCTTCCCTTTCACCGTAAGTTATTGCGAAAATGCTGCATTAACATTGGAGTGATACTCCTTATAGCTCCAAGCTGTAGGCTGCTATAGCCTCTTCTCATAATGCGAATCGTATTCTCATACTCCGTCCAAGTTGCACGATGAGGGTATGTGAATGTTAAATGCGCATTAAAACTCAAAGATACAACTACCTTAAAGTAAATGTTTTGTATGTTTGTTGTGTATAAGAATGTATATATAGTAATAAAATTTAAATGAATCATATAATTAGGATAAAGATTTTAAATGATATTTATATATTCTTCATGTAACTATTGAAGTGACTTGTGTGTTTGGCGTGTCATGTCATCTTTTTGTAGGGTTCTTTTGATTAAGATGCCCTCATCTCATTAGGGCTCACTATCATCCTTAAAGTCAAAGACACCCTCATCTGCACGTGTTACACTTTGCTAATAGACAAACGAGGCTTTGGCGAAAAAGATCTAGGGCTTATCGAAGCAGCCCGCCTGTAGAAGTGTCCCGCCATTATAGAAGACATTTTCTCTTTTGCTAGAGTTTCACTTATTAATTAGCAGGCTGCACCGCCGGCAGGTAGGGTTCACTTTGACTCAAGACATAATAGTGATTTTGACGAGCCCGGTGACGAAGTGGTAGCAATGCTACTTTGAAACCAAGACTCATGAGGTCGATTATAACACAAGACATATATTTGTGTGCATGAACGTGTCTTATTATCTAGGTGTGGATAATTTTGAGAGAGGTAGGGCGCATCAAAGCAATCCAATTGAGAAAGTACCTCTACGTCATAGAAAACTAAAAAAAAATAACAACTACTTAGAGGGTTGTGTTCTGGCGACTGAGCGAGGTTATCAGTACCTAAGCTCCTAAGAAGTTATGGTGTTACAGAGGTCGCATCGCCAGCGATACTTCAGGTATTGCAAGCATTCGTAGGCTACGGTAACCACTTTACATCAGATAAGCCGTATGCTTGTTTGCCTTCCAATATTGTATAAAAAATGCCCCTAGATAATAATGATATTGATAACAGGAATATACTTCAGGTTAATGACATGGCAGTTATTCCAGCGGGCAGAAATTTAATTAAAATCCAATGAAGTAGTTTATATAAATCAATAATTCATTGTACTCGTACGTACGAGCCAGTAAGCGTGCCTAATCGTGAGAGCCGAGCCTGAATATTGTCCCTATGAAGTGTGAAGGCTGACCGCACGAACCTATGGCAGTAAATTCCAATACAGACCTCACAAAATGCTGACCACAGATTGACTTTAAAATAGATGTTATATAACAGTCCAACAGAGCCAAAACATTATTTTATATGTAGGTTTTTTTTATACAACGTTGGAAGGCATATAAGCATACGACCCACCTAATGTACAGCAGTTACCGTAGCCTATGAACGCTTGTATTACATTAAGTAAGCGATGCCACCTTTGCTGTTAATACTCAACTCCTTAGGAGCTTACTGGTGACCTCACTCACACGCAGGAACACAAAAATACTCTAAGGAGTTGTTATTTGGCTCCGGTTTTCTGTGAGTGGAAGGCTGACAGGCTGCTTTAATGCGCCCTACCTCTCTTTTAGGTATAGTTTTGTAGGTGTTTCAAACAGAACTTGCTAAATATGTTTAAGATGAAAATACGGCTTTCGCCTATGTTTTTTCCATTTGTATGGATGGCGGTAAACTTCGCTTTCACTTTTTGTAAAATGTTAAAATATTAGGAAAAAATATTTTCGCTGTCAACTACGGAATCCATTCATCGCAAATTTCCTTCTTTTTCTACTGAATAGTATGTGTTGAGTTCAACGCTTCAAATAGATCGTAATTACCATTTTAACAGGGAATATCAGTATATATAAACATCTCGTGTCACGGTGTCTGTGGTCGCACTCCTCCGAAACGGCTCGACCGTTTATGTATATTTGGCAGGTATGAGAATATGTAGTAAAGTATATTTCATAAAAAAAATTATTAGAAAAAAATTAATAAGAAATAATTTATATGGCAGAACAACGTTTGTCGGATCAGCTAGTAAATTATATATAAAACCCTATGGCAATAAAACACCTTTTCGTAGAGAGAGAGACATAAAAGTATGTTTAGTGCCCTACTTACTACTACTTAGGCCTTTGTTTATATAATTACCAACACTCACTAATAGAGCGTGGATCTTTACTCTTCAAGTTCGCACAGTGAATGAACAGACGATTCCGACCGCCTAGCCTGTCCGCCGAAATATACCGCATTCAAACCGATACTTTAGTTTGGTAGTACGATACCACATAGATATGCAAAAAATGCTTCAAACAGAAACCTGTCTTTAACCAAAGGTCATGATTTTGTAAGACTTCAATTTAGGCCCGATTGAAAAAATCTGGGAGCACAGTATGCCTACGCTAAAATGGGACAAAGAAAACAGAGCGAACTTATCTTATTCTTTTTTTATACAACGTCGGGAGGCGTAGCCTATAAACGCTTGCAATACATTAAGTATAACTCACGTGATGCCACCTCTGCTGCCAACACAGCAACTCCTTAGGAGCCCACTACTGGTGACTTAATTCATACGCAGGAACACAACAAGGGTTGTTCTGAGGGAGGGAGTTGCTATTTGGCTACGACTTTCTGTGAGGTGGAGATGCTTCCTCCAGCCGGGCTGCTTTGATGCGCCCTACCTCCCTTAAAAACATCCAAACCGAAACAAAAAGACATGTGCATACAGACACAAATGTCTGTCCTGTGTGGGAATCGAACCCACGAGCATTGGTGTCAAAGTAGCGTTACGCTACTTTGACACTTTGAGTGCATTTCACCACTGCGCCACCGAGCTCGTCAAAATTCCGAAGCGTTTCCGAACTATTGCAATACACCGTTAAAGACGATATACGATAGTATTGACTTAGCGATGGTCGCAAAACGACCAATCCAGACTCGTTTTGAACAAATTGCAACATTAGAGTTTGTACAATTAAGTCTTGTACAGTTAGACGCTTGGGTAGACTTTAGACTTTTTAAAACTTGTTAGGCTTTTTAAAACTGAACGATTTATGAAATTGTGAGTTTTGGCAACCTAATTTACATTAAATATTTTTCCATCTTGAGCAGTGATAATTCAGTGGCCTATTGAGCAACAGGTCCCAGTTAAATTCGTGTTCTCGGATTTATGTAAACGGACCGATATTGATGAAATGTTTGTAATTATCACCACTTGCTCGACGGTGATGGAAAACATCGTGAGGAAACTCGCACGTCCAAGAAATTATATTTCGATAGACATGTGGCCTAACCTAAGAAAGGTCTGGTTTTCCCTCTGGGTTGTGGAGGTTTGACGGCTGTCGCTCCAAATAAAAATCAGTATCTTCGCCAAATATTTAGGCTTAGGTAGCGGACCTCTCCGATCCTAATGCATTAGGAAACTGGATAACGCTAGTAGATTTTTTACATCTATAGAATATACGGGAGGAACACAAAAGTTCCTTGCGGTGTGTGAAATGTTTATGTTGGCATTAAATTATCTTCTTCGCCTTATTTGATATTTTGTGCCTTGTAGTGATTTCTTGACCACGGAAACTTAAAATTAAAAATAACATAGTCATTTATTATACACTGGCGTTCCCGACAGATGTTGTTCTGCTCGATAATAAAAAAAAAGCTTCCTAGAACCCGATTGCAGCGCTACCTGCCGGGTATAACTATGAATCTAAACAAACAAGAGACCCACTGTAATACCCACAAAAGATTTCATCAAAATCGGTTCGTTTAGATCGTTAGAAGACAAATTACAGAATTATATATAAATATAAAGAAGATAATATAACTACATCTTTACTGAAATTTCAAGCTTTTATGTTGAACCGTTTCCAGAATTATAACAACATACTACGAGTTACTAAGAATTTACTATTTTGACTTTCATCTTTGCAATCCCCATTATTGTCTCAAGCTGTCATTATCTATCTATCTCGTCGACATTCCTGTCAATCGTAGATGACGAAACAATAAATTCCGGGCCCTGCAAAGCAAAGGTGACACTGTCGCACTGGTTTACAAGACTTGCATCAGTATGACACCGTGATATTTGGGCTCATTCATAATTGTGAATAGCTTGCCCAATGAACTGTGGAGTGATCGCATATGAAACTAGGTCACACCGGACTTATTAGCGTTCGTGGTTTTCAAACAAATGATGTGTTGCAACAGAATTTGTGGCTTTACAATAAATGAATTGAAGGTGGAATGATGAATTGTAGAGATAGAATAGCGTCATTTGTTTAGACCTGGATATGAACCCACTATGTTCGCGAATTCTTCATAGAGACGGTCACGTCGAAAGACGAACCAAGCCAAGGCAAAGCACAAATTTTTTAGCTGCTTAAATATTGATCATACATAGTTTCCTTAAAATTAGAAAAAAAAAATAGTATTGTGGGTTCCTTGATTTTTTCACTGAGACTCGGGATTATTCAACTCTACTTTTTGTTTTTTTTTCCCTCCAATCTAATGAGGTACATCCGAACTCGCACTTTTGCAAGATATTTTACATTGTTCATTGGTGCATAATTAGCGAAGTAATGGGAAAAACACCGGTGGTCCCGCTCCTAAATGTGAGTTCACGTCACGTCAAAGTCCTAGGGACCATAACTAAGTCGATTGTTCCGCCTGCGACGAGCGAGCGAGAAGGGAAAGTAAAGGCTTTGACACACTGAAGTCATAAACGGTGTGAAAACAAATAGGTACTTACCAGGACAGACAGATCAGAGATATGAAATTGCTATAGGGATTATCAGGTGCAATTTCACTATATTTCTAATTCCTTTGTTCAAGTCAAACTTAACACTTGACCTTTGTATCGGTCTTAAAGTACACGCGATATGAGTTAATTCGATATAAACGCGTAACTAGTGCCACTACATAAAAACATCTGACTTAAAAACGAATATTAAAATTATAGCTATTAAATAGTACAAGGAAAATAAAACATTTTTATCCAATTTTTAAAAACACTGCGAAAGTCTCATATGAAAAGCCGATTTTGCAGTGCAGTTCGACACGATACCTTACGGTTACGTCCTGTTTGTTTGGCTGTACCTAAGTCTTTATTTGTAAGCAGCATTTGACTATATGTGCTGATATGTGATGATCTGATAAAGTATGATTGGAAATGCTTTTTGCATTAAAGATCGCCTTTTATAGCCTATATACTATTATAATTTGTTATAAATAAGTAACTTATTTAATATCAATCGACTAGCGACCGAGTAGTACCAATGAAGCTAAGATTTTTTCTGACATTTACACACCATATGCCGCCGTAACAAGAATGATTTAGTTTTAAACCTGTTATCCAGATCTATGATCATCTGTGACCAATATATATGACGCAAGGATTTGTATTTCGTAAGCAAGGAAATACATTATTGTAAATAAATGATTCCACATATCGTACAAACTATCACATGCATGTGAAAAATCGTAATATCGCTTTACACTGTTCTCGATATCGCACTATTGAAAACGTTCGTGTGGTAAGACCTTAAAGAGGGGGGGCCTTGCGCGAGCGCAGGAACGGAGGAACAAAGCGCGGGCATCGACCTGCCGACCGCGCTCACCTCGACGGACCCTGGAACACGCGGATTTTGTAATAACATACATTTCTCAGAGTTACGGGAGTAAAATAACAATCCACATAATTCACAAAAAAATATTTAATATAGATATTGTTGCTTTCCTATTGGCCTTCGATAGTTAAGTAATGGTATAATTTGAATAGAAACAAGTGTACGGAAACACTTATTGCTTTTGAAAAAAATTCGTGCTTTTTAAGTTACTGAAAACTATTAGCAAAGTAGTAGGGCTTAATTATATGTATGTTGTGGTATTTAGCCCTACACTTTAAAACAGAAATCGACTTTTGGGCCAATTATGTAATTCTCTGTAATGGAAAATTAACAAAACGATATCGATTAATGTTACAGACATTACATTACATTCCACATTCTGTAATAAATTTGACTAACGAAAAGAAACGTACCTATCTACTAGGTACGTTTAAAAATGACCTTCAAACAATTTCGAGCATCTCATGTTTACATAGGTGTATCCCGAGTATCTTCGTCTACGATAAATATGCAATCCTAAATAAGTCGCATAAATTTAATCTTTAGTAACACGAAATAAAGACTGATTCGGTTCTTATTCAGCCATGAGTATGGCATTACAATCAATAAACTCTGTGGTGTTAGTCGAAATCACCTAAAGCGTAATGCGTAATGGTATTAAGACGTACATTACGAGTATGATATGAATTTCAAAATCAAATAAAAATCTCGTGGATGAGCTTTGATTATTCCTAAAGTGCTGTGGTAGTTAGAAACATCATTCTATTATTTTTAACCCGATCTCAAAGACACTCCTGGTAACTGCAGGAAGCGTCCAGTTCTTGATTTTTTTATGGTGGGTAAGCCAATAAATAACAGATATCAATTTGCTGCTAGTTTTTCTACAATAAAATTACTAGACAAATGGTGTTGCAATTTTGTGGCCTTTGTGGATTTCTTGAACCAACACGATTAATTTCCAAGGCAACTGTCGTTATTACGATAGATCTATCATAATAAACGACAGTGTAATGTGATAAAAAAAGTAAATTATTAAAAGAACTCGATAATATATAGTATCCTGGGCGACTGAGCTTCGTTCAGCGTTTTTTTAACGAGTTCATTTAAAAATACGCTTGCAAAGATGAATTTCAAAAGAATAATCGTATGTAAGTATATACAAAATTTGATCCAGATCATTAAAGCCGTTTCCGAAATATACGAAATTAAAAAATGTATAATGTAAAATGTAAAAGAATTACTCGTTTAAAGTAAAAAGATAACGTACATATTTATATAAATAATTTTACGAAACACAACTTCGGTCATCTAATTACCCCCAAAAAAATCATTTGGCATAATATCGATGATCGATAAATAATGTATATTTCTCTTGATCTGAGTGTTTTATATGAATTTTAAGTATATGTCAAAAGTGTGTACAAAGAATTTTCAATATTTATCAGTTATGTACCTACAATATAAGCTTTGCTTAGTTTGAAACTAGATGGAGCTATGTAACTTGTCCACATTTATTATTACATATTTGTAATTATTATCCCTCTAAAATCACGGCTATTTAGATAGGCGATATGGACCCAATGCATAGAGGCGTCTTCGAGAAGATGAACATAATGTACTACATACGCCACGACCCTTGAGACTAATGGGAATATGTCGAATATTAGTGGGCTATTGATATGAAATCTACAGGAATTGTTGCTATTGGTCTATTACAAAGGAGAAGCGAATACTTGTCGTAACTATTATGTGATTGCTACTTTCGGCAGGCGAGCCACCGTCACTCACTAAATGAATCCCCGAAATACCAGAAAAAGTCAACCGAGATCAACATCCATATGAGCGGTGTCGAGAGGTGAATATGCGCAACCATAGACTGTGCAAATTCTACATTGTAGTAACACAATCGATGTTATAATATTAATATGAGGGTAGATGGTAAATGAGTATAGATATAACGTAACATGTTAACGAAAACTGCCTATTTGGTAGTGGCCGTCGGCGGCGGAACATTGATTTAGATCATGGCACGATCGATGGAGATCCTCACCACGATGCACTCAACAGAAGATGTTGAACAGTATGTATAGCTTTCATTTATTTAGAAATGTATTGCCCGAAAACCAACGCACATATTAAGATATTCAACTTGGCGTGATTCAAAGGGGAATTGTTTGGTGAATGGTTTGAAGACAGGGCGTAAATCGATTGCCTTAGAACCTTAGGGGGCATGTTGAAAGATGAAGTACATACATAATACGGGATCAAATACGTTTTTTATAAGTGAAAATATTAAAATACAATTATGAACGTCGGCCGACAAAATATTGTGAAATGTTTTGCATTAGTGGCGAATATAAGTAAGTTACCTACCTTTTCATTATTTATTCTTAATTATTAAAATGATTGAAATAAATAAAATCACATAATGCCACTCTTTGATCCATAAATCTAGTTTAATAAGTATATGATATGTCCGCCATTTTGATTTGTGATATGAAATCTTTGCTTTGGACTTCATTCAAACACGGCGACATATAAAGTGTATTTTCGTAAGCTAAGTTGCACAACTTAGCTTACGAAAATACACTTTATATGTCTGTTACTAAGTCTATAGGTAATTATAAAATAGGCGTCATATCATTATAAAAATTGATTTGAAGACTACACAAAAACATGTACTTTTTGTTTTCAAGTAGGTAGGTAGGTACGTCTCGAAATTTTGTTTTTCTTGTGTTTGAAATCTAAAAAACATTTATTTAAGTTTATTTGCCTGTATTTATAATGCCTTTGCGGTTTATAATGCCTTTGATTTTTGTTTTATTTGACTATGATGAGATCGAATTCAAAAACCAATCAATTAAACATCAATCACCATCAATCGCTGATTTATTAAACAAATTACGATCTTACCTACATATGTCGCTCGAAATATCAGGCTATATTGACTAATCATCATCTGCAGAGCCAAAATCAACCTCCTCTGTACGTGGCGCACCCTGCTAAACAGTAAATGGGCTCTGGCAATGTTGGGCTATGGCGCAGTGATAGTTAACAAGCAGTCTAACTGAGGAAGTTACAGTAAGAGATTTGAGTCGTGTTCCTGCGGGTGAGCAAGGCTCCAAATACAATCGAGGTATCAAAGAGCTCGTGTGACGTCCAAGCATTATCCAGTAACCATTTCACATCAGGCAGGTCGTGTGTTTGCCACCCGAACAAACAACAAAATTTCTAGTACGTTTCTCGGACAGACAAGATAATTTTTTTATACAATGTCTGGAGGAATGCAAGCATACCGCTCACCCGATGTAAAGCGGTTACCGTAGTCTATAAACGCTTGCAATACATTATCACACGCGCCTCTGCCGCTAACACAGCAGCTCCTTAGGAACTAACTAGTAACCTTACTCACACGCAGGAACACGACAACCCTCCAGGGAGTTGTTACTTGGCTGCGGTTTTCTGAGACGTGAAGGTACTTCTCCAGACTACGATGCTCCCTACATCTCTTTAAAACACCTAAACAATAAAAACAGACATGTTCATGCGAACAAATGTTTCTCCTGTGTGGGAATCGGATCCACGGGCATTGGTGTCAAAATAGCGTTACTAACCACTCGCCACCAAGCTCGTGATGCGCCACCGAGCCCGAGCAAATCCAATAAGATCTAATGATAATAAGTCAAATATTTAAATATAAATATTTAAGCCATTTACAACTTACGGCTATAAACATCCATGAAGGAAATAACCTATGGAGAGCCGATGAGACCGATATTACGTAGTAATTCAATTCACCGCTCCAGGTCGGTGAGCAAAGTAGAACGCATAGCTCTAATAGTACGCATATAATATGTTCTCGCATTGATCAATAGGCTCGAATCGCTGAGTTAACAAGGCGCTAAAACACTGCGTTTGTAGTGAGGGTGGTGTGCCTTCATGCGCAGTCAAGTGGTTTATTGGTTTGCGAATACATACGAGTACATCTAAGGGAGTCCTAAAACCATTACACTCTTTGGCAGAGCTGCGATAGCCAGCGGAGCCACATTACCCTCAAAATTGCCGTTTGGGGTAGACTGATGTCATCCAGCTAGCGTTTAGACGGTAATAGTGAGAAACTCCAAAATCGACACACTAATAGCTAACATATTGTAGTTTTGTATCCTTTAATTTGAAATTTAAATGTTCGTTGGTGAGGAAGAACGGTCCAAAATCGTTCCAATTAGAAAAAAAACATATGGGAAAACGTATGGCCGGCCACTCTGCAGTGCAGAGTCTGCACTGCACTCCCATCAACAGAAAAAGTAACAGCACTCGTCGCTAGATGTCGTACAGGGTTCCATATATTTTTAAAAAATTTAAAAATTAAAAATAAAATATTTCAATATTTTTTAAATTTAAAAAATATCAGCTCTGCCTACACAGCTTGCTGTTATTTACTAGTTTAATTAGTCGTGGAAAAAGTATCATGGTTTACCACTTTAAGCCAATACTCATTCGCTGCTGAGATATTGATCTCCCGTCTATCCATTTAATTTAGAGACTAGACCTGCTGCTCCGTTATAGCTAGGCCGGTATTAAAGCAGATAGAAAGCCACTGATTTAGTTTCTGTCGACAACAGCCGATACCGAGTCCAACATCCCGTCGAAAGAAGAGTAAAGACCAATCACAGCCAAAACGCTGTCCAAACGGGAATAAATTCCAAACGGGATATAAATTATTGCCACAAGAAAATTATTCTTTTTTGTGGGCCTCCTTTGGGTTTATCCATACCCAAAGGGATGTCAACGGGACCCTATTTCTAAGACTCCGCTGTCTGTCAGTCCATCTATCACAGTGTTGAATCTTTTGAACCGTAATAGGTAGACACTTGAGACTTTCACAGAGTGTGAATTTTTACCTATATTATTTTTTTATTATTTGAGCGGTGTATTGTACTGTGTAGTGTGCCCGCTCAAATAATAAGAAAAAATATAGTTAAAATATTACAATAATTCCAATCTAAGAAGATACAAATAAAAACGTGTTTTATGCGGAGATTTTTTTTACTTTATACTAATTTGGGTTGTTTATAATTTGTAAATGTAAATGCGCTCCATTCCATTTACGAAGTTCCAAATTATGTTCATTTAATAAAATAACCTCAAATCACAATTTGATTTTTTTTTATTAAACCACCATTGGAATACCTAAACTACCCTAACAAAAAGTTGTTTTATACAATGTCGGGAGGCATACAAGCAGCATACGGCTCACACGATGTAAAATGGGTACCGTAGCCTATGAACACATAGTTTTGGAATGAATATTGGTTGGTGTGGATTAGGTAGTGGTTACCTAAGCTGAACTATTTGAACTACAGATAATTAATAATGTTCTGCATCTAGTAGAAAGGATTAGAAACCGAATCGCTTTAATAATATACGTTTCATTGTTGCAGAGGGGAGAAATTGTACGTGACAGCAGACAAACGTGGTGAAAAGGGTGGCTGCAAGCGGCCGCTGTGTTGGAGTCTCCTGGGTCTCATCGTCGTCGCCATTGTAGCACTAGTCGTGCTTGCAGCGAGTATGTCTTACTTCATCTCTCTTTTAGACCACTAAGATAAGATGGCAAATAAGTGTGTTGATGCAATGAAAAGTTGTTACCGTTGCCATGTCCCGTTGTAAAATTCTTTTTTATAAAAAAAAAACGGTGCGTGGCTGTGTCGTATATAGCGGCCGTGAGTATTACGGGAATACGTCTTTGTAATGGTGAAACGGAAGTAGGTTATACTAAAAGGAAATTATAAAATGCATATGCGAAAAGATCTATAACGCGCGCGATGCGTCAATGTCCTCACCTGATTCTTTATATATCAAGTGGTGTAATTAAGTTTTGGACGTAAACAATAGATATGAACTATAACACCAAACTGAATCCCCTAATTTCATTATATCAGTTTTCTGAATTGCATAAATTTAAATACGTATTTACGTCAAAACCTGATGTTGAAGTCTGTTGGAAAACCCTCAGTAAGATCATCTTCTACATTGACTTGAGACTTGAGTGAGTCATCTCGACCAAAGGACGTTTTTTATACCGTTAATGTCGGGTAGCACACGGGCGATATATAGAGTCTATGGTAGTCTGTGGACGTTAGCATAAGAACCCCTGGCGCTAAGACAGCAGCTTCACATAATTGAATTAAACAATTTTTAACGGAAGTATCGCGTATTTTATTTATTTTGTTGAACCTGACGTTTCGAACGCTTTGCAGCGTCCGTGGTCGCAGGAAGACTAAGGTGGTATTTGTCTTACATTAGTTATTCAATTATTACATCTACCGACATGGATGGATTAATTATATATGTTCCGATTCACACAAAAATCGCTCACAGTGTCAGAACATTTTTTAGATCTTTGGGTTTGGGACTTGATTATTTTTAGGACTGGATCCCAAGCAGGTGGTACTTGCCAACCATCTTCTCTATTGAAATTGGGGTGTTTTCTTATTTCAATAGCCTCGCGCAACATTCTCGGCATGTAGCGATTCTCCTTGGCGAGTGTAACAATCGCGAAAACCTAAGACAATACTAGCTTCACATAAGCTTACTGGCTACCACACTCATTCATAGAAACATAACTTTCCAGGGAGTTATTATTTAGCTGCGGTCATTAGGCAGATATGTTTAATAAGATGACGAGCAGTGATAGCCCAGTAGATAAACAACCAGCCTACTAACAGACAGTTCCTGGTACGAATCCTGGCGGGAGTATGTACCTCTAAAATTATGGTTTCGCGAGGAACGTCATGAGGAAACCCACATGATCAAGGAAATATATATAAAATAAATAAATAAATAAATATTGTCGGACAAATTACACAGCGCCACCTAGCCCCAAAGTAAGCGAAGCTTGTGTTATGGGTACTAGACAACTGATAAACATACGTAAATACATTTCTTTTTGAATACATACTTATTATACATAGAAAATACCCAGGCCAAGACAAACATACATGTTCACGCACACAAATGTTTGTACTGTGTGGGAATCGAACCCACGAGCGTTGGTGTCAAAGTAGCGTAACGGCCGCGGCGCGTTTCACCACTGCGCCACCGAGCTCTAAAAATACGTCTAACAGTAGTTACTCCATGCCAAATCCGCATCCTCGCCAAATCTTTAGGGTTAAATAGCGGACCCCGCCAATCCCAATGGATTGGGCCACGGGATAATGCTAAGAAGAAGAAAATTACTAAGATGGCGATATCAGTTGAGCCAGAGCCTTATTTGCTAGTTGCCAGGGTGAACATGTGACGGTGGTGTAGCCAACATGGGAGTGACACTACTTATATTGTAAGCATCTATAGGGTAATATCAGCCATAGACTTAATAGGGGCGACAACGCAAGAATGACACCTCTAGGTGTTGCTCATATGCTACGGTAACTGCTTACCATTAGGCAAGCCGTACGCTTGTACCACCCTATTGGTATAAAAAAATGTAAGACGTTATACTTCTTTCGCACAACAAAACAAAAATAACTCTTTTTTTTTTTTCATTTCGCGTGCCAGTACTGTTTGTCAAATATAACGGTAATTGTCAATAAATATAATTCATATATTATAAATTGTATGGTATTTTATCTGTACTTATATAAAATATGTTTATATCTAGACTTGTGAATATATTTTATCTGTAGGTAATAAGTATTTGAATAACTTGCTTATACGAACAATGCTTGAGAGACTTTTATCAATCAAATCGTGGTGTAGATTTTAGATATCGGTGTCGTAAAAATTCACTCATCATTTCTCCCTAATGCGCCAAAATAAAATTTTGAGTTCACTGTCGAGGCAATATAATAATAGATTTAGAGAGCGTCGGTATTAAAATAAGAAGAGGGCAATGGTACGAGTACAATACAACGCCGTAACTATTTAAAAGTACCATTGTACCAAGTTTCGACTGTTTCATCCAATGGATAATTCGATTGGCATGTTACCATTGAATCTTTGTGAACTATTTATCCTAACTTCATGCCAAACCTCTTGCGGGGTAGGCGGAGAGAACCGAGCGCCACATGGCTCAGTCTTTACATAACTCAATCGCCTCTTTAACATTCATAGCTCTTCTCATGCACGCTTTCCGGTATCTACGCCACCTAAAATCACCTTCTGATAAAACACACTCAATTTGGTCATGGTAGGTAAGGTTTTAAGTATTTAAGAGGTAGGGCGCATAAAAGCAGCCCGTCTAGGAAGGGGAAGAACCTAGACCTCACAGAAAACCGCAGCCAAATAACAACTCCCTAGAGGGTTGTTGTGTTCCTGTATGTGAGTGAGGTCCCCAGTAAGCTCCCATGGAGTTGCTGTGGTATAGGGCAGCAGCAGAGGAGGCATCGCGCAAGTGATAATTAATATATCGCAAGCGTTAATAGGCTAAGGTACCCGCTTTACATCAGGTGGGTCGTATGCTTGTATGGCTCCCTACGTAATATAAAAAAAGTCTTGTAATTAATTTTATATCTATATGGTTACAGCTGGTATTATATTCCCCGCTTCACCAACAACTCTGGAACAATACAACTCGTCTGTCAGTTCGGCGAGAGCGTTCGGCGGCCTTGGACACGATCACAGTCAACACGACCACGGCCATGATCACGGCGAACACGAGCACAGCACGGCGCCAACGACCCCTCAACACGGACCAGAACCACAGAGCGATGAAGGAGAATTTAATACTGGGTCAGATGAGAGCACCGATGCTTCTGTTTATGGTGAGTGTCTACGCCCTATACCGTTTTATGCTACGTGGTCGCAAACATATAGCATAAAAATGCAAACAAACATACACTACACCTACCCTAACTCAACCTACTGCAGGGATATGGGTCTTCCTTCAACCGAAGGGGTTTAGAGCATACTCCACAGCGATGTTCAACTGCAGATTGACGGAGGCCAGTGTTTTCAAGGCCACTGACTTAGCTTAATGACAGCCGGGACCGATGGCTGTTTACGTTGCTTAACCTACGTGTTCGGTTAGAATAATAAATAAATAAATAATAAATATTGTCGGACAAGTTACACAGCGCCATCTAGCCCAAAGTAAGCGAAGCTTGTGTTATGGGTACTAGACAACTGATAAACATACGTAAATACATTTTTTTTTTGTAAATACATACTTATTATACATAGAAAATACCCTGACCAAGACAAACAGACATGTTAATGCACACAAATGTTTGCCTTGTGTGGGAATCGAGCCCACGAGCGTTGGTGTCAAAGTCGCGTATTCACGACTGAGCCAGCGAGCTCGTCGAGAAAGAAACGCGCAACGACGCCATCGAGCTCTCAAACACACAAACAAAACATTAAGGCCGCCGAATTTAAATCTGATTAACATCCTTAATACACGAAGCATCGCTCGCGCATCTCTCGCATTCACATACCTGATGCTTATGACTAATAACCACTCTAAGAAAATGGTAGATTTTTACATTTCTATTTCCCGATAGTAACTAATTGTATAGTACACATTTATTCGAGCAATAAATATACTTTAAGAGAGGTAATAGTAGGTCTGGGCAAGTACCTTCACCTCACAGAAAACCGCTGCCAAATAACAACTCCCTCACTAGAGTATTGTTGTGTTCCTGCGTGTCAGTGAATTCAACAGTTTAAGCTCCTAAGGATTGTTGTGTTAGCAGCAGAGGTGGCATCGCGCGAGTGATACTTAATAAACAAGCGTTCATAGGCTACGATAACCGCATTACATTAGGTGGGCCGTATGCTTGTATTCCCCCCAACGTAGTATAAAAAAATGCTTGCGAGATGCCATTATTTACAAATTTATACACATGTGTAGTTTTTTTTATTTAAACACAGATACATAAATAAATAATATACTATTTCTCTACTTTTGAACAAAAATGCTACTGAGAACAGCGGCCCTACCGCCTAAGGGTACGGCGATTCAGACCTTGATCTGTTCAGTTGGTAGAGCTTAAGAGTCGCTGGAACGATATATAGGTGAAAAGTATTTCTATAATGGCTGCATTCAATTAAATTTCTATAGTCTATAAAACATCTAATACCCATAGACTACAGAAATTTCGTTTGAAGTAGACCTGAAGTAGACATGATAAAAATAGTCGTGGAAACATAAACGTGTTGGCAAAGTAACATATTGCCATAAGAGAGGAAAAAAAAAACATAAACGTGACTAAAAAAATAAATAATATTAGGTATTTATTTTTAGTCATGTTTATGTTTTATGTAGAATTGAGGAGGCCAGTTATTATTATCATCATCAGCCCCAATTCACGACTTTTTATGATCTTATTCCATAATAAAATAGAATTGTACGTTTCAATTTCAGTGCCAAGGACCGTGGAAGGTGAACTAAAGGTCGATAACGAGGAGTTCAGCGCAGCTTTACAAGATCCAGAAAGCGAGGAATACAAAGAATTCACTACTGCTTTCAGCGAGGGCCTAAAAAAAGCACTATTCGATAGAAACACTCTTGAAAAGGGCGATGATGAAATTATGATTGAAGTTATTGGATTAAAGTAAGTATCTATAGTTTCATCTAACTATATCTTTACGCCAAGAACTATGGGTATGGTAGGCTGACGCTCACCAGGTCCTATTGCTCCTCATAACACCTATTAATAAAACGTCTATCATCTATAACTTTGCGCCAAATTCCTTGCGGGGTAGGGAGAGAGATCCGAGCAACATAACTCTGTCCTTACACACCTCACTAGCTTCTCAAGTACTCATAGGTCTTCTCATCTATTTGGTCATGGTAGGTAAGTCTCGGTCTTCCTCATCTCCTACATCTTTCTATCCATCCTACGTTTTTACTGATCAAAAGCGATACATATAAACTATATAAAATATCGCACCTGATGTCATGTAGAACTAGTTTGAATCTCTTAGTAATTATCACTATTTACCTTCTTACGCAATAATAAATCAGTACTTGGGCGACCGAGCTTCAATCGGAATATTTTTTTTTTAGGACGCATTAACTGAGGAAAGACACTTATATGTTGCTGGGAAATGAGGATTTCAGAGATTTCACGAAATCCCTAGATCCATGTTCAGTTGAATCATGGTGCTTAGCAAGAACACCACAGTATTCTTTCATTAAAACAATTACAACAATCGAGTCTTTTTCAGACAGAATCAAAACTTTTAGTTGGCCAATACTCATGACATTTATATTTAGTAGTTTCCGTAGTAATATAAGAGTTTCTTACGAGATTTATTTAATGTCGGTGCCGTATTATATACATCAACGAGCTCAGTTACATTTTTGATGTTATCTGCAGGCCATAACGGCTTATTTCTCTCAGTCACCTTTCGAAAATTTTATAATAATTTGACATTGAAAATCGATTCGATTACAGTCACACGAGACCCCGACCCAAGGCGGGCCTCGTGTACGAGAGACAAAGGCTCGTATCTTATTCTACGATGTCTGGTTTTTTAACATTTAACTGGATTCCGTTTAGTGAAACGGCGTATCACTGTAAATATGTTAGTGTTCTGTCATATCACTAGATTTTTTTAGTAAGAAGACGTAAGTTATTCTATATCTACCGTGATTTTGTGGTATCCCTAGGGATTTCATGAAATTCCCGGTAGCGTCATTTCCCTGTGACATATATAGATAAACTATCAAACCCTTATTAAAATACAAAATTTGATGGAAATCTTCAGAGCCGTTTACGAGATATATGTATAACAAAAAATTGCTTGTTCGAAGTAATACAAAAAATGTGCAGAGACAATGCTTGCTAGTGGGCTTCGATTCAGGACTCTGTAACTGTATAAGATAGACCGCACATACGGGGCGACCAAATAGGTAATAATCATAGTCGCGAGTAACTGATATTTAACATGATCCTCAGCTTTCATGTTTTTTGTGTCAAATCGCCTTTTCCAAGAAATATACCTTATAACTTAAATTGTAAAACCTTATCGAAATACAAAATAAGATTCAATCGTTACAGCCATTTTATTTATATATACATATATATATATATCCAAGTATTACGCACGCGCGAAGTCCCTTGCAGGTGGTAGGCAGGGAGAACCGAGCGCCACATGACTCTGTCCTTACGCACCTCACTAGCTTCTTTAACATTCATAGCTCTTTTCATACCAAAGTGTATGAAAAGAGCTATGTATTTTAACATACCTTTATATACTGATTACATACGCTCTAGATGCAATGCATCAGGTTAACAGGGGTAGCGACGAACACGCTTCTGTAAATCTTAATACTGCGTTATGTCTGACAGCGGTCTATTGAAATAGCCCCAATTTATGTCGCTTTAGCAAATCTTTGCGTGTCCAACTGCTGCGATCCTGGCCGTTCGCAAGGCGTTCTTGAAACACATCTCGTAAACATCTTTTATTTCTGTTACATATATTCATACTTGTATTTTCTCAATTCCAGGAAAGGCTCAGTGATCGTAACGTACAGAATCCATTGGAAACCTAAGCTCGGTGGAGAAGGCAAAGAAGATCTGTTAACGCCTGAAAAATTGAAATCTAACCTAGACAACTACCTAACTACAAATAACAGGATGATCAATATTTACCACGTCGCAGAAGACAACATGTCCACGAATAAAGTGCTAGATCACTGCAAGGTGGCCAAAAACGATTGTCAATACGAATGTGAATTCGATGAAACGACTCTTGATTTCATCTGTATTTGTCCGCAAGGTCAAATCTTAGATATGATGAATCCCAAAAAATGCGTGTCGTTACTAGACAATTCCGAAGAAAGAAAAAATGAAGATAGGAATCAGAAAGAATACAAAGTTCTAGATATAAATTATAACCCGATAACTACAAAATCGATGCCTGAAGAAGAAAAACAATACACGGGTTCAGTACAAGCAGTTCCAGATAGCAATATATTAGATTGGAAAGAAACACATCATATGATACCAGAAACGACTACTGAATCCGACGCTGAAGTCAACTTTTCCCATATTTTTGGAAATATAAACGAGAAACGAGACGGCGAAACCTCTTTAGAAGCGACTCATCCAACCCCTGATGCAGAACCAAAGTCAGAACCTGAACCAACATCAGAGCCTGTAGCAGAACCAGAACCAATATCAGAACCCGTAGCAGAACCTGAACCTACATCGGAGCCTGCAGCAGAACCAGAACCAACAGCAGAACCCGTGGCAGAACCAGAACCAACATCAGAACCCGTAGCAGAACCAGAAACAGAGCTCAATACTAAACTAGAGCGCGCTGCCGAACCAGAGCCCGCTGTAGAACCAGAGTCCACTGCAGAACCAAAGCCTGCTGCTGGATCAGAGCCTGCTGCAAAACCAGAGCCCGCGTCAGAACCAGAGCCCGCTTCAGAACCAGAGCCCGCTTCAGAACCAGAGCCCGCTTCAGAACCAGAGCCTACAGCAGAACCAGAGCCTACAGCAGAGCCCGAGCCTGCTGCAGTACCCGAGCCCGCTGCAGAACCAGAACATGAGCCTGCTGCAGAACCAGAGCCAGCGCTATCAACACCTGAACCTGCTTCTGAGCCGAAACAGGAATCTGTAACAGCATCGTCATCTTTGCAACATTACTTGGATTTAGAATCAACGGTGCAGCCTCAGCCAAATTCTGAACCTGAGCCAACATCTGAACCAGTAGGAACATTGGAACCGGAACCAGTATCTGTGCCCAAATTATCAGTAACAGAAAAATCTTCAGAAACCAGCGTAGAATCAGAAAATAAAAGTCTTTCATTAGAACATTCCCTGGTATCTGAACAACCCATTGAACCTGAATCAACATCAGAGCCTGAACCAATTTCAGAACCCGAACCAACATCAGAACCAAGCCAATCTGAAGAGTTAAAAACTCGTCACGAAGAACATAGGGACCATATTACGATGATTACGGGACATTCTGTTTCCATGGAAACCCCTGAAACCACAACGAAAATTGACTTCATATCCGAATCTAATACTGTTAACGAGGCTTCTTACGCACCTGCGCCAATAATAATATCAAGCGATACTCAACAACAAATAAACGAATCTGAAAACCCGACAACAGAAACCTCTACAGGCAAAGATTGGCTGGAGGACGATAACCCTCCTACTAAATCAGATCAACGTATTGATATTCATACTATAACTTATAATAATCCCGAAAATGCCATTTCGGAACAACGGTCCTTTAAAGCCATTGATAACGTCATTTTACCTGAAACTACAACTACAAAAGAAAACGTGAAAACTGACGAGGATATTTCATTCGAATTCATTAAAGATTATAACAGATCAAACGTTAGTGAATCTTCACACGAAGTCATTTCTCCTATATCCGCAACATCAGCATTAAATAATAATTCTAAGGATAGTGATAGTGAAGTAGACAAAATGATTCCTATGGAAATGACAACAATGTCAATTAAAGAAGAAATTCAGAGTTCAGTTCATAGCGCAGAAAAAATGAATAACACCGAAATTTATGTTAAAAATGACATGAATTCGAGTAACGACGTAACATTGTCACCAGATAATTCTGAAGAACTAACTAGCGATCAATTGCTACAAACAATGGACAACAAGGAGTTAATCGGAGATATAATTGCACATAATGAAACTAGAACCACTACCGAAAAGGATATTACATTTGACAGTTTGAATCCTTACAGTCGTACTTCCAAATCTTTTGATAATGAAAATAACACTGTAATTAATGATTCTATGGTAGGAACAACCGACTCCGATTGGCTATCAGAACCAGTCACTGAAGTTACTTATGATCAAGCTATGAACAAAATGGAAAATCATGAGACAACTGAATCACCTGCAAGTCAAATAGGTGGCATAATAAATCACGGGGTTACTAATGATGATTTTGAACCTGATTACCTAAATAATATGGGGTCTACAAATGGTAAATCAGCTGAAACTGATGTTCCTATGTATGGTGTAATAAGTGATTATGATAATAAAGATTCAAGAGCTAAAAGAGTAGGTGATCAGGTAGTCACCATATCGAGTCTGAATAACGATTATACAGAAAAGACGATGAAAAATACAACAGTAGAAAGTAGTTCACCTATGGACACCACAACTATTAGCGAATATATATACCAAACAGCTAGGATAAATACAAGTGAGTCATCAAATTTAAATGGCACTCTTTCTGAGGGTTCAACTACAAGGAGTTCAATAATATATCCTGCGCCAGTATGGGAGGAAACTGAAAATGAAAAAGCTGATGCCGTTACTGATTCGCCTACTATGCAATCTAGTATACGTAACAATGAGACAACTACAACCAGAACTGAATCCTCACACTCGGTAGAAAAAGTTGATGAAACATTAGAAAACAATAAAAGAGATCAAAATTCGACACATATGAAAAATTTAGATGTCACTATATACGAGGTGTCTAGTCATAGTGGTAATAATTCTTTTGTGGTAACAAATTCCACTAATTCCCATTCAGCGGAATATGATGAGCATGAAGTAGAAATGAATCCTTTCTTACCTGATGTAGAAAACAATAAACATCTTGTGAAAAAACTACAAGAAGGGCATGACCTCGAGCCCACAAATCTAAACGAAACACAAAACGAAAATCCCGAGGAACATGTTTCTCACTCTGATAACCCAGTTGCATCTAACAATGATGATTTAAGCGTGTTACCAAAAAAATTGGAGAATGCAACTTCGAACTTAGATGCTGAAACCGTTATGAAAGAAATACCTAGCGAACAAGTCAACGAAATGAAGAACGATAGCGAAAATGATTTACCCGTACCTGATCAAGATAATACATCAACATTCTTGCAAGACACGGATGACTTGGTTAGTTCTGAAATAAGTCCAACTGAAGACAAACCTACTAGCGAATCATCAGCAGCAGTTACAGCTGATAATGATGAATATCTCAGTGTAGTTCCCATAGAAAATGAAAAAAAAGAATTGAGAGAGGCGATAAAGAAGGATTATGAAAGTAAAAATTTACAAAAGCTTAATGATATAAGTGATTCGCCAAAAAAGAGTGACAAAAGAACATTAGACGTAACCAAATTGAATTCAGTAATCAGTAATGAAGCGTAGTGTGTGCTCGTAATTAATTTAGGTGAGCGTGTATATTGCTGATCTTCCTGTGATGCTGTCGATACTGTCGAACAATTTTAAACAAAACAAACTATTTTTATACCAATAAAGTATAAATGCAATAAGTAATTGGTAATAATAGTTTTTTCCGAGGTCGTCCTATATATTACTAATACTTTACCTACGTAATAAAAAGTAATTTGTAGTTGCCTATTGATAACACGTTTATTAGACTAGTCAATCTAGAAGAGTCATCATCTCGGATGTTTAGATTATTTATTGCTTCGATATGCTTTACGAATCATGAAGTATGTAGGTACGCGAAGTAAATAGAATTTCGTTTCAAGTTGTAATATAATGTCCTAGGTTGGACCTGAGATCCTATAATAAATTGTTACCATAGCTAAATGTATAATTAAATATTTTATCGAAATTTTAAATCGATTATAATGAATAATATGATACTGTAATCAGGTTTTACGCGCAAATGAGATATTTTCTTGAAACGAAAATATTTTCTGCCATGTCATATTGTGATAAATCGCAGGTAATAGCCACATTCCATTCGTACTTCTATGTTAACGTAGTCATAGACAGAAGTGAGGTCTGATTGTAAAATAATAATTATATAGCTCTTATTAACTAAGATATATTTGTATAAATGGTTGAAATTGTAAAGAATTATGTTGTAAATAAATATAAAGTTAATAATTAAGTCATATTTTATTTTTAACATATCAAAAACAATATTAATATTCACATTACTAACATGTTTTGTATACCGTAACAATAAAGTTTAATAGATACGCATATATGTATAAGTACTGGCGATGGGCGTATATGGAACAATAATATAATAAAGTATGCTAAATCACAGATTGTCAATTGTATGAAAGTACATAGAAATTGAAAACTTTCTATATTATAGTACTTTGGAGCTACATCTATAAACCCGCACGATAATAGAACGAATTTGTCTATTGCCATCTTGAAATAACTACATAGGGTGGGGCGTCAATTCTTCAATTTCTGCAGCACTCACCGAATTTTCTTCAAGAGACATCTTCGCGCAGAAGCACCCTTCTCCAATCGTACCATTTCCACTTACAATACATTTACCCAACACACTCTTACAACTATTGAATGGAAATAGCACTTTATCAAAGTCATTTTCAACTTTAATATCTGATTTTTCTTCAATATCAAAACAAAATATTTCCTTTATTTTAATGGTCCCATCTGTTCTATAGTCAAGTTCGGGCACGGTCGACGCATCATTCGCAATGTAAGACATTGAATTTGTACATTTAATATTTGCCATTTGTGCTGGCACTTTGTCACTATTTATATTGCTTCCACATTCACAACCGTCACAGGTGTCAATGTTACTTGTTTTTGTCCCATTTGCTTTAGTTTTTGCGTCATTATTTGTTTCGATTGAATGAATAATTTTGATATGATCATTAATCACTGTTAAATCACAATCTTCAGCGGTACTACTACAGGATATTTGAGCACATAAGCAATTTCTATTCATCTCCCCATTACGGGACATTATACATCCCCCTAAAACTGTTTTACAACTTCTAAACGAATCTTCAAAATTGCCTTCTTCGCGAGGATAATCCACAGAATTTGGTTTTGCAGGTAAATGTTTACCTATATCCTCTATTTCAAATTTAATTGGACTTAGTGATATATCTTCAGTATCAATATGCTCTGTTAAATTTGATTCATGATGATGGTTTATTTCTAAAGTATCTATATGATTTTCATTGTCTTGACGTGTGACAGGGCGATCCAAGGACATCTTTGATTTTAAACCTGAAATATGACGTCAACATGACGTAGTAGATAAGTAAGTATAAGTAGGCAATATTCTAGTTACAAATAAAAAAAATAAAAAGTTTAATAACAATACCTTTGGCCTCTAAGTTAGAAGCGTCGCATGTTATACTTGAATCAGACGAAATACCACTGTCCGTTTTAATTTCTGCAAAAAAGAAAATAAACTAAGTATTACAGGTCTATTCAAAACATCTTTAATATTGACACCGCACAGGCTAAAGCAGTGGGCCTACGAGCATGAAATTTTGAACCAGAGTTTAATATCAGTGACCCTGTGATTTTATCGAAATTTTTCATAGATTTTTTTATACAACGTCAGGAGACAGACAAGTATACGGCCCTATGAACTCTTGCAATAAATGAAGTATCACTCGCACGATGCCACCTCTGCTGGTAACACAGCAACTCCTTGAGAGCTTACTGGTGACCTGACTCACACGCGGGAACACAACAACCCCCTAGAGTTGTTATTTGGCTATGATTTTCTGTGAGGTAGAGGTACTACCCAGACTGCTTTGATGCGCCCTACCTCTCTTAAATCATAAAGATTATAATGAGATGGAGCATGGGAGCCGATGGATGCAAGCGGCATAGGGTCGATCACTATGCAAGTGTAAGGGTGACGTCCTTCGGCTGAAATGATAATGATGATGATTGCGAATAGAGTAACTTCGCAAAATAATACTAACTGTGTGTCCTGAGATGTCTTTTCAATGCATATTCTGTCGCAAATTTCTTATTACAATTAATTATAGTACACTGCAGCCAGTCTTCAGGGTCGTGTGATTTTAAGTGAGTCTTCAAATGGTGAAATTGTATGAAACCTGAAAATCGTGGAGCATGTTACTGTTTAAAAACTTCTGGGTGGCGAAACAAACAACTTTCGCCTCTATTTGCAAACTAAAAGCATAAAAATCCGTAAAAATTACATTAATGTTGTAGTAATTTTTTAAAACTTACTACATAATCGGGCGAAAGGCTAGGAGATCACAACAATAACAAAATTTTCATCATTATAAATATTTAAAAGCCTTAAAACTAAAATCAGTCAAGTCATAACATTATCAAATTAATATGACGCCAATCGGGCACTAGAAGCATCATAGATAATAAAAAAAAAATATTCAAAATCTATCTATCTATAACTTTACGGTAAATCCCTTGCGGGGTAGGCAGAGACAACCGAGCGCCACATGACAAAATCTATCCAAAATATATAAATATCCTATAAAATATTGAGAAATTTGGGTTGCGATATTCTGTACAGCGGAGGTATTTCCCCAGACGAGCTGATTTGATCCTACATATCTTAAATAAACATACATGATCATATTGTTCATACACGTACACAAATATTTGTCTTGTACGGAAATCAAACCCACGGCCCTTGTCGATAAATACCCGGTACTCGGCCACCGTGCTCGTCATACTTTATCTACTGTCAAAAAATATACTATTATGTTGTTGAAGTATATTAATACAGTGTATCAATTGACATCTTCGATTCGTGCTATCAGCATTCAGTAGAATTTATATCATTAGATGAGTCACAAGATGTCCCATTGATACATACCTTTACCACATATTTTGCAAAAATGTTGTTTAGTATCAGTGTGGGTCATCTCATGGTGTTTTAGATGATGGGTGAAGTTAAAAGACTTGTTACAGCCTTGAACGCCGCACCGGAACCGCCTCTCTGACTCAGGTTTATGTGTTTTTGTGTGTGCCCGTAATGCCAAGTCACTATTAAACGTGGCACTGCATTTTGAGCAAACAAACGTGCCTGGAAATAACAGCAATGACATAAGTATGAGGATTTCAGTAAAACATTTTATTTTATACCACCGAGGTGGCAAACAATCATACGGCCTGCCTGATGGTAAACAGTCGCCGTAGCCAAAATCATGCGTTGCCAAATTATAATAATATAATTTTAATATAATTTGGCAGCGCTGGCAATAATAGAAGAAAGTGATAAAGAAATAATGAAAGTTGAGCACATAAAAAATATCAGTTTAACTGGTTTTACAATACTGCAACTTCGATGACGCAGTAACCGCCCACAGCCTAGTCCCTTCGGGGTAGGCAGAGAGGGCCGAGCGCCACGGAACACTAGGTTACCTTTCACACCTCACTAGCTTCTTTAAAATTCATAGCTCTTCTCATGCACGATCGTTGGTTTCTAAGGCTCCTGACATCACCTTCATTGTCAGTGTCAAACGTCTTTATCACCAAACTTTTGGACTCAGGAGCGCTATCATCTAATGCGAAGAAGAAAAACGGCCTGAAATGTGCTATTTTTTATTCCAAATATTGTTCTGCAGGTTAGATTAAGTAACAATCTTTGTCTATTCAGTTGAAAGAGCTTCAAACTCCATATCGCCTTAGCTGAAGACGATCAGCGTTAACCTAATTTCAAGTTAGGTTTTTGGCATTCAATAATTCAGTATGAATCGCCTTCAACCTAAAGCCAGTACACAGTGGCCAGTGATGGCCGATGCTTTGCAACGCGCAACTGTAGGCCATCGTCACGTAGGTGTTCACACAATGGTGCATGGCTCATCGCTGTCTGGCGAAACATTTACGACGGACGTGGAAGTAATTACCGCCGTGGCAGCGGCTATTTATTTGTATACTGCTTACAACTATCATAAAAGTCTCAAATTGCGGGCTCAGATTGATATAAACTTATAAGTCTCTTCATTGACACCTTCCATTTTATGCCTCCAGTACACATTGGCCAGTGATGGCCCATGCTTTGCCACGCGCAACTGTAGGTCATCGTCACGTAGGTGTTCACACAATGGTGCATAGCTCATCGCTGCCTGGCGAAACATTTGCGATGGTCGTGGAAGTAATTACCGCCGTGGCAGCGGCTATTTATTTGTATACTGCTTACAACTATCATAAAAGTCTCAAATTGCGGGCTCAGATTGATATAAACTTATAAGTCTCTTCATTGACACCTTCCATTTTATGCCTCCAGTACACAATGCCAGTGATGGCCCATGCTTTGCAACGCGCAACTGTAGGCCATCGTCACGTAGGTGTTCACACAATGGTGCATAGTTCATCGCTGCCTGGCGAAACATTTGCGACGGACGTGGAAGTAATTGCCACCGTGGCCGTGGTTATTTATTTGTATACTGCTTACAATAACAATAAACGTTTAACAATTGCCAAAAAACCGAAAAATTCCGATTGCGCGCCACGATGGCCAATCGTCCGCCACTGTATACCATTGCCCCCTGTACACAATAGCGATGGCTTGTCGTGGGCCACCATGGCCCATTGTGTACTGGGGCCTTTACCTAATGTATGATAATTGTTTTATCAATCGGGGCGACAAGTAAACAATAAAGTTTATTAAATTTACAGTTGAGATCTCTATAATAGATAACATTCTCAGTTGTGAATCCCGTTTTATACTTTAAATAAAGTAAAATGGAAAGAGACCTTTACGATTTTTTTTATACAACATCGAAACGCTCACAAGCTTACGACCCAGAGGAGCATACCAGTAGCCTAACTCGCAGGAATACACTTCCGCAAAATAACATCTGAATCTATGTATTAACTATTTGAGACTACATCACTGTCCCAAATGACTCACGACTTATTGACCTAGAATACTGCCCTTAATATATTCAATGACAAAGACAATGATACAAAAACGATTATTGTGTATATATTATTATGACATAAAATTCACTTATCATATAAAGCACTTCACCACAGATTAGATAATAGTAACACGTAACATAAATCACTGCACAAAAGCGAAAATACCTACTCTATATATAGCCTACATAATTTTAATAATGATTGATTTAGTACATATGGGTACTATGTAATGCCCGCGTAAGTAATGAACGCGTGCTAACTTGATAGGTAGATAAGTTATTTGCAGGCAGGCACTATTTGCAAATTTAAAAAAAACCAGCCAAGTGTCGGGCCACGCTCCGTGAGGGTTCTGTATAGTGGTGAACGTTGCAAAGACGAACCGTTTTCAAGAACTGTTTTTGTACAATCCAGTCTTCGAAGTGTGTTATATAATTTATACTTAAACATTTAGAAAATACAATTGAGAATGCAATGATTTAAAATAGTACTCATCGCAGCGCAATTCGCAACGTTCCCGTTCGTTTGCAAATTCGTTCGTTCTACAACTAGGTTCTTTGCAGAAGAAAAGAGCGGTAATCTACTTGGCTGTTCAAGTTGTTCAGATAAGTGCAATGTCATTTTATAAGTTCGTCGGCTATTACAGTCTGCTTAGCCGTGATAGGTTTCCTTTTAAATTCACGATATGGACAAATATCACGATTTTTTTTCATTTCCAAATACAACAGTCGCTGCCATGGCGGGGGGAACACTTGAGACAAACAAAAATGTACACTGTTAACATAAATATTTCGCAAACGGATCATTATATCGAAAAATGATCTTCTCACACCCTCAATGTTTTAAAAAACCTATCTAACGACTCCCCACGCCATGGAATGGGCGTGAATAAAAAAAAACATCCCCACTTTACGTGTAGAGGAGATACCACCAAAACAAAAGGGGTAGGGCGCATCGAAGCAGCCCTTCTGGGGAACCAACTCCACCTCACAGAAAACCGCAGCTAAATAACAACTCCCTAGAGGGTTGTTGTGTTCCTGCGTGTGAGTGAGGTCATCAGGAGCAGAGAAGGTATCGCGCCACGGATACTTAATGTATTACAAGCGTTCATAGGCTACGGTAACCGCTTTACATCAGGTGGACCGTATCGTATGCTTGTATAAAAAACGTAGTAATATAAAAAAAATAATTTTCAAGATTTTATTCAATCACTTTGTCAGCACATTTAATATGTATACTTAGTCTGGCCATTAAATATAAACAAAATATTACATTTGAATTTGGACTCTTGTCATTTTTATATGATTGTTCATTGAGTGAGAATACATTGTACAATATTTTGCGATATTAAAATGAAGTGGGGTGATAAAGAACCGAATCGCTGTGATTGCATTACACAAAGAAGGTATGGAACCAAATGTAATCTTTAAAACTCTCCATACGCTTGGTATTAGTAAAATGTTTGTGTACCGGGCTATTAATAGTTACAATGAGATCTCCTCTGTTTGTGACAGAAAATGATCTGGCCGTCCACATAGTGTTCGTTGAGTGTTCGTACGAAAAAGGTGGTCAAAGCAGTAAGGGAAAGAATTCGAAGAAATCCTGTCCGAAAGCAAAAGATTTTATCTCGGGAGATGAAGATAGCACCTAGAACCATGTCGCGTATTTTAAAAGATGTCTTAGGACTTGCAGCCTATTAGAGATGTACTGGTCATTTCTTAACTGATAATTTAAAAAAGAATAGGGTGGTAAAAGCCTAACAACTACTGAAGCTGTACGCAAAGGGAGGTCACAGAAAAAATTGTTTTCGGATAAGAAATTTTTTACAATTGAGCAACATTTTAACAAACAAAATGAACGTATTTATGCTAATATGCTTAAAAAGATGACTGGAAATAATACAGCACAGACGACCTTTCCTTAATAATATTTAATGCCACTGTTTGATATCATTATTGTACCAATATGTTGACATGAATTTAATGTAATATCTAATTGTCAATTTTAAAAGAGACCTATATTGTTAAGTTTCTTTCGGCATTTCTTCTTCACCAATGGTCATTTCCGAAATGCTAGTAGATTAAAAAAAAGAAAAATAGAAATTGTAAGACGTGTCTAAGTGCCTGAGAGGGCGCAATGGGCAATGAAGAATTTTTATCTTTATCTATCTTTAAGCCGTTGATCTATGGTAGTATCTACAACTCACAGAAAACATGGTCAAATAACAACTGCCGGGAGGATTGTTTTTATCATACAAGTGAGTGAGATTTTCAGTAAGCTCCTAAGAAGTTGCTGTTTTATCAGCAGGTGTGGCAATGCATGAGTGATACTTACTGCAAGCATTCATAGGCTATGGTATCCACATTACTTCAGGTGGGGCGTATGCTTGTCTGCTATTTATCTATAACTTCACACATAATAAGACAGAGAGAACCGAGTGCCACATGACTTGATCCTTACAAACCTCACTCACTTATTTAGCATTCATTGCTCTTCTTATACACATGCTCGCCGGTTTCCAAGGCTCCTGACATCACCTTCTGATAACACACAATGAATTTGGTCATGGTAGGTAAGTCTTGGACTTCCTTGGCTTCCGTCATGTTTTTCTTCCTGCATCCTTTATGTTTTTCTTCCTGCATCCTTTCTACATATCTGAAGCAACGGAGCATGCCTCTTCTTATTTTAACACTGACACTCTCTTTCAGACCAGCTCTAGTTCCAAACATCATCATTGTAAAATGAAAAAATATTCTATTTATATCAAATATTTTGTAGATTTGCTTGATCTCATTATAGTACAGGATAGTATTTAAAAATAAACAATAATTAGTATGTATTAACATCTATCTAACTTTCATGCCTAAAATATATATTTTAACTTGATTTACAACATCCTCCTGTACCTAGTAATTAGAATGCTCAATTGCAATAGCATACCATAAATTTATCATATCATACCTTTATGAGCATATTTAATATGACGTTTAAGTAATGTTCCGTCACGGAATTTCCGGTTGCATTCACTGCAAATAACACTGCCCTTCCTCTCATGTTGCTTCTCATGTCTGCGTAGTGCTGATCTGTAATTAAATCAATGGTATACATGTCATACTCAACTCGGCATATTGTTCTAGGTGATTTGTAATTCATTTGACTTAAGTTGTGAAATTGTAAACATGGCATTGAAATAAAATATTGGAGGAAGTAGAAAACGTCCCATAATATTTCTAACATAGAATTTTCCTAAACAAACTAAGGTTTACTAAAGGAGAAACAGGGAAATGAGTTAAGACCCCTTCTTTCCTTCTCCCTTTCATTCTATCCAATAATCAAGTCTTAATGGAGAGCCCACATTTACTTGTCTAGTGAAAAACGTGAAAGGATAAATTATATTTACTTAGGGGTGAGTCAAAATGTAAACAATCCATAAAAAGGTTGTTGTTCTGTATTATTTATAATATGTCATGTATACATTATTATGTATGATATTTTTAATATTGTTGGTATTATATAAGACCTAAAAATGTTGCAAAACCCACTGTTTCATAAGTCAAAGTCAAAATCTTTTTATTCCGTAAAAATGGCTACATTTGTTTGGAATCGTCAAAATAAGAGTTCCCAATAAAGATGAACAGTTAATACATATAAATATAGCGGACTCTGGACTCTGAAACAAAAGCATAGGACACAACCGGGATTAATGCTCGGATAATGATGGTGATGAGTTAATACATACAATGTGTGAAGTATTAACTCTACTGCCATTTTAACTTTTAACAGATCTTGACGTGACTGTTTTCTACCACCAATTAGTTTCACTACTTCTAAAAGTTTGTTCTGTTTTTGTTAATTTTCTGTTATTAGAATGTACCCTACCACCTAGGGGAAATAGTGCTTACACTTTACTTTGACAAAGAAAAAGTGTTTTAAGTCTACTCCAATACATTCTATGAACAAGGAGACTATTATAAACATGTTATAGCATGTAGAAGAGACTTGGCCTCAGTGTACAACTTGTCTGAAAATCTATGTTGTCTTTGTTTACACTTTGTTTCATTTAAGGCAGGAATTAAGGTCCCTAGACCATAAACTACTCCTAGGTGACCAGGTGAAAATTTTCTGACCAAAATATGAAACTAATTGCTAAATGTGAACTTGACAAAGCTCAAGGACTTCAAAACCCTACATTAATAGAGGACTACAAACGTTGACTCTACATATGAAATATAATCTTAATATACCTAAAATTGGCGAGAACAACAGGATCGCCGTAAAGAAGAATAATAATAGTAATATACCTACCAAAAATTATTGTAAAAACAGTAAAAAAATACAATAGAGTCACGAGTTTAGATTTAGTGGCGAATCTATGGTGGCGAAATACTATTTGTAAACTTTAGTTCTTATTAAATTCTCATAACTCATCACATTAAATATGAGAGTATTATCTAAGTAATTATTGAAAATATAAAACGCATCAACTCACATGAAACTAAACTTCTTCATACAAACTTTACACTCAAATTGTGGCGTGTGGCTTTGTTCATGCCGCCTTCTCTCACTTTCATATTTAAATTGTTTGTCACAATAAGTACATTTTAATTCGCTTTTGAGATCCTGACACTGTTCGGACTTCATAATAAAGGAGGAAAATGAATTTTCTGTGTAGTGCAAAATTGCAATAGTAAACAACACACACACAGTGTTTTGTCACTTTTGTCAGTGTCACTGTCACAGAGTACTTTTATATGTTTATTATGTAAAAATATCGATATTAATAATCCAAAAAATCGATATATATTACAATTTTTATTTTGATGACAAATCGTTTGTTTGATATTGAAATATTGGTATCCTCCACGTTCGATATATTTTTTAAATAGTAATATTTAATAGTAATATTTTGCTTTTCTATTTTCTCGTCAATTGTTTTAACTACAACATCATCGTAAACTTAATCAACTGTACGTCAACTTACTGTAATGTAAGTGTGTATGTGTACTTAACTGTAAATCAACTTTATTTACACCATATTATGTTTTTGCTATTTCGCCAGTTCATTTATTTGCATATTATCTTAAAACGACATGTAGTTTTGTATAAAACACCTGTCTTTTCTAAATCACCGAAATGGAAACAACGAATTGTATTTTTCTTGTTTGAAAAATTTCATGTTATGGAAGATATTTGAGTTCTTTAAAGTATATATAAATTTTACGTTTGACCTTATTTATTAATATTTCTTTTAATTTTAGATAGAGGCGAGCGCCGCCGTATTGCAATCACCCAAAGTTTACTCCACTAATTCATTTTGGAGCCGACTTATCATTGCTTTTTTGATATAAAGCTGATATATCAAAATGTCATGTTTGATGAGATGATGAGAGTGAAATTTTAAGATACGCACGCATCACTGTAACACAAAAGTAACAAATTGAAGCTGCTAAATGTTTCACGGTATTACCGGTAGATGGCGGTACAGTTAGAAATGTATCACATTTGTACATGACATTTGACTTGCATGTAATATATTCCATAAACATCAGCGCTACTACTTGAAAGACGTTTTTTTAATTTTACTCCTATAACCCTTCTTATAAATTAAAATATTATTATTTAATATAATTAATACTAGATATTATTAATGATAAATATTTATTTATTGATGCCAAAGAAGTACAACTTCTCACGCGCACGTGTACGCGTACCTAAGTACACGCACCCATTTTTTTTTTCAATATATCACACTTTGATATTTATTGATATATTTAAGAATATCGATATATCGAAAATCCGATATTTTAAAAAATATCAACATTCCTAGTCACGGTGTAGCTAATTAAAATTTTTCTTCACTGCTTTAGGTGCTCACTTTAATGAAAATATATATATACGAAAATATTTTTTTTCTGATATTTTAAGGAATATAATGTACACACTTCACTCGCTTCTCTAACATTCATGGCTCTTTTTATGCACGCCCGCCGACTCCTAACATTACTGTCTTATGATCCTCATTTCCCTCTGCTTGCTCCGCAAGGGATCTGGCGTGAAAATATATATATGCTTATACATATATATATTTTATTTAATAATAATAATAATAACCTTTGCCTACCCCGCAAAGGACTTGGCGTGAATAAGTGATGAGTGGTAGGTTATTGTTGTGTGATTGTATCTGTCCATCTACAGATATAGTTGCATAATGGTGGTTTGTTATTCATTATTTGTTAATCTAAAAGCTACTAAGGTAAATATAAATAGTTTATATTCAATTAATAATTAAACGATAATAAATAATAATAACGCAAAATAAATAATGACTTAACATTTTATTTTACCACAATTAAATAGAATTATTATAATTAAAAAAATTGAATTTTAATAATTTGTAAAAATTATATGTCAAATCATTCAGTGGAAATTAACAATGAACGGTTCTGATGATGCCACCTCTAGTATTGTGTACGCTCTCGTGCTTTGGATCTGTTCAACTATGTATTGTGAATCAATGTATTCTTACACTACGCGAACTTAGGTATGTTAACCTATTACCCACCATAGACGTAATAAAAAAAGCAGACACCGTCTCCCGAACTAAACACTGACGCACCGCCATAGTAAGTCAGTCGCTATACATACGAGCCGACACGCACACGTTCACACCATAGTAAGTCTACCGCCCGCCATTACGCATCGACACCTCGCCGCGTGATAACCTTGTCGAAAAATAATAATAATGGCGTCGTGCGTAGTGAAGAGCAGTCGGAACCATAGTGGTACAATTAAAAAAAGCCAAGGGATTACTATCCATAGGTAAGCAAGTAATTTTTCTGATTAACTAATCGTTTTCACTTAAATTTATTTTTGAAATTGAAAACAATAAATCGACCGGTGTTGCCATAACTCACATTTCCAAATTAGCGTAAATATGTGGGAGATCATTTTTCTTTTGTTCTCTTATAATTCTTACTTAATTCAGATACATAATTTTGTTTAAACTTACATCCTATGATTCTTTTACTGAACAACTATTATTCATACCTTTAATATTTTTTAGATTTCCATCGTCAAACGATGCATGGAAGAATGATTGGGTATAAATCATAAGAGAGTCCAGAAAAGCGGCTTAATTCCATCTAGATCCAGTGTAATAGGCAGTATACATTTTGAGGAGTGTGAGGAGTAGCTGCCGTCTTCTGTGAGGTGGAGGTACTTCCCCAGTCAGGCTAACGTGCCCTACCTCTCTTTCGCCAGAGCCTCGTCTGATCATTAAAATTGGTGTATTTGTTTGAGCATTTTTTATTTCAAATAAGTATGCATCTGTTTGTCCTACATAATAAAAGGAATATGTAATGTTATATTTCATGTGTTTAATTTATTTTCATCAATACCTATTTTAAACAACACAAGTTATAAATCCGCGGTCCATAAAATTCGAGTTTCGAAGACAGTAACGACTCATACATTTTTTATTTCTTTTTAGTTAAAGAAATGGGAAATTTTCTTCCATCTGGCATCCCACTTGACACTCACAAATAGTTACGTGCCGCCATTGTGGTGCTTCAGTTATTTCTCAGCGAGATTCCGTCTGACTTTTTTATTACGTCTATGTTACCCACACATTTTGTTAACTAAATGAACCTCTTCTTTTGTCACAGTTTATATTTTCTGTATGTCGTGTTGAAATGTTTTTATATTCAGTTTCACCAAATAATGTGAACTGAATAGTCAGCAAGTTTCTCAGTCAATAGTAAGTTCTAACGAATAAAAAAGTAGGCGTCCCCGTACTAGTGCGCGCAGTGTGGGACGGAGACCCCCCCTGTTTTTACATATTATTTAAAGTGTCAAATAAGAAAAAGTGGTTTTCGAATCAAAAAAAGTACTAATTGTATTTTTGTGAACTCGCGTCGCTGTTGTGTACGTTTTCGCTTTAAGGAATCCATAGTTCAGATTTATTTCAAATTCTGTTTATTTAAGCACGGTCGCCAATAATATGATGAAATAAATCCAGTTCCTTGCGATACGTACTTATAATGAGGATTAAACAGCGAACTTAAAAAGCATAGAAGCAGCAATAACGTTTCAAAAATGACCCAACGAAAAAGAGGCCGGGTTAGGCGGGGCTTAGAAATGAGGCCGCGCGCCTTGACAGTCGGTGTTAGTCAGTCGGCTTGAAACAACGACGTGTCAGTCTGTCTTAATTTGTGTATATTTCAAGATTTTTCGTAATAATGCCTTCTTGTGTCGTCAAATGGTGTGTAAATAACACTACCAGTGATCATAAATGCTCAGGAATCACATTTCATAGGTAAGTGTAGTTCAGTTTGTATTTTATTAAATTCGATCTTTTTTATAAAATGGCCTTACTTTCGTGGCGCGTACATGTCGCCACATCGAGTGAACTCGAGTCTCGATCGTGCGAGATCCCATGCAGCCAATCATCGACAAGAAAATTTTGTTTACATTTCTATGACTCCTTTGTACCATAAACAATTATCGTAAAGTGCGGCTTATGATTTGGTGGTAAGGCATATTTTTCGCTAACTGCATTTTCGAGAAATGATGTTTTGGTTTCAAATACGAGCGCGTGATTGTTTTGGTGTCGATTATGCACTATGAATTTGTTCTAAATTATCATTCTATGCTTTTTAAGTTCGCTGGGATTAAAATATAAAAATGGTAAAATATTGTTGAGACCTAATTAAAACATAAACTTCAAATTGTAACAACGAACGTAACTTAGCAACCACTTATTCTTTTTCCGTGACACTGGTGTTTTATTTCTGCCCATAGATAAAAATCAAGAGTAACCAGTCCCCTCGGCATTTAATTCACTGAATCTACACGCCATCGATCACTCAACTCGTTTTTCAACAAAGGGCGTAGTGACCGCTCGTAGGCCAGAAAGTCGGAATATAAATAATCATTTCAAACACTCAAGTGGCTGGTTATTTTATGACGATTATTATTCTAATTCTATCAAAGTTAGTTATGTCTCGTCGCGCCACTGTCTCTAAACTTTCCTCTTCCTCTGGTGTGTGGCCGCGACTATGCAAATATTTGGAATCCCGCTCATGTGATGAGGTTCGTTTATATATCCATTCTTTTGGCTTTAAATTATCACCAGCATGAATATAAAATCTACCATGTTCATTATTTGAATATTCGTTCGCCATTACAGATCCAATAACTTAGTGGCTAGTGGTGGACGTCTGAGTAGTAATAATAATAGTTACATCTCGACATGTCTTCAAAATTCCACCAAGCGCCTACAATCAACAATAAAACAGTATCAACATAATAATAGTTACATTTATTAAATGCGTTAAATGTTAATTCGAAAAAATAACTTTACACAAAACGATATTTTACGTGAATCTAACCTGCTTTGTGTGCTTTCGCCTACTAGCAGCGGCCGACACCCACACACTACAGTTAGTAGATGCAACATGCCTTCGCTGCCATAGTTACTCTGGTAGTCCGAGCACCGGTAGTCCGGTAGGAAATAGCAACTGTGGCGGGTGCATGCGGCTTCTGTTCCAGATGGCGGGCAATCGCTCGCGAGGTTGACCGTAGCAGTCGAGGCTGAGACTACCGGAGTAAACATGGCAACGACGGCATGTTGCATCTGCTAACGGTAGTGGGTGAGTGTCGGCCGGCGCTAGTTTTCACGAACAATTAGGTGGCGGAAGCACACAAAGCCGGTTAGATCAAATTGTTCAGTAGAGTTCCTGAAGCTTGATGTGGTTCTAAACTGAAGACGACTTGGCTGTCTTATCTCTTTGCCTTTCCCCACTGGGACACAAGTACCAAAAAAAAAACAACGTAATGTCAATGTCAACTTACATGTAAATTTTTGTTTTGTTTCTGTAGTTACGTCCTGTCAAGTTTCTTCCAAATTACGTTTCTATCTCGTACTTAATTTAAAATATAATAATAACAATTGCAAGTAATCAATATTCATTACTTATGATAACAGCTATTTAAAAATAGCAATTCTGCAACATGAAATTTCACACCTTTAAAGGTCATTTTGTCATGCGTTCTCGAGCCTTACGTAAGTTTTGGCGGTACAAGCAAGTTTGTGAGATATTCACCGACAATGCGTGGCTCAGTTTGAATCTAGATTTGTCGTCGAGACCTTCAGCGTCTTGTGTGAAGTAAATTACATGAAATATTAGCCAGAAGTGCAACTTACATAAACATGCAAGATTGGATCAAGGTGACACTAGTTTTGTGCTTATTCGGCACTTTACGAGAGATACGGCCGTCCGAACCTTTCGTCTCGGAGTTCTTACTTGGAGAATGGAGGGACATAACGGAAGAGCAGCTAAACCGGGACGTCTATCCCATTGGAACCTATTCATACTTGTCCCTTCTTGTTGTAGTATTTTTGATCACTGACTTCTTGAGATTCAAGCCTGTCATCATACTTTCTGGTGAGTTATCATGTGGATTTGTTATCTTTATTTTCTAAATATCTTGTAATACATATTTTAATGTTATTAAAATGCATCAATTTCTCTACAAAAAACAGAACAGAAATTATTGTATTGCAAGTTATGTAATTTATTAAATAATTATTAATTTAATCAATAATAACTGTATGTATGTATGTTTGTGATCCTGTGATGTATTTATGTAACAATCAGTTTTATTATATTATCATATTGTAATGAACATTGTAAAGCACATGCTCTTTTAAGGGATTGATGTGTGTTTGTTGTCTAACAGAGGAGCTTCCAAAGTTCTTTCTTTTTGTATATATAAAAATGTTACTTTTAACAGCAATTTTTTATCCAATTAGTAGAGTAAGGTTGAAAATTTAGTTGCGCCCCCATCCAGCAGTCAAGTACTGCTGGCCCAACTACAGTTTGGAATATATATCTATGACTACTGAGTTAGTCATACTCTGATGATAATTAAGCAAAATTGGACAGTCTCATTATTTATGAGAAAAAAATATTACACATATTACACATTTATTACACAATGAAATTAAGATATTTCAAACTGGCTACGCTGTGAGTTCTTGTTAAAATTTCAGTCTTAGTTCAGTATTTGTCTTTCAACTACATATAATATCTGGTATTGTAATAAAATATACAAAATATTTAGATATATATTTTCATAGTGACAGGCTTTTAGGTTAAAAGAAATGCTTATAAGACTTAGCTCCTGCGATAACATTTGTTGTAAGATATTTCCTTTATGACCATTTAGAATCTACACTTCATCCTGTGAAGTTTAATCGAACATGTATATGTTTAAAAACATGGGGTTACACATGGGGTGGTATCCCACCCTCGCACTCCCACATAGTATGCCAATATTTACACATTATTATTATTACAATATTTTACAGTAACAGATTTCTTTAGGCAATCTAATTCATAGATAAATCTGTTAAAATTGATTAAGAATAGAAGTATTGGTACTATTTAATTCAAGAACATTATAACTGTGTTTGTATGCAAGTGATGTTTTTACTTTGAACAATTTACCTAATTTATGAACATTCTGTATAGTCACTCAGGTATAGGCAAAATAAAGCTAACCTAGAACCTATGTAATTATTTTTATAGTATGTCGGTAGGCATACAAGCATACGGCTCACCTGATGTAAAGCGGGTACCATAGCGTATTAAAGTCTGCGATATATTAAATATCACTTGTGCGATGCCTCCTCTGCTGCTTACGCTTACAGAGCAACTCCTCGGGAGCTTACTGGTGACCTCACTCACACGCAGGAACACAACAACCCTTTAGGAAGTTGTTATTTGGCTGCGGTTTTCTGTGAGGTGGAGGTTCTTCAGCAGACAGGCTGCTTTGATGCGCCCTACCTCTATTGAGTTAATATATGTAAGAGAGTGCTGAGTTATCAGAAGCTAGAGGTTATTTATCGCCGCCAAGTCATCATCATGTCAATTTAATTCTCCTTTATGGCGATCCTGGTATTGTTTACGCCAATGACAGTGCTTTCTTTGTAAAAGCCAGTGTTCATCTCAGTATGTGGCTATGCTAAGTAGGTGACTCCATCATGTCAATGCTCGGGCAGAAAGTGAGAAGTGTCAAATTGAAACTTTAAAGCTATCAAGAACTCTATTTCTTCTTTTAAATTTATGGCAATTGGATGAAACCAATCACAAACAAGGCACATCATCGCGTTAATGTTAATACTTACACTTGTACAGATTCCACTTCACAATTTTATTTAATAATAATTTGTACTGACCGGTTTCGCCTTTACGGCATTATCAAGGTATTTTATACAACATATATATCAAGGCACATCATATTGCGAACGGAAGATGTCCCCGGAAATTCCATGTGACGAAAAAAATACTCATCACAGCTTAAGAAATAATTTGTTCATAGATGAATATATTCGTCAAGTGATCTGACAGCAGCGACTTAACGAATCGTCAAATGTACGCATTTTGACACACGCCGCGCTGCAGTGTAGTTGCAGTTTTTTAGTAGAATCGGCCTACTGCTCATTATAGCTGCTCGTTCTACTTTAGCCCCCGACACGTACGGTTGAGTTACAAAGCAATATCGTTTTATCGGTTCTCATTTGGTTGTTTCCTTCGTGGATAGCAAGTTTTGCAGAAGTGGTGGCTTGACATCAAAAGGAAATGACATCCGTGCCAATGGTCTCGCAATAAGAACAGGCCGAAGTCTAAAAGCGGACCCCGGTTTCCGAAACAAAAGTTTAGGACACGATCGAAATAGAGGATCATCGAAATAGAGGATCGGACATCATTTCAAAAAGTGATTCAAATTAATCATAAGGGATATTTATGACCGTAAAAATATCTATACTCTATACAGATAAATAAAATTGGAGTGTCTGTTTGTAATATTAAAATAACCGTTTTTAATAAATGCATATGGATGTATACATGGTACATATACCAAAATGAATATTTTTAAAATTTTTGTCTGTCTGTTTGTTTCGGCTAATCTCTGAAACGGCTGGACCGATTTTGACGAGACTTTCACTGGCAGATAGCTGATGTAATAAGGAGTAACTTAAGCTACTTTTATTTTGGAAAAATTATTTATTTTATTAATATAAATCAATAATATTCCACGCCGACAAAGTCGCGGTCACAGCTAGTCTATACAGATAAATAAAATTGGAGTGTCTGTTTGTAATATTAAAATAACCGCTTTTTAATAAATGCATATGGATGTATACATGGTACATATACCAAAATGAATATTTTTACTATTTTTGTCTGTCTGTTCGTTCCGGCTAATCTCTGAAACGGCTGGACTGATTTTGACGGGACTTTCACTGGCAGATAGCTGATGTAATAAGGAGTAACTTAGGCTATTTTTATTTTAGAAAAAATATTTATTTTTATTAATATAAATAAATAATATTCCACGCGGACGAAGTCGCGGGCACAGCTAGTTTTAAATAAATAAACCTTTAATGATCCAGAACTATGTCTAAAAATTATTTATTAAAAAATGACAATTAATCTACAAGCCGTAAATAATATTATTCTGTTCTAGATATTAAGCTGTTTCATAGTTTATAGCACTTAACTAACTTATATGTAACTTATTTTGCTTGTTATTATCAATCAATTTCAAAAACAGGTTACAGTTGGTAATAGTTTACTTACAAATGACGTCATGCGTTCCGAGATTAGTTCATTTACGCAGCATTTTTTAATAAATAATCTTTATACGTAGTTTTGTGTCATATATCTAATCTACCTATAACTTCACGCCAAATCCTTTGCGTGGTAGGCAGAGAGAACCGAGCGTCACGTGACTTGATCTTTACAAACCTGACTCGCTTCTTTAGCATTCATTGCTCTTCTTATACACGTTTTGGGTCATATAAAGGTTATTTATTTAAAAAAAATGTAAAATATGCATTGTGATTAATTTGGACTACTTTTTGATTGATATCCATTTCCCTATTGACGCCCAAATGAATGGTATAGGTAGTAATATGTACTGAAAGTTTTGCCTAATTCATTGATAAAACAAGTAATGAGCAAAATATGTATTTATTACCTTCCGAAGTACTTTTACATTTTAAACATTTTTTTATTCAGTTCAAGCATGAGAGTCAAGTACTTGTAGATTGAAAACCATAAAAGGCTGTACTGGCCAATAGGCCAATAATATTTTAACCAATATTTGTGGCATAACGCTTGCTGACGCGTTCGTAATGAAGACATGAGAGAAAGAGTTGGAAGGATGTAGAAGCCCAGGAAGACCGAGACTAACCTACCATGACCAAATTAGTCGTGTTTTATCAGGAGGTGATGTCAGGAGCCCCAGGAACCGGCGAGCGTGCATGAAAAGAATGTTACAGAAGCGAGTGAAGTATGTAAGGACCGCGTCTTATGACGCTCGGTACCCTCTGCCTACCCTGCAAGGGACTTCACGTGAAGATATACATACATATGCCTATAATTGCCGCAAACTAGCCAATAAGACATTTGCAAAAGTCAAATTTACATGCAATTTGATGATTTGTCTGCTTCCGTCACCAAATACTGCTTGGTTAAAGCAGGTTAGATCAAATTACGTAGCCAATAAGAGCTGCGCTTTTTACTTTGTCCCCGACCCGTCGCGGTGAATTAAGTTACTACGTAATATCGGTCTCATCGTTTCTCCATACGTCATTTTCTTCACGTTCCCATGGTTCCACAAACCTCTCGATCATATGCGCTGATTCGCGGGAGTTGGGCACGGTACTTGCTACACTTTAGCTCTTTTATTAATTACTGTCGAAAATATAACACGTGGAGAAATATAAACAATAAAATAAATCATAAATATGTGACAGGTTGAAATTTCTATCTATAAGGCTATTTCTATCTGTAACTTCAAATCCTTTCTAGGGTAGACAGAGAGAACCAACCTTTAGAGCTTAACCGTTTTGCCGACCAATTTAACCCTTGCGGACCACCAGTGGTCGTCAGTCCACTGACTTAGTGTTTCGTCAGTTATTTCAGTATCTACCAAAATTAAATGTTGCTATTTATAATATTTTAATTATTTATTGTTATTAATTTGATTGTGTCGTATCTTTTTTTTATTTATTTTATTATATTTTCGTTTTGTTTTCATTATGATACGAGACCGGCTATAGGTTATCTTTACAACTGCATACCACAGGTCTATTTTTATCGTGTGTATGTAACAATTTTTAGGATGCTTTTTGGGCACCAATAACCTCCTAAGGAGTTACTGTGTAAGCAGCAGACGACATCGCGCGAGTGATACTTAATGTATTGCAAGCGTTTATAGGCTACGGTAACCGCTTTACATCACGTGGGCCGTACGCTTGTATGCCTCCCGATGTAGTATAAAAAAAATACAAAATAAGTACCTATGCAACAGCACCAATTCTAAAAAAACGGCAATGCCACACTACTGGCGCCGCTATATTATCAATTATTACAGACATAAGAATTGTCACTAATAAGCTTGATAGACATTAGGGACTCGCCCTACTGCAATTATCATTGACGATCCAATCCGCATGACAAGAATCTCGTAATTACCAGAAATGCAAGCGCAGCACACCTCTAGAAAGTGACCCCTGGCCGACTCCTGGCATTTCGGGAGTTCATCCAGTGAGTGTCGACCCACCGCCTGCTGGATATAGCAATGATAGTTATGGCAGGTGTTCGTCCCTCTTCTGTAATACTCCAGTACCAATAATCCTCTCAGATAAACATAAAATATTATTATTAGTCGTTGCGCGTGTCACTCTAACCGAACACGCAAGTTAAGCAACGTCGACCGCAGCCTGTCTATGGATGGGTTTATCAGATAAATAAGATAGATAAACTTTATCTATCTCGAGTTTCTCCATGCTTCGTGGGCACGTTAAGCCGTTGGTCCCGGCTGTTGTCGATAGATGGCAGTCGTTAAGCTAAGTCTGTGGTCTTCCGCCAATCCACATTTGAGCAGCGTGGTGGAGTATGCTCTAAACCCCTTCGGTTGAGGGGAGACCCGTATCCCGGCAGTGAGATGGATAAGGGTTGATGTGTGTGGCAATTCTTTAATTCATTGTTTTTTTACTCATATTTACATATTTTAATATAGAAAAAAATACATTTAAAAATATAAAAAAATTGGATTTTTTCCCAATACTTGGAACATGGTCTAATCTAAACTACCGGTGCTGAAGATCACAGACACAGAAACCTCCTCAAAATACATGGCTTGACAAGGAGGACTGCCTTGTGTATCAGTCCCCTGACCCAACCTCTTTATTATTATCTCTTCCCCACATATTTCCAAAACCTACCTAGGAGTATATTGTTTCACTGATTTCCCCTGGAGCGGGTCCCGGCGAGTGTACTACATTATATCTATATTCTCAAATACCTCTACGCGTTAGTTCCATATCCCCGCGCACGCTTATCAAATGACCGGGGTTAACACCTATGACTTTACAAAAATAAAAATCCAATGAATTTGACACATAATATAAATTAAAATTATTTAATTGTAGTGAGTTCATAACCCTGACATTGTGTTTGCTGCGCGTTTTGACTTTGTTACTTACAGTGCAACTGGGTAAATACGAGATACGCAGACCGAACAATCACAAAGACCTCTATGTATATTCCTACATTTCCAAACACTGGAACAATAGGCTAAGGTAGTTGTACTCGGTATAAATATACAACGACACATCATTCTATGTATACCCGTGTATCTTATGTCGTAGCAGTAAAAGTGACTTTTGCATTTTTTTGTAAAACTTTAGGTGTCGCTGTGGGTCCCGCCCGCCGTACTGGTGCCAGCGAGGAGTCGTGGACGAGCTTCGGGCCGTCCGCATCTAGGGCCGCGGCGACACCCTCGGCAGCGGCAGGGACCACCGAGGTCCCGAAGGTGGCATCGTGGACCGAGGTGGTCCGCCGCAAGCCGCGGAAAACCGCGGCCCCCGCGACTCCTGCGGGGCCAGCGCCCGCCAAGGCGTCAGCCTCTACCCCCGCGGGCAAGGAGGAGGGCCGCAAGGCCAAGGTGGTGCTCCCCGGCTCCACGGCCGTAATATTAAAGTTACGGCCGGAGGCAGCCCAAGGGGGGGCATCATATGCCTCGGCCCTGTTAAAAGCCGAGCGGGAGGTGAATCTGGGGGAGCTGGGAATCGGCTCGCTTCGGATCCGGAAGTCTGCGACCGGAGCGAGGCTCATAGAGGTACCAGGCTCCTCCAGTCACGAAAAGGCTGACGCCCTGGCGGCCAAGTTGACGGCCGCCTTGTCCGGCGTCGTGGAGGTGTCCAGGCCCATGAAGTGTGCGGAGTTCCGCCTCACGGGTCTGGACGACGCCGCTACGGCACAGCGGGTCCAGGCTGCGGTCGCGCGGGAGGGGGGCTGCACCCCTGAGCAGGTCCGGGTGGGCGAAATCCGCCCGGACTGGCGGAACTCTAGTTCCGCCCTGATGCGCTGCCCGCTCACGGCAGCAAAGAAGCTGCTTGAGCTGGGCAGTATCGGGGTGGGCTGGAGCAGGGCGCAGCTCCACCTGCTGAAGGCGCGCCCCATGCACTTAAAGCAGTGCATGGGGCGCGCCTTCAGCAGGTGGACACAGCGGAGTTGTGCCCCTCCAAGGCGGACCGCAGCCGCCTGTGTTACAGGTGCGGGCAGCCGGGGCACATTGCCTCGGGCTGCTCGGCACAGGCCCGCTGTGCCGTGTGCGCCGACGCCGGACGGAAGGCGAGTCACGTGATGGGGGGCCGTCTCTGCAACCCCCCATCCATCCGCGGGAGAATGCCCCCCACCTCTCGCGGGAGTGGGCGGCAGGAGGCGCCGGAGGCTAGGATGTCCGAGTAATGGCCGGACATCCTCGCTTCCTACAGGCCAACGTCAACCACTGCGCCGGGGCTCAGGACCTTTTCCTGCAGACCATGGCGGAGTGGGACGTGGACGTGGCGGTGGTTGCGGAACCATATTTCGTGCCCTCCCGGCCTAACTGGGCCGGGGACCAGGACGGATCCGTGGCCATCGTCACGAGGCCTGGCGCCAGCCCCCCACTCGTGGTGAGGGCGAGGGGAGCGGGTTACGTGGCGGCGGTTCGGGGAGAGTACGCAATAATCGGTGTGTACTTCTCACCGAACCGCGACCTGCCGGCCTTGGAGCAGCTGCTCTCGGGTCGGCAGTGAGGCGACTAGCGCCCGCCCAGGTTGTCGTGGCCGGGGACTTCAACGCCAAGTCCACGGCGTGGGGCAACCCGGCCACGGAAGCCAAAGGGCGGAAGGTGGAGGAGTGGGCGCTGGCCGCGGGACTGTCCCTCTTGAATAGGGGGACGGTCCAAACGTGCGTGCGGTGGAATGGAGGGTCGGTGGTGGATCTGTCCTTCGCCACCGCGTCCACCGCGCGCCGTATCGAGGATTGGAGGGTAGAGACGGGGGTAGAGACACTCTCGGACCATCGATACATCAGGTTCGGGGTGTCTCGAGCCCTCGGGAGTCCGGCGATTTCGTCCCGGTGGCGGAGCCGGTTCCCGCGTTGGGCACTCACCAGGCTCGACCGGGAACTGGCAGAGGAGGCGGCCATTGTCGGCCGCTGGGGCCTCCCACCAGTGGAGGATTTGGGCGCGGAGCAGGGGGCTGGTCGTCTCTGCGACGCCTTCACGGCGGTGTGCGGGGCGGCCATGCCCAGCGTTGGGCGTCCGCCTCCAAGGCGGGCGGTCTACTGGTGGTCGGCGGAGATAGCCGACCTCCGGGACGCCTGCAACGGGGCGCGTAGAGCGTACACTCGGAGCAGGCGTCGCCGCCCCCGGGACGAAGGAAGAGATGGCCATCTGCACGGCATCTACGTGGAGAAGAAGAAAGCCTTGCAGATGGCCATAAGTAGGGCCAAGGAGGGAGCGTGGCAGGAGCTGCTGGAGGGCCTAGACAGGGACCCGTGGGGCCGACCGTACAGGGGAGCGCGGAACAAAATCCGCGCTCAGTCGGCCCCACTGACGGAGACCCTCCAGCCGGCCCTGTTGGAGAGGGTTGTCGGGGAACTCTTCCCCGACAACCCACGGGGCTACGCTCCCCCGAGGATGGCCCGATCGTCGGACTCCAGAGGAGAGGAGGAGGGCGCTCCGCTGCCCGTCACCGACCAGGAGATGGAGGCGGTCGTTGACCGCCTCCGAGGCAAGAAGAGGGCGCCGGCTCCGGACGGGGTGCACGGGAAGGTGCTAGCGTTGGCTCTCGTGCACCTCGGAGACAGGTTCCGGGAGCTCCTCGACTGCTGCTTGCGGTCGGGGTGCTGCCCGGGACCCTTCAGGGTGGGCCGGCTCTGCCTTCTGTTGAAGGGAGACCGGCCCCCGGACTCGGGGTCGGCGGTTCGACCGGTCGTTCTGCTGAACGAGGCGGGGAAAGCCCTTGAAAGGGTTGTCGCTTCCCGCCTCGCTCAGCACTTGGAGGATGGCCCGGGACCGGGCCTATCGGATGCCCAGTTCGGGTTCCGGGCCAGACGGTCGACCGTCGACGCCATAAGACGCCTAAGGTCGGTGACGGAGGATGCGGAGCGCGAGGGAGATGTGGTGGTGGCGGTGTCAGACATCGCCAATGCCTTCAACAGCCTCCCCCACAGTACCATACTGGAGGCCCTCAAATACTTTGAGGTGCCTCCGTACTTGGGGGGACTGTTGAAGGCATACTTGGAGGACAGGGAGGTGCGCTACGAGGACGCGAGGGGCCAAATGGTCAGAAGACGCGTCGTGTGCGGTGTCCCACAGGGGTCCGTTCTGGGCCCCATCCTGTGGGACCTCGCATACGACTGGGTCCTGCGGGGCCGTCTCCTCCCCGGGATGAGTGTCATCTGCTATGCAGATGACACCCTCGTCACATCCCGGGGTAAGACCTTCGTGGAGGCGGCGCGGCTGGCCGAAGTCGGAGTAGGACTGGTGGTCAGCCGCATAGAGAGGCTTGGGCTTCGGGTCCGATTGGATAAAACCAAAGCCCTCCTCTTCCGCGGGACCGGTAGGCGGGGCCCCCCCTCGGGAGCGCACCTCCAAATTGGAGGAGAGAGGATAAGGGTGAGTGCCCAGATGAGCTACCTGGGCCTCACCCTTGACGGACGATGGACCTTCGGCCCCCACTTCGAGCGGTTGGGACCGAAGGTCATCAGAGCTGCGGCGGCGCTGGGTCGTCTTCTGCCCAATTTGGGCGGGCCCAGCGCCGCGTGCAGAAGGCTGTACTCCGGCATCTGCCGGAGTATGGCCACGTACGGTGCCCCCATATGGGCGGACGCCCTCTGCGCTCGGAACAGGGCTCAGCTGCGCAGAGCGCAGCGGGTCATAGCGCAGAGGGCAATAAGGGGGTACCGTACGGTAGCTTGGACGGCCGCGACCGCCCTCGCTGGCGACCCGCCCTGGGAGTTGGTGGCGGAGATGCTCGCCGAGGTATACGGCTTCGTTGCTGAAAGGAGGAGTCTCGGCGAGCGCCCCACGTTGGAGGAGGTGGGGCGGTATCGCCAGCGAGGGCATACGGAAATGATGCGGAGGTGGGGGGAGGACCTGGCGCAGCCGCGGTATAGAGTCCGCGTCGCGGATGCGCTGCGCCCGGTCCTGGAGTCGTGGATGCGCCGTAGGCGCAAACCCCTCACCTTCCGCATGGTGCAGGTGCTCACCGGGCATGGGTGCTTCGGTGAGTACCTGCACCGGGTCGCGAGGCGGGAGGAGCAGCCGGGCTGCCACGATTGTGGCGCGGCCGAGGACACTGCCCAGCACACTCTGGAGCAGTGTCCCATGTGGTCTCGGCAGCGCCACGATCTGGTGTCCGCGCTAGGAAGCGCGGACCTCTCGCTCCCGAGCGTGGTCCGCTCCATGCTCGGGAGTGACAGTGCCTGGCAGGCGATGGCCTCCTTCTGTGAGACGGTCATGTCCCAGAAGGAGGCCTCGGAGCGGAGGGACAGGGAGGACGATCCCTTGGCTGTCCCGCTCCGGAGACGGCGGACGGGAGTGCGGCGTAGGCGCTACGCGCACCTACTGCCGCCTCCCTAATCTGTGGGATTAGGGGTCAGGATGGGAACCTGGCCCCATAATGGTCCCGCCGCCGGAGGGGCTGTCCCAATTTGCCGGGATGGCCCCTAGAGAGAAGAAGTCCGGCCCCTTTTGAGGGGCTGGCCAGTCGCAGTGGTGCCCTGTTGCTGACAGATCCGGGGCACCACACCAACGCGGCCGATGGCATTTCGCGGGGTCGTTTAGTGGGTATACCGTCGGACAGCCGACGGGGAGTCCCACACTACGGAGGCCACCCAGGCACCGATGGTGTGCGTAACGCATTTTTCCCCGCGTCACAAAAAAACAAAAAAAAAAAAAAAGGTGTCGCTGTGGGTAAATTCTCTATTTATGTCTACTGGCTACAGTTTCTAATCTTTCTAACATACACAATAGCCTATCTCGTCATTTTTGCTGTATATTCATAAAGCGCCTTTGTAAGACAGTGTATATTTGCGCTAAGATAATATGTACGAAAGAAACATAGCTTATGGTTATCTTATGTTTACTTAGTTTGTATTGACGAGCTCGGTGGTGAAGTAGTTAGCAATACAACTTTAACATCCAGGCTCGTGGTTTTGATTCCTACACCGACCTAACATTTGCGTGCATGTACACGTCTGTTTATCTTGATCTAGGTGTTTTTAAGAGAGGTATGGCGTTTTAAAGCAGCCCGAATAGGGAAGCCTCTACCACACAGAAAACCGCAGTCAAATAACGACTCCCTGCCTTATAGTGTTCCTGCGAGTGAGTGAGGAGTTGCAACGCGCGATACTTTCTGTATTGCAAGCGTTCATAGGCTACGGTAACCAGTTTACATCCTGTGGGGCCGTACCTAGGCTTGCATTTCTCTGGGCGTTATAAGAAAAACAGGAATGACTATGCTATGCAGAGAAGGAAAGTCGGACGCAAAAAATATATTAAAAAACGTGTAAAAGCTGTCGGTTTTCCCTGTGGGTCTTGGAGGTCTAATGACAGTCACTTTTAAAATCATTATATTTTACAAATTCTTAATGTATAAGTAATTTTGTATATATATATGTATGTATAATAAGGAACACAGATATATAGCTTATGGGTTATCTTATCTGTTTATTTAGTTCAAGTACTCAGCATTTTATTTCATTGTACTAACTCGTTAAAAGTACTTACTAAAATTTCCTGTTATTCAGACAAACTTAACGGATCTTGCAGAAATCCTTTCTAGATATAAAAGTCATCTTTTTGCACAATTTTCTATTTTTCCTGCAATTTCGTAGTTGAACCATAGTAAAACTTGTTATTCAGGAGTACATTCATTTTCATAGTGCAGTCACCTGCAATATTGATAGCTTAGGCTTAAATATATCTAAATTCGTTGTTGAGGAGTACGTTCACCATTGTTCTCTATTGCGCTCTATATTGCAGTCGCCTACGCTCATGACATACATTAGATAAGTTGTAAAATCGTACATCACATCGTAATTTATCAGAATGAAATTATATTTTTATCTACTGATGATAATCTCATCAGTGTAAAGAAAACTGAAAGCATTTTAGATAACCAATAAATTATTAGCGTCTTTACATAATTTATGCTTAAATATCTATATGGCCTGAAACAATTTGAACATGTCTCCATGTTCCGTAGACAGCTTGGCTGGTATCCGGTAAGAATTAAGAAAAACTTCCACATACATTATTATACAATGTCTTATTCAATCCATCGGCATACAAATACCCCGGATTTGAAGGAAAGGTTTCATTTTCGTGATGTTGATGACCGTCTGCGATCTTCTGGACTTATTTCTTTGGATATCCTCTACTATAACCATCGCTCCTGTGCCAAATCGTTCACAATTTTTGCTGCTAAGCTTTGGAACTCTTTACCATTGGACATACTAATGTCGCCTACATTGGGATCCTTGAAATCGGCGTTAAAAAGAATATTTGATAATACTTCGAACTATTAGCTCATTAATAACTGGTTTTCAGACAATACATTAATGACTATGTTGTATGTATTATATAAATTTGACTTATTCTTTTGACTATAATTATTTGATTCCACCCTCGTGTATTTACAATCCTCTCAAATACTTTAAGGTTGGCTGGAGGCCCTTAGAGGGATAAGCCCGCCTTTGTACTACTTCTTATTTATTTCATTATTTTTGTATAAACCCTGTTATTTTGTAGAATAAAGATATTACATACATACATACATCCAATAATTAATAATATTCGTTCAAAAACGAACATGATTGTGTGCTTACGTGTCCTATTTTTATCTAGTTCGCATGGTACATCTAAAAAAAATTGGCCTAGTGGTAGAATATATACGAATCTGCAAGTTTCCAACATGTCTTCCTACAGTTTAAAAATATTTTTGATGATAATAGGGGTTCGACGCCCGATGTCACTAACGCATTTTGTCACATAAGCAGTTTATCACGCAATATAAATTTACGTAGTAAGTCACTTAAGCATTTCGTCATATTCGCACTTGGTCGTGTTCGCACGTCGTCATTTACGCGGTTTGACACAATCGCTGTTCGTCATATACGCATTGCGGCGCGAATTAAGAGAACCGAGTTCGGTTTTCAAAGAAATTACCATACAAACGCATGCAGTCTACGCTAACCGCTTACCACCCTAAGCAGCCCGTATGCTTACTTGCCAACCAAATATTATAAAAATGAAGCCATTATTTACTAATCTAACCATAAATTCTTGTATATAGCTCGTTAACCGCCAGGTGCTAATTAAAAAGAAATTAGTTACCAAACAAAAGAAGTGCTTAACTGTTTAGTATCTTCCTATTTATTTAGATATATTCACATAGTTATATGCCCATGTTTATGTAGATCTAATTACTTTTAACCAGCAATTCTTGTATACCGGGAGGAATAAAACTAGCGATATTCCCGTAAATATGGTGTTATATATATATATATATATATTAAATAATATATTATATATTAAAGTTCCTTTATCGATTTGTAATATTTAGTATTAAACTCCCTGTTTGTCCTGTGTGGGAATCGAACCACTCCGCCACCAAACTCATCAAATCGTTCTCATCTTGGTAATGGAAGTGATTACACCTGTATCAGGTGAGAACCTCTTTCCCTTCTTTTACCTCGGCTTCTAACGGTCGTGATGTTGAATACCCTATAAACCTTCCTCAAGAATTGGACTATCAAATGCGAGAAGAATTTTTCAAATCCGACCGATAGTTCCAGAGATTAACACGTTCAAACAAGCAAATAATCAAATAAACTGTTCCGCTTTGTATATTAGTATGGATATTTTGGAAACGACTCTAACGACTTATATCAACGTTTGTACTTACGTAAGCTTTTTAATTGACGAGCTCGGTGGCGCAGTGGTGAAACGCGTTGTTACACTACTTTGACACCAACGCTCGTGGGTTCGATTCCCACACAATTCAAACATTTGTGTGCATGAACATATCTGTTTGTCTTGGTCTGGGTATTTTCTATGTATGATAAGTATGTATTTAAAATAAAATATGTATTTACGTATGTTTATCAGTTGTCTAGTACCCATAACACAAGCTTCGCTTACTTTGGGGCTAGATGGCGCTGTGTAATTTGTCCGTCAATATTTATTATTATTTATTTAAGTTTATCTGTATAGGTCTTTTTACTTAACACAAAAAAAACAAAATACGCCGAGCGATGCTCGGTCGCCCTGGTGAATAAAGATAGTATTGTAGAATTGTTACAGAGATCATCAATCACAGATTGTCGTCATGGTCTCAATTCAGGTTCACGGACATATTTTCTTATGCTTTTAATTGATTCTCTTGTGTATGTACCTATAACGTAAATATTTTTTAAGCAATACATATTTCTTTTACACATGGAGTGCACCATTACTAACATCGCGTGCGATACATTGAAAGCGGTTACCGTAGCCTATGTAAGCTTACAAACAAGTATCACTCGCGCGATGTTACCCTTGCTGATAACACAGCAACTCCTTATGAGCTTACTTGTAACCTCACTCGCTGGCAGAAACACAACAACCCTCCATAGAGTTGTCATTTGGCTGCGGATTTCTGGAGGCGGACCTCCACCTTTCCCATATGCTTTGATGAGCCCTATCTCTCTTAAATCTACAACCATACCATAACTATGGCTTCTTAACTTACATTGTCTGCGAGTAAGTAACTGGTACATGTAGACGGACGGACATGAAGAAACTGCGAAGCTTTTTTGTTTATTACGGAATATAAATTTACGTTTAATTTACCAGAAGGAGATTTTGTACCAAAGTCGTCTGCATGGGTACTTCTGTCTCACCTATTTAGGTGAGATATGGCAGAGAAATTACAGGGTACAGTGACGAAACATCCTTAGGTCACAAGCATCCCTTTGGTGTTGCGAGCGTCAATAGGCTGCGGTGACCGCTAACCATCTGATGCGGGCCGCATGCTTGTTTGCTAATCTAGTTGTATATAAAAAAAACTAATGTAAAACTAAAAACGAATATGTATAGTAGTACTGGCCGCTAGGCCGAGTTTTATGAAATTTATTGTGTGATTTTCACTAGGTCCTTCGATGGCATTTGGAACCGGTAGGTAGTGCTGAAATCGCTTTCTAAGATATTTTCATTTTCGGACAGGACAACGCCCGCAGTTGGGCCCGCTGGTTGTATATGATACTTATATATTGCAATTGTTATGAATTCTTATACACATATATTTCATGTCTCTCGGAGACGAGATCAAATTGTATATTTAGATAAACTTTTGCCATTAAAATTATTCTATACTATAGATTAACTTTATCTTGTCTTTCCTATAGATTTTACGCAAACAGTGAAATCTTCTAACATACACAAAATCATATCGATATATGTATATGTCTAATATCTAAATTAATTTATTTTTTAATTACAAACCATAGTAAGTATAGTATTATTTTCACAGACGTTTTGTTAAGTCTACATTTACTTGGCAGTACATGTTTCTGGCAGATTTCTGTAATTGTCGTGTTTTGTATGAATTATTATGACAAGAGCAGACCTTTCTGAATGCGAGTCACATTATCCGCAGAAGTAGCGCGCCTCTCTTCAACTGGTACGACCGAGTGATTTTCCAATCTTGTTACTTTACGACACGACAAACATTTCATCATTTTTATTGCAGCAAAAACTTTCATTCGTCTGGGATGAAAATTTTCTTAGGTACAACAAAAACAGAATCCTCCTCGTTCAAACATTGTCCTAATAGTGACACACATAATTTTATATATTTCGCGTACATCGGACACGGCTCTAACGATTTGGATCATTTAAGTTAATATATATAGGTGTCTTTCCTAAAATTATTGTTGAATTGCAAACCATAGTATAGTATTTATTTCCCAATTTTCATTGTTGAGTCAACATTTACTATCTAAAAAATAGCAAATGTTGACTCAACATTTACTTAAAAATTACTTAAAAATCTGCCAAAACCTGCCAAAAACCATGTACCAGTACATGGTTTTGGCAGATTTTTGTAGTTGTCGTGTTTGTTTGAATTATGATGACAAAAGCAGAATGCCTTTCTGAATGCGAGTCACTTATATATCTATTATATATCTTTATATAATAATAAACATCCTCATGCTTATCTGTCAGTACATTTATGAGAACATAGTGTATGCCCGTAAAAATATAAAGTCGTTTTTAAAATGTAGTGAAAAATCTTAGAAGCAGGAATATATTACGTATGCGGTACATCGCCTTGCTAAGACGAATAGATCTTTTGTTGTAAATTATATTCGATTCTGTAATAAATTACCTGAAAAAGTTCTGTCCTTGGCTGACAATATGTTCAAAAGGCACATCAAAAATACTCTATGTAAGGAGGGTTATTACAGGATCGATGAATATCTGGCTGACTGGATATGATTCAGCACATGTATTAATATATCTTTAACTGTACAGCTTGTCACCATTATATACATAAATTTATTGTAATACAAATTGACAATTTGAATACAGACCTATATTGGCAAGTTTCTTTTGGCATTTCTACTTCGCCAATGGTCATTTGAAATGCTGGTAGATTAAAAAAGAGAAATCAAGACTATGAAAAATTAATAAGATACAATATTGAGAATTTAAGTTGTGGCTAAGTGCCCGTGAGGATGTAAAGGCAAATAAATAATTTTTATCTTTATGACTATAAAGAATTTTTATCTTTATTACATACTAGCTTTTACCCGCGGCTTTGCTCGCTTTTTTTAATAAAAAGTAGCCTATGTTACTTCTGATACCTCCAAGAATATGTGTACAAAAGTTTCATGATGATCGGTTGAGTAGTTTTCGCGTGAAAGCGTAACAAACAAACGGATATTCACATTTATAATATTAGTAGGATAATATCCCTTGATGTTGATAAAGTATACCGGTACAAAGTGTATTGCGGCCTTAGCACAACGTATTTTTTTGTTATTCGTCGGGAGGCGTACAAGCATACGGTCCACCTAATGTGCAGCGGTAACCGTAGCCTATGAATGCTTGTAATACATTAAGTATTATGATGCGATACGCGATGCCATCTCTGCTGCTAACACAGCAACTCCTTAGGAGCTTACTGGTGACCTCACACACACGCAGGAACACAACACCCCTCCAGAGAGTTGTTATTTGGCTGCTGCTTTCTATGGGGTGGAGGGACTTGCCCAGACGGGCTGGTATGATACGCGCTATGCTATGCGCTCTTAAAAATACTTAGACCAAGACAAACCGACATGTTCATGCACACAAATGCTTGTCGTGTGTTGAGCCCGCGAGCGTCGATGGTAAAGTTGCGTTATTAACCGCTGCGCCACCGAGCTCATCGCGTAATATTCAATGAAGTCGTCAGCAAACAAGCTGTGTACTTTGAACACGTACAACTGTCTTTATTCTGTCGGTTCCTGGATCTGTAGACAACCACATAGTGTTCTGGTAGTAGTAGTGGTACCTGGTACTCTTCTGACCTTTCAGGAGAGGTGAAAATATTTAAGATTTTAAGACTGATTGCCAAAAGTGAACAAATTTTTATTGTTTCAGGACTGAGTGGTATATCTGTGTACGCTATATTACTGTGGACGTCGAGTATAGAATGGGTGCAAGTATCGCAGTTCTGCTACGGCCTCTATATGGCTACAGAAGTTGCTTACTTAACTTACATTTATGCAAAGGTAATTTTTATAAAATTATATTATCAGTTATGTAGGTAAGAACCGAGTCATATGGCGCTACGTTGTCTCTGCCTACCCTGCACTCGGGGTAAAGATATAGATAGCATATCCGCATAATTGACGACGAAGAGGTCACCAAAAGCCTAGAACCTCTTCAACTCCGTAGGGACATAGGCTCTCTAAGCGTATTTTACCGCCTTTACCATGGCGAGTGCTCTGAAGAACTGTTTTCCCTTATCCCACCCTCACCCTTCCGTCATAGAACCACACGTGCGGGCTTGCGATGTCATAGTTCCACGGTTGAGAATATCTCTTCGCGTACCAAAAAGTTCGGCAACTCCTATCTTTGTCGTACCATCAAAAAGTGGAACGCCTTGCCTGCACATGTGTTCCCTCCTTCCTACAATATGGGATCCTTCAAACGAAGCGTGAAGAAGCATTTTGCGGGTCAGCATGGCAGCGTCAACTGACAGGATGCGGGATGTAGTATGCTGTCAGTTGCAGTTGCGATTTGGGCTCCTCTTTCGCTTACCATCGGGCAAAGAGGGGCCACTATGCTGAACTAAAAAAAAAAAAAAAAAAAAGATAGATAATGTCCGTATTTTTATTTGCCTGATGTGTTTAATATAGACTTGCAGGCGTATTCACATTACTTAGAATCACTATATTCGAATCGAAATCGAAAAGTTATCTATCAAAATATATGGAATCCGAGCGAAAACTTTTCGAATCCGTTTCAAGTTATCATGCTTGTTATGCAATAATAATACACGCGCGTGGCAATCCTTTCTGACCACCCAGCAGATCTTCTCAGGTCTACTGATGGCCTGACATATTGTATATTAAAGGGATGAGAGTATCCTTCCGCTTACCTAGTAGGTCCCCAGATGCATTTTTTCCATCAGAACAGGTAAAAAGTATTTTAAATCTACCAATAAATTAAATTCTGCTTGTCCTCTCAAGTACATTTTTCTTATGATCATATTGTTGTTTGAAACTTACTAAAACCCATACAAGTTTTGACCCGACTGTCTGATTGTTCGTATTTTTTTATACCCCTAAGTTGGCAATCAAGCACCTGTCTGATGGTAAACAGTCACCGTAGCCTATGAACATTTGCAACACCAGGGGTGTCACCCATGCGTTGCCGACCCTAAATGCGTTGCCTAGTTCGTGCACGCTAATCTCTAACGCGGCTGAACCTATTTCAACGGAGTTTTAATTGCTAAGTAGAGGACACGGTACATGTAATGTTGAACATTGGTCAGTGTTTCATATACAGTATTTCAGCTTATTTTATATGTCAACTAGCTGACCCGGCGAACTTCGTGCCGCCTCAGAACCAATAAATGTTGTGTTAGCTTAGGGGTATATGGGTTGCATTCGAGTCGATTCTCTTCGTTATATTGCATGCCGAGCTAACCTTCAGTAGTAAATTGTGCGGGGGCAAGTCAGACTGATACAAATTGAGCTGTTGACATGACCCATGAAATATTGGGCACACTACACCATTGATGTTCGAAGTGATTAAAATGATGTCGGCCAACGAACATTCAACAAACGCAAGTAGACGCATTCGTCACTGTTTGAATAAACTGTGTAAATACCATCAGGGACCATATTGCCTTGCTCCGGATGTTGAAGTATCTCGTATGAACGTTCCAAGTGCTATATAACGTGGCATATCAGAGGCAACGTTCGTGTAAATGGATCGCCTTGACAAATCGAAAAGAAACTCGTCAATGTTGCCGCTGGAGGTGTTTCAGCACTCGCCAAGATAAACAAAAAAATATTAGTTAATACATTCAGGCGTTATTTTGCGTAAGTCAATTTTACATGCAATTTGACCTAACCTGCTTTGTGTGCTTCCGCCACCAATTAGTTCATGAGGCCTAGCGCCGGCCGGTACACACCCACTACTGTTACGTACGTAGTACGTGCAACATGCCGACGCTGCCATGGCTGCTCCGGTAGTCTCTGCCTCGGCTGCTGCGGTCGCCCGCCATCTGGAACAGAATCCGCATGCCCCCATCACCACCGTCGTTGCCACGACTGGCCTGGTCTACAACAAATTGCATTCAAAAAAAATATTAATTGAAATTTGTCAATTCGTGCATGAGATATCGTTAAAAAAGGCGTTTCATATAAAATGTATGGGAAAATGAATTTTGTTCATAATTTTTATTTTCGTAAATGTTTTTCCATGTTTTAATAGTTATTCTGCTATTCGGAGCGGAGACAAACCCAACAAAACAACAAAAAAAAAAACAAAGAAGAAAAGATAAAAATTGGTCTAGTCGTTCTCGAGTTATAAATAGTAACTAACCCGACTTTGTTTCATATATTATATAGATTTGCGCCGTTTGCGACTATCACGAAAATATTTTTTGAGGGTGTGACCCCTATTACTAGTGTAATAGAGGTCATTGATGTAAACCTAATTTTTATTTTTTAGACAACATTTTGTAAACCTTCAGTGCCAAAATTGCTATAATCACATAGTATAATGTATGTATGTATATTTTCACACCAGGTCCCTTGCGGGGTAGGAAGAGAGATTCGAGCGCCATAAGACGCGGTCCTTACACACTTCACGCGCTTCTTTAATATTCATAGCTCTTTTCATGCACGCTCGCCGGTTCCTATGGCTCCTGACATCACCTTCTGATAAAACACGACTAATGTGATCACGGTACGTAAGTCCTTTCGCATTGTATATCTGTTTTGTCATTCTTCTTTCCTGCATTCTTTTTACATGTTCGAACCAACGGATGCCTTGCCATGCAAGGCATCCGTTGCTTTCTTATTCGCTACGTCGCTTTTCTTATCTTAACACCGACACTCTTTCAGACCAACTTTCTTTCTTACATCATCATTACGAACGCGTTCAGCTTTTTTTTCTACTACGTCGGTAGGCACACCAGCATACATCCCACCTGTTGTAATGCGGGTACCGTAGCCTATTAAAGCTTGCATATGTATAAGGTATCACTTGCGCGATGCCTCCTCTGCTACTTACACAGCAACTCCTTGGGAGCTCACTTGGGAGCGCAATGCTCTGTCTGCCATACCCAGCTTTCACTTCAAGTTAGTTTGGGTTAGCACCGCGTTGTGTACAGCGAGTTGTGCCTTCTGGCTTAGATTTCGGCTGCTTAGAAGTTTGTCCAACGCTCGATTCACGTTGTTCCCTGTCGTCTCTCCACATCAGAAGTATATAATCAAATAGACTTAAAAAATGTTAGTGATTGATACGAGCCGAGCTCACAAGAGCGTAAGCTGTGAACGTTCAAAGGTGCGCTGAGTCAAAAACTCGCGTGATCCTAAATTTGACACGAACCCTGAGAAGACTCGAATCTACCAAACTGTAATATAATGCCCAGGAGCTAGATCTGTGAGTGGCTTCCCAATAAATTATGGAGCAAAATTCAATCATATTGAAAATTTATTTTATTTTTATCTATACTAATATATAAAGCGGACGAGGTTTGTTTGAACGCGTTAATATCTGAACCCAGTTTTCGTATTTGATAGCCCAATTCTTGAGGAAGGTACACGATACTGGTTTTGGAGCCGAGGAAATAGAAAGAATACAGAAAAGCTGAAAAAAATATTGAGAGCTCGATGGCGTCGTTGCGCGTGTCATTCTACACGCAGGTTAAGCAATGTCTACCGCAGCCTGTCTATGGATGGGTTTTTATCTATCTCGAGTTTCTCAGTGCTTCGGAGGGCACGTTAAGCCGTCGGTCCCAGCTGTTGTCGATAGATGACAGTCGTTAAGCTAATTCAGTGGCCCTCGGGCGGTTTGAAAACACTGGCCTCCGCCAATCCGCATTTGAGCAGATGAGTAAGGATTGTGTGGTGATAGAAAAAGTATTCTAACGGGATATGCACGGACGAAGTCGCGGGCTGCAGATAGTTTATTAAACATATTTGTGAGTTGTAGGACAACTTAAAGACGATCACGATAAGTAGGTATATTCTTATCTATTTACAGTATTATAAACATTCGATTTTTTTTTTTATTTAACGTTGAAAGGCATACAAGCATTCGGCCCACCGGATGTTACCGTAGCCTTTGAACTCTCGCAATACATTAAGTGTCGCTTGCGCAATGTCACCTCTGCTGACACAGCAAGTCCTTAGTCGCTTTCTAGTAACTTTACTCACTCGCAGAAACAACAACCCTCCAGGGAGTTATTTGATTGTATTTTTCTATGAGGTGGGGGTAATTCCCTTGTATTGGTGGCTGCTCTGATGTGTCCTACCTCTCTTAAAATCACCCAGATCAAGACATTCATATAGTGTTCATGTTCATGCACACAAATGTTTGCCCTATGCGGAATCGAATCCACAAGCCCTGATGTCAGAGTGGCGTTACTAACCACTCCGCCACCGAGCTCATCATAAATTATCATGTCGACATTCGATCAATAATTTGAAAAGCCTTCTTAGCGTTATCCCGTTTCCTAATCCATTGTGATTGGAGGGGTCCGCTACCTAAGCCTGAGGATTTAGCGAAGATATAATTTTTTACATGGAGCGACTGCCGTCTGACCTCTACAACCCAGAACCCAAACCCAACCAAACCCCGAAGAACCCAAACCTTTATTCGTAAGGTCATCCATCTTTAGAAATATAATTTCTTGGACATGCGGGTTTCCTCACGATGTTTTCTTTCACCACCGAGGAGGTGATAATTACAAATCTTAATATTAATAAATCTGAAAACTGCCGTATATTCAAACCAAAACATAAAAATTCCCAAAAGTATCCAATATGTAAACTGGACCTGTTTATTGTTTTATTGCGTCAATTGGTAGATAAATGGCTAAATTCATATCTAGTATTGTATGATCTTAATTGCATTATAATTGTTTATTTTACAAGTAGATAATGTAGATACGTGTATAGAGCCAACGACTATGCTATCATGTACGTCAAGGATTAAAATTAGATATGGCCATCGCGGTTTAGGGCGCTATCACAAATTAGACTTTTATACCAAACAAGCATACTTTGCCCCTTTAGAACTAGCCTGTAAACACACATGCAACACTGTGAGAAATAAGGCGCTATCACAAATTAGACTTTTATACCAAACAAGCATACTTTGCCCCTTTAGAACTAGCCTGTAAATACACATGCAACACTGTGAGAAATAAGGCGCTATCACAAATTAGACTTTTATACCAAACAAGCATACTTTTCCCCCTTAGAACTAGCCTGTAAATACACATGCAACACTGTGAGAAATAAGGCGCTATCACAAATTAGACTTTTATACCAAACAAGCATACTTTGCCCCTTTAGAACTAGCCTGTAAATACACATGCAACACTGAGAGAAATAAGGCGCTATCACAAATTAGACTTTAATACCAAACAAGCGTACTTTGCCCCTTTAGAACTAGCCTGTAACTACACATGCAACTCTAATAGAAATAAGGCGCTATCACAAATTAGACTTTAATACCAAACAAGCGTACTTTGCCCCTTTAGAACTAGCCTGTAACTACACATGCAACACTGTGAGAAATAAGGCGCTATCACAAATTAGACTTTAATACCAAACAAGCATACTTTGCCCCCTTCGAACTAGCCTGTAAATACACATGCAACACTGTGAGAAATAAGGCGCTATCAAAAATTAGACTTTTATACCAAACAAGCATACTTTGCCCCTTTAGAACTAGCCTGTAAATACACATGCAACACTGTGAGAAATAAGGCGCTATCAAAAATTAGACTTTTATACCAAACAAGCATACTTTGCCCCCTTAGAACTAGCCTGTAAATACACATGCAACACTGTGAGAAATAAGGCGCTATCACAAATTAGACTTTTATACCAAACAAGCATACTTTGCCCCCTTCGAACTAGCCTGTAAATACACATGCAACACTGTGAGAAATAAGGCGCTATCACAAATTAGACTTTTATACCAAACAAGCATACTTTGCCCCTTTAGAACTAGCCTGTAAATACACATGCAACACTGTGAGAAATAAGGCGCTATCACAAATTAGACTTTTATACCAAACAAGCATACTTTGCCCCTTTAGAACTAGCCTGTAAATACACATGCAACACTGAGAGAAATAAGGCGCTATCACAAATTAGACTTTTATACCAAACAAGCATACTTTGCCCCTTTAGAACTAGCCTGTAAATACACATGCAACACTGTGAGAAATAAGGCGCTATCACAAATTAGACTTTTATACCAAACAAGCATACTTTGCCCCTTTAGAACTAGCCTGTAAATACACATGCAACACTGAGAGAAATAAGGCGCTATCACAAATTAGACTTTAATACCAAACAAGCGTACTTTGCCCCTTTAGAACTAGCCTGTAACTACACATGCAACTCTAATAGAAATAAGGCGCTATCACAAATTAGACTTTAATACCAAACAAGCGTACTTTGCCCCTTTAGAACTAGCCTGTAAATACACATGCAACACTGAGAGTAATAAGGCGCTGTCACAAATTAGACTTTAATACCAAACAAGCATACTTTGCCCGTTTAGAATTAGCCTGTAAATACACATGCAACATTTCTCAAGTTGTCACTCCCGGTACGAATGCAACACATACTTGTAAGAATTTCTTTTGACTTTACTCACAACAAATCATTGAAATTATTATATGGCCGTCTTCAGTAAGGAGTAGACACTTCCCAAGTCAGAAGGCTGAAAATTAAGCAAAATAAATAGCTGTGCAATATCTCTCTTGAGTGGTTTTACTCTTATCAATTTCAACCGCTTAGCAACAGGTAACTGCCATATACATGGTAGGTATTCTTTTAAAAGGAGGAGGTACTTACCTAGTCAGGGCACTGAAAATTATCAAAGAAATATAGCTATACCTCTTTTGAGACATTTTACTCTTATCTTTTTCAAGTCCTTAGCAACAGGTTACTTCCATATACATTGCAGTATTTTGTAAGGAGTTAATATTTAGCTGCAGTCTTCTACAAGGTGGGAGGACTTCCCCGATTAGGCCCTGCATCCATTAAAATGTAAATCCTGTAACGGTAACGTAACTGTAACGTAAGGAAAAACTTTTCTGACGATGTTTGCGACTCATTTTCACTTTCATTTAATTGTGAATGTACCGTCTGTCTGTCTAAATCTTCACTCCAGGTTCCTTGCGGAGTAGGTAAAGGAATCACCACGACGCGAACCTTGCAGACCTTGCTCGCTTCTTTATCATTCGTTCTTTGCATTAAACCTACTACTTCATAGCTTTATCCAGTTTTCTTTCCATTAGGATTGGCGCGGTCCGCTACCTAAGCCTAAGAATTTGGCTAAGGATTTTACCCAGACCTCTAGACCAGGGCTATCCAGACCAGATACGATTGCGGGCTAATACAAATCACTGTGGAGGGCCGCAAAAACAAATACCTAGCGTTAAATTATTTATTTGGAGAAAATTAAAAACGGCGATAATTTTAATTTTAGTTTTATTAATTCTTCATTAATTTATCTTTTACAAATTCTATCAATATCCTGGTTTTCGCTCTAGATGGTCTAGACTCTAGAAAACCGGGCTTATCTTAGGTAAGGTCACACGTCTTTAGAAATATAATTTCCTGGCCGCGCGGATTTCGTCACAATGTTTACCTTCACCGCCGACCACGTAATAATCACAAATATGTACATAATTCTGAGTACACGAATTTACATGTCAGGTTTCTAACCCGGCACCAGTTGATCAATGGGCAATCCACTAGGCTGCTACTACTTGCTGTGTTACTGCTTAATCTTCTATCATATCATAAATGCTGTTTCCAGGTTGACTCAGCGAAGTACCCTCTGGTATCATCGTACACCCGCATCGCAGCGCTCACCGGCCGATTCATTTCCGGGGTCAGCTCGCAACTTCTCACTCATTTCGACCTGATGGACTACCGGCAGCTCAACTATATCACCTTCACAGGTTTGTACGATTTTTTTGCCGATGTATAATTAGGATTAGTACATCCGTCTGGAGATATACATCCCCCTCACAGAAAACCGCAGTCAAATGACAACTCCCTGCAGGGTTATGCTGCTGTGTTAGCAGCAGAGGTGGCGTCGTGCGAGTGATACTTAATTGCAATTGCAAGTGTTCATATGGTACGGTAACCACTTTGCATCAGGAGTGCCGTATGCTTGTATATCGCCCAATTTAACGATTGCAATACAGGAAATATAGCTCGTGTGTTCTGCTGCTTACTCAGCAACTCCTTAGGAGCTTAAAATCATTTCGTACTAATCTATTTGAATGTCAGTCACCATGTAATATACAACTGTTTCAGCTCAGATTCTTGCAACATTCTGGGCGCTGTGGCTTCCTCCAGTCCAGTACGGCATTTACTTCCATCGGAAAAGCTGCAATATAAACTCACAGCAATTGAATCCCGCTGCGACTCCTGATAAACAATCACCATTGGTACCTAAGGTAAGACAAACTCTTGGATTTATAGCTTCCTACCAGATCCGACAGACGTTGCTCCGCGCGAATATAAAATAAGTCCTGGAACCAAAATGCAGCGCCACTTTCAGGCCAATTCTAAACCTAAACCGTCCAGGCATCCACTGAAACACGCGCAAAAAGTCATTGAAATGGGTCCAGCCGTTTAGGAGTTCAGTGGTATACGCACTTACAGAAGAACTACGTCGATAAAGATCATTGCTATTCACATTTGAGAACTATCAAAATTCTCTGTTATCCACTGTCAGTCGCCTTTTTAGTTGCAAAATCGCACTCCCCTGCGTCATCATTGCGAACTCGGTTTATATATATACCTAGTCTTGCCATAAATACTGACACAAAGAAAAAAAAAATTCTATTGCAAATAACATTTATTACTTTTACAGTGTGTTAGTTTAATACATAAATATAAAACAATTTAAAATATAAAAAGCTTATTCGAAGTGGTCTCCATTGGCTGCCATACAGTCCTTTAAACGTTGAGGCCAGTTATCAATAGAAGCACGCACTCTTTCCATGGGAAAATTCTTCACTGCCAATCGTACGGATTGTTTTAGGGACTCCAAATTATCATGGCATTTAGAGCAAGCCGTACTCTCAAAACTGATCATAAATCATAATCCAGCGAATTAAGATCGGAACTAGACGACGGCCAGTCTTCAGCTCTGATATAGTCCGAAACGTTCGTTTCCAACCAAGACTGCGTAGACTGAGCTTTATGGGCGCCGAGTCTTGCTGGAAGGACCATTCTTGGTTATTGAACATGATGCTGTTAAGGGGCTTCACTACCTTCTCGAGAATGGTATCTTGATACACTTGTACCGATATTTTGATACCTTTTTCACAAAAGTATGGCTCAGTCACTCCTTCATAGCTTATACCCCACCAAACCATTACCGAAGTCACGTTGCACTCTGTCGACTAATTGGGAAGCTTCCTTAGAGCTTTGAGCATAAATACGGTCATTTTGTTTGTTAAAATGTTGCTCAATTGTAAAAATTTTCTCATCCGTAAACAAATTTTTTCTGTGACCTCACTTTGCGTACCGCTTCAGTAGTTGTTTCGATTTTACCACCCTATTCTTTTTAGGGTTCCGTACCCAAAGGGTAAAACGGAACCCTATTACTGAGGCTCCGCTGTCCGTCCGTCCGTCCGTCCGTCCGTCTGTCACCAGGCTGTATCTCATGAACGGTGATAGTTAGACAGTTGAAATTTTCACAGATGATGTATTTCTGTTGCCGCTATAACAACAAATACTAAAAAATAGAATAAAATAAATATTTAAGAGGGCTCTCATACAACAAACGTGATTTTTTTGCCGTTTTTATAGATAATGGTACGGAACCCTTCGTGCGCGAGTCCGACTCGCACTTGGCCGATTTTTTAATTTATCAGTTAAGAAATGACCAGTACGTCTCTTATAGGCTGCAAGTCCTAAGTCATCTTTTAAAATACGCGACATGGTTCTAGGTGCTATCTTTATCTCCCGAGATAAAATCTTTTGCTTTCGTACAGGATTTCTTCGATTTCTTTCCCTTACTGCTTTGACCACCTTTTTCGTACGAACACTACGTGGATGGCCAGATCTTTTTCTGTCACAAACAGAGGAGGTCTCATTGTACCTATTAATTCATTGAGGCCCATTATATACTTGTTGCCGTAACGCCCATGGCTGAATTCAACCGTCTGGGCCTCAACGGGTTAATAGCCCGGTACACAAACATTTTACTAATACCAAGCGTATGTAGAGTTTTAAAAATTGTATTTGGCTCCATACCTACTTTGTGTAATGCAATCACAGCGATTCGGTTCTCTTTATCACCCCACTCCATTTTAATATCGCAAAATATTGTACAATGTATTGGCGCCAAAATGAGAAAACTCAATGGCCAATCATATTAAAATTACAGATTCCAAATTCATATGTAATATTTTGTTTATTTTTAATTGTAACAGTATTTATGGCCAGATTAAGTATATACCGAGTATATAAGCGTAATTGTATGTACATAATATGCATATTTTTGTTTCAGCAATCATTTCGCTCGAATATAGTGGAAGCATCAACGCTTATCGCACGTCACGCCCGCGCCGCTTATACCCGTCCCAAAGTGCTTGCGTGGTCTGCGCTATACGCCGCCGCGTTGGCTCTCTTCGTACAAGCGCAAACATACGTACAACTACTTTGGAAACAGATTCAAGACGATACCGATGCACCGGTATGTTCACCATCACAAGCTTATTACGGACCTATAAACATTTCATTCCCACTCGTTGCACTCAGTCACGAGATTACTGAGGGATAAGCTTGGAGTTGTCCGAATATGTAAACTAGAAATATAGATTTCCATTTGAAGTGCCTTATTTTAGTGTACTTAATTGACCCGAGGGTCCTTATTTAGCTTCCATAAAATGGTATTTCAAATTTGTGCCATATGCCATAATTTCGTTTATAAAATGATGCGACCGGCAAATGGGAATTTGTTGTAGCATTAACGCTGTCAGGCTATATAATACAGTAGACTTTGTTATATATGTTTTTTAAGAGAAAATAGGGTGCATCAAGGCAGCTCGATGACGTCGTTGCGCATGTCATTCTAACTGAACACGCAGGTTAAGTTATGTCGACCGCAGTCTGTCTATGGATGGGTTTATTTATATCGAGTTTATCCGTGCTCGGAGGGCACGTTAAGCAGTCGGTCTCGGCTGTTGTCGATAGATGACAGTTAACGACTGCCATCTATCGACAACAGCCGAGACAGAGATCAGAGCTAAGTCAGTGGCCCTCGGGCGGCTTGGAAACACTGGCATCCGCTAATCCGCATTTAACCAAATAACAACTCTCTGGAGGGTAGTTGTGTTCCTGCGTGTGAGTGAGGTCAGTAAAAAGCTCCTAAGTAATTGCTGTGTAAGCAGAGGTGACATCGCGCGAATGATACTCAATGTATTACAAGCGTTCAGAGGCTACGGTAACCGCTTTACATCAGGTGGATCGTATACTAGTATGCATCCCGACGTTGTATATAAAAAAAACATTTATATGTATGTCTATGTGTAAATACATATGAACCCCGCCAATCCTAATAGATTCGGAAACGCAGTAACGTTAGGTTTCGAAAAATTTTTTCTGGAACGTGCGGGTTTCCGCACGATGTTTTCCTTCATCGTCGAGCAAGTGATAATTACAAATATGTACATTAACACGAAAACACGAATTTAGTGTTACACCTGGTGGTACACACCAGGATTTAAACCGGTTACCAGACGATTCGCAGACCGGTTCTTAACCACTGGGCTTTCACTGCTCATGTGTAGGTATTTAATTGCCTTGACATCCCGTAACTTTACAAACATACTAATTATTAGACAAATATATATATATATATATATATATATATATATATATATATATATATATGTATATTGTATTATTAGTGTAGATAGCTATAGACACCAGCAGTATGTATATATATATATATATATATATACATACTGCTGGTGTCTATAGCTATCTACACTAATAATAATATACATTAGTTCTATATACATTTTTTTTTATACAACGTCGGGAGGCATACAAGCATCTGATGTAAAGCGGGTACTGTAGCCTGTTAACGCTTGCCATATATTAAGTATCACTCGCGCGATGCCTCCTCTGCTGCTTACACAGCAACACCTTGGCAACTTACTGGTGACCTCACTCACGCATGAACACAACAACCCTCTAGGGAGTTGTTATTTGGCTGCGGTTTTCTGTGAGGTGGGGGTACTTCCCCAGACTGGTTGCTTTGAGGCGCCCTACCTCTCTTAAAACATCCAGACCAAGACAAACAGACATGTTCATGCACACAAATGTTTGTCTTGTGTGGGAATCGAACCCAGCGTTGGCGTCCAAGGTCGCGTCTTTCACGACTGAGCCACCGAGCTCGTGAAAATGTGCCATGTCGCCAAAAAACAATGTTACTTGCATAGGTTGCATACAACGGTGCTGTGGAAGCGGTTCAGACGCTGTTCGGTGCGGGGGGAGCCTACGTCGCAGCGCTGTGGGGCCGGGCGTTTCTGCCGGCGCCCGTGGCCGCCGTGCAAGGCGTAGCCGTGTTCGTGGGAACGTACGTGCCCAACGTATTCGTGTCCTATGCCGGCTACGTTGTCATGGGCACGCTTTTCCATTTCACAATTACCATGGCAAGGTTAGTTTGTTACAGTGATTTTGTTTTATTATATTATAGTTGTTACAATCAAGCATACACCGCCTAATGTGAACCAGTTATCATAGCCTATGAACGCTAGTAGATAAAACATCTATCTTCCTTTTCTAATGCAGCAAATACTTAGGGTCTAACCTCCCTCATTCAGGAAATTAATACCCTAAAGAGTGTTGTTACTTGACTGCAATATAAGTATATGTTGGAGACACTTCCACGGTTGGGCTGCTTGTTAAACATCGCTGTGTCATACCGCTCTTCTACCACAGCCTCATTTACCAGTTTAACAGTTATGTGGGTTGTTATAGTGTTCCTGCGTGTGAAGTCACCAGTAACATTCACTGTGTTGCAAGCTATCGTAACTGCTTCACGTAAGGTGGGCCATATGCTCCTTTGCCACCTGACGTACTATAAGAACATCGATAATTCTCTATCACAACAACTGCCCAAGAGCTTTCTGGTGAGTTCGCTCACTCGCAGGAAGCCAACAAACTGAAATTGACTTGGCTCTAAAGACGTTTTTTTTTATATAAGTCATGTAGCAAACAAGTATGCAGCCAGCCTGATCTGTAGATGTTACTGTATACGTCAACCCATCCTACAAATTTATATAATATTTAATTAATTTTTTTTTATCCCCACAGCGCAAAAATAGCGGGCCAGCTAAGCGACGAGAGTTGCTTTGGCTTGATTTTCGGCATCAACACCTTATTGGGGACGGGGTTACAGTCCATACTCACTGTCGTTTTCATACAAAGCCTTGTGCTGCCAATAACTTCGCAGTATTACGTCATCAGTGTGCTGTTCGTGGTGTTGGCGGCAGTGTGGTTGGTGGGCTGGATCGCGCAGTCGTGCCAACAGAAACAAAATTTACAGCTCAGTACTCAGACAACTTTGCAAGAATAATTATTGGGCTTAGACCTATCAGGATCAAATTCATGTTTTGTAAAGCGACGTCAAGAGACCTAGAGAATCGGCGAGAGTGCGTGGAAAAACGTATATATGTGAAATAAGCGAGTGAGGTGTATGTGGGTCGATTCTCTGCCTTATACCATAAGGTATTTGGTAGGAAGATTTAGATAAATATTTTTTAGGTAAACTCTGTTTTTAGGTAAATTATTTAGTTAATAGGCGTTATTGTGCGCGCTTACTATGCGACTTTGTGTGGTTACCCCAACGATTAGTTTATGGAAATTAGCGCCGGCCGGCACCCACCTACTACCGCGCTCTACTCTGCAGCGTCAGAGGATGCTTCGTGGAGAGGACAGCAATGGCGGCGGGTGCATGCTGTTCATGTTCTAGATGGCGGGCAATCGCATATACGATCGCAGCAACAACGTGCATCTATCTACTAACGGCAGTGTGTTGGTGGTAGTTAACATGATCTAATCGTTGACGGAATCACACAAAATAGTTTAGATCAAATCAAATTTAATAGATCAAACAGTGTATTACATTGACATATACACACAGCGACATCTAAAGTTACAGTTGTTCGAGTTTTGTACCGTTCTTATGGCGCACGAAATATAAGTAAAAATGGTGCTGTAAGTGTCGTAACATGATTTGTCGCTGTGTGTACCTAACTATCTAATGTAAACTTCTAAAATGAATTTCAACCTGCATTTAATTGTTGTATAATCATAAATCTTGGCAAAAAGTATACGATACAGCCGAGCTACTGCAGATAGAGGTCTGAAGTGTCCATAGTTACTCCTCAGTGGTTCAGTTTAAAGATTCTTTATTTCTCAAAAATCACAGAAAATGTCACTTTCAATAGAAATTTTGTTATATTAAAATAAACACTTGAATAGCTCTAAACAGTCGCCAGATATAATTTATAAGTGTCTGTACCTGGCAATTGACCCTACCCAGTGGTTTAACTAATGCTCTTTAGGAAAACAAAATCTATGTAGGCGATTAGTTCTATATCACATTTAATTACTTATGAATTGTTCACTCATTCAATTCATTACATTATCAAAATAAAAAGATAATTTAAGGTAAGGATTCAGAGACATGTTAATTACTACAACAAGTTATGCTATATTTTTTTATATAACTATATTAGCAATCAAGCATGCGGCCCTTGACGATTTTTGATTGATTGTCCAATTATTAAGCACAACCACACTATTAATGAATTAGTATTTTGTTTATTACATCGCTTTATTTCTTTTTAGCAAAAACATAGCGATGTATTTTTAAAGAACTTAATATAAATGACCATTTTTTGTGTACGCGTTTTTAATTTTATTGAAATAAGCTTTATATATTATACATATCCCATGTGACCAGTCAGAACCCGTTATATACGTTTTTCCATACATTTCGCGGTCATATATGACCACCCGGGTTTCGAAGGATTAATGTGTCCTTTTATTTTATTGAAGTTGGTGAGTAATTTCTAGAAAGAAATAAAGCTAGCGAGCTTAATTTTCTATTTATTTTTTATTTTGATAATGTAATGAATTGAATGAGTGAAAAGTTCATAAGTAATTAAAGTTGATAGAACTAATCGCCTAGATAGTATTTGTTTTCCTAAAGAGCGATAATTTAAAACTACATCGCTGACTAACTATTATAGACGAAGTTACTTTTTATGAATACAAAAACTGAACAAATTAAATATTATACGTATCTCGATAGAACAAATATAGAACTGATTATTTAGTGCATTAGTTAATCCGCCGTGTCTGGTCAATCGCCAGGTACAGAGACACAGTTTATAAGGCTCATTACTTACCGTTTAGAAGGTATTGATTGCTTGGTAGGAATCCGAAATTTGTACTCATTTCTTTTGTCCAGTGTATTATTTAGAGATGCAGCAAGTTTGTTATAATTTAAAATATTTGTTTGTTATTTATCTGGAAAACAATCTTAAGGATTCTTTAAATTTTTTACTCAGACGCAATGACCAAATTTTCTAGAATTACAAACAATTCTGTGTTAAATGATTACTTACCTATTTATTATTGTAGATAAGCAATCATTTAACGCAGAAATGTTTGTAATTCTAAGAATTTTTTGTGTCTAATTCAAAAACTATTAGTTACGTAAGAAGGAGTAACAGCGTAAGAGCTCCTGAACGTTGTATTCAAAAATTACTTTATACCGGTTAATTTTTTTATTGAACCGGTAATTCGTTAATACACATAAAATCAAAATTTCTACGTTTCAGGGCATCTCCTGTAATCTATATCTGTATATCTATGTTTGTTAGTAAATTTGCATTGGTGTAGGTACGTACATTGAAGTTACAATGTTTTAAACCGCTCCCGCATGTTATAAATTTTATAAAAGCGACGCGATTGACATGCGTAGTGCGTAGTATAGTAGCGTTATAACGATTTCATGCAAAATAAGTACGTACATAAAACAATTTGGGTAAATTGTTAAATAGCTCTAATTATATAATTGTTTAGTAAATTGATAAGTAAGACAGAGTTTACCTTGATTATTCTAAGGCTCGTGCTACTACGTTACAGTATTATGTCATCAGTGGAATGTTCCTCTGTTAGGCTGCATTCACGTACAACATATAGACAGCAATCGACTGTGAGTAAATTCACTGTAAGGCCAAGAATCAGCTGCTTAGAGATTATTAGTACAAATAGCTTATTGCTGGTTCGATATAAACGACTTTTTGTTAAAAAAATGTATGAAAAGTTTGTTGTGACCTTTGGTGTGGCTGCTAAGGCTGTTTATCCGCCGGAGATATGCGAGGTAACTAAGCAGTGTGCGTAGTCAAAGCTAAGCTTCGAAACTATTAGACCGTTTCCACCAGCGCTATGCCAAGCCATGAAAATAAACGATCCTTATTATTGGTCGCTATCATACACATACGCAGCTTACACAGCACATCTCCGATGGAAAAACAGTCTATGACTCGATCCCCACTGGCGTAGCGTCAAATCGAAGCGACACGGTTACGGTTAGCTTTCACTTTGCTTTGACTCTGCTTCATTTTCTTCTCTGCGTCGGTGCGTATAGAGTATACGAGCAAGCTTATGCAGTCATGCCAACAAGGAATATTATTATTTTAGCGCTGTACAACATTACTATTTAGGGTATTTGTACACACAACGTCACATCAAGCTATAAACGTATGTTATGTCATTGTAGTAAAGCTAAGTTTTGAACGGTTTTGTATAGCTTGATCTGTCGCCGTGTATATTTGTTGATTTTGTGCATGTGTTGTACAGGCACAGAAAGCCCGCTCGTAGGCCAATAAAAAGGGTTGTATGCAATTCCATTGTGGTTTGTTAGTTAGTAGATATGATATAATATATAATTGTAGATATGTATAATGCGTAACTGACGTAATAATATATATGAAAATGAGATTTGATACATATAATGTATCTTGTTTTTTTATATATTTCATTAAGAAGGGTGATTTCTAATTAGTCTTGTAGTCCCCAGGGAGAGAATGTTTGTTACAATGTCCACCAGATTATTTGCTTTTTAACAGATCGTTCTATTTGTTTCCTATTTACAAGTTAAAAAAATTATAGCTATCGGTCGTTTTCTAACATTATTTCACGAATCGAATAATCTCGTAGACAGAAAAATTGTATGCAATAAACTTAATCATAGAGAGTAGATTTGGGTCTTACTTTCTCTTTATAGTGAATATTGGTTGAGTATCTAGACTACCACACTGTCCGTCAACTAAAGCAGTGATAGCGCTGTGGATAAAGAACCAGCACATTAACGGACTACCGTAACCTAACCGTCCCTGGTACGAATTATAGCATAGGCATGTACCACTAAATTAATGTTTCCGGATATTTGTACTTATCACTTGCTCAACGGTGAAGGAATACATTTTGAGGAAATAAAGAAATTATATTTTGAAAAACCTGAATAAAAGGCCTGATTTGATGTAACCTAATGTCAAAGTCAAAATCTTCGCCAAATCCTTGGGCTTTGATAGCGGACCCCGCTGGACTTGTAAACAGGATTACGCTAGGAAGAAGACTTCCTTCTATGACGACTTGCTTTGTTCCAATACGCATGGTATAAGCCAATAAGCTAGCCAAGTATTAACCAATCATAGATCAGTTTGGCAGAATCTTTTCGAACTAAATCATATTACCATCAAATTAAAATTTAATAATTTGTTTATAGGATTACAATTTGTATTAACTGTTGGTGGTGTGCCAACAATCACCGACAGTTAATACAAATTGTAATGCTTCCTAATATAAAATGATACGCATTTTGTTTATTTTCAAAGTGCCGTCAGAATTATAAGAGTCATTACTCGCATAGTGGTTACCCTAATCACCTTTCTAACTCTATCATAAATCTAAAGTCACGGGCTTATTATCGGAACAAATCGCGTGTGAGAAAATGAAACAAAAGTGTCGCGATTTGTGTGTTTAGTATAGAATCAAATTAAATAAATAAATATTGTCGGACAAATTACACAGCGCCACCTAGCCCCAAAGTAAGCGAAGCTTGTGTTATGGGTACTAGACAACTGATAAACATACGTAAATACATTTTTTTTTGTAATTACATACTTATTATACATAGAAAATACCCAGACCAATACAAACAGACATATTCATGCACACAAAATGTTTGTACTGTGTGGGAATCAAACCCACGAGCGTTGGTGTCAAAGTAGCGTAACAGCGCGTTCCACCACTGAGCCACCAAGCTCGTCAACCACACTGTCCAATTTCTAATTGTATAAAAGAAATAAGTTAATTCAATTTAATTAAACAATTTTTAACGGAAGTATCGCGCTTTGAAGACAATACTAAATTAATTCAATGTTTCGTAAAGTGTAAGCAAGCTGGCATATAGCAGTTTTATATTGATAATTTAAAAAGTACAGGCTTAAGTAAATTCAAAACCATTGAACACACGATGTACCTTGAATTGCCGAATAACAATAGATAATAAATACAGTTGATCTACGTAAGCACATATATTTTACCCATTCCTAAGGGGAAGCCAATGGAAATTGGTTTATATGGGCCCTTCGCCGCTGGATTTAGAATACAAATTACATGTATATTCATACAATATTCGCAGCATGCAGCACAATTCCAATGAACACAAGGGTAAGGAGAGGAGTTCGATACATTTTGTGGTCTTGTGTTTACGGAGTACTCTTAAACTCTCCTTACTATGAGATTCCATATAAATCCCTTCTTCTTAGCGTTATCCCGTTTCCTAATCCATTAGGATGGGCGGGGCCCGCTCCCTAAGCCTAAGGATTTGGCGAAGATACAGATTCCATATAAAGCGTGTATGATGTAAAACAATTACAACTGTCTAAGTGTGTAGATTTTTTAGGTTGTTAGAGTATCGTGAGAAAAGGTTGGGAAACGATGCTTCAGAGAAACTGCGGTCTCAATCTGTAACTTATTTCCTGACTGGGCCGCCCAATCAGGAATTGACTTAAGTCATATTAAGTATGTAGTTACATATTTATTAGGTACTTAAGTGATAATCACTGAGTAGTATCGGGACTGCGGTTCCGTAGCCATTATATAAAAATGTTAGAAACATGTTGGGCCTTGCTCAGTGAGAGTTTTTGTTTTAAATTTAATTAATTTTAAATTATATTATTGTGATATGTAACTTAGCCATATAACGTTCGCCGAAATGACGGACCTTTTTGACATAAATTACAGATACGTATAAATATATGTAGTAAATGGCGATTCGATCTAAACTACTTTGTGTACTTTTGCTAATCGGTAGATTAGTTCATGCGGGTTAGTGCCGGCCGGCGCCCACCCGCTACCATTAGTAGATGCATACCGCCGTTGCTATGGCTGCTCCGATCCTATCTGGCGACTACGTCATTCGTAGCTTGTTAATCTAACGACTAACAGCTACAGCGCATGAGGATACCTCGCGGAGATGCGAAACACGTGTCGAAGAGACGACCAAAACAGTCATGGCAGCAGCGGCATGCATGTATTAACGGTAGTTGGCGGATGCGGGTCGGCGCTAGTTCGCACGAACTAATCAGTAGTGGAAACACACGAAGTAGTTTAGATCAAATTACCTACAAATTTGACTGTCGCAAAATATGCTAAATGCGTAAATAACTATATGTAGTAAATGGCGTATATAGGTACACTGACATTTTGACGAACAAACGACAAAACTGTTTTTTTTTATTTGATGTTTCGTTTTTCAAAAACATAAGAATGGAAGATATCATTGCAAGTGCAACTTAAACTACATATGTATAACAATTTTGAAAACTGACTAAAAGAACTAGAAATGTGTACTTTTGAAATTCGCTTTTTATAGACAGAAAAAAAAACATTCCAATTTTACGTGTAGGCGAGCTATCTTTAATACATTTAATTTAATTAAAATAATTGAATACAGTATCAGGAAAAGTGTATGAAGACAAAAGGGAATGATTCTACTCATTATTTAAACAACTTTTACTATGAGACCAACTGGATATCGAGAAAAACAATTCGAGGTCACCATACAAACTGTTCGATCAAATGGTAACTTGTATGGTGACGTTAAATATGTTTGCTCCCATAACAAAAGATATACCATTTGTGCTGCACCTGTACATACACACGCACATTTCGTGATACGCTTACGTATAATTCGCACCTTCGGTAGAACAATGGCACGATTACTCTCCACACTGAACAAAAAAAAAATGGAAAGGAAATTTTTTTTTAAAGTTATCTAATGAACATGTGTCAAATAATTAAAAGTATTGTTTGTATCATACAAAGGATACTAATTGTAGCGCAATGTTATCAGAGCAAAACGATATTAATTATCCCTTCGAAACCCAAGTGGTCGTATACGACCGCGAAATGTATGGGAAAACGTATATAACGGGTTCTGACTGCTCAATGTAAATCAAATGTTAGCATGGCTTTCTTGTAAAAATGCAAATGTTACAATTGTTCTGCCGAAAGCTTGAATGTGAATGCATGAGTAAAAATTGAAATCTGTTATAACGACATCTATGGAATTAGTCTAGACATGGGTAAACTGGATTCATTCATCTGAAGTTATTCACATGGTCTGATTCACTGTAACGATTTAATTATCTTCAACTAATAAGTAGTTTCAGGAATGATTTCATAAGTTCATTAGTTAACATTTGATTAGTCAAATTATCAGCTATTAATTCTAATAGTTGCTCTTTTTTATATAAATATTATTTTAATTAAAATGTCGTTTATACACCAAAACTGATGGCTATTCATATTCAACAACACAGAAATATAAATAAAAGTAAAGTAGTATTTCTGTGGCTAACAACCAACAGAATGTTTATTTTTCAATTTTGCAAATTATGCTGGAGAACCGGAAGGGTCCCGAGCGATTGGAGACGCGCAGTCATCGTGCCCTTGTATAAAGGCAAGGGCTCACGTATGGACTGCGCCAACTATAGGGCCATCAGTTTGATCAGCTTAGCAGCTAAAGTGTATGGAAAAATCATTGAAAGGAGAATGAGGGTGAAATCCGATGGAATGCTTTGGGAAGCACAGGGTGGATTTCGAAGCGGCAGAGGATGTACGGATCAAGTTTTTTCACTCCGCAACATCGTAGAGAAGCATCTGGCTTTGGATCAGAAGGTTTTCTGCGGTTTTGTGGACTTTGAGAAAGCATTTGATAGAGTCGTGCGAAAGAATCTGGAACATTTTGCCCGGATATGGGGTTGACGGTGACCTACTCCGTGCTGTGCAATCCACTTATGAGGATTGTACAGCATGTGTGCGGGTGGACGGCAGCTTGTCGCCCTGGTTTGATGTCAATATTGGTGTCAGACAGGGATGCGTGCTGTCGGCTCGGCTGTTCATCCTGTATCTGGACAGTTGTCTTCAGAGAATAAGAAATATGAATGTGGGAATGCGAATGGGTGACTCAGTGGTCAACTGCCTGCTTTATGCAGACGATGCGGCATTAATAGCAGAATCACCATCCGAACTGCAAACACTAGTTACAACAATGAAAGATGATTGTATGAAGAAAGGCTTACAATTGAATGCGAAGAAAACCAAGATAATGGTATTTGAAAGAGAGACAACCAGAACAAACGCTAGGATTATGGTTGATGATGTAGTGTTGGAGCAAGTGAATGAGATTGTATATCTTGGAAGTGCTTTTAGCAGCAATGGAAGGTACACCGCTGATGTGGAGAGACGAGTGAGTGCCGGGAATAGGGTGAATGGAGCGTTGGGTAAACTTCTAGGCAGCCGAAATCTAAGCCAGAAGGCACAGCTCGCTGTACACAACGCGGTGCTAATTCCAACGCTAACTTATGGAAGTGAGAGCTGGGTATGGCAGAGAGAGCATGAAAGTAGAATAAATGCGGTCGAGATGCGAGCATTGCGCAAAATTTGTGGCATAACGCTTGCTGACCGCGTTCGTAATGAAGACGTGAGAGAAAGAGTTGGTCTAAAAGAGAGTGTCGGTGTGAAGATAAGAAAGGGCATGCTCCGTTGGTTCGGACATGTAGAAAGAATGCGGGACGAAAGAATGACGAAACAGATATACAATGCAAAAGTGGAAGGATGTAGGAGCCGAGGAAGGCCGAGACTAACCTACCATGACCAAATTGGTCGTGTTTTATCAGAAGGTGATGTCAGAAGCCCCAGGAACCGGCGAGCGTGCATGAAAAGAGCTATGAATGTCACAGAAGCGAGTGAAGTATGCAAGGACCGTGTCTTATGGCGCTCGGTTCTCTCTGCCTACCCCGCAAGTGACTTGGCGTGAAGATATACATACATACATTATTATGCCCATCAGTTGTTATAAAGGGTATACTTTGTTTCTCACAATTTGTAATTCGGTAGCAATAAGCCGTGTGTTATTGTTTTTCTACTAAGTAAATCGCAGAAGAATTTTCTAAATTCTTTCTACAGTCAACAGTAAAAGGTTGAATAATATTATTGTCATAATAGATCAAGATCATTACGCACTAAGCGCATACAATCTATTTGAATTACAATATTAATGAACACATGATTTTTTTGCATAATTTTCATAATTAACACGTTAGGGAGCGGGCAGACAGACTTGTGCTCCGTAGGTATTTATAAACTACCCACGAATAATCGTGGGTGGGATACCTTTAAAAAACCAATATGATACACAATATTATTATATTATTCGCGTAATATATCATGTCGAATTTTCACGGGTAAATGACTCAAAATAATGTTTTATATTCGTACCAATCCGTTATAGTCCAAATAGGCTGTGAATAAAATTTGACGTGGAAATTATCTCCTATGGCTACGGAACCTTTAAAAACTGAACTTAGTGCAATATTTTTTTCAAGCTTTGGGATCAAGATGTATACTGTAGTCGACTTACTGGTCTGTGATAGAAATTCACGCGTGCTTAGTACATGTTAGATGAAATTATTTAGATTTAGTTTTCTGAGGCCTCTGTGCATTTTTAAGGCTAGAGGAATGTAATAACGATAGTTAATGTTGAAAATTCTTACTATTTATCAGCGATTCCAAAACATTTTAGCTACCCTATCTTTTTTACCAGGTCCTTATTAACTAATAGACTATAGGATGTATCAAGTAGTATAGCAATATAGTACTGCTACTTTCCACTTTACAATCCTAATCGCAACGTGTCCTATATACTGTTTAGTTTATACTTATTATATAAGTCATATTTCGCACACCAATGCGCTTCTCATGTTACTACAGTCTACATCACGACGTACGGACGTCGTGAAATACAACTTCTGTAACTAATTCGTAGAACCTTGGTGGATATGTCCATGCAAATTAGGAATCTCTGATTTATGAGTAGAATGTAGAAATTTGTGCTAAAAATTTAAATGTGGATAATCTAATGTATCTCAAATTGTTGCAATACATGTTAGTAACAAGGACATTATTGTCATAAATATAAATAGATCCACAATCCATCGGTGCAGCTGTTATTATTTGTTATATAGTTGTTATATTAAATTATTTTTAGTACATAATAAGTCAACCTAAAAAAAGAAGTATTTCGAGGGTGCTTAATGTTTACTTAATGTGAAATTTTAAATGTCTGAACAAAAATAAATATTCATTTTTGTATTATAATTAAAAACTTATAAATGAGTAATACAGTGTTATTTATTACCTGACCTGGCCGTTGAAGAACTCATCACTGTCTCCCTTGTGATTTCAATCACAGTGACGTGAAATCCTCACCTGTCTCCTACTTGTGTATTGTGCACTAGTCTTGTACAAATGTTACTGTTATCCATTCAAAAGTTTGCTGGCACTTGAGTTTTCGCGTTGATTTTGAGTAGTTCTCCAATATGATGAATAGGAAGATGTGAATATCTACCGTGTGGCTTAATTCCAGAACTGTAATTAAACTCATAGCGTAGATGAGGTTCAAGCTTATGTTGGTGAGAATATGGTCTTACTTTATATTTTCTTCTGTCAATAGATATCTTAATATTTGTTTGATCAACAAAAACAATGTTCTAAATGTCCATGTCATAGCCAGAAAATATAACCCGTTTAGGACATCTTCATTTCCATAGCGTTAGTATAAAGCAGTTTTTTATTTCCCAGCAATCATGCTTGATGCGCTCTTTATATTAGTTGCAGTTAAGAAGAAAACAAAACGAAAGAAAAAAATCGAAATCTAAATTTTAAATATATGAACATAGTTGCAAATAAAAAATGTTCTCGTTTTTGGCTACTCTGTGAATACCAAACTCTGCATCATTAACAAATAATTATAGAAACGTGTATAACAAAAAAAAAACATGACATATACGTGGCCTAGTCTCGCTACATATTTGTTAAGTTGTTACGGGGTTGGGTATTCACAGGGCGTGTTGCAGGTGATGGCGCTATGCGTGCCGGACTAGTATGCGCTTCAGCGACGTCTGCCTCCTCTGTTTGCAATTCCACGCGCGCGAACTAATAACATGAACCAGGCGCCATTAACGAGAGCCCTGCGGACGCTTAACGCGGTACAGTGGACGTATTTTGTTGCTCACACTCTCTCTCTCAACTCAGTCAATGGAGTTCAAAAGGGGTACTTTATTTAACCTATATTTTGTACATGTAATGTTGACTACCTACATTGTTGCATTGGGAAAATCTGTAATAATGATGTATGATTGTTCGTCAATAAATAAATGACAATCTGAGGTATACTCCTTTTATGTCCAATTGGACGTAATCTTCTGCGAGGCTGAATTGTGTTATCTGAAGATAGATTTAGTGATATATTTTTTAAACCGCCACTATGCATTCAATCACCAATAATTCATAATGAGTTGACCTTCATTATAATCCTATTATATATATGTAGGTACTATATTATTGAGCATTTATTACAGATAACATTCCGACCGTCATGATTTGAAATAATAAACCAGTTGAGAATGCGCAATCTTGCATTGCTAGATGAACACCTGGCTCGTCAGCTATATAACAATTCAAAATGATTATTTTTTATTAATTTGTCGGCCATTTTTACCATGTACCTTAAGAGATAGGAATGGTGTTCCTGAATATTCCTATTCGACTTTTTTATGCTGAATCCGAATCTGAAGTCAAAATTCGAATATTCGAAAAAAAAGCGACAGACACGCACACACAGTCAAACATATAGATTTCATATAGGAACGGTGTTGCTGAAAACAAAAACGTAGAATGGAATAACGAGGTAGGAACAAATAAATAAATATAAAATTTCTTCTCAACGGACACCTTAAAGACCACCCGGCCGGCGATAGGGATGATGAAATCATTGTACCTACAGGACTTTTATCTTGTCGTCAGGTATGTCGCAATGTCAGGTAAAAATACTAATAAAAAGAGCTATGAATGTAAAAATACTGTTGTGTAAGGACTAATTCATTAGCGCTCATTTTTCCCAGGCATAGGCAGAGAAAATCGAAAGCTAGAAAAAGAAAATCAAGAATGGTGTGAACATAGTAAAGATAATAAGAGGTAAGTCAAATAGATTATATTATAAATAAAATGATGAAGATTACACAAAGTAGTCCCCGAGAGAGTAAAACGATAGCAGTATCGCGGTTAATGAGTCAATCCACTGACAATTTTGAAACACGAGCTTAATCAGCCAATGAGAATATAAGGTTCAAGGGACAGTAGTGCCTAGGGAAAAAGAGCACACTCATCTCAAAATTCTTTCGTAGTTCGAGAAGCACCATCGATTTATTGACGATGTAATGTATTAGCTATTAACCCCGTGTTTTCCAGGATCATGAAGACTTCCTACAGTGTGGCTGTAAATGGTTTTAGTGAGATTATAAATAAATATTGTCGGACAATAAATAAATATCATTATGTCATACCCCTGGCCTCTGGCTATATTTGGATGAGCTTCGAGCTAATATCGAATGCAGACAGGCAATCACAATCGCACTATATTATTTAAACACCCCAATACACTGATTTACTAGTGGTCTACTTGACATAACGGCAGGTTTTCCCTAACTTAGATGGCCTTATTAATTTTTTTTTTTATAGTACATCGGTAGGTAAACGGTTCACTTGATGATGTAAAGTGGTTACCGTAGCCTATGAATGCATGAAATACTGGAAGTAATGCCCGTACGTATCCCTGACCCTAACACAGCGACTCCTTAAGAGCTCACAGATAACCTCACTAATCCAAAGGAACACAACCCTCCAAGCAATTGTTATTTCGCTGCGGTTTTCTGTGAGGTGGAGGCATTTCGGAATACACCCCTGTAGGAAAGATTTGAAGCATCCTACCACTTTTGAACACTGTTCTTTTTTTGTACAACGTTGGTAGAAAAAAGGACATGGCGCACCTGACGGAAAACAGTTACCGTAGACTATGAACGCTCGCAATACATTAAGTACCAGTGGCGCGATGCCATCTCTGCTGCGAGTACAGCAACTCCTTTGGAGCTTCCCGGTGACCTCACTAACATGCATGAACACAACAGCCCTCCAGGCAGTTGTTATTTGGATGCAGTTTTCTGTGAGGTGGAGGTACTTAAAAACACACAGATCAAGACAAACAGACATGTTCATGCACATAAATGTTTGCCCTGTGTGGGAATCGAACCCACAAGCGTTGGTGTCAAAGTAACCTAACAGCGTGTTCCGCCACTGCGCCACCTAGCTCGTCAAGAGTTATTCAGTAGTTTTATGCATAATCTGTCGTGTTTAGTGTGCAAAACACTTACAATCTAGTGTGCAGAACACTTAGTCTTATACGGTTCAGGAGTAAGATCGGGATGTGTTTCTTCATCAAGGATTTATCATGTTGCATCGACTTCCAAATCGAAGTGGATACCTCGCGTTATCAGCATATAACATGGTTATTTACTGTACAATATTCTCGAAAGAAATCCCCTCTCATGTGTATTCCAGGTGATTCTTTCAAGAATATTGTACAATACGCAAACAATGTAGTTTCAATGTACTCGTATGAGGATGAATTCCCTGACAGTAGTGTACGTCCTAGAATCAATATCCTGCTAAAGTTTTGGTAAGAGACACGAGGTTCTGCCCCTGTGATACCCCTGGTGTTGCAAGTGTCGATATACTAGTGTTTGTTTGCCTCCTCATTGGTATAAAAAAGTATTGCCTAGTGGATTGTGTTGCTGCAAGTGAGAATGTCAAGTAAAGGTCACTGCATACGTAACGTGTTTTTTTCCCGGACGGAACGGGGACGGGGCGGCGACGGGACGTGGTTAGTAAATACTTTAATGCATACGCAACGTGACAGTAAACTCGGAACTAATGTGCTAGTGTTGTGCACAGGGCAACATGGATTTTTCATTTGAAGAATTAGCTTTAATTGCTATTGCTTTAGAATCTAAAGCAATAGCAATTAAAGCTAATTCTTCAAATGAAAAATCAATAGCTTCTTTATCATCTAAAGTTTGGATGATGAAGAAGCTACGGCCGTCAAGAAGAAAAGAAGATTTTCTATACATCCTACATGGCAGAAAAGAGCACAAACCTGGGTGAATAGGTTGGCAAATCTGTTGTCTCATTATGACGTGTATAAAACACAAATACTCCCATTTATAATATTTGTGAGGAGGTAAGGATAACTGTAAAGTCTTACCGTTTTCAGTTAGGGACAGTGCTACTGCGATTTTGCGCCACAGATAGTTTTTAAACTGATAGATGATAGATATTTACAGTGTGAAAAATCGTATAAAGCTGGATATGACCTTACATATTCGATCAATTTTTCGTCGTCCATTTTTGTTTGCTTACTTACATCACTACTTTACTCTTCGGAGCGAACGGGGCTACTGTGCATATGCAACGGAATCCCGGACGGAACGTGGCCCGCGCGGGGCGGGACGTGCTAAACATCGTCGCCGACGATATTTTTCCCGCCCCGGGCGTGACACGTTCCCGCTCCGTCCGTGCCTCCGTCGCATATGCTCTTTCTCACTTACATTTTGTATGAAACGATATTACAAAAACTCACGTTCCGTTCCGTCCGGGAAAAAATACGTATGCAGTGACCTTTACATCTATAGGTTATATTCTAAAATACTTTAGATTGTGGGTTTTATGCCTTGTTTGCTACCTACCATACTAAAAAAAAAAATCGGCCAAGTGCGAGTCGGACTCGCGCACGAAGGGTTCCGTACCATTATCTATAAAAACAGCAAAAAAAATCACGTTTGTTGTATGGGAGCCCCCTTAAATATTTATTTTATTCTATTTTTTAGTATTTGTTGTTATAGCGGCAACAGAAATACATCATCTGTGAAAATTTCAACTGTCTAACTATCACGGTTCATGAGATACAGCCTGGTGACAGACGGACGGACGGACGGACAGCGGAGCCTCAGTAATAGGGTTCCGTTTTACCCTTTGGGTACGGAACCCTAAAAACCGTCCAAGCGCGAGTCGGACTCTCACACAAAGGATTCAATACTAACGTGCAGAAAAATCACGTTTCTTGCATGTGAATCTTGTATGTTCAGGAACACCGTTCCTATATGAAATCTATATGTTGTTATGTGTGTGCGTGTGTGTTTTTCGAATATTCAAATTTTGACTTTAGATTCGGATTCAGCATAAAAAAGTAGAATAGGGGTGTTCAGGAACACCGTTCCTATATCTTAAGGAACATGGTCAAAATGGCCGACAAATAAAAAAAAAAATTGAATTGTTATATAATTGACGAGCCAGATGTTCCTCTGGCAATGCAAGCTTGCGCATTCTCAACTGGTTTTAATTTGTAATATATCTTGTTATAGTCGTTGAAGAGCTCGGTGGCGCTGTGATTCATCATATCAGCTGAAAGACGTCCACTGCTGAACATAGGCCTCCCCCTTAGACTTCCACAGTGATCAGTCTTGTGCTGCTTGCATCCAACGCTCCGATCTTCACACGATCCATCCACGTCCATCGTGTGGGGGGCAGTCCTACGCTGCGTTTTCCGGTTCGTGGTCGCCATTCGAGAACCTTTCAACGGCCATCAGTTCACCGAGCTATGTGGCCTGCCCACTGCCGCTTCAGCTTGCTGATCCTTAGAGCCACGTCGGTAACTCCAGTTCTGCTACGAATGTGCACATTTCTGAGCCTATCCCGCAGAGAAACTCCGAGTATGGCTCTGTCCATCGCATGCTGTGCAACCTTGAGCTTTCGTATGAGGCCCATAGTAAGGGACCACGTTTCTGTGCCGCAAGTCATCACTGTCAACACACACTGGTCGAAGACTTTCGTCTTGAGACATTGGGGTATTTTGGACGAGAAAATCTTTCGCAATTTCCCAAACGCTGCCCATCCGAGTTGGATTCGACGAGAGACCTCTTTTCTCAAAGTTAGATGTACCTTGCTGGAATGTTTGTCTTAGGTAAACATACTCCTCAACAACTTCGAGAACCGAGCTCCCAACTGAAACTGTGAGTGGGTACAACATGTATTCGACATAATGTTCGTTTTCTCAATGTTCATTTTAAGACCCACTAGTTGGTACGCTCTGTCCGAGATCTTCAGCCAATCTTGTGTACAAGTCCTCCAGCGATCTCGCCATGATTACTACGAGTATATCATCGGCAAAACGAAGGTGAGTGATAAACTAGCTGTTGATATTGATGACGTATCCTTTCCAGTACAGTAGCTTGAAAACATCTTCCAATGCAGCAGTGAACAATTTCGGAGAAACAACGTCTCCATGTCTCCCTCTTCTGCATTTGGATAGGTGTCATACTCTGGTCCTGTAGTCGGATCGACATTTTCATACATAGGTACTCCTCAACACTTCGATATACCTATAATCAATGAGGCACCTCTGGAGATACTGAGCACAGTACAAGTCTATCGAATCAAAGGCCTCATAGTCCACAAACGCTAAGCATAGTCGCTGGTTATACTCTTCAGTCTTCTGTATAACTTGCTGCAGCATATGTATGTGGTCTATGGTTGAGAAGCCCTTCCGGAAGCCGGCTTGTACGGGAGGCGGGAAGTCATCAAACCTGCGTGCGAGAAGATTCGTGATGACCCTTGAAAACAGCTTATAGAGATGGGTCTATAGCGCAGTGATTAGTAATGGTACTTTGACGCCAACGCTCGTGGGTTCGACTCTCATATAGAACAAACGTTTGTGTGCATGAATATGTCTGTTTCTAGGTGTTTTTTTTTTATGAGAGGTAGGGTATCAAAGCAGCCTGTCTGGGGCAGTACCTCCACTTCGCACAAAACCGCAGTCAAATAACAACTACCTGGAGGGTTGTTGTGTTCCTGCGAATGAGTGAGATCACCAATACGCTCCTAAGGTTGCTGTGTTAGCAGCAGAGTTAGCACCGCGCGAGTGTTACTTAACTACTATTATTAGTCACGCGATGCCATCTCCTAATTACTTAGAAACTTCCATATGCTTGTATGCCTCCCGATATAATAAAGAAAATATAAATAAACGAAAAAAAAATAAGCGGCTATAGAACTCTATCTCTGTGAAAACTTCCATACTCTGAGAAAAATGAAATAGGGGATAAGACAACATTTCAAAATGTTATTAAAATTAATTATATAATATATTTATGATCTAAAAAATATCATTTTAAATAAATTTACTTCTAAATAACCCAAAATTATTATATCTAAAGATTATTTCATTAAAAATGTAGCGTAAACAACACGTGGCGTAATTTGCGTGTAATCAATCAAACAACAAATCGTAAAAACCATTATTTTATTCCTGATATTAAAGCTTTTGGAAAGTTTGTATTACTTAACTTCATTTCATTCATTTTTTTTTTTTCAATTTCAAATGCAATAATAGCTTTTACAATTGGTAGTTTACTTGCAGAGGACATTATGCGTTCCAAGTTTGAAGCGCCATTTTTAAATAAATATTTTTATACATATGTAGATTTGGGTCATTTAAAGATTAATAAAACATTTATATTCAACATCATTTTTTATGGTGATAAAAATATCCATTATGATTGAGTCAATTTTTGATATGTTGTACAATCCCCTATCGTACCTTTCAGATACGGAACCCTTAAAACAACAAAATATACATTATATTTTTTTTTTTTATTTGGGGTAGGTGGCATGAAAGTATACAGTCCACCTGATGTAAAGCATTCACAGTTGATAACACAGCAACTCCTGAGCTTACAGGCAATCTCACTCACTTGCAGGAACACAACAACCTTCCAGGCAGTTGTTGTTTGGCTGTGGTTCTCTGTGAGGTAGAGGTACTTCTCCAGAACGGCTGCTTTGATGCTCCTTGATACTATTGGAAAAATGTCTATGATTAGTGCTTATTACAGTTGATTCTTTCATATACCATTTGTTTTAAACTATCTATAACAAATTAGCCATTTAGGAAATTGGATATTCATCATGTAAACATATTTTTTAGTTTATATCAACCCTTTCATCATCAAATTATTATACTCTGCTGAATGTGATTACTAAAGACAAAATATTCAGAAATAAGAGATTGATAATAAATATATTTTATTTTATATTTACATTTCCTTGATATGTTTAACTTATGGAATGTTGTAGTAAATACATAATATAGGACTGAATTCTAGAATTTACAACACAAACACTCAATGCAAAATGGCAATTTTTTATACAATATAGGGCCTTAGAGCAGGGTATTTAAAGTGACTTAATATGTCCAACATTACTGTACTTTGAAGACTTTGGAATGAACCAAGCCAGAAAACATATTAATTAAATTTTTTTTGAATATTTGTAATTTATTTCACAATTCTTATGAAAAAAGACCAGGTACCTGTATGTTCATTTTAATGTGTATCACAGCTTTTTCAACTAAATTGAAATTTAGCTAGATATTTTTTTAACAAAAAACATACATTTTATTGCTGTGAGATAAATGAAATGAAATTGGTAAACATACTGTACCAACTTTTCCCACGGTACCACATACAGACTACGAAAAATAGGTGAATAGGATTCTACACCACTGGTAACAAATAATGACCCTAGAGTCGCAATTATCAATAGGCTAGACATCTATTGATTCCGAATTTTTAAAAATAAGTGGATTATATGTATAAAAGGTCACTTGTTTAAAATTTAAATGAGACTAGTCTGAAAGTATTCTGGGCCGAAACCTGCCATTCTCTTATAAAAAATGAACTCTCATATTCTTCGTATCTCTGAATTCACAACCATACACAAATTATAATTACCATGAATTCCCATAACCCAATTTGCAGCTCCTTTCCTATCTACAATATCTTTTAAAGTAAGTTTCGACTTATTTATGCATATTGCATCGAAGACGTGGGTCTAGTTTTAAAGTAAACATATGTACAAATTATAAGAAATATAACTATGACAGTAGGCAAGACGATCGTGTGTATTTGTTGCCGCATTTTAGCGAACTCCTGTTTCCTCTCCCGTTTCTGTTTGGCGGTTTCCTTCACGGCTCCCTTCAGCTTCCTCATTGTGCTGCTGAAAAGTATTCATGCAATATAGAATTTCGATGCCACGTATAACGATAACAAGATAACACGATATTTACTTCAAACTAGACGAAACAGTAAATACCTTTAAGTATTATTGGTTAGGTATTAGAGTAAATCGAAAACTAATCAATGTTTAGATATTTCTATTACTTTTTACTTAAAAATTAAAGTAAATTAAGTTTACTGAATAAAACAAAATGACACGTCCGATGAAAGTAAACAAAATTTATCAAATGCTATTCCGTAAAAAAAGTATATGACAGCTTACAGTACTGTCAAATCATTACTTTATTGTCAATTCACCTAGTAACTACTAGACAAAAGTTCTGTCACCATACAGCATTAGGGTCTTTGTCTAAAAATGTTATGGGGAATAACTGATGCTTAAGATAATTTAAACATGGAGTGATTTCTCACATGGGCTCGAGCAAGCCAAAACACGAACTCATAACAGCTAGCGAGAGCCTAAAGTGTTGTGAATCCGTCGCGACTAATGAAAACATAATAAATAAAAAGATAAAAATTATTACGGAAGAAACTATATGGACTTATGGTTCCCACTAGTGTAAATACTTGTATCTGATTAAAATATTATCTCACTAATGATACAAGAATTATATATCATCGTCATGGAAAGACTATAATGTAAACTTTTTAATATGTATAAATTGGGTTTATCAACACAAGTAATGTAATTAATACTAATTATATAATTTTAAAAAATGCGACGATTGTCAAAAGCAGGCTCTACAAAATTATTTATATAAAATAGTTTCCGTACTTTTTAAACCTAAATTGTAGCACGTTTGGAGAGCGTGTCTGCAATGTAATGATAATTTCGGGTCAAATAGGACGCCGTTTTTGACGTACGCGTTTCCAGGCAGACGCGTTGACCGGTAGCGCCGATTGGTAGTATTTTAGCCTAGTTACTATCAACAACGCCTGCGCTAAAGAGCGGTATAATACGCCTTCCCAAAACCTGCCTGCGTGGAGAAATACGAGATACATATTACTGGAAAACAAATCATTACATATACATATTGTACTTATAATAGTGAAAAAATCAGTGTTCAAAGAAAATGTTGTGTTAGTTTATTTTGAATAGTGTTTTTTTATACATGATTTTTTTTTAATTTCGTTTATAAGTACCTACATTATTTATTCAAACTTGTGTGGATGCAGTCGTCGGTTTCTGTCCTTGATAATGAAGCTGCCAGCACTTCCTTATCTGTGTCATTATGCAATTTATGCTAAAAATCATTTAGTTCTATGCATGAACTTATAATTCATTTTAGTAAATCACATAACAAAATCTTGTTCGCAAAATTCGATAATCTGTAGCTCTTGATTGTTTGTATCTCAACATAATAGCAAATTATACACTATGTATTTTATTAGCTCCACGACTAACTGTGTGAATTTACAAGCGCGGCAGATAAGCAAACAAAATATGATAATAGCGGTTAGTGATCGTGAGACAAGTTTCATGAGCGAAAGCCGGTATGGCGTGCACACGTCCTACGCGGAAATAGTTTCGGTGTACAATGGCGTTGGTCGGCTGTGACTGCACTCCGACGGATGTGACTTAAGCGGTGCGAAACGGGGAAGAGGCGCGGCTCCAGTGCTGGAGACGCCGGCGCGGCCCGCGTTACTCCAGATGTATTAAGAGCACTACATCACTCCCTTCGGAGGTTAATGCTCTGCAGAAAAGAAATCGGGAAATGTTACTTTTCGCCCGTATCGAGTGATACAGATGAGAAGGGAAGAATCTCTGGAAGGTAGTAGGTTTGCAGATGTATGTTTGTTGCTCTCTGACTGTAGGAAAGCAGGTTTCACTCTATCTATGGAGACAGACACCGGCCCTCGAGCCAAATCAACGGTGACGGTTTTCTCGTTCCGTATTAGTACACGGACGACGGGACCTGTGTATGGTGCTTCCAGCGCACCTTTCAGCATGTCTTTACGAGCGAAAACAAATTCTGAAGTTTCCAGGTATTTGTGGACAAAAATTGTTTTAGACCCATGGTGTGATTTATTTTATTTTATTTATTATACATACACTATACACTTACAGTCTTTAGAACCAAAACGTGTACAGGTCAATCGGAGTAACATTAATCGTAAGTACTCATACATATATACAATAAAATTATTAATATGACCAATGTAACTATACAAATTAATTATTAATCATTTCATATTAACATTATTCACGAAATATTTGGCGTATTTAAATAATTCAGCCTCCGTAGTATGGAAGAGGTCAATATTCTGATTATAAGCAACAAGAGCATTGAGCAGTGCCAGGGCACGAGCGGTGGGTGCCTGTTCAGCGGCGACAGTACGGGTCGCGGGCACGGCAAACAGAGGCCGCGTTCGCCGCATGCTGTAGCGATCAGGCGCAATAATTGCGAGAGCGCATCGAGCCAGACAGATTGGATTATCTAGTTTATTGCTGTTCAGAAGCCGATAGTAATGCAAGAGCAATGCCAAATTTCTCCTCAGCTGCAAAGAGTCAAGGCCAACCATACCCAAGACAAATGCTGATGGAAATAGATGGGGATAGTAGCCATATTTTATTTTGTATATGAACCGGGCAAACTTTCGTTGTATTCTTTCAGTAGTGAGTATAGAGATTTTCGTGCGGATCCCAAACAATAGCATTGAACTCCAATGAACTTCTTACAAAAGCGTTATATAATGTGATCGCTGCATGCATATCAGAAAATTTACTCGCTTGCCTCATTACAAAACCTAGGGTCTTATTTGCTTTTTTACTTATTTCAACGATATGCGGATTGAACGATAGTTTATTATCAAACTTAAGACCAAGATCACGAATTTCTGTGACCCTACTTAGGGATTGTCCTTCCAGAAGATATGACCAAAGTAAGGGCGAAGGGCTTTTAGTAAATGTCATTATTCTACACTTGGTTACATTTAATTCTAATTTATTAGAAGTACACCACTCAAGTACACTATTTATATCTTTTTGTAATGCCAGACAATCATTAATATCATTTATACCCAAAAACAGTTTCACATCATCAGCAAACATGAGACATTGCGCAGCGCTAACAACCTCTGGAAGGTCGTTGATCATCAATAGGAATTGAGTCGGCCCGAGGGTACTCCCCTGACTTACCCCGGAGCTAGTCACGTATAACTCAGATTTAATTTCACCTAACTGGACATATTGGTAGCGCTCTGTAAAATAACTAGCTATCAGATTTAAAAGTTTGGGGGAGTTTTGGTTGTTAACGGGTCCCGTCATATAAATGAAAACTATATTTTAGTTGTAGAATCACAGGTTTATTGATAAGTTTAATTATTATAAATTACACTGTACGGAAACATCTATTTGATACAAGGTCAGCTGTCAGAGAGAGAGAGCGCAGCATTAGTCTGTTGTCAATTACACAAAGGTACCAGTACAAAAATAGGTTGGTTTTCATTGCACTAAGAATATACTGTTAACAGGGAGAAACCAGCATAACTCATTTTTTTCAGAAGGACATCGTTATGGACCCGATCAAATGCTTTCTTCATGTCAAAGTAAGCTACGTCTACTTGACGACCCCTGTCCATTTCAGACAATGCATAATCAACGAAGTTAATGTGACTAGTGGTAGTGATGCGGGAACAGGTTTCAACTGGCTCATATACTTTCTGATGTGCATGGCGAAATCATCAGGCTCAATATTTGGATGTAATGAAGAGTAAAGAAACTCACCCGGATTGTAAGTGGCTCACCATACACCAACTCAGCAACAGAGCATTTGAGGTCTGGCTTCCAGGCGCTCCGGAGTCCTAGAAGCACGACGGATAGCACATCCGTCCAATGGGGTTCACTGTGCGTCATGATTGCAACTTTCAGCGTCCTGTGAAGCCTTTCAATCATACCATTTGCAGCAGGGTGATAAGCGGTGGTTCTCTGCAGACTGATGCCGCACAACTTTGCCAGTGCCTTAAACATATTGCTCTCAAATTGTCGTCCCTGATCAGATATTAAGACATGTGGACAGACAAAACGACAAATCTAAGTTTCGTTAAAAGCCTTGGTCACTGTTTCAGCTGTAATATTTTTCAGAGGAACGACTTCTGGTCATCGAGTGAACCTGTCGATCATAGTTAAGCAATATTTGTGCTCATTCGACGATGGCAATGGTCCAATTAAGTCGATATGAACATGGCTAAATCGAAAGCCAATTAGTTTGAAAGTCTCTATTGGCGATTGAGTATGCTTTTGATCGCTGGCATTGTTCGCATGCTTGTACCCAAGTACGGCAATCTTTCCGAAACAGACGGCCAAACAAACGTCTTGATGTTTGGTGGTTACTTTGCAGCCTGGGTGACTTAGTCCATGTATGCTGTTGAAAAATTGATGACGGAATAAATTATTATATTGAATTTTGCAGATAGCATCGTCCCAGCTCCTTTGCGAGTTGGAATCTGATGGAAATTTTTGACCCGGTCAGGCAATCAGACCAAGCATTTCTTGCATCTTCCAGTCCAGCCGTCTTATAGTTTAAATTCCCTGAGGATTTTACATATGAGAAGACTAGATCTGTGAACAGACGAGAGAAAAGCTAGTGGAGCTACACTGGAAATATTGCGCAACCCTAAACCACTGAGGCGAATGGGTAGGGAAGCTTGTGATCAAGATTCTTCGCTTAGCTGTATGTTAAAAATACGTTCTACGGTAGATTTTAATATAGTGTCTAAAGGAGTGAGTAAATTTACATATTTCCAAAAGTCGCAGCTACAAAGTACGTACGTTCATTTTGGAACGAACAGACAAATTTTTTAAATGAAAAAAGCTGAATATGTTTTTTTCCAATAGGCGTTCAGAACATGTTTCAAATTTTGTAATCATATTATTTACAAAATCCGGAAATGATTCTTGAAAAACCGAGGACCCTAGAAGGCAGAGTGGTGGGGCGCGTTACGGACTGCCTGGAATTATTAGACAAATGTCCTAAATAAATATAGTGGACTGTATTCAGGGGTTTTGAAATAACCATAACTTGTTTTGTAATTTTTTTTACCCCTTCCTTCCCAAAAATAGTTTTTACCAGCGTAGGTACCTACATTGGCCTAGCATCAAGCTTCCTGAATCTGTCAAATGTACATAATTATCCCAATTAAGATTGAACTCTGCAAATTTAATAAACACAAACACCTTAACAGGCCTTGTAAGGAAGGAGGAAACGTTGCTATGGTAGCATTTTTTTTTTTAGGTTTAGGTTGGACCGCAGAGGGCGCTAGGGTAACAATTGCACCCGGGCACTACATGGGCTAGAGCCGCCTCTGTTTACACACTAAAGGAGAAACCATATTTAATACACCGGAAAAGTTTTTGATGAAATTCCCTTGAAGAATATTATATCCGCAGCTACAGATGGCGCTCCGGCTATGACAGTGTGTCACAAAGCGTACATAAAAAACAAAATTTTAGATGTGCTTGCTGTGTATTGTCTCATCGACAACATCGACAAAATCTGAAACAACTCTTTAAATGACAGATTATTTAATCAGCGTTGTGTTGCTAATGATGAAGATTTCAACCGATTGATCTTCCACACATAAGTGCATTGGCTATCTATCAAAAGGAAATTGTCTGGCTCGATTTTACAATCTATTTGACTCTGTCATAGGGTTCTTGGAAAACAAAGGCAGAATTCTGCGACAACTACATCACATCAAAGAATGATATCGGGCAACTGACAGATCTTTATAAAATTCCTTAATGATAGTAATCTCAAACTTCAAGGAGGTGACTTGAACTTAATAAAAACAAAATAATGTTGTTGCTGCTTTCGTAGCCAAGCTGCTCTTACATAAGAGGAATATCGGCAGACGCTTAGAATAATAACACCTAATAATGTGTTATTATTCTAAGGGCAGACGTGAGTTCCACAACTTTCCCGATTAACAGTATCCTGCAGCAACGAAGCAAGTCATCGCTTGTCTACTACCAACATTTGGAAAACCTCCACAATGATTTCATAGAAAGATTCCAGGACATTTTGAAATTGGAAAGACCAGACTGGGTGTTGGGTCCTTTTTCAAAGGTCAACACAGCAATTTCAACCCAGCTGCAAAAATAACTAATAGAACTGACAACGAACGAGGAAATAAAAATCAAATTCAAAAATGGGTAACAAGAATTTTGGCTACGAAAGCCAATCCCGCAATTGTCCCCTGGACTGTGGTCGATCGTTCAACGATTTTTAATAGCATTCCCATCGTCATATTTGTGTGAACGTAAATTTAGCGCTGTGGCAACGCTGCTTACTAATAAGAGAAATCGTTTGCATGTTACCGAACGTTCGCCGCATTACGGCTTAAGGCTATTTTTGAGTAAAATCGAACCTGATATCAACCAACTTGTTAAAAATCATCAGACTTATCCTTCTCATTACATTAGTTTTAAAATTAAAATTGATTACCTATCTAGGTATATTGTTTTATTTTAATTTGAATAAAAGATATTCCTAATATTATAAAGTTGCATTTTAATTGCTCTCACTGGTAAAAATGACTCGTTTAGAATGTAAGTTTAAACTCCAGACCATGCTATATTAGTCTGGTCTGGAGTTTAAACTTACATTCTAAACGAGTAACTATAATGTAAAGTAATGAATTGTTGTCAAGTTTTAGGAATGTAAAAAAAAATTGGGGGCGCTGAAAAATAATTGATTTTTAAAGCGGCGGTAGACGAAATAAGTTTGAGAATCTCTGGGTAGAACATGTTTTCCAATGTATACTACGCTAAATTGGAATGGTTATAAAGTCGATCGTCGTATCCTGGAAATCAGCGAATGTCATACGAAAGGTGGAAAATAACGCACACTAATTGATTTTGAGTGACGAAGACCCGCCGGAGAAGTACCTATGACCCCTGCCTACTGACTGATGGGAGGATATTTTAACCGCCAAGCCGATAATTACGCGATACTTTTTTTTAATACAACGTAAACAGGCCTAAGGAGTTGCTGAGTTAGCAGCAGAACACATGATCGATATTTCCTATATTGCAAGCGTTAACGTCGGGCGGTATACAAGAATACGGTCTACCCGATGTAAAGCTGTTACCGTAGTCTATGAACGTTTGTAACACATTAAGTGTCACTCGCGCGATGCCTCCTCTGTTGCTAACACAACAACTCCCGAGCTTACTGGTGACCTCACTCACACGCAGAAACACAACAACCCTCTAGAGAGTTGTTATACGGCTGTGGTTTTACTGTGGAGGTACTTCCGCAGACGGGCTGTTTTGATGCGCCCTACCTCTCTTAAACGTTCCATAGGTTATTTCCTTCATATTTGCAGTGCAATTTAGTTAAGATTGGTTTATCAACCAATCAAACGTATAACGCAGGACAATAGTGTAGGTTACAATTCACTGGTTACAATACATTCATGCGTAAAAAACGAAATAGAATAAGTGATAACTTAATTCTAGTACAATGCTATGTATTCACGCCTAGTCCCTCGATTGGTAGGCCGAGAGAACTGAGCGCCACATGACTCTGTATAGCTCTTCTCGTTCACACTCGCCGGTTTCTAGTGGTAGTTTTTTTATACGAAAAAGCCTGTAGACCTAAATGTCTGGCATATTTAAAATATAGCATATTTTTGATGTAATCGGTGGCGCAGCGGTTACTATTTAACGCAATTTGTTTGTCACCGGCGTTCGTGGGTTCGATTCCCACACAGGACAAACATTTGTGTGCATGAACATGTCTGTTTGTCTTGTTATGGGTATTTTCAAGAGAGGTAGGGCGCATCAAATCACCCCGTCTGGGGAAGTAGCTCCACCTCACAGACAAGTGTAGCGAAATAACAACTCCCTGGAGGGTTATTGTGGCTATGGGTAAGGCCACCAGTAAGCTCCTAAGGAGGTTGCTGTGTTATCAGCAGAGGTGGCATCGCGCGAGTGATATTTTGTATTGCAAGCCATCATAGGCTACGGCAACCGCATTGAATCAGGTGGGTCGTATGCTTGTAGGCCTCCCGACGACGTTGTATAAAAAAATATGAAGGCCGTCTAAGTTGGTAATTTATTTACACCAAAAAGTCAACAAAAAAGCGTGCAGTCTACCTGATAGTAAGCAGTTACCGTAGCAATGCTAGAAGGTACCTCTCTTCTATAACACAATTTAACAAACACACTATCACGGTTCATGAGATATAGCCTGGTGACAGACGGACGGACGTACAACGGAGTCTCAATAATAGGATCCGTTTTACCCTTTGGGTACGGAACCCTAAAAACTAAAGAAGAGACGGTATACGCAACTCTTTAACTCTGTCGTGTGTGTCGATGACAAAGTGATAATACTATGACGGATTGAAAAATAAATGAGTTCTATATAATCCAACAGGATTGAAGTATATATAGTTGCCACAGTTTCAACCTCGAAATACGTATAGCAACGTGTAAAATAAATATATAACCATTTTATGTTTTGTTATTTATTAAAAGATAACAACATAAACACAATTAATAAACACTGATAACACTACTATTAAATCTTGTAAATATTAAAATTGTTTTAATTCAGCAACAAAAATGTGTTAATATTCGCCATTGACTTCACAATTAAATTCTTTGAAAAGTTAACAATTGGACAAGGTACCTACAAATTCTTAACTAAGCTTTATTAGTCTCCTGACAATTTGGTATAGATACGTTTTATAAAAACTACACGTGTTCAATTCAACTACATATTAATACGAAACTCTTCTAATATTCCTGATTTGTTTGTACACTCTGCATCAATATTAACCGTTAGTCATATTTATTACAAGCTGCTTGAATTTACGAATTACATAATTATCACGAAACAAACTAAATCTATCATATAACAATTTTAATAGCAATAAACTGTAATAAATGCTATTATTTTATTAGAAGCTGCCCGTCTTCGTACATTATGATAAATAATACTGTTTGGTTAATCTTACCTAGAATTTTATGATTAAATCTGTGTTTTGTATGCATTAAACGGTTAATAACGATTTACTGAAATAAAGAATCAAACAAATAATAGCTTAATAAGAAGAGCTGTAAGTGTAAGAGATCGATCAAAGTTGTATTCCTTAACGAAACTCTTTGATTTAAATCTGATACATTTTCTACAAAAAAAAACTAGAAAAAAACGAATTACTGGGCAGTCGGCAGTCCTTGTACATTCGTTATAACAGCAGCGTAATGAACATTATTAACTTATAGTAACAGAGTTTCACAACTGTGCAATCACATGGTTTAACTAAAAATTACTTGGGAATTAAACATGATATTCGCCTCCATCCCGTTTCTCATCAGACAACGAGGACAGAATGCTTGTTGACGTACTTTGCGACAACCATAGGAGATACATGAGAAATCCTTCAAGAATACCCAATCCAGCTCCTCCAACAACATCAAGGATGTAGTGACGTTCTTGCAAGACCCTTGACACTGCAACTGCTGTCACCCACGCTATAAGTGGCGGGTAGAAAATTATAGAAACAGGGTCCAAATTCATGAGAATAAACGCAACAAGGACAGCTCTGCTCGTGTGGCCCGATGGAAAAGAGTACTTGTCGGGGCCGAGTTCCATTAACTTGTTCATCGGAACGGGACGTCTTCTTCGAACGAAGGCTTTAATTACGGCTACTATTACTATGTCTAGAATGAGGGCTGGAAATAAAAAATACATTACATTAATTACGAAATATATGCAACGGGCTTATTAGTTCAAGACTCTAGAACATCCATACTCAACCTGTAACACGCCGGTGGCATGCGGCCCACTAGCCTTTTCTACGCGGCCCGAAGCCTAGTAAAGCATTTTAAGAATAACAGTAGTATTTTATTGATAACGGTAAATATACGGATAAAAATAAAATAATGTTGTTCATTTATTTATTGTAGTGTAGTTGCGTTGAGTAGGTATGGCTGCTCTAGTGCCCTGTTGCTGACAGATCCGGGGCACCACACCAACGCGGCCGATGGCAATTCGCGGGGTTGTTTAGTGGGTATACCGTCGGGCAGCCGACGGGGAGTCCCACACTACCACCGGAGGCCACCCAGGTTTCACCGGTGGTGTGCGTAACGCATTTTTCCCCGCGTCACAAAAAAAAAAAAAAAAAAAAAGGTATGGCTGCTCTAGAAGTATCAAGTTGGTTATAATTGCTATAACTTCACGCCAAATCCCTTGCGGGGTAGGCAGAGAGAACCGAGCGCCACGTGACTCGATCCTTAAGATTAAGATTAAGTATCAAGTTGGTCTCTATATTATTAATAGTTTTTATTATAATCAATTAAATATTAAAAAATCGATTTAGTTTTATAATAATTAATTGATATCTATCAATGTGGAACAAAAATTGAACGTTTCCCATCGCTAAGAAATAATAATTATCACCTCGGGGAGACAATCAGGAATCTGCCTTCGTCTTAACTCAATTTATTGCCAGTTTAAATCCCCGCAATAAATTGAATATTAACTATGGCGTCTGGCGTCCGAATCTGAATTTTAACCATCAGATTCAGACCGCCCGTCTGTAGAAATATGTAATATACATCGACACAAATATATGTATGACTTACCAATTAACATATTAACTTGTAATTGATATAAATCCTTATTATTGAAGAGCCAAATGAAACTAAGCCAACCCGCCAGCCATACTATGCCATGACAGGAAACCTAAAAATATTACATAATTTATTCTAAATATCATCTCAATATCAACAACAAAAAGATTTACAAAATATGTACGACAAGAAAGAAACATTTGATCGAGAACCGTATTTGTTTTTTATTTGGAAATTGTAAATTAAAAGGTAACAAAACAAACTCAACACTGCTACAATTTTCAATAAACTAGCTGTAGCCTGCGACTTCATCAGCGCGTAGTAATAAAGTTCCGTCCCGTGGTAAATATAGTAAATCATTTCTAAAACTTTTTAAGATATCTTAGGTAGCGTATCGTAAAAAGTGTCAATAAGTCCATTCATCGATTTAGACTGTACACTAAATATTAGTATTTCAGTACTCTCTTCTCCAGCTTCTCAATCTCCATCGTTTCCTTTGAACACGCTCAGTCCATTTTTCCATTCTTACTTTCTCACTCTAGCGCTCACTTTCTCTACTTTTCTCTTTCTTCTTCTCTACATATACCTCCTAGTTCTCCATCTTCTCTCTCCCGTTATCGTTTTCCATCTTTTCCATTGACGAGCTTGGTGGCGCAGTGGTGAAACGCGTTGTTACGCTACTTTGACACCAACGCTCGTGGGTTCGATTCCCACACAGTACAAACATTTGTGTGCATGAACATGTCTGTTTGTCTTGGTCTGGGTATTTTCTATGTATAATAAGTATGTATTTACAAAAAAAAAAATGTATTTACGTATGTTTATCAGTTGTCTAGTATCCATAACACAAGCTTCGCTTACTTTGGGGCTAGATGGCGCTGTGTAATTTGTCCGACAATATTTATTTATTTATTATTTATTTATTTATCTCCGTCGACAGTTTCTCCACTCCCTGCCTAGGTTGATCATCTCAGCTGTAATTATATCAATTCCCGCTGACTATCGACCATTCAATCTCATTCATAGTTATGAATCGGACGCCGACAACGTATATTGAGCATTAGACTCTCAGTGTTAACGTCCAAGGCATAGTCATATGTTTCCTAAAAACATTCACTCCACCGTTCTAACACTTCCTGAGTGTTACCAAGAATGACACCAGCTCTAGACTTTATCACAATCACAGTTTTTGGTCATTCAGTCTCCATGTATACGTGCGAATATATGTTAAATAAAGTATTCGACACGATTAGGTTCTAACTATCGACCATTCAATCTCATTCATACTTATGAATCGGACGCCGACAACGTATATTGAGCATTAGACTCTCAGTGTTAACGTCCAAGGCATAGTCATATGTTTCCTAAAAATATTCACTCCACCGTTCTAACATTTCCTGAGTGTTACCAAGAATGACACCAGCTCTTAGACTTTATCACAATCACAGTTTTTGGTTATTCAGTCTCCATGTATACGTGCGAATATATGTCAAATAAAGTATTCGACACGATTAGGTTTCGTTCCCTACGTAAATCTAAAATTGACTTACCTGCTTCGTTAACTCTCTTATCTCCATAGGGACCAAGAACAGCTTCGTAGACATCAACCTAACCCATTCAAATCTCCACACGTAATCATCCTTTCATTTCCTTCACTTGTCTAGTTCTTGACTACACGCTCCCACGCATGCTGCAACCAGCAATACTCGCGTGATGCCCAGTTTTATGCGTAATTAGCGAATGCGAATCTAGAAAAGTCGAGGCCCTACCAAACTAATCTCTCACACCAGAAGCTAAGCGGGATGAAAGTACGTCACCTACGCCAGCACTGACAGATCGTCTTGGTCTGTCCCAATCCGTATCTCTCACATTCTCCGTGCCTATGCGGCACTCAGACCTCTTTGATCCGCTGGAATTGGCGCTGCGTATAGGATGGCAGCCACCTTCACCGTATGCACTATTTGTCGCACTGACGGAAGCTGATCGGTGTGCGTAGTCTCTGGGGAACGCCCTAACCCGTACGACAGTATAGTATTAGGCCACAGTAATATAAATAATATAAAAGAATCTATACGAAATGGCTAAGCCAAACTAGCGCATAAGATGTAGTGTTTGTTAAGTTTATATTTTGGTTTTTTTATTACTCAATATGAATTTCTCATTCAGGCTGGTATATATAATTGTAGAAAACCACAGGATTCACAATATACAAGCAAGACGGTTGGTGTGATCACCAAGTTTGATGATGATACACCATTATGAGTCTCTCTTATTGTATATGAACCCAACAGTTGGTCTTGGTAACTGGAAGTGGATAACTCACTGTAGCAACGAAGTCATTCGATAGTAGAAATGATATTTGCTTACTTGTTGATTTCTAAAAAAAAGCAATACATATTCACCTCAAATAACTTAGCATGTGTCCGTATAGAACGAAGTGCCGTAATTTTTAGAGCTCTTTCAACAAATCTCTTTGTAATTTGGACATCATATTGTAGAATTTGCTTCATTGTTTTTGGTACTTGGCGTTTCTCTTCAGGAACTCCCAGCTGTAAAAAATGTGCGTAGTTTTATAAACTTATTATAGGTACTTCTGCCATACACTATGTAAATGTAAGCAAAAGGCTATCAGATTTATTTATTATAATATTACTATTTCTTGGATTGTTTTTTATTTAGAAAGACGCTTGACGGACTGGCGATATGTTGTCAAAATAACTGGACGACGCATAAACCGACTGATAATTGAAGCTTGTTATTTCGTTATGAATATTGCTGTAATAGGTCAGACAACATCTCTAAAAGTGAAACAAATAAATCATAATGGATATTTATGGTCATAAAAATAGTCCCACATATACTATTTTAAACAAATAACCTTTAAATGACTCAAAACTACACTTACAAGTTTATTTATTTAAAAAACCGCGATCTCGGACGCGTGACGTCATTTGTAAATACCAACCATAAAAGATATTATTGCAATTGATTAACTACAAACAAACAAAATAAGCTACAAGTAAGTTAAGTGCTACAAACGTTTAAATAGCTTTAATATAAAGAATAAATATTATGTACCGTTTTATGGCTTAAAGTTTGAATTCATACAAATAACGTCACGTGATTTTTATGTTGACAATCCGTCACTTATTCGCCATTTTTAAATAACATAATTTTGGGTCATTTATAGGTTTATTTATTTAAAATAGTACTTTTATGGTTACGTATGATTTTAATAACTTTTTGAAATGATGTCCGATGCCCATTTTTATTTAATAATTAATGTCTATGAAAAATAAAGCAAATATTAAAATTATAATATCTTTATAGACAATCGAACATAGCAATTTAGGGTGTTCGTTTACGGCAAAAGAGCTTCCTGTGTTCCCTCCCCCTTCACACTGATGCTCCAAACGGATTCACTCCAGTGTGCCCCGACGACTACAATAAGGATTTTACACAGACAGATCAGCTTTCAATGTGCTCTCGCTATTGGACGTTTCTTCACGTCTGGCGAGAGCTCAAAAACATCTTTTGTTATGTATAGACAATTGTAAATACCTTTGCCCAAACAAGCAATGATAGCCCAGTGAATAAAGAACCGGCCTATTGAACAACAGGTACCCGGTTTCAATCCTGACATGCACCGCTAAATTCCTGTTTTCAAATTTATCTACATATTTGTAATTATCATTAGCTCAGGCTGTTCATCGCTGCTCATTTGCATCTCTGATGCTGTCTGACACTACATCTAATATTACGCTGAACGGAAATGGACTAAGGACGGATCCATGGTGATCTCCGACGGCGATAGGGAAAGACCAACGGCAGTCCTATGGAATCGGAATCAAGATACATGCCCCGGCAAATATTGGCTTCAGGCGCCCTTTTGGAATGCCCATTGTTCTCTATGTCTAGAAACAGGAGATGTAGAGGCGTGTTCTTCGTCATGACCTTTATACTGCGGTAACTTCCACACGGCTGCACAGATTCCTTTGAATACTGGAGTGATGACACTCAGTCTTCGAACTGAAGCACATACATACTTATCAAATGGCTCACAACTCCATCAATAAGCACTTTTATGGTCATAAGCCGGTCACTGAAACGGTTCACCTACAAAGCTGTGTCTGGAACTCCTCGGAGAGTACTATGGTATACTTTTTTTATTGATGTTTTGTTTAAGTATTTTTCTTTTGGTGCAATAAAGTGTATTGTATTGTATGGCTAACCCGTTCTCCCCACCAGGTGCAACAGTGTAGATTAGCTTGTAGCCATTCCCAATAAGTTGGTATCTGGTGCCTATCACCAAGTCTGTTGCAGGAACGTCATGGCCACCTGTCGCCTGGGAAGCACGTCGGCCAGCTGCCTTACGTGTCCCGTCAGCGTGGCAATGTTCCAGGTCGCGAAGCAGATTTATCATTTAGGGTTTCTGTTCATACTTTGGCATTTAAGGGAGCTACTGCCACCTGACTTAAACCCGAAGGGAAAGTCTGCGCCTGAACCTATATAGCAGGTGTACTAAATTGCAGGTGAGGTTGACTTGGGCCCTGAATATATTGGTAGGGTCCCCTGCACTATGAATGTGTTATTCAATTAACATTGTTATTCAATATGGAATAACAATTTATAATTCATATTTTTCATGGACAAAAATACCTTTTTTAATAAACGCCTAAATGATTATACAATGTTTAAAAAATATTTATTTAAAAATGCCGCATAAGTCACTTATGATACGTCATTTGAGTAAACAAATTAGCAGCCGTAAAAGCTATTACTGCAATTAATTCACTAACAAAATAAGTTTAAAACAAGTTACTTAAGTGCTATGAATTTTCAAATAGCTTTGGTATAAAATGGCAATTATTACAGCTGGTAGCTTGATTACTACATATAGATGTCATCACCTGTTTTTTATTTTTATATAAATAATTTTAGACACAGTTTTAGGTCAATCTAAGGTTTATTTATTTAAAATTTTATTTATTATGGCGATAAATATCCATTAACCCGTCGAGTCCCGACTGCCATGTATATGGTACTCGCTTACAACACATATATGAAGTAATGGCACCACCGGGTTTAGACAGGTCAAGAATAATTTGAGTCACTTTCTGAAATGTTGTCACATTCCTTATTATATTATTTACTTGAAATGTTTCACTTACCTGAAATATAAATTAGGTGCATATACAATAGCGAATTACATTAACATTCCACATGCATTGTGAGTTTTTAAACAAATCTTATTTGCTAGGTGCTAGCAACATACATGGTGAGTGCATTTCAACATAACATGATTACAGAGCTTTTTTTACATAATTTGTATGGTATACAACACTAAATTATACATGTATATGCAAAAGGAAATAAATTTTTATATTGTTTATTGAATATGTTAACAAAGCGCATACATATGTATATTATACTCTTCCATTAATAAACTACCATCATAAGCATGACTTAACATTAGTCTAAGAGGTACTGAATAATTTTACTTAAATTGTTTTTCATGTGTTCAAATTTTTCATTCCAATTATTTTTGTTTTTAACACTCACGTGACAAACGAGCATGCAGCCTGCATTGTGGTAAGCAGTTACTGTAGCCTATGGACATTTGCATCACCAAGGGTGTATCAAAATCCAAAAATTGTAACCAAAATCATATACGCATACAAACAAAATACGAAGAACCTGGCATAAATTTGTATTTATATACATTGAAATTAAAATGTTTTATACCTTCTGTAACTTTAATAGTATGTTAAAAAGTGTATATAAATTGGATGTAGTTCAAGCTAATTTCCAGAATTGAATAACAAATCTGGAAATTAGCTTAAACTGTGGGTGCAAGAGAGTGCATATTATCAGGAGCCTTTTACTTCAATATTAGTATTTTTCAAGGAAATTCACTGAGTGGGGATGTGTGATTCTCATAAGTTACTGTTTTATGCCAATCATTTTCTGATGTAACTACAAATTTATGGTTTTCAGATTTCTTTTCTTTACTTGTACTACATGACATTGCTTCTTGCAAAATTTCTTGATTCTAGCTCAACAGGAAGTACCCTATAGATTTTGAACCCCTTCGAGTGTCAAAATATGCTGGTAAACGAGGCATAAACAGCCATCTCTTTTGATTGCATTGACATAGGAGTTTGATTTTTTCACTGCTTGAACGAATTGCAGACTTGAGTATTTGATATTAATTTCAGCTTGATAGCTCCACCCATTCCTGAGAAAAGTCTTGACAGACGGAGAACAAAGTGATCATATAAGGGTTCCATTTTTCCTTTTGAGGTATGGAACCATAAAAATTAAATCAGACACACAATAGCTAATTACACAGTATGGTAAACAGCTCAGTCTATAAATGCTGAGTGTGTTTTTTAGAAAATAATCATAAACCGAGCTTTAGGCAAGCAGGCTATTTATATAAATATAACATCCAATGTAGGAATTTTTACATAAATCCTTTATATTAATAAGAAAATTACGCGAGGCTGTTTGCCTTGTAGAATTCCAATTCCAAACGCAGCCTTGCGGCGCTAGTGTCACACAACAGTGAAAAGCGACACCAAAGAATTGCAATTTTGTGTTCAAGGCTGTAACAGCCGATGTTTCCGAGGATGTAAGGACGTTTGCTCTTACAGAATTGCATGGCTGGACAATACAACAAAAAACACTATTCCCACAAAGTTAACAAACAGGTTTGGTTTGGCATTTATTTTTTAATTCTAAGGCAAAGTTGGGAAGGACATTAAGTAATATTAAAATGAACAGTAATTAATACTCATACAAAATTTTAACCAGTGTAAAACATTTTGGGTAAATCATTCAGTAGCAACATGTAAATAAGTTACATTGTAATTCTAAAGATAGTATTGTCTGTACATTAGACAAATATGTAAATGTAAGTAGTCATGCTATGACATCATCTGAGACGATTCTGTGCAGGAGAATAAAGTTCTCTAATCGCTGCATAACCAAAACGAGGTTAGATTGATATATATATGGATAGTTCTTAAAATGGTACCGCAATTAATTATAAAAAACGAATGACCTTACCATATCCATCGCGACAAATTTCAATTTTGAATGAGTCCTAAGATGTGTACACTTGTGTAAACGAAGAATGTGAAACGGCGAAAATAAACTCCTCTCCAGGCTACAAGAACAAGCAGTTGACGATAGGTATTAGTAAAGTTAAAGTAATAGCAAATGTAACACTTGTGTAGGTATATATTGTACTATAGTGATCATCCGCGTAATTTTGGAAAATAAAATTAACTCTTTCACAAGTCACCTTTTGATTCAGTTGGTTTGATTGCTTGCCGATTCTTCGTGTTTATTATAACTCTTAAACTACAATTACTAACGCGTGATTCATTCGAGTGCTAGCTTTAGCAGTGATCGATTAACTGATAATACTGATATCAGATACTGCCGAAAACAAACAAAACAAAAACGAGAAACAACACACAATAGAATTATTTCTTGCATAGGTTTATATTTGGATGGACAACGAGATGGGTCTCGATAATGCACGACCAATATTGCACAGCCAAATAATGTACAACCAGGAATGCACGGCCAATAATTCGTGGTTTTGTTGTTTGTTATTGGGGTGTGTATTATTGGTTGTGCAATACTGGCCGTACAATATCTGCTCGTACTGATATTGTACGACCAAATAATGTGCAGCCAGTAATGCACGGCAAATTATTAAAACCATTTACATGTACACGAATGATTGGGTTGTGCATTATTGGCCGTCCTTCCTGGCCGTACATTATTTGTACAGGGCGTAATGTACACCCAGTATTATACGACCAGATAAAAGGCAACCATCTCACATTGGTTGGAGCAACTGTGCTCCTATTGGTCGGTTCACTTGCTTTGTTTGTGCTTCGTTTAGATGGATGGCAAGGAAGGTTTAGGCAAGTGAATGGTCAGTAATGAAGTTAGTTGTCTTTTTTAAAGAAAATTGTAATATTCTCTTTGTCTGTAGTATGTAAACTGCAGGATTGGGTCTGGATACCCTTTCTAAGTAATTTTTTAGCCCAGTTCCTGAATCTCGAACTGAACTGAATGATTCTGGAGTCTTGGCTGTATTGTCTAGATCCCTTTGCCTTTCCACTCGGGTAGAAAAATAAACAAATAAGTTTTATTTAAGTTTTCTATTTTTTTAATTTAAATTGCATTTGAGCTCATTGGGGAAGCACTTTAGATTACGTAACACCGTTAAAGGGGAGGGGGTGAGGGGAGGGAAGGGGAACCCCCAGAGAGGGGAACTATAACACGGAAAAGCATAGTTTTAAAGTTATTAACATTCTAATTTTTTGAGGTTATGTCACCTACAATCTTTCAAATCCGAGCAATCACTTTGAATAATCATTTGCCAACTTTTCGTATAATTTTGTTTTATTTTCCAACCTCACAGTTACCATATGAAACAAAATGGCAGACGAGCGACACTGACTTGACAGTTGACTTAACAAATACGATGTCGTTCCATTTCACTGTTTATTCTTGCATTTTCAGTTACAAATGCACTTGACATCTACATTGTTACGTTGAGTTTGACGTTTCTAATGCTTATAATGAAACGTTTTGATAATTTATATCAAACATGGCGATTTTATTACGATTCTTTAAAAACACATTGTAAATAGATAAGTAATGATCATTCGCACATAATCATTAAATTAGAGATATCAAACTCATGATGTTATAGGCTATATAAACTCGTACCTATCAGACGCTCATAGGTTATAAAAATATTTGCATACTGGAATCGAACCTATAATGCTTGCTGTCGATACAATCCTTGATGCTAGTCATTTTAAGTCATCGGGGTTCATAATGCCTACGACTGCATGTTTTTATTAAGTATTGACACCTCTACACCACATCTACGAGATAAAAGTATTTAGCCATATTTAACCTACTGCTGAGTTACCGAGGTCTCCGAGAAATGCTTTATGCATAGTTTTCAAGTAAACCAACTTGTTTTATTTACTTACCTACCCTCTATAAATCACTACCGCCTGCAAATAATACGTAAAAACATATTTAAGTACGATGTGATGTTATACATAACCCCCAATTTCATTATAGTTCTTGTTTTTCATTTGGCGATTCTTTCTCTGTATGGCGTTTTCTACTTTCCCAAGATAACATGTACATAACACGAATCACAAGATTAGCTGACAAAATTGCAATTAGGTAAGTTTGTCTGTGGAGATCTTATCAAAAATATCGGCCTATTTCGGAACCGAGCATTTGCAAATTAGAGTTTATTATGCCCTCCTCAATCATTTCTGAACGATACTATATTATTGGCTTGATCACTTGCCCACTAGTTCTGTCTAAACGAGGCACGAACCGTCTTGACATTGACAGATGGTGCTCGCCAATTATTTGGCCAGACATTATTGGGCTGTGCAATATTGGCTGTACATTATCAGCACGGCCTGATATTGCACGGCCCGATTTTTAAAGCCTGACCATGCATTATTGGGTTGTACATTGTTGGCCGTACAATACTGGTCGTACAATATCAGGGTGTGCCGATATTGTACGGCCAAATAATGTACAGCCAGTATTGCACGGCCCAATAATTCAAGATCATGGCTTCCAAAAATCGGGCCGTGCTTTAGTGGCCGTACATTATCAGGCCGTGCTTTATTTGACTGTACATTATTGGCTCCCAAAATCAGCTCAGCTGGAGCCAACGAGAGTTGCCAACTCCTAAAACAAATATTTACCCCTAAAAGGAAGGAAGTCCAAGAATGCCTAAATTGTTTGATTCTACTACGTATTTTTGACAGAATAAATGCCGATGGACGCTAGACGATAGTTCATAATTTCGACGTGCAGTCGGTGCACTAGATCGACAAAAGACTAAACCGACACAGTATACCTAAACCGAATGCTTTCGCGACTTTCTGTGAGGGCGACATAACGCTATTTAGATCCAACACACTTTTGTTCATCGATTAATGCCATACCGATATAACTGGCCGGGGCAGTTTATCTTAACTGAACATTATCACTGGGATTATGGTTACAAGATATACTGATATATAGACTGGTGCAATGCGGCAGTGACGAATTATTATCAGGTAGAAACTTGGTTGCCACTTTAGTGGATTGAAAGGAATCACGACATGTAGAGAACTGACGGCATACGAGGTTAATAAAATTATTGAATTAAAAACGTATAATGGAAGAAAGAATTACGTAACGAATATACAACGCAAAAGTAGAAAGATGTACGAGCCGAGCAAGTTCTATCAGAAGGTGATGTCAGGAGCCTTAGAAACCGGCGAGCGTGTATGAAAAGAGCAATTAGTGTTAAAGAAGCGAGTGAGATATATAAGGATCGAGTCATGTGGCTCTTAGTCCCCTCTGCCTACCCCGCAAGGGATTTGGCGTGAAGTTACACATACATATAAAAAAATATAAAAATATAACGTCGATGCAGAAATGAAACCAAAGCTTTAGTGAAAGTGAAGTGTGAAAGAATGAAGAATAGAAGCTGAAGAAGATCTTCGAGGCGGATACCAAACTCTTCTGAAGAGAGGTAAAGAAATCTCGGGGTGGAAGTCTAAAGCTGGTAGCATTCTCGTTAACTCAGAAAGTGTCAAAACGGTGAAATTAATATTTTAGAAATATATATGATTATGTCTATGATAATCACACGTGAACGAGTCTGTGACTGATTCGGCATGGAGAGCGTAGCATGACGGCCGTGGTGAGATCGAATGGTCAATACGAAGTCTGAAAAATGAATAGACAGCGGTAATCGATCGGTTACAGCCAGTAAGGAAATAACCATGGAGACCCAATGACATGAGTTTTGCATGTTAAAAACACTCACCACTACGGGTCGAGGGGAGGAAGGACGTTGTGAGGTAAAAGAACAACAAAATCTAATTGGCTTATTTAAGAATCAACATCGTCCCATTTCGGTCGTTGTGAGTGTTATAGCTAACTTCAATTCAGGTTCATTCGGTCATCGCTTAATTTTGGTCGAGACAACGCGGAGAGCATACGTTTTCATCACTTCTATTGCGTAGGTATCGCACGTATTCGTTATTTTGTTGTAAGAAATTAATAAAAGTAACATTGGAGTAAATCGCCTTACCATTTTTCTAAGTTGTAGTAGTGTGAGTAATTCAAAGTATCCCAATAGACATCCTCATAGATAGTGGCGCCTTAGACGTCTCTCTTATTTTGTCATCTGTGGTAAAACACTTAGCGTGTTCTTTGAAATTGATTTACAAAAAGGTGATTTTCGGGTCGTACCTAGTGAGAGTATGAACGTGTAATATATAATAATATATTATAATTATATATATAACAATAATATAACACCTATCATAATCTTTACGGGCGTTCTCAACCATGAAGGAATTTTACATATGCGTATAAAAGATTATCAGCGTTTTACTTGTACCAAGCCCTGTTTCCGCAAAAGTCTCGGCTATGGAAACGGATGAGCATCCTGTCAAGACTTCATTGGTTGATAATGATCGTGAGAAACTTAACGGAATATTGAATGATTTTTCGAAATTTATTACTACGAGAACTGTGGATACAGGTAGCATGCACATTCGTTTCAGTGATGCGCCCGTATATTATAGGCCATGCAAATTATCGATTAATAAAAAGCTAAATATCCGTAAGATATATCTTTTAAAGGGCATTCTATATTAATCTTACTATATTATAAAGAGAGAGAACGTATTTTGTAATAAGGAAAGTAAACTTCGGATTCGGGAACCACTGCGCCTATTTGAGAAATTCTTAAACTGTTTGAAAGATACATTACTCCAAAGTAGGTACCTACATAAACAGAACTTTTATATATATATATTATATTAATATATATAAAGCTCACAAAGTTATGATGATGGTTGTCGACTAAGTCGGCAAAGGTTGTGGCTTTTCAGAGCTTTTACGACGTACGCTGTATAAGAAAAGTTCGCGGCAGCATATTTCTATCTATATAGGATAATTCTTATATAGAAAAATCATTGAAAAATAATAAAAGAATGAGGGTGAAATCCGATGGAATGCTTTGGGAAGCACAGGGTGGATTTCGAAGCGTCAGAGGATGTACATATGGATCAAGTTTTTCACTCCGCAACATCGAAGAGAAGCATCTGGCTTTGGACCAGAAGATTTTCTGCGATTTTGTGGACCTTGAGAAATAATAAATAAATAAAACATTTAGGAACATTTTGCCCGGATATGGGGTTGACGGTGACCTGTCCCGTGCTGTGCAATCCACTTATGTGGATTGTACAACATGTGTGCGGTTGGACGGCAGCTTATCTGATGTCAGCAAGTTGGTTTAATGTCAACATTGGTGTCAGACAGGGATGCGTGCAGACGGCTCGGCTATTCATTCTGTATCTCGACAGTTGTCTTCAGAGAATAAGAATTATAAATGTGGGAATGCGAATGGGTGAATCAGTAGTCAACTGCCTGCTTTATGCAGGCGACGCTGTATTAATATCAGAATCACCATCCGAACTGCAAACACTAGTTACGACAATGAAAGATGATTGTATAATAAAAGACTTACATTGCATGCGAAGAAAACCAAGTTAATTGTATTTGAAAGAGAAACAGCCAGAACGAACACTAGGATTACGGTTGATGATGTATTGTTGCAGCACGTGAATGAGATTAAAGATAAAAACTCTTTATTTGCCTTTAGACCCTCACGGGCACTTAGACACGTCTTACACTCTCAATATTATATCTTATTAATTTTTCAAAGTTTTGATTTCTCTTTTTTAATCTACCAGCATTTCAAACGACCATTGGTGAAGAAGAAATGCCAAAATAAACTTGGTAATATAGGTCTTTTTATTCAAATCATCTACTTATACATATTACAATAAATATAATTATATGAGTGTGCAAATAGTGATATCAAGTGGCACAATTAAAGTTATATTAATACATGTGCTGAATCATTTCGAAACATCTCTGTCAGTTAGATATTCATCGACTTTATAATAACCCTTCCTACATAGAGTATTTTTGATGTGCCTTTTGAACATATTGTCAGGCAAAGACAGAATTGTTTCAGCTAATTTATTATAGAATCGAATACAATTTACAAAAAAAGCTCTATTAGTCTTAGCAAGCCGATGTATTGGCATACGCAATCTAGTATTCCTGCTTCTAACATTTTCACTACATTTTGAAAACGACTTTATATTTTTACGAGCATACATTACGTTCTCATAAATGTACTGAGAGGTAACCGTGAGGATATTTTGTGACTAGTTCTCTAAGTGATTCCCTGGAGCCTATATTATCAATAGAGCAGATGGCTCCCTTTTGTAACATAAACATAGTTTCAATATCAGCCGCTCTTCCGCACAACAGTATACCATGTGACATAATGCTGTGAAAGTAGCTGAAATAGACTAAGCGAGCTGTAGCCACATCCGTCAATTGTCTAATTCTCCTAACGGCATATGCGGCTGAGCTTACTGGTCAGTTTATTTATGTGGGGGCCCCACTGCAATTTTAAGTCTATCGCAATTCCAAGAAATACAATATCATTAATAAATTCTGGTATATTATTGTCAATGAAAACTTCTGTATTGACAGAAGCCACATTTGGAAGACTAAATTTTATACATTTAGTTTTAGTTGATTTATTTGGAGAATAATGACATTTCGCAATTATTTCCGTTAACAAATATTTGTCATATACGAGTAGGTACCGAGTAAAATGACCCAAATCATAAAATAGGTGCGTTATATACCAAATACTAAGAATTATAACATGTACTTACCTAAAGATATATAATGGAATTGATTGAGATCACATGATACTAATTACATGAATTTCATTACCATCATCCGAGCGTTAATCCCGGTCGCGTCCTATGCTTTCGCTTCGGAGCCCAGGGTCCGCTCCGCTACTATTTACAATTACATGAACTTAATGCTAATTACATGAATTTCATTTTTATTAAATGTTCATATGACGTATTCTTTTCAGTTTATGTTTTTATGATACTAACGTGGCAAATTAGATTACGACTAACCGGATAGCAAACAGTCACTTCAGCATGTGTCGAATGTAGCAACAGAGTAATAATTTTCAGGCGAGATAAACTGTTCTAGTTTTCTGTCCTAGCGTTCTGTCGTCGGTCCACTGCATGTGAGGATAGTATTAATCGATAAACAGGGTGTCGTTCTAGTGTTATGTCGGCCTCACAGAAAGTCGCGATAAATTGTGTCGGTTTAGACTTCTGTTAATTTACTGAACGTCATAATTGTAACCGTCGGTATAGCGTTCGGGATTTCCTAAAGTAATTTTCAAACTCCTAAAAATACATTAAACTACGTTTTGTGTACCTATTTCATTGTCAATTATACATACTTAGATATTGAAAACCATAATTATGACAGATAAAAAATACATATATAAAAGATATTAATACTGATATCCGTTCCGCACGTTTACAGTTTGTCAAAGACAAAAAATATGTTGCGAAACGTGTGATTAGAGTCGGTAATTAAATATGTAGACTATTCAACCTTATTAGAAAATGTACTTGGCATTCTGTTATCAGAATGTCAGTTAGTTGAGAGACTTCCACTAAAAGGTAGTATGTTTACTCCCGTCAGGGAGTATTATATTCTTTGAGTAGTATTGAATAAAACACGTTAAGAAGTTAGTAATCCCGTTGATCAGTTTTTCAGGATCAGGCTACACCATTTCATTGAAATAGTCTCAGATATAATTTCAATCAATGCGCTAACAAATTCTCTAAACATTCATAGGTAGGAATGTCATTTTCACAATTATAAACACTAAAGATAGTTTTTTGGCTCTAAAGCTCGAGCCACTAACAGCTTGTATACAGTACTTATTTATTCATAGTACATCATCGCTAAAAACCTATTAAAAGTCTGACACGTCGCATTTCTATACACGGAGGTAGGTACTTTAATAACCCATACATTTTATTCTCGAAGGAGTATTTAATGTTTATGGCCATGCAATAGTTAGAAAAATTTCCTAAAAAAACAATACACAAAATATTACTGTCATTTTATAAAAAAGTCACTATCCTCATTTAACATTTTTGTGTTCATTAGTGTTGAATCGGAATAAAATGGAATTCTTTGGGATCACTATGTACGGGCCTCAAAATTACATAAAAGACTTAGTGCAAGAAGAATATCAAGAGCCACGTACTAAAAGTGAAATTAAACAATTAATGGAGAAGGTCGAGATGTATTCGACAATATCAAAAAAGGTTACTTAAAATTTTATCTGATCATTTAGTGTCTAAAAACCAGTCAAGTGCAATTGGGATTCGCACACCGAACTTTTCGTACCAAAACATGAAATTTATGTCTATTATGAGCATGTTTACACCAGTTCGAGAGTTATCGCGGATAAACATGATTGCTGCTTGCATGCTATACGCTTTACACAATCACACAAATATTTGTGTGATTTTGTGAAGCGATGTTACGTTTCTTGTCTATGTGGGTGTTTCTTTTTATATTAACTGGTCGTGTACTTTTTTCCTAAAGAAGAATATTTACTTTGTACGTGTGTGACATGGTTATAATCATAATATACCTACATTTAAAACAGTTATTATTACTATACATATGCTATTATTATACATATGTATTACTTCTTTATTGGCTTTTAGATACTTCGGCCAGACGTGGATGTAATAAGAGTAATTGACTGTTATTTAGGCAGAGTGAACGGGTTTGCATATGGTTCTACAGAACGATTTGTTAAAATGAAAAGAAAAGGTGTGATCAAGCCTGTTGGGCCAGCGAATATGTACCGACTTCCACCTACCTCATATACGGAGGTAAATGCCTATAAAAAGTACTTTCAGATGCTTTTACTTATTGTCACCAGTGGGATAGTTATGTTCGATCGATTGGAAATACAGTTTTCGACTGATCGTTTGACGATCGGCATTGTTTCCACAGGTCTGTCAATCAGATCTTTGTTATATGTAAACGAATTTCAGTCTTTTTTCCATAGTTCATTACTCTGCAAAAATTCGTAATATACTAATAAAGATTTGGATCAGTTAAAATTATATTGATTATCATACGATAAAAAACATTAAATATATTATCTGCTAGACACTTGTTACTCTTTTAGGTAAATATTTAGTGCTTGTATTGTATATTTATTGTTTATATTTATAGTTAGTAACAAAACAAATACAGTACTATAACATGATGCCAATTTAGTATAACGCAAAATATAAATTGTAATTAAAAAAAGAAAGAAAGACAGAAAGAAAAACGTTTATTTGGCAACACAAAAATTTTACATATATTTGAAACTAAAGGCTAAATCACAGTGTGTGTACCAAATAGGTCGCCACTCAGCATAATGTCTCGGCACGAAGTGCCTCGACGCTGGTATTCTGTGGACACCATTAATAAAAGAGGTGCCTGACACCGAGTAAACAATAATATTACAAGCCTATTCATAATGTGTAACGGTATTAATATATAAATAAATATGATATATATATTAGTGTTATTATATTATTATTATTGATGTATGTACATAGTAACATTATATTTATTAATAAATATTATTAGGAACAAATACTGAGTATATATAGTCTTATGAGATACGGTATGCACATGATTCGTCAGCTTTTTTGTAAATTTAAAAGATATTCCCTGTACCTAACTTTAAAACATATAACAGATTGTGAAGTTCTGATTGGTGGGGGAATGTTATTCCAACACTTGGATGCTGAATATCGAAAGCTACCACGGAATGCAGTTGTATTATGTGTTGGGCAGATTAGGCGATCAAGTATTCGGGATTGTCGTTGAGTAAATTGCATTTTAGAAAACAGGTATGACGGACTTTGATTTTTTACAATTCCGAAGAGCAAACTAGCGAAGTGTAATTTACGTCTCGTCTCCATATTCATTAGATTATTGTTATTTATGTAAGGTAAAATGTGTGCTCTGCGAGGTATAGGGAAGCAGAATCTGATGCATAAATTCTGGACGCGTTAGACCACTTTCTTAGTTCGAGCTAACAGGCATCCTCCAACCACTGCGTCAGCATAATTCAGCTTAGATAATATAAGCGATTCGCACAAGCAGAGTCGCAGCTCTACACTTTAAATATTGACGTACTTGATAGAGGACCTTCAATCTATAGTAGCACTGCTTAATAATGTTCGACACATGTTTCTCGAACTTCATACCGCCATCGAACACAACTCCCAGATTTCTTGCCTCATCTAAATACCCAGACCAATACAAACAGACATGTTCATGCACACAAATGTTTATAATAGGGGTGTGTGGGATAGGAGTATCATCACCCGTTGTTTCAGAGAGATTCGATATGGACGTGTTCGTCTAGTAAGTGTAATATTTTAGTATCCTACTATTAAAAAACACATGTCTAACAGTATAACGTATGGGTGCTATTGAGAGGTTGTACCAATACACGCATAGTTGTTAAAAGAAGAGATAGGTAATATGCATAGGGACAAGAACAACGCTGGAGTAAGACGTGGCAATCAAATTTCTGATAAATTCTATCGTATTTTTAGTGCAAGAAACATAAATACATTGTTCAATTAATTATAATACATTTTTGTTTCAAACTGAATGGTTACAAGTTGATACATGTTATAATTAATGACACACCGCGACAGACAAACTGCCTACCCTATAGCACATGCTATACATGCGTCGCTAAGTGTCTGCACAGCACAGCGTAAGGCATCTGCAATCTCATATCCGAACATATTACAGATCACAGAAAAGCTTTTCATCATATCATACCGCCATATATATTTAAAAAATATAAGAGTGAAAAAGCTTTTCATCCATTTCTGAAACCTTTTGTGCCTCCCAAAGTCTTACATTCGATTTCATCCCCATTCGCCTTTTAACAATTTCTGTATGTCTGTATATCTTCATGCTACGTCCCTTGCGGGGTAGGCTAAGCAACCGAGCGTCATAAGACAGTCCATCTATGATTCATTATATTTGTACAAACATACAATGATTGCGCATTTCCAATTCCTTTCATAAAAACATGCACAACAGAACCAGAAAGTAAACGCAAGTGTCACCTAGCTTAGTCGCCTCAAATGAAACTATAAATTCTTGCTAACTTTCCATTTTTCAAACTTCTTCTCGCAACATTGTCAATGCCCTCTAATGTCATTTAGAAAAAACTGTATTATTTACTGAAAACATTACCTACACAACAAAACATCGCTGATACAATCAGATAAGTGATACCAATGCAAGTACAGTGCAGTATATTGAAAGTGTCTATAGGCTACGATAACGGCTTACTGTTATGCAGACGTGATAGCCAACTTAGTGCTATAAATAAAAAAAATAGCCAATGTGTTAAAGATTAGGAATTGAGGACAGTGTCATATTATGCTTTGACTTTTTAATTAAATTATTATTGACGATTATTCCCAGCTTGGTTGGTGGCAGCACGATCCTGATTTAGTAGCAGCAACTTGGCATCACACTCATTTAAGATATCCTAAGCCAGCATCGCCAAATACATTAATACTGGACAAAGTTCGCAAGAATAATAAATATGCTACGCTTTTTTAATTACAATAAATATATTATAATATACAATAAATATACATATAATTTTATTAATACAAAAAGTTTGATTCATGCCTCTTTTCTGAAATAAGATGGTTTCGTCTTGTTTAAATGATGTAAGTATACATTTGTTGGTGCGTCGAAACCATCAAAAATATTAACGGGATCTTAATATCCCAGTAGCCATAAGTCCGTAACGAGCTAGTGAGAGTTCACAAAAACAATTGTGCAATCAATGGTACCTATCAGTCCAATTTGATATCAGTTCAAAAATGATCCTAAGGTTTGGCTGGTTTAAATAACAGAATTAGAATAATCAATACCTCGTGTGTTATAAGCAGTGATCGGATAATCGGGCGCTAATATACCTAAACTTCATTTTTATTCCCACAAAAGAATAATACGGACTTGCCTTTCAGAACCCCGGATCCCGGAGTCGTTTGAAATTCCTGAGATTGCTAAAAATGTTACCTGCATACAAAATATAGTTAGAACTTGTTGTTAAAATGATATATTTACATTGAATAATGCTTAATACTTTCAAGACGGCTGTTCCTTGTTAAACTCTTATTGTATTTTTTTTTCATATTTAAAAAGCCGATTCTAATGAAACTTTTAATTTACAATAAAAGTTTTTATGAAAACTGGTTTCGTAACAGGCCAGCAACCTAAACTACTTATGGAATTGAAATAATTGTAATTTTATGTGTAGCACCATTTATTTTCGTACAAAAAGCAAATTATAATTATAAAATCTTTCACAAAAAATATGATTACTTATTAATCCCGGATTACTTATTAATTCAGGAAGGAATATCCATATTATTCTTTGAAGGAAAGAAGTTTAGGTATATAAGCGCCCGATTATCCGATCACTGGTTATAAGAACGCGGTGACCTAGAAATCTGCGAACGTACATGAAAAGAACAATGAATGTTAAAGAAGCGAGTGAGGACCGATTTTGTGGCTCTCTGTAATAGCTGGCTACAATAAACGCCGTGTACAAGGAACCAACCGTATGTGTGGACTACTTCCAACTAAGTAATATATGTTGCCGTAGTGCTGAATGTAAAGGTTATTTCACCCGACGCTTAATGATCGTTCCTAACATGACATTCGAGCTGGCATGTTGCTGATACATCATATGTTGTGTGGAAACAATTAACAAGAGTAGCAACTAACGTACCGGCATTAAAGTGGTCAAGTCTCAAAACCTCAACGTATTGCTTTTGTAGGCCTTTGCTTGCCTGTAGTGTAGTACATATAGACTACAACATATATACAAAGAGTACCGTCACAAATTTTAGTTGGAATATGTTTGCTCTTTTCGACAGTGCCCTTCGCTCTCGTTCGATATTTTCGAAATCTTTGGGCTTCCCTGTCACTACTAACAGATATTTTTGTTAGCACTATGTAGGAGTACATCGTTAAGATATGTCGGTCAGTATGGTATATTATGGCAACACCTAGTTTCAAAGACCACGAATTAGTTTCAATTGTATTTTAGTCTTGAATATTGGGAAGAATAAGAAAAAAAAATGGGTGCGTGTACTTATGTACGCGCGTGAGAAGTTATACTTCTCTGGCATCATTAAATAAATATTTAACATTAATAACTTAATAATATTTAGTATTCATTATATTATCCATCCATTATCCAATTATAATGTAATTAAGAAAATATGTAAATTTGTTTGGATACCAAAAGAGGGATGCCCGAGTTTTTTGACAGTATTTTTATCAGTGCTCACCTAGTCATGAACTGCACGGTAGGGAAAAAAATTGTGACGATTCCAAACAAATGTAGCCATTTTGACGGAATAAAAAGATTTTGACTTTGACTTTGACATTAAATAATAATATTTTAATTTATAAGAAGGGTTATTGGAGTAAAATTAAAAAACGTCTATCAAGTAGTAGTTTATGGAATGTATTACATACAAGTCAAATGTAAAATACAAATGTTATACATTTTTAAATATAGCGCCATCTACCGGTAATACCGTGAAACATTTAGCAGTTTTAACCTATTGCACATTTTTAACTATAGTGCCATCTACCGGTAATATCGTGAAACATTAGCATTAGCAGCTTCAACCTGTACTTTTGTGTTCGAGTGCCACGCATTCACTCTCGCTCTGTCTCTTTCTATTCCCCCTCCATGGTAGCTTTAAACGTTTAACGCAACCTTTTTGCAAGTCGCATTAGAAGTATAACTTCAAAAAACATAAGATGCGGCATGCTCCGTTGGTTCAGACATGTAGATAGAATTCAAGAAGAAAAAATCACGTAACAGATGTAAGTACAGTCAATCTGGCTATCTTTGGCCCAGTTTGCACATAAAAAGTTAGACCAATGTTTAAAATAATACGTTACTCAAAAAGATACACTTATTATGGTGGCTTTATGTAGCTTACTTCCAAAAAATTTACTCCTTTACCGATAATCTCTAAGAAAATAGTTAAAAAAAATCCATTTAACCACTGGGCCAATGTTAGATTGTGAGTTGGGCTTGGATTGGCCCAGGTCCCAATTGTAGGTTGTTTTTGCTTATTTTATTTTATTTAAAGCATTTTGCTAACATTGGCCTGCATATTTACCATAAAAACTACATCTGAGAGCCATAGACAATAATTATGTATACATTCGTTTTCATTTATTAGTACTAAAATGGGTAAATAAATTGTTGCCATAGGAAAATCAACACAGTTTTTATTCAATCTTATTTTTTTGGTCAACAATGCGTTTTTAACTTATTTACTGACTTACCATATAGCTAAGACAATTAAAAAAGTATCAAAATAATTAAAATTTTATTTAATCCAAGAAAAAGACACTCCACGATAGTCTCTTACGCTTCCAACCCGACCCACATAGGGCTCCTGTAGCAGTGCGACAGATATTTTGCGCTCCTTTGCCGCCAGCAGCAATTCGTGCGTTGCTAGCTGGCTTCTCTGTAGATTGGCCTGAGCCATTCGATACTGGCGGGTGGTCCCCGAGGCAATCTCAGCAATAGGCGACAGAGGCCCGCGCCAACCCGTCCCACTTCTTTCTTACCGGGCATCGCCGCTGAACGCGTTGTGTTTCGCGTCCCACGTCTGTACACGATCAGTCTAGAGCGATTGATACAACGTGACATAAATGGTTCTTGATAAGGTCAACGAACAGGGTCCCGAGGTACTGAAAATCCTCCTCATTGACATGACTGTTTGTTAACGGGTCCGTCGTGGCAGAAAGAACCTCGCTGTTGCGTGGATTGACTATAAAAAGGCATATGACTCTATGCCCCATGCTTGACTAGTAAGAATTCTACAATTGTATAAAATTAATACTACGAGTATTATGAAAAATAGTTTTTTTTAACTACTCACCCTGATCGGTAGCACACCAGAAACAAAACTGCTTCCTGGGTATTTTCTATGTATAATAAGTATGTATTTCCAAAAAAAAAAATTTGTCCGACAATATTTATTTATTTATTATTTAGGGACTATTTTTTGTATGTGAATCGGGACATGCATCGGGAAGTTGCTGCGAGTGATAAAAAACATAACTCCTCTCTCCATGACGCCATCGCAATCGAGAACTGGCGGAAACCGGTAGCTATGAGTATCAAGTACGCATCACTGTGTGGAAGGATAAGGAGTTGTACGGTCGATTTTACCGGGCCGTTACTGATCCGAATGTTGATCAGTTAGCCTCTGTGCATTGGCTACGTTTTGGGGACCTCTTTGGGGAAACCGTAGGTTTTGTCTGTGCAATACAAGATGAAGTTATTAAGACTAATAACTATAGGAAATACATTCTGAAAGACGGTACGGTCGACAAATGTCGGGCATGTCACCGTCCTGGAGAGTCGCTCAGACATGTTATTTCCGTTTGTTCTATGCTTGCTAACTCCGAGTATTTGCATAGACACAACCAAGTCTCGCTTAGTACGTGGCTCTAGCTTCTAGCCTTCTGTATCTGGCCCTTGATTCAGCATCCCAACGCGAGCCTCTTAAGATATTGGTCGAGGCTTTTGGATATAAACCATTGGCCGTCACAATGGGAATGGGAACAATGATTGTTGAATCGACATCCCACATGTCGGTAATTTCGTGAGGTAAATCAAGATATTTTGTATATTTATCTTTTTCAGCTTTCACAAGATCACCGTCATGTGGAACAACGATGTCAACAATCACTGCTTGCCACGTTGATCGATCAATTAATACAATATCAGGTTTATTAGCTACTGTAGTCCTGTCAATAATAATCGATCCCAGTATAATTTGGCATGGTTATTCTGGAGAACTGCTTTGGGCATATACCTGTAATATGGTACTTCATTAACCACAAGACTATATTTAAAAGCAAGTTGCTGGTGGATAATCCTAGCTACTTGGTTGTGTCTGTGCAAGTACTCACCGTCAGTAAGATGAGAACAACCAGAAATAACATGCCTGATGGCATAGACGTAATAAAAAGAGCAGGCACCGTCTCCCGAAGTAAACACTGAAGCACCGCCATAGTAAGTCAGTTGCTATACGTACGAGCCGACACTCACACATTCACACCATAGTAAGTCTACCGCCCGCCATTACGCACCGACACCGCGCCACGTGATAACCTTGTCGAAAAATAATAATAATACCGTCGTGCGTGGGGAAGAGCTGTCGAAACCATAGTGGTACAATAAAAACAAACCAAGGAATTACTTTTCATAGGTAAGCAAGTAATTTTTCTGATTAAATAATCGTTTTCACTTAAATTAATTTTTCAAAACAATAAATCGACCGGTGTTACCATAACTCACATTTCCAAATTAGCGTAAATGTAGGCGATAATTTTTCTTTTGTTCTCTTGTAATTCTTACTTAATTCAGATACCTAAGTTTGTTAAATAGACATATAAACTTACATCCTATAATTCTTTTACTGAACAACTATTATTCATACCTTTAATATTTTGTAGATTTCCATCGTCAAATGAATGCATCATTTGAAAGAATGATTGGGTACAAATCATAAGAGAGCCCAGAAAAGAATGGATGGCTGGATTCCATCTAAATCCAGTGTAATATGCAATATACATTTCGAGGAGTGGCTGCCGTCTTCTGTGAGGTGGAGGTACTTCCCCAGTTAGGCTAACGTCGTGCCCTACCTCTCTTTCGCCAGAGCCTCGTCTGGTCATTAGAATTGGTGTATTTGCTTGGGCATTATTTATTTCAAATAAGTATGAATCTGTTGGTCCTATATAATAAAAGGAATATGTAATGTTATATTTCATGTGTTTAATTTATTTTCATCAATACCTATTTTAAACAATACAAGTTACATATCAACGATCCATAAAATTCAAGTTCTAAAGACAGTAACGAATCATATTTATTTTTTTTTAGTTAGTTTCTATCAAGCTGTGGAATGTGCTTCCAGCCGAGGTTTTTCCAAGGGACTACAGCATGGAGTTCTTCAAGAAATGCATGAAGAGGTTTTTAGAGGGTCGGCAATGCATGAGTGACACACCTCGTGTTGCAAATGTCCATAGGCTACGGTAAATGTTTACCATCAGGCAGGCTGTATGCTTGATTGCCACCACAGTGGTATAAAAAAAATAGTTAAAGAAATGGGAAATTTTCTTCCATCTGGCAACCCACTTGACACTCACACATATTTACGTGCCGCCTTTGTGGTGCTTCAGTTGTTTTTCAGCGAGATTCCGTCTGACTATTTTATTACGTCTATGCCTGATGGATTCTCCAGGGATATGACACGCTCGACAAATGTCTAACGTGCCATCCTTCACGGTGTATTTCCCGTAGTCGTTCGTCTTAATAACTTCGTCCATAATTCCACATACGAAACCTTTGGTTTCCCCAAAGAGGTCTCCTAAACGTAACCAGGATACTGAAGCCAGCATGTCTAAATCAGATCCATGCAGGATCTGGTAGAAACGTCCATGCAGCTCCTTGCTTTGCCATATAGCCCTTCGAACATCAATACTTAATATCACAGCCAGTTTTCCTTCGCAAAGGGCAAAGGGGTCAATCCGCGATCCACCGTAACTACATCCTTATGCATCTCCGCTTCAGCATGCAGGAAATATTCCCTGAGGTTATATATCTCTCGATTATGTAAGGCCTTGGCATTCAAGAAACCTCGGCCCCAAATTTTCGCGGGATATACAACCTCATTACTGATGGACGCGAATGATGCATACGGTATGCAGTTAATAATGTGCGGACTTCCATCAAGATCAGTTTGAGTCCATTTGAGTATGCCAAAAGAATATATCAAGACTGCCATGACCCAACCATTATAAGCACGAACCTTAGTACCCCCTGACAAAAGACTATTAAGAACTTTTGTCAGGCTGCCAAAGAAACGTTATTTCATAGATTGTTTCATGTCCGTCTCAACAACTAAATAAAGAGGTAATAGTAACTATGTACATGAGTATCAAAGTTGGTCCCAACACTAGGCTACCCTTATCCTGTGGTGACCGTTAGTCGGCGACTCTATTAGTTTATACTTAAAAGATTTCTAAATGTAAGTATATATATCATGACTTAAACATTCATGTTTATAAAAAGTATTATAGTTTTTCTAATAGTAATATAAATATTTATATGTATGTAAATGCATATGGTTGCAAATAAGGAAAAAGAAACGTGTGCGTCTCGGGACGCCCGACAGAAGTGATACTTAAACTAATCCGCTGCCGTATGCGTAAGAGAAAGGGAAGCCAGTCAGACTGGCGCGCTAACGCGTTACGTAACGAAGCGGTTTACCCTACCATAAGAAGTTATCATTTCAAAAGTTACAGAAAGAAAAATTATGATTATTTATAATGATATACATTGTATAAATTTCTATAAATAATTCCCGAACATAGTTTGATAGTAATGTGCATATTATTTTTTTATTCTGACAATTCTTTCGGTAGAAAAAGTCATTGCGACAGGAAAGCCTAAATTACATGCAATGATAAGTCATGCATGTTAAACAGTTGGAGCACCATTTTTAAACTTATGGCGCACGCTAGACTCTAGTTTGAAATGTCGCCGTATAGATAGATAGATAGAATAAACTTTATTTACATAATAATTTTACAGAAAATTTCTTAAAAAATAGTAAAAGATGAATACCTATTATGCAACAAGGCGGCCTTATTGCTAAAAGCAATCTTTTCAAGGCAACCTTACGGTAACGAATCGGCGTACAGAGAAGGTAGGGTTAGCAAGGAAGGAAAATTTATACTTATTAATATAATTACTTATATATGTGTAAATATATACATAGGTATACATTTGTGTACAAATACTAAATAACAATACATACATAATAATTAATTAATAAATAAAAACACATATAATATATAAAATACATACACAAAATATACAAACATAAGTATATTTATACATACTTAATGTCAGTGTACAGCTTTTGAAGTTATAAATAAAGGAGATGATTTTTTACAAGTTTTTTGAACACGGCGATAGATTTTGCTGTTAAAGCGGTTAAAACTTCAACGACGGTAATACAAAAAGATAACCCAAGAACAGGCTAACGATAGCAATGATGACTAAATTTTAAAATTATGATAACATATTCCGTTTTTGCATAAAAAAAATGAATGATTTTATTTTACAACATCTTATACTACATCGATAGAATTCTAGCCCTATTTCAGAGATGTAATTTAGCACCCCACTCGTCCTCCGTCATAGCGTTGGCAACCCTACATGTTTCTTTCAAATTCATTCTTTTCTGTCCTGACGTTCTATAACACACTCATAACCATTATAGGTTAGCTGTTAAAAATGTCGTAAGTAATCGCAAGAAATCTTAATAATCAATTTATTAGTGTAGTTATAAATTGTAATGTATTTCTTTACTGTGTAGTTAATTTATATTTTTATAATTATTTTTAGACATACACTTGCCAACCATTGATAGTTTAACCTTACTTTTAGGTCTAAGGTGTCCCGTGATACCCTCTACGAGTGCGTAAATGCTGTCCTGCAATCATCAAAAGATACAAAACGTAACTTTTTGGAAACTGTTGAGCTGCAAATTGGTTTGAAGAACTATGATCCACAAAAGGACAAGCGTTTCTCCGGCACCGTAAAGTAGGTTTACCTGGAAGGAACATTTTTGTGGAATAGAATTACTACGATTTGTGTAACTTCATCATTGTCTAACCTACACAGCAAATCTTAATGCCGTAATAGTATGGTATCCAGATTTGTAGGTAAATTCACTTTTAATGCGATGTGCAGTTATTTAACTGAAAAATATTTTACATTCATGCTTTCCACAAGATTGGCTCTGTACAGGGAGTCAGTGAAAGCTGACGGGACTTCACCCAAAGTCTTTAAATAACGGGTAGGAAGGCTTTAGCCTACCGAAATTTTGTATCATGCTCTTGGACATGTGGTAAGGCTTGATATGTGACTACAGTAAATACATGCTCACTATAACTTTGTAAGGAGTAGTTCATCAGTGATATATAATGTGGTGGTAGAAAAAAGCTGTATTATTATTGATCAGAGAGTCACCCTAGGTGTAACCTAGGGGTGGTACAATTTTCACATCTATAGTACATACCAAGTCTCTTGCTAGGTAGGCCGAGAAAGCTGGTTTTGTGGCTAGCTCCACATCGTCCCATGTATATATATTATTTTGTTGTGTACAATGTACTACATGACAAGTAGGCCAATTCTACTAAAACTACAATGCTGTGAAACATGTGTCAAAATGTACACAATTTGGCGTATCGTTATTCTGTTAAGTAATCTGATAGCAGCAATGCTGCAGTAAATGACAAACTGTTCTGTTAAAAAACCTACACAGCGCCTGCATGTTTCCTGCAATATAATCTTATTCTGATAAATTGTTTTGACATTTGTGTAGCAGTGACAGAAGTTTTGAAGTTTATTTGCAGTTTTGCTAATGTTAGTCTTGAAGAACTTTTGCAAAGTGAAATTAATGTTCTGAAGCGGTGATTTACATTATATAACATTTGTTTTGGAAGATGTTTGTGGGAATATATGATTAAGTAAAGCGTCTATCATCAAGGGCAATGAGCTTGAAAGTATAGGAATCAACATTAAGTAATTCTAATAATAGAATACATATTGGCACTGCACTGTTCCTGCACGACTCAAAGTGACAAGTGCAATCATACAGTTTCAGTTATTTAGCAGAATTTCAGTTATTTAGCAGAATTGGCCTACAGATGTTACATTCTATGGATAATTTCAATTTTTCTAAATCAAAATTCTATTTTAAGGAAATTCCTAGTTTTGAGAAAAACTGAAACTACTAATTACCATGATACTGCACTTTTAGGTGTAATGTTCATAAGCAAACTGATTTGCCTGACATTTTTTACAAGTGGCAGTATTTATGCATTATCAATGTTTGTTAAATAAATATTAATCAGCCTTTTTTTCCTGCCACTGTACAATTTCTGTAGTTTATTAAAATGATGTTTCTATAAAATGCATGTATTATCTGCAAAATATTGATGATTAAATTTAACTGATTTCTTTAATATTTATTTTGTATGTAATCCTAAAATCATTGATAATTATGAAAAATTAATTTTCAGATTGAAGTACATTCCACGGCCAAAGATGCAAGTATGTATTCTTGGTGATCAGCAGCATTGTGATGAGGCCAAGCAACTAGATGTGCAATGTATGGATGCTGAAGCTCTTAAGAAATTGAACAAGAACAAGAAACTTGTTAAGAAACTAGCCAAGAAGTAAGTTAAATCTCATTTCAATCACAGGACCATTTATCATAAGCCTATGGACCTTTCAACACCAGCCAAATCATTTCTGCATTGCTGACCATATAAAACTTGCTCCCTTTTTGAAGATCCTCATGCTGTCTCTTGGATGAACCTCGACAGAAAGTTCATTAACACATAATTTTCTGGACATAACTCGGTATAATCTATCGCCCTATTTAGATATCAGATCGTGGGATAACAATGGAACAATACATGATGGATATAAAATTGGCATTTAGATAGACTTGTTACTATTTAGACATTTAAATACTATATAACCCTGAATGTTCATTGCAGATATGATGCATTCCTGGCGTCGGAGTCCCTCATCAAACAGATTCCGCGTCTGCTGGGTCCTGGTCTGAACAAGGCTGGCAAGTTCCCTGGTCTACTGTCGCATCAAGAGTCTATGACCCAGAAGATAGATGAAGTCAAAGCAACCATCAAGTTCCAGATGAAGAAGGTAATTATTTTGAATAATGTCATTTGGTTACAGATTATTTTTTTAATATTATTCTCCTAAAATTCTTTTCACCTGCCTCCAATATATTTCTATGCATGTTCAGAACTGGGTAAAATAAAAATTATTTATCAATAAAGAGAAAATACAATATGATGTCTATTGTATCCTGTTTCCATTACATACCTTTTCACATTACATTACTATTAACCCTTCGAAACCCGTGTGGTCATATATGACCGCGAAATGTATGGGAAAAGGTATATAACGGGTTCTGAAGGCTGTAATGTTGTTGTTTTTATATATATGGCATTTTTCATAATGTGTGTGTAGGCGCATGCATGCAATGGGGATTTGTGTACTAACTGAATTTTCTCATTTTACTAAGTTATTTACTTATTAATTATGTGACTTCTGTTTATCCAAACCACAGGTGTTGTGCCTGTCTGTAGCAGTTGGCCATGTGGACATGACACCTGACGAGCTCGCCCAGAATGTGCATTTGTCCATCAACTTCCTTGTATCACTGCTCAAGAAGCACTGGCAGAATGTGCGATCGCTCCACATGAAGTCTACTATGGGACCACCTCAAAGATTGTACTAAATGATTCTAATAAATTTGACTTCTACTCATCTTTTTTTTAATTAATTTAGTTAAAAAGAGGGGCACATTTTGGAAGGTAGATACTGCCTTTTTTATACAATACCTGGTAGCATACGACCTTAATTACCTTGGCCTATAAACTCTTGTAATACAGGCAATATTGCTCACGTGTTTCTAGCTCTGCTGCTATCAAATAGACTCTTCTGTAGCTTAGTGGTAACTTCAGTCATACACATATTTGAAAGTAAAACATACTATTTGATAGTTAAAATACATAATCGACTATGTAAAGCTCCGCTTAGTGTTCGTCGTTTTGGGAAAAAACTATTCCTGCTGGAGTAATGTCCAATCAGGAAAATTCTAAACGAATGATCGATCAAATTTGATTTTTATATGGTTCATAGCAAAAGTAGCAACATCCGAATCAGCCAATCAGAACGCGCTGACCAACAAGGCCATTCCAAGACCCTCCATCTGCGCTGCTGGTCTCGTATTTTTAAACCTTTTTGGAACAAATACGACGTTTTGAAGTAAATAAACTTAAAAATTTGTGCAATGTATTGTTTCCCATGTACAGTAGATAGCAGTTCAGTTCGGAAACGTGTTGCTCATCCCTAAAATTGGAAGAGAAATGAGGCAAAAATTCAAAAGTTTGTACCCATTTGTATAGTCTAACCATGCAATGTTGACACTTCAGAATAGGTTGCACAGTATGTACCTAATAAATATCTTTCACTTACGTAGTAGGTACCTACATTGATTCATTTTCATTATGGTTGTAACATAATGAAAATTTATGCCCGCTAAACCGCTCATTAAGTCACGAAAAATATGCTTAAATCTGCAGCCTAATAACAATTCCCTGGAGGGTTATTGTGTTCATGCGAGTGAGTGACGTTATAACCTCACGGAAAACTGCAGCCATATAACGTCACTCACTCGCCTGAACACAACAACCGTCCAGGGAATTGTTATTTGGCTGCAGATTTCTGTGAGGTGTTAACGTCACTTACTCGCATGAACACAACAATCCTCCAGGGAATTGTTATTCGGCTGCAGAGATCCCATAACATTCCGTCACGGATCGTGACAGGACGCGGGAGTTTAGCCCTTGGTGTCTCTTGCGAAAACATCGTGGGCGAAGAGGGACGGGCTACTCCGGTGTTTTGCTTTGACCTTTGCGGGACGGAAGTAGGTTGAGCAGGGCTTCTGCTTCCGGTTCTCCTGGATGGGTCCAGCCGGCCTCCATATCGGAATCAGCAATGTACTCGTCGTCGGACACGGACTTGTCTGCCCCCATGATTTCAGCAGCAACTGCTGCACCCTGGTCAACGTCCATCTCCTGGAGTCCCGAGGAGCCTGCAGGAGGGACGGATGAAGTCTTTGAGGCAGCAGAAGTTGTGGCTTGAGGGGCCTTAGCGGGTTAGGCCTGAGGGGCAGTGCGAGCGGGGTTTGGTCGGCACCAGGTGCCGAACCCAGCGTCGAGGTCGGGGGCCGTCATGGCCATGTATTTACGCAGCTGCGTAACTGGATCCATGGCAGACATCGCCGAAGGAGGAGTAGGGTCACCCAAAGAGTGTACTCGAGCGGGAGTGATCCTCCTCCCAGCCGGGTTTGACCGGGAGGGTGAGTACCTGACCTAGCGCGTCCCTACCGTATGTCCCAGTGCCAGTCTTATTGTGCACCTGTTGCGTACCTAACCACTTAAGCTAGTGCTAAAGCGGATCTTGAAAAATACCATATAGCACCAAGGAGGCAGGGTTTGTAGCGGGTCTTGAAAAGACCGTACAACGCCACAAACGTCAGGCGAATACCGTATGGAGAATGGGCAGAGTAACTCACAGATCAGAATCGGTAAGCGGGAGGGAACCGTCACCGTGCACTGCTCGGACCGGAATGTGGTATTTATTTTCTCAACTGATCTATCTATCTATAACTTCACGCCAAATCCCTTGCGGGGTAGGCAGAGAGAACCGAGCGCCACGTGACTCGATCCTTACATATCTCACCGGCTTCTTTAACATTCATTGCTCTTCTCATGTCTCGCTCGCCGGTTTCTAGGGCTCCTGACATCACCTTCTGATAGAACACGACCAATTTGGTCATGGTAGGTAAGTATTGGCCTTCCCCGGCTCCTACATCCTTCCACTTTTGCATTGTATATCTGCTTCGTCATTCTTTCATCTTGCATTCTTTCTACATGTCCGAACCATCGGAGCATGCCTCTTCTTAATTTAACACCGACGCTCTCTTTCAGACCAACTCTGTTTCTAACATCATCATTGCGAATACGGTCTACAAGCCTTACGCCACAAATTTTGCGCAGCGCTCGCATTTCGACCGCGTTTATTCTACTTCCATGCTCTTTCTGCCATACCCAGCTCTCGTTTCCGTAAGTTAGCGTTGGGACCAACACTGCATTGTGTATAGCGAGTTGTGCCTTCTGGCTCAGGATTTTACTGCCAAGAAGTTTTCCCAACGCTCCATTCACACTATTCCCAGCACTCACTCGTCTTTCCACATCTGCGGTGTACCTTCCAGCCCTGCTGAAAGCGCATCCAAGATATACAAACTCATCCACTTGTTCCAACACTTCATCATCAATCGTAATCCTTACATTAGTTCTGGATTCTTCTCTTTCAAATACCATTATCTTTGTTTTCTTCGCATTCAGTAGTAAGCCTTTCTCCATACATTCGTCTTTCATCGTTGTGACCAGTGTTTGCAGTTTCGATGGTGTATCTGCTAATAGCACGGCATCGTCTGCATACAACAGACAGTTCACCACTAGGTCACCCATGCGCAATCCCACATTCGTTGACCTTATTCTCTGCAGACAACTATCGAGATACAGGATAAACAGCCTAGCAGATAGCATGCAACCCTGTTTGACAACACCAATTCTGACATCAAACCAGGGTGACATGCCACCATCTATCCGCACACATGCTGAGCAATCCTTGTAAGTGGACTGCACAGCACGGATCAGTGAACCGTCAATCTCATATCTCGGCAATATGTCCCACAGTTCCTTTCGCACAACCCTATCAAAGGCTTTCTCAAGATCCACAAAACCGCAGAAAACCTTCTGGTCTATGGCCAGATGCTTCTCTACGATATTGCGGAGCGAGAAAACTTGATCCGTACATCCCCTTCCATTTCGGAAACCTCCTTGTGCGTCCCACAGCATTTCATCGGATTTCACCCTCATTCTCCTTTCAATCACCTTTCCATATACTTTTGCTGCTGAGCTGATCAAACTGATGGCCCTATAGCTGGCGCAGTCCATGCGTGACCCCTTGCCTTTATACAAGGGCACGATGACTGCGCGTCTCCAGTCCATTGGGACCCTTCCAGTTCTCCAGTATAGGTTGCATAAGTACCAGAAGGCGTCCCGGACGTAAGTGCCACCTAATTTGATCATCTCAGCTGTGATCAGATCAATTCCCGCTGATTTTTCAAGCTTCGTATCGACCATTCGATCTCATCCATAGTTATGCCTTCGTGGGACACCGTCAACGTGGAGTAAGCATCCGACTCACTCTCATTGCCAGCGTCCGAGGCATACTCATACATTTCCTCAAAATATTCACTCCACCGTTCTAACACTTCCTGACTGTTCGCAAGAATGACACCAGCTTTAGACTTTATCTTATCCATTCTGGATGCCGACGAACCACTCCGAGACTTCTTTACCTCTCTCCAAAAGAGTTTGGTATTTGCCTCGAAGATTTTCGTCAGCCGCTCTTCCTCATTCATAATTTGTCTTTCACGCTTCTCTTTCACTAAAGCCTTGGTTTCATTCTTGCATAGACGGTACATTTCTTTCTTCTTTTCTCTCATATTTTATTTCATGATCTCCGAAAGGGATACGCACTCGCCAGTGCCTCCACTTCCTAAAAAGGCCCACAAACCGGCTTACCACCAGGTAGTGGTCCGTCTCAAGAGTGGGGCCTCTAAAGGCTCTTGTATTTCGGAGACGTCTATCCATTAAAATCAAATCAATCACACTTTTTTTGGTCATTCCTTCTCCATGTATACGTGTGAATATCCTTATGATGAAATAAAGTATTCGACACGAGGTTTCGTTCCATACATAAATCTAGTATTGACTTACCTGCTTCGTTCACTCTCTTATCTCCATACGGACCAAGAACAGCTTCATAGCTGTATCGCTTGGTCCCAACCCATCCATTCAAATCTCCACACATAATCACTCTTTCATTCCCTTCAGCTAAGTCCAGAACATCCCTCACAGACTCCCAAAACTTCTCCAGTTCTTGAGCACACGCTGAGCTTACGGGAGCGTATGCTGCAACCAGAAATACTCGCGTGATGCCCAGTTTAATACGAACCCAGAGAAGTCTAGACCCTACCAAACAGTAATCTCTTACACCAGTGGCTAAGCGAGAGTACGACACCTACACCAGCACTGGCATGATCGTCCCGGTCTACACCAGACCATAGGGCCATCATCCCACCGGGCAGATCATCGGTGTCGCTCCCCTTGCGCTTAGCCTCTGTCACACATAAAGCATCCAAACGTCTATCATTCATTACGTCTATCAATTCATTCGACTTATCATTCAATCCACCTCTCACATTCCACGTGCCTATGGGCACTCGGCTCCCCTCGTCCCACCGGAATTGGCGCTGCGTGTGGGTGGCGACCCCCACCGCATGCAGCTATATTCGCACCAACGGGGGCGGATCGGTGCGCGTCGCCTACGGGGACGCCCTGATCCGCACATCGGTGCGCTTTTGGTCCAGAATTGCAATCGACTGATTGGCAGGGGTCGCGAACGAGCACGCTTCTGGCACATGACCCCCCAATACGTATAAAAAAAACGCTTTTATATAACAAAAAATAAAACCACAGTCGTTAATATGGAACTTATATTGTAATTACACAATATCACTTATACTTTTAGAATCAGGATTTATCATATCGTCATCAGTATCACTGTCATCATCTTCTGGTAATTGATCATCGCCGTCTTCTACAGATTCCTCACTTTCGATACTTTGTTGGGTAGCTATGATTTCGCCATGAATATCTTTATTTTTTAAGTTACCCATCCAAAAGGCTTCAGAGCATTTATTCGCTGTCAGTGCAGCTTTCACCTTGTAAATTAAAGTTTCAAGTAATTGTCGCATATATGGGACTTTGCTAATCAAAACTGAATCTTTTTTTAGCCTAGAATGACAGCATAGAGATTGCAAAAATCTTGTGGACTGCTGGAGAATTTTCAAAATTTCCAACACTTCTTCAGTTTCATCTTTAAGCTTTATCTCCAATATGGGTATTCCTTGAGATAGAAATAGTTTGAGAATTGGGAGAGATTTTTTAAAGAAAGCTGATAAATTATTTCTGTTTTCAAGGGTTTTGGCAATATCTGACATATGCTTCAAAATTATTGCAACATCTTTCCACAAATCCAAGTGTTCAGCGTTAGTTAACCCTCTATTCAAACGTGTTTTAGTAGCTTCATAAACAGATGCACCTAAATTTCTATACAAAATAGCAAAGTTACTTTTACTGATACATTTGAAAGAATTTAATACATCATTTCGGCTCTTCAACATTTGTATATCACTGGTTAGTTGACTAGTAAGGATTTTCAATGCCAAAATCTCATTATTAATGAAATAAATTGATGCCAGTCTATCTACGCTCTGATTAAAAATTAATCCTTTCTCTGGAACTCCATCAATTGTTTTCCATTGTCGTGTTAAGAAGTTCTGAGACATGTCTCTCAATACTTTTAAAACAACTTTGTCATCAGAATACTCTTGTATAGCCTTTATAAAATCTATTAATGCTACAGCTGTAGACAATTGTAAGCAATATTTTTCATGTTTTTGCATATGCTTGGCAACAGACTTAACCAAGTCTTTTAAGGACACAATACTATCATTTTCAAACAAAGCTATAGTCCTTAATGAACTTTTTAGTAATGCACTGTTATGATTTTTAAAACCAATCCATTTAAAAAATATTGTATAGAAATTGTAAATGTATTCCAAGCATATGACATAGTCTAAAATTTCACTTGTAAAAATGTGTTCACTTTCGTCTTGATCAACTCCTGGCAGGTGACTATCCATAAATGCTGTGACAAATTTTAAATGGTCTAGTGTTTTTGGTAATATTTCGCTTACTGATTTAGCGCATTCCTCTGCTTTCTTAGGATCATAAGAATATTTGTCATCACCTTTAGTAAGAAATGTACTTCTCTTAATTTTTGAAATTAATACATTTTCTAAATTACTATTGACACATTTTAGAAGAAACTTCAAAGTATTTATAGTTAAATCAGATTCATCTTTAGAATCAGATGAAAGATCACTTTTAAAGAGATGAAGCAAATTCAAATTCAAGTGACGAAGTGGAATATTGTGAATAAAATCTACTTTATTTTTCACAACATTGTTCTGTGTAGCTTGTGACCTCAATGTTTCAGGTAATACAGTATCATCTTGTGCAGGTCTTTTTGGAGCTTTTTGCTTTGCAGTTTGTGTTTTAACTTGTTTTTTTTCTATCTGTTCCCCTGTGTACTTATTTATGTTAAAAGAACAAACTGGTGGTTTATATGCTATTTTAGATTTTAAAAGAATTTCTCCAATAAGTTTTTCTAATTCTTCAATTTGCATAACTCTATGTAATATTTTTACTCTGAGGGCATTATCATCTTGAATTGCAAAAGCATTAAGTAACTCTCTAAACCAGTTAACACAATGTATTAAACAGTCCAAAATACTAGATACAGTGTTATCATTCATATCTTCAATCAAATCAATATCAAATCTCGGCATAACAACTGGGCATCCTAATAATGCATCAATGTTTGATAAATCACCATCATGTTGCTTACAATGTAATGTTTGTACCAGTTGAAAAAGGGAAGACAAAATGATGACATTGATTTCACTTTGTGTCTGTAGTGTCAATCCACCAATATTTATGGCTATTACCTCATCCATTTCACTTTCTGCATTAAGACAATACTGCATTGATAATGACAACTCTCCTACTTTATCTACTTCTATCGAATCAATAATAAAATTTTGCTGTAAATCGTTAGTGACTGCATCTGTCAGCCATGATAGAAACTGTTTGTTAATATAAGGAGCCGTAAGAATGATTTGAGATAATTCATCATAAAAAAATGCAATCATGTCGGGGATTTGCCTTGTAGTTCGACTAATCAGTTCAATTATTTGAGCTGCTTCTCGCAAATCACCTTCAGTTAAATGTGTAACAGAGCTATAACTAATGTCATTAGGAAGTTCTGCTGTGTGGTCATTGTCAACATTAGCCATAAGGTATTTTATAGCATGAATTCCTGCAAGTATTCCTTGGATTTTAATTTTAGGGCTAGAACTGCCCAATTCTTTTCTTATTATCATATGGATATCATCTCTTATGACTGAATTTTCATAGCTATAAGCGAGACCACACAATAAATTCATAACAGCTCTAATTTCAACAAGATTCATGTCATCCATTCTATACAGAAGAGTCACCATTTGAACACTTTGAGGCTTTAATATAGACATGTCTTTTGATGCTACACTGTTTAAAATTAATAGTATATTTAATAAACATTGTTTACAATCCAAGCCCAATTGTAGCAACTCAGCAACAACAGTTTGACAGCAATCTTCAAGTTCAGAGAACATTAACGTGTATATGTGTGAAGCAAATGATTCAATGACGGGATCACCTTTACTTTTTAACATTGAATTTGCCAGATCAATAAGGTTTTTCAAATAATCTTTTAAAATAGGTTTAAACCTCTGGAAGCACTCATCTATGAGATCTTCTTTTAAAACGTTTAATTTTATTTGCTTTTTCAAAATATTTTCGGTTTGTCTTTGTTTCTCTTCCGATATTGAAAAATAAATTAGAAGTATGATAAAGTCTACAGGTTTGTGATCAGTGTTTATCTTGCAGTTAGTAATAACTTTTAACCATGAGTTACCAATAATTTTGGTTGACATCATAGAATTCCTTATTGCTGTCGCAGTAAGAACTTGACTCGTCGCTATTTCTTGATGTGTTGCAACAGATGACGGCCAGCCGAGAGCATTTCTTAAACCCAGAACAGTTTCCAAATATGCAGTATCATTCATACGCCCAGGTATAAGTAAAAATTTTACAAAATTTGGGAAGTGATCACGTTTAGAGAGACTAGAAAGAATATGCAAAGTTTTCTTTTGTAATTGTTCATATTGTTCATCTGATAAGCAAAGATAGGACAGACAATCTAATATTGCAGGGATAAGATCATGGTCTTCACTTAATATTCTACTCATTTCCAATGCAACATTGCTATGTTCTTGGTCTCCTATAATATTTGGTATACTCATTATTATTTCAAGTCTCACCATTTTTTCTGATGTAATATCAAGTAAATTAATTAATTGTGTTGATATCTTATCTGTATTTGTAATAGAGTCCAAAGAAGAGAAACATTTCAGTATCATTTGAATCCATGGTCCACATCTAGAATCTGCTGCCAGATCTATAGCTTTTTCAAAGATAAAATCAATAAGTTTATCCTGGAGAATTGGTATGCTGAGAAGTATTTTAAGTATACTATCGTTAATAAAATGTTCATCTTGACTGTCTCCTGACAATCTCACAATGTTTGGAAATATGTAATGTTTAAAAATATTTAGATCTTTACATTCGGTTTCTAAGTTAGTAAACAGGTCTGAAACATTTTGTGGATAGTTAAAATGAGTTTGCAATTTCATCTTTATATTGCGAATTAAATTAACCGTTTCATGAGAAGCAATACACTTGTCTGGAGGGTGTTTCAAAGTTAGGCCGCTTTCCTGCAATGTTTTGTGAAGATAGCTGTTCTTATCAGGACCTTTCAATTTCTTTCTTTGGCTACCACTAATGCTACCAATGGATCTTTTGGAATTCATTTAAACTTTTATTTTGTTCACTTTAAAATAGGAAAAATGCGCCATTCATAATTTTTTTTTGGTTCTTTTTATTACCGGGGGGGAAAGGCAAAGGGATCTAGCCCATACAGCCAAGTCTTCAGTTTAGAACCATTTGAAAATCTTAATTCTATGTTCCACCTTCAGGAACTGTGCTGAAAAAATACTTGGGAAGGGTACCTAGACCCAATCAACCCAATTTAAATACCACCCGTAAAACGATAGTGCTTTTTACAAGGTTTTCTTGATGAACTTATTCACGTCTTTCACAAAGTGCATAAACGTGTTATATTTGAGTTTTTTCATTACTGTATAATTTCACTAGCACTTATGTTACAAAATACTATCGAAATTGTCACACAAAACTAATTTTATACGGAATTGTAAAAATTTCAAGTAAAACAACAATATCACTCGTCAAAAGCGCGGGAAGAAGTCCTCTTTTTTTGGTTCTTTTTATCCCCGAGGGGAAAGGCAAGGGGATCTAGCCCATACAGCCAAGTCTACAGTTTAGAACCATTTGAAAATCTTAATTCTATGTTCCAGCTTCAGGAACTGTGCCCAAAAAATACTTGGGAAGGGTACCCAGACCCAATCAACTCAGTTTAAATACCACCCGTAAAACGATAGTGATTTTTACAAGGTTTTCTTGATGAACTTATTCACATCTTCCAAAAAGTACATAAACGTGTTATATTTTAGTTCTTTTATTACTGTATAATTTCACTAGCAGTTATGTTACAAAATACTATCGAAATTGTCACATAAAACTAATTTTATACTGAATTGTAAAAATTTCAAGTACAAGAGTTGGCGATCTGACTTTTTTTATTTCTCTTCTGCTTAGTTTTATTTATAAACATCCGAACTACCACTCTAAAACCACTACTCTTCTTTCTCCACATGACGTCCCCGACACACAAACACCCTAACGAACCAAACGGATGAATGCTAACATTAATCAAGCCTGAATGCACACCGACGAAAATTAGCTCTGTGTGCATCGGGGAGTGATAGGGGCTCTCGGGCACTCGATATGTACAGTGCCGGCCTACCCCAATTGCAAACTCGCGAACGAGTTTACAACCTATACATGTGTATACTGCTAATACCTCCTCCCGTGAGCGGTCAGAGGTATTCGTCACAATAAACTCGGCTCAGCCGGAATGAGCCGGATGGACAACAAGGTACTCGCTTGCCCCGAAGGGATTACGAGTACGGGCGACGACAGACAAACTAAAACGAGACAACAATAGAGGGGGACGGAACAATGACAGAGGACGACACCAATTAGTTTCCGACCGTACCTTTGTGAAACTCAAGGACACAGACGAACACACGAAAAACACAACTACGAATACAAAAATAAACTACGCGGCTGTATGACAGAATCGCCGAGCGCACCGCGCGGAAACCGAAGTTATCCGAACACTCGTGCCAGACAGTCGTGCAGGAGCACACTGCGGAAGCAGTGGAGCTCGAAAACTCGTCGGTTAACGACGCAAGTTACTATGCTCTGAGTACACGCAGGAGAAAACTCGAATTCATTGCACTCGGCGCAGCGGAACAAGGACGACGTGGATGGTTGGGGTGGGCCAGCGACGCTTTCCGTCTCTGGAGCAATGAAGCTCAACAGAGTCATGTCCAGTAATGTATTTAAATTTAATGTAAGTCTAATACATCACCTTGAAAAATATTCAGTTCTCTCTGCCTACTCCGCGAGAGATTTGGGGTGAAGTTATAGATAGACAGATAGATTACTAGACATTCTGACATTGGTGGGTAAGTTTAGGGTAGGCATGTGACCATCAAAAGCCGAGCGAGCTAGGTTAGGTTAGACTTGTGATCACCATAAGCAAAGTTCGCATAAACTTCAAAGTCACAAATGTCATTTACAATAAAGATTTTAATTAAATTTAGAATTATTAGAAATGATGACATACACTTACATAATTATAAGCAATCCAAGTATATTTCGTTCCGAATACAATGCAAAATATTCACATTGATAATACCTACACTTCTTCAATCTATTGCTGTGAATATCACAATAATTTAATATTCGCTTGTAGAAGTTGATGAAACATTATAATATACATAAATAATAAGTAAGACAAAGTCAATTTTCGCAATGGGTTGTTATTTTAATAAATGTTATGTTATGTTTAATAATCGTTTCGTATAGGTAAAAATTTCATGTACTTAACAGAAATTTTTATGGGAAGAAAAAGAATGGCTACTACTACTTTTATTCGTTTTAATCTAAAATTTCTTTGATTTTATGCCTTTAATGCGGACCTCTATTACGTGGCGTCGTAAATAGTTCAGAAATCCATGTCGTTACATGCAATTTTTGTTTGCTTCGCTTTTGCCGTTCCGTAGACGCAAATGTAAAGCGTATATTATATTTATATTATTTATAGCAAGTAGAAGTTTATTGCTGGCGTTTCATGGCTCAGCGGTACTCAATCAAATACAATTAAAAAAAATTTACAAACTTTATAATGGCATGGTCTTCGAGTGAATGACCTGCCTAACCTACGCTGCGTCAATAAACATGTTACCTAAGAGGAAGAAGAAGAAAGTAACATCTGTCACATTACATAACCTAAAACAAAAATTACTTGCCACTGTTCTTAAAATATTTATTTTCTTTGTAATATATTTAATTTTAGATAGTTGTTCAAAAACGAAATTTGAATGTGTGTATTATTTTTAACCTAGGTGTCATAGTTCTATCAGAAATAATGAATTTAAATATTTCGACTCTAGGAAAATTTGTGTGGAAGTCACAAGCAGTGGCCGGCTTTGGAGTATGTACAGTTACAGCAATACTAACATATATATAAGCCTATAAATAATATAACGGTTTTTTAATTTTCACAGTGAAAAGGTCTTGGAAAAGATTCTTTAAATCTTTTCTGATTATTCACTGAATGTCAAAATTGACTCCTTCATGACAGACATGGATGCAATTAACATTGTATCCATCTTTAATACTGTTTCTCAGGAATATAAGTATGTTGATTACATGTACAATAATGTCTGGTCCATGTACATAATTTAGTTAAAAAAGACATGAAGAAATTTAATTTAATAATGAATATACTTGTACCAAAATACTTGGACTTGGCTTACAAGGTTACTGTCATGTGGGGATGTTGATTTAATAGAAATTGTCCCAATAGTTGTGTTGGTCAATGGTCTAATAGCGAAAAGTCTCAACCGTCATCTGTAGACTTTTGCTAGGTCACTGGATCAAGAATTGGATACAGAAGGTGCCAATTTTGGAAACTGCATGTAATGATATGTTCTGCACCGGTGGGAACTTTTTATATTTATAATATTTTATTGTATATAGTTGTGTTGTAAATATAATAATGTATAAAAAAGATATATAAATAAATAAGAGAATAATAATATAATTATTGTAAAAATAGTCATCAATATTTTCAGTCCTTCTATGAAGCCATAGTAAAATTATCCTAAATAAAAGGTTGCTTGTAGGATAGGTATATAGATTAATTGGTCCAGATGGAGTCCATACATATGGTCTTTGGACTGCATTTTGGTGCCCAATTATTTGGATATATATTATTTTTTACAATCATACCCACCACCAGCTTTAACACTTACGTGGCCCCAGATATTAAGACAAATTACCAGCCCTCAATACATAATTTGTTGAAAATATTTATATGTTGAGATGACCTTAAGATGCTTACCATCAGGCAGGTCATAATATCAGCTTGTTTAAAACCTTAGTAATATAATTTCCTCTTAAAATATATTTTTTGTTGCTTTCAAATAATGTTCTTTATAAAATATAATAATTTTTCCCAATTTAGATTTCGGCAAACCTCTTTATTACTTCTTTTAAATTTACTTGATCAGCAGTTTCATGAACTTAAAAGAATCAATTCAATATTCAATTCAACTCAATTGCCAAAATAGTCGAACAATTCAGACGATATTATGTACCGGAAGCCTTCTCTTTTATTTTGGTTTTTGTAAATTCTTATTTAAAAGTATATTGCCCATAAAAAAGTCGATGCCAAAAAAATATGTATACTTTTTGGACTATGTTAAAAAAAATAGCTACTTCCTGGGATGCTTTTACCATATCTTTAACAACGAGTGGCTTGGAACAAAAAGCTCACAAATTATGTTGTTGTTCTAGATTGAATGTTATGTATTATGTTCTAGATTGAACTCCTACTTTATTGTTCCTCAGTTAAACAGTTGTTACATTTACATTTCTACAAATGTTGTTGTTTTATCAAAAAAAATTAAACTATAGACTAATGCCAATACATGCTATATTGTCAGTGAAGTTCATCAATAATTTTATAGTTATTTTGCTCTCTTGTAAACTTTTGACTTACCTTCTGTTTTTCACATAAGATGATAAATAATGCATATTTATTTTTGTACGAGTGTACAAAAATAAATGTGTCAGTAAAATTTTGAAATGCAGCCTTGTTATAAAAACTAATAATATTTTTGAATTAGACTAACTCAATATTGTGTCACGTACTATGGGTCTCATACAGAAGCTCAAGGTTGCACAGCGTGCAATGGAGAGAACCATGCTTGGAGTTTCTCTACGAGATAGATTCAGAAATGAGCACATCCGTAACATAACTAGAGATACCGATGTGGCTCTAAGGATTAGCAAGCTGAAGTTGCAGCGGGCAGTCCATATAGCTCTGAGAGCCGATGGCCATTGGGGCAGAAAAGGTCTCGAATGGCGACCATGAACCGGAAAACGCAGCGTAGGCGGCCCCCACACAATGGACCAATGATTTTGTGAAGATCGCAGGGAGCCGATGGGTGTAAGAAGCACAGGACTGATTGCTGTGGAAGTCTAAGGGGGAGGCCTATGTTCAGCATTGGACGTCCTTCAGCCGATATGATGATGCTGATGGACTCAATATAATTGAACCACACTTGGCCATTATTATGACTCGTGTGATGCCACCTCTGCTGCTAACACAGCAACTACTTAGGAGCTTACTGGTGACCTTACTCACACACTAGGAACACAACAATCCTTTAGGGACTTGTTATCTGGCAGCACTTTTCTGTGACGTGGAGGTACTACCCCAGATAGGCTACTCTGATGCGCCCTACCTCTCTCAAAAATACCCAGACTAAGACAAACAGACATGTTCATGCACACAAATATTTGTCCTATGTGAGTCGAACCCACGAGCGTCGGCGTTAAAGTAACGTAACAGCAAGTTTTGCCGCTGCGCCACCGATATAATATTTTATATATTTACAGTATCAACAAGTAAGAAATAAATGGGCCAATTGGCTCATGATACGAGATGTGAAACGACGTCGAATGAGTGCGGAAAATTTTCTAGAAAGATCGCGGATCAATGCTATTCGTAAAAATGACATCTTGCCTGTAGAAGTCAGAGAGATGGCCGATAAGGACATTAACAAATTTGAAATGAATGCAATCCCAATGAGAATCAATAATAGATGTGCTATAACATCCAGGTGAGATGTTTAGTTTTTATTTACGTAAAATTAGGGGTGGCCCATTAATTACGTGAGTTGTTCAGGTGAAGGAGGAGGTCGAGCTGAATTTCACTCGATCTCACGTGGGTAGAGGGAGAATTTCACCACATACCACGTAATTTTGTTTATGCAAAAATGGTGTGAAATTGGGTAAAATTAAAGTAAAAAATGTTTTTAACCAAAAAATCTCAAAATCTGGCATAATAAATATATTTATCATGGTATGCGAACGCCGCAAACAGTCGATTGTTTAGGCTCCGCCGGCCAACCACGCACACGCGCGGATCGACGAACCTTGCAGCGTCCGAGCCTAGTAACAGCGACGTACGGACAGTTTCTAACTTTGCTTACTCCCGTAAATATTTCGTTACACAACGGCTCAGTCAACGTTTTCCCTCATTTAAAATGAGTTGAATTAAACAATTTTTAACGGAAGTATCGCGTATTTTATTTATTTTGTTGAACCTGACGTTTCGTTAAAAATTGTTTAATTCAATGTGTAACAATCGCGAAAACCTAAGACAATATTAAAATGAGTTATCAAGATTATTACAATGCATATGCCAAAAGACACGTCTATGACATATGTATTGCACGAACGGAGACTGTGAAATTAAGCCTAATTATTTCGGGCTATGGCGGTCCGGACGAGAAGCAGCGATATCGCAAAGTAATCAACACATGCCATTCAGCATTTCAAAAAATATTATCTGGACGCATCATTTAATAAATCCAACACATTTAAACTAAAATTACAAATGTTGAAAAATCTTACGTGAGATTAGGAGATGGGGGAAGGGGTCAAGCCAAATCTCACTAATGGTGTCAGAAATTCGTCAAAAACGCCTCACGAAATTAATGGACGCCCCCTTATAAACAGACATACGTCCACGGTATTAACTTATTATATAGACAAAGATCAAGTAAATATTGTGGAAGTAATAGGATTTTGGACTTGAATGAATTACAAAATTAAAAAATTTGCTTGTAAAAAGCAAATGCCTACTCAGTGGCATCAGTGCCGGATTAAGACCATTTTATGCCCTAAGCAGTCCACGCCTGTGTATTAATAAGTAAATTAGTATCGATCTTTAAAAAAAATACGTATTTAATACAATATATGACCTATATTGTATTAAATACGTATTTTTTATACGTACGTTCAATTTTATCATCGTGTATTATTTTGTACAATTACACGAGTTTGATGATGTGAACTTGCGCGAGGCAAATCACTGGAATTTTTTTTTATGATATATGAATGAAACTCTTGAATTTCGGTTCCTAAATCGGTATTAAAGTAGATATTATAAGTAGTATTAAAGTGTTGATACCTATGTGTTGAAAGAAAATGTTTATTTGGACTTAACACAAACGCAATACACAATAGATACAACAAGTGTTGTGTGGCAGCCCAAATAGGTCCTATTTCAGCATACTGGCGTGTCAAGACATGACCCAGCGCTGATTTTCAGATAAGACCTGTTTGTGACACCACGGACAGACAAACAAGCACAAAGCAGTGTTAACGGATATTTTAGTCAGGAATAGAATTTGTCTGCTGTTTTGTATATCTCCCTCCTTCTTCGCATCTCTACATGGTGCTGTTTCTGGTGCCCCCGAGACGTGATGCCCTAAGCAATTGCTTAATTTGCTTATGGGCTAATCCGGCACTGGATATAGGTGCATTGTTAATACTTTTTATATTTGTAACATAACGTATGACGTCATAAGACTGAATTTTAATTGTCTAATTACTGCACTAATAATAAGGAAGTAACACGATTTTCAACCATCATTGATCGTTAAAACGTAAACAATAAAGATTTTATACATAAGTTTAATTTAGTTTAAATGTTTAATAATGTCTTTATCTCTCCACAGCTCTACGGTTGTAACTATATTTCAATTAATTAGATAGGTACCTATATTTAGTTCAGTGTGAGAGACTGTTGCCTATGGTGGGTTAAAAAGAAGTTCTTACAAGTCATCAAGCACCCACCAAGGGGCATTTATTATTCAGCTACTAATGTCGCCTAATTAACGACTTTTCTTTTATGTACTCAGAATTCAACGATTTATAATTGGTTCAGCTGGAAAGTATGACTCCAGTAACCCCCGTTTACTTACTAATTTCCTTGGTGCTACTTTTTTATTTATCACTCGGCCAGAATTTCCTCATATTTATTATAGATATCCTATTTTCAGACCTCGGGGCATCGTCAAAGAGTGGAGAATGAGTCGTATAGTATGGAGACATCTTGCAGACTACAACAAACTTTCCGGAGTACAAAGAGCTATGTGGTGATTAGTTATTTTAGTTTTAATTTGAATATGTATATTATAGAGAAATAAAATTATTTAGTCAATAGGTCTACTTACTTATTTTAATTTTTCAGACCTTTTAATCACGATGTTAAATTTTTAAATTCTCTGGGATAGGCATGCAACGATACAGTACACGAAGAACGCTCTCTGCTCATTTTAAGTCAACTAGCTATGTATTTCGCCTTAATTTATGAACCGCATAGAAAATGCACGAAATCTTAAATAAGGGCATCGCGAATAGCTCCTTAATGAGCTGGTTATAAGACGGGGTACTGTTGCGAATTCGATTTTTAAAATTCAACATCCTTCATAAATAAAACGCTCAAATGCGAATCGGAACGGCACATAGAAGGGGTCCCACATACTTCTAGAAATTTTCGGAAATATAAGGGGTTAAGTGAAACAGAATAAGTTAGTTCGCGATTACGAAACCCTCGGACGTGTGTATGACTGTTACCTTAGTTTTTTCCATAATAACCACTAGGGTGTCAAACAAGAGTACCTAATCGTAAACCTAAGATGTTGCAAGTACTACGAGGGTCATTTGAAAAGTTCTTAGCCTAACATACTTAATGAAACCACACGATTTTGAGTTTATTTTTATTTTTCAACATACTCTCCTCCGAGCTCAAAACACTTTTTCCATCGACCCGGTAAGGCTTCGATACCCGTTTTGAAAAAATCTTCGTCTAACTCCTCAAAATAAGCGTCCTCGGCGGCTATGACCTCATTTGTAAAAAAAATGTTTACCTAAAAAATTTTTCAGCTTTGGGAACAGATAAAAGTCGGACGGTGCTAAATCCGGTGAATATGGGGGATGAGGTAACAATTCGAAGCTACATTGATGGTTTTCTGCCATGGATTGCACAGAGGTGTGAACGCGCGCATTGTCCTGATGAAACAAGACTTTTCTTCTTAATAAACCTGGACGTTTTTCTTTGATTTCTTCTCTCCAAACGACGCAACAGGTTGCAATAGTAATCGGAGTTTATTGTTTCACCCTTTTTTAAATAATCCACGAGAATTAGGTATATCCTTTGCATCCCAAAAAACGGATGCCATGACTGCCAGCCGATAAAACTTTTTAACAGTCGCATACGAAGGAGCGGACTCACCCAAAGTAACAGACATATCTTTATGTATAGCTTTTGGAGTTAAACCTTTCAAATTCAGGTATTTTAATCACTGCACGATGTTCAATTTTATCCATTTTCAAAAATAGCTCTGTGACTTGACTTACGGTATCACGTGTAAACGAACGTTAAAAGTTACTGTGAATAAACTAAACTGTGCATACTTGTTGCTAAATAATGTAACTACAAAATGAGGGTAGTTATAAAAAAAACCAATGACTTTAACCATGTTAGGCTAAGAACTTTTCAAATGACCCTCGTATATGTACTCTATGACGCTTGTAACATCTTGCGCTATGCCTATGACGTGTACCTAAATCATAATGTATACCAGCTACTTTGACCAGCTAATCTGGCGTTACGTTCGACTAAGGCGGCAAACAGGAGTACGGCCTGCTTGACGGTGAACAGTTACGATAGCCTACGGACATTTGCGACACCAGAGGTGTATCTTACGTTGCCGACCCTGTAAGAACATTTTCACGCCTTTCTTGAAAAACCCTATACTGTAGTCCCTTGGGAAAACCTCGGCAGGGAGCTCATTCCATGACCAAAAATTCTGTGATAATTATTGTTTATGGAAGACTAATGTTTTCTAGTACCTACTTTAATGAAATTAGGTATTAATTATTAATTAGAATATATTTTAAAGTTTATTCTGGTAAAGTTATTTTTTGCCTGCGATCTTCTGTGTAGCGAGAGTATTCTCCAATAGGACTGCTTCGATATCGCTGGCCTGAAATCCGGTAGCACGTAAATCGTGGACGTCGACTGTCGCGATAACGTTACGTCGGATGAGAATACTTTCGGGTAGAGCGAGAACTACCTACCGGCAGCCAATCTGCCCCGCGATCATGTTTATTTGCTCTAAAACTACAGACACTTCCACAATTTAAACTGATGATAATATGTAATTATGGCGATATATTTTATCGATAGTGGTTACACGCACTTCACACATCTATCCTAGACGTGTATCATGTGTGAAGTGCGTATTTTCACATTAGCGAGAATGTCTGCCTGGACTTCTACAAAACTAGTTTGTCTATTGTAAACATGTGTCTATCTATAATTTCTCGCCAAATCCCTTGCGGGGTAGGGCCACCTGACTCGATCCTTACATATCTCACTCGCTTCTTTAACATTAATTACTCTTCTCATGCACTCTCGCCGGTTTCTAGTTTTCTTAACATGTGTGTCCCTGGTACAAAATAAGTCTTTATCTATCATTTGTGCATATAAGTAGTGTAGGTAACTAATTACAACTTTGTAAACAGTAACGGTTAATTTGCACACCTACCTCTTCGAGACTGATAAAAATATTAATACACAAGACCAATTCCCACTGAAAGAATAGGCCTGTTTGGACTGCCCGTTCTATCACTTGAAATAAAAAGAAACTTTTTTCTTTCTTTTATAAAATTCAAAATACTGGCAATTTTTCTGCATTTTGAGAATTGTACCTTAACCCTTTAACCGCCGTGCCCGTAATATTACGGGATATGAAAAATGTGCTCCACGCGCCACAGACGTAATTTCACGTTAAGTTTTATAAATTGTTTATTGGTGCATTTATATTAAAGATAAAGTTGCAATAAACGTTGTGCATTACAATCCAGGATGTATTCTTAATAATTAACAAATTTTGCTGCGTTTCATTACGATATTTGTAGAAAAAATCGTTGTAAGGTGCTACTTAGTACCAACGCGAAACGAATCGCCAATAACGTGATATTACGTGTACTAGGGATGGGCAAATCAATGTAATATAAATGAAATTTTATTGAATAATCATGATGCGAAAGCAAAAATATTGTATTGAAATCCAAATTATTTCGTAAAATTCGAAGCACGAATAGTCGTATTAATTAGAAGCATGTTAAAACAATAAAAATGTTTATTTTATGTGGTAAATATTAGATATATTTTATTGTTTCGATAAAGAAGCGACAACTGAGAACTTCACTAGTTCAGATTATCTCCGATCGCCGTCACCGTGATTTTACGTGCGGCTCAAGGTCAAACGACGCCATATTTGCTGTTCCTCTGGCGCCGTCACCGTAATAACACGTTCCTTGTACAAATTAGTGTTGTTCCCTTGCCATGTTAGAAGACTACGAATTATTAAATATTTTAGAAGGAAATAATGACTGTTCGACCTGAGGTACGATCAGAATTATATATGAAAATTATTAATTTGATAAATCAAACTCGAAGAGATGCATCAGAAAACGAAGATGTTATACTAGATTCATTGCTAGAATATTGATTGAAACGTGGTAAATAATGTTATTTTTTTATACCACTAAGGTAGCAAACAAGCTTACGGCCTGCCTGATGGTAAGCAGTTACCGTAGCTTATGGACATTTGCAACACCAGGGGTGTCACTCTTGCGTTGCCGACCCTGTAAGAACCTCTTCACGCCTTTTTTGAATAACCCCCGTACTGTAGTCCCTTGATACTTGATTAATAAAGACTAATTTAATATTAATTAAATTTTGAACTTTTATTCATTTAAACTAATCGATAACACTATTTCTCAACCCTATTTGAAATTACGCCGACAGGCCGCTGGCTTTAGGGTGTATGATGATGTAACAAAATATGGCGGTCAAAGGGTTAAGAGTTTTATACAGTTTGAGAGAACTTCAAGACAAATAGTTCTAAATAGGCTGGAACATTGATGTTAAAACGCTTGCTTGCTGCTTGGAAAAGTAAAACCTTTGTCCGAAATTATTTTCAATACAACGGAGGCCACTAACCACGACATTGGGACTCTTAAATTCCTGTGCTAAAATGCTGAATATTGAATGTGAGGGTGTGAAACACCTTCACCATACATAATATTGCATGCATAGAGTAAGGCTCAAGTTACACAGTATAATTTTTCGATGGTGTCAATAAGATAACTTCTTGTCTAACATAAAATATTAAGACGGAATCTATCTATTTATTTATCTATTAAAGAGTTTGCACTGACCTGTTGACTTTCCACCACTAAGTTGGCAAATATACATGCAGCCTGTCTGATGGTAAGCAGTCCTTGTAGCCTATAAACACACTTGGAACACCCAGAGGTGTTGAAGATACTGTGAAAACACTTTTAAGCTGATTCACACCTTTTTTTTAAGAACCTTATCGTAACACTAATTGAACTAACGGTCTGGTCTGCATGGTTATATTTTGGATATGTGGGTGGTATAGGGTAATAAAAATAATGTTCCGGGTTTTAACTTTTATAATAAAGTCATGTACTTAAGAGTAAACAAGCTTTATAAAGCTTAACTTGGAATACAGCTTTAAAATAAAGCTTTTTAATCAAAGAGACCTGAAACAAAAGAATAATCTGAATTAGTATTAATTACAAATAATTTTTAGTGACGTCATATTCTGCTTACTTTCTCAGTTTATATTACTCTCAATCATTATTATCTGAAGCTAATACATGCTAAACATCATTGAAAATAGCTGTCACTAAGTCTTAGGTCCAGTTACATAGTGGTGAGGGGTAGGAATGTAAGCGCAAAATGCAATTTAAGACTGCATGGCGATGGGGCCAATATAAAATGTATGTATGTATCTGGCCTCAGTCTACAGGTGTGTGATAGGTTAATTACTGTCGTGAACACACACGGATGTGAGCTGTCAATCAATACGTAATGAAGTAGTATTTATGAAATTTAAATACTCTGGTGGTTAGGCACATATCAAAATGAGCAACTATATCACAGCGTTAACAACTACACTCAAAATTAGCACAATATACAACATACAATCATTATTGATGTGTGATTATCAAAATTAATTTTGAATATAAAGTTGAATGAAAATAGTACATTTCATTACAAGTGCGGAAAGTCTGTTCATTACAAGTGCCCTCGCCTTCGGCTGCGCCTCGGCTCGGGTAGATATTTGTCGGAACTCTTTGCAATGACGGTTCCGCACGTGTATTGAACAACTATTTTTAATACAGTTGCGAAAAAAATGAAGCAATTTAATAAAATAATAAAAACACAATAATCTCAACTAACTAGGAAAATGGCGCCAACCGTAAAAGAATATAAGCAGAGATTTTCTTTTGTTTTCTTCACCCATTCTGGGTAGGCAAAGGGAACTAACTATATACAGCCAAGTCTTCAGTACATTTTTTTAATTGATACGAATGAAAATGAAATTTAACGAGATGAAATGAAACCTAACCTAACTCATTGAATCAAATCATTAAATCTGATATTGAAACAAATTAGTAGCTTCTTTTTAGAAATATTTGCATGAATCATAAAAACTTCTAATAATTTTTTTTTAGTAAAAACTTCGTGGTTTCTTTTTTCTTTTTAATGGACATTATTTTGACAGTTGGGAAAGAGAATGCACGAGTTCGGAAAAGGTAAAGAAAAAGCTCGTGTATGTAATAGCCCACATCCCGAACGCTATACGTCCCTGCAATACGCCACTTATTGAGCAACTGTATTAAAAAATATTTTATTTAATATCTAGTACTTTGACAGTAGGAAGTAATGTATAAAAATAGCCTAAGGATAGGAATAGGAACTTATTGAGTATCTATGATAAATATAGTTAAACATACCGAAGCCCATGTCATCATCAGACTCTTCTGGCTCCTCCTCTTTCTTCTCTTCCTTGGCGGCCTCGGCAGCAGGGGCAGCAGCAGCTGCCGCGGGCGCAGCCCCAGCGGCTGGTGCGGCGCCTACGCCAGACCCGATGTTCGTAATCAGGTCTCTGACATTCACGCCCTCCAGAGCCTTAGCAAAAAGACCAGGCCAGTATGGCTCTACATCCACCGAAGCTGCCTTCAAGATTGTAGAGATCTTCTCACCCTAAAAACAAACAATATTTTACAATTAACAAATAGGAATGGAATAAACTTAATATACCTACATACAAGTATATAATTATTAATTGTGGAATATCATTATAACAATTGTTCTTTACTAATTTCCTTATCTTGCCAAGGCTTCTCTCTTTCTTCTTATGGCCATCTCTTGGTGCAATGATGAGAGTTAGGACAGTATTTTAAAGTCAAATTGGGACCAAAAAATACTTTAATTCTCTAGTATGACTTTCAAATACATGTTAGATACTTCTTCAAAATTAAGGATTCTTTTTCTTTTGGGTGCAACAGTATAAAAGAAACAGCTGCAAAATAGTGTACATAGCATACTAATAAGAGACGCTGATGAAAGGTGGCAAACAATACATAATTGGTAGCAGCCACCTAAGGAGGTATCTACACATTATTTTTAAATATTAAAAAGTGGTTATAGTAGCGTATGAATGATATAAGAACAGAGGGATCACTTGAAGATTCCCACCCATACCAGGTCAGCAACTTCTCAGGAAATTAATGTTTTTTTATACAACCTCAAGAGGTATGCAAGTATACAGTCTACCTTACGTTAAGTGGTTACCATAGCCTGTGAATGCTTGTAATCTTATCAGTTGTGTGTTGCCACCTCTGCTGCTAACATAGCAACTCCTTAGGAGCCTACTGGTGACCTCACTCAAATGCAGGAACACAACAACTATCTAGGGAGTTGTTATTTGGCTGCGGCTTTCTGTGTGGTTAAGGTATATGTACTTCCACCAGGCGAGCAAAACACCCAGATCAAGACAAACAGACAAATTCCACGACAAACAGACATGAATCCACGGGGCCCTGGGCTGAAGCCCAAAAAGCCTTATGGTAGATCCGGCCCTGAGTACTAGAAAGATAAATTAATAGCATCAGTGACAATATGTGAAAGATGCTTTCTGTTGAAAGGATTTATAAGGAAAAGCAACTTCGTCATAAAATTCCAAAAAAAAAATCTTAAAATTTGTAGTAGTAGTATATAAGAGAAAGAAAAATTAAATAAAACTATAATTACTTATGCAGACTTATAAAGCATGCAATGCTTAATTTATACTTTGTACACACATCTTTCTGCTCTACAATTAAAGGGACTTTGTACTCGCTACATGATCACAAACATTAGAAAGATAGATTAAAATATGCAAAAGAACCTACGTAAGTTTGAAGGTCTATCTTATTTTAGCAACAAATAAGATAGACCTATAGCGTCGATACTAATATACTGAAAATTGCGTCTATCTAATACAGTTCACAAGCACAACCCTCTGTCGATCAAAAAATGACTAGGGAAGGCTTAGTAATATGGTCCTATTGGCACCCTTCGGGTACAGAAACATAATGTAAATGTTTACTTTCAAAATACTTAAATAAATGTGCTCAAAGCGTAACATAAATAATGTCAACATTAGAGACCTCACTCCTTCTAGTAACTAGAAGCGCATATAGGATAGGATTCGCTCTATAGCCGGGATTCCAAACTGAGATCTAGCAAGAGTCGCCAATAAACGGAATACAAGTTTCGGTACTAGTGCATTGATGAAAGATGGAACGAAAATACATTAGTACACATTAAATATACTATATACAACATGTGATAGGACTATCAAAGAATATAATACAATTACACATGTACAGATGGAAGTGGATAGTCTACTTTCAGAATATCGACACATAACCTAAAATGTATTTATAATGGTACTGTTAAGTTATTTATCACAATATACTTACAGTGACCGCGACATCATCGTCAACAAGAATGAGAGCAGAGTAAACACAAGCTAATTCAGCCTTTGATGCCATTTTTTATAATAGTGCAAGTCGCCGAAAGGCCTTAGCTCCAAGAGAACAAGCACGTTTGACTTCACAATTTGAAGAGAAAGAAATTGCTAAAGGGAGTAAAGCACGTAGTGTTGCCAACACCAGTTTTAGTTAAATAGAATATTGCTACAAATTGGTAGATTTGAATAAGGAAAATCTACCTATCCTATAACTAAAATTGAGAAAAAATTTAAGTATCTAATTACAAAGAAAATAAAGTCCGTTTGAAAATATGTACGAATGCTGCGTGTGAGTGAGATCGCCAGTAAGCTCCTAAGGAGTTGCTGTGTAAGCACCAGAGGAGGCATCGCGCGTGTGACACTTAATATATTACAAGCGTTAATAAGGCTACAGTAACGGCTTTACTTCAGGTGGGCCGTATGCTTGTCTGCCTCCCGACGTTGTATAGAAAAAATCTAGTTGATAGCTACGTTTTATATATCACGCACTTATTCATTTTAATGAAACATTTCTTTACGGATTTGATTGTACTAATAGTTTTCATTTCATTTCATTCCTGACCTTTCAACATTCTTTCCTGAGTCTATGATCACTGCTCCATGAAAAGAGTCCACTAATCCTTAGCGCCCCTAACACCCTTTGATAAAACGCGATCACGAGTAGTGATCATGGTATTCTCCGATTCCTACATCCTCCTACTTTAACGTTTTATGTCTGATTCGTCTTTCTTTTACCCGTATTCTTTTTACATGCCTGAAACAACAGAGAGCTCGGTGACTCAGTCGTAGATGAAAAACCGTTGATACGTGAAAGCGAAACTATCCCACAGCAACACATCACCAGGATGAAAAGTAGTAATAGTAGTTGATGAATAGCCGCTGAGACGTAAAAGTAAAATAAAACATCCATATAGTAAGATTCAAACATACAAACTCCCCATGGGAATATGTCACCGGGATAAAAAGTATATATAAGCCTATGTGTTAATCCAGTACCTCATCTATTTTTCTACCAAATTTCATCCAAATACGTTGAGCCGTTGAGACGTGAAAACGGAACAAACATCTAAACATCCATACTTTCACATATATAATAATATAATATAGGGGCAGAGACATGTTACTAAAGGACCAGCCTCGTAGGATCATTCCCCACTGTCAAGGTACAAGATATTGTGATCCATTGCGCGCATAAATACTTCGTGCGTAATCAATTCTCTAACAGTCTTATAATCGTTATCGCTCAGGTAACATCATAAAGTGTTACACTAAAAATGCCAAATTGTGCAGTTATGTCATGCAAAAAAAGGTCGAAAACATCTAGTTTGCAAAAATATTGAGTTACCTTTCACATGCAAGTATTATTTTATTTGCGTTCATATAAAAGAAATTAAAATGGTGTGATAACGATTAATACATTATAAATCGATTCAGTAATCGAGTACTGATGCAATCGAATCATATTCCGCGACTTTGGTCGCATATCTCCTATCCCAAATTAGCGTAAATTATACAAACTGCAAAACAAAACAGTCCTTCATGCTGTATAATAGAGTTCATTTAGCTAAAGACAAAAAAAGTATATAAGACGTTTCGTAATTTTGAATCTACCAGCTTCGATTTACGAAGAAGTTCAGCTATTCCACTACAGATAGCAGGTAGCGGTAAGAAAATAACTTTGAACTGTAGGCTCCTACAAATAAGGTTGACATTTCCTTAAAACATTATTTTCGTTTCTATGTAGTAGTTCCTCGTCCCTCGTCAAAAATGGCAGAATTATTTACTAACAAAATCACACGTATGGCGAGTCCTTTAGTAACATGTCTCTGTATAGGGCTTAAAGTATGAAATTGCCGTTATATAGTAATAGATACTTTGATTTGACATTAAACCTTCATGGTATGAGATTTTCGAGTTTTTCACATGATACCTATGAGGTTTTTCTTTTAAAAAAATTGTTTTTCCTATTTCAATAGTTTTTTTTTATTCAGCTTAGACGGGAAAGATGGATACTTCGAAAATCCGAGTAATTTTTAGGGTTCCGTACCCAAAGGGTAAAACGGAACCCTATTACTGAGGCTCCGCTGTCCGTCCGTCCGTACGTCTGTCACCAGGCTGTTTCTCTTGAACCGTGATAGTTAGACAGTTGAAATTTTCACAGATGATGTATCTCTGTTGCCGCTATAACAACAAATACTAAAAAATAGAATAAAATAAATATTTAAGGGTGCTCCCATTCAACAAACGTGATTATTTTTGCTCATTTTTGCTTGATATTGATATCAGCAACAGGTAGACGCTTGAAATATTCACAGAATATTTAGTTATATATTCACTTTAAGAATAAATAATTAAATTAAAATAAAACAAATATTTAAGGGGGGCTCCCATACAACAAACGTGTTTTTTTTTTGCTGTTTTTATAGATAATGGTACGGAACCCTTCGTGCGCGAGTACGACTCGCACTTGGCCGATTTTTTGAATACTAGTTTTGAAGCGGAACTAATGCGGCAGAAACGCCTCGCAATATCAATGCTGCGTTTGGAGAGGAGACTGCTAATAAATGCACCGTGCGTTTTTAGTTTAAACGTTCGTAATGGAAATTTCGACTTGGAAGTAGGAGCCACGTGAAAGACCGGCCACACACGTGAATAACGCTGAATTGAATCATTTTAAATTATACTCTCATATTCATGGTTAATTGATTGAAGTATTTCGACAAAATAGAGTGAAGAATAACTGGTAAGTCTGCCGGAAGCCAGTCATTACTCGCTCTACAGTGATAGGACAGTATCACCGAAAAGTTTATTAAAGCTTTTCAAATCTTGTATAGTTCTATGAAATAATTCGAGTCAATGTTTATGAGCTATAGTATACTCATCCCAGATTATAATTGAACTCTTTAGCAACACTGCAGCCATTGCAGTTTTTTTATATTACACATTGCGATTAGTTTGTTATGTCTAATGAATGACATCTTAAACGCTGGATGTGCCGTTCGTACACCATCAACTAAACTGGCAGCAATTTCTGACTATGCAATTGCCAATGCAATTTTTTGTTGTGACAGTCTTTTCGCAAGATTCAATGACATGCGTTATCATGCTCATATATTTGTTTTACGCCGAACGTAAACGAAGACCCACAAAAGAAGGACCAACTCACTAAAATCGAGCGTTGGTCATTCTTCTGAGGGAGGCTCTCTCCTGACCATTCGAGTGAGGGAGGTGGTAAACTTTCATTCAGCCGGCCGAACGAGTTATGTCAGACAATTACTGACTAAACACCATTTAAGCGTTGCCTTTAGCCGTGAAGGCTTTAAAGACTTCATCTGAATCGATCGTCCCAGATGTATACAGGACAGCGCAATCGCATAGAAAACGACGGCGTGCCTTGAATACAAATACAAATACAAATGATTTATTGGTATTTACAAGTTCTTTAACAAATAAATGTGGGCTTTATCCAATTAAGTTTATAAAAACCTGTACTAGGATAAAGCCGCTCCTCTCAAGTCTTAACTGTGACATTTTTACAAACAATACTAATTTGGTACAAAAAATATTTAAACAAAAGATAAAAAATAAAAAAAACATAAAGAAATAAAAAACAAACAATATCCAAGTAATATACATACATCTAGTGTGGTATTTATGTTAAATATATATAAATCACACTCGCTTATTAACTCAACTCTGTAACAAGTTTTCCGTTGAGAAATAGTCCAATTGTTTTAACCAAGCAGTTAATGCTCTCTTACACTCTATGAAAGACATATTATAGATATTTAATATTCGATTTATTCTATTGTATAGTGTTATTGATTTTGTATTAAACTGGTTGCTTGCAAAACTTGTTTTTACTGGTTTATTGCGTATGACATTATAGGGATTTCGCTTTAGATTAATATTTGCATCTGGAATAGTAATTTTGTGAATTTTTAAGATACATAAGAAAATATAGAGTTGCCTGATGGTCATAACATTACATTCCTCATATACCTTAACAGTGCTGTAAGTAATTTTTTTCATTAATATTACTTTCAGAAGTGATCTTTGAGCGCGTTCAAGTAGAATAAGTTTTGTTTTGCCGGCACCTCCCCAAATAGGCAAACAGTAACTGACTACTGACTGAACCAGAGTTTTATATACGTGGATCAGCAGCTGTCTATCAGCAATATGTCTCAGATACTTAAATAACCATATCAATTTTCTAACACGTACGGTACAGTTTTCAATTTGTCGATGCCAATTTAATTGTTGATCAATGTAAACACCAAGATATTTGATCGAAGTAACTTTTTTTAACTTTAAACAGTTGCATGTTTGATCACCAATAGGATTATTACAGGAATGTGCAGTTAGTTGTAAGTGATCACGTGGTTGCAGGGAGTTACGTATGGAGAATGTGATGTAGTTAGTTTTAGTAATATTCAATGTTAATAAGTTATATTTTAACCATTTAGTTACTGTTTGGAGACCTGTTTCCGCCTTATTATATACTTCCTCCCAGCTGCGTCCGTGAAAAAGAAGTGCCGTATCATCAGCATAAGAAAGTATTGAGCCATTTTCAAGTTTTAATCCAGCAAGGTCATTTATATATATGAGGAATAATGTGGGACCAAGGACGCTACCTTGTGGAACTCCATACAGAGATGAAGACTCAACTGTGCTATAAATGAGGTCATCCAATCTCACTTGTTGGGTTCTATTTCTTAGGTAGTCAGTCAGAAGAGTATGAAACGAACCACGTATTCCAACTTTATCAAGCTTTTCTAGTAGGATGGGAATAGAGACAGTATCAAACGCCTTACCGAGGTCTAAAAACACACATAGGGTTTTCTGTTTGGTATTTATAAGGTCGATTATTTTGCTAGTTAAAGTTTGAACTGCATTTTCAGTACTTCTACCTTCCCGAAAGCCAAACTGAGAGTCAGAGATAATGTCATATTTATTTAGAAAATTCACTAGCCGTTTATTTATTATTTTTTCTAGAATTTTGGAGAGAACGCAAAGAACGGATATCGGTCGATAATTGTTTATATTATCTCTATCTCCACTTTTCTATATTGGATGAATTATTGCACGTTTAAAGACCTGAGGAAAAACTCCCTCCCTGAAGCACAGATGAAACAAATAGTTTAGAACTGGGATGAGTTCAGGCTTAGCCATTTTTATAAACTTTGTGGGTATCTTATCCCAACCACAGGCGGAATCAGACTTCAGACCCGTAATAATTGTTTCAATCTCTAATGGATCCGGTGCCATAATACCAATCGAGTTAGCAACAGAAGGTAAAGAATTTAGTATTTTCATGTGATCCACAGTGTCAGGATTGGGTGATATGTCATTAGCAAGTGTTCTTCCCACGTTGATAAAATGTTTGTTAATTAAATTAGCAGACTCTATTTCTGAATCCGCAATATTTAGTAATTCCTGGTTACTTGATTTAGTGACGTTAAGATTTGTTATACTTTTAATAGACTTCCATAATAGTTTATTATTGTTTTTAGATTTAGCTAATTGATCCTTCTCATATTGATGTTTTAGTTTTTTAAGTAAGTTATTGCAATGATTGCGATATCTCCTATAAGTAATTTGTAAAATTGTGTTTGTAGGTTCAAGGTGTAGTTGCTTTTGAAGTTTGTTCCTATTATTTATGCACTTCAACATTCCAGTAGTTATCCAAGGTTTTAAGATCCGTTTGTTGTGTGGTACTTTGATGGTTTTCGTATTACGTGCTAGAGATGTAGATATTGTATTTATGATTGCCTGAGCTAATTTTTCGGGATGTTCAATTGACATGAGTTCAGAAGGTTTAAGTTCTCGTAGAGTAACTAGTGCACCTGTGTAGTCAGTAATAGTCCTTGTGGCTGTTCGTGTTGTCCGTTTTGTGTTTGAATGAATGCTAATAAATGTCATTAAGTGATCTGTAACGGTGGTATCTAATATGGCTATTGTTGCTGACAACTTAGAGGGATCCATGCCTGTGATAACGTGATCTAAGCAGCTATTTACTCTTGTATTTAGAGTGTGACCAGCTAGTAGGCCATGATTCGACAGCATTTCTAAGTAGTTGCTGGCACGGTTATCAGAAAGGTGGTCCATAATGTTAATGTTCATGTCACCTAAAATCATAACATTTTTGTTATATTTGACATCATTGAGAAGGGCATCCAATGAACATAGGAACCCAGTTACATTCCTATTTGATGGCGATCTATACATACACAATAGAGTGCACTCTGGTAATGTAATTTCAAGACAAGATGCATCTGAGATAGATAATTCTTTTACTTTATGTTGTAGCGTGCTGTCTATATAAACTACCACGCCGTCATTTTGCGTGACTTTGAAAGTAGTAGAGTAAGCTGTGTATCCAGATCTACATGGTATGGGTATTTCAGGGTTTATTCTACATTCCGTAAGTACGATAATATCAATATTTTGTGAAAGTAAGCCTAGGTTTGCACTAAGGTCATCGTAGTTCTTGTAGATGCTTCTTATATTTTGATTTATTATGGAATACAGAGGTTTTGAGGACGGTAAATGGTTTTGTAAGTCATTTATGGAACAACTAAAACTATTTATGTTAGTAACACGATCCAAGTCGTCTGTAAATTCATTAATATTATTATTCATAATTAAAAATATTAAAAAATGAACAGTGTGGCGGTAGGTTCATATCTTTTAAGTAAATTTTCAGGAATTTGAAATACATGCTAGTAATGGTATTCAATTTTTCAAAAAAGTTTACTTTAATTTTTGCATTAATAATCTTAGTGCTACAGTATGTAAAAAATAGAGTGAGATCAAAGTGTTGTATTAATACAAAATGATATTTAGTATAACAAAGTATAGATAGCTGTTTTTTAACGATTGTTTGAGCAAGGCGATAAATCAGACTTATTTCCCTGCGTAACTGTACAAAGTGAGTGTAGTTTAGGGTAATAGATTTTATTCTAACAAAGATACTAATTATATAATAAAACGTTGAATTATGGAATTGGCGTTTATAATTGTAATATTCAGAAGAGGTGGTATGGAAGACTAGTCAATCATTCATCAGTTTTTGAATTTGAGCCTCATTCTGAACTTGTATTACTGGTGATTTTTCTTCCTTCCTAAGAAATACTCGTCCATATGAGGTCCAACAATATTTATATTCCTTGATTTTTTTTAAATCTCTTGCAAGAAAGAACAATCTTGATGCTTTAGGTGTTAAATTTTCACTAATAAATATCGGAGAATCGGCGAATTTATTGAGACCTATGTGTTTTGCCGCCAACTTATTAGTTTTATTACGTAGATTGTAAAGCTTCGCACTCTTTAGAATCTCATCTTTAGAGATAGTTGAACTGAGTTCAACAATTATCGATTTTCTTTCCGTGTGCCCCTTGGATTTGTAGATGTCTTTGATATCGCTTTTTGTTAGGTTTGTATTTAAAGTCTCAGTAAGGTTATTCACCATCTCAATTAGCCCTTCCTTTGTCTCATTAGAGTCAATAGGTACGTTTTTTATTTCAATACAAGTTTTTCGAGAATTTCTTACAGTGTCTTCCAATCTGTCCTCAATGATTGCTATGTATTCATTTTTCTTCTTTAATTCCGATTCCAATTTTTCTATCTTCTTTTTGAAATCCGCATTTTGCTCAGTCAAAAATAAAATAGATTTTTCAATACTCGTATTCGCCAATTGTATGTTATTTAATATAGGGAATAGTTTTTGTAATTGTTGATTTTGTTTGTCGGACCACGTTGCAAATAACTCTTTCATTTCATCGCGAAAATCAGAAAAGTTATCTTCGTCACACCTTTTTCTCTTCGGACGAGCAGAGTTCAGAGTTCTCGCAGAGAAGTCGTCGCCTGCTACGTTTAGATTGGGTTCCGATTGCGTCTTATCTAATAATGGCTGCTCCATTGTATACAAATATTAAGTGTTTTTTTTTTTTATTAGGTAAAGTAATTTATCTAAATGAGAGTAGCTTTCGAAATAAAACCAAACTTCTTGCAGCAGGCTATCGAGTTAACAAGGCAAGATGTAAAGAATATTAATCGTATCCTCCTCTTTTACACGAGTGCGTCTACGCAGTCCGTGCGCGCACTCCAGCAGTGTACTAGGCGTTCATAAAGTTGTAGGCACTGAAGCGACGCTGCTCAACAACGTGACGTAACGGCGCCGGGGTGAGCGAGATAACATGAAACTGTCTCACCAAACAACTGCAGTACGGGGCGCGTTGATTGTTACATCTCCTTGTGACCCTTGCGCTCCCAGTATTATCACTGAATTTATTTTCTATTTAATAATTTATTAAATGTAATTTCCAAAAATATTATTTGACAGAGATTAGATACGTCTACTCAGTATTGAGGTCCGGGGGGAAGAGGAGGATGAAGGGGCCGCCGTCATTGCTTAGTTGTCAATTGGGTTTCATCCCTTTTATCCGGTCCGGTAAAATCGATTCAGTAATCGAATACTGTGGGGGCACATTCACATTGCCTCGAAAAGCCATATTCGAATCGGAATTGAAAATTGAGCTGTCATAATGTCCGTACATTCTGGGTGACAACTTTTCGAATCCGTTTCGAATATGGCTTTCCGAGCTAATGTGGTATTCACATTAGCTCGGAAAGCCATATTGGGACAACTATGGGAACAATAGGGATAAATGTTTAGGGTTGTTACATCTAACTTAAGATGATTAAATATGTATTAATTAACTCAGAAAAAATTATATCCAAATATTTTGTCAATGTTTAATATTTAGTTAGATTTTAAAATTGACAACCCTGTACCTATACACCTCTTCGCGTTCCTAATCAACGATACCACGCCTCCATTTACTAAACAGTTTGTCCCTGTTCACACACAATTGTCTGCAGTACTAGCATGTATTTATCTCACTGTAGTTCAGAAATGCACTAGAACATTAATGTAACAAATAAAATCTTGGGAGTATCTTGCAAGAGCCGAGAACAGGATCTACTTCAGACGGGTTTTTGAAAATTTTGTGCTAACTTCGTGTCAAATACGTTTTGCCAATATAAATAAAAAATTTTAGACACTATTCTACCTTCATTTTCTACCATGAAATAATATTTTGGATGTATGACATTTCTAAAATTCGTTCGGAATGTTTTGTACTTCTTCCCTTTTCAACTCTTTTTTTTATGAGAATTTAAAAGCAATCTTGCTTTTCAAAACAGTACTGTAATTTTGTTCGCGACTAAATGGCTAGATATAGGTATAAGTTACGAGAGTGATGGTATGAAAGAGAAGAAATAAATATACCGTCGATGCAAGAATCAAACCAAAGCTTTGGTGAAAGAGAAACGTGAAATACTTTCTAGGTAGTATTTCACGTTTCTCTTTCACTAAAGCTGTTTGTTTGTTATTAAAGCTTATAACAGGTACACGTATGTTTATTAAAGCTTATAACAGGTACTACTTTATTAATGCATACTTATTCTGCACGTCTGTTGAGAAACTAAGTGGAATGTGTATTGTGTGCTGTAATAATATACTCATATGATATTAGCAATGTAAAAAAATCGAATAAGTCGATACAGCCATTTCTACACACAAAGTAATGAAAGTTAATATTTACATACGTATGAAAACTACAGTATCAGAATAGATCAACAAACATATTTGCACTTTAGTATTATTAGAATAGTATTTTTTTTACGCAAATTGAGTTACTGTATAGATCTTAATTAATAGTAAGCCTGAGTTAGTTTCAGTAAGATCTGTGAAATCATTGGAATAAGGATAGGAGATTGGTCAAACCTAGCAGAGTTATATAAATTAAACAATATATTTTTCTATTTTAGACATATATTTTAAAATACAAGCGGTGACATGATACTAAATATAGGCATAGATATGAGATAAAAGATAAAAAACACTTTATAGACAATTTGTAAGGCACGAAGCCTTACAAACTAGCATTTACGTTTATTTTTTCATAGATTTTTATTCTTGAAATCAATGTTATTAGATCGATTTTTGTACATCGTGTATTTATATAAATATCGTGAGAATGAAACAGCCGTCGAATATTCATGGTCACATTTACATACACGGTTTTTAGTTAAATGGTCTTTACACAATAAATGCGGATTATTCCTTCTTAAAATTAAACATATTCCATAAAAAATTTCAATAATTGTTATGTAAAAAAGAATTAGTGCCAGGGATGATTTAAGTGTAAATATTAAACAAAGGTAAACAATCTTTGTTTTTAAACATTTTGTATTGCGCATCATGGTTTTCATTAGACTTAAACTAAAGCTACAATTGATCAAGGATTATCCTTTCACATATCAAGGATTATCCTTTCACATATTGTACTCAAAAGGTGGTAAACTGCTACGGTCCCTTAATTCCCTAGTTCACTCTTTTCCTCTAACTTGTATAATCATATCTATCATCTATACATCGATTACATTAAAATTCTGTATAATGACAGATAGTTCAGCATTTTTATTTCAAGTCGTTTAGTTTTTGACCTTAATATAGCTAATTTATTCTTGTGTGACTCAGCCAGTAATGTTTTCAGTCTCAATTCAAAAGCAAGCTTTAATTTTCATGGTGTTAATGTAGTGTCCGTCGCTATTGGAAGCCCTGGATAATCGGTCTGGAAAATAGGACAATTTTAATTTTGTAACGCATTATTAGCATGTAATATTCAGTAATATCGACAGCCTAGTACTAACATTATTTTAAAACTACTGTTTGTTGTTGCTGTTGATGAACATTTATGTGTAGACACAAAAGCATGTGTGTGTGTGCTTGATTAACGTGGTATAAATAATTGGTATAGAATAATCTACACGACTACCCTCCGTATCTTTCATAATTACCTGTATAAATATAATCAACCCATCAACATCATATCAACCCATACTCATTTCACTACTGGAGAACGGGTTATTTCAACCAAAAGACCTTAGAAGATATGTCCCGAAACTACTCAATTACGGATTGTCGGAGTCGTTGGAATATTTTCATATAATATACACATAAAATTGACGTACAAAAACTTGTACTTCAATTATACGATTCTACGACTAAATTGTAACTATGTAAAATTTCAAGTCTGTACGTGAAACTTTCTAAGACAGACTAGCAGACGAACAGGCAGGCATGTAAATCATCTAATTTAGTTCCTTATTTTTTTTTATACCTATCATCATATATACTCGCCAACAAACTGTTATAACAGTTTGGCGAACATAATAATTTGTACTATGTAACTGAAACGTGTAAATAAATAAAAACAATATAAATCAGTTGAGAATGCGCAAGCTTGCATTGCCAGAGGAACACCTGGTTCGTCAATTATATAACAATTTAATTATTTTTTTTAAACTTTGTCGGCCATTTTGACCATGTTCCTTAAGAAATATGATATTGGTTTTTAAGACATTCCTATTCTACTTTTTAATTTACGTTTCGAATATGAATTTTTTTTTTTTAATTTGTCGGCCATTCTGACCATGTTCCTGAGATAAGAGGTTGGTTTTTCAAACATTCCTATTCTACTTTTTTATGCTGAATCCGAATCTGAAGTGAAAATTCGATTATTCGAAAAAAAGCAACACACACAGAGAGAGACAAACATATAGATTTCATATAGGACCGGTGTTCCTGAAAATACTTTAACTTTGTTTGTTTATGGGAACGATAAAAAAATGATATGTCTATTGTTGGTAATTGTGTACGAGGTTCGATATAGGAAAAGGTACACTTGCACCACTAAGGTGGCAAACAAGCTTAGGTGCTCTCTTCCTGATTGTAAGCAGTTATCGTAGCATTTAGACATTTTTAACACCAGAGACGTCGCTTATGTGCGTTCACATTCGCTACCTATCTAGTTAAATAAAATGGAAATTTATAGAACACTTACCGGATATAACAGCTGATCCACTTAAACTTAACTTAAAAAAGGTCACAAACTTTCCATCACACTTTCACACAACCTCATAAAAAAATCCATCGGCGTTATATCAGGGGAACGGGGAGCCCATTGGACTGGCCCTCCCCTTCCTATCTACCTCATGGCGTACGTAACGTCCAGATACTCGCGAACACGCAAGGCGTAATGGGCTGGTGCTCCATCGTGCTGGAAGTATAAACCCCTTAGATGTTCAAGTGGAACATTTTCCAGCATACTGTCCACTTGTGTTTGCAGTAGGTGAAGATAGGTATCCGCATTTAGTCTCTCTAAAAAAACTGGTCCTAACACTGTCATCGAGTGTTGTATTGTAAATCTGTGTTGGAAATGATCGGGCCGCACTGCGTGTGAAGGTTAACTCGTCTGTCCACAAAATGTTTGGCGCTCTGCATGAAGCCCACGAAAGAAGGCAACACGAGGCGCATGATCTTGTGGCATGAGTTCTTGTACCCTAGTGAAGTGGTATGGATGTAAGCCTTCATCGTTAAGTAACTGCCATGTTCACGAAACCTGTACACTGTGCCGAGGATTGTGTGATGGCTCACTCGTATTCCGAACTTTTGCAGTGATGTTATTGCACCCGCGATAACAAAGTACCATTTGGAGATACTCCTGATTAGAGTAACAAGGTCCAGACATGATTACGGTCACGCGTAGTAGTGCAGTGTGCGACACTCGGAACAGACTGAGCACGCGTGCGCCATCTACTACGCAGCGCGGTGGGTACATGGATGGCGCATGCGCGGTTAGCGTTTCTACGAAGGCCCGCTAAGCGCGCCTGCGTACCTGCATACCGTGTCGTGTGACATACTTGTATTTTCCTAGGTGGTTGGATTCATACAACAGATAGCTATTTTTTATGATGGATTTATTTTTTCTATGAAAGAATTTGTAACACGTGGGGCATAAAATTTATTTACTATCATAATCAGCATACATAATACTATTTCCCATTTCAATTTGGGCATATACTTTAAGAACACCATATATATATATCTGAGATAGACAGTAAAGCGGTACTAGTTTCCAACTTGGACTCCATCGAGTCATGATCTTTGGAAAGTAGGTAGTATATTTTTAGTATATAATCTTTCTTACAACTAATATACATATGTCCAAGTATATATTAATAATTAGTAGTGAAGTAAATATTGTGCCTAAAGTTAGTTTGGTTGATTTTCTAAGTATTGAGACTCAATTTTAATTTAACTTACGTGTTGGTGGATGTTGAAACTGACGACTTATCCAAATAAACTTCTTCCGAAAGCAGTGGTCTTTAAAATATTTGGAACATATGCGACTGTACTCGGCTCCCAATTCTGTCGCCCAGTAGCAAAAATGCATTACGCACACTGACGACTTTAGGAAATCTAAAAAATAAACATACATCTAAGATTAAACATGTTAACATTTTTAATTTAAAAATAAATAAATACATTTTGACGAAAAATTATAAACAAAGAAGTATACAACAAGTAAGAAGTTAAAAAAAAAGGTCTGTACCCATATAATTTACCCATAATTTCGGGGTGTTTTCCCATACTACATACTGGTAACCCTAAAACGCTCATTATACCGATAAATTGAAAATACAACAGAAAATGGCTGACGCATTACCCACAGACAACCTTCAAGATTGAGGTGGTTTTTACTAGAAATACTTTTTGGAAAATAAACCGATATTTTCATTGTTTTTACGTTATTATACAAACAATTTATTTATAAACTACATATGTATCTAATTTTCGCAAAATATTTGATAACAGCTATTAAAACTTTATACTTACGTATGAAAGGTTATGTTTTCGTATTTTTGCTAACTGAGGCTTTTACAGCTTTTTACACAGCAACGTACAAAGTAAAAAGACAATCCCAAACAAGTAAAAGAACACAAATATGCACTAGTATTTCGCTTATATTTAGTAATTTATGCAAACAATTTGTTGTACTACAAGGAAAGAAATGATTGTTTGCCACGAATTTGTTTTTGTGGCAATCACAAAATAGTGATACTATGACAGGGACAAAAAATATTTTATCTGTGTGTATACAGTTCCTCTTAAGAAGGCGTAGACAGAGTATATAGATAGACGGGTCATCAGCGTATAGGGGTATGAGATAGAGATAATAAACATAACTTTGTAATCTACATGCCATACACAATAAGTATTGCCACTACGCAACTTTTAACCTCATTGATGGGGTAAACTTGGAACATAATCGGTTACAATCAGAACAGGGGACCGGACATTTCGAAAAGTAATTCAATCATAAAAGATTAATTGGAATTACTTTTAGATATGTCCGGTCCCTTGTTGTGATTGTAACCGATTATGTTCCAAGTTTACCTTATTTATTTGTGATTGGACCCTCGTAGATACTTAGACACGTCTTACATTTTTTTTAAATATAATCTTATTGGATCTTATTCAATTCTCAATATTACCTACTATTGTTCTTTTTTAATCTGCGAATATTTCGGAAATGATCATTAGAGAAGAAGAAATGTCGAAACAGACTTGCCAATATAGGTCTCTTTTAAAATTGCCAATTTGATATTACAATAAATTCACATCAGCATATTGGTACAATAATGATATCAAATGGTAGAATTAAAGTTTATGTTTGTTAAGGAATGATAGTCTGTGCTGAATTATTTCCAGAAATCTTTGTCAATCACATATTCACCAGTTCTATAATAAGCCCTTTTTACAAAGAACATTTTTAATGTAATTTTTAAAAAAATTCTTTGTAAAATTATTATACATTTTACATATGCAGCGGAACTGAGCTTACCGGCAAATTTATTTATGTGGGGCCCCATTGTAATTTGGAGTCTACTGTAATTCTAAGAAACGCAGTATTATTAACGAATTCTAATTTATTATTCCCAATGAGCACTTCTGTATCGGGAGAAGTCACATTCGGAAGACTAAATTTGATGCATTTGCTTTTAGTCGAGTTTAGCAAACGATTACTACATGTGAACCAGTTTAAAATAGAAGACATAACACCATTTACCTTGTCAATGTTTTCACACCGGCGAGTGACATTAAAAATTAGACAGGTATCATCAGTACATAATTTTATATATCAGTATCAGTAAATATACGCCTTTTCTGCACCACGTAGGGCAGATCATTCGCATATACTAAAAATAAAAAGGGTCCCAAAATAGAAACCTGCGGCACCACGATATTAGGATTATTGCCTTTAGATTTAACCCTGTTTATATCAACTGTCTGACCTGTTATTTAAATAAATGCAATTAAGTTCTGGGCTTTAACTTGAGCTTGAGTAACAATGTCTGATGATCGACACAATGAAAAGCTTTAGAGAGATTACAAAAAACTAAAAAAGCATCCTGTGGTCTCTCCCAGGAGTTAAGGATATGCTTAACCAATGCCAACTCTGCATCCGTAGTAGATTTACCACCTGTAAAACTGTATTGCGCATCATGACAAATTCATTGGTCTTAAAAAAGAGTTGCAATTGATCAAGCATTATCGTTTTGTATGGGCCCCTTCGATACGACCCGTACACGAGAATATAAAATAATATAGGTAGGTACTGGCGGATTAGTTCTTCCCACGAGTTGGCTGGAGAAATGAAAGGCTTGTATTGTTGTATGAGGCCAGAGGTAATGCTTCCAGAGAGCGATGGCCATCAAAGGAGATGACTTATATGCAAAGTAGCGGGAGATGATTATCCAATGACTGCAGGTTACAACTGTGTCGATCGTCGCGCCCCGGCCCATATTTATACACGCCGGGTGCGAGCGAGGCAGTCTGATTATGCAACCGAGAAAGCATGATAAAAATTAGCCAGCCCTGGAAACATTACCATATTGGGACCACTTTATTGGATCAAAATCGCAACAAGATGTACTAATTTTTCTTACATTCGACCCTTTATCATACAAAAACTTAAAATCTATATACTGTAAGGGACAATAATCAACACACATGAAAAACTATTTAATTCAACCACTTACTGTTAACGTACGGCTAACTGTTATATAGGCACCTACTTAATCTATATGCACGTATATCTCCAAACTAAGACTGCCGCGGCCACCAAATCGAATAATTACTTAATGCAAATTTTCTTAATTCTGGGGTACACTTGCGCGTAGTTATATTTTTACATAAAAAAGTCTAGATTTGTTGACTCTATCGAACATAGTGAGTCTGCAGTTTCTTGATTGATTTTCATTTTCGTGGAGTGATCTCAACTTGCGTGGCTGACAGTACAGATTCTTTTTCTATTTTCTGAAATAGATATATACTTAAATATAAAAATAAACATTCCTATGACAAGTATTTTTAGCTGGATTGATGTAACAGGTACATTGTAAACTGCTGAGCTCTCACGGTTTACTTTTTAGAAAATATTGACCACTTAGATGCACCCATTCTAGGTACAGTACAACCCTAGAGGGTTGTTGTGTTTCTGCGTGTGAGTGAGGTCACCAGAGTTGCTGTGTAAGCAGCAGAGGAGGAATCGCGCGTGTGATAATTAATATATCGCAAGCGTCAATAGGCTACGGTGTCCGCTTTACATCAGGTGGGCCGTATGCTTGTATGCCTCCCGACATAGTATAAAAAAAAAACAATATAGTCTAACGCAGACTGCGCATTAAACAATAGATTCTCTGTTGAGCGTAGAATTCAAGCATCTGATATAACTACGTCTTTCTATTCTATTCTATAACTTCACGCCAAATCCCTTACGGGGTAGGCAGAGAGAACCGAGCGCCACGCGACTCGATCCTTACATACCTCACTCGCTTCTTTCACATTCATTGCTCTTTTCATGCACGCTCGCCGGTTTCTAGGGCTCCTGACATCACCTTCTGATAGAACACGACCAATTTGATCATGATAGGTAAGTCTTGGCCTTCCTCGGCTCCTACATCCTTCCACTTTTGCATTGTATATCTGCTTCGTCATTCTTTCATCCTGCATTCTTTCTACATGTCCGAACCAACGGAGCATACCTCTTCTTATTTTAATACCGACGCTCTATTTCAGACCAATTCTGCTTCTAACCTCATCATTGCGAATACGGTCTGCAAGCGTTACACCACAGATTTTGCGCAACGCTCGCATTTCAACCGCGTTTATCCTACTTTCATGCTCCGTATAACTACGCCACGAGTATATAAGAGATTAAACTTACCGAAGTACTTTCTATTTCTATTTCCATAGCTACTTCTTCTGACGACGGTTGGTCATATTTCACGTCCGAGTCGTCAATCTGAAAGTTACACTTAATTAGTAACATTCATCATACAAGCATTTAAGAGAGGTAGGACGCATCAAAGGAGCCCGTCTGGTGAAGTGCCTACACCTCACAGAAAATCCGCAGCCAAATAACAACTCCCTAGAGGGTTGGTGTGTGCCTGTGTGTGAGCGAGGTCACCAGTAAGCTCCTAAGGAGTTGCTGGGTTAGCAGCAGAGGAGGCATCGTGTGAGTGATACTTAATGTATTGCAAGCGTTCATAGGCTACGCTAACCGCTTTACATCAGGTGGGGCGTATGCTTGAATACCTTCCGACGGTGTATAAACAAAAAACTAAATTATTAAAATATTAGGATACCATAGCATCATTTGTTGCTGCAACTGTGCCTATTTGGAAGAACATGGTCGATCACGGGTCTGTGAGCTCGAAAACAAATAAATAAATATATTCCCTTTTAAATGCATGTATATTATGTCTAAATGCATGTATTGGATTCCTGCACGTCACCGAGGTTACCAGGAAGAAGTCATTACGTTGGCAGCAGGGGTGACGGCATGTGAACTATACTTTATATCGCAAGTGAGTTTAGGCCCCGGTAATGGCTTCACATTACGCAGGCCTTATGTTTGTTTTCTAACTGACGTAGCATAAACATTGAGTAATAATTATATTTCAAATATTTTAGCTTATAATTAATTTGTAACAGGAAAAATCTTTTATTATATTTAATTTCGAAAAGTCATTGAAATATTTTAGGTACATATTAAATTACCTATGCCATTACTTTTAATTCAACTTACGTGAATGAAACGCGTAGGAACTGCATCTTTATTTAAGCATATTTTGCTTTTCTTTGATTGAAGGCCAGTTGATTCAAAATGGTTGGAGCAGATCCGGGAGTTGTCATTTGGATGCCAATTTAAACGACCCGTACACTCAATCCATTTATACTTCAAAAATAAATCCTTAGGAAAACTGAAACAATAGATACGCAATATGTTAAATGTGGTAAATTAAGTCAAGTGTTGGTAACCCCAAATAGTGTAATCCTGCTGATTACAGACGACATATAGTGATATCGCTAAAAATGTAATGTTTATAACCTTTTAATTTGATCGGTTAATATCAACAAAAAAATGTTTATTTGTACTTTAATTTAATAAAAATTGCTTACTATTGAGTATGAATCCACATTAAATTAATAATCCTTGAACATGCATCATAATATTATGACAAATAAGCGACTTACCGATGAAAGGTTATGTTGGGTTCTTGTCGTTCACTTCGGCTTTTACAGCCAATTATAGAGCAATTCACCATTACTGCACGATCAATGCATCTTTTAAAATAATCAATACATCACAAGGGAATAAAATACATAGGGTTTACACTTAAATCAACGAAATTGCGTCAGCACGAACAATTTGTTTGACACCAGAACAATCCCGGTGGCAGACATAAAAATCGCATACGCAGATAGAGACAAAACACTCATGGTCTATCTTGCTCACGCACATGTATTTTAGAATTTTCTATCTCTCTTCATGTAGGTATTATTCTTTTAGTAGCCCGTCTATATCTATATACTCTGTCTACGTAAGAAGGAAAGAGCCTTCTTATGAGATGAGGAACTGTATACATCTATCACGTTCTATCTTGGTATTATTATTTGCTTGTCACCTCTAGGTATCCTTCCTCTGAGAGAAAGACAGAGAAAAGTTCACGTAGCAAGCGAGGCCATGACACTTTTGAGCATTTCCGCGCTTATTTCAAATTAGATAGTAATAAATACATAAAATAGTATTAAAACTATGTTTTTGTTGAAATATTATATTTTTCGTAAATAGTAGTCGTCTACCAGCATTATAGAAGGAAAATTCAAAATCTGTCATCATGCCTATTATCCGTTCATACGCATCAGCCAAATCCAGAACACCCCTTACGATCTCCTAGAACTTCTGCTCCTGGGGACTCGTAGAGCTGACAGGGGCATATGCTGCAATTAAAATGATTCGGTAATCCCCAGTTTTATCTTAACCCGGAGAGCCCCCCCTTGGGCCTTGGCGTGATCGTACTGGTTCACCCTGGACCACAGGGCCATCATACCTCCGGGCCGATGTTTGGTGTCGCTTTCCCTTCGTATGGTCTCTGACACACACAAAGCATATCTCGTTCATTATATCTATCAACTCATTCATTTTATCTTGTAATCCACTTCGCACATTTCATGTGCCTATACGACACTCGGCTATCCTTGCGGGTTGGGCGCTACGTGATGGGTGGCGGCCGCGGCCGCGCGCCGTATGCGCTTAAACCAGCACCGAAGAGGGCGGATCAGTGCGCGTCGCCTACGGGGGACGTTCTAACCCGCGCGTCTGTGCGGTTACGTTTGTGTTCAGAATTACAATCCAGTGTTGGACTGGCAGGGACGTGGCGTGCACGCTCTGGTAACAACCCCTAATATTAAATAACTAGGTACTATATTGAGTGTGTATAAAGACTGAGCCAGGGATAGTGACTTATGGGGTATTAGTTTCATAATAATAAACTATTATGGTCTAATCACACAGTAATTATGTCATTCTAACCAAACAACCTTGCATAAAAAATGAAAATCATTTTCTGTTACATTTAAGGAAGAAATTAACACAAATTAGATATACAATTTTCCATTTTATTGTGCTGAAATGAATTATATTACTTTATGATACAATTTATATAATATTATTGTTGATATAACATTTTAACATCTGTTTCATAGGTATGCTTAAATAATATATACATATTGCACTAGAAGGAATGATACAAAGTATTATTAAAATACATGGAATTTGATTTGGAGACCTGTTACAAATCCCAGGAAAACAAATGATGTTTGACAAGCATGTCTCTTACACCTTCTTTCAAAGGTTGATTTTGTGTATCTTTCTTTAAAGGTAGCTCCCAATCTGGATTTAAATTAAACCCAAACTGTGAAAGTATTCTTAGTTCACATTTAATCTGGACCCAACCTGGAGAATTTATGAATGACCAGGGATGATACCACTTTTGAACAACATCAACACAGGAACATAAAACTTCCAGCCACAGATGTAAAGCCTCTTCATTTAATCCCATACATATTAATGTACGTAATTTCACATCCATTTGTGCATGAGCATTATCATGTGACAAATTAATAGCCTGTACACATCTATAAAGCAGCTCTTCAGGTGTCAAAACTTTTCCATCTTCATCTAATCTATATGTCTTACACAAGACAAGACGACTATATACTGAATTAAAGTCTTTTTCTACCTCTCGTGATGATGCCTCTTCAATAAAAAGCCATGGATGACAAGGACCATCTAAAAAGCTAGGTCTTTTTATACCATGAAGCAAAACTCTTTTGAAAGCAGGAGCTAAAACTCCTCTAACTAAATGTGCTGCCTTTTCGGTAACAGAGTCATCTCCAGCTCTGCTATACTTAACTCCTTTTTCATCCAATAATTTAACAAATCTAGCCGGGAACCAGCCACGAAGACCATTGAGCTCCCCGATCCAGCAATGTTCATCCCGGGAACTAATAACTTCTATAACATCATTTTTTCTAAATCCAAGTTCATCCCCATCTCGCCTCTCAAAATCTAGTAATGCTTTTGCTCGACGCCTTTTACTCCTAGAAACATTAACATATCTCTCCCGGTCCGCTGCATGACTTTGCATTGTATAATCAGCTGTTAATTGTATTTCAGAAGCCAATTGCGGTTCAAGTGCTAAGAAATGCCGAGAAACTTGTAAAATGGCTTCTCTGAGATCAACAAGTATTTCTGTTTGTTTAACATTTTTTGAAACTGCATCTTCATTGTTACTGTCTTCTCCAAAGAGTATTGTTTGAATTACCGATTTGCTTTTCTTTATTTGACGTCTCTGTAACTGTTGTTTTGGTAGATTAGGTACTGCACTCGGGTTGCCTACAAGAGCACCTTGATCTGCCATAAGATAAGCCAAATGCCTCCTTCGATGGGTATCTATTAACGTAGGGCTCAAAGTATCACCACAAACTTCATCAATCGTTTTTATCAAGACATCAACATCATCTATTTCACCAGGTATATCAGATAAAGCGTTAAAAATCTGAGCTGAATTAGATATCTCATTAAATCTGTTTTCTTTCATTTTAAGCATAGCCAGTGTTACTTTAAATAATATTATAGATCCATCTAAAAAGAAAAGATCCCAAACCCTTAGTAAAATTTTCATGTGTACTACATTAGCATACAGTGTTAAAAACCAATGCATTGTTATAAGAGAGAGCTCTATGTCATGGGCATTTAGTACTTGGTCTATTCCTGGTAAGTATGTTGAAATAAGACTCCTTAAAACTTTTTGGTCAGCTTGTATACCAATTAATGTGGAGGAATAATATGATGCTGGCAGAAGATCCTCTACAGTCGTACACATAATCCAGAATGCATCTTCTTCCTCCATTAACAATAGCAGAGAAGCTGCAATCATTCCTGTACCCTGGCAATATCCTATGTCAGGGTATAACCATGCTAATGCTCTAAGTATCCGTCGCAATCGGGGGACTCCTGTACTCGTTGGATGTGAGAAACACACATTATTTGGTAGGATCTGAACTAAATCTTTTTCTATTTGCTTACTAGTTACTAGTCCGTCGTCGCTTGAAGCTCTCACGATTTCATGATATGTTATTTCAGTTGAATCCCTTTTCTTATTGGCACCACAAAGATGCATCCACACCTGAGGGCGAAGTGAATGAGGAACGCCATGCTTAACCATCTTTTGTAGTTTGTCAGTTTTCTCTAGTTTACCACTTTCCACGAAATTTATTTCTTTGCTATAGAATTCCCACTGAAGACAATGTTGGTCATCTTCAACGAAAGCATTCGCCAATAATTTATTAGAACTTTGTTCTGGACCATCTTCCTCTTCAATACAAAAACCAAATTCATCAAATCTATAATCGGGGAGGCCTCCACTATGGCCTTCAGATTCGGGTTGTGCTAATTTCGCCATAATATCTTGAGGAACCATACTTGCAGTGAGTGCCGAAAAGGGTCCCCCAGGGGACGGAAGTAACTCATCAGCGATGTTGAGTCCACGTATTGCATCAATAACATCTTCTGGATCATCGTCAGCAAGCGCTGTACTAATTTTTCGTTCATGATCTTCACGTCCCACATATCCTTCGTGATCACGTGAACTAAACAATGATTTCGCTAGGTCCATTTTTGGTTTAGGACAATTTGTAATGAGGATTTTTTGTTTTGTAATAAACAAAACAAAAATTATACAAATGGGAAAACAAATAAAAAGTTCGCCATTTCCTTTTATAAGTTCTGTCTAGTTCTGTCAAACAAGCTAATCGTTATTCTACGAAAAAAAGAAACCGCCAGACAAAGGTTCTATAATTGTACAGTATTCTGTCTTGCCTTTAATTTAATAGAGGTAGGGTGCATTAAAGCAGCCTGTCTGCGGAAATACCTCCATCTCACAGAAAATCCCAGCCAAATAGCAACTCCTTGGAGGGTTGCTGTATTCCGGTGTCAGATTTTGATTCTCTTTATTGCATTCATTATCTCCTCCATGCTAATGTTATTTTCACAATTAAGTTTTTCATTCACATCTTAGTTTCTAGGTATTCCTGTCATTTGTACTTTGTTCAAATAAACTTTCAAAATTTATCTTCCTTTCTTTTAAATAGTCTATATAATATTCAAATTCCTTATCACATCTACTTACACCTTTATTCAAGTCAGGCGAAAATAGCGAGCTGGGGAATTACAGACCCGTATCTATACTGCCAGTTTTGAGTAAAATATTCGAAAGGATAATGCTTGATCAATTGCAACTCTTTTTGAGACCAATGAGATTTTTTATGATGCACAACACGGTTTTACAGCTGGTAAATCTACTACCGATGCAGGAGCGGCATTGGTTAGGCATATTCTTATGATATGGGAGAGATCACAGGATGCTATTGGGGTTTTCAATGATCTTTCTAAAGCTTTTGATTGTGTCGATCATTAGACTCAACCTGAACTATTATGGAGTTAGAGGTAAAGATCAGAACTTGATTGCATTTTTATTTTTAGTATATGCGATTGATCTGCCCTACATGGCGCAAAAAATGGCGGATATAGTACTATTTGCTGATGATACCTCTATAATTATTAACAATATTTACCTTGTAAATGGTGTTGTGTCTGCTATTTTAAACTGGTTCGCGTGTATAAATAATCTTTTGCTAAACTCAGCTAAATCCAATTGCATCAAATTTAGTATTCCAAATGTGACTTCTGTAAATACAGAAAATCTCATTGGAAATAATAAATTAGAAGTTGTTAATAATATTGTGTTTCTTGGAATTACAGTAGACTCCAAATTACAATGGGGCCCCCACATAAATAAACTTGCCGGTAAGCTCAGCTCTGCTGCATATGCAGTTAGGAGAAACAGGCAATTGACAGATGTGGCTATTGCGCGCTTAGTCTATTTCAGCTACTTTCACAGCATTATGTTGTATGGCATACTGTTAGGGGAACGGCGGCTGACATTGAGATAATATTTACCTTTTTCAAAAAGATGTGTCCAAGTGCTAGCGAGGGCCCAATGGCAAATAAAGATTTTTTGTCTTTTGTCTTTGTCTTACGAATCTTTAAATTTACTTCGATTCCTCCTCCTCTAGATTAGATTGAGTTTCGTCATTCTTATCTTCGCAGACGTTTCCTTCTTCTTCACTTTCCTTTTTAACCTATCATAATTTTCTTCCACTGTCCTTTCATTACCGTCAGAGACATGTTACTAAAGGACTCGCCATATGCGTGATTCTGTTAGTAAATAATTCTGCCATTGTGCCAGACGAGGTAACTACTACATAGAAACGAAAATAATGTTTTAAGGAAATGTCAACCTTATTTCGAGGTACCTACAGTTCAAAGGTATTTTCTTACCGCTGCCATCTGTTGTGGAATAGCTGAACTTCTTCGTAAATCGAAGCTGGTAGATTCAAAATTACGAAGCGTCTTATATACTTTTTTTTCTTTAGCTAAATGAACTCTATTATACAGTATGAGGGACTGTTTTGTTTTGCAGTTTGTATAATTTACGCTAATTTGGCATAGGAGATATGCGACCCAAGTCGCGAAATATGATTCGATTGCATCAGTACTCGATTACTGAATCGATTTCTCATGGATTAATCGTTATCACACCATTTTAAAATCTTTTATATGAAAGCAAATTAAATAATACTTGCATGTGAAAGGTAACTCAATATTTTTGCAAACTAGAAGTGTTCGACCTTTTTTTTGCATGACATAACTGCACAGTTTGGTATTTTTAGTGTAACACTTTATGATGTTACCTGAGCGATAACGATTACAAGACTGTTAGAGAATCGTTTTTTTTTTTATTTTCGCCTAAGAAAATTGAAGACCCACAAAAGAAGGACCAACCCACACCCGGGTGTGCATTGGTCATTCTTCCGTGAGGGGCACCCTCCGGAAAATGGGAGGGAGGAGGTGAAATCTTTCAAAGATACCATTTCGTGCGAGCGAACTGGTTATGTTATGTCAGATTTCCACTGACTAAAACACCCCCTGGGACTGCCTTTAGCCGGGAAGGCTATGAAGGCTTCATCTGAAGCGATCACCCCAGGGGAACGGGGTGACGCAAATTAGAGAATCGATTACGCACGAAGTATTTATGCGCGCAATGGATCAAGTGATGTGCCAACACGGAAAAAACAAAACTCAATTTAACCCGAGCTAAAATTCACGTAACTCGGGTTGAACTCGAGTTACACAACTCATAAAGTTAACTGGATGAAACAGCTAATGATTTAAAAAAAATACTAATTTATTCATTAATAGTTTATATTATTATTATGTATAGCATTAATAATTAAAAAAAATTGGAAGAGACAAATGATATTTCTATCTGTTTCAATTGTTTATTTTTTTCTATTACTTATTTATTTATAATGTATTGGGAGAGTTATACTAACTAAAGTAAAAAAGAGAACATAAAACACGAAAATCTACAACAATAACGGGCACTTTACAGTTAACCTCAAATCTACATAAATGTGACACTTGTTTGTTACGAACCTTCTATACACATGGACATAGCACGTCATAGAATAACAAAGCCTAAACTTGGCACATGTATGAAATTTCACTATACATAGCTTCTACTGCTCTTTTTATACATTGCTGGTGACACTCTAGTCTTACACAATGACTTCAGTTATTAAACAGCAATGCATAACAATCAGCTAGTCGAAGCTACGTATTTGATTTTATTAGCTCACAAGAACAAAGATAGTTACGGAGTAGCAATGTGCTGTTAATTTTTGTTTTGTTTTTCTTTATGATAAAAAAAAATATAGTTTTCGAATATAGAAATACTAACGGGCGCCCGCGACTTCGTCCGCGTAGGCTTTGTTTCAGTAGTCAGAAGTGAAGCAATAGATTTTGGTTAATCTCATGAAGATATGCCTGAAGATAAAATATTTAATTAACTTAGTTATTTTGATCACTATTCTAAATTTAATCTCTGCCGAAAAATGTTAAGTACTACATTGTACATTTATTTATTTCTCATTTTACTTATTTATTTGTATGTCTCTTACACCAAAACCATGAGCCTTTCATATAAATATTTCCGACATTTCCTCTTTATCTAAATTTTATCCCGATATGCCCACGCCTCGGTATTGGAGTCCAGGGTCTACTATTGTTTTATCCGGGGTGTAATAGTTCGACACCTGTGATTGTTTAGTTGTGCAAAATAGAAAAAGAAATTTTAATTGATAATTGTAAATAAAACCAAAACCTTTTCATTAAATGTATTTCTTTACTTAAATAAACTAAAAAACAAGATAGGTACTAAGTACCTTGGAATAAATTTAATTTATTGAAGACTTGTCGTTTAGACTTATTCTTTTTTTCCAATGTATCTTTTTGGCATATGTAATGAAGTCGGACATTAACATATCTTTGTACGACTGCTTTGGTCAAATCATAAATGTGACTAAACTGATCCTTTGTGTGTGCGTCAATTTGGGTAAAAATTCAGTACTTCTATTGTCAAAAAGACTGTATTATACTTTTTGAGCATGATCTTACCGCCGCTAAGTATATTATAATGTCTTATAATGTTTTCTGTTTCGATATTTATCATAAAGACATCTTTTGATGCATAGCATAAGCCACCCATGCCCTTTAAATCGACTAGTTTATGAAGCCACTCCTTTTGAGTGGCAAGTAGGTTGTTTTTACAATCATCGCACTGCAACTTTTTAAGTAATTGGTACACCACAAATCCTGAAATATACCCAACTATCTGGCTTTTGATTTTATTGTTAGGAGTTTCGTCTATAGCTTGCGACAAATGGTCGCAGTTACATTCATATTTAATTTCTGTTGCTCCTTCAATAAGGCGCTTCTTAATAAATGTTGTAGATGTGGTTCATCATTTTCATGGTGGTCATCGATTTCTTCATGGCGGTAATTACGCGCAGAGTTGTTTATGTTCTTCACACCATTTTTCGAAAAAAAACGTACATACAGACAAACGCACACACAGACAAACATATAGATTTCATATAGGAACGGTGTTCCTGATAAAGTCCCTGGTAAAATTAAATAAAAAGAGCGACTCTATAGTTTTCTATTCTGACTGTGTTCTTGTCGCGACTTTTTTGTCTCTTACTGACGCGTGTGAGTGAAAGAAATGGGAATAATTATTAATGGGTAATTGTATTTAATGAAATTGAATTGTTTTACTATATTATTTACACTTTTTCGCGTGGTATCTATCATGAATTAATTTAACTTAACGGTGATAGGTCACACCATCTTTTTTTTGCATCGTTAGGGTATTATTTCGGCACTCTTTTATAACACACTTCGGCATGGTTACGGCTTTGCGATCAACATACGACTAAAGCGCAAGTGTGCTTACTCTGCCTTTAAGCACACTTTTGCCGTTCCTTTATTAGCGCGTGCATGCGAAGTCCATGTATATAGAAGGTCATTGGTTACGAATGAATATAGTCTCAAATGATCGGCAAACTTCGCTCCATGTCAGTTTCATTCGGTTTTCGAACTCGAGTCGGAAAGAATTTTACTCGAGTAGGTAGGTTAGAGTTAAGCCCAACTCGAATTAGTTTCTCGAGTCGACCATCACTAAATGGATCACAATATCTTGTACCATGACAGAGTCCGTAAGTAACATGTCTCTGATTACTGTGTCTTAATTCACCTTGAACTTAATAACTTTCGTCAGATCATTCGACACTTTCTTCTTTCGCACTACAAGTATTCCTGTCCTGCCATGTGTCACTTTATGCCTGCTTTATGCAGTTTTGTGCTATTTCGTTATGGCGCTAGTATCTACATGTGTATAAATCTGTGATCGCAATTTTTCTACGAGATACCGTTCTCCCATCAGTGCAGTGAGTATTTATATATTCTTTGCTCAATAATGTCACACACAAAATGAATACCTATTAATAAATGTCATATTCTCATCTAAATAAATGTTTGTTTACTGTGTAATATTGTGAAATTAATAATTATTGTAAAGTATAGTTTCTGGAATTTTCTTTAAATTTCTTACAGGATTTCTGTGACTGGCTGGTTATTTCCGGTTCAGGTTAGTAATTACGAATTCTGTAGCAAATTTCTTTTTGATGAAATTATTATTTCCTTGATACTTTTAACATTGTATAGAATAATTTGTTGTCTTAATATATGATACTATTTAAACATTAGGATGGGCGTAAAAAAATGTTGTGTAAAAAATTGTAAGTCGTGTTCAACGAGAAGAGAGGATTTTGGTGTCACATATCACAAGTACCCTAAAGATGCAACTATCCGAGAGGTATGGGCCGAAGCAACCCACTACAAAGTCGCTAAAATTGAATTGACGACATATGTGTGTTCACGACATTTCCGCAAAAGTGATTTTCAAATTTATAAGGACTCTAAATATGTTTTGAAGTCAGGTATTTCAGAGACTAGTAGTTTGTGTAACTGGTGGTTTGATCATGAATTCTATGTTTATGTTGCAAATTTTACTATTTTATTGCTAATTTTGATACATTTGATGATATTTTCATTTTAGAAATGCAATGTTTTACTTCTAGTGTGCTCTGTTATATTATTGTTGCTTTACTTAGTTACTTAAACATGGGCGCCGGCGGCATTCTCAGGTGGTTTACTCACACCCCTAGCAAATCTTATGTAATATTAGGATCAAATTAAACAAACTACCTTGGTCATGATTGTACAGGGATGGCTGTGGGAAACAATGTCATATTCTACAATATTGTCATGCCATTGTCAGCTCTGCAATTCAGGAGCTTACTGGTAACTTCAATCGCTTGCAGGAACACAACAATTCTCCAGGCAACTGTTACCATTTTTTACCAGGGTTTTGTAAGAGGTGTTCACCTCCAAAAGGTCTGTAAAAATAATAAAACTAGAATGGACCATGGATCAAGTGAGATTATTATTTGAATATTCATGATCTAGATAATACACCAAGTTGTCAATAAAACACATACCCTCCTGAAAAAAGTCCTGATCAAAGTCATAGACATTATGACTTTGATGGAGTTTTTGGATCATGTTTTAGATAATAACCGATACGTCTATTAATAAAAAACGATGCAACTCTTTTTATTTTTTTTTAGGAAATTTCAGTGTTGTAAATACACAAACAGAATCAATCTATATATTCATGCTAAGTCGCATGCGGGCTTGGCAGAGAGAACAGAGTGCCTCAAAATTCTGCACAAACTCATTACTCAAAAATTAATTTTATATTACCTTTGTTTTATGTATTGACTTGTATTTTCAAAATTAATTTCTTAGGATAATATTACATTAATTATAATTTATATACATGTGAAATTTACATTGACACAATTTGGTACAGTGATCTGTACTTTAGTGGCCATTATTATCTGTGAATTCTACCACAATTAATGTGTACAATAATTTACATATTCCAATAAAACAAAGTGTAAATGCACATATGGAAATCTGAGTTTTCATTGAGTCATCATGAGTTTTCATTTGATGTTCAGTCAGAGTAGAGCTATATCTGAGTGGGTATGTTACCCTGATATTTAGGCAGAGCAGAGCCAGTTTTTGATTAAACGAGTGATTGAATTAAACAATTCAATATATACTAATTTGTACTGTTTCACAATTAGATAGTTTATGCAAACCACCATTATGCACCCACCCACTACGGTGAGTAGATGCATGCTAGTATGCCAGACGTAACTGTTAGCAAAAGCACAAAATAGCTAGCGTGTTTGACTTTTGCAAGATAACAACTCAATCTATTATGGATGGATAAAATATTCTGCCGGCACCCATGATCTTTAGTTATACTTTAGCAATGCAACTAGATAGTTTTATGTTCAATAGTTAAAAAGTCAAGTTGCAATTAGTGTTCATCAAAAAATCATCATCATCTGGTTTCTATAGTTCATGTCTGCCCTATGACTCATCATTTCATCTCTCTTGTTTAGGGTGTACTGAGATTTGACTAAACTGTTATGACACTTTCTCTTACTCATATATTTTTGCCCGATTTTATGAAACTCTGAAAAATTTGATTATGAAAAAAATGTATTTTAAAGGCTTTACTTAATATCAGGAAATCCTAATTAAAGTTTAAAAAAATCAGCCTAGTGTGAGTCGGGTTCCTACATTAAGTTCCGTAATTTATGATAGGTGGAGCAATCTATTGTCTTACTTAATTCATTTGTAGAAACTGTTAACAAATTATAGTAAAATTACTGAACAAATTCTTATGAATTTTTGTAAGTTTTTTTGAGATAAGTTCACTAAACAAAGTTTTTTTTGTGTAATGTATGGACATGCAGACAAAAAAAATATAAATTACAGTTTCTGCAGTTGTTTACACTGCTTCATTATTTAAAAAGAATATATCCATACAGTTATAGTAGAAATACTATGTTTGGAATATATTTTATGTATACTTTTATGATGATGTTGTTTGAATATTTAGGTCCATCAACATCCTTATGCATTAACATAAATACAAATCTATTATTTATTGTTCTAATATTAAAATTGTTATAGTTGCATTGCTAATATAATGAAATATTTTTATAACATTCTTCACATTTAAGTAGTGATTTTGCTTTTTATAATAAATTATGCTGGTAGTTTTAATTTCTTTAATTTGTATATACCTAGTCGGGTCATAAGTTCTGCCAAAACCTTATTATTTTAATTTAGGAATACTGGCCAAAAATACTTTGACTAATTTTAAAATTTTTTAAATTCATTTGCAAATTATGGAGTGGTCGAATGAGGAAGATGTGTCGCGGTTATCGCGTTGCACCGCTGTGTTTACGCGCCAAAAGAGATTTTCAACATTCTATAACAATTGAAAATAGCACTACGGTTTATTTATCACACTATCAAACAATATACTAAAGAATCAAGCTTCGAAGATCGTAAGAGGAGCGGCCGACCTCGCACAGTTAGAACACCAGCGGTCATCAAAGCAGTGAAGGTGCGATCCAAAGATATCCCGTGTGTAAACAAAAAATTTTAGCTCTTCAGATGGGATTAAGCAGAACCACTGTCAAAAGAGTGTTAAATGAACACCTGGGACTACGTAAAAAAACTGGTAATTTTTGAACGAGCGTTTGAAAAAATTAGGATGGAAAGATCCCGCGCTTTGTTACGGCGGTACGCGGGAAAAAAATACCGCAAAATTTCGCGGTATTTTTTTCCGTCGAAAAGTTTTTACCGTCGAAGAAAGTTACAACAAACAAAATGATAAGGTGTATGCCCACAGTGGTGAAGAAGCGAGTGCGCGTATTCCGAGGGTCCGGCGAGGGCATTATCCTTCATCAATCATGGTTTGGCTTGGAGTTTCATATTGAGGCTTAACTGAGGTGTTTTTCTGTGAAAACGGTGTGAAAACTAGTGCCGTGATTTACTAAAATACCGTCCTAACAAATAGTAAACCTCTTTCTCAAACAATTTAAAAAAAACAGACACTGGATATTCCGACAGGACGAAGTACTCAAAACTAGTTGACCACCTGTGGAATTGACTTCATCGGGCATGAAGACTGGCCCTTTTCTAGTCCAGATTTAAACCCTACGACTACAAGATATGGCAACATTTGGAGGAGAAAGTTTCTTTCATTTCATATATAACTTTTACATAATTATCAAAAAGTGTATCATTAATTACATCAAAAGTTTTTGACAGAACTTATAAATAGGTACATTCGTGATTGTTATAAAAATGAACAATTGCGCTACGGAAACGAGGCTTAAATAAGCATATTCTTTTGTTCAGATGTTTATTATGACAACTTGCGATTTTGTAAGCTTCTGTACACCAACTTAGTATATGATTGAAATAGTAGTTTGGTATATTGTAGTTACTATACACTAGTGAAATGTTGCATGGTATACTTTTTGTAATGTAATAAAAATAATATTTATGAATATCTTTTGTAGATGCAATACCTTCAATATTTTCCTGGATGAACATGGAAATTGATATAAGTACATCTAAACTGGAACCTCAAGAGATGCCTAAAGACGTTGATAAATCGGAAAAAGATGGGTTAAATGATAGCAAGGAATCTGATGGAGAAAATGTAGAAGCCATTAGGAAGTTCATAGAACAGCAAGAAATTGAGTTAGAGGAAAAGCTGCCTAAGAATAATGATGAATCAATAAGTGTTGCTGCAATAGAAATAAGTAAGGACAGTGATGAAGCCCAGGACGATAATGTTACTGTTGCAACATGCATGTTAGACGTGATACTAGCCCAATCAGAAGAACAAATTGCTAAGAAGAATGATGATAAACCACTTTCGAAACAGAGTTTGAGCCCCCTGGAAAAAGGTATGGTACAATAGAATAGTATTCTTTTTATACTTATGTTTTCCTGGTACACGTCTGTTACACAGGCTGTTCTTTTTGACTTAGGGTAAATATGAAGGTTCAATGAGTCCTCATAAATCAACGAAACAGTAAAAGGATTCTTTCCAAAATTTATGCTTTTTATTCATAACAAAATTATATGCACATGCACATGAAGATACTGAATGAAGTTCTTATAATTAATAGTAGTACCTAAGTTCATTTATCTTAAATTGAATTTAGAAGTTTTTGGTACAATTTCCATAGAGAACCTGAAGTTAAGTTTCATTGTGGTTGATATTGATGAAGTCTAGCATGTATGTGAGTGCCCACTGGGCAAATTCGTAGACTCGCGGTGTTCTATGTTTTCAATAGTCGTCGGACTTGCTTGGCAACTAGATCTCAAGGCACGCGCAATATGCAGGTTATTCGGAACATTGGTTTGTTTTATCGAAAATATCAGTTGCGCCTATAATACTCATAATTCTGCTCCAATGCTAGTCCAAATTCAAATTGGATTGATACAAAAGACTTACAAAACGCTGCTATTATTTTAGTCTTTAGTTATGCATGTACTGTGAGCATATTATAATACACAAAACCATACTTTTTATTTGCACTAATGATAAAAAAATAACATAGACAATAAAAAACGTGGTGTTATCGTTATATGGTCTCTTCCAGGAAACCTTTGAGCAGACTGAAGTACAGTAGGAATAGACGGGACGGGAGATGTAGCATTATAATATTATATATAACATGCGAAAAAAATATTCTAGGTGCACATAATTTGTAAATAATAAGGATACTGATCAGATATATAAAACTCATGTATATATATATTTATATACATAGTATAGTATACCTGGAATGAATAAATAGATAAAACAAAAATAAAAGAAATATTTTTAGAACTTGGAAGGTATTATTATACTCGTACATTACAAAGCAAGTTTATCCAAAATGTTTGAGACATGATAGTGTTTAAGCATTCCAGAATTCTAAGCGCAGAGAAATTCACATCGCGTAAGTGGGAGTAATGTGATGGCGTTGTCAAGGGAGAGTCACTTCGTGTTTTCATATCATCATCATCGTCACTGAACATAGTCCTCCCCTCTACGGTGCCACTCGTCTCGATCCTGTGCCATCCATGGACTCCCTGCAAAGCTCTTGAAGTAGTCGCTCCATCGAGTGGGGGGTCGACCCACACTGCGAGTACCAGTACGGGAACGCCATTCAAGAACATTTCTTCCCCAGCGGTTGTCAGTACTACAAACTATATGGCCGACCTACTGCTACTTCAGCTTGCTTATCCTGTGGGCCATGCTGGTTAGCTTAGGTCTACTGCGGATATCCTTATTTTTGATTCTATCACGCAGAGCAACCCCGAGCATAGCTCCTTTCCATAGCACGCTGGGCGATCTTGAGCTTCCCCATACGGCCCGCAGTGAAGGGCCACGTCTCAGTTCCGTATGTCATCATTGGCAACACACACTCTCCAAGCGAGGTCACCTAATAAAAATCAAATTTCAATTTTGGTAGTGAATTGTTTATAGACGAAATATAAAAAATCCCGGAAATGTGGGAAATGGGATCTTCTGATTATTTTAAAATGTAGAGCTTGCGAAGAATTTGATGCACTAAGTTCATTCTAGTTTCTGTTGTTTTCGTCTCTTTTAGGGCGGTAAGTTAACTACAACTGGATCTCTTTATACGAATTAATGTTTAATACTGAATCCATCCTCAAATGCTTGCGCGTGAACGCTCCTTTCTGGACGCAATACGTATACGCGTATACGCACGAAATGATTCGCGGCGAATTGTCCAGGAGGATTCAAGGTCTAAGAGGACATTGTTTTTCAGCAAAAGTTATGGCAAACAAACAGAGTTCCTATAAATTATAAATAGCCACTAGCAAAATGTGTCCTTTACATCGACATAATCTTTAATGATAAATTATCCTTGTATTACAGGAAACAATACTATGGCATTATCAGTGGGATCCAAAGTAGAGGCAAAAGATTTCGCAGAGCTCTGGTACCCGGCACAGATCATGGAAGTGGACTATGATGAGATGGAGGTTCTAGTGCATTATGAAAATGAATCCAAAAAGTAAGTCATTGTATCGGATTATACCCACATTCTCCTCTCAATTTTATTTTAGTTTTCGCATCCAAATCGTTTATTGATTAGTGCGATTAATGATAATTGGTAACTCAGTTATCAGTCGGAATTTATTATGATAATGCAAATAAATAGTTCTCGAATTTTGGAGTGTATATTTCGAAGAATAAACTTTATAATTTTGCTTCCTTGTGCAAGGTGCAGAGGGAAGCAAAATTATACATGCACGCGTGAGGAGTATCGACCTGGACGAATATCGGTATCACGCGTTTTGGCACTCGCGCTAGGCGCACGCAGCTGCTCGTACGCGCATGACAGTGTATTGCCCGTTACCCACCTGCTGAATGAAACGAAATAGATAGTCCGCGAGCCGGCAACAGTTTTTCATGACCTAGTTCCTCTCGGCTGAGAACTCGTAAAATGCTTCAGAGAGTTGTATAATAATTTTGCTTCCCTCTGCAGACGATTGGTAGAACAAGGGTTTTATAAATTACAGGCACGACGAATGGATTAGTGTAAGCAGCCCTCGCCTCAGACCTATCGGTAGTTCTTCGGCGAGTTCTCCAACGACGGTACAAGAAATATCGGAGATCGAGAAATCGCATACAACCGAGCTCGCTGTTAAAGAAGAACCGAAGGTAGAAGAGAAGCCAAAGTTGAAATTTGTGGTTGGCGAACGATGCTTGGCACGATGGAGAGATAATAGACGGTTCATTGCTACTATCAGCAAAGATTTGGGAGACGGTAAGATACTATTATAATTACTGGTGAGGTGAGATATTGGAGTAGATGATGTATTCGGAATTGTGAATGATATATGTTTATGACACTCTTACAGCACAGCTGAGCAACAGCTGAGTACCCTTGTGTAACAATGACGCAACTGATTTATTTTTATAACTGCTTGCTAATTAATTATACGGAACCCACCGTAAGCTAGACATGGGTAATTTGAATTCACTCCTCTGAAGTTATTCAGTTGTTCAAATTTCCAGGAATTAATTATTTCACCTTCTTTAACTTGAATTATTAGTTACATTATATATATTAAGTTACATATGTTTATGAAGATCTTGATTGTATCTGCTATTCCGTCGAATGCATACAGCACATATTCCGTCTTCATTCTACTAACTTTCAAGCCATTTTTCTTTAGGACTTTACGTTAAGTCGATTGTGAAGAATTTCAACCGAGTTTCGTGTTAAGGCAACGACATCACCATCTTGTATATGTTCCATATAATAAAATAGCAAAGGGCTTTTCGTATCGAACCCTGGTAAAACACTTAGCGGGAATTTGTCGCACGTTGCCGGTGGGCAGACTACCCGGGTACTATTGAGTATTTTTATACATGTCTCAGATTAGTTTTCATGAAATGTCTCTGATTACATACTATTAGTTAGATACTATCTATAAATCAATTACACATCGAGTCCGTCACACACATAGCTATAATATGTATATCGTATAACAATGTCTTACACTTTATATATGAAACACGCTGAAAAGTTTCATTTATAAATAAATGAAATATGCTGTCTCGCTCTAAAGAGTGAGACAGCCCGTTTCTAGCTACGTTTGTGACGGATTTAACTTGGTCGACTATTACTACTAAATACTATTTTCCGTGATAGTTTTCCTTATAATTTCGTTATATTTAATAAGCTTCTCAAAACAATAAATCAGATATCAATATGAGTGGTTTAGTTTAGGAGCACACTCTGATGAAAAGTTCAAGTTATCAGAACGTGATGTCAGGAGCCTTAGAAACCGGCGAGCTTCGATAAGAACAATGTATGTTAAAGAAACGACTGAGGTGCGTAAGGACCGAGTCATGCGGCGCTCGGTACTCTCTGTCTACCCCGCAAGGGATAAATTGCACTCTTAAGTTACGTTTAGATACTAATGAGAAATTACAATTCTGGGCGTGAAGTTATAGAAAACCCTTGACATTTTAGAAAACACCTTTTTTAACGATACCGTACACAATAGGGTGCAAAAATAAAATACCCATCGCATTCTAGACGTAGAGGAAATATTAGTAGTTTCTTTCTTGTAGACTTATACGAACTTCTTTAGGTGCATTGACCGATTTTTAGTAGGAGAAAATCTAATAAGCTCGTGTCGCCGTAATGCTAATGTTAACAATATTATATGAGTTTTAAGTCTTCTCGTCTAATTTTTTTTTACTTTTGACATTCTTTGTGCTAAAATCATCTTATTGTTGACATTATGAACATTATAATTATACCATCGTAGTGACTATAAACATAACGAACCCTAAGCCTAAGTAACTCTAGAAACTTCATATTATCACGATTTTCCCACTTGACATGGTACTCAAGCGTGTATCGCGGGGCCATATCTGGTAAAATATTATAGGATTTAAGGATGACTTCGAAATCGTCACTTAACACTTCCGTGACACAGAATATAGCTATCAGCCACAAACACGTCCCGTATTCAAAGACCACTTACAGCGACACTGTGCGCTGGACGCTTCGTTGAGCGCAGCGGACTTTCAGACCCGAGAATTGTTCAGTTTTTCATGTGAATTATTTAACTTTAGTCGAGTTATATACATATTTTAATTTAGTAGCGAATTTTCTATTTTAGTAAGATACTCGTAGTTAACTTAATTCGAATCCTTTGGATATCAAAAAGTTTTCTAATATCGCTGTTGGTGTCGGGTATTTGATAGGAATAACGCGAGGAAGTTGTGTATAACGCACTACATCATTTATTTGTTTGTAATCGTATCTTTATTTTTTTTAATTTTTTTTATTGACAGGCAAATACGAGATATTTTTCGATGATGGGTTTCAATGGAAATGCACAACGTCAAGGTTACAGAAGTATAAAGATTCCATAAGTGTTGACACGTCTCAAACACCGAACTGTTCGACGCCATCGCCTTTGCAACATGGCGCCGGGCCGAGTAGCACCGTACCCTTTCCAGGGCCTGCGTACCATACACATTTATTTGACCCGAACCGTGATTACTTAGGTTCCAAAAGTGAACGACGTGAAATGAAAAGAAAGTTGAACATCAAAGAGATTTTCAACATTGGTCAGAAACGGCCTAAGAAGGAGGAGAGTAAGGATAAACCGGCGAAAGTAGTGAAAAAGCAGCGTAAAGTTGTCAAAAAGAAGGTCGAATCGGAGCCCGTGGAGACGCCAGTTAAGGCGCCAGTTAAGAAAGAAATTCCTGGTAATACACATTGTTTATTGGATAATATATTTTTTTACTACGTCCCGTTGCCGTAGCCTATGAACGCTTGTAATATTAAGTATCACTCGCGCGATGACTCCTCTGCTGCTAGCTAACACAGCAACCTTAGGAGCTTACTGGTGACCTCACTCACATGCAGGAACACAACAATCCTATATGGAGTTGTTATTTGGCTGTGATTATCTGTGAGGTGGAGGTACTTCCCCAGATGGGCTGCTTTGATGGGCCCTACCTCTCTTAAAACATTCAGACCAAGACAAACAGACATGTTCATGCACACAAATGTTTGTCTTGTGTGGGAATCGAACCCACGAGCGTCTGTGTCAAAGTCGCGTCATTCACGACCGCGCCATCGAGCTCGTCATAATTATATTTCAAATATGTGTTTGTACAATGGTATAAGCTCGTCATTTATTCTCAAACATTTGCTATTGTACTGTGCTGCTCCTACACAAAAAGAAGTAACCTCTCTTCCACAAACACTTAAGTTTGTAGAAACTTCGAGATTTTTGCAAGGAAAGCCACCACGAGGCTTTTACAGGGTCGAGAACTTGCTAGCTTAGGCCCTGGTGTTGCAAACGTCCATAGGTGAAGCTATCAGGCAGGCTGTAAGTAGTAAAAAATAAATAAATTGTCGTTTGAATTAATTTACAGAAGCAGTTGCTTCTATAATTGGTACAGTTGAAGAAGAAGTGATAGAAGAACCAAAGATAGAAATTAAAACAAATTTAGATTTACCTGATGCCTCCGACCTTATTCAGTTAAGTGATTTACAAGAAGATACTGGTGTACGCAAGGAAGTAGTTGACAGCGTAAAAGACGATGCGCCTGATGAACCGATGGAAGTTCTTGACGTAGGTTCAGCTACTGATACAACTGAGACTGTCAAAAGTGATGAGGACTCATCTGCATGTGTGAGTATTTGTGTTTCTTTTCATAATACTTGTCTTTGCTGTTACCGTTTATTATATACAAATTTAACATACAAAAAATCTCAGTTTCTTTTTTTTTTGTACACAGAAAGTTTTGCGAAGATAAAAAAAGTTTTCTATAGGTAAATATTTTTTTATGAAATCTTTTCAACGTACTCTCCACCAGCCTACATACAAAGTTTCATGCGTTTGAACCTGTTTTCGAAATACTTTTTCTAGACACCTCATTTACATCCTGCTCGAACGCTGACAGCGCATATTCTGGCGACGAAAATAGTATCCCTTTGAACTGTTTTTTTATTTTCGGAAATAAAAAGAAGTCACACGGTGCTAGGTCAGGCTGTAAGGAGGACCCAGGAGTTTGACCAGAGTGCTGTCCAGGAAGTCCCTCGTTTTGAGCGCCTTGTGCGCGGGCGCGTAATCGTGGTGGAGCAGTAGCCCGCAGAGCTCTGTGTTTGGTCACTTGTTTCTCACAACAGAAAAAACTGCTGCCAAGCATTTGGTAGTATAGCATTCGACTTCGATGCTTCTTTGGTTCTGTAAAGTAATTGATCAGTCAAATTTAAAAATCTTGCGATCAAAATATCCCCCCGCTTCTAGATCGCTTCAATTTGGTAGGCGTTGATTCGTTTTGAAACACCCAAACCGTTGACTGGCGCTTCGTTTCTGGATAGTATCGATAAATCCACGACTCATTACCTGTAATGATGTCGTAAACACGTCGAGACGAGCCTGCTTCAAATTAGTTTATCATATCACGGCACCATTCCACCCGGGCCTGCTTCTGAGCAACGGTGAGGTTGTGCGGCATCCAGCGTGAAACTATCTTCCTCACGCGAAGATGCATGTGTAGAATCTCGTGTAGGCTTCCCGATCCAATATGCAATATATGCTAAATCTCCTGATACGTAACTCGCCTATTGTCTTGGATTAAATTTTTCACTGCTAGCACGTTTTCTTCCGTAACAGCCGTGTAAGGGCGAGCACTTTTTTTTCATCCCCCAAGGATACACGGTTGCCTTGGAAGGGCCTTCATCCATGAATGCCATTTGAAGTCAATCGTACGATTCATCCGGTTTCAGGCGACATTTGAAATCCTAAAAATCATATAGCGAAAATGATCCCGGTGCATATCCATTTTTCAATGAGACATGATGATAATTAAAATTAGCTCACAAAAAAGTGGAGGGAAATTTTGAAATTGGAACGTACCTATTTTTACATAACAATATTACAACTGGCTAGTCTCTCATACATAAAAACCTTTTTTTCGCAATACTTTCTGAGTGGCTTTAGTGTGTCTTTTAATAAACAAAACCAACAGTGTTTATATGTAGTTTAATATAGAATTTGAAATACTTTCATGGTTAGAAATTGTGCCAAAAGTTATCTAATGAAAAAAGTACCTTACTATATTACGCGTATACAGAACTGCTTACGCGCTAGAGTGAAACAGTAATAATATTTGAAGTTATTTGAATACTTTAATTTTGGATGTTTTCTTATATTTAATAAGATAGTCCTTTCAAGTACATAAGACTTTTCATCATTTGTGTGTGTTTGTGACAAGTTTTATTGAATTTAATACGAGTATCATATGTATACTTTGTTGCACATTGGTAGGCGTTGATTCGTACATACATACAGAATATTCTTACATTAACGGTGTACGAAGGCAAATTTATCTCTACAAGAGATCTACTCCAGCAAACGCCAGAGGTGGCTAAAAAGTCGTCACTGGCCGAGTGACAAAAAAGAGCAAACAAGACAATAAGAAATATTTACAAGTTTGATTCGTAGACCGACGTCAATCAAAGTATGTGTTATGTTATGTATGTTGATGGAGTGTAGAATTGCTTGCTACAAACCTTATGTAACTTTCCGCACATAGCCTCATCTCAGTCATGATATTTCGGAGTATACGTGACAATAATGTCTTCAGAATCGGTGTGACCATCATAGTATTCTCTTTACGAAATGATTTATTTTGGGGTACATTTAATGGTGGTAAAATAATTTTAACGTAAATTTTTAACATTTGGTACAAAACAATGGTAAGCTTTTATTTTAGATATTATTTATTTTTACCCTATATTCTATATTCGTTTTATATATTATGCAAAATGATTCGATTATTATGGGATAAATAATTTTAAATACTTGAAAGAAAGAACGTACGTATTTTTGTACGATTTTATACATTCAAATCATTAGGTAGAAAACCCCTAGCTAAATTATTGTGATGTGTATATGCATATGATAACTATAAAATGCCCTAATGCAGATTCCAGAAGAAGAAATTAAGTTGGAGAAATTTGAGAAGGAAGATGACATGAAGCACGGAGAAGTCATAGACAAGATAAAAGAGGTCATTACTAAAATAGAGGATGATTTATATAAAGTAGACACGCACAATTCCCCAAAAGTAGAAATTAAAGAGGAACCAGTTAAAACTGAGGAGTCAAAGGAACTACCTGCCCCAACAGAAACTAGCGGCGTCAAGGGAATGGATAGAAAAGAAAAACTGTCTAAAATAAAGAAAGGTAAAAAGTTAAGGTTGTTACAGGAGAAGAAGGTAAAACGTCAGGTGGAAAAAGTCAAGAGTGAGTTGGAGGAAATGAAAAAACAAGTTGAGGAGATGAGAAAACAGATGATGATGAAAACGGAAGAGTTAGAGGGCCAGCGCCAATCAGAAGCCCCGCTGCAAATGCCGGAGACGTTCCTGCTGCCTGGTGAGTGGTGCGCCAAATGGGTGAATGGGCAGCCAGTGGGAAAAGTTAGTGAAGTGGAGCCAGACCACAAAGAAGGCGTTAAGGCTGGCCTGCCGAGGCGTAGTGTCCAGGTAACTTTTTAATAGTATTATTTGATGTAGTTTTTAGGCGAAACTAAGTATTTTTAGATAAATTAATGAAAAAGCATGACCAACTTTGAAGTACTTAAGTGTCAAATTATAAACAACGTTAAAAATATAAAAGTTACAACACTCCCCCTTAGCTAAAACCCATAAAAAAGATAAATTGATATTAAGAGAAATAAGGATAACAAAATAATAATACTTTATAAAAAAAGATAAAATTATTTTGCCAGCCCTATACCAGCGTGTGTGACATGCCCAAGCGGTTTCGTTAAAACATCAGCAGGCATGTTCTCAAATATTCTAACATAATAATATTAATTGACACTTTTTCCCTAATAAAATGAAAACGGGCATCTATGTGCTTCGTCCTGTTATGGTGGACGGGGTTTTGAACTAAATTTAGACTACTCTGACTGTCTGACAATATCTTTACTGAATATAAGTTATCTGTGATTTCGGACACAAATCGAAGTAAATAACACGCTTCCTTTGAAGCAGCAGTCAGTGCCATATACTCAGCTTCAGTAGACGAAAGCGCTACAGTTGTTTGTTTCTTCGCCTCCCATGCCACTGGCCCACCCGCTAACTTAAACACGTAGCCTGTGTACGACCGCCTGTCAATAGGACAATTTGTCCAGTCGGCATCAGAATATCCCACTAAGGGTTCATTAGTTTTACTATTAGTAATAGAATAATCTACTGTTCCTTTGAGATATTGTAGTATCCTTTTCGCTGCTTGCCAATGTTCTTTTGTAAAACATGTGTTAAACTGGCTTAAGTAACTAAACTGCGTATGAAAATATCAGGACGTGAGATTACTGCTAAATACATAAGACAGCCTATTAAGTTTTGATAAGGCAAATCAAATAACTCACCATCCGATGCCTTTTCGAACTTTTTATGAGCTAAAGGTGTACTCGCCGTTTTACAGTCACGCATATTGAATTTGTCCAATACGGACAAAATATTATTTAACTGACTCACTTTCACAAATTGATCATTGCAGTTTATTTCCAATCCTAAATAAGATTTCAAATTACCGAGACCTTTTAGTGAGAAATATTTTTTTAAATCATTTTTGACATTGTCAAAAGTCAAATCTGATTTGTAAAAAACAATAATGTCATCGACATAAACTCCGAGAATAACGAGTTCTTGACCAAAAAGTTTTTTATATACACACGGTTCTGAAGGAGTTCTCATAAAACCTATTTTTAAAAGTGTTTCATCTAACTTTTTGTTCCATTCTCGAGGAGCCTGTTTAAGGCCATAGAGAGATTTACAACAGGCATACCTTATCTTCATGTCCTTTAGCGGCAAAACCAGGAGGCTGTTCCATGAAGACTTCCTCGTGTAAATCTCCATTTAAGAACGCCGTATCGACATCCATATGCCGTATTTTTAAACCTAATTCAGCGGATAATGCAAATAGTGTGTGCAGAGATGAATGACGGATCACCGGTGTAAAGGTTTCATAATAATCTACACCTTTTGTTTGCTTGAAACCTTTTACTACAAGTCTTGCCTTGTATTTAATATTATTTCCGTATACATCCTTCTTCACTCTGTGAACCCACCTGCATGGTTACCTTTTTATTATTGGGTCTATTTATAAGCTCCCAAGTACGAAGCTTCATTAATGAATTATGCTCATCAGTCAGTGCGGACATCCATCTATGAGCATCATTGGTGTGAACACCTTCATAGTAGCTTGTAGGTTCATTAGAGCCAATAAAAGCTTGATACCTCAGAAAATCTGGAGGTTTCTATTTCTAGAGGGATACCTCGGTTCATCTGCTTGCGATTCTTCCAAGTCTATGTTAAGTTCAATGCTTTCGGGGCTTACCGAATTAGTTGAACAATCCATATTCACGCACTCTGGACTTACTGATGTAAATGGTACCGCTTTAGCTTGGACAATCCGTGCAATCAAAGAACTCATCTTTGCCATTATTTTCAAATATGAAGTATTAACCCGAGGACCCGACTCCTTTTCCTGTAAAGGTGTAAAATTATTTTCAAAAAAAGGTTGCGTCTCTTGATTTTACTTTATTTTACTTTCTGTGGGCGATCATTTATAGTTTTAGGTCAATTAGTATTTCAAAACCTTCTCTTAATGTACCACATAAGTGCAGGTACCTCAATTTGTATTTAGAACGACTGGATAAAACAGTATACCAGCCGCTGATTGCGAGCTTTGCACGGTTTATAAATGTGTCGGGGGAACTGCAGCACTGTGTTATACGAGTACGATGTGGCGCTATCTAGCGTATCATCTGAGTCTTCCCACCTCCGCCTCGACTCGACTACAGCATGGGGTTCTTCAAGAACGACGTGAAGAGGTTTTTACAGGGTCGGCAATGTAAGATCGACACCACTGGTGCTGCAAATGTCTATAGGCTAGAATAGGAAGAACCTTCTGGAAAAGTGCAGCTCAACTGCAAGAATTTTGTTGAAATCCTGAAGTTTTGCTGTACAACGCGGAGACTTGAAATTAGCATAGATTTATTTATAAGATGTCATATTCCTTTGTTATTTAGCTGTTAGACTCCCAAATAATAAGTAAATAAATCTACTATTAAAGAAAATATCTAACAATGTGTTGGGTAGGCAGCCAGCGTTTATTAAGTTAGTATGTGTAATATGAATAAACCGATTACAAACATCCTTACCGTTTTCTAGGTTGAAGATAAGAGGTTGCCAGAAGGTTGGACAAAACACATGGTACGAAGAAGTTTTGGACATTCAGCGGGCAAGTGGAATGTCGTGCTAGTTAGGTGAGTATTAGTTTTATTTTTAACCGATTTCAAAAATTTGGCCATAGTTTCGCCTGTACTTTTTTGCGTATAATTTAGTCACCTCTGAACCGACTCTGATTTTGCTTTCTCTTGATGTTTGAAGGGTTACTTCCAGTGTGGTTTTATAATAATGTAGCGATGCTAGGACGATACTCTAAAAGTTATTTAGTAATTAATGTATTTTAAATAAAAAAATTGTCTTCATGAAGTCCTTTATTTGAATCGATTGATTGCGTCGTTTGAAGACGACGTCTATTTACGTTATTATTCAGATTTTTTACTAACATTATTCTTTTCTTAGATTTGTAACAAAATATCTGCTTGAACATGATGAGATAGAGAGAGAGAGAGAGCGAGAGAGAGAGAGAGAGAGAGAGAGAGAGAGAGAGAGAGAGAGAGAGAGAGAGAGAGTTGTACGCTTTTCGCTTTCTGTGTGAGAGTAGGGAGCTTCAGAACTTTGAGCACTATTTGCTAGCGTCTACAAACCTTTAAAAAATCTGGTGTAAAAATGGTTTGTCCCACTATTTCTCATGGTGGAAGTGGTGCTCGCTGCCAATTAACTTGCAAAGGCATTTGGAAAATAATATGGATGCAGGAATTATAAAAGTATAATTTAATCAAACAACTTCGCTGTAATAACATGCCCGCCTGTCATTCTCGCGTGCATACATACCACATAGACTAGCCACATAGACAAAGAAGAGTTCATAACTGGCAAAGTGTGTATTATATGTATTGACGCTATAAACTCTTCTTCGTCTTTTACCTCCTTTCTTTATTTATTAGATTCGGCGGGATCCGCTACCTAAGCTTCAAGGTTTAGTAAACAAGCTGATTTTGACATGGAGCGACTGCCGTCCGACCTCCACAGCCCGGAGGAAATACTAGATATTCTTTAGGTTAGGTCACACGACGTTCGAGATATATTTTTTGGATGTGCCGGTTTCTTGACTATGTTTGCCTTCACCGCTGAGTAAGTGATAATTACAAATATGTACATAAATCTGAAAACACGAATTTAATGGAACAAGCTCATACCAGGATTCGAATCAAGACTTGTTGGTTAAAATTATTCTTTATCCACTGGGCTATCACTGGTCTGAGCTTGATTGACGCTATAACTGTAATAAGATATTGAAGTTATTAATGGTAATGCAATGTAATAAATAGAGCAGTCATAGCCTAGTGGATCCGATCCAGTGACCAACAGCTCCTCGGTTCGAATCCTGGCATGTAAATTTGTGTTTTCGGATTTATGTACATATGTGTTTGATCATATCACATCACTTGCCCGGCGGTGAAGGAAAAAAACGCGTGGAAACCCGCGCGTCAAAGAAAAGTTATTAAAGACATGTGACCTTACTTAAGAATGATCTGGTTTTCCCTCTGGGTTGTGGTCGTCAGTCGCTGTATGTAAAAATCAGTATCTTCGCCAAATCCTTAGGTTTGGGTAGCGGGACCCCGCTAATCCTAATGTATCGGTAAACAGGATAACGCTAAGAAGAAGAATAAGCAGCAATGCAATAGGTAAATAAGCAACTTCATTGCGGAAGTACGTTCATCTTACAAAAGTCCACAGTCAAATAAGAAGTAATGAACAAGTTCTTAGCCGCAACGAGTTGCGATGATGTCGACGGTGTCAACTCTTTGTTATTTTTTTTCTTTCGTTTTGGTTAGGTAGGCCGTATCCTTGCTTGCTATCCATCGTAGTATAAAAAAAAATACTTTTCAGCCCGGACAACATGCGATTCCATACTAAAGCGGATATGCGCAACTACTTCGAAAACAATCCCAACAATGATCTGATGCCATACGAACACGCGCTCATGGACTTCGGCCTTCATCTCAAGTTATCTCGAAGGATGGGCTGGTTCTCCACCACTCCAGGTATAACGTCGACCATAAACCACGTAAAGTTTAATTTTCGTGTTTTTGTGTTCTACAGAATAGCTATGAATGTAAAATAAGCGAGTGAGGTTTGTAAGACTGTTATGTGCCGCCCGGTCTCTCTCTTCCTACCCCGCAAGGAACTTGCGTGGTAGGAAGCGTGGAGATATAGATGGACACATTATCCTACAGCCCACTAGTAGAATTTTTTGACGAGTTCATTGGCGAAGTGGTCAGTTATGTTACTTAAACACCAAGGTTCCTGGGTTCTATTCCTACATAGAATCACCAGTTGTGTGAATTAGCTTTTGAGAGAGGTAGGTTGCATTAAAGCAGCCCACCTGAGGAAGGTACTCCACCTCACAGAAAACAGCGGTTAAATAACAGCTCCCTAGAGGGTTGTTCAGTTCCTGCGAGTGAGGTTACCACTAAGCTGCTGAGGAAATACTGTATTAGCAGCGGGGATGGCAACACGCGAGCGATACTTCCTGTATTGCTCAGTATTACTTCCTGTACTTAAGTGTTCATACGATACGGTAACCACTTGAGTTAATATCAGACGGGCCGTACGCTTGTATGCCTCCCGACGTTGTATAAAACAAAACTAAAAAAAAAATTCAAGTGATACATAACGAGTACATAATTTAATGTGTCACATAATCTAGTGTTTGGCTTATTAAATTACTGCTTTAGGGGATTTGGCGTTATGATTGATATACGTTTGGGGCAATTCTATAAAAAGTTATAAATAATAAAATTGAGTTTTAAGGCGGTGCCACCGACACAGATGTAGTGCCACTCCCCGCTGGTACTCTAAGCAGTACGTCTCCACTTGTGAAGAGGAGGAAATTGAGCCTTAAGAAGCCGCAGTTTTCGGGTGTCAAGGGCGCTCACAAGAGTAGACCGCATTCCCTCAAGATCAAGATAAAGAACAAGAAGAGAAAACTGCCTGCCGGCGTCAAGATGACCAGTCGTCATAAGGTGAGTTACCCCTCATATAACGAATAGTTTTTTATTTGATACGACATGCATTTATCAGAAGGTGATATTAGGCTTTTAGCGTGCTTGAGAAGAGCAATGAATGTTGAAGATGCGATTGAGGTGCGTAAACATCGAGTCGTGTTGCGCTCGGCTCTCTCTACCTTCCATGCAAGGGATTTGGCGCGAAATTATAGATAGATAAATAGAAAAAAATAATTATTTCCTAAAAGATATAAATCAAATTAAGCGAAAAGCTCTTTGATTTCATATGAAATTTGAAGGTTGATTGGAGTGGCACGTGTTGCATTTGTTCAAATGCTACGTAATTACTTACCATCAGGCAGGCTATACGTTTTATGTCACCTTGGTGTTATAAATAAAGATCTACGGACAAATCTCGTCCGCAGGACGTTTTGTTTGTTATCCTTAGAATAATTTAATAACTGACTTTATAAAAGGTTCTTTTTTTATTTAATGTCGCCGTACAAATTACACAACACTATTTAGTCCCAAAGTAAGCGAAACTTGTGTCATGGGTACTAGACAACTGATAAACGTACGTAAATACATTTTATGTCCCGTTGATCCGAATAAATATTAAGTTTTAGTTATTCATATTTCGAATTAGTCCCAATCTGAACGCATTTTTTTATCTAACATAATTATGTTTATGTGTTCACCATCGATGGAATAATCGGATATTGGTTACAAAATTGAAAATAAAAAACTATTTATATCTTTGAAAATAACCTTTATTTTCTTTCTTTAATGTATCGATTTCTTATGAAAAATACAAGACACGCTTCAAATTATATATAGTACCTGAGACTTCAGCCACTTCCCTCCCATTTTATAATAGTTAAAGAAAGTAGTAGCAACTATATACAATTTTAAGTTGACTAAATCCGTCCGCTCTGTACTAAAGGATAAGGACCGAAATGCGAAGTTTTCCGAAGGATATTAAAAAAAATAGGTGCACTATACATCATTAGTACATTTGACGAGCTCGGTGGCGCAGTGTTGTAACGCGCTGTTACGCGACTTTGACACCAACGCTCGTGGGTTCGATTCCCACACAGTACAAACATATGTGTGCATGAACATGTCTGTTTGTCTTGGTCTGGGTATTTTCTATGTATAATAAGTATGTATTTACAAAAAAAAAATGTATTTACGTATGTTTATCAGTTGTCACCCATAACACAAGCTTCGCTTACTTTGGGGCTAGATGGCGCTGTGTAATTTGTCCGACAATATTTATTTATTTATTATTTATTAGTAGTAGTTAAGTCACACTACTTTTTGTCTCGAAAATATTTAGAGTTGCCGCTGGTAACTTAAAAACCAACATCTCATGCGGCTGCAATGACTAGTATCCACAAACCAATAAACTACTTGACTGGGTTAAAAGACACCCGCGCTCATAAAGACGTTGTGTTTTAGCGCCCAAATATTTCGGTGATTCGAGCCCACTGACTAATGGAAGAATATATTGATGCCTTGAGGTCCGTTATATACTTGGCGCCGTAACGCACATGGCGGAATTCAGCCCCGCGGGCCTCAACGGGAGCAATAAGCCGATAAGTGGCGTGATGTTGATCATTGAACTTTCTAATAAGAGCACCGCGTTCTACTTTACCCCTTGACCTGTAGCGGTGAATTGATTTACTACGTAAAATCGGCGTCATCGGTTCTCTATAGGTCCTCCATGCTAGTCTCCAATAGAAGTGTAATTTTTTTTTTGTCAAATTTTCAGAAATCACCTGTAATAGATTCCGCAGCTTGTGTAGGAAATGTATATACATGCGAGGATCCTTCACAGCTGAGGCCTGAAATTGATCTTCCCTTAGAAGACGGTTACGGTGAGTAATATTATGGTATATCCGGAAGCATGAGCGTTAAAGTCTTGTCTATGGATTCCCTAAGGTGGGTCACGCCCAGGATGTGTTCCTGTTTCGATGTTACTAGCAAGCTCATACGGAGTTTCTTTGGTAGTAGTGGCGGCCGGCAGGACCCGAGTAATATAATACTTCTCATATTTCCAAAGATAATAGATTACAATGCAGCTTCAAATCAGCTGGACCGTATGCCTGTTTCTTCTCAGCGTAGTTATAATAAAGGGAGGTTTGTTCTTCTTAGCGTTATGTCTTTTCCTAATCCATTATTGACGGGGTCCGCTAACTAAGCCTATGGATAATAATTGAATAACTAATGTAAGACAAATACCACCTTAGTCTTCCTGCGACCACGGACGCTGCAAAGCGTTCGAAACGTCAGGTTCAACAAAATAAATAAAATATGCGATACTTCCGTTAAAAATTGTTTAATTCAATAAGCCTATGGATTTGACTTTTTTGAAGATTTTTATTTTTACATGAAGCAACTGTCGTTCGAAGGCCTCTACAACTCAGGGGAAAAACCAGATCTTAGATTATTAGGTCATACGTTTATCGAAAAACAGTTCGTGAAGTCCTGTGAAAAAAAAGTCTTAGTAGTTTCGTTTTTGAGATATATATTTTAACAATAATAATGTCAAACTGTCACCTTTGATAGTCTACTGTTTATGTTTTGTCCAAGTTAAGTGAATAATACACTCTGCTTATTGTGCTACAAATAATGACAGTTCAAATGCCGGGGTAAAAAGAAGATATTTTTTCGGCTCCTTTCCTTTTATGAGGCTCACCTCCTTTATCATGAAAATAGAATAATTAAATAATAAATTTATTTCAAAAAAAAATATTCGGTTTTAGTTCATGATTCTTTACTTAACCCGTCAGACCCGCAGTTACCGTTATTCAGTAGGTATATACGAGTATATCGTAAGCGAGTGTCATAATTATGACAGCCGGATCTCGCCGGGTTAATAAAGAGCTCATTATCGAACCAGCTCTGGTCCTTGGTTCGAATCCTGGTGTATATAGTGGTGTACTACTAAAATGGTGTTTACGGATACTTGTAAATATATATAATTATCATTGGCAGTGAATGAAAACATTGTAAGGAAACCCGCATATCCAAGAAATTATATTTCGAAAATGTCATCTAACCTAAGTAAGGTCTGGTTTCCCTTTCAAATTTCATGTCTGTAACTTATAACACTTTACGATCTAGATATGTAACATACTGACAAACAGACAGCAGGGTAGTAGTCTTATTTTTTTTCTCTTTGGACACGATGAAAAATGGGGCGTAAGTGATTCACTATTATTTTTAGAGTCAAAGCCAATCTTGACTAATATGAACATGATCAGTCGATTTTATATCGATAAATTTGGTCGTAATTTTCGAAACGCAATGATTTCAGGAATATTTATCAGCATATAAAAACAATCGCCCAGAGAGGTCACACTTCGCCGACCACCTTATAGATAAAGGACATAATGTGTCCTCTACTATCACATATAAAACCTTATAGTCCATAGATAATAAATAAATAATGTCGGACAAATTACACAGCACCATCTAGCCCCAAAGTAAGCAAAGCGTGTGTTATGGGTACTACGAGTAGAAAACTGTTAAACATACGTAAATACATTTTTTTTGTAAATGCCTACTTATTATAGATAGAAAATACCCAGACCAAGACAAACACACATATGAGGCACATAAATGTTTGTCCTGTTAAGGAATCGAACCCACGAGCGTTGGTGTCAAATTAGCGTAACAGCGCTTAACCACTACGCCACCGAGCTCGTCAAAGAAAGGGTTAAAACTAAATATTAGGGAACAATTAGAAATTATTAAACATTAAAATTCTAAAATTTCCTTTACGTACAAACAACGTAAGGAACTCCCTTCTATTACATATCTCTTCACTTACCCCTACACCCCCTCTATAACTCTAATACGGGACGGCACTGCGATAGATTTGTCATTCGTAGCATGTTTATCTAACGACTAATATCTACAGCTCTTGAGGAGCGAAACACATGTCCAAGAGACGACTGAAGTAGAGGGCAGCAACGGTCGCGGGTGCATGCGATTCATGTTCCAGATGGCGGGCTTCGCAGAAACAACTGCAGCAGCTGAGGCTGAGACGACCGGAGCAGCCATGGTAGCAACGACGTGCATCTACTAACCGTAGTGGGTGGGTGCCGGCCGGCGATAGTTCGCATGAACTAATTGGTAGCGGAGAAGCATATTGGTCTAGAACAAATTGCTTGTAAAATGCACTTTAAAAACAACGCTTGAATGTATTATCCATCAAATGTACAAATTTAACATACCTGCGTGTATCCCAACACCACGTGGGAACTTTCCAAAATTATTTCATAGTGAATACCCACGTTCCCAGTGGTTTACTTGTACCTTGATATATCAGTAAGTCAGATTACTTTTTATATATTTACAATATGTAAAAGTGAAATCTGTTCAATACAGTTTTTTTAAAAGAGGTCCTAAATAAATACGATAAGTAGCGCACGGTAAAAATCGCCAAATTGTAACCACTTTCTTATTATAAATATTCCAACGAAATTGAAAATATCGTCTTCGAACGCCACTAACTTAACAACCGCTATTCTGTCTACAGGTCTATAGTGTGCTAAAATACAATTGCTTACCTAAATTTATAAAGATCGTCTATGCGGTCGGCGCGCGATGATTTACCAGATCACTATGAGGGAATGTGCTTTATTCTGCACGGGCCGAGGTCTAGATGAGGTTCTAACTCCTGGTAACATTAGCAAGCGATACAGGCCTTTGGTGTAATCGATAATGTTATTTCTGATATCTGCAAAATCTTATAATTAATATTTAATATATACGTATTTATTTCAGTGTACGTCGGCTCCCTGAAAGTGCAAATAATTGACAACCTACTTCGTTGTCCAGCCGAGGGGTGTCTCAAAAACTTCAGAAACAACACACTACTACAAATGCACATAAAACATTACCATAGAGAACTCTGTGAAAGAATGGGAAGAACGCCCAAAGTTTTAGACTTAGCCTATGCTAGGACGATGCCGACAGACGTGGAACAGCCTCGAGCAAGAGAACCAGACTTAAAGACCATTAAAGTCAAAATACCACGACATCCTAAGCGTGACGCACTGAAACAAGATATTAACCTAGATTTACAAGTGGAAATTCCTACGACTCCAGTTAAAGAATCCGAAATACCCAAGCAAGACTCCCCAAAACTTAGAACAGCTTTAAGCAGCAAACCAGTAAAGAGACCTAGAGTTTTACTTCCAGTAAGGCGAGTAGAACCAGAGATTCAACCGCTTGTGGAAGAATTGGAACCCCTAGATTTACCCGAAAAAGATTCTGTTTGTATTCCGCCAATGGAAGTATTAGACTTTGAGACAGCAATATCAACTCACACGGTCACAAAGCCACTTGAAAAAAAAATGCATATTTTGAAGGGACCAATGAGTGAAGACGAGGAATGGGGCAGTGTGACATCGGATGTTGAGACGAGATCCAGTTTTCCAAGGTCTGGAACACCGGATTCAAAGAGTATTGATATTAAACCTGTTTCATCAGAATCCAACGAAGAAAGAAGGAATTCCAATATGTACATGTATACAGAGAGTGAGTAATACATTGCATTTACTATATTAAAAGCTTCACATCTCGTACTTACAAGAGCTAGATTAGCGCATGATATATTAAACTTTGTGTTCAATATTCTATCTTTCTAATATAATATATCTACGCCTAAAAACAATATCTGACTTACTGACTGACAGTCAATCTCTTTAACCTCTGAACCTAGACAAATTTGAAGATATATTCCTTATGTACTTAAATATTAACGACAACTAAAGTATTCCCGCGAAACTAATCCATGGAGGATTAGATCGCGAGAATACTTTAGTTGAATCGAAATTTACTTTTTACCTAGAAATAGTCAAGCATTTATAAAAACTGCGAAGTATATATTTCAATATATTTTGACTTTGAATCGAAGTTTGACCCTTAATCTCGATCAAATTTTGCCATTTTAATGGAAATGAATGAACCATTTCCATTAAAATGGCAAAACTCTATCCTCTCTCTCTCTCCTCTATTGACATCATGCAGAGAGCATTCGCTGAACTCGTTAAAGGAGTTTGTACTGCCGCATCAGATTTCAAATTAATCCCTTATAAAAAGTTATCCAAATTCCAAAAACCAGTGTAGTGTTGGAACTAGAGGATGTCATTGTATATCTTTGATGCGCTTGGACGGTGGCAGGGATTGAAGGGACACCGCTGATGTGGAGAGACGAGTGAATGCTGAGAATAGTTTGAATGGAGCGTTAGGAAAACATACTCGTAAATACAGTAAACGCTTGATCCAGACGGCACTGCCCGCTTTACATAAAGCGATACTGTCCCAACGCTAACTTATGGAAACAGGAGTTTTGTAATGCAGTAAGGGAGAGAAAGCATAAAAGTAGAGAATACGCGGTCGTTATGAGACTGCACAAAATCTGTCGTAGCACTTGTAAACCGCGTTTGCAGGGATGATATAACAAGAGAGAGGATTTAAAAGAGAGTATCAGTCTTAAAAATAAGAAGAGGCATACTTCATTGATTCGAATATTTACAAAGAATGAGGAAATAGATATACCTACAAAGCGAAGGTGTAAGGATGGATGAACGGGCGTGGAAGGCTTACTAGTAGTGTTTCATCAGAAAATAATATCAGGAACCTTAGGCTTCCACAACCGCGCTTGGCTCATCCGACCTAACGGTTATTTGACCCATTCGCGGAAGACGCGTACACCGTGGGCACAAATTATTTCTTTTTCTTCTTTCCGCACATATTATTTAATTACAAGTCCTTGTTTTTATGTTCCGCTTTCTCTCCTTTCTGAGCCAGCAACAAATATGGTTACGCTTTCGTCGCCGTCCATAAGCGCACTTTTTAGCACTGCAGACATTAAATTAGTTGGTGGTTGCTCGATAAAGTCAAGTCCCAGGAGTTCGTCTCGGCTACCTGCAATATGTGCGCTGGTAGCGACGGCGAATCGGTCCAGTACCACTGGGATAGGATTCAGGCGGTGGTCATCAGGGCCGTCCAAGCAGTGCTTGGAAAAACCAAGGGTGGGCACAGGTATACCAAGCAGACTTTGTTGCAAGCAAGCAGACGTTGATAAAACGACACAGTCCAGAGGGAGTATAGGGTGAAGAAATTAAGAGGAATTTCTGCACCCTAATCTCCCTCTGGACAAGTGGCAAGCGTCCAGATCTTTTGAAGACCATGACGCATATATGACCGCGAAACCTAAACTGTGTCACTAAAAAACCTATAGCCAGAGCCAGACGAGCCTACTTACAACCTATGTACGATAAGCTGGAATTGTCTGTGGGGCAGAAGCTCATATCAAGTGCCGCTGTGTAAGAGACCTCCGCGGTAACCAATTATGCGAGGACTTCATGGTGAAGGAGTTATGGTATATTTCAGTGGCGTGCACAGAGATTTTTGACAAGGTAGGCAGAATTTTTTTAAAGCTATTAACTTACCAAAAAATACAGAATGTTGATTTTGGTTACCCAATCTTGTGGAAATAATGATGTATGTGATCACTTGTTTTTTTTCCACCGAAAGATAGTTTTGAAAACATTTATTTTCCCTACACACACCACATGAACAACTTTCGCAGTGAATATCATCATATTTATCAACTTTAAAACTTTAAAATCTTATTTCATCTGCTACCAGTCAATCGATTCAAAACAAAAACAATGGCGGCCGTTTTAAAATCAAAATAAAATTGAACATCAATTTTATACGAAAAAAAGAAATGGCAATATCTTTCACTATAATTATATGCAGCAAACTACTTTTTAAAATAGTTACGTAGCAATGCTCGCGACACTTCGGTGATTTACGTTATAGTTCAGCTGAAAAGACATTGTCTATACTTTGCGATTGTGTGAGTTATTTGTGTTATTTGGGCAATGTAATTATAGGAATGCACACTACAGTATTTGTATAAACAACACGGCACACATACGTAAATTTAGACAGATATAGTTAGTGTCTCTGCCGTAAAAAGCTGCCAATGCGGCGCTAGTGTAGCGTAGCGCCTAGCTGCGATTTGAATATGACTAGCGATGACTTTAATAACTTACCGATACCGATAGATGGAGCTTTTAATTTTTTGTTTTTGATACGAAATATTAGTTAAAAACTATGTTTAAGAATGAAACATCGGATGGTATTTATCAAATTGATAGGGTAGGCAATGTCTTTTTGCCTATATGGAGTGCACGCCACTGGTATATTTCCACGAGCTGCTGAATAAGCAGCATAAATAGGCGTAGTCACCGACGTTCCCTAAGGTCCCTATTCAGGGACTAGAGCCACTTATAATACTTGAAGAAGTCCAATGGGTTCTTTATCGCTTGAAGAATAGGAAGGCAGTCGGAGCCGATGGTATCTCCATCGAAGCCTGGTAGGCGATGGGGCCTCGCGGTGTAAGCATCTTGACCGACCTATTTAATAGCATACTCCTCACCGGAAAAATCTCAAACCAATTGAGACTGAGTCTCATCACTCCAGTTTCAAAGGAAAGGGATCAGTGCAGGAGTGTGGTAGTTACCGCGGTATACGTGTGGACTCTGTTTCTGCTCTAAGGATCGTCATGGAGAAATACAGGACGAAGAACATGTCTCTGCATTGCAACAGTTCGCATGAGGAACATAATCGAAGGTCTGTGTTCCTCGTACGATGATCTGGTGGTCACTGAGGTTCAAACGAATGCCTGAAGCGTATATTGATATTTGCCCTGACATGTATCTCGACCCATATTCCATAGTTAGGACTGCCGTTGGCGATACACAGCCCTTTCCTATTAACGTCTGGTTCCACCAGGGATCTGTCATTAGTCTGTTTTTGTTCAGCGTAATATAAGTCGTAGACTCGGACAGCATCATAGATACACTTGAGCAGCCTCCACGCTCGTGTATGCTGACGATATTGCGCTGGCGGACGCGGGCACGGGGCTCCTGGTGCGACGAGTGAATACTTGGAGATAGTCGTTTGAAAACGGCGGTCTGAAACTAAATGTGGCCAAGACAGAGTATTTGGCCTGCAATATCTCAGATCCTACATCCGTTCGCATTAGTGAAGACACCATCGAGCGCACGAACCGGTGTAGGTATTTGGGATCTGTTCTCCACGCATCGAGAGACATCGGTTACGACGTCAAGGCACGAATATCGCATGGTCCAAGTGGCGTAAGATGGCTGATGTAACCCTAGAAAGCCTGTTAAGTTAAAAGGACAGGTTTATAAATCTGTTAGACCTGTTCTTTTATATGGCAGCGAAGGGTGGCCTGTAGGTACTTGAGCGGCACAAGCAGGAGCTGTCACGGAGATGAATATGTTGCTCTGGATGTACATGTACAGGAAAGGATCGCGTAAGGAACTCTCGCATTCGCGGTAGCTTCCGCGTCCGTGACATAGCAGACAAACTGCAAAAGTGACACCTACGCTGGTACGGCCACGTCTAACGAAAACCGGCAAGTTACGTGTGGAATAAATGTTAAGCCATGCCACTTCCGCCGGGTCTCGGTAGAACTGGTAGACCCAAGAAGTGCGGGCTCGACGTCCTTATAGTTACTTATTAATTAATTACTTGTTTGTGTAACGATAAATATCATCTGTAGGCTTGTATGATTATTGATAAGTAATGTAAAAGAAGTTGGTTCATTCAGATCTGTGGGGGTAATCACATTCATTTATTTAAATGTTCCACAATGTGCCATTACTGGGCAATTTGCAATGTTATACTTAAATACAAAACAAAAAAAAACAATACTTTGAGAAACAGCTATGTTGTGGAGAACTGGTGCCCGAACTAGGTATCCGAAGAACCTGTATCACAGATCAATAGAACATTGCCTCGTAAAGCCATATTCGAAACGGATTTGAAAAGTTCTTATTCAAATTCAATACATTTTTAAAAGATAACTTCGATTTCCATCGAAATGGAGACGTAAAAGTCGAAAAGCGGACCCTGGGCTACGAAGCAAAAGTATAGGACGCGAACGGAATTAACGCTCGGATGATGATATAATAATCACTCGTTTCTCTTATTTTGTCAAAAAATTAGGGTCGTTCAAGTCAATATTGTCAGTCAAGTAAAAAAATTAACACTGATTCAAAATACCGAAATATCGGATCTAAACTACTTTGTGTGCTTCCGCTCCCGAACAACACACAAAGTAGTTTAGATCAAATTACCTGTAAATTTGACTTTCGCGAAGTAACGCCTGAATCTATTAACTATGCATTAATAGTTTCTACGGCTAGTAATTTGTTAACATAGCAATGACGTCACGAGTTCTGAGGTCAATGCTCCACTTATGCGGCATTTTTAAATAAATAGTATTTAAACATTTTGTGTCATTTAAAGGTGTATTTATTAAGAAATATATATTTGTCTCCAGGGTCGGACTGGGCCGGAAGGGCCCGGGTGGCTGACCACAAGCCCGGGGCCCGAGACTAGATGATGGTAGATGGGATACTATCGGAAAATACTGAGATATACAAATTGAGATAAACAAATTATAAAAATTAATTATCAACGATGTAATAAATTATTAGGTACGGACAAATAGCACATCAGGTTACCCACTCCCAGTATAAAATGACTTCCCTTAACAGGCGAGTTTCATATAACTCGAGCTCAGTTCAAGGTCAAGGTATAGTAACCTGATAGATATTCCAATAATTATTAATTACCTATATTAAACACACATTTAAGAAATACGTTCTTTGTAAATTGTTAGACACAAGAGACTGATATTAATTATATAGTCTCTCCTCTAACATTAATGGGCTGTAGGTTATTTTTTTGTTCCTATTTCTAATACATATGTACATTACCTACTACATACCTTTAAATATTGTTTTTGTTTTTAAATTACACTTACATAAAATAGCAACCTATGAGTGCTTGGTTACTTTTGCAATGATGTCCTATTATTGGCTTTTGTATTATATATACTCGTAACACAATTCAAACATGTACTCGTATATTAAATATAAGCTGTTGGATATCTCAATCTATACATATAAATAAAATTGAAGTGTCTGTCTGTGATTTTAAAATAAAGCCTTTATCTTAAGATAAAGGCTTTATTTTAAAATCACAGAAAAAAACGTGAAAATAATAATATGAGCTTAAGCTCATATTATTATTTTCACATTACCAAAGCCTAAATACGCATTTTTAACTTTTTTGTCTGTCTATCTGTTTGTTTGTCCGGGCTAATCTTCGAAATGGCTGAACCAATTTTAACGGGACTTTCACTGGTAGGTAGAGGACTGTTTAGAGCAGAATATAGGGCACTTTTTATTCCGTAAATATTTAGGGTTCCCGCGTAAAAAATGAAAAACTGTTAAAATTAGGGGGAAATATCTTCGCCTTCGGGGGACTTTGCAATTTTATTTTTATTATTTTCATAGAATACGTATTTTTTGTAACATATAATAACTACGCATTTTGTATGTACTTGTTATGTATGTATTTTTAATATAAATAAAATACATATACGTTGCCTCCTGTAAAGGCCAATAGATGGCGCTGTACGAAAATGGAATCGCTCTATGGTTGCATCTACGACCCTGAACTTTGTTTTTTTTAACAGAAACAATTTCATGTCTAGAGAGAAATAAAGGCTACTAAAAGCCCAAATCTTATGCGTGCGAAGCCGCGGGCTTCTGCTAGTCAAGAATAAAATAATAAGTATAACAAATAATATATAAAGCAAGCCAGTCAATATTTTTTTTAAAAGAGGAGAACTTTCAACTTTGCCGTTAATGACTCGATCGTAAAAGCTGCTGTTCTCGTCATCCTTGATTAGATCTGATCCTGTGTTTAATATAATCAACGAATCCAACAGTGTTTGTCCCAGTAGAGAGCGAAGTTTCGTTTTAATGCGTTTTAATCTGATTTTTTTTTTTTGGTTCTTTTTATCCCCGAGGGGAAAGGCAAAGGGATCTCGCCCATACAGCCAAGTCATCAGTTTAGAACCATTTGAAAATCTTAATTCTATGTTCCAGCTTCAGGAACTCTGCTGAAAAAATACTTGGGATGGGTACATAGACCCAATCAACCCTGTTTAAATACCACTTATAAAACGATAGTGATTTTATAAGGTTTTCTTGATGAACTTATTCACGTCTTCCAAAAAGTGCATAAACGTGTTATATTTGAGTTTTTTCATTATTGTATAATTGCACTAGTACTTATGTTACAAAACACTATCGAAATTGTCACATAAAACTAATTTTACACTGAATTGTAAAAAATTCAAGTATAAGAACAATGTCACTCGTCAAAAGCGCGGGAAGAAGTCCGTTTTAATCTGAGTCTTGCTTATGTTGCCTAGAAGAAATGAGCTCATCCCAAAGAGTTTTAGACAGTTCATGAAAATTATTTACAAAATATTCCAGTTCTTTTGACAACAACTCTCGATCGACATTTACAATTGATGCGACAGACTTTTTAGTGCGTCATTAGGAATCCCATTTTCGTTGATTTTCTTGAAGTTTTTCGGGTCCAAACAAGCGGCATCTTTCATTAAATCTTCGTTGCAGATGAATTTTTCCAAATTTTTCATTTAATTTAACTAAAGCTGTATTAATAATGACTTTGTAGACAGAAATAGAATAGAATATGAAACAATGTAAAATGTAATGCGTTACGTTATAATGATACACGTCTAAATAAGTTGATTCGATCAAAAAATATCGCCGTTCAGCAAAAAAATCAAAACTACTTTCAGGAGGTGGCTTGCTCCGGTTCAAGTTTCAAACATTTTTCGAAGAAATGGAATAGAGCCATTTCTCTCTAATTGTATGAACGAACTATCTGATCTAGTTTTAGTTATATTTAGGTCGCAAGAGCGCTATCCTACGGTTGCCGCAAGCCAGGCCCGTGGGGGGCCCGCGAAGGCTGGGGCCCGGCTGGCAAATGCCACCTTGACTATATGGCCAGTCCGACGCTGTTTGTCTCCATTTGTTATTATGAACTTTTTGAAATGCTAATTTCCTGTTCTTCTTCAATGGTTATTTGAAATGCTGGTAGATTAAAAATAAGAAATCAAAAGTATGAAAAATTTATAAGATACAATATTTAGAATGTAAGACATGTCTAAGTGCCCGTGAGGGTCCAAAGGCAAATAAAGAACGTTTATCTTATTGCTGTTGACATCTGAAACCACTTGTATACAATCTAGAATTAGTTAATCTAGATTGCACTTTATAATACTAATCTAGACAAGACTACTCTAAATTCACATTTTAACTTTTCAGACGGCGAGCGCATAAAGATAGTCCACATGAAACGCGAGGAGATTATCAACTGTCACTGCGGGATCCGAGAAGAAGACGGCCTGATGGTGCAGTGCGAGCTGTGCCTCTGTTGGCAACACGCGCTCTGTCACAACATACAAAAGGAATCAGAGGTATACTCATTTAGACTTCACTCTCGTATTACATGTTATTATGAAAACACCTTATCAGTAGGCAGACTCTCTATTTCTTTTATTTGCTCACTTTTATGTTATTTGTTATGGAATCCACCATAATTACATTTTCTGTGAACCCGATACTTGGAATGGTTCATAACAAAAGGTTTAGTACTCTTAAAGGTAGGCTACACAGACGGAAGGATGGACAGACAGCGTAGTCGTAATTTTAGGGTCCTGTTGCACCTTTTACTTTTACCACTAACCTGGCAAACAAGCGGACGCTCTGCCTGATTCTAAGCAGTAGCCTATAGTAATTTGCAATACCAGGGAAGTCACTCGTGCATTGCCGATGAGGAGTGGCAAGCGTTGCCTATGAACGCTCGCAATACAAGGAGTCTTGTTTGCTAGCTATCCTAGCTCTCTTTCGCTAGAGCGGACAAATCTTTTGTTAATTGAGTAGGTCCCTATTTCTAATCATCTAGGGTACGAAGTCCTAAAAATTATGTAACGAGCGTTAAACACCGTTCGTTTGTTAAGGTAATCACTTTATTTTTGCGATTTCTAGGTCCCGGAGAAATATACCTGCAGCATATGCTTAAACCCTCGTCGCGCCAGGCGCTCGCAACGTTTCCTCCACGACCAAGATCGGCTGTACGAGGGCCTGTTGCCGGGAGCGAAACCCTGCGAGTCCCTCCGAAGGTCTCATGAGCTGTCCGGTAACCTGCTCAGGATACAGGACGCTTTGCACGCGCTTAGAGTCAAATATTATGTCGCCACGTGAGTATGCAAAGTTGATATTACTTTCGAGTTATCCAAGATCTTAATGGAAGGTATATTGATCATGACTATTTTCGACTTCATGGCTTTGAGGGAATTCTTTTCAGAAGCGTGAAGAGTACAAATTATTTGATTAATAATGACTTTTTTATGCAACGTCGGGGGCAAACAAGCATACAGCCCACGTGATATAAAGCGGCTATCTAGCATATGAACGCTTGCAATACGTTTTAGTATCACAGGCGCGATGCCACTTCTGCTGCTAACACAGCAACTGCTTATGAGCTCAGTGATCTCACTAACACTCAGGAACACGACAACCGTCTAGGGAGTTTTTATTTAGATGCGATTCTCTGTGAGTTTGAGGAAGATAGCCTTGATGTGCCCTATCTCTCTTAAAAATACCCAGACAACAGACATGTTCATGCGCACAAATGTTTGTCCTGTATGGGAACCGAACCCACGAGCGTTGGTGTCAAAGTAGCGTTATTAACCACTGCGCCATCGAGCTCGTCATCTGCTCGTCTCTGTCCGTTGTCAATTTTTCCAGGAAAGTTTGGTACACAGGTTCGTCTGCCAAGCGTTATTCAGTTTCCTAATCGAGTAGGATTGGCGAGCAGGCAAGCATTCATAGACTACGGCAACTGCTTACCATCATGTAGGTCAAATACTTTTATGCCAACTTAGTTGTATAAAACAATTTAACTGATATCTCTTTATTTAAATTGCAGTAAGAAAGACCACCCCAAGTTATACCTATGGGCGAAGGACTGGGACAACGCCGACGTCAACTTCAGCCAAGAAAGACTGAACTCGGACTACTCTGACCTGAACATCATCGTAAACAGCATCGGCAAGGAGAACCTGCCTCTCAAGGACGACCAACTCGACGGCAGGGTGGACGAAGACCACGACAGGTGCGTAAAGTTTTAAAGTGATAACTTCTTATGGGACTGCTTCGTTACGTAACGCGTTACGGCGCCAGTCTACTGTCTGGCTTCCCTTTCTCTCATGCAAACGGTAGCTTTAATTATATGTAGATTAGTTTAAGTTATCACTTCTGTCGGGCGTCCTGAGATGCACACATTTTTTTTAATGCAACGCCGGCATACCAGCGTACGGTCAAGTATCACTGGCGCGATGCCACCTCTGCTGCTAATCTTAGGAACTCACCGGTGACCTCATTCACACAAAGGAACACAACAACCCTCCAGGGGTTGTTATTTGGCTGCAGGTTTCTGTGAGGTGAAGGTACTTCCCCAGACGGGGCTGGTTTGATGCGCCCCATCTGTCTTAAAAACTCCCAGACCAAGACAAACAGACGTGTTTATTCACACAAATTTGGCCTGCGTAGAAATCGAATCCACGAGCGTTGGTGTCAAAGTAGCATTATTAACCACTGTGCCACTGAGCTTGTTAATGTCAAAAAACCGTGATAATTGTACTTATGAGTACTTGTATATCATGTGTTAAGCACTTACATACGTACATACCATCACGCCTGCCTCCCATTGAGGTAGGCAGATACTATGGAAAGCCAGGTGCACCGACCCAAATATACCTCTCGCTTTTTTTACATTTATTTCTACCTCCATGCTCGTCATTTCTGGGTATTTTTGATTTAGCACTAAGTCACTTAGAATTAGATTTTTTAAAGACAAACTCAGTCCCTAATTACTTTTATAAAGCAGAGTATTCATGATTTATCATCTCGTTAGTACTTTCTAGATTCATAGTTGCAGTTATGATAACTCACCACGAATGCACTTTGTGTCACTAGACAGAAGTAAATATGAGCCTTTATATATGACTTAAATGCTATGTTTCGTAGACATAGTTCCTAAATACCGTTTATAGCAGAGTACAATCGTATCGTTAGTTCATACAACGTAGCACTTATGATGACACATCATGAGGACAATCATGCGTTTAGTGTTATTCACTGATTATCAGTTATATAGGGAGTTCATCCTCATACACTGGAACCGCAATGGTCGCGCACTGTGCGGTTCCAGAGAAGTGTTCTATCGAGAACAATTAAGTTGTGGAATGAGCACCCTGCCGAGGTTTTCCCGGGGGACTACAGTATGGGGGTTTTCAAGAAAGGCGTGAAGAGGTTCTTACAGGGTCGGCAACGCAATTGTTTGCTACCTTGGTGGTATAAAAAAAATAAAAGACTTCTAGTTCCGTACCAGTGTACGCGCAGGGCGAGTATGCTCATAGTGCGTATTTTTAAGCATGGTTTAAAGGGCGTATTACAGAAGCACACGTGTGTTAAAAATAAAAACTAAATCATTGGTACCGTCAAAATTTGACACAAGTTGGTGCAAGTTTTTTATATTTACTATGTTAAAAGGAAACTAACATTGGGCCTTCCGTTGTGAATTAGTTACCATAGCCTATGACCGCTATCACTAATAATCAGTCACCCAATATATATAGGAGCTTTTTGTAGGTTAATTGTATATATCTTAGTTTTTCCAATATTCAGGTACCCTCAGAGAGATGGCTTGGGCCCGACGGTTTTGAGCGGGTTGTTGTCCAGCCCCACAGCAGGTTCCCTCGACTTACCTATATCCACATCAGATCTGGAGAGGTTGGCTAAATCTGTACAAGGTAACCATGGACACATATGTATAAACTATATCCATAGAAATTTATAATGTATTTGACAAGTAATATTTTTTTGAATTACTATTTTGGGTACCACGGTATTTTTTAGCTTGTAGAAGGGCGCAGTCAAATAACAAGTTCCTAGAAGATCGGTATTTCTTGAGGAGGTACTGCGTTAACATAGAAGTGGTTGCCTATATTATCAGAGTACTTTCTCTCCATGTGGCACAACCGTGCGATCGCCTGTGTCAACGCACCGCTTGCGTTGAACGTGATTTCAGTGTCATGCTACCAACGCACCATATGCGTTCAGTTACTTAAGTGACACACAGGCGAGATTTAAAAAAAAAAAATATCACCAATGGGTTTATATAGTTTTGTTTCAAATGTGAATGAAAATATGAATATTATACTTTAGAACAAGACGGCCAGCGGGTAGTAGCGCCACAGCCGGAGGCGGCGATAGAGAACAACGCTTGTCGCGAACGTCTCCTGCGGCACATACAACGGTGTCAGGCTCTGATCGACGCCAGGCTTGACTCCATCGAGGCGCAGGTTGCAGGTAATTCAAACCTTGCAGGATAATTTTAGTTTAGCACGTTCCCCGTACAATAGAGCAGCAGAGTGTAACTATACTATACAGGTGTATTAAGTGTGCGCTGGTGATTATTCCATAAAAACTATTAATTTATGGGTTTGAAACCATTAGTTATCTACATCAACCAGGGACATTCTAATCATAATGTCACCCGAACGAGTGACATAATCGATATTAATAAAGATGGAGTTCCTGACTAATTCACTGACTCATCAACGCTAAAGCCAAACCCTTGAACCTGAAGTAAAGCTGAAATTTTGCACAGAGTTTACTTTTGTAATTCTCATGAGAGATAAGAAAGGATTTTTTGAAATTCAACCCCTAAGGGGGTGAAAAGGGGATTGACAGTTTGTACGGAGCAGAAATATTATTTCAAGTCAGTGACTTGAAACTTTGTACAGATACTCTCTATTAGAATTCAAAAAAGTAATTTCAGCGTTTGCAAAAATTCCACCCCTTAAAGGGTGTAATGGGGTTCAAAAGTATTTGTTGGACTTAAAGTTGAAGTTTAAGAAATTGTTTCTTTTAATACGAGGTACTTTAAACTTTGTAAATGTATGTGTAAAGATTGTATGCAGTAGAATAATTTTTAGCAGTTAGTGACTTGAAACTTTGTACAGATACTCTCTATTAGAATTCAAAAAAAGTGATATCAGCATTGTCAAAAATTCCACCCTGTGAAGGGTGTAATGAGGGTGATAATTATTTCTTGAATTAAACGTTGAACTGTTAACAAATTGATTTTCTCAAAGTGAGCTACTTTAGAAGTTGTAAATGTACTCTCAATCAAGACGACAAAAACAGTTATTTCAGTGTTTTTCAAAATTCTACCCTTAGAGGGCTGAAAAAAGGGGTTGATAGTTTGTATGGAGAAGAAATATTTTTAGAAGTTAGTGACTTGAAACTTTGTACAGATACTCTCTATTAGAATTCAAAAAAGTGATTTCAGTGTTTCCAAAAATTCCACTCCTTAACTTAAAGGGTGTAATGGGGGTCAAAATACTTCTTGAATTAAAAGTTGGAAATGTTAAATCTCTCAATCAAGGCGTCAAAAAGATGATTTCAGTGGTTTTCAAAATTCCACCCTTTGGGGCTGAAAAGGGGATTGATACTTTGTATGGATTAGAAATATTTTTTACAGTTAGTGACTTCAAACTATGTACAGATTACTCTCTATTAGAATATAAAGTGGTTTCATCGTTTTCAAATATTCCACCCTTAGGGAAGTGAAAAGGAGGTTGAAATTTTGTTTACGACGAGGCGCTAATCTATATTAATAGAAATGGAGTTTTTGACTAATTCACTGACTCATCAAGAGGTTTCTTTTGTAATGCATATGAGAGATAAGAAAGAAGTTTTTGAATTTCAACTCTGACAGATATTTTTTCAAGTTAGTGACTTGAAACTTTCATGTTTTTAAAATAGGCAGTGTTGTGTATAAAGAGGTGCTTCGAGTGTATACAGTCAGTATCAAATAGTTAATGAAAACCGAACAGAGATTGATATATCATTACTACACAAAGAAGGATATTTGGTACTTTTACTAACTATTTAATGCTGACTGTACTTGAAAATAAAAAGTAAAATAAAAATAAGTAAAATTGCCGAAATTCCAAAATCAACGCGTGCGAAGCCGCGGGCAAAAGCTAGTCTTATATATAAAAATCTCGTCTCACGGTGTTTGTGTCGCACTCTTTCTAATCGGTTCCACCGATTTTTATGATTTTTTTATGTATACTGTAATGTAGAATTGAGAATAGGCCGTGAAGTATATATATTTCGTAAAAAAAACTAGAAAAAATTGATATGAAATAATTTATATGACAGAACAACGTTTGCCGGGTCAGGTAGTATTGTAATAAATTTCATAAAATAACTCGTTTTGCTTTTTATACAGCCTCGTCCCTTCAGGACAAGGGTTCTACTTATCAAACAGCAAATTTCTCATTGTGATTACTTATCAATTCACGGTATTTGAATATGATTCCAAAAAAATAATGTTTTAATGCAGGTGCGTTTCACGACAGCGCCGTAATTAAAAAAAAGTTTAAAAATAAACAGGTATTCGAATGCTCATAGTTTATAATAACCTCTCTATTAATGTCATATTAAATGCATGGAAGTGTTAAAGAGTCAACATTTTAGATATATAATATAAAAATATTTCGTTATATTTTTAATATTGGCATAATTTTATTCATCTGGTGCATACTTTTAACACCATTTTTTTTTCTTATACCTGCTAGTATTATTAGTTTTGTGCGGTTACGGAGTTAGACAAATACTGTATAGACGATTTTGTAACGTTCTGTAATTTCTGTCCTGGTGAATGTTTATTGTTATTTTGAAAATAATATAAATAATAATAATAATCCTCTATGATGATAAGCGCAGAATTAATCTTTTCATTCGTCGCGTTAAAATACTCTCCACTGTTTGGTTGCAGAGCTGGAATCACAGGATCCGTCGTTCGAGGACGACGAAACAGCGGATTACTTCCCGCGAACAAAGCAAACCATTCAGATGCTGATGCGGGACTTGGACAATATGGAAGAGCTCGGCGCCAGCTAAACTCCTTTAATCCTTATCGTAATTTAGAACTGCCTCATATCGAAGTTACCATACTACGACAACGCGTCGTATGTCCTTCGGTAATGGCAATGGTAACCTATCCGGAATAGCGCCACCACAGCACGTCACGAGGACAGAGAATAACGACTTGTTTGATAGGCCAGGCAGGCGTCATTGCCTGCTCAAAGATGATGTTGATGAAATATAATACATTAAAGAAATGAATTTTCATCACACTTGCAGTATATGATAAAAATATTAATTAAATAATTATTTTCGAACGAATTGCGCAGCGACTCTAGTTCCCAACTACCCAAAGTTTGTCTATCATTATGGGATTTTAATTGATAAACATATGTAAATACTTTTTCATGAATACATAGTTATAATACATAGAAACACCAATACAAATGTATATGTTTATGCAAATAAATGTTAGTTTTGTGGCGGGAATCGAACTCACAACCTTTGGTGTTATTAACAATAGCTATCGCTAGCCCTCGAAGTAGGTATCGCCGGACACGTTAAGCTGGCCATTACGATTTCACTCAAGAAGAATAAAATAATAGAAGCAGTTGAACAAATTTTAATGTTATATTATACAACTGTCAGAGAATCACACCTTTAATTCCTATAACGGTTTCATTATTAGTACCTCTAAAATTATTTCGGTATGATGAATATACATGTGCGCTTATAAGTCTGGGGTTTAAGCTCGTTTTTCAAGCCCTCTATAAGGATTTTAACCCTAAGATAGCGAAAGGAGCCCTTGTAGTAAGAATTAGTATCAGTATATTTATCTGACCTGGTTTCCTCAGCAATTCTCCATTGCTTTTGACATGTGCGCCTCGTTACGCTACGTGGTACTATTTAAGGCATTTAGCGATTAAAGCACACAGCTAACTGAAAATTTGAAGTTTCATTTGGCAAAGTTCTTCTATGGTCATTTTACTGCGTAAAATTGGTTACTATGTGTCATAATTATTCACTGTATTTAACTCTATAGCCATTATTGTACATAAAGTGCATTAGTTTAGTTACAATAAGCAAGTTAATTCAAGTTTATATTTTGTTAAGATGTACTAATTTGCCAGTGAGTGGTATCTTTATCATAGCTTTAAAGCCGTTGAAATAAATGTAACGAAGGAACAGGTTTCTTTTATTTCTTAAACCTAAATTGGTAATCTACGTTAATTCTATGTTTTCGACGATGAACGACGATGACGATGTTTAAAATTCTTTGAAACTAATTTCACATGATGAACACAACTCTCCTCTCCTCTCCTGACGTAAACCCCCTCCTTTCCATATATATAATATCCCAGAGAGCTCGATGCCGTCGTTGCGCGTCATTCTAACCGAACACGCAGGTTAAGCATCGTCGACCACAGCCTGTCTAGGGATTGGTTTATCTATCTCGAGTTTCTCCGTGCGGAGGGCACGTTAAGCCGTCGGTCCCGGCTGTTATCGATAGATAACAGTCGTTAAGCTAAGTCAGTTGCCCTCTGGCGGCTTGAAAACACTGGCCTCTGGCTCGCCAATCCGCATTTGAGCAGCGCAGAGGAGTATGCTCTAAACCCCTTCGGTCGAACGGAGACCCGCATCCCTGCAGTGGGATGAGTAAGGCTTGATGTGATGATGTGGTATATATAATATTTTTTAATACGACTGCTTTTTATTATATTATTATTACTTTTTATTAATGTAACAGTTCTAAGATTAGTTTTGATCCGTATTAATATAGTTTTTGTATGCGTAACTGATTAGTCGCTTCCCTTAGTGTACCCCTCCCACGCAACTTTAGTTCACCTGTACAATTATCACTTGCTGGACGTTGAACGAAAACATCGTGAGGAAACCGCACTTCCGGGAAATTATAATTCGAAAGATGTGTGACCTAACCTAAAAAAGGTCTGATTTTCCCTCTTTGAGTTGTGGAGGTCTAACGGGCGTCGCTTCGTGTCAAAGTCAGTGTCTTGATCAAATCACTTAGTCTTAGGTAACGGACCCCGCCAATCCTAATGGATTAGGAAACGGGATATCGCTAAGAAATGCGGGGTGGCATCACGTGAGTGATATTTCTTGTAATGTGAGCGTCCATAGGCTAAAGCAAATGCTTACGCATAGGCAGGCCCTATGCGTCTTTGTCACTTTAGACGTATGAAAAACGGCTTGCATAACTTGACGCTTGCGCATAATTGGGGTGTGGTACGCAGACATTTCAGGTTAAATTAAACATGAACAGTAGTTTCAAAAATTTATTAATCTTAAAATATTAGATAAAATGCCTTAACCTTCGTAGAATTTAGGGAGTTGATCACCGAGGATCACGGAACGTTCAACACCAGTCTCGGAGATAACACCGAGACGCACTACACCACCTGATGACCCATCACGGAGCATGGCCAATGTTAGGGTGTTTGTTACAAACTTCATGGCTTCCTCCTTTGTCATGTTTGGCTTGAAATTTGCATCCACATAACCATAGACATAGGTTGAGCCCGAGCCACCAATAGAGACTGCCTGTCGTTGAACCATACCACCAATGGGTACAGAGTAGATTTGGCCTGAAATTAAACAATGTTATATGGATTGAATAGAACATACACTTAACATGTTTGTAATGATCGGTTATATACTAACGTACAATAGACGTTGAACTAAAAAATCCAGTTAAGACAGATTTCAAACTCATCTGACATACCTACATATCTTAGACCACTGGTTCTTAACCTTTCAGGAATTAGCCATTAGACAAAATTGAGTCTCAAGGATTCATAGATCTTTGTAGCTCCACATTCTACGTAAGTGACACAAGTACTACACTGTGGTAAAATTAAATTCATTACTCTCTTGCCATGGACCAAAACCTATTTGGGGGTAATGTACAGTAAGTATAAGTGAATAAAAGGTTGACATATAAAACAGACATAAAAATATTCAAAGTCAACGGTATTTTTACATTACCGAGATAATTATATAATTTTAATGTAATTTTTGTGAATCCATATTCTTTACTAACTTCTGAATCCTTGATCCAGTGCTAGTCAAAGCCATACACATGTCGGCACTGACATACAAGCAATTTCGATGTTTATTTTTAATATATAAGTATATAAATTCGCATAGATATGATATGATGTGTAATAACCAAGCGAAAACCTGCACAGGAAATTCATTCCACACATAAAAAATGTGTTTTGTTGAGAATTTATGGTAATGGATGCAGTTCAGTTTTTCGAGTGTGATATTAAGAGCAATATATTCAAAATAGTCCTGTGTAGTACATTAACTAATTACAGAATACACAGGGATAGCTGTTTATGTAAGTATATATAATAAATATAAGCACCTCCTTTGTTCTTATCCCAACCAGCAACTAAAATTCCAGCAACAAGCTTGTCACGGTAGTTGTAGCACAGTTCACGGAATATAGAGGCTGCAGTCTGTACCAGTGGCTGCTCACCAAGCTCCATCTGATGGAAATCTGACAACAAATTATGTAATTAGCGCTAATTTTCCTCCACAGTGTTTGTATTATAAAACGGTTCCCAAAAGACTTAGTTCTTTGTTTAAAATCGTTAAGACTAGTTTTTTTTCACGACAATGTATTTATATTCTGTTTAAGTTTATATATTTACATATAAGTACAAAGACTATGACTATAATAAACATAACTGACTGATACCCAAAACAAGATTATTTTAGAATCTCACTATGTTGGTTTATAAAATATATAATAAGTTAAAACTTATAATTTATTATTCATTTGAAAAAAATATGTAACTTTTAATTGACAAATCACATTATAGCACATTTAGTTTCATAAGTGGACAAAGAAAAACAATTATTGAATTTGGTTTAATTGAATAGTTTATTATGCTGTAGATAGCCAAAATAATCATTATATTTAAATAAGTTAGTTTAAAATAGTTGAAGTTTCATTAAGTAAATAGTTATGCTGTTAATTAATTGCTTAACTAAATATGCAAATGTAAATAAAGAGTAGATGACAAAGGAAGCCTAGCAAAACAGGATAATGAGAGAGCATGTAAGAATTTTTGGTTGTAGTATTAATTCAACAAAGCCTTCATATATTAATACACATGGGATACAGGCAAACAGACATGTCCATGGAATCAAATATTTACCGCTAAGGACTCAACTACCAGGTTCCTCATTAATAATTAGAGCTGATTGTCTGTATGTGTCTGATATGTGTATGCACTCATATGTATTATACATATGATTTTGTATATGTTTATGTATCTGAATTGTTTGATTATTGCGTTCATAAGATGAGCAATGAATGTTAAATAGTGAATGAGGGGTGTAAGGATAGAGTCATGTGGCATTCAATTCTTTCTACTTGCCCTGGATTTGGTGTGAAGTTAAATAATTATGTTATTTTTTTTATACCACTAAGGTGGCAATCAAGCATACGACCTGCCTGATGGTAAACAGTCACCGTAGCCTATGGACATTTGCAACACCAGGGGTGTCACTCATGCGTTGCCGACCCTCTAAAAATCTCTTCGCGCCTTTCTTGAAGAGCCCCATGCTGTAGTCCCTTGGTAAAACCTCGGCTGGGAGTGCATTCCACAACTTGAGAGTTCTCTGAAGAAAACTTCTCTGGAATCCCACAGTACGCGACCATTGCGGTTCCAGTGTGTGAGGGTGAACTCCCCGCAGTCGGCGAGCAGTGCGGTTATAAAAAGTAGCTGTCGGCATAATTTCGGACAACTCTTCAGAACATAAGCCGTTGTACAATTGGTAGAACAGACAAAGGGAGGCAAAATCTCTCCTTAAACTTGAGGGTTCAATACCGAGTGTAAGCTTAGGATTGTTGACAATTCTCACAGCTCGTCTCTGAATCGAATCACACATACAAGCTGGTATACAGGTGCTCCCACCCAAAGGTGACTGCAGTACTCCAAGTGCGGTCTGAGTTGAGACTTATATGTCTTTGTCCCTCACTGAAGCACTGCTTAGCCCTGTTGAGCACACCAAGTTTTTTGGATGCCAGCTTGACCTCTTCCAGGTGATTTCGATATTGCACATCACTGGAGATCTCGACGCCAAGCACCCTAATACTTTTGGTGACGGTAGAGGTGTGTTCTGGAATTTAGGAACCACAGCAAATGGAGTTTTCTTAGCGGTGAACGCACAAACTTGATTATGAAAATGTTGGCCTGTGTGAGAATTGAACCAACGAATGTTGGTTTCAAAGTGGCATTACAAACCTTGTCAAAATAGCATATTGTAACATACATAGAATGTCACATTGTTATCCTATTTCATTTCTATACTTACTCAAATGATAAGTCACAATATCAGCAATAGCTTGAGTATCGGCTGCTGAACCAGATCTGCAGCAGTAGATATGATCAGTGATCTTGGTCAGCTTGTCAGTCACTCTGTTAGCGATATATGTGCCCGTCGTGGTGCGCGAGTCGGCTCCAATCACCACGCCACCATTGTATTCACATGCCATAATTGAAGTCCCCGTGCTGTGTGGGGCACTCATCCATTCGGGCATGCATGGGTCTGCGTATGTGTTAATTATTGATGTAGCCATTATGCTGAAATATAAAAGAGAGGGTTACAGTGGCATAGTTATATACAAAATATATTGTAAATATAATAATTAAAATAAGAAAGTCCTCCACTGGCAATTACTTCAGGCCTTACAACTAAACATAAAATTAACAATGGAAATTAAGAAACTAAAAGCTCAAATTCATGATAAATAAATAACCAAGTACCTATTAAATAATTTGTAGAGATTAAGAAAAGTACAGTTATAAGGTATGTAGCTAATGAAAATATAATTTCTTAAAGATCAATAGTATCATTTATAATTAAATATACTAATTTATACGAATAAATACGTACGTACAATATGATTTGCTAAATAATAGCACAGAAGAATTTTTGAAAGTCACGACTTGATTGTTGACAATAATGACAATTGAGAACACCGGAAAAAGACTAGCGGCCATATCTTATTATTTCTTATTTTAGTTGTGGCAAACAACATACGCTGAATATATATTTTTGCCAATATCGACTTGTCTTCTTGAGTGGTTTTGATGAAAACTTTTGGTATTGGTTCAAAATTTTATGATTATGATGCAAGTCTGTAAGAGATCAGTAAGAAACATAACTTACGATTAAAAAATGACACTTACTGTAATCCCGTCTATTACCGATTATTACCCTCACATCAATATTTCAGCCCATATTAATCAACAGCTGGACATAGACGTCCCCTTTATAGAGCCACTTGTCTCAATCATGAGCTACCTGCATCCATCGACTCCTTAAAGTTCTTTTGAGGTCGTAGCTCCATCTAGTGGGGGTCGTCTCTCACCGCGTGTACCGGTACAGGAACGCCATTCCAGAACCTTTTCTGCCACTGCCACTTCAGCTTGTTTATCCTCTTTCAGTTACTTTAGTTCTACTACGAATATCCTCATTTCTATTTCTATCACACAGCGGAACTCCGATCATTGCACACTGAATGACTTTGAGCATCCCCATATGGCCCTCAGTTAAAGGCTACGTTCTTTTCGTACACGTTCAGTTCCGTATGACATCACTATTTCAAGATTATAACTTCGGACGTTGAGGTATTTTGGGCGAGAAGACGTATAGAAGTTTCCTGAACACTGCCCAGCCGAGTTTGAATAATCTGTTCTAGGTAAATATGTTCGTCAACAAATTCGAGCTTAGTTCCCAAACGTGACCGTTAGGTATGACATTGACATTTGACAATATCTTAATCTTGCTCACTTTCATCTTGAGAGTACTGAGGATCTCCCGTAATTTCGCCATCAAAACTATATCAACGGCAAATAGAAGAATGAGCGATTGGTGATATTTATATCGTATCCTTTTCAGTCCAGAGTTTGAAGGTATCTTCCAATGCTGCGGTAAAGAGTTTCGGGGATATAACTTCGCCCTGTCTTACACCATTTTGCCCGTTGATCGATTTCATACTCTGGTCCTGTGCTTGGATACACATCGTTGCATCACTGTGCTAACAGCGTTTCGATGTACCAATAGAAAATTCGGCATAGCCGAAGAGAGCACCGCCCAAATCTGAACGGCATCAAAGACTTTTCCGAAATAGTCTTCTGTATAATCCGGCGGAGGGTATGTACGTGATATACGGTGCTAAAGCCCTTTCGAAATCCGGCTGGTTCAGGTGACGAAATTTATCAATCTGCATGCAAGGCGGTTAGCGATAACTCTCGAAATCATAAATCCGTCCTAAATTTTTACTTAGTCCCGTCCGTTGACATGGGCTATTCTTACGCTGAGGTCATTACTAGATATCGTCTAAATCTGCCTGCGGTAAAACTACTCTTATGGTTTTATTGTTGATTTACATCAAATCTAAAGAATTGGTTTTGGTAGTGTTCCATATATAAACTAACGACAATGCTTTTTTTAAAGGGACAGGCTCACTCTTCATTCCCACCACTGTGTCTCCTGTGTAGCCAGAATTAACAGTGGCGACCACCAAAAAGGCAATGAACAGTGAAGTTCATTGCTGTCCCTGAGGTAAAACTACAGCTGTCTTGGAACTCACAACGAATTTAATCAGAAGAAATGTGTAGGAGTAGGAAGTTTTGGAATTGACTTCACCTCATGGCAAAGTGAGAGACAGCAATATGACAAATAAGGCATTAAAAAACCTAAAAGAGATGGCTAGTCAAGTCAAAGTCAAAGTCAAAATCTTTTTATTCCGTAAAAATGGCTACATTTGTTTGGAATCGTCACAATTTTTTTCCCTACCGTGCAGTTTATGACTAGGTGAGCACTGATAAAAATACTGCCAAAAAACTCAGGCATCCCTCTTTTGGTGTCCAAACAAATTTACATATTTTATTAATAACATTATAATTGGATCGACTCACTCCCAGGCATTTTTATCATTAATATAGTCAGATACTTTATAATATGCCCTGCTACACAATTTGGCTTTAATAGTAGTTTTAAATTTGTTTATTGACAATTCTCTTATATTGCTGGGAAGTTTGTTATAGAACCGTATACATTGCCCCATAAAAGAATTACTTATTTTGTGGAGACGGCTTGCATGTAACACAAGATTATGCTTATATCTAGTATTTATGCTATGAGTATCACTCTTTTTACAAAATAAGTCTATGTTTTTATGGACATACAAAAGATTTTCATAGATATATTGCGATGCGACTGTTAAAATATTTATTTCTTTGAATTTTTCTCTAAGGCTCTCCCGGGGACCAAGTTTGTAGATAGCTCTTATGGCTCTCTTTTGCAATAAAAAGATGGTGTTAATGTCCGCGGAGTTACCCCAAAGAAGAATTCCATATGACATAATACTATGAAAGTAGCTGAAATAAACTATTCTAGCCGTATCAATATCAGAGAGCCGTCTAATAGTTTTCACTGCATAGGCTGCAGAACTTAGTTTTCCTGATAATTTTTCAATTTGTGGGCCCCATTGTAGTCTGGAGTCAATTGTTATACCCAAGAACACAGTTGTCTCCACAGGGGCTAAATTAGTTCCATTAACATGTACATTGGTAGCCACCTGTCTTACATTAGGTGTTGAGAACTTAATTACTTTAGTCTTTTTATCGTTTAAAAGCAGATTATTAACACTAAACCAATGAATAACTTTAGAGAGAGCATCGTTAACTTCGTCATAATTACCTAACTGTCTATTAATTTTGAACGTCAAAGAGGTATCATCCGCAAACAATACAATCTCATGTTTATCCCTTACATAATAAGGTAAGTCATTTATATAAACTAAAAATAAGAATGGACCTAGAATTGACCCCTGTGGGACTCCCATAACTACAGGGGACCCCGAAGATCTTTTACCATTAACATCGACCTTCTGTATCCTATTGCCCAGATAAGAAGACAGAAGTTCGAGAGCCTTGTTCCTGATATCGTAGTGGTATAATTTTCTGACAAGAGTGTCATGGTGCACGCAGTCAAACGCTTTAGACAGATCACAGAAAATTCCCAAGGCATCTTGCGAACCCTCCCATGCCGCGAATATACTTTTAAGCAAATGAATCCCTGCGTCTATAGTTGAACAACCTCTCGTAAATCCGAACTGTTTCCTATGAAGCAAATTATGTGCATTGAAATGTCTGAGCAACTGGCTAAGCATTAGTTTTTCAAAAAATTTACTGAGAATGGGCAGTATGGAAACAGGTCGAAAATTCGAAGGGTCCGAACTATCACCAGATTTAAATAATGGAATGATTTTACTATGTTTCATCAAGTCAGGAAATACACCAGATGCCACACAAGAATTGAAAATTGTAGCTAAATGTGGAGCGATTGAAATAATAATAGAAGAAATGGTTTTGACAGATAGACCCCAAAGATCTTTAGTGTTTTTCATATTTATTGATTTAAAAGCGTTCAAAACATACAAGTAAAACTCAACTGCCGTGCACCACGGTTTATCAGTTACACTATTGGGACCTAAATTGTGAGTTGTTACCGAACACATCGATTCCAGTAATATAGATTGCAGAACCGCCTAAACCCCCGGCAATTCTCCCCTGTTGGGACATGCAAGGAATTTAACATATCGTCCCGCTTCCGACGCCAGAGATCGCACTCCCAATACTCCCAAATAACATGAAGTGCTGTTTGCTCGAATTCATGATTTGTCGTAGAACGCTCACATAAAAGCGATGACACAAGTATAAACGAAAAGAGCTTAGCCCTAAAGTTTCCATGCCCAGTAAAAAAATGCGCAAGGGATGATCGACTTCTAACCACTCTTTATTTAATATGTCTCGCACTGATTGGAAGAACAGTTTATGCACTTTTTGGAAGACGTGAACAAGTTCATCAAGAAAACGTTGTAAAATTTCTATCGTTTTACAGGTGGTATTTAAACTGGGTTAATTGGGTCGAAGTACCCTTCCCAAGTATTTTTCAGCACAGTTCCTGAAGCTGGAACATAGAATTAAGATTTTCAAATGGTTCTAAACTGATGACTTGGCTGTATGGGCTAGATCCCTTTGCCTTACCCCTCGGGGATAAAAAGAACCAAAAACAAAGTTTTTTTTGGCAATTCTACTGGAACGGCGACCGTGTTCAATTAGCGTCGTTGAAATGGTGTCTCTGTCTCTTAGTTGACATCACTAACCGCAATTGCAACCGCATTAAAACTTCCTACTCTGCATTAACTGTATAGAATATTGCATGTGTAGGTACTTAATTGAATACAACGCTTTAGAAAGGTGATTACGGAAATTCTTCACGGAAAACGAACTTTGGAGTCACCACGAAAGTTAATATCCTCCTTCCTAATTCCTCCTCCAATAAAAAAACATATTATCTTGGACTTACTATACATTTCAGCGTGTCTCTGTACCTGGCGATTGACCATACCCGGCGCGGTTTGTCCAATGCACTAAAATAGTTAATTCTATATTTGTTTTATCGAAATAAATGTAATTCGTTCAATTTGTATTCGTATAAACTTACTTCGATTATAATAGTTAGTCAGCGTTGTACTTTTAAATTAGGCTGTTTAAGAAAACAAAATCTATCTAGGCGATTAGTTCTATGTTATCTTTAATTACTTGTGTACCAGCGAACTTAAGTTCGCTGTTGTGTACTGTTTACTCATTCAATTCATTACATTATCAAAATAAGAAAATAAAAAGAAAATTAAAGCTTTCAAAGAAATGTTAATTACTACTACAAGCTATGCGCTATTCAACGTCAGCAAAAAAAAATAAACATTTGTTTACCTAATTACTTTCGGCAATAAATCAATAAATTTTGTAGTTGTATTATTATTTTTGATTGATTGTATTGTTATGTTTATATTATATATTTAGCAATCATTAAGCACTAATAGTGTGGTACTATTAGTGATTTAGTATTTTTTATTACATCGCTATATTTCTTTCTAGAAATTACCTACCAACTTCAATAAAATAAAAGGACACATTAAATGGGATATATGTATAACTTATAAAGCTTCGCGTACACGAAAATGGTCTATTTATATTAATTTCTTTAGAAATATGTAGTTACATCGCTAGCTTAATTTTCTTTTTTATTTTGATAATGTAATGAATTGATTGAATAAACAGTAGGTACATAAGTATTTAAAGGTGATATAGAACTAATCGTCTAGATACTTTAGTTTTCTTAAAGAGCGTAATTTAAAATTACGTCGCTGGCTAACTATTATAGTCGAAGTAAATTTTTATGAATATAAAAACTGAACGAATTAAATATTATATGTATTTCGAAAGAACAAATATAGAACTAATTATTTAGTGCATTAGATAAACAGTCGTGTATGGTCAATCGCCAGGTACAGTCGTACAGAGACGCTCTGAAACGTGTACCTAGTATGTCCAAGATAATATGATTTTTTTATTAACTGAAGGATGATATTAACTTTCGCGGTGACTCTGAACAAAGTTCGTTTGCCATGAAGAATTTCCGTAATCACCTTTCTAAAGTTTTGTATTCAATTAAGTACCTACACATGCAATATTCTATACAGTAAATGCAGAGTAGGAAGTTTTAATGCGGTGATTAGTGATGTGAACTGATTTATCCCACCCACTTCATAATGATTATACTTACGGTAAAAGTTAGATCTTTTCTCGTTTTTTATGCAACGTCTGTATTTATACAAGCATGCGACCCACCTGATGTGAAATGGTTACGTTGTCTATGAACGCTTACAATACAGGAAATATATAGTTACAACCCCAGCTGATAACACAACAACTTCAGTTTTAGTAGAGGAGCATGTATACCATAGATACGAGCTCCGACCTTATGACTTGGGTCAGAACTGTAAGAAGTGTTGACGAGCCCAAGTCATCTTTTTTTTTTTTAGTACCACCGATTATATACTGGATTGTGTTGGGAGTAGTTATTTGATGTGAAGTTAACAGGATTTTTTCTACAATCTCAACGCTCGCCATCGACAAGGACAATTTATAATCTTTACATATAGGAACTAAAATTAGGATGACTGTGTGAAAATTAGGTTTTTTTTTATACAACGTCGGGAGTCATGCAAGCATACGGTCCACCTGATGTAAAGCAGTTACCATAGCCTATTAATGCGTGTAATATATTGAGTATCACTCGCACGATGCGTCCTCGGCTGCTTACACAGCAACTCCTTAGGAGCTTACTGGTGACCTCACTCACAAACAGGAACACAACAACCCTCTAGGGAGTTGTTATTTGGCTGCGGTTTTCTGTGAGGTGGAGGTACTTACCCAGAGGGGCTGCTTTGATGCGCCCTACCTCTCTTAAAACATCCAGACCAGGCCAAACAGACATGTTCATGCACACAAATGTTTGTCTTGTTTGGGAATCGAACCCACGAGCGTTTGTGTCCAAGTTGCGTCTTTCACGACTGAGCCATCGAGCTCATCATATAATTAAAGGCTCCTTCCATCATCATTCACCATTTATTCACTTATGATAACATATGTATTTATTTGTATACCATATCTTAAGAGTGGGGCGCGACAAATAAATTAATTAGTAGGTAATTTATAAAATACAAGACAAATAATTAATTTTAAATAAAACGGTCCAAACTTAGGGAAAATAGTATCTATGCAGTGGCGTTGCAAGGATTTCTTCCTTAAGTTGGGGAATGAATACTCTACCGTACATACCTACTTTTCCCTAGATACTACAGCATGGTGTACCCAGTGATGAAAGTACTCGAGGTTTTAAGCCTTTAAAAAGAACTCAACTCGGTTATGACGGTTTGCAACTTAATCGAGTTCTTAAACCTTTTAACAGTATTCGATTTACGACTTAAGGTTTAATCTTAAGACTGTCCTTTTAAAAGACTCCTATTTTTTAAACGACTTAAGTGCAACGAAAATGTTCGAACCGTTTTGAAAACAACTCATTTCGTGAGTCATGCGAGTCGCTAGTCGTCGTATCATGGGTACAAAATACAAAGTAATAAATAATAAGTGATTCATTGGGACATTGTCTTCCTTGCAACCTTGAGAGTGTTTAGCGGTACGAAATAGAGCGCTTTTCGTAGTGTAACTGTTACACTTGATGAGTTGTCGTGTGTACCATTAAAAGTTTACAATTAATATTAAGTACCTACTGATCTGTAATAAATATGTAATAATCACACGCTGAAGTTTTCCATATTATAGTCTCATGTTAAACGACTCGCTTTGCTAAAATAATAATGTACATACCTACAACAATTTAACAATGTCAGTAATAATATTGTCTATATATACTATGGACTCTATACTCAAATTACATGAGACGGCAACTTCGATACAAGAACACAAACCTACTCGTACAAAGTCAAGTCAAAGTCCATATCCATATCCAAATAAGAAACAACCTTTACCCATCTGTTTAACATTATTTTAAAATAATGTAATATATATGTAATATATATATATATAGAGTGGTTGGTTAAAAAAATTGTCCAGATCTGGCCAGAATACAGTTACCTACAATTACTTAATGATTTTTTTTAATATTGCACCCATTAATTTAATAAACAAATTATAAGTATTCCAGTCGAAAATATGAAGACTGAATACTATGCAAGCGTTAAGTCTATTTTTCCCCGGTCTAACTATGGGGTTGACAGGTATAAATAAGTACCTAAGTAAAACTAGTAATTTGCACCCGTGTTAAATTAATACATTTTATATCAAAATAAAAACAACTATAGTCTATTATTATCACTCTCAATTTCACAAACAATTTATTTAATTATAGTACAGTCAAATTAATTAATTTTAGTCTGGCCAGAATTTGTTTAGCCAACCCACTCGCTTCATATATATTTTTTTAACATAATACTCACTATCACTACATATTATAAAACAAAGTCCCTCGTCGCTGTTCGCGATAAATTCACAAACTACTGAACGGATTTTCATAATAATAATAATAATAATCCTTATCCCCGCGCACGCCTATCAAATGACCGGGATAATGCCCGAGAGCGAGAAGAAGATAATAATAAATAGGATACGTCGATACAGAGAGCGAGTCGATAGGTATCACCAGAATCGTATCTTCCAAAATGACCAAAGGAAGACATATAGAAATTGGGAGAGCACTACAAATAGAGGAACTGATGGAGATCGACCGAATATGACTGAAATGTATGGTTTCTGGAAAAATATTTGGTCGATTCCCACCACTCATTCAGATGGCGACTGGATTGGCCCAGTTGAACGCTCGTGTGAAAATTTGCACTCAATGGGGGCTGTAGAAATAAGCCCCCAAGACGTAGCAAATGCAGTCCATCCTCTCCACAATTGGAAGAGACCCGGACTGGATGGACTGCATAACTTCTGGTTAAAGTGGTTGCGAAGTTCACATGGGCGTTTGGCTGTGCAGTTTCAGGAAGCTGTCGAATGTGGTTCTCTCCCAACTTTTATGACTATGGGTGTCACTTTCCTGCTCCACAAATCAGACAGTACCATGGATCCTAAAAATTACAGACCTATCACGTGCTTACCTACCATTTATAAGCTCCTTACTTCCATTCTGAGATCAAAAGTAACCGAACATCTAGAAGCCAACAATATTTTAGACCCTGCTCAGAATGGATGTAGGGTTGGGTCCCGTGGTACTAAGGAGCTCCTCCTCATTGACATGACTGTTAGCCAACAGGTCCATCGAGATCGCAAGAATCTTTCCGCAGCCTGGATTGACTATAAGAAAGCTTATGATTCGGTGCCTCATTCGTGGCTGAGACGGGTATTAGAGTTATATAAAATTAATCCAACTCTGTGCACCTTTCTCAGCTCATGTATGGGGCAGTGGACTACGGCTCTTTGTCTTCCAGGATGTGGAGCGAATCTTGCTGTCTCTGAGCCTATAAGGATTGAGCGAGGCATATTCCAGGGCGACAGTTTGAGTCCCCTTTGGTTTTGTCTAGCTTTGAATCCCTTGAGTACTTTGCTAAGGAATTCCAAGCTAGGCTACCGGTTTCGAAGGGGAGGTGAGGTCATTTCTCACCTCTTGTACATGGACGACCTCAAATTATATGCATCAACTAAACCAAATTTGGTGACACTTCTAAATATAACTCAAAAATTTAGTAGTGACATTAAAATGGAGTTTGGTGTAGATAAATGCGCGGTCCTACATGTACAACGTGGTAGAGTTGTAAATAGAGAAAACTTACATCTTTCAGAGACTGTGACTCTCAAAACCCTTTCTGAAACCGAAACCTATAGATACCTTGGTATAGCAGAATGTTTAGGTATACAAGGTAGGGAAGTGAAACAATCAGTGAAGGAACACTTCTTTGGCCGACTTTCAAAAGTACTGAAAAGTCTTTTGTCAGGTGGTAACAAGGTGCGTGCCTTCAATGGTTGGGTCATGCCGCTGCTTGTATACACCTTCGGCATACTAAGGTGGACTCAAACCGAACTTGACGCCCTGGATTGTAAAGTCCGCAAAATGCTAACTGCGTATCGAATGCATCATCCACGCTCATCTGTGATGAGATTGTACATCCCGCGGAAGTGTGGGGGTCGCGGCTTCCTTAACGCCAAGAACCTACACAACCGCGAGGTGTGCAATCTGAGGGAATATTTCCTAAACGTTGAGAGTGGAATGCATCGAGACGTTGTGGCAGTTGATAAAGGACTGACACCGCTCTCCTTGGCGAAAGAGAACTGGCGCAGGCCTGTTGTACTCTGCACTGAAGATCGCCTGAACGTATGGAAGAGTAAGGAGCTACATGGACGTTTCCATCGGGCACTTTATGGACCCAATGTTGACTTTCTGGCATCCGTTTCTTGGCTACGATTCGGTGACCTTTTCGGGGAAACCGAAGGTTCTGTGTGTGCAATTGCTGACGAGGTTGTTAAGACTAATAACTATCGGAAATACATCATAAAGGACGGTACGGTGGACATTTGTCGGGCATGCCACCGTCCTGGAGAATCTATCAGACATGTTATTTCCGGTTGTTCTTACCTTGCCAACGGTGAGTATTTGTACAGACACAACCAAGTAGCCAAGGTTATCCATCAGCAGCTTGCTCTTCGATATGATCTCGTGACCTCTGAAGTGCCTTATTACAAGTACATACCTGAGCCAGTACTCGAGAACAGCCGTGGCAAGCTCTACTGGGACCGGTCTATCATCACGGACAGGACTATTATTGCTAATAAACCTGATATCGTGTTGGTAGACCGTTTAGAACGAAAGGCATTTCTTGTTGATATCACCGTCCCATGTGATGAGAACCTCGTGAAGGCTGAGAAAGACAAGTTGTCAAAATACTTAGAGTTAGCCCACGAGGTTACCGACATGTGGGATGTTGATTCAACAACAATTGTCCCGATAGTCGTGTCGGTCAATGGTCTAGTAGCAAAAAGTCTCGACCAACACCTACGAAGACTTTTGCTAGGTCACTGGGTCAAGAGCCGGATACAGAAGGTTGCAATTTTGGGAACTGCACGTATTGTGCGGAGGTTCCTCAGTCTGTCGCCCTGACCACCGACGACTTAGACACTACGTCTCGCGTCGATGGCGATTCTTTTTATATGAATTTATATTTAAAATATTGTATTTTTATATATGTATTGTAAATATAAAGATGTATAAGAAAGACAAATGAATAAATAAGTGAATAATAATAATATAATATAACTGGCAACACTACATGTCAGCAGACGTGGTTTATTTTTACAATTCCAAATTAAATTATTTTTAACGTCTTTATAGCAAAATATATACTAATTTATTATTTTTTGGCTTTGGATCAGGATTTTATAAGTTTAAATAAAGTTATATGGTGATTTCTTCAACAAAACATAAAATATTAAAAATTAAAACACACATCAAAGAAATGACAACAAAATGTCATCAATGCCAAATTATATTTTATATTACCGGCTACACGAATTACCGGTACACATTTGGAACTGAATAATACACAAGACTGGAAATGACTATTAAAAAGGAACCGAGATGCTGACGAGAGCCAGAAGACGATTCGCACACCTACCACCTCAAGAGTCGTCACTCGACTCCGCCTCGCAGCCGCCGCCCTCCGTGTACAACACAACTGCGTCGGCTGCAGTAGCGTTGAGCTCGAGTGACGAATTCTCCACTCCCCCGGCGACGCCAAGACCTGTGCGCCGGAGAGGACGACCGCCGGTCGGCTTAGGACCACGTGGGCAACGCTCCGCGAACAGGGTCCCCGCTATCGGTGGTGCAGTGCGTCGCATGAGATGGACTCACGGGGTAAATGAGAATGTCATGCGAGCGTACTTTGAGGTCACAGAGGGGGGAACTAACCTCACTGCGTACCGTGTACGAATGCTTTCTGTGTTTCAGGCTCTTGAACCAGCTCTCAACGTCTCGGCTCAACGACTTTCGGACCAAGTGCGGGCCATTCAACGCTGCCATCTGTTGGATGATACCACACTTGAACGGCTGCGTTTCCAAGCACAGGAAAGTCGTGTCACTTTTGAACCGCTGCCGCTGGGTCGGACCGATTTGCCGCCAATGGCTGCGGTCGTGCCTGATCCTGTTTGTGTAGACGGATATGAAGAAGATACGACTTTTACTACAGGGAACAGGTATGATGAATTGAAGAGCACTTTGGATCATGCGATTGCTGAATACCGATACGTACCCGCACATCTTCGACCAGATGTACCGCGTTTGCCGATGAATAGACAAAATAAGCTACTAATGGGAACTTTGAATTCACTGTTGTCAAATTATTTTGATAGCAGTGAAAATTTAGTAGATACGCACTCAATTTTATATTGCGCAGCGGTTGCAGCATGTCGTGTAGCTCATGTTCGATTTCCTGACTCTGACAGAGTTACACGACCGGCCCACCAAACGCCTGCGTGGCAATATAGAATTGAGAAGCGAATAGCTGATACTAGAGTTCTCATTGGTAAACTTATTTGTTTCAGGGCGGGTAATACTCGCCCTAGAGTCATGCGTTTTGTGAGTCGAGCATTTACTGGTACTAATATTGAACCACGTGAATATCTGTCTCGGGTCACAGAACGCATAGACTCACTGAAACAGAAACTCTATGCATGGGCAAATCGCGTACGTAGATATAAGAAACGCGTGGATCGATGGAAGCAAAATCGCATGTTTCAAAGTAATCAAAGGAGGGTGTATAGAATTTGGGAGAGGTCTGAACAAAATGTGGCTGATGTGTGTTTACCAAATGTAGAAACTACAAATTTATTCTGGCGAAACATCTGGTCAACACCTGTCAGTCACTCTGACGATATGTTGGTTGAAACAGTCGAACAGGCATGTGAATCAATAACGCCGATGTCCAAAATAACCGTCACACAAGACGACGTAGCCAGCGCAGTCCGGTCCATGGCCAATTGGAAGTCACCAGGACCGGACAAACTTCAAAACTATTGGCTGAAGTGGCTACCTAGTTCACATGCTTGTTTGGCATCTCAATTTCAGCATGCGTTAGATGTTGGATCTCTCCCAAATTTTATGACCACGGGTGTAACTCATCTCCTTTATAAATCTGGAAGTACCACAGACCCTAAAAACTATAGACCAATCACATGCTTACCCACTACCTATAAGCTACTTACATCCATTTTGAGAAGCAAAATCTCGCAACATATTTATACTAAGAATATTATGTGTACTACTCAGAATGGATGTAAGAATGGATCTCGTGGTACCAAGGACTTGCTCCTCATTGACATGGTCATTAGTCAACAGGTTCGTCGAAACCGTAGAGATCTATCGGTATGTTGGATAGATTACAAGAAGGCCTATGATTCCGTACCTCATACATGGCTTATGAAGGTCTTAGAGTTGTACAAAATTGATACAACTCTATGTACCTTCTTGAGGTCATGTATGGAGCAATGGAGAACAGTCCTCCTCTATCCTGGATGCCGATCAATCACTGGTGACGACGAACTAATTGAGATTAAACGGGGTATTTTCCAGGGTGACAGTTTGAGTCCCTTGTGGTTTTGTTTAGCCTTGAACCCTTTAAGCACATTATTACAGGATTCAAGACTAGGCTACAGATTGCGAAGGGGATATCAGGCTATATCTCATCTTCTGTACATGGATGATTTGAAACTTTTTGCATCTAACAAAGTCCAATTAATGACTTTACTAAAGATGACTGAAAACTTTAGTAAATGCATTAAAATGGAATTTGGTATAGACAAATGTGCTGTCATACATGTGAAGAAAGGTATGATATTAGCATCTGAAAGACTTGAACTTTCAGATACTATACGTCTGAAATCCCTCTCGGAATCTGAAACTTACAAGTATTTAGGTATGTCTCAAAACTTAGGAATTATTGAGACTGACATGAAACAGACATTGAAAGAACGTTTCTTTGGCCGTCTGACAAAAGTCCTTAATAGTCTTTTGTCAGGGGGAAACAAAGTTCGAGCTTATAATGGTTGGGTTATGCCGGTCTTAATATATTCATTTGGCATACTTAAATGGACTCAGACTGAACTTGACTCTATTGATCGCAAAGTCCGAACACTATTGACTGCACACCGTATGCATCATCCGCGATCATCGGTAATGAGGTTATATATCCCACGAAAATGTGGTGGTCGTGGCTTTTTGAATGCCAAGACCTTACATAATCGGGAGATATGTAACCTCAGGGAATATTTCCTACATACCGAAACGGAAATGCATAAGGATGTGGTTAATGTGGATCGTGGATTAACCCCTTTATCTTTGGCTAAAGAGAACTGGCGTAGACCTGTAATATTAAGTACTGACGATCGCAAGGCTATATGGCAAAGTAAGGAGCTACACGGCCGCTACAACAAGGCCCTACACGGGCCTGATGTAGACACGTTGGCTTCCGTATCCTGGTTACGTTTCGGGGACCTCTTTGGGGAAACCGAAGGTTTTGTCTGTGGAATTATGGACGAAGTTATCAAGACGAATAACTACCGGAAATATATCATGAAAGATGGCACGCTAGACATCTGTCGAGCGTGTCATCTTCCTGGGGAATCTCTCAGACATGTTGTTTCCGGTTGTTCTCATCTTGCTAACGGCGAGTACTTACACAGACATAACCAAGTAGCCAGGATTATCCATCAGCAACTTGCTTTGAGATATAGTCTTGTAGTTAATGAGGTGCCATATTACAGGTATACGCCCGAAGCAGTTCTCGAAAATGACCATGCCACATTATACTGGGATCGATCTATTATCACTGACAGGACTATTGTAGCCAATAAGCCTGACATTGTATTAATAGATCGATCGACGCGCCAAGTTATCATTGTTGATATCGCTGTTCCACATGACGTTAATCTTGTGAAAGCTGAAAAAGATAAACAAACAAAATATCTTGATTTAGCTCATGAGATTACCGACATGTGGGATGTCGATTCAACAATCATAGTTCCGATTGTTGTATCGGTCAATGGCTTAATAGCCAAGAGCCTCGACCAACATCTGAAGAGGCTCGCGTTGGGAAGCTGGATTAGGGGCCAAATACAGAAGGCAGTCCTCCTTAGCACGGCACGTATTGTGAGGAGGTTTCTGTCTCTGTGACCTTGACCACTGATAGTTTGGACCTTGTTCCCGCTATCAGGAGGAAGCTGTTTTTTATATTTTTAAATGTATTTTTTTTTTTGTAATGATATATTTAAAAATATATTTAATAAGAATACAATTTAATAAAGGAGATAATAATAATAATAAATATTCTCGGACAAATTACACAGCGTTATCTAGCCCCAAAGTAAGCGAAGCTTGTGTTATGGGTACTAGACAACTGATAAACATACGTAAATACATTTTTTTTTTGTAAATACATACTTATTATAGATAGAAAATACCCAGACCAAGACAAACAGACATGTTCATGCACATAAATGTTTGTGTTTTGTGGGAATCGAACCCACGAGCGTTGGTGTCAAAGTAGCGTAACAACGCGTTTCACCACTGCGCCACCGAGCTCGTCAATTCATGCGGTTTTCACCAGTAGACAGAGTGATTCTTGAGGAAGGTTTAGGCTAATAATTTGTTAAGGTTAGTTACCATAAACACTCCATGCACATTATAATGACCACCATATAATTTGAATGACGGGGCCGACACGCGCGGTTTGGTATTCTTTCGGGTCTTAGGTTAGGTAATACGAGTAGGTGCATTCTGACAACCAAATATTTAATTAAAAGTGCAACATATTACTAAATTAGAAACCATCATTTCTAATTTAGTAGGTATGATTACAGTGGCATGTTGTATTTACATAACAATTAAACAAAGGTTCTTTTAGAAGAAAAGGTTAAGGCTGCTTGCGATTTTCCGTAGTAAATTTAAATTCTCATTACCTACAATTTCATCCACAGTATCCCGGTATCATGCCCATTCATTCTATTCATCATTTTGGTTTAGCTTGAACCGCTTTAACCTATTTAGAATGGATGTTTTTTGGGGACCATCCATAAGCTACCAAGTTGAACGCTGATAGGTTGATTTCAAACTGAATCTAAACGGATTTCTGTCGTCCACCTAGATAGACAATTCGAAATCATTCAAGAGTTCTTCTTGTTCTCATAGAGTCAGTAAAGTAATTTGTTTGGAAGCTTTTTCGATGCAGTTGCAGGTGCTTTGAATCTTCGGAGTACAGTTCCGACATGTGAGAGAATAAGAAGACATGGAAGTAAATTCTAAATTACATGCATTATTTTATTTAGATGATCATCGACTTTACGCGTGGACACTTCAATACCCAACAAATGGGGTATGTAGGTAAACCTGGTTACTTATGGATCATAGATTTTTCTATGATGGTGTATATAAGAGAGTTCCCATTGTGCGGTTATTCGCAAATATCATCTAGCTTTGAAAGAAAACGTAAGTCATGGTAGCGTGGGTGTTCTCCGTTCATTAGTATCCCTTGTCCCACTAAAACGTCCTTAAAAAAAAATGCGTTAGTTACGCGCCATTTTGTACGTCATCCCAAAAACGATGTTTATTTAAAAGTTATAAAAACCATCCGTTGAATAAGCAGACGTTTTTGATAAATTACCATTTTATTCGACGTTTTCATTCAAAAGGAATATGGAATTTATTCATGAACTATACGATTCGCCACTGTTGTTCAGTTCAGAATGATAGCGCACGCGTCTTAAAAAATTTTCCCCGATAGACCGGAACTATTAATCTTAATACTTGACATAGTAAAACCAAGAGTAAACATTTGTCTCTTAGGTAAATGAGATGTCAACCAACCTAATTTGCTAATAATAATGCTAAGTATATTATAGACAAGAAATAATTGTTTATAACGATTAAATTATGCAAGAAATTATTGTACAAAACACTTATTCATCAATGTTGATAAATTTCGAATCTATAACAAAAAGAAATCCTGATAGATTATCTAACATTAGTATTACAGTCTAATCTGTCCGTTTCGTTTTTCGAAAGTAAAACATCTGTAAATTCCAAAGAAACTAAATCAACATTTTATTTCGTATGACATTAATAACGTGACTGTTATTGTTTGAATTGTCAAATTCCGAGCTGTATGTACTGAGAGTGTGTACCGGATGCATCCAAAGAGACAAAAAGTCCTAGTATTTTGTAATACCTAAGTATTATAATATTTACGTATACCTGCAGCAATTGTTTTTATTAATTGTTTTGGTGGTGGAAATTTAGTAATACCTATCGGGTAATAGGGATTCAATTACTATGTCTCTTTGTGACATTACTGTAATATGCTTTCACTCGTCGTATCAAATATATTTCAATAACATCTGGTGTTCCGATCTTTACAGGCCGTTCAGATGTTCCTGGATCTTGTCTGTTAGTAGGGTCGTAAAAAGAGTTGAGGAGACTCGTGTATAATAGAAACGGGTGCCAGTACATAACTATTAAGTAGCTTCGTAATAACTGTAAACGTAAGGAAATTTTCTTTGTAAATTATTACTAATTAATAATTATTACTAACAAAATATATACATATGTTTACATTACATATTATGCAGTCTGGAAGCATGCTCATGGATATACATAGCTTTTTTGTTGGAAATATAACAACATTTCAAGCGGCGAGCGGGCATGAAATGTTACTGAAGCGAGTGAGGTGTCTAAGGAACGAGACAAGAGAGATATACAATAAATCATTATAATGTTTCATGGGGATAATTTACAGGTTGATGATGGAAAGTGAGAAAGTCGAAAATTCATATATATTTTCACTTTATATCGTTTCCGCGTTGTAAAGTATCAAGTCGCCAAAATCAGCATATAACCACGGTTGCTCAGCGGCAATAAGTAGGCGTATTATTGTGTCAAGACCCCGCTCGGCGCACGGTTGCCGGCCGTGGAAGTGGCTGTCAATCGTTGAATAATGACGTGCGGTGGCGACATTTTGCTATTTATTTATTTTATTTTATAGCGACTCCCCCGCGACCCGAGACAATGGCCAGATGTTGATATTTTTTTCTATATTACATTGTATTTTAAGTTCGATGGTCCCGTGATCGCCTTTGTTGAGTTACCGTTCAACGGTCAACCCCTGACAGCCGTTCTATCTGTCAATTTTAGCCAATATTTAGGAAAAAATACCTTTCTAAGCAGTTTCTAAGTATGAGGAACTGATATCAGCTACTTAATATGTAGGTAGTCCATTTGACATGCGTAGTACGAGTATTACATACCCTCATCTAGGTACTTCTAAGGGTATTCACATTGTCACATGACAACTGATAAACATACGTAAATACATTTTTTGTTTGTATATACATACTTATGATACATAGAAAACACCCTGGTCATTATGTGCCCTGTGACAAAATATGTGCCCTGATCAAGACGACAGCAGCATTTGTGTTAACTGCCGGAAACATTTTCCCTAATATTGAATTTTTGCATAAAATCACGGATTAAAAGTGGATCAGAATTAATCTTTTTTATCGTGTAAGTATAATATATGTTATTAACTACGTAAGTACCTACAAACTTACCTACCTAATTGTTTTAGGTGCTGCCAAATCAACTGTTTTATAACTGGATATCCCGCTAAAAATTGTGTAGGTATCTGTTTTTATTAATAAAACATCATTCATATGAAATTCTGGGTTGCCTATAAAAAAATTAAACGCAATGATTGTTAATTAAATATTTTATAATAAAAAATTGTATGATTTTGAACTATGTGTTTTTTTAAGGGAATGAAACGTTATTTTAAAGAAAATGATGCAAAGAATATAAAAAAATGTGGTTGCCACTTTCCATCCAGCCGCAACCTTTAGGCTATCCGCTGTAAAGAGTAGGTACATTCATGTTGGCTTTTTGCGGTCATCGTATTTTCAGGAACACCGTTCCTATATGAAATCTATATGTTTGTTGTGTGTGCGGGAGTCTGTCGCTTTTTTTCGAATATTCAAATTTTGACTTCAGATTCGGATTCAGCATAAAAAAGTAGAATAAGAATGTTCAGGAACACCGTTCCTATCTCTTGGAACATGGTCTAAATGTCCGACAAATTAAAAAGAAAAATTTTGAATTGTTATATAATTTGACGAGCAAGGTGTTCCTCTGGCAATGCAAGCTTACGCATTCTCAACTGGTTTGTATTAAATATTATATAAATTGAAGTTAAATTTGTGCTATTATGAAACTTAATCGTAAGTATTGTAGTAACAACGATTAAACAACAACAAATATTGGTCAATCAGAAAAAATGGTAAGATGTATCTTATGTTGTATCATGCTTTAGTCAATGCAGTCTTTAGTTATGGTTTGATTGCATATGGTCGCACGTTCCACACTTGCCTAGATAGAATATTTAACTTACAAACAAGTTGCATAAACTTATAGTAGATAAAAAAAACTAAAGAAAATTGTTATTTGCTGTACCTACAAGAAACGTCACGTCTTCACGTCATCACGTCCAAAATGTACATTTTTTGTTAGAATTAAATGAGTTTCATAACACGAAATTCAAAATAAGTGTATACCACACAGTAATCAGTGCACGGCATGCAGAAAACATGATCGATGATGATGTATGTAGAACCCAAGGCGTGTAATTATTATGGTGAAAGGATAAGGAGGTATCGGACCAACGTGAGGCCGTACATAGTTTTAAAAAGAAATTAATGGAAGAGTTATTGGATGCCTTTTGCGAACTGGAACCGAAGTGAGTTGCGATGGTATTGATGGCTATATATTGAAATTTGGCTATCAAATGCAAAAATATTTTTCTAATACCACTGGTGACTCCAGAGATTAGCGCGTTCAAACATTCAAGCTCTTCAGCTGTATTACTTATATTTATAGAAATAGATGGCCATACACACCAGCAACTCCTATCTTTGTTGTATTGTCTGCATGTGTATGCGTGCATGTGCATATGTATGTATAAATATATATAAATGTTCAAGTGAATGGGCTCTTCAAGAAATGCGTGAAGAGGTTTTTAGAGGTGCATGCATGCAACGCATGAGTGACACCCATGGTGTTGCTACGGTGACTGTTTACCATCCAGGCCCAAGGCCGTAATGCTTGTTTGCCACCTTAGTGGTATGAAAAAAAAGTGAGCATGAAATGTATTTGTAATATGTTTGCATGTGTTACTGTAGTCTGAAAAAATGAAGCTGTTTAGTGTGTAGGTCTCGTCTACAGGCTTGTCAGTTTGACGACCTTAAATTAAAATGTCAATTTTGTATACATCTAGGAAAATAAATTAAAAAAAAAAGGTAATCCGCCATTTTGTGGTGGCGGCCATATTGGATCTCCCATAATATTGCATATACTATATTTTATTGTCTTTAGAATCAAAGGTGTGTGCAAAATTTCAGCCTGATCGGATGTCGGCAAGTGGTCGAAATGACGATCGCGAGATTTGTCCCGGACAGACAGACAGATAGAAAGAAAACTAAGTTAAATTGTTGTAATAAAAAGCTTGTGAAATACGGCATAATGTTATCCTCTTTATTAAGGTGCAACAAGATCATAATTTATAAAACAAATTGCGGGACAATTCGAACTAAGCGGTCAAGCTGTGTTCATAGCTCTGGCCCTTTCACGGCTTGAAACGTTCACATCAAAGGAGAAATCATTTCTGGCTTCTCATATATAACTTTTAAAGGACGCTTAGAGAGATCTTACGGAGTAGACTTAATTTTCTATGGGCAGAAATATATAATGTGATAACAATGTGTATATACCTACTAACTAGTAGTGATAGCTGAGCAGTGATAGTCTTATGCATAAAGCTATTTTTTAGCGACCCGTGATAGCCCAGTGGATAAAGAACCGTTTGCTAAATGGTAAAAGAGAGGTAGGGCGCATCAAAGCACCCCGTCTGGGGAAGTACCTCCACCTCACAGAAAACCGCAGCCAAATAACAACTCCCTAGAGGGTTGTTGTGTTCCTGCGTGTGAGTGAACTCACCAGTAAGCTCCCAAGGAGTTGCTGTGTAAGCAGCAGAGGAGGCATCGCGCGAAGTGATAATTAATATATCGCAAGCGTTAATTGGGTACAGTACCCGCTTTACAATAGGTAGGCCGTATGCTTGTATGCGTCCCGACGTAGTATAAAAAAAAACCCGGTTCGAATCTTGGTAACGAAGGTACGAATCCACTCGAAGTACCACTAAATTCGTGTTTTCGAATTTATGAACGTATTTGTAATTATCATTTGCTCTACTGTGATGGAAACACTATGTTAGTGTGATGAAATCCATAAGGATTGATGGGGTCCGCCACCTAAGTATAAGGATTTGGTGATGATACTGATTTTGACATGACGACTTTGAGCGACTGCCAGGTCTTCACAACCCAGAGGAAGCCCCGGTTGGTTGTAAGAAAGTTACTCGTCTTCCTTCACATGTCGTTCGAAATATAATTTACATGCAATTTGATCTAAACTACTTTGTGTGCTTCCGCTGTTGATTAGTTTTTGATGCGAACTAGAAATAATGTATGCGCATCATATTATTCTAACCCCTAACATCTACAGCAACTGAAGATGCCTCGTCGAGAGGCGAAACACGTGTCGTGTGTTAGATCAAATTGCCTGTGACTTAACTAACAGGCAAAATAACACGATCGAAATATAATTTCTGGGATGTGCAGGTTTTCTCACGATGTTTTCCTTCACCGCCGAGCAAGTGCTAATTACAAATATGAGTACATAGATCCGAAAACATGAATTTAACGGTTCGAGGATTCGAACTTTCGATACGAGGCTTCGAACCGGCGACCAACTGGTAAAAAGGACGGTTGTTCATATATCCATGGCCACTATAGTTTTGACGAGCTTAGTGCGCAGTGGTGAAGCGTGCTGTTATATTACTTTGACACAAACGTTTGTGGATTCGATTCCCACCCAGGACAAACATAGGTATGTATTTATGAACATGGCTGTTTATCAACCGCAGCCAAATAACAACTCCTTAGATTCCTTAGAAGGTTGTTATGTTCCTGCGTGTGAGGTCAATAATAAGCTCCTAAGCAAAGACTTCTATGTATACTAGATTAGAAGTCTTTGCTCCTAAGGAGTTGTTGTGTTAGCAGCAGAGGCGGCATCGCGTGAGTGATACTTACTTCATGTATTGCAAGCGTTCACAGGCTACGGTAACCGCTTTACTTCAGGTGGGCCGTAGAAATATTGAATAACAATGTATTTTTTATACCACTACGGTGTCAACTAAGCGCACGGCCTGTCTGTGAACATTTGCAACACCAGAGGTGTTTATTCTTGCGTTGCCGACCTCGAAAAAACCTCTGACGTCTTTCTTGAAGAACTCCATGATCTAGACTCTTGGGAACACCTCGGTTGGGAGTTCATTCCACAACTTGAGAATTCTCTAAAGAAAATTTCCCTGGAACTTAATTGAATGGAGTCACTGCGGCTCACACCGTCGCGGTCGACGAGCGGTGCGGTTGTAAAGAGAAGCTATCGGCATCATATCAAACAATTCTTCAGAACACAACCCCTTGTACAATCGGGACAACCCACAAAGGGAGGCAAAATCCTAAGGGCTCAATATCGTAAGAAAGTTTTCTTTTTCACAGCTCGTCTCTGAACCGAGTTACAGAGTTCTGGCATTCAGGTGCCGAGAGCACCAAAGGACTGTAATACTCCACGTGCGGTCTGACTTGAGACTTGTATAATTCTAGCTGTAACCTGCGATTTCTTTAGCGCGCATCCTAATATCCCATGGGAACTTGTTTTATTTACTATTCTTCTTTTTCCTCATCTTCTAAGGGTCGCATGTGTATGTAACGTTGAATATCTTTCCTCAAGAATTTGGCTATCAAATGCAAAAATATTTTTTCAAACCCGACTAGTGGTTTCATAGATTATTCAAACAAACAAACAGCTCTTGCGCGTTATATATTAGTTAGTATAGATAAGACTTTGCACCGAGCTGAAGTACTGCTTTGCATATGTATTATTAATCAAATGAATATACGTTTTATATTTAGCACTACCCACTTAGATTCACGCTCCGTCGCCCTAAACCCATCAAAACAGCCCCAATATCATATTCAATGTGTCAAAAGCATTTTTTTCATCTTCCCGTGCCAACAAAGGCACTTTATATAATTTTGATACGATATCCGAAGCATTGTATCCACGCGCGAGAGCTCGCGCAGATTTTTATATTTTTTTTATTTATATTTATGTAAGCGACGCGTCTCCCCCGGGCGTCGCGGAGGGAGGTGTGGAGGCAAGGGGTCGCCCGGCCCCTAAAAAGTTATGTATTTTTTCTCCTCTTTTTTCTCATCGACGTGATGAAACAGCGAGCGATATTGATCCGGCCCCGCGTTGGCAGATATTATCGTAGGGTTTTCCATTGGAAAATTTCTTGGTAAGTTTCATATGGATTATTATATTTATGCAATTTGAGAAAAGCGTGTTTAGTAACTTCCTCAATGATTTAAAGAGATCTGTTTTTAAGTGAGGTGAAAAATGAGGTTGTACAGGAATACTCACGCTAAACAACCCTTTATCCTTACCTATCGATACAAACTTATTACCTACTGAATAATTACATTTGTCTTATGTAGTTATGCTGTTTGTTTATTGTAGTGCGTGGTTAAATGCATATCTGTCTATCTTTAAGAAAACTTATACGTACGCCATTTGCGTTGTATTAGATACGTATAATTATCAACATACAAACATCTCAGATCAGTTAAAACTGAATAAGGATTACATGTGAAAGTTTTTTATCTTGCTTTACTTATATTATATATATATATATATATATAATATATCTGTAGTTAGGTGGATAAAAAGCTTGTCTGATGGTAAGCGGTAACATTTAAAGTAGAGTTGGAGTAAATATACTTACTCTCTGACTTTTAGCATTTACTTCGCGTACCGCAGAGAAACATTTCTGTTTTATCTATTGGAGTTGTTAAATGCCTTTTAAGGAAAAGGGAGTTTCAGGTAGTAAAATTACCATATCTAGTATTTCTAACAAATATAATAAAATTGAACAACGGAACGAAAAGAAAATGTTTGATATGGATTCTACGATAATTTTATTTTGATCTATTTACATTACCAAATTCCTTTTGTTCACTGCCTCGTTTCTAGAACCGAAAGAGCAATATATGTATGTGCTTCTAAAAATAACCACGATAGTACAGAGCTCCTGAGACAACTAGTAACAGGAAGTAAGTATTTCAAGGTAAGTTACAAATTTCAAATATATTCATTTACGTTATCAGTATCTTTACATTATATTGTGACCGTTGACTCCTTTTAATGGTAGGTATAATTCATTCTTAGGATTATCGAGCAACAGGCCTCCGATTCGAATCTTGGCATGTACCACTAAATTCATGTGTTCGGAGTTATGTAAGTACATATTTGTAATTATCACTTGCTCGCAGGCGCTTGCGGAAGAAACTCGCACGTCCAATAGATTAATAAATTAATTAATAATTAATAAATCCTCCACATTTCGATAGACGTGTGACCTAACCTAAGAAATGTCTGGTTTTCCCTCCGGATTGTAGAGGTTTGACGGCAGTCGTTCCATGACAAAATCAGTATCTTCGCCAAATCCTTAGGCTAAGGTAGCAGACCCCACCACTCCTAATGGATTAGGAAACGGGATAACGCTAGTGAGAAGAAGAATACGAGTGTTAGGATAAAGTTCTAATATAAAAGAGAGGAAAATTAGATCGGCTAAAGAGAAGAAATATCGCAGTCGCTTCAAAATCTGTATTTTTGCCAAATCCTTAGGCCTATGTAGCGAACCCCAATTCTAATGAATTAGGAAACAGGATAACGTTAGAAACGCTAGAAGAAGTACCTGAGTTTTCTTTTCTAGCTTTTTCGTCTATCTACTATTTTCTTGTATTTATATATATATATATTAGTTTGTAGCATATGTAGCAGTTATATATATTTAAAACTGCCGTGTGTAAGTCTCGCGAAAACTGGAATTTGAATATATTTTTTGATAATTTTAGTACATTACCAGGAGTGTTCGGAAAGATGGAAAAACGCTGTTGGAGTCGCGAGTATCAGCTAATTGGTGATAAAAAATGTTAATCGATGTAAAATAGTACATTATGTTGTCTGCGTCCCCGTGTGTGGGTGACGTGTGCTAATCTGTTTGAACACGAGCAGGTGTGTCCCTCGGCCATCCCTTTATTCTGTCGGGACAAGCTGCGTGGACCCACCTATACAGTGGGCATCCATCGCCGTCGCGCACATTGTGCGCATATACAGGCTGCTTTTAAACTACTACGGTAAATTGTATGAACATATTTTCAGTCGCGTGTTATCAGATGGTGTAAGGAGCCCTGGGAACAGGTGAGCGTGCACGAAAAGAGATATGAATGTTAAAGAATCGTGATGTGTGTAAATATGAGCCATATGGTGCTCTTTTTTTCTGCCTACTCCATAAGAAACTTGGCGTGAAGATATAGCTATATTAATTTTTAGAATCCAAAATTATGCTGTGTATAATTTATTTTTTATAAATATGTACGGGTCTCTTCGATACGACCGTTACACGAGAATATAAAATAATAAAGGTAGTTAGTTAATTAGTTCTTCCCACCCCGCTTGTAAGGTATTGGCTGGAGAAATGAAAGGCTTGTATTGCAGTATGAGGTCGGAGGTAATGCTTCCAGAGGGCGACGGCTAGCTACGAGAGGAGATGACTTGCTTGCAGAGTAGCGGGAGATCCTTATCCAATGATTGCAGGCTGCAACTGTAACGATCGACTTTTTTATTGTTTTTCGACCATGAAAATGTAGACCCACAAAAGAAGGACTTCGTATCACACCACTAGATATCAACCGATACAACGCGGGCAGTAATTCACAAGTTGTAAAAACAACGGCTGCACGTAACCTTTGCATATAAACAAGCGAAAAACGCACACGGCACAGGCGCGCCTTGACTCGCCACGGCCCATATTTACCCGCCGGGTGCGAGCGAGGCAGTCTGATTGTGGAAGCGAGAAAGCATGAAAAAAATTGGCCAGCCCTGAATACATTCCCACATTGTGACCACTTTATTTTCGATCAAAATCGCAACAAGTTGTACTATTTTTCATACTTTTGACTATTTTTCATACAAAATCTTAAAATCTACATAGGTACTAAAACTCTAAGGGACAATAATGAATACACATGAAAATCTATTTAATTTAACAACTTACTGTTAACTTACGGTTATTTCAACTATTATAGGTACTTAAAACTATATGCACTTATTTACTTACCTCTAAACTAGACTGCCGCGGCCACCAAGTCTCATATGTGTACAAATAAATCCAAAGTTACATATAGGCCGCGGGCAGTTTGTACATATATAACTTACGAACAGATGTCTATGTACTACATATTTACACAAGTTGTTACTTACTACAATAATACTGAGGTGGATGAACATTCTATGTAACAACTTATATCTGACATTATAAGGTACATAGCAAACACTTCACACGTATCTGTTTATCGTATATTACTATAAACAAGTGACAATTCACGCGACGGTCTCTTTATTTACATAGTCGCGAACAAAATAATATTACCCACTATTGATGTATCCTATTACGTTAAAAGAGCAATTCTTGAATATAAAAGAGAGGAAAATTAGGTCGACCAAAGAGAAGAAAAAGATCTAAGCATTTCGTCTTTACCCATTTATATTTTGTGTATCTCGGAAACGGCTCTAAAGATTTTCATCAAATGAGATGAGTATCATAATTTAGGTAGGTACCACGGCGACCTTATCCTTATCTAGGTATATACTAATATTTATTTAAGGGTAAGGTCGCCCAAGTACGTATATAATGATAATAAGACATCAATACCGTTAACCAAAGTTAATTTAATTTCGTTTCTCATTTGTGTAACACTCATGTGGGTCTTCCACCTAATTCATACATTTTTTAAATTTAAATATAGAGATTGTTGATAGCGCAGTCACGTTGCGTATCGCAGAGATAGAGAGAACCAGGTTCGGAGTTTCTCTGCGAGATAAATTCAGAAATGAGCACATCCGTAGTATTTTTAGTTCCCGACGTGGCTCTAAGGAGCAGTAAACTGAAGTGGCATCGGGTAGATCACATAGCTCGGAGAACCCAAGGCTGTAGGGACAGTTAAGTTTTCGAATGGCGACCACAAACCGGAAAACGCAGCGCAGGACGGCCCCCACAATCACGACGGATTGATGATCTTGTGAAGATCACAGGGAGTTGATGGATGCAAGCAGCACAGGACCCATCGCTGTGCAAGTCTAGGGGGAGGCCTATGTTCAGCAGTGGACGTCTTTCGGCTGAAGTAATGATGATAATTGTTGGTACTAAAGGGAGCAGATACTTGAATTCACTTAGGTACGTCAGAGTAAGTGTATCCGAGTTAATAAGGCGAGCATACAATAATTTACAACAAGTACCTTCTCAGCCCATCTCTAGTATAAACTTTCTAAACACACGAAAGAAAAATATGTAAATTTATATGGTATTATGTACTTGAAACGTTCTACCTCTAACAATTTCTAAGGTTTATTATATGTGTAAATAAACCGTAATGAAATATCAAGCTTTAAACTAGAGATTTTCAATAATTTTTGTCCCGTAGACCCCTTGCCTAACTAATGTTTGAATCTGACGGAGCCCTTACTTGTTGCAATCGTCGACCACTTTGGGAAGCACGATTTTAAATGTTTTAAGATCATTTAATATGATTATCAACTACGTAATAGCTTTACTGGAAATAATTTATTAGCCTACCCATATTTTTTGCAGCACTATATAGAAGCACTACATAGAGCGAACGAAAACCTGTTCGTGCAGACCCCACAGCAAAAACAAACGGAGAATTAAAACAACGTAAAGATTAGATTAAGTACAAAATAGTTTGTGTGATCCATTTGTTATTAAAGAATTTCTGTGTAATGTAACAAGCGATTAAGATATCAATATCTTAATTTGCTTTAACTTCTTAATAAATGTGACGGAAATAAACAATGTTTTGGGGTGCACGCGGTTTACATCTTTAGAGCCAAAGAGAACAACACCTGCATGCAGTGCACCCTGACAATGAGTACTCCAACATGGCTTCGTCGAAACGAAGATAAAGCATAGTGACATTTATTTCGTAGCCTATGTAGCCACCTCCATCTACAAAAGACCACAGCCAAATATTGTCGGGGCATTGTAGTGTTGCTGCAAGTAAGTAAGTAATCAGGAAGCTGATAAAGAGGTGCTGCTTTTGCAGCGGCAGTAGAAGATATATTGAGAGGGCGCACTGTAAGCTTGTTCTTTCCCTCGTAACCCAACCGAAACTCGATGTTGTTTGCTGTTTAATGTGGTACGAATATAACAATCACGCGAAAGTTTTTTGTTCTTGCATTGCCTCTTCAACGGCGAAGATTCGTTTTGCTAACGGTGTTGTAGTACGTTTGCGATATGCGATAAGCAATGCTTCAAGCAAGCGAGCAGCAGCACTGAAGGCTTTCCTCACAATCTAGTGCATACCTTAGCTCTTGACCCTTCGGTAGGACTTGGTATGAGTACATATTTTAAATAATAATATAATATAAATCTATCTTTTATATAATTGGCACCGTTATCATCAATTCTAAAGTTGCGTTAGTTGCATTTTGCCATTCTAAATAGGGGTTTTGGAACCGAAATTTGAAACCGTCTTATCATCCTAGCAACACGTAGGGTTTCCCAGCAACAGTAACATCTCATTACAAAATGTTGTTATTAGCTGAAAACGCTGGTTGTATTGATTACGTACACGTTACGGAATTCAATATGTATTTGAATTATTGATATTTAAACATGTAATAAAATTATTGGAGGTAAGATTTGAAACGTGGATTTTATGAAATTGCGACGCACTGGGTTCTGCTTCCGAAACAGAAGCCAAACAAACAACTTTTAGTCCGCCTATTTGATGTGAATACATCAGCCAAAAAGTAGACAACGGAATTAATGAAATTTTACCGCCTAGTAAAATTTATATCGCGGATCAACAGTAGGCCTACTTTTTACCTAGAAAATATTTATAATTGCTTGGTATAAAAAACCAAACTGCACGTAAAACCGTGGGCAGCAGCTGGGAGCATCTATTGGCAATTAATACTAATAAAACGCTTGATATTGTTGTTGCCAAAGTCTATACCGGCAATATGAATAAATATAAAAAAAATACATTACTTGTGGTTGTTAGCTGTCAGTTTCAGTTAGGTTGGTAAACAGATTGACGTGTCGATAGAGTGGGAAATATTGGTTACAAAATTGTAAATAAGTAAAACCGGCGAAAATTGTTTATATGTAAGTTAAGTAAGATTGCTATGAGAGGCGTTTAATTATTATAAACTGCCGCGTAATCTCACTGCTGGGGTTTCCTTTAGAATAGTGGAAACTCGATAAATTGATGAGAATTAACGACTTCAATCGTCAGCTAAATGTTTTATGCATAGGTTTTTTATTCTATTTTTCGCAAAAGCCATTAATGAACATACATTAAAACAATGTACGTTTCGTATCGTTGGTTTGCGTCATGCTAAACACTTGTGATAACAATAAAACTATAAAAATAGAACGTCTGTACATATTAACAATACTCTTAATATAATTATTTCGCTTCACATGTGTTAGTAACATGCCACCTATTTTAAACCTACTATGGTTGTATAGTTTTATTTTTAGTTTATACGACGTCGGGGGGCAGCAAACACACGGTCCGCATGATGTGTAGCGATTATCGTAACCTATGAAAGATTACAATACAAGGAGTGATGTAGTCGCCTTTGGGTGGGAGCACCTGGATATCAGTTAGGACATTACTACGTTCAGAGACAAGTTTTAAGATTTGTTGATGATCCTAAGCTTACAAATGCTATTGAGACCCATTGAGACCTAAGTTTAAGTATAGACTTTGATTCATTGACCTTTTGACTACGGTAACTACATACCATCAGGCAGATCGCATTTTTTATTGACATCTTAGTGATATACAAAAACGTACAACGCTTGTGCGTCACTTATGTAAATGCTGAAATGTAGGTACCTATTTCGAAATAATTAATGCATTTTTGACTTAATAGTCGTATTGATTTTTTTTGGTTATATAACTATGCTATTTAAACAAAATTTCCAATAGGTAAAAGTTTATTTACAAGTAGCATCATGTTATTTTTTTATTTTAGGATGTCTGAACCGTGTCTACTTGGCAATCTACTTGGCAAGTAGTTTTAAACTCGCAGCTGTAACAAGAATAGAATTATACGTGCAAAATCAATTCAGCTGTATATTTGCTAAGAGTGGGCTCAAAGGTAAACGTCATTATACTCATATACGATCTTCAGCAGTCGAGTAAACAATACGTAATATTAAAATAGAACGTCCTGTATTTATCCAAGCTTAGACCGGTAGGAAGAAATGTGGTCAAATTTACGAAGACAAAAGATAAATCTGATGGCATTATTAATTAACCGGTCCAGCTTATCAAGCAGATCTGCATTGAGATCAGGATAACACACATTACCATAATCGATTACGGGCAGGCTGAGGGATTGCACAAGAGTAACTTTAGTAGCAATAGGGAGAAAAATTCTGTATCGGTTTAAAAATCGTAATGCTGATATGACTTTACGACTAATTTCAACCAGTTCATTAGTCCAGCTAAACGCACAGTCGATATGGAGACCAAGATTTTTAACGCTGAAAAACTTATCATTTGACATTTTAATATTTAAAATAGAACGTCCTGTATCTATCGCATATGCAGAAAACACGAACGTGGCATTTTTTTTTGAACACCGCTGGCGTTTGTCCGATTCGATGGTTATTCACGGCACAATTCCGACTACTCTTTGGGGTCACTTTTTGGAGATTATTTCTCATTGTGGGTCGGAGTCGAAAAAGTAGCACAAAGGGCTGAAGGCCTGTTGACTGACCGTGGATTTTTTGCACGAGGGATAACGTAACGTCGGATTTTTACTCACTAAAAACGTTTAGAAAAAACATTTTTATTTCGACGCACTAAAGTATACTTTTGTTAAAAATTTGCGTGCCAGTTTATAAAAATTGCACTCATCCTCAAGGGGGATTGGTTACATCTCGATTTTGGCAGTAGTGAGTGGAAAATCGGCTAGACAGATACCGATCTAAGTAATAAAGTTATCTCGTGATGGCGCGTGCAATTCGTTTCGAATTTTTTTTTAGTAAGTAGGTACATAAGTAGACAAGAATTTAATTGCGTGAAAGATCACGTGTCTTCTTTGCAGCTGCTTGTTATTGGAAATTAGGGGATTTTTACGAACGCAAGAAGTCGATGACGTTGTATTGGAACAATTGGATGAGATAGTCTATCTAAGAGTGGTAGGGTGCAACAAAACAACTCGTCTGTGGAAGTACTTTCACGTCACTTTCACAGATAACCGCAGCGAAAATAGTCAGGGGGTGAAGACCTTGTAGCACAGGTTACAACCTATTTCAAGCGCCAGTCTTCACATTTAGAATACATAGTTATAGAAAATGAATGTAAAATAATTTGTAATTCGTGTGAAGAAAATAAAGAAATTTTTGAATTTTTTTGAAATAACAACTCCTTGTAGAGTTGTTTTGTTGTGTGAGTGAGTTACCAGTAAGCTCCTTAGGACTTTCTGTACTAGCAGCAGAGGTAGCAAAGAGCTTACAAGCCATACTTAATGTATTGAAAGCATGAGGGTCGTATTCTTATATGCTGTAGTATGAAAAATATCTTCGATGCACTGACAGCAGTAATGGATGGTACAACGCTGACGTAGAAATTCGTATGAGTGCTGGAAATCGTGTGAAAACTTCTAGGCAGTAAAAGCTTGAAGCTCGTCCTACGCAACGTGGTGCTGATCCCAAAGATAACTTATGATAGAGAGAACTGGGTATGGTAGAGAAAGAAATCTGTGGAGTAAAGCTCGTAGACCAAGTTAGTAATGCCGGTTTTTTTTTCATGATACTAGATTGGTAAACAAGCGTGCGGCCCGCATTAGATGGTAAGCGGTCACCGTAGCCTATTGACCACGGGACGTTACTCGCGCGCTGTCAATCTTGTGACCTAAGGATGTTTCGTCACAGTACCCAGTAATTTCTCTGCCATATCTCACCCTTCAAAACGGAACATAGCTATATAAATATAGCTGCTTGGGAGTAGAAATAGGCAGAGGAGACAAAGGTACCCACGCGGAAGACTTTTGTACAAAGTCTCCCTCTAGTAAGAATGATAAGTAACCTGGTATATATGAAAGAAACAGAATGGAACTGAAAGACTCTCTTTCAGTTCCTTGATTCTTTCATCAGCATATTGTAATGTTTAAGACAAGAAGAGGCATACTTCGTTGGTTTGGACATGTTTAAACAATGTAAGTAGTAGGAAAGAATAATGAAGTCGGGAAAGTGGAAGGATCACTTATTCAAGACTCAGCTATTCACCAACAAATTTGTCGTGTTTTTTAAAAGTTACCCAAAATGATATACGGAAACTTACTATTTCATTTTTTTATTTCATTTCAATATATCAGACATGCATAAAGAATCTATGGCATTTCATTAAGTACAAAATAATATAAAAAATAATAAACGTTGAAATTTAGTGGCTATGTGTAGAATAAACATAAATTATCGTACTAATTTATCGCGCCTTATTTACTTAGGTATACTAGTTTTCAGATACACTCCAACATACAAAATATACACACAAACACTTTCTCTCTCACACATCATATTTATTCACGTTATATTCATATCCATACAACTCATACAATTACAAATCATTACATAGGTTGAGTCCTCCTTTTATATTATATACACAAACACATATATTCAAGTACAATTGGTAACTCATTCATCGTATATTAACTATTAGTAGGTATGCATTACAATTATTAATGTCATATAGTCTAGCGGTGAGGACTTTGTGTCTTGAAACATAGGTTACAACCTATTTAAAGCACCAGGCTTCACAATTAAGATAAATAAACCGAGAAAATGAATGTAAGGCAATTGTACTTTGCGTGAAGAAAATAAATTTGTAATTACTTTGTTTCAAAAACATTTTTTTTCCATTTGATGCGAATGTGTATTTTCTCTTACCGTTCATAACTAATAATAACTTTTTATTGCAATTTTCAAGCTCCTAATAGAGCAATAATCACTTTTTTATTAGTCATTGTTCAAAAAGGTCCCCTAATTCTTTAAGCGCCAAGTGATCGCATTTTTTATACAACAAGGGATGTTCACAAAACGCTGTTGACGGAAGTATGCGTGGAGAGGTGATAAAAACAAGTCACTTTTTTACTTTATTTAAATGACAGCTAAGTAAAAAATAACTTCGTGGGAGACCATTTATTAGTAGGGTAAAAAAAGACGCAGAATAAACTAACAGTGTTTGATTTGATGGTGTTTAATATGAAACGTGTTTATTTCAATTGCATTCGGTGATATAATTTCATAAAAATTCAATGTCAAAAAAATTAATGTATGTAAATGTCGGTGGTTATCGTGTCTCTCTCGCGCTATGCGTGTTTGTGTGAAGCAGTGGCTACTTATTATCAAGCAGACCGTATGCTTGTTTGCATTATAGGTATTGTTGCTCTTGCTTTCAAAAATTCTGGTAAAGTAAAATTGTTAGGATTTCACCTTATTTCGCTTTTAAATCTTTACCACTTAGCATTAGTGGGTTGCACTGCTTGTATGCCTGTCGATGTTGCATAAAAAATCTTAAGTTATACCTCCCTCCCCTTGATTGTCAGCCATATCATGACGTTATAATTTGTTAAATGTGTGTAATAATCAGTGGATAGTAATGGGTTTATTATCAAATAGCCAAATATATATAAATATATCACCAATCATATCCTTCAAAAACCGCATTTAAGTTGAAAGACTAATCTGGGAGTGTTAACAGTAGGTACTTACGCCACAAAACGCGGTCTCATTCTTTGAATTTCATAACGAAGTTCAAGTGGCAGTAACAACTTTAGAAATGAGTACCTAATCCAGCCAGATAAACAAGCCGAAGCAGCAGAAGACGGACAACATACCACGAAAAGACGATGGTCGTTGGGGCAGAAAGGTTCTCGAATGGCGACCACGAGCCGGAAAAAGCAAAGCAGCGTCGATGAACCAGCACCTAATGGATCGACGATCTGGTGAAGATTGCAGGATACCTATGGATGCAAACAGCATAGGACGGATCGTTGTGGAAATCTAAGGGCGAGGCCATGATCAGGAGCAGTCCTTCGACTGATTATGATGTAAAAATATACAATAACCACCACCAATATAACCAATTCACCAATCTAATAAAATACCATTTTCATACAGGCGGTGCCACAAGCAGACGAAATTTTTAAAAAGTACCTTTTTCTATCTGTCTGTGCTTATAATAAAGTCCAGCGCCTACTATAAAATTATGTTTAATGTACAACCTTGAATTTGTCATAAGTTAATTATATTTTTATGTTAGTAATTAGACTAACTTACGGTGCACGCAAAAAATGTCATCGTATAACACGCAAATATTACCAATGTATAAAAAACGACACTTAATTGTTTTTTTTTTATAAAAACCGCAAAGGGCGTCTGTTGTGAGGGGAGCTTTTAAAAAGGTAATTTGACTTTTTTGGCAGTCGTGTGCGTACGCGACCTAATGTCAAACACGCTTCCGGTATTGTGTTGCCCTCTTATTAAAAATAAAGAAAACGAACAAGGTTAGGGTTTTATGGCAGGGGATACTGTTATACGATATGAAGAAGTAAGATTTGTAACATTTTATTGCGGTTTAAATTAGGCGTGAAAGAAACACTTTGTATAAATTTGATGATTATGTAAATTATTTACACTGTAATATCATACATTCGAGATTCCTGTCTGTCAATTTGTTACTTTTTAGGGTTCCGTACCTCAAAGGAAAAACATAACTCGTATAGGTCTGTCTGTCTGTACCTACGTCTGCCTATCAAGATCCTTTTTCTCAGGGACGGGTTAATCAAGACAAGGCTATCAAGCTTTACTTAGTAAGAAGCAATGTTATGTAGCACAGGTAAAGGAAAAATCTGATGACCGTAAATTTGTAGTTACATCACAAAAAATATTACACAGCTATATTATTATACAGACCAAGCTATATAATAGTGAAATTTGCATAGTGTTGTTTTGTACTTTACCTGTCGTCGAGTATACCCACAAACTATTAAACCACTTGACTGTCCATGAAGACACGCTGCGCTTACAATAACGTTGCGTTTTAGCGCCTAAATATGTCAGCGATTCGAGCCGACTGACCAATGGGAGAATATTGTAACCAATGTTGTCGCAATGTTGATCCATGATCTAGCCAATAAGTGCTGCGCGTTCTACCCACCGACCCGTAGCGGTGAAATGAATTAACATAAAATCGCTCTCATCGGTTCTCAATAGCATATTTCCTTTTATGACCAGATTTTACGAAAAGCGAAACATTTATCAAAGATATAATATATCATCTACCCGTATCAGATGCCCGTCGCAATATAACTGACAGGCTCTCTCGTAACTAGATATACGATGCATAGCCCACAGGTTGAGTGGCAACACTGACATCGTTTAGCAACCTGCTGATATTCTTCAGCTTATGCCATTTTACATGGAGCGACTTGTTGTCGATCTCCCAACCCAGAGGGAAAACCAGACCTTTCTTAGAACGTTTTTTTTTATACCACGTCGGGAGGCATACAATCATACGGTCCACCTGATGGAAAGCAGTTACCGTAGCCTATTAACGCTTGTTACATATATCACTCACGCGATACCTCCTCTGCTGTTTACACAGCAACTCCTTAGGAGCTTACTGGCGACCTCACTCACACGCAGGAAGACAACAACCCTCTAGGGAGTTGTTGTTTGGCTGCGGTTTTCTGTGAGGTGGAGGTACTTCCCCAGGCGGGCTGCTTTGATGCCCTCTACCTCTCTTATAACATCCAGACCAAGACAGAGATATTCATGCACACAAATGCTTGTCTTGTGTGGGAATCGAACCTACAAGCGTTGGGTCAAAGTCGCGTCTTTCACGACTGAGCCACCGAGCTCGATAAATCGACGTGCGGGTTTCCTCACGATGTTTTCCTTCTCCGTCGAGCAATTACAAATATGTATTTTTTTTACACATATATCCGAAAACACGAATTTAATGGTACATGTCCCAGCCAGGAATCGAACCGGGGAGGAGTAGATTATAGGCCGGTTCTTTACCCAAGTTAGGTTACATTACTAAAGTTCATAAACTATGAACACAGTAGGTATCTGATCATATAGGTCGTGGTGCATTTACCAACTGCAAATAACTGCAGTAAAACTTAGTAGTTTGATTTTTTCATCGCTCCAAGCGATTGAAAATTTGAGTATCTGATATTAATTTCAACCTGATACCTCGCTTGATACCTAAGAAGAAGGATAAGACTTTATAGACGGACAACGAAATGTACCTAAGCGTTTATCCTTTTCAAGTACGGAACCCTAAAAATGTCGTTAAAGTGTCGCTACCGATCACATAGTCCTGGTCTCACATGGCATGGCTAGCAGAGAGCAGTTACACTCCATTCCAATTAAAAACATGTTTATTTACAACAATAAACTCAAATATCTCGTTTTCTAATCTATTAGGCTTGGCGTGGTCCACTACCTAAACATAAGAATTTGGCGAAGATACTGGTTTTGACATGAAGCGACTACTGTCTAACCTCAACAATCCAGAGGGAAAATCAGACTAAGAAATTTTACAATTCCATGTCAAATCAATATGATTTAATCAGTAGGAAACGGGACAAGTCTAGGAAGAAGTAGTTTCTTCTGTCCCTGTGTCGTCTTGTCCCTGTAGTGTCTTCTCACTATCCTGGAGGAGGTATTCAGAAAACCCCATTTAAATTCACACCTACGTGCCAATTAAAATAGGTTTCCATTTACCGAGCGCAGACAGGCCGCCCTGCCATAGCGACAGACAAGGTTCGGTGAAGTACCTAGTTAAAAAAAAATACTTTCAGCATCTTATGTTATGTATATCTATCTCTCTCTTTCTCTTGTTCTCTTGTCTTCGACGTCCCTAGTCCCTAGTTAAAAAAAAAATACTTTCAGCATCTTATGTTATGTATATCTATCTCTCTCTTTCTCTTGTTCTCTTGTCATCGACGTCCCGGTACTCCTTCAATTCATAGTATACCTATTTCATAGTATTAACAAGTTAAACACCGCCTTGTCCCACTTAAAATGTATGTATGTATATCTTCACGCAGGTCCTTTGCGGGATAGGCTAAATATAACTAAAATTATATGTAAAATTTAAAACAACTTAAAATGTTCAATTCAAAAATCCTTTCTTTCATAATTACATGGCAAAAATCCTTTGTCATTTTTGGAGGTTACGTCAATCATCTGAACAAATTTTATGATCCTAGTAATACTTATAAACATAGTATGTAGACAATAATTATTAATTGTCATTTGTAACAGCAAAGACTATTAAAGTACACACATAATATTCACCTAATTGGTGGCGCAGAACTGTTCATAACATCAAATTTTGATGCATTTGTTTAACCTTATCGGAGCAAATATTTGAGTATTGCGTATTTTAATCGATTCGGAGTGAGAAAACAACACGAAAGTAGAACAAAAGATAAAATAGATACTTAGTTACTTGATATACCTACTACGGGATAGGCACATCATATGTTAAAACTCTAAAGTATTGAAATGGTCTGCATGCAAAATTAGAAGTATGTAAATCCTTCTACTTGATCTCACTCAGCCGCTCACCAACTCTCCAAGGAATTGTTATATGACCTCGGTCATCTTAAATCCTTGGGCTTAGTTAGCGGACCTGGCCGTTCCTAATGGATTAGGAAACGGGATAATGCTCAGAAGAAGAGAAGAGATGACTAAACTAGTTATAAATTTCCTGTGAAACATTATAGTTACGAAATGTTATAGTAAAATATTTTAGCTATGAACATTCACTTAATATACTTACTACATACGTAATTTGGCAGGCGACAGACTTCTAAAATATCCTTTGAACATTTATGTTTGGCCATCCTGCATACGTTACAAACCGATATGATTATAAATGAATAGAACAGGAAACTTTACTTTCTGCCGATTAACATCTTCTAGGTATCTACCAAATATTTCTGCATATTAGAACTCCTAAAAATACTTCTGTTTCTATAAAAATGCTCTTTTAGGCGTTTCGATTTAATTCATTCATTAAAATTATACTTTTTTATACCAAATTGGTGACAAAAATTATACGAGATCTCCCTGCAAGCTCTCTGAGGTCACTAATATAATCACCGGGGTGCTCCGCTTGCAGAAAATGTTAATTTTGACCCAAAATCTACGGCCTCCTGTACCTTTTATCATGATAGAGGTTTGTTTGTTTTTAAAAAAATTAATGTATAATAGAGAACATTAATATAATAACACAAAAATAGGTTAGACTAAATTATACAATAGAAGAGATCCCCATTGGGATAAGTCCATCCTAATAGGGATCACTTCTAGTCAACCATAAAATGCTTGAAGAGGAATTTATGTCATTCTATCGGTTTGGTGCAATTGTGTAATACACAATTCACATAGAATATAAAATATCTAAAACACACACAGTACATAGATAAGCTAAAAAAAGTAAATTCAAGTCGATGCAGTTGTAATGCTCCTTCACTTGTTACTCAAAATGATTAAATTAGCCTAACATCAGACTAGTTGGGAGTGCTTTCGAGAGACGAGTGAGATGGGCCGTGAAGTATTCTGAAAAAGATTGGGAATTATGGTGTTTGCGTTAAATAAATCGACAAAAAATATTGTTTTAAAAGTTAGGCGACTCAGATAGAAATTAAAATATACAGTTATCTTTTATTGCTGGAAAGTTATAAAAATAACTCGCCATAAAAATGTTAACCAGACAAAAAGTTTAAACATTAATCAACTTTTCTTTGCAAAAAAACAACTGTTTGGCAGTTAACCCTTTTTTACCGCCAAAGGGTAATTCTCCGTTACCTGAAATATGTCAGGGCTGAATTCTTTGTTCTTTTTACAACTGTACGCTCCGCAGGGCGCTTGTCTTTTGTCGAAAATGGTATATTTGCATTTAAAAGACGATTTGCATACGAAACTTTTCCTGTGAAGCCATTGACAAGTCATATTGTCTATGTTTGTTTGCGACAATTAGTTAAGATATAAAACGTACCTAAATCAATAGATATTTTGTTTTACTTCGTTGTCATTGTTTGTGGAATTTTAAAATATATTTATGTAAAGTATTAGGATCGATCTCCACTGGTACAGTCAAAGCGAAGCGACATGTAATTTTTATAGCATATGAATATATATATTTTTTATAAAAAATAAGCGGGCTATACAATCATAGGAGCCACCAGATGTAAAGTCCATTATTCGGAAACCACTTTACGACGCATAAGGGTACTCACTCACAAAAACGTAATACCTATTGTAGCGTCTAAATATCTCAGCGATTTGGGTCTACTGCTAATAAGCTGACAAGTGACGCGATGTCGATTCAAGAACAATAAAAGAAAATATCCAATAAGTACTGTACGTACGACTAGTAGTTGTGAATAGAGTTGCTATGCAAATCTCATCAGTTCTCCATCTCTATAGATTTTTTCTTTCATGCCATAGCCAATGGTCAGTTGCAATACTTAGAGTCATCGACTTATATTACCTTTATATTACCTACCTACAGTATAGACTGCATGTACCTTTCCACAAAACTGCGTACGAAAGCCGTTCACAACGGCCGATTGTGAACAACCCATCTTTAGTCGCGTGTCCACAGTCAATGAGTGTAGTCCAGTGAAGCTCTTTGTTTTTTGTCGTTGAATGACGTTAAAATGCCGTCGTGGGTTTTTAAAACTTGTCTCATTAATACCAGAAACTCTAAAAAGACAGATGAGATTACTTATCACACGCAAGTTTATCATATATTAATATATTATTTAATTTTGATCTACACAAACAATTTAATGAGAACATTTATGACTTCCTATAGCAGCCGAAGTAATTCATTTCATCTCTTTCTAACACGGGCGCTCAGTGGAAGTGTTCGCCTTTTTTTTACCGTTCCGCTTTGCGCTGCATGTAACGTTCATTTCTTAGCGACCATCCAGTCTATACCGTAGGTAATATAAGTCGATGCTTAGAGTAAAGCTTGCGTGTTTCAATCCCTGCTGCTAACACAGTAACTCGTTCTAGTTTCAGGAATCTGAATTAGTCACATGAATGCAACAACCATCCAGGAGATTGTTATTTGGCTGTATTTTGTGAGTTAAAGGTGTTGGTGAGGTTGACTTGGACTATAAAGATAATAGTGAGCCATTTACACTTTAAAACGCAAAGCACGATTTCTAGCAATATAAGAAAGAGATCTTTTCTTTAGTAGACTGACGTAAACATCTTTATGTTATAGAGATAGAGGTTAATATGCTGTATACATTCAATTATCGCTTCGCTTTGTCTCTACCAGTGGAGATTAAGCCTTAATGAATGTAAATTGTTGTACCTATATAAAATTATTATTGTAAACGCGGGTTGGTACTGGGAGTACAAAATGGAAAATCTTCATTTAAGTTAATAACGTATCACGTCATTACTTTACCTGTACTGGCCTCGATAACAATGAAGGCGGTAAAAATTTTGTGACTAATACATAACAATATTCATTATAAATAACAAATTTGCCAAATTTGTATGAGAGCAATAGAATGTATCTTCATAGTGTACAGGTTAAATTATCTAAATTCGTACTATTTGAGTGGTTGGTCTTGAAGTAAAAGATAAAGATAAAAAATCTTTATATGCCATTGGGCCCTCGCAGGCACATAGACACGTCTTATATTTTTCGAAATATCACCTTATTATATCTTATTCAATTATATAATGTTACTATTTTTCTTTTTTAATATGCTATCATTTCTGAAATGACCATTGATGAAGAAGAAATGCCGAAAGAAACATGCCAACAAAGGTCTCTCTTTAAATTGTCAATTACGTATTACAATAAATTCGTGTTAGTATATTGGTAAAATAATGATGCCAAATGGTAAAATTAAAGATTATTAAGAAAAGAAAGAACAGAACTGTGTCATGTAATTTATAATAGAATCGAATACATTTTACAAGAAAAGATCTACTAGTCGTAGCAAACTGATGTACAACTTATTTCTACTTCTAAGTTTTTCGCAGAAGTTTGAAAACGACTTTAATTTTTTTACGGCATACATTATATTTACTTAAATATATAGAGAGTAACAGCGAGGGCGTTTATTTCTTTGGACAGTTCCCTGAGTGATTCTCTAGAGCCCATGTTATGTCAGCCGTCGTTCCCCACGACAGTATGCCATACGACATAATCCTGTGAAAGTAGCTGAAATTAACTAAGCGCGCAGTAGGTAACCATATTCGTCAATTGGCTGATTCTACTAACTAGCATATGCAGCGGAGCACTTCTAATTACTGCATATAAGCATAGGGGTCCCATTGTAATTTGGAGTCTGCTGTAATTCCAAGAATGTACAGTATTACTAACAAATTCTAATTTATTATTTCCAATTCAAGTAATTTAAATCAATACGTAGGTATATATTTCAACGGCACATTTTTTTAGGTAGCTTAGATAGGTAGGGCGCATCAAAGCAGCCCGTCTGGGGAAGTACCTCCACCTTACAGAAAACCGCAGCCATATAATAACTCCTTGGAGGGTTGTTGTGTTCCTGCGTGTCAGTGAGATCTCCAGTAAGCTCCTAAGGAGTTGTGCTGCGTTAGCAGCAGAGGTGGCATCGCGTGAGTAATATTTAATATATTGCAAGCGTTTATAGGCTACCGTAACCGTTTCACATCAGGTGGGCCGTATGTTTGTATGCCACCTGACGTAGAATAAGATAAAATACTGATCTGTCTGCCGCGGATAGGCAGGTTAGCGATGTTATAAGGGTTCTTTCATTTTATATTGGTTACGGAATCCTAAAAGCAGAAGAGGCGACGAGTTATGGAGGCATCTTACTGAGCACGCAATTAAACTTTTTTTACTACTTACATTACACAAGCTTACAGTTCATCTGATTTAAGACTACCCTATTACGGGTTATATGTAGCTGAATGATGCTTAGTAGCACATTTTTTTACAAATCTTCGATAAGCCTTCCTTCTTGCTTGTAATCGGCAGGGAATTAATTTTATGACATGGTCGCTTACGGTCGGTTAATAATTCTTCTAAGACCGTTGAGCTTTGGATTGAACTTCTTGCATGGGTTTTACAAAGAGGCTATGCCAGGAACTTTCTGTTTTTTATACTACGTCGAGAGGCATATAAGCATACGGCCCAGCTGATGTAAAGCGTTACCGTAGCCTATTAACGCTTGCGATATATTAAGTATCACTCGCGCGATGCCTCCTCTGCTGCTTACACGGCAACTCCTTGGGAACTTACTGGTGACCTCACTCACACGCAGAAACACAGCAGCCCTGTAGGGAGTTGTTATTTGGCTGCGGTTTTCTGTGAGGTGGAGGTACTTCCCCAGACGGGCTGCCTTGATGCGTCCTAACCTCTCTTAAAAAATTAACGAAACTTCAAAAATACTCGTAGAGTGTAGATAATCATAAGCTACAAAATAACGTTTCTAGGAGGTATTTAAAACTCCCATTCGTAGTGCCAGGGCCTATTAACGTACATTTATATTAATACTAGCAACCCGCACCGGCTTCGCACGGGTTCATTACAGAAAATATAAAATAGCCTATGTTATTCCGAGGAGATGTAATCCCATAAAATTGGTTGAGTACTTTTTGAGTTAAATCTAACAAACAAAACATCAAATAGCTTTTACATTACCACTTTATAATTGGCAATTTTTTAAAGTATTAAAATGGATATAGGTGGTATGTTATCTTTAACATATAGACATATGCCATCGCGGACTTTTCTGTAGGCATATATAAGATACACAATTCCACCATACATTGAAACACTACATTTTCGGAGCCCACCGGCTCGGACGCGGGGCGCGGTGTCACGGGGCGCCCGCGCGGCCCAGTCGAATCACGGCGATACGAAATTTATTTCGTTGCGCATTATTTTGATTTTGCTATATCTCCTAAGGTATTGATTTTATTTGCATGGTGTAAAGGGAAAAATAATCTTCATGAAATGTTCAAGCTAACTAACGTATTTAAAATGATAAGGATTAATTCCGTATTTGTGTAAATAGCTTTCCAATCACCGCTTTATACTTGCCCATTTTTAAAATGGATATAGTATGTTATACTTAAGAGATAGACATATGCCGTCGCGGACTTTTCTGTAGACCTATATAAGATACACAATTCCACCATACATTATTTTGTTATATCTCAAAGGGTTTAGGCAGCGTTTTTGTTGAAAGAGACAGCTTATTTTTTTCCGACACCTCCAACAAATATCGTTAATGTATGCAAAAACTTAACAAATTATATACTAAAACCTTCCTCGAGAACCACTCTATCCATTGGTGAAAACAGCATGAAAATCGGTGCAGTAGTTTTTGAGTTTATCGCGATCAGACAGACAGACAGACGCGGCGGAGGACTTTGTTTTATAATATGTAGTGATACTTAACTTCTAAACGTTGCATTGTTTTTTTTTTATTACTCAACCAATTATCATTAATTTCGAACTCGCGTACAAAAATACATAAGAGTGAGTTTAACTGTTTCAGATATCGGACATCTGAAACGGTTCCTCCGTAATCGGACATTCAGGAAATTATATTTCTAAAGACTTGTTACCTAACTTAAAGGTCTAGTCAGGAACACCTATATGAAATCTATATGTTTGCCTGTGCGTTTGTCTGTGTGTGCGTTTTTTACGAATATTCGAATTTTGACTTCAGATTCGGATTCAGCATAAAAAAGTAGAATAGGAATGTTCAGGAACACCGTTCCTATCTCTTAAGGAACATGGTCAAAATGACAGACAAATATAAAAAAATAATAATTAATTGTTATATAATTGATGAGCCAGGTGTTCCTCTGGCAATGCAAGCTTGCGCATTCCTAACTGGTTTTCTTTGTGGGGCTGTGGAGATTTGATGACAGTCGCCTTAATTCAAAATCATTATCTTCGCCAAATCCTGTGACTTAGGTAGCGGAACCTGCAAATTCTAAAGGATTAAGAAACGGCACAACGCTAGGAAGAAGAAGAAGCCAAAAGAAAGTAAGGAAAAGATCATGAACCTTAGCAAAACGTAAAAATACGTTATACAACTGTAAGTGGCGATATACGTACTGATGAATTACTTTTTTATACGAGAAAAAAAATTTTCGTGCTTGTGTCGATCGAACTACATATAGAGTAGGTATCTTATGTAACAGCTGACCGGATGATTTGTTATTTATCTGAAATTTCGTAATTTGAATGTGATTCATATATAATACACAATCCAGTTGTTCTGTTACGATTCGTAATTAATTGCGACGTGATCAGCCTGATTCGAAACTTATAAATATTTACGTAGGTCAACTACACGGAGATATTAACAATTGAAACTTAATTAATTATTAAATAGGTACCAATGTTCACACGAAGATCAAAATTAAAATTATGTCAGTATACAACTCGTAATTATTGGTTGCCATTAATATATTGAGTAATTAAGTTCAAGTTTTATTAATAAATTGAATTATTGTTATTTGTCGAGTATATTGTGCATACACGCAAACATGCATGCAGGTTTTTAATGTTAGTCAAATAAAAAGCTGAGAATGTTAAAGAAGCTAGTGAGGTGTGTGAGGACATTTGTAAGGATGAAGTCATATGAAGCGAGGTCTTGCCTACGCCGTGAACTTGGTTTGAGTATACAGTCAGCCAGAAAGTTAAAATTTAAATTGTATTAATATTACTAGATTAATTGTGTTAACATTTCCATTAATGCTACAATGCTTGTAGCGTGTTAGTCTAACTAAGTATACAGCGCCTTAGGATGCCTCGTGGGGAGGCGAAAGACATGTCACAGCAGGCCCAGTCGTGGTAGCGACGGTGGTTGGGGCATGCGGGTTTCTGTTCCTTATGGCGGACGACTGCAGCAGCCGAGGCAGAGACCACCGGAGCAGCCATGGCAGCGTCGGCATGTTGCATCTACTAACGGTAGAGGGTGAGTGCCAGCCGGCGCTAAGCCGCATGAATTAATTGGTGGCGGAAGCACACAAAGCAGGTTAGATCAAATTGCATGTAAATTTGACTTTCGCATAATAACGCCTGAATCTATTAACTATTTCCATTAATATCATTTTAAATATATTTATGGTTAAAGTGCGTACAAAGTCGGGGTTGTATTAATCCATGGAGTTGTAATGTTCATGATCAGAGATCTGTAGATGAGTCTATAGATAAGTCAGAGAGAGATATCGTATGTAGTGCGATCCCATTGTAAAACTGGTTTAAGAATGATGATGATTACAGTTCTTTCTGCTGAATATTTTACCCTTTCTGGTACAAGTTATATAAAGAAATTAAATGGTCAATGCCCCGTCACCCAAGTGGAAGGAAAAGGATTATTGTAATTTCCCCAGGGACAGCCAAGAAGCCAGAAAGCGAGATTGTAACAATGAAGAATCACATAGACGACTATTTTTAGAAATAAAACGTCAGATGTTTTTACATTGAGATGCCGAGTTGTCTATACCTATGAGCTACTCCATTCAAGTAGGGTATATGTGGGTTGTTAAAAAGGCGGAGTGTTTAAGCACATAGTCAGATTAAAAAAGTTTCCTTTATACAACGTTGGAAAGCATACAAGCTTACCGCCAACCTGATGTAAAGCGGTTACCTATAAACGCTTGTAACACATTAAGTATCCTCGCACGATGCCTCCTTTGCTGCTAACACAGCAACTCCTTAGGAGTTTACTGGTGACCTCACTCACACGCAGGAATATAGCAACCCACTAGGGAGTTATTAGACTGCGGATTTTCTGTGAGGTGGAGGTAGTTCCCCAGATGGACTGCTTTGATGGGCTCTACCTTTCTTAATAGCATTCAGACCAAGACCAACAAATATGCTCATGCACACAAATGTTTGTCCTGTGTGAGCATAGAACCCATGAATGTTAGTGCTAAAGTCGCGTCTTTCACGACTGCGCCACTGAGCTCGTCAATGACATATGGATACGCCATTTCGTGTTTTCAGATTTATGTAGTACATATTTGTAATTATCACTTACTCGGTCATGGATAACATAGTGAGCAAACCCACACGTCCAAGAAATTCTGACGTATGACCTTACCTAAGAAAGATTATCCCTCTAGGTTGTGGAGAACTGACGCCGGCAGTCGCTCCATGTCAAAATCAGTATCTTCATCAAGTCCTTAGGTTTAGGTAGCGGACCCCCATCATCATCCCAATGGAAACGGGATAGCGCTAAGACGAAGAAGTACATCATACATTTATCTAGACGAGCTCGGTGGCGCAGTGGTGAAACGCGTTGTTACGCTACTTTGACACCAACGCTCGTGGGTTCGATTCCCACACAGTACAAACATTTGTGTGCATGAACATGTCTGTTTGTCTTGGTCTGGGTGTTTTCTATGTATAATAAGTATGTATTTACAAAAAAAAAATGTATTTACGTATGTTTATCAGTTGTCTAGTAAGCGAAGCTTGTGTTATGGGTATAACACAAGCTTCGCTTACTTTGGGGCTAGATGGCGCTGTGTAATTTGTCCGACAATATTTATTATTTATTATTATCTGACCTTGACCTTTGTTTGAACCTAAGAGTTCTGATGAAAGTCCCGTTCGATCGCCTCCAGTCAACACCCTATGTATGTAGTCTTCACGCGATGTTCATTATGGGGTAGGTAGAGACTCAATACTCACATCTCACTCACTTCTTAACATTCGTAGCTTTTTTCATCACGGTCGCAAGTTTCTTAGGCCCCTTACACCACCTTCTGATAAAACACGACTAATTTGGTCAACCCTGCATAATTAATTAGTTGTTTTTATGACCCAAAAGATGTCTAATATGTATTTTATCAATCATGTATCAATATGTATTTTATTTTCTAGGACTATTTAGGACCTACATAACTATATCAATGGTCAATATGTTTATTTTGTTATATTCGTGACCCGAATTTATTTAACAATAAACTTACCTATTTAGATAGTTTCGTTATACTTTGTTTTATTTTAATAAGATAAGAAGTCATGTGCAGTGATAGCCCAGTGGATCAAGAATCAGCTAATATGTATGATCTACAGGTCCCCGGTTCTAATTCCGGCATGTACCATTAAATTCGTATTTTCGGATTTATAGTACATACATATTACTTCGCATCTTACAGGAAAAAGGCCTTGATACTAAAGATAGAGTCATCACAAAAAAACCTGTACTGAAAACAAACCGCGAATATAAGAATCGACACACTCTTACTCCTTGTGAGTTCGATGGATGATCTTCAAAGTCTGTTAAATCGTGTGGATACCAGTGGTGCACAACGTGTTCATTATTAAGAAAACCAAATATATGGTTGTTAATAGAACGCAAGCACCGGCTACTATTCCAGACTGTCGAACGGGTGCGATTCTTCAGGTACCTTGGCTGCATTATTAACGATCAGGTAGATCAGAGTACAGAAGTAAAAAGTCGCATAGAACATGCCGGACAAGCATTTGGTAAATTAAAACATCTCTGCAATCTGTTGCGCAATTTTTAACAGGGCGTGGAAACTTTAGGGTGAAGCTCTTTTCGTTAAGACTTGTGTCTCTTGTGCCTTTATGTGTTTATATTAAATCATGAATTCGAGCAAACAGCACATCATGTTCTCTGGGAGTGCGATCTCTGGCGTCGGGAGCGGGGCGATATGTTAAATTCCTTGCGTGTCACATCCGGGGTAGTATACTATTCTGATTTGGTGGCAACAAGGGAGAATTACCAGGCGTTTAGGCGGTTCTGCAATCTATATTATTAGAATCGATGTGTTAGTACTCACAGTTTAGGTCCCAATAGTGTTAGATATTTGAAAAACCGTGGTGCAGGGCAGCTGAGCTTCACTTGACTAGCCATCTCTTTGAGGTTTTTAAATGCCTTATTTGTCATATTACTGTCTCTCACTTTGCCAAGAGGGGAAGTTAATTCCAAAACTTGCTACTCTTACAAATTTCTTCTGTTTAAATTCGTTGTGAGTTCCAACGCAGCTGTAGTTTAACCCCCGGGACAGCAATGAATTTCACTGTTTGTGGTGGTCGCCGCTGTTAATTCTGACTACACAAGAGACATAGTGGTATGAGTACCCATACTCATACCATGAGTAGTGGGCTTGTCCCGTTAATCTCTGCAATCTAAAACTCTCCACAAGATGCATCTTTAATATTGAAATTAATAATATAATAATTTATTATATATATTAATAAAAATTAAAATATAAAATAACAGGGAATATAATCAATTAATAGGTATTATTTGTACAAGCATACGCCCCATTTGATAAAGTAAGTAAGTAAAGTAGTTATTGTAGCCTGTGAAAGTTTGCAGTACATTAAGTATCACTCACGCGCTGCCACCTCTGCTGCTGACACAGCAACTCCTTGGAGCTTATTAATGACCTTACTCCAGTGAACGAAAAAACAAAAAAAATGTTTTTTTCGTTCACTGCGACTCACATGCAGAAAGACAACAACCCACCACGGAGTTGTTATTTGGCTGCGGGTTTGTGTGTGGTGGAGGCACTTCCCCAGATCAAAGTAACCACTTTGATGACCTACCTTTTTGAAAAACACCCAGGCCCAGACATGTTCCTGTATACAAATGTTTTTATTTTTGTGTGGGAATCGAACCCACTAGCCTTGGTGTTAAAGTATCAGTGCACATATATACATGCACGCCAAATAATGACTTTTACTCGCAAATTTTGGATACCTTGGGTTATATTATAGCAATTATTGTAGGGATCTCATTTTTTTTAATAAAAGGTAGCCTACATTTCTCCGTAATAATGTAGCTTTTCTATATGTGAAAGAATTTTTAAAATCGGTTAATTATTTTTTGAGTTACCCATTACAAACAAACGTACAAAAACAAATATTTTCACTTTATAACATTAGATAAGTAAAATCATTGATGCAACATATTCTGAACTGTAGAAACAGTTACGTTGTTTTGCAAAAGGATTAAAACGAAATATTTCAAACTACATTCGAAAATCTAAAGAAAGGTGTAGGTACCTACAAGTACATACTTCGAGAAAGAAATGACAAAAGATTTTTTCGCGCTTGGGATGGATAGTGAAAGAAGTTTTTTTTTTTTTGATGTGGCAATGATCACTGGTTACTTCTAAGCGTGTATGTGGCTGTAAAGGACCAGTGCGGCGCTGCAGGTACCTACTCGCGTTTTTGCATTTCCTTTGCCATCTTTTTACAATAAAAACTTTCTTTTAAATAAATATAATCCCAACGTCGCCTGACAGGCGAGTTTCATCATCCGTATCTTAAAATAATAATGGTCGAATACAGAACATACGATGTTTTTTTTAAAAGATTATATTGTGTCAAAAAATCTTAGTCGTATTCGTAAATTCGAAGAATTTTAAGTAATACCTTAGTAAGTGATAATATAGGTATAATGTGTAAGTACATTGAGTACTACTATAAATATATTAAGAGACAGGGCGTATCAAAGCAGCTTGTACAGGCGAGTAGATTACTTACATAGTATTGTCTTAGGTTTTCGCGATTGTTACACATTGAAATTAAACTATTTTTAACGGAAGTATCGCGTGTTTTATTTATTTTTTTTGTTGAAACCTGACGTTTCGAACGCTTTGCAGCGTCCGAAACGTCAGGTTTCAAGAAAATAAATAAAACACGCGATACTTCCGTTAAAAATAGTTTAATTTCAAGATTACTTACACCTTACAGAAAACCGCAGCCAAGTAACAACTCCCTGAATGGTTTTTGTGTTCCTGCAAGTGACTTGGGGTTACTAGTGAGCTCCTAACAAGTTGCTCTGTTAGCAGAAGGGCGACAACGCGCGAGCTTCTTGTAACGCGTTGGCTTTGGTAACCACTATACATCAGGTATCAGTATATGGTCCATGCCTATATTCCACCCGACTTATTTTTTTTTTTAAATAACGCGGCGTCGTCATGCTAAGAGACAAACATATTCTCGTCTGCACGTGGTACAGCCTGCGGCCTAGCAAAGGAGGTCCTGGCGGAAGACATGTGAAATACTCTATTTAATGAGGAATAGCGGGATTTAAAAACTACAATTTACAGAAGACGGCATCCATACAACAATTGTTGTATTGCTACAAATAATTGAAGTCTCCAAAACCTCGTGTACGCCTACTGCTTCGGCCATTGGTGGAGTAACAAAGCTAACAAAACGCGAGCGATACTTTTTGTGTTGCAAGTATCTTTAGGCTATAGTATCTGGTGGGAATAAAGGCTAGTTCGGACTAGGCTAGTAATTTAGTCGAGTAACTCGCTTTTAGAAACTAAAACACTTGCTACTGACCAAAAAACCGTTCGCACTACAGTTTTAGTACGGAGTGGTTTTAGTTTAGTGAGTGGTGTTTTGCAAGATGAACAGACTACAACGCAATAAAATAAATAAACAGATTAAGCTAATCGCAATGGCTATTTTAGAAGAGGTAGATGAAAAAATTTGCAAGATTAGTAAAAAGAAGCTATGGGTACGAAAATGGATTGGAAGAAGAGATCAATTAGGAGAATAGAATTAATTATTTTAATAATAAAATACTTAAGCTTACATAAAGTCCGTTCTTAACGTAATCATAACGTCGATGTGAAAGAGAGAGCGCTGTACCAGAATACCAGAAATGACTTTTAGTATAGCGATCTCTCCTTCACACCGACATTATACGGACTATACTTATTACTAGCATTCCTTCTACTTCTCCCGTTTCCTAATCCTTTAGTATTGTCGGGGTCCGCTATCTAAGCCTAAGGATTTAGCAAAGGTGTTTTGTACAAAGACTGTTTCGTACATAGAGCGACTGCCGTCAGACCTCTGTATCCTAGACGAAAATCAGACCATTTTTTAGGTCCGGTTCACACGTCTTTCGAAGTATAATATCTGGGGCATGCGGGTTTCTTCATGATGTTTTCCTTCACCACCGAGTAGGGAATAAACACTTATGTATATAAATCCTAAAACACTACCTTTACATACCCACACCAGGATTCAAATCTTTTTTTATGCAACGTCGGGAGGCATATAAGCATACGGCATAGGTACATTAAGCATCACTCGCGCGATGCTACCTCCGCTACTAATACAGCAGCTCCTTAGGAGCTTACTGGAGACCTCATTCACACGCAGGAACACAACAACCCGCCAGATAGTTGTTATTTGGCTACGGTTTTCTGTGAGGCGAAGGTACTTCCCCAGATGGGCTGCTTTGATGCGCCCTACCTCTCTTAAAAAAACCCAGACCTAGACCAACAGACATGTTTATATATACAAAATATTCAATTTACAATTTGAATTCGAATATACAATTTGAAAGTAGAAAGATATAGAAACCGAGGAAGACCAAGTCTTACCTATCATGACTAAATAGATCATGTTTTATCAGGAGGTGACGTCAGGAGCTCTAGAAACGAGCGAGCGTGCGTGCGAGTGAGGTATGTAAGGACCGTATCACGTGGCGCTTGGTCTGCTGCCTGCCCTGCAAGGGATTTGGCGTAAAGTTATAGAATGATAGATATACTGCAGTGTAGTGAAAAAATAAAATGAACAGCGAATGCTTAGGCACAGATAAAATAAAGAAGAGGGTGTAATATACCCAGGCAGGAGGGTGAGGCCCATAAATTCGGCCGGACTCATTTGAATTTCCAATCAGTGCATTTATTACTGTTTCGTTCACACATGTATAGGGCGTATTTACAGAAAATGTGGTAGTAGTTATCTCGGTAGGTATTTTAGGGGAATGCGAGCAGCTACTTTGTAATGCCACATTTATTTATCATTTACATAAACAAGAAAAAAGGCAGATTTTTCGTAGCGTTCAAAATATATGTTGGTATCCTAAGCTTACACACGGTATTGAACCCTTAAGTTTAAGGAGAGACTTTGCCTCCCTTTGTGTGTTCTACCGATTGTACAACGGGTTGTGTTCTGAAGAGTTGTTCGAAATGATGCCGACGGCTACTTTTTATAACCGCACCGCTCGCCGACGGCGGGGAGTTCACCCTCACACGCTTGAACCGCTATGGTCGCGTACGGTGCGGTTCCAGAGAAGTTTTCTTCCGAGAACACTCAAGCTGTGGAATGAGCTCCCAGCCGAGGTTTTTCCAAGGAACTACAGCCTGGAGTTCTTCAAGAAATGCGTGAAGAGGTTTTTAGAGGGTCGGCAACGCATGAGTGACGCCCCTGGTGTTGCAAATGTCCATAGGCTACGGTGACTGTTTAACATCAGGCAGGCCGTATGCTTGATTGCCACCTTAGTAGTATAAAAAAAAAAAATATGTTGGCAAAAAAGCCAGAGTTGAGTCCTCTTCAGTTTCTACTCGGATCGATGAAGACGAAATCAGTCTTTTCGGAGAATTAGAGTGATCTGATTTTCTTGATTATTTTTATTTCAAAATGTAGTAAAGATGAAGCGTCTATATATAAAACGTTTATAACCTGGTTAATCGGCAGTTAGAGCTAACTCCAAAAACAAAATACGTAGTAGAATGTCTTAGGTCATCTGATATAGCACTTTTATATCGGTATAATTCCCAGGAGGTAACCAATCACAAAACAACTTTTATTGGGACCATAATACCTACGTAGGTACTTACGTATCGTTTTTAATATGCCTTTTAACAATTTTACAACTCTGAAAGCGGAGGGATTCCATATTATTTTTATAACTAGTTGCTACTTACAGTACCTACTGTAGCCTGACGTAGCCTGACATAACTAGTCTGGCCATAAATACTGTTGCATGGAAACTTTTCTATTTTTAACTCTTTATTTATTTTGAATTTGGAACGCTTTTATTATGTTAAAAACTTCTTTCGATTTCCCGCCGTTTTACATAATTTTTTCGTGTTTATTATCAAACTACAATATGGAATTGGGTGTTAAAGAAAATAGGATTACAGTGAATGCCTTGCACAAAGTGGTTATGGAGTCGTCGGTCAGTCTCTTTACTGATGAAAAGATTTTCACGATTGAAGAGCACTAGGGGAAAGTGGGGTAATACCAAGACGCTAAGAGAAATATTAAATAAAAAAGATATTTCAAACATTACAAATCCACTTTATTAGGCTTCGGTTAGTTCAAATTATTAGTCATGTATTTGGTTTTCATTATTATATTAAATAAAAAATAGGAAATTTCAAAAGTTAACTTTTTACGGTTTTTCCCCATGCCTGCTCTTACACCGGGTATACCCACATCTTATACGCGTCTTTGCCCCTAAAAACGGAAGCAATGGAGTTCATCCATTTCGTCACGTTCTCAACCAGTACAGCCTTCACGGGCCCATTTCTTACACTTGAGACATTGCTCTCAGTCGTCACTTTGTCGTCATCGTCATCTAATAATTCAACCTTCATACGCACTCTTGGGAGAATTAATAGCGGTGAAACATAGGCACCTGCATCTGACACACAAAACTGCAGTCGTAATTGGCCCTGTTCGATCGAAGAGATAACGCCTACTTGCTTCTTACCTTTTGAAGCAAGAACTTAGATTTCTTCTTTGGGACTCTCAGTTTCATCTACATTAAAATATCTTCGTTGGCTCAAAATGGCATTTTTCATATTCAGTCAATAGGGAGGGAAATTTTGTGAAATTTTCCCTGTTGAATACCATTGCACGTGCAACTGAAGTAGGTTTTGAAAGACGTAACGATAACTCTGGATTACGACATAAAAATCCGTAAAGCCAATCCATTTCGCTAATTCAGTGTCTTTGTTAAAATTGTGATCATCCATATTTTCCTGCCATCTGGAAAGCAAGACAACGAAACTCCTTGTGCCTTAATGCGAATAATTGAGCTTCAAGATCTTCTATGTGCTGGCACATTACATTTTCTTGCTCAGCTGTAAAAACAGTCTTAGAACGTCATAGGCCTTTGAGATTGTTATTTATCCGGTACTTCTTTACTCTTCCAAGGTCGATTGTTGTATCGAGAATTTTCGGGAAGCAAGACGATATTCACTTTTTCCGTTTATCACTTCCACAACGGCATTTTTCATAAATTCTTCAGTCCAGGATTGTCGGGTCGTCATTTTTAATCACTATAGACTATAGCAACGTTTGATTAAAATCATTAGTTTTCGAGATACTGCGATTGTAAACGTTTCCTTTATTAATATTCCTATATTAATATTAACAACGGGATTTTTTTAAATGTATATTATTATTCATTATCTAATGTGATACATTAATAAGATAATATGTTTAATACACCATTCGAATCCGAAAATGTGTAAAAAATGTGTGTGAGTAAAAAATATCATGGTGCGATGGTCGGATTAAGATGGTTTTAATGATGATAAAAATCAACGCATCCCTCGTTGATAACAAGTTGTAAGGTTGTCTATTTGGGACAAAACATAATCCTTATTCAGCACGGTTTGACATGAAGTGGGTGTCGATTGTCCAAGATAAACAACAAAGAACATAAAGTGAGTAGAAAAATGTGTTATTCTTTGCTTTCTAATCGATGCCATGCATCTTATAATTATCGAAAATCATTAAATCCACAAACTCGACATTTATTCTAAGGGGAAAAACGGCTACTACATTTATGCGATAAAAAATATTTTATCGCGACCTGCATTTATAAATTACAGGAATATGTCATAATAATATTTAATAGATTCAGGCGTTATTTTGCGAAAGTCAAATTTACATGCAATTTGATCTAACCTGCTTTGTGTGCTTCCGCCACCAATTAGTTCATGCGGCCTAGCGCCGGCCGGCACCCACCCTCTACTGTTAGTACGTGCTACATGCCGACGCTGCCATGGCTGCTCCGGTAGTCTCTGCCTCGGCTGCTGCGGTCGTCCGCCATCTGGAACAGAATCCGCATGCCCCCACCACCACCGTCGCTGCCACGATTGGCCTGGTCGTCGCTGCGACACGTGTTTCGCCTCTCCACGAGGCATCATCAGGCGTTGTAGACGTTAATCTTGTAGCATGTTATTCTGACGATACCGGAGTAGCCATGGTAGCGTCGGCATGTAGCACGTACTAACAGTAGTGGGTGGGTGCCGGCCGGCGCTAGGCCGCATGAACTAATTGGTGGCAGAAGCATACAAAGCAGGTTAGATCAAATTGCATCATAATAATATGCATACATAATGAATGACTAGCGTGCGAATGAATTTTGACGAGCTCGGTAGCTCAGTCGTGAATGACGCAACTTTGACACCAACGCTCGTGGCTTCGATTCCCACACAAGGTAAACATTTGTGTGCATGAACATGTCTGTTTGTCTTGGTCTGGATGTTTTAAGAGAGGTAGCGCGCATCAAAGCAACCCGTCTGGGGAAGTACCTCCACCTCACAGAAAACAGCAGCCAAATAACAACTCCCTAGAGGGTTGTTGTGTTCCTGCGTGTGAGTGAGCTCCCAAGGAGTTGCTGTGTAAGCAGCAGAGGAGGCATCGTGCAAGTGATACTTAATATATCGCAAGCGTTAATAGGCTACGGTACCCGCTTTACATCAGGTGGGCCGTATGCTTGTATACCTCCCGACGTAGTATTTCTAATTGGTCATTTTGAGTAGATATTTTAAAAATAGGCAGTCAGTGGGAATCGATATGGTTACAGCAGAAATGATACAACATTCGCGACGCACTCTGGTTTTAGAACAATTTATACTGGAAAACCACAAGGGTCTCAACAGATTGGAGACGCGCATTCATCGTGCCCTCTTCAAGGCAAGGGATCAGGCACGAATTGCCCCAAATATATGGCCATCAGTTTGATCAGCTTAGCAGCTAAAGTAAAGACGAATTAATGAGAGGAGAATCAGGGTTGTTTTTATTCAACGTCAGGAGGGATAGAAGCATACGGCCCATCTGATGTAAAGCGGTTACCGTAGCGTATGAACACTTGTAATACATTAAGTATCACTCGCGCGATGCCACCTCTGCTACTAACACAGCGCTTACTGGTGATCTCACTCACACGCAGAAACACAACAACCCTCCAGAGAGTTATTATTTGGATACGGTTTTCTGTGAGGCGAAAAAGAATCTTAAAACACCCAGACCAAGCCTAACAGTCTTCGGTGTCAAAGTCGCGTTATTAATCGCTGTGCCACCGAGCTCGTCAAAAGTCAGGTTGGACTGCTTTCGGAAGCACAGGGTCGATTTCGGAGTACCTACGGATACTTTTTTTCACTTTGCAATATCGTAAGAGAAGTATCTGTCTATGGACCAGAACGTTTTCCATGGTTTTGTGTATCAGTAGAAAACATTTGGCAGGGTCGTGCGACAGAATCTCTGGGACGTTAAGTCTGCAATCTTTCTCCGTGGTGGAGATCGTATATCTTGGAGGCGTTTTAACAGACATGGAAGGTATGTCGCTCATGTGGAGTGACGAGTGAGTACAGAGAACAGTGCGGAAGGGGTGTAGAAGTTGAACGAAAAAAGAAAAATGAACCGAATAGCCAGATTTTCGAAACGTTCTAGATTATTAATGCAACATCTAGTTTAGGATGCTAAAGTAACCAAGAGAATGTGAGTAAGTAATAAACGCTTAACACACATATGAAACTGTGGTTGCACCAAGTGAAATATGTGTAAATCAACATCTTTATGCTTGGCAAGAATATCGTTGTATACCTACCGGCGGCAGATTCTGATTAATGAATTGTAATAAGAATGTGAAGAAGACTGTTACCGTGAACTCGAAGGCTCAATGTGTTATTGTTAGAATTCCGCACGAGACAGAGGTGAGTCGATGACAGAATGACATATTTTATGGCTACTATAATATATAATTCAAGAGAATGCACACAGAACCTATCCAGTTTTCTAATCTAATATATATAATTTGAGTTTACAACCAAAACTCAGTAAGCCACTTAATATTATCATTATTATATTAGATAAGGAGCCCTAGAAACCGGCGAGCGTGCATGAAAAGAGCAATGAATGTGAAAGAAGCGAGTGAGGTATGTAAGGATCGAGTCGCGTGGCGCTCGGTTCTCTCTGCCTACCCCGTAAGGGATTTGGCGTGAAGTTATAGATAGATAGATATTAGATAAGCGTTAAGTGCACGTTTTTGTACTCTTCTTTTGATATTGCAAAGTGGTAACCAAGCAAAAGAGCAGTCCGAAATTGATCTAATAAATGTGTAGTAATGATACAAAAAAACTAGGACGATTTTTAAAACCTCTGCTGGATCTAGGCCAAATGCTTCGATTTCAGATTTATTGCAAATAGAATATATCAATAATTGTTTTTTAATCATTGATATATGCTATACCTATTCACCATAAATCCGAAGTCGAAGCATTTAGCCCAGTTTTGAATGTTGCTACTTACGACCTATAATGTGAAATGTATTGCCCTAAAGATAAATGATGAAAAATAAAATTATATATTTTAAAATAGTTGGATGGAGTTTACGTTTTAACAAAGCAAGTTGAAGATTTGGTAGAAGACTTCTATTATTAGCATTAATAGTTATTTTCTAGTGGGTTTCTGCCGTCATACGAGATAAATATACACTACTGCACAAAAAAAGCTGAGAAAATAAATTTGCATTGACGATAAGGTAAAAAATATTTATTTGCAGATCTGTTTAAATTATGGAAAAAAAAACGTGTCATTTTTAACATTTATGAATTCTAAGCTAGGCATGTTTAACCATGGACATATTTTCCTGTGTATAACATACAATAAATACGTAGATACTAAGAAACCTGAGTACCTACCTAAATAGGCATTTTTAATAACATCGCTTGTTTTTAAGTTGACAGTTATGAAAAAATGAATAAATTAAATTAAAAAATGGCACACCAGAAACCCGTTAAACGTAAAAGGAAAGAAAAACAAAAATGTGACTGTGAAATAATGACGCCATGTGACGGCAGTCGCTCTTCCTGGAAAGCGGTAAATCGATTTTTATTCTTATATCCCACTTGTATTGGAGATTAAGTTTTTGTCCCTTGAATATAAAAAAAATATGTAGGTACGTTTCGTGGAGCTAGGAGAGGATTAGTGTCAGTAAAATGTGTTGAACTTTAAAATCCATAGATTTGGTAAACGTAGTGTATGTTGTTAGTACCTACAAGTACACAGAAGCAAAGCAGCTCCTATCTTCTTTTACCAACAGGCGAAGCGGACTCAATATAAAAAAAAACTTCGCTTTACAAAAGATCGCAGTCAAAAAATCAATTTCCTAGAAGGTGTGTTACGGAGAGATTGTTGTGTTCCTGCGAACAAGTAAAGTTACTGGGTTAGATTAGTGACGGGTGGAGCTATCAAGCTGAGCAGAGAAAAATTTAAACGTCCTTACTACGTACGTATTACGTATATTTTGACACTCGCAAGGGAATTAAGACCTATAAGATACTTTCCCGTTGACCTAGAATCATGTGTTACATCACAAAAAAAAAACTTTTTTTGCGACAATAATTGGCAAAAATTTTTTTTACGAAACCCTCAGACCGCGAGTCGGACTTGCACTTGACAGCTTTTTTACGGAGAATATGTTTGCAATTGCATACTTCAATACATTATCCAGTTAACATACATGAACATGTTATCTTACAATGTACGTCACAGACGTATCTACGAGTAGTAAAGCTAGATGCGTCTGTACGGGCTTTATTGATTTAAATATTCTCCCATTGGCAGCCCATTGGTCAGTAAGTCCGAATCACTGAGATATTTAGGCGCTAAAACACAACAACAACAAAGTTTTTGTGAGAGCGGTACCTTTATGCGCAGTCAAATGGTTTAAGATAACGTATACCACAAACCGTGGTATACGTTATCTTTAAGTTTTCAGAATCGATTTAATACGATTGATTTTCGACCCTTGATTGGGGCAAATACTATGTAGTAACTTTAATACACATGCTTTAACATTTTGGTGCCTATTATAAACGTTATACGTAATGTTATGTGTTTTGATTAAGTATTTCAGCCATAGGTGGTTTTCTGACGCGTAACCTTTTATGACGGATATGTCGACTGTCTTGTATATAACCTTAACCCTTAACGGAGGTAACAGAATATGATTACTAATTTTATTGTTGTATAGGTAATCATTTTTCCAATTTGCTGTCGAGCTGACATGATCATGAAGCTGCGAGAGGTTCTGCTCAACGGTTAATTCCATCGAATTATAATGGTTGTTCCTTTTGAATCGTACATAGGTAGATATTTGAAATGTCAAAGTGTTTTACACCGCTATTTATGACCGCTACAAATAATATAAACGAAAAAAAAAATAGATACTGTGTTAAGAAAACTTACTTGTGTGAGTCCGACTCGCACTTGGCCGGTTAAGACCGGTTCGATTCTGAAAACTTAACTATTATATATCATTACAAAGAACTGTATAGTTGGAATCATAAAGCGAGCGAGTGTGTCGTGATGTGTCAGGTCGACGTTCCGCAATTGCACTCTGCGAGTGAGGCATAGAGAATCGATCAGCTCTGTGATATTCTACAGACATAGATGAATGATTATGTGTTCTAATAAGTAAACATGTATACTTTTTCAAATTAAGTTCATTGTTCGCAATGAGGTCACTTTAAATAACTATATGCATGTACCTTAGTCTGCGATTACCTGTTTTAACATATAGTATGGTTTTGGAACAGACTGTCACAGTTACAACGTTCATGTTACAATGCCACAGTCTATGTAACCTTTTCATGGGATATAATGACCTAACAGTCACCAACGTGAGACGTACACACACACCTACCATCCGACCTGAGAGTAAATTTAATGGCTAAAAGTGTAAAAAAAATATTAGAAATAAAGGTACCGATAACCGGACATATTCTAGAAATAAAGAACATCTGTTGTGTTCGTATGCCTTCGAAAAACCTCTTGAAACACAGTATCGCTTAACATAGAGTCTAATACGGATAAAAAATAAAAATTTCGTAACGCTATGAGTGGTCATCAAACAACAGCTGGCTTTGTAAAATAAAACCTTTAGCCGAAAAAGACGGATATCTCAAGAAAAAAATCCGCACTTTTGAGGTTTTCGAAGCGTGCCGCTGCGTTCCGCCCACGTCTAGTTTTTACAATACAATTAAACTTTTTACATTTAGTGGGAAGGATCGACGATACGGCTCCTGTCTGAATGTGGTCAGTGTGGAACATGTGGCAAAGAAATAAGAGTATATTTTTCTGTTACGGTTACTGAACATTTTGTCCATTTCTAGATAAATGTTGTCCATATTGCTAATTGGCTTCATTGAAAGGATTGATAAAGTAATATGAAGCAAGTAACGCAAGTTTAAAGGTAAGGTAAGTATTGTGACTGAATTAATTATCAGAACATCGAGTTATATTACCTACGGTAGGTAATGTAAGTCGATGGATCAGAGTCATCTTCTAACGGGCTAGGTCGTGTTTCTGCAAAATCCGTTTACCCTGTTGTTGTTAGTAATAGATAGTACTTGAGGATTATTAAGTCGTTTGTATAATCAAATATACTTTTATAAATCAAAAATCGTTTTATCAAGAGGTGATTGCCAAAACAAAACTATAAAAAAAGAAGAAAAGTCTATGTAGGTATTTTACATAGCTTTTTTACCAGCAGGCAGCAATGTATTGTTCTAACTTATCGTCAAGTAGGTCGTACGCTGGTGAAGCCTTAATAAAAAAAACGGGTTGCATTCCAGGAGTGCCGGCAGAAGTGAAAACTTGAACATGCAGACCAAACAGCGATGTTGATAAACTACGTTGAACGAAACGCCAAGAATTTCATGGCGCTTACAACGTTTTGGTCGCGAGAAAGTAATGCCCTATGTACGATCTAGCGCGTCATGTTTTAATTGTTTAATTAGAGGTAACTAATGTTTTAGCGCTGCAGCGAACTTAAGTTCTAATTCTCACTAAAATCTTACATCAGAGTCACGTGTCCTGATGCGAGTTTAACATTTTTTACTCATCCCAAAAGTGCACAACGCCGCTAAAGAAGTTTTCACTTCAAAAATAAATACATAAGAAGCATTTACTGATACTATCAATTGTAATAATCACACCATCGTAACATATAATCCATAACAATTTATGTCTGTAATGCATTTTTTTGCATAAACCATCAAAATTGTGTTGTTATAATAAATTTTACTTTTATTATTAATCAGTAATTATGGAAAAATTGCATAATAACGGGCGATACTGACACGTCTAATTGCAAACAAAAAATCCGAAGTGGGATGCCTTTTTCTAAAACAGTGATAAATGGTATTCTTTGCCATTTTTTTAAATCATCGATTTTTGAGGGTGAGTGTGAATAATCACAAATTAGTAGCTCATTGTTGGCGGTAAAAAGCCGTCGTTAAAATCGTTTTGGCGCCGCCCCCTTTGCTGAATTCGGTTCGCAATAACTTTGGATGCTTTGATTACCAAATTATTTATATGGCGATTTGCAGACAGCTTGTGTAATTTGTAAAAAAGAGACAAATGATGAAAGTATTCTTTTAACCCTGCACAAAAAATGGTTTTAATTCTTAACTAGTTAGACAGAGACTAGCTAGCCCTGGTATTAACGCAGCAACTTTACATCAGCTTCACTAGTCACGATGTTTATCCACTAGTAGTACACAATATACTTCCTCAGTTTATCTGCTTCCTCTATACATATCGTAGATTCAAGGCCTAAAGGACGTGTGAATCGATCTATTTCCTTTCATCGCAATCGCATGGATTGCGATGAAACCATAACTCCCACGGACGTAGATGTTTCTAATTTCCCTACCTCACTTGCACGTGAAATTCCAGACGTAGGTAGGTTGTGACCAGTCAGAACCCGTTATATACGTTTTCCCATACATTTCGCGGTCATATACGACCACCCGGGTTTCGAAGGGATTGAAGAAAACTGAACGTTGTTTTCGTTACCACAAATTCATTGTCAAAAAACTTGCTTGTTGACATATGAAATACGCGTTCTATATTTTACAAAATTGACCACTGCACTACATTGTTTATTTAAAATGGTTAAATCATGAATTGAAACTATAAATTGCCTTTTTATTGCGGTGAATTTATTTACAACTTTTTAAATAAGGTGCATTTTATGGCGATACAATGCTTCAGATTGCATTTAATTTGTAATTCCTACACTTGTAATACCTATCATTCTATAGGTATCGGAAATACTAACGAAACATTGCTATTCTTACAATCTATAAAAAAGTTTTTTAATCGTATAAGTCATACTTGCGACCATAGCTTGAATGGAATGAGTATATACTTTTTGTGACACGTGTGTTTGGCGCGGTTTTTTTTACTGTTTTTAGATCAGCCGGTATTGACACCTGCGTTCCATCGGCACGAACCTGACAAAAAAGTCTGTGCTTTATTCCCGACAACGTTTCCAGATTTATTTGGAGGTGCATTACAGAACAGAGAAACTATTGAGTGTGACTTCATATCAAAACACACTTTTAAATAGATTTACGTCGGAACAGGCGCATCAAAGTAGGGGGTACTTAGGAAGTACTCATCTACCTCGCAGAAAACCACAGAAACTAACTACGCTGTGGAGGGTTGTTGTGTTGCTGCGAGTGAGTGAGGTTATTAGTAAGCTCCTAAGGTGTTGTTATGTTAGCAGCAGGAGTGGCAGCGATACTTCCTGTATTGCAAGCACTCTTAGGCTACGGCAACCACTTTATGTCACGTGGTCCGTATGCATATGTTGCATAATATTACTTTTACACGACGATACATTAACAAAGAAATATTTACACGTAGTGCTATTTGATAACGGGACTGCAAATCAATATCAATTGGCATACCACATTGACAAAGTTAACTATCAGTCATAAAAATTTTGTTTACTTATCTGTAATGAAGTTCGTACTCTCGTACTCGTACAACTCGCCTGCTACTACTACCTGCCGGTAAATTAGACTCTGTTAATATTGTCTTTTTATTGAATTGGATTCATTATTGAAATGGGTGTGATTATTTCAGCTACTTTCGTAGCATACTGTAAGACTGTACAGAACAGTAGGAATGAAGTAACAGAAAGTGACAAATAATACGGTTTATTTACGCAAAACTGTAAAGATGAAAAAGCTTGGAATCTGAGTACCTACTATATAAACTCACTGAACAACGACGTCGCAATCGCGTCGAAGCTTGCTTTAGCTTTTACGTTAGGCACACTATTGCAAGGGAAATGAATCAGATGAAAAGTGTGTCCCTGTATGACAATCGAAAACGTCGAACAATCGAATTGTAGTTGTATCTTGTTTCAAACGGAAATAGAGGCAAGAGGACTTATGAATACTTGTATATAATGAACCTTTGCCCACGTCGTTGATTACCTCTTAAGATTTACTAGAGTAGTTACCTACTCCAAAGGTGTACTGTGAAGAATTGCAAGAGATAATGTACAAATCAGCCTATCCTAGCTTGTACCACTAAATTTGTGTTTTCAGATTTATATACATATTTATAATCATCATTTGCTCGGCGATAAAGGAAAACATCGTGAGGAAACCCGCACGTCCAGGAAATTATATTTCGAATGACGTGTGACCTTACCTAAGCATGTTCTGGTTAACCTTCTGTGTTGTAGAGGTCTGACGGCAATCGCTCCATGTAAAAATCAGTATCTTTGCCAAATCCTTAGGCTTAGGTAGCAGACCCTGCCAATCCTAATGAATTAGGAAATCAGATAAGTACAAGAAGAGATGTACAAATTCGCTGTCATATAATCGAGACTTGTCAATCACGCAAACACTACCAACTTGTTACAATACTCGTCCACATACCACACTACAGATCATCTCAAACTTACATTAGTTACAACTGGGAACTCTCTATCATCCACCATATTCAGCAGAACCTTTTTCTGGAATTGAATATATATTTTTAGTTGAAAAACACCTTTAAGATTTCTTCGAGTCTAGTTCCCAGGTTTTCTTTAGAAATCATCAAACTTTCATTACAATGTCAATAATGGCCAATATTTTGATTAATAAATACATAGTTTCATTGAAAAATGCTTGTTATAAATTGATACTTGTTGAAAATTTCATACAAATATTACAAAATATGTGTATACAGTATGTAAAGTATAAACCCTGTGATCAATGGCAAGATAAAAAGTTATTCTTTTTTAGTTCTCTATTTTCTTCATTCTAAACACCAAACCAAAAATAACAGTGCTATAAATATTTGAATATCTGTACCTTAATATTGTAATATCTCCAGAAAATATAAAATAAAAAATATAACAAACTGATATTTAATTTAAAACAAGGTTTTATTTGGGCAACACCAATTTTTAACAATGATTATGGAAATTCGGCCATTATCATTGAGAGGAATATCAGTAATGTAATTGGAAAATGTATCGCAGAAGTATCATTCAAGCACGTTTGGCTTGTGACCGGGCTACCTTTTGCTCTCGATAGGTTGCAGCGACGGGCTATCCGCATAATCGACGACGAAGAGGTCACAAAATACCTAGAACCTCTGCAACTTCGTAGGGACATAGGCTCCCTAAGTACATTTTACCGCCTGTACCATGGTGAGTGCTCTGAAGAACTATTTTCCCTTATCCCACCCTCTCCCTTCCGTCATAGAACTACACGTGCAGGCTTGCGATGTCATCATTCCACTGTTGAGGACATTTGTTCTCGTACTAAAAAGTTCGGCAACTCTATCTCTGTCGAACTATTAAAAAGTGGAACGCCTTGCCTGCACATGTGTTTCCTCCTTCCTACAACATGGGATCCTTCAAACGAAGCGTGAAGAAGCACCTTGCGGGCCAGCAAGGTAGCGTCAACTGACAGGACACCGTAGTCCTTTGTCAGTTGCCGCTGCAATTTGGGCTCCCCTTTTCGCTTACCAACAGGCGAAGAGGAGCCACTATGCTGAGCCAATATATAAAAAAAAAACCTAGCGATTAGTAATGTGATACTAGTGTTGCAAATATTTTTTTTGGAAACTACTGTTTTCCGTCTGCTACCATACTGCCAATTACTATCGCGAATTAATGTATCTTAAAAATGTTTTCATATATGCCCATGGTTAATATTGTGATAGAGTCTTATATAGCTTTATTACTGCTTCTATATATTCTATATAAGGAAGCATTGATACTCCAGTATAAAGATTGGAATCCTGATACTACCACCAAAATACATATTTTTGTATTTATGTACGTATTTATAGATAATTATTACTTGTTGAGCGATGAAGTAAAACATCGCGAGAAAACCCGCACGTCCATGCAATTATTTCCAAAGATATGTGACCCGACCTAAGAAAGGGTAGGTTTCCCCTCTGGGTTGTGGTGGTCTGACGGCAGTCGTTCCATGTTAAAATTAGTATCTACGCCAAATCCTTCGGCTTAGTTAGCGGACCCTGTCATTCCTAATAGATTAGGAAAAATAACGCTAGGAAGCAAAAGTCGTTTAGTTTTGTCTACTCTATTCCACTTCTGTTTCAAATGCTCGTACAAAGTTAAACGGAATTCTTTTTATCGTTTTTTATAAAACCATTGCTATATAGAAAACAGCACATCCTGGATTTGGGTCAGTGACAATGGATCACTAGGGTAGTGGGTTCGATGCCACCATCTCATTGATGTAAGATCATTGAAACGGAGCAAGTTACTGAGAAGTGTTGCGAAAAAAGTGCATCGATTGATCTATTAATGGATTCTTTTAATATCACTTATTTGAAACGAATTTTGAAATATTCACAATAAATATTCGCTCATATCAAAAGAACGCTTTATTATAGCATTACATTTTATGCTATAATTTATATTATATTAATGATGTAAGAGCCGAGGAAGGCTTAGACTTACATACCATGACCAAATTGGTCGTGTTCTATCAGAAGGTGATGTCAGGAGCCCTAGAAACCGTCGAGCGTGCATGAAAAGAGCAATGAATGTTAAAGAAGCGAGTGAGGTATGTAAGGATCGAGTCGCGTGGCGCTCGGTTGTCTCTGCCTACCCCGTAAGGGATTTGGCGTGAAGTTGTAGATAGATAGATATTAATGAATAGTACAGTATATTACAGTATCCTACAAGGAACCTGGCGTGAAGATGTATACATATATACTCATGTATATGATTACAGCTACATTATATTTTCAGATTTTTTTTTTTAATTTTTGTTCATCTATCTGTTGCAAAAATGTGATTTATATCGATAATATTCTGTTCTGAAATGAAGACACACTTTACTCAAATGATATTAACATAAATATATTTAGTTATAAATAAAAATGTTAAAAATCTTCAAGGATTCAACCATCAAATGCTTTTTTTTCTACGTTGAGTAAAATGTTATACCTACATTTCACATTAAGAAAATAATGTTTAGTTTATTGGTTTGTGATATGCTACATGGATGGAGATTCCGTCCAATGGAGAGAGGTCCGGTTGTAGCCCTCCCTAATCACTCTTGTCTCTTCAAACGGCACGTCTGCAGGAAATTTTCCGCGAGCTGACATAATTCGGTCACTGAAACGCAACAACTTTTCAGGAAATTATATTTACTTGCAATTTTTCTGCACTACTATAAGTGGCAAACAACCGCTTTATAGTTTGTAGTACTTTTCTTTTAAGTTTAAAGACCAAAGCGCCGCCGTACATAAAGCCGTATATACAGTAAAGCGAAATATGATTAAAATGTCAGGATGGTTTCTTTATACAACGATAACTTGAGTTTCAAAGCAAAATCATTCTTTGGTTCTCCATTGGTTATATCCTTCCTAACTTTAAGTCTTTAAGAGTCAAAAGGAACATCTGCCCTACTAATTATCAAATGAGGCCATGGCGAAAGAGTGGTAGGACACATCAAAGCAGCTCGACCACAGAATCACCTCAACGTACTTACACAGGTAAAACATGAGCTGAATACAATCATATTTATCTATAATTTTGACTCGAAATATTGTTTGAAACTCAAATTATAGTCCATTAAAAAAACCGACAGGGCACATTGCTCAAGCTATTCAAATGTACATTTGAATATAGGTTCATGAATATTCATATAAAGTTTTTACCCGTAACGGTGACATAAAAATAGTATTGTTTCTTAAAAAAATTGCCGCTTCATAAATAACAATTAGTTTGTAACAAAAGAATATGTTATTTTTAGACAGCAGTTTCTGCGGCTACCGCGTTTCGTGCACGGCTTAAATACTATTGTGTTACATTGTCTTTGGTACTATTTTGAATAAAAAAGTATAGTTTTCGCAATCGGCACGAATGTCTATTGTTCTGTCGGAAACGTTGCCTTGCCTTGGCTCTGCTCCACTCTATTTTTTCATGAGATTGTATTGGCTATTGGGAAAATTCTGTTACTTTCCTTGAATACTATTTAAATTAGACAATTTACATAAAAATAACGCTGCAATCGAAAAAACAAGAAATTAAAGAATATATTTAATATATATGAACAGTAGATAGATTTATGTTAAGCCTATTAACCGATTGATCCTGGTTCAAATCCTGACATATAGGTACCACTTAATTCGTGTTTTCAGATTTACGCTCCATATTTGTATGTGTATTATGACTAGCTCGGCGGTGAAGGAAAACATCGTGATACATTCTTGGACAAGAATTTTATTTCGAAAGACACGAGTTTTAACCTAAGGAACGTCTGATTTTCCCTCCGGGTTGTTTTTTTTAGGGTTCCATACCCAAAGGGTAAAACGGAACCCTATTACTGAGGCTCCGCTATCCGTCTGTCCGTCCGTCTGTCACCAGGCTGTATCTCATGAACCGTGATAGTTAGACAGTTGAAATTTTCAAATACTAAAAAATAGAATAAAATAAATATTTAAGGGGGCTCCCATACAACAAACGTGATTTTTTTGCTCATTTTTGCTCGATATTGATAACGGCAACAGGTAGACGCTTGAAATTTTTACAGAATATTTAGTTATATATTCACTTTAAGAATAAATAATTAAATTAAAATAAAACAAATATTTAAGGGGGGCTCCCATACAACAAACGTGTTTTTTTTTTGCCGTTTTTATAGATAATGTTACGGAACCCTTCGTGCGCGAGTCCGACTCGCACTTGGCCGATTTTTTTTATATTGGATGAGCATAGTGGCTAAACTTCGCCTGTTGGTAAGCGAAAAGAGGAGCCCAAATTGCAACGGCAACTGACAAAGGACAGGACAGTGTATTGTCAGTTGACGCTACCATGCTGGCCCGCAAAGTGCTTCTTTACGCTTCGTTTGAAGAATCCCATGTTGTAGGAAGGAGGAAACACATGTATGTACAGGGAAGGCGTTCTACTTTTTAATAGTAGGACAGAGATAGGAGTTGCTGAACTTTTTAGTATGAGACGTAATGTTCTCAACAGTGGAATGATGACATCGCAAGCCTGCACGTGTGGTTCTATGACGGACGGGTGGAGAGAAAGAGGGAAAGAGAGAGGAAAGAGGGTGAGATAAGCGAAAACAATTCTTCAGAGCACTCACAATAGTACAGGCGGTAAAATATACTTAGCGACCCTATGTCACTACGAAGTTGCAGAGGTTCTAGGCTTTTTTTTTTGTTTGTGAAGGCAGTCGCTCTATATCAAAACCAATAATATAGTACTATTCAAAATCAATATCCTCGCGGTTACCTCTCAGTATATTTATGAGAACATAATGTAAGCTCGTAAAAATAGTCGTTTTCAAAATTTAGTGTAAATCTTAGAAGCAGGAATCGATTACGTGCGCCAGTACATCAGCATCCTAAGACTAGTAAATCATTTGTTATAAATTAGAATAATAGTAATAATAGTAGAATCCGCGTCCTTGCAGATGGATGCGCTTCGCGGTTCATGTCAGTGAATGCCGGTGTCCCACAGGGCTCCGTTCTATCGCCCACCCTCTTTCTTCTGCATATCAATGACATGCTGCCACTTGGTAATATTCATTGCTATGCAGATGACAGTACGGTCCATGGGCGATATTTCGGTCGGCCTGGTGCTGGTCGGGCAGAAATCGGTGAGAGGCGTGAGAGTCTTGTCGTTGAACTGAATCGGGTTTTGGATCTCATTAGTAAATGGGGTTCCAATAACCTGGTTGAGTTTAATGCCGAGAAAACTCAGGTTTGCGCGTTTACAACAAAAATGTCCCCCTTCCTTCCCACTCCCAGTCTTCAGGGTGCTTCCCTCAGTATGCGTGATAGCCTGAACATGCTGGGTATGGGTATTCATTGCGACCTTAACCAGCGTTATTACATCGAGAGCCTCATCTCAACAGCCTCAAGAAAGCTCGGAGTCCTGAACAGGGTGCGCCGGTTCTTCACGCCGGACCTACTTTGTCTGCTTTATAAGACACAAGTTCGGGCCTGCGTGGAGTATTGCTCGCATCTCTGGGACGGCTCCGCACAGTATCTTCTTGAGGCTCTCGATAGGTTGCAGCGACGGGCTATCCGCATAATTGACGACGAAGAGGTCACCAAAAGCCTAGAACCTCTTCAACTCCGTAGGGACATAGGCTCTCTAAGCGTATTTTACCGCCTTTACCATGGCGAGTGCCCTGAAGAACTGTTTTCCCTTATCCCACCCTCACCCTTCCGTCATAGAACCACACGTGCGGGCTTGCGATGTCATAGTTCCACGGTTGAGAACATCTCTTCGCGTACCAAAAAGTTCGGCAACTCCTATCTTTGTCGTACCATCAAAAAGTGGAACGCCTTGCCTGCACATGTGTTCCCTCCTTCCTACAATATGGGATCCTTCAAACGAAGCGTGAAGAAGCATTTTGCGGGTCAGCATGGCAGCGTCAACTGACAGGATGCGGGATGTAGTATGCTGTCAGTTGCAGTTGCGATTTGGGCTCCTCTTTCGCTTACCATCAGGCAAAGAGGGGCCACTATGCTGAACTAATATAAAAAAAAAAAATTGTATTCGATTCTATAATAACCTTAAACAGTTCTGTCCTTGCCTAACAATATGTTCGAAAGGCACATCAAAAATACTCTATGTAAGAAGGGTTATTACAGAATCGATAAATATCCGACTGACAGGGAATCTCGAAATGATTCAGCACATGGTATTAATATGTCTTTAATTGTACCACTTGACATCACTATATGTATACTCACATAAATTTATTGTAATAGAAATTAACGATGTGAAAAAGATCTACATTAACAAGTTTCTTTTGGCAGTTCTTCTTCGTCATTTTCAAATGTTGGTAGGTTGGTAAATTTTTAAATGTTGGTAGATTAGAAAAGAGAGATTAAAGCTGTGAAAAATTTAAAATATACAAACTGTTTAAAAAAATGTAAGACTTGTCTAAGTATCCACGAGGACCTAATAGCAATTAAATAATTTTTATCTTTAATATCTTCGCAAAATCTTTAGGTCATTCATAAGAGATTAGGAAAGGTGATGATAACATTAGAACGAAGAGGAAGGTAGATTTATGTTACATAGTTAGCTTATTGTTTACCTTTTAACTTACTTATATATACATAAAGATTTTATATTTTTGCCCTTTACTAAACTGAAAATACATACGTATTTTACTATATAGCCTGAAGCCGCGTCAAACTGCCCACATGAGTCCAATGGCAAAGAAAAGAATTGAATTTATACAGTTTATACTTTAGTTAGAAATTTGTATTAAAACTTCAGGCACTAGTTAAGGCATTTAAAGAAGGATTTAATCGGATACCGGCAATTTGTTATTGTCATTTCGTTCACACAACATAAATATTGTCATGTCAAAGCTTTACTGAAATCAGAACTGATGCTGTGGCTTCGTTGGCCCTTTTATGATATTATTATATAACCCATTTTATTATTTTAAAACAGAAGGCTTGACTCAGGTAAATTTAAAACGGGTAGTTAGTGAATACAAATGTCGGCTACAGTCAAAGGGCCACCTGCAAAATTTTAATAACCGTATATTTGTGACAAAAGCGCCGTTATAACCCTTTTCTTCATGGCAAAACCTAAAGCCTGAAAAAAAGTATTTGTATTTTCTAAAATCTTTTTTGTACTAAACAAATCATTATTATCACAGTATCACCTAAGAATTTCCCTAGACATTTTCTTGGGGCCATAGTCAATTTGCCCCTGGTCATAGTTGCAATTGTGTCTCCTCACACCCGCCTGTAGGTATACCTATATATAGGGAAGGTAAGGTTAGGATCTGGATCCAAAGCCAATCCGTACACGTAGAGCACCGTGGTAACTAGCGAATAAGACTCGAAAAGAGGTAGGATGATAAGAAAACCGTGTCTTTTTTATATGCAAGGTCGGGAGGAACGTTAACATACAGCCCACCGCATGTTAAGCCGTTACCATTGCCTACGAACGCTCGCAACACACGGAGTATCATCGCGCGTTGCCACATATGCTGATAACACAGCAACAACTGAAGCTTCCTAGTAATTTCAGTCACTTACAAAAATATAACAAACCTCCAAGGAGTTGTTATTTTGCTGGTTGGGTAGTACTTCCCCAGTTGGGCTGCACTGATGTGTGCTGCCTCTCTTGAAGGAAGTATCTCCATCACAAAGAATCATCAAAAACAACTTTTTTATCAGTTCTGCGATTTCCACCTTACAGAAGATTGTAGACAAATAACGATTCTCTGGAGGGTTGTTGTGTTTCTGCGATTGGATGAGTGAATGTTACTACAATCGCAGTAAATTCGTGAGAGCCGGTGACTACGCGAATTTGATACTCCGTTAATTACAAGCGATTTTAGGCTGAAGTATACGCTTAAGTCTAGCGCAGGTACGTAGGATAGACCCATGAATGAAATAACCTATAAAGACCCGATGCGAACAATTTTACGAAGTAACTCAATTCACCGGTACAGGTCGGACGGTAAAGTAGAACGCGCAGGTCTGATTGGTTAGTTCTCGGATCAACATCGCGGCGCTTATCGCTTATTGGTTAAGATATTCTCCCATTAGTCAATAGGATCCAATCGTTGAGATTTTTAGGCGCTAAAATACAAAGTTATTGTGAGCACGGGGTGCCCTCAAGTGGTTTCGTGGTTTGTAGTGCGACACTTCTTGTATTACAAGTGAGAAAAATGAAATTTGAATACGAAAAAAGGAAAATTGACACCTGATGTTGCAAATGTCTATAGGCTACGGTAACTGCTTACCACCAGGAAGACCTGCCTGCCTGACTGCCAGCTTAGTGGTATAAAGAAAAACTTCACAGTCTACAGTTTACACCACGTGGGCCGTTTAATTGTTTGTCCCTCAACGTTGTACAAAAAATCTGATGTATAACTAGGTAGTTAGGTATTTACATGAAGGATACGAAGGATAACCAAAATCAAGAAGCATATTAGTTTATGGGTATTTATAATGTCATTTACATTTAGACGTCGATTGTAACCGAGTGTAGGTTGATATTCGTTACCTACTGTTTTAATTAGCCTATATCCATGTTTTGCATTTCCGAATCTATTAACACAGGCTATTTTTGGATATTGGCATTGAAAAGGTTAATTAACTACGTATTTGACTGTACCAATATGATTTTGATAGTATTTTTTTTTAATCAATTTTTATTTTGTTGGGTTGGCACAAGCCGTTTTGTATTAGGAACGCTGGTTACATTCTTTTCGTTCATGTTTATGGAAATTTACGATTGCGACCTCAGTACCTACACCTATAGTTAATGTAGTTAAAGTCAAAAATATATGAAAAAAAAGGCAAAAAATAATTTTGTGGTCATGCTAGAAGTTTGCTTGTAGCGACGTTTCCCAGCCCAGAGAATTGCAATTCTGAAACAAAATTGATTGATTGAACTGGCGGGAGGAGTATACTGTCCTTTAGGGGCGACGTGCAACTATCCGCCCACGTTGGTTCGAAAAATAGCGTATGCTTCGATGGAGTCGCCACCCTCTACGTAACTCCAATTCCAGCGGACATAGGAGAGTTTAGTGTCACATAGGAATGTATGAGGTGGATTAAAAGAAAAGATGATAATGAGACGTAATGATTTTGAAGTAGAACGATCTGTATATTTCTTTCATTGTGATCTAGATTGTGTATTTATTAGAGGGATTATATCAAAAGGTGCATTGAACACGCAGTCATGGTGAATTGCTGTATAAATTGTTTATAAAAGCCATAGGGAACGAAAATAACCTAACATAACCTATCACCGATAAGTCGCTTGATTCTTACAATCTAATGATGTCTGTGCTATTATTCATTCGATTATTATCATATCTGTAGTATATACCTAATGCATATTTATAGGCTATATAATGCAATCTCGAGTATATTAACACATAAATACTTACATGTCTTTTATTTGGTATTAACCGATTAAAAAGCGAATTTATAAACATTACTTTGTTAGCGTTATTATTAAGTGTTATCTGTAAATAGTGGATTTATAACATGTGGGGTTACCAACCCTTGTTTTTATTTACCAAATTTAACATGTCGCCCACCTATTGTTTCAGGTTTTGCAAGGAACCATTTTTGATGGATAAATGGACTGACCATAGAGGTCGTTTAAATTAGTATTCAACTAGCTACTCTCGGGTCTGATCAAAACATTCCGAATGTACGTGCTTTCAAGTGACAAAAGCAAAATGAAAAAAAAAGTTCTTAAATAATTACAATATTATTAATTACCACTAGAAATTATTTTTAAATATGCTGTCGTAAATTGGAAGGTAAAAGAATTAAAAATGAACATCGTTCTGTCAGTTGCCAACAACAATAAGGCCCGACTCAAATGAAGCGGTTACCGTAGCGTATAGACACTTGCAACGTAAAATATCGCCCGTACGTCTCCGCTGCCAACACAGTAACGACATCACTCGCAACTCGCAAGAACTCAAAAAGAGTAACCCTCTAGCTATGAAAGAGTCTTATGTGGAACCTTTATTTCAACCAAGTTTAAATTCTAGGATTTTTTTTTCTAAAATGCCGAGCAAATCTCGGTCACCTAGGCGCCTCCTATTTATTTCCTTCCTGATGACATCACTAACTCGCAAAAACTCAACAAGGGTAACCCTCTAGCTATGAAAGAGTCTTATGTGGAATATTTATTTAAGGCAAAATCGCTTATCAACCAAAGTTTCAATTCTAGGATTTTTCTTTCTAAAATGCCGAGCAAAGCTCACCGGTCACGGTCACCTAGGCACCTCCTATTTATTTTACGACGCAAGTGTCTATACGCTACGGTAACCGGTTCACTTGAGGCGGGCCTTATTTTGGCAACTGACATAACGATGTTCATTTTATTAATGTAATTAATGTATTTCTTTATTTCAGACCCTCACAGGCCATAGAGGTGTACATCCATCAGGTTCTTCTAAATACGTTACTTTAAGGATGGCCGTGGCAACACATGATATTTTGGTTTTAAAGTTAACAGTAGCTAAAATAATCGCTTATCAACCAAAGTTTCAATTCTAGGATTTTTCTTTCTAAAATGCCGAGCAAAGCTCACCGGTCACGGTCACCTAGGCACCTCCTATTTATTTTACGACGCAAGTGTCTATACGCTACGGTAACCGGTTCACTTGAGGCGGGCCTTATTTTGGCAACTGACATAACGATGTTCATTTTATTAATGTAATTAATGTATTTCTTTATTTCAGACCCTCACAGGCCATAGAGGTGTACATCCATCAGGTTCTTCTAAATACGTTACTTTAAGGATGGCCGTGGCAACACATGATATTTTGGTTTTAAAGTTAACAGTAGCTAAAATAATCATAGTATCGATAGCCTTAGAAAATATTGTTATTTTTTGACAGCATAAAACATACGGTATAAACTGTCAAATGGATAATCTGGTTGGAGCGTTTGCCGCACGCGTCTAAACTCACTAATATAGCTGGTATCGTAATACTCGTATATTGTAACAAGACTATTAAGAGCGGTATACTGTGCTAATAACACTGATGTTAATGAGTAGTTTTTTGAAGTTAAACTTCTTTATGCACGCTAAACTTGGGGAGTAAGATGGTGAATGCGTGACGAGAGCGTTACGAAAAGTGTGATCGGGCGATGCGAACGGAAGTTGAGAGAGATATAAGTCAGTGAAGATAGAAAGAGAGTTACGTTTCGAATATTACTGTAGGGGCGAGAGAGAGAGGTGCGAGCACACATTTTCTTTCTCTCATAGCGAGTTATATTTCGTATATGTAAGACACAGTACAGGCCTATTGTCTGTATCATACTATGGAGCTAAAGAAGTTTTACTTCCGTCGTGTGGTCTAAAGCACACTCTTTTTTTTCTTAGCGTTACCACGTTTCATAATCCATTAGGATTGACGGGGTCCACTACCTAAGCCTAAGGACTTGGCGATGATACTGATTTTTACATGGAGGGACTGCCATCAGATCTCCGCAACGGAAACGAAAAACCAGATCATTCTTAAGTAAGGTCCGCACGTCTTTCGAAATATAATTTCTTAGGTTTCCTCACTTTGTTTTCCTTCACCGCTGAGCTAGTGATAATTACAAATATGTACATAAATCCGAAACACGAATTTAGGGGTACATGCCAGGATTCGAACCGGGACCTGTTGCTCAGGAGGCGATTCCTTATCCACTAGGCTATCACTGCCCTTAAATAGTCTCAATTAAATATTTACTTTGTGAACTTGTAAATTTATGGATACAATACAAGTCCTCTCTGCATACCCCGCAAGGGACCTGGCGTGAAGATATAACATACATAAGTTTATTTTTAGATACAACCATGACGTCCACTTTTTTTCTTTATACTACGACGGATAACAAACAAGCATTCGGTCCGCCAGTTGTAAAGCGGTAACCGTAGCCTATGAACTCCAGCAGCAAAAAGAATATAGCTAGCGCGTTGCCACCCCCGCTGTCAATACAGCAACTCCTCATCTTCTGGTGACTTTACTTACTCGCAGGAACACGACAACCCTCGTTAGGTGCAGGTACTTCCCCAGTCGGGCTAACGTCGTGCCCTACCTCTCTTTCACCAGACCCTCGTCTGTTAATAAGCAGGTTGCACTACGTGCAGGTGTGTTGGATTTGGCTCTAAAGGTGGCATTGAGCCACTTACATCCAAAAAATAACTGAAGTTGAGTCATAATATTTTACGTATTTTAAAATTTATGAGATTCATCATGAGAACCTTAATAGACCTCAATCCGGCATTAGCGTTTTTGGTCTAGGTGTGCCAGTAATTGATATGGTCAATTTCCACTACTTGCGTTCCTGTCGAAATATGATAAATATATTGGAGAAAAGTGAAGTGAAATTATATCATTTTTCTTTAGTATCCTGTGCTAATATCATTTGCCATAAAACAGAACTATACCCGGTCTTCTTCGTTCGAGGCATCCATAGATATAAAATGATTACTTCCAAGTAACTAGGTATTTACAACAATTCCTCATGACATCCACGGAAATCGGGTCGTATAGCCTTCCAAACATGCGTGAAACAACTTATTTCAAGTTTAATTAGGTAATTAAAATCTAACCTATAAGTCAAAGTCCAGGTACATTTAAATCAAAGTAAACACAATGTTATCTATTTTTTATTCAAACTTTTGTTTGTTGCGAAATGAATGCATAAATTCCAAATTATACTATAGGTATTTATTCGTTTTTGTTTTACATTAATTTGTTTAGAATAGATAAATTGTAGCTGTATATTAGTCATTTCTTTGCCTCCAGTATGCCATTATAAAAAAAAAAACATTTAGATTACAACAAAATTGCTGACTTCAAGACATTAGTGATTAGACAGTGCAGTGATCCCAATGTGGGTTCAGACAGATTTATCTTCACAAGTTCGTGGACACATATGGATTTAAATCAATTAGAACTTTTTCGTTTTTAAGCGTAATTATCATTAGTATTATTGTGAATTATTAAGGAGAGATGGGCTTTACAACAAACATAAAATAATACGAAACGTCTCAAAGTGAGACCTAAAATTTGCATGGGATCATGATGTAAAAACATACTTCCATATTATTGTACCTTATTTAAAGAAGAATATTAAAAACGCTTTAATTGTATTCCTTTTTGAAATAAAAAAGACAATAACATTTTTACACTAGTTACTTCAAAAATAATTATTTTTGTCATTGTCAAAATTTGTGATAAAAATTAATTTAGAGAATTTTAATATCTATACAGATAAATAAAATTGGAGTGTCTGTTTGTAATATTAAAATAACCGCTTTTTATTAAATGCATATGGATGTATACACGGTACATATACCAAAATATTTTTTTTTACAATTTTTGTCGGTTTGTTTGGATTTTGACGGGTCTTTCACTAGTACATCAGATAGCTGATGTAATAAGGAGTAACTTAGGCTACATTTTTTTTTAAAATTTATTTATTTTTATGAATACAAATAAATAATAAAATAACTATTCCGCGCGGACGAAGTCGTGGGCACAGCTAGTTTAAAATATAAATAATCTAATCAGCAACGCACGGTGTACTGACTAACGCGCCTGTGACCTCCAGCCCCTGCTGTGTGAGCCACGCGGTGTACTTCGGCGGCGGCACCTTTTCACTGCTGCGGTGTTGGACCGCAAGGCGGTACCCATCGACTCCTACTCGCTACTGCACCTTGTGATCTCCGATGTCTGACGTAACGTGAGCCCCTCACGGACCTGTTCGCAAGCTGAGGTTCGCTGGCGAGCTCCTCTACAGCCGGTGACCTACATTTCCATCCATACCGTGACCGGGTGCTGTCGACCAGTGAACAGTGAACTTTGGTTAGCTCGAACCAACGCCAGTCCTCAAAGACAAAACTAGCCGAACTTTAGAATCGAGTCTTTTTAGGGTTCCGTACCCAAAGGGTAAAACGGAACCCTATTACTGAGACTTCACTGTCCGTCCGTCCGTCCGTCTGTCACCAGGCTGTATCTCATGAACCGTGATAGTTAGACAGTTGAAATTTTCACAGATGATGTATTTCTGTTGCCGCTATAACAACAAATACTAAAAAATAGAATAAAATAAATATTTAAGGGGGCTCCCATACATTAAACGTGATTTTTTTACCGTTTTTATAGATAGTGGTACGGAACCCTTAGTGCGCGAGTCCGACTCGCACTTAGCCGATTTTTTTGCTCGATATTGATAACGGCAACAGGTAGACACTTGAAGTATTCACAGAATATTTAGTTATATATTCACTTCAAGAATAAATAATTCAATTAAAATAAAACAAATATTTAAGGGGGGCTCCCATACAACAAACGTGATTTTTTTGCCGTTTTTATAGATAGTGGTACGGAACCCTTCGTGCGCGAGTCCGACTCGCACTTAGCCGATTTTTTATAATCTTTTATTGTAGAAACTAGTCTTAAATAAATTTGTTATTCCCCTTTTAGTAGCCTCTTTTTTTTAATAAGTAATATTACAGTACATTACAAATACTCTGCGACGTAACCCTTTTAAACAGAGTTCGCAAGGATCATAATAGAAAGAGTATTGGTATAAAGATAAAAAGAATTTCCCTTTGCTCGGACATAAAGAAACAATACAAGAAGAAAGAATGACGAAGCGGATATACAACGTGAAACGGAATTAATGTAAGTGTCGAGGAAGACCAAAACTCACCTGGGGCCAAATTGATCATGTTTTATTAGACAGTGATCACCGAGAGTGCATAAAGAAAGCTATTTAATATATTTTAACGAGCAATATTGGATATATGTACCTACTATATATGTACATATAAGTATACTAGGTGCACGCGTTAGCCCGTTACCCCATAAGAATCACTTTCTTTTTCCTCGGCTTCCAAGAATTGTATCGTCATATTAAATAAATATACCTTCCCCAATAATTGGGCCGAGCGAATCTCGGTTGCTCAACTATGTACTGAAAATTAAAGAAGTGACTGAAGAAATACTGCTCAACATTCAATTCGCCCCGAAAATATACATAGATAAATAACATAAATATACTATAATAAATGCCCGTTAACGTGGTTGGACTGGCTGTATCGTTACATCATTTTGTATGAGGACTATGAATGTGTTAATTATATACACATACATATATCATAGATAAGATCAAACATATTTTTTTTATATTGTTACGAATTGGTCATTTTGATATCTAAATAGATTTTTAATTTTCTTATTTATTATATATAATACAAATATAGGAACGAACCTATATCGGCATCCGAAAACTGCAGTCGCAGGTGGAAAGAATAAAACCTTCGTAAGAAATAAAAGATATAAATATACAAAACCTTTTATTTATCATTTATCGAGCACACAAATGTAAAGTTTTCACAACTCAAGTCTACCCAAAATCATTATACAAACATGATGTCACGGATTTTTTTTTGTGTTGTGTTCCAATAATTATCAAAACGGGCAACGATAGTGTTTTATAAATCTAGCCAAAAAATCAATGATTTGGAACCTTACAAAATCTTCATTTTATTACAGACATTAATCACGAAAGTACTACATTTTTGAAGTTATAAACAATAATTATATTACTTACAAATCGTATGGATTATAAATAAAATTAAATCTTTACGTTATCTAATATAAATACTCTTTTTATCTACTTAATTAACAAATTAATTATAATCTACTGTACTATACACGACATTAAAATTTATAAATTATAGGTAACTTTACCGTTACAGTTAGATAATATACAATTAGCATAGGATTTATAGTAAACGACAGTTCTATTATAGTGCGGTATTTGTGTACCTAAAATTAGGCGATTTAAAATGTTAATATTGTCACCCCTACAGATTCACTGGAGTAATCAAAGTATTATTCGTTGTATATTACATAGTATTAGATAATAAGAAATTAAAGTACACTAAATACAGGTAACCGTTGTTTTTAAAATTCAATATATATGCTAAAATATTACAATAAGAATATGCGACACATTTGATGTTTAAGTTTGTTTTTATAAATTATGTATTTAATGTATATTTTTTAAGCGAATTATTTTTAATCGTGTCACGGTAGTATGGACTCCTATAATACAAAATTTCCAATAATTCAGGTACACATGATCGACACACGGTTCGTGGATGGGTTGTTCCCATTAACAAATGTGTGGTGGAAACATACAAAGGGTTATACTTATACATCAAGTTCCCCTGACATATTTGCAGTAGGTAATATTTAGTAATAATGACATACTGTAGGTATCTATATCAATGTCTGTCATTTGACCAAATTTAATATCAGCACAACACGTATGCGTCTTCGGCAGATATGACTTCACGATGTTTACAATTAATAGGGGAAAAAAAATTCTCCTCGACATAGGCACAAAATTACCCAATTATATTAAGTAATGTATATGAAAATGGAAATTGGAGGGTACGCTCATACATGTTGGCTTCATTGTTATTGAATACCTGCTGAATTAATAAGAAATTTCTTTTACATACTGTTCTGTATATCTTCGTCCAGTGCATATACCTACATAGCATAGAACATAGACCCTCTACTAAAAGGCAATATCGAGCCGAAAGGATAGAATTCAACGTACTAATATGACCAATTTTGCTGTGGAAATAACTTCGAAATTGTAAAAATACTAACGTTTCAATCAAATGGTTAAATTAACTGTCATATTTGTATGACACGTCTAATACAATTTCAATGTCTTCAGCAAACAATAACTCAAGCAAGCAAGCTTGGTAAACAAGTTTCTAAGATAACTTAGAAACTTGTTTACAAAGCTTGCTTGCTTGCCAAGGGATGGAAGCGAGAGTTGGGTACGGTAGAGACAGCATTGTGACGATGCAAGCGTTGCGCAATATCTGCGGCATAACGCTTGCTTAGCTCGTAATGAAGATGTAAGAAAGAAAGTTGGTTTGACAGTGCCGGTGTTAAGAAAAGGTATGCTCCGTTCATTCGAAGATGTAAAATAATGCAGGAGGAGAGAATATCATAGAAAGTATAAGAATGTAAGATCAGCGTAAGGTTAAGTTCACCTATCATGATTAAATTACACCTAGTTTAACAGAGATTCTAATCACCAATGAGCGTGCATGAAATGTTAAAATGAAGCTAGGAATGTTGAAGAAGAAATGAAGAAGCTGTGCATCGATTAACCCATGTAATAATAGGCAAAATTGGGATAAAGGTAGTAAAAAAAACAGTAAGCAAAATCAATTTGTACCTATGATTTTTTTTATTGAGACCTATACTGTATTAATAAAGTAACAAAATTATTAGATTGTTTTCTAGCCCAACGCCTATTTGTCAATCAGTGGCCGATACGTAAATAATTAAACAAAAGAATATGGACTTTACATCTGTTTGTGTTTTGTACTTAATCAAGATACAGTCTTCTTTACATATTGGTCATTTGTTATTAAATATTATGTAAACATTACTAGTCAACTAACACACAGGGTTTACATAATTTATCATATGTCTAAAGTCTAGGTTGCTTGTTCAACTTTCTTAGCAACCTGTATCAAGAAAATGTTGACTAATGTGTCATAAATATAAGATGCAGATTTTTTTTTGGTATTGTTTATCCATAAATTATTATTATCTGTTCATAAAGGCAAGATTGTGAGGATGAAAATTAAAATATATCATTTTGTATCAAAAGTATATTCACGCACACACTATTTATTACCCATACATTTAAACTATAGCAATACACAAAATCTCGTAAACTAATAAAAATAAATAAATAATCTTCATTTTACAAATCAATTGAGCAACTTATTACAAAGCGACAACTAAATCTAATAAATGTAACTTTACTAATACGTAACTTTGTATTTATTCGTAATCTCTTTGTAGCACTCATCTATGTTATAACTTTAAAATTTACAGAATATCCCTAAGCCCGTAAATAGTTCTATAATATAAACATGAGTCCAATTAATAAATTATACATTGTTGGTGTTTTTTGAATATGGCAATTAAGATTATTGAACACGATAGGAATCTGCAACGGTAATATGGCCCGAAAATAAAAATAAAATCTTAGCATCCGATTGCAACAACACCTACCGGGTTCAATAGTAAATCTAAAACGACCAGGTTAAACACACCTAAAAAAAAAACCATATAAATCGGTCCAGCCGTTCAAGAGAAGTTCAGTGACACACGTGTAGAAGAATAATGTATAAATTATATATATATAAGATATGCTATGTATTATGGCAATTGATATATCAATAGCAAAACTGGGGTTAGTGGCACACCGAGCGTAGGTAGCATGATAGTAAACCAAGAATAAAATTTCCGTTCACTCAATTTAATTGATGGTTAGTTTTATTTTGATGCATTTATTTATATAGCATATTCCTTCCGCACAAATAGAATACCTGCCCAATTTGAATCGATATGAGTTTGCGACATACATCAGCATACAGCGACATACATTAATTTGCTTATGTACCTTAAAGATCTGCGCAGACGAGGTACCATCTTTGGGAAACTATATATCCGTCAAAATAGATCAGTTAGAACTGAATCGCATTAAAAAAAAAATAGTGTACATAAAAAGTACGCGGTACTTTTAAATCCTCGTGTGACGTACATCTAAAAGTACCGCGGACGAAAAATCAAACTGGACTGTACAAAACTAAATAGAATACCAGAAATAAACACAATAAACGTGTCAGGGCGCAATTGGTTAATTCAAATTATTACTATTTTTTTTATACAACGACGGGAGACACACAAGCATACGACCCACTTGATGTAAAGCAGTTACCGTAGCCTATAAACGCTTGTAATACATTAAGTTACACTCGCGCAATGCCACTTCTGCTGCTAACACAGCGCTTACTGGTGACCTCACTCACACGCAGGAACACGACAACACACCCTCTAGGGAGTTGTTATGGCTGCGGTTTTAAATGAAGTGGAGGTACTTCCCTAGACGAGCTGCTTTCATGGGCCATAGCTCTCTTAAAAACATCGAGACCAAGACAAACAGACATGTTCACGCACACAAATGTTTATCCTGTGTGGGAATTGAACCCACGAGCGTTGGTGTCAAAGTCACATCATTTACGACTGCGCCACCGCTTATTTAATTAATTAACTAAGATAACCATAAATTGTGCATTGTATTGTTGTATAATTTGTATATAATATCGTATAGTGACAGCTTCACTAAAATTCCTGGGGATAATTGATCCTACCCCACGTCGTGGGCGTTGAGTCTGTGGTAGTTTGGCTGATATTTTTTGGACGATTCCGGGTTTTAGCCCTCCATGGACAAAAGTCACTTATCTGCGCAGGCCTTAAAAGTTTTGAATGTATCATACGTTGATTTACAGGGCTGAGTTACATCACAAATTCATGTAACTATGAAACATGGATGAACTATGCACTTATACAAGTTAACCAGGCTATTAATGCGATCGTTTTGACATCGATCGATAAATCCAAACCTCGATGTTTGCTTTGAAATTCGGTTAGCAATGCTCAAATTTAGAAACATACTCGTAGTAATATTTTTAAAAGCGTACACAAATACTCATCTTTCCTCCTTAACATTTTTTACATTCATGCATCTCTTTACACTATTCATAGTTTACCTAATCTAATGATTACATGTTTGTTACAATATATAAAGTTGCAACTGATTATTAAAGCGTCATAATGAACGCCATTATTAATATCAATTGTGTCGGTATACAGTAATTGTCTTTGGTATAAAATAAAATAAATTTACAAAAAGAAAACAATGTTTTTCAGGGCAAATATTATGCATGGACTAGATGTGGTTAAAAACCTTAAAACCGGTCCCGTAGATTAATTTCAAAGTTGTACTTGGAGTCCCTAAGAATAAATAGTTGAACCAGTATACAAGCATTTTCAATCACGAAACAATGATTCATATACACCACAGCCTAAGCATGTTGTGCTCGACCTAAGTGGATGAAGAAGGCTACCCGGTCAGCGCTTCTCTCCCCACACTTATTACACATAAATGGATCATTGTAGCCATGAAAACCCATGTGTATCGTATGCATTGTGAGGTCGCCGAAGGTAATATCACAATACTGGCAAGTATATGTGCTAGAAGTAGACATTGTAGGTACCTCTTCGTCTGATTCCGATTCGGAAGCTTCTGCGTCACGCATTTTTTCATCTTCGTGTTGGAGTCGCAATGCTGCTGGTTGTAATTTAAAAGCGCGACCTTTTCTTCGATTCTTGAGAGATGTAGTAGGCGTTACTGGAGCAGATCGTTCGGTGCTCGGTGGTGGCGATCCAGCCTCACTCGTCTTGGCATTGGTAAGATCGAGAGCATCATTTGTTTGTACTGGAGATGCAGTTCGCCCAGTAGGTGTATGATGGCTGGGTGGGGATTTCGCCGGCGGTGTCGTGGCACCAGACTCTGATATTCGCTCTCCGTACGATAGACGCTGGTGTAGTATTGAAGGCGGAGGAGGTGAAATTTGCTTATCTACAACCATTTCGGTGTGTTTCTGGGTTTTCTCGTGATCGTAATTATTATTTGGTGGGAACAAAAATGAATGAGGTAGAAGTGGAGGTAAATATGGTATATTGACAGGGAAGTGGCTACCAAATAGTGGATGCGTGGGCGGCGGAGCTTGAGGTTGGTTGTTGTTGTTATTGTTAATACCAACTTGTTGTTCGAAGATTTTGGAGAGAGGTTTTTGTTTGGGTCCACGGCGAGTGCCGTAGACGTCAATTATTGGTAGTGGGTTCGGAGTACCGTCTATGTTCAGTACCATAGCGGGGTTGTGTTGGTATTTGCGAAGATGTAGCTTCAACGAGTGACAGTACTTCGTAGCATAGTTGCAATCAGCGCATCGGTATTGGTACACATTTGAATGCGACTTTAGATGTGAGTTCAGCATTGACTTGTTGACACACGAATATGAACACTGACTGCATTGGAATGGCTTGGAGCCTAAGTGATTTCTCATGTGATATTCTAAGTGATGTTTGTACTCAGTTACAAATGGACATTTGCGACATTGTAACATTTTTTCTGGTTTAATATGCTCTTTGCTGTGTTCCCAAAAACTTAGCTTCGTAACTGCGACAAATTCGCATTGTTTACATTTGAACGTTTTAACTTTTCCATGGGAGTTAACGGCGGGTACTCTCAGGCCTGGCTCGTCGTCGAAATCATCATCAAGACCGGAGCCGTCGCGGCCGTCCTCTCCGTCGTGCTTGCTTCCTGCGTGTGCTCCGTCAAACCCAGAGTCGTGGTAACGATCAAATGATCGTCTCTCGTGATCTCTTTCATCTGATGACGGAGTACGCGGGGGTGATTTCGGCGGTGTGGATGTAGCTCGGGGTATGGGAGTAGATACGTGCGCAGGTGGAGCGAGGGATCGCGGAGAGTAAGACTCATATCCAGGGGAAGTTTCACGTGCGTCGTTTACACGATTTTCATATACCGGAGGTGTAAGCATGTTGTACGGTATATTACCACGAAATGAATTCAGGTGCATTCCTAAATTAGCTTTTGCTTTGAGCTGCATGTTTTCAAAGAACGGAGACGGGTCTCCCCCGCTACCGACGCTGCGTGGCGAATGTCCATTAGAGTCCTTACTTGATGGAGATGATGGAGAGGCGCTGTGGAAGCCCTCGGAGTAGAAGCCGCTAGTTTGCTCCTTTGAGAAACTTCCATCGTCCGTAGGTTCGGATTTCTAGAAAGAAATATAAATTTTAAAATTCTCGTCTCAATAGGTCTGTGATAAATAGTAAAAATTTTTTTTTTGTAAATACTAACCGGTTGTAACAATGGGCCCCAGTTTGGTGGGTGTGAAGAGTGGGGTGCTGGTGGCATTCCGGCTGGGGAGGCGCAGCTTATCATACCTGTGGAAAGAATATGTTTGTAAGCATCATAATGATCAAGGGTTATTTGCTTCAAGTAATTGGCACAGATAATTTAAAATACTTTTTCTGGTCGCGGTTTCTCCCGCCGGGGTTTTGTGGTATTAGGGTGCAGACAACCTTATTACTTAATTGTGTTACGATCCGTTCAGCAGTTTATTGGCAAAAATTAGACAGATACTCCTACGAAATTTCTTTCGCATTTACAATGTTACTGTGTGTTAGGAACAGCAATTAACCCACTTCAAAAAGCACGAGATTCTCGAAAGTTCCACTGTGAACTTAATACACTGATTTTGATATTTATATGTTTATTGAAACGGAATGGTTCTATAGAATCTGTGGAAGACCCGATCTAGTCATAGATTCGAATGCAATCAGCGGTTCCTTACACAAGGAAGCTAAATTTTCTCTAATGTCTACCACAACAAGCGGGTACTAATTAGGTGATTCTTTGTGCATAACATATTTTTTAAAAACTTTGTCCACCGAGTTTGCACTTTGTGAAGGTAATTCGAAAATTTTGTTTAAGTAAAGCATTCCGATTAAAAGGAATTTATGTTCCACTACTGAGGTCTACCCTACCTCATGTTCATTAATGTCTGTACTGTTCCATTGCTTGCTCGATATGTACTTTTGTGAGCACGACATAATAATTACGTCATGTAATAATCCACGATTTGTTTAGTATTTTCTTTCAATTGTATATAATTTAATAAATGTGTGCATTAAAATTGTCAACGCAGCATTTGGTTGACGCAAAAAAATGCGGAATGAAACAACGTGCTGAGCACGTTTGCACAGTAGTCATTAAATGCATAATACCTACCAATTAGGTAAACAAAACCTTCGAAAACTTAGTACTTAATAATTATTATAAAGGGATAACTGTGGTAGATAACTTGAAGATTAATTAATTTGTCTTTGTATAAATGTTTATTTTGCTCATCACGTACATGTTGAGTTATATCCAGAAAGGCTCCATATATGGTTACTACTTTATATACCTACTTAAAAAAGCGTTCAAGTGCGAGTCCGATTCGCGCTCTGAGGGTTCCGTAAAAAAATATTTTCGCATATTATTGTCGCAAAAAAAAAAGTATTTTATTTTTATGATGGAACAAATTTACGGTTTTCGGATGTTTTCCTTTACTTGTGCTACATGACATTGCTTCTTACCAAATTTCATGATTCTAGGTCATCGGGAAGTACCTTATAGGTTTTGATTCCCTTACGAGTGTCAAAATATCGCATAAACATATCTTTTGATTGCGTTGACGTAGAAGTTAGATTTTTCACTGCTCGCTGGGACTGCAGAACTGAGTATTTGATATTAATTGCAGCTTGAAGCTATACCCGTTCCTGAGAAAAAGGGTCTTGTCTTGACAGACAGATAGGCGGACAACAATGTCATTTTGTAAGGGCTCCGTTTTTCCTATTAAGATAAGGAACCCTAAAAACTAATAAAGTTGTAATTTCTCATTAATATCTAAACATAACTTAAGAGTGCAATTTATCTCTTGCTGGGTAGGTAGAGAGAACCGGGTGCCACTTGAGTCGGTCCTTTCACACCACGCTCGCTTCTTCAACATTCATAGCTCTTCTTTACACGCACTCCGGTTTCTAGAGCTTCTGACGTCACCTTCTAATAAAACACGATCAATTTAGTCACAGTAGGTACCTAAGTCTTGGCATTCCGCGGTTTTACATCCTGCGACTTTCGCGTTGTATATCCGTTTCGTAATCCTTTCAATTATTAGATATGTTAAATGTAAGATACATATTCAAAAACTGTTCGAACCGCGTAATCTGACCTGCTATTTTAATTTTCAGACAGATTTTTTGTTACCTAAAAATAAGAATAGCCAGTCGGTATAATGAAAAAAAGCCGTCCAGTGCGAGTTCGACTCGCGCGTCGAGAGTTCCGTAAAAATGTTTCCGCAAATTATTTTCGCATTTTTTTTTGTGATGTAACTACAAATTTACGGTTTTCAGATTTTTCCTTTACTGTGCTACATGATACCAATTTTTTTTTATACCATATCTGTTTGTCTTGGTCTGGATGTTTTAAGGGAGGTAGGGCGCATCAAAGCAAGTAAAGTAAGTGAGTCAAGTCTGGGAAGTAAGTACTCCTACATCTCACAGAAAACCGAAGTAACAAATAACAACTACCTATAGGTTTGTTGTGTTCCTGCGTGTGAGTGAGGTCACCAGTAAGCTTCCAAGGAGTTGCTGTGTTAGCAGCAGAGGAGGCATCGCGCGAGTGTCAGGTGGGCCGTATGCTAGTTTGCCCCCCGACGTAGTATAATAAAGAAGTAACGAATAATTAAAAACATGGAACATAATTTTGAAAGACCGTCGGTCGACGGTTTAAGTATTTCTATATTATTTTTTAATATTCGTTTCCATAATATGATATTAGATGAATAATAAACAAAAAACATCTTTGATGCAGGGTAAGTAGCAATAACTGTTTTTTAACATACTGTTACAAAATTTGTACATTAGGATTTCTTTAAAAATAGATAGACAGACGGTGTGTTAAGGCGCATCAGAGCAGCCGACTGGGGAACCACCTCACAGATAACCGCAGCCAGATAACTCCCTAGAGGATTGTTGTGTTCCTGCGAGTGAGTAGGAATACCAGTAAGCTCGTAAGGAGTGCTGCGTTAAGCTGAAGATTGGCTAAAAATTTAATGAAAAACGGTCATGTCATTTTCTAGTCCATAGAGGACATTATAGTTTTTAAAATTAAAAATACATTGAATTTTATTTATACAGATTAATAGAAAGTGCTTCTTGTAGATATTGCGTAAATAAGTATACAGAAGAATTTCTATATGTTTATTCCACAATGACTTGCGAGTGGAATAAATCTGAGGTAGGTATATCGATTTTCATTGTATCCTTTATATCCTTACGGCCTTTTTTTTTGTTTTTATACAACATCGGGAGGCATACAAGCATACGGCCCGCCTGATGTAAAGCGGTTATCGTTTCCTATGACCGCTTGCAACATTTTAAATATCATTTTTACGAATCCACCTCTGCCGCTAACACAGCTACTCCTTAGGAGCTTACTTGTGAGCTCACTCACTCACAGGCACACAACAACTCTCCAGGGAGTTGTTATTTGACTGCAGTTTTCTGTGAGGTGGAGGTACTACTTCCCCAGACGGGTTACTTTGATGAGCAGTACCTCTCTTAAAAACACCCAGACCAAGATAAACGGACATGTTTATGAACATTAATATTTGTCCTGCATGGGAATCGAATCCACCAGCGTTACTAACCACTGCGCCACGGAGCTCATTGACATTTTGTACTTGCGTCTGAGATAAGAAAACGCGGATGTTCATACGATATTTCAAAGGTTTTATTATAGCTTCTTACAGTCACACTGAACCTTGATATTTGCCTCGCGATATATAAAATGCTGCTTATTACACTTTGTTTCTTAATTCATCACCGATTCTAACCTAAATTGTTAACTGTACCAGTGAACTGCTTCGACAGTTTAATTACAAGGTTCACCGACGTTTATTTCAAAAGTGGGTTTGATTTGGAGATGTCGGTAGGGACCGCCCTGGACGCACATATACGATCAAATTGGCGATGTGTTGGAAAAGGGCCAAATCAAAAGCACTCAATACCGAAGAGCGTGCATGAAGAGGTTGATGAGTGTCGAAGAATGTATGATGAGCTCGTTGGCGCAGTGGTGAAACACGCTGTTACGTTACTTTGACATGCTCGCGGGTTCGATTCCTACATAGGACAAACATTTGTTTGCATGAATATGTCTGTTTGTTTTGGTCTGGGTATTTTTAAGAGAGGCAGGGCGCATCCAAGCAAGTAAAGTAAGTGAGTCAAGTCTGGGAAGTAAGAAGTCCTACAACTCACAGAAAACCGAAGTAACAAATAACAACTACCTATAGGTTTGTTATGTTCCTGCGTGTGAGTGATACCCGTAAGCTCACCAGGAGTTGCTGTGTTACCAGCAGAGGTGGCATCGCGCGAGTGATACTTGATATATTGCAAGCGTTCATAGGCTACAGTAACCTTTTTACATCAGGTGGGCCGTATGCGTGTATGCCTCTCGACCTGTATATAAAAAAAAAGAAGCGAGAGAGGTATATTTGGATCGGTGCACCTGACGTTCCATAGTCTCTGCCTACCCCAATGGGAGACAGGCCTGATGATATGTATGTATGGATTTGATTCTTTGCTATCTTTGGTGCCATCAACCACATCTGCACATGGTGCACCCGCGAAGCGCCCGAATCCATGACGAAAATTATGTGTTTGTTCAAAAAATTTCCTCTATATTGCAATAAACCGCAGACAAATAATAATAGCCTTTATTTTAAGTATGTTATATATATGGTTTTGCTAGTGAGCAACGAGCTCCTGAAGAGGTGCTGTGTTAGCATCGCGCAAGTATTACAAGCGTGTAACGAATACACAGTCAGACTAGATAAAAATAAGAGCAAAATAATATTTAGTAATCTTTCTGTGTCTGATTGGGGAAGATCTCCACCTTAGGTACAGAATACCGCAGCCAAATTAAATGTCCGTGGAGGATTATAATCTTCGCAAGCAAGAAGCTCTTCATTAGCTACTGTAACCGCTTAAAATCAGTTGCGTCGTGTGCTTAATTACAACCAGGTTAAGGTATATTCAAAAAATCACTACATAATTGTAGGTTAGCTGTTCTGTATGTTCTTTATAACGGTCGGTAGGTACTTACATATTTTTAGTAAGACGATAACCTAAGCTAGTAAATACCTACACATTTGTAAACCTACCTCTCTTAAAATGGGGCGCATCAAAGTAGTCCAATTGGGGAAGTACCTCCACCTCACAGAAAATCGTAGACAAATAACAATTCCATGTAGGGTTGTTGTGTTCCAGCGAGTGAGGTCACCAGTAAGCTCTTAAGGAGTTGCAGTGTTAGCAGCAGAGGTGGCATCGCATCGGTACTTAATGTATTACAAGCGATCATAGGCTACAGTAACCGCTTTACATCAGGTGGGTCGTGTGCTCGTATGCTCCCACCGTTAAATAACGCATGATATTGGCTATGTCTCCAAAGATGAAGGCCTACCTAAGTGTGACTTGCCCATGAAGCCAAGTTGTAAGTAGCACCTTCGTAACATAACAATCCATTCGACATTATGCCAAGCCACAATTGCCCATTAATTGCTTCTCCTATTGCCAATGAAGAACGTCTCCTAAAGCTCTGTTGGTTTCCAGTCATACGAAGAAACACATCAACAAGGGCCTGGTTATTTGGCATCTTCTATAAGATCGAGGTATGTATTTCTTCAATATTGCCGGTGGAGATTTAGATAAAAATGTTGCTTTTAATCTATTATTATTATTGTAGTTCATTAAATTAATTAAATTCTAAAAGAGGAAACGCAACTAAAATTAAATAAAAAAAATAACGCTTACCTTAGCTTTCAAATAACTCTGGCAAAAGTTTCAAAACACCATAGACACATATGAATTCACTACAAAGATCAGGTTATCAACACGATTAATTAGTTTATGATCACAATCCTTCTATGTACGAGCTCGGTGTGGTGGTCTGCGCGCTCCTGGCGCTTACAATGAACTGAAAAAAACCCTGTCAATTTTTATGCCCCAAACATCGATAAATGTATTCTACATTTGAAGGCGACGAGTTTTGCTGTGAGAGTGAGACACACCGTTACACCGCGTACGTGCGTCCCTCTCTTGCCCCCACAGCCTATTTTTACTCGAACCAATACGAGCACGGCTACTGTAGGGTGGGGATCAAGTTATTAAGTTATTGTTTATGGGATATTAATAATAAAAAAATAAGCATCTCTCGATGGATTGTTATTGTAGCAACATAGAGCATTATTACGCAGTAAAATGTATAAGTAGGGAAATGAGATTGTATTATTGTATCTATTTCTAATGGGATGTTTATGTTTTGTTTGCTAACTTCATTAGGAAGACTATATTATTAGTTTGAATGTAACCGTTATCCATAAAACAAGTACTTAAGTATAATATAACTATTCCGTAAATAAGTTTATCTGAATTTTCTAGGCTATCTATGCTACTGGTTATTATTAATACCTATGTGTTTTTTTCTAGATATGTGTATGAATTTCGTCGCTTTCATTTATATTTTTTATCTGCTTTGCGGTTTCATTTTTTCTAGACCAAGACAAAGAGGTTAGGTATCAGAAGATTTAAAATTGATTCACCTGATAATAGTAAACCTATTGTCAAAGTATCTATCAATATTCAAATTCGTCAATATGTAATATCAGACTTAAAAGGATTCGTTATTTTACTTAAATATGACAGAGCGCAGCTCCTGTTTTTGAGTGTAGGGTCTAAAGGGAAAATAACTAATTGTGAGGAATAAGAGTCGATAAAATGTCTTTTTTTGGCATTGGAAAACCTGTTGCAGTTTATAATTGGTAAGTTATGATAAGTTATAATAATTGGTCACTTAATTAACTTAAAAGCCAAGAGTCTAAAAGGACAATTCGTCATTAGTAATTACCTATATATATCTTGTTATTTGAACTTCTTTATATGTATAGTACACTTAGTTTAAAGAATATTTAGGTGAACCGACAGTTAGGTAATTGTTTTGAAATTGGGTATTTTGCTGATGGGTATGTCATTAGGTGAATGAATTTTAAATCTTTAAAATACGAAATCGGCAAAAAACTATATAGTTACTAGCCACCAATGCTTTAATTAAGTAGGTTATATATAAAATAATGTGAATGAGTACCTACATTTGTTCAAAATATACTTTCCAATAGTTTTTTTGTACAACATCGGGAGGCATACAAGCATACGGCCTACCTGACGCAAAACCACTTGTTTGTTGCGGTAGCTACTTAATGTACTGACGTATCACCTCTTGTGAGCGGTACTACATCAGTAGGTATATTAAGAACAGCTCGCACGAGGCTACCGTTGCAGCTAACACCGCAGCTTTTTATGAATTTGCTGGTAACCTCACTCACTCGCAGGATCAAAACAACCGTCCAGAGAGAGTTGGCATTTGGTTGCGGTTTTCTGTATGATGTTTGTGTATGTGTACTTTTCTGTATGTGTAGGTACTTATTTCCATAAACGGGCTACTATGATCCCTACCTCTCTTAAATGATTTCTAGTGCGATAGCTTTGTAGTTTTGACACAATGCCACACAAAATAACCATTTTTTAGGTTCATAGTAGGGTACAGTAGTATTTAATTTCTAGCAATTGATTGGGGAAGTACTTCCCTATACCTACCTCTACCTCTTTATAGAAACTTGCTTTCCCAATCAACTATACCTACTTACCTTCATCTTGTAGAAACCTGTTAATAAAGTACAAAACTAACTAACTAATTAAGAAATTCCTACAATTTTATTGTCTCCCGGTTGCCGTGTTAACAGCTAGTTGTTAAACACCCTAATGATACCTATTAATTGTATTGTGAGCAAAGACTTCTATGTATACTACTACTACTAATATAAATAGAAGTCTTTGATTGTGAGCTACTAAAAGTTGCCGTATGAGCAACAGGCATGCGGCAATATTAATATTGCAATGTCATACGATACAGTAACCGCTTCACATCAGGGGCACATTATGCTGTTTGCCACTTGTTAGCATAAAAAAAACCGGCCAAGTGCGAGTCGGACTCGCGCACTAAGGGTTCCGTACTATTATTTAAAAAACGGCAAAAAAAATCACGTTTGTTGTATGGGAGCCCCCCTTAAATATTTGTTTTATTTTAATTTTTTTTTTTAAGTGAATGTATAACTAAATATTCTGTGAAAAAAAATCACGTTTGTTGTATGGGAGCTCCCTTAAATATTTATTTTATTTTATTTTTTAGTATTTGTTGTTATAGCGGCAACAGAAATACGTCATCTGTGAAAATCAACTGTCTAACTATCACGGTTCATGAGATACAGCCTAGTGACAGACGGACGGACAGACAGACGGACAGCGGAGTCTCAGTAATAGGGTCCGTTTTACCCTTTGGGCACGGAACCCTAAAAACCGACATGTGTTAAATAAAAGAAAATCGCACAAAGGCAAACTTATCCAAAATAGTCGAATTACAGTCCTCTCTCGATTCTCTCTGTCTACCCGCAAGGAACTTCCTGAGAAGGTACGTACAGAGTACCTACAGGTAAAGATTTTTTGTGAGTCGATAGGGTAAATATGAATGTTACGCCTAGTGAAAGGCTTTTAGGTTTAGGTAATTTAGTGTAAACTACTTTGTGCGCTTGTTAGTAGAGGTAGGGCGCATCAAAGCAGCCCGTCTGGGGAAGTAGGTACACCTCCACCTCGCAGAAAACCGCAACCAAATAACAACTCCCTGGAGGGTTGTTGTGCTCCTGCGTGAGAGTGAGGTCACCAGTAAGCTCCCAAGGAGTTGCTGTGTTTAATATATGAATTAATATATCGCAAGCGTTAATAGGCTACGGTACCCGCTTTACATCAGGTGGGCCGTATGCTTGTATGTCTCCCGTTTGTAGTATAAAAAAATAAGATGCATACCGTTGCTGCCATGGCTGCTGCGCTCGTCTCTGCGAATGCCCGCCATCTGAAACATGAACCGCATTACACGCCACCGTATCAGTCGGACGGACTCTGCTCCGTCCGACTGATACGAAGCAGTCGGGACAGCAAGTGACCTACGGTTCGTGTTTCACCGGACGACCGGAACAGCTATGGTAGCGACGACATCTGCTGATGGAAGTGGGTTAGTGCCACTCGACGCAAGTTCGCTTGATCTAATCGATAGCGGAAGCACACGCTTGTTAATTTTTAGATAAGTAAGTACCTATATAACTGTAATAAATAAATAACTCCCCATTTCTTGGATGATATCAGTAGATACTTTTTTTTATTTAATGATATATTTTAATTCCATTAATTTATATACATAAAGTATATCTTCTACTCATATAATAAATTCGCAGCAGATTCGAGATTGTGAAAGATTATTGAAATGGTGATGCAGCCGCACTCTACTGTCGATATAGAAGCCATAACATTATATTTTTAAATGTACAGATAACTGTATGTTTTTGTGTAAACATAATACAAAAACCATTTTCAAGGTTTAGGCCGTTTTTTTATTAGCGAAATGTTAAGATTTCTCGTATAAAACTCAAAAAGTCACGCCGGCGGCGGCGGAGCTTTGGGTCTCAGTATTACCTAATGGTTTCTAGAAAATGCCTGTTCTTTATTTTAGATAGACAGGTAACCAGGCGCTACCTTGTATAATTATAGTCAAATTTTTTGTCAGTCTATAGTCGAGATATTGTATACCTACCTACTATACCTGTGATAAAAAAACAATGCTGAATGTTATCCTGAGAAGGTTTTAAGTAAGTAACTACTTGATTCAAATCGTTGTAAAACAATAACTATAAAATTAAAGTTTAGAGTATCAAATGAATTTACAATTTTTACTAGAACCGTCTAGAATGAAATAACGATTTTTTTTTTAATAACAAACACAAAAGTTTACTTGTATTTCTAAACTTTTGTGTGGTACTTACTTACGAGTAATAAGTTTGTCTGACTAGTAGGTAAGTACTTACATATTTCCGATAGTTTCTCATTCCGCTTTTCATAAATTTTGTTCTTCTTTTTTTCTCTATATATTACAATATATATATATGTCAGCATGGCGATACAATAACAATGACGTCACTTGTTTCCAGTGCAATTATTTCCCGAAATCTTTATCGGTTATTTATTAATTAAATTCGAAATACCTAATCATTTTTACAGAAAGTATTTACCTAATAGTATTTTGAAGCTCATAAGTATAAATCTACGCAGTTATGTACAAATGTGAATCCTGTGCTTTGAATATGAATAATAAGACTTACCACCTTATTCATATCCAAAATCAGGGTACCTACTTCAAATACTTTTTTATATATATTGAATTTGTACTACCTATTGATTCTTTTTTTTAAGAGAGGTATGGCACATCAAAGCACCCCGTCTGGGGAATTACCTCCACCTCACAGGAAACCGCAGCCAAATAACAACTCGCTAGAGGGTTGTTGTGTTCCTGCGTGTGAGTGAGGTCACCAGTAAAACTGAGTTGCTATGTAAGCAGCAGAGGAGGCCTCGCGCGAGCGATATATGTTACAAGCGTTAATAGGCTACGGTTACCTACTGCTTTACATCAGGTGGACCGTATGCTTGTATGCCTCCCGGCGTTGTATAAAAAAAATATATTATATGGTTACAAAAATATATATAATTATTCATTTCACAAACACACTATAAAACATACCTACAGCTATTATAACATATAGTTTATCATGCATTTGTTCCTATTTTTTATGGAGTTGTATGGAGCAGTGATATTGGAATGGACAAAGAACCGCCATGTTAATCCACTGGATTCCAATTCAAATCCTGGCATGGGAAGGTAACAAATAAATTAAATTCGCGTTTTCAGATTCACCGCCGAGCTAGCGATAATTACAAATATGACATATTTGCATTATCAGTAGGTAGTTAAGCGAGGAAGGAAAGGTCGTGAAGAAACCCGCACGTCCACTAGGTAACGTGCGATCTTGCCTAAGAAAGGTTTACTCCCTCAGTCGTGGAGGTCTGACGGCAGTCGCTTCGTGTAAATAACAGTATCTTCGCCAAATCCGTGGGCTTAGATAGCGGACCGCGCCAATCCTAATGGATTAGGAAACGGGTTAACGCTAAAAAGATTTGTTACTATTTCATAAAATATATACTAATATTTAATAGATAATGACTCAAAATGTCGTTGAACTTACAGTAATTAAATGATCACTAATAGGTATTCATATTGTAAGTCAGAAGTGATTAGGTTAACTTTTAACTGACATCTAGTAAGGGACAGGATAAGAAGAACTAAAATAGTGTTTGTAGGTAGGTATAATCTCCTCGATATTTACTCACTCGCAGGAATAGTACCTATAACAACAAGGATGTTGTTATTTGTGTTAGGTGTGTTGTTAAGCTGTTTGTTTTTTTGTGAGGTGTAATGGAGGTATGTAAGTAACTTCCCCAGCCGGGCTGCTCTGATGTGCCATACCTCTTTTAATACCTGTGCCTAGATAAAGACAGTCATTTTTATTTCAATTTCTCGCCAGCTAAGTCTAAAGTCTATTTTATTAATTACTTACATATTATGTTTCGCCGTATTTATTTCCTCGCAAACACATTATGCGTAACACGGGTGTTACAAGAATTACAAATACTGCTAGTTAATAGGAATAATAGGAACAACTTATATTTGATTACGGACTAACCAATTAAAATATATCCATTTACCAAAAAAACGTAAGCACGGTGAATGTTCTGTAAAAAGCTACCGCGTAGGGAGGTGCTCCGATGGGGCGTCGAACTTTTTTTATAATCCACGACGAGCCAATCGCTGAGTCGCCGTTAAAAAAGGAACGCGCTTTTTATTTTTATATTTCCATCTGGCCAATAAAGAGCGGTTCTATTTTTGATACTCTTCATTCTACCTAATCATATTTATCTGGTACGTTGACGTTTACGTATATATATTTCTTTTTTTGTAAAAAGTCGAGGAGAATTGCAATTTTATAATCGTGTTTGTGTCTCTTCTTATGTCTTTAGTATTCGTCATGGGATGAATGCCTCGCAGCATAGGGTAATTTAATATTAATTAAGGGTATCCATATGCAAATCATGTGATCAATCATGTGTCATATCAATTGAGTTATTACTCTTTTTGTAATGTTAGGCTAAATGGAAAAAAAAAATCTTCTCAGTCCCATTTTTTTATACAATTTGCTTACACAGTAACTCTTTGGTAGCTTATTGTTGGCCTCACTCACACGCAGGAACACAACAACCCTCCAGAGAGTTGTTATTCGTCTGATGTTTTCTGTGAGGTGGAGTTACTTCCCCAGTCGGGCTGCTTTGCTGCACCTTTCCTCTCTTAAAAACACTGAGACCAATTCCTAAGCCCAGAACTTTGTTAAGTTAGGTCATACGTCTTTTGAATTTGTGTTTTTGATCTTGCGGGTTTCCTCACGATGTTTTTCTTCACTGCCGAGCTGGTGATAACGACAAATAGATATAGGCTTAGGCACCTACATAAAACCGAAAACATTAATTTAGTGGTAGGTACTTATACCTGCCAGGTTGACAAACAGGGACTTATCAATGCTGAAAAACAAAAAAGAATGAATGAATAATGTAAATATATAGTATTGTCTTAGGTTTTCGCGATTGTTACACATTGAATTAAATTTTTAACGTCAGGTTCAACAAAATTAAATATATAGTTTTTCAACTATTTAGTGTTAATGACCAGGTTCTGGAAAGTTATTAAGAATTAATGAAGGTCGAGAATAATTCAGCATGGGGACAACTACAACCAAATTAATTCTGTTTACTTTGGTGCTTATTATAATACCTACCAATCTACAATAAACCGAAAAGCTAAAATTCTGCATATACAAATATATTTTTTTCTATATACCTACTCATACATTTTTTAGTTACCTACAGCTACGCCTGTGTGACATCTCTTGTCTTGCAATGGTATTAAGCTTACGAATTACCATCACATGTGAAAAAATGTTTAAAACCAGTAGGTAGATCACATCATTACAGGCTGCCGAATTAAAAATAAAAGTGAATACATATTTTAGTACTTTTAAAGCTAACAAATAGACAGAAACAAAAAGGAAATATAAATTTACCTCAAAATAAAACATTACGACGCACACAATACATGTAGATGTTGAAAAAGCGCCAAAACAAAATCACTCAAAAACGAAGAGCATGCATGTAAGAAGCGTGTGAGGTATGTTTGGATCGGTGCACCTGACGTTCCATAGCATCTGCCTACTCCAATGGGAGACAGGCGTGATGACCCTTCGAAACCCGTGTGGTCATATATGACCGCGAAATGTATGGGAAAAGGTATATAACGGGTTCTGAAGGCTTAAGTATGTATGTGTGTAAAACATTTACTTGTATTAATGAACTATTAATTTGTATTTTATTATGTACTTTGTACGTATAGATTATTTATTATTTTAAAATAGTATCAATTGGTGTAATACCATTATTAGAAATAGCGATGTCCCATATCTAACTTTACGTGTTTAATTAGTGATCACCAGGTATCGTTATAGCCTATAGCATATGGTATTCTTAGGAATTGATATTTAGTATTCTCATAGATCCGTCTTACTTGCTGGGTCGAAATGAAACTTTAAATTAATAAGCTATACAACAAAACCCAGATGAGAATGCGCAAGCTTGCATTGTCAGAGGAACATCTGGCTCGTTAATTATATAACAATTTGATTTTTTTTTTTTTAACTTTGTCGGCCATTTGGCCATGTTCCTTAAGAAATATGATATTGGTTTTAAGACATTCCTATTCTACTTTTAATTTACTTTTCGAATCTGAAATATATATTTTTTTTAATTGGTCGGCCATTTTGACCATTTTCCTTAAGAGATAGGAGGTTAGTTTTTCAGACGTTCCTATTCTACTTTTTTATGCTGAATCCGAATCTGAAGTCAAAATTCGAATATTCGAAAAAAGCGACACACACACACAGACAAACATATAGATTTTATATAGGAACGGTGTTCCTGAAAAATGCCATAGAAATCGGCAAAATTTTAAATTTAAATTCAAGTTCAGCAGTGAGCATCGCTTATTGTTTATTATGCTCAATAGGCACCTAAACCATTTTATTATATTTTACATAAATCCTGATTGATTACTCATTAATGTATGACAAGTCAGTATGAAAGTCACATAAATTTTCATAAATTTGATGTTAAATGAAAAATACATTAACGCATAATGTATACGTACTTATTAAAATAGTTGTAAGTTGGAATGACAAACAAAAGATACTGTGACATTACTTTGACATAATAACTCAGTTTACACAGTATTACGTCATCATTTACATATCTAGGTTCTCAAACTTTAGCCTAAAGTGTTGCTAATCTCATCAAGAAGACAATGTGATCTAAACGCTCGTGGGTTCGATTCCCAAACAACACAAACATTTGTGTGCATGATCATGCCTATTTATCTTGGTCTGGATGCTTTTAAGAGAGGTAGCGCGCATCAAAGCAGCCCGGCTGGAAAGTACCTCCATCTCACAGAAAAGAAAACTGCAGCCAAATAACAAGTCCCTGGATGTTTGTTGTGTTCCTGCATTACGTGTTAGCAGCCGAGGTGGCGTCATGCGAGTGATACCGTATGCTTGTATGCCGCCCGACGTTGTATAAAAAAAATGTATCTCGGAGTCGGAAGGCGGAGGTGTCAACGCGCGAGAGATGCACCAGGCGGGCTGTATGTTTTAATCTCTCAATATAAATACATATAGGTATGTGCAAATATAAAGAATAAAAAGTTTTTAGGCTTGTTGAGTAAATAAACTACCTACCTACTGTTAGTAGTAGGTGTCATGCTCCACTTTGAGAACATGATTTAGGTAGGTATGACACTTTTTGATTTTAGGGTTCCGTACCCAAAGGGTAAAACGGAACCCTATTACTGAGACTCCGCTGTTCGTCCGTCCGTCTGTCACCAGGCTGTATCTCATGAACCGTGATAGTTAGACAGTTAAATTTTTTACAGATGATGTATTTCTGTTGCCGCTATAACAACAAATAATAAAAAAATAGAATAAAGTAAATATTTAAGGGGGCTCCCATACAACAGACGTGATTTTTTTGCTCATTTTTGCTCGATATTGATAACGACAACAGGTAGACGCTTGAAATATTCACAGAATATTTAGTTATACATTCACTTTAAGAATAAATAATTAAATTAAAATAAAACAAATATTTAAGGGGGGCTCCCATACAACAAACGTGATTTATTTGCCGTTTTTATAGATAATGGTACGGAAACCTTGTGCGCGAGTTCGACTCGCACTTTTTTTTATTGTCATGAGCGTTTTAAGTTCTATTTTACAAAAAATGAGTATTGTATGTTTAATGTATAAATTAAATTCAGGAATTCTTGCTATTTTGTTACTATTTTTACAGTGGATTTATTAAAATATTAGAATGATAATGATAAGTTAAGAAAGCTAAAAACATGGAAAGGAGAAAGGAGATAAGAGCGAAAACGGATATTAGAAAAGTGGCATTTGTAAAGAAGGATTCTAAACAAAAAATTCAGAAATAAAACTGGACAAAAGGAAGAAAGTAGAAAGCAAACACCATATCATTTTGCTTAGGAGAATGGTGGATTGATTAGGACTGTGTTCTTAAAGTGTCACGATTATATTTCATTTTGGCGTAATTTGAAGAGCGTAACGTAGTGCGTGACGTAATGGTACATGGGCATGTGTATGCCCATTTTACCATTACGTCAGGTTTGAAACTGGAGACAAGTTGGTAACACACACATTACATAGGTATAGGTGAGAGTAAAGCGAGCTCATCTACAATAGCTCTAAACGATCGATTATGATAAGTTAAGCAGTCTCTCAATTTCTTTTCATATTATACTTATTGTAATAATAAATAAAAATTTGATTTTACTGTCGTGTAAATTTAAAATTTGTTGATTTGGTTGGTGTGTCTTAAACACAAAATGTTTGCGAAACACTGGATAAATCACAATGACTAGTTTTGATCTTTGATTGAGGGATATTATACTTGAAGAGCTGTCGGATTTCTTTGTGTCATAATCACAACACTTATATATATATATTTCTGATTGTGTGAATAACAAATTGGTGTACTCCTCCCTACAACCAAGTTGCCAATTTTACATTTCCGTTTTTAATAATCTTAAAGAATGTACTCATAGGTCATCCATTATCTCTTAGGATACAATGTTCATGTTATCTATTGGTTCTAAACTAGTTAAATGATATTTGAAGTATACCCACCAGCCTAACCAGTGGAACGTAAATATTAATTTCTATTAGGCGGGCGCCACATTACCTAATGTTTTTTAATATTACTAAGTGATTACCGCTGGTGGTACCGTTATGTTTGGCACCTAATGGATAAAATAGTCGGGATGTAATGTGGCTAAAGGTACGTTCACATGTTATAAACAAATAACGTCCATCTATATAAATAAAAATCAATGTATGTATGTTTGTCCTCTATGGACTCAAAACGACTCTACCGCTTATGATGAAAATTTCAGGAAATCTTCAGATTAGTCTAGAGGATGATCCTGTGAAGTGAAGTGAGTTGGTAGTGATTCGATTACTTATGCGAAGCCAGGACGGGTAGCTAGTAATATATATATATAGTTTAAATTCTATTAATCTAAACGAGCAAGTTTTGTATATATATTGCGTGTATTTCGGAAATAGAAATATATTTATTCCAACTTCACATAGTAAGTTTACAATAAAGTACACACACATGATATACAAGTGAAGTCAGCATTGATCCTCACTCAGAGTTCTATGCTAGGAACTCACGAAGAATAAAAAAATAAAAAATGAAGCATAAAATATTCATTTTGTGCTTATATTTTCATTAATTAATAGATTACAATATTTTTAATGAATAAGTAACTTATATTTATAAGTTGTGCATATAAAATTGGCTTATCCTTACATATGAAATTGGCGTTTTATATGAAAAAAGTAAAACGAATAAAAATATATGAAATTATATATTTAATCAATCGAAATATATACTTTTATTATCTATGCACTTTCGCCATTTTATAGGAATTTCATTGATTCCATTGCTGAAAAAATTGTGGGAGCGAGAATCAATATAATCTGTGAAGGCGATGTTGACTGCTCCATCGGAATTGATTTTTTTTCCTTGCAATAGTTGTCCAAATTGCGAAAAAAATGGTAATCTGTTGGAGCAAGGTACTGTGGAGTATGGTGGGTGTCGGAGGCATTCCAATCGCAGCTCCTCTAATTTAGCGACCGTCTGTCGTGAAGTGTGAGGGTTAGCGTTGTCCTGAAGCAGCAGTGGGCTAGACCAATTGGTTGATTGTTGAATAGCGAGCTTTTCCATCATGATTTGCAATTGTTGACAATACAGATTTGCTGTAATCGCCTCGCCAGATCTTAAGAAGCTTTAGTGCTGCACCAGCATTGGCCAAACACTCACCAGTACCTTTTTCTGAGTCAACTTTCGCTTGGGATAGAATTTAGTCGGTTCTCCTGGGTTCAACCACTGTGATGAGCTTTTCCGATTGTCGTACAGGATCCATTTTTCATCACAAGTAAATACGCTTCAAAATTCCCTCGTTATTGTGACTATCACTAAATTCGAAACACAATTCAAAAAAGCCTAAATTTGAAATAAATTTGAATTTCTCAATTTAATTTTTTTCTAATTAATTTAATTCTAACCTAACCTAACCTAACCAAATGCCAGATATTTGAGATCAAAGTGGCCAGTTTAACAAAACGCCCATTTCATATGTAAGGACCTAATATTTCTGAGCTTACCTTTTAGAACCATCATGGAGTAGTTACATAATCCACCACATTGTTTTTATTATATGTCTACTGCCTATGTTATCACTTATTACGGATAAGTGAAGATTGTAACGGGTTGTAATTGGGTATTATTAGTAGTTATGGTGGAATCAAGAACTCGCATAGGTACATGTATGAACCTTGAATCCATTACACTTTTTTTGGGACAGTCGAGTGAGGTAAAGCAAAGAGCTGAGAAAAAGGTTAGAGTACGATTAATTATTGTTGATTTTAAACTGTACTTCGCTTTTTCCCCGGCGTTATCTTGTTTCCTAATCCTTTGGGATTGGCAGGGTCCGCTACCTAGGCGTTAGGCTTTGGTGAATATACTTATTTTTACACGGAACAACTACCGTCAGACCTTCACAACCCATAGTCAAAACCAGATCTTTTGTAGGTAAGCTTCCATGTCTTTCGAAATATAACTCCTTGGACGTGCGGGTTTCCTCACGATGATTTCCTTCACCGCCGAGCAAGTGATAATTCCTAATATGCATTCCTACATAAATTGGAAAACACGAATTTAGTGATACCTACCTACATGCCAGGATTCGAACCTGGGAGCAGTTGGCTACCAGGCTGGTTGTTCATCACTTTATATCTGAAGAATATATATATATATATATATATATATATATATATATATATATATATATATATATATATATATATATATATATATATACCTAATCCAGTACTGACAGTGGACAACAGTCCTAAGGGCTGTGACTAAGTTCCACTTAAACAAATCATGTCAAACAAGTATAATTAAAACGTAATGTTAATCAGCCAGACAGAATAATTAACACTTTTTTACTGTCTACTTTAAATTGTCAATTACATCACTTGAACGTTTCGGAACGGTTAAAAAGCAAGATATTAAATAGTCTAATCGATAATGACTCATTGTTAGATATCCAACACTAATGTTTTGCGATGGATAAGCGATGGCAATCGCTAGCAAAAGTTGCTATGGTAAGCAATAAAGTTTCTTTGTTGTTTACCATAGCAAGTTAGTTTGGTGTACGTATAGTAGTCGATAAATGGTTCACCATATTTTTTTTTTATTTATGCAACATCAGGAGGCAAACAAGCGTAGAGCCCAACTAATTAAAGTTGTTACGGTAGCTTATGATCGCTTGGAATACAAGTATGGTTTGCCCGTTGCCACTCTCAAGAGTTTACTGGAAGCTTCATTCACTTAAATTGGATAAGCGGCTGTAATCATTTTTTTAAAGCATGGCTAGCGTTTATAGGCTATGGTAATCCCTTTACATCTGGTGGACGGTATGCTAGTTTTTCTGCTTGCTACCGACATAATCGTACATTTCTCCAATATATTTAATATTGTAGTCCCTTGACATCTAAATGGAAGGGGATGTACGGATCAAATTTTCTCGCTTTGCAATATCGTGGAGAAGCATCTGGCCATAGACCAGAAGGTTTTCTGGAGTTTTGTGGATCTTGAGAGCGCATTTGATAGGGTTGAGTTAAAGGAACTGTGGGACATATTGTCGAGTTATAGGATTGATGGTTCACTGCTCCGTGCTGTACAGTCCACTTACAAGGATTGTTCAGCATGTGTACCGATATAGATGGCAGCATGTCACCCTGGTTTGATGTAAAAATTGGTGTCAAGTAGGGTTGTATGTTAGGCTGTTTATTTTGTATCTCGATAATTGTCTGCAGAAAATAAGGTCAGCGAATATAGGATTGCGCATGGGTGAACTAGTGGTGAAATGTCTGCTGTATGCAGACGATGCCGTGATACTAACAGAAACACCATCCCAACTGCAAACAATGGTCACAATAATGAAAGAAGATTGTATGGAGAAAGGCTTGCTATTGAATTCGAAGAAGAGAAAGATAAATATATAAAAGTATGAAAGTGAAGAAGCAAGAACCAATGTAAGGATTACGGTTGGTTGATGATGAAGCATTGGAACAAGTGAATGAGATTGTACATTTTGGATGGGCTTTCCGCAGGGATGGAAAGAATCGAAGAAAAAATCGCTGATGTGGAAAGACGAGTGAGTGCTGGGAATAGTGTGAATGGAACGTTGGAAATCTTCTTGGCCGTATACACAATGCTGTGCTGGTTTTTACGCTTACGTATGGAGTGGCAAAGGGAACATGAAAGTAGAAAATGCAGTCGAAATGCGAGCGTTGCGAAAAATTTGTGGCGTAACGTTTGTAGACCGTGTTCCCAATTATGATGTTAGGAACAGAGTTGGTCTGATAGAGAGCGTCGGTATTAAAATAAGAAGAGGCATGCTTCGTTGGTTTGGACATGTAGAAAGAATGCAGGTAGAAAAAATACGAAACGGATATACAAAGCAAAAGTGGAAGAATTTAGGAGCCGAGGAAGGCCAGGAGTTACCTATCATGACCAAATTGATCGTGCTCTATCAGAAGGTGATGTCAGGAGCCTTAGAAACCGGCGAGCGCACATGACAAGAGCAATGAATGTTAAAGAAGCGAGCGAGGTATGTAAGAATCGAGTCATGTTGCGCTCGATTCTCTCTGCCTACCCCGCAAGGAATATGGCGTTAAATCATAGATATTCACTATTTTAGAACGGTACACTTACTGAGTAAGAATATTATACATTCTGAATGCTGATAAACCACTTCAAGACCTCTTTACCTCTCTCAGAAGAATTTGGTATTCGCATCGAAGTTCTTCGTTGTCCTAGTCAAAGTCAAAGTCAAAATTTTTACAAAATGAGTCTATGTTTTTATGGACATATAAAAGATTTTCATAGATATATTGCGATGCGACTGTTAAAATATTTATTTCTTTGAATTTTTCTCTAAGGCTCTCCCGGGGACCAAGTTTGTAGATAGCTCTTATGGCTCTCTTTTGCAATAAAAAGATGGTGTTAATGTCCGCGGAGTTACCCCAAAGAAGAATATATATAATACTATACTACCCCATATGACATAATACTATGAAAGTAGCTGAAATAAACTATTCTAGCCGTATCAATATCAGTGAGCCGTCTAATAGTTTTCACTGCATAGGCTGCAGAACTTAGTTTTCCTGATAATTTTTCAATTTGTGGGCCCCATTGTAGTCTGGAGTCAATTGTTATACCCAAGAACACAGTTGTCTCCACAGGGGCTAAATTAGTTCCATTAACATGTACATTGGTAGCCACCTGTCTTACATTAGGTGTTGAGAACTTAATTACTTTAGTCTTTTTATCGTTTAAAAGCAGATTATTAACACTAAACCAATGAATAACTTTAGAGAGAGCATCGTTAACTTCGTCATAATTACCTAACTGTCTATTAATTTTGAATGTCAAAGAGGTATCATCCGCAAACAATACAATCTCATGTTTATCCCTTACATAATAAGGTAAGTCATTTATATAAACTAAAAATAAGAATGGACCTAGAATTGACCCCTGTGGGACTCCCATAACTACAGGGGACCCCGAAGATCTTTTACCATTAACATCGACCTTCTGTATCCTATTGCCCAGAGAAGAAGACAGAAGATAGAGAGCCTTGTTCCTGATACCGTAGTCCTATCTTTCTTATTCAAAGCTATTCTTTCGTACTTCATTTCCAATAAAGTTTTGGTTTCTTTCTTGCATTAAAATATTTGTTTTTTAGGGTTCCGTGCCTCAAATAGAAAAACGGAACCCTTATAGGATCACTTTGTTGCCAGGCTGTCTGTCTGTCAAGACCCTTTTTCTCAAGGACGGCTGGAGCTATCAAGCTGAAATTAATATCAAATACTCAGGTCTGCAATCCCTTCGAGCAGTGAAAAAATCAAACTTCTAAGTCAACGCAATCAAAAGATACGGCTGTTTATGCCTCGTATATGCGCATATTTTGACACTCGAAAGGGAATCAAGACTATAGGGTACTTCCCGTTAACCTAGAATCATGAAATTTGGTAAGGAAAAAATTTTAAAACTGTGAATTTGTAGTTACGTCACAAAAAAATTGCTAAAAACAATTTGCGGAAATATTTTTTTTACGGAGCCCTCGGTGCCCAAGTCGGACTGGCATTTGACGGCATTTCTTCTCTTATACAACAGTCAGGTGCAAAGGACCTCTTCCTCTTTTTTGCCGCGAAGGATACAATTTCCGCGTCCCACCGAACTTTCCCATCTTTCAATTATCTATGTCTCGTTGCACAACCACATGCTTCATTCGCACTATCCACCATACTTTCTTTCAAATTTCAACAGACGACTACATCTAAATCGGAAAGGCTCGCGTTCACAAGTTATCACAGACGAGGCGAGGTGCACCACGTATAGTTTGACTACGGCTATGAAGATGATGGTGAGCCAGTCATAGTCAACATACTCACAGTAACAAAACATGTGATTAGACTTTTCGTATATCGACTAAACGTACTCGTATTTCTGCCAATCGGAGGTTTTCCCTAATTGCGGGAAACGGGACGATTGAATTTTTTTTATACTACGTCGAGGGCCATACAAGCATACCGTAGCCTGTTAACGTTTGCGATATATTAAGTATCACTCGCGCGATGCCTCCTCTGCTGCTTACACAGCAAATCCTTGGGGAGCTTACTGGTGATCTCACTCACACGCAGGAACACAACAATCCTCAAGGGAGTTGTTATTTGGCTGCAGTTTTCTGTGAGGTGGAGGTACTTCCCCAGACTGACTGCTTTGATGCGCTCTACCTCTCTTAAAGTTACTTATATTTTGTGTTTATTGTGCGTGTAACATTGATGAGTGACCTCTCATCAATGTTGCACGCACAATAAACTCATCCTTTTTATCCTATGCTTTAGATATAGACAGTGGATGAAGGAATTAACCTAACCTGGGGTGCCTTTATGCGCAGCCACGTTGTGTATTGGTTTATAAGTCAATGGAAACTTGCTAAATGAAACAAAATTTGATGAGAGTTTCCTTCAAGGAGGAATACAAAGTAGTATATGAACGCTTGCAATACAAGGAGTATCGCTGGCTTGTTGTCGCTCCCGGTGCTAACTAATAGTAGTTTACTGGCAAGCTGACAATTCTGTAGCAGGAACACGATAATCCTCTAGGATGTTATAATTTGGCTGCGGTTTTCTGTGAATACTTTCCCAGGCGGTCTGCTTAAGTGCTTCCTACCTCTCATTCTTGTAGGCAGCTACTTGCTAAAACAGGATGAATCTGAAAGTTTCCACCTGACTCGCGGGACAACCATTAATCAATCTACGGTTGAATATTGAACGCAACTTTATCCGTGAACTTAGAAGTAGAGCAGTCACTCTTGTCGAACGAGCTCGGTGATGCAGTGCTGAAACGCGCTCTTACGCTACTGTGACACCAACGCTCGTGGGTTCGATTCCCACACAGGACAAACATTTGGTTGTTATGGTCTGGGTGTTTTTAAGAGAGGTAAGGCGCATCTAGTGACCTGACAGGGGAATTACCTCCGCCTCACAGAAAACCGCAGCCAAATAACAATTCCCTAAAGTCTTCCTATGTGAGAGTGAGGTCATCAGTAAGGAATTGCTGTGTTAGCAGCCGTGGTGGCATCACGCGAGTAATACTTAATGTATTGCAAGCGTTCGTAGGCTACGATAACCGCTTTACATCAGGTGGGCCATATGGCTTGTATGCCTCACAACGTTGTATAAAAAAAAATCACAATACAATAGTTTTGACAAACTATATGTATAGTGAGCAGTGGTAGTGGATAAAGAACCTATTGACCAACTGGTTCCCGGTTCAAATCCCGGCATAGTACCATTAAATTCGTTTCTAATTATCACTAGCTCGGCGGTGAACATAAAACATCGTAAGGAAATGAGCAAGTCCAAGAAATTATATTTCGAAAGATGTGTGACGCAACCTAAGAAAGGCCTGCTCTTCCCTCTGGATTGAGGAGGTCTGACGACAGTCGCTTCGATTGAAAATCACAATTTTCACCAAATCCTTAGAATTTTGTAACGGACCCCGTCAATCCTAATGCATTAGGAGAAGGGATACTTCTGAACCGATTATCATGCGCTACTGTCCTTTTTTATGTTACTGACACAGTTTTGGTCTACGTTTACTAATTATAACTTAAGAGTATACTCTTGTAATATGTACATATTACAAGAGTATACTCTTAACTGTTAGTGTCATTAAACAAATCACTGAGAAGATATACATTTTAGATATGTACGTATCACGTTTCAATATGGTGATATCGCATTAAAGTAACACCTGTGACATACGTCACTGGTATTATACCCGCGATATTTTTTAATTTTATAGCAATTTTATTGTTACAGCAAGGACGTAAACATTCTGTTCATTATTAAATAAACCTCAGACGTCATCGACGACATATTACATGCAATATTTTTTTTTATTCAACGTCGAGATCATACACGCATATCGACACCTGCAAGGAAAAACATCGTAACTCATTTTTCGTAACTTTAGAGTAGAGCGCGTCAAAGATTCAAAAAAATTGTTATCTCTGTTAGACATAAAAGGCGTCAGAGATTCCAAAAAAATATATTATTATCGGTTAGACAGCCTTATGTCTAACAGACGATAGTATTTTTTTTTTATGAAAAAGAAAGATCGAGAGAAAGAGACTTATGAAGAAAGGTATTTATGAAGATAAAGATAATGAATTTTTTATAAGATTTCGGGGGGAATACAAGCATAAGGTCCACCTGATATAAGCGGTCACCGTAGCGTATGAGCGCTTGTAATACATTAAGAAACACTCGCGCGATGCCACCTCTGCTGTTGTACAGCAACTCCTTAGGAGTTTACTGGTTACCTCACACACACGCAGGAACACAACAACCCTCAAAGAGTTGTTATTTGATTGCGGTTTTCTGTGTAGTGGAGGTACTTCAACAGACGAGTTGCTTTGATTGGCTCTACGTCTCTTAAAAAATGAAATGATACTACCTACATAGAAACCGTAGGAATCGCTAAGGCAGGAGTTGTCGGATATTTCTATGAAACTCCCAGTGTACAGTACTCACAAAAGAATATATTGATTGACTGACAAACTAAAAATTAGAAATTTAGTGTGGGGTTTTGAGACTGAATTGATAGGTAGCGTGCAGCCTCACGGCATAAAAAAAAAAGAATGGCTACAAGGCTTACCTTGGGTTTTCTTCGGAGGCTTGCATAACGAAGGATTGGAGGAAAGTTCGAGATACGTGTGCAACGTCACTGGCGATCTCTTGTGAGTTTTGAAATTACAGTAATATATAGGTTCGCTAAATAATAAATGGATTAATATCATGAGCTTGTATTCATGCAGTATTCAAATCTTAATTATAATAAAATTAGATTATTATGTATTATTTATTTATTATGGATTATTAGATATTGTAAAAGCTTAATTATAATGTTACTGATTAGTTTTGTTTTATGTTCAGATCTAAGCGCTATTTATATTTTTACCGTCCCTGCTTCACACGGGTAGTAGAGAGTATCGATTTTGACGAAATTTTATGTGTGTATGTGAGTGGGTCCCTGGGCGGTTTAGTTAGATTAACAATTGGACCCTGCAGGTGGCGCTACAATCAGGTTCTAGAAAAAAAAAATAGCAGGCAAACCAACGGCAACGTTCAGGCAGAAGGTCATCTGTCGGGTCCATTATTTAAGTTATATAGGTAGTGTAAATGATTACGATAATGTGCATGAAATGGTTAAGTTAACTAATGTATTTCAGTTATCTGTTATCCGTAAAATATCCGATGACAGTCGCCTGGGTTGACTTTTTACTACATTTTCAACAATTACCGTTATATTTCAACTGATTTACACAAAACATTAACAAATTATACACCAAAACCTTCCTTAAGAATCATTCTGCCTATTGTGGAAAACCGCATGAAAATTCGTTCAGTAGTTTTCGTGTTTATGGCAAACACACAGACAGATATATGATCGTCAGTATGGTTTCAGACCGAAACGATCGACGGGTGATCTTCAAGCGTATGTGACGCGCTTCTGGATGGAGGGAATCGATAAACATGGCGAATCTATGGCAGTCAGCCTAGATCCAAGAAAACTCAAGTGTGCGCGTGCAATTGAGAGCATGGTAGCGTCAACTGACAGGACACTGTAGTCTTTTGTCAGTTGCCGTTGCGATTTGGGCTCCTCTTTTCGCTTACCATCAGGCGAAGCGGAGCTATGCTGAGCTGACAAAAAAAAAACAGACAGACGCGGCGTGGGACTTTGTTTTATAATATGTAGTGATTTACTTACAAATTGTAAATGAGCGGATCTACAAGTATTCAGATGCATAAAGAGATCCCAATCCAAACCACAGCAGCTAAGTAAAAAATAAAGGTAGGTTCCTATGATTTTCTATTCCTGTAGGCATGTTGCAGTAACACAACTATAGTCACCAACATATCTACCACCAACACCTATAGTCATCAACATATACCGTAGGTATTATATATATGGATATAGCTCAGTTACGTGTTTTGTTAATAAAGTGGCACATAGCACAAAGCTTAAAAAATTTGCTGATTGCTGATTGTAGATAAATGTTTTACTTTTGATTTGTGTCAGATATTAATAGAATTTTATTGGTAAACTAATATCATCAGCCCTTACCGTGGCATATCAACATAGGTTGGAGGATCTTCATCGGATCATCGCTCTGCTTTGTTTCTGGATATAGGAAGAAGTTAGTGCATTTTAAGGCGCATCAAAGCTGGCCATCTGGGGAAGTACTTACCTCCACCTCACAGAAGACCACAGCCTGGAGCATTGTACTGCTCCTTCGATTAAATATGGTTTCAGTGAGTTGCTGGGAGTTGTTGTGATAGCAGGGTGAGGTAACGCGACAGCGATAGTTACTACTTGCTATGTTAACCTTTTATATGTTTTGTTTGTTTGTTTGCCTCCCGAGGTCGTAAAAATACAAAACTGAACTGGGGTTTAGACGAAAACAGTTTCAATTGTAAACCGATACAATAATAGACTGCAACCAATAAGCGTTACACAGTCTATAATATCAATAAGCTCTTCATAAATACTATAATATAGGAAAGTATGTACTACCTATTGGAAAACATATTCCGTAGCTATCCGATAATGTCCGTTGCGAATAACGGCGCAAGTCGAAAAATGACCATTTTCCGGTCAGCGCTCCACGGAGCGTCGCAGAAATATGCGTGGGGTTCGCGCCCTTATCGCGTCCAGTAAAAAGTAATGCGTCCAGCCTTTATAGCCGCCTCGAGACACGCTCTTTATTACGAAGGGCCGGATGAGGATGGCGGCACACTGAGGCAACGATGATGGCAGTTGGCAAAACAATATTTCACGCTTAATGTAAAGACTGATGCCTGTTGCGGAAGATTGCAGTCAAATCTCATTGGAGAAGAATATCTAAAGATGAGTGATACCTATGCTATACGGCGTTATTTAAAATGATTATTCATTTAATCGAATCATTTAACGAAAGCATTTTCCTTACATCGGGATGAGATATAATACTCCTAGCGACTTCGCTTTTTGTGTAAAAATAGATATAGTTAGATTAACTTCAAAAATAAAACTTTATATAAATGTCAAAAAAGTTATCTTCTTTTGTTATCTTAGTTTATATAAATGTCAAATGTTAAAAAGGACATCAGCCAATTCCCACCCTAGACTAGATTAGACTTGACTTGAACTGATTGCCTTTACAAATCCTTATGGTTATGAATAATGCAGATTTAACCAATGTTGATGTTTAAATTTTATGAATGTTCCAAAACCACTAACTTTAAATGCATTTGTGCTCTCCATTAGGTACCTAAAATGAGATAAGGAAGAAATAATAGACATTTAATGCCACATTAGAAAGGTGAGATTTGTTCAAATCTAAGTACTCCAAGATACCTTTCCGTTACCATAGACAAAAAATAATACCCTTGTTTATTTTTGTGTTGCATAATGGTTTGGAGACAGAAATCTTGAGGAAGCACTGCGTTAGTAGCGAGAGATGGTAAGGCAGCGCTCATGTGACAACTATGAACTATCGTTGCAACCTCATAGCCTGCGACCTGCGGTAACCGCCTTCCATTAGGCCAGCTTAAGCAATATAAATGTTGTTCAATAATGTAAAATGAAAAATAAAAGGGAAATGTAAAAAAAAAAACTAATTGTGATCATCCCATTACACATTGACATTTTGTTAACATGTTCCGTTTCTCAAAATTGTACCAACTATTTAGATTTTCAATAAATAAAATAACATAATTATAATAGTTTGTCATACTGATTTATAGAATATAGTAATATGCAAGTGCTACAGTACTTTTTCTACATATTTTAACTTACATAGACATACTTAAAAAAAAATTCATCCTCATTGAGTTCATAAAACGAAACATACTCTTTTAAAAAAATAGTAGATTACTCTTTTAGAAACATAGATTTTACGTCAAACAGTGTCGTCTAAATTGTATCGGTACGTTCAAAAACCAAGATTACAGTTAATTATTTGAAATGAAAAATGTAATATCTTTATAATATAATATCTTTATTGTGACTAAGTTTTTTGAAGCAAATCGTTAGAGACGTTTCCGAATATATTTACAATTATCCATTATATAAATAAACTTTTCACTTATCAGTATATCTCTTTTTTGACTTACAAGTTACGCAACAACAAGTCAAGTAACTACCAAGGTAGTCTAGTACTAATACTTGTCTCTTTGTAACTTGTTGAAATTATTACCTATCAAAATTTTAATTCTAATATGAATAGAGTATAAATGTTGTAAAAACTTTGTAAACTAAAAACGTATGCTTCTTTAAGTTATCACTGTTATCAGGAAAGGTAGGTATCAGAATTAACTACCAGATGATAGAAGTTTATATAAATGTTACATAAGAAATAATAATTAATAATAATAAATGTAAATGAACTTATTTATTTACCTTTGTACTGCTATTCCGATAATCGTTTGACCGGTTTTACTATTTCTACAAAATATGTATATAGCAATAAAGGCGTAATAATACAGATTTGATCGAACACTCGTTGTGCGTCAGCCTCCGAAGGCATTATTTCCCCTCGCATAAAAAATGATTGTACCTTCAAATCTATCCGGGAGGGCCGGTCCCTCAGGCCAGTCCCTCCCTTTTTCGCTAACAGCCACCCCTGCCACCTCCAATGACTTGAACTATACGGCTATAAAATGGTGTCCGGTTTTATATTTCGGTGAAAATTGGAGCTTTGGGTATACAACAGTGTGAAATATTAGATCCTTTTTATGATTTTGTCGTTTTATACATAGAAATAATGAAAAGGATGTAGGTATTATATTAATGAAAACGTTCTTTTCAGGAACACCGTTCCTTATGAAATCTATATGTTTGTGTGTGTGTGTGTCTGTGTGTGTGTGTGTCTGTGTGTGCGTGTGTCTGTCGCTTTTATTCGAATTTTGACTTCGGATTCGGATTCAGCATAAAAAAGTAGAATAGGAATATTCAGGAACACCGTTCCTATCTCTTAAGGAATATGGTCAAAATAGCCGACAAATTAAAAAAAAAATATTTTTTATTTCAGATTTGAAAAGTAAATTAAAAAGTAGAATAGGAATGTCTTAAAAACCAATATCCATATTTCTTAAGGAACATGGCCAAAATGGCCGACAAAGTTTTAATAAAAATAATTAAATTGTTATATAATTGACGAGCCAGGTGTTCCTCTGGCAATGCAAGTTTGCGCATTCCCAACTGGTTCCAATTGTTATCCCGTTTCTTAACCTATTGGGACTGGCGGGGTGCGCTATCTAGGCCTAAGGATTTGGCGAAAATACTGATTTTGATATGGAATGACTGCCGTCAAATCTCAACAACCCAGAAGGAAAGCCAGACCTTTCTTACGTTCGGTTACACGTCTTTCGAAATATAATTCCTTGGGCATGTAGGATTTTAATTTTAATTCTGTTCAGTCATGTTTTTTTTTATACTAGTAGGGAGGCATACAAGCATACGACCCACCTGATGTAAAGCGCGTACCTTAGGCTATTAACTATCTATCTATCTATCTATAACTTCACGCCAAATCCCTTGCGGGGTAGGCAGAGAGAACCGAGCGCCACGTGACTCGATCCTTACATATCTCACTCGCTTCTTTAACATTCATTGCTCTTCTCATGCACGCTCGCCGGTTTCTAGGGCTCCTGACATCACCTTCTGATAGAACACGACCAATTTGGTCATGGTAGGTAAGTCTTGGCCTTCCCCGGCTCCTAAATCCTTCCACTTTTGGGCTATTAACGCTTGCGATATATTGTTTATCACTCGCGCGATGCCTCCTCTGCTGCTTACACAGCAACTCCTTGGGAGCTAACTGGTGACCTCACAAGCAGGAACACAACAACCCTCTAGGGAGTTGTTATTTGGCCGCGGTTTTCTCTGAGGTGGAGGTACTTCCCCAGACGGGCTGCTTTGATGCGCCCTACCTCTCTTAAGAATAATAATAAAAATTAAATGTCTCTGAACAAGTAATCTGGTGAAATTTTTTGATGTTTTTCACGGTCTCACGGACGCCAGGTTTGATACTATACCCAGCGAAAAATATTTATTAATTCCAATAAAATTTTTAATATCTACGGAACATGGCTGTCTCTCCCGCCATCCCTTGTTGTACGGTTGTAGTCATTTAACAACTATGGTCAAAATTTTGATTAATGACGATTTAAAAAGGCTAACTTAAATATAATTTCATTTATTTAAATTAAAATAAATATGTCTGTTCATGAGAAGTAAAAATTTAATCGCAATAAGGAGCACCTATGACAATACTATTCAAGTTATGCTATAATTAAATTCTTTGTTTACGTAATGAAATAACACGTCTTGGATACCAACTGTGTCAACACATATATTTTGTGAATTACACACGTATAATTTTAATACAATAAAAAAAATTGCCACAGAAAAAACTCCCGCCGATATTAAAAATACATTTTGTGACAATAGATTTCAACGCACTTGGTCAAACAATTCAATTCAAGCAGAACAAATTTATTTCCTTTGTTTTCCATATCATGATGTGTTTAATAGACCTAAATGTAACATTTATACGATTTCATATAGAAAAAAACACATCAGGTTTTATGTAAAAAATGAATATTGTAAGTCATTCTATTGGTATTAATGGCGAATATGCAGGAATTGTAGACGAGAGGCTTAGGGCGATGGCTTTATGTGATTATATAAACGTAAGCCTTTATTATGTTCGAGTTTGCATGTACCATCCGTGTTACACACAATGTTTTCCAACACATTTACGAGAATACTAATGAAAATGTAAGCCGAATTATATAAAATTTATTCCAGCGAAAATTAATTAAATGTGTTTCTTTATAAGAAACACGTTTAATTAATTTTAGCGAAATAAATTGAAATATATTTCACGTCGATACAACTTTGAATTTTTATTAAGCAATAGGTTCAAGTTATATTTATATTATATTAGGGTGACTAATAAGCTTAAAGCCCGCCAAATGTGAAGCCGTGTGTGGAGATGAAACCTCGTGCTTGGTACACCTAAACGCACTTTGTCATTGTCACCCCCGTTGTCAATACGTCGCCTTTTTAGAAGATGACATGTGCTCGTGACCTGTAGACAATAGCATAAATATTCCTATAGGTATCTCGATGACACCTATCTCTCTAACATTATAAATGTAAAATATGTGGCTGAACTCATAGACATTTGAATCAGTTTGGCTGTCTTTTAACGATACGTATCGATAAAGATAAAGATAATAATAATTATATGCCATTGGCCCTCGTGGTTACTTAGACCTGTCTTACACTTTTAAAATATAATCTTATTGTGTCTTATTTCAGTTCTCGTACGTTACTATTTTTCTTTTTTAATCTGCTAGCATTTCGGAAAGAACAATTGGCGAAGAAGAAATGCGGAAAGAAACTTGCTTAACAGGTCTCTTTTTAAATTGTAAATTAGATATTACAATAAACTCATGTCTGCATATAAATTGTTATGTTAGGTTAATGATGTCAAATGGCAAAATTAATGATTATTAAGAAAAGGTTGTCCGTGAATCATTTCCAGACATCTTTGTCAGTTACACATTCATCCATTCTATAATAAAATAACCCTTTTACAGAGAGTATATATATTTTATGTAAATCTTACAGAGAGTATCTGTATATAAATAGATTATACTTAAGGTTATAAAATATAATCTATTGGTGGGTTAAATTACATCCAAACTTGCTTTTTACCTCGGGGCAGCTAGTAAGAAGCAGCAAAATATATTTTGGAATAATAAATTTTTTTTCAAAACTTCTTGCAGTTGGCAAGTAAATGAACCGAACAAGGATACACGGTGTATGCATTGCAAAAGAGCTAACAACAGCCACGTGTCGATTTTTACAAAATAACCCGGAAACAAAAAGTCGGTCGCAAAAAGCGAGAGTGGTTTAAAGGCATTCGCACATTACAGCTATGTAGATAATGCAATGGAACATCGGAGAAGACATCATATAAATAAGTCATTTTGAAAAAAGAATATTTGGTTACATTGAACAACTTAAATTAGCAGCAATAATGGCGGCATTATAAATGATGTATGTAAGATTGTGTTAGTAATAAAATATTTTTTTTACGTCACATGTTTCACTATTAATAATATTTGTTTGTAACGAGTACTTGTGACATTTGCTAGCGTTACATTAATTTGTAATTATAAGTTTCTTTTACGTTCAAGATTTTTAAGTTTTTTCTATTATGATGCTGGTTTCGGTGTTATAATTCAAGAAATATTTTATGTAAAATAGTTACAGTACGACGACATAATTTAACGGAGGTCTAAAGGACAGAGAAGGTGCGAGTAGCAAAATAATATCAGCCTACATCTTATTAAATGTCCATGAATATACCCATATATGTATATCCATCAGCAGTAATTATTCCTTTCTTTTGGTTATCGGAACAGGAAACGCCAGGTTATTAAAATTATGATGATATAAATAAAGTTATTGTAAATATCTACTCTGATAAAAAGATAGACCGTAAGTACTGGGTCTATACGGTTTCCAGTCACTTTTTATATACCTATAGGTACCAAAATAGTAGATATATGTAAGCATTATAATAATTTAATATTATTAGCACCATATAAACTAAAGTCGAATTGAATAAGCAAACCGAATTTACAGAATTACTACTACTAAGCTGAGAGTGACCCAAAAACCTATAGACCCAGTAGCAGTGGTCTAACATTCAAAACACGAGGTATGCTTAGAAGTTACATTTCAGTTATCTTTCGAAAATTGTTTGAAAACCGCCCGCCCCGGCTTCGCACGGGTGATTCCATCGCGACCAAACTTCACACACCCGCTGCGCTAATCTGAAGATTCCCTTAAAGTGTCATCATTATATGGAACATACACACATCGAACTTTAAATATGAGAAATGTGTCAATTTCGTTTTTTCGCGTAGAATGTGCAAATTTTGCGGTATGACTGCCATTTTGCCACAGCTTCAGTAAGGCAACAGGCTGGCTGCGAATGTGAGCGAGCCTTAAAAGCGCTTTCTGGTAAAATAAAATTATTTATTGCTCAACCTGCGGGACTGCTCCATGCCAACCTAACAGTGTTAGTCAGCATTATGATTGGTAATGTTTTGCGAAGGCCATTGTCATTGTTTAAAATAGTTACCTCAGTTTATTATTGCTACCGGGTGTTTGAAACGTATATAGGGCTTGTTCCCGCTATTCCTACCAGCAACAATATTGTGATTTTTTTATCATTATTTCTACTAGTTGGGATTATGGGAAATCTATATATTAATACCTATCCCTACCGTTACTTATGATGAGTAATATTAATATTAAATTGTTACGTAAATACTTGAGCAATTTGCACTCGCATGATAAGTGAGTTTTCTTGACAATAACTCTTTAGCTATTAACTTTTTTTTATTATTACGAAACCCGCACATAATTCGTGCGTTAAAGGCGCTCTAAAGGTCAACATGTTATGGGAACAATGGACCGCATAACTAAGTTTGTTTGCGAAGGATTCTTGTAAATAAACACGTGCTAGTTACAAATATAATTCTATTTTACAAATATAAGGCAAAGGTATATAACCTAAATTTGACACACATTTTTGACAATTGCGAGACGACTGCGCATAATTTAGTAAATTTAGCTTCTTATAATATTTACATGAACGTTTATCACGTGAAGTGTTTGGATTTTTTCGCTAAAACAAATTTCGGTGATGAGGGGGAGGGGGGAGGTATACAGAGAGATAGACGGATGAATGAACGCGACACTATAAAGGTTAAAAAAATTAAGTTAGTACTAAAATTGAAGTCACTTTAAAATTACTGAAGGGTATATAATTATGTTACCCTCTGGCTTAAATCTAAACATAATATAAGGTACATAATTCAAAACGAAGTAAATTGCTGATTACAGTTAATCAGCAAGCATTATCAATGCACCGTTTCCATTTAGCTAGGATAGGATTTTTTAAATTTTCCATGGGACATCGATATGCATTCTAGTTTTCGAATTGTGATCAGCCTGTATTTGCAAATGAAATTATATGCGAAAGCGAACGTTTTATTGCATATTTTTTGTACAGGCCATCTTCAGTTCAGCTGCCCACCATAAATCTTTTTTGGCTCTTTCAGTAGCCCAATGTGCCCCAAAGAGTCTCAGCATTATGGCGAAAGTTTTTTGTTTGTTGTATGGCTCTTGTTCTATAACTCTCGTGTTTTAAATACAAAAGGGCTAAGGTAGGGCTAGTATTTTCGTTATTAGGTATATTTACAGTAAGTATTTCTTTAGAGGAATATTTCTGGTCTAGTGTTTAGCCAGTACGGAATGCATATTTGACACTGTGTAGTGGTTTTTTTACATTTTTATATGAGTATTTCAGATTCGTATTCGTAATAAAATTGTTCACTTATTACGTATTCGACAATACAGATCGTATAAATCAATATTGATATGCCTTTATTAGTGTAATGAAATTTCGGAACGATTGTTTTAATATTTATACGATCTTAATTTTTGTAATTATATTTTTATTGTTTCATAAAATTTGACAATTAAGCATACCTACTTCTGATGACAGTATGATGATGAAGGTCGGTGGTCGTCATAGGGACTCTCTAATGGTTATTAAGGTCCATCTTTTTTGTACTGGTTGACTTGAGTTAGCGAACCTTTTTTAAGTTATTTTAAACTACTTACAAATATTGTTTATTTTTGTAGTCACTTTTCAATCATATTTTACTGTTTTATACTTATCGTACTACTGCCATTTGATCGTTCCAGAGCGGTATACAAAAACTAACAAGTGACTTATCAAAAAATATCTACTGATTTAACAAAAATAAGCGTAAGATTGAAACTCCTTAACTGCCATCTTATGTTTTCAAAGAGTAACGTTCATAAAACAAAAAAAGTGTAAAAAAAATACGCCTGTTAGTTAACCGTGCAAAAAGCGTGCAAGCGCACGGCACGAGACGCAGCTGTCGCGCTTCCTCTTCCGAACGAAAAAAAAACACACAAGTATCGGGTCTCGGGAGCTGTCGCCAAAGAAATCTTATCCATTTTGCATGTTTTACTAGCAAAGCAACAAAAATTTTAAATAACATTAAAAGGACTTACTTGCCTGCTAAACCATATGTTACAAAATGGTAGACTAACTAAGTTAAGGGAAACTAGATGATGAATGGTTTTTTATCGTCATTTAAATTTGCAGTCAATTGTCTGCCAGTTACGTCAGGCTTCAAAGGAAAATAATTATATATTTATATTTTGTTGTGAGTTCTTCTTCTTCAGGGCAGATGAAGTTAAAAAATATATTAATTTTTAAGATTATTTAGGTTATTAATTATATTAATATTCACTTTTACTCATTTTAACCTATTATTAAATACTGATGTGAGGCATAATCATTAATATATAGTATTAACAGCTGAGTAATCAGTAAAATATTTAAGGAATTATATTGTGTAATTTGTAAGAAATTAAATTGTACCCATATATTCATTGTATAAAATGCAGTAAAATTAATTTATGCTGCATTTTTTTCATGTTTTTATATGTCAAAATAAAAATATTTTATATGAAAAGTATAATACGAATACTAAACAGTCTATCTCATATTCTAATATGTACTTATTCGCAATGTAAATTTACCTACCTATATCCATAGTCAAGGAACTTTCGAATATAAAATATAAAAATGTATCTAAAGAACATTTGCAATACGTCGACAATCAACATTCTTTTTGCATACAAATGTTGCGGAGTTGTGCACATTGGTTCCTGGAAGGGCTTCTTTAAAAACTGCAGAAAGTAAACGTGCATTTTTTCAATGGTTTTCGTGTGCTTATTGTTTTGTTGCATTATTGTAACGAAATGGAGAGTTTTATGAGTTGCTCTAAGACTGCAACGAATTTACAGAATAATGGCATTTCTGTTTCTATGGTTATGAAAGTAATTTCTTTTGCTTTTATTTTCACAAATAAAATAAACCTTTCTTTTCTTCTTATGTAACATACTGTCACCAATTCCAAGACAAATTCCACGCACTAAATAGTAAATACAGCTTGTACGAGTAGTATACTAAAACTAAACTAACATACGTAAATATGTTTTTGTAAATATTTTATGACATAGAAAATCCAGATCAAAACAAATTTTTCTATATGCGTTAGTTCATGGTAAATTATATTATAAAAAATGCATACATGTTAAACTAAACTACTCGTACATTGTCTATATACTGTACAGTATATACGCAGAGTCAGCTTGTCGCCACCCGACCTAATGAAAATTTAACTAAGTACCTAGGTAGGTACTTAAATTTCATTAAAAGTTTTGCATGAGCTTCATAGATTCATAATATTTGTTTTTTCTGTAAAGGCGATCGCTCCCCTCCCCCTCTTCCTGTTAATGTTTACTGCATCACATAATCTTAAATTTAGTTTTTTTTTTCAAATTTTACTTTTTTCCGTTAATCAAATTCTATAATTCTATAAAAATCCCCAAAACTAATAAAGAAGTTAAAATTCTAACAAAATACTATCATTTTTTTGTGACTCGCATATAGTATCATGTTATACTAGTAAAGTAAAAAAGAGAATTGTTGAATGAATATAACTGAATCATGACACATAGGGGGATCACGTGTAGGTAAAGTCAGGTTTGTAAAAAACGTGGCAGGTTTTTCCCAATCGCGTTGCGATAAAACGATTTACCGCGAGGTGCCGAGGGCGCTTTTTATCCCATCGTGTTATTTTGGGGGTCGCTTTTTGCCCCGATACTGATCTCTCTCACGTTTTTTAAAAAGCTTTTATTCGAGTTTCGCGTTAATTCCACTTGATTAGGGTATGTTTACACGTGTAACATTTTATTTGCGCTTTTACGCCGATGGACCAGGAAGACACATGTGTTTAGTTTTTTCACAAAAAACAGTGTGTTCTTTTTTATTTTTGGCACAACGACTTTTGCGGCGTATTGTAAAATCGAACAGGGAGATTTATTAGAATTTTTACGCTTTTGTATAGAAAATAGATCTTTACAATTTATGTCGTTGCAATAAGCTATATAATTGGGGCTATTATTTGGGGTCATCTGCTCTAAGACGCGTACATCCCTTGTTTGGATCCCGCTGGGGTCAAAATGGTCAAGGGTCAACGATTTATTGCACTTTTACAAAAATTACACCCTTGACATTGATCTAAAATTGTTCAATGTCTGCTCTTGATTTCCGATTTTCTATCGATATAGTATATAGACGAATACATATGTTTAGTAAATATATGTGTTGTCTAGAGAATAACACATAGATATGTCAAAACGTGCGCCTGAAGTCGCCAATTCCATTTGGCATTTGTAATTCATGATCAAGCATGAATGACGGAATTTATTGACAATTGCATGAGTGTCTAAAGAACGCCTTAAACGTAAATGAAAAAATGAATTTACTAATTTTAAATGTATATTAATGGACAATATATTCATAAGTCGTCTAATGGGCTAATTAAATAAAATAGGTACTTAACATTTTTTTTTGGATTGTTGAAAATAATTAATTATGATTTGATTTTATAGGTATTTTTTTAATTACAAGACCGTTGTTTTGTTGTTACACTAACAACGATAATTAAAGATAATTAGTTCAATTAGCATTTCCGAGATTTTTTGGTACACGTCATTTTCATGCCCATTACTGTATTCTCCCTTCAATGCATTCTGCAACAGTTATAATAAGATCTTTAATGAGTATATAATTGTAATTACACTTAGTTGTAAGGCGGTACATCAATCATGAGGCCTCTACTTGTTGGATCCATATCTTCGCAAAAGCTTACGTTATAATACAGAAATTAATATATTCGTAGTCGTTAATGGTAAATACCACATCAGTATAGTAGTTAGTTATTAAGGTAGACTAGTTTTTAAGGTGGTGGCGTGGACTACCTAACTGATAACCGACGCACACAAAGTTTTGTAATCAAATGGTTCGTACCATAACCATTGTAAAATATATACCCATTTCATATTTTATATTCTTACCTCTGAAAAGAAAACGGAAGAAGACGACAGTTAACCTCTGCTTCGGACGTGTGCGACCTCCTGACCGTTAATTTATATGGCAATACAATGCATCTATTGACCCATAACCTAAACATCTTCCCATCCCTAAGTTCCAATTTCAAACATAAATCAAAGTTCGAACATAAGGAGACCGTTCGAAAATGTGTCAAAAACGACCGATCGGACAATAGTGTGATATTCGGTTACATTTTATTTCGTGAAAAATGTAACAATGTGCAATTGTTATCAAGGAAAAAGGGTAGATTTTAGTAATCTTCTTAATGGCGTGTGTGAAAAGATTATAAATTAAGTTTCTGCAACAAATAAAAGTGACCCCTGGGCATTGTCGAGGTGTCAATATGTGTGACCGGCTCATTGTTCGTGACCCCAGGCTTAGCGGCAATTTGCGACCGCTTCGGTTCACAGCCGTGATCGCAAAAGCACTGTAAGGATTTCGATAGATTTACAATTTGATGTCATTACAATAATGGAATGCTAGAAAAATGTTGTTTTTTCTATCACAGATGTCTGTAACGGTATCGGCTAAGCTATGTTTATTGGTCATTGTAGTATGCATACAATTCCACATCTAAATTTGAATTGTGAGAATATATTTACATAGGTTTCCTACACCCCATGAAATGCTATAGCATATGAGGTAGCTTAGTTATAGGTATGTATAGATATGAAAACGTTATACACATACATAACTATTTAAAGAAATAAATATTCTCACGGTTACCTCTCAGTATATTTATGGGAATATAATGTATGCTCGTAAAAATATAGAGTCATTTTCTAAATTTAGTGAAAATCTTAGAAGTAAGAATAGATTGCGTATGCCTGTACATCGACTTGCTAAGACTAGTAGATCTTTTATTGTAAATTGTATTCGATTCTATAATAAATTACCTGAAACAGTTCTGCCATGCAATTCTCTAAGCGACTCGTAATGGCTGTGTGCGTCGCTGTGATCACAGATGTCACAGCTTTGACATCGTCTACTGCGATCACAGCTTTTTATTTGGTATTCTATAAGGCTGTAAGCGTACGCGAGGCTGTTTGCCTTGTAGAATTCCAATTCCAAACGCAGCCTTGCGGCGCTAGTGTCGCACAACCATGAAAAGCGACACTAAGGAATTGCAATTTTGTGTTCAAGGCTATAACAGCCGATGTTTCCGAGGATGTAAGGATGTTTGCTCTTACAGAATTGCATGGCTGTCCTTGCCTGAGAATATGTTCAAAAGGTACATCAAAAATACTCTGTGCAAGAAGGGTTATTATAGAATGGATGAATATCTAACTGATAGAGATGTTTGGAAATGATTCAGCACATGTATTAATATATCTTTAATTGCACCACTTGATTTCACTATATGTACCCTCACATATATTTATTGTAATATATTTTAACGATGGAAAAAAGACCCATATTGGCAAGTTTCTTTTGGCATTTCTTCTTCGCCAATGGTCATTTTCGAAATGCTGGTAGATTAAAAAAGAGAGATTTAAAGGAAAAAAAAATACTGGAAAATTATTAAGATACAATATGATTTAATTTAAAGAATGTAAGACGTGTCTAAGTGCCCGTAAGGGTCTAATGGCAAATAAATGATTTTTATCTTTATCTTATACACTTTGGTATCCATACCAATGAGCTGTAATAGCCGAGTGGATAAAGAAGCAGCCCATTAACCTACTGGTTCCTGTTTGAATTCTAATTTAATACCATTAAATTCGTGTACTTGGATTTATATATATTTGTAATTAAGACTGGTTTAAAAATATATATTTTGGAAAATGAAGAAGACCTTGATATCCAACTATCCACAATACAGGACAATTTAAAGTCCACAACTGAAGTTCAAATACACGAATATTAAATCAAATAATGTAATGTACAGTATCTCCATTATAGGTAGGTATGACATTTTTACTCATCTTGATTTTTTTACTATCTAACTATAGCTTCACGCCAAATCCCTTGCGGGGTAGGCAGAGAGAACCGAGCGCCACGTGACTCGATCCTTACATATCTTATTTGCTTCTTCAACATTCATTGCTCTTCTCATGCACACTCGCCGGTTTCTCATACTCCTGACATCACCTTCTGATAGAACATGACCAATTTGGTCATGATAGGTAAGTCTTGGCCTTCCTCGGCTTCTACATCCTTCCACTTTTGCGCTGTATATCTAGTTCGTCATTCTTTCATCCTTCATTCTTTCTACATGTCCGAAACAACTGGGCATGCCTCTTCTTATTTTAACACCGACGCTCTCTTTCTAACTAACTGTGTTTCTAACATCATCATTGCGAATACGGTTTTCAAGCGGTACGCCACAAATTTTGTGCAACGCTCGCATTTCGATCGCGTTTATCCTACTTTCATGCTCTCTCTCTGATATACCCAGCTCTCGCTTCTATAAGTAAGCGTTGGGACAAGCACTGCATTGTGTATAGCGAGCTGTGCCTTCTGGTTCAAGATTTTACTGCCAAAAAGTTTCCCCAACGCTCCATTCACATTATTCCCAGCACTACATTTGTTGACCTTATTCTCTCCAGACAACTATCGAGATACAGAATAAACAACCTAGCAGCATGCAACCCTGTTTGACACCAATTTTGACATCAAACCAGGCTGACATGCTACCATTTATCCGCAAACATGCTGAGCAATCCTTGTAAGTGGACTGCACAGCACGGAGCAGTGAACTGTCAATCCCATATCTCGGCCATATGTGCCACAGTTCCTTTCGCACAACTCTGTCAAATGCTTTCTCAAGATTCACAAAACCGCAGAAAGCCTTCAGATGCTTCTCCACGATATTGCGAAGCGAGAAAACTTGATCCGTACATCCCCTTCCGTTTAGGAAACCTCTCTGTGCCTCCCACAGCATTCCATCAGATTTCACCCTCGTTCTCCTTTCAATTACCTTTCCATATATGTTTGCTACTAAGCTGATCAAACTGATGGCCATATAACTGGGCGCAGTCCATGCGTGACATTTATACGCGCACTCACCGTGCCTTTATACAAGGGCACGATGACTGCGCATCTCCAGTCTAGTGGAACCCTTCCAGTTCTCCAGCATAGATTGCTTAAGTACCAGAAGGCGTTTCGGACGTAAATGTCACCTAGTTTTATCATTTCAGCTGAGATCAGATCGATTCCCGCTGACTTTGCATTTTTCAAGCTTCATATCGGCTCTTCATTCTCATCCATAGTCATACCTTCGTCGGACGCCGTCAACGTGGAGTAAGCATCAGACTTACTCTCATTGCCAGGGTCCGAGGCATAGTCATACATTTCTTCAAAATATTACTCCACCGATTTAACACTTTCAGAGTGTTCGCAAGAATGACACCAGTTTTAGACTTTATCTTGCCCATTCTGTATGCCAACAAACCAATCCGTGATTTTTTTATCTCTCTCCAAAAGGGTTTGGTATTTGCCTCGAAGTTTTTCGTCAGCCTCTCTTCCCCATCCATAATTTGTCTTTCCAGCTTCTCTTTCACTAAATCCATGTATTCATCCTTGCATAGACGGTACATTTCTCTCTTCTCTCTTATATTTTCATTTAAGGGTAAAGATGATACATAATCCAGCCACGCTTTCTTCTTTCTAGTCTTTTGCCAGTTGCCGCTGCGATTTGGCCTCGTCTTGTCACTTACCATCAGGCGAAGCAGAGCCACTATGTTGAGCTAACATAAAACAAAAAAATCGGCCAAGTGCGAGTCGGACTCGCGCACGAAGGGTTCCGTACCATAAAAACGGCAAAAAAAACACGTTTGTTGTATGGGAGCCCCCTTAAATATTTATTTTATTATATTTTTTAGTATTTGTTGTTATAGCGGCAACAGAAATACATCATCTGTGAAAATTTCAACTGTCTAACTATCACGGTTCATGAGATACAGCCTGGTGACAGACGGACGGACGGACGGACGGACGGACAGCGGAGCCTCAGTAATAGGGTTCCGTTTACCCTTTACCCTTTGGGTACGGAACCCTAAAAAAGAAGGTAAGTTCAAATAATATATTAACGTATGATTGTATTTTATGGATATTAATGAATTGTTGGGAAATTTAAAACTAAAAATGAATTGTAATTACATTTTAAATGAATAAATTTTCATTAATTAGTTTTAGTGTTTATATGTACCATTTATACCAAATATAATAAATTATTTTTACTACATCTATGTCGTACAGACGAAGAATATAAAGCATGTACAATAAATCAATTTCACGTATGTGAAAATTTTAATCGGCCATAAAACGCACTCTATGTGCACAATAAAGGACAATGTGCGTTTGACCCCTCCGACAAAAATAATGGCCGGGGGCAGATAAATTAAAAATGGTTCAAAATACCCCTTGACGGCTGTCGATTTATCGTCCAACTTTCCGCAGTAAAATTTTAAGGGCGGGGGAAACGTTCCTTCTGACAATATGACTTTTGATACTATGTTATGCATTTTTTTTACAGTGCATTAATCAAAGTCACGAAACGACCCACTGTGTCCTTGATGTCACCTGATTAATTATTTGTATAAATGACAACCTAACTTACGCGCTGTATAATTTAAGTCTCCGCAATGAAGTGGTAATACGAAATATATGTCTTTTTGTTAATGTTTATAAAAAAATGAATACTAATAAGATAACTTTGTTGTTTTTGTCCGTATGTCTATTATATATTTTTCTCGGTAACTGTTAAAGATATCAGAAATAGCTAAAGATATCAGAAATAGCTAAAGATATGAAACTGAAATTTATATTAAGAAGGAATGTTCAACAGTACTTTAATCAATTTAACTTATATATAGATATATGTAATGGATTCGTAAGCTTTCGGTATGAACATTCATGCCAAATAAATGTAGAGGTCACAGAGTAGTTCTATGATAGATTATATAGAACAAATAAAGATAAACTATTTGAAGTTGCATGTTTTACTCAAAAAGTGAACGGAATGCTCAGGACGCTTATCTCGCTATGATCCGGTTTTTATGCATACCTATAAGCAATTAATGTTTATTAACGTAGCTATACAATGAATTGAAAAATTGTCTTTTTCTATTTGGGAAACGATGTTTACTATTTATGTAGTGTAAAGAAAACAGATATTTTACGACGAAACCAACCTCATCAGTACTTATAGATTCAGTATAAATTGGTCCGCTAAGCCTGAACCCACAATTGTGTCGACGCGTTGTTTTGCACGATACAACCTTACCAAAGTTAGGTTAGAATACGGACGCTACTAAGATTGACTTCTCCCCAATTTTACTGCTTTGCAGTACATGAGAAAGTCTCCTTAATAACTATACTAAAGCTGTTCAATGCCCAGGCTCCTAAAGCTGTTAGGGTAAAGCGGCCGTCTGCTCCGTGGCTTACTAGGGGCTATGACAAAACGAGATCCCGCGTTTATTACTACGCGCGCGGATTATTAAACGTGACATGCATGATGTAAATTGAAGTTAGTATAAAGTAACGACACGTAATTTAAAATAAGAAGAGGCATGCTCCGATGGTTCGGGCATGTAGAAAGAATGCAAGATGAAAGAATGACGAAGCAGATATACAATGCAAAAGTGGAAGGATGTAGGAGCCGGGGAAGGCCAAGACTTACCTACCATGACCAAATTGGTCATGTTCTATCAGAAGGTGATGTCAGGAGCCTTAGAAACCGGCGTGCGTGCATGAGAAGAGCAATGAATGTTAAAGAAGCGAGTGAGATATGTAAGGATCGAGTCACGTGGCGCTCGGTTCTCTCTGCCTACCCCGCAAGGGATTTGGCGTGAAGTTATAGATAGATAGATAGACACGTAATTGTTGTTTTAATGTCAATATTCCTATTCTATATTTCTATTCATATGTAAGAGAGTTGATCTGAAAGAGACTATCGGTGTTAAGATAAGAAAAAGTATGCTCCATTGACTCGGGCATGTAGAAAGAATGCAGGATGATGAAGCAGATATACAATACGAAAATGAAAGGATGTATAGGAGCCAAGGAAGGCCAAGACTGAACTACCGTGACCAAATTGATCGCGTTAAACCAGAAGGTGATGTCAGAAGCCCTAGGTACCGGCGAGCGTGCATAAAAAGAGCTATGAATGTTAAAAAAACAAGTGAGGTATGTAAGGAGCGCTTCTTATGGCGCTCATTTCTCTATGCCTACCCCTAAGGGACCTGGCGTGAAGATATTGACAAGCTCGGTGGCTCAGTTGTGAATTTGCCACCAACGCTCGTGGGATCGATTCCCACACAAGCCAAACATTTATGTGCATGAGCATGTCTGTTTCTCTTAGTCTGGATGTTTTAAGAGAGGTAGGGTGATCACCAGTAAGCTCCCAAGGAGTTGCTATGTAAGCGCCAGAGGACGCATCGCGTGAGTGATACTTAGGGTCGGCGGATTTATCCCATTACAGATCTCTTCCAGTTAACTATAGAGAAACTGAAAGGAGATATAGCGAGAGTTTTAGGAACAATGTGAGTAGATACCTATTGACAAAATAGATACGAATATTCAAACACACAATAAATGTTTTAGGGTTTGTAATATACACAATAAATTGCGAATATAATACAAAATATTACAGTTTCCTTTATTTAGACAATTAGCCTAAATACATCGGTATTGACAATTCTTGCAAATGACAAGTTATTATTGGTAGCAGTTCCAGGCAAGACCCAAAGATCATCTATCTTTTCAGACCATTCTTAGGTTGCATGTCTTTTGATATATAATTTCTTGGACGTGGGGGTATGGTATGGTATATGTATAAATATTACGTGTGCATTAGTTTGGTTTTTCCCTTACCGCCTAGCAAGTGATAATTACATATATGGCTAGGTGGAGCTGTGAAGCCCGCTGTCGCCCGTGGATGGACTGACGCAGTATGGGAAGGGAAGTTCGATAATAACTGCAGTTATTTCACTGGCGTTCTAAAATGGGCAAAAACGAAAGATGATGAATAAAAGGTAGAGTTACGGAATGAATGAGAATATGATGTATGAATGTGTTTCGGCTGGTGAATATTAAGATGATGATAGCCTTGCCCATGGCAGGGGTGCAAGAAATTATAATAAAAAAAAAAACATAAATCCGAAACACAAATTTAGTGATGCTCACGCACGATTCGAAACGGGGACCAATTGGTTAATAGGCACTGTTCTAGTTAGGTTCTTTATCCACTGGGTTATCACTGCTCCCTCTGTTGCCTGTGGACGGCGAGCACTGCAATTCTAAGAAGAGACTTCTCCTACATTCCTAGCTAGACTTCTCCTAGCTATGTGCCGTTTTCTAATTATTTAGGATTGGCGGAGTGCACTACATAAACTTAAGAATTTGGCAAAGATATTGATTTTCACAGCTAGCAACTGCCGTGGGAACACTGTTAGGGATTATGTCCAGTAACTCCTCTTAAATCAAACTATTTTAGTACAAAAATCTTTGGAATAGTGTTATGGGGACAAAGTTCATCCTTATATAGACTTAAGGGTAGACTAAATTTTAATGCATATTATATTTAATTCATACTAAACTCTGCTGTTCATTTATTAGTTATCATTGTCAAAAGTCAATTCATATATTCACAATTTTTGACGATCTCGGTGGCTCAGTCGTGAATAACGCAACTTTGACACTAACGCTCGTGGGTTCGACTCCCACACAAGGCAAACATTTGTGTGCATGAAAATGTCTGTTTGTCTTCGTCTGGATGTTTTAAGAGCGGTAGGGCGCATCAAAAGTAGCCCGTCTGGTGAAGTACCTCCACCTCACAGAAAAACGCAGCAAAATAACAACTCCCTAGAGGGTTCTTGCTGACCGCGTTCGTAATGAAGACGTGAGAGAAAGAGTTGGTCTAAAAGACAGTGTCGGTGTTAAGATAAGAAAGGGCATGCTCCGTTGGTTCGGACATGTAGAAAGAATGCGGGACGAAAGAATGACGAAACAGATATACAATGCAAAAGTGGAAGGATGTAGGAGCCGAGGAAGGCCGAGACTAACCTACCATGACCAAATTGGTCGGAAGGGAAGTTCGATAATAACTGCAGTTATTTCACTGGCGTTCTAAAATGGGCAAAAACGAAAGATGATGAATAAAAGGTAGAGTTACGGAATGAATGAGAATATGATGTATGAATGTGTTTCGGCTGGTGAATATTAAGATGATGATAGCCTTGCCCATGGCAGGGGTGCAAGAAATTATAAAAAAAAAAAAAAACATAAATCCGAAACACAAATTTAGTGATGCTCACGCACGATTCGAAACGGGGACCAATTGGTTAATAGGCACTGTTCTAGTTAGGTTCTTTATCCACTGGGTTATCACTGCTCCCTCTGTTGCCTGTGGACGGCGAGCACTGCAATTCTAAGAAGAGACTTCTCCTACATTCCTAGCTAGACTTCTCCTAGCTATGTGCCGTTTTCTAATTATTTAGGATTGGCGGAGTGCACTACATAAACTTAAGAATTTGGCAAAGATATTGATTTTCACAGCTAGCAACTGCCGTGGGAACACTGTTAGGGATTATGTCCAGTAACTCCTCTTAAATCAAACTATTTTAGTACAAAAATCTTTGGAATAGTGTTATGGGGACAAAGTTCATCCTTATATAGACTTAAGGGTAGACTAAATTTTAATGCATATTATATTTAATTCATACTAAACTCTGCTGTTCATTTATTAGTTATCATTGTCAAAAGTCAATTCATATATTCACAATTTTTGACGATCTCGGTGGCTCAGTCGTGAATAACGCAACTTTGACACTAACGCTCGTGGGTTCGACTCCCACACAAGGCAAACATTTGTGTGCATGAAAATGTCTGTTTGTCTTCGTCTGGATGTTTTAAGAGCGGTAGGGCGCATCAAAAGTAGCCCGTCTGGTGAAGTACCTCCACCTCACAGAAAAACGCAGCAAAATAACAACTCCCTAGAGGGTTCTTGCTGACCGCGTTCGTAATGAAGACGTGAGAGAAAGAGTTGGTCTAAAAGACAGTGTCGGTGTTAAGATAAGAAAGGGCATGCTCCGTTGGTTCGGACATGTAGAAAGAATGCGGGACGAAAGAATGACGAAACAGATATACAATGCAAAAGTGGAAGGATGTAGGAGCCGAGGAAGGCCGAGACTAACCTACCATGACCAAATTGGTCGTGTTTTATCAGAAGGTATGTCAGAAGCCCCAGGAACCGGCGAGCGTGCATGAAAATAGCTATGAATGTCACAGAAGCGAGTGAAGTATGCAAGGACCGCGTCTTATGGCGCTCGGCTTGACGTGAAGATATATATACATACCCTAGAGGGTTGTTGTGTTCCTGCGTGTGAGTGAGGCCACCAGTAAGCTCCCAAGGAGGCATCACGTGAGTGATAATTAATATATCGCAGGCGTTAATAGGCTATGGTAACCGCTTTACATCAGGAGGTATGCTTGTATATCTCCCGACGTAGTATAAAAAAAATCACAAGAAAAAATATTTATAAGTATTAACACAAACATATAATAATTCCCTTTCTAAAATACCATGCAGCTTCAACATTCTATCATTTCTAAGGATCTCGACTGCCACGTTTACTCAATGCTGTTATTAGTAATAATTAATGTTACCCAGGATATGACTAAGGTAACGAAGACTAGTATTTGTTGTGCGGTAAATCCATGATTTAATGATTCTTTATGGAAAGGTTTTATTGAGTACCTAAATACAAGCGAATTGGGATTTCAGACACAAAATACAGAAATATTTGTATAGAGACTTTACTCTGTTGGTAGAGACTCTCTAACAACAGAGTAAAGTCATTCAGCGTATTTTTTCTATTTTATCTCTCTACTAGAGAGATACAATAGAAAAAATACGCTGAATAAAAATAACAATTGATAATAGTAAATAATTATGGAACTGGGATAAATAGGCAATTGTGGACGAGTAGAGTGTAAAGTCAGATCGCAGACGACAACTTATAGGTACTGTAAGAGACCAGAATTGTCATTTCCGCCAAGTATTTGGACTTGACTCACGAGGTTACTGATATATGGATTCAACTAATTAGAATTCCGATAGTAATGACAAGTCAGAAGCTTCGGCCACTGCTTTGAAGAAGTTCTCGCTTGGCAGTCGGATCATAACTAGATCCAGAAGGTAAGACTTCTGGACACGGTCACTATCTTAGCTGGGTCGTTTTAGGGCTTCCATTTATTTTGTTGCTTCGTTTGTTGCTTTTCAAACTTCGGAATTTAAGCGAATGGGGATTTCATGGTCAGTAGAAAATGATAAGAAATGTATGAGTATGCCTCGGACGCTGACAATGAGAGTGAGTCGGATGCTTACTCCACGTTGACGGCGTCCGATGAAGGCATAACTATGGATAATTTCGAATGGTCGATACGAAGCTTGAAAAATGGAAAATCAGCGGGAATTGATCTGATCACAGCTGGGATGATCAAATTAGGTGGCACTTACGTCCGGGACGCCTTCTGGTACTTATGCAATCTATGCTGGAGAACTGGAAGGGTCCCAATGGACTGGAGACGCGCAGTCATCGTGCCCTTGTATAAAGGCAAGGGGTCACGCATGGACAGCGCCAGCTATAGGGCCATCAGTTTGATCAGATTAGCAGCAAAAGTATATGGAAAGGTAATTGAAAGGAGAATGAGGGTGAAATCCGATGAAATGCTGTGGGACGCACAAGGAGGTTTCCGAAATGGAAGGGACTGTACGGATCAAGTTTTCTCGCTCTGCAATATCGTAGAGAAGCATCTGGCCATAGACCAGAAGGTTTTCTGCGGTTTTGTGGATCTTGAGAAAGCCTTCGATAGGGTTGTGTGAAAGGAACTGTGGGACATATTGCCGAGATATGGAATTGACGGTTCACTGCTCCGTGCTGTGCAGTCCACTTACAAGGATTGCTCAGCATGTGTGCGGATAGATGGTGGCATATCACCCTGGTTTGATGTCAGAATTGGTGTCAAACAGGGTTGCATGCTATCTGCTAGGCTGTTTATCCTGTATCTCGATAGTTGTCTGCAGAGAATAAGGTCAACGAATGTGGGATTGCGCATGGGTGACCTAGTGGTGAACTGTCTGTGCAGTGCACTGTGCAGACGATGCCGTGCTATTAGCAGATACACCATCTAAACTGCAAACACTGGTCACAACGATGAAAGACGAATGTATGGAGAAAGGCTTACTACTGAATGCGAAGAAAACAAAGATAATGGTATTTGAAAGAGAAGAATCCAGAACTAATGTAAGGATTACGATTGATGATGAAGTGTTGAAACAAGTGGATGCTGCTGAAAAGCAGGGATGGAAGGTACACCGCAGATGTGGAAAGACGAGTGAGTGCTGGGAATAGTGTGAATGGAGCGTTGGGAAAACTTCTTGGCAGTAAAATCCTGAGCCAGAAGGCACAACTCGCTAACGCTAACTTATGGAAGCGAGAGCTGGGTATGGCAGAAAGAGCATGAAAGTAGAATAAACGCGGTCGAAATGCGAGCCCTACGCAAAACGTAAGGCTTGTAGACCGTATTCGCAATGATGATGTTAGAAACAGAGTTGGTCTGAAAGAGAGCGTCGGTGTTAAAATAAGAAGAGGCATGCTCCGATGGTTCGGGCATGTAGAAAGAATGCAAGATGAAAGAATGACGAAGCAGATATACAATGCAAAAGTGGAAGGATGTAGGAGCCGGGGAAGGCCAAGACTTACCTACCATGACCAAATTGGTCGTGTTCTATCAGAAGGTGATGTCAGGAGCCCTAGAAACCGGCGAGCGTGCATGAGAAGAGCAATGAATGTTAAAGAAGCGAGTGAGATATGTAAGGATCGAGTCACGTGGCGCTCGGTTCTCTCTGCCTACCCCGCAAGGGATTTGGCGTGAAGTTATAGATAGATAGAAAATGATATGGTATGAAAAAAATAAAGAACTGTTTTGGAATGTGTTAGTTTCATATGAAACAGCACGATTCGCCATTTCCATCCCGTAAGAAAAATATATATATTCGTAAATCTTATGTCAGATCGGTCGAAGAAAGCAATATTTAAAACTATTCCAAATGTCATTTGATTAGCGATCGATATCAATATGCCGTTATGACAGACGGACACAGCTTTCTTTTTACGACTTTGGTACGGACTCCAATTAAACGTTTTATCAAAATACTAGGACATTACTTTTTTGTCGACTATGTTAAATTTCGAACATAACAACTCGTAAAGGTGATAATAATTTGCGTATTCTATTTTTAAATGTAAGTAATTTGAATATGCAAATAATTTAAATAATGCGCACATTTTAAACAAGACTTATTTTTTACTTGGTCTTCGTTATCTTGAAGTAAAAAAAAACTTAATGAACTTACAGAAATAATAAATAATTTGGAAAAGCAGGTAAATACTCCAGGCACTTGTATAGAGCACGTAGGAATGACAATAAATATTTTTAACACCACAAAGAAATAAGATCGATGTCGTATTTTTACATTTATATTTTTTAGTTAGCGAGTAGTTTCAATTTGCCAACAATAAATACACGAGTATTCAAATTTAAACTTTAACGCGATACCTTTAAAAAGTTGTACAAATACATTTGAAAGTAAAGACTTGGTGATACAGTTCAAAGAAGTAGATTTTTTTAATGTAGTCTTTTGTCGTCCTCTAAAAAGGGCAGGCGATTAGGGATGTCCATTTGCGAAGTTCTATCGTGCGTACTGTATTGGTGGTAGTAAATGCCACAATTGATCGATGAGCGATTTTTGCACCTGCACTTTCTTAGCAATGGCACCTACCGAGAATTAGACGAGAATTTCACAATTGTTACTGATTGAGAATTATGAACATCGACATAAAATGGAGAATACGAACGCGTTTTAATATATTATTTTCGATTTTTAATCTTTCTTTGTAGTAATGTCTCAGTTGCCACATTGTAGACAATTTATTAACAACTAGCGACCCGCTCCGGCTTTGCTCGTGTAGATAGATAGAAAGATAAATTAGATCGTTGTCAATTTTAATTATGAAACTATTTATATACGTACCTAGTTGTATAAGGATTAATATTAAGATTTAGACCCATGTTTTTTCATACAACGTCGGTATTCAAGCATATGGCTCACCTGATGTAAAGCAATATTAACACTTCTAATATATTAAGTATCACTGGCACGATGCCTCCTCTGCTGCTTACACAGCAACTCCTTACTAGTGACCTCACTCACACACAGGAACACAACAACCCTCTAGGGAGTTGTTATTTGACTGCGGTTTTCTGTGAGGTGGAGGTACTTCCCCAGACGGGCTGCTTTGATGCGCCCTACCTCTCTTTAAACATCCAGACCAAGATAAACAGACATGTTAATGCATACGAATGTTTGTATTGTGTGGGAATCGGACCACGAGCGTTGGTGTGAAAGTCGCGTCATTCACGGCTGAGCCACCGAGCTCGTCGTACGTCATGTTTTAACTAATTTGAATAAAAAACGATTCTTGTGACTTAATTATATAATACCTAGTTAGACATATAGCCTCACGAACTTTTTTGGAGGCAAGTGTGAGTACTTTAAACAATATTTTATATGCAATTTGATCTAACCTGCTTTGTGTGCTTCCGTCACAAATTAGTTCATGCGGCCTAGCGCCGGCCGGCACTCACCCACTACCGTTAGTAGATGCAACATGCCGACGCTGCCATGGCTGCTCTGGTAGTCTCTGCCTCGGTTGCTGCGGTCGTCCGCCATCTGGAACATAAACCGCATGCCCCCACCACCGTCGTCGACCAGGCCAGTCGTGGCAGTGACGGTAGTGGGGGCATGCGGTTTAGGCCGCATGAACTAATTGGTGGCGGAAGCACATAAAGCAGGTTCGATCAAATTACATGTAAATTTGATTTTCGCAAAATAACGGCTGAATCTATTAAATATTTTATATATCGTCAATAGATTTTGCAGCGCACGCTAAATAATAACTTGTACGAGCAAATTTTTGATATCTTGCGTTACATTATTGCAATTTTCGTAGGGATCTCTACTTTTAGAGATTGAAATGTAGCTCAGGTTACTCCTTGATAATGTATATTTCCATTGGTGAAACAATTAAAAAAAAACAGATAAATATTTTTTGCGTTTATCCAATACAAATTAACAAATCAAATTTATTGTAGTTTTATGAAAAGTTTAAAATTCGATCTTTTCCGCCAGTTATCTATACCTTCAGCCTTCTTTTTAATGACAAAAAAACCGCAACATGATAACTCATAGTTAAAAAAGTTTACGGAAAAGGAAGTAAAAGCAATCTGGCAGCTCTGTATGCATATACTTCCGTCTATAGATTGTAGTACTGACAGAGATTCATTGGTTCTCATAACATTTACTTACACATTTTTGATGCTGACTGTACATAAAGATTTGATCAAGCAAAGAACTTTGGTGCGTCGATTGAGATTCAGTCTCGACGTAACTTGAATAAAACATGCGAGTATTTGACAGGCGGGGCGGGGTGAATCGAACCCTTTTCATGTAACCCTATCGCCTCCCCGGGTTTTTTGCGGCAGTCGGTGGAAGGGGTGCAAATGCATCATCATTGGGGGTTCGATTTACTTTTTGTATTCAACAGTTTGAGTGGATGATACTTGAGCACGAGTATATACTTCAATAATAAATAAGACTTTACGTTGTTTCATTTTATTCGCGACCGTTAAAATTATAGATGACAATAATATATTTCACACTTTATGAAAATATTCGTCGCATTCATATGAAACTCGTACTTTCATCAAATTTATACGGGGTTATCGGACGGCTGATTTCGGATGTTTCGAAAAAAGATTTTTCTTTTTCAAACTTCTATCACAATTCCAGGCATAAATACCTATACTGTAATAAAAATGTGTATTAATATAGATATCATCTTTTTCCTATCTAATGTTGAATCGTTGATTAATTAATAATATTAGAAATAGTGAGTTGAAAAATATTCAGTATGTTGCTTTACGTACCATGATATCATGCTCTTTGTATGATTTTGACGAGCTCGGTGGCTCAGTCGTGAAAGACGCGACTTTGACACCAAAATCGAACCCAATTCCCACACAAGACAAACATTTGTGTGCATGAACATGTCTGTTTCTCTTTGTCTGGTTGTTGTAAGAGTGGTAGGGCGCATCAAAGCAGCCCGCTTGGGGAAGTACCTTCACCTCACAGAAAAACAGCAGCCAAGTAACAAGTCCCTAGAGGGTTGTTGTGTTCCTGCGCGTGAGTGAGGTCACCAGTAAGCTCCTAAGGAGTTGCTTTGTAAGCAGCAGAGGAGGCATCGCGCGAGTGATAATTAATATATCGCAAGTGTAATAGGCTACGGTATCCGCTTTACATCAGGTGGGCCGTATGTTTGTATGCCTTCCGACGTTGTACAAAAAAAATATATGTTGCAACGTATTCCATAGACAACACAGTTTCAATAATAATAAACCGAGAAAATGCGGAAATGTGTTTTATAATAATTTAGTACATAATACTCGTACTTATGTATTTTTAAATAGTATAGCAAAAAAATAAACTACAACATGAATCGGCGTTTTCAAATTGTTTTTATAAAGTATGTGATAATATACAGAAATTCCAAATAATTAACAAGTTTAGTTACTGAGATAAACCCCGTAACAAAAAGGGTTTAAAAGTGATAATTTTGGCGGTCTCCGATATTTAATTTTTTAAGATAATAAATAATAACACCTCACGTACTAGGGTAATTTTTTTGGCTGTGCCTTTATATATGGCATCCCCATGAAAATTTTACAGTGGTTTTTTGTGCAATAGTCTGTTTTGGGTCAATATTCTGCACAATAATCCAAGTTTACGAGTTATAAGCCTTATTTATAAGCCTGTGACTTACTGACAGACGTACAGAAAGACAGCAAAGTGACAGAAATAGTATTTCTTACCTTTTTAGTAAGGCACCATAAACATGAACTTGGTAAAGGCTTGTGGCTAATCAAATCAAATGTGTAGTAATGTGTAGTAACTCTAAATAAATAAATATTTCCGGAAAGTTACATATCATTCAAGTCTCAAACTAAATAATTATTGTACTATAGGGTAGTATAATGATATATATATAAGGCAGGTAAGTATTATACTAGATATAGACCAGACCAACGAAACAGACATGTTCATTCATACACATAAAAATTTGCTTTCTGCGGGAATCTAACACGCAACCCATGGTGTAACAGCAGCTATTGCTAATCACTCGACTATTATAATCCGTACGACGACATTATACACAAACGCGCTCTGCACATTTCACATACATAAATAAAGTCATTGTTTATCGTACTAAATCACAAATTGAATACGAGAAAATTAAATTAAGAAATAAGTGTGTTTCTTAAATTTTTAATGGGACTTTCTAGTTGGAATGGAGTGTAATATGTAGCATATAGAATTTCTACTTTTTTGTATATGTGCATAAGGGTTGACAACTGTAGTGATTTGGCAAGGGGTGGCGAACAAAGGAGCAATAGTTAGGTTTGCAACCCTTTATTGACAACCCCGATGGCTAGCCTCGTGTGAACATCGGCCCCATGTAATAATATATATTAATCGGCGGATAGCAAAATTACTATTTGGTGCTGTAAAATTGACACAAAATCAATGGAGATGGTGTACACTGAACCAATCAATAGTGGTTGTTATTATATCCGTCTTTCTATCACATCTTTATCTACATATCAAACTTTTAAGCAAGCGTTCCTTGCAGATTAAGCCTAGCGCAGGTTGACCTTGTCATTACACACCTTACTCGCTTTATTAATATTATCTGGCTTTTTTCGTGCACATGTGTCATAAGCTCATGATAGATTCAAGACTTGGTCGCCAATCCCTTCCTACATCACACATTTTTTCTACATGTCCGAACGAACTGAACATGCCTTACCTTAATACTGACATTCACTTTTACGTCATCTCTTTGTTTTTTTTTTGCGAATTACTCGCATCTCTGGGTAGAACTGGGCACGAGCATGAAAGTAGAGTAAATACAGTCTATTTACTATACTTTCATGCTCGTGCCTAGTTCTACCCAGCTCTCGCTTCCATACGATCAGCATGTTCTTTTGGTTCAAGGTTTATCTGCCTAGAAGATTTTCCAATACTCTATTTGCACAGTTCATTACATTCACTTGCCTTTCGTCATGTGCGGAGTATCCTCCATCCAGGCAATTTGATATAAATTACTTTGTGTGCTTCCGCTACCGATTAGCACATGCAAACTAGTGCAGGCCGGCACCCACCCACTATCGTCAGTAGATGCATGCCACCGCTGCCATGGCTGTTCCGGTCGTCTCTGCCTATGTGTATTTTGTTTGTCTCATACATTTCACGATTATTTACAAACGGCGGCCTTTACAAAACCTTTGGATGTTCCGGAAACCAAACATACTGAAAAAAATGTAGAACTGGTGTTGATTATTGAGTTAAATAAAAGTAAACTCAAATAATAAGCTATAATGAAACATACACACATGCATATATATGCTTGTTAAACACATATGACAAAGCAAATAATGATATTAATCAAATAATTATATAGTGCACATAAGAAACCAATATTGACTGCAGCTTCAGATTATTATGCAGAGATGAAAGTAGAATAAATGCGGTCGAGATACTAGCATTGCGCAAAATTTGTGGCACAACGCTTGCTGACTACGTTCGTAATGATAACGTAAAAAAGAGAGTGTCGGTGTTAGGATGCAGGATGGAAGAATGACGAAACAGATATGGAATGCGAAAGTGGAAGCATGCAGGTGCCGATGAAGACCGAGACTAACCCACCATGACCAAACTGGTCGTGTTTTATCAAAAGTTAATGTCAGGAGCCCTAGGAACTGGCGTGCGTGCGTGAATAAAGCTATGAACGTTAAAGAACCGAATGAGGTGTGTAAGGACCGCGTCTTATGGCGCTCTGTCCTCTCTGCCTACCCCGCAAGGAACCTGGCATGAAAATATACATACATATATTTAGATTATTAGTATTTAGATAATAATAAATAAATAAATAATAAATAATAAATAAATAAATATTGTCGGACAAATTACACAGCGCCACCTAGCCCCAAAGTAAGCGAAGCTTGTGTTATGGGTACTAGACAACTGATAAACATACGTAAATACATTTTTTTTTGTAAATACATACTTATTATACATAGAAAAAACCCACACCAATACAAACAGACATGTTCATGCACACAAATGTTTGTACTGTGTGGGAATCGAACCCACGAGCGTTGGTGTCAAAGTAGCGTAACAGCGCGTTTCTCCACTGCGCCACCGAGCTCGTCAGATATAGCATTACTGTGTCTTGCAAGTTAGTAATGTGACCAAAAAGCTGCTAGCGGTGGTAGAGGTGGCATTTTACTAATCCTCATCCTGGTTGCATTTATATCTATAGGCTTCAGTAGTCGCTTTACTTCAGGCAGGTTGACAGGTCTTTTCTGCTTGACATGTCAAATAGGTGCATAAAGTACATTTTCTTCTATCTTTCTATCCACATACCTTCAGCCCAAGCCCCTTTCTGGGCAATCATTGTTGACAATGGAATTTGAAGATGGAAACTTTTCTCTTTGGTATGCTTTTCACTGAAAATATCCATCATATTAGATCCGAACATAGAGCAATAACAAAAGGGAACTGTGAATAACGACAACAATTTTCCAGAGCAAACAATATCATCAGCAAAAGAATATCACAAGATTTATGGAGCGAAATGACTCCAAGATTCCCTTTTCATATATCGGCCGGGTACCCTCGCACTCATAATTTTAGATTCCCTTAGAGGATATTTTTTCCCGCGAACGTTAAAGAGGGACGGGAGGCGGTAAAGAGGCGGGGTTAGAGCGAGACGACTATAAAATCCATACTTATAATATTTGCAGCCTCCGCACTCCACTCACACATACGAAACGCGATTTAGCACTCCAGTGAGACTTTCGGACATTTTACAGGATGTTCAATAAAGGAAAATATTAAAATTAAATTTATTATTAATGTGGAACTGAATCTTGGAGAGGCATGGAGAGTGCCGCGGCGCACTGGTGTAAGAATGCCGCGGAAAAATGGCCACTTCTGTCAAAAAATTCAAACGATAATACCTATGTATAGGATTTACGCGTTTATTTAGCTAAGCGGGCTCACATTTCTTATGAATCATTTTTTTTAAATCCTATTGATTTTTTAATCATATTGGTTTTAATAATAAATAAATATAAAATAAAAAAATGATTTTCCTATAATTTACTTACACCTAAAAATTGATTTCGTAGGTGCACCTTGAACACAGAAAGTTTGCGGAACACTGTCTTACAGTATCTCTAATAATCAGTATCTTCATCAAATCCTTAAGGTAGCGGACCCCGTCATACCTAATGGATTACGAAATTGCAAATTGGTTCATTTTAAAAAAGAAGTAAAAGTTGAGAACCACAGAGAACAAATGTCATGTCTATAAGAGAGAGTCTTTCAAGAAAGAGTTGGAAAATGAAGTTCATTTTCATTACTAAAATAATTTTCATATTAACATTTTTAGTTTGTTCAGTACGAAATAAAATTTCGTTGCATGTAAAAACGACTAAAAATGTACTCGTAGTTAAAAACATTGAAAATCGTTTTCAACAACTAGTTCTGTTTTATTCTTTTTTGACAGGCTGTAGGCTAATGACTCTTAAATATAAATTAGAGATACTGGGTCTTTATACAGTTTGTATGTCAAGGTAATCTTAACCTTAGTTAGCACAACATGCAGACTTTGGTCGCCATCAAAATAAAAAAAATAAATTAACACACGTATTAATTATATTAATGTGTGACTATAAAAATATCTTGCAAGAAACTGGAAACATAAACTAACACAGTTTATTTGATAAACGCGTTTATAGTATTATTTACATTATAACCAAACTCTATAACCCATACTGTTCATAGTTAAAAAAAAATGGGGTCTTTAAATCGAATGAAACTCCTATAACGTAGAAAGTACATTAATGTTGGCAAAAGATAAATAAATACGAACCTAATCCTTTAAAAGTAAGTTTATATCATTAGTAAATCAAAACATCCTGTATACTTAGCGCACGCACACAGCCTCACACCGGTCGGCGCTCGGCGTCGCGGCGCTGAGGAAAAAATGTACGATGCCATAAAAAATCACCGTCCATTCGCTCCCGCAATTTTTACCCGTTTTTTCCCCTCGGAGGGTCCCCGGTTGCCATGACAACGGGGGGAGAGGCCCACCTCGGCGGACTTGCTAAAAGCTGCATCAATATTTTTATGGGAAGTGCGAGCTTTCTTTGAGGAGATTTGGATTTCGCTTCTAGCGAGAAGGTTTTCGGGATTAGTCCTGTCTTTTTTGGCATCAAATGCGATTTCTCGGAACACGGATGTCTTTGTGTACGCGTTTAATTAATTATGTTTAGAGAAGATGTTTGATCTTAGACAATTCTACTAATGGAGTCGTTACAAAATGTATTTTAAATAAATGGCATGTCTCATATGTATAGATTGATTCATTGTCATCGATCGAACCGTAATAGACAACATTTTTGTCTGTCATATTTATGTTTAGTTAATTTAGGTTAAGTAATTCATATTTTTTTTATTATAAGTCACTTTTAAGAACGTCCGAGGATCCTATTGGTTTGACGCTGAATGTAATGTAAAGAAGAAGGGGAGATTCGATCAACAAGCATATAAGCATTGTCTTAGGTTTTCGCGATTGTTATACATTGAATTAACCAATTTTTAACGGAAGAAACGTCAGGTTCAACAAAATAAATAAAACACGTTACTTATACTTCCGTTAAAAATTGTTTAATTCAAGCATACCTATAAGCGTTAAAAATGAGAGAGGTAGAGTGTATCAAAGTAGCCCAAATGGAAAAGACCTCCACCTAACAGAAAACCGCAGCCAAATAAGAACTCCCTAGACGCCTCTAGGGAGTTTTCTCTCATTCATGATGTCTCATTTTTTCTATGTTCGTGCGAGACAGTGAGATTACCAGTAACATCTTCTTCTTCTTCTCGATCTTGCACCCCGGGAGAGGGTGCGTACGGGCCTCGAGTTTGTAACTCACTACCCGGGCAGTCTTCGGTAGTTATTAACTACCGAGTATTACCCAGTAACATCCTGAGAAGTTACTATGCAGCGGGGGTAGCAATGCGCGAGCGACACTCCTTGTGCTCATAGGGCTACGGCAGCCACTTTGCATCAGGTGGGCCTTATGCTTGGAAGCCTGTATAAAAAAAGAGTCGAGGCTCGAACACTGAGTAGTAAATATATATAAATATATAGTAAATATATATAAATCGTAGGTATGCGTTGGTATTATTTTTCAATGAAAGAACTAGTCCGTATACCATGTTGGATTTTCAACATAAGGTTAAGAGGGCCATAAAGCAACCAATACAAACATTTTAATTATTGTGGCCACTTATACTCGTAGCAATAACCAAAATTACGACTCATCATCATCATATCAACCGAAAGACGTCCATTGCTGAACATAGGCCTCCCCCTTTGGAAATTCGAAAATTACGACTAATTGTACATAAATAATAAATACAGAATATGTAGTATTGTCTTAGGTTTTCGCGATTGTTACACATTGAATTAAATAATTTTTAACGTAAGTATCGCGTGTCTTATTTATTTTGTTGAACCTGACGTTTCGAACGCTTTGCAGCGTCCGTGGTCGCAGGAAGACTAAGGTGATATTTGTCTTATATTAGTTATTCAATTATTACATCTACCGATATGGATGGATTAATTATATATGTTCCGATTCACACAAAAATCGCTCACAGTGTCCGAACATTTTTTAGTAGATCTTTGGGTTTGTGATTTGATTATTTTTAGGACTGGATCCCAAGCAGGTGGTACTTGCCAACCATCTTCTCTATTGAAATTGGGATGTTTTCTTATTTGTTTTCTTATGCGCGAGGCTATTGAATTGTTTAATTCAATACAGAATATGTTTAAAAAAAATATATAAATATAGTTCTACAGCCTGTATTGAGCATTTTCTTGGAATTGTCTTAAATTCAGCGTTATTAATAAAAACAAAAATGAGGGCGCGCTTAGCTTTATGCCCCTTCTTAATTAGTTATGAGTAGAACAGCAAGCCCCTTCTTTCTAACGATACAAAGATACCTCAATTGTTTATTTACTGCGAATAATTTTGCAGTTTACCGTGACAGATGAACATATATAGCGTGCTAAAATTATAACCCTACTTTTGGCATCGCCGTAGTCGCGCAAAAACGAATACCTTAAAAAGACACCTTAGTATTGTTTTTCTTGTATCGTGTATTTAGTTCCTTTCTTATATTTTGATTTTAAACCGTCTAATGGTTTGTTGCCACCTGCAACATATAAATAAAACATTTCCTTTGATCGTATCTTCTACAGGCGACATCATCGTTAAAAGATTCAAAACTATTAAACGTGTGGATGAAATGTGAAACATGTGCGTGTCATTTTTATTAAATCGTTTATTTATGTCTTTACCACATTGTTTTTAACGTGCAATTCAATAACGTGCAATTTTGTATATAAATACTAGCTGCAACCCACGACTTTGTTCGCGTGTATTTCGGGAACCACTTTTTCTACTTTCTTTCTTTTTCCTCCGCTTCTAAGGGTCGTATTGTGATGTTGAATAGCCTATAATCTTCGTGAAGTATTGGGTTATCAAATACAAAAAGAGTTTTTCAAATCGAATCGGTAGTTCCAGAGATTAGTACGTTCAAACAAACTCTTCCGCATCATGAATTAATACAGATATTTAGTGTATCTCGATAACAATCGAATTCAAATGAATTCAAATCGGATTTAATTTTGTATTTATTACTTCATTTATTACATATGATTTTTTTATACAACGTCGAGAGGCATACAAGCATCCGATCCACCTGATAAAAAGTGGCTATGGTAGCCTATAAACGCTGGTAATACATTAAGTATCACTCGCGTGATGCCACCTCTGCTGCTGACACAGCAACTCCACGGGAGCTATCTGATGTGTGAGTTGTTATTTGGCTGCGGTTTTCTGTGAGGTGTTTCAAAATGGATTTCTATAATCCATTTCGAAAATATGATTGTTTATAAGTAAAAATTTCATAAATTCCCTCCACATTTTTGCGAGCTAATTAAAATTATCGTGTCTCATTGAAAAATCGATCTGCGCCGGGAACATTTTCGCGTTATAATTTTTTACGATTTCAAATGTCGCCTGAAACCGGATGAATCGTACGATAGGCTTCTGGCATTCATGGATGAAGGCCCTTCCAAGGCAAATGTGTATCGTTGGTATAACGAATTCAAGCGCGGTCGACTTACTTTGGGGGATGAAGAAAGAAGTGGTCGCCTTTGACGGCTGTTACGGACAAAAACGTGCTAGCACGAAAAATTTAATCCAAGACAATAGGCGAATTACGTATCAGGAAACTCAGCACATTCTTCAGATTGGTTCGGGAAGCCTTCATGAGATTCTACACTTGCATCTTCGCGTGAGGAGGATGGTTTCACGCTGCCTGCCGCACAACCTCACCGTTGCTCAGAAGCAGGCCCGGGTGGAATGGTGCCGTGATATGATAAACAAATTTGAAGCATAGAATTTGAAGATTTATCGATACTATCCAGAAACGAAGCGCCAGTCAACGGTTTGGGTATTTCAAAACGAATCAACGCCTACCAAAGTGAAACGATCTAGAAGCGGGGGAAGATTTTGATCGCGAAATTTTTAAATTTGACTGGTCAATTTCTTTACAGAACCAAAGAAGCATCAAAGTCGAATGGTATACTATCAAATGCTTGGCAGCAGTTCTCTCTGTTGTGAGCAACAAGCGACCAAACACGGCTCTGCGGGCTACTGCTGCACCAACAGACAACGCGCCCGCGCACACCGCGCTTAAAACGAGGGACTTCTTGGACAGCACACCGGTCAAACTTTTAGGTCACCCTCCTTACAGCCCTGACCTAGCACCGTGTGACATCTTTTTATTCCCGAAAATAAAAAACCAGTTCAAAGGGATACAATTTTCGTCGCCGGAAGATGCGCTGTCAGCGTTCGAGCAGGCTGTAAATGAGGTGTCTGCGGCGGACTGGAAAAAGTGTTTCGAAAACAGGTTCAGACGCATGAAACTTTGTATAGAGGCTGGTGAAGAGTACTTTGAAAAGATTTAATAAAAAATATTTACACTTTTAATTTTCGCAAAACTTTCTGACTGTCCCACGTTAGCGACGTTAACAAAATCAAGCTGATATATTGGAAACGCAAATGTTTGAGCAAAATTCGGCAAAATAACTCCGTAACAACAAAAACACATTTTTACTTCTTCGTGTCTTCTACTTGTTCTTGATTTTATCCCGATTCCTAATCTAACTAATAATCCTAATTAGGATTAGCGGGGTCTGCTACCTAAGCCAGTCAAGTCAGTCAGTATCTTGTCTAAATGCTTAGCCAAGATACTGATTTTGACACGGAGCGACTGCCGTCAGACCTTCACAAGCAAGAGGGAAAATCAGAGTTTTCTTAGATTAGGCCCCACGTCTTTCCAAATATAATTTCTTGAACGTGGGCCCGCACGTAGTTTTTCTTCTCCGCTGAGTAAGTGACAATTACAAATACGTACCTGCATAAATCTGAAAACAAGAATTTAGATCATGCCAGTATTTGAACCGGAGACCAATTTTAGTCTAGAACTTTGGTCAATAGACTTGTTCCTTGTCCACTGGGCTATCACTGCTTAACTTCTTCGTGTCATCTATACACATAAATAAAATTGGAGCGTATGTTTGTAATATTGAAATAACCGCTTTTTTATGCATATGGATGTATACACGGTACATACACCAAAATGAATATTTTTACAATTTTTGTCTGTCTGTCTGTCTGTTAGTTTGTTCCGGCTAATCTCTGAAATGGCTGGACCGATTTTGACAAGACTTTCATTGGCAGATAGCTGATGTAATAAGGAGTAACTTAGGCTACTTTTATTTTAGAATTTTTATTTATTTTTATTAATATAAATAAATAATATTCCACGCGGACGAAGTCGCGGGTACAGCTAGTCACATATAAAAAAAAAAGTTGATATCTGTACTACAAGGGAAAAGGAGCGGTTGACAACTCAAATCAAACATTACTGACACTTAAGTTGTGTAACATGAAGACTCAAAGATGGAATCTAAATAACTCAGTAAATACCAGTCGTCGGCAGCACGAAAATACATATTGTTTTCACAAAGTAGCTGTACAGACGGACAAACAATATTGCCTGTAACTTAATATTTGGAAATCAATTATCCATAAGAAGTATTTAGCTGGGAAAATGGTCGTATTAGGAAAATAACATACGAAATGATAAGATACGTGTTTGAAAAGTCTTTTTGTCTATTTATCTGTAGTGGCTATTGATTTTTGGACTGATGAGTAGTATTGTATACGTACAACGTTTTATGGAATAAACTAAAGTTACGAATTGCAATTGCGAAGGGATTATGTGTTACACTATTTAACCATTTTAAATCTAAGGTGGCGTTCGACCGGCCTAATGCTAATTTTTATTTGATGGTAATTTATTTTTACTGAACTTCAGGATATGACTTGGAATAGACTGAAATTTTCAAGTTAAAATAGAACATTACCTATCATAAATACACACATCAAAAGTGTCTAGGGATCAAGCATTTTTATGCGGATATCTTGAGATTGAGATGTGGCTTTGTAATAAAAAAATATATAAAATATATAAACGTATACGACACTGGAGAACCCCTGGACGCCAACAGCGATTAAAATCCTGCCAGGAAGTCCATCCTTATAGTGGTGGAACTATCATGGTATGGGCGGGTATTTGGATCGGCGGAAGAACTGAGTTGATTTGGATCAGAGGCAACCTCAACGCTCAAATTTATGCTGAGACGATTGTATCAGACGTCATCGTTCCTCTACAAGTGCAAATCGGTCCCTTATTTCAGTTAATGCATGATAATGCACGACCGCACACCGCAAGAGTTGTAAGACAGACTCTCGCCGCAGCTCACATCAATGTCATGCCCTGGCCTGCTCAGTCGCCAGACTTGAACCCGATTGAGCATGCATGGGATATGCTACAGAGAAGAGCTCTGCCGAATATGGAGGGTATCCAGTCGCAAGAAGACCTTTTTTTGTTGTTGCAACGAACATGGGCGGCCATTCCACAGCGTGATTTGGATGAACTCATTTTGAGTATGCCAAACCGATGTTCTTGTGTTGTTAGTGTTCGCGATAGAAACACGGATTATTAATTGTTTAAGTTACCCAATAAAATTTTAAAGAAAACTGTTATTTCAGTCTATTTTTCGAACTTTAATGTTAGTGGTTGAAATGTCAAAAATCCCTTTATTATGAAAATGGCAAATTTCTTTATTAATGCAAAGGTGACTTGGTTTATCGTTACTGTAGACAAACGAAAACACTTTATTTGATGAATCCTTAAAGAAAATTTTAATTAATATCAATCAGGAGAAAAGTTATTGCAAAAATATATGTTGATCCCTAGACACTTTTGATGTGTGTATTTGAAACGAGCAATTTATATATATATAAATTTATTTCTTATATCTCGAAAATGGTTCTAACGATTTGGATCAAATTTTATCTTAATATATAAAATTCAAAGTCCTGACTGACTCATCAACGCCCAGCCCAAACCCTTGGACCTAGGAAGCTGAAATTTTGCACAGATATTGTCTATATGACGTAGGCAAGGAATAAGACGGGATTTTTCGAAATTCCCACGGGAACGGGAATAATAAGGATTTATATTTTCGCTATAAAAGTTGCCCTATCTCCGTTATTATATTTATTAATAAGTCGATTAATAAGTCTCAGGGTCAGTCACTAAAAACAGCAGGAATTGATCTTAGGGTAGACTGCTTCTCGCACGGTCAGTTTTACGTGGCTTGCTCGAGAGTGAGCTCTCATAGCAGTCTGGTCATCTTAGCACCTGAGGGCAGAACCGCTAATGTAGTTTATAAAGAGGTACTATAAGTTTGGTATAAGCTCAAAAAATAGCCTTACCCCTTTACAATGGTTTTAGAATTTTGGTGTCTTTCAATCTGTATGTTATGGCATAACACAAAAACCACTGAATGGATTTCGATACAATTTTCACAATTTTGGTAGTTTGGGGGTCCATCTTAAAATCTAAGCCACGTATCATTTAATTTCGTTAAAAAAACAGAAGATATGGTGCATAGGGTGACTTATTCTGTAGTCTACGCGGACGAAGTCGCGGGCAAAAGCTAGTAGTGATATAAAGTTTTTCTTTTTTAAGTTTACCGATTTAGACCAGGTAAATACCTTGGCAACCGAGTTTCGCTCAATGTTTTTATGTTTTGAAGACGTTATGGTACTATTTTTTTTATACAACGTCGGGTGGTGTACAAGCACACGGTCCACCTGATGTAAAACAGTTACCGTAGCCTATTAACGCTTGTAACATATAACACTCGCGCGATGACTCCTCTCCTGCTTACACAGCAACTCCTTAGGAGCTTACTGGTGATCTCACTCACACGCAGGAACACAACAACCCTCTAGGGAGTTGTTATTTGGCTGCGGTTTTCTATGAGGTGGAGGTACATACTTCATCAGGCGGGCTGCTTTGATGCGCCCAACCTCTTAAAACACCTAGACTAAGACAAACAGATCTGTTCATACACACAACTATTTGTCCTGTGTGGTAGTCGAACCCATGAAGGTTGGTGTCAAAATAGCGTTGTTAACCACTGGACGGGCTCGTCAAATTAGAAAATAGACATGAAAATACGTGCTAGTCATATGCCTAGGATACTTAGGCAACAGTATAAAAGTGTTAGGCGAAGTATCCGAACGCGGTATCGTCGACTCATCAGTTTCGGCTGTTCAGGTGAGCAAAGTCGTTAGGCCACGTCAGTGGTTTACTGGAGCTCAAAACATAGGTTCTAAACATGTCAATTATGTTTACTTAAGTACATGTTATTATACATACGTGAATTCTCATACTCATATGATAAGTCACACCCCTCTACCTACAAACCAGTATATAAACACGATAAAAAACTCCCCTAACTTTTTTATCATTGTTAAAAAGCCCTCCGATTGGTCGATTTCCCCTCTTAAAAAAGTCAAAGACGCGTGCGCGGCGCGAGCTTGCGCCCATTCACATTCAAATAAACACGCGTTTCATGTAACATACGGGCACACGGCTGCTACTTACTATTATACTATATCCAATACAACTTGGCCCCCCTCACCTCTGAATCCACCACCAAATAAAGTTAAAGAGGGGAGTCGATGTGCATTAATAGAGGCCAACATAAAACGGTATTAGGGCGTAAAAATACTCTTAGAAAAAATATAAAATGAACGGTAGGGAAGTATGTTAAAAATAGTTCCCCTTCCGAGGGGATTGATATATCGTCGGAGTTACTTGGGATTTTAATAATACACAGCGTGTGTTGGTTCACTGAGGCCGTAAGATTTGTCAATATGGGATTCTGTGGGTGCTATTTCAGGCAGTCGCGTGTCGCCCCGACAGATCGGGTTTCTAGATAGCTTTGTTTACTAGAATACTCGAGTTACTCTGCTTCCGGTGCGAATATGTAATGTTAAAATAGTGTAGTTTTAGTTCCGGCAAGTAACTGTGACTATAATGATAAATCAGAAAGTTTTGTTGTAGGTTTGTTAGAGGATATATATAGGCTCATAGAAACTCATGTAGGTATATACCATATCGCAATTTATTGATAATATTCGCTTCATGTCTTTAATCGAAATCTATTCTTCCAAATTTCATTCTATTTTTTTTTTCATATTTAACCCGGTGTCATTGAGGCGGTAAAAAGGTGCACTAACGTTGAGATGGGTCACTGTGACAACTTTACATATTATCGAAAAATAAGCAATGCCGTTGAAAAATAGTTTCTTATATTAAAAACTTACTTTCATACCAATATAAAGGCAATAGAAAACATTATTAAATTTCAAACATTTTTAAAATAATAGTAAAGTAACTTTTATAATAATGAAGTACAAGATCTGAACTTCCTGATAGTATTTTTTTAAGCAGTGCTAAAATACTTTCTATTTAAAAATGCATACAATAAATAAAATGCAAAACTGCGCAAACATAATTACAATTGTGTTTAATATTGTTTACTAACTTGATACTACACTTTGCACGTCTACAAAAATGACAATCTTATGTGAATTAGGTATATATCAGAGCGCAGGACTTCGACCGCGCGTATCCTGTAGGAACCGCTTTTTCTTATTTTCTTTCTATTTCCTCGGCTTTTAATGGTCGTAACATAGCCTATAGCCGTCCTCAATAAATGGGCTACCAAATGCAAAAAGATTTTATTCAAATATTTCCAGAGTATTCAATGGTTCAAACAAACAAATAGAATCTTCCGCTTTATATATAGTATAGAAAACCGGTCACCAATATTCTCACACATGATTAAAAAACATAAATATTAACACATCATAAAATAAAATTAATCAATAATGAAACTTTATTCTGATTGGTAGATAGTGACAAAAATAATAGTAGATTAAATTTATTGCCCTATTACCTAATAAATTAAAATTGCATGTTTCATAAACTAAAGAGGAATGCGCCGAAACAAAATATATTAGCCTACGCTATTTACAACGTTAAATATACATAGTGCTGGGCGGGAAAGTAAAAATAAGGATCAATTTAATTATCATTACTCACACAGCCCTAAGCCGGTTAAAACCGTCAATTTATTATCATGGACCCGTATCCAATTTAAAACAACGCACACGAACGCACCCATTACGTGTGAGGGGGAAAACATTGTTTTTGAATTGAGAACACAGGGGGAATCTTTGTGGAATAGAAAAAACAATGTAAAAATAAAATGAAATAATTATAAAAGGGAGGGAGCGCGGCGCGTGTCATGCCGTCCTTATTTATTTCTGTTCTCAGCTGCTGCTTGAATTTGGAACGCCTTACGCCCTTAACACTGGCAGTGTAGACATAAATGACATGTGGTGAATGGAAAAAATAAATATTGAATAGTGAAAAAAATTAAACACCTGTGTTCCAAATCTTGAAGTTTTTATATCTAAAAGAATAGGTAAATGGTAGAGAAGTGACACAAAATTTATTCATCTGGAAAAATAAGTATAATGGGTTCGATTCCCACAAAGGATAAACATTTGTGATCTTTTAAGACAGGTACGGCGTATCAAAGTAGCCCAACTGGGAAAAGTACCTCCATCTCACAGGAAAACATTTCCTAGAGGGTTGTTGTCTTCCTGCAAATGAGGTTACCAGTAAGCTCCTAAGAAGTTGCTGTGTGTTCGTTGTATTGCAAGTATTTACATCGGTGGACCGTATGCTTGCATAAAACACAATAAAAATACACCTTATCAAATACGTGTGTTTGGTTTAAGCTAGAATAACATTTCTCTTGTAAAATAGGTGTTGGTCGATATACTGTAATCAAAGGTTGATACGGTAATATTCTATCTCAATTAAATAATACCTAACAATTAAAACCACATTAGATTAACTGATGCCGATCAATATTGGTACTAAAATGAAACTTCTCTAATTTCTATATTTTTTCTGATGGTCTGCTGCCTTGGCAGGGACGGCATGTTGCATATACTAACGGTAGTGGGTGGGTGCTGGCCGGTGGTAGGTCGCATAAGCACAAAGCATGCTATATCAAACCGCATTTAACTCTCCATATCTTCACGCCAAGTCCCTTGTGAGTTAGGTAGAGAGTACACAGCGCCACATGACTAGGTCCTTATACATCTCACTCGTTTCTTTAACATTGATAACTCTTCTCATAGTGCTACCGGTTTCTAGAGCTGTTGACATCACCTTCTGATAACACAACCAATTGACTAGCTTGGCGGGATAGTGGTTAGTAATGCTATTTGGACACCAAAGGTCGCGAGTTCTATTCCCACGCATGACGAACATTTGTGTGTATGAACATGTTTGTTTGTCTTGGTCCGGGTGTTGTCTGTATATCATAAGTATGTATGTATGTATGTATATCTTCACGCCAGGTCCCTTGCGGGGTAGGCAGAGAGAACCGAGTGCCATAAGACGCGGTCCTTACACACTTCACTCGCTTCTTTCACATTCATAGCTCTTTTTATGCACGCTCGCCGGTTCCTAAGGCTCCTGACATCACCTTCTGATAAAACACGATCAATTTGATCATGGTAGGTTAGTCTTGGTCTTCCTCGGCTCCTACATTCTTCCACTTACGCATTGTATATCTGTTTCGTCATTTTTCATCTTGCATTCTTTCTACATGTCCGAATCAACCGAGCATGTCCTTTCTTATCTTAACACCGAGACTCTCTTTCAGTCCAACTCTCTTTCGTAAGTCATCATTTCGAACGCGGTCAGGAAGCGTTATGCCACAAATTTTTCGCAGTGCTCGCATCTCGACCGCATTTATTCTACTTTCATGCTCTCTCTGCCATACCCAGTTCTCACTTCCATAAGTTAGCGTTGGGATTAGCACCGCGTTGTGTACAGCGAGCTGTGCCTTTTGGCTTAGATTTCGGCTGCCAAACAGTTTACCCAACGCTCCATTCACCCTATTCCCTGCACTCACTCGTCTCTCCACATCAACGGTGTACCTTCCATCGCTGCTAAAAGCGCTTCCAAGATATACTTATCTCTTCTTATCTCCGTATGGACCAAGCACAGCCTCATAACTTGGTCTCAACCCATCCATTCAGATCTCCACACATAATTATCGTTAATTCACATCAGCCAAATCCAGAAGATAAGAGAGTACGAGAGAAACGGAGATAAGAGAGTGAACGATGCTGGTAAATTACTTTTAGACGTATGTATGGAACGAAACCTCCTTGGGTCGAACACGTTCTTCCATCACAAGGATATTCACACGTACACATGAAGACAGAATGAACAGAAAAGTGTGATTATGTGTGTTGGAGCAAGTGAATGAGATTGTATATCTTGGAAGTGTTTTTAGCAGCAATGGAAGGTACACTGCTGACGTGGAAAGACGAGTGAGTGCCGGGAATAGGGTGAATGGAGCGTTGGGTAAACTTCTAGGCAGCCGAAATCTAAGCCAGAAGGCACAGTTCGCTGTACACAACGCGGTGCTAATCCCAACGCTTGTAATGTTTAAAATATCTAATGTAATAACCTTTTTAAATAATATATTTTATAAAACCTTTGTAGAGATATACACTAGATTGTCTCTGTGAACCGAATGATGTTTGTCAAAAATATTTATTTGTAATTCAAAATTTTAAAATATTACATTTTAGTGTCGGAAAACAGAAAACAAGTCAGTCTGGAGGAAGCTTTCGAGTAGTAGAGATTCAGTGCACCACGTCTGAGACCACCAGCCTCCTGCTGAGAGCTACGTGGTGAACCCTCGGGATATTACTACCTTTTCCAAACTCGATAATCTCCGGACATCTAACTAATCTAAAAATTATAATACCTGCAGCCTCTGTTGTGGACCACGGCGGCTGACGGAGTTACCGCTGTGGTGTTGGTCCGTAAGGCGGTCCATCAACAACTTCTACATCTGGATCTGCGTGCTGGCTAGCACGCTAACCAGCTGTCTACAGTCGTCTGCCACTATAGCCGGCGGCCACTCAGTGCCACATTCCAGTGAACATAATAGTGATATTCCGGTTAGACAAAGATAACGCGAGTTCTTAAAGACCTTATTTAGCCAAACTTAAAGTGAACCTTTTTTTTTATATTTTGTATAAATAGCCCTAATAAATTTGTAACCCTTTTTATACACTCTTTTCCTCAATAAGTAACATAACACGCTAACTTATGGAAGTGAGAGCTGGGTATGGCAGAGAGAGCATGAAAGTAGAATAAATGCGGTCGAGATGAGAGCATTGCACAAAATTTGTGGCATAACGCTTGCTGACCGCGTTCGTAATGAAGACGTGAAAGAAAGAGTTGGTCTGAAAGAGAGAGTCTGTGTTAAGATAAGAAAGGGCATGCTCCGTTGGTTCGGACATGTAGAAAGAATGCGGGACGAAAGAATGACGAAACAGATATACAATGTAAAAGTGGAAGGATGTAGGAGCCGAGGAAGACCGAGACTAACCTACCATGACCAAATTGGTCGTGTTTCGTCAGAAGGTGATGTCAGGAGCCCCAGGAACCGGCGAGCGTGCATGAAAAGAGCTATGAATGTCACAGAAGCGAGTGAAGTATGCAAGGACCGCGTCTTATGGCGCTCGGTTCTCTCTGCCTACCCCGCAAGGGACTTGGCGTGAAGATATACATACATACATGGTAGGTGAGTCGTGGCATTCATTCGGTTCCTACATTCTTCTAATTTCGATATTAGTTTAGTAATATTCTATCTACATGTCTGAAGTAATGGAGCATCCCTTACAAAGATCAAAGAGAAATATAGATCTTTAGGTACATACCACGATTTTTTGCTACATTCTACAACTCTACCTCTGCGTCATATTGAAACAATAATTCATTTTAAATGGCTTAAAAAACAAAAGGCGAACACGTGCTGCCCGCCACGCCTCGGCCTAGGAGGCGGGACCGCCAAATGTTGCTTTTAATTAAATATCTCATTTAGATATATAATCATTATTCTACGCGTTATTAGTTTATCATTAAATTGTATATACATATAGGGCGCATAAAAGCAAGCCTTCTAGGGAAGTAAGTACTACGACCAATTTACGAGTTCGGTAGCGCAGTGGTTAGTAACCTTACTTTGTCACGAACGGTCGTGGGTTCGATTCCCACACAGGACAAATATTTGTGTAAATGAACATGTCTGTTTGTCTTGGTCTGGGTGTTTATAAGAGAGATAGGGCGCATAAAAGCAGCCCGTCTGGGGAAGTATCTTCAACTCATAGAAAAACCGCAGCCGAATAACGTAACGCTTGAGGGTGGTCGTGTTCGAGTGAGTGAGGTCAACAGTTAACTCCTAAGGTGTAGCTGTGTTGACAGCAGAAGTGGCATTGCGCGGGTGATGGCTTAATATGTTGCAAGCGTTCATTGGCTAAAGTAACCGCTTTACATCAGGTAGGACGTGTGCTTGTATGCCTCCCGACGCTGTACAAAAAAAAAGATAAATATTTATGTGCATGAACTAGTCCGGTTGTCGTGGTTTGGATGCTTTTAAGAGAGTTAGGGCGAATCAAAGCAACCCGCTTGAGAAAATAAAATGACCAATGTAAGTAAGTCTTGGTTTTCTTCAGCTCCTATATCCTTTTACATCCGCAATGTAGTATATCTGTTGCGAAGACTCTTGCTTTCTATTTGTCCGTACCAATGTAGCATATTCTTATCTTCTCTTTCAGACCGACTCTCTTCTTTCTTCATGTATTGTATGTACTATAACGTAACTTTGCCTTTCTTCATAACGTTTTTTTTTTATAATACATGGCAATAGTGTTGCTATTTTATGCCAGTGTCAAAGTATTCAGTTTAGAACCATTTGAAAATCTTAATTCTATGTTCCAGCTTCAGGAACTGTGCTGCAAAAATACTTGGGAAGGGTACCTAGACCCAATCAACCCAGTTTAAATACCACCCATAAAACGATAGTGATTTTTACAAGGTGTTCTTGATGAACTTATTCACGTCTTCCAAAAAGTGCATAAACGTGTTATATTTGAGTTTTTTCATTACTGTATAATTTCACTAGCACTTATGTTACAAAATGCTATCAAAATTGTCACATAAAACTAATTTTATACTGAATTGTAAAAATTTCAAGTAAGCCAACAATGTCACTCGTCAAAAGCGCGGGAAGAAGTCCGCTTCATAACGTTATTCCGTTTCCTAATGCATTATGATTGACGGGATCTGCTACCTTAGTCTAAGGATTTGGTGACAATACTGATTTTCACATGAACGACTGCCATCCGACCTTCACAAACCATAGGGTAAGTCAGACCTTTCTTAGATTAGCTCACACGACTTCAGATACATACTTTCAGAGACCCGCTGGTTTCCTCACAATGTTTTCCTTCACCGGCCGCAAGCGATAATTACAAATATGTACAATAATTTCGGTTTTATGGTACATATTTGTAACGTCAGTAGGTACACGAATTTGACATGCCCACGTAGGATTGGAACAGGAGACTTTATCTTATGGGAAACTAATAAATCAGTACATTTGAACATCATAAATGGGAATCATGAAACAGATGCGGGCTTAATTATTTTAATTAATGTTGGGTCATTCTGACACGAGTGGGTTGTGTCCTGACAATGGTGATCTGTGCCACGATAACAAATTAGATATCACTGTATTATTATTGAGGGGTACATGGGACGCATTGGTAGATTTCGGCCGCAGCGACTAATAACTGCACTTTGTCACCCGATGCTCGTGGGTTCGATTCCCACACAGGACAAACATTTGTGTGCATGAACATGTCTATTTGTCTGGGTAAGGGTGTTTTTAAGAGGTAGGGCACAGCAGAGGAGCCCGTCTGGGGAAGTACTCTCCACCTCACAGAAAACCGCAGCCAAATAACAACTCTCTAAAGACTGTTGCTGTGCTCCTGCGTGTGAGGTCATCGGTAAGCTTCTAAGGAGTTGCCATGTTGGCGGCAGAGGTGGCATCACGCGAGTGATACTTAATGTATTACATGTGTTCATAGGCTACTGTAACCGCTTTACTTTAGGAGGGCCGTATGCTTGTATGTCTCCCGATGTTATACATTAAAAAAAAAGATGTTGACTGATAAGTTTCATCTACGTATTGATTCTATCTATCTATAACTTCACGCCAGATCCCTTGCGGGGTAGGCAGAGAGAACCGAGCGCCACGTGACTCGATCCTTACACATCTCTCTCCCTTCTTAAACATGCACAGCTCTTCTGATGCACGCTCGCCGGTTTCTAGGGCTCCTGACATTCCTGACATGACCTGATAAAACACGGTCGTCGTATATGTATTGATTGAGAGACTATAATATTAAAATCGGTCACTAAAACTACAGCCAAAGTACATTTTCCTGGAGGCTTGCTGTGTTCCCGCAAGTGAGTGGCGTTGCTAGTAAGCTCCTAAGGAGTTGCTGTTTTTGCTGCAAGGGTGATAACGCGCGAACTATGTTGCATACCAAGCGTTCATAGGCTTTAATCACTTTACATTAGGTGGGCCGTATTCTTGTATGTATCCCAACGTTGTATAAAAAATATTATCACTTTGTAACTTTTACCCGAATTATTATCTTGTATTTTATGTTATATACATGTGGTTTCAACTTATTCGACTATTCCCATTTATTGATATTTTACTTGACGTGGCGAATGTTTGAAGCTATAAAGTTTAATATCCATAACAAAAAGCCTTACCTTATTGATTAAAAAATAAACGTATGGACTTACCTATGAAAACACGTAACAAGGGAGGTTTGTTGTTAAAGGGTCAACCGTGAACGTTGTAGATAGTATCTACTATCTACTATCTACAACGTTCACGGTGACCCTTTAACAACAAACCTCCCTTGTTATTACATATTAGATAGTACTATCTACAACGCTCACGGTGACCCTTTAACAACAAACCTCCCTTGTTACGTGTTTTCATAGGTAAGTCCATACGTTATGAAAACACGTAACATGGGAGGTTTGTTGTTAAAGGGTCAACCGTGAACGTTGTCGATTGTAACATAATCCTATGTGTTTTCAGTTGTATGAGGTTGGTAAGAACTTGATCCGTTGGACTGCTTTGACTCGCCTTACTTCTGTTTCGCTAGAGGCTAGTTCGTTAATCTTCAAGATACACCACGTGCAGATGTGGTTGCCTTTGACTGAAGATGATGAATAAGATATTAATCATCTTATATTTTTCGAATAAGGATTTCTACAGGAGAGATTTCTATGGGGTCGACAAGCTCGAGTGACACCAGTGGTGTTGTATGTGACCATACGGTAACTGCTTCAATTCCCGCGGATCATATGCTTGTTGGCCCCTTAGTAGTATAAAATGCGAACTTTTTCATGATAAATGTCGTATATATATATATATATATATATATATGTCGCAGAGGTAGCAACACCATATTGAGAAGCCCGGAAGAAATCAATCCCCGTGATGCTAGTTTTAAAAATAACGGATCAAAATGTCAAGTCGGCGCTTGGGTGGAATCGACATCGTTGGCAGACAGACTTGGCAACACCGGTTGTGTTTGTTATGGTTTGCTCGAAATGTCGATTGTTGTCAGTTGTCAAAAACGTCAAGATGAGAGACCGTCATTATTTTCGTAATTGGCTGATTAAATATTGAGAAGATTAACTATGCTGGTATTTCGCTTTATTCGCCATGAACAACGAGCCACCTGACGACTATTACATCCACGTTCCGACATATATATATTAAATTAATAAAAAAAACTAAAGGAAGGGGATGTACGGATCAAGGTCTCTCGCACCGCAATATCGTGGATAAGCATCTGACCAGAAGGTTTTATGCGGTTTTGTGGATCTTGAGAAAGCATTTGATAGGGTTGTGCGAAAGAAGCTGTGGGACATAATGACGACCTCGGCGGCTCAATCGAATGATGCGACTTTGACACCAACGCTCGTGGGTTCGATTCCCTCACAAGGCAAACATTTTGTGTGCATGAAGCTGTCTGTTTGTGTTTGTCTGTCTGTTTTTGTTGGTCTGGATGTTTTAAGAGAGGTAGGGCACATCAAAAAAAAGTCTGGTGAAGTACCTCCACCTCACACAAAACCGCAGCCAAATAACAACTCCTTAGAGGGTTATTGTATTCCTGCGTGTGAGTGAGGTTACCAGTAAGCTCCCATGGAGTTGCTGTGTTAGCAGCAGAGGAGGCATCGCGCGAGTGATACTTAGTATTTCGCAAATGTTAATAGGCTACGGTACCCGCTTTACATCAGGTGGGCCGTATGCTTGTGTGCCTCCCGACGTAGTATAAAAAATACATTTAAATTTAAATAATACCTAATAAATCTAGAAAAAAACGACAACTTACAATTTATTGCTTAAAAATATGTCTTTATCTGTCACAGTAAGGCACCATAAAAACGTGCGGTGGCAATGGCAACACAGGGTGGCAAAACTAGAGCACGGTGGCTCCTTATCTTATCTATGATCTTGCCACCGACTACGAATTTCCTGCTTGTTAATTTAGTGCAATAGAATGAATTATTTTATACCAAACCTTATAAATATGAAAAAATCGGCCAAGTACGAGTCGGACTCGCGCACGAAGGGTTCCGTACCATTATCTATAAAAACGGCAAAAAAATCACGTTTGTTGTATGGGAGCCCCCCTTAAATATTTGTTTTATTTTAATTTAATTATTTATTTTTAAAGTGAATATATACCTAAATATTCTGTGAATATTTCAAGTGTCTACCTGGTGCCGTTATCAATATCGAGCAAAAACGAGCAAAAAATCACGTTTGTTGTATGGGAGCCCCCTTAAATATTTAATTTATTCTATTTTTTAGTATTTGTTGTTATTGCGGCAATAGAAATAAATCATCTGTGAAAATTTCAACACTCTACCTATCACGGTACATGAGATACAGCCTGGTGACAGACTGACGGACGGACGGACAGCGAAGTCTCAGTAATAGGGTTCCGTTTTACCCTTTGGGTACGGAACCCTAAAAAGAAATAAGTCATCGAACTATAAGGCGCATTAAGCGATAATTACACACACCTCTTCAACAGAAGTCACTGTCCCAGTGTATCAGTACTACTTCCGCTTTCAGAGGTCAGGGTACGATGGACCCAGTTTCTGTTCTACGAATCGTTATGGAGAAATATAGGACGAAAAGAATGCAGCTGCATCTCCTGTTTCCGGATGTGGAGAAGTCTTTCGACTGTGTTCCTCGCGCTGTAATTTGGTGGATATTGAGGTCCAAAAGTCTGAAGCTCGTATTGACATTTGCCAAGACAATCTATCTCAGTTCCGATTCCATATTGGCTTTTATGGCCCCCACGTTGGTTAACAGTAAATACAGTTTTGGGCCATTTGGCTTGTCTTGGCAGCCCTATAACAATTTAGCGTGTGTTGTTAATTTTTTGATAACTACAGACATTAAATATTCAAATATGTATAAGGGATGCGCAGAGTGTGCACTTATAGTAAATTTTGAAACAAACCTATAAATTTATTCTGGTGATAGAACAACATTTCATAACTTCGATGACAAATTTTTCAACCGTTAACAAAACCGATTAAGATCCATCACTTGACTGTAATCTATACTTTCTTCAAACACAGACACATAAAATAACAAAACATTCAGCTGTACTATTAAGCATATTTTGGGACACGTATGTTCACAATGGGCCTAAAATGACCAGAAAAAAATACACTTTTTACGCACAAAGGGCCCGTGATGCGGGGGTGGACGATGAATCCAAAAAAGGTCTTTAAAGTAATTGTAAATTTTGTGGAAAGATTTATCGCCAGTAGTCTTTGTGGTATGGTCCACTCCGAGTCCAGCAGATGTGTAAGGGTAAAAAAAAATCGGTCGTTGTGCTGATTTTTTTCGGAATGCCGTAATTGGAGAGCGGGTAAGTTTTAGCGACCCGTTGCGAAATGACAATTTCAATAATTTCACTACATACTTCCACATCGTCACGTCGACATTTTAGTGTCAAAGATCATGTAGGAAGGAGTAGATGGATTAAGTGAGATGCAAAATGAGACACGTGCAAGTTCGTAGTGTAAAATAAAATAACATTGACAAATGAGAAACAAAAATATTATTAATTACATAACTGGGCAGTGTAGAACATGTAGGCTTCAGGTTTTTTGGTTAGATAATTGACAGAGTAAAAATGCGTCATTTTTCCGTATTTAATTTTTTATCAAACTTGTTCCACAAATATTTATGTATTATTTAATTTGAATACACACAAGCAACTTATTCAAACATAAAATTAAATGCCGAAACATCTTCTCATTTAATTCAAAGTTGTGTTCAAGAAATTAAAAATAATATTTTCTTGTAATCTTGCAAAATGTTCTAGGAGTATGCTAGGTGATTGGAAGGCTCAGGAGTATTCTGTCGGCAGCGAGGGTGGACAATCTGCTGGAAATATAATTACCTTGTGCTATATTTACAATAGCCGATCAGATGTATTTAGTTCTAGACAGTATGTGGTGTTTTAACAATCCCAAACGACAATTTAAGAGAGGTAGGGCGCATCAAAGCAGCCCGTCTGGGGAATACCTCCACCTCACAGAAAATCGCAGCCAAATAACAACTCCCTAGACTAGAGGGTTGTTGAGTTCCTGCGTATGAGTGAGGTCACCTGTAAGCTTCTAACAGTTGATGTGTAAGCAGCAGAGCAGGCATCGCGCGAGTGATACTTAATATATTACAAGCGTTAATAGGTTACCGTAACTGCTTTACATCAGGGGTGCCGTATGCTTGTATGAATCCGCAAACATCACAGGATCGATCACCCGCTGGGCTAATTTGAAGATTTCCAGAAAATTTTATTAAATTCCAATCTGGCCTAGCCGTTTCGGAGTCCGTGGAGGACAAATATACTTTCATTGAGTTTTATAATCAGCATTCAATATTGTATATATATATTTCTGACTGCATGTTCTATACATTATGCGGAACTCTAAATAAACTGTACGTTACGCACTTAGCTATCTTTTTTTAATTCCATTGACATTTTTTAAGAATTGTCATGCTTATTGTTCGGCTTCTGTTGATAAATGTCATTTTGACGAACAAAGAGTGCCTTAATAGGTCTTTTTACCAGAATTGGTTGTGTGTTGTCTACTGAGGTTATTTGAAGACTACCCTTGCAGAGATATAAAGATATCATATGATTTAAAAAGATGACCCGAAATTACTCATGCATTGTTTTTAGTAGATTCCAGAGACCAAATTTAAGGGTTGGTTGGGGGCTCAATGATAATGGGGATAGTTTTCCCTTTGAAATATCATACTCCTGCGAGTAAAATGTTGTGGAGGTCTGACAGTAGTCGTTCTATATATAAGTCAGTACCTTTGCCAAATCCTTGGCTTAGGTAGTGGACATCAATCAATTTACATCGTACCGCATTCAATGATATTGTATTAAAAAGAGGTAGATGTCGTACTAGCGCGCAAAAACTGAGGCAATGAAATTAACCCAATTGGTCTAATATGCGCTATTCTATGATGGGCTGACGTATTTCAAGCGCAACTCTTGGCAGATAGCTATCTCTCTCTATATCATGCGTTCCGTATTATCTATCCCCTTCTTAAGTAAGTAAGTACTATAATGTCGTAGTGGAACAATAACAAAACGACGCGCAGTATGAATATACGTCATCTTTAAATACAATATCATTGACCGCATTGTAATACTTACGCAGAAAAGAATGCTATAAAGTTTTGCTGACAAGTAAGTATACTTACCTAATGTAATGCATTTTAAAATATCTGCTACATACTCATAGTCTACCGTAATCTCTTTACATTTACTACTACTTGCTTGCCTCCAGACGTTGATGTAAAAAAATGCGACATGTTCTATGAATTGGAGTGCGTTAAAAACGTTGACAAAACTCATATATTCACATGGCCAAAACAGATGTTCTTTGAGTTAGCCTAAAAATATAGTAAAAGAAAAAAATGTTTACGAAGTTATTTCACAGAATCCCAACACATTAGAAGGAATAGCATATCGAGGTGTGAGCACCAGCGCCCTGACGAGGGTGAAGTTTCGCTGACAGACCGTGTCTACAGATTCCACGTTGAAGTTTAGCGATGAACTTTCAAATCTTTGCCTGAAGGAATGCATTGTCATTCACAATGTAACTTTCACATTATTAGTTTCATGCTGCAAGTAGAATCTATGGTTTTATTATTGTCTTAAGCGTCTTAAGGGGCTTTAGGGTAGAGTTTGTCTTTACTCATAGATTTTTATTTTTTTATACCACTAAGCGTGCTTGAATGTAAGCAATTACCGTAGCCTATGGACATTTGCAACACCAGGAGTGTCACGCATGCGCTGGCGACCATGTAAAACCTTTGTAAAGACCTTTCTTGAAGAACCCCATGCTGTAGTCTCTTGGGAAAACCTCGGCTGGGAGTTCATTCCACAACTTCCGAGTCCTCGGAAGAAAACTTCGCCGTACTGACCAGAACGCAGCCGTTGCGTTTCCAGTGTGTGAGGGTGAACTCCCCGCCCTCGGCGAGCGGTGCCGATCAGAGCGATTAATAAACAAACAATGGAATCATAATTCATTCTCACAAGTAAAGTGCATTTATCGAGACGGGATATAAATGGTAAACAGGGCTTTTACTAAGTTTCGATAAAAATCAAGCGATGAGTATCCCCGTCTTTTTCTCTATGAGGCAAGATCGGCAGCGTAGGTAACCGTCGCACATGAATTTGTCACATTTGGCAGGTTAAATAATATTTTCGTAAGCGAAAATTGCAATGGCTGACCCCAGGTCAAACGCCGCAACCGGGCCCTCAAGCAAAGCTTACCAATAAAAACGTAATGGTAACTGTTTGGTGGTCTCTTCATGGTGTTATTCGCTATAGCTTTCAGATCTGGTCAAGCAATAACAGCAGGTGTTTACTGTGCCGAACAATGATGGCGAAACTGGCAATGAAACAGCCCCGACTCATGAATCGATCTTCACCATTATTGCTCCATGATAACGTAAGACCTCACACTGCACGAGAAACCGTTGTAACTCTACAGGAGCTGCAGTTAGAAACCATACGTCATCCTCCGTACTCGCCAGACCTTGCTCCAATTGACTACCAATTTTTTCGTGATTTGGACAATTTTCTACGTGGTAAACAATTTTCTTCCCAGGAGGCAGTACAAAATGCTTTCACAGGGTTTGTCGAATCTAGATCCCCAGAGTTCTATCGCAAAGGTATAAGGGCAAAAGGCATAAATAAACTTCTGATTAAATGGCAGCAATGTATAGATAACGAGGGTAAATATTTGGTTAAATAAATATGTTACATTTTAGAAAACAACGAGTTTTAATTTTTCAGTACAAATTGTCAATTTCATACTTTAACCCCTAATATATTTTATCTATTATAATAAGAATTATGCTTAAATTGAGTTACAAATATGGCTATAATGAAGTTTATCATTTCAGTAGGCATTTTTTGTCGTAGTCGGGTTCAATTTTAAAACTTTAAATTTGTTAGAGTAAATTCATAAATTATTTTATATAAAAGAGTAGTGATAGTCTAGTGGTGGTAATGCTAAGGGAAAGAAGACTACTATACTCAATAAAAATATGTCGTGTACCTTTGAACGTTTTACATTTTTTATCTCGGCTACCTGAACGTAAGTACTTATATCTTATTAAACGAATAAATCTCTTTACATGTTCCCGTTCGTATCAAATACTTATTGTATTTAGATATGGTTGCTTCATTTCTATATAGGCGTTTTACCAGATAAACACGATTTTACACATAACAGTGTTACCATATATGGAATTAGCGTATTAACGTAAAGTAGTCCCTGGTTCGAATGCTGGTGTAGGCGTGGTACTGCTATATTCGTGGTTTCGAAGTTATCTGCATATTTGTAATTATCACTTGCACGGTAGTGCAGGAAAACTTCGCGAGAAAACCCGCACATCCAAGAAAATTATCTACATTTCGAAAGATGTGTGACCTAACCTAAAAACGTTCTGATTTTGCTAGAAAACTGTGACAGTTTCGGGAAGGAATAGGCGATTACGTGATTACTAAAAGACAACTCTCTCCTAATTGATTTTTCATACCTGTATCATTAGCAGGAAAGTTATAACACTTATGTCAGATCATATTTTATGATTTGAGAACATCTCTACATACTATCCTACTCGAATAAATAAACAATAAGTATTCATTAAGTAGATTTGTACCCACATACATAAATAACTAGGATCTTTTTAAAGTTCGCCTCTAGTCATTTAAACGCTAAACTATCTCCGTCACATGCAATGAAGACGAACGAGCCGACTAATGAACCACTCGCTCTTGCTGTAGATTAACGAATAAAATGACACAGAGGTGTCACAATAAAACAAAATTCCATGAGAGCCTGTAGAATATTTTCAAATCAACCTATGATAAACGCTGGTAAAGGTCAGGTATGGATTGTGTTCAGAGCTCAAAGAGTGCTAATAGAGCGCAGGTACTATGATATCAGACTGCCCATTTTCTCACCACTCCTAAAATAAGTAAAATTTAAAAATATATACTGAAATCAAATCTATATATAAACTACTTATATAATCTATATTTATATATACTTGAACAACAGAGAATTTTAATTGTTAAGTACACTCGCCACTAGAATAGGTAGACAATAGTATAAATCCGTTGAAATTTCAGTCGAAGTGACTCTATGGTGACAGAGATAAAGAGGAAAAAATTAAATATAAAAATAGCTCTGAAACTGTTTCTATCTATCACGAGGTCACGTAGACAGAGACCACTCATACTGCTGATTTCAAGCAGCTCCACAGGCTCAAGGGCTTTGCTCTCCTTTCCCTACTGAATTGATTGAATGAAGAGAACAGCGGCGGCACTTTAATCTGCCTAGTCAATCTAATACGTAGAGCAGCTGCACAACTTTCGTTTCAGAATGAGTTTAGAACAAAAGATAGATAAGGTACGCTGATACTGATGTAATGGCAGTCGGTAGCCTGAATTGTATACGTATACACTGTTTATAGACCATTGAGTAAAAATTAAAGTTGAAAACATTGATATTTTCATTAGTAGCGTATTTATGTCGAGTGCATTAGAATTATTTCTTCTTCTTCTTCCTAGCATTTTCTCTTTCCCTTATCCTTCAGGATTGGCGGGTTTTGGTACCTATGCTTAAAGATTTGGCGAATATAGGTACTGATTTTTAAAAGGAGCTATAGCTGTCAGACTTCCACAACCTAAAGGGACATCTAGACCTTTCTTAGGTTAAGTCACTCGAGTTTTTAAATATAATTCCCTAACGTGCGGATTTCCTCACGATGTTTTCCTTTACCGCCGAGTAAGTGTCTATTTGTAAGGTTAGTTCCAATATTTACAAATAATTCAATAGAATATATCATATCTATATATATGATAAAAGATCTGTTTGTCTTATCATCTCTTTAGTTAGGTAATTACGAATAAAATCACTTGCATATTTAGATTTTCGGGTTGTAATGGTGGAACAGTTCGTCAAATTAATGGTTTATTAATGTTACTGAAATTGGAATATTGTTTCACTAATAAATAAATGATAAATGATAAATATTGTCGGACAAATTACACAGCGCCATCTAGCCCCAAAGTAAGCCAAGCTTGTGTTATGGATACTAGACAACTGATAAACATACGTAAATACATTTTTTTTTGTAAATACATACTTATTATACATAGAAAATACCCAGACCAAGACAAACAGACATGTTCATGCACACAAATGTTTGTATTGTGTGGGAATCGAACCCACGAGCGTTAGTGTCAAAGTAGCGTAACAACGCGTTTCACCACTGCGCCACCGAGCTCGTCAATAACCTAGGGTGGAGGGCTGGTGTCCTGAAATACAGGCTTGCCTAGCTTAGGCACTATGATCCCCATATTATGTCTCCCATAACTATGAACAAAGCAATCTGTAATATTCTGTTTCTTGTACAATTTATGGGAGAAATAAATATTTTTCTATTCTATTCTATTTTTAGTAATGTGGCTCCATCTTTGATTATTTAACGATTTAATGGTGAAGCACAGGTTTATGCCTACTACGCCTTGCTTCGTTTTTTTTGTATTTTAGTTACGTTCTGTTTCCTGCTGGACGACAATTACTCCGATTATGCGTACCACGTAACTCTGAATTTGAATGATACATCTGTTAATATTTTTAGTATATGTCCCACAGATTATGTCGGTGCGGCGCGGTCGTCGCACTTGCTTCACGTAGCTAACTTTTACCGCCCTTTTTATGTAAGATATTAAAAAAACAGTGTAACACGAGCCGAACGGCATGCGGATGCCAGTAGGGACAGTTTCTCTGCTAATAATTAAATAAATCAGTAATTTTTCGTAAAAAATGTCTCTAGGAAATGTAAATTATAAGTTCTGGAATTGTTTTCGTCAGATATTATGTTGTAAGACGAGTTACTAGCAATATTTAAATACTAATATAACAACTGATATGTAACAAAGCATCATATTACCCTAATAATTAATAGCACAATGAACTTATTGATACTGTTACAAAGTGAAATGTTGTATTACCTAAGAATTTATAAATCATTATTGCCTACATAAACACGAAGGAGTGGGACCATCTATTACAGGTATATTAATACTTACTATGAGTGATTGTAAACATCAACTTGTTTATACCGCAATAAACGATTTTATTTTTTTATTTATTTATAATATATTTATTTATTTAAACTTTATGCACACAAGTGTACAACGGCGGACTTAATGCTATACAAGCATTCTCTACCAGTCAACCTTAGGGTGAAGCAGAAAATAGTATAATTATAATGTTTTTAAATTTATAGTAATGTTTTACTGACAAAGTTTTCACATATAATATAATAAGTAAAGAGGAGTGTACTTATCTTCACCTACTGTTGACAATAGGGAGAAACTAGTCGTGACATCTATTTTGATAATACATGTCTAAGAACCACCGCTAGAAAACCTGCTTTCAAATAAACCGCATCCAAATTGGTTCACCCGTTTAAGAGCTACGGTCCCACAGACACACACACGCACACTCATAACGGCCAAACTTATAACACCCCTCTTTTTTACGTCGGGGAAAATATTGACTAACTTGTTGCATACTTCTTAAAGTCACAAAAATATTCTTGTACAAATGTAGTTGAAAAAGATTGACGTGACTTCTTTACAACCTTCATGCGCAATAGTTTTAAAATTCACAATCACATGGCTAGCTGTCTACAATCATTTAACATTTTCGCCCATGTTTTTATGGAATTCCTTCGGCTCTACTGCGAGTTCGTTCTAGCAGGAAATGACGTTCAGGAATGAGGATATGTACTCGTTAATTTGTGCCATAAATCATCAAAAATGTACGTTTTTGGCGGGTCGGTGCGGCCGAGTGCGCAGATAGATACTTTTTGCTTTCGTTTCCATGTCGCCGAATATCAGGTCGGGTTTCATGTGTTTTTACTAACTTTTTTGAAGGTTTCGGGACAGTTTATACTATTGATTACGTTTTTGGAAGTTACAGGCTTCTGACTGCGGCATCAGCCGCACGAACTTTGGGATAATAAATAGCCAGTGGAAATAACAGACTATTTCATTTTTCTACTTAGGACACAGATAAAACGACACAGAGGTGTCAAAATGAAACAAAATGTATTCAATCAGAGCCAATAGAACGTGTTCAAATCATCTGGTGAAAAACACTGGTAAACCCCTTCCTCCACTGCCCCAGGTGCTCTGGCCGTCTTTGCGATGATATTTCGCTTTCCCACAAGTCAACTCTATACGAAAATATATGACAAAGTTTGTCATGCCACCTAAGGAAAGTAAAAATAGTTAACATATAAAAAACATAACAAACACATAATGCACTCAACTTTTATTTAGTTTGTTTTAGTAACGATAACATCCCACCAAATAAAAAATCTAAACGGAACTGAACTTAAGAACCTGGTCGTAACATACAAAAAAGATTTTATAAATACTTATCAGCTTATAATAACAATCGCCTAGGAAGCACACTCTTCGCCGAGTATATTGTAGTTAGGTTTAGATAAAAGACACAAGTTGTATATTTTAAATACACTACTTTGGAGTCTTCATATAGACGAAGGCTTAGAGCATACTCTAAAGTAGTGCATGCTATAACATAAATGTTTACGAAGAAATATTAGGAAATAAATAAATATTATTACTTTTCGCCCAATGATCGAAATTCCACCATTATCATTGTTAAAAAATCTGATCAAAGACGTCGAAGACGAAAAAAAAACAATATTTTTTATTTATAGCTCGTAAATAGCCACTGAACAAATAAAAAAGAAGCAGAAGATAGAGGCGAAAAAGGTACAGAATTGTTATGCTTTTGCCTATTTATGCATAGACTAAAAAATATAATTCTAAAATTTCTCTTATGAAGATATAGACTTTATATTCTTATGCTCTTTGCTCCATTAAATTTATTTTCTTTCCACCTTCTCAACCACTGAATATAAGAGATAATAAGACGATCATTGGCTAAGCTCTTAATTATCCAAAAAACAGTTCGCTCGCAATGCAATCGTAACTTCCCCTTTTTTCCAAGGTTACAGAATCCCAACTTCACTTGCCCTCTGCTGGGAGCTCGAACTGCCTATCACACCTTAGGTACGACGCCCGCACATACGGCGCAGATTAGGGTTTCAACACGATTTACATAGAATCGCATGTTTCGATTGTTTAGTCCACGCAACGCCCTAAGCCGATGCTCGACACCTCGACAGGGCCCTCAGGCTCGTCGCTTTTGCTTTATTTTCAGGGATTTTGATTTTGCTTCGCTTTCTTTTGGCTGTTGCGTTCAGGTTGCGCATCTCCGCAGTTACACCCCCCAAGATCCATCTGATAATCGATTAAAAATAAATTAGTTTTCATTCGTGACAACTCGTGAAGATGTCTCATGTAACTTTTTATTATTCTTTTAGCACGGTAGATATGAACTAACGCGGTGCCCTGCGACGCAAACATTAATCAGTGCGCTGCGACAAACTTAGAATAATAACACCATGTTATTATTCTAAGGCGACAAAATACTTTACGACTGCGATGCGCAAGTAGTGTTGTGTAGTTAACGATTTAGGCACAGCCACAAGTATTTTTATCAATAAAGAAAATTGTTATTACTAAGTGAATTGAGTAAGAAATACTTCATTGAATCCTTTTGGATTTTTATTTGATTCATAATAATAGAATAAAAAAGAAAACAAATTCTTGTTGTTCGTTCAGATACTATGTAGTTGTGTATTTCTATTCTTACGTCTAGATCGTATAATATATAAGGATATATCTATTTCCTATATGTCTATATCCTATATATATATATATATATATAAGGATAGAAATACATAGATAGATAAATATGAAGAACTCGCAGTAAACAGGCCACCTGACGACTACGTCCTTACACTTTGGTTACATCCCCCTAACATCTAGTCCGAAGACTACCTTATTGTTTTATTAGCAATAAACAAGACATCATGGCGGAGAACGTTACCAAAAAATAAATATAGGTACTGTGAGAAAGTAATGGTTGGTGCTCGTATAATATTATGATTGTTTTGGGAATTCGCCAAGTGGTCCCAATCTGACTCATTTGACCCGAGGGATGGCCCGTTCCGCTTCCGCGGATGTTCGACATGATATATTGTTTGCGTTTCGAAAAAAAATCTCTTGGAAAGGAAGTAGGTATATTTGGTTACGATATTAATTCTGTGCTACTCAATTTTATTTTATCACAAATAATTTTTATGTTTCTTACCTTTACTTTAAAAAGCTCGGAGGCATGGTGGAGAATGACGCGACTTTGACACCAACGCTCGTGGCTCGTGGGTATTTTTTCCGTGCACAACGAACATTTGTGTTTTTAAGAGAGGTAGGGCGCATCAAAGCACCACATTTGGGGGAGAACCTTCACCGCACTGAAAAACTTTAGCCAAATAACAACTCTATAGACTCTAGAGCAACGATCCTCTCTAGACTCTAGCTAGAGGGTTGTTGTGTTCCTGCGTGTAAGTGAGGTCTTAAACATAGACCTCGTTTAGTGTTTCAGTAACCAGCAATATTTATTAATAGGGTGTTTGATAAACCTCAGATGAAAAAATATTTTTCTTTTATATACTAAATCGCTGGCCTAATTTAGTTTTTAGTTTTTTTAGGCTTACAATTGTATGCGAAGAAAACCAAGATAATGGCACCTATTTGAAAGAGAGACAACCAGAACGAACACTAGGGTTACGGTTGATGATGTAGTGTTGGAGCCCACGGAATAGGTAAAAGAGGTTGGAGCCAGTGGATGAGATTGTATATCTTGGAAGCGCTTTCAGCAGCGATGGAACGTACACCGTTGATGTGGAGAGACGAGTCAGTGCAAGGAATAGCGTGAATGGAGCGTTGGGTAAACTTCTAGGCAGTCGAAATCTAAGCCAGAAGGCACAGCTCGCTGTACACAACGCGGTGCTAATCCCAACGCTTACTTATGGAAGTGAGAACTGGTGTCCGGTCTAGCGTTTCCATCCTTCGATTAAATACAGAATTAGAGTCAGGGTCCATTCATGCCAGGGCAGTAGATTTCTTATTTTTCTTCCTAGCGTTATCCCGCTAGCGGGGTCCGCTACCTATGATTAAGGATTTAGCGAAGATACCGATTTTTAACATGGATTGATTGCCGTCAGATCTCCTCAACTCAGAGGGAAAACCAGACCTTTAGGTTTGGTCATATATCTTGCAAAATATAATTTCTTGGACGTGCGGGTTTATATCGTACATAAATCTAAAAACACGAATTAAGTGGTACATACCTTCAGTAGAATTCGAACCAGGGACACTTTGGTTCATATGCCGGTTCTTTATCCACTAGGTTATTACTGCTCTGCTATCAGTAGTGTTTTAAGTCCTACTAATACGATAACATGGGAAGATTTGTGAGGATGTATAAATGTTTGTTATCTTTCACGCAAAAACTGCTGAAGGGGTTTTAATGAAGATTAGCATACAAATAGAGTATTGACTTAACACATTGGCTACTTATTATTTACATAGTATTTAGTATAATAAAATAACTGAAACAGTTCTGTCCTTTTCTGACAATATGGCAAAAAATCTCTGTGTAAGAAGAATCGATAAATACTGGAAGAGATATCTGGAAATGATTCAGCGAATGTATGGGTATGGCAGAGAGAGCATGAAAGTAGAATAAAGGCGGTCGTGATGCGATCGAACAGATATACATTGCGAAAGTGGAAGGATGTATGAGCCGAAGAAGACCAAGATTAACCTACCATGACCATTGGTCGTGTTTTATCAGAAGGTGATGTCAGTAGCCCTAGGAACCGCCGAGCGTGCATGAAAAGAGTGATACATGTTAGAGAAGCGAGTGAAGTGTGTAAGGACCGCGTCTTATGATACTCGGTTCTCTCTGCCTACCCCGCAGGCGACCTGGCGTGAAAATATACATACAGTTTCTTTTTCATACAATGTCGGAAGGCATGTTATCTTCGCCTAGTATCGCTTGCGCGAAATCACCTCTGCTGCTAACACAGCAACTCCTTAGGAGCTCACTGGTGACTTCTCTCACTCGCAGGAATACAACAACCCTCCAGTGAGTTGTTATTTGTCTGCGGTTTTCTATGAGGTGGAGATATTTCCTCAGGCTTTGATGCGCCCTAATTCTCTTTAAAGCACCCAAACCAAGACAAACAGACTTGTTCCTGCACGTACATTTTTCTTAAAACGTCTTTTTTTTATACACCGTCGGGGGCATACAAGCATACGGCCCACCTGATGTAAAGCTGTTACCGACGTTTATGAACGTTTGCAATACATTAAGTACCACAGGCGTGATGCCACCTATGCTGCTAAAATAGCAACTCTTTAGAAGCTTATCTACACATAGGTAACTAGTGTAACTACGAAGAAACTTCTCTCTTAGCTCGCAGGAACTCTGTAGGGAGTTGTTATTTGTTCGTCGTAGTTTTCTGGAACGGTGTCACTTTCCTATTAATATAATAATAGATATTCTGGGTAACTATTTTAAATAGAAAAAATAGCAGTTTTCTATAGAAGTAGTGTTAAGAAAGAATTTCGAACAATTCGTTTAGACTTTGTTAAGAACACTTGGCAACTTTCATTTAATTTAGACTTGACTTGACTTCATTTTTAAGTGCCTTTTATAGTAACAACCTTTATAACATAATGAGAAAGATTATTAGAACGAGCTCGGTGGCTCAGTCGTGAATGACGCGACTTTGACACCAACGCTCGTGGGTTCGATTCCCACACAAGACAAACATTTGTGGGCATGAACATGTCTGTTTATCTTGGTCTGGGTGTTTAAAGAGAGGTAGGGTGCATCAAAGCAACCCGTTTGGGGAAGTAGCTCCACCTCACAGAAAACCGCGGCCAAATAACAACTTCCTAGAGGGTTGTTGTGTTCCTGTGTGTGAGTGAGGTCACCATTAAGCTCCTAAGGATTTGCTGTGTAAACAGCAGAGGAGGCGAGTGATACTTAATATATTACAAGGGTTAATAGGCTACGGTAACTGCTTTACGTCAGCTGGTATGCTTGAATGCCTCCCGACATTGTATAAAAAAAAATACACAAAATAATTAAGGTGAATACTCATATGTTTGACAGGTATAATGGTATGCGACAATTGGAGCTCTGTGTTTAAAAATTAAATAAAATTCAGCCAAAAATCGAACCCGCTATAGAAATAGAATAAAATATTTCACTTAACTTTTTAGATTTAACTACCTTTGTCTAGAAATCAATTCAATGATCAATCAATTCGATGATCAATCAATTCAAACTCGTCACTTAGGTTTATTAGAATAAATATAACACTTTCTTAACCGTTTTTGTTAAGAGAGAGATATTAAGGAAGGATCTTCATCTGACAGAAACCCGTAGTCAAATAACGACTTCCCAGAAGGTTATTGTTTCTGTTAGTGAGTAAGGTTACCAGTAAACTCCTGAGGACTTGCTATATTAGCAACATGGGCTGCGATGCTCGAGCAACGCGCGAGTGATGCTTCTTCGCAAGGGGTCATAGGCTACGGTAACCAGTTCACATCACACACATCAGGTGGGCCGTTTGCTTGTATGCCTCCCAACGTCGTATAAAAAGCTATATGTAACTAAAATGAAAGAAATAAAATTGTCGTAAACGCTTAGAGGTTGCAAGCAAAAACTTGTATTTTTTTGTTTTATACAGCGTCGGAAGACATACAAGCATACGGCCCACCTGATGTAAGGTGGTTACAGTAGCCTGCGAACGCTTGTAATACGTTGAGTATCACTTGCACGATGCCATCTCTGCTGACCTCTCTGCAAAAACAGAACAACTCTCCGGGGAGTTAGGTTTTCTGTCAGATGGAGGATTTCCCCAGACAGGTTGCTTTTATGCTCCCTAAAAACGCCCAAACACCTTAATAACACCCAGACTCAGACTAACAGACATTTTCATGCACACAAATTTTTGTTCTCTATGGAAATCGAACCCGCGAGAGTTGGTGTTTAAGTAGCATTACTAACCACTGCGCCACCGAGCTCGTTGCTCTAACTAGGCGTGATATAACTAAAAATACAAGCATAGAATAATGAATGACATTAAAACACATTGCCACTTTTAGAATATTTTACTAAAACCAACTTTATGGGTTCCGTCATAAGGCTGAATATCCGTTAAATACGTCCAATTAGTTCAAATAGGAACAGCTAAGTGCGAACAAGATGTATCTAGTTCTGAAAAGTGTGAAATCCTGTAGAAAAAGTTCGAGTGGTCCACGTGCGGGGCGCAGGTGGTGTTCGCGGGGTCCCGTGGGACTCGAACTCTGAACCGATTTCTCGCTTCCTGGACACTGCTAATTAGGTCGACTCTGTGAAATCTCTAATGATGGTTATGTATGGAGAAATTTTGAGTGAAATGCTTATGGAATATTTGAAGCAATTCACGTGACATTAACTAATCAAGTGCGCGTTGCACTACCCAACCGAATTTCACTTATGAATCATATTACATATATTAAAAAATTTTAAAACTTACGACGGAATATTGTGTCATGAAACATATAACTCAATTAAAAACCAGTGGAGAATCCGCAAGCTTGCATTGCCAGAGGAACACCTGGCTCGTCAATTATATAATAATTCACAATTTTTCTTTTTAATTTGTCGGCCATTTTTACCATGTTCCTTAAGAGATAGGAACGGTGTTCCTGAACATTCCTATTTTATGCTGAATCCGAATCTGAAGTCAAAATTCGAATATTCGAAAAAAGCGACAGACAAACATATATAATTCATAGGAACGGTGTTGTTGACAAATCTAAAAGATACAACATTATAGAGTCATTATGATTACTATAGAAATGTAGAAAGTATGATGGATGAAAGAATAACGAAACAGATATACAATGCGAAAGTGGAAGGATGTAGGAGCCGAGGAAGACCAAGACTAACGTACAATGAACAATTTGGTCGTGTTTTATCAGAAGGTGATGTCAGGAGTCCTAGAAACCGGCGAGGGTGCATAAGAAGAGCAATTAATGTTAAACAAACGAGCGAGGTTTTAAGGATCGAGTCATGTGGCGTTCGGTTCTCTCTGCTTACCCCGCAAGGGACTTGGCGTGAAGTTATTGATAGACAGATTAAATTAACAATTTTACTTAGTACATTTTTTGCGTTTCCTCACGACGTCTTTATGTTAAGTGTCTGTAACATCTGTGATTTTAGAATATGTCATTTTTACAAAAACGCAGTACACCTTGTGGACACCAATGTCATTTTGCAATTTCCATAAAATCGAGTAAAAAAAATACATCAATCCTTCCATGTTTTTTTGCCATTTTCTTTTGTAGTCTGACACAACACTTGCGTATGATAAAGTACAAATATCTCTTTCAGTGAAAGCAGTTACCTGTGCGAAAGGTGTTCCCTATTTAGTAGGTATCGTGGACTAGGGTAAAAGTGTTCGTATTGGGCTTGCAATTCTTAGCGTTAACACTAAAATCGACAATCTAATCTATTCGTATATATTATAGTATCTATGGACTGTGGAATGCGTTACCAAAAACTATCAAGAAATTGTGCAGCAAATTTGTATTTAAAAAGAAGGCACACAATATGTATTTGAAAGCTCGACAAGGCAGTAAGCAAGACCATCATCATTATTTATATATTTCTTTTTAATATTAGTTGTAATGTTTATGTCTAATACGTGTGTATATATCGTATAATTTATATGTATGTATCGTATTATTGGAATGTATGTATGTATATTAGGTATTGTAAGTATATATATGTATATGTGTATAGCCGCAATTATGATTCTCTGTACTCCCATAGGTCGACCGGTAGAGAATGCAACTAGCATTAAATCCGCCTATTGTACCAAAATGTAAAGTAGTGAATAAAGTTTTAAATAATAATAATTCATAATATGATTTTAGTAATAATTTTAAATCATGTATTTCTAGTCGCATTTAATGTATATTAAGATACAATACAATTCCCACACGGGGCAATCATTTGTGTGCTTGAACATGTCTGCTTGTCCTGGTATGGGTGTTTTTAAGAGAGGTAGGCCGCATCAAAGCAAGCACGTCTACGGAAGTACTCCACCTCCGGTCCGGCGTCCATGTATTACAGTACAAATGATGCTACAAAAATATTAAGTATAAGTTCTAACAAAAAGTTATTTATATCATAAGATAAGATGGCTGAATTTCATACGAAAGTAATAAGAATGTAAAAATTAGATACCTTACAATTTTAATTATCAAGACGAAAGTGAAGAACTTTTAACCATGAAATTAATAACCAATGGAGAATTGATGAAACGAATAACAATACAACTTCAAACCGACTTGTGTTCTTGTTGAGTTTAAAATATGCGAAATACTTAATTTACGTAATTAAGGCTGTCATTATAAGCTGGAGTAAAAGGTGCCGCTTACAATATATTTTACCTCATTTTGGCCGAAAGGTGTATTTAGACGGGTTGAGTTGATACATGGAACCCCGAATGGTTGAATAAGTGTTTATTTGTTAATGCATCTGCATCTCGTCATATGCGCTTGGAAAGGATGCGCCACCTTTTTTGTATTGTGTAATAATTCTCTAATACGAGTAGGTATGTGTGCTATGTAGTGTGTAAGTGAACATGACCGCGCCACGTTACCATTGTCCGTTGTACAGTATGATGTTCTGACTACTATCAATTATATAAAAAATATATCCTAAGTAATATATATACATACATACATACATATAAAAAAACTAAGACTGAGTATTCGTATTAGATTATAGTTAGCAATTAATGAACTGGGTTCAGATCCACCTTAAATTAAGCTTTTTTTTTTATTTACTGTTTGTGGTCAATGAAAATAAACAGTATTTAATGCGATGCGCTACACACTGCACTTGGTATTTGAAGTAAGTATTCATACCAATACCATATTTGGAGCGAGAGAATTATGTTGATTAAGATTTATTCACCATGACTAATAATAATTACCTGTACCTATGAATAGAATCGACAATTACTAACATTGGTGATATTACCATCCATGCAATTCTATAAGAGCAAACATCCTTACATCCTCGTAAACATCGGCTGTTATAGCCTTGAACACGAAATTGCAATTCCTTAGTGTCGCTTTTCATGGTTGTGCGACACTAGCGCCGCAAGGCTGCGTTTGGAATTTGAATTCTACAAAGCAAACAGCCTCGCGTACGCTTACAGCCTTATAGAATACCAAATAAAAAGCCGTGATCGCAGTAGACGATGTCAAAGCTGTGACATCTGTGATCACAGCGACGCACACAGCCATTACGAGTCGCTTAGAGAATTGCATGGCAGTATACCTAATGCTTCTTCATACATTTTTTAAGAATCCATAGACCATACCATCCACCACCATATGAACCCTTACTCATCCCACTGCAGTGATACGGGTCTCCCTTCAACCGAAGGGGTTTAAGAGCATACTCCACCACGCTGCTCAAATGCGGATTGGCGCCCACTGACATAGCTTAACGACTGTCATCTATCGACAACAGTCGGTACCGATGGCTTAACGTACCCTCCGATGCACGGAGAAACTCGAGATAGATAAACCCATCCACAGACAGGCTGCGATTGACGTTGCTTAACCTGTAATTTCAGTTATTTCAGACATGCGCAACTACGCAATCGATCTCTCAAGACCACATCACGATACATCATAATACTAGTGATAATGTTGTATCGAGAGAAAATAAAAACACATTTTTTTACGAATTTTATTTTTATTTTATGTTATTTTTATTATTTGATGCCTATTCTATTACAATTTAAAGACATAGAAGACAATGAATATGAGGGCGAACGAGTACATAATAACTCAATGGGTGACACGACCAATTTTCGAGCTGTAACAAATAAAAAAAATATTTATCCATACCATGTACCATGCACAGTTTGCCAACTTATTATCATTTTCTTGATTAACTTTTACATTGATCGATAGTATGGTAATAGATACATCCCTCACGTCTAGTGACGTATTAGATTTTTTCCTCTTATTTATTTGAATGAGAGTGATCCATTGAACATATGAGAAGTGAACCATTAATAGTATTAGTACCTATGTTTAAAAAAATATATATATATATATATATATTTTATAAAGTTACCGACATTGTAAAGCTTACTGGGTACTACTTCGGTATTGGCTGATTTGTCACCCTAGTGGTGCTCCATTAACGTAAGTTTTCCGTAATAAAGTTCAAAATGAGCACAAGGTTCTTCAAAAAGGCGTGAAGAGTGACACCCGTGATATTCCAAGCATCCATAGGCTGCGGATGATTGCTTACCATCAGACACTCTATACGCTCGTGCCACATCAGTGGTATGAAAAAGCATGTGTTAAAATTTACTTTCCTTGATGTATAAGATCTTTTTTAATTTTGTAAACATGTAGACAGAATCGAGGGTTAAGCCCTGTATAGTCAATATGCATGTTTCAGCTTTTACGTATCTGGAAAACATCTAAGATAAGGTATAAATGGTATATATAATGTATCTCTAGAAATAAAACAATTGAATACTAGCATTTACTCACGACTATCCCTGCGTTATTTTTTTTTTACAAAACAACTAGGGTAATCAGCATTTTTGTCTGTTTTTGTGTATGTTTGTATTTGTGTGTATATAATACATATACATATATGTATACATGTACACGTACGGTTGTACGTGTTTTTAGAAAATAATTTTCTAAAGGAATAAGGTTCAGAATGTGTCAAAATGTTACTTCCTCTACTGCAAAACAAATCATCAAACATTATAATGACAAAATCAAGGGCTAAGCATTGTGTAGTCAATATGCACACTATAGTTTTTACGTATTTTGGAAAACATCTATGGCAGTTTATAATGCATCTCTAGACCACACAAGTAGAACAAATGTAATACTTACTATGGTTATAAATAGATATTTGACACAGATAAATACTTACATATGTATAACTAGTTTGTTCCCGCGACTACGCTCGCACGGATTCCGTTATCGCGATAAAAAGTAACCAATGCTCATCCTTGGATATCAAACTATCATCTCTGTACCAACTTTCATTAAAATCGGTTCAGCGGTTTGGAGGGTGAAAATCTAGACAAAACAGACATATTGATGTATCTACAAAAATGTTTGCCTTATGCAAGACTCGAACCTGCGCTCTTTGGTGATAAAGTAACCATTGTTAGCCGCTTGATCACTGGGTCGCCACACACAATATTTACTCATATTTTTGGCTTATAGTATTCTTTGTTAATATATATGGACAGAACCATGCTTGAAGCATTGTATAGTCAATATGCACAGCTCAGATTTATACGTATTTGGAAACATTTAAGATATTATTTTACGTATATGGTGTGCTTATATTACCTACCGTCAAAGATTTCTATGTATTATACTACATGTTATATGTAGTATACATAGAAGTCTTTGCCTACCGTAGGTAACATAAGTCGATGGGGGCAGATTCACATAACACTTCTTTTCCTGAAAGGGGAATAAGTCTCTTGCAACAAGAGCAGCTTATTCCAACTTGTACAAGTTCTTGTTGAAGTTACTGGGTAAGCAGCGGTTACATCTCGTATTGCTCTCTCAATACTGAAACCCACTGAGACCTGATGTGGATGCGATAACCGCTTTAAATCTAGTAGGCCCTATGTTTGTCTCACAACGTGGTATATAAAAAATACCTCTTGCAATTTGTTAATAAAATATGGCCAACAAAAGCAATGCAATGTTTTATTACCCTAATCTATCGCTCCGTAAACGGGTTTACATAGTAAAAATAACGGTATTCAAAATAGGTTTTTATTTGTGTGAACAGTAGGAAACACTGTTTCATTGCGGATGCCTAATAAAACCTTTCTTTGGAACGTTATTTCATCCGTTCAGCAGTAAGTGCAATACAGCTTTCATTACTCCAATAACTTCCACAAAGAAATCACAGGCACCTCAGGTATAATATTTTTTGCAAAAACAAGGGACCGGTGAAAGTTTTGTTGGAATGGATGGCCGTGGCTAAACAAATGTACATAAGAACACTTTTTATATAGAGCAGTGTTCGCAAAAAACTTTTTCGAATGCCTTTCTTCGAAATGTCCGAATCAACAAAAGGGTTTTGAGTTTCACAAACTGATTGGTTTTTTGTTGGATTCGCTATGATGTTTAATGCGGAAGTTAAAATAAGTATAAATACGTAACGGAATGTATTACGTATTATATAGAGAAATGGGATAATACATGTAATTAAGTAACAAATGGGATAAATATCAAAGATAGAAAGAGTTTATACTTGGCTGCGCTATTATAAGTTAGTAAAAATAAGTACTTAATAATATTCTTATGTTATTGTATAAAAATGTATTTGTCTTCTAAAACATCAAATTACGATATAAATGGGATAAATAACAAATAAAGGCTCAGTCGTGAATGACGTGACTTTGACACCAACGCTCGTGAGTTCGATTCCCACACAATGCAAATATTTGTGTGCATGAACATGTCTGTTTGTCTTGGTCTGGATGTTTTAAGAGAGGTAGGGCGTATCAAAGCAGCCCATCTGGGGAAGTACCTCCACCTCACAGAAAACCGCATCCAAATAACAACTCCCTAGAGGGTTGTTGTGTTCCTGCGTGTGAGTGAGGTCCCCAGTAAGCTGCCAAGGAGTTGCTGTGTAAGCAGCAGAGAAGGCATCGCGCAATTGATATTTAATATTTCGTAAGCGTTAATAGACTACGGTACCCGCTTTACATCAGGTGGGCCGTATGCTTGTATGCCTCCAGACGTAGTATAAAAAAAACTTTCTCTTTAACCACAAATTACAAAAAAATTGCAAAAGTAACACAGCGCAACAGGAATTGGTTTTTTTCTTCTTAAGTCGTGACATGTTCACGAAAATATTTCACTTATTTGTCAGTCCTTTCAGCATTTGCAACCTTTAAACTACTTAATCTTCTTTTAGCTTTCAGATAAACAGCTTTATCATCTCAAGAAACACATCTTATTGAAAAAAAAACTGTCGTCGATTTGCAGTCGATATAGGAATTGATACAAAATCGTCTAATGTGTATCTGAAACACAAAACGGATTGATTATAAAAATAAAAACAATATAAAATGATTATAGTACTTTTACTTAAAATAAGCTTTGCTTACCAATCAACCTTCGGGATATTTATTCTTCCGGTGGTGTGTTTGCCGAAATCTGTAATTTTGTCCCTGTGAGTTAAAATTATTTTAATTTTAGTTTGATTATCAACTTCAGTAGTACAGATAGTGGCTAAACTTCTTTATAAAATTTTAGAAACTGTTGCATCTACTATTTTGTAGTCGTTTAATGCCTTTAAGAAGTACAAATCTTGGTTAGGTGTTTTAATCGCCATTGTGCATTCGAGCTAAAGATTTACATACAATGTGACCACAAACAAGCAAATATTTTGTTTTTCAAGTTCAAGTTATTATTGATCCTGCCCTGGTAGTATGTGTGGGTCAAATCTTGGAAGCTAAATTAAAACCACTTCCTGACGTTCCATTTGACGCAAATTTGGTATATTTGCGTATTTTCGGTGACAATACAATAATATGGTACGATGGAGCTGCTCTGATGATGGAGTCGGAAGGTGGCCATAGGAACTTCTGAACTAAACAAGATAAACCCATCCAGTTTGCCCTCATTTGTTTTCTTTTTCATTTGTCTTGGCAAACGTTCTGGTATTACATGATAACCAGGATCTGAAGATGGAGACGGTACTACGATGGGAACTTTTGAACTGAACAAGACAGACCCATCATGTTTGGGCTGGATTGATTTGTCTCAGCATACACTCTGGTGCTACATGATATCCAGGGCCCGAAGACTTTGGGGTCATTTGTTTTGTCTTGGCAAATACTCTGATTCTGTATGATATCTCTGGAGGCGTGAGGTAAACATGGGAACTTCTGAACTAAACAACCGACTACTGATCGAAGAATTAGATAGTTCGAAATTAACATTAATAATTCATTACTAGAAATGCATAGATTAGTACAACTTTAGAAAGTTGAACATAAAATTATTATTAAAAATAACTTTAAAAAAAATCTTTTTTTATTCAAAAATTCACTGTATTAAACGAAAAAAAAAAAATTTTATTAGCCACATATAATTTCAAAAGCTTGTAACGCAAATAGAAAACAGAGAAAGAGGAATTGAAACTAAACAAATGTCTTGTGCGATATAACGTTTAGACATTATTTGTTTTAGTATTAATTAATTAATCAATTAATTGTGTTAAGAGTAAACCGCTCTCGCCATCCATCGTACCAGGTGCTTTGAGGCATACGATCCATCTTATGTAAAGCGGTTAACGCCTAAGAACGCTTGTAATACATTAAGTAGCACTCACACGATGCCACCTCTGCTGCTTACACAGCTACTCCTTAGGAGCTTACTACCTAGTGGCCACACAACAACCCTCCAGAGAGTTGTAATTTAGCTGCGGAGGTACCTCCACCTCACAGAAAACCGCGGCCAAATTACTTCCCCAGACAGGCTGCTTTGATGCGCTCTATCTCCTTAAAAACACCCAAGAGAAACAGGCATGTTCAGGCACTCAAATGTTTGTCTTGTGTGGGAATCGTATCCACGAGCGTCGGTGACAAAGTCGCGTTATAAACCGCTGCGCTACCGAGCTCGTTGTGCACAGCTCCAGGGGGTTTATTCTTATTTTCTTCCCAGAATCTCCTCCCAAAAACATTACGCATAGTTCAACCAATTCGTGATAATCGATTCTTATAAAAGCTTTGTCAAGAACTGTCATAAAACATTCATATATATAATGTTTGTCACAGTCACGTGTTTTTTTACGAAATCAAAGCATGGTTCAATTTTATTTGAATCAATTTTTTTTTATACTACGTCGGGAGGCATGCTAGCATACGGCCCACCTGATGTAAAGCGGCTTACTGGTGACCCCACTCACACGCAGGAACACAACAACCCTCTCTGGAGTGCTTATTTGGCTGTGGTTTACTGTGAGGCGAGCTGCTTTGATGCGCCCTACCTCTCTTGAATCCTAATTAATAATTAATACCTTTCCAATTATCTCTGAACTTTTAAAGATTGCAATATTTGGACTGCTTTGCTTTATCTTGGTTTCGAAGACAGTTTTTAGAACCAACTCATGAATGTGATGATAGCGACCGAAAGGCAACAATTATTTTTGTAAAATCTGCTCCAAAAGAACACAAGCTCCATTGAAACGGCCTTACCATTACTTACAGTCGTAGAGGGTAGTTGTGATGGCTTGATGTTTACCAGAAGAGCTCTCTAATTTTGGTACAACAAAAATCTGTTCTCTGTCGTTAAACGAAGTGATAATTAATTGACAAGCATTCTTCTTTCGAACTTCGCACATTCAAGGCTGGCGATAGATCCCAATGGACCTCTCAGGTTTTATTGTTACATAGATTTTCTGGTCTGAGTATGAATTCGCTGAATCGAGGACTGGGGAAATGATCGTTTTTTCACTGCTTCAAACAATGGTTCCATCGCAATCGACAGTGCTTAGAGAGGAACGTACACTACTTGGAAAAGCAATAAAAGCATTGACATGTTCTTTAATTTTCTAGAAATTTCCAGTGTTACTAACGTATTTCTGGGACCCTTGGATACTCGTGAAAAATCTAACAATACGTTAATGATTAAAATTTATACAGCCGCCGTTCGGATAACAAATGGAAATAAATAATACCTCTGTCCGTATATATCCACATAAATAAGCGTAAAACATATTACAATATAGGTGCTCAACCTATGTGTTAGATTAGAGAGCCACGCGAAACGACGTCATAGAGCTTCTCTATTAATCAATCATTTATCTAGTAATCAATCGCCTAATAGTACTTCGTAACGCCTACTACAAAATTTACCCAACTCCTAACTTTTTCATAAAACAATCATCTGTCGCATCACATCATCGATTTCGACAGGAAAATGAGTTGCGGCGTGTTTGATGGACAGGCACCTTTACAGGCCTTTGTGCAGCACGCGCGACCTTTACCGCCGTTTATTATTTATTCGATAATTTGTTTGACTGTCGAAAGAATACATTTTGACTGTTTTGTTATGACTAATATGACACGAGGCGGTTCGATTGGTTGCCCGATTACAGGGTGAAGAAGGGTTATGAATGTATTGATTTTTATACCACTTCAATGGTAAACAAGGATATGTCTGATACACAAATCAATAAACTAGTCAATTCGAAAACTTCCTACTCTTACAAATTTCTTCTGATTAAATTCGTTGTGAGTTCCAAGGCAGCTGTAGTTTAACCCCCGGGGACAGCAATGGACTTCACTGTACATTCCTTTTTGTGGTCGCCGCTGTTAATTCTGGTTACACAGGAGATACAGTGGTGGGAATGAGTGGTGAGCCTGTCCCATTAAAACATAAAAAATAGGCCAAGTGCGAGTGGGACTCGCGCACGAAGGGTTCCGTACCATTATCTATAAAAAATGCAAAAAAATCACGTTTGTTGTATGGGAGCTCCCTTAAATATTTATTTTATTATATTTTTTAGTATTTGTTGTTATAGCGGCAATAGAAATACATCATCTGTGAAAATTTCAAACGTCTATTACCGTTCATGAGATACAGCCTGGTGACAGACGGACGGACGGACGGACGGACAGCGGAGCCTCAGTAATAGGGTTCCGTTTTACCCTTTGGGTACGGAACCCTAAAAATCGGCCAAGTGCGAGTCGGACTCGCGCACGAAGGGTTCCGTACCATTATCAATAAAAACGGCAAAAAAATCACGTTTGTTGTATGGGAGCCCCCTTAAATATTTATTTTATTCTATATTTTAGTATTTGTTGTTATAGCGGCAACAGAAATGCATCATCTATGAAAATTTCAACTATCTAACTATCACGGTTCACGAGATACAGCCTGGTGACAGACGGACGGACGGACGGACAGCGGAGCCTCAGTAATAGGGTTCCGTTTTACCCTTTGGGTACGGAACCCTAAAAATCAATAAACTAGTGACTGCGCATGCAAGCACTCCGCGCTTTCTTTAGTTCTTTATTCTTTGCATACACCTCTTGATTACACTATATGAATTTAAAATTATATGTAGGTACAATAACATAACATTATAATACAACTTACAATTTTAGTACTAAGTCTTGTACGCTAGTATCTAAACTAGGCTGAGCCTGTATTATAGATACTAGTTCCTGCTAATCGGCACAATTTCAAAATGTTATACTCAGTTCAGCTATATATTCTTAATAGATAATTTCGGCAAAAGCAGTCAGTAAGCTGAAGTCATGAGAGGTATTTTTATATTTTACGTTTACACGAGTTATTATAAATTATATATTATATATAACTAAGTTGAAACAACTATCGCATAGCGAACCAGTGGAGAATGCGCAAGCTTGCATTGCCAGAGGAACACCTGGCTCGTCAATTATATAACAATTCAATTATTTTTTTTAATTTGTCGCCCATTTTGACCGCTTTCCTTAAGAGATAGGAACGGTGTCCCCGAATATTCCTATTCTACTTTTTTATGCTGAATCCGAATCTGAAGACAAAATTCGAATATTCGAAAAAAACAGTCACACATACAGGGAATCGCACAGACAAACGCACACACAGACAAACATAAAGATTTCATATAGGAACGGTGTTCCTGACTGAACATGCCTTGTATCAATGTTTGCACTGTGTAGTGTAATTAATGAGTGCGACCACCGCGAAACCGAGCTTTCAATAATGTTTCTGTTTTAGAGCAATGGGTTCTCTAAGCCGATAAGTGCCGCGACGTTGTACCGCGAACTGGTCCATAAGAGCCGCGCGCTCTACTTCCCCCTGCCTGAAGCGGTGAACCGAGTTACTAATACGTAATATCTGTCTCATCGGTACTCCATAGTTTATTTTTTTCATGGTCTGAGATGATTTTGAGATTGATGAGAAAGTGGAGAGACTTATTTCTTTCAGTACACTGCTATAGCAGATGAAGGCGCCGCGCAGTTGTTATTGGCTGACTTTGCCCCCTGAGTCATAGTTTATTTTTTTCATGGTCTGAGATGATTTTGAGATTGATGAGAAAGTGGAGAGTCTTATTTCTTTCAGTACACTGCTATAGCAGATGAAGGCGCTGCGCAGTTCTTATTGGCTGACTTTGCCCCCTGAGTCATAGTTTATTTTTTTCATGGTCTGAGATGATTTTGAGATTGATGAGAAAGTGGAGAGTCTTATTTCTTTCAGTACACTGCTATAGCAGATGAAGGCGCTGCGCAGTTCTTATTGGCTGACTTTGCCCCCTGAGTCATAGTTTATTTTTTTCATGGTCTGAGATGATTTTGAGATTGATGAGAAAGTGGAGAGTCTTATTTCTTTCAGTACACTGCTATAGCAGATGAAGACGCTGCGCAGTTCTTATTGGCTGACTTTGCCCCCTGAGTCAGGGGGCAAAGTCAGCCAATAAGAACTGCGGCTACGGGTCAGGGGCCCTGACCCAACCTGACAAAAAATTTGTTATTTGGCTGCGGTTTTCTGTGAGGTGGAGGTACTTCCCCAGAAGGGCTGCTTTGATGTGCCCTACCTCTTAAAAATACCCAAACCAAGACAAACAGACATGTTTGTTCTGTGTGGGAATCGAACCTACGAGCGTTGGTGTCAAAGTAACGTAACAACGCGTTTCGCCACTGCGCCACCGAACTCGTCAAAATCTGAAAGTATTAGACCAGTACCACCAGTACTTACCTATTTGTTTCATATTACTAGAAGTTTTGGAAATTAATCTTGCATTTATATTTTACTAGCTTTTGCCCGCGACTTCGTCCGCGTAGACTACAGAATAAATCACCCTATGCAAAAAAATATCCCGTCTTATTCCTTGCCTACTTCATAATGGGGAAATAATTTTATACACTTATTATACTTAACAATAGCTACGAAAGAAAAAACAAACAATATAACTTTTAAGCAAGGATTTTCATCATATTCCGAGGGATTTTCAAAAAACCCTAAAAATGGATTTTAGTTATCGTAATAACCTACTTTTAAGCTGAATTTCAAGTCTCTAATAAATAAAGTTACGGAAATAGGGCAACTTTAAAGCGAAAATATAAGTAAATCTTTTTTTATTCCCGTTCCTGTGGGAATTTCGAAATATCCTGAAAATTGTTTTTTGTTTTCATAATCACCTACTTATATGCCAAATTTTAAGTTTCTAATACATATGGTTACGGAGATAGGGTAAATTTAAAGCGACAAAATATAAATAAATCCTTTTTATTCCTGTTCCCGAGGGAATTTCGAAAAATCCTAAAAACGGTTTTTAGTGATTGCAATCACATATTTATATGCCAAATTTCAAGTCTCTAATAAATATAATAACGGAGATAGGGCAACTTTTATAGCGAAAATATAAATCCTTATTATTCCCGTTCCCGTGGGAATTTCGAAAAATCCCGTCTTATTCCTTGCCTACGTCATAAAGACAATATCTGTGCAAAATTTCAGCTTCCTAGGTCCAAGGGTTTGGGCTGGGCGTTGATGAGTCAGTCAGGACTTTGAATTTTATATATTAAGATTGTTAATCGATTTACTCAAATGAATCCGCTGTTTCATTAGGTAAATTATTTACTGGTAATGATCTAATGATAGCAAAAATAAAAATATTACTTGTTGGCGCCAAAAATTGAATATTGTACGTAAATACGGGAACGCCCCGGTATGCCGTAGCGAGGCGAGGTAACGGCTACGCGCAACTCGCGCAAGTCGCAACACGTATCGTATCGTATGGCGGCATTTCGCGCATGCGTATGCGTCGAAAACCCGCAAAGCGAGCCTAGTTTTTTAGTTCAGTCAACTTTAGTCAGTTAAAAAGTCACTCAAATCCCTTCGTTCAATGCTAATAACCTCCGGGAGTTGGTGTAATGTCAGTGCATGTGATTGTTGGTTTTCATAAGTGGATTGCTGAGTGATTTTGACAAGTTTTGTGTAACTTGGAAAGTCACTAATGAAATAACGCTAATAAAGTACAACAAAGTAAGTAATACAGACATAAAGTAACATTAAGTCATAAATTCCTTCACTGTATCCGGTGAAACAAGGAGTGATCTTAAATGTCTTGGACCGCTTAGCAAATAACGGATCAAAAAGGCTCAAAGACCCAAATCCAGTTCGCGAAAACTACGAGTATTGCCGGTTGATAGAGAAGTGGTTAGTAGTTAGCGACTTTATCGCAAACATGATTGGAACCTATGAGAGGTTCACTTATTGGAACAGGTGGAACTGGTGGAAGGAGCATCCTTATGCTTTGTGTCATTCTATTTTGACAAACTTGAAAGAGAGGTGGCCTAGAGCGGAGCCATATGTTCAGCAGTGGACGAATACGGGCTGAGATGATGACGCCGTACATTCTGGTAACGGAACCGTATTTGAAGGCTTCAATTGCAGAACTGTGGAGGCGCCCGCCATATAGTCTTGACCTCGCACCGTGCAACTTCTTTTTGTTTCCTAAAATTAAAGACAAACTTAGAGGCACACGTTTTACGCTTTAAATCGATGTTGAATGCGTTGAACAGGTGGAAGCAGCACGCGTGTGCCTATTTTGACGAGCTCGGTGGCGCAGTCGTGAATGACGCGACTTTGATACCAGCGCTCGTGGGTTCGATTCTCACACAAGCATTAAAGCAGAACGTCTGGGAAAGTTAGTACCTCCACCTCACAGAAAAGCGCGGCCAAATAACAACTCCCTAAAGGATTGTTGTGTTCCTGCGTGAGCGAGGTCACCAGTAAACTGCTAAGGAATTGCTGTATTACAGCATAGGCGGTTTCGCACGTGATACTTAATGTGTTGCAAGCGTTTATAGGCTACGGTAACCTCTTTACATCAGATGGGCCGTATATTAATATGCCTCCCGACGTTGTATAAAAAAAAAGAAAGAATGCAGGAAGAAAGAATTCGAAATAGATATATAACGCAAAAGTAGAAGGATGTAGGATTCGCGGAAGGCCAAGACTTAAGTACCGTGACCTAATTGATCGTGTTTAATCAGAAGGTGATGTCAGGAGTCTTAGAAGCGCGCGAAACAACGAAGGTAATTTGATTATCAATGGACAGGCAAATATGAACTTCATCATTAGCCTCCAAGTGGACCTTTGTGAAGGTACAGTGAAGTATAAGGAATATGAGATTGAGAAGAATTGCTTCAGAGACTAATTATCTTCGATAATCTTCGTCGTTAAATTCTTTTGGAGAGATGTAAAGAAGTCTCGAGGTGGTTCGTCGGCATCCAGTACGAACAAGATAAAGTCTAAAGCTGGTATAATTCTTGCAAACACTCAGGAAGTGTTAGAACGGTGGAGTGAATATTTTGAAGAAATGTATGAATATGCCTCGAACGCTGGCAATGAGAGTGAGTCTGATGTTCACTCCACGTTGACGGCGTCCTATGAAGGTATAACTATGGATGAGATTGAATGGTCGATACGAAGTTTGAAAAATGGAAAGTCTGGAGAACTGGAATGGTCCCAATGGACTGGTCATAGTACCCTTGTATAACGGCAAGGGATCCCGCATGGACTGCGCCAGCTATGGGGCCATCAGTTTGATCAGCTTAGCAGCAAAAGTATATGGAAAGGTTATTGAAAGGAGAATGAGGGTAAAATCTGATGAAATGCTGTGGGAAGCACAGGGAGGATTCCGAAATGGAAGTGGATGTACGGATCAAGATTTCTCGCTCCGCAATATCGTAGACAAGCATCTGCCCACAGACCAGAAGGTTTTCTGCCGTTTGGTTGATCTTGAGAAAACATTTGATAGGGTTGTGTGAAAGGAACTGTGGCGCATATTGCCGAGATATGGGAATGACTGTTCACTGCTCCGTGCTGTGCAGTCCACCTACAAGGATTGCTCAGCATGTGTGCGGATAGATGGCAACATGTCACCTTAGTTTGATGTTAAAATTGGTGTCAAATAGGGTTGCATGTTGTCTGCTAGGCTGTTTATTCTGTATTTCGATAGTTGTCTAAGTGAGAATAAGATCGACGAATGTAGGATTACGCATGGGTGACCTAGTGGTGAACTGTATGCTGTATGCAGACGATGTCGACGATGTAGTAGCAGAAACACCATCTGAACTGCAAACACTAGCACAACAACGATAAAAGACGAATGTATGAAGGAAGGTTTACTATTGAATGCGAAACAAACAAAGATAATGGTATTTGAAGGCGAAGAAACCAGAACCAATGTAAGGATTACGGTAGATGATGAAGTGTTGGAACAAGTGGATGAGATTGTTTATCTTGGATGTGCTTTCAGCAGGGATGGAAGTGTTTTATTTATTTTGTTGAGCCTGACGTTTCGAATGCTTTGCAGCGTCCGTGGTCGCAGGAAGACTGACATTTGTCTTACATTGGTTATTCAATTATTACATCTACCGAATGGATGGATTAATCATATAGGTATATATATTCATCAATCGATTCACACAAACATCGCTCACGGTGTCCGAATGTTTTTGAGTAGATCTCTGGGTTTGTGACTTGATTATTTTTAGAACTGGATCCCAAGCAAGTGGTAGGTACTTGCCAACCAATCTCTATTAATTCAATGTATAACAATCGCGAAAACCTAAGACAATACAATGTTAAAATTGTTTAAAAAACGGGGTGTGGATGTTGTGGAGTGAGTTTTACGTTAACACCTATTCGTAATGGAAGTAAGTTATTCTAAAAGGGAATTATATAATGATGTAGCGAAAACAAACGACCACAACCAAACCACAGCCAAAATGCCTCGCGGCAAGACAGGCCAAAGTAGAGGATAAAAGTCGTGCACTTGTCGTTGAGCTCGACCGGGTATTGGATCGTATTTCTCGATGGGGCTCCGACAACTTGGTTGAGTTCAATGTCAAGAAAACCCAGGCGTGCGCAATGCAAAGGTATCTCCATTCCATCCTCTTCCCTCTCTTCAGAGCACCCCTTTACAGATACATGATAGCCTTACCATCCTCAGCATCAACATCAGGGGCGACTTCAACCACAAAGATTATATCGAGAGCGTTATTTCCATGACCTCTAAAAAACTCGGATGCCTGAACAGGGTGAGATGGTTCTTCACGCCAGATCAGCGCTGTCTTCTACACAAGGCGCAATTTCACCCATGCGTGGAGTAGGTACTGTTCTCACCTTTGGGACAGGTCCGCCAAATATCTACTTGACGTTCTCGATAGAATGCAGCGCCACGCTATACGCATCATAGATAGCGCTGAAATCACTAACCCCCTGGAACCTCTTTAGATGCGTAGGGTGATTGGTAGCCTGAGTGTTCTCTACCGTATTTACCATGGGGAATGTTCTAAGCAGTTTTTCGACTTCGTCTCTCCTTCTCCCATCCTCCTCCGGAACACTCGTACTGGACTGAGATCACATCCACATAGAATTGGGTTGCTGACCTTTTGTACTAAGAGGTTCAGCGATTCATTTCTCTGTTGGACAGTCAAAATGTGGAATTCGCTTCCAGCGCATGTATTCCCCACCTCCTATAATCCCGGGTCGTTCAGACGAGGTGTGAAGAGGCACCTTAGCGGGCCGTCAAGGGGGTACAGCCAGCACAACGGTTATCACTGTGATGGCAGGACTTCCGTTAAAAATTGTTTAATTCAATTTTAACACTTAAAGATTGAGTTTTGTGAAGACTGGACTGTTTGTAATCTTTTAATTCACTACTCAATAGTATTATTTATTTATATTCCGTGTCTATATTCTGTATGCACTGCTAACAGCAGATCACGCTTGCCACTTACAGTCCGATTGTGTACAATAAGAGATCGGTATGACAGTGTTAAGCTTGACCTGCACTTAAGAGAGGTAGGGCGCATCAAAGCAGCCCGTCTGGGGAAGTACCTCGACCGCACAGAAAACCGCAGACAAATAACAACTCCCTAGAGGGTTGTTGTGTTCCTGTGTATGAGTGAGGTCACCAGTAAGCTCCCAAGGAGTTGCTGTGTAAGCAGCAAAGGAGGCATCGCGCGAGTGATACTTAATATATCGCAAGCGTTAATAGGCTACGGTACCCGCTTTATATCAGGTGGACTCCATACGTAAAAAAAAAATTACAGTACTAAATGAAACGAAAAATATAGGTAATCGTGTTTAGCGCGGTAATTTTGCGCGTGCTTTGTTTATTATTTACTAAATACTATAATTAATACTATAAATGTCAACATTTGTCGTGAAGATCATCTGTATGTTAATTAATAAATGAATGTCGAAGTCATCGCATCAGTAGATAAAATGAAAAAAATATAATGACTAGGTGCCTAGTCATTATTATTTTATGTACTGATGCAAGTACTTATGCATATACATTTTATTTTTAAGTGAGGTAGGATGCCTCTAAGCAGCCCGTTTGGGACAAAGTCGTGTTAGTAACTGTTGCGCCACCGAGCCCGTCAATGATGATCAACTCTTCAAAGGATGGTTCTTAAGCTTAAGAGCATCAAAGCCCTGGGCGATGACGGAATCACATTGGAACTTCTGAAAGCGGGTGGAAAACCAGTGCTTAGGGTCCTTCAGAAGCTTTTCAATTTCGTCATCCTCGAAGGCAAAGGGCCAGGCATGGGGCAGTTGCGTGGTGGTGTTGTTTTTCAAGAAGGGTGACAAAGCTTTCTTGGAAAATCATAGACCCAACTCTCTTCTGAGCCATGTCTATAAGTTATTTTCAAGGGTCATCGTCTACCACGTCTACCACGCAGGTTTGACCACTTTCAGCCTCTCGAACAAGCCTTTTCCTTCTTTTTCTCAGCGTTGACCCGTCTCCTAATCTAATTATATCGGTGGAGTCCGCTACCTAAGCCTAAAGATTGGAGAATATACGGATTTTTTCATAGGAAGACTGCCGACGGTGGCGGACATCTACGGCCCAGAGGGGAAACCAGACCTTTCTTATGTTAGGTCACACGAATTTCGTGGTACATGCCAGCATTCGAACCCGGACCCGTTGATCAATCAATAGGTCAGTTCTTTATCCACTGATCTGCCACTGCTGCTAGCACTACTTCAATTAGTTAATTTTCGGTTTTGTTTTATTTTATTTCGATCAATACTGTTCTCATTATAAAATACTAACATAATGTCAGTTTTAAGCTATTTTCAAGGATTATCCCGAATCGTCTAGCACGCACGTTTGGTCACTCCCAGCCTCTCGAACAAGCCTTTTTCGTCTTTTTCTCAGCGTTGACCCGGTTCCTTACCTAATTGGATCGGCGGGGTCCGCTATCTAAGCCTAAAGATTGACGAATATATCATATGATATGAATATATCGTCGTTTCAATAAACAGAATCTTTACTAGATTCTTTCGTGAAACGACGTACCACTGAAATTATGTTAGTATTTTGTTATATCACTATATATTTTTGCCATGAATACGTAAAAGAAAAAATTGGACATCTGCCGTGATTTTGTGATATCTCTAGAGCAGTGGTTCTTAACCTTTCAGTGATGATGGACCATTTCACAAATTTTCTATCTTGCTATGAACCACCAGCTGTTTTGGGATAATGTACTTACAGTACATATATATATATATATATATATATATACATATACATATACATATACAATACAGATATATATATATTTTCGATTTATGTGGCTACTTATTCTTTATTAACTTCTGAAACCGTGATTCAGTGCTAGTCAAAGCCATTGAAGGCTAAAGCTTGTTTTTAATTATTAGAAGCACCTAGAACTTCTATCAACATAGACATGTCGATGAAATCAAAGTTTTTTTTTTATACCACTAAGGTGGCAATCAAGCATACGGCCTGCCTGATGTTAAACAGGCACCGTAGCCTATGGACATTTGCAACACCAGAGGCGTCACTCATGCGTTGCCGACCCTCTAAAAACCTCTTCACGCATTTCTTGAAGAACTCCATGCTGTAGTCCCTTGGAAAAACCTCGGCTGGGAGCTCATTCCATAGCTTGAGTGTTCTGTACGCGACCATTGCGGTTCAAGCGTGTGAGGGTGAACTCCCCGCCGTCGGCGAGCGGTGCGGTTATAAAAAGTAGCTGTCGGCATCATTTCGAACAACTCTTCAGAACACAACCCATTGTACAATCGGTAGAACACACAAAGGGAGGCAAAGTCTCTCCTTAAACTTAAGGGTTCAATACCGTGTGTAAGCTTGGGATTGTCGACAATTCTCACAGCTCGTCTTTGAATCGAATCACACGGTCCAAGCTGGTCTCCAGGTGCTCCCGCCCAAAGGTGACTGCAGTACTCCAAGTGCGGTCTGACTTGAGACTTATATAATATAAGTCTTTGCCCCGCACTGAAGTACTGCTTAGCCCTGTTAAGCACACCAAGTTTTTTCGACGCCAGCTTGACCTTCTCCTCCAGGTGATTTAGATATTGCACATCACTGGAGATCTCAACGCCAAGCATCCTAATACTTTTGGTGACGGTAAGAGGTGTGTTCTGGAATTTAGGAACCACAGCAAATGGAGTTTTCTTAGCGGTAAACGCGCAAACTTGTATCTTCTTGGGGTTGAATTCGACCATGTTAAGCCGCCCCCAGTCGGATACATTAAGCCAGAGTACCATCCATTTCAGACACAAGTTTGTCGCTTTCCTCCACAAGGGAACGAGGGATGTTTGCACGGCCTGTATAATAAAAAGTAACAAACGTGTAGCAATTTCTCAAATCATTGGGAAAGAAAAGGTCTTTTGGCTCTAAAACCTTCCAGATTAATGCTATTAATTAATACTAGCTGACGCCCCGTGGTTTTTCCCAGGTCAATTCACTTTCACTCCTGATTTTAAGAATGGCATCGCGGATCACTTTGGGTTCTTCAAGGGACCACCAGTAGTCTGGCGACTACCAATTAAGAACCACTCTATAACTTCGTGCCAAATCCCTTACGGGGTAGGCAGAGAGAGCCGAGCGCCACGTGACTCGCTTCTTTAACATTCATTGCTCTTTTCTTGCACGCTCGCCGGTTTCTAGGGCTCCTGACATCACCTTCTGATAGACCACGACTAATTTGATCATGCTAGGTAAGTCTTGACCTTCCTCGGCTCCTACATCCTTCCACTTTTGCATTGTATATCTACTTCGTCGTTCGTTCATCCTGCAATCTATCTACATGTCCGAACCAACGGAGCATGCCTCTTCTTATTTTAACACCGACGCTCTCTTTCAGACCAACTCTGCTTCTAACCTCATCATTGCGAATATGGACTACAAGCGTTACGCCACAAATTTTGCGCAACGCTCGCAATTCAACCGCGTTTATCCTACTTTCATGCTCTCTCTGCCATACCCAGCTCTCGCTTTCATAAGTAAGCGTTGGGACCAGCACTGCATTGTATATACACACGGCTGCGCTGCTGCCAAGAAGTTTTCCCAACGCTCCATTCACACTATTCCCAGCACTCACTCGCCTTTCCACATCTGCGGTGTACCTTCCATCCCGGCTGAAAGCGCATCCAAGATATACAAACTCATCCACTTGTTCCAACACTTCATCATCTACCTTAACCGTACCGTATTCCTTACATTGGTTTCTTCTCTTTCAAATACCATTATCTTTGTTTTCTTCGCATTCAATAGTAAGCCTTCCTTCATACATTCGTCTTTCATCATTGTGAGTAGTGTTTGCAGTTCAGATGGTGTTTCTGCTAATAGGACGGCATCTTCTGCATACAGACCACTGCTCTAGAGATATCGTGAAATTCTTGAAATACTCACTTCCTTTTGACATTCTTACTGACCAGATACCAGCTAGGACCTTCGGAACGCACACACGGTACTGGGCCCTTGAGTTTACGCAGAGTTTGCATTCCTTTCTGCTATCTAGCGATTGTACAATGGGTTGTATTCCGTCGAGTTATCCTACTTAAACCTGCTAATATTATAAATGCGAAAGTTTGTATGTATAGATGGATGTTTGTTGCTCTTTCACGCTTAAACGGCTGAACGGATTTGATTGAAATTTGGCACGTAGATAGATTACGATCTGGATTAACACATAGCCTACGTTATTTGACTCCACGCGGGCGGAGCCGCGGGCAGCAGCTAGTAATATTATAAATGCGAAAGTTTGTATGTATAGATGAATGTTTGTTGCTCTTTCACGCTTAAACGGCTGAACGGATTCGAATGAAATTTGGCACGTAGATAGATTATGATCTGGATTAACACATAGGCTACGTTATTTGACTCCACGCGGGCGGAGTCGCGGGCAGCAGCTAGTACGATATAATGCCAACAGCCTTATTTTACAATCGCACCGGCATGGCGCGTTGGAATTCATTCTCACATACTGGAATCGCACACGTCGCACACTGGGTTTCCAGGGAAGTTTTCTCCCGAGAACTGTTAGTTGTGGAAAGAACTCCCTGCCGAGGTTTTCCCTAGGAATTTCATCATGGTGAAATTTTCTTGTAAGGTTCTTAAAAACAGGTTTTTACAGGGCCGTCAACGTACGAGTGACATCTCCACTGTTCACGTGTCCATAGGCGACGGTAACTGCTTACTATTAAGCAGGACGTTAACTTGGTATTAGTGGTATAGTAAAAGAAAGTATATATGAAAGCGAAAGGTTATTAGTTCACTAAACACTAAATCTCGAAAACGGACGGATAACGACCTTCCCTTATTTAAAACAATTTGACTTTTCTATGAATTTTTTTATGGGGTCCTAGGATTTCTTTTTTCCAGACAATGTGGCATAGAATGGCATTTAAACGTCAGAGAATTGAATTGGATCATACAATAAAACTGCAGTAATTGTTTAAAAAATTATTCAATTCTTTATTAAAATTAATGAAATTAATACTTAATTAATAAATGCAATTTAAAATGCAGGCTTAATCTCAAACGGCAATACAACTAATTAAGTCTAATTCACAATAAATTACACACACATACAATGCGATAATAGTTGTCATCAAAAAAGCTACCGAGTAGCTTGTTGGACGAGAACAATACAGTTTGCTACGTGAATCATATAATAACTATGAAGTTAAAATGATAGCAAATGTTAAACTTTAAGTCGAAATTTAATGTTGAATAAAGTAGCAAAACAGTAGAGATTGTACGGAGTTTTCTGTAACAAATTACTGGTGCAGAATATAAATCAATAGAACAAAATTAAAATCAATGTAAATGACAGTCACACCCGAAAATTAATAAACATTTATAAAAAATATAGCTTCTGTAATTTTAATTAACAATGTTATTTAATACAAATAAGCTATATAGTTTCTCGCAGTTCTCTCTATTTGGCGAACATGTAAGGTAACCTTCGGTTATTGCACGAGTCTCATTATCTCAATATAAAAATGGTTTAATAGAAAAAGCGTAGCTACTATGTAACAAACCAGTGCCAATTTCATGGGAAATGGTAATCTAAAGACGTGGTAGTTAATAATGACGATTTTGAAACTTTAATTATGGCAAAATTAATTAATAGTCAAAAATTTTAATCGTTATAAGTCTCGTAGGTGTTTACCTATGTTATGCAATGATTTGTTCAAAACGATAAAGCACTATTTAGTTTTGTATTAAGCAACAGTCTTTTCAATAGTTATGTAAATTAACGAAGCAGTTGTTATTGGTGAGAACAAAGTTTATTTAGTTGTCTTCATAATATAGTCATAACCTTGTATGTTTTGACATTGTAAATTAGTTATTGTGTTTAAGACTTTACTAATTTTATTATTCAATCACGTACCTATTCAACGTCAAACTAAATTTTAAATGGGAGAAAAATAATGAATTCTGTTTTTTTACCTTTGTACAGACAGGAAAAAACCTGACAGACTATGACGTACATTGCAAGTTAACGTTTTGACAGGGTATAGTTGCACAAAAATACTATTAGCATATTAACATATGCTTACATGTTATGGACATTATAATGAAACGTTCATGTATTTCTGATTCCAACTGTACTAGTCTTGACATGATAATTTAAGATTTAACAAACATAATATTATTCTTAAAACGAATTTATTTAATATTGCCACACCAGACAATTATTACGTTGTGAAGAGTCATTTAGGTATTTAAATACGTAAATGTTATTTTTAGTAAAACCATTGTAGTACCAAGGTTTTACTTGGATCAGTTTAATTGGCAATAAAATGTCATTGTATAGTATGTTACAATTTTGTAAAAAAATATGTTAAATTGAGATTATATCAGTCAGTCATGTATAAAATAAATTTAATATTATTATGATTGTAGCAAACATCCCAAAAAACCATTAGCCAGTGTACCTATAATGTAACTAACCTATACATATTAATTTAAAAACTTAAATGAGAACATGTCAGAAGTGTTGATTAATAGAATCCCAATCTAATAGCCAATACCAATCTATATATTGATATTAATTTTCCCGCGCTAATTTACGTACGTTTATATACTCGTAGTTACTGGCATTAAATAAAGCGAAGCATTTACACAACATGGATACGTCATGATAAAATTCACATTGTAACGACAGTCACTTTATGTTCCAAGAACTGTCTTCATAGATATTTGTAGCGTGTATTAGAGCGGATAGTATACCTAATCTATGGTATTTATAAAGTCCATAGAGAATACTCTCGACTAAACCTGCGGCTTCCACAACTCGATCGAGAGATTGTATTCAAAAGTTTCAAAATTTTCTGTTCTTGAAGGTTAAGCAAGTGAACGAAAATGTGAATGCTGGTGACTGTATCATAGGCATTATAAAAAGATTATATAGCTTATAACGGTAGTGTTTTTCCATCATGGCTGAAACACGTTAATATTTTAACCTTCGCCATAAATTAACGACAAAATACAAGCACACTAAGAAACAAGCAAATTTTCAATGACAATTCACATATAGTTTAATTGTAATTTATTTTAATTTGCTTTTTTAAATTCTTGTTTATTATTCAGTTTAAGTAGGTAATTAGCATTATTGTTGCAATTTCAATGTAAGTATTTAGAGTGACGTCCTTCGAACACTTTAACAAAATGTATAAAGTGATATGTAATGTGATTTATTGATTTGTATTTTACTTTGATTTATTGTCCAGTTTTCTAACAATTTTACGACAGTGGTTACCTATTAGTAAGAATAATCTTATGGAATCATTGTAATTACAATATGTAATATTAGGAAACATTGTATACATTATTTATGATTGTATAATTTTTACCTCGACCCCACATATGTATATGAACAAAAGTTTTGATCTTTGCGAACTTAGACAAAAACAAGAAAATCCAACTCTAACTAAATCCGCACGATACAGCACTATATTTTTTTACATCATTGTACGATATTGAATTTAATTAAATAATTATATTAAATCTCAATCCAAAAACTGAATTATAGTAACGGTCTATGCAGGTTTTCGATATTGAGCCATGTTTTAGAAACGTGCTGGCATATGGGGGCGCCTGTATAAATATTCTGGGTTTTTCGCATGGCCTCATGTTTTTATTACAACAAAGGGCATTTTTATAACACTTTTAATTACTAAAGTATGTAAACTACAGGGCTCCGACCACTGCCTCTTATGCGATGTCTTGTAGTTACCAGAATTTGTCGTAAAATTTTTATGCTTATAAATTCGTATCAACACAATGTTTGTGCTAATTATAGAAAAAAGACATGCATTATACATGCATACCATTTACGACTTTTACGTAAACTACGTACCTAAAATTATGTCATGTGACGTAGTATTTGTTACGTAACATTTTCCATTCGTACATTGATGGATTGATTCTTTTTTAGTTCAATGGATTGATCGTTTGTAGTTTAATGGATTGAATGTAGTGAAAAAACATCCTAAGAGGTTGTGGTGGTGTGCCGTATCTTCCTAAATCACTGACCGACACAATCATCCCAGTCTTTTACATATACATGTCAAAATCGAACCCGCTCCCGCCGCTTAGGTAGTCGTATAGGTAGACTGCCATTTCGTCTAGAGCCTCAAACCTTGGGTCACTCATGGGATCCTCTCGAATTGACCTAGCAGATCTGGTCAGGGACCTGGAAAGGAACACCGTTCAAATTTAATTAGGTTAATTGTTAACTTATTTTTCCATAGTGGAGTGTCATATCTTTTTGCTATTATGGTTTATCACATTTGAATAGTTGGATAGCTTCGATGAGCGTGTCAGTCTAATCGAACACCCAAGTTAAGCAACGTCGTCCGTAGCCTGTTTAAATATGGGTTTAGTCTTCTCCGGTTATGCCAATCGTTATGCTAATTTTGGAGAAGACTGGAAGAGGGCTGGGTGGCTGAAAAAAACTTGCTATGTGTAACAGAAAAAAGCTGCACGGATCCTTTGTAATTTTGATCCGTTACAAGCCTTGCTGTTAACTCAGTAACTTCTTAATGACTTACTGGTGACCTCACTCACTCACATGAACACAACAACCTCCAGGGAGTTGTTATTCCGCTGCGATTTTCTACGATGACAAATGAATTGAAAGGAACCTATAAGAATTTAGGTGCAGATTGTTCAACATCATTAGATCCAAAGCTAATCTCAGTTATATGTTACTCAGTTAGTCACAGTTATACAGCCAATTAGAATTCCGATTAGAGGTATCCCCATTTTACAGAAAAGCTCAGTGAAATAACAAATCCCTGGTGGGTTGTAATATACTACCTGTGAGTGAATGAGGTTAGCAGTAAGGTTTTAATAAGTTAAAATCTAGCAGTGAGTTAACCTAAATACTTAAATAAGTATACAAAAATGATACATTTTTTTGATAAATTACATACTATTTGTTAACCTACACGCTAATGTAACCACTCCGTGACAAACAGAATTTGTCGTTTTTTTATTTCATTAAGACGACAAACAAGTATAAGGCTTGTCTAATTGTAAGTAGTTACCGTAACCTATGTAGATTTGCAACACCAGGGATGTTACTTAAAACACATTTTCACGCCTTTTTTGAAGGATTACGCTGTAATCCATTGAGAAAAATCCAATGAGAGGTAGGGCGCATCAAAGCAGCCCGTCTGAGGAAGTACCTCCACCTCACAGAAAACCGCAGCCAAATAACAACACCCTAAAGGGTTGTTGTGTTCCTGCGTGTGAGTGAGGTCACCAGTAAGCTCCCAAGGAGTTGCTGTGTAAGCAGCAGAGGAAGGCGTCGCGCGAGTGATACTTAATATATCGCAAGCGTTAATAGGCTACGGTACCCGCTATACATCAGGTGGGCCGTATGCTTGCCTCCCGATTTAGTATAAAAAAAACCCCGCCAGGGTGCTCATACAATAACTTATAAAGAGTTCCCGGAAGAACACTTCTCTGGAACCTCATAGTACGCAACCATTGCGGTTCCAGTGCGTGAGGATGAATTCCCCGCCGTTGGCGAGCGGCGCGGTCGAAGGAAAATAACAGTTGGCGATTGATTTACTGATGGCAAATCATACTTATCTTAGTTCATCAGTTAATCAAATTTAAAGTTTACTTTTACATGTATTTTTTATTTGTCTAGTTGTTCCACTAGAAATGCACCGGCCTTCATTCGTAGTCCCTTTATACTATATACCTAATGTTACGTAACATGTTATGAACAGCGGCTTGTGTGGAATAGATGGGGACACTTTTAAATAGTTCACTGGACACAGCTCACAGCAGTGATAGCCCAATGGATAAAGAACCAGCCTAATATCCAACTAATCTCATCTCGACCGTAATAGGCTATTACGGTCGAGATGAGAATATTGCGCAAAATTTGTGGCATAACGCTTGCAGACCGCGTTCGTAATGACGACGTGAGAGAAAAAGTTGATCTAAAGAGAGTGTCGATGTTAAGATAAGAAAAGGCATGCTCCGTTGGTACGGACATGTAGAAAGAATGACGAAACAGATATACAATGCAAAAGTGGAAGGATGTAGGAGCCGAGAAAGACCGAGACTAACCTACCATGACCAAATTGGTCGTGTTGGTGATGTCAGAAGCCTCAGGAACCGGCGAGCGTGCATGAAAAGAGTTATGAATGTTAGAGAAGCGAGTGAAGCATGTAAGGACTGCGTCTTATGGCGCTCGGTTGTCTCTGCCTACCCCGCAAGGGACTTGGCGTGAACATATACATACATACATAAACGAAAGAGTGACGAAACAGATATACAATGCAAAAGTGGAAGGATGTAGGAGCCGAGAAAGACCGAGACTAACCTACCATGACCAAATTGGTCGTGTTGGTGATGTCAGAAGCCCCAGGTACCGGCGAGCGTGCATGAAAAGAGTTATGAATGTTAGAGAAGCGAGTGAAGCATGTAAGAACTGCGTCTTATGGCGCTCGGCTCTCTCTGCCTACCCCGCAAGGGACTTGGCGTGAAGACATACATATTTAGCCTATTATCCAACGGTCCTTGTTCGAATCCTGGTGTGGGTATGTACCACCAAACTCGTGTTTTCGGATTTATTTACATATTTGTAATTATCACTTGCTCGGCTGTGACGGAAAACATGGCGCGGAAACCCGCACGTCCAAGAAATTATATTTCGAAAGACGTGTGATCTAACATAAGAAAGGTCTGATGGCAGTCGCCCCATGTCAAAAATCAGAATTTTCGCCAAATCTTTAAGCTTAGGTAGCGGATCCCGCTAATCCTAATGGGTTAGAAGTAGTACACTCTTCAGTATGGTACGTGTAATTTTTACAGTATAACAAACGAATAAATAAACTAAAAGTCCTATTTAGAAGATTGTTCAACGAGCTCTTTAGTTCTAGATTAGACCAAAGTCTCATGTTCTCGAATCCTATTTGTGACGTCACATACCTGAAATCAGTATCGGTATCTAAGTCATCGTCGTCATTGGGGAAACGGTCTCGAATGTCTTTCATGATGCAAGCCTCCAACTTCTTGTGCTGAAATAAAAGGGGAACAAGTTTAGTAACAAATACCATAATTGAAGAATGAATAAAAATCATTAATATTGACAATGACACAACTCTGTATTTACATTTTTTAAGAGAGGTAGGGCTCATCAAACCAACCAGTCTGCGGAAGTACCTCAACCTCCAAACAAACCGCAGCCAAGTAACAACTCTCTGAAGGGTTATTGTGTTCCTGCTTGTGAGTGTGATCACCAGTAAGCTTCTCAGGAGTTGCTGTATAGCCGCAGGGGTGGTATCGCGCGAGTGATACTTAATGTATTACACGCGTTCATAGGCTACGGTAACCACTTTACATTATGTGGGCCGTATGCTTGTATGCCTCCCGACGTCGTATAAAAAAATACTGTTTACCCAGAGGTAGCAGGGTTTTTTTGGGAATAAAACTTGTAGGAAATTTAATTTATCTATTGAAGTATCGATAGCCTAGAATTTTTGTCACGCACATCACTACAATAGCTCGACACCATAGATACGTATCTATAAAAAATTGCTCACGATAGGCACAACCAAAAGGAGAGATACTATGCTCTATTGCTTGCTTATGTATATTCTCAGGTTGTAGTCCTTACGTAGGTACATTTAACAGTCATTTTTAGGTTTTATTTATTTTCAAACATCCATTAATTTCTTCTTATCTATACTAATTTATAATGCGGAAGAGTTTGTTTGTTTAAACGCGCCAATCTCTAGAACTACCATTCGGATATTTTTGTATAGCTCAAATATTGTTGAAGGTTATATTCAGAATTTCGATACGACCTTTAGAAGCGGAGCAAAAAGAAAGACAGCAAAAAGGGGTCTCTACGGGATACCGGGATAAGCGCGATAGATATAGATAGTACATACAGATATAGGTATAATATTGTTTCATGTTTCATACATAAGACAATATCTATTCAACAAAACACATTCGATCATAGTAAATTGACGCCTTGAGGCCCGTTATATACTTGCGCCGTAACGCCATGATAACGCGCATGGCGGAGTTCAGCCACTTAATTTAATAATTTAAATAAATGAAAAAATAAGGTTAATAGGCAACTTAAATGAAAAAAGCATGTAGATACATATGTGCACATTGTAAGTACACGAAAACTATAGCGACATACGTATGTATTACATATAGGTACTCAATTTTTGTAACACAGAAATAAAAACTAAAATGGAAAAGGTCTAGTTTGATCAACATGTACACAGACAACGACACATCAAATTGTACACCCATGTATCTTATGTCGTAACAGTAAAGGTGAGATTTGGAGGCTTTTGCATAGCTTGTGATGACGTTGTCTGTACATGTAGTTATTTCGTATTACTTACCTTGTAGCAGCGGAAGAAGAACATCGGCTTGATCAGATCTTGAGAAATTGGTGCCACGTCACGCTTCACGTCCGGTACGCATTGCTGTGAACAATGTACATCATTGTATTTGTTTACAGTTAAGAACAATCAAATTTGATCTGACTAGGAGAAGTAAGAAATATTATATGAAAGATGATATACAGTTTAAAAAGTGTTTCACCACTTTTCATACAGCTGTAGAGTAGAAGTAAGACTAGAGTGTACAAGAAGCTTTGCTATCAATTTTAGATAATGACGTAAGTACTATCGAATGCTACCATCGTAAGTCACTAGGAAATGGTGAAGACGAGTTAGCTTCTTCAACTTTTTCAAGAGGCGCGCTCGGGACTATTTAGGCAGTTCATCCATAGACTTTTTTATGTATAAATAAGTCTTTGAATTCAACGTTATCCCTATGTTTTAGAACAGAGTGACAGTGAGGTTGTTACCAATTTCAGACAATGCGAGATCTGCAAGACTTGCGCCTGTCAAACTTGAGGCCTTACCGAGAACTTCTGGCAGAACTGAAGGCCATCTTGAATATCTCCCTTGAGTTCAGTGGACACCGGCAAGTTGGCGATTCTCTGGGTGATCTGTTCGTAGTTCGGCTCGAGGTTGTGATCGATATAGCCGAGTTCCTGCATCACGCAGGTGATGTTGCGAACGCGGCCGGCTTGGGGTCCGCGGGAGATGATGTCCAGGCGATCGCGGAGATCCATTTCACGCTGAAACCATATATTTAATATATATGTAATAAAGATTTATGATTTGCTGGTATGTGTGTAACGTCCTTTATTAAAATACTTGTGTAATAAATATTTAACCCCGGAGGAATATAGGATGATAGCATGATGCTCTCATTTTTAATGACGAATGTAACGTACGTAATGAAGTACGTGCTATTTAGTGATAATTTGTGGGGTGCAACGATTACATCGTCATCTTTACAGCCAAAGACGACATCAACAGCATGTCTGTCGTTCACTCTGCCAATTAGCAAACGATACTCTGGTGAATGAAAGGAGTAACTGTTACATTTAATCCGCCCGACTGAAAAAGTAGGTACGTTATAGCTCACCATCGTCAATTAACGATTTCCTTAATTATTGTTGAGTTCCTGGTAGTGAGCAAGGTCACCACAGTACGATTTCAACGTGCGAGTGAAACTCGGTAAAAGAAAGTGCGCGAAATGAAACTTCACTTACATATTATATTAATATATAATTATTTATATATCTATCTAGCGTTGGAGTGGCAACTTTATCATTCATTTTCATATTATATATATATATATATATATATATAAGTATATATATAACCAAAAAAGTTGACACTCGACGTACTGTAAAAAATTGAAGTTAAAAATCTAAAATCCGACTGCGACAAAAATGACCAATTAAAAAGTATACATAAGACTTCTATGTATATTTTTCACAATAAATGATAGACAATGAAACATATATTAGATATAATTCTTTTTTGTACCTAGTCGTGTTTTAGTTTGTAATGTTTGTTTTTTCGGAATATATTCAGCAAGTCTAAATTTTTTTTGAATGTATTATTAACTTTTATATTTTACTGTAGTTAATACCATAGTGTAATAATTATTACACTGAGGTATTATTTTATACGCCATGTTGAATTTCCTCCTGTTGGATTTCTGTTTCAATGCCTATTTTTGACAGTGAAAGTAATTTTTTTACTTACCGACATCCTATTAGATCCAAAGAAGGGTTGTTGCTGATAGAATCCAGCTTGCTGCATTTGCTGATATGCATAAGGATTGTACTGAGGTCCTGGGGGGTAGAACATGCCCGGCGCATTGTAAGGGAACTGGTAGAACGGGGTGGCCCCGCTGAATGGCCTGAACTGGGGATTCACCGGCAACATATAGGGAGGAATGTTGGGTTGCTGTTGTTGGGGGAAAGCCTGGAACAAGAAATTGAACATATTTATAGGTAATATATAATAAATAAAATTTGATCTATTTAGTATTATCTACTTAAATTTGTCTGTCCATACACATAATATGTGTATGGACAGACAAATTATGTAGATTATTTATTAAATGTTTTTGATGTTTACTATAGGTTATTAACAACGTCAATTTTTAAATTATCTAGCATAATATGTATGTATGGTTTATACCTAATATTACATATTCTATCTAATATTACATATTCTACCTAATAGTATAGTGTGATAATGATAATAGAAGCTTTTCGAAGCGAAAATATTTATACGACTTAAAACAACGACGAGGCAATAGTTGGTTGCTAAATCCTACTAATATTATAAATAAATATTAATATAATAAATATTGCCGGACAAATTACACAGCGCCATCTAGCCCCAAAGTAAGCGAAGCTTGTGTTATGGGTACTAGACAACTGATAAACATACGTAAATTTTTTTTTTTTTGTAAATACATACTTATTATACATAGAAAATACCCAGACCAATACAAACAGACATGTTCATGCACACAAATGTTTGTACTGTGTGGGAATCGAACCCACGAGCGTTGGTGTCAAAGTAGCGCAACAGCGCGTTTCACCACTGCGCCACCGAGCTCGTCGAATATCGAAAATCGAATATATAAATGCGAAAGTTTGTATGTATGGATGGATGTTTGTTGCTCTTTCACGCTTAAACGGCTGAACGGATTTGAATGAAATTTGGCACGTAGATAGATTATGATCTGGATTAACATAGGCTACGTTATTTGACTACACGCGGGCGGAGCCGCGGGCAGCAGCTAGCACTTACAGAAAGTTGACTCCACGCGGGCGGAGCCGCGGGCAGCAGCTAGCTCTTACAGAAAGTACCTATAATGTTATTTTTAGTATTTTTGTACATTTAGCCCTATAAACGGTCGAATAATCCCAGTGGTAGGTAAACACTATCTACTGAACGATGAATATACCCCATCTGGTAAAAAAGAAGAAAGATACTGTTGGAGTAGGTTTAGTACATTTTTTATGATTTGCTTCCATCTTCGTTGATACAAGTCGACGAATTTTTGTCCGTCTCTTGCAAGCAAACCGTCATGTTAGGACCACAGTGGCGCAGTATTATGAGCGAGAGTGTGAACTTGTCCGGTGTAATTGATGGCTGTCATTGTGAGTGATGTCACTATAAGTAGTGACTATTACGTATATATAAGGACGAATATATCTTCCTATTATGTAATGTGGTAGGTACAATTATATAATGTTACATGAAAAGATGCACAGTGATAAAAACCAATAAGGAAAATACAAAATATATTATTTGCGTAAGTAGAGAGCTAATTTCACAAACACACATATCGCCTCTTTAGCTCAGTGGTAGAGCACTGGTCTCGTAAACCAGGGGTCGTGAGTTCAATCCTCACAGGAGGCATCATTCAAAACTCATTTTTTGGATACATTGCATTATTTTCCTTACTTGTCACTAGGTATTTGAAGTTATTTGTGAAAGTTTAAAAATTTACTGTATGTCTATATATTGTATGTAGAGACTTGTAGCGCCATCTGTCGTTTCAAGCTAGTACTATTAATGTGGTCTAGTACTTTACGCGAGGAATATTTCTTGCGTTACTAAAAGTAGCTTCTGGTTTGCTTTACAACAATATCTGCATTTAATGTTTTATAAGTGGTTCTGGATGCAACTGTATTTTTTATTTTATATAGTAGGTTGTAGGTAAGTATGTCAACGGCAGCGTTAATATTTTTTTTTGTAATTGAACTAGAATTCTACGGTTCACTTTTGTAAAAAGTATTTATTGTTATTTATTCTATGTGTATTTCCAGGTCAAATCTTTTAGGGTTCAAAGAATCAAAGCAAACTCAGCCGTAACCGATGAAAGTTCTTCATAAATTTTAAGAAAATGACAAATTAATTTTCAAATGACCAAATAAATATGGTATTAATATTTTAATAATATATAATATATTTTATCTTAAAAGTCAGCAATACTTATTTAATTGCAAAGATATTAAGCATTAGCGGTCAGCGCCATCTGTCGAAAACTTTAGTATATACTGAGAATTTTAGCCGTGATCTAGAGCTAGAGTGTATTATTATATACGTAATAAATGAATTCTGTGCACTTACTTGATGAGGTCTAAATGCGAAAATATTTCCATGTGGAGATTTTGGTGGGTGTTGTCCTTGGTCTTGCAAATTGTTGTCATTTTCAAGATTATGTACAGCGCCATCTGTCGGTTTCGTTATAGTTTGTGTACTCGGGTCCATCGAGAACCCAGGCGGCAGTTTGCCAAGGAAGATAGGCGGTACGTGCGAATTCGGCGCTTCTTCGAAAGATGGCGGTGATGAGCATTTAATGTATGCGTTTTTCATTTCTTTCCGAATTTGCTTTACTACTTCAGGACCAAAACAGCTTTCGTAGATCTATAAAAAAAATATAAGCTTACATGATTATAATTCAAATATAGTTATTTACTTATTTGACCCTAGCATTATCAATAGTAATTTGGATACATCTGTCATGAGCAGTCGTGGCCGAGCGGTTAAGGCGTCTGACTAGAAATCAGATTCCCTCTGGGAGCGTAGGTTCGAATCCTACCGACTGCGAATATTTCTTTTGCCACATCCGTTGTTACTTCACTTTTATCAAATTACGATTAAGATTACTATAAACATAGTATGTATATATCGTGGAGTAATACGAATTCATCTAAGTTCAAAGTAATGTTTTTATCCTAAGCTAAATCGAATTTGGTTCAGATAAAAGTATGATATTCTGCTTAACACTATGTGCCTTGCAGAGAATATCAGAAGTCATCAATCTATCGACTGCAGCAATTAACATTGTCGCAACTGCATTTTGACGATTTTTATTTTAATGCACTACAAGTCTTAAAATACTCGTATCAATATCTACGAAAACCTTCCTACTTTTTTCAGTATGAAAAATAGATATGGAGTCTAGTTTAAGATATGAAACTTTGCGAGCGCATGGATATTGATATTTTAATTGATATTGACTTGTAGTGCATTAAAATAAAAATCGTCAAAATGTATTTCCGACAATGTTAATTGCTGCAGTGACTGGTTCTATATTGGAGTGAACAGTAAGTATGTAGGCCAACTATTTTATCTATCTGTCTATAACTTGACGTCAAATCTCTTGCGGGGTAGGCAGAGAGAACCGAGCGCCACATGGCTCGATTCTTAAACGCCTCATTCGCTTCTTTAACACCCATTGCTCTTCTCATGTACGCTTTCCGCTTTCTAAAGCTCCCGACGTCACCTGCTGATTAAATACGATGAATTTGGTCATGGTAGGTAAGTCTTGGCCTTTCTCGGCTCCTACTGTCGCGTTGTATATCTGTTTCGCAATTCTCTCTTCCTGCATTATTTCTACATGTCCGAATCAACGGAGCATGCATCTTATTTTAACACCGGCACTATCCTTTTTATTAGGGTTCCGTACCCAAAGGGTAAAACGGAACCCTATTACTGAGGCTCCGCTGTCCGTCCGTCCGTCTGTCACCAGGCCGTATCTCATGAACCGTGATAGTTAGACAGTTGAAATTTTCACAAATGATGTATTTCTGTTGCCGCTATAACAACAAATACTAAAAAATAGAATAAAATAAATATTTAAGGGGGCTCCCATACAAGAAACGTGATTTTTTTGCCGTTTTTAGAGATAATGGTACGGAACCCTTCCTGCGCGACTCCGACTCGCACTTAGCCGATTTTTTATGAGATGTTGTTGTTCTTGTTTGATCAATTTTAGTCAATTAACTTTTTTTCGAGGTCGACTTCTTTTTGAAGTTTTAGTGTCATTCTGATACATTTATAGAACACTCGGATAGCGCACGATCGCATCTGAATTAAGAAAGAGAAGAAAGATGTTTATTGGCATCTCATTAGTATATACGTATATAGAACACATGTAAAACAGTGTGCTAAATAATTATAGACGCGAAATTCGTGCCCATAGAGAAGTAATCTGTTAGATAAACTTTACATAATACGCCACTATAGCCATCATCATCGTCTGTTGACTACTATAGAGGAGACAGCATCAAAATAAATAGCTACATGTATATATTGCACTGATAAAAAGTAGCAATTACATATTTAGGTACGTATGTATTTAGTACACAAACATACGGTCCACCGAATGCAAATTGACTACCGTAGCATATGAACATTACATTAAGTACCGTTCTCGCGAACCTCTGCTACTAACACATCGACTCCTTAGGGGTTACTGGTTACCTCATTTACACGCAGTAACACACTAACCCTCCAGAGAGTTGTTATTTGTCTACAGTTTTCTGGAGGTGGAGGTATTTCCAGACGGGCAGCTTTGATACGCCCTCGAATATTGAATGATACCTCTCTTAATATACCTAGACCAAGGCCTTGGTATCATATTGCAACATCTCCACCACCGAGCTCATTTGTAACAAAAAGCAACAAGCTGGGCCTAACAATTCCATAGAATGCCATATATATGTAAAACATACAAGTATTGGTTGAGCTGTCGCCGTTCGCACATTGAAACCTTGTCTGTCATATCGTATATACGCCTGAAGTTTGTACAAACATGCTCCTGTGAGCCTTTTACACCTGGCAACTAGCCACTACAAACCAATAAAGCTTCTAGTCTTCTACTCAGTGTTTTCGATTTATGGAAGTTATTTTTAATAGTTCATGTCTTTGTTATTTGTTAACGAATTTCTTTTTGTACACAGCGCTTTTTTATAGTTTACCTATCTATAAAACGAAAAAGTACTTTGATTTTTAGATCAATAATGGGCTCATCAATGGTAAACCCCAACATTGATCAAATACAGTTGATCCCCGGTAATCCGACACCATTTTGCAGGGCGATGTCGGACTATTGAATTTGTCGGATTATAGGCTTCTTGATCTAACCTGCTCTGTGTGCTTCCGCCACCAAGCAGGTTAGATCAAATTGCATGTAAATTTGACTTTCGCAAAATAACGCCTGAATCTATTAACTATAGACTTCTGCCTAAGACCCCCTATAGTCCAGAATTTTTTGAAAAAGAGTACCCTTTAATGTACATACCAACCAATCAATGTATGATGCATGAAAATATTCATCAATATTTTTAACATTATTGAAAAGCGAGATCAAAACTTTGTCCCTGTCTTCTCAAAAGTAAAAGTTCGTTGTAGGATGCGCCATTGTGTTCAGCAAATTGCAAACCCAGCTCAAATGCGTACTCGCATCTTGTACTGTCACTTGTACTGTAGTAGATGCATTTATTGCTTCCAAAGTAACACTGATTTGTAGATCGTTGCTAGGAGTGGCGACTATATCTGGTCATATTTTTTTCCATAATGATGTAATAGTTGATGGGGGCAATGCATTCCAAGATTGACAAAGAGCAAATACTAAGTCTTTTATGTTGAGTTCTTTTAATGTTTTTTCTACTGGCTGGTCTTATGATACGGCTCTCAGAAGTAGGTTTTTCTTGTAATCTTGTTTGGCAAACTAAATGATATGCTGATCCATTGGTTGAATCAGTGCAGTGCAGTTTGGTGGAAGAAACATCGCAGTGATGTATTTATCCTGTTGTCAGTTGTTCTTCAGACGTATGACCAGGAGCGTTATCAGGAAGCAATAACGCTTTAGGAGGAAAATTATGATCTTTCAACCATTTTCTAACTTCATGTGCTCAAAAATGATTTATGAACATATCAACGAAATTTGAAATTAAATGTTTTGTAAGAACTAATGGTTCATGGTTTGAAATTATTGTCCATTGAACCACATGTATGCACGTTAACTGACCTTCATCATGGCGTACTTCTTGATAAACCGGTCGTCGCTATTGGCGAGCGCATGCGCCACGCACAACAGGCACAGGAACACCAACTTCTTCATCATTTTTTACCTGTGGATAAACATTACACATAATTAGAGCATTGTTTGTAAAACATATTACTAACTTCTCCCTACTATAGACTGCTTATGTATGTTCGAAAAAGTTTCGTAATATAATTTTCCTCCATAAATGTCATGTCAGATTTTAATCTATCTTTGTACTAACATCGCCACAATGTAGGATCTGTAGGGGTATTTACATTGTCAAAAGTTTTCACTCAGATTCCATACATTTTCAATGAATACTTTTTAATTTCGATTTGATTATGATGTTTCGAGGCAATGTGAATATGAAGAGTGAATTGATAGGTAATAAAATAAAATGTACCTAATGTCGAGAAAAATAGTTCAAGTTCTTTCACTTTTTCGCTTAAAATAACAGTGGTGTAAAACTACTCTGAATTACTTAATGACTTAGTTGTTTTGGTGGAGGAAAAATGCGAATATCAAATTATTTTGAAGAGCTCGATGTTGATTTGAGATTCGTGGGGCACTTATGTCGTCGGTTCCAAATGTTTTCTATAGATGACATCGTTAGTCGAAGACACACCCCATTGTCGAAATACTACGATCTCACAAAAAGCTTCAGTCAAATACTCGTAATACGTCCGTGGAGGGTTGTGTTTCTGCGAGTGACTGAGATTACCAGTAAACTACTGTTTACTGCTAATACTTATAATGCTTCCTACATTGCAAGCATTAATAGGCTACGATAACCATTTTACATCTGATGTGTCGTATGCCTTCCGACGTTAGTATAATAAAATGTATTCCCTGTGACTTGGAAGTATTTATTGATCTAAATACTGAAATACTCAGATCATTGTGCAATAGTAGACAGTTCCGTGTTAATTACGACAATTGCATTCCAAATATGTATATGAAAGTGGAGCAGCAGTAGGTATGCGTCTGTACATCATCGACATATAAACGAAAAGAATAATGAGAAGTTGTAATGTCGAAGAAAATATGGAGGTAAGAATTCAAGATCAGACTTATTTAAGCCTTTTTATTTCTGATCTCATTTCCCCGGTGTTACTATTTGATTTACTTGTACTATTTTTAATAACCTCGGGGATTTATTTTTACTGTTATTAATGCAACGATGCTACTTATAGTGTTACCAACTTTATCTATCGATCGAAATGTAATTGATATCGCAACCTGTAATAGACAGCGACGCCGCCGCATGAACAGATAAGTCGATTGTAGGTACTTGGATTCAGGTATTTGTAATTTATTCACTTGTAGTGTTCTTTTTCTTAGTTATAGTTATGGCAGTGATTCTTCATTCGACAACTATCTTTACCAACTCATTACGTTCATGTTTATTGTTCATGTCCTACGTTCATGTGTATTTTAAGTATACTGACGACTCCTTTAGTGGGAGTAGGTACCTATTCACATTGAGATAGAACACCATATTCGTCACGGAATCCAAATATCTTCGATGCGATTGCTGCAATGCGAGTTTGTAGGCTCACGAAATTTTCCCACCATGCCTCCTTTTCCAATTTGCGATAAATATATATCGCAAATTGGAAAAAAGGAGGAATAGCATAGATGATTCCGATTCCGTGTGAAAACTTCTATTCAAATAAGAATTTTCTCTCTTACTAGATTCGCATTTGCTAATTGCCAGGACGCATCACGGGCAGGTGAGCATGGCTTTGGCTGTAAAGAGAATAACAAAGACACATACACAGGTTTCCAAAATCCTGTGTCTTCATTGCGTTTTTAAACGTAGGTATACGAAGATACCTTGATGAAGAGCTTGATGTGCTTGGAGCTTCTACAAAACAGACGGAGTGCAGCGACTGACTACTCGCTCAATTGAACTGGAAAAAATGTACATTTCACCTTACAGAAAGTTTATTACATAACTACCTTATCTAAGCTAATCTTTAAAAACCCATTTCCGCGCAAAAAAAAAAACAACATAACCGATATTAACCGTATTAACCGATACCTACCGAGAAGTTTCTGATGAGTTTAATTTAACTTTGTCACATTACAAATGATTGAATCAAAACCAAAATTCTCATTTCGTGAATAAGTATAAAACTTTGACTTTTCTGGCTACGACGAGATTTATATAAACTAAGTAGGTAATTGAATTTCACGCTGCCAGTGTCTACAACTCTTAGCAGTAATAGTCCAGTGGATAAGAAACCGGCCTTTGTCCAACAGGTCCCCGGTTCGCAGGATTCGATCGTTGACCTGTTGTACAATAGGGCAGATGTATGTAATGTACCACTAAATTCGTGTTTTCGGATTTATGTACATATTTGTAATTATCACTTTTTGAAATATTTCGAAAGATGTGTGACCTAACTGTAAGGAAGGTGTGATTTCCCCTCTGAGTCGTTGAGATCTGGCGGCAGTAGCCCCATGTCAAAATCAGTATCTTCGCCAAATCGTTAGGCTTAGTCAGCGGACCCCGCCAATCCTAATGGAAACGGGATAACGCTATGAGACATAAAATCATCTAACTTATCAATGGCTTGTAAGAGTAATGAAAATATATGTAGGTAAGTAAATAAACAATAAATAAATAATAAATATTGTCGGGCTAATTACACAGCGCCACCCAGCCCCAAAGTAAGCGAAGCTTGTGTTATGGGTACTAGACAACTGATAAACATACGTAAATACATTTTTTTTTTGTAAATATATACTTAACATACATAGAAAATACCCAGACCAAGACAAACAGGCATGTTCATGCACACAAATGTTTTGTACTGTGTGGGAATCGAACCCACGAGCGTTGGTGTCAAAGTAGTGTAACAACGCGTTTCACCACTGCGCCACCGAGCTCGTCAAAACAATAGTATGAAATCGTAAGGAGGAAATCATTAGAGGCTGTTTTTTTTGCAAGTGAGCGTATGTCTCTAATATGAAATATACCTACTTGTTTAGTGACTAGTTACAAAAAGAAGGAAAACGTTAATTAGCTAGTTATGATCGTCGGTTATCTGTAAGGACGAAAGAAAAGAATTTCCTTTTACTACAAGGTCTTAAAGCTCTTAAGAAAGTGGTGTGTGGACATTAGGGGGTGGTATTGCCCGATGTGTGATGCGTATGTTGACTAAAGGTGACGAGACAGACCGTATGTTCCTATCCCGCTCGGTTTTAAAGTTCCGCTCGGTTTGTTCAGAGAAGTTGTTGATACAACACAAACTTTTATTGACGAACTCGGTGATGCAGTGGTTAGTGATGCTCATTTGATTCTCAAACAAGACAAACATTTGTGTACATGATTTTTCCACATGTATTGACTGGGTGTCTGGGCGCATAGCTGACAATTTGGGGAAGTACCCCCATGTTACAGGATATCGCAGACAAATAACTCCTTGGCGGATTGTTGTGTTCCTGCGAGTGAGTACTAGTAAGCTCTGAAGGCGTTATTGTGTCAGTAAACACGCGGTTGACAGTTCCTGTATTGCAAGCGTCCAAATGCTACGGTAATCGTTATGTAAAAATATAAGATGAGGGAAGAAAGAAGATGAAGCAAGTAAGTCTTTCATGTTTTTCTTTTTTTATGTATGTATGTATGTATATCTTCACGCCAGGTCCCTTGCGGGGTAGGCAGAGAGAACCGAGCGCCATAAGACGCGGTCCTTACACACTTCACTCGCTTCTTTCACATTCATAGCTCTTTTCATGCACGCTCGCCGGTTCCTAAGGCTCCTGACATCACCTTCTGATAAAACACGACCAATTTGGTCATGGTAGGTTAGTCTTGGTCTTCCTCGGCTCCTACATCCTTCCACTTTCGCATTGTATATCTGTTTCGTCATTCTTACATCTTGCATTCTTTCTACATGTCCAAAACAACGGAGCATGCCCTTTCTTATCTTAACACCGACACTCTCTTTCAGTCCAACTCTCTTTCGTACGTCATCATTTCGAACGCGGTCAGCAAGCGTTATGCCACAAATTTTTCGCAGTGCTCGCATCTCGACCGCATTTATTCTACTTTCATGCTCTCTCTGCCATACCCAGCTCTCACTTCCATAAGTTAGCGTTGGGATTAACACCGCGCTGTGTACAGCGAGCTGTGCCTTCTGGCTTAGATTTCGGCTGCCAAACAGTTTACCCAACGCTCCATTCACGCTATTCCCTGCACTCACTCGTCTCTCCACATCAGCGGTGTACCTTCCATCGCTTCTAAAAGCGCTTCCAAGATATACAAACTCATCCACTTGCTCCAACACTACATCATCTACCGTAATCCTAGTGTTCGTTCTGGTTGTCTCTCTTTCAAATACCATTATTTTGGTTTTCTTCGCATTCAATTGTAAGCCTTTCTTCATACAATCGTCTTTCATTGTTGTGACTAGTGTTTGCAGTTCGGATGATGATTCTGCTATTAATACTGCGTCATCTGCATAAAGCAGGCAGTTAACCACTGAGCCACCCATTCGCATTCCCACATTCATATTTCTCATTCTCTGAAGACAACTGTCCAGATACAGGATGAATAGCCGAGACGACAGCACGCATCCCTGTCTGACACCAATATTGGTATCAAACCAGGGTGATAAGCTGCCGTCCACTCTCACACATGCTGTGCAATCCTCATAGGTGGATTGCACAGCACGTAGAAGGTCACCGTCAATCCCATATCTGGGCAAGATGTTCCAGAGATTCTTTCGCACGACCCTATCAAATGCTTTTTCAAGGTCCACAAAACCGCAGAAAACCTTCTGGTCCGTAGCCAGATGCTTTTCCACGATATTGCGGAGCGAAAAAACTTGATCCGTACATCCTCTGCCGCTTCGAAATCCCCCCTGTGCTTCCCAAAGCATTCCATCGGATTTCACCCTCATTCTCCTTTCAATGATTTTTCCATACACTTTAGCTGCTAGGCTGATCAAACTGATGGCCCTATAGTTGGCGCAGTCCATACGTGAGCCCTTGCCTTTATACAAGGGCACGATGACTGCGCGTCTCCAATCGCTCGGGACTCTTCCGGTTCTCCAGCATAATTTGCTCAAAAACCAGAAAGCGTCCCTAACGTAGGTGCCACCCAGTTTGATCATCTCAGCTGTTACCATATCGATTCCCGCTGACTTTCCATTTTTCAAACTTCGTATCGACCATTCAATCTCGTCCATGCTAATGTCTTCATGGTACGTTGGCACTGCCGAATCAGTCACAGACTCATTCACAGTGCCAGCGCCCTGGACATAATCATACATTTCTCTAAAATATTCGCTCCACCGTTCTAACACCTCCTGAGTGTTAGCAAGAATGCCACCAGCTTTACCTTTTATCTTGTCCATTCCGGATGCCGACGAACCACTCCGAGACTTGTTTACCTCTCTCCAGAAGAGTTTGGTATTAGCCTCGAAGTTCTTCGTCAGCCTCTCTTCCTCATTCATAAGTAGTCTTTCACGCTTCTCTTTCACTAAAGCTTTGGTTTCATTCTTGCATCGACGGTATATTTCTTTCTTCTTCTCTTTCATACTATCACTCTGGTGCAAAGATGATACGTAATCCAGCCACGCTCTCCTCTTTTTATCCACGGAGGATTGAACCTCCGCATCCCACCAGGCATCTCCTTTCAGTGTTCTACGTCTCTTTGCGCATCCACATGCTTCTTTCGCACTGTCCACCATACTTTCTTTCAGAACTTTCCAACATTCGTCTACATCTGAGTCGGAAAGACTCGCGTTCGCAAGTCTTTCACTGACTAGACGTACATACGTACTCCTCACACTTTCATCTTCCAATTTTTCACTTCTTATTCTTTCATGGTCTCCGAAAGGAATACGCACTCGCCAATGCCTCCACTTCTTGAAAAGGCCCACAAATCGGCTTATCACCAGATAGTGGTCCGTTTCAAGAGTGGGGCCTCTGTAGGCTCTTGTATCCATTAACGACTTTCGGAGACGTCCATCTATCAAAATCAGATCAATCACACTTTTCTGTTCATTCCGTCTCCATGTGTACGTGTGAATATCCTTGTGATGGAAGAACGTGTTCGTCACAAGGAGGTTTCGTTCCATACACACGTCTAAAAGTAACTTACCAGCATCGTTCACTCTCTTATCTCCGTATGGACCAAGCACAGCCTCATAACTGCTTCGCTTGGTCCCAACCCATCCATTCGGGTCTCCACACATAATTATCCGTTCATTCGCATCAGCCAAATCCAGAACACCCCTTGCGGTCTCCCAAAACTTCTCGAGCTCCTGGGGATTAGTAGAGCTTACAGGAGCATATGCTGCAACCAAAAAGACTCGCGTAATCCCCAGTTTTATTTTAACCCAGAGAAGTCTTGGCCCTACTAAATCGTAATCTTTCACACCAGCGGCCAAGCGAGATGAAAGCACAACGCCTACGCCAGCGCTGGCATGATCGTCCTGGTTCACCCCGGACCACAGGGCCGTCATGCCACCGGGCAGATCTTCGGCGTCGCTTCCCTTTCGCTTGGTCTCTGACACACACAAAACATCTAGGCATCTCTCATTCATTATATCTATCAACTCATTCATCTTATCTTGTAATCCACCTCTCACATTCCATGTGCCTATACGACACTCAGCTCTCCTCGACCCGCCAGGTTGGGCGTTTTTGGTTTTGCGTGGTGGGTGGCGGCCCCCACCGCCGCATGCACTTAAACCCGCACCGACGAGGGCGGATCGGTGCGCGTCGCCTACGGGGGACGCCCTAATCCGCGCGTCTGTGCGGTTTGTTTTTAAGTCCAGAATTGCAGTCCAGTGTTGGACTGGCAGGGTCGCGACGTGCACGCTTCTGGTACCGACCCCAATATAATCCTTTTTTTATACAATGTCGGAAGGCATACAAGCATGGGAAGCGGTTACCGCAGCCTATAAACGCTTGTAATACATTAAATATCATTCACGCGATGCCTTATCTGCTGCCAACACAGCAAATCCTTAGGAGCTTACTGGTGACCTTACACGCTCGAACACCACAACCCTCTAGGAAGTTGATATTTGATTGCGGTTTTCTGTGAGGTGGAGGTACTCAGCTGGGCTGGCCCAGGCGGGCTACTTTGATGCGTCCTACCTCTCTTAAAAGCATCCATATCAAGACAAACACACATGTTCATGCACGTAAATGTCATGTGTGGGAATCAGCGACGTATCATAGATAGACACGTTATACACCAACATTATTGTATTTTAAAATGGCGCAAGTACAACTATATCTACGTATAGTTATTTATCATCACACTTTGCTCTAAAATGAGACAAATGATAGGGAATACCATTCGTTAGAAAGAGACGAATATACATGTTTAGTTACGTATTGATTGCTGCTGAGCGCTCATTGGCGCGAGCACTGATTTACCGATACGGAGGAGACTGGGGAAAAAAGCTCTGGATTTAATTATTTCACGTGTTCAAAATAATAAAACCAAGTATGTACAAAACATCTATTTTCGTAATATAAATTGTGAACAATGAAATTATAAAATAATATCGAGTCAGTCTGAGAGTGAATAAAAAAAAATACGTATTATATTCCCTGAAATAAACTTAACTTACTCCTTTTTTGTCTTTTTTAATCAGTTTTCAAATCTAGATTATTTTTATGCGCGAAATATATCCGTACATTAGTGAACTTCTCTATAATAGCGCCTGTTAGGTGAAGGCTGTGATTATAAGTCGGATATTGCTCTAGGGAACGACAATTTAAAGAGGAAAATACATCATTGCGATATAGAAAAGACTTTAAATGACGACTCGAAATATGACGAGCTCGGTGGCTCAGTCGTGAATGACGCAACTTTGACATCAATGCTCGTGGGTTCGATTCCCACACAGGCAAACATTTGTGTGCATGAACATGTCTGTTTGTCTTGATCTGAATGTTTTAAGAGAGGTAGGGCGCATCAAAGCAGCCCGTCTGGGGAAGTACCTCCACCTCACCGAAAACCGCAGCCAAATAACAACTACCTAGAGGGTTGTTGTGTTCCTACGTGTGAGTTTGGTCACCAGTAAGCTCCCAAGGAGTTGCTGTGTAAGCAGCGGAGGAGGCATCGCGCGAGTGATAATTAATATATCGCAAGCGTTAATAGACTACGGTACCCGCTTTACATCAGGTAGGTCGTATACTTGTATGCCTCCCGACGGAGTATTAAAAAAAAATACAATTTTTTTTTCATCAAACAATCTAGGTAATCTAAAATGGAAAGAAATAAATAATAAGTAATATTCTATTTGCTTCATTCTTTTCTAGAATGTGTAGTTACTAGTATCAAATAATTGAAAATAAGGTACGTAGGCGTATTACTTAATATAAAACAAAGTCAGGAACAAATTTAATTCACAACTCTGTGTTCATAACGTGATAGTCAAATTTTCCTCAACTTCCCCTAGCAACGGCTGCCACTAGACCCGCTCTAATATTGCTAAAAACTAAATACATTTACTATGTTTTTAATAAAGAAAACTGTACTTTCAAATGAAATGACACGTTTTCCTTGTCTTTAACAGTTGCCGCGTAATTTGTGGACCATCTAAAAACATAGGAAGGCATTTTTGCCAGAAATAACTTATTTACGCTGTGTGGCGAAGTACGTATAGACGTGACGCGAGAGCGTGCCCAACTGAATACGAGGTGGGCAATTACCTTACTTTCGTATTGCCATTCTAGAGCGTGTACGACGTATCTATGACTATTAAAACATCTTAGGTGGGAATCGAATCCACGAGCGTTAGTGTTAAAGTCACATCATTAACGACTGAGCTACTGAACTAGTCAACTCTTTTCGAATAGTTTTGGTCTATCATTGCCACTGTTTCTCTAATTATTTGTTGTCCATTGATAGCATTCACTGCTGCATATCTGACATCGAGGACATTTATTACTAAGCACCTCTCGTATCGCTTTCATGGGAAGGAATTCGACGTCGATTCAGACAATCGAGAGTCTCTACTCTGATTCCAATTCCAGCGGAGGCTGTTTTTTTTTATACTACGTCGGGAGGGATACAAGCATACGGCCCACCTGATGTAAAGCAGGTACCGTAGCCTATTAACACTTGGGATAAGTATCACTCGTGCGATGCCTCCTCTGCTGCTTACACAGTAACTCCTTGGGAGCTTATTGGTGACCTCACTCACACACAGGAACACAACAACCCTCTAGGGAGTTGTTATTTGGCTGCGGTTTTCTGTGAGGTGGAGGTACTTCCCAGACAGGCTCCTTTGATGCGCCCTAAGTCTCTGTAAGGCTACTAAAAGCAAGGCTTGGCATCGTTGAAACTCTGAGTAGTCTGAACTTGATCATTGCTTGATCTTCGTTGAAATCTAGCTCACCCAGACAAATTTGAGCATTCACCGCTAAGAAAATCCTATCGGACAAAAATACTAAAAACATTATTGCCTCCTACGAGAATTGAACTCACGACCCCTGGTTTACTAGACCAGTGCTCTGCCACTGAGCTAAAGAGGCGACGGATGTTAGTTCATCTATGTACGAATACTATGTCTATAAATCATTGATAAATAAACCACAATGGGTGTTCAAGTAATGATCAGTGATAGCCTAGTGAATAAATAAGCAGCTTATTAACCTACTGCTCCTTGTTCGAATCCTGGCATGTAAGTACCACTAAATTTGTGTTTCCGGATTGTACTAATTTGTAGTTAGAGGTTGCTCGGCGGTGAAGGAAAACATTGTAAGGAAACCCGCATGTACCCGATTTTGACATGGTGCGGCTGCCATCAGACCTTCACAACCCAGAGGGAAAACCGGAGCCTCTCTTAGGTCGCACAACTTACGAAATATAACTTCTTGGACGTGCGGGTTTCCTCACGACGTTTTCCCTTCATCATCAAACAAGTGATAATTACAAATAGAAAATCTAAATCCGAAATCATGAATTTAGTATTTAGGACCCGCACAAATCGTAGAAATTACATTTCTAAAGATACACGTCTTTGGAAGACCTATCTATCTATAACTTCACGCCAAATCCCTTGCGGGGTAGGCAGAGAGAACCGATCGCCACGTGACTCGGTCCTTACATACCTCACTCGCTTCTTTAACATTCATTGGAAGACCTAATCTAAGAAAAGCACAGCAACGTACAACGTAAACATCACGGAAACCTGCACGTCCACTGCTAAGCAAATCTTATTGACAAAAATATTAAAAAAACAAATAATGCCTCCTATGAGAATTGAACTCACGACCCCTGGTTTACTAGACCAGTGCTCTGCCACTGAGCTAAAGAGGCGACGGATCTTAGTTCATCTATGTACGAACACTATTCGATTAATACCGTATGTCTATAAATCATTGATAAATAAACACGCTTGACTAAGATAAATATTGTATCACAATGGATGTTCAAGTAGCGGTCGATTTTCTATCAGTTAAATAACGGTGTGGTTACATAGCAAGCCAGATTGTATAGTATATGTACACCTGTACACTTTAAGTATAGACAGTGTGCTTTGTACACACATGATACATTTGTACTGAATTATCTCTAACTTAATCGATTAACCATTAATTCAATCCGTTGATTCCAAAAAAAAATGCCAAAAAACGAAGAGAAGGATTTTGCTTAATGAAGGTTATTTATTAAATATCGTAAAAACAAAATAGAACTATATTTCACAAGAGACAAATATATTTCATCTAGAAACAGCATTCCTTTCTGCATCTGTAAAGTCCTCACTTTCCATGTACTGGGATTGGATAGCCAACATCACATATAAACGTAAATGTATGTGAAATCAGACGGTCATAATAAGCTTTATTAGCCACAGATTTCTGTCGAGATTTACACAATTGAAAACGAACAAATCCAAAGTACAAATATTTTAAGCGGAGATGAAGAAAAAGATATAAATTCTGCGGTTATAAAGTAGATTCATAGTTTCCATGAAAACGCAAAAGAAAATAAATTTAACTAAATTCAGTAATTAATCAGTTGAGAATGCACAAGCTTGCATTGCCAGAGTAACACCTGGTTCGTCAATTATATAACAATTCATTTTTTTTTTAAATGTGTGCCATTTGTGACGAGCTCGGTGGCTCAGTCGTGGATGACGCGACTTTGACACCAACGCTCGTGGGTTCGATTCCCACACAAGGCAAACATTTGTGTGCATGAACATGTCTGTTTGTCTTGGTCTGGGTATTTTCTATGTATAATAAGTATGTATTTACAAAAAAAAAAATGTATTTACGTATGTTTATCAGTTGTCTAGTACCCATAACACAAGCTTCGCTTACTTTGGGGCTAGATGGCGCTGTGTAATTTGTCCGACAATATTTATTTATTATTTATTTGACCATGTTCCTTAAGAGATAGGAATGGTGTTCCTGAACATTCCTATTCTACTTTTTTATGCTGAATCCGAATCTGAAGTCAAAATTCGAATATTCGAAAAAAACGCACACACAGCCAAACATAGATTTCATATAGGAACGGTGTTCCTGATCAATCAAAAATAAATGAAAAAAAAACAAAGATCATCACGTTACATTTTCAACTTATTTAACAAAGTGTTTCGAAGCGGATAACGACCACCGTAATGCTACTTCAAATATTACATAAATACCTACCTATAATAAACCTATTCATTTCTATAACAGAATAACTAACTGAGTTGTCTAGAATGAAGCGAGAGAATAAGTAGATTCTCTACTCTAGATCACGTAGATTTGGTAAAACAAATGAAAAATATTTAATATCGTTTTATACTACGGTTTTGTGGATAGCCCTTTAATGTACTGGAACATGAAAAGATCTGGCTCTGGCTGGCCCTGAATAGTTTTTGACGAGCTCGGTCGCGCAGTGGCAAAACACGCTGTTACGTTACTTTGACACCAACGCTCGTGTATTCGATTCCTACACATGGCAAACATTTGTGTGCATGAACATGTCTGTTTGTTTTGATCTGGGTATTTTTGAGAGAGGTAGACGCAACAAAGCAGCCCGCCTGGGGAAGTACCTCCACCTCAGAAAACCGCAGCCAAATAACAACTTCCTAGAGGATTGTTGTTGCGTGTAAGTGAGGTCACCAGTAAGCTCCTATGGAGACGCTGTGTTAGCAGCAGAGTTGAAATCGCGCGGGTGATACTTAATGTATTCAAGCGTTTATAGGTTACGGTAACCGCTTTACATCAGATGGGCCGTGTGCTAGTATGCCTCCCGACGTATAAAAAATAAATAAGAGGATGTATTGAAGATTATTTACAAAAACAGGAAAGTTAGAATCAAGTCAGAAAAAATGTATAGCTAAGTATAGTAATAAACAGAGGTGTGCAGATGTGTGAGCTCACGTTTTTTGTTACTTAAACTACTAGGAGTAAAAGCGGGATATTGATTAATGGCGACAATATATCAAACTAGAGATACGTGAATAATTTTATAGTCCTCTCGCTAACGAAATATTAATTACGAGTCACGCTAAATGACTGAACGATGAATAGATAAATCCCCAGAGTAGGATGAACAAAAACCAACTAAGTATGACATACTGGAAGAAGGAACCTATCTTCGTTTACACAATTGATTACTTAGATGGGTTGGTTTATATGGGTAAATTAATGTTGTCAATTGATTTATATTGAAATATAGACGCACAGGAAAGGAGTCAGAAGAGATCGCGAAAAATAGAGAAATGTGTACGACTGTCAAGCGCTAAGTGTTTTATACTTGGATAGGTATATGCCAAACTACATGATGTGAAAATTATTATCAGATAGTATGAACACTACAATCATAAAGACACGCCAGAACAAACGTATGGTTTTGCTTGCGACGCTAAGCGACCTTGAGCTTCCCCATATGGCCCGCAGCGAAGGGCCATGTCTGAGTTGCGTATGTCATCACTGATAACACACACTGTTCGAAGAATTTGCTCTTCAGGCGATGAGGTATTTTGGATGAGATGTGTCGAAGTTTCCCGAATGCTATTCAGCCGAATTGTATTCGCCTGTTGATCTCTTGGTAGGCATTGGACTTGCCTAACTAAAAACCTTGCCCTAGGTAGACATATTCGTCAATAGCTTCGAGCTTAGTGTTTTCAACCGTGACTGGTATAGGTAGGTGTAACATGTACTTTTGACATGGTCTTAGTTTTGTTCATGTTCATCTTGAGACCTACCTAGTTGATGTCTCAACCGAATAAAAGACTTCGTAGTCCACATAAGCCGGGCATAAGGGCAGATTATATCCCTTAGTTTTCTGTATAATCTTCTATATGTGATCTACGGTGTTAAAACCTTTTCAGAATTGAATTAAATAATTTTTATTTCTTCCCGCGCTTTTGACGAGTGACATTGTTGTTTTACTTGAAATTTTTACAATTCAGTATAAAATTAGTTTTGAGTGACAAATTTGATAGTATTTTGTAACATAAGTGCTAGTGAAATTATACAGTAATGAAAAAACTCAAATATAACACGATTATGCACTTTTTGGAAGACGTAAATAAGTTCATCAAGAAAACCTTGTAAAATCAGTAGTATAAAATAAAATTAGTGGTATTTAAACTGAGTTGATTGGGTCTAGGTACCCTTCCCAAGTATTTTTTCAGCTTCCTGAAGCTGGAACATAGAATTAAGATTTTTAAATGGTTCTAAACTGATGACTTGGCTGTATGGGCTAGATCCCTTTGCCTTTCCCCTCGGGGATAAAAAGAACAAAAAAAAAACAAATTTTAACGGAAGTATCGCGTGTTTTATTTATTTTGTTGAATCTGACGTTTTGAATGCTTTGCAGCGTCCGTGGTCACAGGAAGACTAAGGTGACATTTGTTTTACATTGGTTATTCAATTATTACATCTACCGACATGGATGGGTTAATTATATACGTTCCGTTTCGCACAAAAATCGCTTTTCAGAATCTTTGGTTTAGCTCGTTGAGTGATGTCGGTGATATCTCCGGTATACTGTCGAGTCAGTTTAACTCTTGGTCCATTACTAGAACTTTTGCCCGGCTGTAATGAAGATGTATGCAGCCGTCCATAGAACTTCTCCATCTCACTTAGAATGTTAGTCTTAGAAATATCGGTCGGTCTTCAGCTTTGTTAGATTACCGTGTGAGCGGAAGAATGCAACCATATTTTACGTCTGACCTGCATGAGATTCTGCGTATGACTCGAGAGCCTGTAAGTTCTTTTTGGGTGAGGCTTTAGGAATTTATCTCTCACCGCATGGACATTTTCCACGAGCTTGCTGCTGCTTGCTGTTATACAATCATCTAGGTATTGAACAGAATTATTAAGTTCGAGTTGAAAACTCTAGGAATTTGGATTAGGGTACATGGACGGAGCGTGAACTTCACCAGACCTTTCCACCTTTATGTTAAAGTTTAAGATGCCTTTTGCCATCCGGCTATCACTTCCGACTTTCACCCTTTTCATCACAGAGATATCTCATCATTGAACAAATGCCCGTTGGTCATCAAGATGAAGTCTATTTCATTTATCGTCGAACCATCCGGGCTACTCCCAGTCCACTTGCGGTGCGGCTGCTTCTTCATGAAGGAGTCCATCATAAAGAGTCCCTTCGCCTCCATGAAGTCAACCAGCAGTTGTCCTCTGTATTTTCGATGTCCGATTGCAAATTGCCACACTCTTAATTCATCGTTCTGTTTTATGCCCAGCTTTGCATTGAAGTTCATTATCAGCGCTGTGTAGTGAGTTTACTAGGTATAACTTTGGAGATACATAGTCTCCACCTCATCATCAGGCTGTGTAGAAGCTGGTGCGTAGACCTGTATGATCTTCTTCGACTACCGTTTGGTAATTCTGGGTATAAGAGTACGCAACAATAACCAAAACAACCAATCTTTAGAACATTCTTCTTCCAGCTCTACGATAGTTGCCATTGTTGCAACGCTTGGCAGGTGGATTGGCAACCGCATTAAGTTATTCATGTACGTAGGATATGCTGCTGCCTGTCTCCTTAAGCGCCTTTTATGACACTAATAGATCGAAATGGGGTGGCCCATTCTTATCTTACGCTGATTCCACATGGCGATCTACAGTAGCATAATGGCTCAATTACACTTGATTGTTAGCTGGTGTTTGGGTGCACGAAAGACTTTATTGGAATTCGGGCATCCGATACATTAATTACACTGCTTTTCTCGAACTCGGACACTGATTACAGTCTAACAACCCTGCGTCCGCAGCGTTTTAAAGCTAGGCTAGATTATCCAAAGACGGGCATACTAAATGCCGTTCATTTACCCTTGTCGTTTGTCCGAATTCCTTACACAATCGAATTCGGCTAACGGCCAAGTATAATTAAATAAATAAATATTGTCGGACAAATTACACAGCGCCACCTAGCCCCAAAGTAAGCGAAGCTTGTGTTATGGGTATTAGACAACTGATACACATACGTAAATACATTTTTTTTTGTAAATACATACTTATTATACATATAAAATACCCACACCAATACAAACAGACATGTTCACGCACACAAATGTTTGTACTGTGTGGGAATCGAACCCACGAGCGTTGGTGTCGAAGTAGCGTAACAGCGCGTTTCACCACTGCGACACCGAGCTCGTCAATTGCGTCTTAAGTATTTTAAACGGTTATACATGCATTTGAATATATATGATATGTACTTATAAATGATGTTAGTTCATGGCACGCATAGTCTTTAAGTGATCTACAAAAGAATTGATCTTCAGTCAATCACGAGACCATATCATGCTATATCTAAAAGGTGCTGCTTGAAATGTGCAAGCAAACGTGCACATGCCTATATCACTAGTGGAGTTGAGGTTTTATTATGAGTATAAAACAGTGTAAAAAAAGTGTATAATAACTATTTTTTTTATACAGCGTCTGGAGACATTCAAGCAACGGCCATACCATCTGATGTAAAGCAGTTACCGTAGCCTATTAACACTTGTAGTATATTAAGTATCACTCGCGCGATGCCTCCTCTGCTGCTTACACAGCAACTCCTTAGGAGCTTACTGGTGACTTCACTCACACGCAGGAACACAACAACCCTCTAGGGAGTTGTTATTTGGTTGCGGGTTTCTGTGAGGTGGAGGTACTTCCCCAGATACTTTGATGCGCCCTACCTCTCTTTAAACATCCAGACCAAGACAAACAGACATGTTCATGACACAAATGTTTATCTTGTGTAGGAAACGAACCCACGAGCGTTGGTGTCAAAGTCGCGTCATTCACGGCTGCGCCACCGAGCTCCTCAAATTTCATTGTGTCTATTTACCCAATTAATCAAAGTTATACTGAAGTAAATAGAGATATATCCTTATATATGTGCTGTCCCTCAAATCATTGTCGTTGTACTGGTGCGTTATCTATTTTTACCGTGATCTAGCAACTGTCATAATAATTTCAATAGTTCCAAACTGTTATGTACTCGTAGGTCACTTCGCGACAACTTATCTTACAGTAGGTACGAGTATATTAAAACTGAGCATATATTTCGCTTTGCTAAAATCAATGAATAGGGTTAAAACATTATATACTTAAAATAATCATTAACTTGCATTTTATTCCTAATATATTCATTACGTACTGTTATTTTTTATTATTAATGTTACTTTTTGTTGGCCACTCAAAGTCAAGTCAAGTCACTCAAGTCAAATTGAATACATAACATTTTTTCTATATTTCGAATACATAATTATGACAAACTGTTATATGGATAGTAGTTACTATATTTTTATGTTGTTATTTTATATTTATCTTTTTAAAAAAAAATATTCTTATATTTAAAAGATCGAGATAAGTCGATGTTAACTGACAACAGTTAATTAAAGGCGTGATTGTCGAATTTTGCCTAGAATATAATCAGAATTATGTCTCTTATAATTTTGTGGAGATGTTTAATATTACTTTTGAACACTCAACTTCATTAAAATCTCCTATTATGTGAAAAGTCGTCGACTTCATGTCGACGATTTCTTTTTTTTATTTAAAAGTTATTACTACGTATTACTAGGCATATACCTATAGCGTTAATTACTTACCAGACTAATCAATCATGGCTGACTCGTGTAAGGAAACAGTATCTTGATTTCTGAAGATAGTCATTCGAAAATATCTAATACCTACTTAGTTAAAAAAAATTTCAACGAGTTTTTACTCAACAAAGCGATTTGGATGTATATTTATACAAGTATATACCACCGCCTCTTTAGCTCAGTGGTAGAGCACTGGTCTTGTAAACCAGGGGTCGTGAGTTCAATCCTCACAGGAGGCAATTTCGAATACTTGATATGTTCTTTTTTGGTTGTTACTTAAACACACAGAAAAATATTTTTATTCTTTACTAGCTATGCCCGCGACTTCGTCCGCGTGGAATTTAACAAAAAAGTTATTGTTCAGTTCGCAGAGTTTACTATAACTTATTAATAAGCAGAGTAAAATAGCGAACGGCAACATAATAATAGATATGTATTATGTACTTTGTCCGCGCGGAATAGTTATTTTTTTATTATCTATTTATATTAATAAAAATAAATAAAATTTCTTAAATAAAAGTAGCCTAAGTTACTCCTTATTACATCAGCTATTTGCCAGTGAAAATCCCGTCAAAATCGATCCGGCCGTATCAGAGATTAGCCGGAACGAACAGACAGACAGAAAAAAATTGTAAAAATGTTCATTTAGTAAAAAGCGGTTATTTTAATATTACTATCTCATGTTTTCATAACGGTTAGATGGATTTTTATAAATTGAGGTCATAAAATTCTTTATACTAAATATAAATATATAATTGTGTTAATGGAAAACCAACAATGTTTCAATTTTCAGTTAGAGCTACTAGTAAAACCCCTACATTATTTAAGTAAAAAAAAGTCCGAGAAAAATACGTCATAATTATGACATATTTTTCTCGGATTGCAAACGGACACTCCAATTTTATTTATCTGTATAGATTGTAACACATTTTTTTCAAATTCCAAATCTAATTATATTGACATTCTAATCTAATATTGTAATTAAACTATTTAACATATTCAGTAGAATTAAAGGGTTTATTAAATGTAATATACCTAGTGTAGCAAAGTAATGTATAAATAACCATTTTGTTTTTAATTTTGCATTTAAATGTTTATACAATTAGATGTATTTACATATTTACGATAGATGCAAAGTAAAAAGAGCTATCTGCAAAATTGCATCTTTACAGGAGAGCACATAAAAATAATATTTGTTTTTTTTATGGGTGCAAAGTTTAAAGAGCCATTTGTGAAATACTAACTTCTAATTTATTCAATTTACTTAAAAAAATTGTACGTAAATTGAAGCTCGTGTCAACTGACGAAGTTTTGTGTCTAAACGGGGAAACATAGCGCTCCAGTGATTCGTTCAATTTGAAAAAAATATATATCCATTGATAGCTTTTTTACATCTGAAAATTATTTTCTATTAATGACATTTTCTCGTAAATATGAACTTATTTAAGGTGATATACGCAAAAAAATATGCTGTAAAATCTTGTGTATTTAATGTAATAAGTAGAAAAATGTTAATCTTGTAGTTGGCTTTTTATACCATGCACCCGTTGATTTATTAAATGTCATAAAGGTTCACATAAATCCATATTATATTGGTACTGCTCAAGCGAGCTACTGCTACTTAACTCAATGGAATTCAATCTTCAAGTGAGGATTGAATCGCGATTCTCGGTTATGCCAGGTGACACCATGCTCTGCCAATGAGCTAAAAATATGATAAGAGTATTTTGTATAATTTGTTTACTTATATGACCATAACTCATTCTGAAAACTAACAAAACTTGGGCAAAGCTGAACTAACAGTTCGGTAATTTAACACAACTTATTGTCTTGGTGTTATTTGATTAACAACTGACTGCTGGCCTCGGCTTCATCTAATTGTTTTTTTTTTAAGTTTAAGAGCCAGCTCTAAATATATCTAAAATAAAAATTATTCTATGTTGAATGTAGGCTATCGCCGTGAAAAAATCATTAAAATCCGGCCCGTATTATTTGTGTAATCATTATAGTATAGACAAACAGAAAATTTTTGGAAATGTTAGCTTGTAAATGTTATGCCGATAATTAAATGTTTTTCTTTTCGAATATATTTTGGGTTGAAATTTTGACTTGTGTGTATATACCTATATGAAAGTTAACAGGGGCAAGTTAGTACATGGAACATATTTTTACTATTATTGCAGGTAATGGAACGTCGCTACATCAAAAAATGTAAAGTCAATACATATTTATATTTTAGCTAAATACTTCACTTATATGCAATATTAAAATGAGCTTTATTTGACATAATATGTGCCATTTTGCGGTCATAATAGCACAAAGTAACATCTGAAATAGAATTCGATATATAAATAGTTTACGTTTTAGACTAAAAATAAACTAAATTTAAAAGTGACAGTATACTTCAGTCAATGATGTTACTATTGACAGCGTGACTAAAACTAAGGATGACTTAATATAAGATAGATATATGGAATACACTTTATTTGCATGACACAGAATTTAAGGAAATACATTCAAAAGATTCTTACAATTATATAAATGTACTATGCAACAAGGCGGCCTTATTGGTAAAAGCAATCTTTTCAAGGCAACCTTAAGGTAACGAAACAGATTACAAGAAAAATGTAGGGCTAGTCCGGAAGGAAATGGAAGAATTAAATTAAATATAATCTTAATAGCTAAAGACAATCTCACTTTCAGGTAGGTTACCCTTTTTTTTTTTTTTTTTTGTGACGCGGGGAAAAATGCGTTACGCACACCACCGGTGCCTGGGTGGCCTCCGGTGGTAGTGTGGGACTCCCCGTCGGCTGTCCGACGGTATACCCACTAAACAACCCCGCGAAATGCCATCGGCCGCGTTGGTGTGGTGCCCCGGATCTGTTAGCAACAGGGCACCACTGCGACTGGCCAGCCCCTCAAAAGGGGCCGGACTTCTTCTCTCTAGGGGCGGTCCCGGCAAATTGGGACAGCCCCTCCGGCGGCGGGACCGTTATGGGGCCAGGTTCCCAGCCTGACCCCTAGTCCCACAGGTTAGGGAGGCGGCAGTAGGTGCGCGTAGCGCCTACGCCGCACTCCCGTCCGCCGTCTCCGGAGCGGGACAGCCAACGGATCATCCTCCCTGTCCCGCTCCGCGGCCTCCTTCTGGGACATGACAGTCTCACAGAAGGAGGCCATCGCCTGCCAGGCACTGTCGCTCCCGAGCATGTAGCGGACCACGCTCGGGAGCGAGAGGTCCGCGCTTCCCAGCGCGGACACCAGATCATGGCGCTGCCGAGACCACCTGGGACACTGCTCCAAGGTGTGCTGAGCAGTGTCCTCGGCCGCGCCACAATCGTGGCAGCCTGGCCGCTCCTCCCGCCTCGCGACCCGGTGCAGGTACTCACCGAAGCATCCATGTCCGGTGAGCACCTGCACCATGCGGAAAGTGAGGGGTTTGCGCCGGCGGCGCATCCACGTCTCCAGGACCGGGCGCAGCGCATCCGCAACGCGGACTCCGTACCGCGGCTGCGCCAGGTCCTCCCCCCACCTCCGCATCATCTCCTCATGCCCTCGCTGGCGATACCGCCCCACCTCCACAGACGTGGGGCGCTCGCCGAGGCTCCTCCTCTCGGCGACAAACGCGTACACCTCGGCGAGCACCTCCGCCACCAACTCCCAGGGCGGGTCGCCAGCGAGGGCGGTCGCGGCCGTCCATGCTACCGTACGGTACCCCCTAATCGCCCTCTGCGCTATGACCCGCTGCGCTCTGCGCAGCTGAGCCTTGTTGCGAGCGCAGAGGGCGTCCGCCCATATGGGGGCCCCGTACGTCGCCATACTCCGGCAGATGCCGGAGTACAGCCGTCTGCACGCGGCGCTGGGCCCGCCCAAATTGGGCAGGAGACGGCCCAGCGCCGCCGCAGCTCTGATGACCCTCGGCCCCAACCGCTCGAAGTGGGGGCCGAAGGTCCATCTCCCGTCCAGGGTGAGGCCCAGATAACTCATCTGGGCACTCACCCTAATCCTGCCTCCTCCAATCTGGAGGTGCGCTCCCGAGGGGGGGCCCCGCCTGCCGGTCCCGCGGAAGAGGAGGGCCTCGGTTTTGTCCAACCGGACCCGAAGCCCAAGCCTCTCTATGCGGCTGACCACCAGTCCTACTCCGACTTCGGCCAGCCGCGCCGCCTCCACGAAGGTCTTACCCCGGGATGTGACGAGGGTGTCATCTGCATAGCAGATGACACTCATCCCGGGGAGGAGACGGCCCCGCAGGACCCAGTCGTATGCGAGGTCCCACAGAATGGGGCCCAGAACGGACCCCTGTGGGACACCGCACACGACACGCCTTCTGACCATCTGGCCCCTCGCGTCCTCGTAGCGCACCTCCCTGTCCTCCAGATACGCCTTCAACAGCCTCCCCAAGTACGGAGGCACCTCAAAGTACTTGAGGGCCTCCAGTATGGTACTGTGGGGGAGGCTGTTGAAGGCGTTGGCGATGTCTAGAGACACCGCCACCACCACGTCTCCCTCGCGCTCCGCGTCCTCCGTCACCGACCTTAGGCGCCTAATGGCGTCGACGGTCGACCGTCTGGCCCGGAACCCGAACTGGGCATCCGATAGGCCCGGTCCCGGGCCCTCCTCCAAGTGCTGAGCGAGGCGGGAAGCGACAACCCTTTCGAGGGCCTTCCCCGCCTCGTTCAGCAGAACGACCGGTCGAACCGCCGACCCCGAGTCCGGGGGCCGGTCTCCCTTCAGCAGAAGGCAGAGCCGGCCCACCCTGAAGGGTCCCGGGCAGCACCCCGACCGCAAGCAGCAGTCGAGGAGCTCCCGGAACCTGTCCCCGAGGTGCACGAGGGCCAATGCCAGCACCCTCCCGTGCACCCCGTCCGGACCCGGCGCCCTTTTCTTCCCTCGGAGGCGGTCAACGACCGCCTCCATCTCCTGGTCGGTGACGGGCGGCGGAGCGCCCTCCTCCTCTCCTCTGGAGTCCGACGTTCGGGCCATCCTCGGGGGAGCGTAGCCCCGTGGGTTGTCGGGGAAGAGTTCCCCGACAACCCTCTCCAACACGGCTGGCTGGAGGGTCTCCGTCAGTGGGGCCGACTGAGCGCGGATTTTATTCCGCGCTCCCCTGTACGGTCGGCCCCACGGGTCCCTATCCAAACCCTCCAGCAGCTCCTGCCACGCTCCCTCCTTGGCCCTACTGATGGCCATCTGCAGGGCTCTCCTGCTCTCCACGTAGACTCCGTGCAGATGGCCATCCCTTTCTTCGTCCCGGGGGCGGCGACGCCTGCTTCGGGTATACGCTCTACGCGCCCCGTTGCAGACGTCCCGGAGGTCGGCTATCTCCGCCGACCACCAGTAGACCGCCCGCCTTGGGGGCGGACGCCCAACACTGGGCATGGCCGCCCCGCAAACCGCCGTAAAGGCGTCGCAGAGACGGCCAGCCCCTTGCTCCACCCCCAAATCCTCCATCGGCGGGAGGCCCCAGCGGCCGACAATGGCCGCCTCCTCGGCCAGTTCCCGGTCGAGCCTGGTTAGTGCCCAACGCGGGAACCGGCTCCGCCACCGGGACGAAAACGTCGGACTCCCGGGGGCTGAAGACACCTCGAACCTGATATAACGATGGTCCGAGAGTGTCTCCACCCCCGTCTCCACCCTCCATCCTTCCACTCGGCGTGCGGCGGACGCGGTGGCGAAGGACAGATCCACCACCGACCCTCCGTTCCACCGCACGCACGTGTGGACTGTCCCCCTATTTAAGAGGGACAGTCCCGCGGCCAGCGCCCACTCCTCCACTTTCCGCCCCTTGGCTTCCGTGGCCGGGTTGCCCCACGCCGTGGATTTGGCGTTGAAATCCCCGGCCACGATAACCTGGGCGGGCGCTAGCCGCCTGACTGCCGACCCCAGAGCATCGAGCAGCTGCTCCAGGGCCGGCAGGTCGCGGTTCGGGGAGAAGTACACACCGATGATTGCGTACTCTCCCCGAACCGCCGCCACGTAACCGCCATTCAGGTAGGTTACCCTGCTAACTAAGCAACAAGTACGGTACAACCATTAGTTCTGGCAAAAGTAAGGTATACACCTACATGACAATAATTGTGATCGACTGGGGAATAATCTTCAAATTACAGAGAACCGCTAACGAATAATAATTCCAAAGACTTTAGATTGCTAGTGAGTAAGGATACCAATTCTTGGGTAACCACGCAGAGGTCTTCTTCTTAGCGTTATCCCGTTTTCCTAATCCATTAGGTTTGACGGGGTCCGCTACCTAAGCATAAGGATTTGACGAAGATACTGATTTTTATATGGAGCGACTGCCGTCTGCTCTGGATAACAAAGCGAGAGAGATTCTCTTCTTATGAAGCACAGCGATCATTGCCGACAGTTTACGGTTTACATCACAGAGGCCGTATGCTTGTTTGTAATACGATGTGTGTAGTCCCTTGCTTCGGATATGTAGAAAGAATGCGGAATGGCGAAGCAAATAATACCGATAAGAATAATCAGATATTACAAACACCCGGCGAACATGCACGAAAAGGGCTATGAATGATAAAAAAAAATATCGGACAAGTGTGAATCAGACTCGTACACGAAGTGTTCCGTACGCAGTATAAAAAAACATTGAAATACACTATTTAATGTTTTTTGTGTACGAGGTACCCCTTTTAACTCCTTATTTTTATAATTTGTTTTATAGCGGTCATAGTAAACTTGCTATAAAAAGTCGGTTGTCTTCCATGTGAGCACCCTTCCGGTCGCTCGTTTAGTCGCTTTTAGGGTCCAGAGTCGACATCCTCAGGAGGACAGTCGACTCTTCTCTAAGCGTTTGCTCTTTTCAGAGTGACGCTTGCGTCACCCCGTTCCCTGGGGTGATCGCTTCAGGTGAAGCATTTGACGCCTTCCCGGCTAAAGGCAGTCCCATGGGGTGTTTTAGTCAGTAGGAATCTGGCATCACTAGTGCGTTCGCACGAAACAGTATCTAATGCAAGATCTCACCTCCTCCCTCCCGTTTTCCGGAGGGTGCCCCTCACGGAAGAATGACTAATGCACACCCACGTGTGTGGGTTAGTCCTTCTTTTGTGGGTCTACAATTTTCTTGGGCGAAAATAAAAAAAAAAATGTTGCCTGATCCATTAAGATTAGCGGAGTCCGCAACCTAAGTCTAAGAATTTGAGAAAGACACTTGACTTTGAGATGGAGCGACTGCCGTAAGATCCAAACCCGCAAATGGAAGACCAGATCATTCTTAGGAATGGTTAGTGTCTATTGGAATAGGTATATATTTTTGGACCCGCACGTTCAATTCATCACGATGATTTTCTTTACCGCTGAGCAAGTTACATAATTACAATAATTATTTCAGTTCGTATTCGTCCGCCGCTGAATATAGGTCTCTCGAGAGGTATTCGAGAGGCGATAGCCATTCGCCTTGATACTGTGCCACCTGCATCCATCGGTTCCCTACATGCTTGTTGAGGTCATCACCAACTTAGGGGGGTCGTACCACACTGCGTGTACCAATACGGAGCCCTAGAATAAAATTGAATGTATCGAACGAAGGACACTAATAGTGATTATCGTATATATAAATATCAATATTAGTTTGTTTGTTCATATTTTATGTGCCATACTAATATAAAATAATTAAATATTTTCGGACAAATTACACAGCGCCACCTAGCCCCAAAGTAAGCGAAACTTGCGTTTTTGGGTACTAGACAACTGATAAACATAAGTACATTTTGTTTAAATACATACTTATTATACATAGAAAATACCCAGACCAAGACAAACAGACATGTTCATGCACACTAAATGTTTGTACTGTGTGGAAATCGAACCCACGAGCGTTGCTGTCAAAGTCAAAGTAGCATAACAGCGCGTTTCACCACTGCGCCACCGAGCTAGTCAACTGTTTATCCCATTGCGATAAAACTTCGTCAACGTATTGCTAGCACTTGCGTCAACGTAGTAGTAGAAAAAACCGCAGCAATAAGTCGAGTCTCAGCTATCCCCTAATGTGGACAATTAGGAACCGAAGCGACCTCCGCACCAGCCATAGTAGCGGCACCTATTGTTTGCATGTACTAACGGTAGTGGGTGCCGCTCTGAACTAGTTCTCACGAACTGCATGGTAGCGGAAACAAATTAGTGTAGATTAAATTGATTGGAGGGTTGTTACGCTGCAAATAGTATATAAACAAAGTGGAAATGCCATTTACAACCTTGACACCTGATTCGATTTAGTAGATTTCACTTCTAAGTTCCTAACAGTCATCAATAGCTGTGGTATTTAGTTAGAAACAGTTACAATGTTTTATATGCCTTTTAAGTAATATCTTCCGACTGCCAGCTAGCTAACGGGACATACCATATAAGAACGAGTTACGAGAAGATGTGGGTAGATCAGTTTACCTATTAGCAAGTTACCGTCTAGAGATTTCAGGCTTTTTATGAACACGTAGTTGATGAACATTCGGTACCTTGTTCTATGTTTTCGACGCAGAAATATTCTCACATTGCGACCGTTACTTGTATAATTCTTTATATTTTATTATAATAATATATTGAGCATTGTTACTATACTTTAGCATTTAGAATTGTGAGAAGTTTGTACTGTGTTTATGTTGTGTTGTTAGCGGGGTCCGCTACCCAAGCCTAAAGATTTGGCAAAGATACTCATTTTTACATGGTACGACTGCTGTCAGACCTTCAGTATCCAGCAGGAGAACCAGACCTTTTCTTAGGTTAGGTCATATTTTTTTTTAAAACAATTTTTTGGACGCGCGTCCTTTCCTTACGATGTTTTCCTTCCGCCGTGCAAGTGACAATTACAAATATGTACATAAATCTGAAAACATTTACTAGTCCCCGGTTCGAATTCTAGCATGTACCACATGCTAGAATTCGAACCGGGGACTAGTAGCCAGGCCAGGTTTTCTCACGGCACGCATGTGTCATTTATATATTGAACAGTAAATAAATGAAATATTACGTTTCATTATTCTTTCATTAACTAAGCCAGTGTTGCATGTACAAAGCATGTATGTAACAATAGTTATAACTTCGAAAAACGCCCGCTCGCTCATATTATAACTATCGGAATTCATTTATTAATGCGTTTGAGACTATATAATTAATTATATAGTACAAAGTCTCGGAATTAATTTAAAAACGTTTGAGACTATATTATATAGTCTCAAACGTTTTTAAATTAATTCCTATAAATTAGTTATATAGTACAAGGTCTTACTTGAAAAAACCTTTTATTTGTGTGAAATAACTTTTCAGGTAAGACGCCTATACTTGATACGAATTTGATCGAAATTGTTAGATCAGTTTCCGAGATACACGAAATATAGTTATATATATCGCTCATCCGAAGCGACAGTGACACAACTGCAACAAAATGCGAAACTGACATAATTATACCAAATTATTTCCACAATCATTTTGCGTTGTCAATATTTTCTCTCTCTAAACGCTACTTAGAAAATATCTGACAATATTAAGAATTACATAAATTCACAACTACAGGGTACAGGATCTTTGCTTGAAAATACAACAGGGGCCTTAACATGGTGCCTATGCAAAGAGGATTTTTGAAAATTTTGATTAGATACTCTAATCTCTACATACTAAAGATCGGTTTTCATTTCGCAAAAATGCAAGATAACTCTCATGTTTATTTTGTTAAAATGTGACTCGGTATATAAGGACGTAAATATTTCTTGTTGTCCGTTGCGTTAGGTTTTACAAATCCCCGTGATTTCATGGGAAACCATTGACGTAAACATTCTGTTCCTAGATTGGACTCGCTTTATTGCTTGCACACGATTTTTGTCGAGGTACGACAAGTTTGTCGACTCACTCCATATAGCGTGTCGAGTCGTGGTGGTTCATAATAGGACGACACCAAAAGTTCTCATAAAATCACTACCTACTCAAAGTGTGACTCATAAATATAAACAGATAGTATGCATGCTTCATTAGCACTGTATATATAATAATTCTAGAGAAAAGTATTTAGATTAGAATGCTTTGGGAAGCACTGGGTAGTTCATACGGATTAAGTTTTTTCACTCCGCAAATCGTAAAGAAGCATCTTGCTATGGACCAGAAGGTTTTCTGCGGTTTTGTAGATCTTGAGAAAGCATTGATAGGATCGTGCGAAAGAATATCTGGAAAATTTTGCCCAAATATGGGGTTGCCGGTGAACTGCTACGTGCTGTGCAGTCCACTTATGAGGACTGTACAGCATTTGTGCAGGTGGACAGCAGCTTGTCCCTCTGGTAACATTGGTGTCAGACGGGGATGCGTCCTGTCCGCTCGGCTATTCATCCTGTATCTGGACAGTTGTCTTCAGAGAATAAGATTATGAATGTGGGAAAGTGAATGGATGACTCAGTGGTCAACTGCCTGCTTTATGCAGGCGACGCGGTATTAATCACCAACCGAACTGCAAACACTAGTTACAACAATGAAAGATTGTATGAAGAAAGGCTTACAATTGAAAGCGCAGCAACCAAGATAATATTGTCGGACAAATTACACAGAGCCATCTAGCCCCAAAGTAAGCGAAGCTTAAGTTATGGGTACTAAACAACTGATAGACATACGTAAATACTTTTTTTTCGTAAATACATACTTATTATACATAGAAAATACCCAGACCAAGACAAACAGATGTGTTCATGCACACAAATGTTTGTATTGTGTGGGAATCGAACCCACGAGCGGTGGTATCAAAGTAGTGGAACAGCGCGTTCCACCATTGCGCCAGCGAGCTCGTCATATGGTATTTGAAAGAGGGCCAACCAGAACAAACATTAGGATTACGGTTGATAATATAGTGTTGGAGCAAGTGGATGAGATTGTTTATCTTGGGAGCGCTTGGGAGGGAGGATTCATAATGTGAAATTTATAACTTATCAAAATATTTATATAAAAGTTTATTATTAGTGCATAAATCATAATTGAGTAAATATTGGATACCTATACTTACAAGTCAAGTTGAAGTTACTATATGCATATGAATGTATAGGCGGTACTTACACAAAAAAACATTATTATTAATTTTTGTCGGTCTATCTGATTGTTCCGATTAATCTTCGAAATGGCTTCACGAATTTTGACGTTACTTTCACTGACAGATAGCTGACGTTCTAAGAAGCAACTAAGGTTACTTTTAATTTCGAAAAATAACTAGAGAGGAAAATAAAACCCACGGAATTGTCAACTCCAAATCCACGACAACTCGCGAGAATGGCCGCTAGTTCTAAATCTTTCGTACCTGTATATTTATGGTCAGAATGTCTATAATCTATAACCAAGTAAGTTATATTTATATACAAGTTAATTATAATTGATTGAAACGACTTTACAGCCGTATCGGCGGGCGTGGATACTCCTATAAATCCGTCAGTGCTGCTTCATACCAACCATGCAGCGGACACCGTTAAATTCTCTTTAAATGGACATATGTATTTTATGGTAGAAACTACTAACAGCCAGAAAGAGCAGAGATAGCTCAGTGGATAAAGAACCGACCTAGAATATGTGGACCGCTGGCTCGAATCCTGATGTGAGCATGTATTCGGATTTATATACATTTTTTTTTATACAACTTCGGGAGGCATAGAAACATACGGTCCACCTGATGTAAAACAGTTACCGTAGCCTATTAACGCTTGTAACATATATCACTCGCGCGATACCTCCTCTGCTGCTTACACAGGAACTCCTTAGGAGCTTACTGGTGAGCTCACTCACACGTAGGAACATAACAAGTCTCTAGGGAGTGGTTATTTCGCTGCGGTTATCTGTGAGGTGGAGGTACTTCCCCAGACGAATTTCCCTTTATTTCCCTCACGAATAATGCTCCTTGTGTTGCAAGTAGTCATAACTTGCGGTAGCAGCTACACATCAAGCGGATCGTACGCTTCCTTGCTATCATACGTAGTATAAGAAAAAATCTTGCAACACAAAGGTTGTATCACTCATTTATTGTCGATCCTGTAAAAACTTCATCAGACAATTTTTGATATTTAAAAACCTCGGTTGAGACACAAACTAACTGTTCTCGAAATTCTACAAACTAACTTTTCTCGTAAGAGCAACCCTACATTCGCCTGAGTGTAGGTATTATGGTCATCACCTTTTTTTATACAACGTTAGGAGGCATACCAGCATACGACCCACCTAATGTAAAGCGATTACCGTAGCTTGTGGACGCTTCCAATTATGTATCATTCGCGTGGTACCACGTCTGCTGCTAATATAGCTACGCCTTAGGAGCTTGTTGGTGACCTCACTCACTCGCAGAAATACAACAACTCTCCAATGAGTTGTTATTTGCCTGCGGTTTTCTGTGAGGTGGAGGTACTTCACCAGACGGGCTGCTTTGTTGCGCCCTACCTCTCTTAAAACACCTAGATTAAGACAAACATACAAGTTCATCATGTTTGTCTTGTATTCGAACCCACGTTTGTGTCAAAGTTGTGTTAGTAACCACTGCGCCACTGAGCTCGTCAAAGGACCCTTACAGTTTTACCATATTATGTCTGCCTGTTTGTATACTAATATAGCCGTTATATCTAACCTTTCACCTGTTTAACTGCAAGTTGATTCCTCGCGCTGTTAAGTGTTCCGTTATGACGATAAATGGCCGACGGTTAGCTGTCATAGTTAATTTTATATTGTTGTTAATGATTGATTGGGGAATATGTTGTACCGTTCAGTAACTTTATGTGCAAAATTTATATGCATCAATTTTGAAATTATCAGCTGATGTGCTTATCTTGGCCACATAATTACATAGACTCTCATCTACGGCAGATGAGACAGAAAATAGCGGGCGTGAAGTGAACTCAGTCTGTTTATTTCATATTAAAACAGATACACATACGGTTTTAAAATCATTTTTTTATAATAATAATTGCCGTGCCATCGGATCGTCACAAAAAATATTTTTGTCTGTTTGTTTGTATTTTTAACAGCCGAAATATATTTATATATACAAAAATCATACGCTACGAACATCTTTTTGAAAACGGTTAACAAAATTATTTTATATTTTTGATAATATAAAGCATACATTATATTCATAGCATATTATTTAACGACGAACTTCTGGTACGTTAAAAAAAAATAAAGCTATGAAAATTAATAAAATACAATAACATTTGATTTAAAAAATATAACACTTATCTAAGTGCCCCGCGAGAGTCCATTGGGAAAAACGCCTGAGGATGCCTCGTGGAGACGCGAAACGCGACAACGCGAAGACGACCACGGTATGACGGCATAAATCTACTAAGTGTCGTAGATGTGTGCCGGCCGGCGCTAGTTCGCATGAACTAATGGGCGTATATTTCCACGAAGTAGTTTAGATTAAATTGTCTATAAAAGAGTTTATTGTACCCTATGCGACGTTGGATGTCACATTGCGTACTATTTCTGTTGCTAACGTATACCCATGGACTTCTTCCCGCGCTTTTGACGAGTGACATTGTTGGTCTACTTGAAATTTTTACAATTCAGTATAAAATTAGTTTTATGTGACAATTTTGATAGTATTTTGTAACATAAGTGCTAGTGAAATTATACAGTAATGAAAAAACTCAAATATAACACGTTTATGCACTTTTTGGAAGACGTGAATAAGTTCATCAAGAACACCTTGTAAAAATCACTATCGTTTTACGGGTGGTATTTAAACTGGGTTGATTGGGTCTAGGTACCCTTCCCAAGTATTTTTTCAGCACAGTTCCTGAAGCTGAAACATAGAATAAAGATTTTCAAATGGTTCTAAACTGAACACTTTGACACTGGCATAAAGTAGCAACACTATTGCCATATATTATAAAAAAATAAAACGTATACCCATCGCAAGGAGCTTGGTAATAATACTCACTCTCAGGAACATTAGTTAATTCTGGACTATTATATATCAAGTTGTTTTTTCGATCATGACTATTATTTTAACGTACTTTCTGATGCATGAGAAACTCCCGTTAATTTATGACCAATCAAACCAGACCGGAGATGTCTTTGCGTAAAATTTTGAATTTATCCCTAAGATAGCAAACAAATGTACGGTCTGCTTTGATCGCCAGCAGTTATTTTAGCCTATGCGCACATGCAACACCAAGGCCATTACATGTGTTGATCCTGTTAAACCATTTCACGTGTTTTTTACGAACCTAACGCTGTAATTTCACGAAAAATTCTCGGCCAGGTCGTTTCACGAATTTGTTCTCGGAAGAAATCTCTGGGACCGCGCATTACGCGGCCATTGCGGTTCCAGTGAGTGAGGTGGAATTCGAAAAATATTATATTCGGTTGTGGAAAGAATCTGTTCAACTCCTCGAAATATAACCTATTGTACAATTGGTAGTATACTCAACGTGGGGCATAATCTATCCTTAAATTTAAGGGCATTGAGCCCGTGTGTAAGCTTAGTAGGATCGTCGACGTTTATCTTGAGACTCGTATAACAAAATCTCCGAGCTGAAATACTGTTGCTCCATTACTGTACTATGTGTACTGTTGCACATAACGTTCTTGGGCGCCAGCTTGACCTTGTCTTCCAGGTACCTTCGGAACGGCACTTCGCTGGAGTTCGCGACGCCAGGAATTCCTATGCTTTTAACGAATGTGAAAGGTTTTGTACCGAACAAAACCTGTCACCACTGCCGTTGTTTAACCAATTTGTATATTTTTTACACTGTTTGTGTTTCTTTTTATTTATAAAATCTGTAACTGATGATATGTCTACTGCTGAATGTTGACTGGAAGAGATCTCTTTTAGAGATAAGCTCGCTTTTGCACACTATATTTATTAAAGATTATAATCCTCTTTATTCATATGTACAATTAAGGATAATATATATAAGTAAACTATATGTTGCAACGGTTATTTACAGTAAAAGAGCGATTGAAAAAGTTACGTATTGCCCCGCTGATTACACTAAGCCGCGGCTATAAATGGTTAACTTGCACGCTTGACCTTGGTTGGTTGCTAACATAATGGCCTATGGAACTTTTAGTTAGTGAATAAACATGCAGTTTTTCATTCCTATTGCTATGTAGCTTAGGAGCCATGAACTTATACTACAAGTGAGGTAACGGGATCTTTAGATTAACCTTGAGGGTCACGAATTCAGCAGGCGAAACAACATTGAAAGAACGTCACATAGGGTTGAAGCAAATTTACTTATTGTCATCATTTTTATAGCTCTTTACGTTGTAATGAAAAAAGGGAACCCTTATAGCAGTCGTTCCCCGCCAATGGTTCGTAAGAGCAAAAATTTGGTATTGTTTGTCTCAAATTATAAATTTTACACATTTTTACCAAAATCGAATTTTCAGAATGTCATATATGCGCTTATATGTTACTTTTAGGTTTAGTTTCACAACCGAAGAATTAAAAAAAAAATGTTTTTTTAAGTTGAAGGAGTTGATCTTTTCAAAGTTTGTGGTTCCTGCTGGCGATGAAAACAAATGCGAGCGCCTGCAATCAGACATTCACACACAACCTAGAGGAAAAACAGAACCTTCCTTAGGTTAGCGTACACTTCTTCCGAAATATAATTCCTTGGATATGCGGGTTTGCTTATGATATTTATAATATATATAAAACATATAAATCCGAAAACACTAATTATGTGGTACATGGTACACCAGGATTCAAACCAGTCGAAAGGACCGTTCGGTTAACAGGCTGGTACTTCTTCTAGTATATTGTTGCTCTAATTATTAAAAAATCCGTCTGACTGGTATCAAGGGGACGTGGTCATTATATTTCCCGTTATAAGAGCACATATTTCTACATCCAAATTGGTATATGAGCGTTGTTAATGAGTTTTAAGAAGATCATCATGTCATTATATACTACTAGGAACACTGCTAGTTACATTCCGCGAATCACAATAGCTTACTTATAAATTTTGAAAAAAAATCATCTAATACTTACGTCATATTCATTGTAAGAATTAAGCAGTGATTGACCAGTGGATAAGGAACTGGCCTATTGACTAACTGGTCCCCGGTTCGAATCTATCTATATATCTATCCTAGGTATATATATATATATAGCTATAAGGTATTTTTTTTTATACTACGTCGGGAGACATACAAGCATACGGCTTACCTGATGTAAAGCGGGTACCGTAGCCTATTAACGCTTGAGATATATTAACTATCACTCGCGTGATGCCTCCTCTGCTGCCTACACAGCAACTCCTTGGGAGCTTACTGGTGACCTCACTCACACCCAGGAACACAACAACCCTCTATGGAGTTGTTATTTGGACGTGGTTTTCTGTGAGGTGGGGGTACTTCCCCAGACGGGCTGCTTTGATGCGCCATAAACTCCCTGGAGGGTTGTTGTGGTACCGCGAATGAGCTCCTAATGTGTAGCTGTGTTAGCAGCAGAGGTGGCATCACGCGAGTGATACTTAATGTGTTGCAAGCGTTCATAGGCTACGCTAACCACATTACATCAGATGGCTCGTATGCTAATGTACCTCTCACATTAGCATACGACCCATCACGTTGTATAAAAGAAACGAAATCAGGATATATAATTTTATTGTGTCCAGGAACGCGAAGCTTGTATATACTATACTCATACAAGCTTTTCAAGCTCCTGGACATTGCGAAAGGTTTCCATGGTGCGGTCGAACTGCCGTGATCCGCGGTACTACTTTGAAAACGGGTATGATCCATCTACCTGTTTTTATTCGACATTTGACTTGAGAATAAAGCAATTTCTCTTTTATGCAGTCTTGTCAGATAGTTGTAAAATTTTATGACAACTTGTTTTTCATACTCGGTATGTAGTTTTTTCTTGTTTGCGAATAGTTCTTTGTTGTTGACGGTAACGGTTGTATGCATTTCACTACGTACCTACTACTGTGGTTTGCTTGAATTTGACCATAACAAAATTCTTGTTTGTTATACTAGAGTGAAATAATCTCTATGGCGCCTAGATATGTCTTAGACAGCGACGCTATGAGAAATTATTAAAAAATCATAATATTTTATAATTTCTTTTTATTTAATTTTTTTCCTACCATTTTGAAAATAACTATTGGCGAAGAAGAAATGCCGTAAGAAACTTGAGTAAATGTCATTGCCAATAAAAAGCAATGTTATGATTGAACTACGAATATATATTATTATCGTGTTTCTAGTTATACATAGTGATATTTAACTTCATATTGTATGACTTGAAATTCTATAGCTATACCTACAAGCTCTATAAAATATAATAAAATTGTATTCATTCTATCGTAAATGCCTGCACCTAATCTTGTACGAGAGAACGAATCTGATTTAGTATGGCAGCCTTGTGTTCTATAATCGCGTTCTGTTGGCGTTAGTATCGCGACTGGCAAGCAGGTAAAGCATATTTTGACTTTATTGTCCGAGGATATAAAAATTGTCTACCAAAGCAATGCATTTCATCGAATTTCACTCTCATTTTCCTCACAAAACATTTCCGTACACTATTGTTAAGCTGATCTTGATAAACAGTGATAGCTCATTGGAACCAGTCTGTTAACCGACGGCTCCTGGATCAAATCGGGGGTATGTACAACACTAAATTTGTGTTTTCAGATTTATGTACATTTATGTACATTTCACTTGCTCGGCGGTGAAGGAAAATATCGCGAGGAAACTCGCAAGTACATGAAATTATATTTCAAAAAGTCGTGCGAGCTAACCTAAGAAAGGTCTGGTTTTACCTCTGGATTGTGGAGATTTAATGGCAGCCGTTACGTGTCTAAATCTTAGCCAAATCCGACCCTACCGGCTTGGCAAATACAACGTAGGTCTGTGTCACCTAGTTTCATCATTTCACTTAGACTATCAGTCCGTATCGACTTTCCATTTCCCAAGCTATGTAATCATAAGAAATATATCTTTAATACGCTTTTTCATAACGAAAAAATATATTATATCTAAAGCATTGTGTACAAATAAGCAAACGAAACAACAACTTTATGAACGCGATGAGGCTGTGACCGTGGCGAGGGTATAAAACGGTATACTGTTTCTTCAATTTGGTACAATAACAAGACAATTATTTTTTTACGTCTTATTATAGTAAATTGCGCGACTAGAGAGCGCCACCATCGTGGGTTCATAGACCTCCAGCGGCCTTGCTCCCGGAATGCACGAAGCCTCCGCGCATCTGCCTCTGGCTTGCGTAATGTAATTAGTGTTGCGTGTATATCGATAGAGTGGAATGCTCGATACTCATTGTTCGTTATCTCGATGTACATCGGTTGTAACATCTTTATTGTTAATACTATCGTTTTTTCGTCAAGTTTTTCTGGTTATTACAGTACTAGGCACTAAAATCGGCTAGCTATAGTGATGGTAATCTTGTTGGCATCGGGGATCGCACCAATATTTAATCACTGTCAGAACTCGGCTTATTATAAAAAAAACACGAGTTGAAACTTTTATTGTTCATACTATTTCAGGTAACAAATATATAAGGCCCCATATGTATAAGGTGGTTTAATTACCGTCAAAATACAAGGAGTATCCATCACCAGCTTCATGGTGACTCGGGAAGACAACAACTATGTGGCAGTAATGTTCTTCCTCCCTTTCTTTTAGCTAACAACAGAGCATTTGTAGATGAAGTCAGGTTCAAAAGCGACGTTAAGGTGATGACATTAAATTAAGGTCTTGTGTGTTGTGTTAAGGTAGAAGTGGCGGATAAACGGGTATTGCGACCATTACATTTAAACATGATAAAATGCAGTATCAATCATGCTTTCTTTCTTGTGTTTTTTACTATAGAAAACATATATAATATAGGATTATTTAGTAGAAACATAATTATATGGCGACTTAACAATGGCGTAGTCTCAAAAGCAATTGTGGATCCATCTTTAGGTTCTTACTTTGTTATAAAGAAATGAACAATATAACAATCTCTCTACAGACAAACGAAATTCTAGATATGCCTCAGTTCCGTAGATTCACAGTTAGACAGGCTATCAATTCACGTCATTCGTAATCGAAGAACTTGATTTTTACGATCGTCTTTTCAAAATTTAATGTGTCAAATTCGTATGCAAGTACTGTACTTGATTATTCATTATCTTTATAATAATCGATTATAATGGTTTCAATTTGATTACCTACATATGTTTTTTTTCCTTGACCTTAATACATCGAGATTTTATAGTTATTCCGTAGTACGGTATCGGGTGTTAAATTGCAGTTTTTTGTTCATTTCGTTGTTGGCATAATTAATTTTTTTTTGGAGGGGTTACAAGTCCTTAGGCTTAGGTGGCGGAACCCACCAATTCTAATGAATTAGAAAGAAAGAAATTATAATGTTCAAATGCCGTTCAGCAATAATGAAGGCCTGATCGACTAAATAGTCCATATAGTTAATTTCTTTTAAAAGCCTTCTTCATTTTGCCTTTACTCAAGTGGTTGCGCGTAAGACATCAGTAGTATTTATGTACTGACGTTTAAATACTTCGTTTGGGAGGAATACTTAGGAACACTTTCAAATGTTCAAAATGGGGTTCAAAAGTTGCTGCCTGATTGACTACATTGTTCATAAATTTATGAATAAGACTTCTTCGTTTTGGTTTAACTCAGCTTTCAAGTCAGACGTTAATGGCATTTACGCATTGACTCTTAAATTCTTGCATAATATTCACACTGTCAGACATATGTTAAAAAATTAAATGTATCTATTGAGGTATTTCAACAATGTTAGTAGGTATACAAGCATTCAGCCCACCCCGTAAAGCGGAACTTATCAAATCTGGTGTTGCAGGGTCGCAGTCCCCACAGGAATCAACTTTATAATCAGTGTCTATATAGTCTGCAATACAGGGTCGTGCATTACTAAATCTGCTGCAACAACAAAAAAGCAATTCCTCAGGAGTTTACTGACAATCTCACTCAAATAACTTCCTGGAAGTTGTTATTTTATTCTGGTTTTCTATCACGTAGAGGTAATTTCTCAATCGGGTATCTTTCATGTACCTCACCTCTATATTTATTATGTTTTTGACGTGTATTTATTGTCAAATTTCATTTCTTTCTTCCATGGCCAAACCGTTGAAACAACTTACATAAAATTTGTTGTAGAACTTCTATTTACTTTACGTTGAATAAAAATATAGTTTTGTATTGTCTGTCTGATACATTTCTTTTTTTTTTTTTAATATTGTCAGACAAATTACACAGCGCCATCTAGCCCCAAAGTAAGCGAAGCTTGTGTTATGAGTGCTAGACAACTGATAAACATACGTAAATACATTTTTTTTTTGTAAATACATACTTATTATATATAGAAAATACCCAGACCAAGACAAACAGACATGTTCATGCACACAAATGTTTGTACTGTGTGGGAATCGAACCCACAAGCGTTGGTGTAAAAGTAGCGTAACAGCGTGTTCCACCACTGCGCCACCGAGCTCGTCAAAATCATTAGTAGTACTATATGATGTATAAAATCATATATTCTCCATACAAGAAACATATTCTTTCGGCTTTTTTTTTTTTTGCTGTATGGACTTTTCATATCCAAGTCCGACTCACACTTGGCCGATTTTATTGTCAGATGAGGTTTGTATGAGTTAGACGACTATGCTATTTAAATGAATTTTTTAACGCCCTGAAATTTCTCTAAATATATGTCGTGTTTTAAATATTAATAAGTATAGTTTCATATTTAAACACGACACTTATGTAGAAATTCAAATCTCTAGCATGTGTCTTTTAGTTTTTGACAGACGGATAGATGGGTACCCAAATGAATATACACTGAAGTTGGGTCAAAGTTTTTCTAATGGTGCCAAAAGAAACAAAGGTTTATTTTTGCAAAATATGGGAGAATGTTTATCGATGTTACTCGATATTGATCCAACAATGTACATCACTAACGTAAGTAATGAGCTTCATGATTCGCTTATGAGCTTACTGGTTTATATAACATAGCAATCGTCTACTCTACAGTCAATAGTCTTGAATACCCTAAGTGGATGCCTTTTTTTTTTTTTTTTTTTTTTTTTTTTTTTTTTTTTTTTTTTTTCCTCCTATTCCTCCAATGTGAGTTTGGAGACCTTATCTGCTATTACTCTGTCATGCCAGTTCTCGCTATTGCTACCTCTCGTACTTACATACTACATACTTATCTTTCTTTCATTCTATCTCTTTCATTCCTTGTCAGGTGGGATGCCTGCTAACTACTGCCAACACTGCAGCGGGATTAGGGGGGTTTGGGTAATCAATTTTTTATTACTTTATTCTATCGCTTTTTTGCTTACTTCTAATACATATTTCGCTTATTTCTAGTACATACTTAGTTATATATCTATGTTGTTGCAGTACGTATATCGCTTCTTTTTAGAACATATTTAGTTATATCTATTTTTATTACAGTTTGTATTTGTTACTATTTTTAGTTTTATACATTTGCAGTTTTTCCTTAGTTGCTATTTTTTAACCTTATTTTTACAATTTCGCACTTTCTATATTAATTTTTTGCTATACCATTTTATATGGTTGAGTGGCGTATACTTATTATACGCCCTAATCATATTTTATTTGCCTACTTATTTCTATATATAACCTTTTTGACTATTTTTGTGCAGTATTCTACGAAGTAACTTTGCGTGCTTTTATTACTAAATAGTTCGCTGAAATTGCTTTTATTTATTACCATATTTACTTTTTGTTGCAGCTCGTATCTCTCAGGGGCGTATGCGGGACATTCCGCTATGACGTGTTCTACCGTCTCGCTTACGTCTGGTTCACAGATGCACGATGGGTCCTCCTTACACTTGAAACGGTGCAAGTATTCGGAGAACCCACCGTGCCCCGTCAGCAGTTGTGTGGTAATGCTAGTGTGTTCTATGCTTTTCAGCGTTTTGTATGCTTCGACCGCGTCGGGCAGGAACATTTTTGTGACCGCGGCAGTTGTGCCCTCTTTATACCTTTGGTTCCATACACCAAGTGACGTCATTCTTATTTGTCTCTTAATGTATGAGGTTGGGCACTTATCATAGTGCAGCCGCATCTTTTTATTCCTTGCCGCCTCCTTCGCCAGTTGATCCGCGCGTTCGTTGCCCTCCATCCCTGCGTGGGCCTTGATCCAAAACAAAGAAATATCTTTGCCTTCGAGCCTACTGGTCTTTATTAATTCTTTTGCTTCCACTGCTAAGGGATGGAGGGATCCGCGATCTTTGACTGTCTCGAGGGCCGATCGAGAGTCGCTGTAGATTCCGAAGCTCCGTTCAGGGCGGCCGTTTACCTGTTTTATGGCTTCACATATGGCGAGGAGTTCCGCCTGGTAGACCGTGCAGTACGATGGTAGTTTACGTTTTACCGTTTTTACTTCGGCGCCGTCTTTCCAAATAGTGAGTGCTGCCCCCACTCCTCCTTCAATTTTACTACCATCAGTGTAGATTTTGACTGCTTGGTCGCTATTCGCTTCCAGTTGCTGTTGGTCTACCAGGTTTACGAACCCCAGGCTCATATGCTCTGCCGGGTGTCCTATCTTCAGGTACGGCTCTCTCCTTTCCACTTCCCTATCACATAGCACTACTTGGGGCACGCCTCTTTTCGCCTCGTATATTGTCGCCGCTTCACGCACCCTGATGTCCAGCGGTAGTATTCCCGCTAGCACCAGCGCTGCATTCAGGGAGACAGTCCTGTACGCTTTGCACAGCTTCTGGGCAAAGCCCCTCTGGACAGCGTTGAGCTGCTTTTTTATTCCGAGCTTGTCTACTGCTGATGCCCAGACGCTGGCAGCATACAGGACTATCGGTTCAACCACGGCTGTATATATAGTCTTGACTATATCTGGATGTAGCCCCCAACTGATCTTGGCGGCCCTCGACAGCTGTTTGTATATGCCCAGCACTTTTTTGCATTGATTTCGCACGTGTGTATTGAAGGTGAGTTTGTTGTCGAGGGTTACGCCAAGGATCTTGAATTCTCCAGACATCTTGATGTGGACCCCTCCCATGCTCAGGCGCGGGGTGTCAAACTTTAATCGTCGCGTGATTAGCATTGCGTTCGTCTTTTGCGGTGCGAATCTTAATTTATTTCTGGATCCCCACTCCTGAACAAGGGCAAGGGTGGCGCTTGCCTTCTCCTCTATTTCTTGCGCCGTGTCTCCCTGAAATACGAGCACCACATCATCGGCGAACGCCTGGATGTGGTCACCCTTTTCCTCCACCTTTTTTAGTAGAGGGTCGATCAGCAGGTTCCATAGCATGGGTCCCCCGATCGAACCCTGCACGCATCCCTTTTCAGTTTGCCTGGTGATCTCCTCCCCGGCGAATCGCAATCTTATGCTCCTGTCGCTTAGATAGCTATCTATGGCTTTTCTGATATTCAGCGGGCACTTTTCCTCTGCCAGCCTAACTTTAATCGCAGGCCACCAGGCGCCGTCGAACGCCCCCTCTATGTCCAACGAGACCACTGTCACCAGTTTTTTCTGGGTGAGCTGATCGCGTATATATCCCACCAGATCATAGAGGGCGTCCTCCGTACTCCTCTGTGGCCTGAAGCCGTACTGTCGAGTACTAAGCCGAGGTAAGATGTGCCATTTCAGTCTCGCTATTATCATCTTCTCCAGTATCTTTCCCAGGACTGACAGCAATCCGATGGGTCTATATGATTTTGGACTGGTGTAATTGTCTTTGGCTGGTTTTCTCAGTACCACTACTGTCGCCTCCTTCCATATCCTGGGAAAGTGTCCTATTTCTAAGCATTTGTTTGCTATCGCCAGGAAGAGTTCCGGGCTACTCGAGATCACTCTATCGCAGATATCTGCGGTTAGGCCATCTGATCCAGGTGCCTTTTTGGGGTTGAAGCTTTTAGCTGCGGCTTCCAGCTCGTCTAAGGTAAATGGTGGATCATTATTTGTAGGATGCTCCACTACATTTATCCGTTCCGCTTCCAGCCTTATTTCGCGATGATGGCAGCTGTCTTCTTCCTCCCGGTCCTCTGGATAAAAGGTTTGCGCAAGGAGCTCCGCCGATTCCCTTCGTCCCAGTGCCTTCTCTCCATCCATCAGTGGCAGATCTTCGTGCCTTTTAGCGGTTCTCCCAATTATGCGGTAGATTCCATCCCACATTGTTTCTTTTTCCTGCTTTGCACAAAAGGCTTTCCAGCTATGGATTTGAGCCTGCTTTGCTTGTTTCTCATATTCTTCTTTCTTTTCCAGGTACTCAGATACTACCTTCGGCCTTCGTATCGGCGCTGCACATCGGATCCTCCGCCTTCTAGTGACGACCTCCTTCTTCAGCCTGGCGAGCTCATCGGACCACCATGGTAAGTTTACTTTTTTGTTATTATTTTTCTTCGGTATATTATTATTGCATGCTTTTGTTATAATTTCGCTGTATTTATTTACTATTACTTCTAATTCATTCTTGTCTTTGATTTTATTTATATTGTCTATTGTTATATTATTTTGCTGCAAAATCTGGTCAACTTCTTCAAGAAGTTGGGGCCAGTTTGCTTTTCTAGTGTTATAGATACGTGTTGTGTTTTTAATGTTTATTTCTTTAGGTCTTTCCAAATAGATTTTAAAAAGTATGGCGTTGTGATCTGAGCTCGTCATGCCCTCCTCTACCTTCCAGTCATCAACCAGACCCAGCATCTCCGATGTGCAAGCCGTGATGTCTACGATACTCGTGTATCGTTTTCCCCCTCGGATTGCATCGAAGGTCGGTGTATCTCCCACGTTTAGGATTTGGAGTCCCATCTCTTCGATTGTTCCGGCCAGATCTTCGCCTCGTCGATCGGTTCTTGGGCAACCCCACCAGGTACTTTTTGCGTTGACGTCTCCTGCTATGATCAGGTAAGTTCTCTCTGTCTTTTGCTGTACCTTTTTTATTTCTTCTAGGTAAGGGTCTATCGGCTTGTCTGGCTCTAGGTAGATTGAGGAGACTACTATGTTCCAGGTGCGTGTCCTCAATCCTACTACAACTATGTTACTTGTAGTGAGGTCCGGATAGAGGACGGCGTCAATGGTCGGGTCGAAGACCGCTATTGCAGCCTTTACCACTCCGCAGTTCTGCTTCACACTCTGGAAGATTCTCACTCCTGTGTAGTCCCTCATTCTTCCTGTCCCACCGACATACGGCTCTTGGATGAGTGCTACCGCAATTTTCCGGTTTGAGGCTTCGATCATTAGCTCCTGTGTCGCTAGCTGCTTTCGTTGTAGGTTTGTTTGGACTACCGCATATGGGGCCGCTGTTTTTGGTACTGTCTTACCCTGTATGGCATCCTTAGCAGTATGCCGTCGTGGCTCTCGCCAGGGCATCCCACTTTCGTCTAATCGGGCATTCCTGGCTGAAGGCGTTGTGTGCGACATAATCTAATTTTGCGTGGTTGCAGTTACAGCAGGTTGGCTCCCCTCCCGCAAGCCAGTCCGGGCAGTCCGCTCTTTTATGTGGGCCCGCACAGTGGCTGCATTTTTCAACTGTTTCTTTGCAGTATCTTCTGCCGTGTCCATAGGCTAAACAGAGCGAGCATTGGATGAGGGGTGAGTAGTCCTCCACCCTGATTTGCTGCAGGTCGATGTGGACTTTACCGGTTCCCGTCATTCTTTGCCACAGCTTTGGTGACACCCTCGCCACCACGTGGCAAGTTAGAGAGTTTCGGGTTCTTTTTCGAAACTTTATTTCCATACCCTGGTCCGCCTCAAGTCCCTCAAAGAGGTCTTTATTTTGGTTCCTGAGTGATACTAGGATTTCCTCGTCCGTATGGTACTGCATGAGGTTCTTGAGGATGACCAGTGGATCCTTATTTTTAATGTCCTCGACTTTAAATTTGTCTGTGGCCCTACTTAGCTTTTCTTTAACTTTTTCTCTTTCTGTTTCTGACCTACATCCGATAATTACTTTTCGGTCCTTCGCCTTCCTGACCCTGTCTATTTTTATGCCCCCTTCCGTGGCCTTGATTACCTCCCTCATCCTGCTCAGCACCTGCTCGCTTGTTTCATCCTGGTCCATTGAGGCTACTGTTATTGAATGTAGTGCCTGCGGCATTTGGGTTTTTCCCCTCTGTCCGCTGGCAGCTACGTTTGCGTAGGTCCGTGGAAGCGTTTCCCAAATTTCTTTCTGTTTTTGCAGTTCGTCTTTTAGTTCTTCCATTCTTTTTGTATTTTCCTTTATTACTTTGGAGTGCTCCTCTATTGTATTTATTGCGTAAGGTGTTAGAATGGTGTCTGCTCCAATTTGTGGGTCGATTTTATTTGTTGCTACCTTTGCTGCTGCCGCGTCCGCCTCTTCTACCAGCTTGACCAACTGTCTTATATAGTTTTGTAAGCTCGTCTTAATTTCTCTTTTCATGTTACCACTTGCCGTCAACTGTGCTTCCGCTTTTGTTAATAGATCTTTTGCTTTTTCTGATCTAGTGCCTTTTGCTTCTCCTTCTCTTTCTTTTGTGAATGTTTTCTCCCTCTTGGTGTTTGTTGTGCTATTGTCCTTCTTTGGGGGTGTTCTTGTGGCCGTTTTTACCCTCTCTTGGTTTGGCGGCCATTCCCCAGCACTTTTCCTGACATTTCGTTCGTCTGAAGGGCCAGCCTTCGTTGTCTGTCCCACTGGACTGCGGGGGTCCCTTCCTGTCATTTCTGCCGGTTTTTTAACGGGCGTCCTTATACTCATCATGCTTTGAGTTTGAGTTTAAAGGAGGAGGAGGAGTCAATAGTTCGATGAGATGAAAATATAATCCAGTAAAGTATATAAAAGTGTATATAAAAGTATATGATGGTATATAAATTGTGACAGACTGTAAAGTGGCCTGTCAAGTACGTGTCAAGTGTATAAATATGTGTGTACAATATTTATTTAATTTAGTGTCCTTATTTTACGATGTTTTGTGGATGCCTTACGAGTAACATAAAATTAGTGGATGCCTTACGAGTAACATAAAATTAGTGGTGGCCATTTATGGATGATGTAGCAATTAGGATGCTATGTAAAAATACATTTCATAGGAAGGGAAACTAAAAAGAAATAAACAAAAATCAGAGATACCATTTACGAATTTCTTTGTAAATGAGAGCTTTCTTATTGTTGGGGTTCGCCGCCTAAGCCTAAGGATTTGTAAAGAAGAGGAATTATCATTTTATTACCAGCCAGCAAAGACGGTGGTTATACCGCAGAGGTTTTGGTTACCATCTATTTAAGTAGCCGACAGAAAAGGAAAGTTTCATCTGTCCCCTGTCACATATCTGGGCTTGGCAGTACTGAGCATAAAGTGCAAGAATTGAAGCTGTTTATACGTCAGAGCAATGAAGTATCTTTCATCTATCTCAATTAAGATCTCTTGGAAACCCTTAAGTAATTTATAAGTTTAGATTTGGTCTGAAGTAAATTCAGAAATGTTCTTAAGATCTACTTTATTAGTAGCTGTAGTGTTGACATAAGAACTAAGTATATAATCAAACAATATAGGTATCTATCATCATCTATCATGAAATAGGCATAATTGCCACTGCTGTAATTCATAAAAGCCTGTATATATTTTTTTTTACACAGAATATAGGTATTTCTTATGAATAAAGATACTACTACGGTAGGGAGATTTAGCAATCGATAATTTATGTTTTTTAGCTTTGCTGAAATAACGCAAGTTTATATCAAGTTATGAACTTTTAAGATATTAAAACGGCAGACAACCTGAGATCACGTTTTAAAAGTCAATTGTGGCGTTCTTGGACTTCTGGACGCGCCCAAAGGAACCATCGCCGGGTATAGTGAATCCCCGTTTCACCAACGGCAGGTCTAATAGTATAAAGAAATAAAGAAAATTATTTATTCGGTGACATAAATAGTTACAGATTGATAAAAAAGAAGGACAACAGACTAGCTCTTAACACAATGACACAAAATCGGCATCCACTCAGCATATGTCGCCACGTCTTCGTGAGACGGCACGACGCTGGTCTTCCGTAGACACCTGATGGGAGTAAGTACGCTACTGTTCATCACGGTGCACACTCCTGTACAACATGACTCAATGTGAAATACAGTTTAGGAAGTAGAATTGGGCATAGAGTAATTTTGCACACCAGTTACTATGTACTAATGTTATATAACTAGCATTAATATGCGGTTTCCTAAAATATCGTAAGTCTGCCGATCGCTGGCTCTCAGTCTACAGCTTCAGTAGTTTTGATTCTGCATTGGTTACAATGGCCCTATCCATATAATTCATCCTCAATATATTCAATTCAAATTATTCATTTTTCTGTATATTTTGACGTATGTGCTAGTTATTTTGACGAGCCCTGCGACACTGTGATTAGTAACGTTAATTTGACACCACCTGGAGGGTTGTTCTTTTTTATTATATGCAACGTTGGAATTCATACAAGCATAAGACCCACCTGATGTAAAGCAGTTATCGTTATGAACGCTTGTACTACATTAAGTGTCACTCGCGCCATGCCTCCCCTGCTGCTAATACAGTAACTCCTCAGGAGCTTACTGGTGACCTCACTCACACGCAGGAACACAACACCCCTCGTTGTTATTAGGCTACGGTTTTCTGTGAAGTGGAGGTACCTCCCCAGATGGGCTGCTTTGGTGCGCCCTACCTCTCTTAAAACATCCAGACCAAGACAAATAGACATGTTCATGCACACAAATGTTTGTCTTGTGTGGGAATCGAACTCACGAGCGTTGGTGTCAAAGTGGCGTCATTTACGACTGCGCTACCGAACTCGTCGTTGTTGTGTTCCTGCCAGTGAGTGAGGTCACCAGTAAGTTCCTGCGGATAAGCTAGCTGTGTTGGCAACAGAGCAGGCATAGCGCGAGTGATACTTAAAGCATTCATAGGCTACGGTAACCGCCTTACATCAGGTGGGCCGTATGCTTGTATGTTGTATATGTTTTTCTCTATATGTATATGTATTTACATTTTATAGGGATCAACCTATTAGTAACTATTATACCATTATTCGGTACGTATATTATACGTTTTATATCTAAAAGCTAGAAGAGAGGCACTATATTATCTTTCCCTCTAGATATAAAATGTAATAGTAATAATACGTCCATATTTATTCACAAGTTCACATATATACGATGTATGTGGACCGTTATACAAATAAATGTTACTTATGTAGTTACTTATGCTATAACTTATACTAATAAAAAAGTTGCTCGGACGTAGACCTCTTCAGTTTCAGTTTACGGTCTGCTGAGCTCGCGCGTTGATGTCTTTTGTTCGCCGTACGTATGCATCTTACTTTGCAACGGAGACTTTTTATTATTATACGATAGCGTACATTTGAATAAGTAATATGCAATATAAGTATATGACAATTGACATGTTTAGAGCTATCCAAATGCACTAACATATTAATAAATGAGGGCATAAATGGCCACCATTTGTCGAGTTAAAACCACCCTTACTTGTAAGTGATTCTCAGCACTGATTAGAAACCGGAGCTACCTAAGCAGGATAATAACAACCAGATTTATTAAAAAAAGCAGTCTGACCAGTAAGTACACTGGTTACACATTAAAGTTACAGTCTAGTGTAATTTTATGTAGAGTGGAGATTATACTAATCTCCTCTACTTTGCATAAAACTGTAAACAATTATCTAACGAATTATTGCACCTCAGTAAGCCATTGAGGCTACCAGGACGCTGGGTTAAAGGGTATTCTTAACGCAATAGCTCTTCCCATAATATACTGGTTATAGTTAATAGATTCAGGCGTTATTTTGTGAAAGTCAAATTTACATGCAAGCATGCAAAGCAGTTTAGATCAAATTGCAGACTGGTAATACTCATCCATATATTCCTTGAACTGCAAGCGTCAATAGGGTTCAGATCAAGAGGGATGTACTCATAATCGTAGTTGCTACCATGAAGGAAATAAGCTATGGGGAACTGATAAGACAGATTTTTCGTAGTTACTCATTTCACAGTTACTGGTCAGGTGAAGTAGAACGTAGCTTTTATAGGCTAGTCCCGGATCAACATTACGACACTTGTCCATTTATTGGTTAAAAATCTCCCATCGGTTAGTAGGTTCTAATCGCTGAGCTATTTAGGCGCTAAAACACTACGTTGTTTTGAGCGCGAGGTGCCTTCATGCGCAGTCAAGTCATTTATTCGTTTTTGGATGCTATCCTTTATTGTGTAAAACAAATGTCACTTACTATTGCGAATAAGACGAAATTTCCGTTACTCTAAGAACTAACGTACGTTAAAACTCCGTTACACATCGAATATCACTAATACGTACCATGACGTACTTTCATTTAGGATCAATTTCTTAAAAATGACATTTTAACATTCATATGCAATGTGAGCGTCAGTTATGAATTCAAATACACTTACAAAAGTAATTTGGACGGATTATGCCTAGATCTTCTTACTCAAAATATGCCACGTTGAAGAAATGTATCGAAATTCAGTATGACAGGTGGCAATATCACCAGGTTCACATTCTTAACAATGGTATTATTTTAAAGAATATGAACCTGTGTAAAATTAATCCTCCTTGGAGCGTTGTTCTGCGAGTGAGTGATGTCATTAGTAGACTATAGAGAAGTTGGAGATGCAAGGATAGTATGGTTGAGCAATTCTCCTTAATATTCAACGCGTCGACCGGCCTCGGTAACTGCTTCACATGAAGCCAGTTGCATATTTGTTTGCCTTCTGATATAATAAACATATTATTCATGCTATATTTTTATAGCCTCCATAAACTGATTAAATATATATTAAATTCTAAATCTTAAAAATATATCCGAGAAGGTATCGAACGTCCCAGCACTAATATTGTACCCATCTATCTATACGAATTTATTAGTGAAAAGATTCATCACTAAACTACTGAATGGTTTGTAGAATAAATCCCGGTGAAGTCTATAGGGTACTTTTTATCACAATAGCGATACGCGGGCGAACCTGCAAGGGCTGCAAGCAAAAGTTAGTATAAAAATAAACATCCTCTTCCCACCACTACCGGTTATTACTGCCAATTCCCAGAGCTTTTACGTAATTCGCTGCAACCGTGAAACGCTACAATGTTTACGTTTCGTAATTAGTGCTCGACGAACCATAAAGTCACGTATTAGATACCCATCTACTGTATCATATTAAAAACATTGTAAAAACAAATTGACTAGTAATCATGTGATACACCTGGCAAATAATTGAGGCCATCGGAAAAAAATATAGCATATATGGAAGACTCAAAACGTATTATTTGACGAGTAGTGGACGAGTTCCGTGACGCAGTCGTGAGTGACGCGACTTTGACACCAACGTTTGTGGGTTTGATTCCCACACAAGACAAATATTTTTGTGCATGAACATGTCTGTTTGTCTTGGTCTGGATGTTTTTAGAGAGGTAGGGCGCATCAAATCAGCCCATCAAGATAAATACCTCCACCTCACAGGAAACCGCAGCCAAATAACAACTCCCTAGACGTTTGTTGTGTTCCTGCGTGTGAGTCAGGTTACCAGTAAGCTCCTAAGGAGTTACTGTTAACAGCAGAGATGCAAAGCGCAAGTGACACTTAATGTACAAGCGTTCATAGGCTACGGTAACAGCTTTACATCAGGCGGTCCGTATGCATCCGTATGTATGCATCCTGACGTTGTATAAAAAAACCTCTAAAAATCTCAAAAGTTGAGATATTTGTTATTGATTTTAATTGTTAAGGAATCCTTAATGATCTATATATTGAGATAGGTGATATTGATTCTTCACGGACAATATACATAATACTCGAATCCATAAAGATGTTAATATCTTGCTTTTATTTTGACAAACAATACAAAATGTCGTTGACTAAACATACATTCGTTTTATTGATGAGGTTGTTTAATTACTGCGTTCAACACTAATATGAAATATTAATTACTGGTTGCATGAACTCATAAAGATAAGTTGATTGCTACATTCATTTTGCAATGTATCAAGCGAGCAAAATGTAGTTGATTAAACTCAGGGACATTACTTTTATTGATGAACCCATTTAAATGGTGCGTTCAGTATTAATATGGCATATACATAAGTGTTTGCCCGAATCAATAAAAATGACATTGATTGCTTGCATTCGTTTTATTAAACAAAACAAAATTTAATTTCTTTTTATATATGTATTTGTATTATTGATGATCTAATTTAATTGCCGGGTCCAATACTTGTTGTTAAAGATCACTCTTCGACATAGTTCAGTCAACTGCGGTTATATTTTTTTGCATTGCATTGCTTGCATTCGTTTTATTAAACAAAACAAAATTTAATTTCTTTTTATATATGTATTTGTATTATTGATGATCTAATTTAATTGCCGGGTCCAATACTTGTTGTTAAAGATCACGCTTCGACATAGTTCAGTCAACTGCGTTTATATTTTTTGTTTACCCATGATGTTTGGTTCGATCTGTATTAAGTACGCGATACTATTCGATTTTTTTTGGAATACCATTTCTGCAGATATCCATATAGGATGGATCTAGAAAATAATTATTTTACTGTATGTTTCGACTGCGATTGTATATAAGGTTTTCAAAGGTTACGAGCTCGGTGGCTCAGTCGTGAATGACGCGACTATGACACCTACGCTCGTGGGTTTTGATTCCCACACAAGGCAAACATTTGTGTGCATGAACATGTATGTTTGTCTTGGTCTGGATGTTTTAAGAGAGGTAGGGCGCATCAAAGCAGCCCATCTGGGGAAGTATCTCCACCTCACAGAAAACTGCAGCCAAACAACAACTCCCTAGAGGGTTGTTGTGTTCCTGCGTGTAAGGGAGGTCACCAGTCCCAAGGAGTTGCTGTGTAAGCAGCAGAGGAGGCATCGCGCGAGTGATACTTAATTTATCGCAATCGTTAATAGGCTACGGGACCCGCTTTACATCAGGTGGGCCGTATGTTTGTATGCCTCCTGCCGTAGTATAAAAAAAGAGGGTGATGGTAATTACCACTGTTTTTTTATAATGACACAAGAATCTATAATAATATAATAAAGCGGAAGAGTTTGTTTGTTAGAACGCGCTAAAAAAAAAACAGTCAGTCGGATTTGGTTTTTTTTTGTATTCGATAGCACAATTTCTGAAGAAGATCATATATTAGGCTATTCATAGGTTATTCAACATCACGATACGACCTTCGGATGTCAAGCGTAAAGAAAGGAAGTAGGAAGGAAGGAAGGAAGAAAAAGGAGGTCCTACAGGATACCAGAGTACGCGCGGACAAAGTCACGGCTGCAACTATTAATTCATAACATAGTTTTAGTTTGTACTGGAGTATAAGTGTCTCAACGACACCTTTAGACCCAAAGCCTCATTTGCACGAAACACAGACCATATAACAATGGCGGCTGTAGTGAAAAATAAGTTGGGAAATATAACTATATTTGATGAAAATCCCAACTACCATAGTACTTTTAAAATACGCCTGCCGGATAATAATGAGCCAGAGGTTGTGTTGCTGCCAGAGAATAAGATCATTAGGTAGTTGATGAGTTGCTGCATGAATAACGGGAGTGGCAGCACGCGCTTTAATCTTTATGTTACGGCTATATGATACGATTATCATTTCTGCTTGTTTCTCACCTAACTTAGTATAAATAATATACGTAGGCCTAAGAAAAGTTACAAATATGTGATTAACTTAGTACATAAACGTTTTGATGACACCTTACCATAAATAAATGCAACCTTGATAGTTAACTTACATAGCAATTTGGTTTAGGTACGAGCATGTCTACGTGTTCATTAACTGTGTAAAATATTTTTTTTCTCGATATCTTATAAACCCGTTAGGCGACGTAGTTCTAAATCGCAAAAAATAAGTTTTAAAGTACATTTTATCTTTTTGTATATGTAATGTATTTATAATTATATATGTAACTCTTTTTAATCTATTAATATCATCATAGATATTAACAGATTAAAAAGAGTTATGTCGATATTACTCTTATTACGAATATTTATTTTTTATATGCAATTTCACACACGAGTAACTAATGTAATTAAATAAAAAATCTATTACGTATGTGATCATTGTATAGACCACACTTTTTGTTTTGCTTGCACGTACACTGATTACAGCTAAGTGGAATGATAAACACATAAAGATATCTGTAATAAAAAATATAACCATGCAAGTTCATATAAATATGGTTATGTAGGTACGTACTATTAGAACACACATCTATCTACGCCAACGTATATCAACTATTATGAATTGAGAACAAACAATTTTAAAATGATATTGTTGTATAATTTTAAAATTTTAAAATCGCTGCCACAAGTACAGTCGTACTTGTGGCAGCGATTTTAAAATTATAATGAAGCAATTATGAGTCGGGATACTGCCAGTCATCTATGTCAGCCCCAGCACTTTATCATAATGCCATAATAAGAAAAGTACAGAATGTGTTATCTATATGAGATACGAAGATTAAAGATTAATCGTAAGCCATCAGGATTATAAATAGGTAGTTAAAATGTTTTATAAAGTCAAGTTTTATGTATTGTTCAAAGAAAATGATTTTCAAGATTCCTATTCATAATAAAATTTTATGAGGAATTAATATAAAATTAGTTAACTGTGTAAGTTTGAATATTGAAGATGGGTTTAATAAAACTGCATGCTAAGGTGTTTATCACGACTTCCATTTTGCCGTGGTAATTTTAGTATATCACTTCTTAGTAGGTACACTACTTATGCGTGTAATGTAGGTATATATATGCAAAATAAAGCTATATCTATGCAAAATATCTCTAATGCTATATAAAATATATAAATCGGAAACGTTTGTTACAGTCGGATTTGAACAATTATGTTTGCATTTCATAGCCTAAAATTTGAGGAATGTTATATATAGACTAGGGGTTCCCAAACGTTTTCAGTTCGCGGCGCACTTACAGGTTTAATATTTTGTCTTAGCGCTCCGTAGTCGTTAGTAATCGAAAGAAGGTACGGGGCTATTCAACATCACCATACGATCCTTAGAAAAATAAAGAAAGTAAGAAAAAGCGGTTCCCTCAGGATGCCGTCGTGACATATAAAGTAATCGAGAAAGAGATAGAACTGTGCATTAAGACATATCAGACAGTAAGCCCATAGATAACAGAAGTTATCTATGAGTAAGCCAGTTTCAATCGTTTTATCCTCCATTCTCTCTTGCACTTTTCACTGTCCTCTTGCGGCTACTCAATTTAAACTTTGTTAGCCATACATTTTTGCACCATAGTGGATTATTTGACGACAGTACCTTCCAATTACTTATTTAATTTTTGTGCAATATTTTTTAGGTATGCTTATAATGTATCCGTTACATAAATAAAATATTCAGATCACATAACATCATGTGTCAAAACTAAAACTATAGTTCAATAGGTACTTTGTTATAAAATTCCTTAGCTTTTCGTTTCTTATCGCTGTCTTCACACCCGGTATATTTTTTTCAAGCATTGTCACCGGTTCTTGGGCTCCTCACATCACCTTCTGATAAAACACGACTCTGTAGCTATTTATATATATCTACATATACACAAACTAAATAAACTGCATTGAAATCGATTTAAAGGCTAGAATGATATGATACAGACAAAATTAAAAATACTTCTGCTTTGGGTATAAGAAAAGAATTAATAAACAGGGTTTATGATGTTCACTCATTCTTTATTTTACATGCGCAAAGAGACACATTTTCTGTGTTCAATATCAATTTATTTTCTTCCAAAAAAGGAATATCAACACTTTCAATTAAAAAAGAATGCTAGCCGCATTAATTAAATTAAATAAATGCAAGAACGTTCTCAGAACGATTTAAAATGACTTGTATCCTTTATTAAATGTTTACTAAACCAATATTACACCTGTGACTGGATAATAGCTGTAGGTACCTGTTTCTTAATAGGCGTAAATCGATCTGGATGACAGTAGACAGACTGCATGGACTGATTAAAGATCAGTGCTTAACGACTATTATGTCTTTTTAAAAATAGTACATTCTGATACAAGTGCGGATAATTTCTCAATTATTGAGATACAAAACTCAAAACACGAGCAAAAAGTGAGTTTGGGAATTTTAGTATAATACTAGCTGATCCCACCCCGGTCCGTTTTGCAGGTGCAAAATATACGAGTAAGATTTGTTTTATAAAGGTGCAGGCAGATATATTGATAAAATTATAACAATAATTCCATATTAACAACAGTAAATATATAATTACTAGCTTTTGCCCGCGACTTCGTCCGCGTAGACTACAGAATAAATCACCCTATGCACCATATCTTCTGTTTTTTTAACGAAATTAAATGATACGTGGCTTAGATTTTAAGATGGACCCCCAAACTACCAAAATTGTGAAAATTGTATCGAAATCCATTCAGTGGTTTTTGTGTTATGCCATAACATACAGATTGAAAGACACCAAAATTCTAAAACCATTGTAAAGGGGTAAGGCTATTTTTTGAGCTTATACCAAACTTATAGTACCTCTTTATAAACTACATTAGCGGTTCTGCCCTCAGGTGCTAAGATGACCAGACTGCTAGGAGAGCTCACTCTCGAGCAAGCCACGTAAAACTGACCGTGCGAGAAGCAGTCTACCCTAAGATCAATTCCTGCTGTTTTTAGTGACTGACCCTGAGACTTATTAATCGTCATTGCAAAACAGACAATTTCGCTAAAACTCTGCAGTACTCCGAAGTCCCTTCTTACTATGTCTGGAACAGCAAAAAATTTTCAAGGAGGAAAAAAGGGAAAGATGTTGAGGGCTGGCCCGGAGTGAAAAAAGTGCACGCTCTGGGCAGGGTCTATAAGTCTGAAGCTACTTAAGGAAACCACGAAAAAATAATAAATATCCGAATATTAGTTTTAATATAGTCAAAGTCAAAATCTTTTTATTCCGTAAAAATGGCTACATTTGTTTGGAATCGTCACAATTTTTTTCCCTACCGTGCAGTTTATGACTAGGTGAGCACTGATAAAAATACTGCCAAAAAACTCAGGCATCCCTCTTTTGGTGTCCAAACAAATTTACATATTTTATTAATTACATTATAATTGGATCGACTCACTCCCAGGCATTTTTATCATTAATATAGTCAGATACTTTATAATATGCCCTGCTACACAATTTGGCTTTAATAGTAGTTTTAAATTTGTTTATTGACAATTCTCTTATATTGCTGGGAAGTTTGTTATAGAACCGTATACATTGCCCCATAAAAGAATTACTTATTTTGTGGAGACGGCTTGCATGTAACACAAGATTATGCTTATATCTAGTATTTATGCTATGAGTATCACTCTTTTTACAAAATGAGTCTATGTTTTTATGGACATACAAAAGATTTTCATAGATATATTGCGATGCGACTGTTAAAATATTTATTTCTTTGAATTTTTCTCTAAGGCTCTCCCGGGGACCAAGTTTGTAGATAGCTCTTATGGCTCTCTTTTGCAATAAAAAGATGGTGTTAATGTCCGCGGAGTTACCCCAAAGAAGAATTCCATATGACATAATACTATGAAAGTAGCTGAAATAAACTATTCTAGCTGTATCAATATCAGTGAGCCGTCTAATAGTTTTCACTGCATAGGCTGCAGAACTTAGTTTTCCTGATAATTTTTCAATTTGTGGGCCCCATTGTAGTCTGGAGTCAATTGTTATACCCAAGAACACAGTTGTCTCCACAGGGGCTAAATTAGTTCCATTAACATGTACATTGGTAACCACCTGTCTTACATTAGATGTTGAGAACTTAATTACTTTAGTCTTTTTATCGTTTAAAAGCAGATTATTAACACTAAACCAATGAATAACTTTAGAGAGAGCATCGTTAACTTCGTCATAATTACCTAACTGTCTATTAATTTTGAATGTCAAAGAGGTATCATCCGCAAACAATACAATCTCATGTTTATCCCTTACATAATAAGGTAAGTCATTTATAAAAACTAGAAATAAGAATGGACCTAGAATTGACCCCTGTGGGACTCCCATAACTACAGGGGACCCCGAAGATCTTTTACCATTAACATCGACCTTCTGTATCCTATTGCCCAGATAAGAAGACAGAAGTTCGAGAGCCTTGTTCCTGATACCGTAGTGGTGTAATTTTCTGACAAGAGTGTATACTGTGAAAAAACTTGTTCAAATACGAATAAAATGCAAAATTGTGTTTTTCGCATATATAATTATTATTATAGTCAAACATTTCGTTGAAGTCAAACACTTTCATCGACTAATACGATAATTTTGTTTAACAATAGCATCAACCTTGTGTGATAGATACGTATTCAATCAAGTTTTTTTTTTAGTGTAGGCACCTGCCAAAAGTAACGAAAGCAAAACTTAGTTTTATGACTTAAAAGCAACGATTTTCCTCCTATTTCGAGGTGATTTCGAAAAATCAAAAAAAAAATCGAAAAAAAAAAAAAAACTGAAGCCTGATCAAAATTACCTACTTACATGTCAAGTATTTAATAATTAAAGTAACGGTGATAGGCAACTTCAAAGCGAAAATATAAATCCATTTTATTACCGTTCCCTTCGGAATTTCGAAAAATCCCGTCTTATTCCTTGCCTTTTCCTTCCTTCATAATGGGGAAATAATTTTATACACTTATTATACTTAACAATAGCTACGAAAGAAAAAACAAACAATATAACTTTTAAGCAAGGATTTTAATCATATCCCGAGGGATTTTCAAAAAACCCTAAAAATGGTTTTTAGTTATCGTAATAACCTACTTTTAAGCTGAATTTCAAGTCTCTAATAAATAAAGTTACGGAAATAGGGCAACTTTAAAGCGAAAATATAAGTAAATCTTTTTTTATTCCCGTTCCTGTGGGAATTTCGAAATATCCTGAAAATTGTTTTTTGTTTTCATAATCACCTACTTATATGCCAAATTTTAAGTTTCTAATACATATGGTTACGGAGATAGGGTAAATTTAAAGCGACAAAATATAAATAAATCCTTTTTATTCCTGTTCCCGAGGGAATTTCGAAAAATCCTAAAAACGGTTTTTAGTGATTGCAATCACATATTTATATGCCAAATTTCAAGTCTCTAATAAATATAATAACGGAGATAGGGCAACTTTTATAGCGAAAATATAAATCCTTATTATTCCCGTTCCCGTGGGAATTTCGAAAAATCCCGTCTTATTCCTTGCCTACGTCATAAAGACAATATCTGTGCAAAATTTCAGCTTCCTAGGTCCAAGGGTTTGGGCTGGGCGTTGATGAGTCAGTCAGGACTTTGAATTTTATATATTAAGATTATAAGTTTATATTTAACAGAAGCTTTTTTAGTAATAAAGATTTAGATAAGATATTTTTCCTTAAATCAAACAAATGAAACAAACAGATAAAATACACAGAATAAATAATAAGACAAAAATATAATTATTTCTTACTAAATTTCGTAGTACAGTACCTACACCACATTGAACTGGAGCTTCGTCGTGCACGTGTGTCGCAACGATAGAAAAAGGTAGTGGATTATTTACTCGTGAATCAAATCACTGATTTTCAGCTGCGACCTACTGATACCCGGGATGCGCGCAACGGTGCTACTGGTTAATTTTTGAAAAAACTGCAAAATATAGCCAACAATTGTAGTCATTAATAACAATATTCATTAAATTCGCTTTCGGCGTCTCCATTCCTTTATTAGATGATTTATAACTAAGAATTGTTCTAAACCACGTATACTTTTTTTATGGAAGGTTCAAAGTACCGTATCAAGTCAGGATAGATGAACTATTATGGTATATATTCATTGTATTTGTTTTTTGTCTTGTATAGCTTGACACCTTTTTTTTTTTTTGTGACGCGGGGAAAAATGCGTTACGCACACCACTGGTGCCTGGGTGGCCTCCGGTGGTAGTGTGGGACTCCCCGTCGGCTGTCCGACGGTATACCCACTAAACGACCCTTGATCTTTTGTTTTACATTCTATGATATAACGTGAATAATCTTTGATTATAACATTGAAAGGTTTGAAAGCTAACAAAATTACCTTTCAAATGATATACCGAAATATATAATATAATATGACAATTGACATGTTTAGAGCTATCCAAATGCACTAACATATTAATAAATGAGGGCATAAATGGCCACCATTTGTCGAGTTAAAACCACCCTTACTTGTAAGTGATTCTCAGCACTGATTAGAAACCGGAGCTACCTAAGCAGGATAATAACAACCAGATTTATTAAAAAAAGCAGTCTGACCAGTAAGTACACTGGTTACACATTAAAGTTACAGTCTAGTGTAATTTTATGTAGAGTGGAGATTATACTAATCTCCTCTACTTTGCATAAAACTGTAAACAATTATCTAACGAATTATTGCACCTCAGTAAGCCATTGAGGCTACCAGGACGCTGGGTTAAAGGGTATTCTTAACGCAATAGCTCTTCCCATAATATACTGGTTATAGTTAATAGATTCAGGCGTTATTTTGTGAAAGTCAAATTTACATGCAAGCATGCAAAGCAGTTTAGATCAAATTGCAGACTGGTAATACTCATCCATATATTCCTTGAACTGCAAGCGTCAATAGGGTTCAGATCAAGAGGGATGTACTCATAATCGTAGTTGCTACCATGAAGGAAATAAGCTATGGGGAACTGATAAGACAGATTTTTCGTAGTTACTCATTTCACAGTTACTGGTCAGGTGAAGTAGAACGTAGCTTTTATAGGCTAGTCCCGGATCAACATTACGACACTTGTCCATTTATTGGTTAAAAATCTCCCATCGGTTAGTAGGTTCTAATCGCTGAGCTATTTAGGCGCTAAAACACTACGTTGTTTTGAGCGCGAGGTGCCTTCATGCGCAGTCAAGTCATTTATTCGTTTTTGGATGCTATCCTTTATTGTGTAAAACAAATGTCACTTACTATTGCGAATAAGACGAAATTTCCGTTACTCTAAGAACTAACGTACGTTAAAACTCCGTTACACATCGAATATCACTAATACGTACCATGACGTACTTTCATTTAGGATCAATTTCTTAAAAATGACATTTTAACATTCATATGCAATGTGAGCGTCAGTTATGAATTCAAATACACTTACAAAAGTAATTTGGACGGATTATGCCTAGATCTTCTTACTCAAAATATGCCACGTTGAAGAAATGTATCGAAATTCAGTATGACAGGTGGCAATATCACCAGGTTCACATTCTTAACAATGGTATTATTTTAAAGAATATGAACCTGTGTAAAATTAATCCTCCTTGGAGCGTTGTTCTGCGAGTGAGTGATGTCATTAGTAGACTATAGAGAAGTTGGAGATGCAAGGATAGTATGGTTGAGCAATTCTCCTTAATATTCAACGCGTCGACCGGCCTCGGTAACTGCTTCACATGAAGCCAGTTGCATATTTGTTTGCCTTCTGATATAATAAACATATTATTCATGCTATATTTTTATAGCCTCCATAAACTGATTAAATATATATTAAATTCTAAATCTTAAAAATATATCCGAGAAGGTATCGAACGTCCCAGCACTAATATTGTACCCATCTATCTATACGAATTTATTAGTGAAAAGATTCATCACTAAACTACTGAATGGTTTGTAGAATAAATCCCGGTGAAGTCTATAGGGTACTTTTTATCACAATAGCGATACGCGGGCGAACCTGCAAGGGCTGCAAGCAAAAGTTAGTATAAAAATAAACATCCTCTTCCCACCACTACCGGTTATTACTGCCAATTCCCAGAGCTTTTACGTAATTCGCTGCAACCGTGAAACGCTACAATGTTTACGTTTCGTAATTAGTGCTCGACGAACCATAAAGTCACGTATTAGATACCCATCTACTGTATCATATTAAAAACATTGTAAAAACAAATTGACTAGTAATCATGTGATACACCTGGCAAATAATTGAGGCCATCGGAAAAAAATATAGCATATATGGAAGACTCAAAACGTATTATTTGACGAGTAGTGGACGAGTTCCGTGACGCAGTCGTGAGTGACGCGACTTTGACACCAACGTTTGTGGGTTTGATTCCCACACAAGACAAATATTTTTGTGCATGAACATGTCTGTTTGTCTTGGTCTGGATGTTTTTAGAGAGGTAGGGCGCATCAAATCAGCCCATCAAGATAAATACCTCCACCTCACAGGAAACCGCAGCCAAATAACAACTCCCTAGACGTTTGTTGTGTTCCTGCGTGTGAGTCAGGTTACCAGTAAGCTCCTAAGGAGTTACTGTTAACAGCAGAGATGCAAAGCGCAAGTGACACTTAATGTACAAGCGTTCATAGGCTACGGTAACAGCTTTACATCAGGCGGTCCGTATGCATCCGTATGTATGCATCCTGACGTTGTATAAAAAAACCTCTAAAAATCTCAAAAGTTGAGATATTTGTTATTGATTTTAATTGTTAAGGAATCCTTAATGATCTATATATTGAGATAGGTGATATTGATTCTTCACGGACAATATACATAATACTCGAATCCATAAAGATGTTAATATCTTGCTTTTATTTTGACAAACAATACAAAATGTCGTTGACTAAACATACATTCGTTTTATTGATGAGGTTGTTTAATTACTGCGTTCAACACTAATATGAAATATTAATTACTGGTTGCATGAACTCATAAAGATAAGTTGATTGCTACATTCATTTTGCAATGTATCAAGCGAGCAAAATGTAGTTGATTAAACTCAGGGACATTACTTTTATTGATGAACCCATTTAAATGGTGCGTTCAGTATTAATATGGCATATACATAAGTGTTTGCCCGAATCAATAAAAATGACATTGATTGCTTGCATTCGTTTTATTAAACAAAACAAAATTTAATTTCTTTTTATATATGTATTTGTATTATTGATGATCTAATTTAATTGCCGGGTCCAATACTTGTTGTTAAAGATCACTCTTCGACATAGTTCAGTCAACTGCGGTTATATTTTTTTGCATTGCATTGCTTGCATTCGTTTTATTAAACAAAACAAAATTTAATTTCTTTTTATATATGTATTTGTATTATTGATGATCTAATTTAATTGCCGGGTCCAATACTTGTTGTTAAAGATCACGCTTCGACATAGTTCAGTCAACTGCGTTTATATTTTTTGTTTACCCATGATGTTTGGTTCGATCTGTATTAAGTACGCGATACTATTCGATTTTTTTTGGAATACCATTTCTGCAGATATCCATATAGGATGGATCTAGAAAATAATTATTTTACTGTATGTTTCGACTGCGATTGTATATAAGGTTTTCAAAGGTTACGAGCTCGGTGGCTCAGTCGTGAATGACGCGACTATGACACCTACGCTCGTGGGTTTTGATTCCCACACAAGGCAAACATTTGTGTGCATGAACATGTATGTTTGTCTTGGTCTGGATGTTTTAAGAGAGGTAGGGCGCATCAAAGCAGCCCATCTGGGGAAGTATCTCCACCTCACAGAAAACTGCAGCCAAACAACAACTCCCTAGAGGGTTGTTGTGTTCCTGCGTGTAAGGGAGGTCACCAGTCCCAAGGAGTTGCTGTGTAAGCAGCAGAGGAGGCATCGCGCGAGTGATACTTAATTTATCGCAATCGTTAATAGGCTACGGGACCCGCTTTACATCAGGTGGGCCGTATGTTTGTATGCCTCCTGCCGTAGTATAAAAAAAGAGGGTGATGGTAATTACCACTGTTTTTTTATAATGACACAAGAATCTATAATAATATAATAAAGCGGAAGAGTTTGTTTGTTAGAACGCGCTAAAAAAAAAACAGTCAGTCGGATTTGGTTTTTTTTTGTATTCGATAGCACAATTTCTGAAGAAGATCATATATTAGGCTATTCATAGGTTATTCAACATCACGATACGACCTTCGGATGTCAAGCGTAAAGAAAGGAAGTAGGAAGGAAGGAAGGAAGAAAAAGGAGGTCCTACAGGATACCAGAGTACGCGCGGACAAAGTCACGGCTGCAACTATTAATTCATAACATAGTTTTAGTTTGTACTGGAGTATAAGTGTCTCAACGACACCTTTAGACCCAAAGCCTCATTTGCACGAAACACAGACCATATAACAATGGCGGCTGTAGTGAAAAATAAGTTGGGAAATATAACTATATTTGATGAAAATCCCAACTACCATAGTACTTTTAAAATACGCCTGCCGGATAATAATGAGCCAGAGGTTGTGTTGCTGCCAGAGAATAAGATCATTAGGTAGTTGATGAGTTGCTGCATGAATAACGGGAGTGGCAGCACGCGCTTTAATCTTTATGTTACGGCTATATGATACGATTATCATTTCTGCTTGTTTCTCACCTAACTTAGTATAAATAATATACGTAGGCCTAAGAAAAGTTACAAATATGTGATTAACTTAGTACATAAACGTTTTGATGACACCTTACCATAAATAAATGCAACCTTGATAGTTAACTTACATAGCAATTTGGTTTAGGTACGAGCATGTCTACGTGTTCATTAACTGTGTAAAATATTTTTTTTCTCGATATCTTATAAACCCGTTAGGCGACGTAGTTCTAAATCGCAAAAAATAAGTTTTAAAGTACATTTTATCTTTTTGTATATGTAATGTATTTATAATTATATATGTAACTCTTTTTAATCTATTAATATCATCATAGATATTAACAGATTAAAAAGAGTTATGTCGATATTACTCTTATTACGAATATTTATTTTTTATATGCAATTTCACACACGAGTAACTAATGTAATTAAATAAAAAATCTATTACGTATGTGATCATTGTATAGACCACACTTTTTGTTTTGCTTGCACGTACACTGATTACAGCTAAGTGGAATGATAAACACATAAAGATATCTGTAATAAAAAATATAACCATGCAAGTTCATATAAATATGGTTATGTAGGTACGTACTATTAGAACACACATCTATCTACGCCAACGTATATCAACTATTATGAATTGAGAACAAACAATTTTAAAATGATATTGTTGTATAATTTTAAAATTTTAAAAAAAAAAAGTAATCGAGAAAGAGATAGAACTGTGCATTAAGACATATCAGACAGTAAGCCCATAGATAACAGAAGTTATCTATGAGTAAGCCAGTTTCAATCGTTTTATCCTCCATTCTCTCTTGCACTTTTCACTGTCCTCTTGCGGCTACTCAATTTAAACTTTGTTAGCCATACATTTTTGCACCATAGTGGATTATTTGACGACAGTACCTTCCAATTACTTATTTAATTTTTGTGCAATATTTTTTAGGTATGCTTATAATGTATCCGTTACATAAATAAAATATTCAGATCACATAACATCATGTGTCAAAACTAAAACTATAGTTCAATAGGTACTTTGTTATAAAATTCCTTAGCTTTTCGTTTCTTATCGCTGTCTTCACACCCGGTATATTTTTTTCAAGCATTGTCACCGGTTCTTGGGCTCCTCACATCACCTTCTGATAAAACACGACTCTGTAGCTATTTATATATATCTACATATACACAAACTAAATAAACTGCATTGAAATCGATTTAAAGGCTAGAATGATATGATACAGACAAAATTAAAAATACTTCTGCTTTGGGTATAAGAAAAGAATTAATAAACAGGGTTTATGATGTTCACTCATTCTTTATTTTACATGCGCAAAGAGACACATTTTCTGTGTTCAATATCAATTTATTTTCTTCCAAAAAAGGAATATCAACACTTTCAATTAAAAAAGAATGCTAGCCGCATTAATTAAATTAAATAAATGCAAGAACGTTCTCAGAACGATTTAAAATGACTTGTATCCTTTATTAAATGTTTACTAAACCAATATTACACCTGTGACTGGATAATAGCTGTAGGTACCTGTTTCTTAATAGGCGTAAATCGATCTGGATGACAGTAGACAGACTGCATGGACTGATTAAAGATCAGTGCTTAACGACTATTATGTCTTTTTAAAAATAGTACATTCTGATACAAGTGCGGATAATTTCTCAATTATTGAGATACAAAACTCAAAACACGAGCAAAAAGTGAGTTTGGGAATTTTAGTATAATACTAGCTGATCCCACCCCGGTCCGTTTTGCAGGTGCAAAATATACGAGTAAGATTTGTTTTATAAAGGTGCAGGCAGATATATTGATAAAATTATAACAATAATTCCATATTAACAACAGTAAATATATAATTACTAGCTTTTGCCCGCGACTTCGTCCGCGTAGACTACAGAATAAATCACCCTATGCACCATATCTTCTGTTTTTTTAACGAAATTAAATGATACGTGGCTTAGATTTTAAGATGGACCCCCAAACTACCAAAATTGTGAAAATTGTATCGAAATCCATTCAGTGGTTTTTGTGTTATGCCATAACATACAGATTGAAAGACACCAAAATTCTAAAACCATTGTAAAGGGGTAAGGCTATTTTTTGAGCTTATACCAAACTTATAGTACCTCTTTATAAACTACATTAGCGGTTCTGCCCTCAGGTGCTAAGATGACCAGACTGCTAGGAGAGCTCACTCTCGAGCAAGCCACGTAAAACTGACCGTGCGAGAAGCAGTCTACCCTAAGATCAATTCCTGCTGTTTTTAGTGACTGACCCTGAGACTTATTAATCGTCATTGCAAAACAGACAATTTCGCTAAAACTCTGCAGTACTCCGAAGTCCCTTCTTACTATGTCTGGAACAGCAAAAAATTTTCAAGGAGGAAAAAAGGGAAAGATGTTGAGGGCTGGCCCGGAGTGAAAAAAGTGCACGCTCTGGGCAGGGTCTATAAGTCTGAAGCTACTTAAGGAAACCACGAAAAAATAATAAATATCCGAATATTAGTTTTAATATAGTCAAAGTCAAAATCTTTTTATTCCGTAAAAATGGCTACATTTGTTTGGAATCGTCACAATTTTTTTCCCTACCGTGCAGTTTATGACTAGGTGAGCACTGATAAAAATACTGCCAAAAAACTCAGGCATCCCTCTTTTGGTGTCCAAACAAATTTACATATTTTATTAATTACATTATAATTGGATCGACTCACTCCCAGGCATTTTTATCATTAATATAGTCAGATACTTTATAATATGCCCTGCTACACAATTTGGCTTTAATAGTAGTTTTAAATTTGTTTATTGACAATTCTCTTATATTGCTGGGAAGTTTGTTATAGAACCGTATACATTGCCCCATAAAAGAATTACTTATTTTGTGGAGACGGCTTGCATGTAACACAAGATTATGCTTATATCTAGTATTTATGCTATGAGTATCACTCTTTTTACAAAATGAGTCTATGTTTTTATGGACATACAAAAGATTTTCATAGATATATTGCGATGCGACTGTTAAAATATTTATTTCTTTGAATTTTTCTCTAAGGCTCTCCCGGGGACCAAGTTTGTAGATAGCTCTTATGGCTCTCTTTTGCAATAAAAAGATGGTGTTAATGTCCGCGGAGTTACCCCAAAGAAGAATTCCATATGACATAATACTATGAAAGTAGCTGAAATAAACTATTCTAGCTGTATCAATATCAGTGAGCCGTCTAATAGTTTTCACTGCATAGGCTGCAGAACTTAGTTTTCCTGATAATTTTTCAATTTGTGGGCCCCATTGTAGTCTGGAGTCAATTGTTATACCCAAGAACACAGTTGTCTCCACAGGGGCTAAATTAGTTCCATTAACATGTACATTGGTAGCCACCTGTCTTACATTAGATGTTGAGAACTTAATTACTTTAGTCTTTTTATCGTTTAAAAGCAGATTATTAACACTAAACCAATGAATAACTTTAGAGAGAGCATCGTTAACTTCGTCATAATTACCTAACTGTCTATTAATTTTGAATGTCAAAGAGGTATCATCCGCAAACAATACAATCTCATGTTTATCCCTTACATAATAAGGTAAGTCATTTATAAAAACTAGAAATAAGAATGGACCTAGAATTGACCCCTGTGGGACTCCCATAACTACAGGGGACCCCGAAGATCTTTTACCATTAACATCGACCTTCTGTATCCTATTGCCCAGATAAGAAGACAGAAGTTCGAGAGCCTTGTTCCTGATACCGTAGTGGTGTAATTTTCTGACAAGAGTGTATACTGTGAAAAAACTTGTTCAAATACGAATAAAATGCAAAATTGTGTTTTTCGCATATATAATTATTATTATAGTCAAACATTTCGTTGAAGTCAAACACTTTCATCGACTAATACGATAATTTTGTTTAACAATAGCATCAACCTTGTGTGATAGATACGTATTCAATCAAGTTTTTTTTTTAGTGTAGGCACCTGCCAAAAGTAACGAAAGCAAAACTTAGTTTTATGACTTAAAAGCAACGATTTTCCTCCTATTTCGAGGTGATTTCGAAAAATCAAAAAAAAAATCGAAAAAAAAAAAAAAACTGAAGCCTGATCAAAATTACCTACTTACATGTCAAGTATTTAATAATTAAAGTAACGGTGATAGGCAACTTCAAAGCGAAAATATAAATCCATTTTATTACCGTTCCCTTCGGAATTTCGAAAAATCCCGTCTTATTCCTTGCCTTTTCCTTCCTTCATAATGGGGAAATAATTTTATACACTTATTATACTTAACAATAGCTACGAAAGAAAAAACAAACAATATAACTTTTAAGCAAGGATTTTAATCATATCCCGAGGGATTTTCAAAAAACCCTAAAAATGGTTTTTAGTTATCGTAATAACCTACTTTTAAGCTGAATTTCAAGTCTCTAATAAATAAAGTTACGGAAATAGGGCAACTTTAAAGCGAAAATATAAGTAAATCTTTTTTTATTCCCGTTCCTGTGGGAATTTCGAAATATCCTGAAAATTGTTTTTTGTTTTCATAATCACCTACTTATATGCCAAATTTTAAGTTTCTAATACATATGGTTACGGAGATAGGGTAAATTTAAAGCGACAAAATATAAATAAATCCTTTTTATTCCTGTTCCCGAGGGAATTTCGAAAAATCCTAAAAGCGGTTTTTAGTGATTGCAATCACATATTTATATGCCAAATTTCAAGTCTCTAATAAATATAATAACGGAGATAGGGCAACTTTTATAGCGAAAATATAAATCCTTATTATTCCCGTTCCCGTGGGAATTTCGAAAAATCCCGTCTTATTCCTTGCCTACGTCATAAAGACAATATCTGTGCAAAATTTCAGCTTCCTAGGTCCAAGGGTTTGGGCTGGGCGTTGATGAGTCAGTCAGGACTTTGAATTTTATATATTAAGATTATAAGTTTATATTTAACAGAAGCTTTTTTAGTAATAAAGATTTAGATAAGATATTTTTCCTTAAATCAAACAAATGAAACAAACAGATAAAATACACAGAATAAATAATAAGACAAAAATATAATTATTTCTTACTAAATTTCGTAGTACAGTACCTACACCACATTGAACTGGAGCTTCGTCGTGCACGTGTGTCGCAACGATAGAAAAAGGTAGTGGATTATTTACTCGTGAATCAAATCACTGATTTTCAGCTGCGACCTACTGATACCCGGGATGCGCGCAACGGTGCTACTGGTTAATTTTTGAAAAAACTGCAAAATATAGCCAACAATTGTAGTCATTAATAACAATATTCATTAAATTCGCTTTCGGCGTCTCCATTCCTTTATTAGATGATTTATAACTAAGAATTGTTCTAAACCACGTATACTTTTTTTATGGAAGGTTCAAAGTACCGTATCAAGTCAGGATAGATGAACTATTATGGTATATATTCATTGTATTTGTTTTTTGTCTTGTATAGCTTGACACCTTTTTTTTTTTTTGTGACGCGGGGAAAAATGCGTTACGCACACCACTGGTGCCTGGGTGGCCTCCGGTGGTAGTGTGGGACTCCCCGTCGGCTGTCCGACGGTATACCCACTAAACGACCCTTGATCTTTTGTTTTACATTCTATGATATAACGTGAATAATCTTTGATTATAACATTGAAAGGTTTGAAAGCTAACAAAATTACCTTTCAAATGATATACCGAAATCTATAGTTCACGATTTTTAGAAATGATTTCGGTATTGCTCGCGAGTGTATACACGCATGTAGGTATTTTGTAAGTACATACCAAATACGTATAGAGAAATGGATAGCCATTTTCATGTCGTCTGATGTCCGTTTATTGAAAACTGGACAACGATCACAGTTCAGTGAATTCCGATTAAATAAATGACACATCGTTTAAAATCTATAAGAAACTGGCTACACGGTACATCCACCTTGTTGAGATCATCCTGCCGATCACATGAACCAAAGGAAATGGTGTCGTAAAAACTCAACAGTTAATAGGGCTGCCGCACGTCTGAAGTTTATTAATCAAATAAAATATTAATGCGTCTGTATTGCTTGCTTTTCAGTAGGTATCTTTGAAAATAGTAGTCAGTACACTAAATTATTTGGTATATCGTATTTTTCTTAAAGTAAAGCGACAAATATGAACACTTTGTTGAACTTTTTGCTAAAATTTTTCACAGCAAAAACGAATTATACACGAATACAATTTGATTCTATTTTCTTTCTATCGGTAACCAAATAGTCTAGCGAATTTTATCCAAATGATCAAATTAACAAATAAAGTAAAAATAAACTTCTAAAATTAGTCTTATAAAACATCAGATATATAATTATTTGACAGCCTAATGGATAGTGACAACCCTCACTACACCTGTCCATGACTACAGTTAATATGTTTTTTTTTTATTTGCAACAGTTATAATAATTGTTCGTATTAGTGTAGTGAAGCATGTGAGTGTATTTTGTAACAGTTACTTTAATAATACGTTAATAAATGTAGATATTTTATCTATTAAAATGGATGTTAGGTCTAGCAATATTTACGACAGGCTTCATGAGTAAGGTCTTTGAGCATGAGAAATATTATTACGATAGTGAATGTAATGCTTGATTAGAGCACTAAACTGAAGAAAACAACAGCGCGGATGCTTTTTTCACAGAATTATTTCGTTTGATTTTTATAAAATACAAGCAGCTTCTCACGGTTTCGCCCGCGTGGAGTACCGCTTTCCAATTTTTTGTCAAAAACCGTACATGTAACAGGAGTGATAATATTAGAGATAACGTGGTTTTCTATTATGGGGAGTAATTAATGAGTGCAATTTTATAGAATCGTATAAATAGTTACAAAGACCTATTTATAATGTTATAGTATATGTAAGTTTAAAATGAAGTATTTTGAGTTTCGGAAAATAATAAAAGTGTGGTACTCGTATATCCAACATAGTAAGTTTTACTTTACAGAATGTAGGAAAGTGAAAATTCGTATGACTAACTTAACATAAATTGCCGTAGTGCCGTCCTTTGAATAAACATACATAATTATGGTGGCAGCAGTACACAAAGCAGAGCAAATTGCCTTAAACAAAATTTTGTACCAGTGCAACGGAGATAGAGAAAGTCTAGTGTTGACAAGTATAGACAAAGTAAGTGTTTCCCATACTTCAAATCTCTGTAAATGAGTTAGGAAGCTGATTTTCAAAGTGGTGTATCGAGATGAACCCAGAGAAAAGCTCCTCAGTTTACTTGGATGAGAATAGCATACGTCTATACAATACTCCTCGTATGTGCATGTTAGGGACGTCAGTCCCCTGGCATTATACAGTGAACTAGTTAATCCCCGTGTTAAAAAGGCTGCCAGTACCGTCAGTTTTTATCTGGGTTGACTCAATTCTACCCGTATGTTGGGTAGGTACAACCCACCACCGCCCATGGCTCCACCGAAATCACGGTCATATGAGCCGAATCGCGGGAGATGCGCACGGCACATGCTGCTCTAAGGCTCTCTTCGTGCCGTGGGCATTTGGGTAGGTACAGTACAATATCCCTGAGATTGCTTCTCAGTGAATCTTGAACAGAGTTTGCAGAAAGCGTCTCTTGTTCGCTCATGCCTGTCTCGACACCATCCAAAGGCTCCTAACCTATCAAAATCTCTTCTGTCGCAGAGCCAACGCAATTCTGTATTATACCGAGATTTAGTGCTTCCTTTCTATCCAATAGCACTTTCAAAAACTTTGAAAGTGCTATTGGATAGAAGGGATTCTTCTAATACTTTGAAAGTCACCAAACCAATCATTCTATGGTCGGCAGCATATGTACGATCCCACCCTATGCCCCTCTCTACCGTCACTAAAATTGTTGGCCATATAGTGTCCCTTTAATAAGCTTTTAAGAGCCTTAGACCACCTTAGGGCAAAAATCCCCCAACTATGCTCAGCAACTGAGTGACGTTTACGTCGCCCCGTATCCCCTGGGGCGATTGCTTCCGATGAAGCCATAAAAGCCTTCCCGGCTAAAAGCATCCCTAAATTGTATTTAATTAGTAGAAGTCTGACATTAACCGGTCGACTGTAAGGGTACTCTTTGAAAGTTCATCACCTCCCATTGAGTCCCCGAGGGTACCGTTGGTTATACACATCTCGACGGCAGTTCACACCCCTTTTTCAATATTACGTCACTTCCTTTTAGTTATTCTGTTAATTTTTGTAATACCAGGAAATATCTACTTTGCAAATATTTGGCACAACACCTGCCTGTAATTTGCAGAGTCTATATTTTGGTCCGAAACCACATTCAATATGTGTCATTTTGTTCTGAAAATTTATTTCTAAGAACAGAAGTGGAATTTGAATGTCAATTATCGCTACAGCCACTACAATCTTGTGAATTTTAAATAACCGCTATTTTACTTCTTTTTTGCCATTAGTTTTACAATGCGCAGCGACTAACAGCAGACTCAAACGACTACGAAAACTAAAACTAGAAGGTACCAGTATAAAGATTAGCAATTGCAACCTCTTCAAGACGACCTCAGGGTAGAAGAAGGAACAAGGTAGGATGAAACAGTGCAAAACTTAGAGAAGTACACAAACAAACATAAAAATATAAAAATTCAAAAAGATAAATAGTTATGTATAGGTATAACTAATACATGTAGTTATACCTATACATACCTATTTATCTTTTTGAAAAAATATGTATTATGTTATTTATTTATTTATAATCACTTCAACGTTATGTTACTAAAGTTAAGATTAGTTTTTAGGTTAAGATATAACCGTATCATGAATCGTTTTATTATTGGACATTTATAAGCCTGCAAAGGCACTAAGGGATATCATTTCATTGATGCAGATAGCTCAAAGGTATTCAGATGAGGTTTATTGCACATGTTCAATTTGTGGTTGATGAAGTATTTTGCGGTCAAGTAGTAATTGAAATAATAATAGAGTGGTTACAAGTCACATCAAGATGGTTATATTACTAGATTGATCGTACAATTCGTTCGTACCATTCGTTGAAACCTAATAATGCAATGGCGTTAGTGTACTAATGTTGGCGACTGTACCTGAGTTAATTGGTGGTTCAACAATTCATCTGATTGCATTGCTATATAAACTATGTGAATGGATATTATATTTATTTTTTATTTTATTGTTATTCTCCATCCTTAGTAATAAATTATTTTAGTAATTAACTAGCAGTGATAGCTCAGTGGATAAAGAACCAGCCTATTGGACTACTGTTCCTGGTTTGGATCCTGGCATGTGTGGCGCAACTGTCTTGCCAATGAACTACTTAACACCTATCATGTTATCATATTTTAATCTAGTAAATTGGATTTTTACTAAATGTTGAGTCCTAAAGTTTTTGCCATTGGTTGCCAACGTGACGGAATTTCAAACTGAAAAGAAGAAACTTCTTAATCATATTGTTGAGGATGGCAAAGGAAAATGAGGAAAATTATTATCAATACGTGTTGTTGGTACGATTTATTTGAGAGACAGAAAGTTTAACAATGATTTGGAATATAAAAAAGAATAAGAACTGAAAATTTAAAATTGATGGCCGAAAAGGTTTACTTACGCTGGTGGTTGCCAACAAATATATTGCCAGAAACATCTCCAAAACAAATATTTGTAATATAAATCACCTCTTCAGATCATTAATTTAACTTTGCAAAAGTTGCTGGAGACTAACAAAACTGTAAATAAACTTCTGTAGAACATCTGTCACCGTTATACAAATGTCAAAACCATTTATCAGAAGACGATTATATTGCAGAAAACGTGCAGCTGCAGTTTTGGTTTTTTAATAGCGAGTCATTTACTGCAGCGCTGCTCCAACGTCGCTGCTGTTAGATCGCTTAACAATGGTAACTTTAACAAGGAATTGGAAGTTCCAGAATATAAATCTCGTGTGTGACAAACTGATGTTGTAATAGCTGCGAAGAGTCCCAAATATTTGCTCTTTAAACTCTATACGCAAGGTGCCAGTTTAATCAGTTGCAAGAGTTCAAAGTATGAAAATAACTGAAAGTACTAATGATTAGTATCAAGTTTAACTATGTCACAAGTTTTGAAACCGTGAAAATAATCTCCACACTAAATCTTTGGTCAGCTGCTTACTTTTGAGATGTGAGATGAGGTTCCGTTATTTTTTAAATTGTTAATTGTTGTGAAAAATGTGGCTTTCATAAGTGTATGGAAGGCGAAATTAAAACTGTAGTCATACTATGACTACATAGTGTTCTTTATTATTCTTCCTCCATCATACACCATTCAGCCATGTCTCATGGAGGGACAATAACAAACGGGAGGCTATTTAGAAGCTTAACGCCTGAGGCTAAATCTTTTGATGATTGAGTTTGGTAGACCGAAGGATTTAGTATGTATGTATATGTATATCTTCACGCCAGGTCCCTTGCGGGGTAGGCAGAGAGAACCGAGTGCCATAAGACGCGGTCCTTACACACTTCATTTTTATTTTAAGGATTTAGTGACAGTTAAAAAACGGCAACTGACGTTCATTTAGTTCTTATTGATTGTCTTAATAAGATTAGAATAAACATGATATGTTGATATTGTAATAAGAAGGCCGCAATTATCTACATCTTAATCATCTTGAAAATACGATTCCCACAGTCAAACGGGTTCCGCACGGTACCGGGATTACCGTAGCTAAGTGTCTGTGGTAATTAACAACTGCGTCGTATCTAACACCTTACAATCTTGGCAGGAGTTACTAATATTTTCAACTCTCCACGACATACAAAAAATCTTTGGCTCAAAATATACAATACATCTGCTCCAATTTTATTCCTCAGCTCCCTCCTATTATTGATAACAGGCACCTATATCACAGTAGTTTCTTCACGCCCTCTAACCCAAAAAAGAACTAAGAAACTAAGGTTAACGACGGATACTTGAAAGGTGCCGCTCGACCTACTGTGCCTGATGCCTGACAGAATACAAGATAAAGACAGTAAAACTACAAATTCTTTTAAAACAGGTTCAACTGCAGGTTATGATGGAATTTATCCATAACCTTACCCTGGCCCATAATCCTGAGATTATTTACGTCGCAAACCTCATCGCTCTAATAATAAAAATGCCTGCGTAAGACCAGCGGTGGTCTCAATTTTTTGACATTTATTTTAGGTACACTCTAAAAAGCAATTTGAACCGATCATCTAGTTAGCTGCGAAGCGGTGCCCTTCGCACTTACTTACAAAACGACCATTGTGACATGTTGCTTAAAATTGACGTAAATGTCACCCAAACATGAAAATAGTCGACAGGCAGTCATTAAACCATCTTTGGTCTCCAATTTTTGAAGAGGCTATAACTGACGTCATCATGCAAAATATCATCGAAATTAAAGATCGGTTGTTTGAAATTAATTCACATTCGACTTTGATTTTATTAAAGTCTTGTCTTTTTGTTTCTTAACATATGTTGTTGTTGTAATATACCTATGCTTTCTGGAAACATCTAAATTCCCTAACACCGATTGACATTCTCATTAGAATATTATTGATAGTTCAACTTAGCAAGTAATCTTAGACCCAAACATTCTTTCCTATCAGATTTGGTGGGTTAAGAATACGCAAATTACAGGCTCCGCCAGCTTTTCTGTCATTTACACATAGCATGACCGATCTCGTAGGTAAACTCACGTAAACTTGTTCTTCTAACTACGTGACGACTGGAATAGACGCTGCATTAAATGCGTTGCGAATGGCTGGTCCAGGTCAAAATTTTCCATCCAGGCTGAAGTTTTAAAGAAGCTGAGATATATACGAGTATCTAAAATAAAAAACTCAGAGCTCATAGATTCCAGACAATTTCAGTGCCAGATTATTGGCTACGGGGAAAAAGAAAGTCAGCTATTGGCTTTACGCCTATCCCTATGCCGACACTGGCACCTTTTTCGCACTTGATAATTTGAGACTGGCAGACAGTCTGAGACTGGGAGTGCCGGTCTGCGTTCTCCACAAAAGTCCCTACTCATCATCATCAGTCTTAACAATTCAATGAATTACGATCGTATTTCATATTCACATCATTTATTGCAACTATAATGTGTACATTATGTGTTATAAATATAATTACAGTATCAGTATTATAGACCCTGTCGGGCGCCGCAGTTCTGAGGGGAGGGCGAGTTCTTTACTGTACTATATTTACTATTAATAATAATTAAAGTCACGCATTCAATTCTTGTGCGTGTCATTTTTTATCGCATTGCATTATTAATTCACTATTATTTATTTATTGGCATGATTTATACAACATTTCTATATCGTTCTTATTATTTTACGTACGTATGTCATATCGTATTTATTAACATTGTATTATTATTATCACATATATAATTTCGACCAATGGCAGACGACCAGTTTTTATGAAAAGCTAAACTTATGTAAAGGCTATTTATTTTTATTACCTTGCGATGTTTGTTACCGATAGTAAAAGCAAGAGAGGTGTAAGCGTTGTGTGTTCCGGTAAGACCCGTATAGTTCATAATCACCGTAGCCGGATATTTTTCTATATTTACATTATAATTTGTTCTTACACGTTTATCGAATTATCGACGAAATTGTTATCACCCATTTGCATTACACAGTTACACAAATTTACATCCGGATTCACGGCTTTTGGGTGTTACATCAAGCAAGTAACACGTTGAATACGTGAGACTTTGTGCAAGTTAAATTGCTGTAACCGTTATTTGTTATAACGTTACTCCTTTGTCGACTCTTTATTGTATCACGATCTTGATGGTAGAACAATGGAGGTAAATGCAGTTTTTTGAAGTTATTATGTTAAGAGATTCCGCCACGGTTGGTTGGAATATTCAGTTCAATTAGTCATGATAAAAGATATCGGTGGAAATTTGGTACGCTCGAATTTTCAATAGGGAATCTTTCTATATGATATAATTGAGCTTGGTGGAGTGGTTAACAATGCTACTTTAACAGCAAGGTTCGTGGAATCGATTCCTACATAAGACAAACATTTGTGTGCATGTTTGACGTGCCTGTTTGCCTTGCACTGGGTGTTAATAATATCGAAGCTGTGCAACTAGGGAAGTATCTCCAACTCACAAAAAAGTGGTTGTGTTCCTACGAGTGAGTGAGATTACCAATAATTTTCTTGATTCCTAAGGAATTAATGTGTAAGGGGAAGTAACTCTATTCATACTTCCTGTATTACGAGCGTTTATAGGTTACGTTCGTTAGCTTGAATGCCTCCCGATATTACATAAAAAAGAATTTTGGCGCAAAAGTGGCTATCATCTTTGATGCCGAAACCAGTCTCACCTATGTGTGGAGACTCTGGCGCGAGACAGGCAGAGCGCGTTAAAGCTGCCTGTGTGGGAAAGTACCCCCACCACACAAAAGAACACAGCTAAATAACAACTCCTTAGCGCAACTTAGTATTACGCAGAAAAATTACCAGTTTTATTAACTGTAGATTAAGTTAAGAACTTAATAAGTTTGCAAAACACTGACCTAGCCATTGAATTAAACAATTTTTAACGGAAGTATCGCGTGTTTTATTTATTTTGTTGAACCTGACGTTTCGAACGCTTTGCAGCGTCCGTGGCCGCAGGAAGACTTCCTTCGAAGAAAAATTGTTTAATTCAATGTGTAACAATACTTTAAATCAGATAGGCTGTTTAAATGTTTGTCTCCCGAAGTTGTATAAAAAAGTACCAACTACGTTGACTCTATTCTAATCAATACAACTAAACTTGACTGAAAATATATATTTTTATTACCTACTTATTTAAACTCACGATTGTCATATGTTTCAGTTACTTGTGACATTTTCAGTCACGTCCAGAAATATTTAGAAGTACTTACATTCAAAGTCAAACTGAAGTCGCAGTCGGGACTTCAGTTTACTTACTTTGAGGGTTCAGTTGAAAACTATGGTTCTAATTCAAAATGGTGTTGTTTCCGATTTTATCCCTTATCAAATTTCCGATCATACCTCTCATCGACCGGTGTGATTGATTTATTAATAGACATTCAACTATATCAATATAAAATTTACTTTCAACTATATCAGCTCACTGATCTCTCTCGATTAGTCTCGATCATAGATCACAGCGAGGACAAGTATTAGTCTTTGGTCATCTAGAATTAAAGTAATAGTGTAGTAATAATGTGTCGAAGTTTCCCACAGGTTAGTGTGAATATCAACTAGAAAACCACGGATGAAAACATTAATATATAATACATATATGAAATTATTAATAAAGTTCAATCTTAAAAATTCAATGAATTACGATCGTATTTCATATTCATATCATTTATTGCAATTATAATGTGTACATTATGTGTTATAAATATAATTACAGTACCAATATAGACCTTGTCGGGCGCCGCAGTTCTGAGGGGAGGACGAGTTCTTTACTGTACTATATTTACGATTATTTATAATTAAATTCACGCATTAAATTATTGTGCATGCCACTTTTAATCGCATTGTATTATTAATTCACTATTATTTATTTATTGGTATGATTTATGCAACATTTCTATATCGTTCTTAATATTGTTACGTAGGTTTTATATATCTTTTTGTTGAAGTTAATATTAACAATTATTTTCTCCCTATAAACATCCGGTTTCCATCAGAAAATATTATTGAAGTGCAATAAAACATATAAGTACTTACGAGACGCATCTTAAATTTCCTTCCGTAAATAATAAGATATTCTAGCTCGTTAGTTGGCCCTCTAGTGGCATCTAGATTATAATTTCTTAGCTCAGGCATACTTCCTAAGTAGATGGTATCTGAATATTATCGTAGACTGTTTATTCCTACCATTGAGCAAATTAGTTCCTAGATTATCTATCTAGGTAGCTAACTTGCTTAATAGTATGCATCTTCTATAGATATTGCTATGCATGTTGATATTTACTGGCTAATTCTAAATTGTAATGGAACAAAATAAAGAGATTTAGATAAAGAGTTTTACATGCACATATGTAAATACTTAATATGGTAATTGTTGAGCTTTAAAGTGTCATTTTTAATAAACTTCTAGACCACCTTTGGGGTGACTCAGACTCACTTAGTGTTTGTTTTTTATACTACTCGTACATCGGGAGGCATACAAACATACGGCCCACCTGATGTAAAGCGGTTAACGTAGCCTACGAACCTTTACAATACATCGAGTGTCACTCGCGCGATGCCACCTCTGCTGCTAACACAGCGACTCCTTAGAGCTTACTGGTGACCTCAGTCACACGCAGGAACCCAACTCTCTCGGGAGTTGTTATTTGGCTGCGGATTTCTGTGAGATGAAGGTACTTCCGCAGACGGGCTGCTCTGATGCGCCCTACTTCTCTTAAAAACACCCAGACCAAGACAAACAGGCATGTTTATGCACACAAATGTTTGTCCTGAGTGGGAATCGAACCCACGAACGTTGTTGTCAGTCGCGTTATTCACCACCGGGCTCGTCAAAAAGATTAATTAAGGTTGGTTACACTTTCAGGTTATTAAAAAAATGTCTGATACTAGAATTGAGTATATAGAATAGGTACAGTTATTGACGCGACTGTTGAAGCATAAGTTATCATCATCATGTCTCAGAGACTGCACTCATTTACATGGCACTTGAATGGATGAGGATAGTGACTGATAATGTCATATATGGGCGAGTGAAATCGTGGACAGAAATGAGTTTGTCATAAAATGAAGACGCCTTCGCCAGGTCAAAGACTTAGGAATTTACAAATTAGATGTTTATATTCTATAGCTTACCTAACTCATTTATATTAATTTCTGAATATCCAAATACACTAATGAATTTATATATAAAAAAAAAATTATTGTCTGTAAAGTAGGTTTACGGACTATAATTTTACGTGATAACGTCATAAGAAAACATTCAACAGTAGACAAAACAGTTCACGGGTAGGTTGTGTGCTGCCGCTGTCTCTCTGCTACTCGGACGCATCGGCCGATGGAGTGGACGAGAGATAGATGCGTCACAAGCCGAACGCTTAGGCCGATCGTGCCTCTCGCTTGTTCCGCACTCTCGCTTGCACGCTCGGCTCTGGCGGAACAAGACAATGAGTCATGCTTTTTCATGTGTGCACCCGGCGTTCATCGATTTATAAGACGTTATCACGTCAAAAATATGACTGACTTCTATCTATCTATAACTTTACGCCAAATCCCTTGCGGGGTAGGCAGAGAGAACCGAGCGCCACGTGACTCGATCCTTACATATCTCACTCGCTTCTTTAACATTCATTGCTATTCTCATGCACGCTCGCCGGTTTCTAGGGCTCCTGACATCACCTTCTGATAGAACACGACCAATTTGATCATGGTAGGTAAGTCTTGGCCTTCCCCGGCTTCTACATCCTTCCACTTTTGCATTGTATATCTGCTTCGTCATTCTTTCATTCTGCATTATTTCTACATGTCCGAACCAACGGAGCATGCCTCTTCTTATTTTACACCTTACACCGACGCTCTCTTTCAGACCAACTCTGTTTCTAACCTCATCATTGCGAATACGGTCTACAAGCGTTACGCCACAAATTTTGCGCAACGCTCGCATTTCAACCGCGTTTATCCTACTTTCATGCTCTCTCTGCCGGACCCTATACCCCATAGTTAATTTTGTTAGACTGTATATTAAAAGAAGTAAATATAATAGCAACGATTTAAATCAAAGTTTTTGTTGAGCAATTGAAACAACGGTACTTAGATACAGCGGTGAGATTACGATCGACTTAATTAGAGGTTAGTAAAAAAGGCTTAATTATAACGTGACCGGTCTCATACTCACACCCACGCATAGTCTGTGATACAAGTGTTCATATTCATAGGATGTCAGTTCATCTGTGCCAATAAATATCTCAAATTCTATTTTTTGTATATAATAGTATACACGCGTATGACTGTTAAATTACATCATGTCTTTGTATTGAAAATTATGTTTTTATACATATGTTCACATAGCTTTTCTACAACCGTAAGTGTAAAGCAAATTTTTTAAAAGACGTTTTCCTCTATTCTCGAAAATTTGTCGCGTTAATTTGATGTCCAGCATCAAATGCGTGTTTACATTAATAAAACTGCGGATTGCGTCAACACTAATACCGGCTATTAGACATTATGATTATTGCTTGTTTGGTTCCACCGCCGCCCACTAAAACCACGCTCCTTTTGCACATTTTTGCCTTTAAAGGAACAATTCTTGTGTACATAAACATAAACTTTTAAAGAAAAAATAAAAAAAATACTTATTAAAGAATTCCAGCCTGTCTTGTACTCACGACTGTATGGTTTACATGACCCGAATCTCACTTGGCAGATTGTATATTTATAGATTGCTTGCTGTAAATACTCATATAATCATAAAATTATTAAATAATAAAAGAAATTCAAACTGGCATGTCATGTTATTCTATTGACTTACGGTACCCAGCGTACTTTTATTGCCCAATTTGTGGTTTCGTGATGGAGGTTAGCCCAGTTCCTATGTGGATGCGGCAATGCGAGTAAAAACTCACCAGTAAGTGTCTCAAATGAACGCCAACCGTTTTAGAATGTAAGTGGTACACGATAGAGCCAATGCCAATCTAACCTGCACCCTCTCAATTAGTTACCGCGATTTCGGTGAAAGAAGTAGATTAAAGTGATATTTAAAACGGAATCAATGGACTGGGAAAGTACTTACCTCCATAAGATGCCTAAGATGTTTTTATAGTTATAGATACGTCGTACACGCTCTAGAATGGCAATACGAAAGTAAGGTAATTGCCCAACTCGCATTCAGTTGGGCATGCTCTCGCGTCGCGGTTATACGTACTTCGCCGCAAAGCATAATTGTCTTAAGATATATATTCATCTCTTTCTAACAACAGGTATATATATATATATATATATATATCTCTTTGTTCGAGCAAAGTGTCACAATAAATAACTGTACGTAGATATAATACTACTTGCGCCATTTTAAAATACAATAATGTTCGTGTACAACGTGTCTACCTTTTGATACGTCATTGCCTCCACCTCACGGAATACAGTATGTAAATAAAAATTTCATCATGAAACATGGGAGATTCAGTGAATTGCTGCTTTATTGGCATTGCACTATGAAGAAAATAATCTATGGAGAAACGATGAGATTAATTTTAAGTAGTACATCAATTCACCGCTACGGGTCGGGGGTGAAGTAGAACGTACAGCTCGTATGGGTTAGTTCACGGTTCGAGATCGCGTCGCTTATCGGCTTATTGGTTAAAATATTCTCTCATTTCTCAGTAGATGGAATCGCTGAGAAAAACGTTCTTGTGAGCGCGGGGTGCCTTCATGAGCAGTCCAGCGGTTTATTGGTTTGTAATTTGCAAGCAACACATCAGCTATTTGTTTTGCAGGTGTCCATGAATTTTATATTAGGCGTGCCAAATAATTTGTTATTCGAGTATTGTTAAACAACCTTTTTCAATACCAATGACTCACGATCACGCTATCACGTACAAGCTATCACGTCCGTGTATTTGCGTTTTCAAATACAAATGAATAACAGTATCAGAAAATACATGAATTACACTTTTTTCTAAGTGGAAATTTCAAAAAGATATCATGGCTAAAATCAACAGTCATCGTAGTATCAATCACCAAAGCGAGAACGTGCCTATTGACAATTCGCTAAAAAAATGGTACGATCGACGAGAGGTAGCGGTTTTCTTGTTCATGACAATGTGAAAGGTTACGTCTTAGAAACAGTAAAATGTAACAGTAATATAAGCTGATAATAGTATTCTTAGTATTCTAAACAAAAAACTTTATTCTTGAACGGTTTGTGCGTGAAGGAAAGATACGAGTGCAGTAACAAAATTATTAATTTTCTGACGGTTCCAGTAGTTTATTTGCATAAACCTAAATTAGTTATCAATTCATCTGCATTTTGAGAAGACTCAAAAAGGAGTTCAATATTTTCAAGGTTCATGTGTATATACATAGTCTTACATCACTGCGGATGGCACAGGCATGGTTGTGTCTTAAAAAAGACTATGAGGCCATAGTCTTTTTTAAGACACAAACATTTACAAATAACAGAAATAAGAGCATCTGTTCATTTTAACCAAATTAAAAAAGAAGGTTGTATGTGCGTGGGTAAATTTTCTTATTTTATATTTACCGTTATCGCGCGAAAGACTCAACGGATTTTGACGATTAGAACTGTGTTCATTAGACTGGGACTGATTTTATGGAACCTAACTTAATTCAAAGAAATATTGTAGAATAAGTAAAAAACCTTTCAGATACGGACTTTTCTGTCTCTGTTTTAACTACGTTCTGATTCTGATTTTTGTCTCATGAATTAGTCAAGGGGACAATATTTTGTTATTTAGCGACGATGTAGATAAATTACAGTTAGCCAAGAGCCATTTACCTCACAAGTCACTACTGTGTCAGAAAACAATCATCTTGAAGGTTGCTGCGTCAGCGAATGATCGGTCAGTTGTTGGATTGTGGTCTTCTGTAAGGTAGAAGAAATGAATATAGCTGAGCCTATGCCGGTTTTTGTGAGAACCTCATTTGCAACTTGTTTGATCTCGTTTTCTAACACAAAAAAAAAAATTTAAGCGGTTGAGATACCGCTTTATGATAAAGCACGACTAATCCGATCGTAATATTCCGAGGCTTCTTCTATTTTCGCGTTGTACCTATATCTATTTGGTCATTCCTTCTTCTTGCAATGCAATTGCATCCCACATGTCCGAACCATATTATTTCCGCTACTCTTGTCAGACTAACTATTTCTAACTCTTTCTTAGATCTTAGTTGTAAGTCGGTCTACAATTTTACTATTTTAACTTTACGCAACGCTCGTATCTTCATCGTGTTTAATCGACTTTCATACTCCCTAGAAGTTTTCCCAATGCTCCATTCGCATTATTCCCTGCATTCACTCGTATTACCACATCAATACCTTTCATATGATCTACTTGTCCAACTATAATTCTTACATTCGTTCAAGTTTCTTCTCTTTTCCTTTCCAAACTGCATACATACAATTTTACAAGTTTTACAACTTTTATTTACAAATAAATTTTAGACAATTTTTTTGGGCGCAGCTCGCTGTACACAACTCGGTGCTAATCCCAACGTTATCTTATGGAAGTGAAATCTGGATATGGTAGAGACAGAGATGGCATGAAAGTCGAATAAATGCAGTCGAGATGAGAGCATTGCGTAAAATTGGTGGCATAAAGCTCGCTCACCGCGTTCATAATGATGACGTAATAGATAGAGAGAGAGTTGGTCTAAAAGAGAGTGTCGGTATTAAGATAAGAAAAGGCATGCTCGGTTGGTTCAGACATGTAAAGAATGCAGGATGAAAGAATGACAAAGGTCGAAGGATGTAGGAGCCGAGGAAGACCGAGACTAACCAACAGTCAGGAGCCCCAGGAACCGACGAGCGTGCATGAAAAGAGCTATGAATGTTAGAGAAGCGAGTGAAGTGTGTAAGGCCTGCGTCTTATGGCGCTAGGCTCTCTGCCCACTCCGCAAGGGACCTGGCGTGAAGATATACATGCATAAATTTTAAAATAACATAATGAATAGATAAATAGTGGTGGTACTATACCCAAAACAAGTAGTGACTAATTCGCAGGGTATTAGCAATAGTACAAAAAAACTCTAAAGCAGAAATCAAATTGTCCCATCTACCCTAAAACATGCCAGAAAAATTGCTGTTTTAAAATTATGTGGGTAAACTCGTATTTTCAGCATAATCTTCACCGGATCATAATCTAAGTGGAAATTGCCCTAATCATATGTGTAAGTGGTCGGTCTATCTTCATGCAACGAAATTTTTGCCGCCATCGCTTATAGTTTGCGCCAATTCCTAAGCTTTTCCACAGAATTAAGGTTCTATTTAGCGTGACTTTGTGAATTTGTGTATCAATGATATTAGAATTCCTAGAATAGGTTTCAATTACAATGTCTTTTATGCTTATTCTGGTCGTTTACACAGAAATCAGGAAAATAGTGAACGAATAAATTATGCCTAATAGAGATCATCATCTAAATAAATTTGTATTTAAATGTGTTTTTAAATAATGTATTGGAATTTTCGCACTATGTACCAAAAATATTTAGATATTTATATTTAGACTTGTATTAAATAAATAATTATTACATCGTTTTATAATTCATGTGCATAAGAGAAATGCATGAACGTATTGTTTACCTTCATTCTAATATCATTACTTTTACACATTTTAAGTTCTCACTGATTGGAAATAAGTATAAAGTATAAAGTATAAAGTATAAAGGAATATTGAATAAAAACTGTCGATCGTAGTATATACGTTTTCCCATACATTTCGCGGTCGTATTCGACCACCCAGGTTTCGAAGGGGTAAGAAAGAGTCTAACGGTCGCGAGAGTTCAGTGTTTTTTTCCCATCCCGAAAGTGCCCAATGTGTCTAAAGAATTGTTCTTTGCAAAACAATTATTTTTAATGACTTTATGGTCATAAATCCTAGAAATGCTCACAGTCGATGTAATTGCTTTTAGTGCATGAGTTTTTTCGCTAGTAATCGCTTTATCTTATTCTAGACTGATAACTGACGACATTCGAGAAATCCTCCGTTCTTTCATCTCATAGCTCCCTCAGATGCTTGCATGTAGCTCAGATTGTTTATGAGTTATTTTGTTATTTATTAAAATACCATACTATTAATTGTTAATACTTGAATCGAATTTTGTTTGAGCTTTTAATTTGGTATTGAGATTGAATATTGTAAGATGTATATATAGATATTAATGTCGCCGTTACAAAAAGATGCAAGGATCGGACAAACGTTCTTTCACAAGCTAATAATATCAGTCGTCTTATTTCAAAAATGTGAAATAGAAGATTGAAAACACTTTTGTATGCCCCGGAAATACAAGCAATTCACATGATTTCATGGGCCACCATCCCTATAACTCACAACTACCTCACAGACTCTCAGAGAGGTCGGTTTTTCAGAGAGTTGACTTTTTCACCGGCTCCGTTTCAATATTACGTAAATATCTTGGGACTAGATTGACTTATGTTTAAATATTTTAATACAATTTCAAATATTTTTGTTTATACTGGGAGAATTTAATAACTTTGTGGACGAAATCCCTCTCAATCAGATTTCACTGATTCGCTAATAATATTTCATTTTATTAAATAAAACCCAGTTGTAATCAGACTAAGTGATTTCTTGTAAAAAGGTTACGATAAAATGTACCTAGCGCATTGATAAAAATAATCTCAAATATCTTACTTGTCTACAATGACTAGATAGATAGGTTACATTTGTGCAACGAAAATATTTTGATATCATGTACAGTTACGTGGTATCTTATGTTCCACTCTGTACTGTAATAAATCGGCAGTTGCTGTGTTATGAGAAAACGGGTATGGGAACATAGCGATAGAATCAATGCTACAGGAGCTATTAAATCGCTAGTTGTGTCCGAATAACCCTTTCACATATCTTGTCTTTCGTAATTCTAGCTTCACTGAATAATAGCAGCGGAATGTGTAGCGGGCCTCCCTCTCAATGTAACTGTGTGTAACTGTACAACTTCATAGGTCCTATGGCCATATATTTCCATCATTAAATTCTTACACAACTATTTTCGTGATGTAGCTAATTCGTCAACAATTTATATATCATATTACATCTTCGTTTTTTATTATTTTTATACATTTTAGTTTTTTCATAGTATAGAAGTACATATTAAAAGCTAAGTTATATGTTTTTGCAGTCGGGTTATAGGCACGCAAACTACGGGCACCACATGTGACTGATTGGCGCATAACGTATCCATCACCGTGTAACCACTACAGGAGGTAACTCTTGTAAAATGCGAAAGTAACTAATAAGTACTAAAATATAACTTCTCGTTTAGATAGGTACGTATTTCAGTGAGCGCTTCCCTCGCTCCCACTCATCCCATTATCGTGCATGCGATCGTATACATTCTTATGCCTAATTTGGATTCGCACACTAACAGTTTTATATCACTCGATTGTTTATTCCCTTATTAAAATAATCGAATAGTATTAAATTATTAGTACGCGAGTCCAAATTAGGCTTGACCACGTATTTTAAACAGTAAAGTATTTCTTATTAGATTCTATATTAAATCCTTATTCTTTTTTTTATAATTTACGATAAAATAATGCAACCCATACGTATTAAGCCACGACTATAATAAGTAATAACATAATGTTAATTATATAAAAATAGTTAATGTTTATACGTCAAGATAACCTCACTTTAAAAAATCAGCTGAAGTGGTCCTGCGTTTCGGGAGAAAAATACTCACGAGCACACCTTCCTTCACACCACACAACCAAAATCACACACGCCCACACATACAACCGTTTTCTCAAAAGTGGCACAGAATTACAATTTTAACAAAATTTTAATTTTGTTTTATAATGGAAAGTTATAATGTTTTATTTGTATATAATTTATATAAAGGTAGGTACATTATCTATTACGACTATTAACAAATTAATATAACAGCATGATGTTTATAATATTTTTTCTCCCCATTTCTTTATAAAACTGATTTAGTAAAGTCACAGTAGCAAAAACAAAATCCTCTTCGTTTACCACAGAAAGTACATAAATTTTATTTGATTTTCAAACCATACGGTATTCCAAAGTCTAATAAAATTCATATACTTTCTGTAGTAGTCATGAATTTTAATACGTCTAATTAATACTATAAATTATTTGATAGTATATGTTTTAAAGTCGTGGTAAAAAGTAATAATTTAGATAAAGTGTAGGTAGTTCTTACGAGTGACCTCTTATGGTCATCCACGATATCGAGTAGCAAATCGAACCCAGAATAAGACAAATTGTGCCTGAATTACGTATATTCAGATCTCTTGGGGTTTTTTGTAAATTTTATATACCGTAATCCGTCCAAACGTCGGCCTCAACCCAATTATTGGCCCACCCTTACATATATAGACAGATAATAAGATTCCGATACTTTCGATGGAATGTGCAAGTAGTAGGTTTAACATGTGGACCTCAGTTTATGTATTAACTAATTATATATATTAACACTGAAAGTTGATAAAGTTTGAGACTTGACTTATGACTACGTACGTACGTACGAAGGTACGTTATTAGTAATTATAATCGTATTAGATTCTATTTAACATTACAAATTTCTGATTATTTCAAGATTGCTTAAGTGAAAATAATTGGGTGGATGTACATTCCAGTACATATATATTAATAAAATCAAAATGTTTAATTACCTATTATCCATAGCGCAAGCTTTGTTTAGTTTGAAGCTTTATGGCGCCTGTTATAAATATCTATTAGATTCTTTTTGAATTTACGGAAGTCAAATTTCCTGCCAATTTAAATTTTATTACTTGCATGCTTCTTTATGGCGGAAGCACACGAAGAAGCAAATTAAATTACCTATTTATATCTACACTAATATTATAATAGGGAAAGTTATGTTTGTATCTATTTAGGCAAGATTATGAAAAGTTTTTTGCTAATAAGCAGCTACATTATCACTGAGTGTCAAAAGAAAGTTTTTATTTAGGGTTCCTGTGTAATGCAGCTGTTACCTTATTATCAATAATTTGAATATTGAAATAAGCGTTACGTCGATTTCTTTGTCTTTCATGTTTATGAAATTTATTGCAAATTTGGGTATATCTGTGTTCAAATATTTATTTTTGTAATTGGCCCGAAAGCAAAAATTAAAATTTTGTTCATATATTAAGTTAAAGTTATCGTTAATATGCGCATCATTTAAAAATACTGAATAGATTTTAATGAAATTTCACATAGTGAGAGTTTATTTTCAGAGTCATTGGTCAGGTAGCTTTTTATCCCGGATACGTTTAGGGCGTCCTGAGGGCGGAGCCGCGGGTAATAATTCATGTGTGTATGTCTTCAAAAAGTGTGTCTTTTTCTAACATAGCTATCATAAGAGCTCGACGTTACTATCCTCCCTGTGGATGGATGATCAGAAATAAACGTTTTTGTTTGTTATTGCGTTGTGTAAAAGAGCGATTCAGTTATCTGTTATTTGAAATAAACTAATTTTATGTTTTCCAAGTTTCTTCTTTTAAGGGTGATTTAAAAATGATATATATTTATAATGGAAATTGGCGAGTTTCTTTGTTGGTGGTATTTCTTACTATAATGGTTTTCCTTGTGTATGCTATATGCCTGTAAATTAATAATGAATTCCTTTTAACCAGTTTAATCACCGGCTGTCTCTTAAATTAATTTAATTATCAACGATAGGTAATCAGCATTCTTATTTCTGAAATGTGTTATTGTTTTCTTTTCTTCGCATATGATAACATATTATCAAAATCTTCCTTCTAAGCTTATTTCTCATTATAATAACGATGAACAACTGACTCACCGTAATCACAAAACACCGGTCACTTATAAGCGCGGGGTAAGCGCAGGCGCAAGTATGCGATGCGCACGCGAGGAGCAATGACTTGGACGCTCGCACTTGACCTTGTGGCAAGCGAGTAGACGCGAAACCGTCGAACGTACTCGTTTTATACTCAGCTTTTTACCTAAACACACAGATAAAAGCATTGACAAACATGTACCGTTACATTAAACGTTTTTATAGAACATGTTTACTCGTATATCTACAAAAAAAAAACGCTCAAACGCCAGTCGGACTGTGTTTCGAGGTTTCACTACTTTTACAATTCCTTACGTTCTTTAATTTATTTTTTTTACTCAGAAGACAAAAGTTCTAGGTCGTGGCATGAATTTCATGCCAAGGTTTTCCCAAGAGTCCACAGATTGGGATTCTTCAAAAACGAAGTGAAGAGATTTTTAGGATATCGGCAACGTTCGAGTGATGCCCGCGGGTTCAAGATCAAGATCGGTGTCGCCGCGACGTCGTGTTATTTAGTATCCATAAGTCACGATAACTACTTACTATACCGGGTAGACGATACACTCTTTATTCATACGTATGTGTAGTTCGAGGAATTAATCATTACCGATGCACTTTTGCTTGATGATTATTTAAATTAAATAACATTCAGTCACACAATAGAAATTCAGAGGATTGAGATCAAAAAGCTCAATATGCGTTCTTCAACGCGGCGAGTATATTTCTCGATGAAGAGCTTTCAGTTGTAATTTCTGTAGTTTTGAAATGATCCTTTTTGCAGTGCGTGGACGTTGTTGCGAATAAAGAGTGGTCTGGAGCCATTGACATGTCTCAGTAATTTGACAGCGACCTCGTCTATAATCATTTGAAATACTTCACAGTACAGCTTTGGAATGATTGTTGTGCCAGGTTTCAAGAAACTGTAATGAACAGTGTTAGTACAGGACCACCATGCCCTTACAAATAGCATTTTATTTATTCATTTTGGCTTTGGGGCGTTCATTGAGATTGACTGCCTTCACTGTGTCCAATCAAAGGTCATTTTCGATAATCGTATAGGGTCCATTTTAAGTTATCAAGCAAATAAGCAAGTTATAATTCTATTCAGAATTGTCTTATCTGTGCGTCTATTTAACAAGTTTAGGCATTAATTTGTTGCTGTTTATTGAATTCGTACGGTACTCACTTTTCGTCTTTTTTTTACTAATTTAGCATAAAATAATCAGTATCATTTTGTCACTTACTTTAAAAGTTGAGTCCGTAATTTATAGACTGGATACGATCAAACCGAAAACGCATCGTGCGTTCACCAACGTAGCATTGAGAAATCAAAATTGCGCATTATTTGGATAAAAGAACCCGTATCTTTTACGCAATAACGTGCACTTTCGAACCCTGGAATGAACGATAGCAAAGAAACAGGATAATGAACTTAAGAGAAGTAAAGTATAATTATTTATTCAGAAGAAGCCGATTGGCGATGTACTCCATCACTTTATAGGTGACCGCCACCAATTAAAAAATCCTTGGTTTTTTTGTCCTGCGAGTGTGATACGTGAGGTCACTAAGAAGCTTCTGATTAGAGTGCGACAACTTGAGGGTCATTTAAGTCAACAAGGTTGCTAATTACTCACACGCACGCGTGAGAATAAGCCCCACACATGCATACAATTACACATACATTACGAATACACTTATTACGACCATAGCACTACATTAAAATGTTATGTGTTCGTTGAACGTCCTGGCCGTGTGTATGATATCGTGCTTTGCTCTATCCAACTTAATTTGGTCCACCTCGTCCCGCTCCTGCTAAACAAAATGGAAAAAATAGACTAACCTGAGGTATCTGACTTGACTGGTTACTTCTTATGGCATACCTTCTCTGTGTAATGAAGTCCTGGGAGTCAGGGATAATTAAATTGTGACTAAGAAGACCTAGGGCTTCTATAATAATCACTACCTTCCTGGTCAACAAGTGTATCTTCAACTTTAGCGCACGAATAGGTTTGTATATCTACCTTTATTTTTTCAAGACATGATGAAAGTTTTATTATTTATAATAATGATATTTATAATAAAATAAATAAATAAATATTGTCGGACAAATTACACAGCTCCATCTAGCCCCAAAGTAAGCAAAGCTTGTGTTATGGGTACTAGACAACTGATAAACATACGTAAATACATTTTTTTTGTAAATACATACTTATTATAGATACATAGAAAATACCCAGACCAAGACAAACAGACATGTTCATGCACACAAATGTTTGTACTGTGTGGGAATCGAACCCACGAGCGTTGGTGTCAAAGTAGCGTAACAGCGCGTTCGACCACTGCGCCACCGAGCTCGTCAAATAATGTATTAATTAATTTAAGCAGTGATAGCCTAGTGCCCATTGAACAACTGATGCCGGGTTCGAAACATTGCATGGGCATGTACCACTTTCGTGTTTTCAGGTTTATGTACATATTTGTAATAATCACTTGCTCGGCGGTGAAGTAAAACATCGCGAGGTAACCCGCACGTCCAAGAAATTATATTTCAAAAGACGTGTGACCTAACCTAAGAAAGGTCTGGTTTCCCATCTGGGTCGTGGAGGCCTGACGGTGTTGCTTCATGTCAACTCAGTATCTTCGCCAAATACCTGTGTGGTTTAGGTAGCGGAGCCCGCCAATCTTAATCAAGTAGGAAACAGGATCACGCTAAGATGAAGACACGATTCGTCATTATGATGTACAGTTAGTACACTAAAATTACGATCCTTGTAATTTTATTGATTCGCAAAACACAACGGACTTTCAGTCATTTATTATTTGGCTGGGTTCCTAAGTTTTGTAAGGGTCGTCCGCACTGAAATAACAGCAGCGCGCAGCGGCTTTTTGAACGCAAATACCGTATAGTTTGAATCTTATTAACAAAATAAAAATGTTTAATGTTAATAGGGATTAAAGATATTTTATTTTATTGAAGATATTTTGAATTGACATTAAACCTTCATGAGATTTTTGAGTAAAACTTTTTTCACATACTTAATACCTAAATGAGGATTTTCTTTTATAAAATGTGCAACATTTGATTTTCGAATTTCAATTTTTTTTTTATTCAGCTTAGACAGGAAAGATGGATACTTCGAAAATCCGAGTAATTTTTGAATAGAAGTTCCGACGCGGATTTAGCGCGGCAGAAACAGCTCGCAATATCAATGCTGCGTTTGGATAGGAGACTGCTAATAAACGCACCGTGCGTTTTTGGTTTAAACGCTTTCGTAATGGAAACTTTTTACTAAAACCGATTTCATATTGCTAGGCTCTATGCTTCAAAAAGAATTAACTAATTCTATAGAGTTGTGCGATGTTGAAGGTAACATCTAGTTTGTAGTGGACAAATACACACACACACTCATGAGTAATAAACTGGAATCGCTTTATCGCGCGTTGCTTCGGACAGATTTTTACATTTCTAACTATGAATTGTAGTATGTCATTTGCTAGGTGTTTTTTATAGGTTTCAAATGATATCAAACATATATTAAATTAATATAATTTCCTAACTTAATTTAGGAAATGATTGCAATAGGTCTTAATGAATGAAGTCTTAATGAATAGGAAGTAATATCAAAAGATAAAAAAATATATTTACAATTTATGTTATTTCCACCCCAATATTTTGTGTTATCCCCCCGGGAGGGCCCCAATGACTGCCTGCAAACGGTTTTTCATTGACCGAATGTGTTTCCTGATGGAATCCTGTTGGATTTCCTGCCACTCTTCGACTAAAGCAGTTTTCAGGTCTTCTATCGACGCGGGAACTTGATATCTTCCTCGTATCCGACTTTTCAGCTCGCCCCCCCATGTTTTATCGGATTCAAGTCAGGACAGAGAGCTGGTCAGTCTAGTGTGAGAATCCCTACGTGTGGCAGCGGGCATCGTTCATTAGCAGGAAATCTTCGCAAATAAACCCGGCGTAGAGAAGCACATGGCCCGGCAGAATGTCGTTGATGTATCCTGCATAAGGTGAATATCAGCTCTGTTTTTGCCTCAATAGAAATCCCCGTCCACATCATACAGGACCCACCTCCGTATGCCACTGTTTTCACAAAATAACATTGTGCGAATCTCTCTCCCGATCTCCTATAGAAGGTCGCTACCATGCAGGCACATCCTGATTTCATCCGAGAACAGGACTCGGCTCCTTTGCTCCATATCCCAATCAAAGTGATCACAAACAAACTGAAGCCGGGCTTGTCGTTGGGCTGGAGACGATTTGGGCTTCATGGCTGGCCTTTTTGGGTAGGAAGTTCATTCCACATCTCAAGAGTTCTAGATAGAAAACTTCTCTGCAACTTGCACAATACGCGACCATTGCCGTGTATGAAGATGAATTCCCAGCTGTCGGCTGTCGATCAACGACAATTCTCACAGCTTGCCCATGCTTCGAATCACAAGGCACTAGCTGGTATCCATGTGCTCCCGCCCACCCATAGGAGACTACTCTATGTGTGGTTCTGAAGGGTACAGTATCTATTTGCTGGACACAAACCAATAAATCATTTAACTGGGCATGAAGGTATTCTGCGCTCACATAAACGTGTTTAACATCTAAATATCATAGTGATTCGAGTCTGCTGACCAATGGCAGAATATTTTAACCAATAAGCTGTTAATCAGTTAATCTGAAAACTAGCCAATAAGAGCGAGTTTTACTTTACTCCCCGACTCGTAACGGTGAATTCACTTACTACGTATCATCAATCTCATTAGTTCTCTATAGATTATTTCTTTCACGGTACTAATAAAATCTACATATTAAACTTTGTATAATTATATTGATCTTGTTTCCCGAACAAGATAGGTGAGCGTTAAACAGCAATTATCTCAACTTTGTTCGACGTTGCGAGATAAAAGCGTCTCGTAGATAATGATTGTATGCAAGTTATCAAGAGATCTATGTCCGGTTTACAGTAAACTTGGAGCTTTTGTTAATTGGTCCATAGCGGTACGTGTTCATTATTTCGTATGTACTCAGTGCAGACTGTGAATCACTTAACGAGTTAGAATAGAATACTCGTACAATATATATTTATTTTTCCATCACACACAGGTACATTTTTTTTTATACCACTAAGGTGGCAATCAAGCATACGGCCTGCCTGATGTTAAACAGTCACCGTAGCCTATGGACATTTGCAACACCAGAGGCGTCACTCATGCGTTGCCGACCCTCTAAAAACCTCTTCGCGCATTTCTTGAAGAACTTCATGCTGTAGTCCCTTGGAAAAACCTCGGCTGGGAGCTCATTCCACAGCTTGAGTGTTCTCGGAAGAAAACTTCTCTGGAACCGCACCGTACGCGACCATTACGGTTCAAGCGTATGAGGGTGAACTCCCCGCCGTCGGCGAGCGGTGCGGTTATAAAAAGTAGCTGTCGGCATCATTTCGAACAACTCTTCAGAACACAACCCGTTGTACAATCGGTAGAACACACAAAGGGAGGCAAAGTCTCTCCTTAAACTTATGGGTTCAATACCATGTGTAAGCTTAGGATTGTCGACAATTCTCACAGCTCGTCTTTGAATCGAATCACACGGTCCAAGCTGGTATTCAGGTGCTCCCGCCCAAAGGTGCCTGCAGCACTCCAAGTGCGGTCTGACTTGAGACTCATATATTATAAGTCTTTGCCCCGCACTGAAGTACTGCTTAGCCCTGTTGAGCACACCAAGTTTTTTCGATGCCAGCTTGACCTTCTCCTCCAGGTGATTTCGATATTGCACATCACTGGAGATCTCAGCGCCAAGCATCCTAATACTTTTGGTGACGGTAAGAGGTGTGTTCTGGAATTTAGGAACCACAGCAAATGGAGTTTTCTTAGCGGTAAACGCGCAAACTTGTGTCTTCTTGGGGTTGAATTCGACCATGTTAAGCCGCCCCCAGTCGGATACTTTAGCCAGAGTATCATCCATTTCAGACACAAGTTTGTCGCGGCTTTCCTCCACAAGGGAACGAGGGATGTTTGCACGGCCAGTATAATAAGTGTCCCCGGTGCTGTCGTCCGCATAACAATGAATGCAATCAATTGACAACATATCATTGATATGCAGCAGAAACAGCGTCGGAGACAGTACAGAACCCTGAGGGACACCGGCATTGATATCCATACTATCGGAGCATCCACCATCAACCACGGCTTTTATGCATCTGTTGGATAAAAAGCTGGCGACCCATTTGCACAAACCCTCGGGCAGCCCGTATGATGGTACATAATAAACAAACATAATATTGTCAAGAAATGAACCTCAAGTGTGAAAAAGGTAGGTGCCTGGTCTCCAGGACCCCACGGGGAAGGGTCACATGGATATAGTTACGTACATTTAGTATGGAGATCACTCTGTTTTAGTGAAGGATATTAAAGCAGAAAAAAATTAAATAATAAAAAAAGAGAACAAACAGAGTTACACCATATTGAGTAAAGGTTTCAATAACAGCTTACAACAATGCTTTCAGAAGCAAGAGAGCGTTGAATAACGATGTCAATTCATTAAAAAAACACGTGTTTGTTTTTAAAAACACTTAAATTAGAGACACAGTATTCGTGAATATTTATTTACGTAACATCCAGAGTCATACATGTATACGGCCATCTAATGTAAAGTGGTTCTCGTTGCCTATGAACGCTTGTAATATAAAAGTAGAACCGACAAGTTGTCATTGCTGCTAACACAGCAACGCTTTAGAAGCTTACCGGTGGACCCATTCACTCGCAGGAACACAAGTACCCTGCAGGGAGTTGTTATTTGGCTGCTGTTTTCAGTGAGATGAAGGTACTATCCCAGTTGGGGTGCTTCGGTGCGCCCTACCTCTCTCACAACACCCAAACCAAGACCAACAGAGATGTTCATGCTTATAAGTGTTTGACCTGTGATTGAATCGAACTTTGGCTTGGTGTTAAAGTAGCGTTACTCGCTCCACCATCGGGCTTCTCAAATTACACAATATAAATTAGGTACCTAAAATTTGAGATCATCTTTCAAAACTCTTTATTTTGATACTCTACTTGATAGCTTTGGATTTTTTTTCTTCAGTATGCACAATATGGAGCAAGTACATCATCCGCATAACTTATGGAAGTGAGAGCTGGGTATGGCAGAGAGAGCATGAAAGTAGAATAAATGCGGTCGAGATGCGAGCACTGCGAAAAATTTGTGGCATAACGCTTGCTGACCGCGTTCGAAATGATGACATACAAAAGAGAGTTGGACTGAAAGAGAGTGTCGGTGTTAAGATAAGAAAGGGCATGCTCCGTTGGTTCGGACATGTAGAAAGAATGCAAGATGAAAGAATGACGAAACAGATATACAATGCGAAAGTGGAAGGATGTAGGAGCCGAGGAAGACCAAGACTAACCTACCATGACCAAATTGGTCGTGTTTTATCAGAAGGTGATGTCAGGAGCCTTAGGAACCGGCGAGCGTGCATGAAAAGAACTATGAATGTGAAAGAAGCGAGTGAAGTGTGTAAGGACCGCGTCTTATGGCGCTCGGATCTCTCTGCCTACCCCGCAAGGGACCTGGCGTGAAGATATACATATATATATATACATCATCCGCCATATTGTTTTTGTTATGATATCATATATGTTATTAGAGAGAACGTAAGGATTCTAACACATATGGATCGGTTAGGAAGTTTAATAGTTTATGGTGGAATAAAAACTTACAAATACACATACAAACTTGATTCTGAAACCATTACTCTCCTAATTAACATTATGACATTAGCTTTTCTCTACCTTGTAGGTTATTTTAGGTGGGTGGTTATTAAAATGTGTACACCACAGACACTCTAGTAATTATACTTTATAATCTGTTATCTAGCTTTGACTAGCTTGTCAGCTGTCAGTGTCAATGTTAACTTTGCCTCGTACATTAGATATCTAACGTCTTGGTCTGGCCATTCGTGTTTACGACATAGTAGTAAGCAAATGATAACATGTTTAAATGCCAAGCAGAATATATGATAGCCCAGTGGATAAGAAACGGGGTTATTGACCAACAGGTCCACGGTTCGAATCCTGGCGAGGTCATGTACCACTAAATTCGTGTTTTCGGATATTTTATGTACATATTTGTCACTTGCTCGTCGGTGAAGGAAAACATCGTGAGGAAACCCACGCGTCCAAGAAATTATATTTTGAAAGACGTGTGACCTAACCCAAAATAGATCTGGTGTATCCTCTGGTATGGTAATATTTAAATATCCAGACAAATAAAATATGACCGTGATTCAGGTGCCTCAATATGATGGCTAGAAAAAATCGTCTCTATGAACACGCGGCCCTAGCCTGCTAACTTTTTGCAAACTTTTTAACTAGCCCAAGATAGCGTTTGTCCCCTTTTTAGGAGTCAGGGACCAAAGCAAAACTTGATAATTTAGTAATAGGAAAGTTCTTATATCTATCTATGGCATTCCCACTCCTGCATTAATCATACATGTTTCAACTAACGGAACATCTTCTTTGTGCATCTCCTTAACACCGACACTCTCTTTCATACCAACTCTCTTTCTTAGTCACCATTGCGAAAATGTTTTGTTGAGAGTACCGCCACAGGTTTTGAGCAAAGCTCATATCTTGACCGTTTCTTCTCTTTCGAATACAATCATCTTTGCTTCCTTCACATTTATTTGTGGGACTTTCTCTATATATTCGTATTTCTTCATTGTTATAAGTCCAGATAGTGTTTCTACTAATAATATATTTTCCGCGGAAATGTTGAACTTTTTTACCCAACTGTTGTGGTTTCCTATAAAATGAATTCTATTTTACGCTCACATCAAAATATTATTATTACCATGTTATGTGGAAACATTAACACGTCAACTAGACCGCATTTGACCTGTTTATTTTTGTACATAACGGCAGTCTGTAGTTTAAAAATGCCATTATGTTAAAAACGCAATACATCAAAGACTCGGCTCAAAATGCCGACAAGATCCTAATGACCCAATTATGAAAAATAAAAGAAATTAAATTGTCAACCTGTCATTCATCTTTCAAGTATTTATTTATAGTGCGAGATCCTGCTCCACAACGAACGACCCTCAGATCAAGTAATTTTCTTTTTTACTTAAATTTTCTTGCAACTTCTTACGTTCGTTTTTTAAAGCTGTATAATGGCAGGTGTTTACACGTTTTAACCGCAGCGGGGATTAGAGAGTACATTGAATATAAAACATATAGAAGATAACTTTAAGACGTAAAAAATATTTATATTATTTTAATTAGTAAGTAAACTTAACAAAAAATACTGGTATGATTAAGCCGAACTTCTAATCAAGACTAAGCGATTTCAAAATACGAAAAAAATGTTATGAACAAAAGCTCGCGCCCTATTTTCTTCCAAACCTAAAAAATATCTCAATTGCTTCTAAAACAATTGTGGATTTTTTCGAGGTTTGGAAGAAAATTGAGCGCGAGCTTTTGTTTTTATACCCACTTACATACATACTCACATTTATCATCACAAAAATGGTAATCTCATTTTATACTAAACGTAAACTTATCTGTCCATAAAGTTTTAGTTTCGGTTTTTGAGGCAATTACAATTTTTTTATAAAATGGTATGTTACTATTAAGGCAATTCTTGCTCTTGATAAAAGTCACTTGTCTTTCTTCTTTAAATTACTTATTTATAGTACGAGGTCCCACTGCATACAGAAAAAACCTCATTTATTATTTCAATGAGAATTAATTATATATAGTATTGTATATAATCAGTATTGAAAACTTAAAGAAAACAAAGGAATTTTCACGTTCCAAGCTTTTTTCCTATAAGACTACAGATCTTCAATACCAAACAAATTAAATAATAATAATTAAAAAAAAACAACGTTGGACAAACAGAAGAGAAAAATATTTATACAAAACAAATGATTTATTGTATGTTTGTTATTCTCAATAAAAATCCCAAGGTGTTTTTATTTGGTGTTTCAATATATCTGTCTACCTTCTTTATATTATACAGACCTGAAGAAAATACACCAACGCTCTCTGTCTTTATAATTTGGATTAGTACGAGTATTTCACGGTATTGCCGTTAGGTGGCGCTATGGTTGAAAAATGTATACTGTTTTATTCGACACTAGCTACACGCCGCGACTTCATCATAGGAATCGCTTTTCTACATTATTTCTTTCTCCTCAGCTTTTGAGGGTCGTATCGTGATGTTGAATAGCTTATAACCTTCCTCGAAAATGGAACTATCAAATGCAAAAGGAATTTTCAAATCCGGCTGGTAGTTTCAGAGATTAGCGCGTTCAATCAAACAAACAAACTCTTCCACTTTATATATTAGTATAGATTTGTCTTGTCTGTAACTAGATTTCAATAAATATAATCGCAGAAAGACGTTTTAATTTTATTCCAACAAATTCACCATCCCTCCGAGCCATTTGGTCATTCGAACCGGATTTGTGAAGAATCTACTGGTGGAAGATTGGAAATACTAATTTCTACATTGCGCCGTGCCGTATACCTTGCCATCTCGACAGCGTGGGCCCGAGTAGTTGAATATTTGGTAATAGTTACCTGGTTAATCTTTCCTCGTTGTAAGTTTTATTTTCCACTGTTGCAAATGCAAATTGTCGGAGAATGGCAAAAAATGAGAAACAAAACCTAATCAATTCACAGCAATATTTAAGGTGACATCTCTGCCGTCACGTCGTTTGCGGAACTTGGCACAGGGTTTGCACAAGAAAACGTGTACACTCTCTTTGTCAGGGAATCATGGCTTGTCCAATTGTTCAAGAACAAATGAATATAGCTACATATTGATAATAAAATGTCTGTTTGTAATATTCGAAAAGATGATTCAATTACATTGTCCTATGTTATCTGTTACCCAATTTCACATTAGTTGTGCGTGCGATTCAACCGGTAAACGTGTTGAATGTAAGAAGCTGCTAGATAATGAGTTAATAAGTTGCCTAGTAGATTTCATAGTGACGACTTCGAGTGCACCGATTCTTTGTTAGCTGGTGTAGGAGATCACTTGGGTAGGGTAGCCGAAAGAGTTAAATTATGCCTGCAGTCTAGTTTCATAGTGATGACTTCGAAGACACTGATTCTGTAGTAACTGGTGTAGGAAGTTACATTAGTAAAGTATAAGGGTTAAATTATGACTACGGTCTCGTTGTTCAGACTTCAAAGCTGACGCTTATTTTGGCGTATTGGATGTTCTCATTGATTTACTTCCGCACACTTCGATTCCTGGAAGAGAATTGCGTTGGCCTTCCTTTGTTACTCTTGTTGACCCTGAGTTCAACTACTCGAAGGAAGTTGATGTCATTTTGAGCGCTAACTTTTTATTACAAATTTAGTTTATGTATCCGTAATGGGAGGTAAAATTTTGGTCAAGGTCGCCCTCACCTGCTAAATACAGCATTCAGCAGGTGACTTATCTGTTGTAATGACAGACGATCTGTGATTAATGGAATAAATATTAGAATATAATAAATAATAGAATTGAAAAAATAATTGAATATGATGATATATTTTAGTAATGGATTTCTTCCAGTGGCTGGCCCTCTATTTAAGGTTACATCGATTTTCTTGAATGCAATTCTTATGCATCTCCTAATATTGTGTTAATTCTAAGTACTACTGCATCATGGTTTGGTTTAACACTGTACTTTCTGTATGTATGACGCTTATCGTCACATGTATACATAATACTTGCTTGTTGAACTTTGTGAATCAATTCACAAACATATAATTATTAAAAATTCAATATTTATTGCATAATGTATTAAGGTATCTACACATTAAATTCTTACAAATTGCATGTTTTATTTTTGTATGAATTCATTTTGATATGTTTTGATGTGATGAAACTGCATTTATATTTTGGTTTGTTCCATAGTAATTTCTGGCAATTTGGTCTGAACTACTTTGTGTGCTTCCGCTCCGATTAGTTCGAGCGAACTACTGTCGGCCGGCACCCACACCCTACCGTTAGTAGATGCATGCCGCCGCTGCCATGGCTGCTCCGGTCGTCTCTTCCTTGGCTGCTGCGGTCGTCTGCGAGTATTCGCCATCACCATATATTTTACGGGTACATATTGTATTATGTTCATACGCCTTGGCTACTATAGATTTCATTTTTGGTCTCTTGTTTTACTTGTAGTTACAATAACATTTCAGAATAATTATTATTTTTAGTTACTGTGTAATACCTGGATGTATGGAGAAAATCCACCAGTGCTCTCTGGTTTTAATAATTTGTATTCGTATTTTACGGTATTGCCGTTAGATGCCGCTATTGTTGAAAATGTACCGCCGTTAATTATAATCCAACAAAAAATCAACATCCCTTCTAGCAATACAACACTGCCCAAGACCTATAATTTAAAATACAAACACAAAAAATATTGCCTAACTTTCAAGGGAGACGATTCTACAGCAGAATAGAAAAGGAAGAAAAATATTGTTCTTTTGAACCTAGTCTCACACTAGAGTATACGCTTCTCCATAATTGTGTCGCTTTTGCGATGTTCGTCTGTCTAAATACATTTCTTGCCTGCAACTGTTTTTGTTAAATTGGGCCTGCCTTGTTGATGTTCGTCCTATAACTTTATACTACTCTAGTAATAACTTTCTGCGCGTGTTGTTCTTTTACGCAACATGTCCGACCATTTCCTTAAATCTTTATGAGTCAATTATTATCGAGTCTGATGATATTTGATGGCGGTCTCAGCCATTTGTTAGTTTTCTGTCTCTGACGGTAACATCCACCAGTCTCTTTCAGTCGCTGGCTGGGAACTATATGAAGAATTTCTCTTGATTTCTACAAGAAATTGTTGGGCCAGGTTTCAATCGGTTGACTATAATAGTTGAAGGACCTTTTTGTTAAGTCTTTGTAGTATTTTTGAATATTAAATTGAAACGACCAATAAGTAAGCTAATCTTATTACTATATTGATTCACTGGCTTGTTTATATTTTATGTATAACTAATTGTTATTAAACAGATTTATATCTGTCGGAACGTGGATATAATGGTCGTCAGGTGGCTCGTTGTTCATGGCGAATAAAGCGAAATACCAGCGTAGTTAATCTTCTCAATATTTAATCAGCCAATTACCACAATACTTTTAACAAAAGTTATGCTTAGATCGTAGATTACAACGGATTCAAAATGCGGTGGACGCGACACGTGCGATTAGCTCCATTGCTCGATTCGTAATGCGCTTCCAATGACGGTATCTCATCTTGACGTTTTTGACAACTGACAACAATCGACATTTCGAGCAAACCATAACAAACACAACCGGTGTTGCCAATCCAACGATGTCGATTCCACCCAAGCGCCGACTTGACATTTTGATCCGTTATTATTAAAACTAGCATCACGGGGATTGATTTCTTCCGGGCTTCTCAATATGGTGTTGCTACCTCTGCGACACGGCCATTCTGATGCATCACACGTCCTCGTGTGCGTAATCTGTAACCAAAAAATCTGAACAGAAACAGATCTTACTCCAGCTCGGCCAACCCTGACTAAGACTGGCTTTAGTCAACATTTATTTCAAGTAAAATAAATTTCAATTAACAAGTAACAAGTAACATAGTACAATTTGCACTTAACTTTAAGTTATAATTCACAATCGAGATCATTGTGCAATTATCTGCCAACATTTAGTTTAAAGTTAATTCAACATTTTTACTCGGTTCTGCTATCATAAAATCATCGCCTCCATCCGGCGGATACTCTCAAAAAAGCCATCGCCTCTATCCGGCGGATACTCTCAAGAAAGCCATCGCCTCCATCCGGCGGATACTCTCAAAAAAGCCATCGCCTCCATCCGGCGGATACTCTCAAAAAAAAGCCATCGCCTCCATCCGGCGGATACTCTCACAATTTGCATGAAAACAGAACTCTTAAAATTCTAAACAACACTATTGCTCAATAGTCTTCGATCGATTATCATCCTCATCTAATTGAGGGCAATCATTAGGCATTTTTCATAAGCGATTATGAGCGTGATTGTAGGTACGGTCACCACTCAAAGCCAATATAATAACGGTCTACTTCAAGCACCTCGATGACGCTATAGGGGCCTTTGTACTTAGGATCGAGCTTCGTTTGATTACGCACTTCATTTTTCAATAATACAAAGTCTCCAACTTTAAAGTTAACACATTTAGCTTTTGTACTGTCAAAACGTGTTTTGTCATAGTCAGCATTTTTGTCAATATTCGGGCATTTGAAACATCACATGCGCAAACAACAGTCGTCCTAGTAAACTGTAACTTATCAGGAGTCATATGATGAACTGCTAGACTTTGTTTTAATAGTTCGCGGCCTACTAGAATGTCATATCGTAAGTAAGAGTCGGGCAGTACGTGAAAGAGGATTTCTAACTGAACGTCATCTATTTCAACAGTAGGCAAAACTTGAATAGTGCTATTAACTAACATCTGTCCAATACCAGTCAAAGTTACAGTGTCATTACATCTCCTTTACTAGCGAGCATTCGGCTCCAGAATCATAATAGAATAGGTACTGCTCACCAGAGTGTCGCATTATCCCAGCAGGGACGCTGATGCCGCACATATCCACTCGTTTCTCCGCCGTTGCTCGGGTGCCGTTGGTACCGCTGGCTCCACCCTGGTTACGTCGATTGGGGCCGCTGGATACATAGAGGCCTGTTCCCCGGCAGTGGAAGCAGGTAACTTGATATAAAAAGGTCCTCGAAGTCACTCCAACACATGCCATGGAAAGATACTTGAGATAGCCAAGCAGCAGTTTGTCCCTTCAGCGCACGGCTCAAAGCAAACATCAGGGGAACACCACTCAGTTGCTGATCCGGTACACACATATCCGCGGTATTGATCCATGCACGCGCGTCCACATTTCCTTTGTCAAGATCGAATTCGAGCAGCTGATTGTCAATGCTAGTCGATGGTCCTTTCATCACTTGAGCCAATGCTAAAAAAATCTGGTTTTGTTGCTCCAGTAAAAGACATTATTTTTCTTCATCACAATTTCCATTTTTCCTTATTGGGGCGGTTGGGTTACATCCCACGTCTGTAGACGGAACGTGGATGTAATGGTCGTCAGGTGGCTCGTTGTTCATGGCGAATAAAGCGAAATACCAGCGTAGTTAATCTTCTCAATATTTAATCAGCCAATTACCACAATACTTTTAACAAAAGTTATGCTTAGATCGTAGATTACAACGGATTCAAAATGCGGTGGACGCGACACGTGCGATTAGCTCCATTGCTCGATTCGTAATGCGCTTCCAATGACGGTATCTCATCTTGACGTTTTTGACAACTGACAACAATCGACATTTCGAGCAAACCATAACAAACACAACCGGTGTTGCCAATCCAACGATGTCGATTCCACCCAAGCGCCGACTTGACATTTTGATCCGTTATTATTAAAACTAGCATCACGGGGATTGATTTCTTCCGGGCTTCTCAATATGGTGTTGCTACCTCTGCGACATATCTGTTAGTTTATGTAATATCTTGTAAATGTCTATCTGTAACTTCACAACCAGTCCCTTGTGTGTTATGCAGAAAGAACAGACCGCCGAGTTTTTTTTAACATTAATAGCACACTCGCCGGTCAATAGGGCACCTGATATCACCTACAGACTGGTAACACAAAAAATATAAATTAAATCTTGTATAAAAATTATTGAAATAACAAATATGTAAAATGTACAGCGGTATCTCAAACTATTACTTTAGAGATATTAGTTGATTTGCATTGGAGCAACCTGAAAATATCCTTTATTTTTCGTTTTTACGACAGAAACATGTTAATAATATAGTATTAAAGCCTGTCTTCTTATCCATTATAATTTTTAAATGTGAAATTCTATAGTTGCTCGTAATTGATGGTTTGTCATGTTCTAGCATGTTATTTTTCACGTCTGCATATTGTGCCGAGATATGGGATTGACGGTTCACTGCTCCGTGCTGTGCAGTCTACTTCCAAGGATTGCTAGGCATGTGTGCGGATAGATGGTAGCATGTCACCCTGCTTTGAAGTCAAAATTGGTATCAAACGGAATTCTATACCATCTACTAGGCTGTTTAATCTGTATGTCGATAGTTGCAGAGAATAAGGTCAACGAATGTAGGATTGCGCATGTGTAAAGTATATAAGTATATCTTTATTTCCTATCAATCTTACAATATATTATACTCGTATTATAAAGGCTTATAAACTAGGCAAGAGCTATTACTATACATGTTACAAACTAGCCTCTTTAAGAGAGGCTGGTGCCTATTGTAGGTTTAGTAAAACCTGTGTTACAAGTAGCCAGGGCGATCTAGTGGTGAACTGTCTGCTGTATGCAGACGATGCCGTGATATTAGCAAAAACACTGTCTAAACTGCAATCACTGGTTACAATAAGGAAAGACGATTGTATAGAGAAAGGCTTACTATTGAATGACACACGAATTATATTATTTCCATGTTCATGACATGACATCCCCGTAAACCCCAGGAGCTCGTCGTAGTTGCCCATCTCGGTTGGAGTGTTGCCTTTGGGACATTATGGGCAAGGTCTTTTCAAGGAGCGATTTTTGGGTGTCATGGTAAACCCGCTTTTTTATTTTATCGTGTAGAGGGCTTCATTAGGAACACTTTCAGTCATATATTTTTTTTCCTAAAGGTCACCGTTTACGAGAAATTATTTTTTGAAAAAAAAAAAACCAGGAATTTTAGTGAGTTTTGGTTGTCATGGGAACCCGCCCATTTTGGTCTCGTGTTGAGGGGGCGTTATTAGGAGCATATTTGGTCATGTGCATTTTTCACGTGGGGTTCACTATTGATGATGCCGCCTGATGTGAAGCGGCCACCGCAGCCTGTGGACGCTCTTGGACATTACCATCTACTTACTGCCGGGGCAATTCGGCCTGCAGCGGCAATTTCGGATTTTTATCGGTGCGCATCACGGAGCAAAGGGCAGAAACAGGCCGCATCGCTGGGCAAAGGCTTCAAAATATTTTGTCGATACATATACCTATTCGCCCATGTACCGCCATGTACTATTTTAAGCGCCGCACGCTCCTGCATATGCGACAGGGGGGTTTTAATTCCAGGCATTGCCGCTCTACTGTGTTTGTGTGCACTTGACATCTAACATTATTCGAATCTGGAATCGGTCGACCCAAATTGGGGCCTACTGGCATATCAACCGTCCCGGCCCCGAATTGTGGTTGACGCTCGAAAGTCCCCGCATATTGAGTGTTAGGTGCACCCCCTTGTACGTACGATGTTGGTCCGACATAATGTAACTATTAGGGCGCACGTTATCTTGAATGGGCTCTAATGTTGAACGGTTTTTATTTAGGGACCAGTTTGACCTGGATTTTTTTGGTCTCCCGGCTAATACATCCCCAAGACCGAGATTGATGCTGCAGGAGACGGCATCGATGGTATTTATTTGTATACAGGTGCATTTCATCCGCCTCAACAATGTCGTCGGGGCCGCCTATCATGTCCCAATCATGGGCCTCTGCGACCTCGCAAACTTCTCTTAGAAAATGGTACACTTGAATCGCGGTTTTGCGGATCGCTCCTGTATCCAAGGCCGCCTGTGAGACCTTGTCTGTCCTGAAAAAATGCAGCGCCAGCTGTAACGTTGCCAAAATTGAGATCTTTCAAATAAAGTTCCCTGTAGAGAAGACCTAATTACATTACGTCCTGTCCGTCGACATCGCCAACGGAAGCTCAATTTGTAATTAGTATTCCTGTCCGAAATCATTGGCTTTCAGTACGATGGACAGGACGACACATGCCAGTTAAGCAACACCGACTGTTGCTCGCATCTGGGTGAGTTTATTAAACTTAAGTGCCTCCGATCTATAACACGCACCACATAGAGGCACGTTAAGTAGTTAGCCAGTAGCCCTTGGTTTGGATTGGCTTTAGACCACTAGCCTTCTCCAATCCTCAGTTGAGTAGAGTGGATTATGCCCTAAACCTTTTCGGTTGACGAGAGAACCGTATTCCTGTAATGAGATAAGTATAAGTCAATATGGTAGATGCCAAGTCTCGAGCATATCTCTAGTGCGACAATATATTACATAGGTATCCCTTTTTCTTGTATTCATAGTAATACTATTGTTGCTAACACGAAACAAACGAAAAACATGAACCACACGGACGTCTTGAAAGAACGTAGATATAACAGCATCAATGATTTAGACAAACATTTGTGTGTCACTTTCACTGCGACAAGTCTTTATCTATGACAAAAGAATTATCTATGGTCCTCACAGTTTAAGCTACATACATATTTAGCGGGCTTTGACATTACCCTCAATGCATGAATGGGCTACAGACGAGCAGATATTTATATAGCGGAGTGGCGCGGGGCGGCAGTGGCAGTATGTATACAATACACTTAGTATACAGAATCTGTATTCTGAGACAATACAATACATTTTATTGGTGCGATTGTATTGTATCGTAATTAACGTATAAAGGGCTGTCTTAGTATAATACGAATGACGAGCTCGGTGGCGCAGTGGTGAAACGCGTTATTACGCTACTTTGACACCAACGCTCGTGGGTTCGATGCCCACACAGTACAAACATTTGTGTGCATGAACATGTCTGTTTGTATTGGTCTGGCTATTTTCTATGTATAATAAGTATGTATTTACAAAAAAAAAAATGTATTTACGTATGTTTATCAGTTGTCTAGTACCCATAACACAAGCTTCGCTTACTTTGGGGCTAGGTGGCGCTGTGTAATTTGTCCGACAATAAAAAATAAAAAAAAATACTATTTTTAACGGAAGTATCGCATCCGTGGTCGCAGGAAGTCTTTCCTGCGACCATGGACGCTGCAAAGCGTTCGAAACGTCAGGTTTCAACAAAATAAATAGAACACGCGATACTTCCGTTAAAAATAGTTTAATTTCAATGTGTAACAATCGCGAAAACCTAAGACAATACTAAAAAAAAATACTGTTATATAATATTATAACTTAATACAATATGCAATTTCTTCCAGACAACCTTTGAGTAGATGATATATGTACTAATACAATAAGAATTAAGAAATGTAACTCGGGACTAAGTGTGCCCGGGAGTCCAGTGGTATATACGAGTATATATAAATATGCATTATTTTTTTTTATCTTATTACACGTAGCGAATAGTGAAACATAAAGTATAGACTAAAACAAAAGTCGAATTGAGAACATGCTTCTTTCTTTACGTAGTTTAAATATCAGGCAAATATGTATAGATACAGTATATTTTCAACTGTAACAATAGTTTAATAACACGAACTTGCCTTGGTTAGGATTATCCCGCGGGTACATGGTTATATAAATCAAGTTAAACATTACACAGAAAGGTTGACCAACAATGTAACTATTTTGTTGCTCACAATAGGATCGAAGAATTTACAAGGCACAGCAAAAAGCCGTAAAAGGTAGAAATAAAAATACCAAGTATCTTCGAGGAATAATTTTGCCTATTTCTATTTCATTTAAACAAAGAAACAAAAGTTTTTTGTGTTTTTGTTCTGTATCAATATCGGCTTTTTGTAAGGCGGGCAAGAATCGTTACTTTGTTATATTGTTTAGTAGATTGGTGATCTTAGTGAGCGTCTTAATAATAATAATGCCTCATTTAAAAGATTTGGGGAGATCAGAGAAGATCCCAATTATATGATATGAATGACGTAATTCTAACAACTAACATTTACAGCGCTTGAGGAAGCCTCGTGGAGAGGTGAAACACGTGACGCGGAGCTGCCAGAGAAGCAACAGGGCCGGACGCATCGACTTATATTACCTACGGTACATAGAAGTCTGCCTACGGTACCGTAGTAATATAAGTTGATGGCCGGACGCATGCAGTTCATATTTCAGATGGCGGGCATTCGCAGAGACGACCGCAGCAGCCGAGGAAGTGACGACCAGCCATGCAATTCTGTAAGAGCAAACGTCCTTACATCCTCGGAAACATCGGCTGTTACAGCCTTGAACACAAAATTGCAATTCTTTGGTGTCGCTTTTCATGGTTGTGCGACACTAGCGCCGCAAGGCTGTGTTTGGAATTGGAATTCTACAAGGCAAACAGCCTCGCGTACGCTTACAGCCTTATAGAATATCAAATAATTTAGCCGTGATCGCAGTAGACAATGTCAAAGCTGTGACATCTGTGATCACAGCGACGCACACAGCCATTACGAGTCGCTTAGAGAATTGTATGGCAGAGCAGCCATGGCAGCGGCATGCGTCATCTTTAAAGTCAATACCAACCTAACCTGCACACGGTGCACCTTTGTAATTTGACGATCGCCAGGGGTGAAAGAGAGGTAGGGCGCTGCAGTCCGTCTGGTGAAGTACCTTCATCTCACTGTAACATGCATGAACTATGATTGGTTATACGAATTTCACGTACCGCAGTAGTGTTAAGGGTAGTGGTAGCTCAGTGGATAAAGAACTGACCAAGACATGATCCAAGACAAACATTTGTGCGCATGAACATGTCTGTTTGTCTTGGTTTTTAAGAAACGTAGGGCGAATCAAAGTATCCCGCCCGATACTTAATATATTGCAAGCGTTCATAGGCCAGTAACCAGTTTTCACCAGGTGGGCCCACCTGTGTGTATGTTTTGTAAAAAAATATAATTATGTTTACATTCCATCGCTGGCCTTAATCTTTATACTGTATAAGTAAAGCAAATCATATACATTTATCTATCTGATCTGCTCGTTTGCTCAAGTCCATATTAAGCTATGAAGATAGACATTCATAATTAGCATAACAAATGGATAGCCGACAGAACAATGAGGTTTGCAGACAGCTGTATCTATGTGTTCTTGTCTCTGGTGCGAAAAATCGGTGTTAATGGTAGACCATTCGAATTTTAAACATCGTTTGTGAAACTTTTAGAATGAAATTTATTGCTTATAATTATTATATTATACATACAGGATATACAGTACAGTAGTATGTTTGTTTTTTTATGTAGTTACACTCTTGGTATGCTATTTTCCTATTTATTTTCATATGGTAACAAAGCATGTAGTAGCCTCTTCCGCTTGCATTACAAGGAGTATTAACACAAACCAATATATCACTTATTCACGCATAAAGGTACCGCGCTCACAAACTGTTGTTGTTTAGAGCGTAAATATCTCGATGATTTGAGCCTACTGACCAATGGGAGAATATTGCTGATAAGTGCCGGGATGTTGATCCGTGAATTAGCCAATAAGAGCAGCGTGTACCTAATCCTGAACTCTCCGACCCGTAGCGGTGAATGAAACTACGTAAAATTTGTGTCCTCAGTTCTCCATAGGTTTTCTCTTGACTGCGCAGTACGACACCCTTACTCACCAAAAGTTAACTCTTTTAGCGTCCATACATATCATCTGCGTTTTAGCGAGAAACATTCATTTTACGCTGCAAATGTTCTCCTCGAATAACAGTTAAAGTAGATATAAAACATGCCTTAGTGTTCGGTAAAGTGGTGTGGCTAAAACGGCAAGATCTCCAACTATGCAAATGATAATAAGTACATTTCACAAGTAAGCCTAGTTTACTTGTAATATGAAGAAAATGCAGGCAATTATTGATGATTGATTTCTCAGTATCTTGTATATTGTTCGTTTACGCGTAGGTAATTGTAAATAGCGCCATCTCTTTTTATATTTTATGAAGCTCGCTTCACATCAGGTGGGCCGTATGCTTATATGCCTCCCGACGTAGAATAAAAAAAATATTTAACCATTTTTTTTTCATCAAACCATCTAGATAATCTAAAATGGAAAGAAATAAATGATAAGTAATATTGTATTCGCTTCATTCTTTTCTAGAACGTCTAGTATTACTAGTATCTAATAATTGAAAATAAGGTAGGTAGGCGTATTACTTAATATAAAACAAAGTTAGGAATAAATTTAATTCACAATTCTGTGTTCATAACGTGATAGTTAAATTTTCCTCAACTTCCCCTAGCAACGGCTGCCACTAGACCCGCTTTAATATTGCTAAAAACTAAATACATTTACTATGTTTTTAATCGGAGAACTATTAAAAGTCTGCGAAGCTTACGCTGTGTCGCATGGTCTTGTCTATAACGTCAAGAAAAGTCAATTCATGATCTTTAAGGCCGCCGGTAAATATCCCGAATCCATTCGTCCGATTACTCTTAACGGCGTTAACCTCGAACGGGTATATCAATTTAAATATCTAGGACACTTTCTTACCGACGACCTTAAGGATGATGTTGATATAGAGAGGGAGCGTAGAGCTTTGGCGATCAGAGGTAATATGCTAGCCCGTAGGTTCGCCCGATGTACGGACCAGGTCAAAATTACGCTCTTTAAGGCGTATTGTCAGGGTCTGTACACGGGCGGCTTATGGATGGGGTATGCCAAAAGGTCGATAAACACTCTACGCGTCCAGTACAACAACATCTTCAGGATGATGTTGAAACTTCCTCGCTTTTATAGTGCCTCCGGGATGTTTGCACAGGCCCGAACTGACGATTTTCATGCAGTTATTCGGAAAAAAGTTGCATCTCTAATGAAAATGGTGCGGGGGAGTGACAACAGCATGCTGAAAGCTATCGCTGAGGACGTGCATGCACCTGTGCTGAGGCATTTCGTCAGGACTATGGCCGAAATAAAAGGTGTACACTCCGTGGTTCGTTGTCGTTGTAGTCCTCACGGAATGCCTCTCAGGTACGTGATATATTAAAATTGTCAGTTTCCAAATTTATTAGTAATGCTTAACATTATTTTAAGTTTCTGTCTACTAACCAATGGATCTATGTTATCTGAAATAAATAAAATTTAATTTAATTTAATTTAATAAAAAAAACTGTACTTACAAATGAAATGACACGTTTTCCTTGTCTTTAACAATTGCCGTGTAATTTGTGGACCATCTAAAAATACAGGAAGGCATTTTTGCCAGAAATAACTTATTTACGCTTTGTGGCGAAGTATGTATAGACGTGACGCGAGAGCGTGCCCAACTGAATGCGAGGTGGGCAATTACCTTACTTTCGTATTGCCATTCTAGAGCGTGTACAACGTATCTATGACTATAAAAACATCTTAGAGTAGTATAAATAATACATACATACAATAAACAACTTCGTAAGTTAGCAACTAGGTATACGGTAAATAATATTTATAATAGGATTTATTTTATTGCAGGTAAATAACAATTATAATTAATTAAATTTAATTAATTAAAAATAATCATAAATAAAGTTCTTTATTTATAATTGATTTATATTGCATTGACTACTTAAATTGTCCAAAAAGTACTTTTTTATTTTATGTTATTCATACTAAGATTTTTATTTAAATCGGGTGGTAGTTTATTAATTAAGCGCGGTACAATGTAACGCGTCGTTCTCTCTCCGTACACTTTGGTGGCGCCTGATGTTTGCAGCCGGTTTTGTGTTATTGCTCGTGTGAATACAGCGTGTTCCACTCTACGATGCATGTCTAGTTTAAAATATTTTTCTTTTAACATAGTATAGTGTAAATTTAGGTGAATAGATAAAATTTTACAATGTTTAAAAATACCCAATTCATCATTCTGATATTGTAATTTGACTTGAGTGGATACAATCGACTTTAATATTTTTAATTGTAATCTATATATATTGTTTAAGTATGTATTATATATTCCTCCGTAGCTGCTCAGACTATATTGTATATGGGACTCAGCTAGAGAGTTAAGAAGTAATAGTTTGACGCGATATGGAATACGACGGCTTAAGATCCAAGAAAATGTCGTAATTTATTACACTATTAATGTGAAGTTTCCAATTTAGTCAATTACTAGACCGAGGTAGTAGGTTTCGGCGGCTGCTAAGCAAGACGATGACGAACTTAGAGCTTCATAAAATATATCTTTGTTCATTGCACAGGTAAACCATTCACCATCAGAGAAATATTAATTTTGCCGGCAGTAAAAGAATTTATAACTACTGTGCTCCATAAACTGGCGACAGATATATATTACAGAAAACTTTCTTTGACCAATAGTTCTGTGAAAAGATGAATTGATGAAATGGTTGAAAACATTGAAGAGTCATTGTGCAATCATCTGAACACTAGTCAACTTTCAATTCAGTTGGATGAATCCACTTTGCCAAAGAATGAAACATTGAAAGAGATAGACGCAAAAGGAGAAACCACATTTAATACACTAGAAAAGTTTTGTGATGAGAAAGGAATTCCCCTGAAGAATATTATGTCAGCTGTTAGAGTGAAAAGGCTTCATAGCGTACTTAAAAACAAATTCCAGATGTGCTCGCTGTACATTGCGTCATTCATCGACAACATTTGGTTGCTAGAAATTTAAGAGAACGACTGTTTCAAATGTCATCAAAGCAGTCAATAAAACTCGAAACAACTGTTTAAATGCAGATTATTTAATCAGCTTTGTGTTGCTAATGATGAAGATTGATTTTTCACACAGAAGTGCGTTGGCTATCAAAAGAAAATTGTCTGACTCGATTTTACACTCTGTCATAGAGTTCTTGGAAAACAAAAACATATAATTGCGCGACAACTTCATCACATCAAAGAATGATGTCGCGTACCTGACAGACCTTTATAAATTGCTTAATGATATGAATCTCGAACTTCAAGAAGATGACTTGAACTTAATAAAAACAAAAGATGTCGTTGCTGCTTTCGTAGCCAAGTTGCTCTTGTACAAGAAGAATATCAGTAGCCGTAAGTTTCACAATTTTTCAAATTCATCAGTATCCTGCAACAACGACAACTTGCTTGTCAACTGCCAACATTTGGGAAACGTCCACAGTGATTTTATAGAAATATTCCAGGACATTTTGAAATTGGAAATACCAGACTGGGTGTTGGATCCGTTTTCAAATGTCATCACATCAATTTCACCCCAGCTGGAAGAAGAACTTATAGAACTGACAACGAACGAGGAAACAAAAATCAAATTCACAAATTGCTTCAAAGAATTTTGGCTACAAAAGCCAATCCTGCAATTGTACTATAGCATTCCCATCGTCATGTTTGTGTGACCGTCAATTTCGCGCTGTGTCAACGCTGCTTACTAAAAAAGAGAAGTCGTTTGCATGTTACCGAACGCGACGCCCTACAAAAGTTTTTGAGGAAAATCGAACCTGATATCAACACACTTGTTAAAAATCTTCAGATTCATCCTTCTCATTAGATTAGTTTTAAAATTAAAATTGGTATATATACCTTTCTGTATTTTCTTTAAATTTTAATAAAAGATATTCTAAGGGCGGCTTGTATGTACCATATTACTACATAATATTTAAATGCAATTTAAATTTAAATTCACGTTTAAGTCATTGCAACGCCTTGCACCACGCTAAATAGGTTGCTAAACCTGTTTAGAGAACTGTCAAAATTAAACACCCAAGATCGGCTAAATAATCGGCTTGCACCATGTCACTAAATAATACTTAAATGGAATTTAAATTTAAATTTACGTTTAAGTCATTGCAACGCCTTGCACCACGCTAAATAGGTTGCTAAACCTGTTTAGAGAACTGTCAAAATTAAACACCCAATATCGGCTATTTAGCAGAGCTCAAATACGTTTAGCGCCATATAAGCTTACGTTTTGAGGTATTTTTTGATAGGTTATGTTTGTGTGTAGGCAGAGGCGGCTCTAGCCCATGTAGCGCCCGAGTGCAATTGTTACCCTAGCGCCCTCTGCGGTCCAACCAAAACCTAAAAAAAAATACTACCATAGCAACGTTTCCTCCTTCCTTAGGCCTGTTAAGGTGTTTGTGTTTATACCTTAAACTTACATTACAAACAATGAACACAAATATAAAGGTAGATTATGTATATTGGGTCTCGTCTCGTATCAAGTTTTCCACATCTGTCAAAATTCATTCTAACTGCGACCTTAAATAAAATTTGCAGAGTTCAATCTTAATTGGGAAAATTATGTACATTTGACAGATTCGGGAAGCTTGATGCTAGGCCAATGTAGGTACCTACGCTGGTAAAAACTATTTTTGGGAAGGAAGGGGTAAAAAAAATTACAAAACAAGTTATGGTTATTTCAAAAATGTTTAATTTATAAACTTTATTACAGGCACAAATATATTGAATGACTGAAATATTGTTATTCTGATGACTTAAATATTATTACAAAAAAGTTGCCTACCTACTCGAGTTTTTGCATTAGCAAAATCCTTAATTATGTCACTGACATCAATTTTGTTTACTTAATAACGATTTTGTCAATCTACTTTGTGACAATGTTGATCTCTTTAATAATCAATATTCAATACAATTACAAATAGGTTTTTAATATTTTTAGTTTAGAAAATTGATCTTTCGCTGTATGGTATGCTACTTTAACTGGCAATGTTAGGGAAATCCTAACTGCTATGGATTGATTTGAGAACACTGAACTTAAATTATTTGTAAACAAATACGTACTTTAAAATATCCAACAGTGTACAGTAGTGGATGGAATCATCAATGAACATCGGTAATAATTAAAAAAAAAACATAATTACAAAAAAGTTACTTTTCGTGCTTTTGCATTAGCAAAATCCTTAATTATGTCACTGACATCAATTTTGATTTCGTGTTCAATACTTAATAAAGATAAATTTGTCAATCGACTTTGCGACAATGTTGATCTAAGATAATTTTTAATTATTTTTAGTTTAGAAAATGATCTTTCGCTATGTGCTACTGTAACTGGTAATGTGAGGTAAATCCTAAGTGCTGTGGATAGATTTGGGAACACTGAAATTAGATTATTTGCAAACAAATACTTTAAAATATCTAACGGTGTAGTGCAATCATCAATGAACATCGGTATAATTCGATTTCATTGAAGATCTTATCCACATCTGAAGAGCCAGCATGGCACAGTTTACTTTCTAAATTAGCACAATGTGTTTTTTTGTGTCTAAATCCAAATTGTTCCACTGTTTTATTTTTTGAAGAAATGAAAATATTATGTTATTTTGATTTAAAAGTTCGAACCGTTCGTCGATCTTACTAAGTGCGGTATCTAATAGGTAGTAGTAAAAATTCACTTTAAAATGTGTTACCACGTCTGTTATTGGCTCATCCGCCGCCTCATAATTATAAAACCTCCTACGAACGCGAGGGCCGGCAGGTGCGGAGAATTCGGCTGTTGCCTCTACTTCTTCCGCTACTATTTTTGTGCTATTAAGAAATTCCTCAAAAGTAGAATCATTACGAAATTCAGACAAACTTTTTTTACATGATCAATCATTTTCACCGCTTCCGATAATGCGACGTCTGACTTTTGAAGAGCCTTGCTAACTATATTTATCTTGCTTAAAATTTCAAACCAAATAAGCAGAGAGCAAATGAATTTAAACGACTTAATTTTTGCCAGTAATGAATTTGCCACATTTCTTGAATCCGCATCTTTGCTACTATCGGAATATATAGTAAACAAGGCATCATACACTTACCCCATATTAAAACGTAGAGCTTTTACTGCTTCTACTCTGCTCTCCCATCGAGTATTTGACAGTGGTTTTAGACTTAAAGTCGGCACTTCTTTGGCAAGTATTTGCCAACGTGCTGTTGACGCAGAAAAAAAAAACATAAATTTCTTGCACAATTGAAAAGAAATTAACAATTTCTAATGAACTTTTGTCAGCGTCATTCACTACCAAATTTAGGCTGTGTGCTGCACAAGGTACATAAAATGCGCGCGGGTTTAAGTCTAAAATGCGTTTTTGAAGACCCATATGTTTCCCTTTCATGTTTGCACCATTATCGTAACCTTGACCGCGCATATCTTGTACATCAATTTTGTTTGAGGTTAAAAAATGTAACAAAAAATCAGTTAAGCCCTGACCTGTAGTATTTGTAATAGGAAAAAAACCCAGAAAGTGTTCTTTTATTTCAGCTTTGTTATTTTTAACATTTAAGAGGGCGTACCGTACGACAACCGATATTTGTTCTTCGTGTGCAATATCTGGAGTGCAATATAAAATAATTGAAAATAATTTGGATTGTTTCAATTCCAATATAATAGCTTTTTTTATTCTTTCTCCTGATAATTGTATAATTTCATTCTGAATATTATGGCCAAGATAACGAGTCAGGCGTGACTCAGATTTTTGAATAAGGGCAATGTGTTCTTCAAGTACATTATCGAAATTAGAGGTATATTCAACCAGCTTTAAAAAATTACCATTATTAGAATCGTATATTTTTCAGACTTTCCGCGTAAAGCCAGACATTGTCTAGCTAAAAAATTAATTATTTTGATTATTCGTTCTAGTACTGCCACCCAACATTTTTTTTCCCGTTCAATTACAACCTGGTTCAAGAAATCTACATACTTTTCTTTTAAAATAACATTTTTTAATGTAATTTGTTCTTTAACACATCTTAGGTGACCAACGCTCTTTTCATGGCGTTCAAAGCTATAGATAAATGCTGCCAATCTTTGTAACCTATGTTACCATCGAAAGGAGTGCTATCAGCATGGAAAAGTTTACAATAAAAACAATAAACTGAATCATTCGATTTAGTGTAAACCAGCCAGTTTCTTAAAACGGTTTCATTATTTAACAATTTTTAGTATAATAAACATTTGAAAAAGATCTCTTCGAACTATTCATAGGATAGGAATTTTGTTTTAGCTGTACTGGTCCACGCTCAATCAAAAATATCCTCTGTTTGTCCGATAATAAATGTGGCCATAACGCGAGATCACACATTACATCTTCTCGAAGTATAATTTCTAGGGACGTTTCGGCACAAGGGGGTACTTCGTCTTTTTCAACTACCGATGACAAAGTTAGCAGCGGCGTTGAAGAGACAACTTCTGTTGTTGAATTACCTTGGTTTTCAGATATCGCCAGATGTTCGTCTGAGGATGGACCGGGTTCACCAGATCTAATAATAAATTTTTCGATAGAACTTGTATTCTTTTTAAGAGATTCTTCCTTCTCCAATTTTATTTTTCGATTCTGTGCACCAGAGAGTTTCCTTTTTCCATCGACATCAGACATCTAAAATGAAAAATAAATTATGTTATTTGGGTAGGTAGGTACCTAGGTAATCGGTTTTGGCGTGTAAAGTGGTTCATCATCACCTAGCGATACTGCTTATGTCGAAAGCGTTTATTTAAAGCCTGCGGTAACCGCTACACATCAGGTGGGCCGTATGCTTGTTTGCCACTCGGCGTTGTGTAAAAAGGTAGACATTTACAGGCACCTAAAAGTAGGTAGGTAGATACTATTGACGGTAAATAAATATAACTTAATGTTAATTCTGAATAAGTAATATTGCTCGTAAATGGTGAAAGAATTATCAAAATCGTTTCAGTAGTTTTTGGAGTTTGCCCATAAAAAATAAAATAAATCCGCCGCATTGAACTACTCGTACTAGTATAGTAGAACATATTTAACTTTAACTTACCGTTTGTTCCGCACTGACCACTGCACTAGGATAAATTGATGAAAAATTCGAATTCGAAGTACCTAAGTTACTTATATCATCACTCACTATCACTCGCTCACTGTAATGTAATGTTATTTTCAGACTTTAATTTCGGTAGCTAGTTTTTGACGAGCTTTGACCCTGGTGAAAGTCGCAATCACAATAGATGTGACAAATCAAATTTACCTTTTTATACCATTTTAATCAAAAGAAAAGCCGATGTAGCAGTGCGGTAGAGTGCAAAGTGCGGCACGCGTTTGCACATGCCTTTGAGAATTGCCGCGTCCGCCCATGCATGCCAATTTGAACTTTATTTTATAAATTATTAAGATTGAAAACAACCGAATTCGCAATGATTGTCGGCGTGCTTTCAAACGAATCAAAATAGGTACCGGCGGCGGGCGGCACGCGCCTTTGGTAGTGATGTGATCGACACTCACTGCCACACAATTATAATTTATAAAATATCTGCTTTAAGGTTTATTTTATGTTGAAACAAAAGTTACTGTTTTTTTTTTCTATGCAAACCGGAGTTCTTTTTACATGAGGTTGATTGAGTTATAACGCCCGGCGTCATAACATGGGCGCCGTGAAAATGCCGTGCCCGACGGCGCGGGCGGCGGAAGGGGCGCCGCCCGCGGCGCCCCCTACATCGGTGCGCCCGTGTGCACCGCACACCCTGCACACTAGGTAAAGCCGCCTCTGTGTGTAGGTATAATTTGGTGTAGGTACCTATTGTTTTGAATTTGTTACAATAATGGATATTTCGGGGTTTTATCCGGATGATGATGAAGAAATAAATAAGTTAATAAGTAGACGTGATATAATAAAGGGAATTAATATAACAACCAATTTATTTCAGACTCTGAGCGATAAAAAAAAACACTTTTTCTCATCACAAGCTCGGAAGCATAAAGTAACAAACTCAAGAAACAAGCAAATAAAATGGAGGTTATATACCCACGTAGGTCACTTTGTATCAAAATTGACAGGCTGGTTCCTATTTACGCATACTTGAATCTAGAAAAAGAAATATTTTGTTTAAAAATGGTGTCAATCGTGGTACTTATACGTCGCGAAACATAGGAGAACTGTTTTACCGATACAATAAACAAGTTTAGTTAAATAAATGATCTTCAAAACAGCTTCGTGCAAGAAGTCACTAAACGTAATCATGTTAAACACATTTTACGACTTAAACGTATTTAGTTAAAATTATTTAGGATATATTTAAACGAAATTTGGTGCAAGTTTAGCGCCATTTAAACTTAAATTTTGACGTTTATATTATGTTTGTTTGTATGACTTGGTGTACCTGTTGTTTTGAATTTGTTACAATAATGGATATTTGGGGTTTTACTTCGGATGATGATGAAAATCAAGAAACAAGCAAATAAAATGGAGGCTAAATACCCACTTTGTATCAAAAATTGACGGGCCGGTTCGTATTCACGCATGCTTGAGTCGTGGAAAAGAAATATTTTGTTCAAAAATGGCGTCAGTAAAAAATGGCGGTACATATATATCGCGAAAGGTAGGGGAACTGTTTTACCGACACAATAAACAAGTTTAGTTAAATAATTTTGAAAAAAGCTTCGTGCAAGAAGTCACTAAACGCAATCATGTTAAACACATTTAACGATTTAAATGTATTTAGTTAAAATTATTTAGGTTATATTTAAACGAAATTTGGTACCAGCCATGAGAATGTCATTGTGGTTAAAAACCACAATGACATTCTTTAGGTTTAGGAATGTAAAAGAATTGAGGGCGCTGAAAAATAAATGATTTTTAAAGTGGGCGGTGTACGAAATAAGTTTGAGAATCTCTGGATTAGAACAATCAGTCCGTAGAAATACTTCCATCATTCATATTACCAGAAACAACTATCTATTTTGTAGAAGTATGCCATAATGACAAAAGCACGCTCATCGTCCGCGGGAACGGGTAGCGGTATATTTGTAAAGGCTGTCTGTACAGTTTTCTTTTTAATTTTTGAAGTGAACTTCTTATGGAAGGGTAAACCGCTTCGTTACGTAACGCGCTACGGCGCCAGTCTGTCTGGCTTCCCTTTCTCTCACGCATACGGCAGCTTTAATTATATGTAGACTAGTTTAAGTTATCACTACTGTCGGGCGTCCCGAGACGCACACGTTTTTTTTATTTGAAAATGTAAATATCAAAAGTTTAATGTATTCGTCCCACACCGCGTGTACTAGTAGTAGTAGTAGTAGTACTATTCGAGAACCTTTCTTCCTCAGCCGTAGTCGTATTCTACGAACTATGTGGCCGGCCCCCGAGCGTAGCTCTTTCCATAACACGCAGAGCGAACTGGAGCTTCCCTATACGGCCCGCAGTGAAGGGCCACGTCTCAGTTCCATATGTCATCACTGGTAACATACACTGTTCGAAGACCTTGCTCTTCAGGCTTTGAGGTATTTTTAAGTTCCTCCAGAGATAGAGATGTTCTTAAATTTAGCTGTTAGAAATAAAGTGTATAAACATACAAACAATACGGTCTAGAAAACCACACGTTTTTAGCAATTAATAAAAAAAAATAACGGAGTTTATAAGGGTTTCAACTGTAATTGCAAAATAATATCTTTGGGAGATTTTATTGTCAACTGCTGCAAAAGCTGTGCCCGCGACTTCGTCCGCGCGGAATAGTTATTTTTTTATTATTTATTTATGTATATTAATAAAAATAAATAAAATTTCAAAAATAAAAGTAGCCTAAGTTACTCCTTATTACATTAGCTATCTGCCAGTGAAAATCCCGTCAATATTCGTCCAGCCGTTTTAGAGATTACCCGAACAAACAGACAGACAAAAATTGTAAAATAAATATTTTGGTACGAGTATATGTACCGTGTATACATCCATATGCATTTAATAAAAATTACCAGTTTTTGAGGAGATATTTTATTTCATTCTGGTTTGTAGCGAAATTCATGTAGCAATCTGTTATGGCAACACTGTATTGTTTATTTTGATTTGCAGGTTATATTCAGTCATAATAAAATTTAAGCTGCATTTTTATGTAAAAAAATATTAGAAATGACTAGTAAACCGAACTCGAAAAGAACAATTTACGTTGGAGGTCTAGCGGAAGAAGTAGACGAAAAAGTGTTGAATGCAGCGTTTGTTCCATTCGGTGATTTAGTTGATGTTCAAATACCTTTAGATTATGAGACCGAAAAGCATAGGGGCTTTGCATTTATTGAGTTTGAAAATGCAGAAGATGCCGCAGCAGCGATTGACAATATGGTGATATTTTTAGGATTAATACAAAATTTTAAGTTCGAGAAAAACATTCTCATATTTAATGTCCATAAACATTCTAGCATTCTTTTCGCGCCCAAATAGTTCTAATAACAGCAGATATAATTTATATCAGCTAGTGTAATGTAAAGTTGCGAAGTTTGTACCTCAGACCATACTTACATAAAAGGGCTCACCTTAATATTTGATCATATAACTGTGGTTTGATTAAAGTCTCCCTCTAAATACTTAACCACAAGTAACTTTGGATGTACCTTAATCTCACAAAATAAAGCATATCTCATAGGTATGCCATGCTTCTTTGAGCTCTCGGTGGAGTAGTTTTGTTGATACTAAAGCGACTAGTAGATATCCGAGTGCTACATACTGTATGCATAAAATATGAACAATAATTATTATTTTTCCATGTCATCCCATCACTATACATATCTTCAATTGCCTGTACACCTTATTAAAATTAGTTAAATAAGATTCTTCAAAACTCAATTTACTATGCTTCAGCTATGCCAGTTAATGAAAATATCTGCCTACTGTAGCTGTTTTTATGTTAGAAAACTAATGAATGTCTCAAGGTGCCAAATCAGGATATTTAGCCGTGTGAAGAAGTACATTTTGTGATGAAATACTTTCAGAGCACTATCTTAAGCATTTCTGTAAATGTGCTAATTGTATAGTTATGCCTTTTCGAGGTAGTGACCATCATGATACGCTTAACGTGCAAGACTGATACTGTTGTGTTGCCAGTCAACGAAAGTATCTTCGACAATGCAAGAGCGATAACCCTGGTATTGCAAATGGCCATAGGCTGCGGTAACTGCTTACCATCACGCAGGCCCGCTTGTTTGTCGCTTCAGTGGGATAAAAAAGAAATCTTTACTTTCTTTGGAGTTAATGCACTAGATTTTTGCACTACTTGGATTGTTGTTTAGACTTTGGAGTATTCTGGTGAACCTATGTCTCATCCATTGTTCCAAATATCTAAAAAATAATCTTGCAGGTTAGGCTCATTCGACTCTCAAGTAATTACAAGAAATTGTGAATCAATTTCTTCAATTAATTAATTGTGCCCTTGATATCACTATATGTACACGCACATATATTTATTATAATATACATATATTGATGATGAAAAAAAAGACCCATATTGGCAAGTTTCTTTGGCATTTCTCCTTCGCCAATGAACTTTTCAAAATCTTAAAAAAGAGAGATTATGGCTGATAAATTAATAAGATACAGAATGATTTAATTTAAAGAATGTGTCTAATTACCTGTCAGGGCCTTATGGTAAATGAATGATTTTTATGTTTTATCTTCATTTTCGGTCAACTGAATGCAATCTGGTGAAACACTTAGTGGAAATCTTAGACAAGATGGTGATGCATTTAAATGCATCTATGTCTCAATCTGTCAAAATCTGTAGTAGATAAATAAATAATTTGATAATCATCAATTAAATGTGTACTTAATAATGTTAAATAATTTGTTTATATAATGTTCCAGAATGACTCGGAACTCTTTGGTCGGACAATTAGAGTAAACATAGCAGCACCACAGCGTATCAAAGAAGGTTCCACACGGCCAGTATGGTCAGATGACACATGGTTACAGAAACATGCTGGAGAAACATTGTCTATAAACAAAGACAAGGACGGTGAGGAAGAACCAAAGGAAAAGATGGATGTAGATAATGTAAGTGTTAAATGTGCACAGTATTATTGTATTCTTGTGTTCATTTGAATATAATGTGAGTATAATGAATCAGTTTGTTCTTTTTTTTATACAACATCTGAGGTGTATAAGCATACATTTTACCTGTTGTAAACCGGCTACCATAGCCCATAAACTCTCACTTGCAGGAATACTACGGCTTTCAAGGGAACTTGTCCTAATTTTTATAATGTTGTTATTTCATGCTTTTAAATAATTATTGAAAACGATCAAATGTTAGATAAAAAACATTTTTTTTATCTGTATCAATGTTGGGAGGCATACTATCGGATGTCCAAATAAATGGATGTATAGCTACTCATCAGAGTCTGGCTAGAGACCTTACTCACTTGCAGAAACACAATTACCCTTCAGAGGCTTGTCTTTTGGCAGGCTGTTGTTTTAAGTGAGGTGGATGTAATTCCCCAGTTGGACTTTTGTCTCTTCTATGTGCACTTTTACTCTTTTACCAGATGCTTCGTCTCTAAAGATGATTTTGGTGTGTGAGTTGCTCACTATCACCCTTAGAAACAAACCTAAGCTTTCCTGCACGTGGAGCAGCCTGGTAATTAAAAGCATGTTCTATTGAATCACTCACTTGTGCCAACCCCATAGGTGTTGCTCATGTATTGCATGCATTCGTAGGTTATGGTAACTTCTTTACATCAGGTAAGCTTGCTTGCCTCCTGGCATTGTATAAAAAAAATATTGTGGGTGACTTAGAGCCTAGTAGTAACAAGTTATATTGTCTTATATTTTGTTATTCCTAAGTATTCTCCAGTGAACATTGTTTATGTGCATTTCATTAAAATAAAAACAGTGTAGTAGTGAACAATCCTCGACCGATATGCAAATAAATAAGTCGATAAATAAAATACCTATTGGAAACTAACCTATCCCTCTGCAGGGCTCTACGGGTTTCTTTTAGACCGAAATTGTTTAGAGCATATTTGACAAGGGTGCGGATTGGCTAAGACAAGTGTTAGCAAGCCACCTGAAGGCCACTTAGCTTAATGACTGTCATCTATTGACAACAGCCTGCATCACAAATCTTCGTATGGTTTACTATGTGGGCCAATTTTTTCATTGCTGCATATAACTGTAAAGCCATTTATAGTAGTATAGTAACATAGTAGCGCCTTCTACATCTTAAGCAATCTACTATTAAGTGACCAGTGACAAATCATTACAGTACAGATTCAGATACTTTTTGATGACATTGTGATAACCTGTATATGTTTATTTTTGTGCCATCAAAAAGTAACCTTCCTTTAGTTAATTTTGGTATAATTTTCTATAGTTATTTTTCACACAAAGTGCCAGAAAATGTGTAGCAAGTTGTTTCAAAAACAGCTGTGAAAAGTATAAGTATGTTTATAATAATATGACGTAGTGCGATGGCACTGGGGTCGCACCATCTCCTTGCTTCTGCACCCTAGTGTCAAATGCCACTAGGATTTGTATTTGCAATGGGTATAATGTGACAGTGGGAATATGTTTTGACCTCAATCTAAGGGCCAATATTATGTAAAATGTTCTGTAGTAAATTATCTCATTTCATCATAAATTTAGTTTGGATTCCAAGCGACACATTTGAATCTCATATTCACCCGCTACTAATATTGTTTTTGATTGATATCATATAAGCGTCGACTGTTGCTTCCGTACCATTATCTAAAAAAACGGCAAATTTATTATATTCTATTTTTTAGTATTTGTTGTTATAGCGGCAACAGAAATACATCATCTGTGAAAATTTCAACTGTCTAACTATCACGGTTCAAGAGATACAGCCTTGTGACAGACGGACGGACGGACGGACGGACGGACAGCGGAGCCTCAGTAAGAGGGTTCCGTTTTACCCTTTGGGTACGGAACCCTAAAAACTGCAAATTTCACATGCAACATTGTCATTACAAAACATAGTTTAAAAAAGTGTTCAATGTACAAGCACAACTTGAGTTAGGTACTGTGTTTTACTTAAGAGTTAAAAAAAGGAGAGGAGTTTTTACATAGTGAAATTGTTTGGTCTCATGTCATTTAAAAAAAAAATGTTGAAGTTTTATAAATATGACATCAACTTCATTGAAATCTTCGTCTCTTCACATTGTTGTTTTGGTTCTTGCTGATGATGACTGTAGTAATATTAATAATTGGTTTCACTTTAACAGTATTAAATTATATCTTTCATATATACAATATATAAACTCATCCAACGCTGTGTTAATTTTTAATAGAGATAATCTCTTAATACTATATGTTTTTTTGTTTTCAGGCTATACCAGCAAAACCGGCGGAGAAAAGAAACCCACAGGTATATTTCGACATCAGTGTCGGTAAGCAGGAGATCGGCAGGATAATTATGATGCTCCGAGCAGACATAGTTCCGAAGACAGCCGAGAATTTCCGAGCTCTTTGTACGCACGAAAAAGGCTTTGGTTATCAGGGCAGTAGCTTCCACAGGATTATTCCAGATTTTGTATCCTTTTCGATTTTATTATTGTAGTATATTATTATAGGAGCATGGCATGTCGACCGCAGGACAGTTTTTAAGGTGAGGTATCATGACCTAGTATTGCACAGAGTTTTGCAGGTTTTGATAGGTACACTTATAATTTCCTGGCAATTTGATCTAAACTACTTTGTATTAGATGTAGAATAAAAACTATATGTTTCTAATATACCGTAGTGCGATAGCGCTGGGCTCGCACCGTCTCCATGCTTCTGCACCCTAGTATCAAATGCCACTACCAATCAACACGACTAACATCTACATTCAAACACGTGTCGTAGAGACGACCAGAGCAGGTAGGGCAGCGATGGTGGCGGTTGCATGTGGTAGTTGTTCAAGACTGCAGACAATCGCAGAGGCGATCGTGGCAGACATGACATGGCGGGGTTAGTTCCCATACATATCATACATCAAATATAATATACTCCACTGTTTTACTTATAAATTACCACTTTTATATTATATTGGGTTCAATTTCACGTGTTATCTTGTGTTCTCGTTATATTTGTCTGTACACATAGCGACAAGTCATGTTACGACACTTGCAGCATCATTTGTACTTTGGTACAAAGGTCAAACAATCTAGCTTGACATGTCGCTGTGTGTACACGTAGTGGTAATAAAGTGACGTAACGGGTTTGAAAAAGAAGGGATTTCAACACCAATTTTTAAACTACTTCGTTAAACATCAGGACGTACTAAAGGGAAAGAAAAATGTGCTAATAAACTCGTACAGATGTATTCTATCTATGGAACAGTTTATATAATTTCATTTTAATTCATTTAGTGTTTTTCATACCATCCTCAGACGTCCCTGACGACAGACATACTCCCAAAGACGTATTCTACAATCGATATGCCAGCGTTTTTTACACATTGCCTGTCCTCTTCATCACATTGACTCACTAGAGGGTTGTTGTGTTTCTGCCAGGGGGCCATCCATAAATTACGTCACACGAATTTCGTGATTTTTTGACCCCTCCCCCGTCCTTGTCACAGCTGGTCACATTTGTGAGACTCCCCCCTCCCTAGTGTGACGTCACATATTTTGCAATTTTATATTTAGAAATTATTGAATTCAAACAGCAGTTCCGAAATAATTTATATCGTGATATATATTTATTCAAATATAGTTATATTTTTTTTTTTATTTTACTCCTTTATTACTTAGTAAGGTACATAACTAAAATTAAATAAATACACAATAAAACTAAATGTATATAAAACTAATTACGGAAAGAATTCCGTAATTAGTTTTATATCCATTGAAATTTTTTTTAATAAACATATACATCAAGCCAAACATTTCAAGAAATTAGCAAAATAAAAAACGATGTAATGTTTAAAATATCTAATGTAATAACCTTTTTGAATAATATATTTTATAAAACCTTTGTAGAGATATACACTACATTGTCTCTGTGAACCGAATGATGTTTGTCAAAAATATTTATTTGTAATTCAAATAAATATTTTTGACAAACATCTTTTTTTCATTTTTTATCATCTACACTATAAATTGTTATATTACTTATTGAGGAAAAGAGTGTACAAAAAGGGTTACAAATTTATTAGGGCTATTTATACAAAATATAAAAAAAGGTTCAACTTTAAGTTCGGCTAAATAAGGTCTTTAAGAACTCGCGTTATCTTTGTCTAACCGGAATATCACTGTTATCTTCACTGGAATGTGGCACTGAGTGGCCGCCGGCTATAGTGGCCGACGACTGTAGACAGCTGGTTAGCGTGCTAGCCAACACGCAGATCCAGATGTAGAAGTTGTTGGTGGACCGCCTTACGGACCAACACCACAGCGGTAACTCCGTCAGCCGCCGTGGTCCACAACAGAGGCTGCAGGTATTATAATTTTTAGATTAGTTAGATGTCCGGAGATTATCGAGTTTAGAAAAGGTAGTAATATCCCGAGGGTTCACCACGTAGCCCTCAGCAGGAGACTGGTGGTCTCAGACGTGGTGCACTGAATCTCTACTACTCGAAAGCTTCCTCCAGACTCCTTGTTTTCTGTTTTCCGACACTAAAATGTAATATTTTAAAATTTTGAATTACAAATAAATATTTTTGACAAACATCTTTTTTTTTTTTTTTGATGTTTGTCAAAAATATTTATTTGTAATTCAAAATTTTAAAATATTACATTTTAGTGTCGGAAAACAGAAAACAAGGAGTCTGGAGGAAGCTTTCGAGTAGTAGAGATTCAGTGCACCACGTCTGAGACCACCAGTCTCCTGCTGAGGGCTACGTGGTGAACCCTCGGGATATTACTACCTTTTCTAAACTCGATAATCTCCGGACATCTAACTAATCTAAAAATTATAATACCTGCAGCCTCTGTTGTGGACCACGGCGGCTGACGGAGTTACCGCTGTGGTGTTGGTCCGTAAGGCGGTCCACCAACAACTTCTACATCTGGATCTGCGTGTTGGCTAGCACGCTAACCAGCTGTCTACAGTCGTCGGCCACTATAGCCGGCGGCCACTCAGTGCCACATTCCAGTGAAGATAACAGTGATATTCCGGTTAGACAAAGATAACGCGAGTTCTTAAAGACCTTATTTAGCCGAACTTAAAGTTGAACCTTTTTTTATATTTTGTATAAATAGCCCTAATAAATTTGTAACCCTTTTTGTACACTCTTTTCCTCAATAAGTAATATAACAATTTATAGTGTAGATGATAAAAAATGAAAAAAAGATGTTTGTCAAAAATATTTATTTGAATTACAAATAAATATTTTTGACAAACATCATTCGGTTCACAGAGACAATGTAGTGTATATCTCTACAAAGGTTTTATAAAATATATTATTCAAAAAGGTTATTACATTAGATATTTTAAACATTACATATTTTTTTTTTTTTTTTTTTTTTTTTTTTAAATCATTAAATAAGGTTGTAACATTACAACGATTACTTTATTAGGTAAAGAAAACTTAATCATTTTGAGTCCGTGGACTTAGAACCCACTTATTATTTATAACTATAAATAGAATTATTTATAACTGGCATAGGCAAAGAGCTATGAATGTGAAAGAAGCGAGTTAAGTGTGTAAGGACCGCGTCTTATGGCGCTTGGTTCTCTCAGCGTTTTTTACACATTGCCTGTCCTCTTCATCACATTGACTCACTAGAGGGTTGTTGTGTTTCTGCCAGGGGGCCATCCATAAATTACGTCACACGAATTTCGTGATTTTTTGACCCCTCCCCCGTCCTTGTCACAGCTGGTCACATTTGTGAGACTCCCCCCTCCCTAGTGTGACGTCACATATTTTGCAATTTTATATTTAGAAATTATTGAATTCAAACAGCAGTTCCGAAATAATTTATATCGTGATATATATTTATTCAAATATAGTTATATTTTTTTTTTTATTTTACTCCTTTATTACTTAGTAAGGTACATAACTAAAATTAAATAAATACACAATAAAACTAAATGTATATAAAACTAATTACGCAAAAAAATTCCGTAATTAGTTTTATATCCATTGAAATTTTTTTTAATAAACATATACATCAAGCCAAACATTTCAAGAAATTAGCAAAATAAAAAACGATTACTTTATTAAGTAAAGAAAACTTAATCATTTTGAGTCCGTGGACTTAGAACCCACTTATTATTTATAACTATAAATAGAATTATTTATAACTGGCATAGGCAAAGAGCTATGAATGTGAAAGAAGCGAGTTAAGTGTGTAAGGACCGCGTCTTATGGCGCTTGGTTCTCTCTGCCTACCCCGCAAGGGACCTGGCGTAAAGATATGCATACATACATAGGTACATAGCAATCATTTCGTTCTCGTTTGGATTGTTGATATCGGGAACATTCGTTGTGTCAACATCTATTTCATCCAACCAAACAGCATCACCGTCATCACCCAAACAAGGAATTTCTTTGGCACGTTTAGCAGCAATTCTTTGAGGACGTATCTTCGCGATGGGCAAAACTTCTTGTTGACTCTTATGTGATTGCATATGTTGATTAGTGGCCATATGATGCAAAATATAGAGCACAGATGCCACATGATCGCTTAAACAAGTATGCCTCGACACTGGGGCAATAGTTATCATATGGAACTTGCTTGAAATGTGAGAACGCTTGGAGATCCAAAGCTAGCTGAAGTAACAGTGGAGCGAACTTACCTTCGGCGTCATCTTTTTCTACGGTTAGATACCCGCTTGATGTCGGAATAATTAAAACAGGTGGTGGAAAAAACCCGTCTCGTAATAGTCGCCAAAGGCTAGATCGTCGTACAATAATACAACATGGATCCAAGTCAAAATCTTTAAAATAGCATATAGCTGAAATTATAACTCGCTCGTATCGTGGATTTTCGTCGGGAACACCATCGCAAGTAATAATAAATACAGGTTTTACAAAACCTTCATGAGTTCTCGTAAACTTTTCGAAACCAGGCATTTCAGAAAGTCTATGAATGTCTGTAGCATGAGTCTCTGCATTAGAAGACCAATGCTTTGCACTACGAATTGCTACGTATGTAGGTCTAGTGTGTCACAGCTTCAGGTTTTCCTTCACCATCTTTCTTTATTACAATACCTGCATAAACAGAAGGAGTAAGTTTATGTTTTTCCGCGATCACGAAATCATGATCCGGTAATTTTACACGATAATCGAGGTGCATTAATATTGGAGCTTGAGCGTTCGCTGCTGTAATGCCCATCGGCACGCGTGCTTTGTCATCCATTGATAAAAAGTAAAGTTGATCAGGACCCAAAATTGAAGCTAAAGATTCCAGGTTTCTTATCGTAGCTGTACAGAATGTGCCATCTTTATGTTTCGAATGTAACGTAGGATCTGGATTGCATAGTTTAACAGGAACAGTTACGACGTGTCTTTTTCCTTCTTCTGTATTGGCTCGTCTGGGAAGAAGTCTCAAGTATAACCCTGATCGACTGATAGTATATCCTTGTTTACAAAGTTCGGCTTTTAAATCGTCCAATGTTTTGCAGCACCTTATAGTTTCAGTGCGACGTCGATCATCACCTGCATCACCGAAAATTGCAATCTCCTTTATAACTTTAAGTATACCGAACTGGTTTTCTTCTACTCTAGGCTATCGTCGGTGCGTGCGGCGTGCCACGTAGTAGAGCGAGTGGCCGACAAAACAATTTGAATCTTATGTTTATACGAATAGAGTTGCGAATGTTTTGAGTATTTCGTTAATAGTGCGTAAAAGTTCGTGTTTTAACACGTAGATTTGGAAATGTGACGTCACCAAATTTAGGAAAAATAGTTCCCACCCCCCTTGTCACACAATGTCACACTTCGTCGACCCCCTCCTTCCCCCTTAAGGTGTGACGTAATTTATGGATGGTCCCCAGTGAGTGAGGTCGCCAGTAAGCTCTTAAGGAGTAGCTGTGTTAGCAGTAGAGGTGGCATCGCGTGTGTGATACTTAATGTACTGCAAGCGGTTATAAGCTACAAAAACCGCTTTACATCAGGTAGGCCGTATGCCTGCATGACTCCCTACATTGCATAAAAAAAATCTGGCAATGCCCACCGGCGAGTTCGTTCGTACTTGTCACTAGTATATTCTTAAAGCGTTAATGTATTTTACAATGTTAACGTTCCTTATCAAGCTAATCAGATGTGTCAAGGCGGCGACTTCACTAACCACAACGGGACGGGGGGCAAGTCTATATACGGACGCAAGTTTAACGACGAAAATTTCACCCTGAAACACACCGGGCCCGGCATGCTGAGTATGGCCAATTCTGGACCAAACACAAATGGATCACAGTTCTTCCTTTGTACAGCCAAGTTAGTAAAATATAATTATAACAGTAGGTTATAACAGTAGGTTCTTCATTGCATGCATAGTCGCTAAAAAAGTCCTTTACCATACTGAGATCATTATCAATTTCACATCTAAGAACTATTGGCTTTGTTGTAGCTTCCATTATTAATGTCACAATTATTATTAGATCACTTATCAGTCACGGGTATTAATCCCGGTCATTTGATAGGGGTGCGCGGGGATAAGGGTCCAAAGCGCAGAGGCCCCTTCGAAAATACTGATGTAATGTTGTGTACTCGCCGTGACCTGCTCCAGGGAATATCACTGCAGGTATTGGGTATATTGCGAATATGGCGGAAAAAATTGGGGTATTGAAATGAGATCTGGAGCGATTATTAGAACTGGGCTATAACAGAAGGCTATATTAGATCTATGAAATAGGTGATTTTTAATACTGGGTACAGCGAGATTATATAGATTTCATTCTACTTGAAATGCAAAATACAAATTAATTGTATAACATAGCCATGATGTTTATTTTTATACTTCATTTGTTTTCCTGCCATTCAATTTTTATTGTATTTCTGTTTCTGTGACCATAAGTTTAGTTATTTTCGAATACGAGTTCTTTTTTGGTACTAATATGAGACAAAGGGCACTCAGTATCAATAATGTGTATGGACTGGAGTGGGTTTGATCGCTTCCATTCTAGAAAATCACAACATTGAGTACCCTGACCGATAGGAGACAAACGATGAAAGCTATAGCGGAAGCAGATTCATCTCAAACCACTCGAAAAGTGGGTACCGTGCGAACTCACTGATCTAAAATAATCGTGTCCAAGCTTGCCTTAAATTCTTGAAAAATGCATACAAATAAGGAAATTCTGAATCGGATTGTCACTTGTGAATCTGTAAAATAATCGAAAGCACTTGTTACACGTAGGGCGAGGTAGCCAAATCATGATAATGGGCGTGCTACGTTGGTTGCTAACCGACGTTGTAATAACTATTACTTGGACCTATGCAGACTCATACTGTCAAAGCCATCATTATAGTTATTAGCACATTATTTTATAAAATGTTTATGTGTGGTTGTTTTGTTCTTCAAAAAGGGTTCTTCTGATAAAACCATGTTATGGAATTATAAAGCGACCTTTTTTGTCACCTCTTTTGTCAACGGTTACAGTATTCAGTGCATTTATGCAATAAAATACTGAGTACAATCTGCTTTCCTGCTCGTTTTTCGTGGACTGTGAAAAGCCACTCTACTCAAATTTAGTTCTTCCTTTGGTTTGCTGATGATGTAATTACAATGGTTGAATCCCCGGAAGATCTGAATCAGGTGCTTAACGTGAACGTTCGGTTGTGGTTATCAGATATTCATCCCCTGATTATCAGATATTCATAATGTTAATTATAAATTTGGATATGTTTCACGTAATTATATTGATTTGACTAACGTTTATATATTATTATGTTTCTGTAAAACACGAGTTGATACGGCATATCAATGGAACAATAAGCAGACATTCACAGGTATTGGAACATTTGCGAAATGTGTCCAAAAAATAAATAGTTGTTAATGTGAGATTTGGAGAGATTATTAGAAAATAATCTCTTGCTTGCCATAACTGCTATTTCAGGTCGCGACTTCATCATGACGGTGGCATTACCGGATAGATCCCCTAAATAAGTCGGGGAGGGCATTCCAGATTCGTTATGCCGTTACAGAAAGGGACGTAGAAGGGACCTCTGTCTCTTTTCAATGTATGGGTTTCATATCAAAATCTTCAATTAACTAAATAGACCTTGCTTTGTCTCATATTAAACTGCAGTTGAAATTAGGACCTAAATTGTTATATAAGTGGAAAGACTGTTAGGTACAAAATAAATGTGAATTTCTGCGCTTTTTGTGTCATTTAAAACGAGAACGAATGCTTTTTTTTCAGAACCGATTGGCTGGACAACAAGCACGTGGTGTTCGGTCACGTGATATCAGGCCTGGATGTATTAAAGAAAATGGAAAGGTACGGCAATAAAAGTGGTTCTGTGTCGGCGAAGGTTATAATAAGCAATTGTGGAGAATTACAATGAAATATGTATTTATTGTTATTTTATTTAACGTATATTTTATGTCGCTAAAAAACATAACACATTCAGGAAAAACTTAAATTTTAAAGAATGTAGTTATATATTATTATATAACTACATTCTATAAAATTTAAGTTTGTCTTTCAAAACGGTAAGTACTTATACACAATTATACTATTACTTTTGGTGCCCAACAAGCATCGCTTGTAATATAAGGATAGTCACTCCCGTGGTCTATGATCGCTTGCAATATATGGATAATCAATCCCACGTTGCCACCCTCGCTGGTACCGCAGCAACACCGTGCCTCACTCATACGCAGGAAGACAAAAATCTTCCATTTGGCTGCAGTCTTCTATAAGGTGGAGGTACTTTCCCAGAGTTGAACACAACATCTACTAAATGTGGGTGTGTCTTTCTTTTGCCTGAGCTAAGTTGGTATTTAGTAGAGTGTACCACGTGCGCTTGACCCTGACCATAATGATGGTAGCGGGCATTTTAAAATTTTAGTAAGTTACCAGCTCAGCTAAAGACAATTTTTTTACTAAAGAAAATGCACGGTCAGCATAAAATATGGGCAATACGAAAGAGACCTTATAATGAGGCGAAATTTGCATAATCGTCCCCAAATCATTTTATCTTCGGAAAAGTTCCCGATAGAAGTTTAACACCTATTCAGCGTGCTGGAAACCACTGTGGACGTGGACGAGGCAACACAAAGAATGACGGGAACACTGCGCAAAGTAGCCATTAAACTCTTTGGATTGTAGCAGATTGTTCAGTTCGAGAAGCCAGTTTTCTGGCATTAGTTTTGCTCTTTTAACCAAACAGCTGAAGACTTCAGTATCCGAACGAACTAAAACAGAATATGCCACTATGAATGTCGATACGAGATTATATTGTCCATATTCTCTGTATTTGAAAAAAATACAAAATTAGACTCATTTTGTCCGATGACGTCATGGTCTAAAACAGAATGGGATCGATTTGAAATATAGAGATTATTTTAAAAAAAGCCGATAAAGCCATATCGAAGAGTTACGTACCGGTTTCATTCCTTAGCCAATTTGTTTCAAGTACTATCGCGAAATGTCTGGCTTCAAGCCTTGATGACTGCGGAACGGGCTGGATTTCGTAAAGGCTGTATTACCGTGGAGGAATAGATAAATCGCAGAAGATTCTACAGAAAACTGCTAACTACAATCTGCCCTTCTTTTTCGACTATTAAACTCTTTTGAACTATAAAAAGCCAGTGTATCGAAAACTCGTCTGCAGTCTGCTTGGCATCTCTGTAAGGATTATATAGCGGTGTCGAGATGCCTAAATAATGCTGCGTTAACTGTCCACGTCCTGTAGTCTAAGGCAGGCAGGGTACGTCAAGGTGACGTAATCTCTCGGAAACTGTTCATAGATGTTTAAAATGATGTTTGTAGGTCGACGATTGTAAGATGCTGGATTGGAACTTGTACACTGAATATGGAATTGATGGCATTATGTGAAAGGGTCTTTGTGTTGGCATCAAACAATGGAAGATTATTTTTGTCATTAACAAATAAATAACATTTTATAAGGTCTCAGAAAAAGTTTAGTACTAAGTTTCTGGATGAAGTTTAGGTCTTATTCCATCTCCAGAAAGGACTCCACCTCCGTAGTCAACTTCAATTATATGAAAAGATCTATGCACAGATCAAGGTATATGAAAATAATATATTTTTAATGACACTCCGGTAACCTCCTGGTTCCACTACTATGGGGTACTTGCTTATACATGCACATCAAAAGCTCATCAATGTCACCGCTACCAGATCCTTATGGCCATGAACAAAGTCGGAAATGTAAATCATGTATTTTGAGACCTCTAGTTGCCAGTTATATGTAAATACTAGCCGTTGCCAACAGCTCCGCCCCGTGAAACGGGTTTACAAGTTTTACTAGCAAATCGTACACATTTTCTGGTTAAAAAGTAGTAGTAGTAGTAAATGTAACGCTCAATGCGTGCATACACATCACACAGGTACTATTAAAACAAATAATCCATGTGTATATAAGTTCGATATAGCTGCTATTTTTGTACAATTTAAAATAATAGAATTTTAATATTGACATTGTTAAAAAAATATATGACAATCTATAGAATATATCCTTGTAGTGTATTGCTTATTAGGCAATTTTATCAGAAATATCTGAACATATCGGAATGTATTGATAATTTCGAATCCGTTCTTTTACTACGTTATGTATTAAATATCATCTTCTTCCTACCGTCATCCCGTTTACCAATCCGTTAGAATAGGTGGCGTCCACTACCTAAGCCTAAGGATTTGGCGAAGATACCAATTTTTACACGGAGCGACTGCCGTCAGTTCTCTACAGACTAGAGGGAAAACATACCTCTCTTAGGCTAGGTCATACAGGTCTTTCAAAATATAATTATTAGTATGTGCGGGGTGCCTTACGACGTTTTTCTTCACGTTGAGCAAGTAACAATTACAAAAATGTACATAAATCCGAAAATACAATTTTAGTGGTACATGCCAACAACAATATTAGTAGAATTTAAGATATTTTTCATTATAATAATTGGTTTTCTGAATGCTTGAATAAATATTTAAAATTGTTGCAATTTTTCTCTGTAATCAAATTTCGGAACAATTGAATTTACAAATTATTTTAAAAATAAATTACGATAAAATTATTCACATGGTACTAATACTTAATACCATAAACTTGTGTATACATTTAAATCACATACTTACGTAAAGGGTAGGGTATATGATACCGATTTTATTTTAATATTTATGTACATAATTTTTGGTTTTATAGGCAGGAAAAATTTAAATACGTTGTAATTCAAATAGTCTCAAATACTAATACTATTGACTTATCATTATACATAATTAGTATAATAAAATTGTTAGAAAAACATTATTGTCATTTCAAAGTTAGTAACAGTGAACGATATGCAGAATGATAAGCCGAGTCCACAGTTTTCAACTTTAAGTAATAACAATAATTTTACGAGTAGGTAACTTTTTGGTTGCTTTATTGCTACTTTGAATAACTATAGATTTATTGGATTACATATCACAGTCGTATAAAATTAAAAGCGTTTGCCCACCTGACGCAGTGCTTATAAAAATAACTGGACATTGCGGGCGGCTCGGTCCGATACAGAGTTTCTGATAAATCTGTCATTGTACACATATTTTTAATATTTGGCCATTGCATTCTGCTCGCTCCTGGTAGCTCTGCACAAATTTGATGTGACGTAAAAACATTGAATGAAAATCGCGATTACTTTCCATTAAATGGTTTTTTTTAATTTATCATGCTCAAATAAAGAAAAATCGTCGATAATCTCTGAGACGCAAAAGTGGTAGTAAAATGCTTATTGTAACAAGACTATGTTAAGAATTAGATGGAAGTAAGGACAACTCGCATTATGTCAATAGTCTTATCTTTTCTTCTTATTTTTTCTTTATCTTGCTTGCTTAATTTTCTACAGCAGAAACTATTTCGCGTAAAGGATGTTGTCAAGATTCACAGGCATCTAATAACTCGCATAACACCTTCATACACTCTAACATTAACCTTATCGTAACATCCTTAGCAAACTGTCCATGTTAACAGCATTGAATCCATTTGTGAAGTCGAGCAATACTAATATTGTAAACTTATATTTATTCTCATTATCGTATTTGATCTTGGTCAGTCCAAGACAGGACTGTGACCAACACGAAATTTAAACTGATGACGACTAAGGATGTTGTGCTTTTGTAGATGACTAGATAACCGTTGATGCACAAAGTGCTCTAGTACCTTGGAAAAACGGGAATATACGATACGAAATGAATACGAACGAAAGACCATATTCGAAAGTTCAAGCTGGCTTTGAATTTTTGAGAAGATTCCACTTTTTATAAACTCAAAGTTGTATTCGTTTTCTTACTTTCATTACTTTGTTATTTTGCCCCACTTTTCTTGATGCAACGATTACACAATAGCGTGTATGTCGTGTGGTTTATGTAATAGAGGAGTGACAAATTTTATTTTGAGCTCTATCTGGAGTATATTTTACCATGGGTTTTAGGGTGTGAAAGTTACACATTTCTTACCTTCTCATAAGCTGTGTACGTAAATTAATATGCCATACCAAATTTTAACGTTCATATTTCGTAACATTTTTGTGACTACCGAGGTTTGGTGGTCATGAGTTGATCAATGACGAAATCGATCCGTTTTGTATAACACAATATTAATAACATCTTAACCATAATAAAAACCAGAGTAATGAAACTTAAGTGTATTTCATAATGTCTGCGAACGACATCTTGTGAGTTTGGGCTCTAATATTATCTTGACCAAAGCTATGGGGATTTGAATATACGACGAAAGGCTACAAGAAAAGGTAGGTAGCGCTCAGTTTCCTGGTGATTGGCTTGTTGTCCAGATAATATAGACACATGCGATTATCATCTTTTCTACTATGAGATAGCGTGCATGACAGTCTAGCTTGATCTGTCAACGTCCATACAAAAATTGCAAATTTAAACTGTCGCTGATTCAGTTTTTGAGTGAGAAAATAAATTTCAATCTAAGTTTGGCAGATCATTTATTTGCTTAACTGTACGTACAAATGCTCTCAAGAGACAATGTATTAATGCATTTTGTATAGGTACCTACATCAAATTCATCAAGAACCCGTTTTAAAAGTAATTAATGTACCACAAAGGGAGCTGATGACGAATAGACAGCTCGAAGTAAGTAGGTGTTTACATTTTTAAACGATTGCCAGTTGAGATAGGCTGGGAAGGCATTGCTGTGTTGAAGATAACATCTTTTTCTAGTTTATGTCGCGAGAGTGAGTAATTACAGGACATGACATCATTTAGAGGGTTTTTATTGCATGACGTGACGTGCACAGAATATTAAGCAAAAGACATAATAATGTATAGGAATATATAAAATAATACATCTATTTTTTTTTATTCCAAGTGATAAATGTATTCAACAGGGACATTAGTTACAAGCACAATGTAATAATTAAATTTCTGACATATGTTGATGGAGCGCACGTGCAGCACGTCAGGAGTCTGATAAGGTAGGTTCACTACACTGACTAGTTTGAGCCACTGCACAAGAGACGTCTCTTGTGCGGCGGGCACGCGACAGGCAAACCAGTCTCTTGGCCTTAAAGTAAACACAGTAGAAAGGGTGTTCCTCCGACACCGCATCGCAAAACCGATAACGTCAAATTCTTGTACTTGATATAAATTTGTAGTGGTTACTACTTAGTCATAAGTTTATTGTTGCCGTATACTAGTAACACTTGACCAAAATATATGATGTCAATTATTCGTATTTTCTTATGCGTATAAATACGGGTTAAGAGAATAAAAGGATCAGATATACAATACGAAAGTGGAAAAAATGTGGGAGCCGACGAAGGCCAAGACTCATCCATCACGGTCAAATTGGTCTTGTTTTATCAGAAGGTGATGTCAGCATCCTAGGTACTGAGCATGTATGAAAAGAGCTATGAAAGTTAACGTAGCGGGTAAGGTAAGAACCGCGTCTTATTGTACTTGGTTCTTGGTTTTTGTTTATAACTACACTGAAAAAACTAGGTTCCGTTCTTCATTAAATATTATCAGGAATAACGATTCTTAATTGTGATACTTAAATAATGTCAATTTCACGAAAATATGTCGATTTATACCAACAGGTTTACATTACGCAACGATTGTAGTTCATGATGCATCATGATGCTTCCTCAGAATCCTTAGACCTGTCTTTTTTCACTTCCTTACCATTATTTCAAAGGGAAGCATGATTTTCTGTTAGGAATTTATTGATATTAAGTTCGAACCTTGTACTGAAAAACATAAATGAAAGTAACGCTAATTTTGCACGATCGTTTATGAAAATTGTAATTCCATCACATTATCGTATAAGTAATCACGATTGTTTAAAGGTAACTTAATGAGAATACAACTCTCCATTACTTTATTTTCATCGTGACATAAAACTAGAAAATTATTGGGAATATTCCAATATTTCATAAATCTTCCTAAAATATAATCATACTTTCCCGTAGAAATAACGTTCCTTTAGCTTGATAGCGTATCGTGTTGTTCATGACATTTCATCGGTAGTATAACGATTTTATATTGGAACATCATATAAAATCATCATGCTTCACTAAGAAATTTCAGTTTGTAATGGTATTTTGACATGATTCATAATATTTTGTTAGTACTTAACGAAGAAGCATCATGACCGTCATGACGTTTCATTATAACAGAACCAAAAAGTACCGTGATCGTTACGACACTTCGCCGGGAAGGGAATAACCTGTCTGTATTAGCAAAACACTTAGTGTTGCCGAATTAAAAAGATATTTTAGGTAATGGGTAATTTTCAAAATCTTTAGGGTACTTTTTGTTTACTTTGCCTAGGACTATGAAACGTAAGAAGCAAGGTCTTACGGCACAAGAAGTCCGAAAATTGTTACTGTCTTTCTAGTTATACATATATGAAATAAATAAGTAGGTACTTTTTTTGCGATTTTGGAGCACCATCCGTGATTATATATTTCAATAGATGTAGGGTCTAATGTCGCGTTACAAGTGTATAGCTTGATGTGGTCTTGAGTATACGTGGTATGGAAGTTGGAATCCTCGATACGCTCTAGACTGACTTCCCGTGGAATAAGAAAACGCCACCATTCCCGTAGGAATTTCGAGATACCAAGTATCTCAGTTTTTAAGTTATACAATAAGCAGAAACAACTGCATCAAAATCTCTCCAGTAGTTTTAGCGTGATGCCCGAACAAACAGAAAAACAGATAAAAAATTAAAAAAAGGAAATATTTTTGGGCTCAGTTACGGTGTCAGTTGCCAGTATCCTATCCCACATATTTTTTCTGGAGTATCTATCTTCAGTATACAGACACAGCTCATTTACGGCTTTAGAATAGGATCGCCAGATTAAGAAGACACGGCCATAGTATGTTCCCGTGGGAATTCCGGGATAAAAATATCTTATTTTGGCTCAGTTATGTCCCAGTATCTTATCGCACCTATTTCTTCTGGAATATCTCTAAGGTACAGATACGGCTCTTTTACAATTTTATAATAGTATCTAGATTGATAGATAGGTATATAAGAGAAAAACAATTCATTGTTGTACATAATATTTATAGCATTACTAGTGAGTAGTACATAAACGCGACTTTTTTAAATATTGACAAAAAGGGGCTAAAAAGTATCCGCTAGTCCAGGACATGAAATACTTCTACCCGTAATATCAGATTTCAGTCGCCTAAGCGTGGTTGAGAAAATAAATAAACAAATATGCACTTCACATTTATAATATTACTAGTGACCGCCCGCGCCTTCGCCCGCGTTTAATGTGGGTTCATGCTTTATTTATGCTATTAATTTTTTCATTCATTCAGTCATTTAGGCGTGATTGTGTAACTAATTAACTTTCACATTAATAATATTAGTAGTAGGTAGGAAGTTTTTGTAGAATTAAAGATCTTTTTACTGTTCATATTGTTACTTTATTTTGTTTTTTTTGAAGTGATAACTTCTTATGGGAGGGTAAAACGTAACGCGTTACGTAACGAGGCGCTTAAACTAATCCGCTGCCGTATGCGTGGCTTCCCTTTCTCTCACGCATGCGGCAGCGGATTAGTTTAAGTTATCACTTCTGTCGGGCGTCCCGAGACGCACATTTTTTTTTATTTTTAATACCTAATGTACCTACCTAATTCTTCATTGGTTTAAAAAATTAAAGTGCTTCTTTATATAGATATACTCGTATACTTAATGTTTTATTATTTTAGGCAAATGCATTTTCAATGCCCTTTGAAGGTTACGAAAAGGATAATGTGAACAAATTTTTGAAGAGATTTTGAATAACTTAATGGGGAACTTTACGCAGCCATCTGGCAACATTGAGTGCCATGCCATTTTGTTATATTTAATTTTTTTGTGAATTGAAGTCTACATCTACATTACATCCATGATCCAAGAAAACAGTAGGCGTAGTATATTATTATACCATGATTATATCTATCTACTTGGTAAGTACTTAAGTAGTAAATCAATGGTGTTTAGCTAAAATGCTAAAAAAATATGGATTCCTTTATACGATTTAAGATTCTTTATTTCTCATATGAATATTGGTGTTGGTAAAAGATAACATTTTGTGTTTGTTTTTAGGTTCATCTTACTTAAGAGACATGTGGCAGAATTCTAACCTGTATCAATCAGAATCACCCGGTACTTAGCTACAACAAGAATACGTATCTAACACCAGGTGGATCAGTATACTACAGATTTGATAATGAAATGGGTATTGCTAGATTATGTTTCTGCATTTGCGCGTAGGTAAGTTTATTTTCTTCTATTCAGTCAGTATTCAATAGGTAACCCAGTGTTGCTTTTACTAACTAAAAGTGTTTTTACTAAAACTATAGATTGCTGGGTAAAATTGTCTGTTTTATAACATTGTACTACCTAATTTCAGTAAAATAAGTGAGTGCCTGAGGTTGCATGATGCTGACTGATGGTGGCAGAAGAGAGAAGGATGCAAAGGTGGTGATTAATCATTTATCCCATTGATAATGAGAGTCAAAAATCACATTGCAGGTGTAAGCTTAACGGATTGATAGTGTCTGCTGTGTGTGCCTATTGGGATTGTGTGTTTGCATCATTTGTATGTTGAGGTCCTTGATTATTCTTAGCTAGTATAGGTAGGATTATAGTAGCCCGAAAAATTTCGTAGTTAATTTACAATTGCTCGGTTTTTGTCATTCGCCTCAATTTCATACAATATCATGGACAGGTTTCCATTAAGTTGACAATTGCTATACACATATAAATGGTAATGCTCCAATAGAATAATAATTTAAATTGGACATTAATATTGTATGAAACAAAGACAAAAAACCATGCAATAATAATTAATTCAACTAGAGAAATTATAATTTCACAGGTTTGACTAATTACCTACATACATAAACACATATATATATATACATAGTTCACAACCATAATTTATAGTGGTCAGAGAGGCACAAACTCTAACTAAAATCGTCTTATGGGCTTTCTAAGTATTATTTAATTAACTAAACCAAAATTTGTTGCATGTTTTAGAAGCACGAATTGATATAACAACACTCCAATGGCTTGGGGAAAGTGAAATTGCTTTGCTAATTGGTCCGATTGGCGACTGGTTGCGGCTAAAAGCAAATTATTCTTATGGCGTCAAGAGATAAGCAATGCATATACCCAGAGGACCACGGCTTCAAATTGAACAAAGAAAATTAATGAACCAGCTGCAGCAAAAGTAGCCACAACCAAAGATGTTACCATAAAGAAAGCAATCCAAGAGTTTCTTGTAATGATGGTATTGGTGGATGTAATGATGATAATGATGGATGTAATTGATGGTAAGCATCTACACTTTTTAAGTTCTTCGTTCTTTCCACACTGCATATTTGATTTTTTGGTTAGGTATGTTAGTTTGCTTTATGCCATCTGTGAAGATGAACTTACTTTCACATAGTCCTGGTGAAGAATAAATTAATCTTTGAAAAGGGTTTGATAAAGAGGAAGGCGTATTTAAAAAAAAATACATGATGTTCATTATTTAAAAGATTAGACAGCTATAGAAAGAAACCGACTATGTTTGAGTTGTGCAGAACAATTTTTTGCTGTTTAAAGCATAATGAAATATTTCAATTTGTTACAGAAAACCACGAGGCAACAGAAATCAGTGCCAGTCTTCTTCTGCTGCCGTTTATTATTAATCTTCCCCTAGTAAAGAAAAAAGGAGCCTGGAAACCATCTCATACTGAATTTAGGGACGGCTTTATCCTTTATGCACTCAGTTCCTGTGACGTGCTGCCCAAATTAGCTGAGCGTCGCGAAAAGTTATTAAGAAATAGCACTACATTCCAACAATACAATTCGTATTGGTAAAATATAATATATAATTTTGGTATAAACTTGGTCATAAATTTTATATGTAAATAAAAGTAATCTTGATTGAAAATCTGATGTTGGATACCCGAACCTTGCTAGTTGTACTTTGCACTTGTACTGAGTAATTTTGTGTTCGGATTTTGGAGATACTTGAATTTGTCTTGTGTTGTGTATAACTTTGAATTCAGTTCTCCAATTTTACGTTCTTGAGGAACCAATTGTTGTATTAGTCTAGAATTTATTTTATTCTCTATTTTGTTTGGCTTACTTATAATTTGAATACTAGATGGGCAAGCTAGCAATAATTTAAAATAATACCTAAGTATTTTGTTTTAAGTAAGCTTTTCACTAACTGGCTAGTGTTTATTTTTTTTTTGTTTGGTAACAATTTACTGTATTACGTGACCTTGCTTCCTACTGCTTATTGATTTTGGAAATATGATTTTACCATTTTGTTTGAGTATTTTGTGTTATTCTATGCTCAGAAGAATCACTGACATTATTTTGTTCTTAGGTTATTACATTGCTGATGGTTATGCCTTTGGCTTATAATTTTTATATTCACTTGCTATAAATGGGTTGGCTTGTCAGTGATTATTCACTCAAATTGAATTTTATACTAAATGTTGCAATTGTTGTCTCTTGCTAGTTAAGAATCTAGTTCACCTGTTTCTACCTTAATGTATGGATTGAACTTCCAATGACATTTGTTTGCTTGGCCATTGTATTGTTTTGTTAACTTACTCTAAAGTTCTTTTAAAATTGTAATTGAAACTGTCTATCGCAGGTAGATTATAAATAATATGCCTAGGCTGATAACAAACGACCTAGGCAGACTGTAAAGCTCATTCAAAATTTAGGTTGTGTTATTATTCCAAATTAAATTTAAAAGCGTCAATGAGGGCAACTAAGATTCTGAAATAGCTGTCAAAGTTTGTTATCGCGGGCGTGAAAACAAAGTTTATACCTATTTAAATCATATGTAGTACCGTAAAAATATCGAGCATGCCGCAGTGCTGCGCAGTCCCGTTTTGCTCGGAGAAAAAAGAGGACATAAATTTCCGAAAGGTAAAACTGTCACAAACCCGACATGTGACCTGTAATTCATATTTGCCATAATTAACCTCAGGTTTTGCAAAATATTCATTACATTATTCTAATTAGAAATAAACCCGCGTAATCCACTCACAAACGATGACATTTCGGACACCTCCCGCTACTCTAGCGCCGAACTCACACACATACGCACAATAATGCCTAGCGAGCTCGCCTACAATCGAATTTTTAAATCCCCATTTTACGATCTGCCTAGGACGCATATAATATAAATTACAATCAACCTACAATTTACAATATGCCTAGCAATTTACCATGTCTAGGTACACACTAATAATATAGTTGTTTGATAGACGTTAACCCAATGTTTTTCCCACACTGTAATCTAATTTAAGTACCTACCACTTTTTAATAAAGTAAGTAAATTAAATAGCTTTTTATTGATCACGTAAAATTCAAATAAATGTATGTGTCAGTGATATTTTATAAGGATGTATAATTTAATTGTTTTAAATATTGTCGATATTTTACCGTTAATTTTGCATGCTATCATGACGTTTGCCCGATACTTTACTGCACTTCCAGGGCTTCTGCAGGATACAGGGAGTAATTTGATCACCGCAAAAATTTCAATAGTTCAGACCATCGAACAATTTTCACTATGGGCCAACTCTGAAATTGCGAAAATAAATTAGTTGTCTCAAACATTTCGATTTTTCACGATTTAGAGCTGGTCCCATAGTGAACGTTTGTTGGTCTGAACAACCTCCTGAAATTTTTGTGGTGATCATATTACTCCCTGTATACTGCAGAATCATCTATAAAGTGTCGGCAAAACGTCATGATAGCATGCAAAATTAACGGTAAAATATCGATTATACATCCTTAAATTACTGACACAGTGTCATTACGACACGTAAAATTATTGGATAGGTACCGTAAATATACCAAGACAGAACAAGGATCTATCATTACAGTACTGGCAGAATATCAGAGGCGTGGATGCGCCGCAGGCGCAAACCCCTCACCTTCCGTATGGTGCAGGTGCTCACCGGGCATGGGTGCTTCGGTGAGTACCTGCATCGGGTCGCGAGGCGGGAGGAACAGCCGGGCTGCCACGATTGTGGCGCGGCCGAGGACACTGCCCAACACACGCTGGAGCAGTGTCCCAGATGGTCTCGGCAACGCCATGATCTGGTGTCCGCGCTTGGAAGCGCGGACCTCTCGCTCCCGAGCGTGGTCCGCTCCATGCTCGGGAGTGACAGTGCCTGGCAGGCGATGGCCTCCTTCTGTGAGACGGTCATGTCCCAGAAGGAGGCCTCGGAGCGGGACAGGGAGGATGATCCCGAGGCTGTCCCGCTCCGGAGACGGCGGACGGGAGTGCGGCGTAGGCGCTACGCGCACCTATTGCCGCCTCCCTAACTTGTGGGACTAGGGGTCAGGATGGGAACCTGGCCCCATAATGGTCCCGCCGCCGGAGGGGCTGTCCCAATTTGCCGGGACGGCCCCTAGATTGAAGAAGTCCGGCCCCTTCTGAGGGGCTGGCCAGTCGCAGTGGTGTCCTGTTGCTGACAGATCCGGGGCACCACACAAGCGCGGCCGATGGCATTTCGCGGGGTCGTTTAGTGGGTATACCGTCGGACAGCCGACGGGGAGTCCCACACTGCCACCGGAGGCCACCCAGGCACCGGTGGTGTGCGTAAGGCATTTTTCCCCGCGTCACAAAAAAAAAAAAAAAAAAAAAAAAGGTCGTTTGTTATCAGCCTAGGCATATTATTTATAATCTACCTGCGATAGACAGTTTCAATTACAATTTTAAAAGAACTTTAGAGTAAGTTAACAAAACAATACAATGGCCAAGCAAACAAATGTCATTGGAAGTTCAATCCAAACATTAAGGTTGAAACAGGTGATCCAGATTCTTAACTAGCAAGAGACAACAATTGCAACATTTAGTATAAAATTCAATTTGAGTGAATAATCACTGACAAGCCAACCCATTTATAGCAAGTGAATATAAAAATTATAAGCCAAAGGCATAACCATCAGCAATGTAATAACCTAAGAACAAAATAATGTCAGTGATTCTTCTGAGCATAGAATAACACAAAATACTCAAACAAAATGGTAAAATCATATTTCCAAAATCAATAAGCAGTAGGAAGCAAGGTCACGTAATACAGTAAATTGTTACCAAACAAAAAAAAAATAAACACTAGCCAGTTAGTGAAAAGCTTACTTAAAACAAAATACTTAGGTATTATTTTAAATTATTGCTAGCTTGCCCATCTAGTATTCAAATTATAAGTAAGCCAAACAAAATAGAGAATAAAATAAATTCTAGACTAATACAACAATTGGTTCCTCAAGAACGTAAAATTGGAGAACTGAATTCAAAGTTATACACAACACAAGACAAATTCAAGTATCTCCAAAATCCGAACACAAAATTACTCAGTACAAGTGCAAAGTACAACTAGCAAGGTTCGGGTATCCAACATCAGATTTTCAATCAAGATTACTTTTATTTACATATAAAATTTATGACCAAGTTTATACCAAAATTATGTATTATATTTTACCAATACGAATTGTATTGTTGGAATGTAGTGCTATTTCTTAATAACTTTTCGCGACGCTCAGCTAATTTGGGCAGCACGTCACAGGAACTGAGTGCATAAAGGATAAAGCCGTCCCTAAATTCAGTATGAGATGGTTTCCAGGCTCCTTTTTTCTTTACTAGGGGAATATTAATAATAAACGGCAGCAGAAGAAGACTGGCACTGATTTCTGTTGCCTCGTGGTTTTCTGTAACAAATTGAAATATTTCATTATGCTTTAAACAGCAAAAAATTGTTCTGCACAACTCAAACATAGTCGGTTTCTTTCTATAGCTGTCAAATCTTTTAAATAATGAACATCATGTATTTTTTTTAAATACGCCTTCCTCTTTATCAAACCCTTTTCAAAGATTAATTTATTCTCCACCAGGACTATGTGAAAGTAAGTTCATCTTCACAGATGGCATAAAGCAAACTAACATACCTAACCAAAAAATCAAATATGCAGTGTGGAAAGAACGAAGAACTTAAAAAGTGTAGATGCTTACCATCAATTACATCCATCATTATCATCATTACATCCACCAATACCATCATTACAAGAAACTCTTGGATTGCTTTCTTTATGGTAACATCTTTGGTTGTGGCTACTTTTGCTGCAGCTGGTTCATTAATTTTCTTTGTTCAATTTGAAGCCGTGGTCCTCTGGGTATATGCATTGCTTATCTCTTGACGCCATAAGAATAATTTGCTTTTAGCCGCAACCAGTCGCCAATCGGACCAATTAGCAAAGCAATTTCACTTTCCCCAAGCCATTGGAGTGTTGTTATATCAATTCGTGCTTCTAAAACATGCAACAAATTTTGGTTTAGTTAATTAAATAATACTTAGAAAGCCCATAAGACGATTTTAGTTAGAGTTTGTGCCTCTCTGACCACTATAAATTATGGTTGTGAACTATGTATATATATATATATATATATATATACATATATATATATATATATATATATATATATATATATATATATATATATATATATATATATATATATATATGTGTTTATGTATGTAGGTAATTAGTCAAACCTGTGAAATTATAATTTCTCTAGTTGAATTAATTATTATTGCATGGTTTTTTGTCTTTCTTTCATACAATATTAATGTCCAATTTAAATTATTATTCTATTGGAGCATTACCATTTATTTGTGTATAGCAATTGTCAACTTAATGGAAACCTGTCCATGATATTGTATGAAATTGAGGCGAATGACAAAAACCGAGCAATTGTAAATTAACTACGAAATTTTTCGGGCTACTATAATCCTACCTATACTAGCTAAGAATAATCAAGGACCTCAACATACAAATGATGCAAACACACAATCCCAATAGGCACACACAGCAGACACTATCAATCCGTTAAGCTTACACCTGCAATGTGATTTTTGACTCTCATTATCAATGGGATAAATGATTAATCACCACCTTTGCATCCTTCTCTCTTCTGCCACCATCAGTCAGCATCATGCAACCTCAGGCACTCACTTATTTTACTGAAATTAGGTAGTACAATGTTATAAAACAGACAATTTTACCCAGCAATCTATAGTTTTAGTAAAAACACTTTTAGTTAGTAAAAGCAACACTGGGTTACCTATTGAATACTGACTGAATAGAAGAAAATAAACTTACCTACGCGCAAATGCAGAAACATAATCTAGCAATACCCATTTCATTATCAAATCTGTAGTATACTGATCCACCTGGTGTTAGATACGTATTCTTGTTGTAGCTAAGTACCGGGTGATTCTGATTGATACAGGTTAGAATTCTGCCACATGTCTCTTAAGTAAGATGAACCTAAAAACAAACACAAAATGTTATCTTTTACCAACACCAATATTCATATGAGAAATAAAGAATCTTAAACCGTATAAAGGAATCCATATTTTTTTAGCATTTTAGCTAAACACCATTGATTTACTACTTAAGTACTTACCAAGTAGATAGATGTAATCATGGTATAATAATATACTACGCCTACTGTTTTCTTGGATCATGGATGTAATGTAGATGTAGACTTCAATTCACAAAAAAAATTAAATATAACAAAATGGCATGGCACTCAATGTTGCCAGGTGGCTGCGTAAAGTTCCCCATTAAGTTATTCAAAATCTCTTCAAAAATTTGTTCACATTATCCTTTTCGTAACCTTCAAAGGGCATTGAAAATGCATTTGCCTAAAATAATAAAACATTAAGTATACGAGTATATCTATATAAAGAAGCACTTTAATTTTTTAAACCAATGAAGAATTAGGTAGGTACATTAGGTATTAAAAATAAAAAAAAATGTGCGTCTCGGGACGCCCGACAGAAGTGATAACTTAAACTAATCCGCTGCCGCATGCGTGAGAGAAAGGGAAGCCACGCATACGGCAGCGGATTAGTTTAAGCGCCTCGTTACGTAACGCGTTACGTTTTACCCTCCCATAAGAAGTTATCACTTCAAAAAAAACAAAATAAAGTAACAATATGAACAGTAAAAAGATCTTTAATTCTACAAAAACTTCCTACCTACTACTAATATTTTTAATGTGAAAGTTAATTAGTTACACAATCACGCCTAAATGACTGAATGAATGAAAAAATTAATAGCATAAATAAAGCATGAACCCACATTAAACGCGGGCGAAGGCGCGGGCGGTCACTAGTAATATTATAAATGTGAAGTGCATATTTGTTTATTTATTTTCTCAACCACGCTTAGGCGACTGAAATCTGATATTACGGGTAGAAGTATTTCATGTCCTGGACTAGCGGATACTTTTTAGCCCCTTTTTGTCAATATTTAAAAAAGTCGCGTTTATGTACTACTCACTAGTAATGCTATAAATATTATGTACAACAATGAATTGTTTTTCTCTTATATACCTATCTATCAATCTAGATACTATTATAAAATTGTAAAAGAGCCGTATCTGTACCTTAGAGATATTCCAGAAGAAATAGGTGCGATAAGATACTGGGACATAACTGAGCCAAAATAAGATATTTTTATCCCGGAATTCCCACGGGAACATACTATGGCCGTGTCTTCTTAATCTGGCGATCCTATTCTAAAGCCGTAAATGAGCTGTGTCTGTATACTGAAGATAGATACTCCAGAAAAAATATGTGGGATAGGATACTGGCAACTGACACCGTAACTGAGCCCAAAAATATTTCCTTTTTTTAATTTTTTATCTGTTTTTCTGTTTGTTCGGGCATCACGCTAAAACTACTGGAGAGATTTTGATGCAGTTGTTTCTGCTTATTGTCTAACTTAAAAACTGAGATACTTGGTATCTCGAAATTCCTACGGGAATGGTGGCGTTTTCTTATTCCACGGGAAGTCAGTCTAGAGCGTATCGAGGATTCCAACTTCCATACCACGTATACTCAAGACCACATCAAGCTATACACTTGTAACGCGACATTAGACCCTACATCTATTGAAATATATAATCACGGATGGTGCTCCAAAATCGCAAAAAAAGTACCTACTTATTTATTTCATACATGTATAACTAGAAAGACAGTAACAATTTTCGGACTTCTTGTGCCGTAAGACCTTGCTTCTTACGTTTCATAGTCCTAGGCAAAGTAAACAAAAAGTACCCTAAAGATTTTGAAAATTACCCATTACCTAAAATATCTTTTTAATTCGGCAACACTAAGTGTTTTGCTAATACAGACAGGTTATTCCCTTCCCGGCGAAGTGTCGTAACGATCACTGTACTTTTTGGTTCTGTTATAATGAAACGTCATGACGGTCATGATACTTCTTCGTTAAGTACTAACAAAATATTATGAATCATGTCAAAATACCATTACAAACTGAAATTTCTTAGTGAAGCATGACGATTTTATATGATGTTCCAATATAAAATCGTTATACTACCGATGAAATGTCATGAACAACACGATACGATATCAAGCTAAAGGAACGTTATTTCTACGGGAAAGTATGATTATATTTTAGGAAGATTTATGAAATATTGGAATATTCCCAATAATTTTCTAGTTTTATGTCACGATGAAAATAAAGTAATGGAGAGTTGTATTCTCATTAAGTTACCTTTAAACAATCGTGATTACTTATACGATAATGTGATGGAATTACAATTTTCATAAACGATCGTGCAAAATTAGCGTTACTTTCATTTATGTTTTTCAGTACAAGGTTCGAACTTAATATCAATAAATTCCTAACAGAAAATCATGCTTCCCTTTAAAATAATGGTAAGGAAGTGAAAAAAGACAGGTCTAAGGATTCTGAGGAAGCATCATGATGCATCATGAACTACAATCGTTGCGTAATGTAAACCTGTTGGTATAAATCGACATATTTTCGTGAAATTGACATTATTTAAGTATCACAATTAAGAATCGTTATTCCTGATAATATTTAATGAAGAACGGAACCTAGTTTTTTCAGTGTACAAAAGTATTTTGTAGCTATCACTATTTTAAATGTATAATTTACCGCTAATAAATGGATTGTACACTGATTGTACATATAATATGGTACAGTTTATCATACTAAATAATACATTTTAATATTTTTACTGGTACATCATTAACCTTTTTTGATTGGTAAAATGAACTTAAATCAAAGGTAGGACCCAGTTCAACCGTCGACTTTGGTGAATTCTATTAGGAATCTGAGAAAACCAACTAAACATTTTTTTCAGTGTAGTATTAGTTCATAAGGATATAGGTCTATCACGTGGAGTTCGTTCGCGAAAATGATGTACCTAAGATACCATACCAGATGGAATAATAGGTATAGATATCGTGACAAGATGAGGTGCACGTAATAGCGATGAGGAGATGGGAGCCTACCACGCAGTGCAACGTCCAGCGGGTCGAAAAGAGCTGATTATACAAGCACTTGGAATTTATAAAGAAAATTGAAAGATATTTTTTTTATTTGTCATTTTCGCAGGCAATTGGACACGTCTTATAAGATAAGACGAAACAGTTTATACTGCTCCCAGTACTAGTTTTATATTGATACGTAGTTGGAATACAAAATCATTCTGGAATTTGATTCATTCCAAAGTAATGCCTAGGGAATATAACATAGGGAGCCAGTAAAACTTTGGTTCGCCGCTATCCACTATTGAACTTATGCAAATGCCCCGGCCGCAAGGATGTTACTGCCCCAAACTATAACTATTTGAACCCAACAAGCTATATTACTTTGATGTACCCACTGGGTTAGCGTGGCAATTGAAACTTGAGGCTGTTTAAACTTTGTTGCATAAACATAGCTGTTTGAGCCATTTGCTCATTATCTTATTTTTTAATTTTTGTTTCATGCAATTTCGGAAGGCTTTACAAGCATACAGTCCACCTAACGTAAAGCGGTTATCGTAGCCAATGAACTTTGTAATAGGTACACTCACAGGATGCCACTACTTTGGAACTTACTGTTTACCTCATTCACACGCAGCGACACAACAACCCTCCAGAAAATTGTTATTTGGCTGCGGTTTTCTGTGAGGTGGAGGTATTGCCCTAGACGGGCTGCTTTGATGCACCCTATATCTCTTAAAAACACTTAGACTAAGACAAACAGCTCATGCACAGAAATGTTTGTCCTGTGTGGGATCGAACCCACGAGCGCTGGTGTCAAAGTAGCGTTGCTAACCACCGTGCTATCGAGCTCGTCAAAATCCCTGTAATCCTCAGCGACAAAGTTTAACAAATATAAATAAATATAGTTCAGACTGATTACACAGCGCCATCTACTTCCAAACTAAGCAGAGCTTATGTTATGCTTATTAGACAACGGATAATCGGTTTTTTATACCACTAAGGTAACAAACAAGCATACGGCGTGACTGATGGTAAACAGTCACCGTAGCCTACGAACATTTGCAACATTAGGGGTGTCACTCGTGCGTTGCCGTTACTCTAAAAACCTCTTTACGCCTTTCTTGAAGAACCCCATGCTGTAGTCCCTTGGCAAAACCCTGGCTGGGATTCATTCCACAATTTGAGTGTTCTCAGAAGAAAACTTCTCTGGAACTGCACAGTAGGTACGCGATCATTGCGGTTCCAGCGTGTGAGGATGAACCCCCCCATCGGCGAGCGGTGCGGTTATAAAATTGTAGCTGCTCTCACAGCTTGTCTCAGTAAAGAGACACACGATCCAAGTTGGTATCCAGGCGCTCCCGCCTAAAGGTGACTGCAGTACTCTATGTGCGGTTTGATTTGAGACTTATATAGCATACCTAAGTCTTCGCCGCGCGCTGATGTTGAACACACCAAGTTTTTTGCCGCCAGCTTAACCTTTTCCTACAGGTGACTTCGATACTGGACGTCACTGGAGATCTCGACACTAAACATACTAATGCTATTGGCGATGGTAAGAGATGTGTTCTGGAACTCAGGAATCACAGCAAATGTGGTTTTCTTAGATGTGAACACGCAAACTTGTGTCTTCTTGTGGTTGAATTTGACCAAGTTAATCCGATACCCTCTATTTCAGACACAACTTTATCGCGGCTTTCCTCCACAAGGGAACGAGGGCTGTTTGCACGGCCTGTATAACAAGTGTCCCCGGTGCTGTCGTCCGCATAACAATGAATGCCATCAATTGACAACATATCATTCATATGCAGCCGAAACAGCGTCGGAGACAGTACAGAGCCCTGAGGGACGCCAACTTTCATGTCCATACTATCAGAGCATGCATGAAAACTTGCAATTCAAGAAGTTTTTTTATAAAACGTCAGGATACAAATAACATAACAAGTGAGTAGTCCCCAGTTGTTATTTTCCTGCGAGTGAATGAGATTATCAGAACAGCTTCGTTAGCCACGGCAGCAAGAACGCAAGAGTTTTGTTTTGCAAGCGTTAACAGACAACCGCTTAACATCGATAGTAATTACGTTTCCCGACGTTTTGTTTAATAATATTACGAGCTTCCGGCAAAATACCGAGCTAAGTTTTTCACGAGGGTTTAAAACAAATGGTGTTTATTCTTGGATAACATTTAATGCAAGCCATCAGGGAAACTTTGCTGAAAGTTTCAGTTGCCCGCGTTCGATAATACAACGCGGGAGAGCTCAGATTTTCTCAACCCAATGTGGGCTGAACTTAGTAGAATATTTATGCACTGGTTTTATTTTATTAAATAAAAAGAACGCTGCGTATGGCAGATAAAAGATGTATGTATGTATATCTTCACGCCAGGTCCCTTGCGGGGTAGGCAGAGAGAACCGAGCGCCATAAAACGCGGTCCTTACATACTTCACTGGCTTCTGTGACATTCATAGCTCTTTTCATGCACGATCGCCGGTTCCTGGGGCTCCTGACATCACCTTCTGATAAAACACAATCAATTTGGTCATGGTAGATTAGTCTCGGTCTTCCTCGGCTCCTACATCCTTCCATTTCTGCATTGTATATCTGTTTCGTCATTCTTTCGTCCCGCATTCTGTCTACATGTCCGAACCAACGGAGCATGCGTATTTTATCTTAACACCGACACTCTCTTTCAGATCAACTCTTTCTCTCACGTCTTCATTACGAACGCGGTCAGCAAGAGTTATGCCACAAATTTTGCATAATGCTCTCATCTCGACCGCATTTATTCTACTTTCATGCTCTCTCTGCCATACCCAGCTCTCACTTCCATAACTAAGCGTTGGGATTAGCATCGCGTTGTTGTACAGCGAGCTGTGCCTTCTGGCTTAGATTTCGGCTGCCTAGAAGTTTACCCAACGCTTCATTCAGCCTATTCCATGCACTCACTCGTCTCTCTACATCAGCGGTGTACCTTCCATTGCTGCTAAAGGCACTTCCAAGATATACAATCTCATTCACTTGCTCCAACACTACATCATCAACCGTAATCCTAGTGTTCGTTCTGGTTGTCTCTCTTTCAAATACTATTATATCTTGGTTTTCTTCGCATCCAATTGTAAGCCTTTCTTCATACAATCAGATATAAACTGCAGATAAAACAGGAAAGTACATTAAGCGTGGTCGAGATGCAAGGATTGAGCAAAATTTGTCGAGTAACGCTTGGTGGCCGCGTTCGCAACGATGATGTAAGAAAGACAATTGGTGTGAAAGAGTGTTAAGATAAGAAAAGACAAGTTCCGTTGGTTCTGTCATGTAGAAGAACACTGGATGAAGGAATGACGAAACAGATATACAATGAGAAAGTGGAAGGATGCAGGAGTTGAGGAAGGCCAAGACTACCTACCACCTCATCAACCTTTACTCATCCCACTGCAGGGATACGGATTTCCCTTCAATGAAGGGGTTTAGACCATACTCTACCACGCTGCTCAAATGCGGATTAGCAGTGACTAAGACTACCTGCCACGACCAAATTGGTCGAATTTTATCAGAAGGTCATGTCAGGAGCGGAGAGCGTGCGTGAATAGAGCTATGAATGTTAAAGAAGCGAGTGAAGTGTGTAAGAATCGAGTAAGTCTTGTGGCATTCGGTTCTCTTTGCCTGCCCCATAAGTGACCTGACGTGAAGATATAGACATATATCTATGTAGTAGAGGATGCTGTTGCCCTACCATAGAACTTGCTGACTCGCATACACTCCTTGGGCTAGTAATTGACAATAGACTAAATTGGAAACTTCACATTAATGAAGTGTGTAATAAATTACGACTTTTTCTTGGAAATATAAAGATCTTAAGCCGTCGTATTCCATATCGCGTAAAACTATTACTTTATAACTCTCTAGCTGAGTCCCACATACAATATGGTCTGAGCAGCTACGGACGGACATATAATACATACTTAAACAATATATATAGATTACAATTAAAAATACTAAAGTCGATTGTATCCACTCAAGTTAAATTACAATATCAGAATGATGATTTGAGTCTTTTTAAACACTGTAAAATTTTACCAATTCACCAAAAAATACACTATACTATGTTAAAAGAAAATTATTTTAATCTTGACTTTCATCGTAAAGTGGAATGCGCTGTATTCACACGAGCAATAGCACAAAACCGGCTGCAAACATCACGCGCGACCAACGTGTACGGCGAGAGAACGACGCGTTACATTGTACCGCGCTTAATTAATAAACTACCACCTGATTTAAATAAAAATCTTGTTAGGAATAATATAAAATATAAATTAAAAAAGTACTTTTTAGACAATTTAAGTAGTCAAACAATTTAATTTCACTTAAGAACTTGAAAACAAACTATTTATACTACATGATTATTGTTATTATCTGCAATAAAATAAATCTTAATTAAATTATAATTCATATTTACCGTATACTTCGTTGCTTATTGTATGTGTATGTATTATTTATGTTACTCACTTATATCCTAATATATGTCTTCGAACGTACTTGCCCGGTCACCAATGAATCTCATTGTTGTAGTTAAGTACTCACTATTTTATAGTATTCTTATTTTACATTGTATCATTGCATTTGCGTCAAACCTCAGTGGTTTATAAAATGCATTAATATTGTTTTTATAAAATGTTTATGTAAACTGGTATAATAAATAAATAAAATAAATAAATAAATAAATCTAGATAATAAAAAAATGAGATAAATTGTACAGCGGCATGTGATAACAAACTAAGCAATGCTTGAACATTGCGTGTTAATTAACTGATATACTTGGGAAACCTTTGTTTGTAATTTATTTACTACATCGTGAGGCATGCAGGTGTACGGCACACCTGATATATACCTTCTTGTGGTTTTTTGTGGTTACTGAAACTTCTTGGCGTTATCCCGTTTCCTACTCCGTTAGGATTGGCGGGGTTCACTACCTAAGTCTAAGGACGCGAGGATACTGATTTTAACATAAGGAAATTTTTGTATTTGTCGGGTTTTAGTTTTAAAATTTAATTTTGTTAATGTATATATATAATAACTTACATTAAATAATAAAAGAGTGGATATAGCCTAGTGGTGGTAGCTTTTGGAAGAAGACGACTGTTTCGTAGTAAGGCAAAGTTTGAATTTTAAGTGTGTATAAAGCAGACAATCTTTTGTACATTTTCAAGTTTCATAAACCTGAGGATACCAACCCAGAAACACTTATTCCAGATGGCTACGCACGTAAGCACATTAAAGGATTATCACTAATCGATTTAAGTATATCAAAGACCCCCACTAACCTTATGATCTAACCCATTGACTTGGAAATCTTACTTATCTGCTTTGGTAGTATGTTTACAAGCAAAATATGCTGTCTTGTGTGATGTTCAGATCATCTGTCTCTCACTGCCTCTCATCAAATCTCTCATTTTGAAGACAGTAATCAAAATTAATCAAGATTATTGAACTTGAAATTTTTTATATTTTTTTTTATACAGCGTCGGGAGTCATGCGACCCACCTGATGTAAAGCGGTGACCGCAAGCTATGAACGCTTGCAACAAATATATCACTCGTGCGATGCCACCTCTGTTGCTAACACAGCTACTTCTTAGGAGCGTACTGATGACCTCACTCGCAGGAACACAAAAACCCTCCATATAGTTGTTATTTTGGCTGCGGCTTTGTGTGAGGTGGAGGTACTTCCCCACACAGGCTATTTTGTTTCGCCCTACCTCTCTAATATGCGCTTTATATATGCATCTCTACTATGTATTATATGTGCACATAATATGTGCTTTACGAAGCCTGTTTTCCATGTAATTTAATGATAAAATGTAATTTTCTAATTATATATCCAGATCCAAGTGGTCGAGAAAACGGCTATACCTACACGTCACGTGGGTTTGATTCTCTCACATAAAATGTGTGCATTAGTTTATGAAAAGATGGCGATAAACAATGTGCCCCGTCGCGTTTTTAGAGAGTTCTCTCAAAATCAAAAATGGGAGAGGTCTATCTGCTTTAGTTTTTTTATGATTTTTCTTTTATATCGCATTTTAAGGAAGCTGAGATTTTTTATTCATAGTTTTGTCATCTATTCATATTTTCCGATTATTGTTTTTTCGTTACGAGATCCTTCTGACTGGTCTACTAAAAGTATTAATCTAGTTAGAAATGACACAACACAACAATAAAACAAACACAACACAACATGAAAATAAGTGCCAAGAAACTGATTTTTTTTTATTGAAAATAGGCTTAATTTTTCGGTAAATTATATATAAGTAAAAAAAAAATGCCCCATAACACACACTTTTTTAAAATTATTAATAATCTACATGTTATTTCCAGCAAACTATTAAACAGCAAACATTATTTGCAGTTAACTTAAATACTTTTTTGTTATCCATGGGTCAATTGTCGTGAAACCACGTTTGATGAGCAACGCATAGGGGCGCGTTCTATTGTTACTTGCCGTCCAGTTAATTCCGTTATCGTGAATTTATCACGTTCAGTGCCAAAGCACCTCTGAGGCAATTTTTGTAGAAATCGTTGTTTTTTTACATAAATAGTCCTAAAATACTATGTGAACTTGATTTTTTTTTATCTATTCTCTGAACCGGATTTTTTAGGTATATCATATAATACCTATACACTTAGGGCTCCGGGGCCAAGTGTATATTATATGATACACACTACTTATCCTACATTTATGAGTTTACACCCCCCTTTGTCCTTTCATTTGATTTCTTTTATTTTTTTCATTTACAAAGGATGATTGATAAGTAGTATCTGATTGAAAGTACAAATAAATAAGTAATTGTTACAAATAAATACTAAGTAAGACATATATATACATTCATTAAAATCATAGTAGATACTAATAATAAGCGATAATAAGCCGAAAAGGTTGTTAAAATACCAAAAAATAGAGAAATAAATGATTATATGAAACTCTAAATTTCAACTATTTCATTTGATAAAACAAATCCGTAACTCCTAAACTATATCACATTTCGATACCCAAGATACACCAAATGATTTGAGAGAATAAGGCTACTAAGTTGCCATGCAAAATGTTCGGCGCTACGTATTTTCACCAATACCTACACCGGCCTCTGAATTTGACTACTCCAGGTGTATAACCAGATATACATTGGCCTATGAGAGAGTGAGAGTTGCACTAGGATGTATAATGATATATACACGAGGCGCTTAACGTGTTTCAAGCTCTTGTAGCTTTAAAGAGCACAATACACTTAAGTTTATAGTCAAAAGTTTTTTATGTCCGACATTTTTCAATTTAATCGTTTTGTGGCCACTTCGTAGTTTTACTTAATATAATTTGTGATTTATAACTACCGCAGTATAACAATAAGGAGACCATTAAATTGTATTCTGTACAATCGTTTAAAATTTTCCAGTTTAATTAGAGACAGAATTTAAACGAAAATAACTGAAGGGCCATTGGACGGGTGCCTAAAATGTGTAGGTATAATATATTTTTTCGTGACATGTGAATTAGTGTTTTATACTATTGGCATACAAAATGACGTCAACATTTAACAACGTAGTATACGTTGTTATCAAAACAATCTGTATGCCAGTAAAAATATAAAGTCGCTTTTAAAATTTAATGATTGTATAAATCTAAATTAGTGGATTAGGGATAAGTTACGTATATTTGCTGTGTCAGTAAGGTCTTTCGTTACAAATCGTGTTAAATTTTACAATAAATTATTTGAAACAGTTCTTTCCTTTTATATAAATAGGTTCACGTACGAAGTCATTGTTGTTATGCTAAGTATTATATTATGTCAATAAATATATAACTGATTAAAATTATCTGGCTCATATCCAGTTTTATCATTCGATATCACAAACTATTGCGTCGAGTAAAAGGATCGAAAGAATGAACATCCGGAAACGTTAGGCTCAGCTCTCATCGAAAGAGCAGCGACGAGCTCGAAGAGCAACAGTCTTGCAACAGTGGGTTTTTGGTGCAAGATATTGCCGAGTATTTTGAATCTTTTAACCTAAAGAAAAAAGGTTAAAATTTATTTGAAGCGATAAAATAAACACTGCGGTGCAACGAACAGCCACGAGGCCGTGCGAGACTTGTAGTGACTAGACAAAGACGCTAGATCCTCCGACCGCTGCGCGGCGCTTTCTGTGGCGTTAATCTTTACCGTATATTCTTTGGCATTTGGTTAAAAAGACCTATATTAGCAAGCATCAAATTCACCAATGACTATTTTCAAAAAGTTGAATCAAAGTAGGTGCAATGTAATATAAAATAAAAGTAGTAGTGCGAGCTAGAATCGTAAACGGAGGGTTCCGTATAGTCATGCAGCATATTTATATTTTTACCAATATAAGTAGGTACCTGCTAAATGGCACAACTATTAAAAAGTGTTCAGTTCAATAATATAAGTGTCAATATTTATTTTATTTATAATTGAATTGGATTACTTTAAAGATAGTGAAAGCTATAAGCAAGAGAAAATGATTCAGCACTGGCAAACTTAAATCCTTATTTTGGCTCGAGATCATACCGATACGCTAACACAAATTTATTGTAAAATCTAATTGATGATTTGAGAGAGAGTTTCTTTCGATATTCTTTTTTAGCGAGTGACAAACAAAGTTAAATGAATAAGATGCAATAAAATTTTATTTCAAATACGAAAGAATGGTCTAAGTTTGTTCAAGGAATCAATGGTTAATAATTACTTTTTATGTTATCTTATCTTCATCTATTTATTATTGATTGTTGGCTCACACTATATGCACTATTACGTTTGTATTGTGTACCACTTTTACGATACAGGTAAAACATAAGAACACACGTTATATGTTTGCTAACATCTCATTTTTTAAATTGTTTGATATTTTTAATCGACAAACGTAGTACAGACTAGAATAGGCATTGAGAATGGCATCCTAAAAACGTAGTAATATAATATTACGAATGTGAAACATTACATATCCAATGTTGAATTTTCAAGCCAATAATTGCACAGAAAATACATACATAAAAACATATTGTGCTTACGTCAAATATGGTTCTAACGTTAAGAAGACGATAATATAATAATGACTGAACATATTTTGCGAACTTTGAAATAAATACTTTCGGTTCATGTAGTCTACCACGCTATCTAGTCTTAAAGTAATTAAAGCTAGCAGTACTAGTCAAATTATATTCCAATATGTTTTTGTAAATTCAAATTTATACCTAACGCATAGAAAATACTCAGACAAACAACAACTGACATGTTTATTCAGATAAATGAATCATATTGGAATGTCATAATGAATAATGAAAAAGTAGATCAAAGCGCCATTTTACGTGCCCGTGAAATATTCGCTGTGATAACAATTCAAGCTTCTCTCGAGTCAAGAGTGGTGGGATTCAATTCATGACACGTTGAGTCATGCCCTGAATTGACAAGCACTCGTCTTTACTTCAAATGATAAATGTAAGTAACGGAATAAGGCACAGAAGGTCCTAGTAGTATAAACTGTATACATTCAATTAATTTCGTGTTTCGTATCTTTGAAGTTACATGACAGATGAAGCTACAGATAATCTTGCAGCATATTGTATTTCTGTGAAGATTATAATTAAATGTTCACTTTGTTGCGTTAAGATGCAAAGTTACAAGTTATTTTATTTGTTTTTGACTGTCGGTATGAACCGTCATGTGCATATCTAATTTCAAATTGGGAAGAACAGAAGTTCTGCGTTTGTCATGGTCATGAAATTTGAAACATGTAGTAAGAAGTTGAAATTCTTTTGTATCGACATTTATGAGGACTTCGATAGCATCCACGTTTAACCAAATACACGAGTTAAGGAACTTCGACAGTAGCCTGTGTAGGTATGGATGGGTTTGTTTATTGTAAACTTCCCCGAGTTTCCAAAGTCACGTTATATTGTCAGTCTAGGCTAGTATTATTAAATAACAGCCTTCGGCGGATTGAATTTGGCAGCGTAGTAGATTTGGTCTGGGCACATTCTAAACCCCTTCAGTTGAAGGAGTTGAAGGGCAGAAGAAAAGGGGATAAGTTTGTAGTGAAAGTCAGTCTTACCTGCACAGGGTACTGCTTATTAACAGACGAGGCTCTAGGAAAACTGGTTTCTAATCAGAAGCACGTCTTCAGCTTACAGACTTCCGCAGCTGTAAAATTACCTTGATGGATTGTGATTCCACGAGCCAGTAAAGTCACAAGTCTCCTGAGCATTTGTATTGCAAGCAGTTACCGTACCTAGTTGTTTCTCATCGGGTGCACCATGCTTGCTTGTCATCCAACACTTTTTAAATATTACTGATCAAACGCTCCTATAGTTCTGTACTACACAGTATAATTCTATTTGTATCATCTCTGATGTTCAATGTAATGATTAAAAATCCTTAGCATGCCTGACATACTTTGTTATTAACACTTTTGTTTGCACCTATGTTACGTATCGGAGCTTTCATTTTCATATATATTCCTACACCATCTTAATTCCATCAACAATAAAATCAAATTCACCATGGAATTAGAGGCAAATAATTCACTAGCATTCCTTGATATATTAATTACCAGAAAACTTGACAACTCACTTACTCGTACAGTGTATAGGAAACCCACCCATACAGACAAATATCTCAATGGTAACTCACACCACCATCCATGTCAGTTAGCTACCGTAGGCAAATCTTTGTTTCAGAGAGCACACGGCACCTGCGACGCTGAGCATCTAGAGGAGGAACTCCAACACGTCAAACAAGTACTGCGGAGCAATAGTCACAAACTCCCTCGCATGCGTCACAGAAGTCGCCCGAAGCCACTTACAGTTGAACGTCAACCTGCTATCTTACCATACTTAAAGGGAGTCACAGACAACAACATCTTACGGGAGCTTAAATTAAAACTTATTTCAAGCCCCATAAGAAGATCAGTCTATTTCTAAGACCTATCAAGTGTAATATCCCCTTATAAGATGCTTATAAGATGATGATGTATATAAATTAGACTGCGAATGTGGTTTATCATACATAGGGCAAACAAAGAGAAGCGTAGGTACTCGAGTGAAAGAAACATGGCTGACATGAAGAACAGGCGTGATAAAAACTGCAGTATGTGAACATACACTGGACCAGCCAAACCATTACATGTGGTTCGATAAACCACAAATCCTTGCCAAGGATAATCCGTACATGCCTCGAATGCTACGCGAGGCTATTGAAATAAGAAAACGCCCCAATTCCAATAGAGAAGACGGTTGGCAAGTGCCACCTGCCTGGGATCCAGTTCTAAAAATAATCAAGTCACAAACCCAGAGATCTACTCAAAAAACATTCGGACACCGTGAGCGATTTTTGTGTGAATCGGAACGTATATAATTAATCCATCCATGTCCGTAGATGTAATAATTGAATAACAAATGTAAGACAAATGTTACCTTAGTCTTGCTGCGACCACGGACGCTGCAAAGCATTCGAAACGTCAGGTTCAACAAAATAAATAAAACGCGATACATCCGTTAAAAATTGTTTAATTCAATGTGTAACAATCGCGAAAACCTAATACAAAACTCCCTAGACCTACAGGGTTGTTGTATTCCTGCGTGTCTGTGAGGTCACCAGTAAGCTCCTAAGGAGTTGCTATGTAAGAAACAGAGGAGACATCGCGTGAGTGAAACATAATATATTAAAGCGTTCATAGGCTACGGTAACTGCTTGACATCAGATGGGCTGTATGTTTGGATGCATTCCGAATTTATTTATTTAACAAACTTCCCAGCAATATAAGAGATTTGTCAATAAACAAATTTAAAACTATTATTAAAGCCAAATTGTGTAGCAGGGCATATTATAAAGTATCTGACTATATTAATGATAAAAATGCCTGGGATTGAGTCGATCCAATTATAATGTAATTAATAAATTATGTAAATTTGTTTGGATACCAAAAGTGGGATGCCTGAGTTTTTTGGCAGTATTTTTATCAGTGCTCACCTAGTCAAGAACTGCACGGTAGGGAAAAAATTGTGACGATTCCAAACAAATGTAGCCATTTTTACGGAATAAAAAGATTTTGACTACGTTGTATAAAAAAAAACGCTAGGATATAAACAAATACCTAAAAGATATGTGAGAGAGGAGGTTCCCCTTGTTTTTTTATGTATTTAATAATCTAATAAAATTGCCATAAAACCCATTTTTTGTAATAAAATCGACGCTCTGGTTAGGACAGTTTTCTCTTTGGTTGAGCAACCTAAATAAAGATTCTCATTACTACCTATATGAACCGTCAAATACTAGAAAGATAATTTCGACAAAGGCATAATACGTGGTCCGGCCGAGTGGCGACTCTGACATATTCTTGTCTATATTTTCTACTTTGTACGACTTTATTCGCGAGCAATTTGTCAAACACTTTATTGGAGACGTGTTATTTGACAGTACAAAAATCTTTTATAGCCGATCCAGAAGGTACAATAACGAGGCGAACTATACACACAGAACACAATTGCCTTAAGAAATATTAATATAAACGTGTATCGATGTACCTTAAACAACAGTACACTAATTTTTTAATAACCGCAACTGCACTGCTGCGCAGTGGCGCACGTTAATGACTATTCTTTAAAAAAATCTGGATGGCAATTGCACGTTTACGTTCGTATTCTGAAAATAATAATAATAATAATAATAGTTCCCCGCAGGGCAGCTTGTGGCGAGCTGTTGGTGCGTAACGACACCACGGGTACCCGAGTGCTCCAGAGAGTCGATCAGGGCCTTCGTCTCCGGCGTGTCTTCGTCGGTCGGAGTGGAAATCCAAGAAGGCCCGCAGGACTCTCAGCTCTGGCTTGCCTTCATTGGCCGTCCAGAGAGGAGTCGATAGAGTATATTGCTCTAGCAGGTGATATACTCCAGGGGTGGAAGTGTTAAAGGGCATAACGCCGCGAGTAACTTCGGAGAAAGCGCAGCACACCTCTCGACACCCCTGAGTCACTCACACCGGTGTTGCCCCCGGCCGACTTCCTCTGGCATTTCAGGGGTCCATCTAGTGAGTGGCGAGCCACCGCCTGCCAAAAATAACAGTCAGATATGATAGTTATGGCAGGTGTCCGTCCCTCTTCTGCAATAACCCAGTACCAATAATCCCTCCAGACCTCATTACAATAGACTAATCATTTCCTACACACTCGCAATAGTCCCAATACCTGCCGTGACCTGTTCATTGGTATATTGTCCCACTGATATCCCCTGGAGTGGGTCACGGCGGGTGTACAACATTACATAGTCTTTTCAAAGGGGCCTCTACGCGTTGGATCCTTATCCCCGCGCACGCCTATCAAATGAACGGGATAATGCCCGTGAGAATAATAGAATATAATAATAATAATGTAATTTTATTACGGACCAATTAAAAATCCATAAATGTTATTTGACTTAATATTACCTAACTAAATAAATTAAAATGAACTCTTGTAGGAATAGATAAAGTAATAATTATTTATCCATTTCTACGAAGTTGTACAGATACGATTTTGATTTATTGTATTATTATTGTATTAGGTTATTCTGTTTTTGCGTGTCTGTGAGGTCAGCAGTGAGCAGAGGAGGCATCGCGGATACTTAATATATCTCGAGCGTTAATAGGCTACGGTACCCGCTTTACATCAGGTCGACCGTATGTGCCGTTGTATGCCTCCCGAAATAGTATAAAAAAAAGATACCCAGTGCCTGAGCATGGGATTGTCCATTTTTGCAATTAATGTGTTCAGGATCCCACTGACACCACTGCGACACCGTCGCATCCGGGGGGCTATTCTTTTGCGGACGATGCATAAAAATCATCCGTTCGAGTTTCCGCAAACATACCTGACGCGCAATATATATTTATATTATTTTTTTCCCAATATGGGAAAATCAAACCGAAAGCTACTGGAAGTCTATTTTATTCCGAATATTAAAAATAATTCGTCTTACGTTTTTACAAGAACGCATATCCTACCATAGTCTGCACTGACATTTCTGTCACATTTCCTACCATTCCTACATTCGGCCATCCTGCAACTAGTCTGCCCTCAGACTACTATTGACTACCAGAAACAATGAAAGAAACATAAGTAACAGACGAACTTCTTTAAAACTACTATCAACGCTACACTAACGTCAAAAATTGTTTCTATAGCGTTGACAACGCTAACGCTGGTTTTAAGCAACTTTTAGTAAGTGAATTTAATATTTTGACGAAGTGAGTTTGAGACTGTTTTTTTGTCTGACTTGCACGGAAGTGGTGGTGCGCTACAACGAATATTTTACCCACAGCGATGTTGATGATTTAGCCGCAGCCACACTTCTAAAGCCACGTAGGTACATCTACATATTGATTAGAATGTACTCAGGATCATCTTACTAGCGACTTCTTCCATATCGAATTCGTACTATGTAATTATAGTTTAAATTAAAAAATACGATTACAAAAGCATTGTTTTTTTATCTACTCTTCTTTTCTGCAGATTAGGGGATGTTTAAATAATATCACATTTATTCTCGACATAATTGAATCATCATCATCATCATTTCAACCTGCGGGAGCGGAAGCACACAAAGTAGTTTAGATCAAATTGCCAGCATGAAAAATTTAAAGATTGTACAGTATGTGTGACAGATGGCAGCTTGTCTCCTAGGTGTGACGTCAGAATCGGTGTCAAACAGGGTTGCATGCTGTCAACTCTACTATTCGTTTTATATCACGGGAATTGTTTGAAGAGAATAAGGTCTATGAATATGGAATTGCGCATGGTTGACCTAGTGGTTAATTGTTGGTATCGCTGAGATATTTAGACGCTAAAACACGAGTCAAAAGTTGCGTAGTCAAGGGGTTTGTGTTGGTAACAGTAGAAAACGTTTCTTCGTCGGTTTCACGTTTTTATTTAAAAGTTTTTATATCATAACTTTTTACTTTCCCTCGTTCTTTTTACTTTCCGTCTGGTATATCTGATTAGTACGACGGAGACTTTCTTAAGCCAGATCAACCGTATATAATTTTTGAGTGTGGAACTTAATCTAACAGGAGTTACTGATAAAAGAGTAATCAAAACAGGATTAAAATCCATAAAACATAAGAAAACTCTTCGAAATAACTTCAACTTCTAAATAATTGAGTATAAAATTGTCAAATAACATCTCCCTAGAGAGTTGTTGTGTTCCTGCACATAAGTGAGATAACCAGTAAGCTCCTAAGGAGTTGCTATGTTAGCAGCATTTTATGTATTGCAAATGTTCATAGGCGAATGCGAAGGCGAAAGTCGTATGTTTGAATGTCTCCAGACGTGGTATAAAAATACGTCTATATATATGTACATTTATTAACATTTAGTAAAATGCTGATGATATGGAGTATGTAGCTGTTTCATCAGTCTTACCGTATGATTGTTTGCCGCTCGATGGGTTATAAAAACACAATAAAATTCGGCGTGTTTCAATTAAGCCGCTGTACACCTGTGGAGATACTTATATCATCTTTATTACGTGTTTACGTTTGGGTTTCATCACGTTTTATGGGGAGAAATTAACTTGATAAATGTTATTTACGCTACGTGAAAATGTTTCAGTTTAAACGTGTTATTTGGGAGTTTGGAGATTTTGAAACAGGATTTTGCGAGTGATGTAAATTAAATGATGTACGTACTTTATTCTTGAATTAATGAAACATTTATTAAAGGAGCGCCGTGTACCTACATATTCGACATTTATTCTTATAACTAGATGTGCCCGCGACTTCGCCCGCGTGGAATATTATTTATTTATATTAATAAAAATAAATAAAATTTCTAGAATAAAAGTAGCCTAAGTTACTCCTTAGTACATCAGCTATCTGCCAGTGAAAGTCCCGTCAAAATCGGTCCAGCCGAGATTAGCCGGAACAAACAGACAGACATAAATTGTAAAAATATTCATTTTGGTATATGTACCGTGTATACATCCATATGCATTTAGTAATAAAAAGCGGTTATTTTAATATTACAAACAGACACTCCAATTTTATTTATCAATACAAAGGGCTATTTGTACATGACATGTTTTTAAACTATGTCAATGGAAACTACTAGGTATGTTGCAGTTTCTGAGCCCAAAACAAAGTTGGAGGGTTGATGCATATACACACATAATTATAGTCACACATACTTATGTTCAGACGATACAAAATACGCACTTAACATATACTAATAGTACACATAGATTACATATTAGAATTAGAAGTTTAGCACTTAACTTTAGTCTTTCTCATTGTTTGCAGCGAAAGAGCGGTGACATCCCAAGCGCTTTTTTGCTTAAATGATGTTTATTTTACCTTTTTACGATAAATAAAATGCTTAAATTGGTTTTCCAAGATCTTGTCATTCTGTCCGTCTGTGTTTTCACTTGAACTTTGGTAACGTAACGTAACAACTGAATACTTTTTGCTTCAAAATACCAAAGGAATCCCATGAGAAAAAGTTTAATCTGTATCTCGGAAATACATGAATCGTTTGAGATAGATACGTTACTATTTTTATGAGACTGCTTAAAACCCTGCTTCTTGATGTTAAAGTGCTTTTTTCGTTATTTTAATACAGTAGGGAAAGCTCGAGTCCAGGTTTTACAAAATGTACGAGTAGTATAAACTAAAGAGCCTTATAAATATTGATAGCCAAGTAATCCCCAGGCGTAGCCAAGTTCAAATACTTAGTAAAAATCTCAAGTGACCGCATCTTACTTTAAAAATAATACAATTCCAAGGTGGTATTTGACATAGAGCGACTGCCGTCAGACCTCTACAACCCAGAGGGGAAAACCAGACCCTTCTTAGGTTAGGTTACACGTCTTTCTATAATTTAGTTCGTTAGACGTGTGGTTTTTGACGATGCTTTCCTTCACTGCCGAGGAAGTGATAATTACAAATGTTAGGTGTGGTTCTTTATACGCGGGTTACCTATGCACAACTGATTTAACTGACTGTCAGAAAGTGCACTGCTGGGATTATAAATAACAAGTCTTTGTTACGGAACTGTAGTTTTATTTTTATACACTAATCACTCAAAATACAATGTCTATTATTGCCAATTTGTTACTAATTTCGACTGAATTACGGAAACCAACTATTTTGTACTGATGTAACAAGTGAAGCGACCAACACGAGAGATTTCCACGGAGGCGACTGCCTGGCCAACAACGCGTCGCTCGCTTCATGCGTTAAGTCAGCACTTCTAAGAATGCTGATATCATACAATGCCTTTATGTCCCTACACAAATATGTACATAAATCTGAATAAACGGATTATTGATGGTACATGCCCACATGATTCGTAATAGGATCAGTCGCTGAGCTGTCACTGTTCACTATAATTCTAGGTATATTAATTATTCTAAAAATAATTGTCTTCGGTAATCTTTAAGAGAGGTAGGGCGTATTAAAAGAGGCCAAGCGGAATGGATGAGGTTAGCAATACTGAGGATTTATTGTGTTAGCAGCAGAGTGCCAACGCTATTGAGATATTCCCTTTCGATTTGATTAGCTTTCAAATTAAATTATTTGAAATCTGAGTATCCGTTCGGGACTTACGATTTCACAGTCGTATATACGTGGGTATTTTAAATATTCAATATAATAATTATATATGTTCCGATGTTAATTAACCCTTAATGTAATAATTGAATAACCAATGTAAGACAAATGTCGCCTTAGTCTTCCTGCGACCACGGATGCTGCAAAGCATATGACACGCCAAAATTAACAAAATAAATAAAACACGCGATATGTCCGTTAAAAATAGTTTAATTCAATGTGTAACAATCGCAAAAACCTAAGACAATACGCCTTAGTCTTCCTGCGACCACGGATGCTGTAAAGCATATGACACGTCAAAATTAACAAAATAAATAAAACACGCGATATTTCCGTTAAAAATAGTTTAATTCAATGTGTAACAATCGCAAAAACCTAAGGCAATACTACGTGGGGATTTATTGATGTGAACTTAAAAATAAAATAAAATACACCCAAGAGCACGTCAATTTCGTCCAAATGGATTTTCATATGATGCGGGTCATGAAGATAATATCGTTATGGCGAATTTCAAGTTTCTGCATTACATAGTACCTATACGTGAGTGTTTTCTGGTGTGAACTCGAAAATAAAATAAAATAAACGCAAGAGCGGGACAAGTTCGTCCTCGTCGTTTGAATTGAATTAAATACTTAGTTAATAGATTCAGGCGTTATTTTGCGAAAGTCAAATTTACATGCAATTTGATCTAACCTGCTTTGTGTGATTCCACCACCAATTAGTTCATGCGGCCTACCGCCGGCCGGCACCCACCCACTACCGTTAGTAAATGCGTCATCAGGCGTTGTAGACGTTAATCGTAAGAATAATGTATTCTTACGATTAACGTCTACAACGCCTGATGATGCCACGTGGAGAGGCGAAACACGTGTCGCAGCGACGACCAGGCCAGTCGTGGCAGCGACGGTGGTGGTTGGGGCATGCGGACTCTGTTCCAGATGGCGGACGACCGCAGCAGCCGAGGCAGAGACTACCGGAGCAGCCACGGCATTGTCGGCATGTTGCATTTACTAACAGTAGTGGGTGGGTGCCGGCCGGCACTAGGCCGCATGAACTAATTGGTGGCGGAAGCACACAAAGCAGGTTAGATCAAATTGCATGAATAGAATTACATATGATACGTTTCATGCTACGCGGTCGACCTCCTCGCGAGGGAGATTCGCCTAATATAGGGTAAGTCCACCCATCTTTAGCATTAGTTTCACGGTGGTAACGTCGAATGATCACCCGAAGCTTACCGGACTCCTCCGGAGAGCGGTTGACACTCTAGACGAATGGTTTCGACGTTGACGAATCAAGGTGAAACCGGAGAAAAGCGCCGCAGTGTCCTTTTCTAGGGATCCACAAGGTTTTACAAGACCCGATTCCGAGCATAGGACCGTGAGCCAAATATCACTGTTCGTCCGACCCATCCCTTGGGTCGAGAAGGCCAACTATCTAGGTGTCATCCTAGAATGACGTTTGGACCTCCCATCACCAGAAGAAAGCCGCTTTCTACTTAGGCTTATATTCAGGAATCGTAGAATATCACTTAGAAATATGTGCACACTCTACAAAGCCTGCATCCGCCCCTATCTCACCCTACGTCAGTGTCGTGTACGCACACGCTGCGCGCTCTCATCTGGCTAAGCTCCAGATTATCCAAAACCGGTTTGCTCGCAATGCAACAGGCACCCCTCATTACTTCAAGGTTGGAGATCTCCATCTCTACCTACAACTACCTTCCATCATTAGTTTCATGAACACAAAGAGCATCTCTCGCACGTTGCTATCCCTACTGGAATTGATCTTCACACATAGGCAGTCGCTTTTTTGCTTTTTCAGGTTCTGGCGCCTCACGCCCGCCTCTCCTTTCCGGTGACGTAGTAACGGCCCACAGGGGCCAACTACATAGTCAGTGTCAAAAAAAGCTTAGTATACTACTACTAAGCTTTTTTTCCGGGAAGTGAAAACACGTGTCATTGTTTGTTTACGTATTTTCTAGTACACACCTTTCTACTAATTCCAACGTGTAAACGGTTACTTGTCACTATCAGGTTAGTACTAAGCGAGTAGTACTAATGACAAATACTAAGCCCGTGTAAACCTTAACCTTATAGCGAGCGCCGCACTTAGGTGTATAACGCACTCCTAGTCGCCCACGCGTGTATTGGTGACGTCATAAAGCCACTTATCGTACGTAGCTTGGCCCGGTCATCGCTGTGGATGATTCCATTTATGTTCAAATAGAGTGTTATAGCGTGTATTGGCATATCGGGATTTTAGTTTCGTGGGTGTAACCGACTATCAAACAAGGTTTTAGCAAAAGAAAAGATGGGATAAGCAGTCCGACAGGATAGTACTTCTAACTTAAAAGAGATTTTAACAGAGGTTGAGCGCATCTAAGCAGCCTGATCGGAGAAGTAGCTCCGCTTCACAGAAAACCCCATTGAGGTTTAGGATTATCAGGAAGCTCTTAAGGTGATGCTGTGTTAGCAACGGGGGTGGCAAAACGCGCGCAATATTTTCTGTATTGCATGTGTTTATAGGCTACGGTAACCACTTTATTAGGTGAGCCGTATGCGTGAATGCCTATCGACGTTGTATAAAAATAAGATCGTAGCAAATAACAAGTCTCTGGAGGTGCCTCATTACCCGCGGGCCGCTTTTCCGCCAAGAAATGTATGGGAAAACGTATATAACGGGGTCTCACAGGATATGTTACCAGTGCCTGAAAGTGAGCAAAGTTATCAAAAAAACTTTTATTAGGTTAGCATACAGGCATGTGATTTACGTAACTGGTAAGCAGTTGCCGTATATGATAGATCACGCGTGCGTTCAACCCGTAAAACCTCTCCAGGGTAAATTTCTTTGACGAACGGGAGATCATTCCACAATCTACGATTTTGTGAAGAAATTTTCTTTGGATTCGCACAGCATGCGACCATTGCTCTCGATGTATGAAGATCAATTCCAGTGGGGATAGCAACGCGCGAGAGATACTCTTAGTGTTGTAAGCGTTCTTAGGTTCAACACTTCACATGAGGCTGCAGGTACGGTTCTTCGTCTCTACGCTTTTGCGTCTTTACGTTTCCCCGGATATATTATAAAAGAAATACATACATATAAACCATAATATCTATAGTTCTTTGAGTGCCTCTGCCATCAGCTCACATAAACTATCCACTACCGTTAATAGATGCATGCCGCGGGACCTAATTACGTTCCTCTATTAAATATAATTGAGTCACCCCTTCTACTCACTCCTCAAACTCAACATATAAATATAAATAGACAATGCGATGAATTTGTCATTCGTAGCAAGCTACTTACGACTAATATTTATTGTAAGATACATTCTTTGTAGCATTATTCAGTTTCCTAATCCATTAAGATCGGCGGGTATCGTTACCTAAACCTAAGGACTTGGCGAAGATACCTACTGTTTTTGTACATGGAGCGACTGCTGTCTCAGACCTCCGTAACCCGAGGGTAAACCGGACCTTTCTTAGGTTAGGTCACAAGTCTTTCGAAATATAATTCCTTGGACGTGTGGGTTTCCTCACTATGTTTTTCCTTCATCGTCGAGCAAGTGATAATTACAATTATGTATCCGGTTCTTTCTCCACTAGGCTATCACTGGTCATTTACTGTAATATACGTCACACTATAAGTTTTGCGTAACTTAAAAAAACAACAAGTTATAACCAAAATATTATGTTTATTGCTTTTCAAAATACTCTCCTTTACATTTTAAACATTTTTTCATGCGATCGAAGTATTTTTTAAAACAGGAGGACCACAGATCTGAAGTCATGTTTTCTACATGCTGATTGAACGCTATCACTGCCTCTTCGGAGTTGGTAAAAGTGAAACCTCTCATCAAATCTTTGCTTTTGGGGAAAATACAGAAATCACAGGGTGCTAGGTCGGGGCTATGCGCAGGATGGGTAAAGAGTTGTACTTTTTCGGAAGTTAAAAATGACTTTGTTTTGTTGGCCGTGTTTGAAGAAGCGTTGTCATGATGTAGGAGAACGCGGCTTTTTGGTCGTCTTTCGCGAACTTTCCTAACACCCTGGGTAAACAAATGATAGAATACCACTCGGCATTAACACTCTTTTGATCTTCAAGTGGAATTGTGCAGATGGGACCCGTAGCTGAGAAAAAAAACGCGATCATTTTTTTACCAACGTTTCTCGCCTGCCTCACTTTTGTTGGCCTGTTCTCATTTTCAAACACCCATTCACAAGATTGCTGTTTTTTTTCGGGTTCAAAACAATAAATCCACGTTACGTCTCCTGTGACAATATCATAAACAGCATTAGAATGTCCGTGGTCGTACTTCCGTAGCATCTGTGAGCACCATTCCACGCGAGCCCGCTTCTGCTCCGCTGTCAGTTCATGAAGGATCCAACGACAACAAAGTTTCCGAACTTTCAATTCTTCGTGTAAAATTTTCTGAATTTGCTCATACCAATTCCCAATAGTTCTCGAATTGTCTCATAGGTAATCCACGGGTTTTCTTCAATTAGCCGCTTAACAGTAGCCACATTATTTACGTTGACGGCAGTTGAAGGCCGCCCTTCACGAAATTCGTCATGTAAAGAAACTCGACCTCTCTCAAATTCAGCAAACCATCGCCTCACGGTGCTCAAAGAAGGTGCTTCTCTCCCAAAAGCATTTTGAAGACGAGCAGCACAGTCTTGCGGAGAGAGAGAACATTTAAAATCATAAAAAATCATCGCTCTAAAATCTTTTCGACTCAATTCCATTTTCATTGCGTACGTAGAACTTGGTGTGTGATAAAAAACAATTGACAAATGATTTCCCGCCAATTGCTTTTTTTATTACTAAGTAGGTTGCAACATTTCAAAAAATATAACATTCGAAATTCAAATAGTTCCGATTAGCTAGAAGTGCAAAACTTTTAGTGTGCCCCATGTACAAGTACAGAATATAGAGATTATGTATGAATTATTTGACCGACTCCGTACAACAGTTGATTATTTTTATTTGTTATTTTTATTATGGCAACTTCTTTTCCCTTACTTTAATAAAAGGAGTAATATTCAACTGATTGACGTTTGTTACTGACAAGCGTCATGTCAGTGATAAGTCAATCGTTATAGTAATAAGGCGGAGGATGACACTGGCGAACTGACTGTCTGACTGTCTGACTGTGCACTAATGTCTCAGCGTGCTAACCTCCTTCCACCACCAACCTCTATCGCGACGCGGAAAATTAGCTCGACCAATCACATCCGTTCACAGGTTTTGCGACGCCCCGCATCCCCTGGGCGATCGCCTCCGATGAAGCCTTTAAATCCTTCCCGACTAAAGGCATTCCCTAGACGGTGTTTAGTCAGTAGGAGTCTGACATAAGTCGTTCGACCGTCTGAAAGGGTACTCATGAGAGTTCACCGCCTCCCTCTCATCGGGTTTCGGAGGGTGCCCCTCACGAAGAATGACTAACGCACACCCGCGTGTGGGTTAGTCCTTCTTTTGTGGGAATACATTTTCATGGGAGAAAAGCAAAAAAAACGAATAGTTTGTGTGTATAAATTGTGATGATGATTTGTTAGACATCCTAAAAATCATAAGAACACGTTTATGTTTCATTTTTGGGAGATTGAAGTGCTCTTTCACTGCAGTACCCGGAGTTGCCTCGCGGAGATGAGAAACACGCGTCGCAGAGACGACTAGAGTAGTGGTGGTATGCATCTACTAACGGCAGTGGGTGGGTGCACTTTACTGTGACGTCTGACTTGACAGAAGCACAAAAAATAGTTGAAATCAAATTGCCTGCAAATTTGACTTTCGCAAAGTAACATCTAAATATTGTTCCTAAATGGAAATAACGTTTGAAATCACGATCTAATTGTAAGAAATTGTATTAAAGACTTAGGAACCGGTGCACGTCCATAAAAGAGCTATGAATGTTAAACAAAGAGAGCGAAGGGTGTAAGAACCACGTCTTGTGGTGCTCGGCTCTCTTTGCAAAGGACCTGGCGCATGGCGTGCAGATATAGTCTAGTCAAAACGTACTTATCTTTTCCTAAACACTATCTAACCGTTCTCTTTCTCTGACCTCTATTTCCTTTTTCTTGATCATTCTGCTCATCATACAGTATCTGCGTATTATATTACTTATTTCGATAATTATTCCATATCTATGTGGTATTATTCACTCAGTGCCCTCTACCGGTTTTAATCAATTTTTATTGTTCGCTCTCACCTTAAGGTTGCCTGGAAGAGATGGCTGAGCGGATAAGACCGCCTGTTGTAATTTAGTCGATAAGTATAATAAAAATTGTAAATTTTATGTTGGTGCAATAAAGAATATTTATTATTCTTCTTTACTCACGGGTGTTAAACCCGGTCATTTGATAAGCGTGTGCGGGGATATGGATCCAACGCGTAGAGGCCCCTTAGAAAAGATTGATGTAATATATTATACCCGTTATGACCTGATCTAGGGGATATCAATGGGAGGATATACCCACGAACAGGTCACGGCAGGTATTGGGACCATTATTATTGTATTGTTATAAAGTTACGGGCGTTTACCCGGTCATTTGATATAAATCCAACGCGATTATCCATTATTATAATTATATAGGACGGACAGATAGAGTCAATTGACAGTTTAAAATAAATATATAAATCGAGCCTCAGAAGCATTTTTTTGACAAGCCCGGTGGCAAAACGGTTAACACGCTAAGTTACTGTAACTGCTCGTTGGTCCGATTCCCATACAGCACAAACAATTGTGTGCATGAACATGTGTATTTGTCTTGCCTGTGTGTTTAAAGGGAGGTAGGGGCATCAAATCAGCCCGAATGGGAAAAGTCTCCGCCTTTCAGAAAACCATAGCTAAATAATGACTACACGGAGAGTTCTCATGTTCCTGCGAGTGAGTGAAGTGAGGTGTTGCTATATTATCAGCAGGAATAGCAACACACGAGTGATACTTTATGTATTGTAAGCGTTCATAGGCTAAAGTACCACTATAGATCCGGTGGACCGCATGTTTATAAATAAATAAATATAAATATTGTCAGACAAATTACACAGCACCATCTAGCCCCAAAGTAAGCGAAGCTTGTGTTATGGGTACTAGACAATGATAAACATACGTAAATACATTTTTTTTGTAAATACATACTTATTATACATAGAAAATACCCAGACCAAGACAAACAGACATGTTCATGCACACAAATGTTTGTACTGTGTGGGAATCGAACCCACGAGCGTTGGTGTTAAAGTAGCGTTACAACGTGTTTCACCACTGCGCCACCGAGCTTGCCTCCCGTAGTTGTATAAAAAAAATACACGTTCCATTTTGTTCTAGTTGGTTTTGTTTATTTCGCGAATTCAACCACTTCGAAAAGGCCACAATCATGTTTGTGCGGCATCTGCTACCTTCGTTACAGCGGACCATCCATTAGGGTTACGCAATCAATGATAAATATTTACACTATACCTACACTTTTTCTGGCGTCACGAATCTTTCTTTTTTAGGCGATGTAAGTCCTTCGCAAAGTTTTGTATTGTTCGATTGCCTGAAAGGACATCGCTTAAGTAAATAATAATATTATTAATTTATTACATTTGGCGAAGTCAGTGGCGCTACATTGATCCCTACGCTCGTGGGTTCGATTAACAAACATATATGCGCATGAACATATCTGCTTGTCTTGGTCTGGAAGTTTTTAAGAGTAGGTAGTGCTCATAATAGTCATACACCTCACAGAAAACCGCAACTAAATAACAACGCCCTGGGGGGTTGTTGTGTGTTGTGAGTGAATGAGGTTACCACTAAGCTTTTAAGGAGTTGCTGTGCAAGCAGCAGAGGTGACATCACTCGAGAGATACTTAAAGTATTGCAAGCGTTCACAGGCTACGGTAATCATTCAGATTGGCCGTATGCTTGTATGCCTACCGATGTTGTATAAAAAATATATATCCAGATGCCTTTTTTGATTTAGAAAGGATGGGTGACAAAAGAGTTAGTAAAGAAGTATATCGAGTGGAGTGAGTGGAGATATCGGCAGTGGCCGCCCCAGATGATATGTGGATCAAATAGCTGATGTGCTGAAAAAGAGCTAAATCTAAAGTACTCAAAACCGAATAGCATGCATGAAGTGGTTGGTGAGTGTGGAAGAGGCGAGTATATGTGTAGATCAGTCGGCCTGGCGTTCCAGTGTCTGTTTATGGGGTAAGCAGACACTGGAACGCCAGGCCGACTGATATATATATATATATATATATATATATATATATGAATGAATGTTTGTCTGTATGTCCTCTATGGACTCAAAAACGGCTGGGCAGATTTTGATGAAAGTTTCAGTGAATCTTCAGGTTAGCTCAGCAGGAGATCCTGTGAAGTTTGGTAGCGATCATATCACCCGTGCGAAGCCGGGGCGGATAGCTAGTTTTTTATAAAACTTCCGGCAGAAAATTTACATACTTTTCGCCTGATACGAATCGGCAATAATATATATAAGAATATAGCAGTCCATGAATGCTTATGTCATATCATCAGTCTCCACTCGCAGGAACATAATATCCTTTCAGGAAGTTGTTATTGAAACGGTCAGTGAAAACGACATGGTATGCTGTTATGGTTGCTTACCTTAACAGCTTGGTATGAACCCAACACCTCCCCATCCATTCTAAAATCCCTTGGTTGGCGCGAGATGAGACCCGTGCACTAGCAGTTGGGTGCTTAGTACGTGTTGATTAGTATTAGTGCTACTTGGTAAATAGCCTAAAAACATCTAAACAAATATTTTACAGTGGGAGCCCCACTACACCAACTGTAAAATATCTTACAGTGGGAAAATATTTGCTGAATTGATTTTATAGTTTCATAGAAAAATGAGCCCAAATTTTCATTACCCAGTTCATAATTACCCATACACACACGCAACTCATATTCAAACACCCACTCACACATTCAACAGGCAAAAACACGTCCGAAGCCGTCTTTTAAAATGATTTTGAATGACTTGGGTTGTCTTGAAACGTAATTTGAATTCGTTGCCAAAAATAAAAATTGGAATCCTACTTTTTTGAGTAATTACAATAACTATTTTTAAATAGAACGTTGGGAGGCATGCAAGCATACGCCTCATCTGATGAACTATCACTCGTCGTTTCCAACCCTGCGGATTGCCAATGACACAACAACTCTTTAGGAGCTTACTGGTAACCTCACTCACTTACAGGAACACAACAACCCTCCGGGAAGTTCTTATTTGGCTGCGGTTTTCTGTGAGGTGGAGGTACTTCCCCAGACGGACTGTCTTCTACGTCTCTTGAAAACATCAAGATCAAGATAAACAGACATGTTCATTAATACAAATGTGTATTCATGTATGCCTTATATGTTTGAGAATCGAACCCACGAGCGCTGGTGTTAAAATTGCATTGCTAACCAAATCAGTTTTATTTGTTTTTGGCAATATAGTTATATGTAAAGACGAGCACAATGAGCTTAAACTATTTGTATCAGATACTATATTTTATAAGTGAATTCCAATGACTAACTGTAATGACTTATTGTGGCTTTAATCCTTAACGCCTAATCATAATATATTCAAGTAATTATTTAGTACGTGGGCGACCAGTGCTTTTATGTTTACACATATATAGATAAATATGAAAAGCAAACTAAATACAAAATTTCATGGAAATCGTTAGAGCCGTTTCGGAGATATACAAAATTGATCGTTTTAAGTAATAGAGTATATGTATCGTAGTTTAAATAAATTCATGTTAGTTTATTTAAACATGAATAAAAAAAATAAAATTCTGGCCAAGAACTACGTAACGCTCACAAACAAATCCCGTTTTCCTGAGACGAAAAAGATTTTTCCCGCCAGTTTCCCTCGAGAGATTGAATGCTACGGACGCAGTGTACGTCAGGCGCCCGCTTACGATTTACGCGCGTATGCCGCGAAGATTGACACGAGTAATTTGAAAATCGAATGGATGATTTAATGTTATGTGGACATAGAGTAGTGATTTATTTGTTCAATAGTGAACTTAAATTAATTTCGGCGTGGATAATTAATTAAACATCCCTTTGTGTTTTAAGCGCACTGTTGCTCTAAAATAGTTTCGAAGTGAGTTAAAAGTTATGTGGATAGTTCAAGCCTGGAGAAAAGGTGGGTTATTTTTAATTTTTAGCGTAAGTAGATTTTGTTTCATGTTACGTTAATTAATGTTTGGTATATTTTTAGGGTGAATGAAATACTTTTGTATAAATACTGCTGTTAACAATTTTCCTTTTTTATTAGTGTTATAAAGGTGCGGTTACAAGTTAATAAATAAAGTATTAACTGCCATTTTTGGGAATAAGTTAGAACCACCATTAAAATTATAAATAATTTAATTGTACCTCCTCCGTACTTAAAGCTAAGTATTTCATCATCCAATTGAGTTTTATCAATCCTTTATTTTTTTTAAATGCGACTATTTAAACGAATATTAGTTTCATTGTTTTTTTAAGAACATCAAAGGAATGGATGGATGTTTGATGTGACTTCTGATTCCCACAGAAAATGATTTTATTTTAAGGAAAAAAATGAGCTAAGAATAGCTCATGCAATGCCACATAATTATAATATATTTGATTACATTAATGATAAAACTCATTTTGGAACAGCATTTTGGAAACGAGCAAGAAGAAAAGTCGAGTGAAGCTTTTCTCTGTACTGAAATACAAATATACAAAATTAGTATTGTAAATGTAATAAAAATATCTTAAGGCACGTAGTTTTGTTCGTCAAATATCTGATGAATGATGCATTTAACCGCTAATAGGGACAGCAATTGAGACGTATTTTGCGTTTAAAATTTAGAATCTATTCTATTTCTGAAATTATTTTATTGCCACATATTTCATAAAACTTTCTACATTGGCCTTTGATATATTACGTACTGACAAATAGAAAATATCATATAAAATATTCTATTATGATTTGTGGTAATGATGAAAAAAAGAAAGTGACAGAAAATTCGTAATATAAATTGAAGATTTGGCGTGCCACCAAATATTTTGTATTTGTATTTCATTCAGACTTAGGCAAAGACAAAATAATTTACACCAAGAAGACAATAATTCCATGTTAAAAACATAATGCTATCTATTCAATGTCACTTTCGACATTTTTTTTAACCGTTGACTTAGCCAGTTATAGAAGTATACTCCCATTGAAATATATAGCGCAAACGTTTGTTGTTGACAATTAAAAATACAAAAACGTTGTAAACAATTTTAACTCGTACAGCTGGCATATAAAATGGTCGTTAGGAGATGTCTTTAATATTCATTTGGTCGATGACCCGAGCTTGTCTGTGATGGACGTTGAAAACCATACTCAAGGCGTGACTTGTAAGGTGTAACTTACACCGAATAAGCAATAATTTACGGGTATATACCAGTAATTTTTATTATTATTATGTAATAAATAATACATCTTATGTATTACTTATTGCTCTCACAGCTGCGTATACTTCCGCTGACAATTAGTTCACGCCAACTAGCGCCAGCTGGGACTCACCCACTGCCGTTAGTAGAATAATATAGAGTTAGTTGCGGGTGAGTACTCAAAGTATCAAATTACCTATAAAAATATTAATTAAGAAACAAAGTACCAAGTTTAACTTTCGCAAAATAATGCATAAATCTATCAACTACAAAGAACTAGATTTATGTCTACTCTATTTTTCTATTTTTGTGTGACAATATTTTTTATTTTATAATTATCTGCTATTTGGATATTGAAATAATTGGTAACAGAACATTTCGTCGTTAACTTGGCTAAGTCCTTTAGGGCGTGCAATTACAAGTAACTTTTGCCTCCGCACCAGTTTTGTCTACGTCGCTTTCTAAGAATTTCACCAATATAATGATGGATACAGAATTACTGCGGAGACAATAAGTATCTTGAAGACGCAAGATTTGAAATCGTATTTGAAAACAATTTAAAGTTGAAATATTTGTATCAATTTATTTGCAAGACCATGCAATAGACATTTGGAAAACAAATGGGATAATCGCAAAACTTTACAAACAATATTAATTTCTACCAATCCATGTACTTAATCATTGCGGTAAGAATGTGAGATCTCTTTATTACATGGATTGTGTAATATGCAGGGAATTATACGATCTGGAATGTTTAAACATCACTCAGGATAATTTTGAGAAGTTCTCAGATGACCACAAAAATCGCTGGGTATGTCCAACTTGCATATGTGCTAAACCTAAAACCGGAGACACAAGTACGCCCATTCGTACTTTAAATAATACATTTAACAGCATTAATAAAACTCGCGGTAATAGGAATAAGCAGACTGTCTCGGACGAAACAAATGACGATGAGCTCTCGCTCTCGTCAGTATTACAGGAGATACGTCTTTTGAGACGGGACGTGCAGGCTTTGACGCTCAAAATTGAAAATTATGACCGAAAATTAGAGTCAAAGGACCGTGAAATCAATGATATGAAGTCTATAATTTGCAATCTGACTCAAAAGCTTGAGACGCAAGAGCAGCTTAATCTACGGAATGAGATAGAAATAATTGGCGTACCAGAGCTTAACAACGAGAACATAATGTATGTGGTACTGCTTGTCTCCAGTAAAATTGGCGTGGACCTGCGTGAGACTGATGTCGACGTAGTGCGCAGATCGGGGCCGCGGCATATTGACACATCTACACCTGAAATACCAAAAGCCAGACCAATTGTTGTGAAGTTTCTGCGAAAATCGAAACGAGATGAGGTCCTTGCGGCGGCCAAGGTCAGGCGGCACATGTCCTCGGAGGGGATAGTAAGTGGAACAGCAAATACCATCTACGTTAATGAACGGCTAACACCCCTAAACCGGCAGTTATTTCGTGAAGCGAGATGCCGTTCCAAGCAACACCACTTTAAATATTGTTGGATACGAAACGGAACAGTATACGTGCGAAAATCCGCACCCTCCGACGGAAATAAATTTCCAGCAATTCCCATTCGCTGCTTCAGCGATATTGATGTACACATTGGGCCAGCTCCTTCTGAATTGCCATCTACTACTACATTGCCGAAATCAGCTACTACGCCTGCCGAACCCGCATCATCCCATTAAGGATATGCAACCTACATGTGTCAGTGACACCACTACACACTTCTTTATTGTTTTTCTATTATTCTCATTATTGTCTCTATTAATCATCACTATTGTTATTATTCCTGCATATGAATATTATATGTTACATGTATATAACTCAGCTAGGTATCTCGTTTTGCACGTTTTAAATAGACGTAATGTATGTATAAGTCCAAGCTCAATACTTAATGTCGCTCTCTTATTTAATATAATTCTGCTTTGTTCTCAAAAATCATTTACTGCAACCTATCATGTGGCCCAAACTGTTATATCCATCTTGTACATATTCACCCAACTTAAAAATGTTCTCTGTAAACCTACTTAATGATGTAGATAATTCTCTCAATATCACATGCCACAAGATAGAAGTTGCAGAACAATGTAATAGCATTATTTCACAGTATAGGCTCAAAATACTAACCTATAATATTAGGAGTTTACAACGTAATCTGAACGGATTTTTAGTAATTCTCAAGAGATTGAATATGGATTTTGATATACTTGTACTGACGGAATGTTGGATAGGTCCTGACTCCGTAATAGATGGGATTGACGGCTTTCTGTCCTTTTGCACCACCAAGTGCACAAATCAGTCGAGCGGTGTCGTAATTTATGTAAGGAACTCCTTGAACCCTATTGTTAGCGAGCCTGACCTGACTGACGCGAATAGTTTACTTGTCCATATACCAAATTGCATCACGGTTTTGGGGATATATCGCTCTCCATCCATTAGAAATCTAGACAACTTCTTGGGTTCCCTCGAGTCGGTCGTCATTAATACTATGCCGAATGGTCCATGCAGGTTGATTGCCGGAGACATAAATATAGATCTGATGAATGCCACGTCTAGTGCGGACTACTCGTGCTTAATGGCTCAACTTGGGTTCATTCCAGCTACATAAACCTACACGTAAGGATGCGTGTCTTGACCATTTTTTCGTAAACTGTTTTGCAAAAATGGAATCAATCGTTTGCTCTTCAACCGTGACCGATCATGATCTGGTAATCTTAGGTATTGATACAAAACCACCTAATACATCTCGTTCCATCAGAGCCCGAACCTTATTTGATTACGAGGCGATTGGAGATGAACTAGAGAAAGAGAGTTGGTCTTCGGTACTGAGTAAATCACAGGATTTACTCAGTACCGAAGACCAACTCTCTCTCTCGTCCATCAAGGGCGGCGGAGGAATTCGAAAAAGCTTTGACTCAAGTTATGGATAGACATGTGAAGGTGCATCAGAAAAGTCGGTCTAAACTCTGCCTGAAGCCTTGGATGACGCCAGGCCTTATAAGGTGCTCTATTCATAAAGATAGGCTACACATTGATGCAAGATAAAATCCAAATGACCCCCTAAAAATGCACGTATACAAGCGTTACAGAAATTTTTATTACTCATTAATTCGAAATCAAAAAAACAAGTTCGATCGGGAAGAATTGGAAAACAATAAAAAATCACCTGATAAGTTGTGGAGCACTATAAAACGCATTACGCACTCTAATAAAGTAAAGAATACGGCGCACCACCTCTGTAAACTTAAAGAAGACGAGGTTAAGTCGTTGGATTGCACAAACCGTTTTTTCTGCGCGGCCGGCCAACGTCTAGCCAACCTCATACTAGAACGTAAAAATGAAACTCAGGAGTCGCTAGCAGCTAGAGTTAAATCACAGACCCTACTCGCAAATTCTTTTTATATGTCTCCTACGAATATGGAAGAAATTGACAGCTTAATTCTTCAACTTGAAAACAAAAGCGCACAAGGATTGGACGGTTTTTCAAATTATCTTTTGAAATCAATAAGAAAGCATATTGTCATTCCTCTTGTACATATTTACAATTTAAGCTTTTCCACCGGCAAATTTCCGAATATCTGGAAAACTTCTATTGTGATCCCCGTCCATAAAGGTGGAAGTGCGAATTGTCCAAACAACTACCGGCCCATTTCCCTACTGAGTGCACTGTCAAAACTTCTGGAGAGGTTGGTGAATAAACGCCTGAGAAAATATTTGGAGAAAAACAATATATTATCAGCCAATCAATTCGGGTTTCGACAGGGAAAGTCCACAGAGCAGGCGGTTACTAAATTACTCGGTAGTGTTTCGTCATATCTTGACAACGGTCAGAACTGCCTCGGTATTTTTCTGGACCTGGCGAAGGCATTCGACTCCGTATCGGTGCCTATACTCCTGAGGAGGCTAGAACTTATTGGTATAAGAGGTATATGTCTCGATTGGTTTAGTAGCTACCTCTCGGGTAGGACGCAGTGCACGAAAGTCGATGCCTTCGTCAGTGGCACCTGCGAGGTATTTTATGGCGTTCCGCAGGGAAGTATCCTTGGACCCACGCTGTTCTTAATCTATTTTAACGAACTCGCGCATCTTAATCTCCCTAACGCGGAAGTCATTAATTACGCTGATGACACTGTAATTATATTCCACGAATCATCATGGGATAATCTATTCCGGACGGCTGAGGTTGGACTGCGTTTAATCACGGATTGGTTAAATGGAAATCTTCTAACATTGAATACAGCTAAGTCAAGCCTCATCTGTTTCCACAAAACTGCTTCTTCGTCTCCCCCTGCTGATTTGTGCATTAAGGTTCATGCATGTGCGTCAGGAGGCAACCTTTTCCAAACAATTCCTTGCAACTGTGAGAGTTTGCAAAGAGTGTCCTGTACTAAATATTTAGGTGTTATCATTGACGAAAAACTTACATTCAAGGATCACTTAGCTGCTATGACCAGTAGGACAAGAAAGTTAATTTATGCAATGAAACTACTGCGTGACGTTGCACCACTGACCTTACTGAGAACCGTGTACATCACTCTATGTCAGTCTATATTGACGTATTGCATTCTGGTCTGGGGGGGCGCTGCTTCTACTCATATGCTCTCACTTGAAAGAGCCCAGCGAGCAATTCTTAAAACAATGTTAGAAAAACCTGTACGTTTCTCCACGTCTCTCCTCTATCAGGATGCTCAGGTCTTTAGTGTTCGAAGACTATACCTCCTTGCTGTTGCTCTTTCTACCCATAAAGAAGTGTTATTGTCTGCAAACTACACCAATTTACTTCAAAAACGTACTTTCAGGCTTCCGCTCCCCAAAGTAAATTCAACGTTTGCCAAAAGATTCCTCTCTTTCAGAAAGCCTTTTATTTACAATAAAATCAACAGGAAATATAATCTCCATTTCTTTGGTCCTCGAGAGTTTAAGAATGCGTTGGAAACTAAATTATTGTGCTGGACGTACAGTGATTCAGAAGAGCTATTGAACTGTATTGAGTAGCACTAGTGTTTGCTTATTACACTCCTAACTAGAATACGGATATAATAGTGACAATTAACAAATTTTTATTATGTAGTTTAAGCGCCTTAACTTTTAGTACCTTATTCCACGACAAATCAAGCTGTAAAGTTGCCCACAGGACAGGCTTAGCCTAGTGTGGGAACTAAATCAATTTTATATTTTATGTAAAATTTCTGTCAATAAAATATTATTATTAAAAAATATTATTGTAATGTTTTATTGTACAATAAGGCTTTATACGACAACATTACAACAACGAAAACTTTTTTGAAAATGATTATTTCAATAAACAGATTAAATATAACGACGGCGTGATACTAGCAGAAAGACCATCTGTACTGCAAACACTGGTCACAATAATGAAAGACGATTGTATGGAGATAGGTTTACTATTGTATGCGAAGAGAATAAAGATAATGGTGTTTTAAAGAGAAGAAACCAGAACCAATGTAATGATTACGGTTGATAATGAAGTGTTGGATTAAGTGGATGAGATTGTATATCTTGAATGCGCTTTCAGCAGGGATGGAAGGTACACCGCCGACGAGTGAGTGCTGGGAATAGTGTGAATGGGCCGTTGGGAAAACTTTCGGGCAGGAAAACTTTGAGTCAGAAGTCACAGCTCGCTATACACAATGCAGTGCTGGTCCCAACGCTTACTTATGGAAGCGAGAGCTGGATGTGGCAGAGAGAGCATGAGACTAGGATAAACGAGGTCGAAAAGCGAGCGTAAGGATCGAGTCACGTGGCGCTCGGTTCTCTCTGCCTACCCCGCAAGGGATTTGGCGTGAAGTTATAGATATCTATCTATAACTATATCTATATCTATCTAGATAGGTTAAATATAAGAATAAATTAATGAGAAAGAAATTTTAATACATTAATGAGGCGCTTAGCGTGAAGATATACATACAGAATAAACGTTTGTAACATTTAGCATTCATACTGAATGAATGCCCAAGTACTTCCCTAATCGTTTATTTAAAATTAAGACTATAAAAAAGTTTTGCAGTATAGGTTCTGACTACGCTGCTCTCAGTCACAAACCAATGAACCATTTGACGCCGTATGAAGCCCCCCCTTCTCAAACGTAGTGTTTTAGCACCTATATATGTCAACGATTCGCGCCTGCTGACTAATGGAAGGATTTTAACCAATAAGCCGGTAAGTGACGCGACGTTGATCCGTGAAGTAGCCAATAAAAACTGTGCGTTCTACTTTACCCCGTGAGTTTATTTACTACCCATAATCGTGTCATTGGGTCTCCATAGATTATTTCCTTCATGTCTGCGGCAGTTTGATATGCATTACTTAACAATAGACGTCGTTATACCTCACTGCAGTACGCGCCAACACTCGACTATCAATCAACCATCGAGTCTCTCGAGATCTCGGTCCAAATTGCATTCGATATTCCGCAGTACACGATATTTATATTGGCGCATACTCGTAGGTGTACAGATTCAGAAAACCGGTACTAGCCTGTTACAGACACCAGCAAATTATTGAGTCAATCCCAATTTATGATTATGACAGTATGTTACTTATTATTTTTCGGTGATGGTAACAATAATCCAAATTGTGTTCCGTTAAACTAGTATTTTTTATGTAACTAGATTGGCAAACAAGCATGCGGCCCGCATTAGATGGTAAGCGGTCACCGCAGCCTATTGACGCTCCCAACACTACGGGGATGTTACTGCCACTGCCAATCTTGTGACCTAAGGCTGTTTCGTCACAGTACCCAGTAATTTCTTTCCCGGTTAGCGCTGTTCACTTATAACTTCACGTCAAGTCCCTTAAAGGGGGCATGCAAAGAGAACCGAGTGCCACAATACTCGATCCTTACACACCGCACTGGCTTCTTTCATGCACGCCGGCTCCTACGTCTCCTAACACCACCTGATAACATCCGATCTATACCTCACATCCATATTGCGAACTCGGTCTGCAAGCAATAATTCGCAGTTTTGCGCAACGGTCGCATCTCGACGGGCGGCGGCGCGCAGTCGAATAAACTCGACTTTCATACTCTCTTCTTTCGTTGGGATATTTCTGTACATATATTATAATTATATATTGTAAACAATGGTTCTCGAACGAAATGACGTCAGTGCTGACTGACAGCTAGGACGTGACGAGCTGTTTGATTACGTAACCCTAAAATACTTATCTGAAAGTGGGCACGAGAGAAGTAAAAATAAACGAAAGATCGTAGACCGTTTCAGCGTTAAAATAGGCTATTTTTATTCGTGATCTATGAATGTAGGAACTTCATTCATGATGAGATACGTTCAAAGGTTGAGTACAGTTAGCTACAGAAAAAGCAAAGTAAACTTACAGAAAAATTATCGCTGCATTAGTAATGTTCAACTTGGGTTGGTTTAGTGAAGGTATTCTATATTTTGTTATCTTCTGAGCTAAGTCAACCTCACCCGCACCTCGCGTCCATTAGCGCGATTGGCAAGAGAGGTAGAAGGTGTGAGCAGTGATAGCCTAGTGGATAAAGAACCTAGTGACAAACAGGTCCCCGGTTAGAGTCCTGGCTGGACCATTAAATTCATATTTTCGGATTTATGTACATATTTGTAATTATCACGTGCTCGGCGGTGAAGGAAAACATCGTGAGGAAACCCGCACGCTGAAGCACCTGGGTGCAATACTCGAAGATCTCAACGTAACATCCTGACGGAGGATCTTAAGCCGTTCACTGAAACGTGTTGTACTCCAATACAGTTGGATATTCTGTTGTCGAAGTTGTTGACGAGTGACCTGAGACTAACCAACCAGCTAGCCTTAAGCCACCTAGGTTCAAATTCCAGAAAGACGTCTCTCATCGATATCCAAGTCGAAATTTAGAAAACTGTCCCTCGAAAATAGCTCGATATCTCAAGACAAAAGTCTTCGACTATGTTCTGATCGCGTAAAACATCTAGTTCTCTCTGCTTTGCGCGGATGTACTCTACATATAATACTACTGCGAACGAAGCGCGCTGTGTTCAGAACTAACTAGAAGTTTGGCGTGATCTATACCTTACGGCATTTGGACTTACGGCGCAGAGACGTGATTTGTAACTGTTGGTCTCATAGGAAAATTACAGGCTGCACAGCGTACCATGTAGAAACCCACGCTCGGAGTTTCTCTACGTGATAGATTCAGGAATATGCACATCAGTAGTAGAATGACGAGCTCGGTGGCTGAGTCGTGAATGACGCGACTTTGACACCAACGCTCGTGCGTTCGATTTCCACACAAGACAAACATTTGTGTGCATGAACATGTCTGTTTGTCTTGGTCTGGAAGTTTTAAGAGAGGTAGGGCGCATCAAAGCATCTCGTCTGGGGAAGTAGCTCCACCTCAAAGAAAACCGCATCCGAATAACAATTCCTAGGCGAGTTGGGTTCCTGCGTGTGAGTGAGGTCACCAGTAAGCTACTAAGGAGTTGCTGTGTAAGCAGCAGAGGAGGCTTCGCCTGAGTGATACTTAATATATTTTAAGCATATATTGTTCTACTCAAGAATGGATAACAAGTCGCTGAACTTGTAAAAGCGGACGTTGCAATCAGTAAAATTAAGAAAGCAATATGTAAATGTCTACCAAGAATATGTAATATAGCAACTAAAAAATAGAACCTGCATCATTTTATGAAAATGTGAATATACGAGTAGTACATTTTTAAAAGTCACAAGTGTAGCGAAGGTACAAATATAATCCTATATATCTTCACACTTAGTTATAGTAAGAACGCATGAATATTCATGTAGGTATATCATGTATTTAAGAGAGGGAGGGCGCTTCAAAGAAGCCCGTCTGGAGAAGTCTAGACCTTTAACTCAGTTATATAAACAGAGAACCGCAGCCAAATAACAATGGTTCGATTCCCACACAAGAAAAACATTTGTGTGCATGAACATGTCTGTTTGTCTTGGTCTAGATGTTTTAAGAGAGGTAGGGCGCATCAAAGCAGCCCGTCTAGGGGAGTACATCCACCTGACAGAAAACCGCGGCCAAATAACAAATCCCAGGGTTGTTCTGTTCCTGCGTGTGAGTGATCACCAGTAAGCTCCTACGGAATTGCTGTGCTAGCCGCAGAGGTGGCATCCCACGACACTAAATGTATCGCGAGCGTTCATACAGCTCTCCATCAGGTGGATCTTATGCCTCCCGGCGTTGCACAAAAGATAATTGTAAAGGTAATTTAAATTTTCCTATTTAGCTTTACTTTTGTCGCTACTCTTTCGTGCGTTCTAATAATAGTTACTTCAAACCTCGTTATGATAAGGAACATGTAAAACTTTAGTTTCTGAATACGTTACTTACACTTACTACTTACTTACTTACATAGGATTAAAATAGTGCGGTTGTAATACTGCAACATTCGTGCGGTACTACTAAGGATCTGGCATCATTTTGTTTGGATCGACTTTAAACGTAAACACCGCTTTAACCATCCTAAAGATGTAGCATAATTATTATGCTTCTTCAATGTCTCATTTTAGTTTCATTTTTAGGGTTCCGTACCCAAAGGGTAAAACGGAACCCTATTATTGAGGCTCCGCTGTCCGTCCGTCTGTCACCAGGCTGTATCTCATGAACCGTGATAGTTAGACAGTTGAAATTTTCACAGATGATGTATTTCTGTTGCCGCTATAACAACAAATACTAAAAAATAGAATAAAATAAATATTTAAGGGGGCTCCCATACAAACGTTATTTTTTTGCCTTTTTTATAGATAATGGTACGGAACCCTTCGTGCGCGAGTCCGACTCGCACTTGGCCGATTTTTTTATACAACGACAGGAGGCGCACCTGATGTAAAGCGGTTATCGCAGCCTATGAACGCTTGCTATACATTAAGTATCTGCTAACACAGCAACTTCGGAGTTTATTGGTGACCTCACTCACACGCAAGAGCACAACAACCCTCTAGTAGGGAGTTGTTATTTGGCTGCGGTTTTCTGTAAGGTGGAGGCACTTCCCTAGGCATCACATCAAAGTAGCCTTTTGATGCGCAAAATAATTAATTACTTTCATACTAGTAGGTATATCAGAAGTTAACTGCCGAGTAATCGATAGTAATGATGGTTGTTATCGATAAAAGCAATTCCGAGAATTAATCGAGATAAGCCTGTACGAAAGAACAGATTATCTCATGAAATGACAATGTTGCCATGTGGATTATTGAGGAAAATGCTCACATTTAATATACCGAGGGTTTATTCGAAAACTTTCATGAGCTGTGCATATCATATTGAAATTGGTGAAGGTATGGAGAATCTTGATGGCATTGTTGGGCATATGGATCTAATTAATCGTACAAGTTCTTCATCGTTCACTCCATCCGGTCGATGAATGGGTTTACTATGTGCTTCGTAGGATGCGTTGAGGGTTTGGACCCGGATGTTATTGATAGCTGGTAGAATCGGCGTTGTGATCAATAGGTCCCCGGTTTGAAACCCGCCATAAAAAAAAATATATAACGTCATGTGAAGCGATTACCGTAGCCTGCGAGCTCTTTTAATACATTAAATATCACTCGATACCACCTCTGCCGCTAAGACAACAACTCCTTAGGAGCTTACTGACGACCTCACTCACACGCAGGAACACAACAACCCTCTAGGAAGTTGTCGTTTGGCTGCGGTTTTCTTTGAGGTGGAGGTATTTCCCCAGATGCTTTGATGCGCTGTACCTCTCTTAAAAACACCCTTTGTCCTGTGTGGGAATCAAACCTACGAGCGTGGGGTGTTAGAGTCGCGTCATTCATCACTGCGCCATCGAATTCGTGTTTACCAATTTATGTACATATTTATAATTTGTAATTATCATCAGCTCGGCGGTGAAGGAAAACATCGTGAGGAAACCCACACGTCCAAGAAATTATATTTCGAAAGACGTGTGACCTTACCTAACTATCATCTGGTTCTCCCTCTGGGTTGTGAAGGTCTGACGGCAGTCGCTCCACGTAAAAATCAGTATCTCCGCCAAATCCTCAACCTTAGGTTGCGGACCTCGTTAATCCTAATGGATTACGAAACGGGATAACGCTAAGATGAAGAAGTTACTGATAGCTGGCAGTCCTTACGCTAAGTTAGCGACAGCTATTCGGGTGGTTTGTAAATATTAGTTTCAGCGAATTTGCAATCTGCCGTGGCTTAGCATATCTATGCTGAGCCACGGCAGGTTGCACTCATCTGAGTGTGCTCTGTATGGCGATTCAACTAAAAAACTGCAACTGTACTGCAGCGCGGCGTGTGCCAAAATGTCAGGACGCTTAACGAAACGTCAAAATGTTCGCATTTTGACACACGCCGCCCTGCAGTACAGTTGCAGTTTTTTAGTTGAATCGCCCTCAGAGCACAATCAGTGCAGTTATAGTTTTTTAGGGTTCCGTACCCAAAGGGTAAAACGGAACCCTATTACTGAGACTTCGCTGTCCGTCCGTCCGTCCGTCTGTCACCAGGCTGTATCTCATGAACCGTGATAGTTAGAGAGTTGAAATTTTCACAGATGATGTATTTCTATTGCCGCTATAACAACAAATACTAAAAAATAGAATAAATTTAATATTTAAAGGTGCTCCCATACAACAAACGTGATTTTTTTGCCGATTTTATAGATAATGGTACGGAACCCTTCGTGCGCGAGTCCGACTCGCACTTGGCCGATTTTTAGTAGAATCGGCCTACTGAAACTCTTCGATTTAAGAATAACTCGTATTCTTTCAATTCTGTGGATAAACCGCGTTAGGGAGTTAGTTAATTTCACAATGTAAGCATATAAGTACGTTACGCATTAAGCAAATGTGTACGTCGTGTGATTACGTACTTCCTCCCCATGACGAGTCGAGCGACGCCAAGAGGAGGCCATGGGCATCATGTAAAGTAATTCATCTTAATGCAACCATACGTAAGTAAGTACCTGAGTGGTTGATCTTCGCTTCTTCGCGATTTTTTATATATTTACTTATGTGAAGGCGGAGAGAGCTCGATGGCGTCGTTGCGCGTGTCATTCTAACAAAAAACACGCAGGTTAAGCAACGTCCACCGCAGCCTGTCTATGGATGGGTTTATCTATCTTCTCCGTGATTCGGAGGGCACGTTAAGCGGGTCCCGGCTGTTGTCAATAGATGCCAGTCGTTAAGCTAAGTCAGTGGCCCTCGGGCGGCTTGAAAACACTGTCCTCCGCCAATCCGCATTTGAGCAGCGTGGTGGAGTATGCTCTAAACCCCTTCGGTTGAAGGGAGACCCGTATCCCTGCAGTGAGATGAGTTAGGGTTGTGTTGTGTGGATGTGAAAGTGGTTTTTTTTTTGTAAAGACACTTGTATAGATAAACTTAAATAATAAAACCTTATCTACATACAAAATTTGATTCAAATATGTAAATGTATATACATACCTATAGTTAATAGATTCACGCGTTATTTTACGAAAGTCAAATTTACATGCTATTTGATCTAACCTGCTTTTAGTGCTTCCGCCACCAATTAGTTTATACGGCCTAGCGCCGGCCGGCACCCACCCACTACTTTACGTTAGTAGATGCAACATGCCGACGCTGCCATGGCTGCTCCGGTAGTATCTGCCTCGCCTGCTGCGGTCGTCCGCCGTCTGGATGACCACAGCGTCGAGAAGTCGCATCTACTAACGGTAGTGGGTGAATGCCGGCCGGCGCTAGGCCGCATGAACTAATTGGTGGCAGAAGCACACAAAGCAGTTTATATCAAATTGCATGTATATACATATTGCTCGTTTAAAGTACTAAGCTAAGGTAGACACAAAGACAAACGATGTTCTTATTTAAAGAATGTCGGAACAAAAACGCGAGAGCTCGAAAAGGGAGAGAAATGCCCATTCAACAGAATCAGCAACTATCATCCACGGCAGTACTCACTGAAGTACATTTTAATGAAGGAGGAAAATCCAGCTCGACTGTACTTGCAGTGTCACTTCTGAAAAGTGTCTTTTGAAATGTTTCTTACAAAGTAAATGGGTCACATCGTATACATGGAACTTGCTGTAAGTCCCTGTAGGGTCGTTAATTAACAACTTTGTTGTAAATACCTAGTTATTTACTACGCTGTGGGCGGTAATTGACCTTTGCTTGTTAAAAATTAAAGCATGGGGGACAACTAACATGTTTTATCTTGTACTTTCAGTTTTCAAATTTGCGAATTTCCAAATGTAAATCTTCATAATTTAAAGAGCCAAAGTCAGCCATATCCACGTAGCGCATCCCACCGATTACAAAATAAAGTACATTCTATACAATGTGAAATTATAAACTGTTAATAATACGAGAAAGATAGGGCTTTGAGCAGTCAGAACCCGTTATATACGTTTTCCCATACATTTCGCGGTCGTATACGGCCACCCGGGTTTCGAAGGGTTAAGAGAGATAGGGCACATTAAAACAAAAGTCTGGGGAAGTACCTCCAGCTCACAGGAAATCACAGCCAAATGATAAGTCCCTAGAGGGTTGTTGTGTTCCTGCGTGTGAGTAAGGTCCACCAGTAAGCGCCTAAGAATTATTGCAAGCGTTCATAGGCTATAGTAACCGCTACACATCGGGTGGGCCATATGCTTGTATGCTTCCCGACGTTGTAGAAAAGAAAAGTACAAAACATTAATAGCCTTTACAAAAAACTTTCTACTGTGGCTTCTATAAATTGACTCTGCGAATACAAAACTTTAGGTAGTTTTGTATTTGTAGAGTCAATGATTCCGATTTAGATACCAGAGTCGCAGTGTGAAGTTTCAGCTATAGTAATTCAGTCTGATAGTCAATTTGAGTTGATTTTGATTAAATAGTAATAAAATTTTATTTGGGTCTTAAAAATTGATGTAAGTGTGAAACTTTCCAGCTCTAAAGTAAATTTTTATGCTTGAGTGTTTTGGAGATTTGAAGATTTTTTAAAAATATTTCATAGCAGATATCATGCACACATCTTTCATATTTATTGCTTAAATAAAAGTTCTATCTAATGTGGTATCTATTTAAAAAGTAATTTCCAAAACTATATATTTTTTGACAAAACGCAGTCACCACTGCCACAGCATAACACCACTTTAACACCAACGCTCGTGGGCTCGATTCCCACACAGGACCAACATTTGTGTCTCTTTATCTTAGTCTGGGAGTATTTAAGAGAGGTAGGGTGCATCAAAGAAGCCCGTCTGGGGAAGTACCTCCACCTCACAGAAAACCGCAGCAAAATAACAACTTCCTAAACAGTTGTTGTGTGGAGTTGGCGTCTTAATAGCAGGGATGTATTACAAGCGTTCATTGGCCACGAGAACCGCTTTACATCGGGTGAGCAGTATGCTTGTATGCTTTCCGACATTGTATAAAAAGGTACATTTAAAATGTCTACAATTCAATTGCATAGTCCCGTTAAAAATAAAAAAAATTTGGGGTTTATTACAATGAATTTAAATAAATTTCTCAATAAATTCAAATGGTAATTTACTACCATAAACAAAGACTGTAAAATTATTTATGTATATGAAACGTGCAGAGAACGCAATCGAAATTCTGCTTTTTGGCACGACTGTGCCAGATGTTTCGATACCTAGTTATGCGTAAACTAGAGTTTCGAATAAAAATAGTTAACCTTCGTTACCTACCTATACTCATTCTGTTAGAATACGGATCTCCCTTCAATCTTCACTTAGTTAAAACCATACTCCCTACGCTGCCCTGTTCTGGATTGGCTATAGCGAATATTTTCAAGCTATCCGAACCGACGCCTCCATCTTTGCATAGTATGCTATTCCACCAAGCTGCTCGAATGCAGTTGGCCACTGTTTTCCAGTGTTTTCACGTTACCCGAAGGCCATTGATTCCGTCTCGGCTTAATGTGCCCTCTGAACGGAAGAGCTGTCATGTTAATCTGTGTTGACCGCAGCCTGTCTATAAATGAATTTGGCAAATGCCGTAATCATCAAAAATTATACATATATAGTTATCAAGGACAAAAACTAGCCCAATTTTAACTGCAAGGAAGGACAAAGATCAGTCTAAGTCATTCAAATTCATCATGGGAATGGGATTTCGGACACTAGACAATAAATGGTGAGAATTGGGAATAGAAATTATCTGACAAATGTGACAGGTATGACGAAATTGAATGTCAGGTACTCCTCATCTCAATAGGCTGTAAGTGGATCGATTTTATTTTCAGTAATTGCCAACCCCACCTACTAATTAGCCAATGAGATTCTGAGGAAATAGGAGTATTGAGCTAGCCATACTGGAGACGGCTGCCAAATAACCGCTCTCTAGAGGGTCGCTGTGTTTCTGCAAACGAGTGAAATCAGTAAACTTCTTGAGGTGTTGCTCCAATGAGCTGAGTACAGCAGAGAAAACATTGAAGTAGAATAAACGCGGTAGTGAGCGTCACGCCGCCGCTGGTGTGAGATAGTGTTGCTCTGAGAATCGTTAATATAAAAAAAGAAGTACGCTCTGTTGCCCCCTCCTCCGTCCTTCGAATACAAAAAAAAATGACGAAATATATATACAATACGAAACTGTAGGCCCCTCTCACCTACGAACAATTTGGTATTGTTTCATAAGAAACTTGTGTAGGTACGAGTACTAAAGGAAATGGCGGGCTTTCATAAAAATCACCGTGAATTAAGAAGCGAACCACTTGTATAAGGACCGACTCATGTGGCTAATTAGATTTCTCTGCATTCTGACTAGATATGAAGATGTACATAGATAGATAATGTTAATAATTCCAATAGATCTTTCTTAACCGAGCGGTGTACTAGTCTTTCGGGTGCATACATTTCAAGCTCAGATTTTGCGTTAGCTGTCAATCTGTATAATATATGCTGAACTGTTTTAGATATTATATTAGACAAGAATGCTATATCTTATCAACCACTATTTTAAAATGAAATACCGGACCGTACGTATCTACTGTGAGAGGGATGCAAAGTGTATAATCCACAATGGGACGACAAACGTGTGTAGCTTCCATTTTAATAATGCGCGTTGTAACAAAGCCGCCATTTATGAAATTGCTCGCCTCCAAAGCTCAACTTCATACGACGATGACGCTTTATCATTCTCGATGTTGAGATGTTTATTACTCGAGACTGTATTAAATACTAACTGTAATCAGCGACTTCATCAAGTGCTTATTTTTATATCACATGGTAATTTTAGTAAATCGTATCTTTTAAATGTTTGCATGCCTGTATTGGTTAAGACTTGCACCAACTATTATTACCATTTTTAATGTGAATAAATATGATTTGATTTGTAGACACGCTCGCTAAATGTAAGTCCTATGTATCCTAAGCAATTTCTATGCTCACATGCTAATTTCATCGATTTATGCTATGCGTTGAGGTATCAACCAGTAAGTCAATTTATTCATTTTATGATTTCCTTCTCCACATTCGCCCGGCTTCTTCTTCCTCTTCCTTTATTCTTGCTCAGCCCTTCTTCATTGGTCTTTCCTCTTTCTCAAAATACTCATTTCCTTCCAAAATTCATATTTCTAGAAAGTTTAATCGTTAGAACTATCTTCTCTGTTCCGTGCTCTGCTTTTTACTCCCATAGTCACAATTATCGTCATCGTTTACCTCTCCTGTTTCATGTATATCCTAACACCTCTATCATTTTTTCTCTCCCCTGCTTTTTCCTTCTCCCGTTAATCAACAGTTTTATAAACGGTAAAGTTGTATGACAAAGAGCAAAATTAAGGGCTAACAATGTGAAATACCTAGAAATGATAATTGACAATGTACTTGAGGGGAGCGAGTGGGATGCTTTATTATACATGTTTATGATAAAGTTGATGAATATCTAATCGACAAAATGTTTGTAAATCATTCAGCACATGATGAGCCCGTCGGTCGAGTCGCTGACAATGGCTACATTATTTTATTACCAAGGGTTCGATTCCCACACAAGACAACTTTTTATGTGCAAAAAACCTTCACCTGAACTTGGAGGGTTTTTGTGGTCGTAGGTTACATAACTGTCCAACACAAGGTGAGGAGGTGGCATACCCGCCCGCAGCTTGTATGCTTCCTACTTAATTTTTAATAATTTTGAATACTTCACTTTTAGCCATTTGACATAATTATAATTGTATTAATATTTTGACACAAATATATTTTGCTACCTTCTTAGCCATTAGTACGAACGAAAACTGTATGAAATGAATAAATTACAAAAAAAAAAAAAAACAAAAATTGTAAACGTTTCAAAGTCCATTCATCCAAACATCTGGCACCAGTCGTGCCAATAAACGGAATTTCGATTGCGTTCTCTGTACGTTTCACACATATAAATAATTTAACAGTCTTTCTTTCTAGTCACATATATAAATCACCATTTGAATTTAATGAGAATTTGTTTAAGTTCATTGTAGTAAACCAAATTACTGCAATGTAAATTAATTGTAAATTAAATGTAATAAAATTGTAATAATTTTATTTTTAACGCGACTTCGTAATTAAATTTAAATAGCAATATTGCGTAGTTAACATACCTATATAAAATGAATAGTGATGTCAATGTCCAATTTCAAGTTGATGACTTAAGAGGGTGCACTAAGCTAAGTGGCGCCCTCATTTTGTTTTTGTTAATAACGCGGAATTTAAGACCAATTCCAAAAAAAAAAAACGCTCTGTAGTGCACTGAAGAACCATATTTACGTTTTTTTAAAACATATCTTGTATTTATTATCTATAACAAGTAACCAAAATTTTAATTATTGCTTATTGTGGCCACTTATAGCAATAATCAAAAGTATGACTAATTCTACATAAATAATAAAAACAGTATATGTCTCAAAAAACATAAATATGGTTCTTCAGTGCCCTATAGAGCGATTTTTTTTGGAATTGGTCTTAAATACAGCGTTATTAATAAAAACAAAATGAGGGCGCCACTTAGCTTAGTGCACCCTCTTAAACTTGAATAAAACAAAAACAGCATTGCTGCTTTCTTATCCAAACAACTATTATACATTCAATAACTTCCAAATTTTATTCGGAGTATCTTTCTAGTATTAAATAAATATTGTCGGACAAATTACACAGCGCCATCTAGCCCCAAAGTAAGCGAAGCTTGTGTTATAGGTACTAGACAACTGATAAACATACGTATATACATTTGTTTTTGTAAATACATTATTATTATACATAGAAAATACTCAGACCAAGACAAACGGACATATTCATGTACACAAATATTTGTACTGTGTGGGAATCGAACCCACGAGCGTTGGTGTCAAAGTAGCGTAACAGCGCGTTTCACCACTGCGCCACCGAGCTCGTCAATTAAATTGAATTGTAGACATTTCAGATGTACATTTTTTTTAATATAACGTCGGGTGGTATACAAGCATACGGCCTACCTGATGGAAAGCGGTTATCGTAGCATATGAACGCTTGCAGTACATTAAGTATCATTCGCGTAGTGCCATCTCTGCTGCTGACACAGCAACTCCTTAGGGGCTTACTTGTGACTTCACCCACACGCAGATATACAGCAACCCAAGCAGCAAGGGAGTTATTATTTGGCTGCGGTTTTCTGTGAGGTGGAGGTACTTCTCCAGACGAGTTGCTTTGATGCACGCTACCTCTTTTAAATACTCCCAGACCAAGACAAACTGATTCCCAAATGTTTGTCCTGTCTGGGAATCGAACCACGAGCGTTGGTGTCAAAATAAAGTACTAGAATGCTTCACCACTGCGCCACCGAGCTCGAAAACATACAGTAATGATAAGGCCTACAATAATTTAGCTACTTATTAGAGTGTCTTAAAGCAAAGCAAGTGACAAGACATTAATGCCACAAAGGCTAATCAAGATGTTACGAAGACTAATTTGCCGTACACTCGCAGGATATTACCCCACCGCATTCACAACAGCAATGGAAATGGTCCTCATCTCAGCACCTTTGCACATAGTTAATGAGGACGAAGCCAACAAAGCATTGTCCAGAAATCCTATAAAGTAATGCTAGTCTACGGAATATATATTTTTTACAAATAAAAAACACCGACTCCAGAAACATTTCCTATGAAAAAAGGTACAAAATAGTTGATCTATTTATTTACTAAAATTGCTATAACCGAATATTGTAGTTTTTAGGGTTCCGTACCCAAAGGGTAAAAACGGAACCCTATTACTGAGGCTCCGCTGTCCGTCCGTCCGTCCGTCCGTCCGTCCGTCTGTCACCAGGCTGTATCTCATGAACCGTGATAGTTAGACAGTTGAAATTTTTACAGATGATGTATTTCTATTGCCGCTATAACAACAAATATTAAAAAATAGAATAAAATAAATATTTAAGGGGGCTCCCATACAACAAACGTGATTTTTTTGCCGTTTTTTTCGATAATGGTACGGAACCCTTCATGTGCGAGTCCGACTCGCACTTGGCCGATTTTTTTTTTATACAAAATAGGGAGGCATACAAGGATACGGCTCATCTGATGTAAACCTTAGCCTATGAACGCTTGTAATATATTAAGTATCACTCTCGCGATGCATCCTATGCTGCTTCCACAGCAACTCCTTAGGAGCTTACTGGTGATCTCACTCACACGCAGGAACGCAGCAACTTCCAGGGAGTTGTTATTTGGCTGCGGTTTTCTGTGAGGTGAAAGTACTTCCTTGGACGGGCTGCTGTGATGCGCCGTACCTCTCTTAAAACATCCAGACCAAGACAAACAGACATGTTCATGCACACATTTGTCTTGTGTGGTGTGTTGGTGTCAAAGTCGCGTCATTCACGACTGAGCCAACGAGCTCGTCAAATAAACGAACTCGTGAAATATATAGAATTTATTTGCACTTAAATAGAAATTAGAAATATATTTTTAGACTACTTAGAATAAAACCAGTTGAGAATGCGCAAGCTTGCATTGCCAGAGAGAACACCTGGCTCGTCAATTATATAACAATTCAATTATTTTTTTTAATTTGTCGGCCATTTTGACCATGTTCCTTAAGAGATAGGAACGGTGTTCCTGAACATTCCTATTCTACTTTTATATGCTGAATCCGAATCTGAAGTCGAAATTCGAATATTTGTAAAATCACACACACGCAGACAAACGCACGGACAAACGCCCACACAACAAACATATAGATTTCATATAGCAACGGTGTTCCTGATTATTTTTGTCAACGTTCGGCTGACGGAGTAGGTCACTGCTATCGTAGTAGTAGTTATATACAATATTTTTCGTTCATCGACCGTAGTTATACATAATACAATATACTATATACAATACAAAATGTTTCGCGTTCTTTGACGGTGGCTTTATACAATATTTAAATGTTCAATGTTCCTCGACGATGGCTGTCGTCAACAATTTTATTAGGACAATAATATACAATTATTGTCATTATTGGAGTCTGTGCCAACGCAGTTGTGTATGTTTGTAAATAGGTTTAATTAGGCATTGCTATATTATCGCATTAATGTAACTTTAAATATGTTTTGTAAAAAGGAAACTTTTAAGAATTTTAAAATCTTGGCTGGCATCGGTTAAGAAATGAGCAGTGATGGCCCAATAGATATAGAAGCTGCTTTTGACTGGTTCTTGGTTATTAAAAAATACTGGGGCTAAAGCTGCTTTTCCTCCGGCGAGGCGAGACGCGACGAGAAATTAATATGGAAAAAATTAAATTCTCTCCTCGCACATCTTCAGTGGAAATGGTTGGATTAGCGAGGATGAGCGAGACCAGAATTTAAACATTTCTTGAGTAATAATGAACTGTATTATTACATGTATATAGTCCTTATTAAATTTTGCAATGAAAACATTATTCTCGCGATGGCACTAAACAGCACTGAATCTTCACTATACTACATGCTCGAAGTCGCGAGGTCAGTATAATCAATCGCGAGCTCGCGCCAGCTCGCGCGAACTCGTACGATCTATTAATGGCAATTTCTGGTGGAAATGGGCCGGCGCGATTTCAATTCTCGTCTCGCCTCGTCTCACCTCGCCTCGCCGGTGGAAAAGCAGCTTAAATAAAAATAATGTAACCATTCCTTTGTTCGGAGGTCAAGGAAAACCTAGAACATACAATCAAGAAATTATATTTCGAGAGACGTGGAACTTCATCTACGAATGATTTGATTTTCTCTCTGTGTTGTGAGATCTGTCCGACAATATTTATTTATTTACTAGTAAATAACAGCAAGCTGTGTAGGCAGAGCTGATATTTTTTAAGTTTAAAAAATATTTAAATATTTTATTTTTTAAAAATATATGGAACCCTGAACGACATCTAGCGACGAGTGCTGTTACTTTTTCTGTTGATGGGAGTGCAGTGCAGACTCTGCACTGCAGAGTGGCCGGCCATACGTTTTCCCATATGTTTTTTTTTCTAATTGGAACGATTTTGGACCGTTCTTTCTCACCAACGAACATTTAAATTTCAAATTAAAGGATACAAAACTACAATATGTTAGCTATTAGTGTGTCGATTTTGGAGTTTCTCACTATTACCGTCTAAACGCTAGCTGGATGACATCAGTCTACCCCAAACGACAATTTTGAGGGTAATGTGGCTCCGCTGGCTATCGCAGCTCTGCCAATTATCTATTTCTTATTTATCGTCTGTTGCTCCGAGTCAAAATCAGAATTTTCGCCAAAGAAACGTGACAACGCCGAATCCCTTGCGGGGTAGTCAGAGCGAACCGAGCGCCATGTGACCCGATCCTTACAAGCCTCACTCGCTTCTTTCATTACTCTTCTCATGCACGCTCACCGGTTTCTAGGGCTTCTGATATCACCTTCTGATAAAACACGACCAATTTGGTTATGGTAGGTAACTCTTGGCCTTCCTCGGCTCCTACTATTGCGTTGTATATCTGCTTCGTCGTTCTTTCATCCTGCATTCTTTTTTTCATCCTAAATTATTGTTTCAACCTCATAAACAAAATGTTATTTTAAGTGAGGTAAGGCGCATCAATGCGGACTGCATTGATGCGCCTTACCTCTCTGGGGAAGTACCTCCACCTAACAGACATATAGATTTCATATAGGAACGGTGTTCCTGATTATTTTATGACAATAATATACAATTATTGTCATTATTGGAGTCTGTGCCAACGCAGTTGTGTATGTTTGTAAATAGGTTTAATTAGGCATTGCTATATTATCGCATTAATGTAACTTTAAATATGTTTTGTAAAAAGGAAACTTTTAAGAATTTTAAAATCTTGGCTGGCATCGGTTAAGAAATGAGCAGTGATGGCCCAATAGATATAGAAGCTGCTTTTGACTGGTTCTTGGTTATTAAAAAATACTGGGGCTAAAGATGCTTTTCCACCGGCGAGGCGAGACGCGACGAGAAATTAATATGGAAAAAATTAAATTCTCTCCTCGCACATCTTCAGTGGAAATGGTTGGATTAGCGAGGATGAGCGAGACCAGAATTTAAACATTTCTTGAGTAATAATGAATTGTATTATTACATGTATATAGTCCTTATTAAATTTTGCAATGAAAACATTATTCTCGCGATGGCACTAAACAGCACTGAATCTTCACTATACTACATGCTCGAAGTCGCGAGGTCAGTATTATCAATCGCGAGCTCGCGCCAGCTCGCGCGAACTCGTACGATCTATTAATGGCAATTTCTGGTGGAAATGGGCCGGCGCGATTTCAATTCTCGTCTCGCCTCGTCTCACCTCGCCTCGCCGGTGGAAAAGCAGCTTAAATAAAAATAATGTAACCATTCCTTTGTTCGGAGGTCAAGGAAAACCTAGAACATACAATCAAGAAATTATATTTCGAGAGACGTGGAACTTCATCTACGAATGATTTGATTTTCTCTCTGTGTTGTGAGATCTGTCCGACAATATTTATTTATTTACTAGTAAATAACAGCAAGCTGTGTAGGCAGAGCTGATATTTTTTAAGTTTAAAAAATATTTAAATATTTTATTTTTTAAAAATATATGGAACCCTGAACGACATCTAGCGACGAGTGCTGTTACTTTTTCTGTTGATGGGAGTGCAGTGCAGACTCTGCACTGCAGAGTGGCCGGCCATACGTTTTCCCATATGTTTTCTTTTCTAATTGGAACGATTTTGGACCGTTCTTTCTCACCAACGAACATTTAAATTTCAAATTAAAGGATACAAAACTACAATATGTTAGCTATTAGTGTGTCGATTTTGGAGTTTCTCACTATTACCGTCTAAACGCTAGCTGGATGACATCAGTCTACCCCAAACGACAATTTTGAGGGTAATGTGGCTCCGCTGGCTATCGCAGCTCTGCCAATTATCTATTTCTTATTTATCGTCTGTTGCTCCGAGTCAAAATCAGAATTTTCGCCAAAGAAACGTGACAACGCCGAATCCCTTGCGGGGTAGTCAGAGCGAACCGAGCGCCATGTGACCCGATCCTTACAAGCCTCACTCGCTTCTTTCATTACTCTTCTCATGCACGCTCACCGGTTTCTAGGGCTTCTGATATCACCTTCTGATAAAACACGACCAATTTGGTTATGGTAGGTAACTCTTGGCCTTCCTCGGCTCCTACTATTGCGTTGTATATCTGCTTCGTCGTTCTTTCATCCTGCATTCTTTTTTTCATCCTAAATTATTGTTTCAACCTCATAAACAAAATGTTATTTTAAGTGAGGTAAGGCGCATCAATGCGGACTGCATTGATGCGCCTTACCTCTCTGGGGAAGTACCTCCACCTAACAGAAAACCGCAGCCAAATAACAACTCCCCAGATGGCTGTTGTCTTCCTGCGTGTGAGTGAGGTCACCAGTAAGCTCCTAAGGAGTTGGTGTGTTAGCAGCAGAGGAGGCATCACGCGTGTGATACTTAAATACTACAAGCGTTAATAGGCTACGGTAACCGCTTTACATCAGGTGGGGCGTATGCTTGTATGCCTACCTTCTGATGTTGTATATATAAAAAAATGTTATTGCTCTATCAGCGATGTCATCCCCTTAAAAAAACCAAAACCAAACTCGTGTCATGTCATGACACGTCCAGTCGCAAAATTACAAGATCTCGCCGCGGCACGTTCAGAATTTTAAATTCAACGGATTCGTTCGAAACTGAACCGGAGTTGAACGCTCAGCGCTTTCATTAATGAATTCGATGGAGTTCGGTTTAAATGGAAATGAGTTGAAATCGATTTAGTTTTGGTCACTAAGGAATGGAAACTATCGCGATTTATTTTTAATATTTTTTTTTCTACGTCGGGAGGCATACAAGCACATGGCCCATCAGGTAAAGCTACCGTAGCCTATAAACATTTATAATCCATTAAGTATCACTCGCGCGATGCTACCTCTGCTGCTAACACAGCAACTTCTTAGGAGCTTGCTGATGACTTCACTCACACACAGGAATACAACAACCCTCCAGGGAGTTGTTATTAGGATGCGGTTTTCTCTGAGGTGGGAGGTACTTACTCAGACGGGCTTCTGTGATGCACCCTACCTCTTCTAAAACACCTAGACCTAGACACATAGACATGTTCATCGTTCATGTTTATATGTATATTCTGTATTTAAATGTGTTACAATCGTAGGCATAGGTAGAATATGGAGTCACAAAATGGAGTCTTATATTCATGCTCCATTAAAAAAAATACGAAATATATGTATTTGCTTATAGACCTTCACGTATTTTAAATAAAATCCTTATTAATTTTTCAAAATTTCTTAGTTTTAGTTTCCCTTTTATCATCTACCAGCATTTCAAAAATGATCATAGGTATTTTTTCTATCGTCAATTTCTATTACAATAAATTTAAATCAGTGTATAGGTATATTATAATGATATCAAGTAGTAAACTCTACTCTACTCCTCTTTCACCAGAGCCATATTTTTTGAATAGAAAGGTGCATCACTTGTCGGTGAAACGCTTTAGTACTAATAACACTGACACCGCAAAAGTGCTATAAAATTTTGATGCAAATGCATAAAATTTTTCACTTCTAGGTCGGCGCGAGCTCAAAGCGACGTTCCAGATGTTGGGACGACAATTTATCCTGTCCATTACTACTTACTCAGTAAAAAGTTGTAGTAAGGTAAACACTAACTTACTGCGTATTTTCAATTTAAAAGTATCCTTTTGAGCACAGGTATTCAAAATATAATCATTTACCTTTATCCGCCGGGTATCTTATATCTATGTTGAGTTTCGAGATTAATGGATCACGTCGAGCCAGAATATCTTAAGTATTTATCATTGATGTCTCACTTATTTTTCTTATTTTTTAACGGCAATGGTGTGTATAACAATTTCATATTTACAATAGTAGATGTAAGTGATAAATGTAACTAAATGAATATTGCAAAAGCTAAGACGCGGCTGAGACAGTTTTTTTTTTTTAATACCACTAAGGTGGTAATCAAGCATACGGCCTGCCTGATGTTAAACAGTCACCATAGCCTATGGACATTTGCAACACCAGGGGCGTCATGCGTAGCCGACCCTCTAAAAACCTCTTCACGCATTTCTTGAAGAACTCCATGTTATGCTAAATTCTATCTGTTGTAGCTATACGAACATTCAGTCAGATTAAATCTTAGATTAGATTTAAAACAAATACGTGCACCACTGTGCTCCATTGCCGTAACTTCAGGTTGGCCTTGGTATTGCCGTAACGCAAATTGGGCAAAGTCATGGAACGGATCCTTAATTGATCCGTTACCTAGAAGATCACTCCATAATTTATAATCGTCAGTATGGTTTAAGACCGAAACGATCAACGGGTGATTTTCTACCGTATGTGATGCACCTCTGGGGGCAAGGCAATCGATAAATGTGGCGAATCCATGGCATTCAGCCTAGATATCGCCAAGGCGTTTGATTGGGTTTCGCACAAACCACTTCTCTCCAAACTTCCGGCATACGGTCTGCCCCTCCAGCTTTGTTAGTGGATTGCTGGCTTCCTGCATGAGCGTAGAATCCGCGTCCTTGCAGATGGACGCGCTTCGCGGTTTCTGGAACTTTAATTATATGTAATCAATTTGACTATAGCGTTCCTATATTTAATATTCTTACAATTAATGATTTTTGTTTTATTGTATCGTTTTTAATAAATATGATAGTCACCTTGAATATACCCCCACCGTCGCATGCACCTATGTTCGCACCGACGGGGGTGGATCGGTGCGCATCGCCTCCGGGGGACGCCCTAACCCGCACATCGGTGCGGTTTCTCTCTCTGTCATGCCCAGGTCTCGCTTCCATACGTTAGCACATATAAAGAAATTAATTAATAATAGTAAATAAACTCTTCAGATAAATTACACAGTGCCGTCTAGACCAAACTAAGGAAAGCTTGTATAGCTAAGAGCACTTCACTTGACACTCAAAGTGCGACTTATTACTTACTTAAACAACGGTGCAAAAGTCGAAGTGTTAAGCTTTACGTGCACTTTACTATACTACTGATAAATATACGTATTTTTTTTAGTAAATGCATGCTTGTAATACAGAGAAACATTCAGATCAACACAAACAGACATGTTTATGCACACAACAGTTTCTCTTGTGCGAGAACCCACAACGTTTGGTGTTAACGTCGCCATTGCCACTCGACCTCCGGGGACGTCAAAATAATATAAAATCGGTCAATGTAAAAAACTGTCCTTAATATATAATTTCTTTTTTGTTTTGATAACTTCGAATACCCCACTTATCTTCGAACGGTAGGAAAAACAAGAAGATCTATTACAGTGTTAAATTTTTTAGTATCTAGGAATAAACCCTATTTTTCAGGAACACCGTTCCTATATGAAATCTATATGTTTGTCTGTGCGTTGGTCCGTTTGTGCGTTTTATTCGAATTTTGATTTCAGATTTAGATTCAACATAAAAAAGTAGAATAGGAATGTTCAGGAACACCGTTCATATCTCTTACGGAACATGGTCAAAATGGTCAAATTGAATTATTATATAATTGACGGGCCTTCCTCTGGCAATGCAAGCTTGCGCATTCTCAATTGGTTTCATAATAATATCAATATATCAAGGCATGTTTCGTTTGTTCGCACATGTAGAAAGAATGCAGGATGGAATAATGACGAAACTGATATAGAATGCGAAAGTGGAAGGATGTAGAAGCCGAGGAAGACCAAGACTAACGTACCATGACCCAATTGGGCGTGTTTTATCAAACAAAAATAACAGGCTTTGAATATCGATAAAGAGGTCCATCCACGACAAAATCACACAATTTATTTCTATTTATTTCTGATTTTTCCCCCTAAATACTTTAGCTTAGGCCCCGTAAGGATGTTTTTCTAGCAAACGGCACGTGATAAATGGTTTTGTATGCCCGAATAAGAGAGGGGGGTCGAATTTACGACCCTTGAAATCCAGGCGAGGTCGATTGCTTAGCGTAGCAGCTAAGAGCAAAGTTGTTTGTTTAGTGAAATACAAAGTGACGAGCTCTGTGGCGCAATGGTTATTAACGCTACTTTCACACCAATGGGTGGGTGGGTTCGATTCCCACTCAGGACAACTATTTGTGTGCATGAATACAAACTGTTTGTCTTTATCTGAGTGTTATTGAGTGGGAAGTACCTCCATCTCACAGAAAATTGCATCAAATAACAACTCCCTTGAGGGTTGTTGTATTCCTGCGAGTGAGTGAGGTCACCAGTAAGCTCTTACGGAGTTTCTGTGTCGACAGCAGACGTGGCCTCGCCCGAGTGGTACTTAACTTGTTACAAGCTTTTTAAATCAGGTGGGCCGTATATTGTATGTTGTCCGACGATGTAAAACAGAAATACGGAATGCAAATGGTAGAATTTCCCCATAAAAAAGGCCTATATTAAGGTTATACTTATTACAAAATAATACGACGTATACCATCTGTCAACATTCGGCATTACCCTTAATATCGATAGGCATTTGACTGAGATTCTTCAGCGATTCGATCTTTATGGCCACACCCTCATTAAACTGAAGGTATGAAATAGTACAGTGCAGTTGTGAAAATCTTCGGGGTTTTATGCCCCTATGTGGAATTCCTCGCTGCAGCAATTTGATACGTAGACTGCTGATGACTGCCGATCATAAACCAATAAACTTTTGACTGCACATACTGACCAATGCGAGTATGTTAGCCTATAAGTGACGCGATGTTGGTGCGTTAACTATCCAATAATAATTGTACGTTCTACTTTGTCTTCCGACCCGTAGCGATGAATTGAGTTACTACGTAATATCTGTGTCAACGGTTCTTCGTAGTTTAGTTCCTTCATGCTGCCGATGTATAACGTGATGATTGTAAAAGTTTACTATATCTATAACTTCACGGCAAATCTAGGCAGAGATAACATACCTCACTCGCTTCTTTAACATTACTTGCTCTTCTGATGCACGCTCGTCGGTTTTTAGGTTCCTGACATCACCTTCTGATAGAATTCGACCAACTTGGTCAAGGTAGGTAAGTCTTGGCCTTCCACGGCTCCTACATCCTTCCACTTTTGCATTGTATATCTGCTTCGTCATTCTTTCATCCTGCATTCGTTCTACATGTTGGAACCAACGGACCATGCCTCTTCTTATTTAAACACCGACGCTCTCTTTCAGACCAGTCTACAAGCGTTACGCCATAATAAATAAATAAATATTGTCGGACAAATTACACAGCGCCACCTAGCCCCAAAGTAAGCGAAGCTTGTGTTATGGGTACTAGACAACTGATAAACATACGTAAATACATTTTTTTGTAAATACATATTTATTATACATAGAAAATACCTTACTTACTTACATATCTTTATAACTCTCCTAATCGTATCATATCATAGGGTCTAAATTATATTTGCAAATGTAAAAATGTATAGACAGCCGGAATTTTATACTATGATTTATTCTTTGACGTGCATCGTATCGTAAATAGGTTTAGATAACCGACCATAAAATCTTACTTTACGACCCTTTTACAACATGAAATAAAATCTATTGGGCGTAAAAATCAAAAGCACTTTAAATGTTCATACATTTTATTGAATTAGTTTTATTCATGCATTCGTATGTATTGCCCTTATTATTACACACACTACTAATTCTGTTAGTTCTTAAAATATCTCAGATATCGTGAGTGCTGATAAACCTACTATTCATTAGAAGATCCAATTGACCTATGAGTATTATTTTAACCCGACTACAAAAAAAACTATTTTAGCTGCATATGTTTTTTTATGCGTGAACAACACGCAAGGCCCCATATGTTTATTGTAACAAAGGTGGTAAAGAAGCACACGGCCTGTCTGTTGGTAAACAGTTACATATGAACGCCAACAAATACGTATCACTCGTGCGTTGCCGATTCTGTAAAATACTTAATAGGGTAACGGTTTGACTGAAATGTTTGCAATTATATCGAAGTCAATATCCTATTAAAATTCTTAAACTAGTTAGCGAATTTTAGTAAACGAGGTGCTATGCTAAATGACAAGATGGACCTGAAATGCCATCGACACCGTTACACATCCTACTGCAGCGACATGGGTTTCCTTTTAACCGGTTATACGCTGCCACGCTGCTCATCGCAAATGTGCAGGGTGGCAGTGTATGCTCTTGACGAAGGCCAGTGAGGCTCGAAGCCCACCGACTGATATTAACGAATGTCGTCTATCGGCAGCAGCCGGAACTGACGGCTTAACGATAAATCTGTCCCTATACAAGCGTCTAGTGAAATGCCATAAAGGATTATCTATATAGATAAAGAAAATTGGAGTGTCTGTTTGTAATATGAAAATAACCGCTTTTTATTAAATGCATATGGATGTATACACGGTACATATACCAAAATATTTTTTTTTACAATTTTTGTCTGTCTGTTTGTTTCGGGTAATCTCTGAAACGGCTGGACCGATTTTGACGGGACTTTCACTGGCAGATAGCTGATGTACTAAGGAGTAACTTAGGCTACCCTTATTTTAGAAATTATATTTATTTTTATTAATTTAAATAAATAATAAAAAAAATGACTATTCCGCGCGGACGAATTCGCGGTCGTCATTCATCCGTTTAGAAGTATAGTTTTCTTTATTAGCGATTTAGGTAGTCAGGTATTTAATTTTATCCATTTGTTTAAGAATCCCCTGTAGATAACTTCGGCGAGGAGTGAAGTTATTCTAAAAGATATAGCGGCAGGTCAACCCTTCAAAATATATCACTAACTAACGAAGCTCGTGTGTTATCAGAAGGTATAGGAATCCTAGAAACCGACGAGCGTGTATGAGAAGCGTGTATGAAATATGTGTATTTTTTTTCCATTTATTTATGTATAAATGGAAAAAAAACAAGTGAGGTATGTATAAGGAGGAGTCTTGTGGCGCTCGTTTCTTTCTACATACCCTTCTAGGGACTGTTCGTGAAGCTATAGATAGATAGAACTTACAAACGAACTTTGCCTACTGGTATGTGTTTACCGATTCTAAAATAATCGTTGTTTAGAAATGTTGCTCGATTTGATGCCAAAGGAGGTAGGATACATCAAAGGCTGGGTAAGTATGTGCCTACGTTTCACAGAAAACCACAGCCAAATAACAACTCCCTAGAGTGTTGTTGTATTGCTGCATATGAGTGAGGTCACCAGTAAGGGCCTAAGGAGTTGCTGTGTTAGCAGCAGCGGTGGCATCGCGCGAGTGATTCTTAATGTGTTTCACGCTTTCATTGGCTACGGTAACCGCTTTACATCAGGTGGGCCGTATGCTTCCCGACGTTGTACAAAAAAAATGACAGACAATTGACCATCACATATTGGTACCAAAATGATCGCTTGTTTTATAAGTTAGTAGGGCTTTTTTGTAGTGAACTTATGCAGTGTCAATAAGTTACGGTAACTGCTTAATATCAGTTTGGTTATAGGTCTGTTTGCCACCATCTTGATGTAGATATAGCGATATTAATTAGTGGTAAGTATAACAGACAGACCAGCGGACTGACATGCGCCATAAAGGTGCCTTTTTAACTTATTGGTACAAAAGTCTAAAAGCGATTTTATGTATATGCATCTGACGTTGATAAACTCAGAGACTGTTTGACTGATCACCATGAAAGTTGTCACATTTACATAATGTGTTTTTTCATGGGAAATTTTTTTGTGAATATTTTTTCGTTCAGTAAGGACAATGTCTTCCGGGCTGTTCTAGTGTCTTATGTATGAGCGAAATATTGCTCTGAATACACTATGGGATTCCATCATGCGTTCACATGTTTACATTTTGTTATGCCATTATAGGCCGATGTGAGTATTTGATTTTGATCAAATTTATTTTAACGAATCACACTCGAAACTTAATCTATGTACATCAATCAATTAATTTTGATTTCTTAATTTGATAAAAGTACTAAAATGAAACAGTTCTAATTGATTTCAAGATGCTTGACTCCAAATACAGTTTTGACTAATATACTGTATTATAATTATCGAAAGTCAACCATAAATATAGAAATATTTCAAAAACATTAACGAATTTGCACGAAATGAATATTTTTTATTCAACTAGATTGGCAAACAAGCATACAGCCCCCATTAGATGGTAAGCGGTCATCGCAGCCTATTGACGCTCGCAACACCACGGGGATGTTACTCGCGCTCTTCCAATCTTGTGACCTATGGCTGTTTCTTCACAGTACCCAGTAATTTAAGTAAATCTGCCAAATCTCACCCTTCAAACCGGAACACAGCTATATAAATATCGCTGCTTGTCGGTAAAAATAGGTGAGACAGAGTTACCCACGCAGGCGACTTTTGTACAAACTCTCCCTCTGGTAATCTTATCTATGAGAGTGAAGTTCGTCTTCTAAAATCTGCTTCTTATTGTTATCCCGTTTCCGTTGTCTATGGTAAGTATTTTATGTCCGGTAAGTCTTATGCTTGTATGCTTCTTGATGTCTAAAAGAAATCTACAATGTGAATTACTGTAGGGTTGTGTTGATTTTTAAACATCATTCTTACTACCCATTCCTGTGATTAGAGCCTTATAGGATCGGATATAGTCGTAAATGTGTAATAATAAAAAGCAACAATATAACACAAATAGCTATAATGCGTAATAAACTGTCAGAATATGCGTTTTATATCCCAAAATATGAGTCTAACCACATAACATCGTAAACGGGGAGTTATTGAGTGAGTAAACATTTTATGACAATTTATTGATATATTTCTGTTACACTATGAGGTTAAAACCCAGGGGGCACTATAGGACAGCATAGTTCATTGATATCAAATAAGAATGATGTGTGCAGAAGCTTCTAATTCTGCATTGCAATTGGGCATTTTTTTTTTATATCGGCTCAGCATAGTGGCTCCTCTTCGCCTGTTGGTAAGCGAAAAGAGGAGCCCAAATTACAGCGGCAACTGACAAGGACTACAGTTTCCTGTCAGTGGACGCTACCATGCCGCCAGGTGCTTCTTCACGCTTCGTTTAAAGAGTCCCATGTTGTAGGAAGGAGGAAACACATGTGCAGGCAAGGCGTTCCACTTTTTAATAGTTCGACAGAGATAGGAGTTGCCAAACTTTTTAGTACGAGAAGTAATGTCCTCAACAGTGGAATGATGACATCGCAAGCCTGCACGTGTGGTTCTATGACGGAAGGGAGAGGGTGGGATAAGGGAAAATAGTTCTTCAGAGCACTCACCATGGTACAGGCGGTAAAATGTACTTAGGGAGCCTATGCCCCTACGAAGTTGCAAAGGTTCTAGGTATTTTGTGACCTCTTCGTCGTCGATTATGCGGATAGCCCGTCGCTGCAACCTGTCGAGAGCCTCGAGAAGATACTGTGCGGAGCCGTCCCAGAGAGTTGAGCAATATTATTCCACGCAGGCCCGAACCGAACATTTATCCAACATCAAAGCGTCACCATTTGGAATAATACATTAAGGTCGTGAACGGAGCGAGCTCTATTGGTGCAGTGGTTAATAACGCGACTTTGACAAAGACGCTCTTGGGTTCGATTCCCACACAGTACAAACATATGTGTGCATGAACATGTCTGTTTGTCTTGTTCTGGGTGTTTATAAGAGAGGTAGGGTGCATCAAAACAACCCGTATGGGGAAGTGCCTACGTCTCACAGAAAGCCAAATAACAACTTCCTAGATGGTTGTTCCTGCGTGTCAGTGATGTTACCAGTAAGTTCCTAAGGAGTTGCTGTGTTAGCAGAGGTGGCATCGCGCATGTGATACTTAATGTATTGCAAGCGTTCATAGCCTACGGTAATCGCTTTACACCAGGTAGGTCGTATATTTATATAAAAATTGGAATTAAGATTTTTTTTAATACAACGACGCGATATCAACCTTACAACCCAACTAATGTGAAGCATATGAACGCTCAGCTGTTGTAAAATCCGGAACGTTGGATTCGAGCCCGGCTTGGGTAGTTCGTGCCTTGTGACCAGGTGCAGAGTCCTATTGGAAAGTCCACGGTATGTTTTTAAAAAGTGTATTGCTGAGAGGTTTCACAAAACAGTCTTTTGATACACTTTGGCTGAAGTCTTCACTCCTTTTTCACAAAAATGTAGCTTTTTGACTCCTTGATAAGACACCCCCCACTAAACCATTACAAACGCAGGATGATGACCATGTTGTACCTCTTGGACCACTTGGGCGGCTTCTTTAGAACTGTGTGCGCACACTTTGTCATTTTGCTTGTTGTAGTGCTCTTCAATCGTGATTTTTTTTTCATCAGTAAAGAGGATATTTCTGTGCCTTTCACCTGCGTATTGGGACCCAAGGCGTTTTAATCGATCCACTCTCTTCAACTGTGGGGATTGATTTAGGGCATGTTCTGTATATCGACGATACGCGCCGAGCTCCATATCTTGTTTTATTATACGCGACAGAGTCCTAGCGGGAATCTTCATTTCTCACGATAAGATTTTTTGCTTCCTAATGGGGTTTCGGCGAATTCTGGCTTTAACAGCATTAACAGCCTTTGTAGTTCTAATACGTGGTCGTCTTCATCTTTTATAGTCTTCAACAGAGGAAGTGTTGGTACATCTGTCGATAGTACGATATGCGAACATACAGCTTTCGAAGTATTTTTAATATGACCGAGGGCTCCATACCCACTTTGTGCAAAGCAATCAATGCAAACCTATTTACTTTAATACGCCATTAATTCCATAGTGTAATTTGATAATAAACTCGAAAAAAATATTTAAAACAGCGGGAAATCGAAAGATGTTTTTAACACAATAAACGTGTTCCAAATTCAATATAACTAAAGAGTGGAAAAAAAGAATAGTTTATATGTAACAGTATTTATGACCAAACTAGTTAGTCCTTTGCTGTGTGTTGTAGGCTTTATTAGCTAAGCTGCAGTGGTACTTAGAAGGTATTCAATATCGAAATGTTCGAAACCAAATTGCTCCGAAACGGAAACTCAATTTATGGGTCTCTTGAATTCGTTGAAGCACAAATTGATATCTTCTTTTATTAGGTGCGTTTATTTTATAGGGGGATAAATAGTGAACGCGAATTCAAAGGAGAGTGACAGATTTATGTCTATTACAGTGGCACTTACGTAATTGGTCGCGGAGCTTTTTACGGGAGTTATACTTTAATAGTATTGCAAGCATGCATAGGTTACGGACTGTTGACTATCAACTAGGCCGTATGCTTGATTACCTACCACCTTAGAGGTATGAAAAAAAATTGTTAACTAGGCTCCATTTTAGAATAAAATAATTATAAATGGGAGACCTATTTTTACAGTGTTTAGTATTTTTTATACAACGTCGAAGGGAATACAAGCATACGGCCCACCTGATGATGTAAGACGGTTACCGTAGCCTATGAACGCTTGTAATACATTAAGCATCACGAGTGATGCTGTATTGCTGAGAGCGTATTTTTATCAGTGCTCACCTAGTCATGAACTGCACGGTAGGGAAAAAAATTGTGACGAGTGCGACGCCACCTCTGCTGCTAATACAGTATCTCATTAGGAGCTTACTGGTGACCTCCCTCAAACGCAGGAATGCCACAATCCTCCAGGGAGTTGTATTTTGGTTGCGGTTTTCTGTGTGGTGGAGGTACTTCCCCCAAATGGGCTGCTCTGATGCGCCCTACTTCTCTTAAAAACACCCAAACCAAGACAAACAGACATGTTCATGCATTCAAATGTTTGTCCTGTGTTCTTGTCATGTTCATGCAAACAGTTGTTGGTGTTAAAGAAGCATTACTAACTACTGCGCCACTGACCTCGTCATAATCGTTTGTTGGTATATTGCTGCTAACGCAGAAAGTACTCAAGTGGCTCCCTTCCTACAGGGAGTAGTTATACCGCTTTTATATATATATCCTCTTTCGGTCTGTTGCTTTAGAGCTGTAACCTACCACATTAGTAGCCTACAATGGTACAAGGTTTGCTTAGTTTAGTATTAGATGACGCTGAGTATTTTTCCGGGAAATAATTATTAGTAGGTACTAATAAATGTAAGACCCGGAAATTCTAGTTCCTTTTTTCTTCTCCTTCCTAGCGTGATTTCGTTTCCTAAACCATTGCAGGATTAGCGGAGTCCTCTACCTAAACGTAAAGATTTGGCAATGATACTGAATTTAACATATTTTTGGGTCAGCATGGCAGCGTCAACTGACAGGATACGGGATGTAGTATGTTGTCAGTTGCAGTTGCGATTTGGGCTCCTCTTTCGCTTACCATCAGGCAACGAGGGGCCACTATGCTGAACTAATATATATAAAAAAAAAAAAAAATTGACATGGATCGTGAGGAAATCCGCACGTCCAAAAAATTATATTCCCAAAGTCGTATGACTTTACCGAAGAATGAACTGGTTTTCCCTCTGGGTTGTGGAGACCAGACGGCAGTCGCTCCATGTAAAAGTCGGTATCTTCGCCAAATCCTTAGGCTTATGTAACGGTTCCCGTCGACATTACGAAACAGGATAACGCTAAGAAGAAGACTGAATTTAACATGGAGCGACACACTCCACAACCGGGGGAAAAAACCAGACCTTCCTCAGGTCATGTCACACATTTTTTTTTAAAACATCGTCGGGAGGCCAACAAGCATACGGTCCACCTGATGTAAAGCAGTTACCGTAGCCTATTAACTCTTGTAACATATATCACTCGCGCGATGCCTCCTCTGATGCTTACACAGCAACTCCTTAGGAGCTTACTGGTGACCTCACTCACACGCAGGAACACAACTACCCTTTAGGGAGTTGTTATTTGGCTGCGGTTTTCTGTGAGGTAAAGGTATTTACCCAGACAGGCTGCTTGGTGCGCCCTACCTCTCTTAAAACATCCAGACCAAGACAAACAGACATGTTCATGCGCACAAATTTGTGTGGGAATCGAACCCACTAGCGTTGGTGTTAAAGTCGCGTCATTCACGACTGAGCCACCGAGCTCGTCAAAAACACACATATTTCTGAATATATGTTATTAGACGTCGCGTAGACTTTTCTCACAATGTTTTTCTTCACCGCCGAGCAAGTGATAATTACAAACCTGTTTCTGAATTTAGTGGTGCATACCAGGGTACGAACCAGCGACCAGCCTTTTAAAAGGCCTAGTACTTTTTCCACTAGGCTACAGTGCTCTAACGTATGAGTAAAATTACTGTTCTAACCTGAAGGTCTGTTGATTATGACACCGATTAAACAGAATTGGGAATTACACAAATATATATAGCCTAGCTATCCGCCCCGGCTTCGCACGGGTGATATGATCGCTACCAAACTTCACAGGATCACCTCCTGGGCTAACCTGAAGACTCACTGAAAATTTCATCAATCTGCCCAGCCGTTTTTGAGTCCATAGAGGACATACAAACATTCATTTTTATATATATAGATTAAGAAGTATTATACTATTTGTAGCAGGTGGTCTGGTGAAACACGGATCTAACAACATTGAGTGCAGCTTTTCATAAAATGGAACTCATTTGTTATCCTGAGCTTTCTGCGTGGCTTGGAGATTAAAGGATTTTATGGACGATTCGTTTCTATCACCACCATCTTTTGTATCTGTCGCTACGTGACCGTTTAATTGCCCAGTACTGTACACTATTACTGAGGTTGGACTGTGTATGAACTACTTTCATTTTCAGGAACACCGTTCCTATATGAAATCTATATGTTTGTCTGTGCGTTTGTCTGTGTGCGCGTTTTTTTCGAATATTCGAATTTTGACTTCAGATTCGGATTCAGCATAAAAAAGTAGAATAGGAATGTTCAGGAACACCGTTCCTATGGTCATAATGGCCGACAAATTAAAAACAAATTTTTGAATTGTTATATAATTGAAGAGCCAAGAGTTCCTCTGGCAATGCAAGCTTGCGCATTTTCAACTGGTTTTTAATAAATACGAAAATTATAAAAAAATCGATCATCTGATTTGTACGCAGTTTATAATAAGCCAATTTTGTGTGTAATTTTTTTCTGTATTAGAATGAAGAAGTGAGGCTGCATCCTCAGAATATCTGCATCAAAGCAACTCGACTGAACAACCAAACTACTCCCCGGAGGGTTGTCGTGTTCCTTCGAGTGAGTGACGTTACCAATAACCTCCTAATGAGTTACTGTATTAGCAGCAGGGTTGGCAATACTTCCTGCATTGCGTTCATAGGCTACGGTTACCGCTTTGCATCAGATAGTTCGTATGATCGTATGCCTCCCGATGTTATATAAAAAAAAGAACTACACAAATATAAAAATAGATTTCACACGAAGGTGGTCATCAACCATATGACCTGCTTTATGGTCAACAGTCCGTAACCTGTGCATGCCTGCAACACTATAACAGTAAAACATTCAAGTATACCTCCCATAAAAGCCTCTTGCGATAAATTACGTAAATATATACTGTAAAAAAAACTGCATTTTTCCAATGGGACTTCTTGTTATAGATGACTTTTCTCTCTTTGCTAGTCTCTATTGTAGCAGGTTACATCGTGTACAGGGGAGATATATCCTGACGATAGAGAAACACTTATACCTCCGAAAACTGAAACTCGTCACTGAAACAATGTAAACTTAAATTTAAAAGTTAGTTTAAAGACTTTACTGCATTTGATTTGAGCAAGTTTTTTTTTATACAACGTCGGGAGTCATACAAGCATACGGTCCACCTGATGTAAAGCAGTTACCGTAGCTTATTAACGCTTGCAATATGTTAAGTATCACTCCTCTACTGCTTACACAGCAACTCCTTAGGAGCTTACTAGTGACCTCACTCACACGCAGGAACACAGCAACCCTCTAGGTAGTTGTAGTTTGGCTGCGGTTTTCTGTGAGGTGGAGGTACTTCCCCGGACGGGCTGCTTTGATGCGCCCTACCACTCTTAAAACGCCCAGACCAAGACAAACAGACATGTTCATGCAGACAAATGTTTGCCTTGTGTGGGAACCCACGAGCGTTAAGCACCGAGCTCGTTATAAAAGCATAAGTAGACGGCACGAGCTCCTTCACTACATTGCACAAACATATAAGACAGAAGTACTTACGTATCCGTATATATCCGATCAGAACCACTAGGAGGGGAATACGGGATCATTACCGCCGCCAATCAACGTCGAACCCAGATCGTATGCCGAGTGGGGCTCTGGTACCCACCTAATTAGTGGGCCAAAAGGTTCTGTTTGTCGATGTTTTATTTTATTATCGTAAACAACTTATTGACTACGCCTAGATTTCGGCACAAATTAGGCGGGAATATATAAAAATAAAAGAGTGATCGCTTGGTTGTTTATCTACTATGCTTTTATATTAGATATAACTATATTACCGAGATTGTTTAGGAAACTTAATCAGGCCAAGTGTGAATTGACTTTGTACTTACACGTTTTTTTTATACTACTAAGGTGACAAACAAGTATACGGACTGCCTAATGGTAAACAGTCACCGTAGCCTACGGACATTTGCAACACCAGTGTCACTTCTGCGTTGCCGGCCCTCTAAAAACTACTTTACGCATTTCTTGAATAACCCCATGCTGAAGTCCCTTGGGAAAACCCCGGATGGGAGATTATTCCACAACTTGAGAGTTCTCGCAAGAAAACTTCTCTGTAACCGCACAGTATGCGACCATTGCGGTTCCAGCGTGTGAGTCATCGGCGAATTTTTTAAAGAAAAAAATAAAGTCGGCGTCATATTGAACAATTCTTCAGAACACAACCCGTTGTTACATGCCTTGCTGGCTTCTTTACCATTAATAGATTTCTTCATACACTCTCGTGGTTCTTACGGTTCCTGACATCTCCTGATAAAATATGACCAGTTTCGTCATGGTAGGTGAGTTTAAGCCTTCCTCGCCTCCAACATCAATATGCACTTTCGTCCTACATGGCGAACCAACAGAGCATGTTTTTTCTTGTCTTGACATGGTTTATTTATTAAAGGCATATTAGAAGCGACATCTCAGCAAGATATTAGAATGTTAATAAAGGGATTACCTGTCAAATAAAATAGCGCATTATATTCAAATATTATTTAGCAATACAACATCAGTTTTAAGAGAGATGATGGGCGCACCAAGGCAGCCAGACTCATTAAGTACCTTCCCTCCACATCTCTTAAAAACCACAGCCAAATAAAAAGTTCATATACGGTTCTCCTAGAGAGTTGCAGTGTTAGCAGTAAGGCAGGCAATACGCGAGCGATACTTACAATATTGTAAGCATTCATAGGATATGGTAACTATTTTTAATTAGGTATACCTTAAGGTTATGAGACGCCGACATTGCATAAAATAAAAATGATTGAATCCTAAAACTACAAACATTTCCCTCTGTAAATTTTGCCTAAAGATTTCACACAATGATAGATAAGTTACAAAGGTTACCAGTAATATGTTAAAAATTTCAATTTAGAAAAGTTCGCCTTTGCCGCTGCACAAATCGTGACAATACTTATACTAGAATTCTAGCTTAAATTCTACGTTCTGTGAATGCATGCACTTTATTTGAACTCGAACATTCGAGCTCAAAGCACATTTACTTGTGACCCGTTTTGGGGATCGGATACAGGAATGTTATCTGCTGTAATTCAATTGTGTGCGCATTTTTTCACATAACTTTAAGTTCTATTATCGGAAGTCCGAAAAATATTTCTCATACCATTACGTCATAATGATCACTCTTCATACAAATATTTAATACTAATGATCGAAACTCATATTCATCAGAATTCATAGGTAATATCACTAACAATACACCTGGTTTATACTAATATTTGTTTTCATATATTTTCTTATACTAATATCGAAAATCCTAATCATTCTAATATATAACGTTAATACTCATAAATTTGTTTTATTATGAGTATGAGAGAAGTGTTATTTATCCCCATTGAATTGCAATGGTAAAAAATAAAAGGTAGTAGTAAAAATAATAGGTACGACGACGAGCGAAGCTAGGAGGAGTGTTAGGTAGAACTGCGACTCTACAGCGCGCGAGCCGAGTAAGCGAAGCGAGCGTGCCGCGGCAGCGGCCAGCGAAGCGCCAGAACCGATCATTGTCTGTTATGAAGGAAACGGTTCTGAAAAACATCATTATGAGTTGAAGTATGTTCTTAGTAATGACATTTTAAATAAAAAAAATATGATCACTGACTGTTATAAAGGAAATAATTCTGAAATAAAAATGAGTTGAAACATGTAATATCAGTATTAATAAAAAAAATATGATAACTGTCTGCTATGAGTTCCGTTGTTAGTAATAAAAATTTATGAACAAAAAATGTATGAGGAAAATAATTATGAAGAGTGATTATTATGAACACAAATCGGTAGTAAAACGAAACGAAAAAGAATAGGTATAAGATTTTTATTTGACCTAATATGGACCCAATTCAATTATTAGAATAGGGAAGCATTCTAGCATATTGTAATGGGTTACTCGTAGTTGCAGGTATCTCCGGTAATGTAACCGATACCTAACATTTTTTGTTTCCTTTCAATCTTCAACTTGAACATTTCTATCACTCTCACTTTATATTAAATACATATTATTAATGTTATGCATTTTCAAATGTGGTCGTTTTGATACAACGCATTCAGATTTTTGTATTCAAAAACTCTTGATGTTAGGTTTTAGATTAATAGAATCTAAAACTAACACCAAGGGACCCATCGCGATAGTTCAAACAACATGTAAGTCAGATAACATTGTAAAAAAAACACTGCGCGGTTTAAAGCCTTATTACAAAGGTATAAAAGTTTACGAGATGAACAAAAAATGATATTAAATAGTTTTTGACCTAATTCTACTCTTTTAGGTTTGATATATATAGGTAAATAGCACTGTTTATTTTTAGTAAAGGTTAATAATGATCATGAGGAGAACTATTAAATAAATGCTGTACAGCTTAAAGCACCTGACACCGTTAAAAGCTATACAATAGCTAGCGTGACAGCATTTATCTGTACAGCTTTAATAGCAATTTTATATAACGTAATAAATAAGTGACGAATTAATTATCAACATGCTATCAATTGTTATAAATAAAAGCCATAACTTATGTAACCGTAGAAATATGCACACACACAAGCGTACTCTTTTTTCACTTTTCACTTTAATATTATATTTTGCTATGTAAGTACCTATTAAACGGATACCATTTTGTCTCATCTGTTCTGGAAAGGACTGACTCAGGCTAATTTGAGAGCCAGGACTTGCACGTTAACTGTAAACAACTTGTTGTTACAATATACATATTTTCCATTATAAAAAAAATGTTTCTAAATATCTTTTGATGTATTGAAATCTATTAGAACACCTTTAGCGATTGAAGTTTTTATGTGAAGTGGCCAAATGGCACCATATTTATTCGTTTGATGATCACAACAAATGTTCATAAAGAGAACATCTGAATCATTGTAAAGGAATATAGGCTACTTAGTATCGTGAGAACTCGTTCCTGAAGAACCAGTTCAGATATAATCAAGTCTTACAACCTTAGTTAGACCAACTGCTAGTTGAATAAAATTGATCGGGTCGGATGGAATGAGAAAATGGTTTTTATAATATAAAGCTACATTCCGCATGACATGAATCAGTTAGCATAACCTATGAACACTTCCAAACAAAAATATTGTATAAATACATATATGTTCACATATACTCGAATAATGTTATACATCATCGGATTTGAAAGTCGTTTGAAACAGGGAACAAAATTTTATATATAAACTTGGATATAAATCGTAGTAGAAGAAAATTATCCTTCTGTTAAAACTACTATTACACTCCAACCCCTCCCTCTCATGTTTGAAAATACTCGTAGAAAAATGAAATTTTGAAATAAATGTACATCGGACAGTGAATGTCCAATTTCAAGTAAGTATAATTTGTTATGCATCCAGCAGAAAACTTCTTTTCTCTTTTAGTCGTTTTTGAACGGAACCTTGTCTGGAAAGAAAGTCTTGGAAACTGTTTGTGTCATGAAAAATCTTTTAAAATATGTTTCTTTGAGCGTGTCGTTTTCGTTTTGAAGATAATGTTTTTTTACTTAGTAATATCTTTAACAAGGTTGATAGATATTATTGATTTCGTTTGAATCAAGAGTTTCTGTATTGTTAATATATTCAAAGTAAGTTGCTTATGGTACTTCCATAGAGAAAAAGAGATGAAATTAAGGAGAACAAAATTAAACAGAATGAGAAAAGTGAACACAAGTAATAGATTAAAGAAAAACTTTAAACACTGGAGAGGATAAAAGTAGAAGAAAAGCAATGATACCACGAGACAGCAGCGAATCAGAAATTACATTTATAATATCTGGGCAACGATGAATATGAAGGGTTTTTGAAGATAGATCAAAACGTTGTTCAAGTATTAGCAACCATATCTATTAATGGAATATATTACATTAAGTCAAGTACAAACTCAATACATTTGCAATCACAGCGACATTTAATGTGCAACTAATTACAAACAGTAAAGACAGAGAGCGAGTGGATGGAACATGGAATGCGGTTTTTGCCCAATATCTTTGAAAGAAGTTAAAAGAAAAGAAAAGGTAATGAAACGACATTCTTGAGATATTCGATGGCGTCATTGTGTGTATCATTTTCATCGAACACGCACGTTAACCAACGTCGACTGCAGTCTGACAGTCAATGGGTTTAGTCATCTCTAGTTGCTACGTCTCGGCTGTTTTCAATATAAGACAGACGTTAGAATAACTTAGATAGGCAGGGCGCATCGAAGCAATCCGACTGGGGAAGTATCTGTAATTCACTGAAAACCACAGCAAAATAAGCAGCGGGATAGGGTAGGGTTCCTTGTACTACAAGCGTTCAAATTAAATAAAACCCTGTTTTGTAATGTATCTTTTTCATACGATTTCTTACTTGAACTAGTATCTACATTTTGAAGTTTAACTCTCCATTTTAACCCTTTTAGCAAAAAAAGAAATAGCGATTTAATTGCGAAAGAACGTCAAGGATAATTGAAGCCATTTATTTTTTATACAACATCGTGCGGCATACAAGCATTCAGCCCATTTGTTGTAAGGAGGTTACCGTAGCATATCACTTGTAATATATTAGGTATCACTCGCACGATGCACCTCTACTGCCCTACTACTCTAATAAAATGGCATACCAGTTTCGTATTCGTTTTCCGAGAGATGTTACATTTTTTCTATATTCTGTGGAGTTGAAATACATATGGAAACACACAAATAGCACTTTTGAGAATATCTATACGTTTCCTGATTCCTCCCTACTGACAGCTGATTGTATCTGAAAGTTGATTCTTTGCTTTCTGTCCAGTAGCTCCATTTTCAGTTCTGGGCTGTTTTGATCCGCCCTACTTCGCTTAAAATATCCAGACCAAGACAAACAGACGTGTATCATGCACGCAAATGTTTGTCTTGTGTGTAAATCGAACCCACGAGCCTTGGTGTTAAAGTTGCGTCTTTCACGGAACCTTTTTATTGCGATTTCAACTCGAAGTTGTCTGCTTTTTTTGTAATATAACTGTTTATTTTTTTATGATAATGTGGTGTATGCACCCTCCTCCAGTATATGGGCTGGAGAGTAATACGATTATTTTGAAAAAAGTCTCAAATGGCAATTAGAAAGGTGTCAAACTCGGAATCTAGAATTGAATCTTGAGGTTATCTCAGTTGGCAATGATTAATGCGATATCGTTAAAGATAAGCTCCTCGATGGCTGAATACGCTGCAGCAATGATTTGGGTAAAAAGTTTCTGCAAACATTGAGCAAAAAATAGCTATGAATCTTAATGGAGCGAATGAAGCGTGTAAGGACCTAGTCAAGTGGTGTTCCGATCTCTCTGCTCTACTGAGTTGGTCTGAAGCTATATATAGTTCATTAAATAGAAGTTCCTGCAGGTTAACTCATTCCTTAGTGCCCTAGGTGACTAATAATTATTATTGATCGCTTTGAATGTTAGGGAGTGAATAGTTATGTGATTGTAGTACTACAAGCGTGTAATTATTTTATTAAGTTATTCCTTGCCTATATTAACGACCTCCCAAGAATAACAGACTCGGAAAGCATACTATTTGCTGACGATGTCGCTCTGCTGTTCGAATGCCCAAACAACAGAGATAACAATAAAGGTATAACCGATGTCCTCGAATCAATAAAAATTGGCTCCAAAAACACAATCTCATAATTAACGAAAAAAGACGAAAATCATTCAATTTCGACCACATCAAAAGCACCCAATTGACCTAAATGCATTAAAACAGCAAATAAAATAGAGGAAGTTACCAACTTCAAACTGTTAGGCCTAACCATAGACACTCACATCAACTGGAAAAACCACATTTCAAATATCAAATCAAAAGTGTCACAATTTCTGTTCGCGTTAACCGTACTAAAAATAAATACGCATACAGATTGCGCTCTCTCGGCATATCACGTGTATGCACAGGCTTGGTTCCGTTATGGTACGTGTATAGTCCTGTGGGGCGGCAGTACGGATGCCGACGACCTGTTCATAATGCAGAAGAAATGCTTGTGCATTATAGCCAATATTCACCAACCGAACAGTTGCAAACCTCATTTTATAAAATTTTAAATACTGACCTTGCCTTGCCTTTACATATTTGAAATTGCTCTATTTGTCCGTAAACATTTGCACTATTTCGAATTTCAAAAGAATCCCCGCCGAAATTATGACCTAATTTTACCAGAACCCAAACTAGAGATATACGTACCTATAAATCAGGACCATACTATCGAGCTATTCAAATTTATAATAAAATGCCTGACGATATAAAAAAAATCGGCCAAGTGCGAGTCGGACTCGCGCACCAAGGGTTCTGTACCATTATCTAAAAAAACGGCAAAAAAATCACGTTTGTTGTAGGGGGTCATGTGCCAGAAGCGTGCTCGTTCGCGACCCCTGCCAATCAGTCGATTGCAATTCTGGACCAAGAGCGCACCGACGTGCGGATTAGGGCGTCCCCCGTAGGCGACGCGCACCGATCCGCCCCCGTCGGTGCGAATACAGCTGCATGCGGCGGTGGGGGCCGCCACCCACCACGCAGCGCCAATTCCGGCGGGACGAGGGGAGCCGAGTGCCGCATAGGCACGTGGAATGTGAGAGGTGGATTGAAAGATAAGACGAATGAACTGATAGACGTAATGAATGATAGACGTTTGGATGCTTTATGTGTGACAGAGACTAAGCGCAAGGGGAGCGACACCGATGATCTGCCCGGTGGTATGATGGCCCTATGGTCTGGGGTAGACCGTGACGATCATGCCAGTGCTGGTGTAGGTGTCGTACTCTCCTCTCGCTTAGCCACTGGTGTAAGAGATTACTGTTTGGTAGGGCCTAGACTTCTCTGGGTTCGTATTAAACTGGGCATCACGCGAGTATTTTTGGTTGCAGCATACGCTCCCGTAAGCTCAGCGTGTGCTCAAGAACTGGAGAAGTTTTGGGAGTCTGTGAGGGATGTTCTGGACTTAGTTGAAGGGAACGAAAGAGTGATTATGTGTGGAGACTTGAATGGATGGGTTGGGACCAAGCGATACAGCTATGAAGCTGTTCTTGGTCCGTATGGAGATAAGAGAGTGAACGAAGCAGGTAAGTCTATACTAGATTTATGTATGGAACGAGGCCTCCTCGTGTCGAATACTTTATTTCATCATAAGGATATTCACACGTATACATGGAGAAGGAATGATCAAAAAAGTGTGATTGATTTGATTTTAATAGATAGACGTCTCCGAAATGTTTTAATGGATACAAGAGCCTTTAGAGGCCCCACTCTTGAGACGGACCACTACCTGGTGGTAAGCCGGTTTGTGGGCCTTTTTAGGAAGTGGAGGCACTGGCGAGTGCGTATCCCTTTCGGAGATCATGAAAGGATAATGAGCGAAAAATTGCAAGATGAAAGTGTAAGGAGAATGTATGTGCATCTGGTAAGTGAGAGACTTGCAAATGCAAGCCTCTCCGACTCAGATGTGGATGATTGTTGGAAAGTTTTGAAAGAAAGTATGGTGGATAGTGCAAAAGAAGCTTGTGGATGCGCAAAGAGACGTAAAACAGTGAAAGGAGATGCCTGGTGGGATGCGGAGGTTGAATCCTCCGTAGCAAGAAAGAGGAAAGCGTGGCTGGATTACGTATCATCTTTGCCTTTAAATGAAAATATGAGAGAAAAGAAGAAAGAAATGTACCGTCTATGCAAGAATGAAACCAAGGCTTTAGTGAAAGAGAAGCGTGAAAGACAAATTATGAATGAGGAAGAGAGGCTGACGAAAAACTTCGAGGCAAATACCAAACTCTTTTGGAGAGAGGTAAAGAAGTCTCGGAGTGGTTCGTCGGCATCCAGAATGGATAAGATAAAGTCTAAAGCTGGTGTCATTCTTGCCAACACTCAGGAAGTGTTAGAACGGTGGAGTGAATATTTTGAGGAAATGTATGAGTATGCCTCGGACGCTGGCAATGAGAGTGAGTCGGATGCTTACTCCACGTTGACGGCGTCCGACGAAGGCATAACTATGGATGAGATCGAATGGTCGATACGAAGCTTGAAAAATGGAAAATCAGCGGGAATTGATCTGATCACAGCTGAGATGATCAAATTAGGTGGCACTTACGTCCGGGACGCCTTCTGGTACCTATGCAACCTATGCTGGAGAACTGGAAGGGTCCCAATGGACTGGAGACGCGCAGTCATCGTGCCCATGTACAAAGGCAAGGGATCACGCATGGACTGCGCCAACTATAGGGCCATCAGTTTGATCAGCTTAGCAGCAAAAGTATATGGAAAGGTGATTGAAAGGAGAATGAGGGTGAAATCCGATGAAATGCTGTGGGACGCACAAGGAGGTTTCCGAAATGGAAGGGGATGTACGGATCAAGTTTTCTCGCTCCGCAATATCGTAGAGAAGCATCTGGCCATAGACCGGAAGGTTTTCTGCGGTTTTGTGGATCTTGAGAAAGCCTTTGATAGGGTTGTGCGAAAGGAACTGTGGGACATATTGCCGAGATATGGGATTGACGGTTCACTGCTCCGTGCTGTGCAGTCCACTTACAAGGATTGCTCAGCATGTGTGCGGATAGACGGTGGCATGTCACCCTGGTTTGATGTCAAAATTGGTGTCAAACAGGGTTGCATGCTATCTGCTAGGCTGTTTATCCTGTATCTCGATAGTTGTCTGCAGAGAATAAGGTCAACGAATGTGGGATTGCGCATGGGTGACCAAGTGGTGAACTGTCTGCGGTATGCAGACGATGCCGTGCTATTAGCAGATACACCATCTAAACTGCAAACACTGGTCACAGCGATGAAAGACGACTGTATGGAGAAAGGCTTACTACTGAATGCGAAGAAAACAAAGATAATGGTATTTGAAAGAGAAGAATCCAGAACTAATGTAAGGATTACGATTGATGATGAAGTGTTGGAACAAGTGGATGAGTTTGTATATCTTGGATGCGCTTTCAGCAGGGATGGAAGGTACACCGCAGATGTGGAAAGACGAGTGAGTGCTGGGAATAGTGTGAATGGAGCGTTGGGAAAACTTCTTGGCAGTAAAATCCTGAGCCAGAAGGCACAACTCGCTATACACAATGCAGTGTTGGTCCCAACGCTAACTTATGGAAGCGAGAGTTGGGTATGGCAGAAAGAGCATGAAAGTAGAATAAACGCGGTTGAAAGTTGAAATGCGAGCGCTGCGCAAAATTTGTGGCGTAAGGCTCGTAGACCGTATTCGCAATGATGATGTTAGAAATAGAGTTGGTATGAAAGAGAGCGTCGGTGTTAAAATAAGAAGAGGCATGCTCCGATGGTTCGGGCATGTAGAAAGAATGCAAGATGAAAGAATGACGAAGCAGATATACAATGCAAAAGTGGAAGGATGTAGGAGCCGGGGAAGGCCAAGACTTACCTACCATGACCAAATGACATGACCATTCTATCAGAAGGTGATGTCAGGAGCCCTAGAAACCGGCGTGCGTGCATGAGAAGAGCAATGAATGTTAAAGAAGCGAGTGAGATATGTAAGGATCGAGTCACGTGGCGCTCGGTTCTCTCTGCCTACCCCGCAAGGGATTTGGCGTGAAGTTATAGATTATAGATTATTGTTGTATGGGAGCCCCCTTTAATAGTTGTTTTATTTTAATTTAATTATTTATTCTTAAAGTGAATATATAACTAAATATTCTGTGAATATTTCAAGCGTCTACCTGTTGCCGTTATCAATATCGAGCAAAAATAAGCAAAAAATCACGTTTGTTGTATGGGAGCCTCCTCTAATATTTATTTTATTCTATTTTTTAGTATTTATTGTTATAGCAGCAACAGAAATACATCATTTGTGAAAATTTCAACTGTCTAACTATCACGGTTCATGAGATACAGCCTGGTGACAGACAGACGGACGGACAACGGAGTCTCAGTAATAGAGTTCCGTTTTACCCTTTGGGTACGGAACCCTAAAAAGAACAGAATTTTAATAAATATAGAAATAAAGTAAATAAACTACTGAAACAAAAATGCTATTATTTAGTCGGAGAATTCATGTCTGATAGGAGTCTCGGAAAACATATGTGATTGTTTGGATTTTCGATACCAATGTAGTAAAATTGACAAATAAAAAACACAATGTACTGTACCGAAATTGCCATACCCCTACCAGGGTCCATGTTTAGCTGATAAGAAATAGATAATTGTCTGTAACTGTCAACAAACATGTGCAATAAAATAAATGCATAAATAAATAAATTCATTTTCTCCTTTTATTGAAATTGTGTGATTTTAAGTTTTCGGAGCTTGGCAGTTCTTTAATTTTTTTAAGTATCTTTTTTAACTATTTCCTTCGACTTAATGGCTAACTACATATATGAAAACGATGAAATGGCTAATTGTAGTTTACTAGTGCAATATTTTTATTTGTTAGCTGTATGTTTTCCGAATGAATATATAAATATTGAAGTATATTCTGTTTGCTATTCCGTATTGGCTCCGGCAGGAGGAACGAAAAGACACAGTGAAAACACGATATAAAAGCTCGCATATAATTTTTTTAGCCTAAATTCTTTCGCATTTAAGTGTACTTGCGCGTAAAAAATCGTGTACCATTTTATTTGTTGGTCAGGTGGCGTAATAGTACATTATATACGGTAACGTAACGTAAACTATAAATGTATTTTCATTTCTATATCAAGTACCTACCTTGTTTGTTATACATGATTCTCGTTATATTTGTCTTGTGTCAAAGTAACGTTACTAACAATTGCGCCACCTAGCTCGTCAAAAAACAAAGAAATAAAAATACAAGTCGTAAAATCTTTATACGAAATAAATTTAAGTCATAAAATGGCAATAGAAAGCTAAGTATTTGTCTTAAGACTTAGCAGGTATTAACTTTAGATTTCTTTCTTAAGCCGATTGATCACTAAAACTGGACGTTGGTGTACTTTAATAGAAATGTTATTAATAAATACCACCAAACTTCTTCATGTACAGATAATGTGAAAGTGAAGGTAAAAAGGAAACGGGGATAGACAGATATAAAATCATGGCCTTTCTGTCTTAAATATTTGAAGCATATATGTAATACAACCTTACAATCTGCATTTCGCAACTTCCTACGTGCTGCGTGTTCCCATAAAAGTCTTTCTTACTTTTTTTCTTTTTGTTCAGCTTCTAAGGATCCTATCTTGATGTTGAATAACCTATAATCTTTTTCAAAAATTGGGCTATCAAATGCAATAAGAATATTTCAAATCCTGCTGGTAGTTCAAACAAACCCTTCGACTCTAATAACGTTAATATACGTTAGTAAAATAAACTTTTTTAACGAAAGACAACACTTTTTTATTTAGTGATTTAAAAGCCGTGGCTGAAACTTGACGTTGTGTAAAATGGGAAATAGATAATAAAATAAAGCAATTACGTACGTGGGCGTTACAGGCAACACTTTGGTCGCAGAGTCACTATGTGTGCATACCATGAAGATATATCATCCTTGAAAAATATTTAGCATCATTTCAGCCCGCATTCGTCCACTGCTGGGCCTGCGCCTCCCTTCTAGAGAGGCATTCGCCTCGATCCTGTACCTCCTGTATCCATCGACTTCACAAAACGTCGTGAGGTCGTCGCTACATCTACTGGGAGCCGTTCCACACTGCGTGTATCAGTGCTGGAACACCTTTCGAGAATTTTTCCTCCGCAATCGTCGTCGATTCTACTAACTATATCAACCCACTGTCACTTTAGCTTGCTTATTGTTTGGGCTATGTCGGATACTGCGTCATCTGTGATTCTCTCATGCAAAGAAATTTCGAGCATAGTTCTTTCCTTAGCACGCTGTGCGATCTTGATGTTCCCAATACGGTCCGAAAAATATTATGCAAGTATATTTTTCATACCATTGTAACTACATGGGATGACTTAATACTTAAATGGATGCTTTTTTCCTCACACTTCTTCATATTTTTTGATTAGATACAGATTTAGTAGATAGTAATGCTAAATACTAATACAATTAATAAAGAATATTACTAGTTTGGTTAGATTTTGTCTTAGACGGGTGATGAAAGACATTGTATTATATCACAGACGGTACGTGTAATTGCAAATTCGTAGACCTCGTTCGCAATCCCTTGTTTACCGCCCTTAATATATGATGTAATATTGGTTATATTATGTTGTCACTGTTAGATAAGTTAAGTTCACTATCAGTGATTCCTTTCTGACAGTGACGTCAGTTTCTATCTGTCTAATTCCAATGATAAAAGCATAATTTTGTTTGAATATTGGTACTTAGGTGAATCTTTTTCTATTTAAATATATATATTAGTTGTAGGATTGTCGGTTATGTAGCTTATATAATTAATATTATTTTTCTCTTTTTCCAAGCGTTATTACGTCTCCTGATCCATAGGATTGGCGCGGTTAAGCTTAAGGATTTAGGGAAGATGCGGGTTTTGACATGGAGCGACTGCTGACAGACCTCCACAACCCAGAGGGAAAACCAGACCTTTCTAAGATTAGGACAGACAGCGTTTAGAGTATAATTTCTGGAATGTGTGCACGGAATTACAAATATGTACATAAATCTGAAACCACGAATTTAGTGGTACTTGCCCATACCAGGATTCGAAACTGGACCAATTAGATAACAGACTGATTCTTCATCCACTACGATATCACTACTCTTGTTGGCACACTGTTAAATCTATGATAAACTACTCGTATTACTGTCATATTTGCGGCTTAACGATAGATACGTCTAAGCAATACGTCCAACTACCAAAAAGTCTGTCTAACAATATCTTAATTAGCAAATGAAAACGTAAAGAAACATCAAATGTATAGCTAATTCTTATGCCATATATAATAAGATTTTCAATCGCACTTCGTCTGTCAAGCGTGATCTCTTAGGTGTGCTAGAGTTGTAAAAATCACATTGAATCATCTCTTTTAACGATTATTGCACACGGCTGACAACGATAGTTTATCTTATATTCCGCGCGGTTCCAGCGGGATCTTCTTCTACGTAACTTAGATTGTGGAACAAACTTCGTCCATAGGTTTCCTCAAGGGAATACGGCATCTACCCAGTCGGCGACACGCAAATAATGTATCTCGTGTTAAAATGATGATGCGGTGACCTATTACAATCAATCAGACATTCGTCATTTAACACCAAGCCTGCCAAGAATTAACAAGGTTTCAATTTTGAAAAATATCAGCAAACTTGTGAAGTAGCTCAACAAACTTATATGGGAAAAATCCAGTGTTAGGAGCTTTATGACAAAAACAGAACTTTTATAATTAAAAAGATTTAATAACCCTTCCAACTCGATTTCTTGTTTGATATCGGCAAAAAATTCGAAATGCATGCATTTACATTTTAAGTTTGTAGTTTGATATTATGATAAGATTTATAAAAGAAATTAACGGTGTTACATTAAATTATATTAAAATTAAAGGTATATAAATGACTACATAGTCAATGTTATCCTCATGAACGCACAGTGCAACATGTCAATTCGAAACCGTGGTAACTAGTGAAACAGTGATAGGAGTATACGAGCTTAATAAGGAACATCACTACTCCATCTTAGACATAAAGATAGTAACAAAATAATAATTCTCTGAATATTGCTACGTCAGCAGCGTAGGTGACAACGCGTAGGCGATATTCCTTTGTAAACGACCATAGGCAACCTTCGAAGTAAGCTGGCCGTATTTTTTATTATAACGCTTCGATATTCTCTCCTACCACGATAAAATTGGTCGGGTTTTATCAGAAGGTGATGTCAGGATGTCAGCTATGAATGTTGAAGTAGCGAGTAACGACCGCGTCTTGTAGCACTAGGTTCTCTCTGACTACCCCTGCCTGATAGTAAGCGGTTATCGTAGCCTATGCAGGTTTGCAACACTAGCGCCATCATTCTTGCTGCGCTAGGGTCGGCGAAACTTTTCATAACTTTCGAAGAACCTCATACTGTAGTTTCTTTGGAGAAGATCGGCAGGCATTTCATTCTAATAATATAGTGTTCGCCGAAGGAAACCTCTCTGGAATCACACTATTTTGCGGGCTTTTCTGAACTATGAATTTAGCATCTGATGTAGGTTATAAAAATATGTTAGTTTGTTAGATCCTATTTTAATTGCAACTGTAAGATGTTATTAATCCCCTTGGCCCGGCACAGTAAACTGATAATACTATCAACTAACTAATGGTTAATAGATTCAGGCGTTATTTTGCGAAAGTCAAATTTACATGCAATTTGATCTAACCTGCTTTGTGTGCTTCCGCCACCAAATAGTTTATGCGGCCTAGCGCCGGCCGGCACCCACCCACTACTGTTAGTAAGTGCAACATGCCGACGCTGCCATGGCTGCTCCGGTAATCTCTGCCTCGGCTGCTGCGGTCGTCCGCCATCTGGAATAGAATCCGCATGCCCCCACCACCACCGTCGCTGCCACGACTGGCCTGGTCGTCGCTGCGACACGTGTTTCGCCTTTCCACGAGGCATCATAAGGCGTTGTAGACGTTAATCGTAAGAATAACATGCTACAAGTGACAAATCCATCGCAGTATGTTATGTTATGTAGCATGTTATTCTACAAGATGGTGGTGGTGGTGGATGCGTGCATGATGCATGCGGATTCTGTTCCAAATGGCGGACGACCGCAGCAGCCGAGGCAGAGACTACCGGCATGTTGCACTTACTAACAGTAGTGGGTCGGTTCCGACCGGCGCTAGGCCGCATGAACTAATTGGTGGCGGAAGCATACAAAGCAGGTTAGATCAAATTGCAACTAACTAATGACAAAGGGACCAAAGTTAGTTGTCTAGACTATCGGTTCCGTAAGTCAATTACCAATAAACGCAGTAAATATTTATATTTCCAAATATTTATATTTTAGTTAAAGATATACTAAAGAAGATAGTCGATTATATTGTTTCTCCCTTACTGAATTTCTTTCTCTGGATAGCTCTCTTCTACCTAGCGTTACCCTGTTTCCTAATCCATTAGGATCGGCTGAGCCCGCTACCTAAGCCTAACGATTTGGCGAAGATACTGATTTTTATAATAAATAAATAAATATTGTCGGACAAATTACACAGCGCCACCTAGCCCCAAAGTAAGCGAAGCTTGTGTTATGGGTACTAGACAACTGATAAACATACGTAAATACATTTTTTTTTGTAAATACATACTTATTATACTCGTACATAGAAAATACCCAGACCAATACAAACAGACATGTTCATGCACATAAATGTTTGTACTGTGTGGGATTCGAACCCACGAGCGTTGGTGTCAAAGTAGCGTAACAGCGCGTTTCACCACTGCGCCACCGAGCTCGTCTCTTTTGACATAAAGCGACTGCCGTCCGATCTTCACAACTCAGAAAGAAAACCAGACCTTCCTTAGGTTAGGTCACACGTCTATCGAAATATAATTTCATGGTAGTGCGGCTTTCCTCACGATGTTTTCTATCACCGGCGAGCAAGTGATAATCTATATATATATATATATATATATATATATATATATATATATATATATATAAATTAATCCCTATTTCCCTTGGTCACGCCATAACTTGAGAACGACTTAAAAGACTTCATTCATCTTTTTTTGTTTGTTTGTTAGCAGCAGATATGGTATCGCGTGAGTCATACTTAATGTGTTGCAAGCGTTCTTAGGCTATGGTAACCGTTTTACGTCACCACTAAAGTCCACACTTTCGCCTAAAGAATATATATTTTGTAATTACGAATATCGCTCTTCAACTCTTAAGGAGTTGCTGTGTTAGCAGCAGAGAATGATACTTACCTAATGGAAGCGTTCAAAGACTGCGGTAACCACTTTACATCAGGTGGACCGTATACTTGTATGCCTCCCGACATTGTATAAAAAATAAAACTCTGCCCCAAACCAACTCTCTGTCTTACATCTTCATTCAACTCTTTCTACAAGCGTTACGTGCAGATTTTACGCTGCCTACATTCCCTCTTTGCCGTTATCAGTTTTCGTTTCTATACGTAAGCGTTGGGATCAGCACAGCTTTGTGTATAGCCATCTGTGTCTGGCACAAATGTCTAAATAAACAGTCATAGCGTTGTATGAACAATTTCAAGCAGTCAATTTGATCAAAACAACTGGTTGATTCTTCAAAATCTGCACAATAACGAAGACTTTTTTTTATGGGCCAGTCCCACCACTCATTCCCACCACTGTGGCTCCTGTGTAGCCAGAATTAACAGCGTCGACCACCAAAAATGCAATGAACAGTGAATTCCTCTGCTGTCTCGGGGGTTAAACTACAGCTGCCTTGGAACTCACAACGAATTCAATCAGAAGAAATTTGTAAGAGTAGGAAGTTTTCGAATTGACTTTCTACTACTAACGAAGACTTATTTATAAAGTTGCTATCAGTGTATCGAAACGCTGCTAATGTTTCGTAATGACAGACAAATGATTTATGAATGATCACGACCTTACCCGCGTGAGTTGAATGACGCCTACGCGTCGTTTAATCTTCGACGCACGTGAATAGTTATGTGCAAACTCGCGAGACATACAATTGTGCAAACAATCCATGGATACGATATGCCGACACACAAATTGAATTCTAACATAAATACGAGTATAATATCCTTCCAATGATACTATTGTTTTCAAATCTTTGTGGATATACATTTCCGTTTTTTGTTTTCTTTTTATACAACCTCGGGAGGCATACAAGCATACGGTCCACCTGATGTAAAGTGGTTACCGCAGTCTTTGAACGCTTCCATTAAGTATCATCATCTGCTGCTAACACAGCAACTCCTTAGGAGCTCACTGGTGACCTTACTAATACGCAGGAACACAATTACGCTCTAGGAATTTGTTGACTACGGTTTTCTGTGGGGTGGAGATACTTCCCCAGATGGGCTGCTTTTATGCGCCCTACCTCTCTTAAGATACATCTATGACTATAGCCGTGTCTCTTCAAGGATGAAACCCGGTTTAATATCTATCTATCATCTAGGCAATCCGGCTCGGCTTAGCATTTTCAAGAACACTGTTCCTATATGAATTCTATATGTTTGTCTGTGCGTTTGTCCGTGCGTTTGTGTGTCGCTTTTTGAATATTCGAATTTTGACTTCAGATATGGATTCAGCAAAAAAAAGTAGAATAGGAATGTTCAGGAATACCGTTCCTATCTCTGGAGCATGGTCAAAATGGCCGACAAATTAAAAAATAATAATAATTAATTGTTATATAATTGACGAGGCAGGTGTTCCTCTGGCAATGCAAGCTTGCGCATTCTCAACTGGTTTATGTTGTTGTGTGTAAAAATCACGTTTTTTTTTCAGGATATACACCTATATATATAAATTTAAAAAGTAAAACCGTTTTGACGAGCTTGGTGACGCAGTGGTTAGTAACGCGACTTTGACATCAGCGCTCGCGTGTTCTATTCCCATACAGCATTTGTGCGCATGAACATGTTTATTTTAGTCAGAGTGTTTTTGAGAGAGATAGCGGCCCGTCTGGGAAAGTAACTCCACCTTATCTTAGCAGCCGAGGTGGCATCGCGCAAGTGATGCTTAACGTGTTACATGCGTTCATAGGCTAAGGTAATTATTTTACATCAGGTGGGCCTTATGCTTATATTCAATATCTATCTAATAGAATATATATAAGGTATATAATAATATCTATAAGGTATTACAATCGCAGATAATCTATTTTTATACGTTGAACAAAAAAATATTTAATTAATAAAGATTAACTGCGATGGTCTTTAACTAATGCGATAGAGACCCTGAGGCTTCAGAGAAAGGTAGGGCGCATCAAAGCAGCCCGTGTGGGGAAGTACCTCCACCTCACAGAAAACTGCACCCAAATAACCTGTGTGTGAGTAAGGTCACCAGTAAGCTCCTAAGGAGTTGCTGTGTTAGAAGCAGAGTGGGCATCGCGCGAGTAATACTTACAGTATTACAAGCATTCATAGGCAACGGTAACCGCTTCACACACTTGATGTAATGCGGTTACCGTAGCCTATGAACCGTAAGGCCGTATGCTTGTATACCTTCCGAAGTTGTATAAAAACACGCCAAGTCTAAGTCTTTACTCCCATGTCTCTTTTTAATTTAACACCGATACCGAATTCAAATCTTCTATATATACATACAGATAAATAAAATTGGAGTGTCTGTTTGTAATATTAAAATAACCGCTTTTTACAAAATGCATATGGATGTATACACGGTACATATACCAAAATGAATATTTTTACAATTTTTGTCTGTCTGTCTGTTTGTTCCGGCTAATCTCTGAAACGTCTGAACCGATTTTGACGGGACTTTCACTGGTAGGTAGACGACTGTTCAGAGCACCATATAGGGTACTTTTTATCCCGTAAATATTTAGGGTTCCTGCATAAACAATGAAAAGCTATTAAAATTAGGGGGAAATCTTCTTCTTCGGGGGTCTTTGCAATTTTATTTTTATTATTTTCATAGAATACCTATTTTTTAAATAACTACGCATTTTATATGTAATAATAAAAATAAAATAAATGTAAGTTGCCTCCTGCAAAGGTCAATAGATGGCGCTGTATGAAAAAGGTCTATAGTTAAAAAAAGGCTACTAAAAGCCCAAATCTCATGCGTGCGAAGCCGCGGGCTTCAGCTAGTATATAATAAGGTATAACACCAGACGAGAAATAAATAAACACGACGAACTTAAGACTTTCTAGATTTTCTAACCTGAAGAGCGATATTCGTAATTACAAAATATATATTCTTCAAGCGATAGTGTGGACTTCATAAAACGGAGCGGCTACGAAAGAAGACACTTTCAACTACAGTGTTTTATCAAAACATAATATGTTTTCCGTTGGCGGGTTGCCAGCAACGTTAGACATGTGTCCAACTGTCGACGAAAAGTGAGATATTTGTCTTTTGTTGTTAAATTTAAAATGAACGACAGTAGTTGACTGTGGTTGGCCCTTCATTCATCAAGGTCACATTGTGGAAATTATGACTAGATCAGGGTGTTCTGTAATACTATTTTACCTTACGTTACGTAAGGCGGGCTGTATGCTTGTTTTAATTTCAATATTGTATATGACAAACATGGAGGGTGGTGGTTGGTTCGATTCCTACATAAGACAAACATTTCTGTGCATGAACATATCAGTTTGTATTGAATTGAGTTTTTTTTATACAACGTCATAGAAGCATACGGCCCACTTGATATAAAACGGGTACCGTAGCCTATTAACGCTTGTGACCACTCGGGCGATGCCTCCTCTGCTGCTTACATAGCAACTCTTTGGGAGCTTACTGGTACTGGTACGCGCAGGAACACAACAACCCTCTAGGGAGTTGTTATTTGGCGGCGGTTTTCTGTGCGGTGGAGGTACTTCCACAGATAGGCTGCTTTGATACGCCCTACCTGTCTTAAAACATCTAGACCAAGACAAACAGACATGTTCATGCACACAAATGCTTGCTTTGTGGCAATACAACTAGCCAGAGCCAGTGAAGCCCTGCTGATCGGAGACGACAACCAGCTTCCCTACATCGACAGGAACAATCTGTTCAACACCTTATATAACAGACCCAACCTTGTGACGTCAATCTCCCAAAATCTCCTTTGTACGTACAGGAATCCACAGGACGTAGCGTATGCTCTAAGAGAAATCTACAGTGGCATATACTCGGCCAAGACTCGCTCTAGATCCCTGTCGTTGAAGCGGTTTACAGGGGAGCGGATCCCGAAACAGGACAACACGCTTTACCTTGTCCACACCCAGGCTGAGAAGGCACTCCTTATCAGCCAGGGCTACGGAGCAAATTCGGGTTCCCGCACCCTAACCATACATGAAGCACAGGGACTAACGTGCGAGTCAGTGATTATTGTGCGTACAACCTCCAAAAGATCCCACCTCCTCCAAAGTGTCCCCCATGCCGTTGTCGCGGTCTCTAGACACACGGACAGCTGTGTATACCACACAGACTGTACTGACAATGACGCGACAGCTCGGTTTATCCTACGAGCCGAGACCGCGACAACGGAACACATCAGGGACTATAACCTTAAGATGGCGATGAGGGCGAGAGACGAGAAGGTCATCAGAAAGTTGACTGAAAGCTCCGAGGGCCCAGCGAGCGGTCCCTCCTCCTCCTCCCAAACCAGCAGACAGAGAGGGGGGAAGGGCGTCATGGCAAGGCTCCGGGATGCCATCTCCCTTCGTTTCCGGAAAAACTGACAAACTGTAATAAAGCAGAGACAGGGACGAGAGATGCGAGCAGTCATGCTCACTAAAATGTCTAGACGAGCGGCGGCGTTGGGGGGCGGGTCATCGAGTTCCCTACAATATGGTTGAGCACGGTGATGGCTGCCCTCTGCGTCAACTCGTGAACGGGTGCCGCTCGGGGGGACTGGTCTGCCCGCGTCTCTCGTCCCACTTTCTGCCTATAACAAAAACTAATGTAATCTGACGAAACGGAAAAAAAAAAAAAAAAAAAAAAAAAAAATGAAACAAAAAAAGAAAATCTGAGAAAAAATAATAGCATGTAAGCACTACTAATTCTATTGTAATCGCACTTGCGGAGCGATAAACACTAAAGTGACTAACAACCTGACAAACAACCTCTCAAACAAACAATGGCACGGGCCAAAGAGCCTGTGGAAACTTTTTATTTAAAAAAAAAAAAAAAAAATGTTTGCTTTGTGCGGGAATCGAACCCACGAGCGTTGGTGTCAAAGTCGCGTCATTCACAACTGACCCACCGAGCTCGTCAAAACGAGAAAAAAGAGCTTGTGGGTGCTTTCGATGTTCCAGGGAGTTGTTTATCGCAGCCGAATATCAACACTCTCTCTCTCTCTCTCTCTGGTTGGGGGGCGCCATTCGAGGACACGATTGTCGGTTCTACGAACTATGTAGCTGCAACTTCAGCTTTCTTATCCTGTGGGCTATGTCGGTTACCTTAGTTCTACTGCGGATATCGTAATTTCTGATTCTATCACGCTGATAAACTTCGGGCTTTCTCTTTCAATAGCACACTGAGCGACCTTGAGCTTCCCCATACGACCCGCAGTAGAAGGCCACGTTCCAGTTCCGTATGCCATTCCGTATTTGAAATTTCCGTAAATGATTCATTACTCTGAAATATGAGACTGAAAAAATATTCATTATTTCAGAATTACTGTTCACAGTGGACAAGCAGCTTTTTGAGAAAAATGGGCGTCATGTGCCTTGCGCGTGCTTGACGGGAGTTGCGACCCTAATCAATCCAGCAAATTGCAATTCAACGCCATTATCGCACCGACATTCTCCGGAGGCGACGAGCACCGGCCCGCCTCCGTTGGATAATAAGAGAAATACTTGCAAACGCGTGGCCGATATAACTCTTCTCGCGTCATCTGACGAAGATCACAGGTCTTTTGCGTAGACTCGAAACAGCTGGTTCAGGCCAGGACCAGCTGTATCGAGTCTACGCAAAAGACTCGGATTTCGGATTCGCTCTTTAAAGCTCGATTTATCGCGAAAACAAAAATGGTGATCATGAATGCACTAACGGACAACATTAAGGATACCACAACAATCGCTAACTGTGAAGAGGTTATCAGTTACATTTGTCTGGGCTCCACGACCACTAACTGGGAATTCTGCAAAGTCGAAATAAAGAAACGTTGTACTTCACGCAATACGCCAACGACTCGAGTCTACACAAAAGACTCGGACTTCGGATTCGCTCTTTAAAGCTGGCAATTTCGTTGACTTAACTTTACATTTTTTTTTTATTCAATTAAAGTTACTGTTGTACATTTGGGAACTGGTAGGGATCCAATAATTATAAAAAATTTAAGCACTACCTTACTCTTTACTTTTTATATAGATCAGCCGAGTATAGTTTGTTTAATTTGTTGTTTGCTGTGGATTTGTTAATTAAAAAGTGCAATTTATGGTAACTAAAATAGACCATTTGATTTAATTGATCTTATTTATCAGTCTAATTTGTTATAAAGCAAAAAATTGTAAATTACATCGAGTTTCTCGAATAATCTTCTATCTCTATCTCGATATCTTAAACAAATGTGCTGGCATCGCGGCATTGTAATACACGCAATACGCCGTGTATATAGCAGCTGATACCTGGATGCATGCAGGACATTATGCCCTAGAGATTCGATATTGGAGACACCTCCTCCTCAAAAAACTTGGTATACTACTGGTTACTAATGTCTCGTCGCTCGTGCAACGACGAATCCTCAATTTCTTTGAATTTTTTAAACTTTGAAAACCACAACGGAGGGAGACACCATGTGACCACGACCACTTTGTCAAGAATGAACGACTAGGAATTAACGATTCTAAATGCTTTCCTATTAAAATTGTGATCATGATACCTTCTCATTCGGTTCGCTGCTCGAAAGTAGAAATCCAATTTTCCTTTGATACAACTTGCCGCGGAAATCCATACCTCAGTGGTCATTCTCCTCTAAACTTTAATTATGTGAACGTAAAAACATCGCGTAACTTTATATTGAATTATGAAGCAGGGAATGACATGAAAAGAAAAAAGTGCTGTAAAAGCAAGGTTATTTGAATAAGTTATGACTTCCGACCAAGTTCAGAGAGTTGATTGAAACAACTTACACAGAATTAGGTGATTCTTTATAAGCCAAGTTAGGCGTTCGAGTTTATCTCATTTATTATACCATAAAGGGGGCAAACAACCTTGAAGATAGTTTAAGCAGTCACGATTGTCTTTAAACACTTGCAAGACCAGTGTCTCTATCCGAATTTTGCAGGCCATGTAAAAATATAAATACAGTAAGCTCCCAAGGAGCCGCTGTGTAAGCAGCAGAGACGGCATCGTGCGAGTGATAATTAATATATCGCAAGCGTTAATAGGCTACGGTACCCGCTTTACATCAGGTGGGCCGTATGCTTGTATGCCTCCCGACGTAGTATAAAAAAAATCCCTTTTAGACTTCCGTACCAAAACGGAAAAAGAAAACCTTTATAAGATTACTCACGTATCGATCTCTATTAGCCTGCTATTTGCATTTACTTTAGGTTGTTTACATCCCAGTAACTAATAATTTTGTTTATTTACTTACCCTCCGAATATATCTGACGTTATACTACGTAGCATACATACGTATATCCCATCACGCCTTTCTCCATGCAACGCCAAGTGCACCTATCCAAACATACCTCTCTCGCTTCTTCCACGTTCATCAACCTCCTCGTGCATGCTCTTCGGTTTTGGCTGCTTTCGATTTGGTCTATTCGCTCTTGCCATTCGCTCTTGCTCGATACACCCTATTACGTAGCACATATATAATTTGACATGAGCAAAATTTTTACCTACTCCCCCGTGAATATCGTTTAGAAGAGTATTAAAAAAAGCACTTCACATATTTTTTACATTAGAAAATAGTACTTAGAAAGTGTAGTAAGAATCGTTGACAACAAGCTGACATACATAACAACTACTTGGTTAGGTTTTGAACTCAAAATTACACCAGGTGCAGAGTCCTACTGGAAAGTCACATTTTTAAAAAGTGTATTGCTGACAGGTGTCACAACACGATCCAAGACTAATACAATTTGGTCGACGGCTTCACTCCTTTTTTTCACAAAAATGAAGCTTTGTGACTCGTTGATAAGACACCCACCATCAAACCATTATAGACGCAGGATGATGACCACGTTTTACCTTACCGACTATTTGGACGGTTTCTTTAGAACTGTCGTTAGAACTTTGCCATTCTGCTTGTTGTATATGGTGCTCTTCAATCGTGAAAATTTTTTCATCAGTAAAGACAGAAAGAGGATATTTCTGTGCCTTTCACCTGAGTATCGGGATAGAAGGCATTTTGATCAATCTACTCTCTTCAACTGCAGGAGTTGATTTAGGACATATCTTGTATATCGACGATAAGCGCCGAGTTTCAGGTCTTGTTTTATTATACGCGACAGAGTCCTAGCGGCAATCTTCTTAAGATTTTTTGTTTCCTAATGGGGTCTCGGCGAATTCTTGCATTAACAACATTAACAGGCCTTGTAGTTTTAACAGCACGCGGTCGCCCCGATCTTTTATGATCGTCAACAGAGGAAGTGTTGGTATATCTGTCGATAATACGATACCCGAACATACGGCTGATACCAAGCTTTTGAAGTATCTTGAATATGACTGACGGCTCCTTACCCATTTTGTGCAAAATAATCACTGCATTCCTATTTTCTAACCACATTACATAGTGTAATGTGATAATAAACACGAAAAAAAAACGGTGGGAAATCAAATAAAGTTTTTAACATAATAAATGCGTTCCAAATTCAAAATAATTAAACAGTTGAAAAAAAGAAAAGCTTTTATGTAACAGTATTTATGGCCAGACTAGTTACAAGTGAAATTTAACAAAGTTACGTATCATGTTGACCAGCTGGCAGACAATCGGGCACGGAAGTGATTTTCGTTTAAGCTACGAAAACCACCTTGTGTGTGGTCTCAATCTACGAAGTTTGCAATTTCGAATATCTGTAAATAAAACATCAAAAAGTCGTTCATTTTGCCTTACCTCAAAGGGAAGGAAGATAGCAATCAAAGATATTTAATATTGTATTGGATTTTTTATTTCACAATTTTTCTTTGATTCAATTTTATGTATTATAAATAAGAAACTTTACTAAATAAATTATTCAAATTAATATTTTCGGATAAATTACACTCTCATCTAAGAAAAACTATTTTTATTAGTACAGTGCGATTTATAAACACACGTAAATACCTTTTCTTATAAGTACACACCTCAAAGTAGGATAAACGCGGTCGAAATGCGAGCGTTGCACAAAATTTGTGGCGTTACGCTTGTAGACCGTATTAGGGATTTGGCGTGGAGTTATAGATAAGAACATACTTATAATATATACAAACAGATATGTTCGTGAACACTAATATTTTGTACGGGAATCGAATCCACAAATAAATATCATAATATCAGGATGAAGTATCCTTGTCATCAGACTCGACCTTTTACAAACACATTTAAATGTTTATTTTTTTATTTTATTTTTGCGTAAACCCCAGATTCTTTATCAAATACCTGTCTGGAACATTGTTTGAGTTCCGACCACTATGTAAGTTAGTTTGTATGGCAGAAGTTGAAGTGTGCTCACAAAGCATTCGTATCACATTGTTCTTATAAGGGCGTACTTGGAAGGTATACACGTATACGGTACGGTAATTATTTAATTAACATATATCTTGTTATATATTTCCTTAAGTGTTTAAGGCGAGGGCCCAATGGCAAATAACATATTTTTATCTTTATGATTACGTGACAGTGGAAAATGTAGGATTCGACGATTCATAAATTCTCGCGGTGAGGCGAAGCATATGTCGTAGGGACAACCAGAGCTAATGGTAGTAGGTGGGTGGTAGTCCACGCTATTTCGTATGACAAACTATTATATAAACTAACTGTAGTGGAAGCACAAAAATATTTAAGATCAAATTATCTGTATTCCACAAAATAAATAACGAGGCTTTTCCAAGGGACTACAGCACGGCTATTCTTCAATCCCCTGGTGTTGTAAATGCTCATAGGTTACGGTGACTGTTTATCATAAGGCAGGCGGTATACTTGATTTCCACCTTAGTGGTATTAAAAATTACATGAAGGGCCTTATTATCAGTAAGTAACATCATATCAGGAGCCACTCTCTATATATCTCCACTATATTTCAATGGATTCCTTGATGGTTGGAAAACACAATTAGACCGGTAGGCGGCATTAATGGCTGGTGTGTCACCAAATCTTGAGACTGAATTTAATCTGGCGCTGCTATTCCTGGCAGGACGACGTCTGCCGGGTGTATATATCTATCAACCTAGTGTAAGATCAACCTTATGTGAATCCAACTCCAACATCAACAATTCAAACTTATGACTGAAATTGAGGGCACTTTGATAAAAGTTTGCGCGTTCACCGCTAAGGAAACACCACATACCTACTGTGGTTCCTCAATTCCAGAATATACAGCTTACCGTCACCAAATGCATTGCGATTCTCGGTGTCGAGATCCCCATTGATAGTATTGTCTTAGGTTTTCGCGATTGTTACACATTGAATTAAACAATTTTTAACGGAAGTATCGCGTATTTTATTTATTTTGTTGAACCTGACGTTTCGAACGCTTTGCAGCGTCCGTGGTCGCAGGAAGACTCTACCACCACGGACCACGGACGCTGCAAAGCGTCCGTGGTCCTGGCATGGCAAGCATGGGGTTCTTCAAGAAAGGCGTGAAGAGGTTTTGCATGGTCGGCAACGCATGAGTGACACTCCTGGTGTTGTAAATGTCCAAAGGATACGGTAACTGCTTACCATCAGGCAGCCGGTACGTTTGATTATAACCTTAGTTGTCCAAAAGACCAAATGAAACTTTAATCATTAACCCTTCGAAACCCGGGTGGTCGTATACGACCGCGAAATGTATGGGAAAACGTATATAACGGGTTCTGACTGCTCAAATCATAAGATTTCAACATACATAATTAAATTAGAAATAAATAATTTCTTTAAAAATGATGGAATAAGATTCTTTTTATCCACAAATAGTACTGGCATAATTATTGATACAGCATAGTCAACTATTGCAAATAGAATGTGAAGCGAGTTCCACAGACGAAGGCTTCAATATAAGCCAGGCAAATGTCATTTCCACCGAGGACTATACACATTTACTCAAAAATGCAAAGAAACAAATATGACTCTTTATAAAAATATTTAATTAATAAATTTTGAAAGTTATAATGGCCATCTTAGAACCATAATTGAAATGAATAATAAACGCTAGTAAGCAAGTGATCAAAGTCTTGTGAAATTATATTTTTGTAATTAAAAATATCAATTTGTAGCTTCTTCGACGTCGTTCTAAAGGACATCCTCCGGGGAACTATTATTTGGCCACGACCTTGTATTGTATCTCCATATTTCTCTGACATAGTTAAATAAATATAGGCGAATTGAATGACGAGCTCGGTGGCTCAGTCGTGAATGACGCGACTTTGACACCGACGCTCGTGGGTTCGATTCCCACTCAAGGCAAACATTTGTGTGCATGAACATGTCTGTTTGTCTTGGTCTGGGTGTTTTAAGAGAGGTAGTGCGCATCAAAGCAGCCCGTCTGGGGAAGTACCTCTACCTCACAGAAAACCGCAGCCAAATAACAACTCCCTAGAGGGTTTTTGTGTTCCTGAGGTCACCAGTAAGCTCCAAGGAGTTGCTGTGTAAGCACCAGAGAAGACATCGCGCGAGTGATACTTAATATATTACAAGCTTTAATAGGCTACTGCTGCTACATCAGGTGGGCTATATGCTTGTATACCTCCCGACGTAGTATAAAAAAAAAGAATTGGAATGAAAGGCAGATTTACTTCTCGATCTTCCCCTAAACCCAAACACCGATTGCATGAGTTGTAGTTGGTTCCAATATTATAATAATTATTACGAGTACCTAAGTAAACACTTCAAAGTTAATGCCATTCGTGTCAACCTAAAAATTAATAAATGTAAAATAAGTAAATAACTTCTTCTCCTTAGTGTTATCTCGTTTCCTAATCCACTAGGATTGGCAGGGTCCGCTACCTAAGCCAAAGGATTTGGCAAATATACTGATTATTACATGGAGCGACTACCATCAGACCTCCGCAACCCAGAGGGAAAACCGCGATGTTTTCCTTCATCGCCGAGTAAGAGATAATTACAAATATGTACATAAATCCGAAAACTCGAATTTAGTGGTACATGCCAGGATTCGAACCTGCTGTAATAAAAATAATAAATAAGTAATAACATTATGTAGTAACATCTTATCTAAAGCACTTAGATGCAATTTGATCTAACCTGCTTTGTGTGCTTCCGCCACCAAAGCAGGTTAGGTCAAATTGCATGTAAATTTGACTTTCGCAAAATAACGCCTGAATCTATTAACTAAAGCACTTAGAACTTCTTTACCAGATGCGCTCAGCTCTTCAGGTAAAACGTGACCAGCCAATTACAAGGACCGCATGCTCCATCTTATTTGACGGCAATCTTCGCTTAGAATTGTGAGAAATAATTAATGTTGATGAAATAATTGTTGAATAATGGATGAAAATTATATTTTTCAATGGCGTCGATCAGTAGGATTTTTTTTAAGAATCGTTATTGCTCGCACTAATACAGCTATTTCAAATATTTAATTATCCTACCTATAGAGCTCTACTGTGATGTCATGCTGTTGTTTACAGTCCATCAAATCTAAGAAATACAGTTTGACAGGTAATATCTCTACGAATTCAGAAAGAAACAGATATCTTTCAAGTATTTGTTATCTCATAAATAAGAAAGACGTAATGAATTGTGGAAATATATTTCACATATTTGAAGAACTGCCGATTTAGCTGGGGTTCATATGTATATAAACACAAAATAGAAATTAGACAGGTTCGGTACGAGACCCATCATTACCCATCATGTTGCAAAAGTCCATAGCCAACGATAACTGCTTAACATCAGCTAGATTGAACGGTTGTTTGTCACTTTATCAGAATAAACCAGTTGAGAATGCGCAAGCTTGCATTGCCAGAGGAACACCTGGCTCGTCAATTACATAATAATTCAAAATTTTTCTTTTAAAAAAATTGTCGGCCATTTTGTCCATGTTCCTGAGATAGGAACGGTGTTCCTGAACATTCCTATTCTACTTTTTTGTGTTGAATCCGAATCTGAAGTCAAAATTCAGACATACATACATATAGATTTCATATAGGAACGGTGTTCCTGAAAATATTTTGGGTTGTTACCACTGGATGTAGTATAGTAAAATTCAAGATTATATTCTAGCATTCGGATTGTTTTGAAACGGAAATTCCGTCACACTCTATTTCCGAGTGATGTAATTTTGAGTGTAACAGGAGCTAACATCATACGAAGCTTAACTACTGTACCTTCCTGTTGAACGATATTCGCACGAAACAATCTATAAGTAATGGTGTATCGATTGTTTATTTTCTTATGTGATAAAAGGCACATATGTCAGATATAAATGGTAAATACTATAGCTACATATAACTGACATAGTCCATTAATCTCTCAAAGGGAAATATGTCAACTACTGCGTACCTATGTATCGTTCTATGCAAATAAACTACTGCCAATGGATTATAAAACATACATAACAGATAACACAATACAACTTTCTGTATATTTTCAGGTTCCGAACCCAAAAGGAAAACTAAAATTCTTGTAATACAACTCACATTTTTGTCAGTCAGGGTGTAACAGGTATTTACCTCAGTAAGAAATCAGCACAGTTATATAATTAGTTGTACCCCAGTTTTCTGTCATTACTTCTTTCTCTACTTTACCTACAAAATTGCACACTGAATTTAAAAATATTGAAAGTAAAATTTAAGCCTATTCAAACAACGACGTAGCAAAAGGTAGACACGTTATACACCAACATTATTGTATTTTAAAATGGCGCAAGTAGTAGGTACTACTATATCTACATACAGTTATTTGTGACACTTTGTTCTAACAAAGAGACAAATGATAGGGCATACCCGTCGTTAGAAAGAGATGAATATATATCTTAAGACATTTATGCTTTGTGGCGAAGTACGTATAGCCGCTACGCGAGAACATGTCTACCGTTTGACCTGAAGAGGTTAGAACTATGGTCGTTAGCAGGTCCCAGAATATCATTCGTAAGTTTATTACCATCGCTGTCAGCAGATAACTTAGGTTAAGTTTGCCTAAGGTACGTCAATCGTAGCTTAGCCAAAAGCCGAACTTGTCGTGAGAAAACCCCCAAGTCCCAGAAATTATATTTCAAAAGACAGGGAACACGTCTTACAGGTCACGTCTTACGTAACAGGTAACTTAAGAAAGTTCTGATTTCCTTCTAGTTTGTGGAAGTCTGACGGCAATTGCTATATTAAAATCAGTATCTTTGCCAAATCCTTGGCTTAAGCTTAGCGGACCCCGCCAATCCTAATGGATTTGGAAACGGGATAACGCTAGAAAAAAATCGGCCAAGTGCGAGTCGGACTCGCGCACGAAGGGTTCCGTACCATTATCTACGAGTATAAAAACGGCAAAAAATACACGTTTGTTGTATGGGAGCCCCCCTTAAGAATAAATAATTAAATTAAAATAAAACAAATATTAAATATTTGTTTTATTTTAATTTAATTATTTATTCTTAAAGTGAATATATAACTAAATATTCTGTGAATATTTCAAGCGTCTACCTGTTGCCGTTATCAATATCGAGCAAAAAAAACACGTTTGTTGTATGGGAGCCCCTTTAAATATTTATTTTATTATATTTTTTAGTATTAAAAATATAATAAAACGGCAACAGAAATACATCATCTGTGAAAATTTCAACTGTCTAACTATCACGGTTCATGAGATACAGCCTGGTGACAGACGGACGGACGGACAGCGGAGTCTCAGTAATAGGGTTCCGTTTTACCCTTTGGGTACGGAACCCTAAAAAGAGGAAAAAGACGACCCTGGATAAAGTTGAGAGTGTACATTTGATTAAGTACCGTCAGACTCTATACATGTATACTCGTACACAAACGTAGTCATTCTTTTAGAAATGGTATAAATTGTCTCGGGAGGCCTTGAAAAGTAAACATATTATCAAAATTTGAATTTTGTCATTTGGGGCAAAAACTTTCGTGTAATGTAATAGGAAATTCCGTCCATACTTGCAAACACTTTTTTTTTTATACAACATCGGGAGGCATACATACGACCCACCTGATGTAAAGTGGTTTATGAGGCCCATAGACGCTTGCAGTAGAGGAAGTATTGATTCCGCGTTGCGACCTCTGCTGCTAACACAGCAACTCCTTATGAGCTTACTATTTACGTAAGACGTATTTAGACGAACTCGTTGGCGGAGTGATTAGCCATAGTTACTTTACAACCAAAGCTCGTGGGTTCCACATCGACATATGATATTTCCGTGTCTGAATATGTCTGTTTCTTTCGGTCTAGATGTTTTCAATAGAGGCAGGACGCATCAACACAGCCTATCTGTGGAAGTACCGCGAACTCAGAGAAAACCGCTGCCAAATAAAAACTCCCTTCAGGGAGTCTTTTGAGGGAGCCTTGAGGGTCATTGTGTTTTTGCGTGTGAGTAAATTTCACTTCTAACCGTCAATAGTTTTTATATTATATGCATATAATATGGCTGGGCAGCATTCGGGAAACTTCGTCATGCCTTCTCGTTCAAAATATCTTAACGCCTAAGGAGCAAGGTCTTCGAACAGTATGTGTCACCAGTGATGACATGCGGAACTGAGACGTGGCCTTTTACTGCGGGCCGTATGGGGAAGCTGAATGGGGTGAATCGGGGTTTCTCTGTGTGATAGAATCCGAAATTAGAGTATCTGTAGTAGAACTAAGGTAACTGACGTAGCCCAAAGCATAAGCAAGCTGAAGTTGTGAGCCGACCACGTAGTTCGTAGAACCGACAACCGCTGGGGAAGAAAGATTCTCGAATGGAGTTCCCGTATGCAGTGTAGAACGATCCCACTAGATGGTGACGACCGTGATTTGACGAGCTCGGTGTCTCAGTCGTGAATGACGCGACTTTGACACCGACGCTCGTGGGTTCGATTCCCACACAAGGCAAACATTCGTGTGCATGAACATGTCTGTTGTCTTGGTCTGGATGTTTTAAGAGAGGTAGGGCGCATCAAAGCAGCTCGTCTGGGGAAGTACCTCCACCTCACAGAAAACCGCAGAGTGTGAGTGAGGTCACCAGTAAGCTTCAAGGAGTTGCTGTGTAAGCACCAGAGGAGGCATCGCGCGAGTGATAATTAATACATCGCAAGCGTTAATAGGCTACGTTACCCGCTTTACATCAGGTGGGCCGTATGCTTGTATGCCTCTCGACGTAGTATATAAAAAAAAAGATGGAGCGACGATCTCAAGAGGTTTGTAGGGAGACGATGCATGCAGTCGAATACGGACTAAAATAATAATGATAATGATGTATATATTGAATGGATATGTATAAATTGTGTAAATGACTGGTACTATAATGTGGCACAGTGCGACTACATAAATCTTATATCTACATGGCAAACCTCATCAATTACTATGACAATATACTTAGGGGGAGATTCCGTTACTGGCGAAATGTATTGTGACGTGATGGCAGGGCAGTGATTTATAACTCTTTTTAAATGTATCCTGTAACGCATAGGTCACAAAGTGGGCAGAGCTGCCCACTAACATCACCGGTGGCCACTGAACCGTTTCTAAGTGTGATTGTGTATAATTTGAAGCTTAACAAGTTAAAGTTCAAATTGCCAATAGACCGTTGCGCACTTTTATTGGGGTTCAGTACCCAAAAGGTAAAACGGACCCTATTACTGAGACTCCGCTGTCCGTCCGTCTGTCACCAGGCTGTATCTCATGAACCGTGATAGTTAGAGAGTTGAGATTTTCACAGATGATGTATTTCTGTTGCCGCTATAACAACAAATACTAAAAAGCAGAATAAATATTTAAGTGGGGCTCCCATACAACAGACATGATTTTTTGCCGTTTTTGTAGATAATTGTACGGAACCCTTGGCGTACGAGTCTGACTCGCACTTGGCCGGATTTTTTTATTTTTCCGCTTTTCTCAATTTTTCTTTGTTTGGAAATCCTGTTTATTATTGATTTTTCGCTTTTCTCTATTTTTCCTTGTTTGGAAAGCCTGCCTGATAGCGACTTACAACAGCAGTTCTCTTAGTTGAGAAAACTGTTGTTGTAAGTTGCAAGACCGATATTTATAGGTCGAAACCAGAGCCTTTAGTTTAAAGGAATAAATAGGTGACTCCAACTGTATGATTTCATTTAGAATTAGAATTATAATTATTATGAAGGGTATACAATTAGATTTGCGAGCTGTGGGATCTAGGATTGAAGTAGGATTAGTTTTCACATATGAAGTTCGCTTTTTACGTAGGTGGGTTTATTGTCATTTTGAATTTATTTTTTTTATTTTACTCTTCAATTATTGTGATGTGGGCTATGACATATGCCTCGTAGAAGTGTGCTCGTTTGCTACTCCTGCTAATCTAACAGATTGGAATTCTGGCTCAAAAAGGCACCGATGTGCGGACTAAGGTATCTCCCGGAGGTGACGCACACCGATCCGCCCTCGTCGGTGCGAATGTAGTAAATGTAGTGTATGGTAGGTGCATGCAGCGGTGGGAGCCGCTACCCACCACACAATGAGAACCGAGAGCTGCATAGGTAAGTGGAATGTGAGAGGTGGATTGAATGATAAGATGAACATGCTGATTGACGTAATGAATGAAAGATGCTTAGATGCTTTGTGTTTGACAGGACTAAGGGCAAGGAGAGTGATACTGATAATCTTTCCGGTAGAATGATGGTTCTATGATCTAGGGTAGACTGGGACGACCATGAGTATGAGTACTCTCCTCCCGGTTAGCCTCGACTTCTCTGGGTTCGCATAAAACTGAGCATTACGCGAGTATTTCTGATTGCTGCATATGCTCCCGTAAGTTCAGCGTGTTCATGAACTAGAGAAGTTTTGGGAGTCTGTGAGGGATGCTCTGAATTTAGCTGAGGGAAATGATCGTGTCGAATACTTTATTTCATCAAAAAGATATTCACACGTAGGTATACATGGAGATAGAATGACCAAAAAGTTTGATTGATTTGATTACATACAAGAGTCTCTAGAGGTCCCAGTCATGAGATGAACCACTACCCTGGTGGTAAGCCCGTTTCTAGTCCTTTTCAAGAAGTTTTTACTCGTGTCTGATACTCACTCCACGTTATACACCACGTTGTAGCGATAACTTTGGATACAGCAACATTTAGCAGAAACACCATCTGATTTACAAATACAGGTCAGAATAATGAAAGACGATTGTATGGAGAAGGACTTACTTATGAATGCGAATAAAACAAAGATAATAAAAACGTAAGGATTACGGTCGATGATAAAGTATTGGAACAGGTAGATGAGATTGTATATCTTGGATGCACTTTTAGTAGGGATGAAAGGTACGCCACTGATGTGGAAAGACGAGTGAGTGCTGGAAATAGTGTGAATGGTGCGTTGTGAAAACTTCTTGGCAGTAAAAGCACAGCTCGTTGTACACAATGCAGTGCTGGTCTCAACGTTAACTTATGGAAGTGAAAGCACGCACGCATGGGTACGGCAGACAGAGCATGAAAGTAGGATAAACGCGGTCAAATTGCGAGCGATGTGCATAATTTGTGGTATGACGCTCGTAGACCGCGTTCGCAATAATGATGTTAGAAACAAGTTGGTCGGATAGAGAGTGTCGGTGTTGAAATAAGAAGTGGCATGCTCCGTCTAAAGAATGCAGGAAGAAAGAATTATGAAACAAATATTGGTACAACACGAAAATATATGCAATAGGATGCAGGAGTCGAGGAAGGTCACGAGTTACCTACCATAACCAAATTGATCGTGTTTTATCAGAAGGTGATATCTGGAGCCCTAGAAACTGGTGAGCGTGCATGAGAAGAGCTATGAATGTTAAAGAAGCGAGTGAGGTGTATAAAAACCAAATCATGTGGTGCCCCGTTCTCTCTGCCTACCCTGCAAAGTTATATATAGATGACGAGCTCGGTGGCGCAGTGGTGAAACGCGCTGTTACGCTACTTTAACCCCAACGCTCGTGGGTTCGATTCCCACATAGTACAAACATTTGTGTGCATGAACATGTCTGTTTGTATTGGTCTGGGTATTTTCTATGTATAATAGTTTATGTAAAGGATAAACATGAGATTGTATTGTTTGCGGATGATACCTCTTTGACATTCAAAATTAATAGACAGTTAGGTAATTATGACGAAGTTAACGATGCTCTCTCTAAAGTTATGCATTGGTTTAATGTTAATAATCTGCTTTTAAATGATAAAAAGACTAAAGTAATTAAGTTCTCAACACCTAATGTAAGACAGGTGATTACCAATGTACATGTTAATGGAACTAATTTAGCCCCTGTGGAGACAACTGTGTTCTTGGGTATAACAATTGACTCCAGACTACAATAGGGCCCACAAATTGAAAAATTATCAGGAAAACTAAGTTCTGCAGCCTATGCAGTGAAAACTATTAGACGGATCACTGATGTTGATACGGCTAGAATAGTTTATTTCAGCTACTTTCATAGTATTATGTCATACGTAATTCTTTGGGGTAACTCCGCGGACATTAACACCATCTTTTTATTGCAAAAGAGAGTCATAAGAGCTATCTACAAACTTGGTCCCCGGGAGAGCCTTAGAGAAAAATTCAAAGAAATAAATATTCTAACAGTCGCATCGCAATATATCTATGAAAATCTTTTGTATGTCCATAAAAACATAGACTCATTTTGTAAAAAGAGTGATACTCATAACATAAATACTAGATATAAGCATAATCTTGTGTTACATCCAAGCCGTCTCCACAAAATAAGTAATTCTTTTATGGGGCAATGTATACGGTTCTATAACAAACTTCCCAGCAATATAAGAGAATTGTCAATAAACAAATTTATAACTACTATTAAAGCCAAATTGTGTAGCAGGGCATATTATAAAGTATCTGACTATATTAATGATAAAAATGCCTGGGATTGAGTCGATCCAATTATAATGTAAATAATTAATTATGTAAATTTGTTTGGATACCAAAAGAGGGATGCCTAAGTTTTTTTGGCAGTATTTTTATCAGTGCTCACCTAGTCATGAACTGCACGGTAGGGAAAAAAATTGTGACGATTCCAAACAAATGTAGCCATTTTTACGGAATTAAAAGATTTTGACTTTAATAAGTATGTATTTACTTTTATGTTTATCAGTTGTCTAGTACCCATAACACAAGCTTCGCTTACTTTGGGGCTAGATGATGCTGTGTAATTTGTCCGGGAATATTTATTATTTATTTATTAGATATATAGAATTATTGTAAAAAGAAAAATTTCGCAATTTTGGTAGTAAAGGGAGCTCGAGGGATTTATTAAAATAACTTATGGTAACATTTAAGCTACTGACAGTTAATCCACCTAGAGACCTGAGCTGACTCTAGGCTAGATAGGCTTGACCTTTCACATAATATTTTCTTTTATATTAAATAACTTTCACTTAAATTAACCACAGCTCAGTTTAAATTAATCCCTTGTAACTAACTAGAAGGGATTAATTTGTAAATGATAATTTAAAACGAAAAACCATTTGAGAAACCTGAACATGATTTATCAAGAGCTATTGACAAGCTCGGTGGCGCAGTGGTTAAACGCGCTGTAACGTTACTTTGACATCAACTCTCGTGGGTTTTATTCCCACACAGGGCAAATATTTGTGTGCATGAACATGTCTGTTTGTCTTGGTCTGGGTATTTTCTATGAATAATAAGTATGTATTTACAAAAACAAAAAACGTAAATACGTATGTTTATCAGTTGTCTAGTACCCATAACACAAGCTTCGCTTACTTTGTGGCTAGGTTAGGTGGCGCTGTGAAATTTGTCAGACATTATTTATATTTACCATTATATCGTCCACGCGTAATGGTTATTTTTTTATTATTTATTTATATTAATAAAAATAAATAAAAGTAGCCTAAGTTACTCCTTATTACATCAGCTATCTGCCAGTGAAAGTCCCGTCAAAATCGGTCCAGCCGTTTCAGAGATTAGCCGGAACAAACGGACAGACCGACAGACAATAATTGTAAAAATATTTATTTTGGTATATGTACCGTGTATACATCCATATGCATTTAGTAAAAAGCGGTTATTTTAATATTACAAACAGACACTCCAATTTTATTTATCTGTATAGATTGGGAGATTTAATGCTACCCCACCTGGTACAGTCCATTACCTTTCATTTTTTGTTCATCACGTTATGTCACTTGGCAGACGCCATATTAGCCTTTAATTACTTTTATGTCTTTCACATGATTAAAGCGAGTTGATTTTTGTAACAATCATCAAATTTGCTCTATGCGTTCCTTCTCTAGAGCGCCACAAAGAACAAATATACATACAAATTAAGACTAATAAACATATTGCCCTCTTCAGTTAACGTAAGTGAAAAGACTCATGCAAAAAGTAAAGGCAAAAAGAATTTGAAAAAGAAGAATATTATAAGCAATTTTGGATTAAAACGACAAATAAAGAGTGAGGTAAAAGTGTTCTACTTGTGTACCTGATGGCAAGCCGTTACCCTAACCTATGGACATTTGCAACAACTGAGTCGTGCGTTGCCGATAATGTAAAGACTTTTCACATCTTTATTGGGGAACCTTATTTTTTGAGGAAAAACCTAAACAAAAAAAAATAACATGCATGTTGTTCTCAAATCCCGTAATTCACTCAAATCACTTTGTAACACTAAAGATAAAATCCCGCCCAATAAAAAATCCGTGAATTCTAAAATTACTCTCATGAACAAACAGATTGACGTAAACAATTCCCCACTATTAAATATCTTTTCGCTCACACCATCCACCCCCACCCTCAATTCAATATAAGGGACGGCACTGCGATGGATTTGTCACTTGTAGCATGTTATTCTTACGATTAACGTCTACAACGCCTGATGATGCCTCGTGGAGAGGCGAAACACGTGTCGCAGCGACGACCAGGCCAGTCGTGGCAGCGACGGTGGTGGAGGCATGTGGTTTCTGTTCCAGATGGCGGATGATCGCAGCAGCCGACGCAGAGACTACCGGAGCAGCCATGGCAGCGTCGGCATGTTGCATCTACTAACAGTAGTGGGTGGGTGCCGGCCGGCGCTAGGCCGTATGAACTAATTGGTGCCGGAAGCACACAAAGCAGGTTAGATCAAATTGCAGGCATCATATAGAACAACTTCGCAACACAACCCTCTGTACAATCGATAGAACACCTAATGGAATAGTCTCTCCCTAAAATTAAGGACTCAGTATTGTGAGTACTGGATCGTGGATGATACTCACAGTATATCAATAAACTAAATAACAAGGTTTATGGAAATCTGTTAAATGTATGGAATGTTAAGTAAATTCCAAACAAATGTAGCCATTTTTACGGAATAAATAGATTTTGACTTTGACTATTCGTCTCTAAACATTAGTGTGAAGTGCGTAAGGAACGCTCAATGGCCGCTAGTTGACTCGCACTTGAAGTCTGTCACACTCTACTGTATCCAAACTTGCCCATTTGTAATAGTTCTTTCGAACTTAGGAAGTCGAGTAAAGTTGTCATCTATCGGAATGTTCATACTTTTCTTCCAAAGAATTATTCTTATCAGGTTACGGTCATAACCACACATTGCTGGATTCACATATTTTTCTTACACAAAACGAACGTGCCTATAAAAGTAATACTATGGAATATTTGATGGTGAAAGTATTTGCCGTTTTACGTAACAGTTTGTTGTTGTTGTAATGAAAATGTTATAAATTAAAATAATTAAAAATAAATGAATCGATTATAACTGTCAATAGAATTAATATAACATTCAAAAGAACCACCCTAATTTCTTTTACGGATTACTCCGCCCCGGCTGCGCACGGTTTATCCGATTGCTACCAAACTTCACAGAATTATCCGCTAGGCTAATCTGAAAATTGCCTGAAAATTTCATCAAAATCGGTCCAGTTATTTTGGAGTCCATATGGAACACACATTGAATTTTATACTCGATTAGAAGATATGTATATGAGCATTACACTTTATATATTTTTTTTTTATTATTTATTATTTTATTATTTTATAATTATACATTTATTTAAATAAACCACATCAATGAGCCATAATAATTTATATTTGTGTTGTATTTTCACTCGACTACGGCAAAGTCGAAAGGATGAGTTATGATTTAAGTAGTCTATCTACGTACGTGTGTTCCATGGTAGAATCTAAACTACTGTCCGATTTTAATGATTGAAGTGTCAATTGATTCGTTGACCCGGGTGACATAGGCTATGATTATTTGAAAATGTAGTATTATACTGCCGTTTTTGCTCCTAAAACACACCTATTATTAGAGTTTGCTGTAACTTACTGTCCATTTCGAGTTGAAGAACAACTATTACCAGGCTATAACAGCTAGTTCTAGTTAATTGTTTTTTTTTCATTCACTGCAGTAGGATTCTGTTATTGTGTGATACCAGAATCTCGATTTCCGCCGTTGTCCATATTTTTTTCGTGTGTTATCAAATTAGAATATGGAATGGGGTGTAAAAGAAAATAGGATTGCAGTGATTGCTTTGCACAAAGTGGGTATGGAGCCGTGTCGGCCATATTCAAGCCACCTCAATAGTTTGGTATCAGCCGTAGGTTTATATACACCTGCTCCGTGAAGACCATAAAAGACCGATGCGACCGCGTGCTGTTAGAACTACAAAGACTGTTAATTAATGCTCTCAAAGCCAGAATTCGCTGAAACCCTATTAGGGCATAAAACATCTTATTGCAAGAAACGAAGGTTCCAGCTAGAAGTCTGTCGCGTATAATAAAACAAGACCTGAAGCTCGACACGTATCGCCGATATATAGGACATGCTCTAAATCAATTATTGCATTTAAAGAGAGTGGATCGATCAAAACGCCTTCTGTCCCGTTACGAAGGTGAAAGGCACGGAAATATCCTCTTTACTGATGAAATTTTTTCACGATTCAAAAGCACTACAATAAGCAAAATGACAAAGTATACGCATATAGTTCTAATCTCTCGGAACCAATGTTCCGAACTTTATAAGAGCTGAAGACTGGTCCTCGTTTAGCCCAGATCTGAACCCCTACAAATTATGATCAGTTTTAGAACGTATTCCTTGCTCGAAACGACATGCCAATATTGTCTCTTTTAAGAAATCTCTGGAGCAAGCAGTGTCTTAATTCCACATGGAACCAGTGCGTAAATCCAAATAGATTCATGGCCAGACTGATTAAGACCTATGTCAAAGCCAAAGGTGGCCATTTCGAATAGAATATTTTTTTTATTTTTTGCTGAATCTTCAATAAATATGTATATGTAAGTTTTATTAAGATTACATTACTTCATAAAAAATAAATGCATATAAACTTGTAAAATTATGGCCGGACTAGGTATATTGTTTCCTAATTTTGCGTAGAGAGGTTTCAGTTTTTACTTAATTTTTATAAGTCTAACCTGCTTCATTTCGATGTAAAAGTTTGTCATGGACTAATTGTACGTGAAGCAGTAAGTTTTATGTAGTTATGCAAATATTAATTTCTATGAGCCAATTCAATGAATGAAATATAAAAATAACATATTTGAATTTTATTTTTAATCTATCAACATTTTGGTAATGACCATTATCGAAGAAGAAATGCCCTAAGAAACTTCTCAATTTGTCTACTAGATATTACAATGTGTCAGCATATTGGTATAATACTAACGTTGTCAAGTGGTCAAATTAAATAATATATAATATTACCATTGTTAAATATTCATTTTTATCAGTTAGATATTCATTAACTCTTTATTAAACCTCTTTACAATGAGTATTTTTGTCCTCTCCTTTGAAGCTATTACCAAGAGAGGACAGAAATTTATTATAGAATTTATTACAATTTACAATAAAAATCCTCCGGTTCTAGCCGAGCGGAATACGCAACGTATTCTTGCTTCCGAGATTTTATATTATTTTATACTTAGAGGTAACTGTGGGTACTTAATTCTTGGAATACATCTGTGAGTGTTTCAATAAAGTTGTAAGTCACGAGGGCCCAATAAAAAGAAATTCAAAGTATAGGTTTAGAGTCGGTTAACGAAGATATATGAATAAACACAAGAAAATCTAGTGGAACCGAGAAAGAACTTCTTTTTGAAGTTGGTTAATAAACACGTAGTATCAGCCATTAGCTCATCATCACTTCTATTCCCAAAGCCAACCTCTTCAGCAGGCACCACTTGACTGCGCATGAAGGTACGTTTTAACGCCTAAATATCTTAGTGATTCCAGCCTACTAATGTTTGTAATGTTTTAACCAATAAGATTTACGCCGATTGGTGCCGCGATGTTGATCCGCGAACTAGCCAATAATAGCCGCTTACACGTAGCGGTGAATTGAAATACTACATAGCAAATATACATACTTATATCGGTCTTATCGGTTCTCTATAGGATGTTTCCTTCATGCAGTGCACCCTATGGGCAAACAAATAGCTGGTAAAAAATGAAAACATTACAAGGGTAAAGTGATATTTCGTGTAGCTCTGTTTGAGAAGACACCAACATACAGCCACACGACGATTCTAGACAAGAGTCAAATTATGTTCAATGATAATAAAAATCAGCGTCGGGTTGAGTCTAGACCATTTTGTTACATCGTACAACACTGTTTGTAGTCGCTCCATGTCAAGATTAGGATCTTAGTTACATTTTTGGTTTTAATTATATTAATCCATTTTCACATTCATATATACACTGTTCATAAGTTGTGAGTATTTATGCATAGATACCTATTGTCTATATATATATATATATATGTATAACATCCATGGCGTTATTCCTGCATGCGTCTCCTTAATTTTCAGGCAGCTGCTGAAAATCAGTGGTTTGCTCTTTGAGCAAATAATGCACTGAGCAGCTGCCTTTTTGTATCACTGCGACACACAATTTATTGTACAATTACTATTGTATTTGGTGTTTCCTCATTGTTTACCTGCTGATATTTACTGTTGTGTGTCATGGAGATACAAATAAATGGCTTATCTATCTATCTATCTATCTATTTTTTGGTTTAACGGAACCCATCAATCTTAATGAATTAGGAAACGGGATAACACTAGGAAAAAGAATCAATGTGGAATATCAATCAGAACTATGAATTTACGATTGAGAAAAACACCAACTATTAGGCAAACATACAAGTCTCGTTTGAATATTCATTGTCAATGTTGCAATTTATCAGTCCATCAATAATATATATTTTATGATAACCAACCTTACATGCTTTACACGTAGAGGAGAAATCATTATGATACTGTTAAAGTGGGTGGGCTATGTAAGTGGGTAGGTAAATACTGTTGAGGCAATTTGATCTAAACTACTTTGTGTGCTTCCGCTCCCGATTAGTTCGTGTGAACTGCTGCTGGCAAGCACCCACCCATTATCATTAGTAGATGCATGCCGCCGCTGCCTCGGCTGCTGCGGTCGTCCCTGCGAGTGTTCGCCATCTGATATATGCACCGCATGCTCCCGCCACTGTTGCTGCCCTGGCTCCTCCGGAGCGGAAGCATACAAATTGGTTTAGATCAAATTGATTCTATTAACTAGTGAATACTGTTGACGAGCTCGGTGGCGCAGTGGATAGTAACGCTACCTTGACACTAGCACTTATGGCTTATATTCCCAAACAGGACAAATATATGTGTGCAGGAACATGTCTCGGTGTTATTAAGAGATGTAAGGGCGTATCAAAGCAGGCCGTCTGGAGAAATACCCCTACCTCACAGAAAATTGTGTAGTGAAGATCCTTCAGTACAACAGGTGCAGGCGAGGTTTGATTTCTAACTACGACAGCAAGCCACTTCCTAGATCGACACAAACTGATGCACTTTGCCCGTAGAGTCAATCGTAGATGAACATTTACATTTTCGGATCGTAGTACCTTTTGTAGCGCATATGTTAAAAATCTAACGCCCATGGAGTTAGAAATATCAAAGCATTAGTCACGCGTTGCCAATCCTGTAAAAAGTGTATTACACGTATAGTGACTTGGAAAAACTTCGCGTAAGAAGTTCGTTCCACAACTTAAGGGTACGTGGTAGAAAACCTCTCCAGAATCGCACAGTACGTGACGGGAAAATCTAAATAACTACTTAAAAACAAACAAATAACAAAGTTATATTACTTACATTATTTAATCAACCTGTAGGACAACACGAAATCCTTATTATGATAATAAACGAACACTACGTTTTATCTTAGTTCCTAGGTCGACAAGAATATCGATGAGAAAAAAACGTGCTAGACGTCCACAATGTTTGCGAGCAAAATCATTAATTATTTTACGCAACCTTCGCTCCGCTGGCGAAAACGAGCATTTTATTTAGTCCATCTGTTACGCCAATTTGTTTATTTTCTTCTTTAATTTGTTTAGAGTTCCGTGCAACAGGAGGAAGAGCTCCGCGAGAAGTCACGTCGTGCTCCGCCCCATCTGATTTTCTCATAGTGGCGGGACACTCTCTCTACTCTACTGTACCGTCAACCATAGCTGAATAACAATTCAGGAATAGTTACTGTATTTAAGTGCGTTAGAAAAGTCAAAAGCTGATTGAGAAATCATTGTATAAACAGTGAGAGCATTAGCAGTGGCGCAGCCGTAAGTCAGGGAGACCAGGGAAAATGGTAGGCACTGGCTGTTTAACCTCCGCCCTATGAGAATAAATCGCCAACCTGTGTAAAATATCTGTTGCAGCGGCTTCAGGCTTTTTAAAATCACACACATTTTTTGAGCAGCGTTGTTAGTTGAACAGCTTTAATTATTTCTGGAGTTGGTTCCGTGTTAAAAAAAATATCGATGCTGAGCCGACACTCTAAAAAACGTTCAAATTTAAAGTTCCAGGGTAGTAAAAAGCGTGATTTTCAGAAATTTCGTTGTGAGTAAAACAAACGAGGATTTCTACAATTTCCACAAGAGTGGAATCAGTACAGGGTTAAACATAGAGTGGTATGAAACCCGAAGCTCCGTCATGCTCTATTAAAACCCACTCGCGGCCACGGAAACCGGCTCCGAATGCGCACAAATGCATGCTCTAACGCATCGCAGTGCATTGTAAGTGCACATACACAATATGGAACATGTAGAGCTGTCGAGAGGCGACGTAAATCGATTTAAAAATCGTATTATTATTCGTGACTCCATCCATTGTTGTCTGCAAAAGAGGAGATTTCAATCAATGATATTGTATTTAAAGATGACGTATATTCATACTGCGCGTCGTTTTGTTATTGTTCCACTACGACATTATAGTACTTACTTACTTAAGAAGGGGATAGATAATACGGAACGTATGATATAGAGAGAGATAGCTATCTGTCAAGAGTTGCGCTTGAAATACGTCAGCGCATCATAGAATAGCGCATATTAGACCAATTGGGTTAATTTCATTGCCTCAGTTTTTGCGCGCTAGTACGACATCTACCTCTTTTTAATACAATATCATTGATTTCAATATATCTCTAAAATGGGTTAGACGACTTTTTTCAACATACAACATCGGGATATAAGAATACAAGCATACATGTCACCATGATGATGATGATGTAAAGCAGTTACCGTAGTCTATGAACACTTGCAATACATCACTCGCGCGATGCCTCCTCTGCTCCTTACACAGCAACTCCTTGGGAGCTTACTGGTGACCTCAGTCACACGCAGGAACACAACAACCCTCTAGGGAGTTATTATTTGGCTGCGGTTTTCTGTGAGGTGGAGGTACTTCCCCAGACGGGATGCTTTGATGCACCTTACTCTCTTAAAACATCCAGACCAAGACAAAAATACATTTTCATGCACACAAATGTTTGCCTTGTGTGGGAATCGAACCCACGAGAGTTGGTGTCAAAGTCGCGTCATTCACGACTGAGCCACCGAGTTCGACAAAATTCCGTAGCGTGTAGCAAACAGGCACACAGCTCTTGTGATCTGGAGACATTACCATAGCCTGTGAACAATCCAGCAAGCTATATGAGTACACCACGTGTGCATGAAATGACGCCGAGCCAATTACTCCTCTTACCTTTGCTTCTCTGCGTGCATAGGTTGCTTTGCACCGATTAAGAGACGATATTTAAAAATTCTACGGGATATCGGTATACGAGAGAACTAACTGGGACGGCCTTGGAGATTATTAAAACGACATCTATATCTATCTATCTATAACGCCAAGTCCTTTGCGGAGTAGGCTGGGAGAACCGAGCGCCACATGACTCGGTCCTTGCACTCCTTACTCGCTTCTTTAACATTCTAGGCCTTCTGATACCACGTTCCGATAAAACCCGATATGTTTACATATATTATAGTATTATGTCTATTATTATATTATTTTATATATTGTATTATATATTTATTATGTCTATATTTTAATATCATTATTTACAACTTATTTATAGTTGTCGCCTGGTTAAAAATGTAAAATTATCTTACATTGATACAAATTGTATTATGAGGTAAGGCAATAAATATATTAGTGTCTTTCCAATTGGGATAGTAGACACTATTTAACAAATGACATCAGCTAAACAATAATTCCTACAGAGTGTAGTTTTTCTCAAAGCAAGTGAGGTCACAAAAAAGTTTCGTATAAGGTGGTGGGTTAACAGCTGGGGTAGCAACGCGCGACTACAGATGTAATGAAGGAGTATAAGTAAGAACGATTGTTGCTAATGTCATTCTTTAGAATAAAGATAATCCCTTGAATTAAACAATTTTTTTTTAACGGAAGTATCGCGTGTTTTATTTATTTTGTTAAACCTGACGTTACGAATGCTTTGCAGCATCCGTGGTCGCAGGAAGACTAAGGTGACATTTGTCTTACATTGGTTACTCAATTATTACATCTATCGATATAGATGGATTAATTATATATGTTCCGATTCAGCCAAAAATCGCTCACGGAGTCCGAACGTTTTTGAGTAGATCTCTGGGTTTGTGACTTGATTATTTTTAGAACTGGATCCAAAGCAGGTGGTACTTGCCAACCATCTTCTCCATATAAGAAAACAAATTAAAAATTGTTTAATTCAATGTATAACAATCGCGAAAATCTAAGATAATATAAAGATAATCCCTGTATCAAGACAACCGTGGAAGAATTAATGTTCAGCTTTTCATTATCTTAGGAACTAGCAACAAATAAACTGCGAATTTTCTAGAATTTCTGTAAAATAAAAGCTATAACTTTAACCGCAAAAATCTTCAACTTCATCTGCCACATACATTCTCAACAATTCAACTCGGATTATTTCTACGATTCCACATAGAAAAATGAAAGCATAACCCCAGCAACGTAATAATGCCACTAAGAATGTTGCAAACGTATATTATAAATATGACATATCACGAAACGCCCGTATTTTACGATCTACGGGAGAATTATGGGAGATATTTCGAAGATAAGTAGACATGTTACAGGCCAGATTTTACTTAGTAACGGATTTATTAAATGTTGTTACTCGCAGTTTGTGAATTGGAGAACTGCCAGCTGTTTGATGGAGGATATGATGGTAATCTTCAGCTCGAAATGGGTGCGATAATAATGGTGTAAATATTGCAACTTTATAATGTACTAGACAGTAATTTACGTGTAAGTTGATTGACAAAATATTAATATACTGAGAATGAATATTTAGCTCCGGCTCCTGATATCACATTCTGACAAAAAATTAACACTTTGGTCATGATGGGTGAGTTTTGGTGAGCATGCCCCTTCTTAATTTAACACTATTATTCTCTTTCACGCCAACTCTCTTTCTCAGATAGTTATTGTGAAATCGGTCCACAGGCGTTATGATGTAGATTTTATTTTCGTGCTCTTTCTACCATACCCATCTCACACTCGAGTTTTGTATTTTCTGACTTCGGCCAGAGTGTTTTACTACCAATAAGTTTTCCAACGCTCCATTCACACTATTCTCGGATTTCACTTATCTCTTCAAATCAGTGGTGTTCCTTCCATCTTTGCTAAAAGTGCATCCAAGATGAATAATCTTATTCACTTGATCGAACAATTCGTGATCAACGATTCTTTTGCCTGATTTTTGCTGTTATAACATAATCAGCTTTGCATCTTCAGTTTTTTTTTATTTCCAATCATGTTTTGTTATTTTCAAAAATTATACGCAAAAAGCTATTGGTTGGTTGGACTGCCATTGTGTATGCTATGTATTCCAAATAAAAATCTTGTCATTTTCATATGTAAATTATAATTTAACCTTAAATATCAATTAATTTTAAAACAGTACATTTTAACTTACTTTTTATATCATGACTAAGGGCAGAATTTTTTTACATTGATGCCATCTAATCGGAAGTTTATTTACGCATTTGCGACAGAACTCTGGGGATCTAGATTCGACAAACTGTGTGAAAGCATTTTGTACTGGCTCCTGGGAAATGTTTTAGGACGTAGAAAATTGTATAAATCACGAAAAAAATGGTAGTCTGTTGGAAGCAAGGTATGGCGAGTACGGAGGAAGACGTATGGTTTCTAACTGCAGCTCCAGTAGAGTTATAATGGTTTCTCGTGCAGTGTGTGGTCTTGCGGTACTTGCGTTCATTAGCAGCCTCCTCTCCAAATGCAGCATTGATATTGCGAGCCGTTTCTGCCGCGTTAGTACCGCGTCGGAACCGTATTCAAAGATTACTCGGATTTTCGAAGTATCCATCTTTCTCTTCTAAGCTGATTAAAAAAAAACAATTGAAATTCAAAAATCAAATGTTGCACATTTTATAAAAGAAAAACCTCATAGGTATAGGTGAAAAAAGTTTCACTCGAAAATCTCACACCATGAAGGTTTAACGTCAATTCAAAATATCTATTACTATAAAACAGCAATTTCATACTTTAACCCCTATTATAACTATATGACTACTTGAAAACTATAGAAAATAACAAATATTTTAACATAGAATTAAAAAAAAAGTACTAATAAAAAAATCTAACTACATTAGCATTAGCGACTTTTTTGTCGACAAAGAGAAACTCCTAAATACGTTTACATAGATATACGCACAACAATTTAATAAACATTAGTTCACCTATAGAACGCTTCAACCGATCTATAGTATGTTATCCTAAGATAATTACATAAAACGGGTATAAATAAAAGACATGTACATACTCGTAATTATAACTTTCGGACTATAGTTAATACATACAAATAGAATAAGTTGAGCTGCTTTGCTGCCCTTCCGGGGCGTATCATATTGTATCGTGGTTTAGTTATAAGACTTATAAGTATATTTGTAACCAACAGACCTATATGTGATATTACGCAATAAAAATGGAACTGAATTATAACTACATTACCATAATCTAAGACCAAAGAAAGCATCATTATTTAAGTTGACAGATATTCCTACATCTGAATATCTTTTTCTGTAGACTTCCAAAACAATACGTCTCTCGAAATCTAATGATAATCTATTTGATATGTTTAATTCGTGTACAGATGTTTGTAAGTTCCTAAACTTGATGAAATGTAGTAAACTGATTCTACCATTTAAGTAGGGGAAAACAGTGAACTGGGAAATTACAGACCCACATCTATTTTGCCAGGTTTGAGTAAAATGTTTTAAACAATAATGCTTAATCAATTGCAACTATATTTTAAGACCACTAAATTGTTTTATGGCATACAGTACGGTTAACTGTTAACTAGATAGACTGCCGATGTGCCTAAAGGAAAAGCTCAAAATCGTTCACGTAAATCATGTTAAATGTAAAAGCAGCAATGTTATTACCGAGGTACGGCTTTTATTTTGGGTTTAATTTTAATTTTGGTGAATGATCTATTCTACGAGTATATTGCACATGGCAGTACTCGCTGATTATACCTACTTAATTTTTATTGTTGCCCGCCGGTGTGAAGATAATGACAAAGTAAATGGTAATTTGTCTGCTGTACTAAACTGGGTCATAATGTAATAATCGTTTATTAAACTCAACTAAAATCAAATGTAACATATTTATTCTTCCAAATGAGACTTATGGTAATACAGAATAATACTACCAAGCTAAATAATAAAATAATAATATCTCTCATTGACCCCGCAGGGCAGCTTGTGGTGAGCTGTTGGTGCGTAACGACACCACGGGTACCCGAGTGCTCCAGAGAGTCGATCAGGGCTTTCGTCTCCGGCGTGTCTTCGTCGGTCGGAGTGGAAACTCAAGAAGGCCCGCAGGACTCTCAGCTCCGGCTTGCCTTCATTGGCCGTCCAGAGAGGAGTCGATAGATCATACTGCTTTATCAGGTGATATGCTCCAGGGTTGGAAGTGTTGGGAAGGGTTGGAAAGGGCATAACGCCGCGAGTACTCACCCCGGCCGAATTTCTCTGGCATTTCGGGGGTCCATCCAGTGAGTGGCGAGCCACCGCCTGCCGATAGTAACATCAGATATGATAGTTGTGGCAGGCGTCCATCCCTCTTCTGTAATAGCCCAGTACTAATAATCCCTCCAGATCTCATTTTAATAGCTCAATAATTTCCAACACATTGGCAATAGTCCCAATACCTGCCGTGACCTGGTACATGCGATATTGTCACATTGATATCCCCTGGAGAAGGTCACGGCGGCTATACAATATTACATCAAGCTTCTCAAAGGGGCCTCTACGCGTTGGATCCAAATCCCCGCGCACGCCTATCAAATGACCGGGATAAACCGTGATATAAGAACTATTCTCATTGGAATAATTAATTACGATTTCTTAATGATACATTATTTCTTAAAATTACAGTAGACAGAAATTGCAGGCCCCAAATAAATAAACTCGCCAGTAGGCTCAATCCAGCTGCCTATGAAGTTTATCAACGAAATTGAATCCAACGAAAATAATTGACGAACGTGGCTGTTGCGCGCCTAGTCTATTTCAGCTGCTTTTTTAACATTTTGTCCTATGACATATTGTTGTGGAGAAAAGCGGCTGATTTTGAAATAATTCTTATGTATAAAACAGAGCCATTCAATCTGTTTATACGAGTAACTTCAATTCCATTGAATGGCTCTCTTTCGTACCTAGGGAACTATTCCAGGAAATAAATACGAGTGTCTTACCTCACCGTATGTTTATGAAAATATAAAGCGTACTCGTTAAAATATAAAGCCGTTTTAAAAATTCAGTAAAATGTTAGATGCTAATAAGTTGCGTTTGGCGATATTTCGAGTTGCTAAGACTGGTAGATTTTTTGTTATAAATTGTATTCGATACTACAATAATTTGCATGCAATAATTCCGTTCTTTCCAGACAATATGTTCAACAGACTTATCTACATATAAGAAAGTTTATTAAATAAGATACTTATAAATAAAATATCTGAAAATGATTGATCACACGCATTGAAATATTTTTTTAATTTCATCACTTGATATATTTTTTTTATTTGATATTATTATCATTGTATCGTTCTACTGATATATATTGATTGCAATGAATGTTCGCCCCAAGTTCGAAAATCGTTCACAGTCACTATTAATTATTTAGACAAAACGTAATACGAATTTGTACGGTTTTAATTTTGTCTCGTACCGTAATTGACATGATTAGCCACAGTATCGCAAAATGTAGAACCCAGTTTTCTGCCATTTGGACCCATCAGACCTAAATATCAAGTGTAGATTTTAAAAGTTATATTCGATTGGCTTACGTCAGAGTTTAAGTTTTGTCAGTAGGTACGTAGCTTTAATAAGAAATATTGTTAAATATTATGCGGTTGTTAAAAAAATGGAATAATTAGTAATGAAATATATCCAAATGCGTAGGTACAGTATTACTATCACATAGGTATAGATCGTCCAAAATTTTCATTAAGTCCTGTATTTCGCACGAAATTTTATTGAACGAAGTAAGGTTTGCTAAATGAGAGAGTATTTTACATAGAGTTCATTTTGGCTGAGCCCGCGGCTTTGAGATGAGATTATTTGATTGTTTCAAATTACCTTATTTCAATTTGGAACAATAAAATAATCTTTATATTAGAGGTAAAACAAAAGACAGTCGAGTGCGAATGGGAATCATGTGACGAAGTTCTGTACGTTTTTTGAGCAACACACATAACTTTCATAGTTATGTTGGTTGTAAAATTTGTGACAGCTTTTTGATAGAATAGGTACGCGCAAAAAATGTTTCTTCTTACTTTTATTAAATTTCACCTATTAGTTAGTGTCCTTGGGACATATCCTGCAACAATATTTTGGTCTAGTTTGTCCCTACCGACTTTGTTGAATTTTTGCATACAACTTTAGTTCTGGTGACAATCCAATATACAAAGCTAATTATGTAATATTTTTAAAATGGCTGCCATTACACGATGATGGATAAAGTTTAAAGCTGGTGACATATTCAACCCTAAGGTATGGAAGCGAGACCTAGAATATGAAAGTAGAATAAACGCCGTCGAGTTGCGAGCGTTGCAGAAAAATCTGAGATGTAACGCTTGTATACCGAGTTCGCAATATGGATGTGAGAAAAGAGTTAGTCTGAAAAAGAGTACCTATTGGTATTAAGATAAGAAGAGGCATGACCACGATGAGGAAAGAATGACGAAACAGATGTACAAGGCGAAAGTAAAAGAATGTACGTGCTGAGGAAGATAGTTATATTATATTAGTTTTAGTTTGTATAAATCGCATTTACTATTAAAATTTAAAAAAGCCACAAAGAAAACATAAATTAAAAATTTAAAAACCCACGACGAAAAAAACTTACCTACCACAAACAAATAGATCGACTGTCATCAGAAGATTGTGACAGGAGCCCTAGGAACCGGTGAGCGTACGTAAAAATAGCTGTGAATATTACAGTAGCGAGGTGTAAGGACCGAGTCATGTAGCGCTCGGTTATTTCTGCCTATCCCGCAAGCGACTCGGCGTGGCATTCTAGAATGCACAAATTTGTATTATTTTAAATTGAAACATTTACTTATTAACACCTACATAATAACATATTCATTTAAATGAATGCTTGTTTTCAAAAAGATAATAATAATAATACTTTTCCTGTTTCATACGTAAATAATCCTTCCAGATCTCATTTTATTAGCCCAATAATTTCATAGGTTCATGGGTATATTGTCACCTTGATATACCCTGGAGCGGGTCACGGCGGGTGTACAACATTACATACAGTCTCTCCTAAGGGGCCTCTACGCGTTAGATCCTCATCCCCGCGCACGCCTATCAAATGACCGGGATTAATACCCGTGACTGCAAAGAAGATAATACTTTTCCTGTTTCATACGTATACTTTCGAAGTTATGTATCGAATAGGTTAAAAGTTTTCCGGATACCCTAAACAGATCACCTTTAATTTTCTTACTAGCAATCAAGAAATATTGCATGTATTTAGATATAGTCCTGTATCACGTTAAAAAGATAACGACGGAAGGGAATATTACGTTGTGGGAGCTAACACTAAGTTAAAATAAGCAGTCCCAGGTCGAGAACCCCTTCTCTAATGCCCCTATGTAAATACGTCTCAGACATCTCAAGCGTAATCGTGTCTTAGACTCGTAGCCCAAAATAGTTAGATGTATTTGTCCCTAGATAGTTGGCAGAAAGTTCATCTTCTATGTTATAGAGATACCTCTATAACATAGAAGTTTCAGTATTACGTATGGAATAGACAAAGCTTTTGATATTATAGCAATTCACCAGAGGAAGACTTTGTACAAAAGTCATCTGCGTGGGTACCTCTGTCTCACCTATTTCTACCGCCAAGCAGCTGTATTTATATAGCTGTGTTCCGGTTTGAAGGGTGAGATATGGCAGAGAAATTACTGGGTACTGTGACGAAACATCCTTAGGTTACAAGATTGGCAGCGCGCGAGTAATATCCCCGTGGCATTGCTAGCACAATAGGCTGCGGTGACGGTTTACCATCTAATACGGGCCGCATGCTTGTTTGCCAATTTTGTTTCATAAAAAAAAAACATAAGTGACTAATATAGGAAACAATATGTCAGAACAGCATATTTTCGTTTTGTTTACTTATTTTTAATTTTTATATATTATTAAGATTCCGTAAAACGACGACGAAAACACGAAAGCTGTTAGTCACGTGTCTGACTGTGTGTCAGTCTGTCATAAGTGTCTATCGCAGTGTAAATGTGTATGTATATTTTAGTGACTAATATACGAAACAAAATGTCAGAAGAGCATATTATTAGTTTGTATTATTATGTCCATCTCTCTATAACTTCACGATAAATCCCTTGCGCGGTAGGCAGAGATAACAGAGCGCCACGTGACTGGATCCTTACATACCTCACTCGCTTCTTTATCATTCATTGCTCTTCCCATGCTCGCTGGTTTCTAGGACTCCTGATATCATCTTCTGATAGAACATGACCAATTTGATCATGGTAGGTAAGTCTTGTCCTTCCTCGGTTCCTACATCCTTCCAGTTTTGTATTGTACTCGTATATCGTCCTTTGTCATTCTTTCATCCTCCATTCTTTCTACATGTCCGAACCTATATGCCTCTTCTTATTTTAACACCGACGCTCTCTTTCAGATTAACTCTGTTTCTAACATCATCATACGGTCTACAAGTGTTACGCCACAACCTTTACGCAACGCTTGTATTTCGACCGCGATTATTCTACTTTCATGCTTGGTCTGCCATACCCAGCTGCCTTGTGTATAGTGAGCTGTGCCTTCTGGTTCAAGTTTTTACTACCAAGAAGCTCTCCCAATGCTCCGTTCACACTATTCCCAGCACTCACTCGTCTTTCCACATCTGCGGTGTACCTTCCATCCCTGCTGAAAGCGCATTCAAGATATACAATCTCATCCACTTGTTCCAATACTTCATCATCAATGGATTACGTCCTTACATTGGTTCTTATTTCTTCTTTTTCAAATCCCATTATCTTTGTTTTGTCTTCGCATTCAGTAGTAAGCCTTTCTCCATACATTCGTATTTCATCATCGTCACCAGTGTTTGCAGTTAAGATGGTGTTTCGGTATCGTCTGCATACAGCAGACAGTTCACCACTAGGTCACTCATGCGTAATCTTACATTCGTCGATCTTATTCTCTGTACACAACTATCGAGATACAGAATAAACAGCCTAGCAGATAGTATGCAACCCTGTTTGATACCAATTTTGACATCGAACCAGGGTGACATGCGACCCTCTATCCACACACATTCTGAGCAATTCTTGTAAGTGGACTGCACAGCACGGAGCAGTGCACCGTCAATCCCATATTTTGGCAATATGCCATACAGTTCCTTTCGTTGTACGAAATTGCCTATTAAATGCTTTCTCAAGATCCACAAAACCGCAGCGAAACTTCTGGTCTAGGGACAGATGCTTCTCCACGATATTGTGGAGCGAGAAAACTTGAGCCGTACATCCCCATCTACCTCCGCATCCTACTAGGCATCTCCTCGCCTCTTTGCGCATCCACGTGCTTCTTTTGCACTATCCACTATACTTTCTTTCAGAACTTTCCAGCTATCATCCACATGTGAGTCGGAAAGACCTGAATATGCAAGTCTTTCGCTTACCAGATGTACATACGTTCTCCTTACACTTTTACCATGCAATTTTTCACTCCTTATCCTTTCATGATCTCCGAAAGGGATGCGCACTTGCCAATGCCTTCACTTCTTTAAAACTCCAACAAACCGGCTTACCACCAGGTAGTGGTCCTTTTCAAGAGCGGAATCTCTAAAGCCTCTTGTATTCATTATAGTATTTCGGAGACGTCTATCTATTAAAATCAAATCAATCACACTTCTTTGGTCATTTCGTCTCCATGTATATGTGTGAATATCCTTGTGACGAAATAACGTATTCGACACGGGAGGTTTCGTTCCATATATAAATCTGTACCGTTTGTTTACTTATTCCTGATTTTTATATATTATTATGATTCCGAAAAAAGGCCACATATTTATATACACAAACGTGATTTTAGCATGGATGTATAAGAAGCTTTATGTTCACATATATCACATACTTTGAGTAGCACACTTTAATGAAGTTGGAAAAAAAATAATAGTGATATATGAAAAAAAGAGATTAATCAGCATATTCGTAAACATTTTTTATTTTAATCAATACTAGTTAAGTTGTACTCAGAATGCTTACAAATTTAGCATTTTTACTAACCTTTAGCAGTATACAGGTACTGTTGGTACATTTATATAAGTTGCTTAACAGGTTCAGTCCCATTACATCCTTGATTTAGTCATACGTACGTTGGTTGGTTCATTTAAATAATATTTAAATGAACCAACTATATATACATATTTGTTTAATATATCGGACTTCCAATTCAGTATAATTCTTAAATATATGTAGTTTGTTTACTAAGCTTGTATATAGACTATAATATATGACTAGCTGTCTTCATATGGTTTCAAAAGACTCTTAGTTAGATACATTATAGTATCTAAATCTGTTAAGAAGTTCTAACAACCATACAAACGCAAACTTGATTACATTAATTTAATATATAGATTGATACTTCTTAAAATAACAATATACCTATATAATTACGAATGAGAGGGAATGCGATTGTTCAAACAATTTAATTAATGCCCAATTTCGAGATCCCGGGCCATATCAATTAGGCAAAGATAATAATCATAAAGAAAAACTTATCCTTTATAGCAATTCCAAACTCCCGCTCTGCTTCACTTAGCGGTTACAAAATAGGATTCAAATAATGCCATTGGTTATTTGGATTGCAAGAATTTAAATGAATATGTACTCTTTATTGGGTTTCATACCCAAACCATGCCAACGAGATCATGTTTTTAAGCCTACTGTGTAAGTCCTATCTTTAAAGAGCTGTACCTTTTGTATAGCACGTAGGGGACTTAACGAGACATCTCTAAAAATAGATAATGTAGTTTTATGGTAGATTTCATGACAAATCAATGCCAGAAAGTAGAAACAAGGGATTGAAAGACTAATTTCACTGTAACATTTTGACATTGATATTCTGTTTACGTTTACAATTATTATAAAATTGTAGTGCTATTGATTATTAATATTATTTGATTATTGTTTTTAATCGTATTGCGAGAAAAATCTTGTAATTTTTTAGATTATAATGATAAGATATTTTATTATTCAATATTTGCTTGCCAGATTGAATACAATCCAAACACATGGTGTGACAAATTTTGAAAATGTTTAAGGCATTATTAAAAATATAAAACTTTAATAGATTATTACCAATTCAGATATTATAACATAGTGTGGTAGTACGAAATCTTCGGAAATGAATCCATCTTGCAATTGACAGGCTTAATTTTAAACTATGACAAAAAGGCATTCTAAACATAAGCAGAGACCTTCCTAAAAGTAAGCAGATATCGCATCGTAAGGACGCATACAATGGGTTGTCACTACGTTGCCGATTCTTAAAAACCTTTTCACGCTTTCATTGAAGTACCCTCTAATATATGAAGTAGTCTTTTGGGAAACTTTATCAAGGAGTTCATGCCGCAATCTAAGGGTTCGTGAAAATGCCTCTCAGAAACAACACAACATGCGGCTTTTTAGACTCTATTGTTTCGGAATGGAAACCCTGTCGATATATATAATACGTGCATAATACGTGCTTAGTTTTACATCAAACTTTTTTTTTAATATGTACATGGCGATGCCTGGCGTAGGGAAAATATTTTAACTCTTCTTACGAAAGAAAATACCATTTTTTTAAATCTGAATGTCTATTTTTGAAACGCTTGTGACGAGGATACAGTTATTATACTAGTGTTAGCCGCAATGGTCGAAATTCGACCATAATCTATAATTGATAATCAGGTGAATGTTCCATTTTTCTTCTTCTTCTTAGCGTAATTACTTCTATCTATTTTCCTAATCCATTAGGATTGGCAAGGTCCGCTTTATAAACCTAAGGAATAGCGAAGATACTGATTTTTACATGGAGCGATTACTGTCAGACCTCCACAACCCATAGTGAAACCAGACTTTTCTAAGGTTAGGTCACACATACAATTTATTGAACGTGCAGGTTTACTCACGATGTTTTCCTTCACCACTGAGCGAGTGATCATACAAATATGTACATAAATCTCAAAACATATATTTTCAGCCAGGATTCGAACTAAGGACCTTCGGATAATAGATTATCTACTGATCTATTACTACTCTCAGTTTCATTCCTTGCTTTTTTATTTTTTGTATTGAACTCAAAATAACTCGACAATTTAGCACTTATACTAACAGTAAGCAGTCTATACTAACCTTTACAGTTACTTACGTTACGTTTTTTATAACATTTTCAACTACTAAATAAAAAGAAGATAAGGTTGATAAGATAGTTGATAGAAGAGTAAAAGTTACTTAGATATTTTTATACTACGTTTGGTAGTTTAGAAGCAGACAGGAAGTATACAGGCAATCAGGTGGGCCCTGATGTAAAATTGTTCCCGTAGCCTGTGAACGGTTGCATTACAGAAAGTATTGCTTCTGCGTTGCTGACTAAGATTCCCGTGGTGAATGAACTAATTACATATCTACAAGTTTGTATGGCACCCTCAGTATGCGAGTCGGATTCCCTCTTGACGGCTTTTATAAGTAGTGTATACATTGAAGTTCTAATTGCTCGATGCACAAAGAAAAAGAATTCACACAAGCTTGAGTGATGTTGAACGTATAATACTTTGTTGAAGGCCCGACACCAGAGATAATCTATAGGTTGAGTTTGGGTACAATATGTTAAACCAATATTAAAGGCGGTCTCTCACTGGAAGCGTTCGCCTGTAACGTAACAATCCAAGATTCGATTTGAGCATTACGTACAATATTGGTTCACTGGCTGGCGAGCATTCAGCTGTAATGTAATAATTCAAGATTCAATTTTGAACATTCGCCTGCAGTGGAATCTAATGTTTTTACAATGTGGAAAGAAGCGGTCTTACTGCGTAGCGAGGCTATATTTCGATTACGTTATTTAGCAAATAATTAAGAAGCGATACTAGTCTACGATGTTTTTATAGTTATAGATACGTCATACACGCTCTAGAATGGCAATACGAAAGTAAGGTAATTGCCCAACTCGTATTCAGTTGGCCACGCTCTCGCGTCGCGGATGTACGTATTTCCCCACAAAGCATAAATGTTTTAAGATGTGTATTCATCTCTTTCTAACGACAGGTATCATTTGTCTCTGTTAGATCAAAGTGTCATAATAAATAACTGTACGTAGATAGTCCTACTTGCGCCATTTTAAAATACAATAATGTTGGTGTATAACTTGTCTACCTTTTGATGTGTCGCTGATAGTATCAAGATTCTTTTTAGCGTTCTTCCGTTTCCTAATGCATTAGGATTGGCGGTCTTATTATTATTAATAAGACTGTATTAGGATCAGTATATTCGCCAAGTATTTTGAAAGAGTGATCTGACCTAAGAATGGTCTGGTTTTCCCTCTGCGTTGTGGAGGTACGACGGCGGTCGATCCATGTAAAAATCAGTATCTTCGCCAAATCCTTAGGCTTAGGAAGCGGACCCCACTAATCCTAATGAATTAGGAAACAGGATAATTCTTAGAAGAAATCCTTAGGCTTAGGAAGCGGACCCCGCCAATCCTAATGAATTAGGAAACAGGATAACTCTTAGAAGAAGTATACTCTGTTACAGACAACTGTTATTGTATGGAAGAGATTAATTAAGACATTTTGCAACTGCGTGTTTCTAGTATATTTTCATTAGTAATGCAATGAAGAGTATCTATGTTATTTTGTTAGGGATATAAAAAATAGCAAGCTACCCGTCAAACTGACGCGGGATCAATAAATCTCCGAGAGTGTACGTTGAAATCGTAAATCTGCACATCGACATGTCGCTGCCACATGGCGGAACATGATATTACATGAAATGTCCGATAATATTATTGGGAACGGGTCAATTGGTTTTTATGCCTTAATATACTCTTTATAGTAAGAGGAGCATCTGATATACCTAAGTAACGATATCCCTATATATAGTTATAGTTTTTGTAGAAATCGTTATTTTACAAGCACCTATATGTTGTAATGTTGTAATCTCAGAATACAGAACAAAGTATTCTGAGGTTGTAATGTACCTTTCATTACAGCATGTACTCGTAGATACACAAAGCGATAGAAATTCTATAATGACGGACTTGGCTAATAAGGGATAAGTCAATTAACAATCAATATTCTTTATTTTTTTCTTTATTTCTTCTCTCATACCTATACATATAATAAAAATGTGAAGATATATGAGAAAAACTATCATTAGGGGACTTTATCAACGTAACAGAACCCACAACAAATTGTTAGAATTTTTGTTCGTTTGTCTGTGCGCGCTAATCTTAGAAACGGCTTAACTGATTTGGGTGCGGATGTCACTAATGTATTGTGATACGCTTCACTTGACATTTAGTGTTTGTTTAATTTCAATTTGTTCACAAATAAAAAAAAATCTATTTAAAGAATCACGTCGAACAATCGTTAGATAAAAATAATGTCTGTCTGTCAATCTGTTTACTTACTTTGGCTGTAACTTGGTTAATTAAATATTATGGTCTGTAAAATTAAGATGATTGGAAGTTCATATAAAGTTAAAAAATGGTTTGTTATGCAGACTTTAAATGTACCAATGTAAGTTGACCTCAGTTTAGTTAATGATGAACATACTAAATAGGGTTCCGCTTAGGTTGGAAATTCCGGTTGGACATGACCACGCATGTATAAAGCGCGTCGACTACCGCGCCGCTGTGGCCGCAGCCTATAACATTGAGTCATTCGCAGCGACCGCACGTATTATTCTTGTAATATATTTTGTTAGGTTAGGCTTAAAAAACAGATTTTTTTATTAATTACTAAATTAATAAAAAAAACTGTTTTTTATAAGAACAGCGCAGCAAAAATGCTAAACGGTTGAGATTCGTTTAATCACAGGAATCTGAAGAACACTATGAGGCGAGGCTTACTGCATCTCGGAAACATCAAGCCAGGTTACACGTTACAGAAATTTCGGCTCAGCGAGGATCTCGACTGAGTTCACATCGTTCTCGAATGATGACTTCTCGGATTCTAGAGAATAGTGAACAGAATGAGACACCTTTATCCGACGTTCGTGGGACTCATGTACTATCACGTAATTCTGACACCTTTATGTACAGGGAAACTCGCTTGAGCTCTCATAGAGTTCGGACAGCAAGTGTTCGGTCTCAGGAGATACCTGAAGAACGGGAAGCACGTGTAACTACCGATCGTGAATCTCATAGGATATCGCGTGAGTCTGAGACCTTCCCTAAGAGAGAAATGCACTTGAGCTCTGAAACAGCAGAGCTATTTAAAAACTATATCTAGGAGCTTTGCAGTCTGGATCCCTGGAAAGAAATTTAGAACGTGAAGCACGTTTCACAGCTGATCGTGAGCGACCTGACGACGCTAGAATTGCCGAAAATGAAGATGAATATCAACATAGATTGCAAACAGCTAGACAAAAACTATGATCTGTCCCGTCAGAGTGAGAAATTTTTCTTATTAGCTGAGTGAGAAAAAGGAAGTAAAATACGCTATGAAAAAAACTGCAAACCAACGTCAGTCACGACTAATTGTAGATCAACTTCGACATACATTCAATAAAACGTTATCTAGTTTTACTTTCTATTTTCTTACAAATTCTTCTTCTTAGCGTTATCCCATTTCCTAAACCATTAGGATAGGCGGGATCCGCTACCTAAGCCTAAGCATTTGGCGGAGACACTGATTTTTACTAGGACCGACTGCCATCAGACCTCTACAACCCAGAGGGAACCCCAGATCAATCTTAAGTTAAGTCACACGCCTTTCGAAATATAATTTCTTGGACGTGCGGGTTTCCTCCTGATGTTTCGAATCGATCCGAGAACAGGAATTTAGTGGTACATGCTCCCGCCAGGATTTGAACCGGGGACCAGTTGGTCAATAGGCCGATTCCTAATCCGCAGGGCTATCACTGCTCATATTTCTTACAAATTAACAGTGGTTAAATACTTTTTGCTCTTAGAATTTTAGGAAAACCCAAAAACAGTAGCTCACGCGGCCAAAGTCGCGGACAGCAGCTATAAGAAATAATGTGTGTGATCCTTTTTGAAAATACCAAATACTGCCCTTAAGAATGTGAAGACAGTTTTTTAGGGTTCCGTACCCAAAGGGTAAAACGGAACCCTATTACTGAGGCTCCGCTATCCGTCCGTCCGTCCGTCTGTCACCAGGCTGTATCTCATGAACCGTGATAGTTAGACAGTTGAAATTTTCACAGATGATGTATTTCTGTTGCCGCTATAACAACAAATACTAAAAAATAGAATAAAATAAATATTTAAGGAGGCTCCCATACAACAAACGTGATTTTTTTGCCGTTTTTATAGATAATGGTACGGAACCCTTATGCGCGAGTCCGACTCGCACTTGGCCGATTTTATAAACTAAGTCCACGCGGACAAAGTCGAGAGCAACAGCTATATAAAAATATAATTAAAATCACAAAATAACCAGACTTAGAAAAACACTCCGGCTCATCACCACACTATAGTATCTCCCGTAGAAGCCCTCTCCTGTTCATAACATAACCTATTCTTATTCCAATACCACGTGTACGGAGTCGCGAGCACAACACAGCACACGGTACACCTAGTAGAACAATATAAAACACAACACAATAATTGTTTTAGTAAAATGTACATTACAATTACTTAGATGTAAATTTTGAGAGAGGTAGGGCACATCAAAGCAGCCCGTCTGGGGGACCTCCAACTCACAGAAAACCGCAGTCAAATAACAACTCCCTAGAGGGTTGTTGTGTTCCTGCGAGTGAGGTCAGGGTCACGTGACGCGAGTTTAACATTTTTTACTCATCCCAAAAGGTGCACAACGCCGCTAAAGAAGTTTTCACTTCAAAAATCTATACATCGTATATGTCTATAATAAGAAAATCATAAATAGAAAAAAAATATATAAAATGTAACATTATCATTATTTCAGTTCCTATCCTTTATTATCATATATTTGACAAAAAATTAGGTACCCATTACATATTGCCGGCAATAATATTTTTCAAGGTGAACCACGTGCGTACGTTTGGTTCTAACTCTAAAGATAATAGCCACTTACACTCGAATACTTCAATTTAAGCATGTAATAATTTCCAAAGTTTTCGACTCGCCGATTGAACCTAACCCCTTGAAAATTAAGAACCCCATTAATCTGTGCCGAGTAGGTGCTCAATAAAGTTGTTTCAATTGTGTGCCTTAACCGGATCTTTATTAGAAAATGCCGAAACGATTGCCCCAGCGGGAGCCGGATTTATTACAGGTTTGTAGCTCATTATTTTCAGTGCGGATAGCTCTCCGCGGTTAATGATTTTAAGTTAGTATATAGGAACCTTAGTATATTCTCACTATAGACTCACCACCTCGATCTTAGCACGAGGACAATTTCATCGTGTTTTATCGGGTGACATCGGGCCTAATCGGTGTACTTACAACGTGCAATCAACATAACATATATACCTATATATATATGATACAAAATTTCGTCATCTTATTTGTAATCGCTGTTACAAATAAGATGACGAAATTTTGTGCAGAGGCTAAGCGAGTTCCAATACCGATCACTATGTACGTATAAGTCGCGGGATCGATTCTCTCGACTCATTTAACTGTTTGGTTGGTGGGTGAACGACTTGTTTTTATTTCTTCATTTAATGTGTATCTATCTATCTATAACTTCACGATAAATCCCTTGCAGGGTAGGCAGAGGGAACCGAGCGCTACGTGACTCGATCTTTACAGACCTCACTTGCTCCTTCAACATTCATTGCTCTATTCATGCACGCAAGCCGACACTTCTTAAACACTGCACGTCACCCGTGTCTTCATAACGCCTAATACATAGTCGAACTGTCCGTTTCTACAAGATAATATTTAAAAATAAAATTCATCTTATAACTGTATAAGTTTTTTCATCAAAAAAAAAAACGGTTAATAATACTTACGGTAATATGCAGTCGACGAGAAATTTCGCCAATAAAATTTGCTTTGTTGAACAAAGCATAAGTATCGGCGAAATTGCTCGAAACAAAACAATTATTTGTGCTTAATATAATAGATTCAGGCGTTATTTTGCGAAAGTCAAATTTACATGCAATTTGATCTAACCTGCTTTGTGTGCTTCTCTGTCTACCCCGCAACTACATTTTCCAGCAAATAAACCTATGAGTTTCTAACGATATGATATACATCCAATTCGGTTTAAGCATTTTATAAAGTGGAGGTACGGTGGGCCACACTGAAAAGTATATCATATGTTACAATCGTCAATATCCATATTACTCGTACGTTATAAGTTGCTGTATTTGCAGCTTCAGCTTTTGCTTTTCACTTGAATGTGCAGCAATCGAATTTAAAGACGCAACGGCACAAACACGCTCGTTTCTCGCCAATTATCTCGTTGACGCTTGGCCATTTCGCTACCGTCACATGGGCGTAAGGTTCACTGTTCATTACTTTACTGTTATACAATAGTTCTTGTAGTAACGAAACGGCCAAGACACTACACACTAAGGTGTTGAGTTTGTGAAATAGGGCTTATAGAGTTAGGGCGTGTAGAGTTAGAAGCTTAGCTCTACATGAGATCTGATAACTTTTTGACAGTGCAAGCGATATGGTCTCGTCTTGGCGACATTTTACATGAAAATGTTTTTGGTGGGATATGAATTAACAGTCAATCCTCGAGTGTTTCGTTGACCACAATACGCATGTCAGCTGTGTTTCTTTGTGTTATATTTCCCTTGATCACCAGTAACTTTTTGTTGAATTATGGTTTGCTTAACAATATTTATTATGCAATTTGATCTAACCTGCTTTGTGTGCTTCCGCCACCAATTAGTTCATGCGGCCTAGCGCCGGCCGGCACCCACCCACTACTGTTAGTACGTGGTACATGCCGACGCTGCCATGGCTGCTCCGGTAGTCTCTCCCTCGGCTGCTGCGGTCGTCCGCCATCTGGAACAGAATCCGCATGCCCCCACCACCACCGTCGCTGCCACGACTGGCCTGGTCGTCGCTGTGACACGTGTTTCGCCTCTCCACGAGGCATCATCAGGCGTTGTAGACGTTAATCATAAGAATAACATGCTACAAGCTTGTAGCATTCAAGTGAAAAGCAAAAGCTGAAGCTGCAAATACAGCAACTTATAACGTACGAGTAATATGGATATTGACGATTGTAACATATGATATACTTTTCAGTGTGGCCCACCGTACCTCCACTTTATAAAATGCTTAAACCGAATTGGATGTATATCATATCGTTAGAAACTCATAGGTTTATTTGCTGGAAAATGTAGTTGCGGGGTAGACAGAGATAACCGCTCTGTCTACTAGTACTACATAGGTACTCAAGATTTACAAGCAAAAGGTCTTCTTATTATGTATTTAGTGATCATTATCTTATGTCGTCAAACTTATCTCTATACATTATTAATAATTGTTGATTGAGCTTATATGTAGATTAAAAAGAGCACGGTGTGGCAATGGTAATTAGTACATCAATAATCATCTTCTTTTCATCACTTTTATATAAATGTTGAATAGATGACTAATACTAGGGGAGGTAGCATTTTACCTATTGGCAAGACGAAAAAATACATTTAAAGGTTTGATTAGTTCTACACAATACCATGAGGCAAATAAGCATACAGTACACTTATATACGTACGCATGCAGGCAAAAACGGTAATGTATTGTATGTAGTTATTTACTTATGTAAACGTATTTATTTACAAATATATCTATTTTTATCTCGGTCGAGCGAACTTCTTTCGAGGTAACGAAATTTTATTAGCAATAGGTACTCGTATTTCTTACAAAATGTAGTTACCCGAAGGTAGCTTGTAACGATTGCCTTCAGCAATATGGCCGCCTTACACGTGTATACTTGTTAACATATACATTATTATATTGTAACCATTATAATATGTAACTGTAAGTTTGTTATGAAAATAAATCTTATTCTATCTATTTTAATACGAGTCTTAAGACGAGTCGTTTACGAGAAATACACATTTAAACTTTTCGTCACTCATGTTTCAAGTTGTCTATATATTATATTGTGTTGACTATTTAGTTCACTTTAAAAAGAGCAGGCCTAATTTTTAATTTATTTTTTAAAGATAAGTTGTTAACATATTATTTTTTCTAATTCGCTGTAGAATCATCTCACCGCTGAGATTTAATCGAAGGAATTTACGACATACTCCGCCACGCTGCTTATTGCGGATTAGCAGAGTCTTTGTTAGCGACTTAGATTACCGATTGTTGATAATAAACGGGAACGTGCCTTCTGAAGACGAAGCAGTTCTAGTCAACTAGACACATCCATAGATAGGCTAGATTCTACATATAGTATGTACATATAGTATATATATTCTACATACAGTATGTAACTTACCTGTAGAAGATGATGATAAATTTTTAGTTTACGCCTCCAACGTGAGGAACAAATAAAATGTTCAACAATAATATACTATTATACGACAGTGGAACGACCCCGGACTGGCCTCAAGGGTATACACTGATCGGATTTGCTTTATTACTTTCGGTCTTATGATAATTTGGGGTCACTCGGTTATATAGGCCATATAAAGTGGCAAATGGTAACCCTGGTTTAAAGGTCTTAGTGGACCCTATTTATACGAGTTTCGACATTACCGCGTTAGTATTAGAGACTTTGTTCTGTTTCAGTGATGGTATTTTATGTCAAACAACTTAAAATCTGTTTCATAGTTGTACACGTAATGTTTTATATTTCTAAGGTTGGAGAATACTATGTAAGTTACAGTAAAAGTCCCAAATTCGTAAGAATTCGAATCAACCAGTATAGTGGGTAAAGTGCAATTCGAACATTGGTCTTTAGCGCACTACGATAATTCTTCGAGTGTCAGCAAGGCTTAATTCTTTAAGACAACTTTAAGACCATAAATTTGGTCGAAGAGTTTGGCTTGCTTGTTGGTTTGAAGGTAAAGAACCTCAGTGAAAGACATATTTGATGAATATTTGACTACTAGAAGATATTAATTTAGTAGCAACCTGTTTGTAAAAATGCATGTACCTTACAGCAAACTGAAAAGAAAAACGATCACTCGGTAGCTTCTGAGAATATTATATAATAATGTTCCCTTATACGGACTGTTGTGCTATTAACGTTTCTTGTGCTTTTAGTGTTTTGACTATGGTAACCGTTTCATATCAGATGGCTATACTTCTGGTCACCTAACGTAGAAATTAGTTTAAAATAAGTAAATGTAAAGACCTGATTTCAGGCAAACCTCTTTTCACTCATAAAGAAGTCAGTAATGTCATTAAAACTGTAATATCTTCGATAGTTCTGTAAAAAATATGTCTAATAATAGATTGTATAATTGTTTTAAAATTGTCTTCAATGAAAGCGGCCTATTTTACCACTATAATGGAAAACATATGACTCGCTTCATGAGTATTTTCGGAGCTTATGAATGCCTGCGACGCAAGCGTATCAAACTTGCATTGAAGATGATAAAATGATTTCATAGTGTATTTTATAATATGGAAGTTCACATAGGGAACCTCTCTGAATTGACATAGTAGCAGCGAACTTTAAGTTCGCTGCATAGTAGGTATATGGCCATTTTTATCAATGTCTTCTTAATTTAAGCGTTAACCGGTTCTAGGTATCCGCCACCAAAGCCTAAGAATTTTGTGTAGTTATTGATTTTACCTTGGAGCAACTGCCGTCCTCCTCAATCTACAAGCAAAACCAGACCTTTATTAGGTCAGGTCATTAGTCTTTTGAATAATTTCTTGGACATCCGTGTTTCGTCATGAAGTTTTCCTTCACCGTCGAGCAAATAATCCGGAAATACCAATTTTTAATAGTACATACAGCACAACTTTTTCATGGTATTTTTTATGGTCCGCACTGGAAACCAGGGACCAATCGGTTATTTAAGCAACATCGGGAGGCATACAAGCATAAGGATAACCTGACATAAAGCTGTTACCTTAGCCTATGAACGCTAGCAACACATTATGTATCACTTGCGCGATGCCACCTCTACTGCTAACACAGAAACTCCTTGGAAGCTTACTGGTGACCTCACTCACACGCAGGAAAAGAACAACCCTCTAGGGAGTTGTTATTTGGCTATGGTATTCTGTGAGGTGGACGTACTTCTCCAAATGGGCTGTTTTGATGCGCCCTATTTTCTCTCTTGAAAATCCCCCAGACCAAACAGACATGTTCATGCACACAAATGTTTGTCCAGTGTGGGAATCGAACCCACGAGTGTCAGTGTCCAAGTAACGTAAGAGCGTGTTTCACCACTGCACCACCGAGCTCGTCAAATAGGCTACTTATTTGTTAATGTACTAGTTATTTGTTCACTAGGATATTCTTGTTCAATATCATTTTTATTACCTAATGTGTCAGGTTGATAGTCCTGCAGATGAAGAGGGATGCAATTATAGGGAACCACAGGCATCACAGGTATATAACTAACCCTTCACAGGCAACTCTTTGTATAATCGGTAGAACATAAATATAGCTAAACTTTCCCCTCCAACTTGATGTTAAACGATATATATATATAGACTTAATACCTACTGTTACAACTCGTATCGAATGCTGTTCAATGTTCTAGTAGCACTAAATCTCCGTCTATCTATCTTAGTCTATGTTACTTAGCAAGCTCATGACAATTCAGAACGTTCTAGTTAGAGTTTAGTCTGCCGCCTTGCTTAACTATTCCTCGTACGTTGTATATACATTACAATATGTTGAAATCCAGGGAACTATTGTGTAATAGTGGAGAGATTAAAGTATATAAGTAAGACGAGCTCGGTGGCGCAGTGGTGAAACGCGTTGTTACGCGACTTTGATACCAACGCTCGTGGGTTCGATTCCCACACGATACAAACATTTGTGTGCATGAACATGTCTGTTTGTCTTGGTCTGGGTATTTTCTATGTATAATAAGAATGTATTTACAAAAAAAAAAAATATTTACGTATGTTTATCAGTTGTCTAGTACCCATAACACAGGCTTCGCTTACTTTGGGGCCAGGTGGCGCTGTGTAATTTGTAATATTTAAAAAAAGATATTCCGGCGTGCATTATTTGACGTGAATAAGTCAAATTTGCTTTCATAGTGAAAGGTAATTCAAAAAACTGATAACAAAATCCGCGGAGACAGTTTTTTTTTTTATTTTTATTTTTTTATACCACTAAGGTGGCAATCAAACATACGGCCTGCCTGATGTTAAACAGTCACCGTAGCCTATGGACATTTGCAACACCAGAGGCGTCACTCATGCGTTGCCGACCCTCTAAAAACCAGTTTGCTATTGTAGCTACATATCTATCGTTTACATCTAAAATTTTAATTACATCACTTGATAGCTAAAGAATCGAAGAATTTTACGTTGTGCGAGGACTGTGACGTCACGTATTCACGTAAAACTAACGTACGTGTCGACGACACAGCCAAGCCCTGTTATTTTTATACTACATTGTGAGGCATACAAGCATACAATTCACCTGATGTAATGGTTACACTTCTGCTACTATTACTATATTAACCCTATCTCATGCCACTGCAGGGATACGGGTCTCCCTTCGAACGAAGGGGTTTAGAGCATACTCCACCGCGCTGCTCAAATGCGGATTGGCGGAGGCAAGTGTTTTCAAGCCGCCCGAAGGCCACTGACTTAGCTTAATTGCTGTCCGTCAACAAGAGTCGGCTTAACGGAGAAACTCGAGATAGACAAAGCCATCCATAGACAAACTACGGCCGACGTTGCTTAACCTGCGTGTTCGGTTAAAATGACACGTGCAACGACGACACCGAGCTTCCTTACGCACTCTTCTCTTACTTATGAAGGTTATGCTTGCAATACAGGAAATATTGCTCACTTCTGCTGCTAACATAGTACACTGTCCTTAGGAGCTCATTGGTAACCCCACTCACTGACAGGAACCCGACAACCCGACAGGGAGTTGTTATTTGACTGCGATTTTTTGTGAGGTGGAGGTGCTTCCCTAGTTGAGTTTTGTGTACCCTTCTTTTCTTAAACCCTACAGACATAATTATCCTATTTCCTCACTTTCAAGATCACGAACACACCAGACCAGAGGGAGACTTTGTACAAAAGTCGTCTGCATGGGTACCTCTGTCTACCGCCAAGCACCTATTTATGTAGCTGTGTTCCGGTTTGTAAGGTGAGATATGGCGGAGAAATTACTGGGTACTGTGATGAAACATCCTTAGGTCACAAGATTGCCAGCGCGCGAGTAACATCCCCGTCATGTTGCGAGCGTCAATGGTCTGCGGTGACCGCTTACAATCTGAAATAGGCCGCATGCTTGTTTGCCAATCAAAAAGTTGTATAAAAAAAACACAGCATTCCGCTGCACGAAGGACCACCCGTAGCTGATTTCACTGTGAACTTCATATAGAATCGAAAAGTACGACGATTTCGAACGTTTAATTGAAGTTATCCGCCTTTGTACCTCTCTACTGTGACAGTGTGCAAGGCCAAGTTCGTAAACTCTATTTCATCTGACCCATTTCAAGCCACTTTTGATAATCAAAAGTAGCTTGAGAGCGGCTGTTTGGCATGTGAAGCAGAGAAAATCTACTTCGATGCCAACTTTAGAAAGTTTTCTGCACACATAAAATTGGCTAATTTTCACATTCAGTTCACTAGACTTGTGAACCTGACATTAGCATAATTGAAAATGGGTCCACTTCTTTTTTGTAATTTATATGCCGAAGAACCTCTTTTTTAACAACTAGATTGGCAAACAATTATGCGACCCGCATTAGATGGGAAGCGGTCACTGCAGCATATTGACGCTCGCGACACCACGGGGATGTTCTTCGCGCGCTGCCAATCTTTTGACCTAAGGATGTTATGATGATGATGCTATTTTCGTCACAGCACCTAGTAATCTGCAATATTTCACCCTTCAAACCGGAATATAGTAAATATAGCTGCTTGGCGGTAGATAAGTTGAGACAGAGGTACCCATGCAGACGATTTTTGTACAAAGTCTCCCTCTGGTAAAACATGCGAGAAGAGGTTAATGAGTGTGGAAGAAGCGTGTGAGGTTATTTTTGGATCGGTGCACCTGCCATCCCATAGTCTCTGCCTACCCCAATGGGAGACAGGCCTGATGATACGTATGTTTATACAAGGTAGGTACACCTACGAGTTATAGTTTACTCTTCTGGCTAAATAGTTCATGAAGCCCGCCTCATTTGAGGATAAAAAGAAATTTTGACCAGGTTGTTAACATAATTTTGACGAGCTCGGTGGCACAGTGGTTAATAACGCTACTTTGACATCATCGGGACAGGACAAACATTTGTGGGCATGAACTTGTCTGTCTTGGTCTGGGTGTTTTTAAGAGAGGTAGGGTGCATTAAAGCATTAAAGTTTCCATCTGGGAAAGACCTCCACCTCTCTGAAAACCGCAGTCAAATAACAACTCCCGGGTGGGTTGTTGTGTAAGCTCGTAAGAAGCTGCTGTGTAAGCGGGAGGGGCATCACATGAGTGATACTTAATGTATTCCAAGCGTTCATACACCGTAATCGCTTTGCATTAGGAGGGCCGTACGCTTATATGCCAAACAATATCGAGTCCGTGAAAAGGACCAAGGGTCATGGGTTCGATTCCCGAATAAGATGAACATTTGTGTGCTTGATGTGTGTGTATGTTAATATCTGTTTATTATGCTACATAGTTTCTAGGTTTTATTATACTTCGTCGGGAAGCACACAAGCATATGGTAACCGTATCCCATCTACCCACTCATACCCATCTGATGCAAAACGATAACCGTAGCCTATGAACGCTTGCAATACATTAAGTATCACTCGCGCGATACCACCTCTGCTGCTGGTCAGCAACTCCTTTTTAGGAGCTTACTGGTGATATCACTCACACGCAGGAACATAACAACCCTCCAAGGAGTTGTCATTTGGCTGCGGTTTTCTGTGAGGTGGTTGTAGTCTGTAATATATTTAGAAGAAATTCAAGTAGTCATTACAAATAGGTGTTTACATAAAAGTTACATTAATGCGATAATATAGCAATGCCTAATTAATCTTATTTACAAACATACACAAGTACCCTGGCACAGACTCCAAAAAATGACAATCACCACACCACATCAACCCTTATTCATCCCACTGCAGGGATACGGGTCTCCCTTCAACCGAAGGGGTTTTAGAGTATACTCCGTCACGCTGCTCAAATGCGGATTGGCGGATGCTAGTGTTTACAAGCCGCCTGAGAGTCACTGGCTTAGCTTAACGACTGTCATCTATCGACAACGTATTCGCAATGATGATGTTAGAAACAGAGTTGGTCTTAAAGAGAGCGTCGGTGTTAAAATAAGTAGAGGCATGCTCCGATGGTTCGGACATGTAGAAAGAATGCATGATGAAAGAATGACGAAGCAGATATACAATGCAAAGGTGGAAGGATGTAGGAGCCGGGGAAGGCCAAGACTTACCTACCATGACCAAATTGGTCGTGTTCTATCAGAAGGTGATGTCAGGAGCTCTAGAAACCGGCGAGCGCGCATGAGAAGAGCAATGAATGTTAAAGAAGCGAGTGAGATATGTAAGGATCGAGTCACGTGGCGCTCGGTTCTCTCTGCCTACCCCGCAAGGGATTTGGCGTGAAGTTATAGATAGATAGATCTATCGACAACAGCCGGGATCGACGGCTTAAAGTGCCCTCCGAAACGGAGAATCTCAAGATAAATAAACCCATCCATAGACAGGCTGCGGACGACGTTGATTAACCTGCGTGCTTGATTAGAATGACACGCAACGACGCGTTGAGCTCTCCAAGTCTTACTCACTAATATTAATTTGACCGTGTTTTATCAGAAAGTGATGTCAGCGAGCTGACATGAGAAGAGCTATGAGTGTTAAAGAATCGAGTGAGGTGTGTAAGGACCGAGTCATGTGGTGCTCCGCTCGCTCCGCCTACCCAGCAAGGGATTTAGCGTGAGGTTATAATTAGTTTATGATAGTCGAAAAGTATTAACATGACCTGCTTTCTAACCTTTTATACATGCTTACGGCATAATGTTAGCCGCACAGACATTTTTTAGGATTCTGTTTAGAAATCTGTAGTCTAAAATAAACATCAGGCTAACGAAAATAAATAAAGCGCTCTCTAATTGCTATAAGGTGAAAACGGATGTGTTTACTATATTCTATTATTACACACGTCGGTGCGAGCTGTAGTGTACGAGTATATTATTTGGTACCGAGTGTGTTAAAATTCTTTCAGCTAAAAAGCTTTGGCAGCAACTTCATTAGTTATATTAAAATGTGTTATTTTTGTGTGCCGGTGGCATAATGTGAATGAATGACGAGCTCGGTGGCGCCGTGGTTAGTAACACTACTTTGATTTCAACGTTCGTGGGTTCGATTCCCATACAAGACCAACATTTGTGTGCTTGAACATGTCTATTTGTCTTGTGATTTTACAAAAATAATGTATTTACGTATGTTTATTAGTTCTCTAGTACCCATATCACAATTTTCACTCTTCTTTTTCCCTTTTACTTTGGGGTTAGATGGCGCTGTGTAATTTGTATATAGATATACTTACTTACTATGTCTACTCATGTTTACAGCTACTCGTAAATTCCCTATATGTGTTAAGTATGCATGTTTTCGGTTTTCAAATGAGGAAATTCCCCTAAAGAGTTATGGCGTTAGTAACGTTTGGCACCACACGAGCTAATATAATTAGTTATAATTCTTATATTGTATATTGCTAACTTCGGATCTTAAGAATATTGTCGGTAGATTGAGAAACGGTTATCGGGGCTTTATTGTCTATGGTATCGAAGTTGTTTATAGAACGATGGGTAATAAACGAATACCACACGAAGTTGTATAAACAAACTTATAGCCATACTTCAATGTCTGCCCATCTGTCCGTCACAAGCTTCAAGAGACAAACGGTATACGTTACAGTCTGGAAATCATTTTATAGATTATACTCGTGAATTGCTACAAAACCTCTTAAGGAAAATATATTTTTCTTGAATGTTGGCATGAAACATTTGAAATTTCAAATTCATGTATTTGTTGGCTAAAAATTATGCATAACATGAATCTTTGCCACGGGCTGCAGCTGAATATAATCTTATGAAGTTATCTCAAGCTATATACTATTTAGAAATCATCTGTCTATTTGTATCTTCACTCCAAATCTCTTGCAGCGTCAGTAAAGAGAACACCAAACCCCTCTATCACCTCTTTAACATTCGCAGCTTTTTTCATGCATTCTTGTCGATTTCTAGGGCTTCTTAGAAAGCATCAACTATCATTAACGAACTTAGTTATGCGGATGAAGGAACGTTCGAAATCTGAGTTTCAGAATCCGACTTGTACTAGAAGTTTGCAACCTATTTAGCAGATGCAACAGCATCTGTTTTCATTTGTTACTACTTGAATAATTCACTGGCTCTCTTCTTTCTTCTTTTTAGCAGTATCCAGTTTCTTAATCCATTGGTAGGCGGGGTTCGCTACCTAAGCCCTTGATTTGGCGAAAATAGTACTTTACTCGGTGCTACTACCGTCTGACTTCCACAACCCAGAGAGGTAACCAAATCTTTCTTATGTCAGGTAACTGTTGGTTGTAAATATAGCTTCTGGTTGTGTGAGTTTCCTCACAAAGTTTCTTAACAAATAATTAAAAATATGTACATAAGTACGAAAACATGAATTTAGTGGAACATGCCAACACCAGGATTTGAACCAGTACAGGTTATTAGGATAGTCAATTCATTCACTCATTAAATTATCTAGACTCTTGAAATCCTAAATTGTATTCCTATACAACAAAGTTCCAAACTCAATGTAAACTAAATTTAAATAAACTTTTGATTCAATAACAAAACAACTGTCGATAAATAAATATCCAGACTACTCGAAGAGTTTCGCTACGACAGGAAAGAGTAAGTAAGAGTATTAAGGCCGGCGGTCTCGAACATGTAACTTTATTTATATAACGTCTATTTGTTAGTAAATACTATTAAGCTTTCTGTTATTCGTTATTTAGGTATCGGGATTTTGTGTTTAGGGATAGGCGGGAAGATTTATACAGTTATAGAGCAAAGATTATGTGAAATTGAGCGAATAGAAGTAAAATATGTTATCAAATGCTTGCTTACCAATAGCTCGAACATTAGCTTAATTTTACGAAATTAGAAAAGTTAATAATTGTCTTTTATAGCACTTTTATTTTACTATGGAACATTGAGCACGATAGGAATTATCATAGACAATTTTTTCTTCTGAAAACAAATCTCTGGAGACTTGTATTCCTGCAAGATTTATAGCAAGCTTCTTAGAAGTTACGGTTAAGTTACTTACGGTCGGTGATCACTGCACAATAAGCCTGTATGATTGTTTCGACGCGATATTATATATATATATATACAGTAAATAAACCAAATTACGTACTGATATTACGGTACAGGCAGATCGATAGTACCGATACAAGTCTCGTTTTTTTTAATAGTTTTAAAACTCTGGATACTAGTCACCTATCAAATTGGTACTCCTATATAGTTAAACGTTAGTTCTTATATATATTTTTTAATATAGAGTCACACGCAAATAATAAAGGCGTTGTTATCTTCTATTAACGAGAACACCAAAAACCGCCACAAAGAAGAAATAATAACTATAAATTTTCAAGAACCTAGACCTACCCTTTACAGCCTTTTATAACGATTTTAAAATATTTTACGATTTATTTCCTAAATACAAATTCAGAGTAACAAATAAAACCTAAAACTAAAAAGCATAACACTAAAATTAAGTGGTTTACAAAATGCATAAAACGATCCTGCGCAACAAAAAGGACGGTTAAATTATTACAAAAATAAAACAAGTACCAATAGAAACATTTAAAAACACTATTCCAAATTATTTAAAAAAACTTTTGTCATGTAGCGCAAAAAAAATGTAACAGTAATGGCTGATTGATAGCAGTGATAGCTCAGGGGATAAAGAAGGGAATAGTTAACTATTCATTGTTCATTTGTGTGTTATTACATTTATCATTAAGTATTTACATACTTAATGATAATTTATGTTATCAAATGCTTGCTTACCAATAGCTCGAACATACATTTATCATTAAGTATTTACATACTTAATGATAAATGTAATAACACACAAATGAACAATGAATAGTTAACTATTCCCTTCTTTATCCCCTGAGCTATCACTGCTATCAATCAGCCATTTTATTGATATAATATATTTCTAAAGTTATGGGCTTTTTTTTTTATCGGGACAGGCCCACCACTCTTACCCACCACTGTGTCTCCTGTGTAGCTAGAATTAACAGCGGCGACCACAAAAAAGGCAATGAACAGTGAAGTCCATTGCCGTCCCGGGGGTTAAACTACAGCTGCCTTGGAACTCACAACGAATTTAATCAAAAGAAGTTTGTAGGAGTAGGAAGTTTTGGAATTGACTTCCCCTCTTGGCAAAGTGAGAGACAGCAATATGAGAAATAAGGCATTTAAAACCTCAAAGAGATGGCTAGTCAAGTGAAGCTCAACTGTCGTGCACCACGGATTATCAAATATCTAACACTATTGGGACCTAAACTGTGAGTTATTACCTAACACATCGATTCCAATAATATAGATTGCAAAACCGCCTAAACGCCTGGTAGTTCTCCCTTGTTGCCTTGCCACCAAATCAGAATAGTATACTACCCCGGATGTGACACGCAAGGAATTTAACATATCGTCCCGCTCCCGATGCCAGAGGTCGCACTCCCAGAGAACATGATGTGCTGTTTGCTCGAATTCATGATTTGTCGTAGAACACTCACATAAAGGCGATGACACAAGTCTAAATGAAAAGAGCTTCGCCCTAAAGTTTCCATGCCCTGTTAAAAATTGCGCAACAGGATGATCGACTTCTAACCATTCTTTACTTAATCTGTCTCGCACTGATTGAAAGAACAGATACAAGTGGCGTCCTTTAGTAGAAGTTTCCCATCTTTCTTGCCATTCCGACAGTAAAGTTTCGAATACCTCGTCAATTGGTTTGAACAATCTAAGTATTTTGTCAATATCGCGGCGTTTTAGAAAGTCAGGGTGTATGTTTTAGAGGTGTAGTACGAGTACATTGAAGTTATGGGCTATATAATCGAGTTGCAGCAAAACGTTTTTTTTCATACTACGTCGGGAGGCATACAAGCATACGGCCCACTTGATGTAAAGCGGTTACCGGAGCCTATGAGAGCTTGCAATGCATTAAAAATTAGCAGCGCGATGCCACCTCTGCTGCTAATACAACAACTCCTTAGGAGTTTACTGGAGACCACATTCACACGCAGGAACGCAACAACTCATAGGGAGTTGTTATTTAGCCGCAGTTCTCTGTGAGGTGGAGGTACTTACCCGTACGGGCCGCGTTGATGCGCCGTACCTCTCTTTTAAATATTATTTTATTTCAAATGGTGATACGGAACCCCGCTACATAACGTTGGTTTAGTTATTACGATTATTCGTTTCTCGATCGCTTTTGCCGTCGCCGCGCCAGTTTTGTTAGTAGTTCCTAGGAGATGAATGGTTTAATATTACTAAAGGATGATAAACACACTCTGAGACATAAAACTGTCTATCGAAGGACATTATAAAAAGTCATTTAACGTTTATGTAATGTCTCGTGACTCCCTTAATCCTAAAGCGAGGGGAATGATCAAAATTTACGACGACGTGCCCTCAAATCAAGTACCCGCCACTCTGGTGCGCGTTTTATCTTTATTATTTTAGATAACAGGCAATACGATTTTTTTATAATTATATGGCTGGCTATACACAATGCAGTGCTGGTCCCAACGCTTACTTATGGAAGCGAGAGCTGGGTATGGCAGTGAGAGCATGAAAGTAGGATAAACGCGGTTGAAATGCGAACGCTGCGCAAAATTTGTGGCGTAACGTTTGTAGACCGTATTCGCAAAGATGATGTTAGAAACAGAATTGGTCTGAAAGAGAGCGTCGGTGTTAAAATAAGAAGAGGCATGCTCCGATGGTTCGGACATGTAGAACGAATGCAGGATGAAATAATGACGAAGCAGATATACAATGCAAAAGTGGAAGGATGTAGGAGCCGAGAAAGGCCAAGACTTATCTACCATGACCAAATGGGTCGCGTTCTATCAGAAGGTGATGTCAGGAGCCCTAGAAACTGGCGAGCGTGCATGAGAATAGCAATGAATGTTAAAGAAGCGAGTGAGATATGTAAAGATCGAGTCACGTGGCGCTCGGTCCTCTCTACCCCTACCCCGTAAGGGATTTGGCGTGAAGTTATAGATAGATAGATATTATACTAATCACTGTTCGTGGCTCTAACCGCTTTGAATTTCAGTTGTTAAGAATATCGCGGAACCTCTTTTTCGGGAAATATTTCCGTAGCGTTTGCGTTGAGATAATCTGTCACTTTTATCATTATTTGTTCCATATTTTTTTATGTTATTCGTGCAGAGCAGATATACGATTATTATATATTTTATTGATTCTATTGTCATACCGATATTATAATCTGACTGGATTACTATTTGAACAAATGTACGGGCCTACTCAACCCGCCCACGATTTTTACTATATTTACTTAGTGTACTTATTGCAAACATTGTGAGGAAACACTCATGCCCAAGATTTCGCAAGTGCTAACCGTATCTTATTTTAAGAAAGGTCTGGTTTTCTGCGCGGGTTGTGGGGGTCTGATGACAGTCAATCAGACCTCCACAACTCATTTGTAATATATTAGGAAACGAGATAACGCCAGGATGAAGATATATAGATAGACTATTACTACATGTGAATTCTTATATAAGCAAGTATATATATATATATACGAAATGAATGTATATAATCAAATGATCTAACGAATTCAGAGACTGTTTGACCAATAAGTATGCGGATTTTCAAATATATCTGTTTTTCAGGTTTATTGAGGTTATATATTATATTATATATTATTAGCTTTTACCCGCGGCTTCGCTCGTATTGATTTTTTTTTTTTTTAACAAAAGTATCCTATTTTCCTTCTGATCTCCAAGAATACGTGTACAAAGTTTCATGATGATCGGTTCAGTAGTTTTCGCGTGAAAGCGTAACAAACAAACGGACATTCACATTTATAATATTAGTAGGATAAGCAGTATAAAAACCTGTACAAAAAGTGAAATAACTTCATTGAAGTCGAAGCTATGTAAATGAGAATAATTAAATTGAGGATAAAGCTATGAATTGTAATAATGTTCTTTATGATATCTTTAGTTATTTTTTATACAATGTAGGGTAGCAAACATATATACGGCCCACCTGTTGTCAAAATGGTTACCGTAGCCTATGCACGCTTGTGATAGAAGGAGTTCGCGCGTTGCTATCCCCGTTGCTAATACAGACACTCCTTGGGAGTTTACTGGTAACCTCAGACAATCACATCATATCAATTTAAGAGAGGTAGGGCGCATCAAAGTAGCCCGTCTGGGATAGTATACCGAATAGATAATAGATACGATAGTATGGAAGCGAGGGGTTTGGCGGAGAGAGCATAAAAATAGAATAAACCCGATGGGATGCAAACAATCTGCGGCGTGACGGTTGTAGATCGAGTTTGTAATGAAGATGTAATAAAGAGATTTGATTTGAAAGAGATATCGGTGTTATGATAAGAAAAGGCAGGGCCCGCTGCTTCGTAGATGTAGAAAGAACCGAAGAAGAAAGAATGACGACACAGATATACAACGTAATGTGTGTAGGTGGCGAGGAAGGCCAACACTCCCCTACAACACAGTCAGTCACAGAAAATAGCGGTGAAGATGCTAGCAATGCTACTTTACCACCAACGCTCATGGATTCGGTTCCTATATGTTGTGTGCATGACAATGTTTATTTGTCTTGATCTGGGTGTTTTCAAGAGAAACAGGGCGCATCAAACTAGCTCTATTTGGGAAGTACCTCTACCTCATAGAAACCGGAAACGAAATGACAATTGCCTAGTGGGTTGCAGCTTTTGAGAAGTTGCAATGTTAGGAGCTGGTGTGGCAACGCGTGACTGAAAGTCCTAGTTCACAGGCTACTGTAATCACTTTACATAAAATGGATTGTATGCTTGCATGTCTCCTGACGTTGTGTATAAAAAAACGCATTGACTGGAATCTTGATGAGGTTGACTTGACCCAAGTTAGGCCATCGCAATCAAAACAACAATGTAGCTGAAAATTGATTAGTAAGGTAATTTATACCTCCCTTCACTGAATCTGTCATCGCGAGCCCTGAGAGCGTGAGTCAACTTGACACGATATGCACATGACTAAGTATGACCGTGCTCGAAAATGGCTTGCTTTACATCACTGTGTTTATTCGATAGGACATGCGGTTGTGTTGTTTATAGTATCTACATGGTAAACAAAGTTATTTTCAGATAAATTCCATTCATTATACATACGTAAAGGTTAACATAATCGAAACTTACGATGGACTTCCATCCGTCTATGACATACTAGTCATTTTAGGAAAAACAGTAGCTAACTAGTCAATGAGCAGTTATAGCTTAGGAGTAAAGGTTAGCTTGTTAACCGAGGATCTCTGGTTGGAATCCTGACGTGGGTATCACTAAATTCGGAATTTCGAATTTATGTACGTATATGTCACTTATTTGGCGGTGAAGGATGTTACAGTGAGGAAATCCGCACGTCCAAGAATTTATGTTTCGAAAGTTCTAAAAATCAATTCTTAAAAAGTCCTGGTTTTTCCTCTAGGTGGTGGAGGTCTGACAGCCTTTTTAGGCTGAGGTGGCGGACCCCGCCAATCCTAATGTATTATGGATTGTGATAATTACAAGTACGTATGATAATCTTTTATTTTAAGAGAGGTAGGGTGCATCAAAGCAGTCCGTCTGGGGAAGTACCTCCACCTCTTAGAAAACCACTGCCCTATAAATTCTCTAGAGGGTTGAATTCCTGTGTGTGAGTGAGGTCTCCAGTAAGCTCCTAAGGAGTTGCTGTGTTAGTAGCAGAGGTGGCATCGCGCGAGTAATACTTAATGCAAGCGTTTATACGGTTACGCTTTACATAAGGTGGGCCGTATACCTCGTTGTATAAAAATGGATCTGAAAACCATGAATTTTAGTGGTACATACTCCCACCAGATGTAGTACCAGGATCAGTTGGTGAATAACTTGTTCTGTATACACTGGGCTATCACTGCTATTTGTATGTATATACATCTTCACGCCTGGTCTCTTGCGGGGTAGGCATCGAGAACCGAACGCTATAAGACGCGGTTCTTACACACCTCATTTGTTTCTTTAACATTCATAGCTCTTTTCATGCACGCTCGCCGGTGCCTAGGGTTCCTAACTTCACCTTCTGATGACCAGTTTGGTCATGGTATGTTAGTCTTGGTCTTCCTCGGCTCCTACATCCTTCCACTTCGCATTGTGTATCCGTTTCGTCATCCTGCATTCTACATGTCTGAACCAACGGAGCATGCCTTTTCTGATATTTGTAGTGACGAAATCTATTGTTACAAAATAATTACTAGGTGTTCCGTTCGGGCTTGACTGGTTCTTCATAAGACCAAGGACACAATATGAAAAACATTGTAACGCAGTATTATTAATTAGCTAAGGTGTCATTTTGTAGAATTTAAATTTTCATCAGATAGTTCAGACGATTACATTACAAGTGCAGTAATAGCCCAGTGGAGCTACCGGCCTATTGACTACTTGGCCTCTGGTTTGTATCATAGTGGCCCATGTACCACTAAATTGTTTTTTTCAGATTTATGTACATATTTTATCACTTGCTGCGCGGTGAAGGAAAACATCGCGAGGAAACCCACGCGTCCAAGAAATTATATTTGGAAAGACGTGTGACCTAACCTAAGAAAGATCTGATATTTCCCTCTGGGTTGTGGAGGCCTGACGGCAGTCGCTCTATGTAAAAATCAGTGTCCTCGTCAAATCTTTAGGCTTAGGTAAGCGGACCCCGCTAATCCTAATGGTTCTGGAAACGGGACAAATTCAAACGGGACAAACAAATTCAGCGGCAGAGATTGGCTGCCATCCGTAACAGAAACCGCACGCACCTGGCACGTGTTTCGCATGTCCACGGTGCATCTTCAGGCACTGCAGATGATGTGCATGATGACCAGAGGAGTACTAACATTGTCTCGGAAAGTCATAATCGAAACCGATTCGAAATGTTTTCACTCAGATTCCATATATTTTGATTAGAATACGACTTTCCGAAACAATGTGAATATCCCTACAGATCATGCCATGCCGTAACACCGACGATATGCATCTACTGAAGGTATTGGGTAGGTACCGGCCGGCGCTAATTCCCATTCGGCTGAAGCACAAAAATTAGTACAGATCAAATTATCAGAATTTTTGTTTTAATTTGAATTTTTGTTGGGGGTCATGTGCCAGAAGCGTGCTCGTTCGCGACCCCTGCCAATCAGTCGATTGCAATTCTGGACCAAGAGCGCACCGACGTGCGGATTAGGGCGTCCCCCGTAGGCGACGCGCACCGATCCGCCCCCGTCGGTGCGAATACAGCTGCATGCGGCGGTGGGGGCCGCCACCCACCACGCAGCGCCAATTCCGGCGGGACGAGGGGAGCCGAGTGCCGCATAGGCACGTGGAATGTGAGAGGTGGATTGAAAGATAAGACGAATGAACTGATAGACGTAATGAATGATAGACGTTTGGATGCTTTATGTGTGACAGAGACTAAGCGCAAGGGGAGCGACACCGATGATCTGCCCGGTGGTATGATGGCCCTATGGTCTGGGGTAGACCGTGACGATCATGCCAGTGCTGGTGTAGGTGTCGTACTCTCCTCTCGCTTAGCCACTGGTGTAAGAGATTACTGTTTGGTAGGGCCTAGACTTCTCTGGGTTCGTATTAAACTGGGCATCACGCGAGTATTTTTGGTTGCAGCATACGCTCCCGTAAGCTCAGCGTGTGCTCAAGAACTGGAGAAGTTTTGGGAGTCTGTGAGGGATGTTCTGGACTTAGTTGAAGGGAACGAAAGAGTGATTATGTGTGGAGACTTGAATGGATGGGTTGGGACCAAGCGATACAGCTATGAAGCTGTTCTTGGTCCGTATGGAGATAAGAGAGTGAACGAAGCAGGTAAGTCTATACTAGATTTATGTATGGAACGAGGCCTCCTCGTGTCGAATACTTTATTTCATCATAAGGATATTCACACGTATACATGGAGAAGGAATGATCAAAAAAGTGTGATTGATTTGATTTTAATAGATAGACGTCTCCGAAATGTTTTAATGGATACAAGAGCCTTTAGAGGCCCCACTCTTGAGACGGACCACTACCTGGTGGTAAGCCGGTTTGTGGGCCTTTTTAGGAAGTGGAGGCACTGGCGAGTGCGTATCCCTTTCGGAGATCATGAAAGGATAATGAGCGAAAAATTGCAAGATGAAAGTGTAAGGAGAATGTATGTGCATCTGGTAAGTGAGAGACTTGCAAATGCAAGCCTCTCCGACTCAGATGTGGATGATTGTTGGAAAGTTTTGAAAGAAAGTATGGTGGATAGTGCAAAAGAAGCTTGTGGATGCGCAAAGAGACGTAAAACAGCGAAAGGAGATGCCTGGTGGGATGCGGAGGTTGAATCCTCCGTAGCAAAAAAGAGGAAAGCGTGGCTGGATTACGTATCATCTTTGCCTTTAAATGAAAATATGAGAGAAAAGAAGAAAGAAATGTACCGTCTATGCAAGAATGAAACCAAGGCTTTAGTGAAAGAGAAGCGTGAAAGACAAATTATGAATGAGGAAGAGAGGCTGACGAAAAACTTCGAGGCAAATACCAAACTCTTTTGGAGAGAGGTAAAGAAGTCTCGGAGTGGTTCGTCGGCATCCAGAATGGATAAGATAAAGTCTAAAGCTGGTGTCATTCTTGCCAACACTCAGGAAGTGTTAGAACGGTGGAGTGAATATTTTGAGGAAATGTATGAGTATGCCTCGGACGCTGGCAATGAGAGTGAGTCGGATGCTTACTCCACGTTGACGGCGTCCGACGAAGGCATAACTATGGATGAGATCGAATGGTCGATACGAAGCTTGAAAAATGGAAAATCAGCGGGAATTGATCTGATCACAGCTGAGATGATCAAATTAGGTGGCACTTACGTCCGGGACGCCTTCTGGTACCTATGCAACCTATGCTGGAGAACTGGAAGGGTCCCAATGGACTGGAGACGCGCAGTCATCGTGCCCTTGTATAAAGGCAAGGGATCACGCATGGACTGCGCCAACTATAGGGCCATCAGTTTGATCAGCTTAGCAGCAAAAGTATATGGAAAAGTGATTGAAAGGAGAATGAGGGTGAAATCCGATGAAATGCTGTGGGACGCACAAGGAGGTTTCCGAAATGGAAGGGGATGTACGGATCAAGTTTTCTCGCTCCGCAATATCGTAGAGAAACATCTGGCCATAGACCAGAAGGTTTTCTGCGGTTTTGTGGATCTTGAGAAAGCCTTTGATAGGGTTGTGCGAAAGGAACTGTGGGACATATTGCCGAGATATGGGATTGACGGTTCACTGCTCCGTGCTGTGCAGTCCACTTACAAGGATTGCTCAGCATGTGTGCGGATAGACGGTGGCATGTCACCCTGGTTTGATGTCAAAATTGGTGTCAAACAGGGTTGCATGCTATCTGCTAGGCTGTTTATCCTGTATCTCGATAGTTGTCTGCAGAGAATAAGGTCAACGAATGTGGGATTGCGCATGGGTGACCAAGTGGTGAACTGTCTGCTGTATGCAGACGATGCCGTGCTATTAGCAGATACACCATCTAAACTGCAAACACTGGTCACAGCGATGAAAGACGACTGTATGGAGAAAGGCTTACTACTGAATGCGAAGAAAACAAAGATAATGGTATTTGAAAGAGAAGAATCCAGAACTAATGTAAGGATTACGATTGATGATGAAGTGTTGGAACAAGTGGATGAGTTTGTATATCTTGGATGCGCTTTCAGCAGGGATGGAAGGTACACCGCAGATGTGGAAAGACGAGTGAGTGCTGGGAATAGTGTGAATGGAGCGTTGGGAAAACTTCTTGGCAGTAAAATCCTGAGCCAGAAGGCACAACTCGCTATACACAATGCAGTGTTGGTCCCAACGCTAACTTATGGAAGCGAGAGTTGGGTATGGCAGAAAGAGCATGAAAGTAGAATAAACGCGGTTGAAATGCGAGCGCTGCGCAAAATTTGTGGCGTAAGGCTCGTAGACCGTATTCGCAATGATGATGTTAGAAATAGAGTTGGTCTGAAAGAGAGCGTCGGTGTTAAAATAAGAAGAGGCATGCTCCGATGGTTCGGGCATGTAGAAAGAATGCAAGATGAAAGAATGACGAAGCAGATATACAATGCAAAAGTGGAAGGATGTAGGAGCCGGGGAAGGCCAAGACTTACCTACCATGACCAAATTGGTCATGTTCTATCAGAAGGTGATGTCAGGAGCCCTAGAAACCGGCGTGCGTGCATGAGAAGAGCAATGAATGTTAAAGAAGCGAGTGAGATATGTAAGGATCGAGTCACGTGGCGCTCGGTTCTCTCTGCCTACCCCGCAAGGGATCTGGCGTGAAGTTATAGATAGAGATAGATTTGTTTGAAATATTAAACATTGCTTTACTTACAAACCGATCAATCATTATCTATTTGTATCTCACTTTGATTTTACTAATGGTGTTTATTTTAATTTGATTTCGAGCTGAAACAACTTGCCTTCTATGAGAGGTAGGCGGTAAAATATTTTAACTATGTGTAGTATTATCATATATGCTATGTATAGTGTTGCCTTGTTTTCCATTTCACCGTTCAAAGTTTCAGTTTCTAGGATTCCGTACCGCAAAAGGAAAAACGGAAACCTTAAGGAACACTCGTTGTCTGTCTGTATAAATCTTTTTTCTCAGGATCGCTGGGAGGTATCAATTTGAAATTGATATCAAATATTCAAATTTGCAATCCCTTGGATCATCGAAAAAATTTAACTTCTAAGTCAACGCTATCAAAAGATACCGTCTTTATGCCGCTTATTTTGACAACTGCAAGGTAGTCAAAACCTATAAGATACTTCCCGTTGACCTAGAATTATTAAAATCAAGAAGCAATGTTTTCATCGTATAAACCTTGGAATCGATATTTCAAGGAATAATTTGTCTCAATAAATAATAAAGTCTAAATATAAATTTCATATAGTTTATATATTTTCATATACTTTTATTAAAAATTCACTTCTCTAAGTAAAGTGTCTTCTTCTTCCTAGCTTGGCCCCGTTTTCTCATCTATTAGGAATAGGAAAACACGAATTTAGTGGTAGGTACGTGGTCACAACAGGATTCGAACCGGAGACCAGTCGGTTAATAGGCCGATTCTTTATTTATTGGGCTGTAACTGCACATTTCTAAATAAGGACCTTATGTCATTACTTAGAAAAGTACGTTACCTAGAAAAGTGACTTACTTACTTGTATGTTTATAGACTTTTTAAAGAAATGTATTAAATGTAAACTTCTAGAAGTGATTTTATTAGTAATCTTTCATCAACCTTTTCTCTTTTACTTTTTGTCAACTATAAGGTTAGCTGTAAATCACAAAAAGATTTATACGCTGTATTACAAAGTAAAATGTACAAATAAGAATAATATAGATACTTTTATTTACTACAATTTTTTTTTCTAGCGATTGAGACAAATAAACGCGTCAATTTAGAAAATTTCACACATGTCACATGATCCCAAATGGCATGAACTCTAGAATCTCAATACTCTCATCATCCTGTATACTGCTTTATTTTTTCCTAGCTTGTGTGTTACGTATTCCCCAATTTACCTGTGTCAAACAAACTTCAGTCAAGGAATAAATAAACATAATACTCTTGTAGTTTTGTCATGTCAAAAACCATCGTAGATATTAATTTGTTCATGTTGTTTTTGTAAATGTACTAAATCTAGTATTATCTATCTATCAAAACAGTGGATAAATATTCAAATTTCGATTCGAAATTCAGATTTTGTTGATATGGTTACGTTCCAAAATTTTGCAATCTATTTTCTCTCGAACCACTAAAGCAATTGAACAGTATTTATACCAGTGGGCAGTGGAATATGGGTGCATTACGTGGCCTTGCCGTTGACTAAAAAAATCTATGCACCATGCCAATTGGCAACAGTATGTTCTATTTTATGGGAATGTTTGTTGTCGCCGCAAAAGTCGAAATTTGAATTTTGCAAGTATGTGAACTATTCGAATGACCTTTCACCGCAAACACGTTTCAAACACCATTTAAGTCGTTCTATAACATTTTTGTAAGCATGGCCGTCACTCGAACTTTTAAAATAAACTCTTTGTTTTCTTTTACAGTAAGTGTATCATGTCGAAACTTTAATCCTACCTTTAGCTTGACCAACCCTTTAGCCACGAGCGACGTAACCCTGTTTAAATATTCAGTTGAAGCACACCCGTGTTTTTTTAAACTTTAAGAATAATATTATAAACCTTCAAATGGAAAGTCTGCAAAAACCAGCGCAATATATCACTACTTTAGTTACTAGCCAAAATTTTTTTTTTGTTACATTTTACAGGACAACAGTGCAAAGAAGAAGGGAAAAGAATTTTGAACTATATTTATTAGGAACGATTTGTAGTTTATACTAAAATATTCATGTATTATTTATTCACTATAATTTGGGAAATGCCTGTTGATAAAGTTGCAATGCAGGAATACATTTGACAATATAGGGTTTCCAGGGACACTAATTAGCTATAAATTACAACTAAAAAGTTTCGACACAAGGAAAGAAACTAGTTTGGTTTTAGACAATTTGCCAATATAGGTATTTCAGATAGCTAATTTGGTATATATTACAATTACGCAGTTGGCTCAGGTGTGATTTAAAATTTCATGTTTCTAGTTTCAATATTGCGGTAGTTGCAAACTGTGAAATGTGTGAAACTTATGTATATATATCATTATCATGATATATATACATAAGATTCATATTAAACTAATTTAAGTAGTCGAAAACAAAAGTTTGGATTATTTCTTTAGATAATGAGACGAGACTTGAAAAATATTCAATATCTCAATATTCTGTCATAGGGTGAAATAGAATTTTTGGCAAATAACGCATTATTTTTTCTATTTTTTTTTTGAGGAGCTCGGTGGCGCAGTTGTTAGTATCGCTACCTTGACACCAATGCTCGCGTGTTCGATTTCCACACAGAACAAACATTTGTGTGCGTGAAAATGTCTGTTTGTCTAAATCTGGGTGTTTTTAAGAGAGGCATGTCGCATCAAAGCAGCCCATCTAGGGAAATACCTCCACCTTACAAAAAACCGCAATCAAATAACGTAAGTAGAAATACGACAGCACTTCAGAAGTTGTTATTTTGTGTTAGCAACAGCGTTGACATCGCGCCAGTGATACTTAATGTGTTGCAAGTGTTCATAGGCTTCGGTAACCACTTGGACCGTATGCTTGTACGCCTACCGACGTTGTATAAATAAAATACCTTTGTAGATTTATGCACAAAATTTTTGAAATATAACCTCAAATATTTATAAGCATATCAATATGGGAATTGAAACAAACAAAATAATTTTACAATTTTTTGGCTGTAAAAATGAAGAACAGATTTTGATGAAATAGTAGGAATGTCATAAACATTATACTTTTTTTAAAAAAAAAGTACGCTATATACACGAGAGCTCAGCCAATATTTGAGTTTTATCCACGTTTGTAATTCTCTCAGTTGAGGAAATAAAGTGAAATTACCTAAGACAAACTTTTAATAATGACTCACATGTACAGTAAACCTCACACACTACTGTACCACTTTGAGGAAGTAAGCAAGCAATAAAATTTTACACTGTGGCAGGTTATTTTCTGGCTCAAGTTTAGGCTGCTTTTTAGTTCTAAAATATTTAGAGTCACGGCGTAAAATTTGAAGATCTAAATTCCACATGGATGGAGTTGCGGGAAACAGTCAGTTTTTAATATTACCTAGTACATAAAATGCTCTTAACTTTAAATGTCCTTACATCTTACTCGCTTCTTTTATATTCATAGCTGTTCTAACGCACGCTTGCCACGGTTGCACGGTTTTTAGGGCTGACATCACCTTTTGGTAAAACACGATCAATTTGGTCATGGTGGATAAGTCTTTGCCTTCCTCGGCTCCTTCATCCTTCTACTTTCACGTTGTATATCTGTTTCGTAATTCTTTCTACATGTACGAACGAGCGGAGCATGTTGTTATTTTAACATCGACACTCTCTTTTAGACTAATTATGTTTCTAACATGTATGTATGTATGTATGTATGTATATCTTCACGCCAAGTCCCTTGCGGGGTAGGCAGAGAGAACCGAGCGCCATAAGACACGGTCCTTGCATACTTCACTCGCTTCTGTGACATTCATAGCTCTTTTCATGCACGCTCGCCGGTTCCTGGGGCTTCTGACATCACCTTCTGATAAAACACGACCAATTTGGTCATGGTAGGTTAGTCTCGGCCTTCCTCGGCTCCTACATCCTTCCACTTTTGCATTGTATATCTGTTTCGTCATTCTTTCGTCCCGCATTCTTTCTACATGTCCGAACCAACGGAGCATGCCCTTTCTTATCTTCACACCGACACTCTCTTTTAGACCAACTCTTTCTCTCACGTCTTCATTACGAACGCGGTCAGCAAGCGTTATGCCACAAATTTTGCGCAATGCTCGCATCTCGACCGCATTTATTCTACTTTCATGCTCTCTCTGCCATACCCAGCTCTCACTTCCATAAGTTAGCGTTGGAATTAGCACCGCGTTGTGTACAGCGAGCTGTGCCTTCTGGCTTAGATTTCGGCTGCCTAGAAGTTTACCCAACGCTCCATTCACCCTATTCCCGGCACTCACTCGTCTCTCCACATCAGCGGTGTACCTTCCATTGCTGCTAAAAGCACTTCCAAGATATACAATCTCATTCACTTGCTCCAACACTACATCATCAACCATAATCCTAGCGTTTGTTCTGGTTGTCTCTCTTTCAAATACCATTATCTTGGTTTTCTTCGCATTCAATTGTAAGCCTTTCTTCATACAATCATCTTTCATTGTTGTAACTAGTGTTTGCAGTTCGGATGGTGATTCTGCTATTAATGCCGCATCGTCTGCATAAAGCAGGCAGTTGACCACTGAGTCACCCATTCGCATTCCCACATTCATATTTCTTATTCTCTGAAGACAACTGTCCAGATACAGGATGAACAGCCGAGCCGACAGCACGCATCCCTGTCTGACACCAATATTGACATCAAACCAGGGCGACAAGCTGCCGTCCACCCGCACACATGCTGTACAATCCTCATAAGTGGATTGCACAGCACGGAGTAGGTCACCGTCAACCCCATATCCGGGCAAAATGTTCCAGAGATTCTTTCGCACGACTCTATCAAATGCTTTCTCAAAGTCCACAAAACCGCAGAAAACCTTCTGATCCAAAGCCAGATGCTTCTCTACGATGTTGCGGAGTGAAAAAACTTGATCCGTACATCCTCTGCCGCTTCGAAATCCACCCTGTGCTTCCCAAAGCATTCCATCGGATTTCACCCTCATTCTCCTTTCAATGATTTTTCCATACACTTTAGCTGCTAAGCTGATCAAACTGATGGCCCTATAGTTGGCGCAGTCCATACGTGAGCCCTTGCCTTTATACAAGGGCACGATGACTGCGCGTCTCCAATCGCTCGGGACCCTTCCGGTTCTCCAGCATAATTTGCTCAAAAACCAGAAGGCGTCCCTAACGCAGGTACCACCTAGCTTGATCATCTCAGCTGTTACCATATCGATTCCCGCTGACTTTCCATCTTTCAAACTTCGTATCGACCATTCAATCTCATCCATAGTAATGTCTTCATGGTACGCTGGCACTGCCGAGTCTATCACAGACTCATTCACAATGCCAGCGTCATGGACATAATCATACATTTCTCTAAAATATTCACTCCACCGTTCTAACACTTCCTGAGTGTTAGCAAGAATGCCACCAGCTTTACATCTTATCTTGTCCATTCTGGATGCTGACGAACCACTTCGAGACTTCTTTACCTCTCTCCAGAAGAGTTTGGTATTTGCCTCGAAGTTCTTCGTCAGCTTCTCTTCCTCAATCATATGTAGTCTTTCACGCTTCTCTTTCACTAAAGCTTTGGAGTCATTCTTGCATCGACGGTATATTTCTTTCTTCATTTCTTTCATACCATCACTCTGGTGCAAAGATGATACGTAATCCAGCCACGCTTTCCTCTTTTTTTCCACGGAGGATTGAACCTCCGCATCCCACCAGGCATCTCCTCTTAGTGTTCTACGTCTCTTTGCGCATCCACATGCTTCTTTCGCACTGTCCACCATACTTTCTTTCAGAACTTTCCAACATTCGTCTACATCTGAGTCGGAAAGACTCGCGTTCGTAAGTCTTTCACTGACTAGACGTACATACGTACTCCTCACACTTTCATCTTCCAATTTTTCACTTCTTATTCTTTCATGGTCTCCGAAAGGAATACGCACTCGCCAGTGCCTCCACTTCTTGAAAAGCCCCACAAATCGGCTTATCACCAGATAGTGGTCCGTTTCAAGAGTGGGACCTCTGAAGGCTCTTGTATCCATTAACGACTTTCGGAGACGTCCATCTATCAAAATCAAATCAATCACACTTTTCTGTTCATTCCGTCTCCATGTGTAAGTGTGAATATCCTTGTGATGGAAGAGCGTGTTCGACACAAGGAGGTTTCGTTCCATACATACGTCTAAAAGTAACTTACCAGCATCGTTCACTCTCTTATCTCCGTATGGACCAAGCACAGCCTCATAACTGCTTCGCTTGGTCCCAACCCATCCGTTCAGATCACCACACATAATTATCCGTTCATTCGCTTCGGCCAAATCCAGAATACCCCTTACAGTCTCCCAAAACTTCTCGAGCTCCTGGGGATCAGCAGAGCTCACAGGAGCATATGCTGCAACTAAAAACACTCGCGTAATCCCCAGTTTTATCTTAACCCAGAGAAGTCTTGGACCTACTAAATCGTAATCTTTCACACCCGCGGCCAAGCGAGATGAAAGCACGACACCTACGCCAGCGCTGGCATGAACGTCCTGGTCCACCCCGGACCACAGGGCCATCATGCCACCGGGCAGATCTTCGGTGTCGCTTCCCTTTCGCTTGGTCTCTGACACACACAAAGCATCTAGGCATCTCACGTTCATTATATCTATCAACTCATTCATCTTATCTTTTAGACCACCTCTCACATTCCATGTGCCTATACGACACTCAGCTCCCCTCGACCCGCCGGGATGGGCGTTGCGTGGTGGGTGGCGGCCCCCACCGCCGCATGCCCTAGATTTCGCACCAACGGGGGCGGATCGGTGCGCGTCGCCTCCGGGGGACGCCCTAATCCGCGCGTCTGTGCGGTTTGGGTCCAGAATTGCAGTCCAAGTGTTGGACTGGCAGGGTCGCGACGTGCACGCTTCTGGTACCGACCCCAATCATGACAAATATGATGTTTCTAACATCATATTTGTGAACACGGTCTATAAGCGTTAGGTTAATAATCCATACTACGCGCGTATTGCAAAACATACATTGCGAATGCGCGAACTCGTCTACAAGCCTTACGCTACAAATTTTGGGCAACACTCACATTTCGACCGCGTTTATCATACTTTCATGCGAGTCATAGTAAATTTTCTCCGACTGGTTTATTCCTTATCTTTGCCATATATCACGTATTTCACCTTTGAGACAAGACAAAAGAAGTAAGTACCTATAGTAATGTGCATACAATATACACAAGCTGTTTAATTTGCACAAGCGTTTTATGTTCCACTTGTATTTGCATAAGGGATGCTTACCATACTGTCAAGGAGACGGAATTTATCTCGTTAGGGCGTGGCCCCAGTATTAGACAACTACTATAAGATTCAAAGCAAGTGTAACTGTGCATTAGTAACGATATATATATATAAATATAGGACATCCTGCCTGCCGTAATATTAGTTTTGAAAGGCAAAATGATTTGGAGTCACTTGAGGGAACGAAAACTTATTGCATGCCTTGCAATTTTTTTTGGAATGCTTTTGATATCGAAAAACGTACAAATTATCAAAATTCTGCATACTCACCATCAGTTTGCCGCCAACAACTAAAGCTTTCGACTTAGCTGGCTTTACTAACTGTAAACTTATATTATATATATATATATATAAGTAATATACCTAAAAAATGTGCAGTATCTAAGTCTACCGAATATTTTAGAAAGTATAATTTACAAAACGCGTAAAATGACAAGTAATATACTATAGCGCTGCTGCAAAGTGTCGCTGCTTTAGGATCGCTTAAACAATAATGAAATGTCATTGATTCAAGCGCAGCTGCAATTTTTAATAGAGGTCGATTCCCAAACAAAAGATACACTTGTATACATGAAAGTGTCTGGTTGGCTTGGTCTAGATGTTTTGTAAATACATTATTCAGCCTTGTAGACATTAAAAATAATCCAGTGATCGAGAGAGTGGTAATGGTCAGTTTGTACCGTTGATATCGATTGTTGCGATGATATGACCGTCTACTGGGGCGTTACGACTATAATTGTTGAAGTACCCTTATTTGAAAATTGTTGCACTCTGCAGGTGAACCTATTTTAGTTAGAAATAAAAAGGTAGAAATTTCATTTTTAGACTTATTGAAAACATGTATACGTATATAACATATATTTTGAGACGAGATGACGTTATGCATCCGAAAATATTTATTTGTTATTGCCTCTTTTATCTTATAACCGGAGCCATACCCTACAATAGTTCTATAATATTCAGAGAGACCTTGACAGTCGCTCTCAGTGCGAGCGCGGCTTTATTGCGCTCGATGACTGTAGTAAACTTGAGTGCATTACTTACGTCACCTGCAAGTGTTAACTATATGTGCATCTAATGATAGGAATCTCGAAAGTAAATGTAGCTGGTCATTACCGTTTTTGCAAAGTCTCATCATCCACAGATAATGTCATAACGTGCATTGGATCATACATTAGATTATTGTCACGTAAGTTTTGGTTTTTTATAATATTAAGGTGATGTACAAGCATGTAACCTGTCTGAAAACTTTTATAAAGTTTTAGCACAAATGCAATACCACGGGTATCACTTACTCGTTGCCTATACTATAAAGGTCTAACCTCTCCTTTCATAAAGAATCCCATGCTATAGTCTTGGGAGAAAGTCCTTGTCTAGTTCTTGGGAAAGTCTTTGCAGGAAGTTTATTACACAATTCAATATTTTATCGTGAAAATAAATAAACGTCCGTTTCGGTTATGTTCATGTTAAATGAACATAACCGAGAAAGTGAGTATATAAAATTTGGATATGGATCGTGGAAAATATAGAGGAAGGAAAGAGTGGAAAGCAGTGAAGCATATTGAGGAGATGGAGCACGAAGTACATGCCAGAAATGTTCATTTTGAGGGAATATTACCGTTTAATGTGATACCCACGTGGGCGAAGCCACGAGCAGAAGCTAGTGGCCTCAAATTTGGCAATGTTGGTAGTAATTTTCTTTCAATATCGACATTCGCTAGTATTAGTATTGAATGAATCGTAATTTGTCTCACAAATACCAACATTCAAGATACTATACAAAAAGCAATGTATACTGCAGGGAGTGACAAACAAATACATATTGTATGGTGTAAATCGGTTGTCGTAGCCTATGATCGCTTGCAATAAAAAGAGAGCCACTCGCTCTTGACATCTCGGCAGCTAACAGCAGCTACGTTGCAGGAGTTTAATCTCACTCACTCTCAACAACCCTTCCAGGTGTTATTACTTGAATTCTTATTAAATAAACCTAACTGAACAGCGTCAGTTAGGTTTATTATTAAAATTAGCTATATGCTATATTGTCACATAGCATATAGCTAACTTTACAAAACTTTATTTACTAGTTGATACTCACCTTCTTCTTCTTAGCATTATATCGTTTTCCTAATCCATTAGGGTTGGGGAGGTCCACTACCTAAGCCCAAGGATTTGGCGTAGGTACTGATTTTATCATGGAGTGACTGCCATCTGACCTCCGCAATCCAGAAGAGGGAAAACCAGATCATCCTTGGGTTAGGTCTTTTTCTTTCTTCCTTCTTAACGTGCGGGTTTACCCACGATGTTTTCCTTTACCGCCGAGTAATACAAATATGTACATAAATTCGAAAACAAGAAGAATTTAGTGGCGCATGCCAGGAATCGAACAGGGGACCTGTTGGTCACTAGGCCGGTTCTTTATCCATTAGGCTATCACTGCTCTCGATAGTTGACAGCCACCATATGTAGGGAACGTTTTTTTTTTATTTATACAACTTTCCAAGGCAAACAAGTATGAGGCCGACCTTATGTAAAGTAGTAACTGCACCCAATGAACGCTTGTAATAAGTCGAGCATCGCTTGCGCGTCGCTATCCCTAACCACTACTACTAACCTAGCAACTCCTCAAGAGCTTACTGCTAACTTCATTCACTCGTAGGAACGCTATAGAGTTATTAGGGAGTTGTTAATAATCTATAATCTTATTAAAAATGAAGCTGCTTCCTCAGTCGGGTCGCTTCAATACGCCTTACCTGTCTTTCGCCTGAACTTCGCTTTTAAATAACATGGTGTACCACATACAGGCGGTTGCTGTTGACGCCAAAGTTAATTGTGAACCACTCATAACAGAAACATACTTTTTTTATACAACGTCGGGAGGAACACAAGCATACGGCCCACCTAATGTAAAGTGGTTACCGTGGCTAATGAGCGCTTGCAATATATTAAGTATCACTCACGCGATGCTGTTACTGGTGACCTTACTTACACGCAGGAACACAACAACCCTCTAGGGAGTTGTAATTTGGCTGCGATTTTCTGTGAGGTGAGGTACTTCCCCAGACGAGCTGCTTTGATGCGCCTTACCTCCCTCATAAACACCCAGACCCAGACAAAGAGACATGTTCATGCACTCAAATGTTTGTCCTGTGTATGAATCGAACCCACGAGCGTTGCTGTCAAAGTAACATAACAGTGCGTTTCACCACTGCGCCACCGAGCTCGTCAATACATACTGAGAACATTAGTCCGTATAGCCATGGCTGGACACAAGTTCTTCTTTACTGTATTTCATCATATGCAATTCTCCCGAGCATCTCATTATAGAACAAAATAATTATTCTCAGATTTTATACTTGGTATATAATATGAGTAACCCTCAGTTCATAGTTCATTATGCACGACCAAGCATCGTTTCCGCATCGATTCACATGTCCTCCGTCGGGATTAGTTACGATGCATATGTTAATCACTCACAGTGCAATATTTATCGCAGTAGAGTGTTTTCATATTATTCGACACGATATCGGATCCGACAGTAATATGATTAGCTAGTGTTTTACAAGAGGGAGACTTTGCACAAAAGTCGTCTGTCTCACCTATTTTTACCGCCAATCAGCTTTATATAGCAAGCATATTTATATAGCTGTGTTCCGGTTCCGGTTCCGAAACAGCCTTAGGTCACAAGATAGGCAGCGCGCGAGTAACAGCGCCGTGGTGTTACGAGCGTCAATAGGCTGCAGTGACCGCTTACCATCTAATGCGGGCCGCATGTTTGTTTACCAATCTAGTTATATAAAAAACATTTTTTTTTAAATAAATAGTCATTATTTATAGTTTAGAAGCCATAATACACTTTACATATTATTTCAGCAATATGATGATCGAAAGAAAACCAAAATCATTGAAATAGCTATAACTTGATTCGATGAGCTCGGTGGCGCAGTGGCGAAATGCGCTGTTACGTTACTTTGACATCAGTGCTCGTGATGAACATGTCTGTTTGTCTTGGTCTAGGTGTTTTAAGAGAGGTAGGGTGCATCAAAGCAGGCCCGTCTGGGGAAATACCTCCACCTCAGAGAAAGCCGCAGCCAAATAACAACACTTGAGAGAACACAATGGAGTTATAGTGTTAGTAGCAGAGGTAGCATCGCGCGGGTAATACTTAATGTATTGCGAGTGTTTATAGACTACGGTAACCGCTTTACATCAGGTGGGTCGTATGCTTTCCGACGTTGCATAGGCGACTTAAAATAAATACATCCCAATGAATTCATCTATATTGTTTCATAAGTAAATAGTGCACAGTTTGTTAATTTGTACGGCCTATGTTCTAGTGAATTCAATAAGACTTTTCTCATTACAAAAAGAGATGGATAGAGAAAAGGGATCGAAGCATTGGCATATTTCATAGCTTCTAGGAAATATGGTTCAGCCATCCGAGTGTAAAAAACTTGCCTGATATCGGATTTTGTATCGATATCGTATCGTATCGGATGTTGTGAAAATAATCTTATTAATGTAAGAACATGACAGAGTTTTTACATTAAACAATAGTAGCAACTTAATAGAATAATAGTAATTACGATAGGAATAGACGATCGCTGCGTTTCATTGTTTTTTACAAACATTCAGCTTTTTTATAAACATCCTTATAACATGCACGCAATGTCGTATAGCCTCAGCCATGCATATGGGCATAATAGCTTTTAAATTTATCTGCCGCATCTAATTGAGATGCTTGTGTACAAGAATGTCTAGACTTTATTGATCAGCTAAGTGAAATGATGGCTAAGTAGACAGCTTAAAATATAATTCATACTTATTTCATTTAAACTTTTTGTCCTACATACAATACAATACAATACAATACTCTTTATTGCACCACATAAGACAGTATACATATTAAAATGACAACTTAAAATTAAAGTACAAAAGGCGGTCTTATCGCATAGCGATCTCTTCCAGACAACCTTAGGGTAGAGGAAAAAATAAAAGAACAAAATAGGTAGGTGGCGCAGCACAAATAATAAACATACTAAAGTTAAATACTTAGTTCATATAAATTTACACACACATAATATACATACCATACATACAAATACCTACATAAAACTATACATATACGTACACATACAGAAATACATGTACATAACATTTTAATCACTGTTTTAAGCAAGGAGTGCAGTGACTGCCAATCTGTCTAAAGAACCGAGTAGATTAAGCTAAGTCTAGGTAAGAGAAAGATAATGAGCCTTAACCTGATTTTTAAAACTGACCACAGTTTGTGCATTACGGATTGTTAACGGCAGAGCATTCCAAAGCCGCACAGCCTGCACCGAAAATGATTTCGTGTAATATTGGGAAGAGTGTGAAGGCGTTTTAAGACGAAGGGCGAGAGCACTACGAATAGAGCGACCCTGCGCTCCATCATGGAAAGAGAAACGCTCATTCAAATATTCAGGGGATAATGAATTAAAAATAACGGAATAAAGAAGGGACAAAATGTGTAGATTACGGCGAAGTCTAATAGGAAGCCACTTGAGATTTGAGCGAAATTCAGATACGTGGTCATATTTACGGAGTCCAAATATGTACCGAATACAAAGATTCTGTAAGCGCTCAAGTTTGTCTAATTGCTCTTCAGTAATATTAAGAAAACATGAATCAGCGTAATCGAGAATAGGAAGGAGCAAGGATTGTGCAAGCGCAATTTTCGTGTCAATTGGTAGAAAATTTTGTAACCTTCTTAGAGAACTAATGGAAGCGAACAGCTTTCTACTGATACTTGCAATTTGAGATGACCAGCATAGAGTTCTGTCATAAATACATATTGACTTATGTCCTCTATGTTTGAGCAACACATTACGTTCAGAAATTACAAACTCTACTAATTATATATATATAGAATATACTTACTGGAATGAATTAAATTTCACGCGATCCTTGCGCACCTCACTCGCTCCTCCAACATACATAGGCTTTTTTCCTTCAAGCTGTTCTTCGGACTTTAACATCATATGGCGCATGATTTAGTCTGCGTATCCTGTATGGAATTTGGCGTTAATATATAGATAAGTGTATGAATATAAGTAATTAAATGATTAGCGGTAGAGTTGTTTGCGTGTATGTTACACAAACACACCGCACAAAGATAATTAACATGGATGAAATTTTGCATGTAGATTGCCAATTTACGGAATTAACGCGGATACTTTTATCTCGTCTACCACACGGGTTAAACCGGGGTTCCACATAAACCTAACCAAAACAAGGTGCACGTGGAAAAGATTTTTTTAAATGTATATGGTTTTTCAGTGTCATTTTAGAATTTATCCTTTATTTATACTTCACAAATATGGGTTCCGTAGGTACCGATCACCGTTGTATGGCCCATATTTATACCCCCGCTGTGCGAGCGAGAGGTACATGTGTGGGAAAGAGATAGCAATAGCCAAAATCGCCCAGACCTAGAGGCAATACCTGATCGTGCTCGCTTTATTTGTGTCTAAAATGTTTGTAAGTTGTACTATTATTTCATACATTTGACCCCTTTTCATATAAAACCATAAAAACTTTTGCTAAAGTTATTGTCAAAACTTATGGGTCAGATAAGTTTTACGTATAAATGTTTTCATTACAAACTTAAAACTACGTTAATAGGTACATCTATGCACTATTGAGCTGTTGCAGCCAGTAATTCGCCGTTATAACTTTATTATATACCTGGCTTGCAACAGCTCGTACCTATACTAAACATGTAAAACTTATCTCTAACAAAGTATGTATGTAAACTGTGTAAACCTATTCTAATCCTTACATAAACAACTAATACAAACTATACATAAACAACTATAACTATATAAAATGTGCATCACTTATACTACGCGCGACGGTTATCTATTTATTTACATAGTTGTCGCGAACATATACTCCCGCCGCAGCTATCTCAGCTGGAGATATTTTTCGTGTTCGCGCCGTCGACCGTCGCTGTAGGCAGGATCACCAGCTTCTTGGTGGGCCTTCGCAGCACGCCCTTGTTGGTCCGCACGTCCACCGCTCGTGTCTCTCCGTCCGGTCCGGGGTAGGTAGCGACGACTACACCTCGTGGCCACAAGTTACGAGGTAGAGTGCCATCTGCTATCAAGACGAGGTCATTGACCCGGATAGCGCCGTGTGAAGCGCGTGGGTCCCGCCGGTGTTGGAGTTCTGGCAGGTACTCCTTCACCCAGCGACTCCAGAAATGGTTGGCGAGCTGTTGACTCGCACGCCACTCCCGTCGCCCTGTTGCGTCGGCGTCGGTGAATGACCCCGGCAGTGGCACTCGTGATGGCCCTCCCATCAAAAAATGGTTAGGTGTGAGTGCGTCGTCGTCGTCGGCCTCCGTTGACACGTGAGTGAGTGGTCGGCTGTTGAGTGTATGTTCGACCTCGATGAGCAGAGTGGTGAGAACTTCTTCCTTCGGGGCTCGTTCATGCAGCGTGGCAGCCAGTGCGGTCTTCACGCTCCGTACAAGGCGCTCCCAAGCGCCGCCCATGAATGGAGCGCTCGGCGGGATGTAACGCCATTGTATGAAGCGCACCGAAGATTCCTCCTTCATGGCTTCCTCCGCGGCTCTGCGCAGCTCCACGTCTGCGCCCTTCAGGTTGGTACCCTGGTCTGACCACAGCTCAGTTGGACATCCACGACGGCCGATGAAGCGTCGCAATGCCATCACTGCTGAGTCGGTGCTGAGAGTGCCGGCGACTTCTAAGTGTACTGCTCGCGTTGTTAGACACGTAAACAGTACGCCGTATCTCTTCTGATGAGCACGTCCAACAGTAACTGTCATCGGGCCGAAGTAGTCGAGGCCGGTGTAGGTGAAAGGGCGCTGATGATGCGCCAGTCTGCTCCGTGGATGGTCACCCGTAGACGGTTGAGCGGGCACGGCCCGCCTGATGCGACACTGTTGACATCTTTTCAACACACTTCTAACTGTATTGCGCAGTCGTAGTACCCATAAGTGTTGTCGAACTTCGTTGGTCGTGGTCTCGAAGCCCCCGTGATGGAGTCTTCGATGTACCCATGAGATGTACAGTTGCACATATGTATGTTTGCCATCCATAATCGGCGGAGCTTTTTGTTCGTCCGTGATGTCGACAGCGGCTGCTATTCGTGACCGTAGCCGTATGACGTCATCGCTGTCTATAATGACGGACAGCTGACTTAGTCGGCTATTAGCAGGCAACTGTTTTTTACACTTTAAAGCTGCGACATTTTCACTGAACGCATCATCTTGCACTGAGCGTATCCACAGCTGTTGGGCACGATGTAAGTGATGTGTTTCAAGTTGAATGAAACAGCTGTTTTCACTTTCACACGTAGCACTGATTTTCTTGTTTTTCCCTTCGCTGCTTTCTTTATTTTCGTCCAAGTAGCGTCGTCAACTTCGTTTTTCTTATTGCGTTTGTAGGCCGCGTTGCACAGTTGTTTCTTGATGCGCAGAAGTTCGATGAATTGTAGTACACGCGCCGTAGTACGCACTAACTTTAACCAACTTGAAAAACGAGTTGCGTCGGGCAGTGCTTCCTTTAGTGATGTAGTGTTTCGAACAAAGTTGACTCTTTCCTCGCCGGTCAGACCCATATGGTCGGGTTCATTGACCTCTCGCGGCCAGTTTACTTCCGACTCGCGTAGAAACGCGGGCCCGTGGAACCACCGGTGTTGGGAGTTGAAGTCGTGTGGAGTGTCGCGCGTTGCGTCGTCTGCAACATTTTCCTTGGTAGGCACCCATCTCCACTCGCTGGTCTTCGTCTCCTCGGCGATTTCCGCGATCCGGTGGGCCACAAACGGCTTGTACGCTCGCGGGCCAGTGCGTAGCCACGAGAGTACCGTGCGTGAATCCGACCAATACACTCGGCGGGTCGGCTTTATGTCGTGTTCGTCTATGGCTGTGCGCGCAAGACGACACCCAAGTACAGCTGACTGGAGTTCGAGTCTCGGTATTGACGTCACTTTGTTCAACGGTGCAACTTTGCCTTTTGCAGCTATCAATGACACATGTATATTCCCGCATGCATCCTGTGCCCTCCAATACACAGCGCAGGCGTATTGCGACGAACTTGCATCGACGAAAGTATGTATCTCGTTCGTATGTGCGGTCGATACGCCGGGATAGCACCTTGGTATAGCTAGGCTCGGTAGTCTTCTCACGTGAGAGAGCCAGTATGACCAACTTTCGGCTTCACTGTCTTGCAACTTGACATCCCAGTCGATTCCAGTACGCCAAGTATCTTGTAAAATCTTCTTCGCTTGTATTGTAACAGGTGTAACTAAGCCCAGCGGGTCGAACAAAGACATCACTGTACGTAGGGCTTCTCGCTTCGTCGGTGTTTTCGTGCCTTCCAATATTGAAGGCGGAAGCTTGTGTTGATTGATGTTGAAGCCCAGATTGTCTTCATTCGGGTCCCACACCATGCCCAATATCTTCTCTGCATCGAGTTGCACTAAATTTCCCTTAGGTGTAGTGGAGAATTCGGCGCGCACCTTGTTTGAGTTCGATGCCCAGCGTTGAAGATGATAATTCGCTCGTTTGTGTATATTAGCGACTTGTGTTGATACTTGTATGGCGACCTCCTCCGTGTCAAAGCTGGCAAGATAGTCGTCGACGTAGTGGTTTGCTATCACTGCCTGCGCTGCCTCGGGAAACTGTTCTTTGAATTCCTCGGCGTTTTTGTTTTTGATGTATATCGCCGTGCATGGTGACGACGTGGCGCCGAAGATCACGCTTCTCATGCGGTACTCTGTGGGTGGACCTATTCTTCTGTCTTCTCTCCACAGGAACCTCTGCATGTCTCGGTCTTCCTCCCGTATGTTGATGCGCAGGAACATGTCCTTGATATCGGCTGCGACCGCTACTGGGCGTTGACGGAACCTCATCAGCACTCCGGGTAGAGACTGTATGAGGTCGGGCCCAGACAGCAGCATGTCGTTGAGGCTGATACCACGGGTCCTGGCTGCCGCGTCGTGCACGATGCGTAGTTTCTCGGGCTTTTGCGGGTTGATAACTGCAAAATGTGGCAGATACCAAGTTCTGTCGCTTTTCACTGCTGGAGCCTTCTCTGCATAGCCGCTCTGTATCAGAGTGTTCATTTGTGTCTCGTAGCGCCGCTTCAATTCAACATTTTTGTCGAGTTTCTTCTCGACTAACTCGAGGCGACGCATCGCTGTGTTGTAGTTATCCGGCGGTACAAAATCGCTTTGTTTGAATAGCAATCCTGTTTCAAACCCTCCCGCCGGTAATCGACGCGTCTTCTCCTCGAGTGTGCGCAGCGCGTTGAGCTCGTCGTTGGTGTGTGAATGTTTGGGCTGAACACCCAGAGACTCGAGGGCGAAGTGCTCCTTCATGAGGTCATCCATTGTCTGTTCCTCCGTTAGTGTTACTGTAGTCAGATGGCTAACTCGATGGACTTGCTGCTTCTTCTTATTTCCCGTCGCGCCGTGCAATACCCATCCCAAGTCGGTTAATGAAGCGACTGGTTGGGTTGTGGTCCCTCTTCGCACGTCGTGTGTGAGCAGCAACGACCAATTATCTTGACCCAGCAACACGGTTGGATGGCCTTCCTCATAAATCAGCTGATCTTCGATGTCTTCCAAATGACGACAGTGTTTCACGACACTACGTGGCACACCTTGAGTCGTCAACATCAGCTTGTCCATTGTACGCGCCGACACATCGTGCTTCACTGAGTTTCTTCCTTGTATGGTGAAGTGTACACGTTCCGATGTATCGGCCGTTATACGTGCGCCGGCCACACCCTCTATGTAAAAAGGCGCCGGCGGCCCGTGTACGCCGATTTTGTTCGCTACTGCCGACTCGATGAGTGTGCACGTAGAGCCGTCGTCCAAAAGGGCGTAAGTGTCGTATGTACCCTTCGGACCGGTCACTTGTACAGGCAGAATCTTGAGATAGGCAGCAGTGAAATTTTCCCTTGTCGACGTAACTATGGCTGTTGAATTTTCAACTTCATTTTCTTTCCTTTTTGTGTCGTGTAGAAGAGGGTGATGCGTGTACTTGCATCCGTCGACTTCACACTGCTTTGGCTTGCAGTTATGCCGAAATTTGCGGACTCGCAAACAACGGAAACATAGCCTGTGAGTTCTGGCTAGCTCCCATCTCGCAAATTGGTCGGCTTTCTTGAACACGTTGCAGTCGTACGGATGGTGACCCTCTTTCTTGCAAACTTGACACTTTAGTTGCACCGCAGTAGACTTCTGATCTTGAGTGTGGTAAGCACGTAGTCCTTTTCGTACGGCAGGCTCCCGCCGGTCTTCAACCGCAGTGAGCTCGGCCGGTGCGTAGCTTCCACATCGATCGGCGGTGACTTCCAGAAACTTGGACAGCGTGAGAAGGTCTGGATGATCTTCCGGCTGTTCGGCGGCGAAGTCGTAATACCTGTAGCGCAGCGCTGGCGGCAGTTTTTCAATGACGCTGCGTACCACTTCGGCGTTGTGTAGATAGTGATGCTTCTTCAGTGCTTTAACTGTGGCTGTGACGTTAAGCACCTTTGAAGCGAAGATGCAGATGTCTCTTGGGTTCTCGGCCAGTCGTGGTAGCGCACGGAGCTTGTTCAGTTCGGTCATTGCCAGTGCATCTGGACGACCGAACCTCGCGGCTAACATCTTCATAACTTCTTCTGAAGTCGTTGACCCGACGAAGAGACATAGTGTTGCATCTCTGGCGGCTCCCTTCAGGCTGTGACGTAACTTGGACAGCCTTTCTTGTTCGGAGAGGTGACTTGCAGCTTCATCATAGGCGGCCTTGAATGGCAGCCACTCGTTCGATGACCCGTGAAAAGACGGTAACTCGACGGTCCTCGGTGCAATGGCGGGTTGAACGGCTCTCGCTGCAAGTGTGATGGCAGTTGCTAGCTGATTGTAGTCAAACTCCCGTTGCGGTCGTCTCTCTTCACAATAGCGTGCTGGCTCTATATCTTCTCTCACTGGAACCGGTACTTGTTGCTCGGCGTTCCGCGTGACCTCGCTGTGGCCCCGATGAAGTGCGTCGCTGCACGTCTGCGGCGGCGGCGCTGCTATAACCTCCTCTTCATCGGTCCTGCGATGGTCCGGGCCTGGGACGTCGGGCTTCGGTACGTAGGGCTCCATGGTGAGTGCCAGCGTGCTTCTGTTGACCCAGTCGGTTGTTCGCTCGTTCCTAGTTGCCAAGTCCTCGTCTGCTTCGACCTCGTCTTCGGAGTCCGCCTCCAACGCGGCGACACGTGCAGCTGCCAGCTCCACTTCCTTCTGTAGAAGGAATTCTCGCGCCTTGGCCAGCGCTCTCCGCTTGATTGTCGACGTAGTGCGGGGCGCGCTGGGCGGGCGGCGAGAGGCCTCCTTCTGTGGGCTGGCTGTCCGGTGTGTGGCTGCAGTCTTGCCGGTTGTCGTCTCGCCGGTCGCTGTCGTCTCGCCGGTCGTTGCAGTGGCCGTAGTGTTCGTCGTCGTCGATGTTTCGGCTGTAGACGTCTCTGGCGTCGCTACGGCGGGTGCGGCGGCGGTGGCGGCGGCGGCGGGCGTCACTGTGGCGGCGGCGGCGGCTCCGTCGACTTGAGCAGGCGTTGTCCTCCTTTCCGACTCCATACTTCTTGTAACAGGCATTTTTCTTCGTCGTCTGAAGAACTATTCCCAGTATCCGGCTGCTGAAGGACCAAAATGTACGGGCCCCTTCGATACGACCCGTACACTTTCGTAAATGAATATAAAAATAATAGAATGTAGGCACTGGCGGGCTTCGTTCTTCGACCTCCGGTTGTAAGTCGCAGGTCTGTGGGTTGGTGCAGAATGAAACGCCTGTTGCTGTCTTCAGAAGTATGGAGCCGTAGGTACTTGCTGCTAGGTCTGGACTGGCTTGGCTTTGGAGTGACTTGTGACTTGGCTGGCTATTTCACTGTAGTGTGAGCGCTGAGTGTAGCGGACGACTGGTACCGATCACCGTTTTTTTTTTTTTTTTTTTTTTTTTTTTGACCTGACTATGTAGTTAGCCCCGGTTGGGCTGTCACTACGTCACCGGACTAGAGGGCGGGCGTGAGGCGCCACAGCCTGAAAAAACAAAGTTAAGCGACAGCCTAAGGGCCCCCGAGAGGGGTCGGACCTCGGCTCAGGACGTCGCTGGCGAAACAAGTCGAACACGCGGGTTCGTGCCTTAAGGGCCTGTCGGAGAGATTTATTTATACTTCACAAATATGGGTTCCGTAGGTACCGATCACCGTTGTATGGCCCATATTTATACCCCCGCTGTGCGAGCGAGAGGTACATGTGTGGGAAAGAGATAGCAATAGCCAAAATCGCCCAGACCTAGAGGCAATACCTGATCGTGCTCGCTTTATTTGTGTCTAAAATGTTTGTAAGTTGTACTATTATTTCATACATTTGACCCCTTTTCATATAAAACCATAAAAACTTTTGCTAAAGTTATTGTCAAAACTTATGGGTCAGATAAGTTTTACGTATAAATGTTTTCATTACAAACTTAAAACTACGTTAATAGGTACATCTATGCACTATTGAGCTGTTGCAGCCAGTAATTCGCCGTTATAACTTTATTATATACCTGGCTTGCAACAGCTCGTACCTATACTAAACATGTAAAACTTATCTCTAACAAAGTATGTATGTAAACTGTGTAAACCTATTCTAATCCTTACATAAACAACTAATACAAACTATACATAAACAACTATAACTATATAAAATGTGCATCACTTATACTACGCGCGACGGTTATCTATTTATTTACATAGTTGTCGCGAACAGAAACAAACATACTTTAATATTTATTATACTAGTAATAATAAATATTAAAGTATGTTTGTTTGTCTATTAACGTATTAACAGAGCAACGGATGAACACGATTTATTGTACAGACAATTGTTATGAAACATCGGAAGGCAAAACAAGTACAGAGATGGTTGAAAGGTAAAACAAAACAGTATACATATACACTACACAACAAACTTTTGTTACTTCTCCTTATGACTACGTAATCAATGTTGTATGTAAACCTAGTCAAAATGAGTTTTAACTGGTTTATTTACTGACATATTTTGTATCAATCCTCATAGCACGTATGTCTGACGTCGAGCATGTATCAATCGATTAGACTATGATTAGACTGGTACATGGCAACATGGCACAGAGCCATTCTTATCGCATTATAACTTACTAGCTGCTGCCCGCGGCTCCGGCCGCGTGGAGTCAAATAACGTAGCTTATGTGTTAGTCCAGATCATAATCTATCTACGTACCAAATTTCATTCAAATCCGTTCAGCCGTTTAAGCGGAAAGAGCAACAAACCACCATCCATACATTCAAACTTTCGCATTTATAATATTAGTAGGATGTTAAATTAATTAATGACATTCTTGATAACAGATAAGAATGTAATTATCACTTGCTCGGCGGCGAAGGAAGACATAATGGGGAAACCAGCACGTCTGAGAAATCATATTTTGAAACAAAGATCTGGTTTCTCCTCTAACATGAGAAGGTCTGACGGCAGTCGCTCCATCTCAAAATCAGTGTCTTCGTCAAATCCTTAGGTTTAGGTAGCGGCTCTGCTCTGCCAATCATAATGGATTAAAAAATGGTTATCCCATTCTCTAACTATTCGTATTTTTGTACGAGTATTTAGATAAGGTTTAGCTATTCAAGTTTACGTATTTAGGTGTCTTTCCCGAAAATCATGATTTATAGAAACAATATGAATAAGCCCAGGTACTAAATAGCAGATCTCTTATTATACTAACTTTTTATTGTACAGCTAAGCGAACGTCACGTTTAACACTTTGACCTTTGTACTGATTTTATTCCTTACATAATAAAAGTTACAATAGCACTTCGAGTGTCAAGTGTGATCTGCTCTTATCCGCACGAAATACTGCGTGAATCAATGTTATCTTATGGGTCGAGCATTTACGGCCGACAATTCGAAACACATCTCTATAGAATTTATGAAATCCAGTTGCGAATATTGAAAGTATGTTAAGAAAGAATATAATAATACAAAATATTGATACAAATTATACAAAGGTTGCATTGAAAATAACAAAGACCGCTTCTATAGAATCGCTACTTATATACGAAAGAATTAAATATTTGCTCATGTTAAAACAATTACATTGCACCAATTTACAAAAACACTTAATAGAAGTAAAACAGTCAATATAAATGTTTTTAATTCTGAATTATGTATACCGCGTTTCACTAATTTATGTGACCGAAATATGCTTTCATATAATGTGCAACCTGTACAAATCAGTTGCCGAATAGTATAAAAACTGTTACTAGCGAAAAAAATATCAACTTAAAATTTATTTAATTACGTAAGCAATTAAAATAAATTTAATAAATTATGTTTATGTAGCGTAGAATTTATTATAATTATCATAATTCATTACGATAATTAATTATAAGTCTTCGCTACTAATATACATTTAGAGTAGAATTAATTATGACAATTAATAATTAATTTTACTACGAATAAATACAACAAACTGTATATGCTAATAAAGAAATTCAAGTCATATGTATTCAAAATAATTGGACGACCAAATACAGAATATGAAAAATATTCTCTATGTATTAATATGCAACAGAGAAAATGTCACTTCGCCGAGTTGTTGTTGTTGTTGTATAAAGCTTTATTGTACAATAAAACATTACAATGATTAATTACATGGTTTGGTAGAAATTAATATTGTACAATGGCGGACTTATCCCATTAGGGATCTCTTCCAGTCAACCATAGAGAAACCGAAAGGAGATACGTCTTGGCGAGAGTTTTAGGAACATTGTGAGTAGATACAAAGTCTGACAAAATACGTACGAGGATTCGTATATACAATAATATTTTAAGATTTTATAATACATACATAAGAGAAGTAGTAAACAATATACACGATTAACTGCAAATACAATACAAACATTACTGGTCCAAAATATCCGAATTACTGACAAAGTGTTTCATCACGCTCGATTTGAATGAATTAATCGTTTGTGCCATTTTTACCTCAATTGGAAGCGAGTTCCAAAGACGTGCTGCATACACACTAAAAGATTTGGTATAGTTGTAGGTGTTGGGGACAGGAACATACAGGAGAGGATTGTTGCAAGACCGCAGACGATCATCTAGAGATCGGAATGTGAATCTTTCCCGTAAGTAAATTGGAGCTGTAGGGTGAAAAAGGACATGATAAAGCAAAGTAAGCACGTGGTGAGTTCTGCGAAGACGCACCGGTAACAAATTAAGACGATTACGATATTCAGTAATATGGTTGAACTTCCGCAAACCAAAAACATATCTGATACACATGTTTTGTAGTCGCTCCAACTTATTAAGTAATTCCTCAGATACGTCCAGATAAGCGGCATCTCCGTAATCTAATAGAGGCAGCAGAAGAGTACGCATGAGTAACGTTTTGGTATTGGCGGGAAGAAAATGTTGAAGCCTTTTTAAGGAATGCAGAGAAGCAAAGATCTTGCGACTGACTTCACCAATCTGAGATGCCCAGGACAAAGTTTGGTCAAAGATGATACCTAAATTTTTGACTGTAGAGGTATAAGGGATGATGTTACCATCAAATATAACATCAGGGCAAACCATATTCTGGAGACGTGATATAAAGCAAGGGTTGCCAATGACAATAGACTGTGATTTGGATGGATTAACTCTTAAACCAAAATCTTTAGACCATTTCGCAATACAAGAGAGATCCTTATTGATTATATCGATGGCATAATTCAAATTATCAAGTGAAGCAGCCGCATAAATCTGAAGATCGTCAGCATAGAGATGATGTGAGGAGGAGAGCTTGGAAGTTAAATTGTTAATGAAAATTGAGAAGAGAATAGGAGACAGTACTCCCCCTTGAGGAACACCAGAGTTAAGCTGGCACCAGTCAGATCTAGTTTCATTAATCCTCACCAATTGGCGACGATTAAGAAGATAAGATCTAAACCACGATAAGGACAACGGAGATGGGTTTACTGCACACAGCATGCCAAGCAAAATGTCAAAGTCGACCGTGTTAAATGCGCTTGTAAAGTCGAGTAAAACTAACACAGTTAATTTTTTCTCGTCAATATTTTTCCTAATGTCATCGGTAACCTTGACAAGTGCAGAAACAGTGCTATGCCCAGCACGAAATCCAGACTGGTACTGACTCAAGAGGTTATGCTGACGTAAATGATTGGATAAGCGTTGGTGCACATAGTGCTCCAACAGCTTGGAAAGAACAGGTAAAATAGAGATTGGTCGGTAATCCGAGAAAGAAGAGGGGTTAGTTTTTTTCGGCAAAGGGATTACATGAGCATCTTTCCATAACGAAGGAAAGATCCCAGAAGTAAGAGAGCAATTGAGAATATTGGCAAGAATAGGAGCAATATCTACCTTTATGGGATCCAACATACTAATACCGATTTCATCATTCCCAATAGCCTTAGTCTTAATAGTGCCCAACAGTTTGATCACCTCATCCGATGAAATCTGTCCAAGTTCTAGCGGCGCTATCTTCGGAGTATGTGATTTCAATTGTGCCAATGAAGATTGTTTACGTAGAGGGTCAATACTGACGGGTGAAGAACAAAAATGATTATTTAAGGAGTTGAGATCTAAATTGCAGGGAGTATTAGAGTGATTCCTGCCAATACCATTTGAACTAAGGAATTTCCATAGCTTATTGGGAGGGCAGCTCTCAATAGAGGAATGCATATACGCACGCCTGGCCTCCCTACAAGCCTTGTTACATGCATTTCTGAGTGCAATGAATTTTTCACGATTTTCAATCGAGGAGTTATGACGCAATTTAATTTTAGCTCTGTCCCTACGCGACATGAGTTTTTTTATTTCTGTTGTTAACCATGGCGTAGGAAGATGTTTGACACGCACAGAGCGAAGCGGAGCCTGCTTATCATAAATATCCAAAATTATGGCATTGAACGCTTTCAACTTAGAGTCAACATCTGAAACCGATAGCACAGATTCCCAGTTTGCAACACGCACTTCACTCAGTAGTTTATCCCAGTTAATTGTGGAGAAATTGCGAAGGAGCATAGTTTTGTGTCTGCGTTTAGGTGGACGTACTTTGAAGGAAGCATATATCAAGTCATGAGCGGAGAATGCAGGAGCACTGAACTGACCGTGCGTCGACACTAACTCAGGAGATGATGTGATTATCAAATCAAGGAGAGAAGGAGGACCATTATGCGGAAAATGAGTGGGACCAAGAGAAAGGTGACAAAGGTTAGTGGAATGTAGAAGGGACAACAGTTTTTTACTACGGGAATCATCTTTAATGAGACATGTGTTAAAATCACCCATAATAATGGTGTGATCACATTGTGTACTTAAGTCTGTGAGAAGAGCTTCCAATGAGTCAAAATAGTCAATATGAAGTGACGGGCTGTAATAGACACCCAGCAAGATTTTACAGTGGTGAAGCGTTACTTGTAGAAATAAATGTTCTGGAGATTGGTATAGGGGTGAGGACTGGGATATCACTTGATGAGGAATGTCACTACGAAGATACACTGCAACACCACCATAACCCACCATCCTACTGGTGCCACCTTGCATTGTAGTACACGTACGGTCATTTCTAATTAATTTGAAACCTGGAAGAGGAAAAAGCGTAGATGGAAGAGTGGGTTTAAGAAACGTCTCCGATATTAAAATTGCATGTACATTGTTGCTTGTAAAAGTGGCCAATAAGTCAGTGTAATGCGCCGCAACACTTTGGGCATTAATGTGAATGACGTTAAAATTTTTGGGCATCGCATATAAGGCAGCATTAAGCACTGTGCTCAGTGATAAAGAATCGGAGTTGTCACTTGCACTGGTAGCACTTTCGAACGAGGAAGATAGCGAATAGTACTCCGAATCAGACATTGAACCAATAATATACCGTAATATTAGCAATAGAAAAAAATTAACACAATATTAAAATAAATTTTCTGTGTATATGTGTCTAATATGTATATGAATATATATATATACGAATAAAAACCTTATATCACCTTCAGATTCTCGCCAGCTGTTACAGAAGTAAAAGACATGTAAAAACACACGCACACACACACACACAGTCAACACAATTAACATACAGCAATAAAGCATAGTAAAACGTTAGATTACATTTTGTAAATATCGCTATTAAAAAATAATAAAAAACATATGGTTACAATTATAGTATTAACTTGTGGAAACTGAATTGGTTGCCAACATTGAAAAAGAAAAGTAAGAACAAGGACTTGACAGTCTAAAGTAAAAAATAGAGTTCTACCGGTATTTATAGTTTTACTTTATAAGTGTTTTAAAAAAAAGGTTAATACCGTCTATTTAATTGATAATTATCATGAACATTGAAATTGTTGTGTACATATCAGCTTAATTTATTGTATAAGTATTGAATACAACAAAAATCAAAGATGATTATAATCTACTGTACATGAAAAATAATGATATAATAACGTTTACTTCACCCTGGACGGATTCCTAGCAGCGCGGTGTTTACTGCGCTGACGCATTGGCTGCTCAGTCACTCCCACTGTGCCCACGGAACTAACAGAGTTTGTAGAAACGGGATTCAATACATCCGATTTGAATGAGTCGAATTCCATCATTGACACAATCTTCCGGCGAGCACCATTTGGGGCGACTACAATAATTCTGCCATCACTGGTCCAGCAACCTTTGACACCAAGTACTTTGCGTGCCTCCACAAACACCATGTGTCGACTGCTTGTCAGGAATTCGGATATTGTTAGACCACTACCCTTAAGCAACCGTTTAGTCGCCCAAACTTGATTCCGGATCTGCTGATTCAAGAATCGAATCAAAATTGGACGAGGTTTGCCTGCAGAGCTCAGCTTACCCAACCGATGACAGGAAGAAATGGAAACTGCAGAGCAGCCTGTCAAACCAAGAGTGTCATGACACAGTTTAAGCACATAATTACTGGTATCCTCAGCAACAGTTTCTGGTGCACCATGTAGCAACAATACGCAGGAGCGGGACCTCATCTCGAAGTCATCTAATGTAGCTAGAACTAACTCCAACTGGTTTTTTAAGCTTGAGACCGCTTTCCATATAAGTGCTTTGAATGAGTGATAATCATTTGCAAGCGTTGAAATATCTTGGGACTGACCGTGATTATTGAGGGAGTGTTCAAAGTTATCCATCTTAGTTGCAAACATCTCTGCAATGTCGTCCATATTCTTTCTGAGTTGCGACAGTGAATCCATTGTGTGCGTTGTATGTGAGTTTTGTTATTGTCCAAGGAGAGATTGTTGGACTTGGTATTTACAGCTGGCGATTAGCTAATCATATGTTAACACATTTGAACTAAACTAAAGGTATTAACTTTGCTTATTTACAATTTTAAATATTAAAAATATACAGTACTGATATAAAAGTGTCTACTCTTGTTGCGCCTACCCACCAAAAAAAAAAAAAAAAAGAGTTTATATCATAATTAAATAATATACATTATAGCATAATAATTAGTATATATTATTCTACAATATTAATGCTATAATTATTACTATTCTTTATGTATACATACTAAGAATATTATTACAACAAAGGTGTACAAAGTTAATCTTATCTTTACAGAGATCTCTTACCAACTCTTACCAACTCCATATGCCCACAAAGAAATCGTCACGAAATGGGTACCTACACTATAGTATTACGAAGCTATACTACGTTGTATATTTTTTCGTTTACATAACGCCGGGAGGTGTACAAATATACGGCCTACCTAGGCCTACCAAGTGATTACCATGGGTAGAATAGGTTGTGCGTTGCCTCTTCTCGTGGACCTCACTTCCTAGCAGGAACACACCATCCAGTGATTTTTTAATTGGCTGTAGTTTTTTGTAAGGTGTATACACTTCCCCAGACGTGTTGCTTTGATGCGCCCTATCTTTCTTAAAAACACCCAGGCCAAGACAAATATACATCTTTATGCACACACGTCTATTTTACACACACATACTCATATATACATATATGTATTTCTGTCTATTATATTATTTATATATATATATATATATATATATATATATATATATATATATGTGTCGCAGAGGTAGCAACACCATATTGAGAAGCCCGGAAGAAATCAATCCCCGTGATGCTAGTTTTAATAATAACGGATCAAAATGTCAAGTCGGCGCTTGGGTGGAATCGACATCGTTGAATTGGCAACACCGGTTGTGTTTGTTATGGTTTGCTCGAAATGTCGATTGTTGTCAGTTGTCAAAAACGTCAAGATGAAATACCGTCATTGGAAGCGGCATTACGAATCGAGCAATGGAGCCAATCGCACGTGTCTCGTCCACCGCATTTTGAATCCGTTGTAATCTGCGATCTGAGCATAACTTTTGTTGCAATTATTTTCGTAATTGGCTGATTAAATATTGAGAATATTAACTACGCTGGTATTTCGCTTTATTCGCCATGAACAACGAGCCACCTAACGACAATTATATCCACGTTCCGTCATATATATATATATATTTCGAACTCTACATGTGTAAATATATGTTATTAATAACACACTCATAGAAAATCCATAAGTACTTATGTAATAACATTTTGTTCCTAGACAAATTGCAAAGACGTGAAATGATAAAAATACATTTTAAAATACTAAATAATCGCAGGTCCGATTATACAAAATCTAATTAGGGCAAAGTTACGTCATCATACGCCCTCTACAAGAAGGTCAGCTCAATTACTTAAGCGGTTTGGAGAAAATTGAGCTCTAATTTAGTTGACATACCCACGGACGGCAAAATATCAACGCCTCGCTAAGTTAATTTTAGTATTGACATTCGAAAAACCTTTTATCCAGTTTTAGGTGTATTATATGTCATTTATTTATTGGTTGCGTTTTATCAAAAGGTTGTGCCAGTAATCCTAGGAATAGATTTCCCAACCGCAATTCACGGATTTGCGGGAAACTTTGGGAACGTGTTAAAAATAACGGAACTTTTAAAAAAGTACGTCAAAGTACACTACTTGAAACCAATAAAAATTATGTAAAACTCAATTCAATTCGACTTGATGCCAATATAGTGTTGTTTTCACTTACTTATATTTATATTAAAATAGACAATCAAACATAATATTAAGCAGTTTTAATAAAGGAGTTTCTCAATTCAACTGGATGTTTTTGCAGCACAATCAATTCAATTTCCATAGCAAGTGGAGGAAAAGGTTTGGATCGAGTGAGAGAGTGTTATTTGTAGGTAGTTCTAGTCATAATTTATTAGTTTATGTTGTAAAATGTAGACGTGCGTAAAAACGGGACAATTGGCATACCACACAAAGTTTTCGCACATACTATAAGACCCTTAAAACGAGATACCCCGCATATTGCTGGACGGTTGGTAACCCTATCTAGGAACCGGCAAGCGTGTATGAAAACAGCTATGAATGCTAAAAAAACGAACGTGGTTTGTAAGGACCAGGTCTTGTCGCGCTCGGTTCTCTCTGTCAAACCCGCAAGGGATCTAATGTTTACTCTATTATGTATCAATGCTTACAGTGAAACCTCGAAATATAAATGAACGAAAAAAGACATCGGTTTCGCTAGAATCAATTCGTATTTTTCCAGAATAACCAATCATGTAGTCGGATTAAAATATACTCGTTGTAAAAACACATTAATTGTTTTAGCAATAGTTGAGAAATTGGTACGCGTAATTTTAGGACACGCGTATACATACGCAAGTACACGTATACATGCTTACATATATTTTCTAAAACTGGAACGAAGTAGCTGGCTTTGAAATTTAAAGATATTAACAAAATTTGATTTTCTACTTTAATTTAAACACTTGTAGACCGCGTTTGCAATGATGATGTTAGAACCAGAATTACTCTGAAAGAGAGTGTCGGTGTTAAAATAAGAAGAGGCATCCATCTTTGGTTTGGACGTGTAGAAAGAATGTAGGAAGAAAGAATTACGAATACATATAAAACGCGAGAGTAGAAGGATGTAGGAGCCGAGGAAAGCCAAGATCGGTGGTAGGTAACATGATAAAAGTGTACGTGATTTATCAGAAGGTGATGTCAGGAGTGATACAAATCAGCGAGTGTTCACGAGAAGAGCTATGGATGTTAAAGAAATGATTGAGGTGTGTAAAGATCGAGTCATGTGGTGCTCGGTTGTCACTGCTTATTCCGCAAGGGATTTGGAGTGAAGTTATAGTTAGATAGACTGAGAACTTAGAAATTTGTTGTCTGCTTTTATTTATGTGCATATCACTTCCTAATGTTTTAACATAATTACAAAATATTAAATTGCGTAATTTTAAATTAAATATTCTAGAACATAGTCATAGTTTCAAAGACCGTGATTAAGTACAAGAGCTCTTAACTTTACATATTAATGTAGGGCGCAAGGTGAAAGGTTATAGGTTGAGGCATAAGAAGTGACTTCCTTTATTATGAAGTCTATTATAGCGAGGGTAGAACACATTACTGTATGTTTTACTTTACTCATCTTATCTCTGTACCAAATATTCACTGTTCATACCAGCCTAATTCTCATAAAGTATATTGTAAGGTAGAAGTATTTATTTTATTTTTTTAGCACATAAGATTCGCTTTAATTAAATATGTGTTATGTAGGAATTGTTTTTATTTAAATAGTAATTGGCAAAAAAGATTTATTTATCGAATATTAACTTCAAGGCTAAATAACTCAATCTGTACTTTTGTTTGTATTTCACGCCAGTCTAATCGTCCTCTCATAAAGTTAAGTATACGGTAGCATTATTGTTTTTATAATGCTTTAACTAAATAAATTAACATCTGTGTCATTCAGGAACACTTTTTATTAAAATTGAATATGAAATAAAAGGATTTATTTATCAAAGAAGACTTCATGGCTAAATAACTCAACTTGTATTTTTGTTTGTATACATGTTGTGTTGTATATTTATGTTACAAGTTGCTTTGTTGATTTAATAATAATCTTCACACTGGACAGGCCTGTGTCGTGAATACCAAGTCACGATTTCCTAATACAAAAATATATTTGACACTTTATTTTTACATTAACAAAGAGGATATTTCCGGAGTGGGTTTGACAATATGTTAATTGTGATAACCACACTTTTAAATTCTTACAACCAATTGACTTGTACAAACATATGATTAAGAATAATTAAAAATTATTATGGGCTTGGAGTGGTGATAGCCCAGTGGATAAAGAACTGATCTCATATCCGACGGTCCGTGGTTCGAATCCCGGTGCGAGCATGTAGGTAACACTACTTACGTGTTTTCGGATTTATATACAGTTTTGTAATTATCACTTGCTTGGCGGCGAAAGAAAACATTGTGAGGAAACCCGCATGTCCAAGAAGTTATATTTCGGAAGAAATGCCTGGTTTCCCCTCTTGGTTGTGGAGGCCCTACGGCAGTCACTCTATGTAAAAATCCGTATCTTTCCCAAATCCTTAGGCTTCGGCGCGGACCCATCCTAAACGATTAGGAATCGTGATTACTAAGGTAAAAGAAGAAGAGACAGGGCTTGGGCATGGGCTTCGTACGAGTGATGCCCCTGATGTTACAGGAAGCCCGTACGTCCAAGAAATTATATTTCTAAAAACGTGTAACCTAATAAAAGCAAGGTCTGGTTACCCCCCTGGGCTGTGGAGGTCTTCACCAAGTCCTTGCGCTTAGATAGCAGACGAATTGAGAAATGGGATAAGAAGAGAAAAGTATTAACCTTATTGCGATGAAATATAAAGCTTAATAAATATGTGTAGGTCTTAAACCGATAAGTTAACATTTGAACCGATTATGAGGCAAACGAACTCGTGATCGGTTTACGTGAGATTTAAATAGATTTGCTTACCTCAGCTCAACATCTACTAAATTTTACGATTATATGTTCGAAGAAAAATAGTGTTTACGAAACGTTGTAGAGGCGCAGCTATAAGATTTAATTAATTGACGTAGGTATATCCGATTCAGTTGTGGCAGATGAGGAGGGACATCCTGTAGGTTAGGAGCCCCAGTCTACATAGACGTTAAATGAACAGCCGATTGTGACTGGAGGCCGAAAGTGAATAATCGCTAAAGTAACGTAAACATAAGCCCTAGGAACCGGCGAGCGTGCATGAAAAGAGCTAAGAATGTTACAGAAGAGAGTGAGGTGTGAAAGGACCGCGTCTTATGGCGCTCTATTCTCTCTGCCTAGTCCGTGAGGGACCTAATGTGAAGATATACATACATACAATTATTACCCTCAATATTTAGGGGTTCGGATCCAAGAATGGAACGAAAATGGAAGAAATTCCTATTACTTTGCTTGTCTAGATAGCAAAAGAAATGAGTTACATGTTGAGTCAACGCGTTGATATTTATTCATCAAGTCACATAACAAAAATTTTTATATTTTGTGTACACTGTTCAAACATAATTAAGGAGCAAACTTATTTTGGAAGGTAAAATATATCATCAAAACTATAATTTCTAACCGTTTTAGTTACTTCTTCTATGAGTCTCTAAATATATTCCAATTTAATAAAAATTGTTAAGGAGCTAGTTATTTTTGAAGGTAATATATATCATCAAAACCACATTTTAACCGTTTTGGTTACTTCGTCTACAAGTCTCAAAATATATTCCAAATTTAATAAAAATAATTTAAATAATTAACGAGCAAATTATTTTTGAAGTTAAAATAGTCGTATGTCATCAAAACTATCATTTTTAATCGTTTTGGTTACTTCGTCTACGAGTCTTAAAATATATTACACATTTTTAACTATATTAGTTATCTACTTAAAATTTAGAATATATTTTGTTTTTTAGGGTTCCGTACCCAAAGGGTAAAACGGAAACGAATTAGGTTCAACAAAATAAATAAAATACGCGATACTTCCGTTAAAAATTGTTTAATTCAAAGGTAAAACGGAACCCTATTACTGAGGCTCCACTGTCCGTCCGTCCGTCCGTCTGTCACCAGGCTGTATCTCATGAACCGTGATAGTTAGACAGTTGAAATTTTCACAGATAATGTATTTCTGTTGCCGCTATAACAACAAATACTAAGAAATAGAATAAAATAAATATTAAAGGGGGCTCCCATACAACAAACGTGATTTATTTTTGCTGTTTTTATAGATAATGGTACGGAACCCTTCGTGCGCGAGTCCGACTCGTGCTTGGTCGATTTTTATAGATAATGGTACGGAACCCTTCGTGTGCGAGTCCGACTCGCACTTGGCCAATTTTTTTTATACACCAAGAGGCATACAAGCATACGGTAAAGCGCTTACAATAAATATACGGGTTGGTATATGCAATAAGATGGTAAAGTAACTAATGGTATTAATATTTATTTAGAAAGAAGCTAAGTGTATATGGTAATCGTAGTTCGTATGAGTACACGCAATGTTTTTGGTGATCGATCGTGAACTGGTAAGAAAATTGTAATTAAATAACAACTAAATTAATTAATTAAAATTATAATTAAAATGCAGTAATGTAGTGTCGCGTGCGCGTCGCCAAAGTGCTGACGACGCGAGCGCGGAGGTATTGCCAATGTTACCTACATATATAGACCGTACAATAGGATAATTATCACTCGCGCTATGCCACCTCTGCTGCTAACACAGAAACTTCTTAGGAGCCTACTGGTGAGCTCACTCACATGCAGGAGTACAGCAACCATCCAAGGAGTTAATATTGGCTGCGGTTTTCTGTGAGGTGGAGGTACGTACTTCTTAGGATGTCTTCACGCCCCTTACCTTCTTTAAATCTTATATCATTATTTCGTGTGCCATAATTACACTGTATTTAAATTAAAATACTGAAAAATTCATTGGATAGTAATGCAACTTTTTTATACTACATTTAGAGGCACGCAAGCATACGACCCACCTGATGTAAAGCGGGTACCGTAGCCTATTAACGCTTGCGATATATTAAGTATCACTTGCGCTATGCCTCCTATGTTGCTTACACAGCAACTCCTTGGGAGCTTACTGGTGACCTCACTCACGCGCAGGAACACAACAAACATCTAGGGACTTGTTATTTGGCTGCGGTTTCCTGTGAGGTGGAGGTACTTCCCCAGACGGGCTGCTTTGATGCGCCCTACCTCTCTTAAAACGTCCAGACCTAGACAAACAGACGTGTTCATGCACACAAATGTTTGCCTTGTGTGGGAATTGAACCCACGAGCGTTGGTGTCAAAGTCGCGTCATTCACAACTGAGCCACCGAGCTCTTCAAAATATAATCGTCGAGATATAATCAACACACACAAATATTACTTTTCAGGAACACCGTTCCTATATGAAATCTATGTTTGTCTGTGTGTGTGTCGTTGCTTTTTTTCGAATTTTGACTTCAGATTCGAATTCAGCATAAAAAAATAGAATAGGAATGTCTGAAAAACCAACCTCCTATCTCTTAAGGAACATGGTCAAAATGGCCGACAATATAAAAAAAAAATTGAATTTTTATTTCAAATTCGAAAAGTAAATTAAAAAGTAGAATAGGAATGTCTTAAAAAACCAATATCATATTTCTTAAGGAATATGGTCAAAATGGCCGACAAAGTTTAAAAAAAAAAATTAAATTGTTATATAATTGACGAGCCAGGTGTTCCTCTGGCAATGCAAGCTAGCGCATTCTCAACTGGTTTTTATTGGTTGTTGTAATAACTAATACAAAAACCATAATTATGGTAAAGTATAAAGAAATACGACTCGCACTTTAATGGTTTCTTTGGCCGCATATTCAGGGATATTTCAGCACCATCTGATAACCGTTCCAGGAGGTGTGTCTCGAACCTTAGCTCTCGCAAGGAGACCACTTATCTTGGCATATTAATCTTGCGGTCAAGGTGACGTGTTGAAGGGTAAAGCATAGGGTTGGGAGATAAGAGAATCTCAGATCTGTCCTTAGAATAAAAGGTAATGGTTATACGTGAGATTATAGGTGCATGTTAGGTTGCTGGCATATACAATAATAATAAAAACAAATAACGTATAAAATAACCGTTTATATACCCAGAATAATAAAGTAAGTCCAAACAGGTCCGAGGTACCTGCTGTAGTTTTTTCGACAATTATCCATCTCCACCATCCAACTGATGAAATGAGGATATGGAGGAGGAATACTGAATGAAGACTTCAGGTCTTCTTTTTTTATACCACTGAGGTGAGGCAAACAAGCATACCTGCCTGATGGTAAGCGGTTACCGTAGCCTATGGACATTTGCAATACCTGGGGTGCCGCACATGCGTTGCCAACCCTTATGTTATGTTGTAGTGTTACCTAAATTACATACTTATATAATTAATAGACATCGAAGGGTGAGTCCGTTAGCTTCGTTGCGCGTGTTATTCCATTCGAACACGTAGGTTAAGCAAATCCGTCCGCAAACTGTCAACGAATGTGTTTATCTATCTCAAGCTTCTTGTGCTTCGGAGGACACATTAAGACGTCTGTCCCGGTTGTTGTCTATATACGATAGATAGATAAGCTAAGTCGTAAACAGTGGCTTTCATGCGGCTTAAAAAGACTGGCCTCCGCCAATCCGCAGTTGAGCAGCGTGACGGAGTATGCTCTAAATGCCTTCGATTGACGGGAGATCCGTATCCCTGAAGTTAGAGTTGGCATGTAGCGTAACACATGGAAGGTTGGTACACCGCTGATGTGGGGAGGTGAATGAGTGCAGGTAACAATGTGAATATACCGTTGGTACAACTTCTTGGTAGTAAGAACCTGACCGGAAAACAAAGCTCGCTATACTCAACGCTGTGCCGATCTCAACACTAATGAAGCAAAATCTGGGTTTAAAAGAAAGGGCACGAAAGTAGAATAAACGTGGTCAAGACGCCAGCGTTACGCAAAATCTGTGGCGTAGCGCTTGTAAAGCGTGTTCGCAATGTGGATGTGGGGAAGAAAGTCTAAAAGAGAGTATCGGTGTTAAGGTAAAAAGGGGGCATGCTCCGTTGGTTCGGACGTGTAGAAAGAATACAAGTTCAATGACGAATTCTCTTTATCCTCTGTTTTAAACAATATAAAAATTTGAAGAAGCAGCCAAACTAACGGTTTTCGTTATCTTTGTTCCAGATGCCCCGTTTGCAATGAAAGCAGCGTGATGTCAAACAAAAATGCTCTCAGATGTAACCTAGCTTTGTCCAAATGGTTTAAAGTTGGACATGACGAATTTTACCTTCTTGTACGTGAGCTTGCAAGATTTGCGCTGTCGTCTTACTAAAGAGAATGGATGCGGCGTCATAAGTCCTGGACTCGTCTGTGACACCGGCGAGCTTTCAAACCAAGTATATTTCAACTGTGAACTGAATATAGATATACAAAATGAAACCTCATACGATTGCAGCGCATGCCTCAATGATACGGTGGATTTTACAAACAGTACTCTATGTAACTCTCGGTTTAAGTTGAGCATGTTCCACGTAATCTTCGAAAGTGCGTGGAAGAATCTGTGGCTACAGTTACCAAGTTTTGATTTCTGCGATTGGGATCAATTGGCGTGTTACAATGATTTCAATAGAACGTTGTACATCGACGTTTTTAACGATAGTGTTGTGAATAACACAGTGGATTCTTTTCAATGTACATGGAATTTTCGGAATTCTTCGGATGAATCTTTAGGTGATAAGGGTGGTTATGACTGGAGTTTTCTTTTTGTGATATTGTTCATAGTGGCCGGTGGTGTGGGGAACATTCTAGTGTGTTTAGCTGTGTGTTTGGATAAGCGACTTCAGAACGTGACGAACTATTTCCTGCTGTCGCTGGCGATAGCTGATCTCCTAGTCAGCTTGTTCGTTATGCCTATGGGGGCCATACCGGGATTTTTAGGTAAGAATAAATATTAATTTATTTATGGATTATTTTTTTCCTAAATGTGTCTAAGCATGATAAATGGCGTTGGAGAACTGTGCCTATATTCATTAGTATAGAAAACAGAGACAAATATTTCAATTCTAAACATGAACATTCACAACAACATTCTAAAAATTGGATATAATGAGTATGACGTATTACTATCTCTGTTGCTAATGCAGCAATCCTTCGGCAGCTTACTGGTAATTTCAATTCCTTGCATGTAAATTACGATTGTCCAGAAAAATGTTATTTGCCATTTAATAAGCGCACCCCCTTACAGAAGAGCCGTTACTAAGGCTGTATGCTTATCTGCCCCATTAGTGATATAAAAAAACTGTCTCAGTTATGTTGCTTATTACGTATCATTGTATTCTACATCTCTTTTGCTAGAACCTCGTTTGCCAGTTGGCGGAGTGCATCACGTGCAAGTGAACTTGGCTTTGACTCTAGAATGGATGATAAGTCATTTACACTACCTTTAAAATCTTCATATAACCAAATATTTAGCTTTAGTATACTAGCATCCCTGAGACTACGTCCGTGTGGAATTGATATTTGTTAGAAATTTCATGGTTTTATTTTTTATTTCACATAAATTAGCAGCCCAGAAAAGGCAGATAACTGATATTATAAGGAGTAACTCCTTATAATATCAGCTATGTGCCTTTTCTTTTCCTTTCTTTCTATTTTTCGGTTTACTCCAATCCATTAGGCTATCACTGTTATCAGTGTTGTGTAAAGACCACTGACTTCACTTAATTTGAATGAAACCAGCAGCCCCCGCGACTTCGTCCGCGTGGAATTGTAATTTGTTCACAATTTCATTGGTTTTATTTTCCGCAAATCTATATTCTCTTTCTATAATCAAATAAGCCTAAGTTACCAGTGAAATCCTAGCCACCTAGTCAAAATCTATCCAGCCGTGTCGGAAATTAGTTGGATCAAACAGAGAGACAGAGATAAAAAAATGACTTTTGGTATAAGTACCATGTATACATTTGTATGCATTAGATAAAAAGCTGTTATTTTGACATTACAAACAGACATTTGAACTTTATTTATTTGAATATATAGATCAATCCGCCTGAATTGTACCTGGACATTAAAAAAAATATGATTTACAATCGGCGAGGATATCCTGAAACATATTCGCAAGAAGAACACACGCATCGAATTGAGAACCTATTTCATTTTGAAATCGGTTGAAAAAGGTCCATAAAATCAGATACTCCATCAAATATCGCTCGACGCCAACAGAAACGTTTTATGAATAAACTATTACATGCAACGGTGACATCAAAAGAATACATCAGTCACTGTATAACAGGAGAGTATGGCACGTGCCACGAAAATGTGGCATCATACATATTACAACACTAGTTCAAGGGTAGAGTTTTACGAGTTTTGTAGAGAAGGAATCGATTTATCAAATTTTCAAATTCAAGGTTGCATTGTACTCTAAGTTCATTACATGAAAGCTTGTGACTCACGATTTTCCTCGATTCATTTTCCATTTTCTCCCTTGTTTCATATCAAATCCTGTCTTTATCTCCAATCTCGAGATTCGACGTGTGTCTCGAAAAATAAATAAAGTTTAAGTGTCTGTAAATGATGTAGAAATAAGAGATTTTTATTTAATGCATGTGAATGTACAAACGGTATACATGATAATAAATAATTTTCTTTTTATTATTGCCCATCTATTTGTTCGTTCTAATCTCCGAAACGGCTAGAGCGATTTTGAGAGGACTTTCTACTTTTATTTTAGAAAAAACTTAAAACACGAGAAATTGTGAACAAATTTTAGTTTCGACGAAATTGCACAACGACGAAGTTTCTATTTGTAAATCACATAAACACTTTTAGTTATTTGCATAATAGATATATATCTATTATGACGAGCTGGGTGGCGCAGTGGTTAATGACGTTGCTTTGATACCAGAGCTCGTGCAAGACAAATATTGGTATGCATGAACATGTCTGCTTGTCTTGGTCTGTGTGTTTTAAGAGTTATAGGACGCATCAAAGTAGCCAGTCTGAGGAACTACCTCCGCCTCACAGAAAACCGCAACCAAATAACAACTCCCTGAAAGGTTTATAGCACAATAGTACAATTAGAAATATACAATAAGCACATAGTATATGCATAAGCATACGCATAGTTACATACTATGCGTATTTTTATGCATGGCTAAGTTATAGCATTGTACCCTCACTTCTACCGCTGCAAAAATAATTATTCATATACTAGTTAACATCCAACAAACAAGTATCTGTAAACCATACTTTCAAAATTATAATTTACTTAGATTACCTTGTATCTGCATTTTAGAAATGTGCACATTACTACAAAACTAAATACTCTTACGTCCGTAAAATAGGCTTGTGCTTTGAAATTTTCAATGTGTTACAATCGCGAAAACCTAAGACAATACTAGGCTTGTGCTACCAAGCCCACTTTTCGGACGTAAGTTGTATTTTGCTGGTACATATTCATATTTGGTATAAAAGTTTGGATATTTTATAGATAGAAGACACAAAAGTACGCAAGCAGAATTTGTTACTGCCTTAGTAGTGCTGTTTTTATACAACATCGGGAGGCATACAAGCATACGGCTCACCTGATGTAAAACATATGTACGTCTGTAATACATGAAGTATCATTCGCGCGATGTCACATCTACTACTAACCCAGCAACTCCTTAGGAGCTTAATGGCGATCTCACTCACATGCAGGACCACAACGACCCTTCAAGGAACTGTTATTTGGCTGCAGTTTTGAGGCGGAGGTACTTTCGCAGACGGGCTGCTTTGATGCGCCCTTCCTCTTTTGGGAGAACCTCGGCTGGGAGTTTATTCAACAACTTGAGTATTCTCGGAAGAAAACTTCTCTAGAATCTATATGCGTGTGAACTCCCCGCCGCCAGTGAGCAGTACGATTGTAAAAAAGCTGTTAAAATTTATCTATTACTATAAACGAATAGTATAGTTTAACAAGCTCCGTGGCGCAATGGTTAGTAACGTTATTTTCTTTGACACCCACGCTCGTGGGTTCCATTCCCACACAGAACAAACATTCGTGTGCATGAATGAATGAATGAACATGTCTGTTTGTCTTGATCTGTGTATTTTTTTGTCTACTAGCAGTATGTGTATACAAAAAAATGTATTTCCGTATGTTTATCAGTTGTCTAGTACCCATAACACAAACATTACTAACTTTGGCTAGATTGCGCTGTGTAATTTATACGACAATATTTATTTAGTTTATGTATAAATATCTGTTTTATTTCTCGAGGTTACTGGCCGCTGGGCGTGGTGTGGTGCAACGTGTATGTGACCTGTGACGTGCTGGCGTGCTCGGCCAGCATCATGCACATGTGCTTCATCAGCATCGGCAGGTATGTATTCTGACAGAATAATCAGTTTAGCAAGAAAACAAGTCTTTTTAATTAAAAAGAGATTTCTTTCTGAATACGAAGGAGACGAAGGTAATGGTATTTGAAAGAGAAGAAATAAGAACCTTGAATGGAGAATGAAATTGAAATTGGAACAGGATGAGATTGTATATCTTAAATGCGCTTTCAGTTGGGATGGGAGGTAGAAAGATTGATATAGAAAGACGAGTGAGTGTCGAGAATAGTGGGAATGGGGTATAGGGGTATAATATATCACCAGAGGTAGACTTTGTACAAAAGTCGTCGGCTTGGGTACATCTGTCTTACCTGTTACTACCGCCAAGCAGCTATATTTATATAGCTGTGTTCCGATTTGAAGGGTGATATATGGCAGAGAAATTACTGGGTATTGTGACGAAAAAGACTTAGGTCACAAGATTGGCAGAACGTGAGTAAATCCCCGTAGTGTTGCGAGCGGCAATTGGCGCTGCGGTGACCGCTTACCTTCTAATACGGGACGAACGGTTGTTTGCCAATCTAGCTGCATAAAAAAAAATTGGGAGAACTACTTGGCAGTAAAAGCTTGAGCCAGAAGGTTCTATATATCTATCTATAACTTCACGCCGAATCCCTTGCGGGGTAGGCAGAGAGAACCGAGCGCCACGTGACTCGATCCTTACATATCTCACTCGCTTCTTTAATATTCATTGCTCTTCTCATGCACGCTCGCCGGTTTCTAGGGCTCCTGAAATCACCTTCTGATAGAACACGACCAATTTGGTCATGGTAGGTAAGTCTTGGCCTTCCTTGGCTCCTAGATCCTTCCACTTTTGCATTGTATATCTGCTTCGTCATTCTTTCATCCTACATTCTTTCTACATGTTCAAACCAATGGAGCATGCCACTTCTCATTTTAACACCGACGCTCTCAGACCAACTCTGTTTCTAACATCATCATTATGGTCTACAAGCCTTACGCCACAAATTTTGCGCATTACTTTCATGCTTTTTCTGCCATACCCAGCTCTCGCTTCCATAAGTTAGCGCTGGGACCAGCACTGCATTTTGTATAGCGAGTTGTGCCTTCTGGCTCAGGTTTTTACTGCCAACAAGTTTTCCCAACGCTCCATTCACACTATTCCCAGCACACACTCGTATTTCCACATCTACGGTGTACCTTCCATCCCTGCTGAAAGCGTATCAAAGATATTCAATTTCATCCACTTGTTCCAACACTTCATCATCAACCGTAATCCTTATATTAGTTATGGATTCTTCTCTTTCAAATACCATTATCTTTGCTTTCTTCGCATTTAGTAGTAAGCCTTTCTCCATACATTCGTCTCTCATCGTTGTGACCAGTGTTTGCAGTTCAGATGGTGTATCTGCTAATAGTAAGGTATCGTCTGTATACAGCAGACAATTCACCACTAGGTCACCCATGCGCAATCCCACATTCGTTAACCTTATTCTCTGCAGACAGCCAGAAGGTTCTAGTCGCTAATACACAATGCAGTGCTAGTCCTAACGCTTACTTATAAATGCGAGAGCTGGGTATGACATTCAGTCAGTATCAGTAAATATCATTCATCATCGTATACAATTTAAAAACACACACACATATATATTTATGCATAAACATATTTTATCTGTACCGACATTAAAAATGTGTTGTATATTCATAATCAAGTATTTGAATAATATTTTGAATATAATCACGGATAAAACTTGAGAAACATTTACCAACCAACTTCGATCTTCGACTGGTGTCGATTTTTGGGTTTCGGTATCGTAAAAATTCGCTCTCATAATTTTTTCCTTACACGCCAAAAGAAGATATAACTTCAAAAATTAAAACACCCAACGGCCAAATTAAATGTATGCGGATATCGCATAGTTGACAACACTTCAACGACACCTCATACTTCAAAATCGGTTAAGCCGTGAAGGTCACATACATACGTATGAATTATACAACCTTTTTTATTGTCATTGTGCATAGCTTTAATTCAACCGTTTTACTCTTTGTTCATTTGTTCATTCTTTGTTTGTCAAACTTTAGTAGCATAGTAGTTTAATAAACTGTAAGATTACTATTTAAAAAAGGATCTACCAAAAGAAAATAACAAATTTATTAAAGAAAAGTATTTACAATAGACAATAAGACGTATAAAAAAAGACAGATAGTAAAAGTTCGGCTAATTTTAGCTTTAGGGACTTGCGTTGGTTGGATCTAACAAAAGTTCACAGAGGTGGGCGGCAGCACCCGGTTACGGTTCGGACGGAGATGTACGTCGCCGGCTGAAGAGAAGCTCACCAGCTAACCTCAGCCAGCGAGCAGGACCGTGAGGGGTGATGGACGTCGGAGGTCACAGCACAGGCGCAGTTGATCTAGGAGTCGGTGGGGACCGACTTGCGGTCCACAACCGCAGCGGTCAGAAGTGCCGCCTCCGAAGTACACCGTGTGGCCCACACAATAGAGGCAGGAGGTCACAGGCGTAGTAGAGAATACACCCTGATGCACGGTTTCTTTTTGGCTTCATCTTCATTAATCTTTCTTTTACAGTGTAGGTACTAATACACTAGTTAGTAACACGCAAACATACCTACATACAACTACTCAGACCGCATCCAACCAGTATAAGTCTTTGACTGGGTATTCCAGGATGTTGCTGTAGAAAATACAGTGCTCCCCTTCGACACTTTTGTCGTCCTCCTAATAAGCAGAGTATCCTACTCGGCTAGTCTGGGCGGGCAGACTCAAGAGAACTCTATACAAATCATTATCTTAATCTACCAAGGGATGCTTTTACTTTATAATTATATATTGGTTCTCTCTGGCTTCCTCTGGCATGTTATTTTCTTTTTACTGATATTTGTATGACATTTCTAAAGTAAGGGCTTGCACTTACTGGCATAATCTACGCACTAATCAATACATTGTCTTAACAAATATACGTATTCTTAGCAAACCAAGGCTAGGGTTATAACGCCACTAGTTTGGTGCTTATTTTCTTTTTGCAATTTATTTTAATCTTCTATAATAATTTTCACTTTTAGTTTCAATTATTAATGTGATGGAAAACTAAATATTTACTCGTTTCCTTTGATTGAACGGAACAAGTTTTTCTTCAACTAAAACATACTAATTAACTAAATAAATCTTATAGTTTCTTATTAATTTTACCTGATATTCTTTAATAATGCCTAAACCTATTTCCTACGAACTTCTTAATTAAGCTGAACTTCAATATTAAGTACTCGTTAGTTTGGAAGAACCTGCTGACTCTGTAGCTAAATAAAAAAAAAACTATTATCTATTTAAGTCATCTATATCATAGACTTATGTTTATAGTTCCTATGTTATATAAGCCCTTACTTTATGGCCTTTTAACCTCCAGGTAACTTTTGACTTTCTTAAATGCATTTTTTTTAAATAACTACAATTACATTTGTATATACTCATTTAATTTTAATACTCATCCTTCACTTCGATTATATTTTGGCTATTTTAATCGAAGTCTTTTATTTTTAGGGAGGTAATATTCTTCTTTATGTTTCACTACTCTCCTCAATAATGGGCACTGACCGCTGCGGTGCTGGATCGCAAATCGGTCCCCACCGACCCCTACATCAACAGCGCCTGTGACTTCCGACGTCCGTGAGCCCCTCACCAATCCTGCTTGCTTGGTTAGCTGGCTCCTCTTCAGCCGGCGGCCTACATCTCCGTCCGGATCGTAACCGAGTGCTGCCGGCCACCTCTGTGAACTTCGGTTAGACCCAACCGAGTCCTTAAAACCAAAACTAGCCGAACTTTTAGAATCCGTCTTTTTTATGTCTTATATTGTAAATACCTTTTTAAATAAATTTGATATTTCCTTTTGGTAGACCCTTTTTTAATTAGTAATCTTACAGTTTATTAAACTACTATGCTGCTAAAGTTTGACAATGAAGGATCGCTATGAACAAAGAGTAAAAAGGTTGATTTATGTATAGCGATCCACCACAATGTAACAATTTATGTTCACAATATAAGACATATTATATTGTGGACACTTTTTTAATAAAATTGTTATTTTCTTTTCGTAGGCCCTTTTTTAATTAGTAATCTTACAGACTTTTTATAAATGTGTTGGTAGTGTATTAAGGGTGATACGAAGGTTATTGCAAACAGGAGTGGAGACTGCGGACAGAAGTGAGAATATACAGACAATGTCGGTGACGCATTAACATGGCTGTGACGCGAAGCCATAAAAAAATCCATTACCAAAAATCGCTCTCCGCACCTAAAAGGGTTTCCCTTCATAAACAGAAACTAGTTAAAACAAGATGTGGTGAGAACGGCGAGTAACGAAGAGTTTCCATTAGCAATACCTTTAGTTTTGAGAAGGTCTATTGTGCGGTATGTGGAGGAGCGTTGTCCTAAATTTAGAGTGAAATTAAGAGAGAGACTGGAGTGGACAATTGATAAATATTGGTTTTTTGGCAGCGAGATCATGATTTGCAATTCTGCTTGAATGCACTTTAGTAGTTATATTTTATTTTGGTTATGTACATACAACGAGCTCGATAGCATAGTGGTTAGTAACGCTACTTTGATACTAACGCTTGTGGATTCGATTCCCACAATGATCACACATTTGTGAGCACGAAAGTGTCTGTTTGTTATTAGTTTGGGTTTTTAAGAGAGCATCCCGTCTAGGGAAGTACTTGCACCACACAGAAAACTGTAGATAAATAAAATGACAACAACCTAGAGGGCTGTTGTGTTTCTGCTTGTGAGTGAGGTCACCAGTAAGCTTCTAAGGAATTGCTGTGTTAGCACCAGAGGTGGCATTGTGTGAGTAATACTTAATGTATGGCGAGCGTTCATATGCTACAGTAACCGCTTTCCATCAGTTAGGGTCCGAAGACATACAAATACACGGCTTGTATGCCTTCCGACCTTGTATTAACAAAAATATGGCCTATCTGACGTAATGTGGTTACCGGATCCTATTTGGAATACGCCTCACAGAAAGCCACAGCGAAATAACAACTCCCTAGAGTGTTGTTGTATTCCTGCGTGAGTAAGGTTACCAGTAAGCTCCTAAGGAGATGCTGTAAGCAGCAGATGAGGCATCGCGCGAGTGATACTTGATATATTACAAGCGTTAATAGGTAAGCGTAACTGCTTTACATCAGGTGGGCCGTATGCTTATATGTTTCCCGACGTTGCATCAAAAAAACGTATACTGATGAAAATTTCAAGGAATCTTCAAATTATCCGTGCGAACTTGAGTCGGCTCGCTAGTTAAATATAATTGTGATCTACTGTTTAATCGCTAAAACTATTTGATAATCGGGAGGGTGTATCACGCGTACATAAAATGTGACTCACTTCCACCTCGCAAGGGAACATAATACAAAAAATTCCTCACAGCTTCCGTGGATTTATCTAGAGGGTAATATCAAAATAGCAGATGCGAGCCTTCGTACGTTAATTGTCAACATTCCTGTGGTCCCTTTTGGAGGCCCTTTATCACGAGCCCAATTAAAGGGTCACTTTCTTATTTTACCAGGCGTGGTTACCACACTTTCTCGTCAAAGGGATACGTACATTCATGTATTTTTTTCTTGTATAGAGTTGATATACACCGCCATAATAGATTGTGCTTTTTTGTGATATTCAAACCATAGGTTATGTTATGATTAAGGCTTTGTTTGAACTATATTCTTCTAAGCGTTATCCCATTTCCTATTCCTTTACTAGGTTAGCAGGGTCTGCTACCTAAGCTCAAGGATTTGATAAACATAGTGATTTTTACATGGAGCAACTGCCGTCAAACCTACACAACCCGGAGGTCAAACGAGATCTTTTTTAGATACGGTCACAGGTCTTTCCAAATATAGTTTATTGGACGTGCAGGTTTTCTCAGGATGTCTTCCTATAATGTTCATAAATATAAAAACACGAATTTAGGTATATGCTAGAATTTAAACAGGCGATCAGGTGATCAATAGGCTGGTTTATTCATTATTTAAAAGCAACTTTGAACATCTTTAATAAGTCCTAGTTGGTGAAACTTATTCAATAGTAACTTAAGGGCCAACAGTTAACAGTTGAAGGATAACAGCGCTTGGAAATAACAGATAGAACCATCGATCACTATGGATGGAAATAACAAATAGACGAAGTATTATGACGTTTCGCAGTGTAAAATTACGTCGTTATAGAGATTTTGTGGATACTACGGCTTGAAAATAACAGATCGAAATAACAATAAATGAAATAAATATTTTACAATGTTTTACAGAGTTACGTGATTAAAATCATGTGTTATTAAAGATCAGTACTTAGAAATTGAAATATAATCTTCCTACCATAATAATACTCATTCAGTCATTTTTATCTTTTACCTCTACCCTTCCAGACAACCGTGTGGAAGAAATTGCTCTGCGATAAGACCGTCTGTTATATTTTATTTATTGCAAGCAATTATTGTAAAATTTATCTTGGTACATTAAAGTATGTTGTATGATATATTTTCTGATTCCTTACTAAAATATCCACTTAATATATATTCTTGTGTTATTCGCAAGAACTATTGTATCGTGAGGAATAATCTCTTCAAATATCAAGTCTCTGGAATTATCTATTCATCGCAATTATTGTTTTATGGATTGGATGGCAATCGGCCCGAATAGGACAGAGGGCACTTAAAGGTACATTAACTTATCTTATTATATATACTTATTATTATTATTAGCTGTTCCCGCGCACACTTCTTTCGCGCAAGCATGTTGTGTTTACGAAGAAGTTTGTATATTGTATACACATAAACAGAATTTTATATAAACACTACTTACTACCCGTGGCTTCGCTCGCATTGATATATATTTTTTTTTAATAAAAGTATCCTATGTTACTTCTGATACCTCCAAGAATATGTGTACAAAGTTTCATGAAGATCGGTTGAGTAGTTTTCGCGTGAAAGCGTAACAAACAAACATTTATAATATAGTTTTGTCAAGTGTATCAACGAGTATAACGGGCTTGGTGCACTATTTAACGTGACAAATCTACATAAAGCTGGGCGTGAGAAAAACGGGGCTTCCGCAGGTCCACACTAAAACGACTCATAATCTGTCCATCAGCTTTGGTCATGCAGACACTCACACTTATTGGGAACTGCACACGTTTAAACTGGAGCGGATAGTTGCGCTGTGTACTCTACTTGTGACCCTTCAAATCGATCCATAATGATATTATTTGTCTTCTTTGTTGCGATGTTACAAAAATACATGCTCTCAAAGCCAAAAGTCCGCCTGAGTTATGAGATTAGCTGATGAAATTAGTTGCTGATGTGATGTTACAACCTGGCACAATTCGTCTCGCAATCTGATCTTTTTTGGCATAGCAATCGCCACCAATTTTTAAAAGAAAATCGGAAAATTCTTGATCATTTTGGCTTCTTTCTCTGCGCACCCTCGTATTAAAAGTCGTAGTCTTGTGATATGAGGCTAAAGTGTCAAACCCTTGATACACACTTTTCAAAGCGTCGAATGTAGTAGGTCCTCGGACTGTATGCAATAGCAAACGCAGGTATTAACTCTCGGCGTTACTTGGATGTACAGTATACCAGTGGCGAAGAGTGGATATTTTCAGAAGGGAAGCCGGAGTATAAAAAGTCCACTCACCAAATGCTGCCCGCTCCACGATGCAAAAATATACGCCCCACCTTCATCATACATGGAAGCTGTTTATATACGAGTAACAGTGTCTTTCAAGTATGATAATGGTGGATTTGAAAAAAAGCCTTTTTAGTTAAAGCAGTATGTATGGCATGCGTTCTTTAGTCTTGATAAATGGTTGGTTACTTTGAAAAATATTTCGAACCCTGCTAGTAAAAAATCAAATTGATAAGTTAACAAAAGTAACGGTGACTAAAAAAACGACCATCTACGACCACTACGACGACCTAGGATTTATTTATATTCTAAAACAATTCGTCTGTTCTTTTTAACAAAATAAGATAAAACACTGTTGTAAAAATAGTTTTGAAAACGAAGCTTCCTTCGACAGTAAATAATCTGTTAGACAACAGTTTCATTAATTAATGCCATAATGAACCAACGAACTACTATACGACGGTCGGCACAACACAAATTAAAACAACTCACTCACCACACTTCAGCACTAAAAACAAATAAAATTCGACAAGAAACTGTCAAAAAACAATGCCATGTATAAAATCCGGGCAAATAAAATGTACGCCCCTGTCACGATTTTATGCCGCTAAAATCATTCTTAATTTAGAATCATTACAATCAATCCTGCCAAATAAAATATATTTCTATCCAGTAACTACATTCATTCATAATTTAGAATCTTTACAGGTAAATGATCTTTCTCGCTTACACTTACACGTTGCTAATTACTCTGTCACAAGCCGGTATTCACCGAGTTATTTCGTGTATTGTTTTCGCGTGCTAAAACGAGACGGAACGAGTAGCAGTAATAGGAGTCAGTTCATATAAACGAAAGGGATAGATGCTCTGTATGAGATATTTTAGTATGAAGAAGTAACACGCTATTTTTCGGCTTGCAATTTGACAATTCCTATTTAAATTTTTTAAGGCGTTTATTCAATTCAAACTATTCAAAGTGAGTGAATAATATAACAAACTAAAAATGTCGTTGGCCCATAGATTAGATTTTTCGTAAGGGAAGCCGATGGGAATCGGGTTATATGGACTCTTCACCACTGCAGTATACACTCTTCCGAAGACGTGTACTTTGCAAATTCCGGGCACCCCGTCTACAGGAATGTCTCTTTCTCGACGGTTAAACTTTCCTCGTTGTTTGTCGTACATAAAGTTTCCTGGCACTTTATCATAGAGTAAAGTTTTGGCGTAATCGTCTGTCTCAAATAATTGAAAAACCGCCAATAAAGTGATCTGTCGCGGGTTTTGTAACCGCTGTATGATATTTTCAGCGTCAAAATATATACTCTGACCACCTTTCAGGTGCACCAGAGAGATGCATCACAGAAGGGTTTGTTTCATTGACAGGAAAGCTCAGGATACGCCAAACTGTTTCGGATGAACTTATGTAGCGGCCTGACTGAAATCTTGTCACTTCGTCCCTTTCATTGTGTAAAGCAAGTGTAATTTGATCGCTTCCTTTATTAACATACTTGCATATATATATATTTGATGGACTCCACACTTTTGCACACTTCAACTTTAATATGAGCGTTAAAGGTTTGTGTTGACAGAACAGAAGAGTGTGAAACAATCCATCTATTGTCTACCACCATCTGCTGTTGGCCGCGTAGTCTGATTTCTGCGGTATATTATCCTTGTTGGTGTGAACCTCGGCGGTACGCGGAGTATCCATCCTCGCCTGTTATAGTTTGTTAAAGCATTAACTTTTAGGTACCGTTTTGCATGCAAGGAGAGTTGTTATTTAACCACACGGACCATGAACCATGTGTCCTTTTACAATATTGTGCAAGATCGGATCTTCATCGGGGTTAGGAAATTCAGCACTAATTATGTTATCAACGTCGTTAGGCCGAATTTGATTAACCAGCCATAATAATACGGGGGAAACCACCTTTTTGCCATTCGACATTGTACATGAAGCATAAAGCCTCACCAAATACTTTTTCTTTCGTCAGAAGATCATCACCTTCAATTTTAAATAGAACTTCCTTGCAATGATGTTGCGATGTAAATGCTAGAAAACACATTGATGTCGCGTTTTAAGAACTAACAGCTCCGCCTTGTATATGTCATTGACATCACGCGGTGTGGTAATAATTATCTTTGTCAATATATGGAATACGTAAACAGAAAGTGCTCATCATGCGAGCGCCAGCGACGATGTATTCGTATCTCTTATACTTTAGCTGTGCTGCTGGGTTCCACGTCAGGTGTGACAGACCGTCGATTTTTGTATGTCAATACAAAATACTTATCACGCATAAGGCACAACTCGCTATACAAAATGCAGTGCTGGTCCCAACGCTAACTTATGGAAGCGAGAGCTGGGTATGGCAGAAAAAGCATGAAAGTGGAATAAACGCGGTCGAAATGCGAGCGCTGCGCAAAGTTTGTGGCGTAAGGCTTGTAGATCGTATTCCCAATGATGATGTTAGAAACAGAGTTGGTCTGAAAGAGAGCGTCGGTGTTAAAATAAGAAGAGGCATGCTCCGTTGGTTCGGACATGTAGAATGAATGCAGGATGAAAGAATGACGAAGCAGATATACAATGCAAAAGTGGAAGGATGTAGGAGCCGAGGAAGGCCAAGACTTACCCACCATGACCAAATTGGTCGTGTTCTATCAGAAGGTGATGTCAGGAGCCCTAGAAACCGGCGAGCGTGCATGAGAAGAGCAATGAATGTTAAAGAAGCGAGTGAGATATGTAAGGACCGAGTCACGTGGCGCTTGGTTCACTCTGCCTACCCCGCAAGGGATTTGGCGTGATGTTAAGAATAGATAATTACACATTAATATTCGTATAGAGTATTATTTGCTTTTCTTTTCAAACAGTATTGAAGGGTGGATTGCTCAAATTTTGAAAGATTTTCAAATAAAAAATATGCAGTAAAATGTTTCTAATTATGTTTTTACATTTTGACCACATTGCAACTTTATTGTGCAAAATAAAATATTTCAGACATATCATCATATATTTTCTGTTTGTATGTCAAACGATTTTCTGAGATGTCAGTGGCAGACTTGCGGACAAACGAACGAGCAAACACACGAGTGATTGATGTGATTCGTTTCGCTCATTTGTGTATGTCACCCTGAAAAGAAACAATAAACGTCTTACTTTCAATGTATCCATTTATATTACGGCTAAAGGATCTAATAGAAAACAGGCGTCCATTTCTGAGTATCTTTACATTCTTTACGCGTGGCCGAACGACCCTTATTATAGACGGGAGAGATATTGTCGTTCGATAAGGCACTACGATATAATAAATAACGCTCACTTGCACGCGCAATAGTATTAGTATCAGTAAATATTACCCCGAATAAAGATTACCTGTATGTATATATATCATATAATATTCAAATTGATAGTGTTCTATTAGAAAGTGATGTCAGGAGCCTTAGAATCCGGCAAGTGTGCATAAGAAGAGCAATGAATGTTAAAGAAGCAAGTGAGTTATGTAAGGATCGAGTCACGTGGCGCTCGGTTCTCTCTGGCTACCCCGCAAGGGTTATGATGGGAAGTTATAGATAGTTGGATATGATTATATTATTTTGCTCTCAACTTGTTTCATTTATGAGTTACGCAAAACTTTCAGTCCAGTCTTGTTTTGAAGATTACAATCTTCACGCAATGCAATATAAGAGAGGTAGGACGCATCAAAGCAGCCCGCAGTTTATAGGCTACGGTAACCGATTTATCAGGTAGACCGTATGTTTGTATGCATCCTGATGTTGCATAAAAAATGCAATCCTAAATGCTATTACTTTTGCAATTACGAGTATAATATTAATATCCAAATCATTAAATAATTAAAAAATTTAATTAATGATCTCCTTGTCTTATATTTACGGGGCATATTAGTAACCTTTTAGATAATAATCAAAGAAATCATGCCGATCTTTAAATCGTAATTCTCTTTTGGATATGACTCAATAAAACTATCTGCTATTTCCATTGTCCTATTGCCATTGAAACTTGTGATATGACAAAGCGTGTACCTACCCTTACAAATAAAAGTGAATTTTTAAACTTGCTTTAGATGACTATTATGCTAATAGGGCAATGATTTATCCCGCATTGGTTTACTACGTTTTTGTTAAAATTTCGAGAAAATCTATTTCGTGTTAGTGTAAAGTTTTTCAACTTTTAAAGTTTCTAATCTTTTCAGAGGGTTTATAAATTATTTAGCAATATTAAAGCTAACCCCCTGGATTGTACCTCGAAGCTTTTTTTGTGCGCGGTCGCATAATTTATTCACGCCACCTGTCACTAGAACGTCTGCAGCGTATCATACTCCGTGTTTACTCGAACGCTGCACCTAAATATCACGGTAGCAAGAAATCCATTATTAGACTTGTTTTGTTGCTCTAAATACCAGATTTAAGGAGTAACTACAAACTGTTCCAAATATAGAAACGCAGTTTTTGAAATGAAAATATCTTTAGCATTGTTTTGATTTGCAACTCGATGAAACGAAAAAACGTCAGTAAAAGAAGAAAACTACATACATGTATAGGATTTAACGTGCGAGAGAATGAGATAGAAGAAGAGAAGGCATTATACAGTGTTTATTACAGGGTCCGAGTGTTGTACGTGTGTTAGTACGTGTCTCTGCGAGTCAAGAAGACGTTTTGTGAGGAAAGTACTTTATCGTCACAGTGACAGCACACAATCAGTCTTATTAGCTAATTATCGGTTTTTATAAAACTTATAGTAGTATCTAAATGCTGCATGGATACATTTAACGAGGCCGTAACGCATGGCCCAGATAAAAGTGATTCTCAATGCAGAGACACCAACCGTGTTGCTGGCGAAGCGGATATTTGGTGTTTCGCAACCATCGATGTTCGCAACCATCGATGTATAAGAATGCGCCCCTCCAATACAAAATGCTCTTTAGAAACGTACCAAGAGGCCCACCATGGTTTCGTTTGCCACGTTTCTATTCCAGAAACCGCGGTTAATGAGGCCCGGAATGCACCAATCAGGAGTGACACGTGTAATTAGATGATTTTGGAACAATGAAGGAACAAAGTCGGTTTCAAAGAAATAAATAAATAATAAAAATTTAACAATTCTTTAAAAAAATATATCAAAATCTATATTTTTTATTTTGTAGTGTATTATTTATATACAATATTAGCTGGTCTTGAATTTGTTATACAATTTATAAATTAATGTAACGATTTCAATTACATATACAGAATTAAGCGAGACTTAAAATTGTTTGTACTACTATGGATGCCTGTACTTATAGGTAATTATTTACATTACATATTTATCATCAATTTTGTGACCTATATGGGTTGTTCGGTTAGAAATATTTGACCATATGTAGGTACTTTCATATGTCTTGAATTATACTAACCACCTCGTAGAACAATGCAGTTGACATTATTTTACGACGAGATCGTCATCGCTCGTACCTAGTTATAGTTTTTAGAACAGTTTTCACACGATTTTACAACGCATGAAGGCATTTTTAGCCAGTAAAGCGACGCCGAAGACGCGTACGAATCAGACGAGTAGCCCCAAACGACTGTGAGCAAAAGCAATCTGATTTGTAAAATCAGATTGCTTAGTCCCTTGTTCCTTTCTGTTTTTGTTAATTATTATTTTCAATTTTAAACACAATTAGGAGATTATATAATAATATAATGAAGAAATATAAAAATATTCAAGATAAAATGTACAAGAATAGTTCGTAGAAATAATTTCCTGATCAGATTATTATTAGAGTGTTTGAATCTCGAGTAATAATAATATGTCACTATCTAAATATCATCTATTATCACAGTAATCACGAGATGTGATCGTAAGTACTGTGAAAGAATAATGTTATGTACGCGTTTAAATAGTTTAATAGCACTCTAATGACATTTAGATATTTATATATTTCAATTATTAATACCAAGTCTTATATACTATGAGGGGGGAATATTAATGTAAATGTTTACATAAATATTTCATTATTTCAATAACAACATTTTTCAAGTATGAACGATTACAGAATGTTATCATGATTGTTAAGTTCATATTTATGAAGGTTTCACTTCTAACGCGTGTGTACTGCACACATTTTTTGCTGTAATTAATACATACACACATACAAATCGTCGCACTTGTCACCCATCACCAAGTGCACCAATCCGAATATACCTCTCTATAGTAACAGTTTCATTCCTTTCAGTCACCATCGTCTTCATAATATTCGTATTAACTTCATTCATTACAATAACCATTTTGATGTAGTTCCTCCACCGAAGATACAAAGAGAATCTGATCATCGGCATGCAACAAGGTTTTAAATACTCATTCATTCTTATTTTCCGGTCATAGTCTTTTTGTATCTGGTCACACTTAAGTCTGTCCAACAACTGTCCAAGAATAAGTTGAATAGTCAAGGGGCTACACAACTCTGTTTAACACCACATTCGATGTTGAACCAGTCTGTACATACCTCACTTACCTCGACACAGGCAATCAAATCCTTCTTCAAGGACTTGAGTGGCCGTACCAAACTACTATTCACACCAATGTAATTCGTATCTTCATTTAAATTTGCAAAAAATACAGAATTTTTTATATTCTGTTATTGCAAGAGATGTATTAGGTATAAAGCATGCAGTATCTCGTTCTTCTTGTACTTTTTGTGCACCCTGGGCAAAGTATACTTAAGAAAGTACGAGACAGACGACCGAAAAGTCACATCAATTTGTACCATGGCAACACTTCTTCGGAAAAGTAGAACAACAGGGTCCACTTGTTAATATAAAATTTTCGACCGAAAATGTAAAGAACTTTTTTTTTAAAATTGTAAATATACTTTGCTCTTAATTTATTTTATTTATCGGTTACGTGAAATATTCAGCGCGCCCTATGTACGTTTTAATTTACACCTAATTAGAAAACATAGTCATTAAATGTAAAATTTTTTTGAGATATTATACCCTGCATACAGGATTGGCAACACATTTCTCTATAGCTGAAAATGTTAAATGAACTAATGTTATGATACTCGTAAAAACTGATGATATTACCAAAGTTATGATAAAAAAAATCCGTCAAATTGGAGTCCGACCCGCGCTCTGTTTTTTTTTGTGATGTAACTACAAATTTATGGGTTTCGGATTTTTTACTTTACTTGTGCTACATTGCTTCTTACCAAATTGCATGATTTTAAGTCAATGGAAAGTACCCTATAGGCTTTGATTCCCATGCGAGTGTCCAAAATAAGTGCATAAACGAAGCATAAACAGTCGTATCTTTTCATTTCGTTAACTTAGAAGTTTTACAATTACGAAGAGAAGGGATTATTGACAGACTGACAGATGTACAACAAAGTGATGTTAAGGGTAAGGGTTCCGTTCTTTTAAGGTACGGAACCCTGCAAATAAAATAATCATCATACGTAAATAATCATAGCATACTCGTAACTTTTGTGATAAAAGCCCATATTTGAAGTTTAAGTGACTCTATTTCAAGTAGATTGTGTAAAACATATCATAATGATTTATTTACCCATAATTGTGGCCTACTATTTTACTGGTTTGTTCTGGTTTCCGGTCATTCACAATTCTACTATTTCTCCTCTGATGCAGACATGTAGGAAATAACCTATGGAGAACTGGTGAGACTGTTTTTACGTAGTAATTCAATTCACTGCTGCGGGTCGGCGAGTAAAGTATAACGCAGAGTTCTTATTGGCTGGTTCGGTATCACTTATCGGCTTATTGGTTAAAATATTCTCTCATTGCCAGCAGGCTCGCATTGCTGAGATATTTAAGTGCTAAAACACAAAGTTTTTTTAAGCGTGGAGAGTCTTCGTGCGCATTTGAGAGATTTCTTTGTTTGTGGGTACAAATAATTAATACACATTTAGTCTACTGAGGCAATATGAGAAACAGCATTTGAATATCTACGCAAGTCCAGAGGCGTTAGATCGTGAAGAATCTATACTACAATAGAGTTTCCTAATTTATTAATGTCTTGAATCACCTCGTACGTGATAACTTGGTACGGTTTAATTAACCGCTTACTAGTTTTCTCCAATGATCACAGTTGAAAGCCAACCTTCACGAAATTACACGTACCTACGTATTACGGTACTCAGATGAGGTGCTTCCAACCCGAAAGCATATTAAATTTCGCAATTTGGTGAAGAAAGAACCTTAGACCTTCCAACCAAAGTACAAACCTCTTGTGATCATTCGCCTCAGCCATTTCGAATTCGCAAAAAGATCATGTTACGAGTACCTTCCAGATATAAGTTATTTTGTTTTATTAATCCTTCGAAACCCGTGTGGTCATATATGACCGCGAAATGTATGGGAAAAGGTATATAACGGGTTCTGAAGGCTAATTATTGCTGTAACTATATAAAAGGGACTAAAATGAATATAATAACGATTAATACACGAGAAATCGATTTGGTAATCGAGTACTAATGCAATCGAATCATATGCAGCGATCTTTCCATGCAATTTTAACCATATTACATGATATAATAATGGTTAGAAATTGCCTAATCAGCAAAATAAATTAATCGTGACAAAATTTACGAGACTAGTGATGATGTAATCGCACTCCCCGTGAACTACAAATTGACAAATTTTGCAATTACACATTTAATTTCATGAGAAATTAATAGTTAATCTTACTTGGCAAAACCACGCACTATTTTGAATAACATAAACCACCATTTTGAATTTTAAGGTACACTCCCCACGAGACTCGTCGGAATGATATGCAACAATATTTTCAGGAACACCGTTCCTATTTGAAATCTATATGTTTGTCTGTGTGTGCGTTTGTCTATGAGTGTGTCTGTCGCTTTTTTTCGAATATTTGAATTTTGACTTCAGATTCGCATTCAGCATATAATAGTAGAATATGAATGTCTCAAAAACCAACCTCCTATCTCTTAATGAACATGGTCAAAATAACAAATAAAAAAAAAAAAAATTCAGATCCGAAAAGTAAATTAATAAGTAGAATAGGAATGTCTTAAAAACCAATATCATATTTCTTAAGGAACGTGGTCAAAATGGCCGACAAAGTTTAAAAAAAAAAATTGTTATATAATTGACGAGCCAGGTGTTCCTCTGGCTATGCAAGCTTGGGCATTCTCAACTGGTTTATTTTGTAGATATTAAAAAATAATATCGTCTGGCAAATAAATACGTCGTTTTAAGACAACCGTTTTGAAACGAGATGCGGTAGCGATTGCATAATTATACATGTCAATATCGATAAAAATTGATTTGATTCGATTTAATTGATTTATTCGGTGGTCACAGAAACTCTAGCTTAGGGGTCGGTACCAGAAGCGTGCACGCCGCGACCCTGCCAGTCCAACACTTGGACTGCAATTCTGGACCCAAACCGCACAGACGCGCGGATTAGGGCGTCCCCCGGAGGCGACGCGCACCGACCCGCCCCCGTCGGTGCGAAATCTAAGGCATGCGGCGGTGGGGGCCGCCACCCACCACGCAACGCCCATCCCGGCGGGTCGAGGAGAGCTGAGTGTCGTATAGGCACATGGAATGTGAGAGGTGGTCTAAAAGATAAGATGAATGAGTTGATTGATATAATGAACGTGAGATGCCTAGATGCTTTGTGTGTGTCAGAGACCAAGCGAAAGGGAAGCGACACCGAAGATCTGCCCGGTGGCATGATGGCCCTGTGGTCCGGGGTGGACCAGGACGTTCATGCCAGCGCTGGCGTAGGTGTCGTGCTTTCATCTCGCTTGGCCGCTGGTGTGAAAGATTACGATTTAGTAGGTCCAAGACTTCTCTGGGTTAAGATAAAACTGGGGATTACGCGAGTGTTTTTAGTTGCAGCATATGCTCCTGTGAGCTCTGCTGATCCCCAGGAGCTCGAGAAGTTTTGGGAGACTGTAAGGGGTATTCTGGATTTGGCCGAAGCGAATGAACGGATAATTATGTGTGGTGATCTGAATGGATGGGTTGGGACCAAGCGAAGCAGTTATGAGGCTGTGCTTGGTCCATACGGAGATAAGAGAGTGAACGATGCTGGTAAGTTACTTTTAGACGTATGAATGGAACGAAACCTCCTTGTGTCGAACGCGCTCTTCCATCACAAGGATATTCACACTTACACATGGAGACGGAATGAACAGAAAAGTGTGATTGATTTGATTTTGATAGATGGACGTCTCCGAAAGTCGTTAATGGATACAAGAGCCTTCAGAGGTCCCACTCTTGAAACGGACCACTATCTGGTGATAAGCCGATTTGTGGGCCTTTTCAAGAAGTGGAGGCACTGGCGAGTGCGTATTCCTTTCGGAGACCATGAAAGAATAAGAAGTGAAAAATTGGAAGTGAGGAGTACGTATGTACGTCTAGTCAGTGAAAGACTTGCGAACGCGAGTCTTTCCGACTCAGATGTAGACGAATGTTGGAAAGTTCTGAAAGAAAGTATGGTGGACAGTGCGAAAGAAGCATGTGGATGCGCAAAGAGACGTAGAACACTAAGAGGAGATGCCTGGTGGGATGCGGAGGTTCAATCCTCCGTGGAAAAAAAGAGGAAAGCGTGGCTGGATTACGTATCATCTTTGCACCAGAGTGATGGTATGAAAGAAATGAAGAAAGAAATATACCGTCGATGCAAGAATGACTCCAAAGCTTTAGTGAAAGAGAAGCGTGAAAGACTACATATGATTGAGGAAGAGAAGCTGACGAAGAACTTCGAGGCAAATACCAAACTCTTCTGGAGAGAGGTAAAGAAGTCTCGAAGTGGTTCGTCAGCATCCAGAATGGACAAGATAAGATGTAAAGCTGGTGGCATTCTTGCTAACACTCAGGAAGTGTTAGAACGGCGGAGTGAATATTTTAGAGAAATGTATGATTATGTCCATGACGCTGGCATTGTGAATGAGTCTATGATTGACTCGGCAGTGCCAGCGTACCATGAAGACATTACTATGGATGAGATTGAATGGTCGATACGAAGTTTGAAAGATGGTAAGTCAGCGGGAATCGATATGGTAACAGCTGAGATGATCAAGCTAGGTGGTACCTGCGTTAGGGACGCCTTCTGGTTTTTGAGCAAATTATGCTGGAGAACCGGAAGGGTCCCGAGCGATTGGAGACGCGCAGTCATCGTGCCCTTGTATAAAGGCAAGGGCTCACGTATGGACTGCGCCAACTATAGGGCCATCAGTTTGATCAGCTTAGCAGCTAAAGTGTATGGAAAAATCATTGAAAGGAGAATGAGGGTGAAATCCGATGGAATGCTTTGGGAAGCACAGGGTGGATTTCGAAGCGGCAGAGGATGTACGGATCAAGTTTTTTCACTCCGCAACATCGTAGAGAAGCATCTGGCTTTGGACCAGAAGGTTTTCTGCGGTTTTGTGGACTTTGAGAAAGCATTTGATAGAGTCGTGCGAAAGAATCTCTGGAACATTTTGCCCGGATATGGGGTTGACGGTGACCTACTCCGTGCTGTGCAATCCACTTATGAGGATTGTACAGCATGTGTGCGGGTGGACGGCAGCTTGTCGCCCTGGTTTGATGTCAACATTGGTGTCAGACAGGGATGCGTGCTGTCGGCTCGGCTGTTCATCCTGTATCTGGACAGTTGTCTTCAGAGAATAAGAAATATGAATGTGGGAATGCGAATGGGTGACTCAGTGGTCAACTGCCTGCTTTATGCAGACGATGCGGCATTAATAGCAGAATCACCATCCGAACTGCAAACACTAGTTACAACAATGAAAGATGATTGTATGAAGAAAGGCTTACAATTGAATGCGAAGAAAACCAAGATAATGGTATTTGAAAGAGAGACAACCAGAACGAACACTAGGATTATGGTTGATGATGTAGTGTTGGAACAAGTGAATGAGATTGTATATCTTGGAAGTGCTTTTAGCAGCAATGGAAGGTACACCGCTGATGTGGAGAGACGAGTGAGTGCCGGGAATAGGGTGAATGGAGCGTTGGGTAAACTTCTAGGCAGCCTAAATCTAAGCCAGAAGGCACAGCTCGCTGTACACAACGCGGTGCTAATTCCAACGCTAACTTATGGAAGTGAGAGCTGGGTATGGCAGAGAGAGCATGAAAGTAGAATAAATGCGGTCGAGATGCGAGCATTGCGCAAAATTTGTGGCATAACGCTTGCTGACCGCGTTCGTAATGAAGACGTGAGAGAAAGAGTTGGTCTAAAAGAGAGTGTCGGTGTTAAGATAAGAAAGGGCATGCTCCGTTGGTTCGGACATGTAGAAAGAATGCGGGACGAAAGAATGACGAAACAGATATACAATGCAAAAGTGGAAGGATGTAGGAGCCGAGGAAGGCCGAGACTAACCTACCATGACCAAATTGGTCGTGTTTTATCAGAAGGTGATGTCAGAAGCCCCAGGAACCGGCGAGCGTGCATGAAAAGAGCTATGAATGTCACAGAAGCGAGTGAAGTATGCAAGGACCGCGTCTTATGGCGCTCGGTTCTCTCTGCCTACCCCGCAAGGGACTTGGCGTGAAGATACATACAGAAACTCTTTTTTATATGGGAGAAAATGGTTTTGTATTATATAATGAAAAATTTTAAAGACAATTTATTATCTCAAAAGTAGCCCCTTTTCAGATAATTCTAATGTTTTAGATCGAAAATAAGCGGTTGTTAGTGGGTACCATTACTTTCATAATCAATGATAAACTCATTTACACGTGGTGCATCATGTTAACTAGTAAACCAGGCTCTGGTAAAATAAAGGTTGGAAACATATTTCTTTTAATAAGCAGTCAGACTGCACCTTAGAGAAGACCGCACCTCTTTTAAATGAATATCGGGTGTTATTTTTAATATTGCGCTTGTACCTGCAATACAAATAATACGTACAATGAATGAATTAACCCATGAAGAGGTTCGGTACATAAATACAAGTTACTTGAATCTTAGTTTAATGGTTTCAAACAGGAAAAATGTTTTCATTACAAAAATTTCAATTATCTTTCATTTTTGCAAAATTACTTCACCTCACAAAAATCAATAATAAATGTCTGATTCAACTTACTTATAAGATGTTGCTGTTTATGCAATTTTTATTGCTTGCGACGCTTTACAAATGTATGTTTTTCATATTATATGTATATGACAATCAAACATACGGCCCATCGACGTAAGGCGGGTGCTGACAGGAAAGCAAAGACCATTATCCCGCATCGCCGCGGCAACTTCTCAATTGCGTACTCGTAATCTCACATACTCGTAGGAAGACAATAATTCAAGGTGTTGTGATACGATTTCAGTCAGGTTACTTCTATTATTGGTTATCTCTTAGTGAATTCCTGGGTGGTTCATATTCACAATTCGACTAAGTAGGTGGCGCTGCAATTGGATTCTAGGATTTATTTTCATTTTTAGGCAACGTCCGCCGGGGCCGCCAGTAGTAGGTTTTATCTGCGTAACGTTGCCTCTAGTAGTAGGTTTTATCTACGTAAAGGCAACGTTACCAATTAATCATAATCTCCAAGACGACTTATCGACCCTAGCATGACGCATATACTTTTAAGCAACCACAAAAACCTGAAATTTATATCAAGCACTAAGGTATTATTATGGTCGAAAGTCCTGTAATAAATTAAAATTGTAACTCAATTTAATCAATAATATGGACTATCACATATTTTCATTTACACATATTTCAATTTATTCCGCAAGATTGCCATGCTATCAAAACTTCTAATTGGGCTTGCTGTTAATCTCAGATGATTAAAATATATGAAAATCTTACACCGCAAACAAAAAAAAAATATTTAAAATATGGTGGAAATCATTTTTTTATATAATAACGATATGCTCCAGCTGTTCTACAGACCTTTTTTTCACATACTACATAACTACCGAAAAAGACAACTAGTAAAGTACCTACTAAGACGAGATTAGTATTTAGTTTTGAACTCTCAGATGATTTAATGTATATGAAGCCTTATTTCCATTTCACGTCAGAATAATCCGGGTAATGACGCATAAATTTCACTGTCTCTACACGCGGTGGAGTTATGCCGTTACGTTTACGTTCCCAAACGAAAATGTGCAGAGGAGATAACGTGGTACTTTACGCGGCTACGGAATTGTTCATCAAAATTATGCGAGCTAGGTACGTCTAGGTTATAAAAGAGAAGAGATTGTATAATTTCTTTTATTTCTAGCTCATTTAATTCATCGGTAACTGAGCAACAGTTAGGGCTTTTGTGTGTTGAGTTTTCTGGTGAATTTTCTAAAGGAAATGAAATGACAATTAGATTTTAAGTATAAGATATTTAAGTAAGTGCCTATGAGAACTCAGTGGCGAATAAACATTTTTTATCTAATTTTGACGTTTTATGTTTTCATAAAAACGGTAATTACAGAAAAACATTTTCAGCTTTCGAATGGTTAAAAGAAAAGGGTCAAATCATAAGCACCCAAAACCGAAGAGCATGCATGAAGAGGTTGATGAGTGTGGAAGAAGCGAGAGTGGTATGTTTGGATCGGTGCACCAGGTGTTCCATAGTCTCTATCTACCCCAATGGAAGACAGGTGTGATGATATGTATGTATGGAATAAGAATAGGAAGTTAAAAGTTCTAACAGTGAAGTATGTGCCTTCATTGATTTAGTCGTACCTGTTACTATGTTAATTAATCGAAATTCTTTCAGGCATTTTGATATAACTACTTTGTGGGCTTTCTCCACCAAAGTACACACTGTAGCTCAGATTCAATTTAATGTAAATTTGACTTTCGTAAAATATATGTTTGTATATCTTCACGTCAGGCCTCTTGCAGGGTAGACAGAGAGAACCGAGCGTCGTAAGATGCGATCCTTACACACCTCACTCGTTTCATCTTCTTCTTATTTAACACTCATAGCTCTTTTCATCCACGCTCGCCGGCACGTTCCTAGGGCTCCTGATGTCAGCTTCTAATAACACACGACCAATTTGGTCATGGGAGGTGAGTCCTCAACTCCTTCATCCTTCCACTAATGCATTGTATATCTATATCGTGATTCTTCTTTAATCCTGCGTTATTTCATGTTCGAATCAACAGAGCATGCCTTGTCTTATCTTAACACCGACACTCTATTTCAGATCAACTCTCTTTCTCACATCATTGTGAATGCGGCCAGCAAGCGTAATGCCACAAATTTTGCTCAATGCTCGCATTTCGATCACTTTTATTCTACTTTGATGCTCTCTCTGCCATACACAGCTTTCACTTCCATAAATTAGCGTTGGGACTGTGTACAGCGAGCTGTGCTTTCTGGCTTAGATTTCGGCTCTTTAGAAATTGACCCAACGCTCCATTCACGCTGTTCTCTGCACTCATTCGTCTCTACACATCAGCGATGTACCTCCCATCTCTGCTAAAAGTGCTATCAAGACTTATTATCACCTCCACATGCTATTGTCGTGTTCGTTTTGGTTGTCTCAATTTCAAATACCTATGTAAGGACCGCGCCATAAGCGCTCGGTTCTCTCTGCCTACCCAGCAAGGGATCTGGCGTGAAGATATATATGCATACATACATACTTTCAAGTACCATTGGTTTTCTTCGTATTCAATTGTAAGCCTTTCCTCGTACAATCATCTAAGTAACGTAAAAAAAGTAATAATAATCACGTAAGTAATTCTGGTATTAATACCGTGTCGTCTGCATGAAGCAGGCAGTTCACCACTCAGCCAACCATTCGCATTTCCACGTTCATGTTTCTTATTCTTGTATCAGGAAAATAAATCTACGACATATTATACTGAACATTATTTGTTTAACAGTGTAATTTTCCCTGCTATTATTAGAATTAAAGAACATTTCATATAATATACCCTAAGATATTCAAAACATGGTGCCATGTATCAAATTTCATGAAGATTGATTGCATTATTTCTTTAGCTGGAATTATTGACGATGGACAGACACACGCAGGCAGATATTTTAATAGAGTGATTTGGACTGTATTATGAGTTCGGAATATATTTCCGATAGATTCGCAAAGTTGATAAATATCGCGGATACAATAGCTTCACCATGAACTTTGACCATTGATTTGACCAATGAAAGTAATGAATGATCCTAACGTTTTTTTTTCTCATCGTCGGGAGGCATACTAGCGGTTACCGTTTTACATCAGGTGGACCGTATGCTTGTATACATTGCTTACTGGTGACTTCATATACACGCAGAAACACGACAACTCTCCAGGGAGTCATTATTTGGCTGCGGTTTTCTGTAAGGAGGAGGAAATTTCCCAGACGGGCTGTTGTAATGCGCCCTATTTCTCTAACAATCATATCAAGATAAATAGGCATGTTCATGCCTACAAATATTTGTCTTGTGTGGGAATAACTCAAGAACGTTGGTGTCTAAGTAGTGTTGCTACCCACTGCACTACCGAGCTCGTCCAAAGTATGGAGGCAAGATCTAGGAATGGCAGAGAGATCACTTAAAGAAAAGTAACGCTTGTAGACTATATTTAAATATCATGTAAGAAATAATGTCTATAAAGAAGATGGCGCCCGTTTTGATTCGGAGATGTGCAACGAATGAAGGATGAAAGAACGACAAATATACAACGCAAAAGTAGAAAGATGTGGGCATAAAACTCACCTTGCCTCGATCAAACTGCAAATTTTATCAGAAGGTAAAAACTAAATAGCGCAAAAGAGAAAGAGCTATGAATATTAAAATTAGCGACTAAGATATGTAAGTCTTGTCGCACTAATCGCACACGTATCCCCTTTGAAGAAATAGATATAAACAAATAAAACTGTAAATTTCAAAATTTTAATTTTATTACTAGCTCGAAGTTACGTTTAATTGTGTCCGTCCGCTAACCACTTATGTTTTATCGAGGACACTTTCCTTGCTGTATATGTTCTACTGCAGTCGTAATTGCAAACGATGGTATTTATATTGGTTTCTCTTGAAATCAAATGTAATAGGAATGGAACTCTTAAACCACTGCAGTTGAGCTAGATTGGTTTAATCTTGGATGTGGATCTTTTGTCTAAACTATATTCTCGTAGGAAACATTATTTATCAGTATTTCAACAAGGGCACTTAGCCCCTTTTTGTCATAATTACCAATGCTCGTGTTTAGGAATTAGGGTTGTCACTCTCCAATATATATTTTTCATCCAATGGTAGTGCTCGACTGCGAAAATTTAACTAGACTGTGTGAAATTTGATCTAACCTGTTGGCGTGTTGTGACGGAAGCACACAAAGCAGATGAGATCAAATTGTATATAAATTTGACTTTCGTATTATAACATCTGAATCTATTAACAACTTGTTCCCCACACTGAAAAAACTGGGTTCCGTTCTTCATTAAATATTATCAGGAATAACGATTCTTAATTGTGATACTTAAATAATATCAATTTCACGAAAATATGTCGATTTATACCAACAGGTTTACATTACGCAACGATTGTAGTTCATGATGCATCATGATGCTTCCTCAGAATACTTAGACCTGTCTTTTTTCACTTCTTTACCATTATTTTAAAGGGAAGCATGATTTTCTGTTAGGAATTTATTGATATTAAGTTCGAACCTTGTACTGAAAAACATAAATGAAAGTAACGCTAATTTTGCACGATCGTTTATGAAAATTGTAATTCCATCACATTATCGTATAAGTAATCACGATTGTTTAAAGGTAACTTAATGAGAATACAACTCTCCATTACTTTATTTTCATCGTGACATAAAACTAGAAAATTATTGGGAATATTCCAATATTTCATAAATCATCCTAAAATATAATCATACTTTCCCGTAGAAATAACGTTCCTTTAGCTTGATAGCGTATCGTGTTGTTCATGACATTTCATCGGTAGTATAACGATTTTATATTGGAACATCATATAAAATCGTCATGCTTCACTAAGAAATTTCAGTTTGTAATGGTATTTTGACATGATTCATAATATTTTGTTAGTACTTAACGAAGAAGTATCATTACCGTCATGACGTTTCATTATAACAGAACCAAAAAATACCGTGATCGTTACGACACTTCGCCGGGAAGGGAATAACCTGTCTGTATTAGCAAAACACTTAGTGTTGCCGAATTAAAAAGATATTTTAGGTAATGGGTAATTTTCAAAATCTTTAGGGTACTTTTTGTTTACTTTGCCTAGGACTATGAAACGTAAGAAGCAAGGTCTTACGGCACAAGAAGTCCGAAAATTGTTACTGTCTTTCTAGTTATACATATATGAAATAAATAAGTAGGTACTTTTTTTGCGATTTTGGAGCACCATCCGTGATTATATATTTCAATAGATGTAGGGTCTAATGTCGCGTTACAAGTGTATAGCTTGATGTGGTCTTGAGTATACGTGGTATGGAAGTTGGAATCCTCGATACGCTCTAGACTGACTTCCCGTGGAATAAGAAAACGCCACCATTCCCGTAGGAATTTCGAGATACCAAGTATCTCAGTTTTTAAGTTAGACAATAAGCAGAAACAACTGCATCGAAATCTCTCCAGTAGTTTTAGCGTGATGCCCGAACAAACAGAAAAACAGATAAAAAATTAAAAAAAGGAAATATTTTTGGGCTCAGTTACGGTGTCAGTTATCAGTATCCTATCCCACATATTTTTTCTGGAGTATCTATCTTCAGTATACAGACACAGCTCATTTACGGCTTTATAATAGTATAGCCAGATTAAGAAGACACGGCCATATTATGTTCCCGTGGGAATTCCGGGATCAAAAAAAATATCTAATTTTGGCTCAGTTATGTCCCAGTATCTTATCGCACCTATTTCTTCTGGAATATCTCTAAGGTACAGATACGGCTCTTTTACAATTTTATAATAGTATCTAGATTGATAGATAGGTATATAAGAGAAAAACAATTCATTGTTGTACATAATATTTATAGCATTACTAGTGAGTAGTACATAAACTCGACTTTTTTAAATATTGACAAAAAGGGGCTAAAAAGTATCCGCTAGTCCAGGACATGAAATACTTCTACCCGTAATATCAGATTTCAGTCGCCTAAGCGTGGTTGAGAAGATAAATAAACAAATATGCACTTCACATTTATAATATTACTAGTGACCGCCCGCGCCTTCGCCCGCGTTTAATGTGGGTTCATGCTTTATTTATGCTATTAATTTTTTCATTTAATTTTTTCATTCATTCAGTCATTTAGGCGTGATTGTGTAACCAATTAACTTTCACATTAATAATATTAGTAGTAGGTAGGAAGTTTTTGTAGAATTAAAGATCTTTTTACTGTTCATATTGTTACTTTATTTTGTTTTTTTTGAAGTGATAACTTCTTATGGGAGGGTAAAACGTAACGCGTTACGTAACGAGGCGCTTAAACTAATCCGCTGCCGTATGCGTGGCTTCCCTTTCTCTCACGCATGCGGCAGCGGATTAGTTTAAGTTATCACTTCTGTCGGGCGTCCCGAGACGCACATTTTTTTTTATTTTTAATACCTAATGTACCTACCTAATTCTTCATTGGTTTAAAAAATTAAAGTGCTTCTTTATATAGATATACTCGTATACTTAATGTTTTATTATTTTAGGCAAATGCATTTTCAATGCCCTTTGAAGGTTACGAAAAGGGTAATGTGAACAAATTTTTGAAGAGATTTTGAATAACTTAATGGGGAACTTTACGCAGCCATCTGGCAACATTGAGTGCCATGCCATTTTGTTATATTTAATTTTTTTTGTGAATTGAAGTCTACATTACATCCATGATCCAAGAAAACAGTAGGCGTAGTATATTATTATACCATGATTACATCTATCTACTTGGTAAGTACTTAAGTAGTAAATCAATGGTGTTTAGCTAAAATGCTAAAAAAATATGGATTCCTTTATACGGTTTAAGATTCTTTATTTCTCATATGAATATTGGTGTTGGTAAAAGATAACATTTTGTGTTTGTTTTTAGGTTCATCTTACTTAAGAGACATATGGCAGAATTCTAACCTGTATCAATCAGAATCACCCGGTACTTAGCTACAACAAGAATACGTATCTAACACCAGGTGGATCAGTATACTACAGATTTGATAATGAAATGGGTATTGCTAGATTATGTTTCTGCATTTGCGCGTAGGTAAGTTTATTTTCTTCTATTCAGTCAGTATTCAATAGGTAACCCAGTGTTGCTTTTACTAACTAAAAGTGTTTTTACTAAAACTATAGATTGCTGGGTAAAATTGTCTGTTTTATAACATTGTACTACCTAATTTCAGTAAAATAAGTGAGTGCCTGAGGTTGCATGATGCTGACTGATGGTGGCAGAAGAGAGAAGGATGCAAAGGTGGTGATGAATCACTTATCCCGTTGATAATGAGAGTCAAAAATCACATTGCAGGTGTAAGCTTAACGGATTGATAGTGTTTGTCTGTGTGTGCCTATTGGGATTGTGTGTTTGCATCATTTGTATGTTGAGGTCCTTGATTATTCTTAGCTAGTATAGGTAGGATTATAGTAGCCCGAAAAATTTCGTAGTTAATTTACAATTGCTCGGTTTTTATCATTCGCCTCAATTTCATACAATATCATGGACAGGTTTCCATTAAGTTGACAATTGCTATACACAAATAAATGGTAATGCTCCAATAGAATAATAATTTAAATTGGACATTAATATTGTATGAAAGAAAGACAAAAAACCATGCAATAATAATTAATTCAACTAGAGAAATTATAATTTCACAGGTTTGACTAATTACCTACATACATAAACACATATATATATATATAGTTCACAACCATAATTTATAGTGGTCAGAGAGGCACAAACTCTAACTAAAATCGTCTTATGGGCTTTCTAAGTATTATTTAATTAACTAAACCAAAATTTGTTGCATGTTTTAGAAGCACGAATTGATATAACAACACTCCAATGGCTTGGGGAAAGTGAAATTGTTTTGCTAATTGGTCCGATTGGCGACTGGTTGCGGCTAAAAGCAAATTATTTTTATGGCGTCAAGAGATAAGCAATGCATATATCAAGAGGACCACGGCTTCAAATTCAACAAAGAAAATTAATGAACCAGCTGCAGCAAAAGTAGCCACAATCAAAGATGTTACCATAAAGAAAGCAATCCAAGAGTTTCTTGATGTAATTGATGGTAAGCATCTACACTTTTTAAGTTCTTCGTTCTTTCCACACTGCATATTTGATTTTTTGGTTAGGTATGTTAGTTTGCTTTATGCCATCTGTGAAGATGAACTTACTTTCACATAGTCCTGGTGGAGAATAAATTAATCTTTGAAAAGGGTTTGATAAAGAGGAAGGCGTATTTAAAAAAAAATACATGATGTTCATTATTTAAAAGATTTAACAGCTATAGAAAGAAACCGACTATGTTTGAGTTGTGCAGAACAATTTTTTGCTGTTTAAAGCATAATGAAATATTTCAATTTGTTACAGAAAACCACGAGGCAACAGAAATCAGTGCCAGTCTTCTTCTGCTGCCGTTTATTATTAATATTCCCCTAGTAAAGAAAAAAGGAGCCTGGAAACCATCTCATACTGAATTTAGGGACGGCTTTATCCTTTATGCACTCAGTTCCTGTGACGTGCTGCCCAAATTAGCTGAGCGTCGCGAAAAGTTATTAAGAAATAGCACTACATTCCAACAATACAATTCGTATTGGTAAAATATAATATATAATTTTGGTATAAACTTGGTCATAAATTTTATATGTAAATGAAAGTAATCTTGATTGAAAATCTGATGTTGGATACCCGAACCTTGCTAGTTGTACTTTGCACTTGTACTGAGTAATTTTGTGTTCGGATTTTGGAGATACTTGAATTTGTCTTGTGTTGTGTATAACTTTGAATTCAGTTCTCCAATTTTACGTTCTTGAGGAACCAATTGTTGTATTAGTCTAGAATTTATTTTATTCTCTATTTTGTTTGGCTTACTTATAATTTGAATATTAGATGGGCAAGCTAGCAATAATTTAAAATAATACCTAAGTATTTTGTTTTAAGTAAGCTTTTCACTAACTGGCTAGTGTTTATTTTTTTTTTGTTTGGTAACAATTTACTGTATTACGTGACCTTGCTTCCTACTGCTTATTGATTTTGGAAATATGATTTTACCATTTTGTTTGAGTATTTTGTGTTATTCTATGCTCAGAAGAATCACTGACATTATTTTGTTCTTAGGTTATTACATTGCTGATGGTTATGCCTTTGGCTTATAATTCACTTGCTATAAATGGGTTGGCTTGTCAGTGATTATTCACTCAAATTGAATTTTATACTAAATGTTGCAATTGTTGTCTCTTGCTAGTTAAGAATCTGGTTCACCTGTTTCAATCTTAATGTTTGCATTGAACTTCCAATGACATTTGTTTGCTTGGCCATTGTATTGTTTTGTTAACTTACTCTAAAGTTCTTTTAAAATTGTAATTGAAACTGTCTATAGCAGGTAGATTATAAATAATATGCCTAGGCTGATAACAAACGACCTAGGCAGACTGTAAAGCTCATTCAAAATTTAGGTTGTGTTATTATTCCAAATTAAATTTAAAAGCGTCAATGAGGGCAACCGTTTTTGTGCTCACCAGTTGGCGCCACTATCGACTAAGATTCTGAAATAGCTGTCAAAGTTTGTTATCGCGGGCGTGAAAACAAAGTTTATACCTATTTAAATCATATGTAGTACCGTAAAAATATCGAGCATGCCGCAGTGCTGCGCAGTCCCGTTTTGCTCGGAGAAAAAAGAGGACATAAATTTCCGAAAGGTAAAACTGTCACAAACCCGACATGTGACCTGCAATTCATATTTGCCATAATTAACCTCAGGTTTTGCAAAATATTCATAACATTATTCTAATTAGAAATAAACCCGCGTAATCCACTCACAAACGATGACATTTCGGACACCTCCCGCTACTCTAGCGCCGAACTCGCACACATACGCACAATAATGCCTAGCGAGCTCGCCTACAATCGAATTTTTAAATCCCCATTTTACGATCTGCCTAGGACGCATATAATATAAATTACAATCAACCTACAATTTACAATATGCCTAGCAATTTACCATGTCTAGGTACACACTAATAATATAGTTGTTTTATAGACGTTAACCCAATGTTTTTCCCACACTGTAATCTAATTTAAGTACCTACCACTTTTTAATAAAGTAAGTAAATTAAATAGCTTTTTATTGATCACGTAAAATTCAAATAAATGTATGTGTCAGTGATATTTTATAAGGATGTATAATTTAATTGTTTTAAATATTGTCGATATTTTACCGTTAATTTTGCATGCTATCATGACGTTTGCCCGATACTTTACTGCACTTCCAGGGCTTCTGCAGGATACAGGGAGTAATTTGATCACCGCAAAAATTTCAATAGTTCAGACCATCGAACAATTTTCACTATGGGCCAACTCTGAAATTGCGAAAATAAATTAGTTGCCTCAAACATTTCGATTTTTCACGATTTAGAGCTGGTCCCATAGTGAACGTTTGTTGGTCTGAACAACCTCCTGAAATTTTTGTGGTGATCATATTACTCCCTGTATACTGCAGAATCATCTGGAAGTCCTATAAAGTGTCGGCAAAACGTCATGATAGCATGCAAAATTAACGGTAAAATATCGATTATACATCCTTAAATTACTGACACAGTGTCATTACGACACGTAAAATTATTGGATAGGTACCGTAAATATACCAAGACAGAACAAGGATCTATCATTACAGTACTGGCAGAATATCATATCATCACGAAAAATTATTGGTAAGATACTGTAAATATAACAAGATAGACCAAGACTCTACCCAAAAATTAAAGACCCAATGTCATGACATCACGTAAAATTATTGGCTAGGTACCACAAATATTTCAGGACGGAGCAAGGACCTATCATTACAGTACTGGCACAATGTCATAACATCATGCAATATTATTGGGAAGATACCGTAAATATAGCAAGACAGAGCAAGGTTCTATCCTGAAAATACCGACATAGTGTCAATACGCATGACAAATATCACAATAAATAATAATAACCGTCACGACGATTTGCTGTGATGCGTAGACTAATTAACAGTACCGTAATGTTCTACGAAAGTTGTAGCCTGCAGTCAGCACGATAATTCATCATGACGCTTCACGTATTATTATTGGGTTTTGCAAGCATTTTAAACGTTCTCTATACTGATAGTTCACTGATACAAATTCATGACAAAATATTAGGATTTTCGGTTAATTTACCCATAAGGACTGTTGATCGGTTTTTTTCGTGAATATAGATGAAAATATCGGAACTCCGCATAATTTATCCGTAATCACGACTTCTATTTTTCTCAGTGCATTGTTCTACTAATCTGGTGATAAATGTGACAAACAAGGAACTTATAGAGAAATAATTATAAATTGCCGCAGTGCTCCTGTAGAACACAAGTTAGCCAGTAATTGAACAGTGGGGAATAAATTATTTCGATGGATGATCCTTTGCTCAACTGGGTTGAGCATTCCAAATAATCTGTGTAAGTAAAGAATTTAAATCCTTCCAGTTGGCTATTTGAAATGATGTGTAATAATATGATTTCATTGCTATTGATGACATTCAATCTCACAACAACAACATAATATCTGCTCGATTAATCTATTTCAGTTACTTTCACAGCATTATGTCATATGGTATACTGTTGTGGGGAAGAGTGACTGATATTGAAACTACTTTTTAGTGGAGCAGTGATAGCCCACTGCTCCACTAATAAGTGTGGACACAGTGGATAAGAAATCGACCTATTGACCAATAGGTCCCCGGCTCAAATCCTGGCATGTACCACTAAATTATTGTTTTCGAATTTATGTACATTTGTAATCTTCACTTACTCGACGTCGACGGAAAACATCGTGAGGAAACCCGCACGTCCAAGAAATTATATTTCGATAGACGTAGAACCTAACCAAAGAATGGTTTGGTTCCCTCTGACTTGTGAAGGTCTGATGGCAGTCACTCCATGTCAAAATCAGTATTTTGGCCAAATTTAAGGCTGAGGCTTAGGCCTAATGGATTAGGAAACTGGATAACGCTAGGAAGAAGAAGGAGATAGTTTTTAGTATTTCGTGTGAAAAACGGATACATATTTACTTTTTTCGTTTTACCTAGTTACTTTTATCGTTATCTACATACGGTGCCGATGTCCCTATCGGTTCTAGTCTAGCATCCATGATCGGTGCTAGTCTAGCATCTACCTGTATGTCTGGCCGTCGGTCTGTGATTATAGCTAGATACTTGAAATTTTCACATGAATATACGAAATTTAAAACAGTGCTACTTACCAGGTCTAATTGTGAATGTATTAATGTAATGTACCCGGGGACTATACACGTACAAAATAATTATGTACATATACATATACACAATTATATAGAAACGCATTTTCATAATGGAAATATAAGTCATATGAATATATACTTGTATGAATATGTTAAACAAGTACGTAATTATAAATATAAAAAAATATTAGCAATAGCACTATGTTGGCAACTTTTGGCACGAAATTCTAAGGCATCATCAAAATTGGATTAATATTAAATTTAGTTTCGAGATTAACTATAAATGGCGCTTACTTGATGGAGTGATTTCAGTTAGGTTATGTGATCCAAATACGAAGGTATTCACCAAAATGGTTTTTGAATGCAAACGTACGCATTTTGAAGTAAAATTATTATATGTTTTTTTTCTTTTTCTCTAGAGTTATTTCAATATAGAATATAGTGCATTATAATTGTTTTGGAGCAAGTATATACACAATGTATGCAAGTACATTTAAAAACATGTAGGTTAACGTTATAACTCTACTATACTCTAGCTCAGAACTTTAAATAAGAGTGTTTGAGAATAATAACTTTGGACAATGCTTTATAATAGTCTCTTTACTGAAAATGTACAAAATTTATTTATCTTCTTCTTCCCCCGTGATCCCGATTTCTAGTCCAATAGGATTGGTGGAGTACCCTACCAAGCCTAAGGATTTGGTAAATATACTGATTTCGACTGCCGTCAGACCTCCAGAACCCAGAGGGAGACCCAGATTTTTCTTAGGTCAGGTCACTCGTCTTTCGAGGTTTTGGGGGGCATGTGCCAATCAATCAGATTACAATTCTTGACCAAGAGCGCACCGACTGTGGATTAGGGCGACTGGAAATGTGCTGGGAAATGCGAAAGTGCCTTTACTTTACGGAAAACCGTAACCGAATAAGGTTATCTGAACGAACGAACGAAGTCTTTATATTAAGAGGATGATATTGTTTGATAGTTAACGTGTTATATAGTTTCTGAAAATAAATAATATGATATGCTAAACAAGAATACATTGCCGAACAACATCTCATAATAAAACTTACCCAAATGATTTCTTTTGTCGTACAAGAATAATTCTGACATATTCTACAATGAACGTAAAGGCATCACAAGAAATTTATAGCGTTGCATTGGAGGCAGCACTATCTTACAGTTCAGTGATCAGAATACTTGCAATTCAAAAGCTGGCTTTGTTCACAAGAACGGTTTGATATAGGTAGTGAATTTCTCGGAAAACAAATAAGATATCTTGAAGAAATACTTTGCTGAATAAAAACAAGAAAATGAGACATTCTATCATGTGACAGTAATTAGAAAGTGTTACGCCAAAAAACAAACGCCATTATTGCGGATATTTTCGTAAATAAAGGCTTTTTTTCCTGATTGATAGGTGTTAGCGATTTTTGCCCAGTTCTTCCTAAAAAAATGTTGAAAGAGAAGTTAATTACACTATGGAATGAAGATTCAGTACACCAAACAGTGGTAACTTACCTAAAACTGACGTTGTTTAGCTTGACAGATTTTTCGTAGCTGCCACTCTTATGGTAGAGCCTCGTTTGTTAATTTGCAGGGTATGCTACGTGCAGGTAAAGTGAATTTTGACTATAAAAAATATAGTGAGCCACGTTCACTTAGTGCTTCCAGCATGCAAGCTGATAAATAGCTCCTCATACGACTTGATATGTACCATGCTATCGTACGGTTCTCAACCTACCAACAAGTTGTGCACCCTTTGAGAAGCTTCGGCGAAATTTGGGATGGGCATTATGCTATTTAACCGGAACGGGGAAGTACTTTGCACGAGACTGCAGTTAACCAATTTTTTACTATAACTTCACGCCAAATCCCTTACGGGGTAGGCAGAGAGAACCGAGCGCCACGCGACTCGATCCTTACATACCTCACTCGCTTCTTTCACATTCATTGCTCTTTTCATGCACGCTCGCCGGTTTCTAGGGCTCCTGACATCACCTTCTGATAGAACACGACCAATCTGATCATGATAGGTAAGTCTTGGCCTTCCTCGGCTCCTACATCCTTCCACTTTTGCATTGTATATCTGCTTCGTCATTCTTTCATCCTGCATTCTTTCTACATGTCCGAACCAACGGAGCATGCCTCTTCTTATTTTAACACCGACGCTCTCTTTCAGACCAACTCTGCTTCTAACCTCATCATTGCGGATACGGTCTGCAAGCGTTACACCACAGATTTTGCGCAACGCTCGCATTTCAACCGCGTTTATCCTACTTTCATGCTCTCTCTGCCATACCCAGCTCTCGCTTCCATAAGTAAGCGTTGGGACCAGCACTGCATTGTGTATAGCCAGCTGCGCCTTCTGGCTCAGGTTTTTACTGCCAAGAAGTTTTCCCAACGCTCCATTCACACTATTCCCAGCACTCACTCGCCTTTCCACATCTGCGGTGTACCTTCCATCCCTGCTGAAAGCGCATCCAACACAAATGTTTGACCAATTTTTTAAACTGCCTGAATTTTCAAACTGACCACTAGAGAAGAACAAATACCGAAGAAAATTTGCCAATACATATACGTACTTACGTTAAGGTAATAAAATATAGATTCAATACTTTTACGATATTGACTCTAAAATTAAAATATTTTCTGGTATTTGCTAGAAAAGAGCTTGAAATATATTTGAACGGAATAAGTCAGTGTACATTGAAACAGTGGGATTGTGTTCATTGATATGTATAAAGAATTACTACATAAATTATTTTATAGGGAATATTCAAACTTACTGTTTTGGCAAAGTCTTAGGAAGACAAATCATACTTTTGCAAATAAAATCACAAATAAATAAAATATACATTCTTCGGACAAACTACATAACTCTAACTAGTCCCAAACTAACCAAAGCTCATGCTATGAGTATTAGACAATAGATAAATTTATCTATGGGGTAACCAGAGTGAGGTAAAAATTTAAAGCATGGATTGTAAGTACATGATACCTTTTAATTTTGTAAATATATACTACATTGAAAACAGATAGACCAAGACAAATAAATAATGTTCATACACACAAATGTTTGACATACGCGGGAATCGAACCCTTAGTGATAAAGTAGCCAGTCCACCAACAGGCTCGATAACATATGAATATATTAAGAAATAAATTATGAATTTGTCGAGACGTCCACAAGAGACTAGCTCAGTGGCGCAGTGGTGAAACACGCTATTACGCTACTTTAACTCCAGCGCTCGTGGGTTCGATTCCTACACAGGACAAACATTTAGTTTAGTGTGTATCAATGTGTCTGTTTGTCTTTGATCTGGGTAGTTTCTATGTATATAAGTATGTAATTACATATAAAAATAATATTTACGTATGTTCATTAGTTGTCTAGTACCCATAACTCAAGCTTCGCTTACTTTGGGGCTAAATGGTGCTGTGTAATTTGTCCGATAATATTTATCTATTTACCTATAACTTCACACCATATCCGTAGCAGGGCACCGTCAATACCATATCTCGGCAATATGTCCCACAATTCTATCAAATGCTTTCTTGGATCTTGAACCACAAAACCGCAGAAAACCTTCTCTGATCTATATAGTGAGATATATTTATATAAACATTTATTTATTTATCATTTAATTATGAAAAAAAATATTTTTTGGTTGTGGTGTTCTGTGAGGTAGAGGTTTTTCTTCAGACAGGCTGCATTACTGGCTCTATCTCTCTTAAAAATATCCAAGCCGATACAAACATAGGACAAAAATCCCACATAGCACAAATATTTATGCGCTGGAACACAAATGTTTGACCTATGTGGGATATTTGTCCTGTGTTTGTCTCGGTTTGGATGTTCTTTTTTTGGGAATCAAACTGACGAGCCTTGTTTGAAGAGCAGAGATCATATCCATGGTTTGTATTGCGAGGCTACTAGCTATTAAAGAGTAATTGTGGATTTATTCATTTCAATGGCCGTATCTTTCCTTAATATTTGGTTATAGGATGGAACTGGCATAAAACAATTAAGCACACGACAAGTTAGATCTTCCTTTAACAGTACTCCTTAATTGCAGCCTATTCTGTTGTAGTACCCAATTATTTTGATTTGAATAGCTGACACAAACACCTGCAAATTGCCAGAGTTGGAAATAGGAACACTACATAATTTACGATTGTCATTACCCGATGATAAAGTACAATCCTTCCAAACATAGTAAGCGACACAATAGCACCGTAAAAGTACCTTATCATACACTGAAAAAAATGTTTAGTTGGATTTCCCAGATTCCTAATAGAATTCACCAAAGTCGACGGTTGAACTGGGTCCTACCTTTGATTGATTTTACCAATCAAAAAAGGTTAATGAAGTACCAGTAAAAATAATAAAATGTATTATTTAGTATGATAAACTGTACCATATTATATGTACAATCCATTTATTAGCGCTAAATTATACATTTAAAATAGTGATAGCTACAAAATACTTTTATATGAAGACCAACCGTAATATATTTGTAAATTTAACAACAAATTTTTGCATTAATTAACAAAGTTTACTAGTAAAATAGTCTACCTTTGCTTCTTTGGTAAATTTAACTAATCTTTTTATTTCAGTGTAGCAACTTTTTCATTACACATATTTGTACGGAAATATGCATACAGTTGTGTCACATTCTCCGTACTTGAACGTAAAGACTGACATAAAGCGGTTACCTGATGTAAAGCTGCTACTAACACAGGTGCTTCTTTGGAGCTTACTGGTGACCTCACTCACTTACAACATACAACAACTCTACAGAAAGTTATTATTTGACTGCGGATTTGGTAGGTAGAGGTACTTTCCTACAGAAGTACAAACAGACAAACAGATAAGTTCATGCACACAAATGTTTCTCCTGTATGGGAATCGGACCCACGAGCAGCATTTGTGTCATAGTACTAACTAATAACCAATGCGCCGCTGAAATGGTCAAAAATTAATGATATCTGTCGGCAATATGAATGTTTTATTAAAAAGAATTTATAAATAGCAGCAATAAATCACCATTTTTTTGGAATCAATACCGGGCTATTAAATATGCCTTACAAAACCGTGCTTCTTTTTCTTTTAGTGTATCATAGTGACTTTACGCGTTCGTTATCTTTCTCTCGGACAACCCCTTTGGGTCAATCCCGTGATATTCCACGTATACTACATTACATACACCCATTTCACGTGTGTATAGCATTATGTAATCTTCACTCATAAAATTTTATTTCCCTAATAACTTTTGAACCCCGGCACCACAAATTCTGATATTCGGCAACAAACTTTGACAATCTATCGAGAATTTACGAGTGTAGTCCATTTTTCGTCTGGTGTTCTGAATCTTGAGATAAGTAAATTGATATGAGATATATTGGTTACATGTACGAGCAAAATATGAGTATTTATATTTTTTATATCACTAAGGTGACAAACAAGCATACGACATGCCTGATGGTAAACAGTCACCGTAGCCTGCGAACATTTGCAGCACCAGGGGTGTCACTCATGCGTTGCGACCCTCTAAAAATCTCTTTACGCCTCGTCTTTAAGCCTCTTTAAAATCCACAAAATAAATACATACCTCTCCAATTGGGGGTAGGCAGAGACTATTGAACGCTAGATGCTTCGATTCAAACCTCTCTCGTCTCTTCCACACTCATCAACCTTTTTGCACTTCAGCTTCGGGTGCTTTTGATTTGACCCTTTTGCTATTTCATCTAAATCAAAATAAATAATATGTATTTTACTGTGACAAACGGTTGAACCTACGGATGAACAAAGTATAATAAATGTTATATCGTACATTTTAGAATAATTGTGAAGTTTTTTAAAAAACAATCTGTGATCGGTATTGAATGCTCAGTAACAACATAATCTGCTTTTATTAGGTATAACATCATCATTTAATTATAGGCTGAACTTTTATTAGTGTAAATATTAAAGAGATTGTTCTATCTATCTATAACTTCACGTCAAATCCCTTGCGGGGTAGGCAGAGAGAACCGAGCGCCACGTGACTCGATCCTTACATATCTAACTCGCTTCTATAACATTCATTGCTCTTCTCATGCACGCTCGCCGGTTTCTAGGGCTCCTGACATCACCTTCTGATAGAACACGACCAATTTGGTCATGGTAGGTAAGTCTTAGCCTTCCTCGGCTCCTACATCCTTTCACTTTTGTATGTATATCTGCTTCGTCATTCTTTCATCCTGCTTTCTTTCTACATGTTCGAACCAACGGATTGAGATATGCTATAATCATGATAAATAACTTTACCTAAAGAATAATTTTCGTAAACTACAAAATAAAGATCAGATAGTTGTTAAACAAACAAATAACTAGTTCTTGGGAAAAGTTGTTTGTTACCATATGACACATACACTCATAGAAAAATCCACTTGTATAGGGTACCTGCATGTATTTTTCAAACCAAACACGCACCGCCAAATGCTATATATTTCTTCCCTAAGATAAATAAAATTAGTAAGTAGATTATAAAAGAGGTTGTACTTCACTACACAAAAATAAAAAATATAAGAATAGACATGCATGTTGATTAATTGAAAATTGGCATATCGATATACACGATGACTTATTTACAAAACATCAAATTAGAAACATCTTTACAAAGACACAGAGATATTTAAAAAGGTGTAGTTTAAAAAATATGTAATACTCGTACCTGCACAAATGGAGTTTTTCACATATTTTTTAGAAAGACTATACATAAACCTAAAATGCAAAACCTTATCTGAATACAAAATTAAATTCAAATCTTTAGAGGCTTTTCCGAGATACACGAGTATATTTTTATATAGGTACCTATACAAGAATTACTCATTTAAAGTAATATGATTTTCCTTGTAGTTTAACTAGGCTTTCAATATAATCCCAGGAGTAAACTACGACTACCCATCAGATTTTCAAACGAATTTAATTAGAAAAATATAATAGAATTAGGATTTTTTGAAAATTATTTTCCTCCCTTGCCAATTAAGACTATGATGTCTATTTGCCAAAAAAATACCGGTGAAATCTTTTCATCTTGGTTACTTAAAGCAAGTTCAATAAAACATTCTTAACAATGGTTTAGTATTATGTAACTTTTACTAAAAAAGAACGCGGACATAAATTATGTTGAACACACAATTTAAGCTAAAACTTGGTGAATTTCAAAAGTAATTTAGATCCATCTCAAATATTATTTCGTTTGCCTCCACAGATAATTTGTCACAGATTATGCAAGATCAGAAGAAGTTTTCGGAGGCAATTAGAAGGTTCCCAACTTTGACTTTTATTTACTTTGTATATCGACGTCGATTAATCTTCGAAACGTTTTATTTATACTAAACGCCGACTTCCAAATACGGTTGAGGTTGCCACAAAACAAGTAATTTCAATCGTTTGATATATAATGATGATGTAATAATATATTTACGAAATTCTATGATATTGGATAACTTGCAAATTAAGTTAGCGTGTCCAGATTGCTGCACTGTGTTTCAATTTGTAATTATGAAAATGCAGCTTAGATTTTCATCTAAATATATCCAGAAAGACAGGCACACTATTTAAATTAACAGCAGTGTTTTGATTTTAGTAATAAATAAGCTTATGAAACAGTATGTAATATGAGTTTATTCTAAAATGACGACTGATATTTTAATTTAATTTATTTGTTTGTGTATTCATTGCGCAGTCCTGCAGTATTTATCTTTCGTGTATAATTCAAACAACTATAAATTAATTTTACAGTATATGTTGTTCGCATAATTAAAAAGAATTTATACACAAATCAAATTATAATTTCATTGCAACTCATGATCACATTCCCTCGCTCGTCCGTTGTTTATTTTTAGGGCCATAAAGTCAGGAATATTTTGATATTTTTAGAAGACACATCATGAAAGTTATTTATAATGGAGTTACAGGAACATCTGTTTTTCGTGGCATAAAGTGGATATAAGATTCCTACAAACTGTCTTAAACGTACTTTATTTCCATTGGTATTCATTGCAATTGCTGTAGGCCTGTGTATGACGTGAAAAAATGACCAACGGAGCGTGCCTTTTTTTATCTTAACACCGACACTCTCTTTTAGACCAACTCTCTTTCTTACGTCATCATTACGAACGCGGTCAGCAAGCATTATGCCATAAATTTTGCTCAATGCTCTCATCTCGACCGCATTTATTCTACTTTCATGCGCTCTCTGTCATACCCAGCTTTCACTTCCATAAATAAGCGTTGGGATTAGTACCGCGTTGTGTATAGCGAGCTGTGCTTTCCAGCTTAGATTTTGGCTGCCTAGAAGTTTATTCCATGCTCCATTCACGCTGTTTCCTGCACTTACTCGCCTCTCCACAACAGCGGTGTACGTTCCATCACTTTCAAAAGCGCTTCCAAGTTATGCAATCTCAACCACTTGCTCCAACACTACATCATCAACCGTAATCACTCTCTCGTTCTGATTGTCTCTCTTTCAAATACCATTATCTTGGTTTTCTTCGCATTCAATTGTAAGCCTTCCTTCATACTATTATCTTTCATTGTTGTAAGTAGTTTTTGCAGTTCGGATGATGATTCTGCTATCAATACCGCGTCGTCTGCACAGAGCAGACAGCTGACCACTGAGTCACCCATTCGCATTCCCACATTCATATTTCTTATTCGCTGAACACAACTGTCCAGGTATAGGATGAATAGCCGAGGCAACAGCACGCATACCTGTCTGATACCAATGTTGGTATCAAACTAGGGCGACAAGCTGCCATCCACCCGCACACATGCTGTACAATCTTCATACATGGATTGCACCGCACGGAGCAGATCACCGTCAACCTCATATCCGGGCAAAAGGTTCCAGAGATTTTTTCGCACGGCCCTATCAAGTGCTTTCTCAAGGTCCAGAAAACCACAGAAAACCTTCTGCTCCATAGCCCGATACTTCTCCACGATGGTGCGAAGTGAAAAAACTTGATCCGCACATCCTCTGCTACTTCGAAATCCACCCTGTGCTTCCCAAAGCATTCTATCGGATTTCACCTTCATTCTCCTTTGAACGATTTTTCCATTCACTTTTTTTATCTTTTAGGTTAGTTATAGATGATATACTTAATAAATATTTAACTGTGGAGGAATACTGGATGATATTACCATCAAATACGATATCAGGGCAAAACAGGGGTTTGAAAATTGTGTGGAAATTCGAATCAATCATCAATTTTGAAGTTATAGCGCTGAAATTTTGCAGAGAGATTTATTTTATGAGGTAGACACGGGATGAAGAAAGACTTTTGGAAATTTCTATTCTAAGGGGGTCAAATTTGGGTTCAAAGTTAGTATTGGTAATGAATATTCCGTGGGCCGATTGAAATGAAAATTGGAGGCACAATAACTCTACAAATCAAATAAAGTCTTACGGTGTCGATTTTCCAGATATGCTGAAACATGAACCTTTTTATAAGACCCAGCCGCCATACAAACTTTCATTTTTTATTTTAACCCTCTGGGGGATAACTTTCCAGGAATAATTCCTAAGTGGTAATTTTAACAATGAGTAAGCAACGTATTCCGTTCTATTCAACACGACTTTGTACGACAACAAATTTGTAAGAAATTCTATTCGAACCCGGATCGATAGATGGCGTGATTAGAATTTTAAATCGCGGTATGGTTGTATTTTAATGAGGAAAACCTGTGCGATAGAGTGAAATATCCTGCTACAAGTACATTACTCTCCTTTTTTGATTTGTGTAAAGTAGATGACTTTGCAAAAACGTTATTTACCTTGAAGTACCTGCATGCTACGTTTGGGACAACCGAAATTTTCAAAGAAGGAAGAAAGGAGTAAACGTTGAAGGCTGGCCAGGTGTAAAAAAAGAATACGCTTTGGATACTGTTCATCCGACCAACAAAGAATGTTATCATCTTCGTATGCTTCTTCATGAGATCCGTGACCTAATTTCGTTTCAAGCATTGAAAACTACAGATGGGGAGTTACATCCCACTTTCCAGTCCGCATGCGAGGCTCTAGGGACTCCTGAAGATGACCAGCATTTGCACGCAGCACTAGAGGAGGTAGCACATTGTCAATCACCGCACATGATTCAGGATCTATTTACGATTATTATATTGTTCTCCCAAGTATCAGATCCCTTATGTCTATAGGAGAAATACAAAGAGTACCTCCCTGAAGATTTGAAATGCAATTAGAAAAACAAGTTAACCTGTATGTAGAGAACTTGGCGGACATTGTATTTCACAAATGCGTATCGGTACTCGAGGATGCCTTGTTAGCATTAGGTAGTAGGCATCTTAAAGAGTATGGCTTACCTTAGCCAAGCAAACCACATCAATTTGACTTTAGAAGCTATCTCAATGAAAAAGTTACGAGCAGTTTTAGTGGATACTATAACAAATAATGAACGATCTGTGAATGACGGGCAAAACTTAGTTTACAATAAAATTATTACGAGTGTCCAATCAAATGAAGCTCAAATTTTTTAGATGCAGTAGGTGGAAGAGGAAGAGTTTGCTGGTACATTTGCAGATCTTCTACTTCAAATCGGCAACGGTGATTATCCAACATTTAATGGAATGATAACCATCCCGGAGTATTTGTGCATAGTTGTAACTACTGTTCAAGACTTAATATCAATAATTTATCCACATATTCACGATACTGATCTGGGACGGTTGTGTGAGCGTGCCATACTTACTCCGAAAAACAATAAGATGGCGGTTATCAATGATACACTGTTGATGTCTTTTGAGGGGGAAGAAATGGTATATACTTCGATAGACACTGTGATCAACGTAGATGACGCTACTAATGATCCTGTTAAATTTCTGAATTCTTTGAAACCATAGGGTCTACCATATTACAGGCTTATTCTATGTGTAGGCACTCCGATTATGTTGTTGCGAAATTCGAAACCATCAAAACTATGCAATGGAACTAAGCTGCTTACATCGCAATATAGTCGAAGCCACAATTTTAACTGGGTTTGCGCAAGGAGAAACTGTATTTGTACCACGAATCCCTTTAATTCCGAACGTTCTTCGGTTGGATTTTAAACGATTGCAGTTGCTGTCTGCTTGCAATGAATATAAACAAGTCTCAAGGTCTGACTCTCAATTTTGCGGTAATAGATTTGAGAGAAAACTGCTTTTCGAATTTCGCATGGGCAGTTTTATGAGGCTTGCTTTAGCGAAAGCTCGCCCAGTGACTTGGTGGTTCTAATACCTACTAACAAATTAGTGAAGAATATTGTCTACAAAGAAAATTTGTAGATAATTATTTTAAATAAATATGCAATTTTATTAAACGTTTGTACATAAAACTTACTTATAAAATATAGAAAGTTTGTTGTGTTCTTTATGTATTTCCTATAGCTAAAATCCGGCAAATAGGTATAATGTAGTCACATATATGTACCGACGTACTTTTTTTCTTTTCTTAATGTTCATTTATTGTTCTAGGTACTTAGGAATACGGAATCCGTTGAAGAGCAGGCACCATTCGACCAAGAGAGTGGTTGTAATCAAGATAGCTCTCGTTTGGCTCCTCAGCATGCTTGTATCCAGCTCAATAACTGTGTTAGGTAAGAATTTCTATATAATTATTTTTGCATAATTAAGGAACTTAATTAGGCCTTTCTGAAATAATATATTTTTTAAATTTAATGTGATATATTTTTTGGGTTCTTCAATGTTTTTCTTCAATCAGGGTTTTGGGGTCTATCTGATATTTCAGCAACTACTAAAGGTACGGATTTAAATTTGTAATTGTTTAGAATATTGTTTATCCAACCTCATTGCAAATAAAAAAAATATATATCGATAAGATTTTTCTGCTATGCTATTATAAGTATTGCCGCTTGATTATTTTAAGCATTGCTACACATGTTAACAGGATGTGGTTACTTTTTATAAGACATGGTGATAAATGTTTTATCTATTATTTTTTATATGATTCCGTTTAACGAGTAAACTATAACTACCAACTAATGTGAAGACTGTTAATCAACATTGACATTTAATCACTTTAAAGATAACTTGTTAACGATAGTATTTAGTTCCTTGTGAGCTGAAAAATCGGCATTACTTTGAATCTGATTTTAAGCGGAACGTGAAAGTGTCCCGTTCTTATTAATTTCCATGCTTATCAACATAACCTATTATAACGAACCTCATTACTTAACTCAATGACCAGAGAATTTTCACTCAAATGACGGCGGAAATTATTTCAAAACGTAATAACCCCGAGGCACTTCATTAAAAATCACTTACAGCCGGGCTACCACGCTCCGTAGCAAAATGTGTATTTTTCTCTTTTTAAATGTATTAAATAGAAAGTGATAGCACATCATGAATATTAACAAATCTATACATAAATAGGAAAAGACTACATAGCCAAGTATTTATCCTCATCTGATTTTCAACCGATTTTCATTATTATTTTGGTTACTAGCTATTCACGAGCTTTAGCTTTATCAATAAAAATACTCGCTGCTTTAACACTTTAACATTCATTGCTCTTCTCGTGCGCGCTCGCCGGTTTTTAAGCTCCTGATATCACCTTCTGATAGAACACGACCAATTTGGTCATGGTAGGTAAGTCTTGGCCTGCCTCGGCTCCTACATCCTTCCAATTTTGCTATGTATAAGAAGCGAGTGAGGTGTGTAAGGATCAAGTCACTTGGCGTTGAGTTCTCTCTGCTTACCCCACAAGGGATTTGGCTTAAAGCTATATATAGATAGAATAAAAATACTTGGGAAAAGTAGATAACGATAAACGAATTTTGTTCATCGAATTAGTCGAATTTTAACAAGTGAGTGAGGAAGTAAGTTTGCGAACATAATTACTTCTGGTACGTAGTTCATTACTTATTTTGCTAGTGTATTTAGGGTCGAAACTACTATAGCAACATATATTCTAGGATTGTGATTTAACTGTGGAAACGAAGTAAACCATTTTACATTAACTCATCTTTACTACCTCTTTAGTTCTAAAAGTTGGCCGCTAGCTTCCCGAACTATTGCTTCCCGTCTATTCATTGCAAATTGAAATAGTTGGTCGAAGGTCCCTTACTGAAGTTTCAATTCAAAACACTTATGACTGAAAACAAGAAATGTTAAATTTATTATTGTTACCTTTTAAGTCATTGTTCACTAAGTTGGAATGCATACAAGTATACGGCTCATCTGATGTAAGCGACACGCCTATGAATGCTTGAAATATATTAAGTATCACTCGCGCAATGTCACCTCTGCTGCTAATACAGCAACTCCTTAGGAGTTTTCTGGCTACTTCACCAACTCACAGAACACAACAACCCTGCAGAGAGATATTATTTGGTTGCGATTTTCTGTGAGGAGGAGGTACTTCCCCAGACGAGCTGCTGCTTTGTTGCGCCCTACCTCTCTCTTTAAATGCGGATCAAACTTCAGTACTGCAATTTTTCAATTTATTTCCTTCTTAAACAAAAAACTTCTTCTTTTTCTTTCTTAAACAAAGAGATGTAGAGCTCTTTTAACTGCGGATCAAACTTCAGTACTGCAATTTTTCAATTTATCCCCTTCCTCTACAAAATGAGGACAAACGCGTCAAAATGTTTATTAATTTTATTGAAATGGATCGTTTTAGTAACACTCAATTTGATTTCACGCCAAATGTTGAGCACTTCAGTTGATTAATAGGCAGTTTAACTTTGTAATACAAGAAACGGATCTTGTTTCTGACTTTCAATGATTTACAGTCAATTAATTTCATCATTAAGTCGTTGGAGACGGAAGTCAATACAAAACATTCTTTATATTAAAATATTATAATTTCATCACAGTCTGGCAGCTAACATAAGCTGAATTATTACTTATTTCTATCTATCTATAACTTCACGCCAAATCCCTTGCGGGGTAGGCAGAGAGAACCGAGCGCCACGTGACTCGATCCTTACATATCTCACTCGCTTCTTTAACATTCATTGCTCTTCTCATGCACGCACGCCGGTTAGGGCCGGTTAGGGCTCCTGACATCACCTTCTGATAGAACATGACCAATTTGGTCATGGTAGGTAAGTCTTGGCCTTCCCCGGCTCCTACATCCTTTCACTTTTGCATTGTATATCTGCTTCGTCATTCTTTCATCTTGCATTTTTTCTACATGCCCGAACCATCGGAGCATGCCTCTTCTTATTTTAACATATTTACATATTACTTATTTAATAGTTTATATAATCTAATTTTCCGGGTTTTATGCCTGGTCATTTGATAGGCTTACGCGGGGATATGGATCCAACGCGTAGACGCCCCTTATAATGTAATGTTGTACACAGTCGTGAACTCTATATACATGAGCAGGTCTCGGTAGGTATTGGGACTATTGCGAATGTGTAGGAAATTATTACGCTATTGTAATGAGATCAAGAGATACTTGGCTATTACGGGAGATGAACGGAAGCCTGTCATAAATATTATTATCATTGGCAGTGATAGCTTAGTAGATAAGGAACCGGCCTATTGACCAGTTGGTCCCAGATTCGAAACCTGACATGTACCACTAAATTCGTGTTTTCGCATTTATGAACATATTTGTAATTATCGTGTGCTCGGCGGTGAAGGAAAACATAGTGAGGCAACCCAAGTCCATGAAATTATTTTTCGAAAGACTTGTGATCGGCAGTGAAGAAAAACATAGTGACGCAATCCAAGTCCATGAAATTATTTTTCGAAAGATGTGTGATCTAACCTAAGACAGATCTGGTTTTCTCTCTGGGTTGTAGAGGTCTGACTTTAGTCGCTCTATGTAACAATTGGTATCACCACCGACCCATTAGGACTCCGTCAGTCCTAATGGTTTAGGAAACGGGATAACGCTAAGAAAAAGTATTTTATAGTAGATAGAGTCAGGTTCATTCACAAGTAGTTACTATACTATATATATATATATGTCGTAGCGTGGATATAATCGTCGTCAGGTGGCTCGTTGTTCATGGCGAATAAAGCGAAATACCAGCGTAGTTAATCTTCTCAATATTTAATCAGCCAATTACCACAATACTTTTAACAAAAGTTACGCTTAGATCGTAGATTATAACGGATTCAAAATGCGGTGGACGCGACACTTGCGGTTGGCTCCATTGCTCGATTCGTAATGCCGCTTCCAATGACAGTATCTCATCTTGACGTTTTTGACAACTGTCCACAACCGACATTTCGAGCTAACCATAACAAACACAACCGGTGTTGCCAATTCAACGATGTCGATTCCACCCAAGCGCCGACTTGATATTTTGATCTGTTATTATTAAAACTAGCATCACGGGGATTGATTTCTTCCGGGCTTCTCAATATAGTGTTGCTACCTCTAAGACATATATATATATATATATATATATATATATATATATATATATATATATATATATATATATATATATATATATATATATACATTACATGCACGTGGCGCCTCTTGCTAATTAACAACGTGGCTCAGCGGAAAGTTCAGTAGAGTGAGTCACAGCAGCCTGTAAACTTAAGTAACCACTTTTTAAGTACTCGGTGGCACAGTGGTTAGTAACGCTACTTCGACACCTACGATTATATGATTTGAGTTCGATTTCCACACAGAACAAATATTTGTATACATGGACATGTCTATTTGTCTTGGTTTGGGTGTTTTTAAGAAAGGAAGGGCGTATCTACGCGGCCTGCGTTGGTGCGCCCTCCCTCACATCAGGGGCAGTACCTCCACCTCACACAAAACCGCCATCGCAACCAATTAACAACTTCCTGTAGAGTTGTAGTATTCCTATGGGGTTGTTGTGTTCCTGAATGTGAGTCAGGTCACCAGTAAGCTCCTAATGCGTCTGTGTTAGCAGCAGAGGTACTTAATGTGTTTTAAGCGTTCATAAGCTCGGGTAATCGCTTCTCATCAAGTGAGCCTTATGCTTGTTTACCTCACGACTCTTCTTCCTAGCGCTATAATGTTAAACTTAATAATGTTAACCTATTTTTTTTACACAACGTCGGCGAGGCATACAAGCATACCAGCCACATGATATAATGTGATCGCCGTAGTCTTTGAATGTTTGCGATACAAGAAGTATTGACTCTGCTAGTAATACGCCAACGCCTTTCAAGTTTATTGGTAATCTCACTTACTCGTACAAACACAACCACCCCTCTACCCTTCTTGAATTAATAGGATTGGTGGGATCCACTATCTAACCCGTTATGGTTATATACACCGAAGGTGTTACAACCTCTTGTAATAATCTGTCTATTTATAAGTTCACGCTAAATCCCTTACGGGATAGGCAGAAAGATCCGAGCCTACGTGATTCGATCCTTACACACCTCATTCGCTTCTTTAACATTCATTGCCTTTCTCGTGCATGCTTACTGGTTTCTAAGGCTCCTGATATCACCTTCTGATAAAACACGATCAATTCAGTCATGGTAGGTAAATCTTGGCCTTCCTCGGCGCCTATTATTATATATTATTATTTCTTCCTGCATTCTTTCTACACGTCCGAGCCAACGGAGCATGCCTCTTCTTATTTTAACACCGACACTCTCTTCCAGACCAACTCCGTTTTTAATATCATCATTGCGAAACTGTCTACAAGCATTACGCCACAAATTTTGCACAACGCTTGCATTTCGACCGCCCTTATCCTACTTTCATGCTCTCTTTGCCTTTGAAAAAATAAGCGATGGGTATGGCTTATTTCTTCGCCTATGCCTCCCATACAAGTATACGGTCAATCTAGTGCAAAGCGGTTACCGTAGCGTATGAATGTTTGCAATGCATCAAGTATCGCTCACGCGATGCCACCTCAACTGCTAACACAGCAACTCCTTAGGATCTTACTGGTGACCTCACTTAGACGCAGGAACACAACATACGTCTAGGGAGTTGTCATATAGCTGCGATTTTCTGTGACGTGGAGGTACTTTCATAGACTTTGATGCGTCTCTCTACACCCAGACCAAGACAAATAGACATGTTCATTCACACAAATGTTTGCCCTATGTGGTAATCGAACTCACGAGAGTTAGTGTCATAGATCTTGTCACCGTTATAATAATCTAGCTAAATTAAAAATCTTTCACCAACGTACTTAGTTTGGCAGACTCTTTAGCGAGACGGCAAGTTTCTTTAAGTGTTTTTTGTTTATCTCTTTATATGTTCACAACTAGTTCCTAGAGGAAAAGACAATAACTCACTTGATTCGTTGCTAACAAATGACCCTGTGAGTTCCATTCGGCACAGGTTGATAGATTTAGTTGACCAGAAAAAGTGATTTTGGAGTTGGTAGAGAGAACTGAGCGCCACACGATTCGATCCTTATATACCGCACTCGTATCTTTAACATTTTATAGGTCTTTTAAAACATATTAGCTGAATCCTAGAAATTTATCGTGTTATTAGAAAGTGGTGTTAAAAGACTTAACACCACTTTTTGATGAAACACGATCAATTTTGAGTGAGTTCATTCCTAGGCTCCTACATCCTTCCACATTTGGGTTGTATATCTGTTTCATATGTATGTATATCTCAGAGGCAAGCAGTCCCAGTCTGTTAGAATGTTTATGTGTTCCAAATGAGTACGTGTCTAGGCGACGCTAACCACAATTGTTAGCAGTACAGCTATCGCAAAATAACTTGCTCGAAAAGGCGCCTCTGTCGCGTGCGCTCCGCATACTGAATGCCGTAGCGAGGAGAACTGATCAATGAATTTACAAACATATCATTATTTACAACTAGCTGCTGCCCGCGGCGCCGCCCGCATGGAGTCAAATAACATAGCCTATGTGTTAATCCAGATCATAATCTATCTACGTGCCAAATTTCATTTAAATCTATTCAGCCGTTTAAGCGTGAAAGAGCAACAAACATCTATCTATACATACAAACTTTCGCATTTATAATATTAGTAGGATATCATATGAGTTATATTGGTAATTCATATAGAAAAATAAAAGACAACTATTGTATTAGGACCTAAACCTGTAAAAGTAGTTGTAATTTGATAAATAAATAAATAAAAAAAATGTCTCCTGTATTTTTTCTTATGTCCGAACCAACATCGTTTTATCTTAATACCAATAGTCTATTCCAGAACGACTCTCTTTCTTACATTGTCATTCTGCATCCGGTCTACAAGCGTTACGCCTCAGATTCTGTGCAATGCTCGCATCTCAACGGCGTTTTTAGGGTTCTGTACCTCAATAGGAAAAACGGAACCCTTGTAGGATAACTTTGTTGTCCGTTTCTCTGTCAAGACCCTTTTTTTCAGGGACGGGTGGGAGCTATCAAGCTGAAATTAATACTCAGGCCTGCAAACCGCGTGAAAAAATCAAACTTTTAAGTCAATGCAATCAAAAGATACGGCCGTTTATAGGGTACTTCCCGTTGACCTAGAATCATGAAATTTGGTAAGAAGTAAGGTCATGTAGCACAAGTAAAGGAAAAAATCTGAAAACCGTAAATTTGTAATTACATCACAAAAAAAAATGCGAAAAAAATTTGCGGAAATATTTTATTACGGAACTCTCGGTGCGCGAGTTGAACTTGAACTTGACGGCTTTTTTTACCTATAAATAAATATTTTTTCTTTGTCAACAGGTCTAATTAACAAAACAAATATAATGCCAACGCCGAACCTCTGCGTCATCAACAATAGATTTTTCTGGATCTTCGGTTCCTTGGTCGCCTTTTACATTCCAATGCTGACAATGGTGGTATCCTTCGCTTTGACTGTCCAGCTATTAAAGAGACAAGCAAGACTCGCTGCTACTCCTGTTCCTGGGGGAATTCAGAGGCGGTAAGTATCACAAGACTTACTATACAACTTTAGTAACTAGTTATAAAGAGAGGTAAGGCACATCAAAGCGGGCTGCTTTACGGGGAAGTACCTCCACCTTAACTATCTTGACGAGCTCGGTAGCGCAGTGGCGATACGCGCTGTTACGTTACTTTGACACCAACGCTCGTGGGTTCGATTTCCAAACAGGGCAAACATTTGTGTGCTTGAACATGTCTTGATCTGGCTGTTTTAAAGAGAGGTAGGGCGCATCAAAGCAGTTTGTCTGGGGAGTACCTCCACCTCACAGAAAACCGCAGCCAAATAACAACTCTCTGAAGGGTTGTTGAGTTTCTGCGAGTGAGTGACGGCACCAATATAAGGAGTTGCTGTGTTAGCAGCGGAGGTGTCATTGCGCGAGTGATACTTAATGCGTTGCAAGCGTTCAGAGACTACTATGCATATGTATGCTTGTACGGCCCCCGACGATGTACAAAAGAAAAAAAACTAGCATTTAATATTTTAATAAGCCCATTGTTTGTAATGCGAAGCGTTTAGTTTAGCTCATAAACACTTGCAAAAATCGGACCACGACTTGTTTATTTCTACCTCAGTTGCCAGCGTAGCCCTTGATAGTTGCATCTACGTCTATTAGGTTGAAGTATTTCCTTAATTACTATGCTTTGTATTTGTATTTGATACTTACAACTGCCTGCGACTCCGTTTGCATGGAGTCTGTTTTTAAGTTTTGTGCATGAACTAGTTCATGCACAAAACTAAAAATTCCATGCAATCCATGCATGGCGCACACAGTGTAAGTATTGTTATCCAAAATTGTTAAGACTTTTTGTGTGATGCATGCACAAACATTCAGATTTTAATAAATTACTTATTTTTATACAACTAGATTGGCAAACACACGCGGCCCGCATCAGATGGTAAGCGGTCACCGCAACCTATTGATGATAACACCACGGGGATGTTACTCGCGCGCTGCCAATCTTGTGACCTAAGGCTGTATTGCCACAGTACGCGGTAATTTCTCTGTCATATCTCACCCTTCAAACCGGAACACAGCTATATAGATATAGCTGCTTGGCGGTAGAAATAGGTGAGACAGAGGTACCCATGCAGATGACTTTTGTACAAAGTCTCCCTCTGGAAAGTCTATAAATTGTGTCCTTTATAGTAGAGATCTGCTTTACCTTTAATAATATACTATTACGATTTATTAAATGACTAGCGATCTGCCCCGATTTCGTACGAGTGATCCCAGATAGGCAGATGGCACCCGCTGGTCTTATCACAACATTGTCTGAAAATTTCATCATAACTGGTCCAGCCGTTTTCGAGCCCGAGACATACATACACACATTCATTTCTAAATATAAGAAGAATATAGACTAGACGAGTACCAATTAGCTGTGCTCTATAATCTCTTTCGGTAAAACCTCGTTTGTTAACGAACATGGTTCACCACTTGCAGGTATGCATTGCCTTTGGCAGTAAAGATAATGGTTAGCTAGCCATTCTAAATTATTATTTCCTATTGGCACATTTATTATGGTAATTTGGTTTCATTTCGATATATCAACATGAATACCAAATGTTTTGGCCTTAAGCCAAAATCACTTACAGACTCAGTCACTATTGTAGTGGCCACTATAAAATACTATACCAATTATGACGAAACAAATGAAAAAGTTTATGTTTGAAGTTGGTTGAATAATGGAGTAAAACTGATAGACTGTCAAGAGAAAACTCCCAATATATATACTAAACTAATTGCAATTATTGAAGTGAGTGAGAAATAATTTGAGGACTTTAATTGAGTAATAATTTGACAACATTAATGGAGAAATTTGAGGTCTTTAATAGAGTAATAATTTGACAAGATTAATTGAGAAATAATTTATCGAGATTGGAGGCGCAGTCGTAAATACGCGAATTTGATACTAACGCTCGTGGATTCGATTCCTAATCAGGTCAAACATTTGTGTCCAGGAACATTCACAGAAAACCGCGGCCAATTAATACTTCCCTAGAGGGTTGTTGTGTTCCTGCGAGTGAGTGAGAGCACCAATAATCTCATTGCTGTGGTAGCAGCGGAGGTGGCATCGCGCGACAGAAACTCAATGTATTGCAAGCGTTAATAGGCTGTGGTAAATGCTTCGTCATCGCAGCAGATGGGCCGTATATTTGAATGCCTTCCGACGTTGCATAAAAATATAAAGGCGGGTCCGAAAATCGAGTGGTTAACAATAGGTACTTTAACGGGACTTATACTGGATCGGCAAAACGCAAGTGACACCGCTTGTGTTGCATATGTCCTTAGGGTTACCATAGCACCTTCAGGCAGGCTGTACGCTTGTTTACCACCTTTCGGGTATAAAAAAAACAACGTTAAGGCTCGTGGGTTAGCTACGTAGATTGCCGCAGAGAACAAACAAACATTTGTGTGCGTGACAAATATTTGTATGTCTTGGTCTGCGTGGTTTTAAGACAGGTAGGGCGCGTCAAAGCAGCCCTACGGGGAAGTATCTCCACTTCACAGAAAACTGCAAGCATAGGAATATTGTTACAAGTTTTTGGCATTCTAGCACCTGAGTGAGGTTAGTAAGCTCCTAAGGAGTGGGATGAAAACAATATCTGTATGGGAACCAATTGATGGTTGCCTAGTCTGACCATAAGCTCTGTTTTTTTTTTGGAAACGAGCATGTTGATCATCTGATGGTAAATCGTCGTCACCGCCCATAGACATCAGCAATACCACAGGATCACTCATCCGTCGCCAGCCTTTTTAGGTAAACATAGGTTCTTTTCTTGAAGGCACCCATATCGTATTTGTTCGGGAACACCGCAGAGGGTAATTTATTCCACAATTTCACCGTACGTGGTAGAAAACGTCTCAAAAAGCGTACTATAGTGGATTGCCTCTCATCAATATGGTGAGGGTGAAATTTAGGTTTGTGTCGAGTCGTACGATAGTGGAACTCAGCGGCTGGTATTAAGTTGAACAGCTCCTACGAACAATCTCCATGATACAATTTGTACAGTACACAAAGAGAAGCAACGTCTCTTCGTGTACAAAGCGAGTCCAGCCGGGCTGAGATCACTGAGTAGCCGACGATTCGTACTGCTGTACGTTGTATGCGATCAAATGGAGTAAGCAAATATTGTGGCGCGCCAGCCCAAAGTTGTGAACAGTATTCCATGTGAGGCCGGACCTGGACCATATAAAGTTGAAGGCGACGTTGAGGTGTAAAGTACTTAGCTTTATTGATCACGCCAATCTTCTTGGACACCAACTTAGCCTTGCTCTCCAGATGACCGCGATACTGCTCGATATGATGACACCCTGGATACCGATGCTAGACGTGACGCTGAAGGGTACATCTTCTAACCGAGGAGCTACGATCTTGTGTCTTTAGGGGATTAAGTTGAAATTACGAGCAATCCGGCTACGGCGGAAGCTGTATTGGCGATCAATTATCAGCTGGCGATCTTCAAAGTAATCTAAGAGTTGCAGGTTGATGATATTTTCCATATTAGAGTTATTGCTTATATTGGCCGATAGTTGAACGTATCCGAGCAAGCACTTTTTTAGCAATCGTGTATACCAAAGCCTCTTCCCATGCGCTGGGAACCACGCCAAGCGAATAGGAGTACTGAAAGAGGCGCGTTAGAATCGGTGCTAACTTCGGAGTACACATCTTCAACACAATGGGAGGAAACGACGACTGACAGAAGTTATCTTGAACAGCTTTGGCGAGGGACCAGAATGCACGAGTCCCGGAGGGCAAGCGTACGAATCTTTCATCAATTTTGCTAACAAATTCTAACTCTGCTCTCGCGATATAACCCTTCAAAAATTTGGAGGCAGCGTTGCCTGATACGTAGTAGTACCTCACTACGTATCAGGCAATGATCAGAGGACCCGAAGGGGGCGCTAACATATACATAATAGTCTTCTGGGTGAGAGATCAGCAGAAGATCTAAAAGAGAGGGTGTATGTTCCTCTATGTCTGGCACTCGCGTAGGCGAAGAAACCAGTTGCGTCAGACAATATGCTATAGCAAAATCATGGAAAGGTCTTCCCGCTTGGTCAGTAGAACGTGACCCGAGCCATTCCACGTGGTGGGCATTAAAATTGCCTTGTACCACAATTTTGAAGGTTCTGTTGGAGTATAATATCAGTCGTCATAGCTTCGGATCTCTCACTCACCGTACGAAACGCAATAGCATGCTATATCAGCAATATCAACATGCCACTATTTCTCGTTGGTGAAAATAGCAGACGAGCCAATTACGAGCAATTGCCACTCAAAGGTAAAAATAAAAATTCTTTATTTGCCTTTAGACCCTCACGAGGTCTTAGACATGTCTTACATTCTCAATATTATATCTTTTTTTAAGTTTTTCTCTTTTTTAATCTACCAGCATTACAAGGCGAAGAAGATTATGCCATAAGAAACTTGCCAAATAATAAATGGCCAAATTATCCGCAGCCATACAGAGGCCACTAATTGATAATAGCCTGGCTCTACTACTTTTAATTAAAAACTGGTACTAATGGATGTGCATTTATTTTTTTATGAAGTAATAATCTTAATAAAACTTATACGTACATATTTACTTACCAGAAGGAAACTTTGTTCAAAAGACGTCTGCATGGGTACCTCAGTCTCAGCTATTTCTACCGCCAAGCAGCTATATTTATATAGCTGTGCCGGTTTGAAGGGTGAGATATGGCAGAGAAATTACTGGGTACTGTGACGAAACAGCCTTAGGGCACAAGATTAGCAGCGCACGAGTAACATCTCCGTGGTATTGCCAGCGTCAATAGGCTGCGGTGACCGCTTACTAACTAATGCAAGCCGCATGCTTGTTTGCCAATCTAGTTGTATAAAAAAAAATATGGAAGTCTAAGCTAAAAATTAAAAAAATAATACTTTAATCGAAATGGCCACCTTTGGATTTCATACAGGCTTTTAATCTGTCTAGCCACAATCTATATACTTATGCACTGTTTAATTAGTTTGTTTGGAAATTTAGCCACTGCGTGCTCCAGATATTTCTTAAGAGACACAATGTCGGCGTGTCGTTTCGAGTAGACGATCTGTGTTTGACTTTAGCTTTTATGAATTCCGGAACCTTGGTTTCGAGCCAGGCTTGGGTAGTTCATGCCTTGTGACCAGGTGCTGAGTCCTACTGGAAAGTCTGCGGTACATTTTTAAAAAGTGTATTGCTGAGAGGTACACACACGATCCAAGACCGTCTCTTCATACATTCAGTCATCAAATGGAGCTTTTTGACTCTTTGTGAAGACACCCCACACCAAACCATTACGGACGCAGGTTGAAGACCTCGTGTACCTTTGCGACTACTTGTGCGGCTTCTTTAGAGCTGCGTGCGTACACATTTTGTTTGTTGTAGTGTTCTTCAATAATGAATTTTCATAAATCATTAAAGAGGAAATTTCCCCTCTCTTCTGTAGGGATTGATTTAGGGCATGTCATGTATATCGACGACAAGCGCCGAGCTTCAGGTCTAGTTTTATTATTCGCGACAGAGTACTAGCGGGATTCTTCATTTATCGCGATAAGATTTTTTGTTTCCGAATTCTGGCTTTAACGGCATTAACACAAAAAAATAGCGTCAGATTTCTTATATGTGGGTATGTTTTTCTTTGTAGACCTACGAGAATTGCTTTACTTTTAACTATAATACTGGTACATCTGTAAGCAAAAATTGCGTGCATGCAATGTTTCGTCGCCGAACGTACCTATTAAAAAATGCTTTCTTCACTAGAGAAAAAAAAAAGAATTTCCACCGGTTATGTAGATAATGAAGGATTCTGAACAGGAGAGATGAAAAATACTTTTCACCTAGAGCGTCGTACTCAATCCCTCGCTGCGCTTAGGATTTCGCTTTATAATCTTTCGCTCCAGTCTGTATGCAAAAAGAATATCCGGCTCTCTTGTAGTAAATACAATTTACTAACTGGTGTAGATAATAGTTTTCAACTTTTCTTGTCAGAATTCATTTTTGTTTCTTCAGATTCTGGCAAACAGCCAAACGAGCTACATGAACTAGGTAATTAATTGCAATATCCCTAGAGTGTTATTACATAAAATACAAGGAGAGAATCTAATTGTGATTTTTAAAAAGTCTCTCGGGCCTTTTCATTATACTATTCTTTACCAAATCTTTCCACGATTCTCGATTCCCAATTTTTCCAGAACATTTTGTTTTAGCGCCAACAAATTGCAAGATTACAGCTTTTGTTCCATAATTTAGAATACGTACGGTCTCTATAATACCTACTTCTCTGCTACCGAAGCTCAATTTATCTTTCGTAGAATAATCCTGAGTTATACGTTGGATTCTGTCGCCTACAATTTCTCTTGATGGCATTTCTGCATTAAGGTTTCTTGTGAATGAATAATATATTGCAATTTTTACGAGTACATCTCAAATTTTAATAATTTAACCTAATGCACATTGATTATAGAGTTTATATGTAGTAGTAATAATGCGCTGTGCCAGTGACAGTCCAGTAGATAAGAAACCAGCCTATTGACCAATTGAACCTCGATTTTAATCCTGGCACTACTAAATTCGTAATTTCGAATTTATGTATATATTTGCAATTGTCACTTGCTCGGCGGTGAAGGAAAACATCGTGACGTAATCTACACGTCCACGAAATTATATTTCATTATACGTGTGATATAGCATAAAAAAGGTCTGGTTTTCTCTCTGGGTTGTAGAGGTCTGACCGTAGTCGCTCCATGTCAAAATTAGTATCTTAGCCAAATCCTTATTCTTAGATAGCAGACTCTATTAATCCTAATGGAATTAGCAAACGAATATCCCTAGTAAAAAGAAAAAGTAATGTGATGTTAGACATAATCGAGTGGTAATTAACATTTAATGGTAAAGATAGAGCTGCCGTTACTTCTGCCATTAGAGTTATATTTCAGTATCTGTACGACAGAATCTATTGACGAGCTATGTGGCGCCGCGGTTAATAACACGACTTTGACACCAAGGCCTTGACGATTCTCAGACAGGACACACATTTGTGTGCATGAACATCTGTTTATCGTGCTCAGGGTATTTTTAAGATAGGGAGGGGCATCCTGCGTGCTAGTGGAGTTTAGGACACCAGGGAGTTGCTATGTAAGCAGCAAATATAGCACTTTACATCAGGTGGACCGCATGCATGAATGCCTTCCAACGTTCTACAAAAAAAAACCTCTTTGAATGCTTTGTTGTTTTATTAGAAGACTATCTAGATTTTTAGTACTCAAGTTCCCCTCTACAACAAAATTCAAGGAACCTTTTTGTTGATAATTCGACTACAGTAAGTTTACGAATCAAAGAGATGCTTAAGCAATTATATTTATGTTTGGAAAAGTAATTTTGATGTTCTTTTTAAGTTAATTGAATTACGACTAAACTTTTTATTATTTTTTTCTCTTTTAAAGTATATTTTAATTCGATTTCACTTCAATGGACCCTTCAGGAGGCTCAAGGTTTTGTGTATCTAAGTAGGTAAATTAGATTCGTGCACCTATTTACTTCGCTTTATAAAAGATAAAAAAGATTTTTTTCTCATGTCGTCGACTGTTTTTTAATGTCAGCTGGGAAGTTTGATTGTCTTCTAATCATGTCACTGCAATTAATAGTAGAGTTCTGTAGTCTTGCGAGGAAGTAACTTTAGGGAGTAAGTTTACCGAAAAGTTTACGAAATACTTGAAGAATAGTTGCGTTAAAAGCGGAGATGGCTATACGTATGCGATACTAATTGTATTATAATTTTTCATAGGCTACGGTAACCGATTTCCATCTGACGGGTTGTATGTTCATCACATTATTTTATATTAGAATGTCGGTGCATTCTCATATAAAATAATGTCACAGCAGAACAAGGGATCGATATAATTTTATGTAGATTTGCTGTAGTTTCTCAGTTTCAGAACGTATTCTTTTGTACGTCTGTACATCACATAACTTCTCTTAAATTGTTCGATTGATTTTGATGAACATTTTTGTGTGTGTTTGAGTGTATCCCTGGATGATTTAGATTCAAACTTGGAGCCAGTAGGTGGCGCTGCAATCGGGTGTTAGGATTTTTTTAAATGTTTGGGCACGACATCATCTGCTACTGCTATGTCTCAAGTCTTACCGCACATGAAGTACTGTTACCTTTGGTCGGGAACACATGAAAATCAGCTATGACTTTTTGATTTGATTTAGAGATGAGCTGTGATCATTGCCGACTATCTATAGTTAAGGGCGGAATAAAGCAGCCCGACTGGGGAAGTACCTCCACCTCACAGAAAATCGCAGCTAAATGACAGGTCCCAAGATAAATAAACAATAAATACATATTGTCGGACAAATTACACAGCGCCACCTAGCCCCAAAGTAAGCGAAGCTTGTGTTATGGGTACTAGACAACTGATAAACATACGTAAATATTTTTTTTTTTATAAAAACATACTTATTATATTACATTGAAAATATCCAGACCAAGACAAACAGACATGTTCATGTACACAAATGTTTGTACTGCGTGGGAATCGAACCCACGAGCGTTGGTGTCAAAGTAGCGTAACAGTAAGAATTGTTGGCTTCCGGTTAGTGAGTGAGGTTACCAGTAAGCTCCTAAGAAGTTGTTGTGTTATTAGCAAGAGATTTGTTTCAGGTGAGCCGTGTGCTTACATGCCTCCCGAAATCCTACTAATATTATAAATACGAAAGTTAGTATGTATGGATGGATGTTTGTTGCTCTTTCACGCTTAAACGGGTAAACGGATTTGAATGAAATTTGGCACATAGATAGATTATGATCTGGATTAATACATAGTCTACGTTATTTGACTCCACGCGGGCGGAGCCGCGGGCAGCAGCTAGTTGTATATAAAATAAAAATTTGAGGATTTGAGGAGAGACTTTGACTGCATTTGTTTATTGTACTGATTGTACAAGAGTCTATTTCCGAGAAGTTGTTAGATATGATGTCCATATCTCCACACACTCACCCACAGGAATCATAATGGTCGCGTACTGTGTGGGTTTTCTTTCGAGAACTTACACAATGAATTCCCTGTAGAGGTTTTTTAAGGACTACAGAAAGAGATTCTTCAAAAAAGGCATGAAGAGACTTTTACATGATTGAAACCTACGAGTGATGCCTCTAAATAAATAACAATTCTTTGCAGAAGTTTTCCTTTCTTTCGAGTGAGTGAGGTTACCAGGAAACTTATAGACAAGCTAGGTGGCGAAGTAGTTAGTAATACTTGAACATGTCTGTTTGTCTTGGTCTGGGTATTTTTAAGAGAGGTCGAGCGCTTCAAAACATTCCGTATGGGGAAGTACCTCCACCTCACAGAAAACCGTTGCAATTTAACAAGTTTCTGGAGAGTTGTTGTATTTCTGTTAGTGAGTATGATCAGCAGTAACTTTTAAGGAGTTGATGCAGCAGAGTTGACATCGCACGGGAGATACTTAATCTTTTGATAGCGTTCATAAGCAGGTGGGCTGTAAGATTGTATGCCTCCTGTTAAATATAAACTAAAACGGCATTGCTGCGATTGTTGCGGTGCGCGTCCAGCCCTTCTGGTTTACGCGCAAGCAGAACATCACAAACCTTAGGAATGTCTTGTACTGGTAGCGATTAGATCAGGTAGGAGTTCGTGGGTTCGAACTCCACATAGGCAGGAAAGTGAATTTCCCATTACAAATACTGAGATAAAAAAATCTTTTGAGCATGTATCATCTCTATTTTCACGTCAGCGAATCCGTAGGAAAAAGAAGCTTTTATTCTTTTTCATTTATTATATTAAAACGGATTAAATGCTCATATTTTATACTAGTTGTTGCCTACGACTTCATCCGCGTGGTGAAAGGGAAACAGAACGTATTTTTTCGTGGGAGTGAGTTATTTTATCGCGATAGAAAATAGCCTATGTCACTCTCGGACCCTCCCACTATCTTCATACGATGTGCTTCACATCATTCCGTTGCTCCGTTTTGGTGTAAAAGCAGTGCAAACAAACATACATATTCAAAATATTAGCATGGATAAAATATATTTGCTATAACATTTAGCTTATATTTTAATAACCATCAACATTAAATGATTTATTGAATTTCGTTTTACAATAAATAAATACTATTAATCAGAACAAACGATTGCATTAGGGGTTTACAAGCGATTACAATACATTTATGTCTGACCACACACTCTAGGCTGATTGTTATTGTCTCTGTGTCCTGTTTATCGACACAATCTGCTGTGATCATGTTTACTAAATAACATCTTTGTTAGACGTTTAATGGTTTATTGGAATTTGTATGGGATTGACTCCTTTTTAGGGTCGATATCTGTATTGCCGTATGTTAGATCTTTTCAATACTATATAAGCGTTAAATCAACTCTGCGTATTTGTTATATGTTTACACAATCAAACCACTAAATGGATTGTAATGGAATTTAGCGTAGAGGTGGTCTGCAGCCTGCAAAAGTTTTTAGGGTACTTATTATCGATAACTCTATCCCAAGCGAATGAAGTCGTGGGTATAACTCTCTTCTTCCTAGCGTTATCCAATTTCCATTAGGATTGGCGGGGCCCACTACCTAAGACTAAGGATGTGGCGAAGATGCTGATTTTTACACAGAGCGACTGCTATCAGATTTTCACGAAAACCAGGACATCTTAAGTTAGATTTAGGTTACGTTTCGAAATATAATTTCTTGGACATGTGGGATTCCTCACGATATCGCGTTTTTATAATAAGATTCCAGAAGGTATTCTTAATCATCCTACAAATAAATTTAAAAATCGTATTAATAAATCATTGATGCTAAAAGGATATTATACTGTAAAAGACTATTTAAACGACAAGAACGCATGGCAACAACTGACATGCTATATTGTACGATTAAGAACCGCACCAACTATTAGTACATAGTAAATAAGTGACGATTTAAAAGTGCTTGTAACGCCAATTTAAATAAAAATATTTAATTTGTTATGGACCGCAGGAGATCGCAGGGAGCCGATGGATAGAAAGCAGCACATGCTTTCATCCATCGGCTCCCTGCGGTCTTCACAAGATCGTAGGTCCATCGTACGGGGTGCCGTCCTACGCTGCATTTTCCAGTTCGTGGTCGCCATTCAAGAACCTTTCTGCCCTGATGTGGCCTGCCCACTATTACTTTTGCTTGCTGATTCTTAGAGCTACATCTATAAGTCCAGTTCTGCTACAGATTTCTGAATCTATCTCGCAGAAAAACTTCTACCATGGCTTTCTCCATTACACGCTGTGCAATCTAGAGCTTCCGTATGAAGCCCGTAGTAAGGTACCAAGTTTCTATGCAATAAACCATAACTGGACACACACTGGTCGAAGACTTTCGTCTTGAGGCATTGAAGTATTATGGATGAGTAAATATTTCGCAATTTCCCAAACACTGCTCATCCGAGTTGGATTCGAAGAGAGACATCTGTCTCGAAGTTGGATCTACCTAGTTGGACTGTTTGTCCTAGGTAGACTCATCAACAACTTCGAGAACCGAGCTCCCAACTGAAACTGGAGTGGGCACAACATGTTTATGTAACCAAATAATGCAATGAAATGCTTCATATAATATTTGCAAATGCTGATAATAAAATGGAAAGCGACGATAAAGTAGAGGGCGTAGTATGCTCGCTTTAATAAACTAAAGTAAGTTAGGCTTGCGGCCTAGTGCAGGGAGGAAATCTTATTTGTGTTTGGCCTAGATACTAAAGGCAGGTCAAACTATAAAGAATGCAGGAGCAAGAAAACAGACCAATGTGACTTTGTGTATACTGCGCAAAGATTCACTTGAGTATAACACAAAGTTTGGACGTAGGTATACAGGTGCATGAACACGTATGTTGATCTTAGTCCGGGTGTTTGTACGAGAGATAGGGTGTATCAAAGTAGCCTGTCTGAGGAAGTTACTTCTACCTCGCAGAAAACCGCAGCCAAACAACAACTCCCTGGAAGGATGTTGTATTCCTGCGTATGCGTGAGATCACCAGTATGCCATTCATACGTACTCACGTACATCAGTCGAGTATTAAAAACGTGTTGCATATTCAAAAGTAAATAAAAAAATATTTGTGCAGTGCATATGCGATAGAAGTGAAAACTTAAAAAAATCGGCCAAGTGCGAGTGGGACTCGCGCACGAAGGGTTCCGTACCATTATCTATAAAAAGGCAAAAAAATCACATTTGTTGTATGGGAGCCCCCTTAAATATTTATTTTATTCAATTTTTTAGTATTTGTTGTTATAGCGGCAATAGAAATACATCATCTGTGAAAATTTCAACTGTCTAACTATCACGGTTCATGAGATACAGCCTGGTGACAGACGGACGGACGGACGGACGGACGGACGGATGGACGGACGGACGGACGGACGGACAGCGGAGCCTCAGTAATAGGGTTCCGTTTTACCCTTTGGGTACGGAACCCTAAAAATGAGAATTTAATAATCGCGACAATATTCTGCACGCTTCGTTCGTTCGAATGCTTGAAAAAGGATTTTATTAAAATAATGAAATAATTGTGTAAACAATACACATGTACATCACAGTAGTTATAACGCCTTCTCCCAAGCTTCGTAACACGCAGGCGCGAACACAAACTTACGAATACACGTATAATATACCTTCTATAACATTCACTCGCACGTTAAATCGTATAGATACTTCTATCTCATTCTCTCGCACGTTAAATCCTATTATGTATGTGGTTGTCTCTTTTTACTGTCGCTTTTCCGTTTCATTGAATTTCAAATACCAACGATGCTAAAGAAGTTTTCACTTCAAAAGTATCAAAATAATGTGCTTACTAAGAAACTTTGCACAATATCAAAATTCGTATGCAGCTTTAAAACCAAGCGAGCTATCCCCGACCATAAAATTCATAAAGCTTATTTATCGCATTCTTTTTATCGGAACGTCTCTTAGGATTTGTCGGTTCGTTGGATAGCTTCCGGCTGTCCTTGTCGTTTTAAACTTACTTATATAAAGTAGCCCTTTGAACGTCTTTCAATGAAGGCTTTGCATATTACCTGCATTTGACATGTTGTTATACTATATATATTATACAAGGTTTTGCATTCATAGTGAAGGGTAATAGCATTGAGTTATTATGTACTAGAGTAGCTATCCTAAGTAAAAGTTTTGCTCCATTTTCGTAATAACTAAATCCAGTGTCCGCTGCAGCGCTGTAATAATTTACATGTCTATCCCATAGATTCAAAGATACAGCACTAAATCGCTTCTAAGGCGCACTTTTCTCGCGACCAAAAGGTCAAAAGCGCTGTGATTTTCATGGCGCTTATGCATTTCGTTCAACATTGTGCAGCAAAGAGTTGTTGCCGATCGGCATCAAAGCGTAGCGCAAATATTTGATTCGCGGTGTCGGCTCTAGTACACTAGTACATAATAATTCAATGGGTAATAGCGGTTTTAATTGAATTACAAAAGAAAGTACTATTTTATATTTCCTACTATATATTTTTTAAGTACATCCACCGTTGCCTTAATGATCTACTTCAATGATATCAGTTTCACTGCTATTAATAACGTACTTTTGGTAAATTTATGAAACAAATTTACGACGCAAAAGTAGAAGGATGTAATAGCCGAAGAAGGTCAAGATTTACATATCATGTTCAAATTGATGGTGTTTTATCAGAAGGTAATGTCTGGAGCCTTAGAAGCCGTCGTGCGTGGATGAGAAGACCTATGAATGTTAAAGAAGTGAGTAAGGTATATAAGGATGTGGCGCCTGCTTCTCTGCCTACCCCGCAAGGGGCCGCGCGTGAAGTTATAGATAGATTTTTGATAAAATTCATTGACGTAACTTCTCCTATTGATTTTTTTTCTAAGCAAATTACTGTAGCCTGATGGTAAGTAGTTAACATATCCTGTAGATACTTGTAATAACTCGTGATGATGATGGACGTAAAGGATAAACAGGTTCCTTGTAGGATCAAATTTATTTTATTTTCTATTACGAAATTAAATATAATCTGTACTAATAACAAAGCTGAAGAGTTTGTTTGTTTGAATAGCCTTCAGCAAGATTTAGGCTATCAATTGCAAAAATATATTTTTTTAATGTGACTGGTACCTAGTTTCAAAGATTAACGCGTTCAAACAAACAAACGACTATTTTTTATATATTAGTAGCGATTGTGGTAAACTGATTGTCAGATAGCTCAACAAGTAAGGGATACTATATGGGTATGTATTTTATTTTTTAATCTACGTAGTCGTCGTCCCGCTTTACATCAACTGGGCCGTAAGCTTGTATGCCACAAGCATACGGCCCACCTGATGTAAAGCGGGTACCATAGCCTATTAACGCTTGCGATATATTAAGTATCACTCGCGCGATGCCTCCTCTGCTGCTTACACAGCAACTCCTTGGGAGCTTACTGGTGACCTCACTCACACACAGGAACACAACAACCCTCTAGGCAATTGTTATTTCGCTGCGGTTTTATGTGAGGTACTTCCCCAAACGGGCTCCTTTAATGCGCCCTACCTCTCTTAAAATGTATGTTCTTTACTTATAGGAACGAAATCATAAAAGGTCTATTACTTTTGCGGTGCAAACACACAACACATAAAAGCCTAATCTGGATTGTTATTTTCTTCACCAGGCAATGCGGAGGCTTTGATAATGGTCCAATACAGGGAGTTCGTCGGACAGGAACGAGGAGTTCACCAGATCTATCACCAGGACCTTCAGTGACTAGACGTATGACGTGGAGAGTCACTAGTTCTGCAAGGTTTGTTTTCATATTAGATTTAACATGGACAACACTTACTTACCGTAACAAACCGGACGTATATTGGTAAAAAGGTATCGCAGCCAATAGATGAATGCAATTTCTATCTGGTTGCCGGTTCTCCAAAGATCCATTCTCTCTTTTGGAAGAACCCCAAACTGCAGTATGAACAAAAGATGGATAGAGAGATCGTTGCACAGGTTAAGGGTTCGCGTAAGAAAATGTTTCTGGTATCACAACACACACCAACTCGTACTGATCCTACTGCAGGGATAAGGATTTCTCTTTTTTTGTGTACAACGGGGGGCAAACAATCGTATGTTCCACCTTGATATAAACACTTGAAATACTCGTGCTAACATAGGAACTCCTAAGGAGCTTACTAGTAACTCTACTTACTCGCAGAAATACAACAAACCTCCAGGGACTTGGTGGGTATCCTACTAGTTGGTGAGTATCGAAGGGGTTTAGAGCATACTCTGCCATGCTGCTCGCCTACGGCGGTGACTAGTGTCTTCAAGCGGCCCGAAGTCTACTGACTAAGCTTAACGACTCTTATCTACCGAGAACAGCCGGTAATGACCTGACAACGACGATGCCATTAAGCCCTTCTGGAATCATCATCTGATTTTAGAATTATCGAGAATTTACTTAGTATGCGATAACTTTGATGAGTACAAGTCGGAAGCTAAAGAAGAATTCCCGTCTTATGTGACGCCGCCGTTATTGTAGCTTATGAATGCTTGCAAAATACATAGAGTGCAGCCCGCAGATTCTAGCCTCAATGTAATCGCAACTTGAAATCTACTTGCAGGAGTACAAGAAACCAGAAAGTTGGTACTTGGCTGTGATCTTCTGAAAGATCGAGACACGACTCCGATCGGGCTGATTATTAACTATCGCTCTACTTCCCTTTTGCCAGAGCCTCATCTGGTAGTTGCCAGTGCATCTGAAGCTGGCTATAACTCTTAGATAGGGAGTTACTTACTCGTCAAAATGATTAGACGACAATTCTCGAGACATGTCTGAAGTATCATAGAACACGTCACGATAATTGCTGCTGCTGTTAAAACATATATATTAAACGCTCAAAAACAAATTTAACTGAACTGGATATGATTAGTGTGATTAACAAAAGTCCGATTATGTCTTATGAGCTTAATATAAGTATGTTTGTTCTGGTTGAGTGTATTACCTTAAATGCTAGTTAATATTTTAATTAAGTAATTTGTGGTTGAACTATCATTGTTCAATTAAGCTGCAGGTTTTAGGTGTTATTGTGTAACGGACAGGCGTCCGCTTAAATAAGTATAATATCCAAGATTCATAGTGGTTCTAATTAATAAAAAAGTATCTACTCACCGGTTGGATTTATCGACGAACATTGGCTGTATTAGTAGTTTTTCAAAGAAATGCACTTGCCGATTTGCCCCTACAGTATATTGGTAATCATAACACATTTGCTCCTTAAGGCAGAAAGTAAGTGGCCGAGGACAGCCCATTTAAACTTATTTTACAGTGACTCTTAATACGTGAAATTAGATTTTCTTCTTTTAATTGACTTTAAACCGTAATAATATTGTGATTTGTCGAAGTCGAGAACTTTATTTTCTTCCTTATAGTTTTGGCACTCGGTTTACATTCGAAATATTTATTGATATGCTTAAGTACAATTCGTCATGTAACAGAACTTAACTCACAGAAGTCTCTTAGGTATAATCCTTAAAAGTCTGTAATTTTCGTATTAAAAATAACATGTTGTGAAATAGGGTATTTATGTGTATTTGATACTTTTTTTAATTTAATCTCTTCATGTATTATTTCATTAGTACATAGTGTTTTGTTTGCTGCGTCCGTGGTGTCACAAAAGACTGGTTTCGGCTGAAAATCAGTGTCGGGTCTGTCACACAGGCTTTGACAATATACTGAGCCGAGACCAATTTGTAACATCGCATAATACTGTTAGCTGTTATCATTAGTTTGTTTTATGTATTTTGGCATATTTGTCTTGATTTTGTGTCTAATTAACTTTTCAACATACGTATATATTGTACAGTGTTGTGTGATGTACAAATAAATGACTTTCTTTCTTTCTTTTCTTTCTATAATAAATATGAACAGTGCAAACATATAGATATACTACAACTACACCAACTCTCAACTCATCAAATGCAAGGATACGGGTCTCCCTTCAACCGAAGGGGTTAAGAGAATACTCCACCACGTTATTCCACTGCGGATTGGCGGAGGCCAGTGTTTTTTTTTAATACAACGACAGGAGGCGTATGCCTGAAAGATTGTATAGCATAGCCACCTGATGTAAAGCAGTTACTGTAGCCTATTAACGCTTGTAATTTATTAAGTATCACTCGCGCGATGCCTCCTCTGCTGCTTACACAACAACTCCTTAAGAGCTTACTGGTGACCTCACTCACATGCAGGAACACAATAACCCTCTAGGAAGTTGTTATTTGGAGATATCTGCAGTTTTCTGTGAGATGGAGGCACTTACCCTACTTTGATGCGCCCTTACTCTCTTGAAACATCCAGACCAAAACAAACAGACATTATCATAAACACAAATATTTGTCTTGTGTGTGAAGCGAACCCACGAGCGTCGGCGTCAAAGTCGCGTATTCACGACTGAGCCACCGAGCTCGTCAAAAATATTTTCAATCCTCTCGAACTGACTGATTGAGCTTAACGATATGTCATCTAATAACAACAGCCGGGATTAACGTATCATTCAAAGCATGGAGAAGCTTGAGATAAATAAAGCAATGAATAAATAGGCTGCTGTCGACGCCATCGAACTCTCAACATATAAATATATAGACATAACGATACAAAACTAAGTTAAACAAGAGTGATTGAACAGAATTTTGATGCTATCATTTGTCTAATACCACGTCGGGTGGAATACAAGCATACGGCCCCCCTGATGTAATCTGATTACTGTAGTTTATGAACGCTTGCAATATAAAAAGTGTCGCTTACGTGTTACCCCCGCTGCTGCCTTTAACACAGCAACTCCTTAAGAGTTTACCGGTGACCTCACTCACTCGCAGGAACTCAACAACCCTCCAGGCAGTTGTTATTTGGTTGCGGTTTTCTGTGAGGTGAAGGTACTTCCACAGACGGGCTGCTTTGATACGCCCCACCTCTCTTAAATTTAATTACAAATCGACACTTCAACCTTATCTATTGTTATAGACAACATTATTGACACCTGAATATTTTCACGGGTTCGAACTCACGAGAAGGTGAGTTGTTTCATTGTAAAATAATGTAGAATTTTTCAGGAAACTTACAATACAATACAATACTTTTTATTGCACCACATAAGACAGTATACATATTAAAATGACAACTTAAAATTAAAGTACAAAAGGCGGTCTTATCGCATAGCGATCTCTTCCAGACAACCTTAGGGTAGAGGACAAAATAAAAGAACAAAATAGGTAGGTGGCGCAGCACAAATAATAAACATAACTAAAGTTAAATACTTGAACTTGCCAAGGAAACATCGATAAAATATATGGGACTGATAGAAGAACATAGACACAAATATGTGTGCATATATCTTTACGTCAGGTCCCTTGCGGGGTAGGCAGAGACAACCGAGCGCCTTAAGACATAGTCCATACATTCCTCTTTGCTTTTTTAACATACATACATTGTATCTGTATTCATGCATGCTCACCAGGTCTTAGCGCTCCTGACATCCCCTTCTGATATAATACGACCAACATCAATAAATATACAAATATACATATTTTTTTTTAATAAATATTGTGTTGACAAATTACACAGCGCCACCTAGCCCCAAAGTAAGCGAAGCTTGTCTTATAGGTACTAGACAACTGATAAACATACGTAAATACATTTTTTTTTGTAAATACATACTTATTATGCATAGAAAATACCTAGACCAATACAAACAGACATGTTCGTGCACACAAATGTTTGAATGTGGGAATCGAACCCACGAGCGTTAGTGTCAAAGTAGCGTAACAGCACGTTTCACCACTGCGCCACCGAGCTCGTTAAAAATATTATTGACTGAGGTCTCTAACTATAACATTTCTATGTATCATAAGTATATATTTACAAAAAAAAAACAAATTTATTTACGTATGTTTATCAGTTGTCTAGTACCCATAACACAAGTTTCGCTTACTTTAAGGCTAGACGGCGCTGTGTAATTTATCCGAAAAAAAAATATTACATGTTCCGCGACATCCGTTTTATAATAATTTGGTAATCATCTTTTTTTTACAGAACCCCTCGAAATAAAGTCGGCATGAGCGTCTCCCATCCACAGCTTAGCTATATGAATGGGTGTGGTACTGGCGGTGGGTCTTCTGGCTCAAGAAGAGGACGAGATGTGGCTACACAAACACCCCTGAGTATAGCAGCTGAAACCAGAAGAGCGAGGCTTAGGCCACTGAAACTGACGCTGGGAGCGCCTAATGCTTTAACTTTGAGGTTTGTGAAATATCCTTCTCGAATATTCTTCCAAGCTTTATCCTGTTTCCTAATTCATTATATTGGCGGGGTCCACAATCTAGGCCTTAGGATTTGGCGAAAATCTTGATTTTTACATGGAGGGACTGCCGTCAGACCTACACAATCCAGAGGGAAAACCAGACCTTTGTAAGGTTTGGTCAAACGTCTTTCGAAACATATTTTTTTGTTCTCTCACGATGTTTTTTTTTACCGCTGAGTAAGTGATAATTACAAATATGTAAATCCGAAATCATGAATACTAAATTCATGATTACGGATTTATACATGGCCACGATTAGAGCCGAGGACCAGTTGGTCAATAGGTCGCTTCTTTGTCCACTAGGCTATCACTGCTTAAATAAAATCGATCTCAAATCTCAAGAAGATACTTAGCTACACAGCTGCCACCGAGGTAATGCGTTCCTGACATTTGTCTATTGATGAAATACTTTACTTAGATACATTTTGGCGTCAGTGATTCACTATAATAGTTAAAGTCAAAGTTAGCTTAAATTTGACGATCACGATGGCGCAGTGGTCAGTAACGCTGCTTTGACATGAACGCTCGGGAGTTCGATTCCTACACAGTACAAGTATTTGTGTGCATGGGCACGTCTGTTTGTCTTTGTTTGGTTGTTTTTGAGAGAAATAGGGTACATAAAAGCAATCCGTCACGGGAAATACTTCCACCTCACAGAAAACCGCGGCCAAATGACAACTACCTGGAGGGTTGTTCTGTTCCTGCATGTGAGGGTACTTGTAAACTCATAAAGAGTTGCTATGTTACCGACAGAGGCGGTATACTTAATGTATTACACGTGTTCATAGGCTACGATATGCGCTTTATATCAGAAAGACCATATGCGTGTATGCCTTTCGACATATTAAAAAAAATAAAGGTGTAACGTAACATTTTGCTTATTGGCAAGATGCAAATATTTTCCATTTCAAGATGTAAAAATCAAATTTTTTAATTAAAATAAAAATGTTAACATTTGCGTATAAAAACATACGTAGAATCAGGATTAGCGATTTAATCAACCGTTTCGGAGAGAACTGAGTGCGAGGTCTTGTGTGTGGTACTCACTTCCTCCTTCTTCCTTAAAAATGGTATAGGGCCACTCCGATGATCACTCAGATGGTACGTAAACATAAATAAAATAAATAATTTCAATTTCGAGGTAATTACAATAACTACTCATAAAATGAAAAGTTATAAAGTAGAAAGCTATTCGATTATATTGATTTCCTCAATAATTTTTAAACACGAAAAGAAGAATGGAATGTAATTCTTAAGTTTATACTTATAAATATTGAGGTTTTTTCAAACATCAAGTGTTTTACATAAAATTGCGAATGTTAATAAGTTTCAAGGAATAACAGATAGCAACTATGACGTAGTATCAAATATAGGTACATAACGTACATTTAAGGTCTCCGAATATTATAGTCCAATCGTGGCGCATAAAATTTATCAAACAGTTATCATATATTTAAAGTCAATAAATTATGACCATTAAATAGACCGATGATCAATTAAAAATAAAAATCGTATTATAATTCAGCCTTGTTAGATATTTTCTTTAAATAGTTGTGTAAATATCAAAATTAAGTACATGTTTTCATACGTATTTTAACTAAAGCGAGTTAAGATTAATAAAAAGAAAGTTTAGATCACATTAGCACGTAGAGCAATCAAAAATAATTATATAATTGGAACGTCGAATTTTATTACCATAATAAAAGTTTAGAAATACGTGTACATACTTTACTAAATTTTGTTTTAACTAAAACATCCTTCAATAAGTCACGTGATTCTAGTTGAAATACAATTATACGTAAATCATATGCTTTAATTTTACCAGTCCTTAAAGTTTTGTTTCACTCCTAAATAAAACAAGAGCAAAATAATTCAATATACTCTCCCTCGCATTTTAAATATTTTTTTCATTCATCATCATCTCAGCCTGTATTTGTCCACTGCTAAATATAGGCCTCCCCTCCAGAGTGCCACTCGTCTCGGTTCTGTGCCACCTGCATCCATCGACTCCCTACAGACCTCTTGAGGTTGTTGCTCCATCTAGTGGGTTATCGTCCCTCACTGCGTGTATTATACGGAGACGCCATTCGAGAACCTTTCTTCGCCAGCGGTTGTCAGTTCTACGAACTATGTGGCCGGCCCTGCCCTGGCCCTGCGTCTTAAACTTGCTTATACTGATGGCTATGTCAGTTACCTTAGTTCTACTGCGGATATCGTCATTTCTGATTCTATCAATAGGAGAAACCTCGAGCATAGCTCTTTTCATAGCACGCTGAGCGACCTTGAGCTTCAACATACGGCCCGCAGTGAAGGGGCACGTCTCAGTTCCGTTCAGTCTTCTGTATAATCTGGCGGAGTGTATGTACCTACATCACTTGATCCACGGTGCTAAAGACTTTTCGGAATCCGGCTTGTTCAGGTGGCTGGAATTCATGAATACTGCGAGCGAGACAGTTTGTGATGACTCTCGAAAATAGTACATTAACGCGGCTCAGAAGTGATATCGGCATATAGTTCTTCAAAAGGGTTTTATCACCGTTTTTCAAAAACAACATAACCAGGCTTCTGCTCTACACTTCCGGTGTCTCACCGGAGTGTATGACGGAATTGAATAGCCTCTGAAGGACTACAAGTATTACGGCGGAGCTTCTGAAAGCGGCTTACCGCCCGCTTTCAGATGCTCCGCCGTAATTCCGTCCTCACCCGGGTGCTTTCCCATTTTTAAGCTGTTTGAGAGCCATACAAATCTCGTACAGACTGATGTCCGGGATATCTTCGGTATAGTGTCGAGTCAGTTTAGCTCTTGGGTCGTTACTAGCCTTAGCGCTGTTGCCCGGTTGTAACAACGATGTGTACAGCTGTCCATAGAACTTCTCCATCTCACTCAGAATCTCGTCCTTCATAGAAATAATGGCACCAGTGTTGATCTTCAGCTTCGTAAGTTGACTTCGCCCAACAGACAGATCTTTGGTGAAGACTTCGAAGCCTTGGTTCCGCGCTATCGCCTCTTTAGTACGTATTGTATTAAAATGACGTATGTCTCGCCGTATGCATTTAGAGATCTGCCTGTACTCTAGCGTGTGAGCTGAAGACTGCGACCACATTTCACGCCTGACCTGCATGAGATTCTGCATGTGAGTCGAGAACTTTTGGGTTCTTTTTGTGCGAGGCTTTAGAAACTGAGCTCCCGCTGCATGGTTAGTTTCCATGAGCTTGTTGTTGATATCGTCCGGTGTTATGCAATCATCTAGGCACTGAAAATAATTACGAAGTTTGAGTTAAAAGCTATCGGGGTTTTGGACATGGCACGTGATGGACTGAGCGTAGACTTCACCAGGCGAGACCTTTCCAGCTTTATGTTAAGGTTCAAGATGCCTCTTACCATCTGGTGATTGCTTTCGGTTTTCACCCTGTTGATCCCAGAGATATCATTGAACAAATGTTGGTTGGTCGTCAAGATGAAGTCTATCTTGTTTCTCGTCGAACCATATGGGCTACTTCTACTTACTTCTTGAAGAAGGAGTTCATCATAAAGAGTTCCGTCTTCTCAATGAAGTCGACCAGCATTTGTACTTTTTGGTTTCGTTGCCCGATTCCAAATTACCCCACTATCAGCACATCGTTCTGCTTTGTACCTAGCTTTGCATTGAAGTCCCCCATCAGCACTGTGTAGTGGGTTTTAAAGGTATTTAAGGCTTCGAAGATCTCCTCATACATAGCCTCCGCCTCATTATCGGGGTGTGACGAAGTTGGTGCGTAGACCTGTATGACCTTCAGCGAACTCAGTCGGGCCGGCAACGGCAGTACGTTATTTAAATATATTAGAAATCGCTGCTGTTCTGTTGTCCTGGATAATTCCCTTAGTAGCCTTTTACGCTACCCACGGGTTGAGATGGGGTAGCCTATTCTTACGCCGAGGCCACGCGACCCACATATTTTCATTCGGTAGAACCATTTTCAAAACATGAGGACCACTGATCGGCCATGTTGATTCACTGAGCCAACACGTCTGCTTCTGACTTCGTAAAAGTTAAACCTCACGTCAAATTGATTTTTGTGGAAATAAATACAAAGCAAATTTGGACTATTTGCTTGACAGCTTTATTTTGACAGCCGTGTGCAAAGAAGCATTGTCAACGGTCAGCAGGATGTAGTTTAGCCGCCTTTCTTCTACTTTTCAAGCACACTATGTAAACAAATGGTGGTGTACCAGTTAGCATTATTTTCTTTTATTTTCAAGTGGACAGTATTGATTGATCCAGGAGATAAAAAAACACAATATTTTTAACCCAACCATCATCCACATGCCATAGCAAAGATACACAATTTCGCTACACGAAACTTCATAGTGTAGCGCGCGGTAAAATATGGCTGCTTAGTGCTCTGTACCACGATATGTCAGACGTACCAGTCGGTAATCAAAAGTTGGCATATACCGCATTGGGCTTGTGTTTTGTCTCTGAATAAGTGCACGGTTTGAGGTGGCGCCTCATACGGATGACAAAATGTATATGTTTGTGTTTTGCGATATATATGTGCTTAACGGATATATAAAATGTATTTATCAGATATCAATAAAATCGACCTGCGTCATCGGGGTGAAAGATGTCATTAAAATGTTATCTATTGTTACTCTTTGGCATGGCATATACATTCATCATCATCCACCATTAATCTGGTCACGTTCGTGTACGCTTCTGTCCGCTGCCTAAGCCTATGGATCTCCACAATACAGAGGGAAAACCAGTAGGCCGATTCTACTAAATAACTGCAACTGCACTGCAGCGCGGCGTGAGTCAAAATGCGTACATTTTGACATTTCGTTAAGCGATCTGACAACAGCGACGTTTAACGAAACGTCAAATGTACGTATTTTGACACACGCCGCGCTACAGTGCTGTTGCAGTTTTTTTAGTAGAATCGGCCTACAGGCCTTTTTAGGTTAGTTCACACGTCTTTCGAAATTCAATTCTTGGACGTGCGGGTTTCCAGTTTGTTGTCCTTCATCGCCGAGCTAGTTATAAAACTAAAAATAAGAATTTCATGGTACATGCTCACAACAAGATTCGCACGAAGATCAGTGGGTTAATATGCCGGTTCCTTATCCACTACACTATCATTGTTTATAAACATTTATCTGACTATAACTTTATGCCAAATTCCTTAACGTGCAGGCAGAGAGAACCGAGCGCCACATGACTCAGTCCTTACAAATTTCACTCGCTTCTTTAACACGCATAATCTTTTATGTCATATAAATCACTGTGCTAAAGTGTGCATTAAATTTAATTTTCTGATTTTTAGTTCAGGAAAATATAACAAATAATTATTATTATGTGAAGATAAACATCTTTGTATCGAGTCGAAAAGTAGACATAGCTAAAGCGGCTATTCATGAACGTACTACGTTACAACGTTCAACGTTCATAAACGACTAAACATAAAGTAAGAAAGTAGGTCAATGATAGATAATTATTTAAATAAGCTGTTAATCTGCACTAAATTTAAAACAGTGCGTCAAATGATTTACGAGAACTGAATCACACACATAAACCGGTTTTTTAAAAATCGTTAAACATGCGAATACGAAATTTATAAGAAAAACATACGAGTTGAACGTAGATCCTTCTTCTTTCTTCAAAAAGGGATGAACAAAAACATCTATAATGATAAAACAATCCTATTTTGAAGCAAAATAGAACCATAATGAAAGTAGAAAGTATAACAAGGCTATTGTTCTGCAATTGTTAGCAAATCACGGCGGCTTTCCACTAACGGGAAATAAATGGACGGATAATTTATCATAGCTTATAAAAAGTATATTATTCAGGGGTTATTTTATTCTCAGATGTAGAATTTTTTATTGTGGCTGCATAAAAGGTTAGTTTTGATGTCGTGCCAAACGCAAAGTAATCGATGGGGATGTTTCAGCGATCAGGACCTTTTCTGACAGTTATTCAATTTTAAACAGTTATTGTCGGTGAAGTGAACGAGGTTTATTCCAACGGCAATGATGTTGGGCATGTACGAGTATACAAAATTTGACTAACCGAATATAATTTAGTGAACAAAAATCAGCTTCAGGTTTCAGTTGGTAAAATCTTAGAAGCAGAACTAAGCTGCGTATATGGATACAACGCAACGGCTTGATAATATTGGTAAATCTTTTGTTGAGAATTATGTTCGATTCTATAATACATTGCCTGAATAATTAATGTCCTATCCCAAAAAAAGACTTATTATAGAATTGATAAATAACTGACTAACAAAGATGTCTGGAAATGATTTTCCATACGCATTAATAATAGGGGTTAAAGTATGAAATTGCCGTTTTATAGTAATGATATTTACCTACCCCGCAAGATACAGTATAGTAGATTCTATTAAATAAATAACTTAGATAAGTAAGTAGTAGTAAGTAAGTAGATAAGTATCTAAGTTAAATAAAATATATAAGCACTTAATGACAAATTAAGAATTTTAATGTTTTAATTTTTAAATGATTTGGGGTGTAGGTATAGATCCTATCCACCATCATCATTAGGGCCAAAGTCATCTGATTTAAAGCGATTGCTATGGTCTATAAACGCTTGCAATACGTAAAGTAACATTCGCTATATGCCTTGCATGACTCGCGCGAGTTGCTCACACAGCTACTGCTTAGGACCTTACTGGTGACCTCACTCACACGCGGGAACACCAAAGAGAGACGACCCTCCAGAGAATTGTTATTTGGTTGAGAGTTTCTGCTAAGGGAAGGGAGGAAGATGCTTCCCCAGACAGGCTGCTTTGATACGCCCTACCTCTCTAATATTATATTATTACATTTTTCTTGTCTTATATATCCATTTTACTGAAAGTATAAAAAAAGAAAGAAGAAAGTACATTATGTTCTTCGATTCATTACAGTATGATATTTGTGATGTTATGTATTAAATTGCATTATATCATACATTTCAAATTGTTATTAATTTCCTCAAACCATAAATTTAATTGGGTTTTGGCGAATTCTATTTTAAACTATGTAATATTTACGTGAATAGTATCACTCGCGTATTGCCGACCATCTGAAAAGTCTGTTTAGAATGACTCATTCTGTCTCCCGGGAAAATCTCGCATATGGAGAATTTCCCAGAATGCTTTATTATTGTTAATCCACTAAACATGTACCACTTCGGCGTTTCTGATAGTCTCTTCAAGTCTTGTTTGAAAAATCCTACGCTGTAGTCACGTGGTAAGACTTCGAATGGGAGTATGGAGTATTTTTATGTATGCAACGGCGGGAAGCATACAAGCTTACGACCCATCTGATGTAAAGTGGTTACCGGTACCAATTAACGCTTGCAATACGTTAAATATCACTCACTCGATGCCACCTATGCTGCTAACATAGCAACTCCTTAGGAGCTTACTGGCGACCTCGGTCAGACGCAGGAACACAGCAACCTTCCAGATCATTGTTGACACACAGACATGCTCATGCACACAAATGTTTGTCCTGCAACTTTAATACCAACGCTCTGGGTTGGATTTCCACAGGATACATAAGTCTAAAAACCCGAGTTTAGTGGCACAGCCCATCATCTTCCAGCTCATAGAAATACGTGGCCAAATAACCGCTCCCTAGAGGGTTTTTGAGTTCCGGTGTATGAGTGAGGTCAACAGTAAGCTCCTAAGGAGTTGCTGTTTAGCAACGAAGGTAGCATCGCGTAAGTGATACCTAATGGCAAGCGTTTATAAGTAACGATAACTGCTGGGCCGTAGGAAAGTCGAACATAATTATCGACGCATTTAGATATCCTCTCTAATTGGAATATCTTCAGATTTGTACTGCCTAACATCGATTGTATTTTGACAGATTCCTAGCCAATCGGAAGAAAGGGCGATCATTATCCGCGAACGCTGTAGCCAATGAACAGAAAGCGACTAAAGTACTAGGACTGGTGTTCTTTACCTTCGTGCTGTGCTGGGCGCCATTTTTCTTACTGAATATGCTGTTTGCTTCGTGTCCTGCTTGTATAGTGCCAGGTAACTGACGTCATATTATTATTAGACGTATTCGTAAATATATAGCATTGTGCCCTTAAGTTAAGGAGAGATTTCGCCTCTCTTTGCGTGTTCTACCGATTTTACAATGGGTTGTGTTCTGAGTAGTTGTTTGATATCATGCCAACAGCCTCGTTTTACAATCGCACTGCTCGCCGACGGCTGGGAGTTCACCCTCATACATTGGAGCCGCAATGGTCGCGTACTATGCGGTTCCTAAGAAGCTTTCTACCGAGAACTATTACGTTGTGGAATGAGCTCCCTGCCGAGGTTCTCCCAAGGGACTACAGTATGGAGGTTTTCAAGAAAAGCGTGAAGAGGTTCTTACAGGGACGGCAACGCAGGAGTGACACCCCTGGTGTTGCAAATGTCCATGGGCTACAGTAACTGCTTACCATCAGGCAGGCCGTATGCTTGTTTGCCACCTTAGTGGTATATATAAAAAAAAAAGATATAGGCGTATTCGTCCGGTGATAACATAGGCCACATTGGCCAACGGTTATTTGACACCAACGGTTGTAGGTTCGTTTCCCACACAGAACAAACATTTGTGTGCATGAACATGTCTATTGGTCTTGGTCTGGGTGTTTTTAAGAGAGGTAGGGAGCATCAAAGCATCCCTTCTGGGCAAGTAACTCTATCTTACAGAAAACAGCAGCCAAAATGACAACTACCAAGAGGGTTGTCGTGTTCCTGCGTGTGAGTGGGGACACCAATAAGCTCCTAAGGAGGTGCTGTGTTTGCAACAGAGGTTCATAGTCTACAGTAACCGCTTTACATCAGGTGGTTACCGTGTGCTTGTATGCCTCCCGACGTTGTATAAAAAAAGCCCTTCCCTCTATAGAACCACGCACCTCGATTCTTAGCTATCAGCATCCATCGACTTCCTACGTATCTCTTGAGGTCGTCGCTCCATTTAGTGGGGAGGGGCTTGTTAGTTGCTTACATTTTGCAATGAATTTATATCTGCATATTTGTACAGCTAAGTGAAAGTCAAGTTTAACACTCATATTTCAATAATTATATTTCAAGATTACTAGTTTTATAACAATAATACCTTAATTTAACAAATATATGATGCAATTTGATCTAACCTGCTTTGTGTGCTTCCGCCACCAATTTGGTGGCGGAAGCACACAAAGCAGGTTAGATCAAATTGCATGTAAATTTGACTTTCGCAAAATAACGCCTGAATCTATTAAATATATGATATTATAAACTCAATCTAAACTAATTGTACGGACGAAATTGGCGACCTCATGACTTATTGCGTAGGTACGTAATAATAGGTACAATCACATTTTGAGTGTTAAGTACATTGAACTCTATGATGTCAAGTGATAAAATTAAAAATATATGGCTGCCGATGCTGCAGCATTTCCATAAATGTTTATCAGTACTTTTTTCACAGAACACGTGGTGGACATCTGTCTATGGTTGGGGTACGTGTCTTCCACTATCAACCCCATCATTTATACAGTCTTCAATCGCACCTTCAGGGGTGCTTTCTTGAGGTTGCTCCGATGCCACTGCAATCGGTATGTTATTTTACTAATGCTAATGGTTTTTTTATTATGATAATTTTACTAATGACACCCTTGAATCATATGAACACACAAGGTGTGGTGGATTTAGGGTATATTTATAAAAACCGCATGTAGGTAGTTTCGCTACTTAGATATAAGTCCGTCTGTTGCTGAGCAATAAACGTGTTGTATTGATTTTGATGTTTTCATAATTTTAATCCATCGGATCATAAAGATATAGTACAAAGTGGCGACGAGGAATTACTGCACGTATATTTTAAAGAATTGTACTGTGGATTGCGTTAAAAATGGCGCAAACATATCGATCGGTGGCAGCCCCGGCTTCGATCACCGCGCGCTCGAATGGAGTATTTTGAAAAGCAGATTTAACCAGTTTTATTTGGTGAATTACACGGCTCGGGATTTGGCTTTTCCTGTCGAACTTGAGGATTTAGAGTTTAAATTACTGTTAGAAAAATTGAGTGCTCACTTTTCTAAGAAAAAAAACCCCATTCGCCGTGATGCACAAGTTTTATAAAGTAGAACAATGGCTCAGCGAATATTAGGCAAAGTGGGCGACGAGAGTGAGATAGTTTAGCTCAGCTTTGTGCATTTGAAACAGAGCTGGACAATGTCTTGCGTGATCAATTCGTGCTGGGACTCGAGAATAGCAAAGATAAGGAAAGCTGTTCAGTGAAAGTGTCCACAGCATATGTTTACCCAAGCACTAGATTTAGTACAAAGCATACAATGTGCACGGGCGGCAGTGCAGTGCCACAGGGCCACACGTGTGTATAAAAGTGATAAAACGTTACATTTTTTTTTTCGTAGAAAGACGATACCTTATGTGGTATTTTTGATTTATTCAATATTAAATGTACTAAGACATCACATCGAGTGCGAGGTAGATAGCGGCAGTGCTGTCTCGGTCATGTCGGCCGAAATGTATACGAATCGTTTTAAAAGTAATTATGAGCTACGTAATGCAATATTATTCTTAAATTGTTGCAACGGCAGCCTATAATATCACCTATAGGCTACATACGAGCACCGCTCACTTATGGTAAACGCTCAAAGTATTTAAAGTTAATTGTTTTAGTGCTCTCAGTAAACAATCGACATTGTTAGGCCGAGATTTCTTAAGCACATTTAGTTTACAACTTTGCAATGTTCCTTGTAACAATTTAGTATTGAGTGATCTAAGGGAAAAATTAAAAAATAAAATTTCAAATTTATTTAGAGACGATAATAAGTTTATACTTATATAATATATTTAATATATATATTAATATTATATATATTAATATATATATATATAAATATTATATATAATAAATTAAAAAACTAAACTGGATGCACCATTACCATTTTTTAAGCCTCGACCTGGACTGTTCGCATTAAAGCCAAAATTGGATAGTGAATTAAGAAGATTGGTAGATTTAGGTATTTTAGAGAAAGTGGATCATTCCAAAGTCACGGCGCCTATTGTCCCCGTGCTGTGTTCAGACGGAAATGTGCGAAATTGCGGTGATTTTTCCGTTGCCTTAAACAAATACTTGTATACAGATAATTATTTACTGCCCCGCATTGAAGAATTATTTACAAAGCTACATGGCGGTGAAGAATTTGCGAAGCCTTTTTTATACTACCAAGGTGACAAACAAGGCCTGCCTGATGGTAAACAGTCACCGTAGCCTATGGACATTTGCAACACCACGGGTGTCACTCATGCGTTGCCGACACTCTAAAAACCTCTTCGCGCCTTTCTTGAAGAGCCCCATGCTGTAGTCCCTTGGGAAAACCTCGGCTGGGAGTTAATTCCACAACTTGAGCGTTCTCGGAACCGAACAGTATGCGACCATTGCGGTTCCAGCATGTGAGGGTGAACTTACCGCCGTCGGCGAGCGGTGCGATGCCTCCACTGCTGCTTACACTGCAACTCCTTAGGAGCTTACTGGTGACCTCACTCGCACACAGGAACACAACAACCCTCTAGGGAGTTGTTATTTGGCTGCGGTTTTCTGTGAGGTGGAGGTACTTCCCCAGACGGGCTGATTTGATGCGCCCTACCACTCTTTAAACATCCAGACCAAGATAAACAGACATGTTCATACACACAAATGTTTGTCTTGTGTGGGAATCGAACCGCTCGTGGCGTTGGTGTCAAAGTCACGTCATTCACGACTGAGCCAGCGAGCTCGTAAAAGTTCAAAACGATGCCTCTCATAGAATAATCATAATCATAAATATTTTTAATCATAAATCAAAAAAATAAAACAAGAATTAGCTTTCTGAAGCTATCTGTATGGTTCCAGCACATTATAACGCCGAATACCAGACTATCATTACCGCTGATGCCGGACCGGAGGGTATCGACGCGGTGCTGACTCAGCGTCAGTCCGATGGCTCCGAGAGGGTGATCGCATACGCTTCCCATTCGCTAATCAAGTTTGAACGCAACTATACGCAGATTCAAAAGAAGTAGCTGCTATTACTTTTTCTATTATGAAATTGCATAACTTTTTGTATGGTCGAAAGGTTCTTTATTTTACTTTCAGAACGTAATGTTATGAATTCCTTCTTCACTGAGAAAATGATAATTACAAATATGTACATAAATACAAAAACGCAAAATTAGTGGCACATGCCCATAGCAGGATTCGGAGGAGGGACCAGTGGTTCAAAAGCCATGTAAGGCGCGCTGGCACTAAATTCAGCCGCGTAGGTAGGGTGGTTAGTTAGAAGGGTATACAAGTAAATACGTTGTACAGTTCACGAAAGTCCGGAAGTATTTGTCACATACTACATATGCACAAACATGGAGAAATACCAATGATAGAGCTAGTATGCTAAGACGTGTGACCAAGCGGGCGCGTAACAGGGCGACTGCCGATAGCCGCTGGTGCAGGTTCTGTTATATAAATGTCACATCAGCATACCGCTCTACAGGCTTGTTCCTTATCCATTAGGCCACCACACCAACCATTGCTCATCTCACTGCAGAGTCACGGTCCTCACTTCATTCGAAAGGGTTCGAGCATAGTCTGCCACGTTGGTTAACTGCAGATTGGTAGAGGCCAGATTAGTGCCAATGACTTAGGTTAACGATTGTAAACTATCGATAACAGCCGAGCTACAGCCTAACGTGCACGCAGAAGATAAAGCCATCCATAGACAGGCTACGATCGATATTGCTTTACATTAAGCACATTAGGTACAATGAGTTACTTAGAATTATTAGTTAAAATAAGAAGAGGCATGCTCCGATGGTTCGGACATGTAGAAAGAATGCAAGATGAAAGAATGACGAAGCAGATATACAATGCAAAAGTGGAAGGATGTAGGAGCCGGGGAAGGCCAAGACTTACCTACCATGACCAAATTGGTCGTGTTCTATCAGAAGGGGATGTCAGGAGCCCTAGAAACCGGCGAGCGTGCATGAGAAGAGCAATGAATGTTAAAGAAGCGAGTGAGATATGTAAGGATCGAGTCACGTGGCGTTCGGTTCTCTCTGCCTACCCCGCAAGGGATTTGGCGTGAAGTTATAGATAGATAGATAGAGTTACTTAGACCCCACATTTAACGACTTTTTGTAGATTTCCTATAGGTATTCTAGAAGTTGCACAATAAGCCAAGGTCAAGGTCGTGTGTGTTATGCAACGAAATGCATTTCTCAACAATACAAAATCAAATGTAAGAGAAAAGGCGAATGTCAGGGAATTGGAAGTCAAACTAGAAACCTCAAGGTTAGGAAGCCGAACTAGACATTCCGGCAGGTTTGGAAGGCAGCCAGAGCTTTGAAATCGATGATATTATTGGACGAACCTTATTGGTTAGGTAAAAGGTTGATAAGATCGAACTTGGCATAGAAACAAGTCTTTGATACTAGTCTACATTTAACGCACAAAGTAAATTGAAAACTAAATCCTCATTATGATAGAAATACAAAACGATAAGAGGGGTTTATCTGCATTTATTAAAAAGTACCTTCGGGCGACTGAGCTTCGTTGGGCGTTTTTTATGTTTTGTATAAAGTCTCGTTTTCTTAAGATGTCTATATACTTTTAACTTAAGAAACAACACTTTATTTATACAAAAATTGGATTCAAATCGTTTCCAAGATACAAGAAATATGTGTATATATAAAAATTGCTCGTTTAAAGCAACAGAATTTATAAAATTGATGAATAATAAAAAATATTTTTGCATACACATGTATAAAAATCATAACTCTGCTTTTACACCGTAATCGAGTAATGACGAGTTTATGGTGCTTTGTTCTCTCTGCTTACCCCACAAGGAATATGCTTGAAGATTAGCTTGAAAATTAAAAAAAACTTCAATAAATTTAACGGGGAGACACGGTTAGCATTATTGCTAGCGTAATTAAAATTGCAAGAGTGACTACTTTACATAGAGTGCACGTATGTTTGTATGCTTGACAACTATAAATAGAAAGAAGATGAGAAAGTGAACCTGAAAATAACGATTCCGATGGCTATTCAAATTGTTGCTGTAATCTATAGTTAAAAAAATACTATTTTTAAGTAAATATTGCAACCTTAGGTTTTTTGCAACTTTTAGGTTATCATAAAATAGTCATCACATTTATATTGAATCTTCATCAAAATCGTATGGGATCATCACAGGAGTACTCATCACGAAGGAAGGATCTAAATAGTATCATAAATAAATCAATATCTAATCTAAATCACAAATGCTTTTCGTGACGGACATAGAATTAATTTTTAAAATTATAGTAATATGTATCTTTAAAGACATATTAATATGTACACACATCAAAAGTGTCTAGGGATCAAGCATTTTTATGCGGATTTCTTGAGATTGAGATGTGGCTTTGTAATAAAAAAATATATAAAATATATAAACGTATACGACACTGGAGAACCCCTGGACGCCAACAGCGATTAAAATCCTGCCAGGAAGTCCATCCTTATAGTGGTGGAACCATCATGGTATGGGCGGGTATTTGGATCGGCGGAAGAACTGAGTTGATTTGGATCAGAGAATGAGACGATTGTATCAGACGTCATCGTTCCTCTACAAGTGCAAATCGGTCCCTTATTTCAGTTAATGCATGATAATGCACGACCGCACACCGCAAGAGTTGTAAGACAGACTCTCGCCGCAGCTAACATCAATGTCATGCCCTGGCCTGCTCAGTCGCCAGACTTGAACCCGATTGAGCATGCATGGGATATGCTACAGAGAAGAGCTCTGCCGAATATGGAGGGTATCCAGTCGCAAGAAGACCTTTTTTTGTTGTTGCAACGAACATGGGCGGCCATTCCACAGCGTGATTTGGATGAACTCATTTTGAGTATGCCAAACCGATGTTCTTGTGTTGTTAGTGTTGGCGGTAGAAACACGGATTATTAATTGTTTAAGTTACCCAATAAAATTTTAAAGAAAACTGTTATTTCAGTCTTTTTTTCGAACTTTAATGTTAGTGGTTCAAATGTCAAAAATCCCTTTATTATGAAAATGGCAAATTTCTTTATTAATGCAAAGGTGACTTGGTTTATCGTTACTGTAGACAAACGAAAACACTTTATTTGATGAATCCTTAAAGAAAATTTTAATTAATATCAATCAGGAGAAAAGTTATTGCAAAAATATATGTTGATCCCTAGACACTTTTGATGTGTGTATTTAAAGATACGTATTATTACTAAGGGATGTGGTTTGGGTACAGCTAAAATTAAAGCACATAACATGGACATGTTATTTTTTTTATTTAGTCCTTTCAGTACATTTTTATAACACTGTTATCAAATAATCATTGCCTTCAAGAACCCAATAAATTCCAACAATTCATAAACTCCTTCATTTGAGGTAACTTATCACTAAGAACAAATAGTATGTAAACTTGACCTCCGCAAAGTAACGTTTTAATCTATTACTACTACAACTTCACGCCAAATCCCTTGCGGGGTAGGCAGAGAGAACCGAGCGCCATGTGACTCGCCGGTTTCTAGGGCTCCTGACATCACCTTCTGATAGAACACGACCAATTTGGTCAGGGTAGGTAAATCTTGGCCTTCCTCGGCTCCTACATCCTTCCACTTTTGCATTGTATATCTGCTTCGTCATTCTTTCATCCTGCATTCTTTCTACATGCTGTGCCTTCTGGGTCAGGTTTTTATTGCCAAGAAGTTTTCCCAACGCTCCATTCACACTATTCCCAGCACTCACTCGTCAAACGTCTTAATCTATTTTCTATAAAGCACTAATTAAGGCACAGCTCATACACAATGCAGTGCTGGTCCCAACGCTAGCGTAATGCAGCGAAAGCTGGGTATGGCAGAGAGAGCATGAAAGTAGGATAAACGCGGTCGAAATGCGAGCGCTGCGCAAAATTTGTGGCGTAAGGCTTGTAGACCGTATTCGCAATGATGATGTTAGAAGCAAAGTTGGTCTGAAAGAGAGCGTCGGTGTTAAAATAAGAAGAGGCATGCTCCATTGGGTCGGACATTTAGAAAGAATGCAGGATGAAAGAATGACGAAGCAGATATACAATACAAAAGTGGAAGGATATAGGAGCCGAGGAAGGCCAAGACTTACCTACCATGATCAAATTGGTCGTGTTCTATCAGAAGGTGATGTCAGGAGACCTAGAAACCGGCGAGCGTGCATGATAAGAGCAATGAATGTTAAAGAAGAGAGTGAGGTGTGTAAGGATCGAGTCGCGTGGCGCTCGGTTCTCTCTGCCTACCCCGTAAGGGATTTGACGTGAAGTTATAGATAGAAAGAAGTGAGTGCAGTGTTTAAGGACCGAGTCATATGTTATTCTGCTTACACCGCTGACTTGATGTGTAGATATACATAGAACGACATATTATTTTCAAACGAGTGGGCCATTTGCTAATTCTTTATATAATCTCATCCTGAACGGGTTCATTGTTACATTTGCATTTATTATGAAATTCGTTTGTTACAAAGACAAACTTTACACTTAATTGTGTTCAGAATACGTCATATGTTTATACTATTTTCGAATCGCGTTTCCACGTAGCCTCATTTGGCGTGGACTAATTAACGCTTTCCCGATTTCAGGTAGGAACTGTTTAAATTAAAATACCCTTATTCGAGGCACGTACACTCCCGATAGATGTTAGAATCTTATTCTCTCGTACATAAGATTCAAACTTTAACTGAAGTGCACCTTAAATGATTCAGACAAACTTGCAATTACCTCATCAGTTTGCAAACGTTGCCAATGCTTAATTTAAATTCAAACGGTGTTAACAATCTAGTGTCTTGGGACTGGCAAATTACTATTACCTCGTACATTGAAATTTCATTTCTAATTATTATCCATTTGCCCCATTTTATAATCCCTTTGTGGTATGAAAATGTGGGATGTAATTGGCTCACAATCATCATGTCGAGCTCGGTGGCGTAATGGTTAGTAACGCTATTTAGACACCAACACTCGTGGGTTCCATTCCCACACATGACAAACATTTTGTGTGCATTGTTGTCTAGATCTGGGTGTTTTATATACATGATGAGTATGTATTTACAAAGAAAAAGTGTATTTAAGTACGTTTATCAGTAGTCTAGTACCCATTAACACAAGTTTCGTTTACTTTTGGGCTAGATAGCGCTGTATAATTTGTCCCATAATAATTACTTATTATTAATTAGAGTGAAAGCCAACCTACTGTGCATGTGGCGTACTCTAATAATTAATTAGTGCACCTCTGATGAAAGACAGGTTAGGCGCATCAAAGCAGTCTGGCTGGGGCAGGTACTGCCTACTACTTAGATCGCAGCTAAATGCCAACTCCCTGGTCGTTCTCAAAGTGAGCAAGCTAACAAGTACGTGGGGAGTTGCTGATATTGAAATCAGTCTATACAAACCGCTGTACTTGCATACGGAACTTATTCTCTTATGACTTTCATTGGATATAGAAATCGACTACATATTTTTACGAACATTAGCAATGTTTTCTTAAATATGTTTACAAATAAGAGTGAGGTTATTCATTAGTTCGAACAGTGAGCTAGTAGATAAGTATGAGCCTGTATGGAATGGCTACATGAACACCAAGCATCGTGGATTTGACTTCCATACGGGACAAACATTTGTGTGTCTGAACATGTCTGTCTTTAGCTAAATGTTTTAAGAGAGTTAGGGCGCTCGACTGGGGAATCTTCACCTAACAGAAAACCGCAAGTAAATAACAACTCTCTGGAGGGTTGCTATGCTTCTGTGAGCAAGTGAGATAACCAGAGAGCTCCTAACGAGGAGAAGCATTGTGTTATCAGCAGGGGTGGTACGTAATACGTGAGTGATATTTCCTGTGTTGCGCACTAGGTAACAAGAAAATGATTGATTAGGAGCTTCATGTAATATTTCATTATTAATCGCAAAAGCGAGAAAACCACACACAATAGGTGAATAATTAATTATGCCGGCAGTCAAAGAGGTAATCAAAACTGTTCTTCATCATAAGACGCCATTAGATATCATAAAAAGAAATCCTTTGAGTAATACAGTGCAAATAAGAATAGATAAAATGGCTAAAGACATTGAAATGTGATTACTTAAAAACATCTAAATTTTCCACTCAACTCGATGAATCAACTTTACCAAATAACGAAGCACTACTCTTGGCTTTATAAATCCGATTCATAAAAGAAGAAAAAAAATGTCAAGAGTTATATTTGCAAAAATAAAATCAATACAAAGGGAGAATCCATATTTAATATCATTTTTTCAAGAGAAAATAATTCCTATTCGAAATATTTTATCAGTTGCTACGGATAGTGCTCCAGCAATGACGGGGCGTCATAAGGGTTTCCTGGCGCATTTAAAACAAGCAGTACCAAATGTACTCGCTGTACAATGTGTTATTCATCGTCAGCACTTGGTTGCAAAAAACTTAATGAATGCCTACATTCGCCACCCCATTACCAAAGCAGTCAACAAGATATTACAACAAGCAATTCATTAAATAACAGATTATTTGGGCAACATTGTAGTGACAATGATGATGCCAACACTTAGACGCTCTTTATGCTGATTTTACATAGGGATTCCAGGATATTTTGAATATGAATATACCAAACTGGATTTTAGACCCTTTAGCAAAAGCAGATACAGCAGAATCATCAAATTTAGAAGAAAAACTCGTAGAACTCAAAACTAATGAAGAATTAAAAATAAAATTCAGAAATGGATAGAGTTATTATTTCTCCAAAAATCAATATCAGATCTCCACTCTGGATTGTGGGAAAAATTTAATTGCGCTTCCTACATCATATTTGGTTAAGCGTGGGTTCAGTGCAGTAGCAAGTTTACTGTCTAAGAAAAGGAATAGACTGCAGATCAGTGAGCGTGGTGATTTGCGACTGATGTTAACTAAATTGAAACCCGACATTTAAAACTCCACCAGCCTCAACCATCTCATTGATATTTATGTTTCTTATCGAAATTATGTTTTTTTATTATATTTTTTTTTACTAATTTTCAACAATCGTCTTGTCTTTGCCTTTGTACAGTGCCCAGGTGCTCGAGCTTTATGTATTGTCCTGCATTTTTATTGGTTAAGTTACAATTTTGTTGTAATACTTTGTATGATCTTTGTCTGAATTAAATATGCTTATTATAACATGTTTTTGTAATTTTAATTAATTAATAATCACAAAACTCTGCCACGACCACGAGGAGTACGATTAGAGAGAGAGAGAATTAATTTGTGATTATTAATAGATAATAGATAGACATATAAAATTTATATAATTAAGTATTATACACATACGTGCATGAGAAAAGCAATGAATGTTAAAGAAGCGAGTGAGGTATGTAAGGATCGAGTCACGTGGCGCTCGATACTCTCTGCCTACCCCGCAAGGGATTTGGCGTGAAGTTATAGATAGATATAAAAGGGGGCGTCGGATTTTTTTTTTGGAGCGGTAGTTCATAAAAGTTGGGAACCTATGTCTAAAGAAAAAATAAACAGGATTACGGGAGAAACTTAACATAGGTCGCGGCTAGTTTGCCAAATGCAAATAAGTCTGTAATTGCATTTTTTTTTGTAATGTAACTACAAATTTACGGTTTTTGGATTTTCCCTTTATACGTGCTGTATGACATTGCTTCTTGCTACAGTTCATGATTCTATGTCAATGGGAAAGTACCCTATAGGTTTTGATTCCCTTGCGAATGTCAAAATACACGGCATAAACGAACGTATCTTTTGATTGCGTTGTCTTAGAAGATACATTTATTTTTCGTAGCACTTAGGAATTGCAGACTTGAGTATTTAGTATTAATTTTAACTTTCTATCTCCACACGTTCCCGAGAAAAATGTCATGACAGACGGACAACGAAGTGATCGTACAAGAGTTTTCTTTTTGAGGCTCGGACTCTAAAAAATGAATAAATAATCTTGAACAATTGTCACAACGTCCTCCAATTCCAAACTAAAGCAAAGCTTTAATGAGCTTTTTAATTTAGCAATGGGTACGATATAATTCAAAAACAGGCGTAAACGCTGTGTATTGTGAATATCTACATAGTATAAGTACAAATAATACACCAAGCTAAGACAAACAGATTCGTTCATGCAAAAGAATTTTAATCTTGTACAAGAATCGCGACCCTCTGTATCAAAGTGTAAGTCGCTAACCGCTCGACAACCTCGACTCGACAAATACAGATATACGGCCACAGTTATATCAAATATTTAATTTAGAGGCACAAAGAAGTTGAGGTTTTTTTTTCAAGAACTTTTTCATTCACATTCAGTCAAGCGTATTTCTTTTCATTTTTATTTTTATGCTTCTTTGTTTACATTGACAGACTGTCTCCATTTTGTTGTAACCATAGATTATGCGTAAATTCTACCGATTGAAAAATTTGTTGGGATTTTTAATAACTTTAGATATCAAAATAAAGGACAAATGCCTTTTCTTCAAAACTGGTTTCATTAAATTACAATACAATACAATATTCTCTACTGCACCACATAAAACAGTAAAATACACGAAATTAACTTAAATTAAAGTACAAAAGGCGGTTTTATCGCATACTTAGCAATCTCTTCCAGACAAGCTGGGAACTGGCCCGCTGGGAACACGAGGAAGATTTTTATAGAATTCATGTCGAAACGTAGATCACTAAAGATTCTACATTTATAAGAAACAATTGAAACGTCTATACGTTTCAAATCAATAACGATGATTCGCGTCTGACTCATTTCCCTACAACTCTGTTAATATCCGCACGGATGTGCAAGGTGGGGAATTGACGTTCGGTGATTTCTGTGAACATGTAGCAAAGTATTTTTGGAACATTGGCAATTCTAGTAGATATCGGATTATAGGGAGTAGCAGTGATAGTCCAGTGGATAAGCAGCCGGTCTATTGATCAACTAGTCCACGGCTCAAATCTTGGCGTGTACTACTAAAGTTGTGTTTTCGGATTTATGTACATATTTGTAGTTATCACTTGCTCGGCGGTGAAGGAAACCGTCGAGAGAAAACGGAACTCTATTTTTGTCACTTTACTGTTTGTCTACAACTACCGTTAGTACGTAATTTGTAAACGAATGAGTTACAGATCTCAAATTTGGGTATGTATGTATATCTTCACGTCAAGTCCCTTGCGGGGTAGGTAGAGAGGACTGAGCGCCATATGACACGGTCCTTACATACCTCACTCGCTTCATTAGCATTCATAGCATAGCATTTTCATACACCCTTGCCTTGCCGCTAGGGCTCCTGACTTTCTCATAAAACACGACTAATTTGGTCATGGTAGGTGAATTTTGGTCTTCCTCGGCATTTTTTCTGTTTCGTCATTCTTTCATCATGCATTCTTTCTACATGTCCGAATTAACGGAGTATACCTTTTCTTATCTACACACCGACGCTCACTTTCGACACTTTCATCAAATTTGCATATGTTATACAGAATGTTAATGTAAAAGCGAATACTTGCTAAAAAAATACAATTTAATATTTTTTTGAGAGGTCCCGTACACAAAGCGAAGTGAAAATGTAATCCTCATTCGGGTATGTGAGGTTTTATTATTTCGAGTCCATTGAGCAGTCTAGAAATATATATTTTATTATTTTTTATCATATAATACGAAACAATAGTGGCTTGTCGACGTAGTAACTTTTAGATTACTTTAGTTACAGGGTTTATCTCAAAAACTAAATTATTTAAGCATTTACAATTTTTGTACCATGCTTCGCATACCTACTGTACTAAACCTACAAATACTAAAACGCCGATTCTTAATGTAATTTATTTTGTACTAAACTATTTATAGAAATACTTAATATTAAATATTTTTCGGTTCTACAAAAACGTTCATCAGTGAGTCCGACTCGCAATTGGCTGGTCTTTATATTTTAATAAATTACATAAATCTGTATATAGGAGGTGTATTTTTTTCAGGCTTTGACTTATGTATATTGCAAAGAAATCATTACATTTATATGTACTAAAGATATATGCCAAATTTATGTACACAAATAGCATTATATTTGCATGTTGCACCAAATGCTTCTTCAAGTTCCAATTTCTCTGCCTCAGTGTTGTCTGAAGAGATTACCTATAAAGATAAGATAAAGATAAAAATTCTTTATTTGCCTTTAGACCCTCACGGGCACTTAGACACGTCTTACATTTTCAATATTATATCTTATCATTATTTTTTTTTTAAGTTTTCTCTGTTTTAATCTACCAGCATTTCAAATGACCATTGGCGAAGAAGAAATGCCGAAAGAAACTTGCCAATATAGGTCTTTTTTTCCCAAATCATCTTATATACATATTACAATAAATATAATGAGTGTACATATAGTGATATCAAGTGGTACAATTAAAGTTATATTAATTCATGTGCTGAATCATTTCCATACATCTCTGTCAGTTAGATATTCATCGATTCTATAATAACCCTTCTTACATAGAGTATTTTTGATGTGTCTTTTGAACATATAGTCAGGCAAGGACAGAACTGTTTTAGGTAATTTATTGTAGAATCGAATACAATTTACCACAAAAGATCTATTAGTCTTAGCAAGTCGATGTACTGGCATACGCAATCTATTCCTGCTCCTAAGATTTTCAGTACATTTTGAAAACGAATTTATATTTTTACGAGCATACATAATGTTCTCATAAATATATTGAGAGGTAACCGTGAGGATATTTATTTCTTTAAATAGTTCTCTAAGTGATTCCCTGGAGCCCATGTTATAAATAGAGCGGATGGCTCTTTTTTGTAATATGAAAATAGTTTCTATATCAGCCGCTCTTCCCCACAACAATATACCATATGACATAATGCTGTGAAAGTAGCTGAAATAGACTAAGCGAGCGGTAGCCACATCCGTCAATTGTCTAATTCTTCTAACGGCATATGCGGCAGAGCTGAGCTTACTGGACAGTTTATTTATGTGAGGGCCCCACTGCAATTTTGAGTCTATCGTAATTCCAAGAAATACAGTATCATTAATAAATTCTAGTATATTATTGTCAACAAAAACTTGTGTATTGGAAGACGCCACATTTGGAAGACTAAATTTTATACATTTGGTTTTAGTTGAATTTAATAAAAGATTATTGCATGTGAACCAATTTAGAATGGCAGATAGAACACTATTTACCTTGTCAATATTTTCGCATCGGCGAGCAACATTAAAAATTAAAGAAGTGTCATCGGCAAACAGTAGTATATCCGCCGTTTTCTGCACCATGTATGGCAGATCTTTTATATATACTAAAAATAAAAAGGGTCCCAATATAGAGCCCTGGGGTACCCCAATATTAACATTACTGCCTTTAGATTTGACCCCATTTATGTCAACTGTTTGTATTCTATTGTTTAAGTAAGTTGCGATCAAATCATGGGCTTTACCTCTAACTCCATAATGGCACAGCTTGAGCAATAATGTCCGATGGTCGACACAATCAAAAGCTTTGGAGAGATCACAGAATACCCCAATAGCATCCTGGGATCTCTCCCATGCGCTAAGAATATGCTTGACCAATGCCACCCCCGCATCTGTAGTTGATTTACCTGCTGTAAAGCCGTATTGTGCACTATGAAAAATTTCATTGGTCTTAAAATAGAGTTGTAATTGATCAAGCATTATCGTTTCGAATATTTTACTCAATACTGGCAAAATAGATATGGGTCTATAATTCCCCAGTTCACTTTTTTCACCAGACTTGAATAATGGAATTAATTTACTAAATTTCATTAAGTCTGGGAACACACCCATATCTATACATTGATTAAAAATAAATATATAGCTATAGCTATAGCTTTAATTTATTACTGGTTTCTTTTCGTTTGTTGTAAATTAATTATGCATTTGTCCTAACAGACGCGGCCGTTGCACCCGTTACCGTTCCGTTGCATCTACTCGTGGAGCATCTCAGCTCTGCGCCAGATCAGCTCTACCTTTAGCCATATCTCTCCGACCTTCAGGTATGCATACGTCATCACCAGCGGGCCAAGAAACCACCGAGACTGTCCTTATAGAAGCACCAATGGGTGATTATAATGTTAGATATTAAATTTATTATTGTAAATTTTTTTCTTATGCAAAATTCTGTCGTTTTGATAAAATTTCAATTTTAGTATTATAAAAGTATCTAATTTGTGATAAACATTTATACAGTTTTTTTTGAACGAAAACTTTTCTGTGCCAATTGTGAATTCAAATAAAAGGTATATATTTAGACCGTAGTCTCTTCATTACAAGTTAAAGTAATTTCGCTGTTTTAAGCGACTAAAATGTGTGCCAAAACCTATGATGTCGGTATAATAGTACTGGTATTCTTCTTCTTCGCGTTCTCCTGTTATTCTAATCCATTAGGATTAGCGGGGTCTGCTACCTAAGCCTAAGGATTTGGCGAAAACACTGATTTTTACATGGAGCGACTGCCGTCAGACCTCTACAACCCAGTGGGAAAACCAGATCTTTCTTAGGTTAAGTCACTCGTCTTTCGAAATATAATTTCTTGTTTTCCTTCACCGCCGAGCAAGTGATAAATATGCACATAAATCCGAAAATACGAATTTCAGTGGTACGTGCTCCGCCAGGATACGATCCAGAGATCAGGTAGTCAATAGACAGGTTTCTTATTCACTGGGCTATCACTACTCAATATTATATTATAACTTGACATAATATCAGTACTAATGTAAAAGTACTGATATTATGCCAAGTTATACTCTAAAATACACTTTCTGAAATTTCCAAATCGTAATGAAATACTATTATGTTCATTACCTATTAGTTTTTCAAACTAAAAAGATTAGTTAATCAAACTAAATAAAAATATAATTGAAGAATATTTAACACATTATTTATTTATGAAAAGTGTTTATGTGTGTATGTACATGTGAGAAGTTATGCTTCAGTCGCATCACAAAACAAAAATGAACCCTACGTTTGTAAATAACTTACCTTGATTATATTCATGAAGAAAACTTGAGAGACTTCGTGGTGTCGATTTTAGGTGACGGTGTAGTAAAAGTTCATGCTCATTTTTCCCTAACCCGCCAAAAGAAGTATATCTTCAAAAATAATGTGTTATGTATACGGGTTACTTTATGTGAAAATACAAGAATGGAAAGATAATAAGTAAAGATAAATGCGGTTTTAAAAAAATTACGCAGCTTACTTAAATATCGCATTCGTTTATATTATAATGTCTTCAGAAATTTCATTATATTCAGATAAATACCGCTCTAATAGAATTATAACAAGCAGGGCGAAATATTATCCCACTGACAGGTCAAAAAATAAGTATTTATATATTTGCTAAATACGAATGATAAAGTATTTCACAAAAATACACACATTAATTAGAAATGTATTTTATTTTGGAAATATACATTTTCACACTGGTAATTATTAATATCGTATTTTTAACAAAACTATTCTCCTGTAACACAAAACGCGAGTAATATTGTTAATTAAATTATACAAAACAGTAGCTTGCCCACATTTTGTTACCATATTATGAATTTAAATTTCATATAAGCAGTAAGTTTTTAATTATGCTCAAAATTTATGTATTTGTTATTAAGCAATAAAAAGCAGTAGGTATTATGAGATTGGTTTGAACAATAGCATTTGGAAGAATATATTACTATGATAAAGATTACTAGTTAATCTCATGGAATTAATTTCTTATTTTTATTTATATACTAATTTATCTTTATACATTAACATACAGGGACAAACATTTATCATATGCTCTTTATGTACATAAATAATTAGTGCCATATTTTCTACCTACGAGTTATTAAAATATAATATTAGTTTTGGCATCGAGTTTTAGGAAGTTATAAAACGCAATAGTTTTAGTGTACGTGTTTTAAATTTGTATAAATAGGTAACAGCGAAAAAGTAGGTAGTGATTTTTGGATATTGTAAATAATAAATGTATAAGTGTGCATAGAATGTTATAATGACCCATACAAGATGTTCAGTTATTAATTTCTGTATGTATAAATGTTTATAGAATAAAATTATTTTCAAATATTAGTTTGATTTCATTTAATTTTAAGGAAAATCCAGCAAACTGAACCTAAACGACGGACAAAAATTTATAACATCATATTAATTTCCTAACATTTAATTACCTACTACATACTTATTAATATTATTAAATATAAGTATACAACTAACATTAGAATTGGTTAAAAAGTAGAATTTTCTGTGGTCGAATCGGTTCTCTTTTGCAACTTATTTTATCAGATGACTTAATAAATTAGTAGGGTGAAAATACGCTTCCAAAGATGCGTCGAAGGATGACATGGAGTAATAATCTTCCACGTGGCGCAGGTGCTGACCGGGCATAGCTGTTTCGGTAGGTACCTGTGCAACGTGGCAAGGCGCGAGGAAACAACGGTGTGCTACCGTTGCGGCTGCGCTGACGACACGACGCAGCACACGTTGGAAGAGAGCCCAGCGTGGACAGAGGAGCGAACCGCTTTAGACCCATTAGTTGGTGCTGACCTCTCGCTGTCGACCATCGTGAAAGCCGTGGTCGAGAGCGAGAGTACATGGAATACATTTGCGTCGTTCAGTGAAAATTTGATGTCGCAGAAGGAGGCAGCGGAGCGGGTAAGTGAGAATGATATTTTCTTTCAGCCGATCCGTCGTAGAAGAGTCGGATGAAGATGTCGGGCTGAAGACCGCCTCCTTCCGCCCTAACGAGGTTCTGGAGGGGCAGTAGGGAGGGAACTTGCTATTCAACGGAGTGGGGTTCTCGAGTGGACGGCGTGTGGAGTGTTCCAAGCACGCCTCTCGGAGATGATATACGTGTAAGAGCCCGCATTTACATTTGCGGTCCCACGTTGGTGAGTTTCGGAGGTGATACCAAAATCGTTCACGAAACTGCACCAACAAGCGCCGAGAAGGAACACCGTTTTTAGTTGGTAGGTCTGTCCAGAACAGACTTGACTTTTGACTGTAGCAGGAGTCCGACATAACCACATCGCCATTACCTTGGCGATGTGATATGCATGAGCGGAAAATGCTCATGCATATCACATCGCCTCGCATCAAAAAACGTATGTAAGTATGCTCTATTGCCTTTAGATTCAAACCCTGCACATATGGCAGTTTTTGGAGTAGCCCAACTGGCTCGACAAGAATTGTACTATGTAGAAGTCTGTAGGAATTGAAGTACTTACTCGGATCTGTCCAAAAATCAGGCGATCATTGCAAGTAACATGTATTGTATTCGTCTATCCACCCATATTGAGCAATTCAAGAATTTGAAAGACGTCATGTTCCTTGGGAGTGCAGTCTTTGGTGTCGGAAGTATAAAGAAAAGCTAAATTCCTTCTATGCTTTTTATACTTTCGGTGCTACATATTAACAGAACACACCAATTAAGTGTTCTGCGGGCATAAATGATTCTACCATTAAGATCTAGTTGACAATAGGGAGAACTATCAAGCGTTTAGGTACTTCTACAATCTATGTCATTGGAATCAATGTATTTAGAGAATGACTCACAATCATAGGTTCTCTATAACGTTAATATGTGATGCACAGCAGTGAAGGTTTACTTGGCTGTACATCTTTTTAGGTTGTTTATGTCTTTACATAATGTTGTTAAACTTCCACGGTTGGTTATGTTACTGTTGTAAGTACGAGACCTACCGTGATTTGATTTTCTATTTTACCGATATTTCGTAGCTAGTCAGGGTAGAGATTGAAATACCGAGGTATCCTAATTAAGGAGAAGATGTTTTCAAGTTGTCAGAATCGTGGAACCCCGGAATCGAGTTATGCAAGCGTTATGTGAGGGTTTTAAATAGCAATATCCAATAAGACGCCCTGAGTTTAGTGTGTAAAGCACCGAGTAATGACGCTGAAAAAGGGTAGAGAAATATGCCTGTCCTTAACTGACATCTACTCGCCGTCTGCAGTCATCCCCTGATCATGGCGTCTGCAAAGTAGCCGAAACATCGGGAAAATAGAAATTCAAATCTTGGTAATTCCGCCGTACTAATGTCTCTCATATTTCAAAGGAAGGAATGCAAATTTTGAACCCATGGCGGAGTGCGAAATCCTACATATTTTTTTATGAAATTTGTTGTGAATTCAAGCCATTGTTTATTTATAACTTCACTGTTCATTGTTATTATATTATAAATATATTATACTTCGTATGGGTTCGCCACAGGGATCCTACCTGTTTCGATCTCATAACAATATATCTTGTACGACGTATTAAGAATGTAGTAAACTATTAAGTTATATACAAATGAAGTTGTATATTACTTAGTACTAGGTAGTGATAGCGCGGCTGCTCTACTAACTTAGCTTAACAACTGTCATCTATCGACAACAGCCGGGCCCGGGACATATACAATGAAAAAGTTATCACCATAGCAAAATTTTATTGTGGCTCAATTGTAAAAGTATTCAAACGGTAAACGAGAGATCGTGGGCTTGAATCCCCGCCTTAGGGAGGAGCTTCAATTCGATTTTTATGAGATAAAAAATGGGTCCTAATTTAGGGTTAATGATAAATATCTTAAGACCAGTCGATATATCGCCAGGGTCCTCAAGGGTTTAGTTGATGATAATTACCACTTCAGGTAAGTGCAAACAGAAACAGAACAAAAGTAACAGAATGGTAATTTCGGGGTCAGTAAATTCCGTCTGAATCATCTTCAGCTTATGGAACAGCGTTCCTGCTCAGCGATCTCAAGTATTAGAGCTGTATACGCTAATCATACACGGAGAAGTCGTGTTACAACTGTCGCGCTGGTTTTCAGAACTACACATTAGTATTAAGAAGCTTACATAGCCCAAATCCCAAAAGATACTAAGTTTATAATACATGTAGTGCATTTGAATGTATCAAATGGCCGACAGTATAAAAATATATGTTTAATTTGTATACCAGATAGTACGCATTTTTTTAATTTTAATGAGAGTATTACAAAAAACGTAACCTATGAGTTTTACGAGTATTATACACAACAAAATAGACGTGTAAATTATGTTCGAATATTATCATAATTAGTATATTATTAGTACATTTCGTTAGTTACTTTTATACTTTTAGAAAATTATGCATAATTCATGACTTTTCATATTTTTTTTATAAGCTCAGCATAGTGGCTTCGCTTCGTCCGATGGTAAGCGAAAGAGGAGCCCAAATCGTAGCGGCAACTGACAACAGAATACAGTGTTCTGTCAGTCGACGTTGCCATGCTGGCCCGCAACGTGCTTCCTCACGCTTCTTTTGAAGGATCCCATAATGTAGGAAGCAGGAAACACATGTGCCGGCAAGGCGTTCCACTTTTTTATGGTACGACAGAGATTGGAGTTGCCGAACGTTTTGGTATGCGAAGAAATATTCTCAATTGTAGAATAATGATATCGCAAGCTAAGACGTGAGGTTCTATGATGGAAGGAGAGGGTGAGATAAGGGAAAGCAGTTCTTCAGAACGCTCACCATGGTAAAGGTGGTAAAATATGCTTAGCGAGCCAATGTCACCACGAAGTTGAAGAGGTTCTAGGTTTTTGGTGACCACTTCGCAGTTGATTATGCGGATACTCCGTCTCTGCAACCTATCGAGAGCCTCGAGAAGATACTGTAAGGAACCGTCCCAGAGATCGAGCAATACTCCGCGCAGACCCGAACTTGTGTCTTATAAAGCAGACAAAGCTGGTCCTGCGTGAAGAACCGGCGCACCCTGTTCAGGATTCCGAGTTTTTTGAAGCTGTTGAGATGAGGCTCTCGATGTAGTTATGTTGGTTGAGATCGCAACGAATATACATGCCTAAGCATATACAGGTCATCTCGCACACTGACCTATTTCTACCGCCAAGCAGCTATTTTTATATAGCTGTGTTCCGGTTTGAAGGGCGAGATATGGCGGAGATATTACTGGGTACTATGGCGAAACAGCCTTAGAAAAAAAAGACATTGAAGAAGAAGCGCGGATTGTTTCTCCATTAGTTTGTCGACAAAGGAGATGTACTGATCCGTTAGAAATGATCAAAGGACATACAGTACGCTACGATCTTCTTAATGGAACTGAATTTCAAAATTGGTTCACGATTTTCTGATACATCGCGTAACATACACGTGACAAAAAAAATCATCCACCTTTTTAAAGTCAGCTGAAAAGTCAACTATTATTTTCATACTCTTCACATCACCCACCAGGTAAAAAGGACATATAAATTATTCATAATAATCAATCACACAAGCTTTATATATCAAAGTTGGATCCCATGTGGGATCTCGAAACTTTTAGAATTCGTTGAGAGACGTAAAAAATACATATTAAATGAAGTAGGGGAGTGATGTTTATTCTTCGTTTGAGTAGCGAGTTTTTACCTTTATTTTTACAGCAGGAACCAGTGAAACTCAATCTTGGAAGTTTTATATCCCCGTATTTGTTTTTGTTACCAATGTAATCAAAGAGTTTCTATTGCGGTTTGTACTGCGCGGTGATTGATGGCGGGCATTTCCATACATAAAAGAGACATTAAGTCTCTATTTTTCCTCACTTTTTCCTAGCGTTATCCCGTTTTCTAACTACTTAGAATAGGCTAGGTCTGCTGCTTAAACCTAAGGATTTGGCGAAGATACTGATTTTCACATGGAGAACTCTGCAACGCAGTGAAGCTCCTAAGGAGTAGCTGTGTTTGCAGCAGAGGTGGCATCACGCGAGTGATACATATTAGTGATGCCACCTCTGTTGTAATCGTTCATAGGCTACGGTGATCGCTTTACCTTACATCTGGCGGGTCGTATGCTTCTATGTCTTCCAATATTGTATAAAAAATCCATACCAGCACGCGGTGCATCCTGCTAAACGAGGCTCTGGCGAAAGAAAGGTACAGGTATAGTCAAACAACTTCCTGAAAGCTTTTTGTATTGCAAGTAAAGTTGTCAATAAGCTTCTGAAGTGTAGCTATGTTATCTATCAGCTAAGGTGACAACGCGCGATACATCTTGTATTAACTTTCTTTGATCAGTTTTTCTTTAATTGCACTTATTTATATATTCCATAAAATATTTAAATGCCATGTTGAATATATAACGTAGAATTCTACGTTATTATTCCACATGGCATTTAAATATGTTATGAATTTTACGCTTGCACTGTGAATGAGATTGTGACTGATTCGACAGTACCAGCGTATGAAGAGATTAGCATGGATGAGATTAAATGGTCGATACGAAGTTTGAAAAATGAAAAGTCAGCGGGAATCGATATGGTTACAGCTCAGATGATCAAACTGGGTGGCACCTACGTTAGGGACACATTCTGGTTTTTGAGCAAATTATGCTGGAGAACCGGAAGGGTTCCGACCGATTGGAAACGCGCAGTTCACGTATGGACTGTGCCAACTATAGGACCATCAGTTTGATCAGCTTAGCAGCTGAAGTGTATGGAAAAATCATTGAAAGGAAAATGAGAGTGGAATCCGATGGAATGCTTGGGGCAGCACAGGATTTCGAAGCGGCAGAGGATGTACGGATCAAGTTTTTTCATTCCGCAACATCGTGAAAAAGCATCTTGCTGTATACAAGAAGGTTTTCTACGATTTTGTGGACCTTGAGAAAGTATTTGAGAGGGTCGTGCGAAACAATCTCTGGAACATCTTACCCAGATGTGAGGTTGATGGTGCACACCTGCTTCGTGCTGTGTAATCCAATTATCAGGATTATACAGCATTTGTGCGAGTGGACGGCAGCTTATCGCCCTGGTTTGATACCAACATTGGCGTTAGACAGGGATGCGTGCTGTCGGCTCGGCTATTCATCCTGTATATTGTTGTCTTCATAGAATAAGAAACATGAATGTGGGAATGCGAATGGGTGACTTAGTGGTCAACTACCTGCTTTATGCAGATGACGCGGTATAATAGCAGAATCATCATCCGAACTGCAAACACTAGTTACAACAATGAAAGATGATTGTATGAAGAAAGGCTTACAATTGAATGCGAAGAAAACCAAGATAATGGTATTTGAAAGAGAGACAACCAGAACGAACATTAGGATTATGGTTGATGATGTAGTGTTGGAGCAAGTGAATGAGATTGTATATCTTGGAAGTGCTTTTAATAGCAATGGAAGGTACACCGCTGACGTGAGAGACGAGTGAGTGCCGGGAATAGGATGAATGGAGCGTTGGCTAAACTTCTAGGCAGCCGAAACCTAAGCCAGAAGGCACAGCTCGCTGTACACAACACAGTGCTAATCCCAACGCTAACTTATGGAAATGAGAGCTGGGTTATAGCAGAGAGAGCATGAAAGTAGAATAAATGTGGTCGAGATGAGAGCATTGCGCAAAATTTGTGGCATAACGCTTGCTGACCGCGTTCGTAATGAAGACGTGAGAAAAAGAGTTGGTTTGAAAGAGAGTGTCGGTGTTAAGATAAGAAAGGGCTTGCTTCATTGGTTCGGACACGTAGAAAGAATGCGGGACGAAAGATCGACGAAACAGATATACAATGCAAAAGTGGAAGGATGTAGGAGCCGAGGAAGACCGAGACTAACCTACCATGACCAAATTGGTCGTGTTCTATCAGAAAGTGAAGTCAGGAACCCCAGGAACCGGCGAGCGTGCATGAAAAGAGCTATGAATGTCACAGAAGCGAGTAAAGTATGTAAGGACCGCGTCTTCCTCTTCGCCCGAGTTCTCACTTAGAACAGACGTGCAACGCGTGTATTCAAAAAGTAATAAAAATCATCATACCAACTAAATCATTACGCCCATAATAACTAGTGCGATAGTTGCCTGTCACAGATTAGTATTTTTCCAATATAATATTTAATCAAGTGAGTCATCAGCCATACACCGACGAAGAGCAACAGGTGCGGGGCCGCGCTCACCCCCGCAACAATAAGGACAGCTATAATTGTGATCTCACGTCTTCTTCACGCGTAGCAAGAGGCGGCCGCGACACCTAGCAGCGAGCGCGGGGCTTGCTTCACCTCCGCAGCGGTAAGAGACAGTTGCGATATTTCATCTCTCTCTCGCATAGCAAGACCTTTCCGCGACGATACACGAAGCACGACGACGGCCTGTATCGCCGCCTTACCTACTTATACCGTAAACAGTGAATGAATCCATTCAATTCACTATTCCGTGCGCCCGCACATCAGTTGAACTATAACTACGGCCACTGTATTTGAAGCTACAGCTACATGGGAGCGGTATTTTTGTCTTGATTTACCTAACGCCTAATACATTCTTGGGGAGGATAGCACTTACCACCTGATTGGGACTATAGTATATAGTACATTATATAGTATAGTATATAGCTTTGCTGGAATTGTAAGCATGGACGAACTAAATAAGTCTGCATCTGAAACTAATTTAAAAAAGTTACTTGAAAAGGAAAACGTTACACCACCGAATTTTCTTTCTGCACGGGCTCCAAAAAGGAAAATGGAACATGACTGTAATTGTATTTCAGAATTTACCAACTTTAAAGAGGAAATAAAAACTATGATTAATACACTATTTTGTAAACAAACTAAGGAGTTAGAAAAAATAACAGTTACCCAGAAGGAAATTCAACAAACAAACATTAATATTGAATCGTCAGTTGCTTTCCTTACTGCGCAAAACGAAGAGTATAGAAAAATGATTGAAGAATTGGAAAAAAAGACTAAAGAAGACAGACAGCATATAGCGATATTAGAAGACAGAATTGAGGACTTACAAAGAACTAGTCGTAAAACTAACTTTGAAATAAAAAATGTCCCAAAACTTGCCACAGAAAGCAAAGAGGATCTAATTAGAATGGTGATGAGCTTGTCCTCAAGCATAGGATGTGGTCTAGAGAAATCCGATGTAAAAGACGTATACAGAGTGCGCGGAAAAAAGGACAAAGTACAAAGTAACGGCCCAATCGTAGTAGAAACATCATCCACAATGATTAAGACTGATTTGCTTAAAATGTGCAAAGCGTATAACATAAAACATAAAGTAAAATTATGCGCCAAGCACCTGGGCTTACGATCCTTCGAGGATACTCCAATATATGTATCTGAGCAGTTAACTGCCAAGGGAATTCGACTTCACTTCCTTGCACGAGATCTCGTAAAATCAAAAGCTTATAAATTTTGCTGGACTGCATATGGAAAAGTTTATGTACGGAAGGATGAAAACTCGCCTATCATCATGATCAACAGTGAGGTTCAAGTGCACAAGCTTCAACAATCATGACTAGACATTACATATTTTATTTTATTATTTAAAAAATTAACAGGTCATTGCTATGTTGTCATAGGGTTAAAAGTGTTCGAGTTCATAATATTAATCACAAATAACCACACAATACATTCTCTTTATACCGAAGTACAATCCTTAACACTTACATTCACACACTCACTTCATCTTTCACACACAAACAAACAACACTGCATACACTATACTTTTAACACAACATTCTCAACACGCACTCACCAGTTTTTCCAATACACTACTAATATAACCTACAAAATGTCAGTTTTATCCCTTAGTCCCAAATTGATTAATTATCACTCTCTTTATAATTTATATCACAGCTTAAATTTTGTCACCTATCGCAACTCCTTAACTGACTTAATATGGATAACATTCTAAATAATCTAAATGAAATTGATAGCACTGCTGCAGCCTCTGCCATTCAATGTGATATAGAGAACCTACCCGTACATATAGTAACTACTAACAATGATTTTACTATTGTGTCCCAAAATATACGTAGCGTATATAGCAATCATGATGATCTCCAATTGACACTATCGAACTTCAAATGCAATATAGATATGATAGTGTTAACTGAATGTCGAATAAATGCGAATAAGCCCATCCCGGCCCTAGATAAATATAATTCATTTGCTACTACTTTACATCTCAATCAAAACGATGGGGTAGTTATATACATTAAAACCCCAAATATCTACAATGTTAAAGAGGTAAAATTAACTCATGCATCATGCATACAAGTTGAAATAAATAATAATATAGTTCTCGGTATATACCGGTCTCCATCTAATAATAATGTGGAACCTTTTCTTACCTCCTTAAGTAACCACCTACAATCATTAAAAACTAATAAAAATATTGTTATAACCGGGGACTTAAATATAAATCTCATAACAAGAGAACAAGAGAAATCATATGAAAGAAATAACAGGTCCAATTATCTCAACATGCTTTCTATGCACGGAATACTCCCAGGACACTCGTTACCTACTAGAGAAAGCAGCTGCTTAGATCATATTATGCTAAAGCTTAACAAAAATAATTCGGCACATATAGCTATCTTAAATACTACTATAACAGATCATCAAATGACATTTTTAAATATGACAAACTTAAAGGATGTAAACAATAATCGTAAAACTAAAAATATCACAGATTTTAAAATGGCACTGAGCTCTCTTATTGAAAAAGATATATCTAAGCTTCTAGTTAGTGACGACCCCAACTATGTAATTGCACAATTGGTATACAATATAACGGAGTCTCTTCAAGATAATACTAAAGTGGTAAGCATTTCCAAAAGCAGGAGAGTCATCAAACCGTGGATAACACCTGGTATACTACGATGTATTAAAAATAGAAATACCATGCAAAAAAAGTTAAAAGCTGACCCTGATAATGAAATCCTTAAAATTACTTATAAAAGATACCGTAACCACTGTAATAGCTTAATCAAAAAACTTAAACGTAAATATGATAGAGATACTATTGCTAAATCTACAAAAGACCCGAAAACTCTTTGGAAAAATATTAAAAATATAACGAATTTGTCGCGAAATAAAACTGAAAACCTGGACTTATTACAAATTAAATCACATCCTAATGAATCAATTAACTATATTAATGAATATTTTGTAAATATTGGTAAAAATCTTGCAGAAGACATCATCTCAGCTAGTAACTCGAATGATGCTAACCTACAGACCGGTGATTCTACAATGACGCTTCCAATGAGCTCTTCCTTTGTACTGCTTGATACCTTTCCAGATGAGGTACATAGTATCCTAATGTCCTTAAAATGTAGTAGTGCACCGGGCTGGGACAATATTGCTGCCAGTTTTATTAAGATGGCCAAGAACGAAGTCATACCCATCATCTGTCATCTAATCAATCTATGTTTTAATAAAGGATTGTTTCCGTCTCCATTGAAACATGCCATCGTTACTCCGGTGTATAAGGGTGGAGATAGAGGCGAGGTCGGTAATTATAGACCTATCTCAGTCTTACCAACAATATCTAAGATCATGGAAAAAATAATGAATAATAGACTAACTAACTATCTTGACAAATTCGACTTATTATCTGACTCACAATATGGTTTCAGACGAGGTAGGTCTACAGAAGATGCCGTTTTGTCTTTAACATCTCTTATTACTGATCATCTAGATTCTAGGAAAAAATGCTTGGCTATTTTCCTGGATCTCAAAAAAGCATTCGACACCGTCTCTGTCAACATACTTTTGCAAAAATTAGAACGAATTGGCATTCGAGGTATTCCATTAAATCTTTTTAGAGACTATCTCACTGGCCGGAAACAAAGTCTTAAAATAGGTCAGCATACTAGTACAGAAAAAGAGGTTTTGTATGGGGTGCCGCAGGGAAGCGTATTGGGACCAACTTTGTTCCTAATATATATCAATAGCCTATGCAATCTAAAACTTAATAATGGGCAGGTCTTTTCATATGCTGATGATACGGCGTTGGTTCTTCATGGTACCGATTGGGAGGATGTTCGAAGGGATGCTGAAAGGGGATTAACTAACGTAGCTGGTTGGCTTGAACGCAATTTACTTACACTAAATATAGAAAAAACAAATTACATCACTTTCTCTATTTGTAATAAATTTCAGCCTAGTAGTGAATATTGCATTAAAATTCATAATTGTGGGAAACCTTTAAATGACACATGCACCTGTATTTCGATCAATAGAATATCCTCCATCAAGTATTTGGGCGTCATGATAGACCAGCGTCTGTCTTGGCACAATCATATTGAACTGGTGGCAAACAGGGTCAGAAAATTATCATGGATCTTCAAAACGCTAAGACACCTAATGAATAACGATCTTTTAAATAAAATATACCAGGCATTGGCTCAGTCAGTCATAGCCTATTGTATTCCGGTCTGGGGAGGAGCATCTAAAGTTAAATTTTTGGAAGTTGAGAGAGCTCAGCGTTACCTTATAAAAGTGATGTATTTCAAACAACGAAAATTCCCTACAGATTTGCTATATACAATGTCTAAACTGTTATCTGTTAGAAAGCTTTATATTTTACACGCTACACTAAAAGTACATAAAATCCTAAAACTAGATAGGAAAACTCTTAACAAAAGGAGAAATACATCAGTTGCGCCAATCCACAAATTTAAAACTACTTTCGCCAGGCGACAATTCAACAATCAGTCTTCGCATGTGTACAATCAGATAAATAAGGTACTAAACATTTACCAAAAAACATTTTACGAATGCAGAAGTACGGTAACTGTATGGATAAAGAATTTAACCTATGACGAAACGGAATCGTTACTACTTTACGTATCCTAATAACCGGTCCACACAAAAACCCTATCCACTCTATTATACCCACTCAACTTACAATATATCATACACACCACACACATACATTATTAATTACACATACGAATACACAGCACTAACACCTTACACACTACTTACACTCACACCCAAACACACCACACTTACACCAAACTTACACCCAAGAACACCTCACTCACACACAACCTTAATCCTGTTACTGCAAAATGCACCTTTATAATATTATATTATATAATTAGGTAAATAAATAAATATTGTGTTGCTATGGAAGAGCGACTCCTTCTGGTACAGGTGTTTACACACTTAAAAGAAGGAGTCAGCCTCTATGTTTTGTAACAACTGTTTACAACGAAATAAACATTTTTGTATTTTTTTGTATTTTGTCTTATGGCGCTCGGTTCTCTCTGCCTACCCCGCAAGGGATTTGGCGTGAAGATATATACAGATTAATTAACAATTTTTTTTCTATAATCCACTTTGTGTAGACTATATACTTATTGAGTTCTTATACTACGTTCTGCAGCATAGCTATCTAGCTGGCTAGGAGGAAACTAACTTCAAAAATGAGCTCTTGCAGGCATCGCAGACCGCAAGTTGGAAGCGCTTCTGCGGCACAGCGGATCGGGAGACGGGCTATACCACTGCGATGCAACAAGGACATCAAGGACGAATGGAAAGGGTCTTGGATAACGCGTGGTGGCCGGCCATGCTGCATAGACTGGCACTTAGGGGTTGCCCGTGAAATATTTACACATATAGGATAATGAAATCCTATTTAGAAGGGCGTAAAGTCTCGCTGAGCTATGCCGAAAATGAGGTGACGAAGATTTGCGTCCAATAATCAATGGCTGGGTCCACTTTGTGGAATATATTAATATATAGATCGATAATTTAAGAGAGGTAGGGCACATCAAAGCAGTCCGTCTTGTGAAGTACATCCACTTCACAGAAAACCGCAGCCAAATAACAACTCCCTATAGGGTTGTTGTATTCCCGCTTGTTTTTGAGGTCACCAGTAAGTTACTAAGGAGTTGCTGTGATAACAGCAGAGGTGGCATCGCGCGAGTGATACTTAATGTATTGCAAGCGTTCATATGGTCCTCTAACCGCTTTACTATAGGTGGAGCCGTATGCTTGTACGCCTCCCGAAGTTGTATAAAAAAAAGATAGCCTTCTGAACGAGTTTGAAGATCTTCGTGAGTACAGCCAGTTGTTTGCCGATGATATGAGTATCTTTATAATCAAGAAATTAGGAACCGGCGAGCATGCACGACATGAATTTTGAATGTTAATGAAGCGAGCGAGATGTGTAAGGACTGTGTCTTAGGGTGCTCGGTTCTTCGAAACGGTTCACCCATATTTTAATCAAAATAGCACTCAGAGCTTCACTAATTCGTTGTAGTCTATATTCGGAACAATAAAGTCGCCTAGTAACGATGTATGAACGAGAGTTCTCGTAAAATGCGCGTACGCAAAATGCGCGACGATTCCCTTCGAAGTGAGTCATAGCGACTGAAACTCCATGAGCCCGCCTACCAAAGGATGTAGCCCCCCCCCCCCCCCCCCCCCCCCACCCCCGCGCGCTCACTACCTCGCGAAAAAAGATGACACGTTCTATTGCGCCACCCTGTATATCAAATTATTCTGAAGGTTCTTATAGATGATAAACTGAGGTTCACCAATAACTGAGAACTGCACGTGGCAGAGGTCTGCAAGAAACCGCCGTTAATAAACCATCCAAAGTCATATGGGGTTTATTAATAGAAAGTACGTCTATATAGAAGATATAAATTATTGAATTTTAACACTAACATTTAAGGGAAATATTAATAGTATTAGTATAGTATAACCCAACCTGGGGGTAAGTTAGAGAAGGGGGAAGGGAATTTGGGAAATCTGACGACGGGATCATGGTCAGCGACCCTGAAAACCCCCTAGTAGAAATTTTCAGGCCTATTCGGCAGTATTATTCAATTATTTTCTCAATTTTTATTTATTGCCCGATGAGCTCCCCCAGAAATTTGCTAATTTAAGGGTATTGGGAGGGAAAATAAGTTTTGGACAAAAATTATTTAGGGTCCTTTTGTCTACATACTTTTCCCCGTCGAATGCATTATGTTCCAGCCTGATCGGTTGTTATTCAAAAAATTAAAATAATCGACCTATTTCTATACTGTATTGACTGCACTAGTAGTTATAGGCTATGGTGATAAAGTTTTAGGTTCCAAAAAACTTTATTATAAATATACAGTAAAGTACTATAAAAAAATATCATTAGATGTATTTAAAACCACTTAAAAATGAGTCGTAAGCCGAAGACTTAATATGCAAATAACTACTAGCAAGTGCTAGTTAGAAGTTTATTATAAAAATATATATGTTCCACCCGTTACTCGCACCAAATAAATACCCTTACGAAAGGATAATGGGGTTATCTCAACTTTTATCGCATTTTATTCTAATAAGTACGCGAAACGAAAGGAACTGTTTTGCCTGTATGAATACTGATCGTGGCATAAGGAATTGACTATAATGTACTTTCTTAAGTAGATTGTGAAAATATTCAGCTGTCTTCCCTTGTATAAGTAATATGTCATGCTTATGTCTTGAGATTTAAGAACTAATCACCGTTCACTTAATGAGTTAAACTATATTATAAGTAATATTTATGAGAGGTAGGGTAACAAATCTCGGCCAAATAACAACTCCCTTGGACCTACTAGCTAGTAAGATTACCGATAAGCGTTTGACAAATTCTTCTATTAGCAACAGGAGCGATACTTCGTAATCACTATATATCAGGCGTATGCTTGTGTCTCAATCGTTTAAAAACGAAAAACAAACCATAACGTTCTAAATCAATGTCTCTTGAATTTGAATGCACCACTGATTAGCTCTATAGATTCGTGAGCAGAGCTGCAAACATTATAGGTACTCGTTTATTAAATATGCATGTATCAAAATATACACACCTATTTTGTAATTTGTGGACGCCGTACACTGGCAAACTCTTATCGTAGCTTATATTTCATATTTATGGACGCGGGCATACGAAAAGGTAACTAAGTAATAATAGGAAACATCCATGCCGGCCGGAGAGTTCACATTAGCTCCGAATTATTTGTATTGGTAAACTCCTGCTTTATGTCCGCACTATACTGGAGGTAGAGTACAATATTAGAATTTAAAATGACTTGATGAGCAGAAAACAGTCAAGCAAAATGTTATCTTGGATATGAAATATTTGGCAAGGAGAGATTTCTGAATTAGTCACGCGACTAACGCGTCACGCCGCACAGTGTAGCGAAAATCGTCTTTCATAGACTTCGATTATAATATCTAAGTATATTTTTTTATTGAGGTGGCTTCTATTTACGAATGGAATGCTTGAACATGGTACAATAGCTAATTTAGCATGAATACCTACATAATATATTTTAAATAAAAATAATGTATGAAGATGATATACAAAGTATGTAAGTATTTTTTTTTACAAGATTAATATTGCAGGTAATATTGGGTTGTTTCTAATTGAATCGTCTAAACTCTAAAGTAAGCATATATATTTTGTTCCATTAGCGATTTATTTATAAAATATCACTCTTTTGCATGTGGGGTGCCTATAAATAAGGGACGATTATTGTTATATTTATAGTGAAATATACTTCATTTAAACATACATACAAATATTGCTACGAACAGGAAAAAGGTAACATGTTACATTTAAATTTTGCCTATTTCTTAAATAGTACTCTGCATAAAGTCTAGCTAACAAACTAATTAACAAAACTAATATACAGGTTGAGTTACATATCATATACCAATAACGATAATGCTGCACAATAACGTTAGTGAAATATTACTCGTTTTCTACATCCCTCGCTGCGAATTCCAAATCGGAATCAGTCTCTACCTTGGATGTATTTAAACATTCAAGTGACTGAAACTTAATTAATTCTAGAGTGTCAGCGAATAAGACCTGCCATTTTAGTGTCTGCAGAGTAAGCATATAAAGTTATCAAGTTATAAGCTCGCCCTTTTTTCGCGAGTTATATTCTCAAACATTCAAAAGTCTTTATTGCGAGCCTCTGATACTTTTTCTGAAAGTTTTCCAATTGATATAATGGCATTACTGGTGATAATGTCTGCTCCATATATTAATAATTTATGGATGGTGTGATACCAATAGTATCTACGTACTTTTTGACAGTTTAGTAAGTCATCTAATCAAATCTCCAAGTATATGAAAGTCGATTTTCGTTTCTCCGTGTACAGTGAGTCTTACTCCTATTTATTATGCCACGGACACTTGGTGTATAAAATGAAACTACATAAAAATGAAAGTTAGAAATGCTAATATCTGTGTGCGTTAACATAAATAACAAGCTAGTCCCATTCAGATTTTTCTGTTAATAAATTGTAATACTGGAGGACGGACACAATAGTTAGAACTCAGTTGTGAGGCACATCAGCTTCGATGTTTTGTAGTAGTAAAACACCATGTTAATTGTACAATAGCGATATTTTGAAATATTTGAATGATTCACTAGCTGGTTTTCTACATTGCCTTTGATTTGATTTAGTAAACTTTTATTTTTGACTTTCTTCTTCCCGTATATTTGTTTTCGTTCACCTGTAACTTGTGCGGGGAAGTTAAATTTGGAAGCATGCCATTTGTGGGGTCACTTTATTTTTATACATCGTCGGGGTCAATCAAATTGTCTACGTGCCTGTACGAATGCTTGCAATACAAAGATCGCTCGCTTATTGCCGATCCCATTACTAATACAGCATCTCCTCAGGAGCTTATTGGTAACCTCACACAAGCGCAGCTACCCTACATAGAGTTGTTATTTGGTTACGATTAAACTTTTCCAGCCTGGTTACTTTGATGTATCGTACCTTCTTTAGTTAGCTTAACGACTCATCTTCATCATCGGAGCGTTAATCTCGGACGCGTCCTTCGCGCGGTCTTTGGCAGCCCTCATAGTGAGACCATTGGCACGCATGTCATTCCTCATGACGCCAAGCCAGTACTTCTTGGGTCTGCTTATTCTGTCGGGACTCGGCGGTGGTGGCATGGCTAGATATTTGTTCCCTACGTAACTTGCTGGTTTTCGTAAAACCTGGCCGTAACAGCGTAGGCGATACTCTTGCCATCTTGATATCTGTTCTGCTAGCCGAAATTACAGCCCTTGCAGCTAGGCTAACCCCGTCGGAGACACTAATTCTGGACGTCAAAGTACTACGCGAAGACTTTGCGGACCTAATATGATGCGATGCCGACGTACCAGAACTTACTTCCATTAATATAGAGGGCGATCATCTCATTGACTTTTTCGATACACTGGGTTCTTCCTGCCTACCAATACAACGCTAAACGTAATAACATGGGTCGAAAACTAAACTTAATCTTGTCAAATACCCCAGTCTCAGTGTCTGCATGCGCACAACCATTTGTATCAGAGGATTCTCCACAAGGCATTATGTATTCCAACAGATTTTATAAAAAATCATGAGTTGGACTACAAACCTGTACTAAAATATCTATACAATCGCGGTGACTATGAGGCAATCTGTTCTTCTCTCGATAAATTCAATTGGTCACAAGTATTATCCGAGGGAGATATCGACCACGATCTCTGAGTCTTCTAGGATACAATTTATGAGTGTAGATATCTGCATATGCCCACTAAATCAGTACGTTCGGCCTACTATCCTCCATGGTTCAGTTCCGCCTTAATTAAAACTATAAAAGAAAAATCAAAATGCCACAAGAAGTTAAAGTTTATGGCTACAAATCGGGCTACGCTACATTTTTATTACTGCGTGACTGTATACTAAGGTTAGAGAAAGATTGCTTTAACTCCTATATAGTACTTGTAGAGGAGTCAATAATTAAAAATCCTAGAGCATTCTGGTCGTACGTTAAGAGTAAAAATAAAACTAGTAATTATCCTAGCCATATAATAATACAAAGGCGGACACGAGCGTAACCTTGAGTAAACTATTTTCACAGTGCTTTAACTCCACCTTTTTGTCTAGTGACACCGGTCGACCCTCATTCGAACATACTTAGTCTAGTAGTGTTAATATACTTGACTCAAGTACTTATGATATCAGTACTATCGAAATTGTACACTCTGATGTAGTCAAATTATCAAAAGGGCTTGACTTGACGAATTCGGGTGGGCCCGATGGCAGGCATACCTGCTGTATTTATAGTGAATTGTGTCGTCAGTCTCGCAACCCCTCTCTGTATACTTTTTAAACGCTGCATATCCGAACGAGCAATGCCTGGAACTTGGAAATCTGCCCTAGTTACACCCATACATGAAAAATGAAATATATCAATTATAGAAAACTATCGCCCTATATATAAGTTTTTAGCCAAGTGTATTCTGCATTGAAGTCCTCATTTATAGATGAATAAGACGCTTTTATATGTAAACGTTCGACTGTCTGCAACTAAATCTTGGCTAACAATTTTATTACAAATGGCATGGATACTACGGGAAAATGGTACATTTTCGTTAGAGAATATAGTAAAATATTATTAAGCAGTAGATATAGATAAGCATAAGATAATCAAGAGAGTAGAGTTGCTGAAAATTAAAGCAAACAGTTAAGATTCCGTATTTATTTAACTTGTTAGCTTTTACTTCCGACGACAAAGATACTCCATTGTAAACATACTGTATTGGATACGGTTCCGAATTTTATGTCCTTATATGTGTGTATGTTATTATGTCTATTTGATAAGCTTCACGTGTTTGCCATGTTATCGTTAGTAAGAGAAATTAGTATAAGAAAAAGTAGTAATTACAAATGAAAAAGGAGGTAAGTAAAATCTTATATGAAATTTTTTAGGCTATGTCGTTCTAAATATTTAGAATGGTATAATAATTACAACATGTAAATAAAAGGTTTAAGAACAAAGTAACCTGTAACTTTATCTTCTTATAACTATTATGTGTACATTACGGCTCAATCTAACCAAGTAGGCATAGCTCCAAGTGTCAATCGAGCGCCGAAAACAAAACATTTTTTTATTACAATGCATTAAAATCATTATAACACTGTATGAATGAAAACCATGACTTCGTCTTGCAATCCAACAAGAATATTAGCTGAATGTATATAATGCTATTCTAGAAACAGACAGCATAGTGAAATTCAATTATCATTGCAATCGGTGTCACTTACATCCTATATATACATCCAATAGGTATACACAGACACTCGTAGAGAATAGAGAGCTATTAAGTAGTCGCTAAGTAGGTACTAATGCGATGCGCCGGTGTTAAGTGCTGAGTTAATTAGAGAATTATGCTGGAAATATTGTACGATGAGAATTAAAGTGATTTTCCATCGGCAAGGCGCAACAAAACATGAATCAAAATCAGCTCAAAGACAGGCAGGTGTGATTTTGATTCATGTACTTTATGCATCCTACCTCTTTTAAAAACAAATATAAATAGACAAGTTCATGCTCACAAATATTTATCTTGTGTGGGAATCGAACCTTCGAGCCTTGGTGTTATAGTAGTCATTGCTAACCACTAGACTGCCAGGGTTGTTATTGCCCCCCCCCCCACACAGTTATAATTACTGTGGTCGTCTCTGCATGAGTCCGGCATCTGTTCCTTTTCTGTATCCATCTTAACAGACAAATACATGAAATTACTATTTAACAATTTCATTAGTTCATATGAACTAGTGCTGGCCGACACTCACACCGTAATACGCTGCCATGGCTACCTCGGCTGCGGTTATGCCTGCGAATGTCCGCTATATGAAACATGAACTGCATGCACCCGCCACCATTGCTGCTCTGGCTTTTTCGATTGTGACTACGACATGTGTTATAGCCTCTCCGCAAGGCATCCTCAGGCGCTGTAGATGTCAGTCGTTAGAATACCATGATAAAAAATTCTGACATTTCGCTCCACCGCCAACCTATCTGGTGGCATATGTTATATGTAACAACTACTCAAGGACGCAGATGCCGCAGTATCGCTGTGATAACAGTTGACGTTGGAATACTCCATTGCTGAAATATGTGTGTTTGATGGTAATATCAGTTTGGCAGCCTGCTCGGGGAAGTACCTCCACCCCACCAAATAGTACCCGAAGGCTTGTTTTGTTCTTGTGTATGGTCACCAGTAAGCTCCTAAGGAGTAGTTGCGTTAGCAGCAGAAGTGGCATCGCGCTAGTGATAATGTGTTGCAATAGTTCATAGGCTACAGTAGCCGGTATACATCAGGTGGGCCATATACTTTTATAAATAAAAATGCTATGTCATAAAATTATGACTAGATTGGTTGTAAATTATGTTAATAGAGACGCTTGTAGCCTGGGGATCTAACGGACTTAATAAGCAACTGCCAACAGTATATTTCTATACTGTGGGTGACTGAATGCCAAACTGCCAATGCCGGCTTATTGATATGTTTACCTGAATTTTTACATTCGAGTATTCGAAGCATAGCTTTCTATATCATACTGAGAGCATTTTCACGAGCTCGGTGGTACCGTGGTTTGTAACGATACTTTAAGACTAACACTCGTGGGTTCAATTCTCACATAGGACAAACATTTGTGTGCATGAACATGTCTTCGTTGACTTCATGTTTGTCTTCGTCTGGGTGTTTAGAAGAGTGGTAGGACGGATCAAAGTAGCCCGTCTGGAGAATATCTCCACTTCACGGAAAACCGCAGCTTAATAACAACTCCGTAGACTTAGAGGGTTCTTGTATCCTAGCATGTGATTGAGGTTACCGGTAAGCTCCTAAGGAGTTGCCGTATCAGCAACAGATGTGAGATCGCGCGCGTAATACTTAATGCAAGCGATCATAGGCTGCGGTAGCCTCTTTACATCAGGCGGGCTGTATGCTTGTGTGGCTCCCGACGGTGTATGTAAAAAAATCTAAAATTATAACGGTGTAAATTTTATATACGGTGGTACGGTAAGGATTGATATGGAAATATTGTTAAATATTTGAATTGTGGGAATACGTACATCACTTTGTACATGTGTTAAATATTCCAGCAATGGCATCAGCAATTATGACTAGATTGGTCGTAAATTATGTTAATAGAGACGCTTGTCGCTCGACGAACGAACAGAGGTAATTACCGATTGCCAAGAGTATATTTCTACTGTAGATGGCTGAGTGCCAAACTGCCAATGCCGGCTAATTGATATGTTTAGATGGATTTTTCGAGTATTCGGAGGATATAAGAAAGTTATATCAAAATGAAAAGGCTCCGTCCTAATAAAAGGTCCGGGATAGTTTTTCGATTTGCTTTTGGAAGCGTGAGCTAGAGAAAACCGTACTTGGTTTCTCTATAAGATAGATTCAGACAGAGTCAGTGAACTGAAGTTGCAGTGGGCTAGTTATGTAACTTGAAAAGCGATGGCCATTGGGGCAGAAAGGTTCTTGAATGGCGACCGTGAACCGGAAAGTGCGCAGGACGGTTGCTTTGTTTATATACCTAGTTTTATTTTCCTTTTCGTAACTCGTTTTCTTTTATTTTCAATTATTTAATATTGTGTATACTCCTAGTCGTTTGTTTCATATTATATTACATACATGGTTATTTTTCATGTTATGTTACCTAGTAACAACGTAAAATAATGAAAATTGTCTACTTCAAATATTACTTTTAGTATAACATAAATTTATAAATACAATAAATATGATGAGAGCCAAATGCAAACTATTTCTTTGAAAGGCAAGATAAATGTTCTTTTTTTTTTTTTTTGTTATTAATTTTTAAACTTACACCCCTGCCGTGGGCAAGGCAGTTTTTACACAATATGGTTTTATTCACATTTTGTTGTTTTTAATATAAATAAACACATTCATACATCACGCTCGCTTTCATATTCCACAAATCATTCTTACATTCATCTTTCAGTTTAATTTCCAAAAATTTTTTGATTTGCCCGTTTTAGAACGCCGGTGAAATATCTTCATACGTTTCCAACTTTCCTCCCCATACTGCATCAGTCCAGACACGGGCGACAGCGAGCTTCACAGCTCCACCTAGCCACCGCGATTCCATCGGCTATACAAAATATAGCCGAGGTATACAACATTAGTCCTAGGCGGAGCTGTTCTGCTTATTACGATCTATAGTAGCCGTGGCTAGACTGACGCAGTATTTTAAAAATTTTGTTCTACGTTTCCCCACCACTATTTCGGAGACGATAAATGTTCACATACATTTAACTTATTTTACAATGTAACGATTTGAAGGAAAACATCCGTTTTTTATTTGCCGAAAACACGGAGAACTGTAGCAAAACAGGGCGAAGTAATAACAATCTTGTTGTTTCAACAGCTTTTGTTTTCCTTTATTTGTTAATACCCTGAAAATTACGAAGCGTTTCTCTTTTACTGATTAAAAATTTGATAAGTATAAAAGGGTTAAAGCAATTTTTGTGTTCAACAGCAGAAATGTATTTTGTCACATTGAATTTATACGTTTCACGTAGCAAACAAATTTCATTGAAAAGGGTTTGTTGTATCATGGCTATACACTATCAATACTTAATTATTGTTAATAATTGAATTTCAATTTGAATTAATAGAGGTCGTCGTATAATAATTACCAATTTAGATTTTCACTGTCTAGTAACTAAATAAGTTCAACAATAGGCAATACAGGCAACAAAGATCTACCTATAGTTGAACGCTTTATACATTTGTATTAGTGGCAAATAGTTTCATTTCTGGAATTCGAATATGACAAGGAGCTAAATTTTTTTTTATTTTATTTGTCAGATGTTCATTGCAGTACATTGGCTTTAGATTTCCATAGCGGTCGGTCCTGTGTTGCTTGCATCCATGGGCTCATCACGACATAATCGGTCCATCGTATGGGGGCCACCCTAGCTGCAATTAACGGATCATAGGCGGTATTCGAAAACCTTTCTGCTGCAATGGCCATCGGTTCTTCCCACTATGTAGCCGACATATACTGACACTTTGTCTAATTTACCTAACTTGTTACTGTAATTACTCTCACTAGAACTATATGTTTTTTATTTTTTTTCTCTCGTGTAGCCCGTGGAGTGGGGGCTCTGACGACCGGTATCACAGGTTTCTCCCGAAACCTATTTCAGGCGTTAGTCTCACATAAAACAGGTCACAATTATTAGCAATGTCTCTGTAATACCTAAGTTTTAAGTACCTTTTGTGATTGAGAAATAAACCTTTATATATTTTTTTACTTCAGCTTGCTGATTCTTAGAACCACGTTGGTAACTCGTATTGCCCGTTACCAATTTCTGAATCCATCTCGCAGAGAAACTCTGAGCATGGCTTTCTCCGTCACGCGTCGTGTAACCGTGCTTCCGTAAGATTTATTGTGATCCATGAGTAAGATTAATAAATTAAAAGTAAAAAACCTTTTTAAAATCAAGCTTTTATTTAAATGCTCTAAAAAGAAAAAAATAAAATTTTATACTAAAACTTTAACTGTTAACTTATAAGGTCATTTCACATTTGACACAATTTATAGGATATAAAAGCTTGTCGCGAGATTTAAGCACTCGTATTTACTTAGTTTGAAAATTTTAATAGATAATATTATTCACATCAAATTATTTAATTTACTTGTTAATCTACACAAGTAAATCTCGCGACAAGCTTTTATATCCTATAAATTGTGTCAAATGTGAAATGACCTTATAAGTTAACAGTTAAAGTTTTAGTATAAAATTTTATTTTTTTCTTTTTAGAGCATTTAAATAAAAGCTTGATTTTAAAAAGGTTTTTTACTTTTAATTTATTTTTTACTTTTTAGTTATCGCTGGACACGTTTCTCAGTCTGTTCATCTCATTCAACGCATCATTGTTACATGGTCGTGAGCTTCGTTTAGAAGGGTAAGAGCTAATATACAACAGGGTTCGCCCCGGTGCCCTGAGGTGGTACGTTCGCGACATCATATTACACCCTGATGCCACTCAGTCGTCGGCACGGCCTCACCTTGACTTGGGTGTTTAGAGAAATGTGCCACTTATTTCAGCTTGAAGCTTACTTGTGCCTTACGAAACACAGTTCCGGGTTTGATTTTGGAGTAACAATTCGACCTCAATATCATAATCGACGACTCCAAAAACCCAATACATCAAAATTCCAGACGGATTGGAGCAATGAAGTTGATATTCAGCATCTTTTTTTTTAAACTCGCATTCGTATTCTCAGTAAGTTCTTTCACTTGATACCCATTTTATAAGCAAGCACTAAAAACTTACTCCACTATATTGGTTTAGAGTGACGTCACTTTATTTTTTGACTTATTCTCAGCAAGTCCTTTCTATTGATTGAGGAATGAATTGAAAAAACGTGTGGCACTCGGGGACTGCCGCGGTAAAGCTATTGCATAGCATTTTTTTTTATCAACTTATGCAATTATAATTATTTTTTCATCACTTTCTTTATTAATTAATGACTTTGTTTATTCATATTTAAAACACTTTATACACAAATTTTACGCGTATAGCTATTCACTGTTGTACATAGGTACACCTATGTATACATATATACCTACATGTATACTTACGGGGCGCACATGCGGTGAGTGTGGCATTATAAAGATATGACAGATATCTATACACCTATATACTTTTTCACAAACAGCTGCTTACGTATTCTTCCGATTTCGGAGCAGCTCGTCTTGATCCGTGCGAGCTTCGTACTGTCGTACCATATACATACACGTTATATAGGCGGAGTGGGGGGGTGTTAGGTTTTATTTTCGTTACGGAATTTCTTGATTCGGTCGCCGCGCTCAAAGCCCGCGATAAAAGCTATGCAATAAGTAAAAGTGCCCATAGACTGTGTAACAACCCACCACCGCCCATGGCTCCACCGACCTTGCGGTCATTTGAGCCGAATCGCGGGAGATGCAGCACGGCACTTGCTGCTCTAAGGCTCTTCGCCGTGCCGTGGGCATTTCTTAACTCCCTACAAATTATTTGATTCTATGTCGTTGTCTCTATTTGTACGCTCTCTCCCCCTTCTGGGGCAGCGACATCCACATTAACGCCTTCGCTGTCGTCCATAGGCGCTCTTCCTCCGGTCTTCTCGAGCCATTCCGCTGCGCTTCTCCGTGCGTGCCATCCGTGGGCGAACCTGCGCACAGCAGCGCAGTTCGCCACCGACGATACGAGATCGGTGAAGTACACCGGACCCGGTTGGTCCTTGGAGCGCTGTATTCCAGCCATCATCATACAACGTAGGTCATCATACATAGGACAGGACCACAGTATGTGGTCTCTGTCCTCCTCGCTCTCTCCACACTCGCACATGCTACTTTCATGTCGTCCCAACGCATTCAGTCTCTTCCTGAATATGCCATGTCCTCCAAGGATCTGGGAGGTCTGATAATCCGGCTCGACCCAGCTTGCGCTCAGACGGCCAGCCACCTCCGGGAAGAACGGAAAGTTTCCTCCCCTTCGTATCCGCAGTCCAGCGATCCTGCCACTCGCGCATCGTAGCGTCCCAAATATCGCGCTTTCGCTGGCTCAACTCCCTACCGGTCACGGATCTACGCGCTCCCTCCATTCGTCCAGCACAAGTCACCTCCAGGTCTAAGGGGAGTACTCCAGCCAGTACGAGCAGGGCAACGGTACTGGTGGACCTATATGCTTTGGTCAGTAGTATGAGTGCCTGTCGCTGACTTCTTAGTACGACACTACGAAGAACATACGCTGTTAATCGGTGGCACCATATGGCAGCTGCATACGTCAGCGTAGCCACATACATTCTCTTGTACAGGACCTTTAAGGCTTGATATTTAATTCCCCAAGTTGATGCCGTAACCCTCGACATCTTACCAAAACATGCAGCGGCTCGTTCTCCTATCCGGGTGAGGTGTTGCACAAACAACATGCTTGAGTCCAACTCCACGCCGAGGACCGTCGCAGACGTGACGCTCCTCACCGAGTCCTGGCCGAACTTGATTAAAGGGGGCGTCTGTAGTTTTCCCTTCACAGACATAAATAGCGACTTTGTGGGGGAGAAACCCAGTCAGTTACGGGCGCCCCGGTCGCCAATAGGCTCAGAGCCGCTTTCGCGGCTGATTCAATGGCCGATCGTGAATTGGCCTCAATGATGAGCGTCACGTCATCGGCGTAGGCAACCATCTTTACTCCTTTCGGTAAGGGCAAACGCATCAGATCGTCCATGAGGACATTCCATAGCGTCGGCCCGAGCACGGATCCCTGCGGACACCCCATGGTCGAGTCCTTCCACAACACCCTATAGGCTGTGTAACAGTTTCACATCAGGCGGGCTGAACATTTATTTGCCACCCGACGGAGTCTAAAAGTGTCCATAGGCTGTGTAACAGTTTCACATCAGGCGGGCTGAACACTTGTTTGCCACCCGACGGATCATCATCATCATCAGATGAATATGAAAAAAAAATCTTGTACCAATTTTCTTACTTATTTGCCACCCGACGGATCATCATCTGATGATTATGAAAAAAAAATTTCTTCTACCAATTTTCTTGTTTCCCACCCGACGGAGTCTAAAAGTGTCCATAGGCTGTGTAACAGTTTCACATCAGGCGGGCTGAAGACTTGTTTGCCACCCGACGGATCATCATCATCATCATCTGATGATTATGAATGATTATGAAAAAAAACGAGCTACATGGTAGGCGGAGTAGGGGGTGTTAGGTTTTATTTTCGTTACGGAATTTCTTGATTCTAAAGCTATGCAATTGCTTAAAAATATTCGCCAACTTGGGTGTTCCGCCATGTAGGATTTAGAATGACGTCACACAGTTAACCATGCATTGTCATCTAAACTGAACGTGTATACAAAATTTCAGCTCAATCGATTGAAGATATCTGCTTCGAAATTGATTTTCAAGCTTTAGAAGTCCGCCATATTGGATTAAGAGTGACGTCACATTATTTTTCGTGTTATTCTTATCAAGCCCTTTTATTTGATACCCATATTGTAGGAGTGCATTAAAAATAGTTGGTCCGCCATCTTGGGTATGCCGCCATGTTGGATTTAGAATGATGTCACATATTTAGTCATGCATTGTCATCCAAACTGAACGTGTATACAAAATTTCAGCTCAATCGATTGAAGATATCTGCTTCGAAATTGATTTCAAGCTTTAGAAGTCCGCCATATTGGATTAAGAGTGACGTCACATTATTTTTCGAGTTATTCTTAGCATGCCCTTTTATTTGATACCCATATTGTAGGAGTGCATTAAAAATAGTTGGTCCGCCATCTTGAGTCAGCCGCCATGTTGGATTTAGAATGACGTCACACATTTAGTCATGCATTGTCATCCAAACCGAACGTGTATAGAAAATTTCAGCTCAATCGGTTAAAGATATCTGCTTCAAAATTGAGTTGCAAGATTTCACCCGAACATACTTACATACTTACATTGCAAGTTAAATAAAAGCTTGTAAAAAGAGGTAGTACCAGGTAAGGGATTATTCTTTAACCCATTCAAACTAATGCCATAGAGGTGGGGAATAGCGTGATATCTTGCTGCATCGCGAGCGAAAACATTTGGGGGAAGGATTCGATTATCGCGATAAATAAACTTTCACCAGTTACGGTGCCAAATTTCATTACCATTTGTTCAGCAATTTATGTTACGGAAAGTAAGGCTACGTTTATATGTGAATATTATTTGGATGTAACCTTGTAAGTAGTTGTGTAAAACATGAAGATATATGTAATTCAAAATTGACATAGACATATTATCTTCCTTCTGAGGTATGACCCGAGTCAAGAAGCTACCGCCCATAACTTTTTCTGCGTTTTAGGTGGTTTCCTGCCATGCAATTCTCTAAGCGACTCGTAATGGCTGTGTGCGTCGCTGTGATCACAGATGTCACAGCTTTGACATTGTCTACAGCGATCACGGCTAAATTATTCGATATTCTATAAGGCTGTAAGCGTACGCGAGGCTGTTTGCCTTGTAGAATTCCAATTCCAAACGCAGCCTTGCGGCGCTAGTGTCGCACAACCATGAAAAGCGACACCAAAGAATTGCAATTTTGTGTTCAAGGCTGTAACAGCCGATGTTTCCGAGGATGTAAGGACGTTTGCTCTTACAGAATTGCATGGCTGTACAACAAACTACATAAACTGCTACTGCTGCTTTTTATTCTTCTTCCAAATTTCATGTCAAAACTATAATAACTACCTCAAGGCATTAGACTATCAAAAAACAGAAGGCACAGAACGTGCGAGCGAGTGAGCAAACGAATAGTCGTTCGTTCGCTATAGTTTATAATTATAACTATTCTTTCTAATAACTTAAGAAAATGTTACGTATATGATTATAAAGAAAAGAAGAAGTCTGGGGAAGTACCTCCACCGCACAGAAAACCGCAGCCAAATAACAACTCCCTAGAGGGGTTGTTGTGTTCCTGCGTGTGAGTGAGGTCACCAGTGAGCTCCCAAGGAGTTGCTTTATAAGCAGCAGAGGAGGCGTCGCGCGAGTGATACCTAATATATCGCAAGCGTTTATAGTCTACGGTACCCCGTAGTGTAAGTGTAAGCAGTAGAGGAGGCATCGCGCGATTGATAATTGATATATCGCAGGCGTTAATAGGCTACGGAACCCGCTTTACATCAGGTGGTCCGTATGCTTGTATGCCTCCCGATGTAGTATAAAAAAAATACATGATTCCTATGATCTATGCCAGTCAAATTAAAATACATTAGGTACTCAGTACTGACTTATGACTACGGCGAAACAAGACTGAACTTTACTGTACTACTCGTATGTGTAATAGGTATTATATTTTTAATTATTTATCATTTATACTATGTATTATATTAAACTTTTTCAGTGGGCATTTTGTGTTAACTTGATTTTTTTAGTGTAATATTAAGTGGGTTGTAAGAAGAAAATTACAGGCATTTCGTTTGGAAAAGGTTAATTAATACACCAACTTATTTAACTCATCCCACTGCAGGATTATGGGCCCCTCTTCAATCGAAGGGGTTTAGAGCATATTCCACCACGCCGCTTTACTGATTGGCAGAGGCCAGTGTTTAAAAGTGACCTGAAGGCCACTTATCTTAACGACTGTCATCCATCGATAACAAACCGGACCGACGGCTTAACGTGCCCTCCGAAGCACGCAGAAGCTCGATATAAACAAACCCGTGCATAGACAGGTTGCGATCGACGTTGCTTAACATGTGTATTCGGTTAGAAGACATGTGCAAGAATACCATTGAACTCTCACAAATGATCCATAGTCAACATAAATAGAGTTATATTGCGTAGTAGCACGGAACCCTCATGCCCAAGGTCGACTTATACTTGACTGGTTTTATTTGAACTTTACTATTACGTTTGAGTTTACTGCGGAAATCTTGGCTGTGGCTCCAGTGAAAGGTTTTGAAAAAACGCATTTCGATACAAATCAACAGCCGAAAATGAAAGACTGTAAGTGACAACATGTTCCCTGAAATGGTGTTTTGTAGGTAGGTACTGTTATTTACAGTAAATTGCAAAAATATCCAAAGACTTATCTCAAAGTAAGACTAATTAATAGACCTATACTTAAATACCCCAAGTACTGGTGAAATTCTGTCTATGGATTGCATCTTTACAAAATGATGTCTCTCTGTGGCCAAATACTTGACGTACAATAATAATACCTCTGAAGGTGATGTTAGGAGCCCTAGAAATCGGCGAGCACTCATGAAAAGAGCAATGAATGTTAAAGAAGCGAGTGAGATGTGCAAGAACCGTGTCTTATGGTGCTCGGTTCTCTCTGCCTATCTCGCAAGGGACTTGACGTGAAGATATACATACATATAAAGTTACGCATCCCATCCAAAGGTTTCTGACAAGGTCAAGTCTCTTCTGACTACTTCGCCGAGTTACGACACCCTGCAGTTGCATCGTATGATGAAATGCCGACACAGCTTTTCATGGTGATCGCGCCGCCACAAATTAAATTATTTCGTTTCCTAACTTCGGTTCGGTCTCACCTAATTTTATAATTATAATTTTCATATTTTATTAAATACTCGTAAGTTCAAACAATTTTTTTTTTGAAACCTCGGACGACCACCGGCGTTATTCAATCATAACTCGGATAACGACTATATGCATCTTGTCACTGATCTCATTTACAAGTGAAGGGTACTGTGGGATTTCTAATCCTCGCAATAATTAGCAGCTACAAAGCGCTATAATGATTTGTGCATGGGTCGACGCCGAGGAGAGAGTCGCTCTGCCCGTTTGCATCGTGCGTTGCATCTTTTACAACAAATAGGAGATGATGGCATGTTGCATTCCTTAACGCTGCCACCGGCACACCTCTTAAATGAGTCACGATGAGACCACATTCTTCATGTGCACGTGCAGTTCGCAATGAATTCCAATGCGCTGCCGTCATATTTGTACCACCTGGAGCTATTTTTCTTTTGTTTGACGTGCTCAATATAATTGTAATGATAAGTATAAGTTTTTTACACTATATCGGGAGACTCCACCTAATGCTAAATCATTCGACACTGACACTACCGTTGCTAAACAAAATCCCCTCAGGAGCTCCCTGATATTCTCACTCACTCACGAAGGAACATAATAATCATCGAAGGATTTGGCTGCGGTTTTCTGTGATGTGTAGTCGACTTCCACAGTCGGGATCTTTATATGTGGCTACCTCTCTTAATTAAGTTTAAAGACTGTTAGCTATCGAAAATAGCAGGGCGCAATAGCTTAAATTGCCGTACGTGCACGGAGGAAGTCGTGATGACTAAATATATTAATATACAGACGTGCATATGAATGTGAAATATATGTATATATATATCCATATGTAAAAAGTGGAAATTGAATACCCTGGAAGCTTTAGACATTAATAGGCTGTGCATCAAGACGCATTCAGTGCCTTAAATATACAATTAGATATAAACACAACGCCACGATTGAATTATTTTACCTTTTGACGTTTTATATCATTCCAAATTGTAATTATTATTACCATTTATTAATATTCTATTATTTAATTTTAATTCCCTAAACTTCGTGGCTATATTTTTAGTTAATTACCTTACTTGCGGACACTAGACACGCTATTTATTATTTTTATTTTAATATCTAATTATTATTTTTCAACTGTGATTCATTCTCCCACATTTCAATATAAAAGTATAAAGTTGTAACACTGCCTAGTAGTAATCCCTGTTTGCCCACAATATTGGTTATTGACTGTCACTGATAGCACGGTGCTACCAGATGTTTTGTTTATAAATTAGTACCTTGATAATGCCGTAAAGGTGGAGCCGGTGGGTAAAAATAAGCAATAAATAACTTTGAAATTAAACTATTTTTAACGGAAGTATCGCGTGTTTTATTTATTTTGTTGAAACCTGACGTTTCGAACGCTTTGCAGCGTCCGTGGTCGCAGGAAAGACTAAGGTGGTATTTGTCTTACATTAGTTATTCAATTATTACATCTACCGACATGGATGGATTAATTATATATGTTCCGATTCACACAAAAATCGCTCACAGTGTCCGAACATTTTTTAGTAGATCTTTGGATTTGTGACTTGATTATTTTTAGGACTGGATCCCAAGCAGGTGGTACTTGCCAACCATCTTCTCTATTGAAATTGGGGTGTTTTCTTATTTCAATAGCCTCGCGCAACATTCTCGGCATGTAGCGATTCTCCTTGGCGAGGATTTGTGGTTTATCGAACCGGATGTAATGGTTTGGTTGGTCCAGTGTATGTTCACATACTGCAGAGTTTTTATCGCGCCTATTCTTCATATCAGCAATGTGTTCTTTCACACGAGTACCTACGCTTCTCTTTGTTTGCCCTATGTATGATAAACCACATTCGCAGTCTAATTTGTATACTCCTGCATCTTGTAGGGGGATATTAGACTTGATAGGTCTTAGAAATTGACTGATCTTCTTATGGGGCTTGAAATAAGTTTTAATTGAAGCTCGCCGTAAGATGTTGCCAATTTTGTCTGTGACTCCCTTTAAGTATGGTAAGATGGCAGGTTGACGTTCAACTGTAGGTGGCTTCGGGCGGCTTCTGTGACGCATGCATTTCTAAGACCTATCAAGTCTAATATCCCCCTACAAGATGCAGGAGTATACAAATTAGACTGCGAATGTGGTTTATCATACATAGGGCAAACAAAGAGAAGCGTAGGTACTCGTGTGAAAGAACACATTGCTGATATGAAGAATAGGCGCGATAAAAACTCTGCAGTATGTGAACATACACTGGACCAACCAAACCATTACATCCGGTTCGATAAACCACAAATCCTCGCCAAGGAGAATCGCTACATGCCGAGAATGTTGCGCGAGGCTATTGAAATAAGAAAACACCCCAATTTCAATAGAGAAGATGGTTGGCAAGTACCACCTGCTTGGGATCCAGTCCTAAAAATAATCAAGTCACAAATCCAAAGATCTACTAAAAAATGTTCGGACACTGTGAGCGATTTTTGTGTGAATCGGAGCATATATAATTAATCCATCCATGTCGGTAGATGTAATAATTGAATAACTAATGTAAGACAAATACCACCTTAGTCTTTCCTGCGACCACGGACGCTGCAAAGCGTTCGAAACGTCAGGTTTCAACAAAATAAATAAAACACGCGATACTTCCGTTAAAAATAGTTTAATTTCAATGTGTAACAATCGCGAAAACCTAAGATAATAAATAACTTTGTGAAGTGGAATCTGTAAAAGTGTTACATTAACAAGATACAAGTTATATATTATACGGTCGACGCTGCTTAACTTGCGTCTTAAGTTAGACTAACATATTATATAACGCCGCCATCGAGCTCCTCAAACTCAAGAGCGGCATGGTTTGCATTATTAATATATTAATTATTCCTTCCAGTAATCTCTTCCAACCAACCATAGCTTCAGAGTTCTTGATTGGAGCAATGAATCACTTATTATGGATGACTTCAAATTAGACGAATATCTTTCTTCAGAACACTATGTAATGTCTTATTTCAATTGATGATTGCTGTTTTATTTTTTGATAATGAATTATTCTTATTTTGTTTAATTAATTAATCTAAAAGTTGGTTCAGTGGTCATAGTTATGAAAAGAATAGATCACAATTGTGCTTATTATTGTCGTGGTTATGTTATCCACATACAAGTACATTGTATATGATATCAAATAATATAAGGAGCATTTATTTAATAACTAATAAAAATGTTTTGACAACTGAATGCTGCATTGTTGCTAAATAATTAGCTGTAAAAGTCATAATTATCTACAACTGTGGACGAAGTTCAACGCTTAAATTTTCTCCGCCATTTTGTGATCATCATTGCATCAAATAATTTCCTTTTGGTATAACGTACTTCCGTTTACCCGTTACGAAGACGTATTCACGTGAAAATGAGTTATGTTTTGAAGAGTTGTGCGATATGATGTCAACAGCCTTGTTTTACAATCGCACCGCTCACCAACAATTGGGAAATTATCCTCACACACTTGAGCGTACTGTCCAGTTGCAGACACGTATTCTGCTGAGCACTATTGTTATTACTGCATGATATTCTTCAAAAAAGTAGTGAAGAGGTTTTTATAAGGTCGGCAACGTACTAATGATGGTATCATAGCCCATGAACTTGTGTAGCAAGTACAAAGGCCTTAGGCTAAAATCTTACCATCGAGCAGCCCGTACGCTTGGTAGTCACCTTAGTGGTATGAAAGAAGCATCCTTTTGCTAGTCATTAAATCTGTACTAAAATTACATGTGATCAACGGAAGAGTATACTTATAAAGAAATCATTCAAATCTGTTGGTAAAGGATCACCGGCAGAGTGGCAGCGAAAGAACATCATTCTAAATTGGTACGAGTATTATTAAATCACGTGAAGCCGCTTATAATCATTGAGTTATTATGTACTAGAGGAGTTATCCTAATTAAAAGTATTGCTCCATTTTGGTAATAATTAAAACTAATGTCCGCTGCAGCACTGAAATAATTTAGATGTCTATCCCGAAGATTCGAAGAAACAGCACTAAATCGCTTCTAAGAAGTATTTTGTTCGTGACTAAATGGTCAAAAGCGCCGTGATTTTCATGGCGCTTACGCGTTTCGTTCAACGTATTTCAGCAATTAGTTATTACCAATCGGCAACAAAGCATGGTGCAAACATTTGGTTCGCCGTGTTGGTTCTAGCACACTAGTACATAATAATTAAATGCTTATAATTCGACTTTTCATTAACTCTTTGTACAATATAAGTACAACTGTATTTACGCTAAATGTCATGAAGTTGTCTTTCCAATAATTTAAGTAGAATAATATGTGTGCAGTTAGTTCACACGCGATTGAAGTGACACATTAAAACATGTAAATTTTTTATAATGAGACGAATATAGAATTTCAGGAGTAGCTAAATTACTACTACTACTATAACTTTACACTCGATCCACATACACCTCACTCGCTTCTTTAACATTCATTGCTCTTCTCATACACGCTCGCTGGTTTCTAAGGCTCCTGACATTATCTTTAATAGAACTTTTGGCGGTGTTTTTAGTATTGTTTTCTTTTCTTTTTTCCGCTAATCACGAAAATATTCTGCATTCGTTTCGGCATTCTTGAAGAATGTTATTATTAAAATAATGAAATATTTATGTAAACAATACACGTGTACAATACACCACGGTTGTTATGACGCCTTACTCCAAGATTCGTAATACACAGGCGCGCACACACACGTACTGACACACGTACAAGGCTCAGACACTGTAATAAACACTGTATAATGCCTTCTATCTCATTCTCTCGCACGTTAAATCCTATAGATGTATGTGGTCGTCTCTTTCTATTACCGCTTTTTCATTTCATCTAGTTTCAAATCACAACGATGCTAAAGAAGTTTCCACTTCAAAAATATTGAATTCAGTTTCATTACCACATTCAGCAGCAACGCAAATGAGCAAGTGCGGTCAACTACAACTTTAACGCTCGGAAAGAAAAATAACGTAGTACGAACAAAATTTGTTGGATAGCTTAAAGAATGGAAGCTTTAAATGTCATATCTTATGCATCACTAGATCGAACAAGTCAGTTATGTCCAAACTTCTGACCTTTACCTTTACTGTTGTTTAGGGAATATGGAAGTAATTGCAATAGGCTTGTGAGGTAGGTAAACTATGAAATTACTGAAAATAGGATTGAGAATATGAATCCTTTGATCTCAGTTGAATTTTGGTAAGTTCATTAAAAGTTTGTCACTTTAGCCATTAAGTAAAGATTATGTCGAGTATTACCTCTAATAAGTTCACCGCGTTATTATGAAAACATACAGAACAGTATTATACTTACAAACGCTACCATTCTACAATTTAAAGCTTCCTTAGCACAAACCTTAGGATATTTAATAAGCGGCGTGTCTGGTTGACTTCACCTGCACGTCGAGAGCACTGCTAATGCTAAGGATGTGATAAAATATAGGTAGTAATAACGAAATAAGTGTATATCATATAAATTTAGAACTTTGATGTGGTAGTTTTGTAGCCACTGAAGCTTTCATACGACCACACTAGTAATTTAAGCTTTTAAAATGGAATGAATTTTATACCACAACTCGTGTTGGATGTAGTAGTTTGGAAGTATGTCGTCAATGAATTGAAGTGTAAAAATAACAAAATTTAATAATAAGAATTATTCAAGAGTTTTAAACAACTCACACGAAATGAAAAATGTCAATTTTTTTAAATTATATGCTATAAGTTCTGGATTTGTAAGTTAGCAACGTATAATGTTAGAGCATATTCCTATATGTACCTATATATACCTAGTCCAGTCATAAGTTCTGTTACAAATGAATATGCATTTCTTTTTTTATAAAGTAATGTAATCTTTATAAAACTTATATGTACATATTAATGATAATTCTATTCAAAATGGCCACCTGATACCGCCACCGCCAATGGATTCGATACAGGTCTTTAATCTTTCTGGCCACGAATCTATGGATTTACGCTCTGTTTTCATGGGAAATTTAACCACTGCTTGCTCCAGAGAGATTTATTACGAGACACAATGTCAGCGTGTCGTTTTGAGCAGGCCATATCCTCTAAAACGGACAATGATTTATAGTTTAAGGGATTCAAGTCTGGGTTAGACGAATGCCAGTCTTCAGCTTTTATAAAGTCTAAAATGTTGGTTTCGAGCCACGATTGGGTAGCTCGTGCCTTCAAGTCAGTCTCTTGATACACTTGGGCTAAAGTCTTCACTCCTTTTTCACAAAAATGAAGCTTTGTGACTCCTCGATAAGTCCTACCAAACTATTTCAGTCGCTGCATGATGACGATGTTGTAAATTTCCGACCACTTGGGCGGCTTCTTTAGAACTGTGTGCGTACAATTTGTCATTTTGCTTGTTATAATGCTCTTCAATCGTGAAAATGTTTTCATCAGTATAGAGGATATTTCTATGCGTTTCACCTGCATATTGGAACAAAACGCGTTTTGATCAATCCACTCTCTTCACCTGTAGGGATTGATTTGGGGCGTATCCTGTACATCTACGATAAGCGTCGAACTTTAGGTATTGTTCTATTATACGCGACAGAGTCCTAGCTTCATTGCTGTCTTTAACAGCATTAACAGTCTATGTAACAGAACGCGGTCGCCCCGATCTTTTTCGGTCTTCAACAGAGGAAGTGTTGGTGTATCTGCCGATAGTACGATATACGAACTTACGGCTGATATCCAGATTTTGAAGTGTCGACGAAGGCGTACGATCGACGGCTCCATACCCACTTTGAGCAAGGCAGTCACTGCAATCCTATTTTCTTTAACACCCTATACCATATTGTAATTTGATAATTAACACGAAAAAAGGAAAATCGAAAGAAGTTTGTAACATAATAAATATGTTTCAAATTAAAAAAAAGAAAAGTTTCTACGTAACAGTATTTATAGCCAGTCTAGTTATAATCCAAAATCCTAAATTAATTGTACAGTAAGACCAGGTCGTTCACACTTTATCATAAACGCGAAAGGAACTCTGTCTGTATATATCTTTGACTGTTTGTTAGGTTTTGCGGCTAAACCATTGAACGAATCGTAATCTGTCTTGTATAATGTGTAGTCAATGACCGAGAGAAGGTTTTATAAAATAATCATAACTGGCCATAATGATTCTAGTAGTGTAGTATAACATTTACATATCGCATTGCCCGATGTAAACCATATTATTGTTGGGGTTTATTCTGATTAAATTTCATGTGATCGTTATCAAAATGTCTACATTACAGGCCTGTATATTATATTTTTATCCACCAGCCCTAATCCTAAGGTTATTGGCAGCGGCGGCGATAATCACGGAGAGTCTGAAAACGTGTTTCTCCGAAGATAAAAATATATATTTTTGGCTGTCTGAAAATAGAAAGTTATTTCCAATAAAAGCATTTTTTTCAGATTGAATGCTGTAGGAAGCACAGGGCGTGGATTTTGAAATGGCAGAGGATGCACGAATATTTTTTTTTGTATGTATATCTTCACGCCAGTTTCCTTGCGCTGTAGGCAGAGAGAACCGAGCGCCATAAGAGGCAGTCCTTACTTCTTATTCTCTGAAGACAACTGTTCAGATTCAGTATAAATAGCCGAGCCACCAACCAGCTCGCATCCCTGTCTAACACCAATGTTGGTGTCAAACTAGGACTACAAGCTACTGTCCACCGGCACACATGCTGTAAAATCCTCATAAGTGGATTGTACATCACGAAACAGGTCATCATCAACCCTATATCTAGGCAAAATGTTCCAGAGTGTCCATAGACAGATGTTTCTCAATGATGTTGCGGAGTGGAAAAACTTGATCCGTACATCCTCTGCCATCACTACGAAAATCCACACTGTGCTTCCCAAAATATTCCATCGGATTTCACCCTCATTCTCCTTTCAATCATTTTTCCGTATACTTTAGCTGCTAAGCTGATCAAACTGAGGACTCTGTAGTTGGCACAGTCATAGCTGAACCTTACCTTTAAGTTTTTTCATTTTGCAATACCGTGTAGAAAAATCTGGCTATGGGTTACAAGGATTTCTGCGGTTTTGTGTCCGCATAGGGTCGTAGGAAAGAATCTCTGGATTTTGTTTCCGGATAGGAGGTTGATGGTGACCTGCTCCATGCTGTGCAATCCATGAGAATTGTACAGCATATTTGCGGGTGGCCGGAAGCTCAGTACCTTGGTTTGACATCACTATTGGTGTCAGAATATAAATATAAAATTGAGAACGGGTGACTCAGTGGTAAACTGTCTACAATCTGACTAAGGCCTCTAAAGATTCACCAGCATCGTCGAACACAGGCAGGGCTGGTGCCTGTGTTGGCAGGCGACCTCCCTGCAAGACGCCTTCCTCGACGTTAGTGTGTATCCTCCATCTGACACATACCAGTCTGAGTAAGACACCTGCTTCGACGATAACTTGTGGCATCGTACTGAAACCTATCAGCTTAAGTTAGACCCCTGCCTCGACAATAGCGCGTCTTAGATCTGACACATACCAGCTTGAGCCAAACGCCTGCCCCGACGATAGCGTGTGTCGTCTATCTGACACCTACCGGTCTGAGCAAGACGCCTGCCCTGACGATAGCGTGTGTCCTCTATCTGATACCTACCGGTTTAAGTAAGACTCTTGCCCCGACGATGCCGTATGTCATCTATCTGACATCAGTCACTTCCGCCACAAAATCAGATCGTTATCATTATCGGATTTGACACAATATACCATAAACAACTTTCAAAACCTTAAAAAAAAGTTGGGTATGGCAGAGAGACAGAGAGCATGAAAATAGAATAAATAAGGTCGAGATGTGAGCATTGCGTAAATTTGGCGACGTAACGCTTGCTGACCGCGTTCGCAATGACGCTGTAAGAAAGAGTGTGAAAACATATACTCCTTTTGTGTATGACATGTGGAAATAATGCAGTTTGAAATAATGACAAAACAGATATACAATGCGAAAATGGAAAGATGTAGGATCCGAGGAAGTCCAAGACTCACCTACTATGACCAAATTGGCCGTGTTTTTTTTTTTTTTTTAAATTCATACACCCCTACCATGGGCAAGGCGCTGTTTGCAGCAATATATATGCATTATACACTTTATGTATGATTAAAAATATAAATAATAACACATTCATACATCATCCTTTTTTTCATTCCGCAATTTATTCTTCCATTCATCATCTTTCAGTTTTATGTACTACAAATTTTTATTTTGCCCATTTTAGAACGTCGATGAAACGATAATCTCTGTTTCCAAACTTCCCTCCCCATACTGCGTCAGTCCAGACACGGGCGACAGCGAGCTTCACAGCTCCACCTAGCCACAATTGGCCGTGTTTTATCTGAAGGTGATGGTCAGGAGCCCTAGAAATCGGCAAGCGTGCACGAAAAGAGCTATGAATATTAAAGAAGCGAGCGCGGTGTGAAGGCGCTCGGTTATCACTGCAATTGGCCTGGTGTGAAGATATACACACTCGTACATAATCATATACGTTAGTCTTAGTCTAGGCATTTTTTAGGCATTTAATAAAATTATATATGTAAGTAGTATATATTAAAATATATTTTTTACCTATTTTATTGTTTATAACCAGCTAATAATAAAAGTTTTAAGTTGTTTGATTTTAAAATGCGCTGTATAAATTCTCCAAAGCGATTATTATTACTAGGTCTCAAAATAGTGTTACCATTTGCATACACCTTTAGCTCAGAAGTATAATACGGTATATTAAATTTTTTGATAGATCCAATATGACAGCTATAACAAAATGGCAGATTAACTTTCCCTGACAAGGGTGTCAAAAAAGGATATGAGGAGTAAAATACAAATAGAAGGATGAATCAAATTCATGTCATCGTATTTTATCAAAAAGGTGACGTTAGGAGACGAGCGAGCGCATATGAAAAGGGTTATGCATGTTAAAGAAGCGAGTGAGCCGTGTATGGACCGAGTCGGTATTTGTCTACCTTGCTCTGGCAAAGAATACATATATTACATACTTGCCGTGAATATATAGATTAGTAGATCGATAAAATATTATTTACGGAGCATAATATAATAGCTCTTTCGTATGATATAAAAAATATAATAACCTCTTGCGATTGTAATTATAACTATTGTAATACTCGATATATTAACTTGAACATATTAACAAATTCACAGCTACAGTTAAATTTCTTTACATTCAATACCATTCAAAATGTATGATAATATAGCAATCTATTATCAAAATTGGTGAGGTTTAAGAACTAAATTAAATACGATATATGCTAATATTTTGTCGGAGTGTTATGACATTTTAACGGAATCATGGCTAATTCCTAATATTTTAGACAACGAAATAGTTGATTCCAGGTATACAGTATTTCGCTGTGATAGGGATCGTGTGGCAAGTGGCAGGTCGGATGGTGGTGGTGTTCTGATCCCGGTGCGCCGCAACTTCGATGTTGTTCGTTGTATACTGAGTAACTCAATTAATAATACAACCGTATCTTCTTGTGTTGATTACGTTTTCGTCAAATTTTACAGTCGTTCGCAGCGTAAGTATAGTGTGGTTTGTGGGGTATATATTCCTCCGTTGCGGACTTTATCGACTTACGAGTCCTTTTTAAACTCGTTGCATAATGAACTGTTGGTCACGGATATCGATAAAATATACATTATTGAAGATTTTAACTTACCTCACATTGAGTGGCAACAGTGTGGGCCTTCAATGTATGAACCGACACCATCTAGTTGCAATAATAATGCTAATAATAATAACTTAAGAATTTTTTTATCTCTTGTAAACTGTAAGCAACATAACAATATTAATAACAATATGAATAGAATTTTAGATCTCTTTTTATCTAATAATGATACTTGTACATGTGAACCGATAATAAACCCCCTAGTACCTGCGGATCCTTTGCATCCCCCGTTCGTTGTATTTGTAAATTTTGAGATGCGGTATAAGTCTTTGCCTCGTTGTCCGTTGCCGAAATATTGTTTTCAGGACGGTAATTATAGTGAAATTAACAAAGATATTTCTAACATTGACTGGGCTACCATTTTAAATAATATATCAGTTGACGTAGCTGTGAACCTGTTTTATGAAACAATATACGAAATTATAAAAAAACACACGCCTGTACGTACTTATACCTCAAGTAGTTATCCAACGTGGTTTTCTCGCCCCCTTATTCACGTATTTAATAATAAACAAAAAGCATGGGCTAAATGGAAGAGGTACGACAATGCCTCTGATTATGAGGAGTTCTCGATTTTCCGGCACAGATTTAAATTACTCTCCAAAGAATGTTTTGATTCTTACATAAAGTCAATTGAAGATGGCTTACAGACTGATGTTAAAAAATTTTGGTCTTTTGTTAGTAGTCAAAAACAAAACAATAGCATTCCTAACAAAATGAAATACAACGATAAAGAGTCAGAGGACCCTGCAACAATATGTGAACTGTTTTCAGAACATTTTAGCTCGGTCTACGAAACATGTGAACAAGGTAATCCTAACCTCGACTCACTGCCGGCTTCAAATAAATGTAATCCGATAGATGACATAATGTTTTCCAGGGAGGCTATAATAAAGGAACTAAAATCTTTAGATATAATAAAGGGACCAACCAGGTCCGGATGGTATATCGCCTTTCTTTCTAAAATATACGGCTAAATCTATAAGTGTACCCCTTCATTTACTTTTTAATCTTAGCTTGCGGGAAGGTAAGGTTCCCGAAAAATGGAAATCGGCTAACATAATCCCTGTTTTCAAGAACGGTATTAAAAATGATATTAGCAATTATCGGCCAATATCACTGCTGTCTACTTTGTCGAAAGTATTTGAAAGATTAATTCATAATGCTCTTTATCCTCTACTTCATGATCAGATTATAACTGAACAACACGGATTTGTAAGAAACCGTTCAACCATTAGTAATTTAACACTTTACTCAAATTATTTGTTTGAAAACTTAGATAACCGCATGCACGTCGACTCTATTTATACTGATTTTCGGAAGGCTTTCGACAAGGTAGACCACAGGATCTTATTGCAAAAAATTTCATATAAAGGCATTCGTTGGAATTTATTACGTTGGTTTGCATCATATGTGAAAAACAGAGTACAAAGAGTTGTAGTACATGGATTTACATCATCGGAGACAAATGTTACATCTGGGGTTCCTCAAGGATCAATCCTAGGGCCGCTGTTATTCGTCTTGTTTATTAACGACATTAACGAATGCTTTCACAACTCAAATTTTCTTCTGTACGCCGACGATCTTAAAGTTTATCACGTTATTGGAACTGTTGATGACTGTAAGAAAGTTCAAGCTGATCTAAATCGCCTCTCTGTTTATTGCTCCTTAAACAGATTACAGCTTAGCTTAAACAAATGTAAATCCATTACATTTACAAAAAAACACTATGTTATAGATTACACCTATTATCTTTGCAGTGAAGTTTTAGAAAAGGTCTCACTTATAAAAGATCTAGGAGTTTATTTCGACTCTAAACTTCACTTTGATATTCACATTAACAAAGTGACAAATAAGGCGTTTCAAATGTATGGATTTATTATGAGGACGTGTACTCAGTTCAAACGGCCTGCTACTTACCTACACCTTTTTAGATCATTGGTTAGATCGCAAGTCGAATATGCCACAGTTATCTGGAACCCATATTATTCGAAGTACAGCGTTCAACTTGAATCGGTACAGAAATAGTTCTTACGAGCGGTCAACTACCGATGCCATCATTCGAAATCATCTTATCAACCACTTCTTAATAAATTTTCTTTATTGTCTCTTTCTCAAAGAAGGTTGCTTATGGACCAGGCACTTTTGTATAAGATTTGCCATAACAACCTTGACTGCAGCCAGTTAATTAATCAAATTTATCTTCGCACACCTACTAATATACATGTGCGTGAGAACATAATTCGGCGTCTTTTTGCTCCTAAATTCTGCCGAACGAACGCAGGTGAACGTGCTCCCTTGCGTCGTATTATGTCTTCTTATAATAAGTATTTTACTGAAATAGATATATTCGCTTTGTCATTATCAGTATTTAAAAAACATGTCATTGAGAGGCTATCAGATATTACCTTAGATTGATGCTATAAAGTGTACTATTTTTTCATTTCTTTTTCTATATGTAATGCGTTTGAAATTACCTAATAATTTGTGGATAATGTGGTTGGTTGTACAATTATCAAAACTATTAATTTCATATTATGTAAAAAACCCTGATTGTACAATTGTTTTTTATCCCGAATAAAATAAAATAAATAAAAATAAAATAATAATAGCACATATCATGTTAAAATATTCAAGTCCTGTCGAAGCAAAAGGCAAGTAATATTTCCTGTGTGATAAATGCATTGTGAAAACAAAAACATGTCAAGCACGAGGTATTTCGATATGTCGAGCTTCATGCCAACGGTGACATGTGAAATTTCAGGACAACAATTTTGCACACAGTCTCAAATAATAAAAAAGTTTATGTTAGTCTTGTGACTTACGTGAAGTGATATTATCGTGTTAGCTAAAGTTGGATTAACAGTTTTATTTGTGTTTTCTCTTGCCACAAATGTGCATCACAGAAAAATTATCAACTAAATTCAACAGAGACTAAAGATCTGTAAGTATTTGTTGTACTAACACGACTAGAAATACTGCTCATAGATGTCTAGACTTATCTACTTAACTTATCGGACATCGATCAAGGTAGGAAAATTACATAGTTTGTGGTGAGTGGGAATATGGAAGAGAATTATATGTTACGTCACACGCAACTTCATCGAGATCCACCAGGTAAGGTTGGCATTGGCTATAAAGATTTATGTGATCTATTTGAATCTCAAAATATAATAATTATGCATCGACGTTAAAAGTGCAGGTACCTCCTTTCTTTATATATTTCTTTATATATCTTATATGCCCACTAGTATATCGGGGAGTGTTATATTACAATAGACCAGAATTTGCCACAGATTATATCATTAGTTAAAATTTCTTTTACAAAACGTTTCAGATAGCAATATTCTTAAGTCTTTATTTAATTATAATATAATATGTTTATAAATGTAATACAGTTAATATAATAGTATCCTAATTAAAAATACAACTACAAACTAAAATTATCTAAACTTAAACTATTAAAAAATATTTAAAAAATTGGGTCCTTTGACAAAAACTTACAAGCATTACAGTCGATCAGGGTAACTTAAGCCTTCAATATAAAATTGGCCCAAAATTTCAAATGCATATTATAGATTTTTTTTGCTATGATTTTATGTATTTCAAACTAGATTTGTAAACATCGATTCTAATATATCTTCGCGAACGTGCCGATAAACTCGCCAGGAGCGCCGCACTGGGGTTGCGGAGGCGGCCAGATTATGACCGCTGCCCTGTCTCATTCGTCAAAGGTATGATCCGCAAGGGGACCATTGACGAATGGGACAGGAGATACAAATCGGGAACAACAGCTTCGACGACGAAACTGTTCTTCCCGAGTGCGGCGGAGGCGTACGGCGTCGTGGGCAAAATGGTGCCGTCGAGCATCACCACGCAGGTCCTCTCGGGGCATGGTGGGTTCTCCGCGTATTTGCACAGGTTCAAGTGCGCGGATGACCCATCCTGCTTCTGCGAGCCCGGCGTGGACCAGACAGTGCAGCATATATTGTTTCGGTGTCCCGCATTCTCCAAACAGAGGTACGACTTGGAGCAGGAGTTGGGAATGCGGGTCACCGAAACTACAGTCTCCGAAGTAGTTGTGGGGAGAAATAGGTCAAAATTTTTAAAATACTGCGTCGGTCTAGCCATGGCTGTCATAGATCGGAATAAGCAGAGCAGCTCCACCTAGGACTAATATTGTATGCCTCGGCTATACTCAGTATAGCCGACGGAATCGCGGTGGTTAGGTGGAGCTGCGAAGCTCGCTATCGCCCGTGGTTGGACCGATGCAGTATGGGGAGGGAAGTTTGAAAATAGATGTAATTGTTTCACCGGCGTTCGAAGATGGGCCAAATTAAAAATCTTTTAATAATAAAACTGAAAGATGATGAAAGATGATGAATGGAAGATGTATCGTGGAATGAAAGAGAGCATGATGTATGAATGTGTTAGTGTTATCTATGTTATGTTATATATAATTTTAGTAGAAAATAGTTACATATGTTGCAAATAGAGCCTTGCCCATGGCAGGGGTGCACGATATTAAAAAAAAAAAAAAAAAAAAAATATCTTCGTAAATGCTCAGATTCTGCCAAATAATTAACATCTATCATTGTTGAGACGTCAGTTGCTTTTTTCTGTGGTGTGAATAGAGCGGTTTGTTACGAAAGCGCCAAAAAGTTGTCTGCTGTGTTGTCATTTGAATACTTAAGGAGGCAAGTGTTATTTTAAAGTGTCTCATATGTGTCTATCTATCATTTCTTTCAAAAATTACGAGAGTTAATTAGCTAATTCTCATGATATTGCCATAAATATTGAACAGGTAAATTATTATCGGTGAATAAGGGTAACTTGAGCCCGGGCCAAAGTTCAAAATTCTCAAAATATCGGGAGGAGATATATTCGATAAGTGTGAAGAAAGGGCAGACGAAGGAGACATAACACATGAAGAAGAATGTGGTTTGGATATAGCACAGGAGGATTTTTTTCTATAGAGACATACGAAGTACATGACGGTAGACTGGAACTTCAGATGAATGGTGATAATGTGATAAAGGCCGTGGCTCAGTTTTATATAATGAATGATACAAATATCATACGAATGCTGGATGACACTAATATTCAAAGAAAGAAAGGTATTTTATCATATAAGACGACTTCCTGGCCATGGAATGGAATGGAAATTTTTCAAAGTTTAACCCCATGATATGTAGGATTAAATAAAATTTTAATTTTTTTGATACTTTTTTCATTGTCTTCGCTATATGGTAAGTCAGTAAATAAGTTAAAAACGCATTGTTGATCAAAAAAATTTGATTGAATAAAAACTGTGTTGATTTTCCTATGGCCACAATTTATTTACCCATTTTAGTACTAATAAATGAAAACGAATGTATACATAATTATTGTCTATGGCTCTCAGCTGTAGTTTTTATGGTAAATATGCAGGCCAATGTTAGCAAAATGCTTTGAATAAAATAAAATAAGCAAAAACAACCTACAATTGGGACCTGGGCCAATCCAAGCCCAACTCACAATCTAACATTGGCCCAGTGGTTAAATGGATTTTTTGAAATATTTTCCTAGAGATTATTGGTAAATGAGTACATTTTTTGGAAGTAGGCTACATAAAGCCACCATAATAAGTGTATCTTTTTGAGTAACGTATTATTTTAAACATTGGTCTAACTTTTTATGTGCAAACTGGGCCAAAGATAGCCAGATTGACTGTATTCTTATGATTGAACTTTTTTCGTATGGGGCATGGTTAAGCTATCTCCATTTTATTTAAAAATGCGACTAAACTTAGCTATTGTCATGTTTCTGTCACTTTTCATAACAAGTGACGTGCCGATGCAAAATGCCCTCATTTGTGTGTCTATTCAACAAGTTAAGGAAAGTTTCTACCTTATTTTGTTGTTCAAGGGGTACCGACAGTATGTGCTATTTTGTTGTCCATTTTCACCAGAGACATTTGTCTCTGCTTCCAAGACTCGTTTTTCACATCATAATTTTCATGAAGAGATGTATGATGTAAGAAATGTTCTCATGTAGTGTCTGATCGATACACGTCGTTGATACTGCGTGCCATATATATCGCGTTTGTGCTATGACGAAATTCGCTTGCTCGTTTAGACTCCTGCTGCTAACACAGCAATTCTTCAGAAGTAATTTTTCATAATGATAACCTCATTAATTTGTTGAACCAGAACAATCCTCCCGGTAGTTATTATTTTCGGTGCGGTTTTCTGTGAGGTAGAGGTATTTCTCTAGTCAGTCAGCTTTGATGTGCCCTACCTCTTTTATATTAACTTTACGATCTATCTACGTATTAACGTGCCTGATAACCACGGAGGGACTCGATACAACCTACATTCATCCAAAGGCCGGCCGATAAACACTGGTACACACATTGACGCCAAAGCACTCCACATTACTATAGAGTTTCCGGTTTTGAAAGCTGAAGCTCAGAAAATTCAGGTGGTTGCGAAAGCCTTGCTCGTGTTCTGAGCCAAAGTCGGTCGTGTTCATTATTGACTTCGCGAGCTGTTATGAACTTTGATGAACCATGCATGCGAAAATCATCTTACCTTCTTCGTATTTACTACTTTCAGCCGTTTGTCGTTTACCAATTCTATTATATATAATAAAATATATTTGAATTTCCGTAGCGGTATTTTCTTGAACCACTGCGTTCTTTTTCATTTGGTTTCATAATATTGCGCCTTCGTCGTCCTAAGAAAATAATCCACTTATTTCCCATCTCATTTCAATGAACACTCAAATTATGATATGATGTAAAATAATAAATGGCAATTAGTAAAAAATTACTCAAGTAAAAAAGTGGTAAAGCCATTTCTTCGTCAATATGTCATATCAAAAACCACAAACAGATCCAGTCATGCAATTTCCATTCCGCCGTCCAACATATTTTTTATTGTAAAAAAGTATCAAAAAATGTATATATGTTAGAGATATATTAACTACATTACCTGAACATTTCCCCATAAAATTAAAATTCCCCTATGAGGCGAACAAAAACTAAGTACTAGGATTCTATTTTTCTATAGCATTATGGTACGCTGGTAGGTAATAGTTTCAATTCTAAACTAACTTTGCGCGGTGAAAAAATACGCTTGATTTTTTTTATGTAAACTTATTTAATATTATATTTATATTATTAGACTGTAATTTTTAGGGTTCCGTACCCAAAAGGTAAAACGGGCCCTATTACTGGGACTCCGCTGTCCGTCCGTCCGTCCGTCTGTTACCAGGCTGGATTTCATGAACCGTGATAGTTCGACAGTAAAATTTTTCACAGATGATGTATTTTTGTGGCCGCTATAACACCAAATACAAAAAAATAGAATAAAAACATATTTAAGGGGGCTCCCATTCAACAAACGTGTTTTTTTGCCGTTTTTATTGATAATGGTACGGAACCCTTCGTGCGCGAGTCCGACTCGCACTTGGCTGGTTTTTAGATTTTCTCTTCGATCTTTTGCTATTTCCGAGCGTAACACATCGCCAATAAATCCCGATGTCGACAAAACCGATACTTTAATTAAAATCTTCCTTCGTTTTTATGCAAAAATTGCCGACAGTAGCCTGGTAGCACGGATCTTACTGAAGTGAAAATAGATAAACTATTGAGTAATCACTAAAGATACCTATGACCTTTATCTTCATCATTATACCAGCTTGAGATAAATATCATTTTATTATAATTTTACACTGCTCTGAATGCCCAAGCTTGGATGATTTAGGAAATAGAATTGATTAAAATTCGATTACCTAGAACAGACTGTGTTATACTGCTATGAATGGTTACTAAATATTATGTTAGATATTATTAGTGTCACTTTTTTATGAAACGTATGAAGGCATACCACCCACTTAACTGTAAAGTGATTACCGTAGCCAATAAATGCTTGCATTACAGGAAGCGTACTCGTTGCCACCCCGTCTGCTAACACAGTAATTCCTTTGAAGTTTACTGGCAACCCAACTTACTCGTAAGAATGCAACAACCCTTCAGGTAGTTGTTATTTCGCTGGAGTTTTTACGAGGAAGGTGAGACATACATTCACCAGTAGAGCTATTTTGATGCACCTTACCTTAAAACCCTGCCCAAAACAAACTGACATATTAATTCTCACAAATGTATGTTCTCTGTGGGAATCGATCTAGCCATGTTGTTAGAGTGGCGTTGCTAGCTACTCCACCACCGGGCTCGTCGAATCTGTTCTTATATAAATGCTATAACAGTGAAATTTATTTCTATAATAACAATTACGACTCGTAAGCGTAGTATTAGTAAGTAATCTGCAGTGACATATGTTCGTTTAATTAATAACGTACATGTGTTACCGAAATTTACACAAACTGTCGCTACCAACAAATTGTTGGAATATTTATGAGAATGGAACAATATCATATCTTATTACTACAAAGCCTACCTACTACTACAAAGAGAGAATGATGAGCTCGGTGGCTCAGTCGTGAAGATGCGACTTTGATATCAACGCTCGTGGATTCAATTCCCACACAAGGCAAACATTTGTGTGCATGTACATGTCTGTTTGTCTTGGTCTGGATGTTTTAAGAGAGGTAGGGCGCATCAAATCAGCCCATCTGGGGAAGTACCTCCACCTCACAGAAAACCGCAGCCAAATAACAACTCTCTAGAGGGTTGTTGTGTTCCTGCGTGTGAGTGACGTCACCAGTAAGCTCCCAAGGAGTTGCCGTATGCTTGTGTGCTATCGACGTAGTATAAAAAAATAATAAATAAACAATTGTTATTTGTGACTATTTTGTTTTTATTTCCTTACTCACTTATATATCTTAAATTATTATTTATCATTTCTAATAAATATTTACATTGACATCTAACTCACATAAAATAAAGATTTAACAAAATAGCCAAAAGTCTCAAATCATTAAACTGACCTGACTGACTGACTGGTAAATGACCTGTAGAGAGGGTTCGATCACAGGACTTATACACCATTGCAGTTATAATTAGAATAACGAATCCATTTCGTGCGAACGAACTGATTATGTCGGATTTCCACCGACTAAAACACCCCCTGGGACTGCCTCTAGCCGGGAAGGCTACAAAGGCTTCATCTAAAGCGATCACCCCAGGGGAACGGGGTGACGCAAGCGTCACTCTAAAAAGAGCATACGCTTAGAGAAGGGTCGACTTCCTCCTGAGGACGCCGACCCTGGACCCTATAAGCGCCTAAACCGAGCGACCAGAAGGGTGCTCACATGGTGGAGGAGTGTTGCCCTAAGGAGGCTTCGGCCGCTGCATAGCGGTCCAAAATTTTGTATCACTTATATACGTTGATTGCACATTATAATTGCACCGATTAGGCCCGACGACTCCCGATAACACACGATGACAGCCCTCGTACTAACATCGAGGTGGTTATACACTTTGTGGCATTTTGTTCGTAGTTTTGGATTTATGTACATATTTGTAAATGTCTTTTGCTGTGCTCGGCGATGAAGGAGAACGTCGTGAGGACCGTCCAAGAAATCATATTTTGAAAGACGTGACCTTACCTAAGAAAGGTCTGATATTCTTTGTGCGTTGTCGAGATCTCACGGCAATCGCTCCATGTAAAAATCAGTGTCTTCGCCAAATAAGTTAAGCCTAAGGAGACTTAGGTAGCGGACCATGCCAATCCTACGATAATCGACGAGCTCGGTGGCTCAGTGGTGCAACGCGCTGTTACGCTACTTTGACACCAACACTCGTGGGCTCGATTCCCACACAGTACAAACATTTGTGTGCATGAACATGTCTGTTTGTATTGGTCTGGGTATCTTCTATGTATCATAAGTATGTATTTACAAAAAAAGTGTATTTACGTATGTTTATCAGTTGTCTAGTACCCATAACACAAGCTTCGCTTACTTTGGGGTTTGGTGGCGCTGTGTAATTTGTCCGACAATATTTATTTATTTATTTTAATGGGATACCGCTAAGAAGAAGAAGAAGTAGGATTTCTTTACTTATTATGACTATACATTTGAAATTAAAATGATCTATCTTTATGTGAACACGTTTATATCGGGCAAACTGGTCGTAACTTTATAACACGATTTCACGAACACGTATCGGCGTATAAAAACAATCGCCCAGAAAGGTCACACTTCGCCGAGCATCTTATAGACAAAGGACATAACTTATCCCCCACTAATACATATCAAATTTTACACACCATAGACAAAGGTTTAAAACTAAATATTAGGGAACAATTAGAAATTAATAAACATAAAAATTCTAAAATTACTCTCATGAACAAACAGACTGACGTAAACCATTCCCCACTATTAAATATCTTTTCGCTCACACCATCCACCCCCACCCTCAATTCAATATAAGGGACGGCACTGCGATGGATTTGTCACTTGTAGCATGTTATTCTTACGATTAACGTCTACAACGCCTGATGATGCCTCGTGGAGAGGCGAAACACGTGTCGCAGCGACGACCAGGCCAGTCGTGGCAGCGACGGTGGTGGTGGGGGCATGCGGATTCTGTTCCAGATGACGGACGACCGCAGCAGCCGAGGCAGAGACTACCGGAGCAGCCATGGCAGCGTCGGCATGTACCAAGTACTAACAGTAGTGGGTGGGTGCCGGCCGGCGCTAGGCCGCATGAACTAATTGGTGGCGGAAGCACGCAAAGCAGGTTAGATCAAATTGCATATGATCTATCTCTCGTAATTTAATACTTAAAGTTACTTTTACCTTTGTTCGGATTATTCGGTAGGTTTTTTTTTATTTTTACAAGATTCATAGTTAGAACAATGTTTGTACAACGTCGGGTGGCATACAAGCATAGGCTCACCTTATGTAAAGCGGTTACCGTAGCCTATGAACGCTTGCAATACATTACGCAGGAATACAACAACTCTCCAAGGTGTTTGTTATTTGGTTGCTATTTTCTATGAGGTGGAGATACATCCAGTCGGGCTGGTTATACAAAATTGTGCATTCTAATTTCGACACAATAGTTGTACATTTTGTTAAAAATTAAAAAGTAATAGAGCAATTTTTTTAGTCACTAGAGTAAATAAATGACATCTAAGTCTAAGTCAAATCTGAGCTACACGAGGGCCAGTCTTCAGCTCTTATAAAGTCCGGAACGTTAGTTTCGAGCCAGGCTTGGGTAGTTCGTGTCTTGTGACCAATGCAGAGTCCTGCTGGAATGTGTACGGTACATTTTTAAAAAGTGTATTGCTGGGTGGTTTCACAAAACGATACAAGACAGATTCTTGATACACTTTGGCTGAAGTCTTCACACCTTTTTAACAAAAATGAAGCTTTGTTGTAGTGCACTCCAATCGTGAAATTTTTTTCATCAATAAAGAGGAAATGTCTGAGCCTCTTACCTGCGTATTGGGACAGAAGTCGTTTTGATTGATCCACTCTCTCTTCAACAGTAGGGATTGATTTAGGGCATGTCCTGTTTTACATCGACGGTAAGCACCAAGCTTCGGGTCTTAGCGGTACAGAGTCCTAGCGGTTATCATGGGATATTTTGATTTCTAATGGGGTTTCGGCGAATTATGGCTTTAACAGCCTTTGTAGTTCTAACAGCAAACGGTTGCCCCGTTCTTTAATGCTCTTCAACAGGGTAAGTGTTGGTACTCGTATATTTATCGATAGTAATACGAACATACGATTGATACCAAGCTTTTGAAGTTTCTTGAATATTACCAATGGCTCCATTCCCATTTTGTAATCAATCACTACAATCCCATTTTCGTTAACCCCATTCCATATTGTAATTTTATCAATAAACACGAAACAAATATGTAAAACGGCGGGAAATTGAAAGAAGTTTATAACATAATAACCGTGTTCCAATTTCAAAATAATTAAACAGTTTCAAAATAATTAAAAGCTTCTATGTAGCAATATTTATGGTCAGACTAGTTATATTGGTAGAAGCGAGTACATTTATATTGATCTATTTTCTCATAAGCATAAGTATAAAGTTTGATAGAAACGTACGAATTTGAGACTGGTACTTTGTAATATACGAAAAATAATGTAAGTAATGAGCTTGGCCTTCTCTGACTACTTGGGACTTTTATAAAGTTACAGAAATATGAAATAATATAATTTATTTAAATCAGCATATAAACGTTTGTTCATATTCCCCAATTTTTGAAAGTGCTTGAACGAATGCTTTGTAAATTTTACTTCTTTGATTAGCATGAATACTCCAAACCCACCTTAAAGGCCCACCCAGGTCTAGACTCTTGACATTTATTCGTAGACTTCTTAGGGACACAGATATTCGCTAAGGTAAAATTTCAAAATTCTCCACTCCTATTTTTTCTGCATACAACGTCGACAGGCATACAAGCATACGGTCCACCTGAAAAGCGGTTACCGTAGTCTATGAACGCTCGCAATGCATTAATTGACGAGCTCGGTGGCGCAGTGGTAAAACGCGCTGTTACGCTACTATGACACCAACGCTCGTGGGTTCGATTCCCACACAGAACAAACATATGTGTGCATGAACATGTCTTTTTGTATTGGTCTTATAATAAGTATGTATTTACAAAAAAAAATGTATTTACGTATGTTTATCAGTTGTCTAGTACCCATAACACAAGCTTCGCTTACTTTGGGGCTAGGTGGCGATGTGTAATTTGTCCGACAATATTTATTTATTTAATATTTATTAATTTCAAAATTTCATTTCTCCATGGGATATTTCATTTCAAAATTCTCCACGGGATACCGTACGCTTGCAAGTCACGCGTATTACTTCTTCTTCTTACAGTTATCCCATAATCCATTAGGATTGGCAGAGTCCGCTACCTAAGCTGAAGCTTTTGGCGAGGATACTGATTTTGACATGGAGCGACTGCCTCAGATCTCCACGACCCAGAGGGAAAACCAGACCTTTTTTAGGTTAGGTCACACGCCTTTCGAAATATAATTTCTTGGGCGTGTGGCTTTCCTTACGATGTTTTCCGTCACCGTCGTGCTAGTACATACAAATCCGAAAAAACTAATTTCGTTGTATACGCCAGGATTCGAACCGATGACAACTTTGTCAATAGGCCGGTTCTTTATCTACTGAGCTATCGCTACTTTATGCTAGTCTAGTACCTATGCAGGTATAAAAGATAAATTGACTATTGAACATTTAAAAACCATTAGTGCGATAGCCGTTTTCATAAATTAAAAATGCTATCTCTATTGAAACTACCGATGGCAAACGTAAATTGGTTGAAAAAACAAACGTTAAAAAATGTGTCTATCAATCTAGTTATTCTGAAAAACAAGTGTACATGACATGACTAAAAGGCGGTTTTCGAGTAAATATTGTGAGTATTGGAAATTCATTAATCATGATCATTATATTTAAAAATTAAGTGAAACGGTTATTTATTATTTATGAGTGCCAAGAGGAGAAAATGTACTTTAAATATTGAACATAATTATAACGATCTACTCAATGAACACTTAATTTCGATTTTGAAAATAATTTGGGAGTCTGTACCAGGAGCGTGCACGCCACGACCCTGCCAGTCCAACACTGTTGACTACAATTCTGGACTCAAACCGCACGGACGCGCGGATTAGGGCGTCCCCCGGAGACGACGGGCACCGATCCGCCCTCATCGGTGCGGTATTAGGTGCATGTGGCGGTGGGGGTTGCCACCCACCACGCAACGCCCAACCCGGCGGGTCGAGGAGACCTGAGCGTCGTATGAGCATATGGAATGTGAGAGGTGTATTACTATGTATATAAGATGAAAGAGTTGATAGATATAATGAACGTGAGATGACTAGATGCTTTGTGTGTGTCAGAGACGCGTCGTCGCGTCTTATGGCGCTTGGCTCTCTGTGTCTATCACGCAAGGGACCTGGCGTGAAGATATGCATACGTACATACATACGAAAATAATTTAAAATTAAAGAATACAGCCTCTGCCAGGAATCGAACCCGCTGAACGTGATAAAAATATACTTTTATAATACTGATCGAAACTCTCAAACTCATTATGAATTAATAATAATCGATCAGGGCCTTCATCTGCAACGTTTCTTCGTCGGTCGGAGTGGTAATTCAACAAGACCTTTCAGCTCTGGCTTGCCTTAATTGGGTGACCAGAGAGGAGTCGATGGAGCAATATACTCCAAGAGTGGATGGAAGTGTTAAAGGACATAACGCCGCGAGTAACTTAGGAGAAAGTACAGTGCACCTCACGACTGAGTCACTCACGCCGGTGTTGCCTCCGGCCTAGTTTCTCTGGCATTCCGGGGATCCATCCAGTGAGTGACGAGTCACCACCTGCCGGGCGTAACATCAAATGTTATAATTACGGCAGGCGTTCGTTCCTTTTCTGTAATAGCCCAGTACTAATAGTTCTTCCAGATCACATTTTACTAACCCATTAATTTCCGACACATTTGCAATAGTACATCAATCTACTCGAAGATTCTCTACGCGTTGAATCCCTGCGCACGCTTCTGCAAACGCACGCAAATGACCGGGATTAACGTCCTTGATTAAAAAATAAAAGATATTAATATTTAATTAAGAAATATGCTAGAACATCGTAAACAGTAAAATGGTACAGGGCAACCTTCACAAAAATTTCGTGCCATATTTATAGTTTGTGGTACCAAAAGCTTTTCGTTTAAAACGGAAGATTAGGTATATTTTGGCTATCAAATCTAAACTTAAATATGGGCTAACATTATGTAGCACAAGGGATTCGAACCAGGTAAAGGTGAGACTCCTCCCCTTTCTTAACAGACGTCACTAAAATTAACGATAAGTCGACAAATTTAAATAATTCCAACAATTTATAAACCGAATTTAGGACTACCGAAACAGATCCGGCCGATTTAAATTTCCCACGTTTGATGAAACCTATCATAAATTTCTTAAGAAAAAATAAGGTTCAAAAACCGAGTTACTGTAAGTAATTTGATGAAGATATTATGAAGTCAATCAGCAGTGATAGTCTAGTGTATAAGGAACTAATTTATTTAGGAACAAGTCCTCGGTTCGAATCCAGGTGTGCGCTTGTTCAAATTGCTTGATCAGTTGTTCACTAAATTCCTGCTCCGCCAAACCTAATGGATTAAGAATCGGAAAAACGATAGCAAGATTTTTTTTTCTTTTATCTTTTTATTCAACGTCAGGAGGCATACAAGCATACGGCCCATCTGATGTATAGCGGTTACCGTAGCCTATAAACGCTTGAAATACGTTAAGTATCACTCGCGCGATGCCATCCCCACAACTACTTAGGAGCTTACTGGTGACCTCACTCACACGCAGAAACGCAACAACCTCTAGGGAGTTGTTATTTGGCTGTGAGGTGGAGGTACCGCAGACGGGCTGCTTTGTTGTTTGCACCCTACCTTTCTTAAAAACACCCAGACCTAGACAAACACACATGTCTTGCACACAAATGTTTGTCTTATGTGGGAATCGAACCCACGTGCGTCGGTGATAAAGTCTGCGCCATAGAGTTCGTCGAAAGTCAACTAAAAAACCAGTCGTGCTTCTCACTCGATACAATGATTTCATTCATTCTTTAGCTATGAAGAGGTGTAATTAAATTTTCGATTTAAACAATGCAGGTAATTACAACATGAACCTGTATCCCCTGATTTTGTTACTATCAGATTTATAAATTTCCTCCCATTATTGAAGCAAATTGAAAGATGTATTTATATCAAATATTTTGACGAGCTCGGTGGCTCAGTCGTGAAAGACGCGACTTTGACACCAACGCTCGTGGGTTCGATTCCCACACAAGGCAAACATTTGTGTGCATGAACATGTCTGTTTGTCTTGGTCTGGATATTTTTAAGAGAAGTAGGGCGCATCAAAGCAGCCCGTCTGGGGAAGTACCTTCACCTCACAGAAAACCGCAGCCAAATAACAACTCCCTAGGGGGTTGTCGCGTTTCTGCGTGTGAGTGAGTGATTACAAGCGCTTATCGGCTACTGTAACCACTTTACATCAGGTGGGCCGAATGCTTGTATGCCTCCTGAGGTAGTATAAAAAAATAAATATAAATTAGATAAAATTCCAACGTTACAAGTTACGAGTAGCCAGGAGCGCAAACTTTATATGTGACACATGTATTCAATTAGGGTAAATTGCGTTTGACCACTTAACTTTGATCTGCCAACATCAGAATCATGATATCAAAAGGAAACATATTTAGACAATTTAATAGGCCTCATTATTTAAGTATACAGTTCATAATAAAAAATAAAACAGATTTTATTTATTGGTGCTTCATACGTCCTTATTGAACCTTCAAATTGAACCGCCTTTCTGTTTCCCTCATTCAGCTTTTAATTTCTCTAATCTTGATTTTAATGTCGCTTTCGGTAAACCATAATTACATCCTGCTTTTTAACTCAGAGCTTATAACACTGGTTTCGTATTTCCTTCATGCCAAGCGAAATATTCGTTTCTTGTAAATATGAGGTGCCATGTTAAACGATTTTTTTAAATACTATATTCTGTTAAAATGCTCTGCGGGAGGAATATTTGAGTATCGGTCAATAGATGATGAATATGGTAAGCTCGGTTTCGGAGTGGTTAGCAATGCTATTTTTAATACCAACGTTTAGGGTTCGATTCCCATACAGAACAAATATTTGTGTGTATGAACGTCTTGGTATGGATATTTTTAAGAGAAGTAAAGAAGAAGGGCGCATCAAAGCAGTTTGACTGCGGAAATACCTCCAACTCACAGAAAACCGCAGTTAAATATCAATTGATAACACTCGCGCGATGCCTCCTCTACTACTTACACAGCAACTCCTTAGGAGCTTACTGGTGACCTCACTCACACACAGGAACACAACAATCCTCTAGGGAGCTGTTATTTGGCTGCGGTTTTTCTGTGAGGTGGAGGTACTTCCCCAGATTGGTTGTTTTGATTTGCTCTACCTCTCTTAAAACATCCAGACCAATACAAACTTTATAGAAAACTTTCCTTTAAGTTTATGCTCTGATGCTCGGTCAAACGAAAAAGGTCGCTGATATTAAATAGTCACACAATGGTAATGCACCAATCGGCGATCTCATCTACCTTTAATATGAAAATTTCTCCCCAGATAGTTTGCACGAAAATATTATCAAATAATGAATTTGTCAAACGAATTTGCATCTAAAATATGCCGGCGTAAGTCTGAAAATCCGTTTATTTATTCTAAATGACGGATATATTTTATTACACTTTAGATGCTATATAGAAATTGAATAACTTTTTCTAATTTCGCAGGACTCTTACGTCCGCAAGAAAGAAATTGCGTCATTCGCAACGACCAAGCGATTTAGCTGGAGTGGAACAGTAATCAAGTTTACCGTTTAGCAATAAAGACTTTCCTGTCTAAATACTAGACGTAATAATGGATTTAGTACGTGGGAAAAAAATAAAAAAACACAATGATATTCATTTTTGTAAGTATAGTTATTTTTAATGTTATAGTCAATTTCACCAGCACATGTATCTCTCTGCTAACTAACAAACGATACTCTGGTGAAAGAGACGTAGGGTGCAACCTTAGACCTTTTTGTTGAAAGGTCTAAGGGTGCAACAGACAGGGCCCGACAAAAATGTATCATACATTTTTGTCGGGGATGTCGCTATCATTTATACAGCCGTATTAAAGTCTATTAATAAGTAGCAACCATAATTACAAATTATTACTCAAGAGCAGTGATAGCCCAGTGGATAAAGAACTGGGCTATTGACCAACTGGTCCTCGGTTCCAATCTTGAAAAAAAAACATATGGGAAAACGTATGGCCGGCCACTCTGCAGTGCAGAGTCTGCACTGCACTCCCAACAGTAACAGCACTCGTCGCTAGATGTCGTACAGGGTTCCATATATTTAAAAAAAATTAAAAAATTAAAAATAAAATATTTAAATATTTTTTAAATTTAAAAAATATCAGCTCTGCCTACACAGCTTGCTGTTATTTACTAGTTTTAAGTAAGTCAATAATCAATAATAAGATATATATTTTAAAGATGTTTGTTAACAGTGCCATTAATAGATAATAACACTTATCTAGATTGCTCGAAAGCATCGTTACGCATGTCATTATAGCCGAACACGCAGGTTAAGCAACGTTGATCGCAGCTTGTCAATGGATGCGTTTATCTATATCCAGTTTCTCCGTGCTTCGGAGGGCACATTAAGCCGTCGGTCCCGGCTGTTGTCGATAGATGACAGTTGTTAAGCTAAGTCAGTGGCCCTCGGGCGGCTTTAAAACACTGCCTCCGCTTATCCGCATTTGAGCAGCGTGGTGGAGTATACTAAACCCCTTCGTTTAAAGGGAGACCCGTATCCCTACAGTAGCATGAGTAAGGGTTGATGTTGTTTTGCATCTCTAACCCACTATTGGCAGATATGGCGATATCTGCACCTACCGCAAATAATATATAGACTAGTGTTGTAATAAAATAGGTAAAAAAATAAATCTGCGCCCTTCAGGCATCGAACCCGCGTGTTCAGATTACTTTACCCACGGGACACCCTAAGCTTAAGTTCAATCCGTCTCTGGGTCCTTTGACTTGTCGCTTTTGCTTTGCTTCAGGCTATAGTCTTAACTCCAGCCTCATAAATCCGGTGACGCAGTATCGGGCCACAACTGCCAACTGGCAAGTTATTCTTGAAGTTATACTTATTTTAGCGCGTTAGGGACGAATGATGAGAATGAATTTTACGACCGTGACATCTAAAAGGGACACCACGAACTTTGGTTGGTAAATGTCTCTCAAGTTTATTCGCGACTGTATTCAATTCATTCAAATACTTATTTATGGATCTACAACACGTGTTTTATATCTGGTCAGATAAAATATAACTATGTAACTTACGTGCGTACATAGGTTCACACACACTTTTTTAGACACAAAATATCTATAATAATATACTCAGCTCATTGCATGCGTGTGTCACACGCGTATTATCCCCGTTCTTTACCCAATTATTTGTTTGTTCACAATTCTTTTACGGAGTATATGTACATACATCTCCAAAATATGTTTTAAGGTGAAACGCTCATCAAAATTATGGTATGATGTAGGGCTTATTTTTTGGTTACAGATCCATTCAAAAGTTTAGAAGTGTATAATGCTTCTAGAAACGTATACAAGGGTTGGTGTACAACTTTTCAAGCAGCAATGAATGTAACAATTATAATAGGCCAGTGTTTTGGACTGAATCCGGTATCGGGTGTGAGCAAGAATGATGCTTCAAAATTAAGGTTTGTTGAATCAAATAAGATATATAGATACAATTATAGGTGGAAGTAAAAACTCTCTATAGGGCTGCTCGGTTTCTGCGAGTGAGGTTATAAGCAAACTACTAAGACGCACGCCGTATGCTTGTATGCTACACGGCGTTAGAGTAATAATGTGGAAAACTTCTATTACGTAAGTACTAATATATGGTAACAACAAAAAACACTAAACAGGTTAACAGTTTATAGATTCAGGTGTTTTTTTATACAAGTCAAATTTACGCTAAGTTGAAGAACACGACTTTGATTTACTATTCATGTGAACTAAGGAAGTTTGCCACCTAGTGGGATAAAAAAAGTAAAGTGAAAATAAACCAACCAATGGCGGCTAATGCACAAGTATCCATGGGTCTAATTATTATTTGGTTTTATTGTTTGACACTACTAACTCTGCACTAATTGTAGAAAAAACATCCACACAATAGGTTTAATTATCTATAAAATCTCGTTTTTTCTTTTCTAATCCATTAGGATCGGCGGGGTCTGCTACAGATTTGGCGAAGATACTGATTTTGACATTGAGCGACTGCCGTCCGACCTCCACAACCCAGAGGGAAAACCAGAGCTGCCTTAGGTTAGGTTACACGTCTATCGTATGATTTCTTAGACGTGCGGGTTTCCTCACGACGTTTTCTATCACTGTCGAGCAACCGAAAACACGAAATTAGTAGTACATGCCAGGATACAAACCGGGGACCTGTTGCTCAATTGACCCGTTCCTTATCCACTAGGCTATCAATTCTCATGCTATTATATATTACTGCCTTTCGCTGTGGCGTCAGTCAGACAAGCTTACGCAATGTAACAAACATTCAATGAATCGTTTTCTTTTCGAACGATTCATTGAGTGTTTGTTATATTGCGTAAGCTAAGAAAGAAATATTGCTTAGAAGCGAGAATGAAACCAAAGTTTTAGTGAAAGAATTGACTTTCGCAAAATAACGCCTGAATCTTTTAAATATTAAAAGAGAAGAGCGAAAGACTACTTATAAATAAGGAACAGAGGCTGACGACGAACAGCGAGACAAATACCAAACTCCAGAGAGAGGAAAAGAAGTCTCAAAGTGGTTCGCTAGTATCCAGAATGGACAAGATAAAATGTAAAGCTAATGTAATTCTTGCTAACACGCAGGAAGTGTTAAAACGGTGGAGTGAATATTTTAAAGAAATTTATGATTACGTACAGCACACTAGCACTGTGAATGAGTCTGTGACTTGGAATGGTTGATACGAAGTTTGAAAAATGGAAAGTCAGCGGGAATTGATATGGTCACGGATGATGTGGCACTTACGTTAGAGACGCCTTCTGGTTTTCGAGCAAATTATGCTGGAGAACCTGAAGGGTCCCGACCGATTGGAGATGCGCAGTCATCGTGCCATTGTATACACGCAAGAATTCACGCACGAACTGCGCCAACTATAGGGCCATCAGTTTGATTAGGTAAGTAGCTAACGTGTATGAAAAAATCATTGAAAGGAGAATGGTGAAATCCGATGGAATGCTTTGGGAAATACAGGGTGGATTTCAAAGCGTCAGAGGATGTACGAATCAAGTTTTTCACTTTGCAACATCGTAGACAAGCATGTGTCTATGGACCAGAAGGCTTCCTGCGGTTTTATGGACCTTGAGATGGCATTTGATAGGGTCGTACGAAAGAATTATGACGAGCCTGGCGGCTCAGTCGTGAAAGACGCGACTTTGACACCAACGCTCGTGGGTTCGATTCCCACACAAGGCAAACATTTGTGTGCATGAACATGTCTGTTTGTCTTAGTCTGGATGTTTTAAGAGAGGTAGAGCGCATCAAAGCAGTCCATCTGGGGAAGTACCTCCACCTCACAGAAAACCGCAGGCAAATAAACTCCCTAGAGGGTTGTTGTGTTCATGCGTGTGAGTGAGGTCACCAGTAAGCTCCTAAGTAGTTGCTGTGTAAGCAGCAGAGGAGGCATCGCGCGAGTGATAATTAATATATCGCAAGCGTTAATAGGTTACGGTACACGCTTTACATCAAGTGGGCCGTATGCTTGTATGCCTCCCGACGTAGTATACAAAAAAAAACCTTGTGAATATTAAATTCAGCAATTTATTTAGATTTATTGCAGCAAATTAACATATTTTTATTGTTAACGGACCATTGTAATCGGAATGGAGTGTAGTATACGTACCACTTAAATAATATTGTGGTTATATCGAAAATCACAAAAGAATGAAAATGTTTCGTAATGGCGAAATAACCTTGTAACCGCGGAAAAGCTGTGAATGATTACTTCCGGGGGAAGATGGCTCGCTTTGAGATAGCCAATTGCGAGATTAAGTTTATTGCGTGATACATAACCCTAATGTTTATCCCAACAAATATCTGTGTGTTAAGAAATCTCTTCATACATATTATAGTTTAATATTTACGAAAAATATTTTTGTGTTATGACATTTTTTTTTTAATTTTCGATATATAATATATTATAAGGAATATTTACGTGTAGGTATATTATCAGAAACATAAAGAAAATAACATACATTATTTTAACAAAATGATTAAAAGACATTTATATACCATTTTTATTCTGTACGTACCAATAGATGACAAAATTAATTCAGATTAGAAAGTAGTTTGGTAGTGCTGTATAGGATTACTTAAACCGGTTTATGTTTGATTTAAATGGAAAATGTATGCTGCATTTTCTCGCTGATTCATAGCAAGGGTGTAAGACAGGGCTTGAAAGGAAATAGAAAAAATTGTGTAATTTACTCATAATTTGTTATTATACGAGTTAACTTTGTGGCGCCATACGCTTTACGCATTTAATCCGATGAAACGGAAAAATTTAAAGTACGTAGATCACACCACTTTGGTTATGGATTTGAATAATAAAACTGTTTCTTGCTCTTATTTTTTTTTTAGTACATTAAAACTATTGTGAGGCCTTATATATATTAATATTAATAAAATAACCCGTGGATTTTAATAACGAAGTATGTTTTTTTGAAGTTATACTTCTTTAGGCGCGTTATGAAAAAAATGATGACAGTGAAATTTTAAGATCGCGCACACACAAAAGAAGTTGAAGCTGCTAAATGTTTCACGGTATTACCGGTAGATGGCGCTATAGCTAAAAATGTATAACATTTGTGTTGTATGTAACACATTCCATAAACATCACCGCTACTACTTGAAGACGTTTTTTAATTTTACTCCAATAACCCTTCTTCTAAATTAAATATTTTTTTTTAATTTGTACCTGTCTCTATGAAGTCCTGTTTAAGCCTGACGAAGATCCAGCTTCGATCTGGTATTCGGTGTGCCTTACATATGACTAAACCTATTTATGTTCGATTTAAATCAGCTTAGAGCCGGCTTAATTGCGTCTTATGACTCGTTTGGTCACGGAATGAGTTTAGATGTAGCGTAGCTGCTTTTATTCTCAGATACTTGCAAATCTTACAATAACATGCTACGAAAATAAAGAACGGCAAACATCTACAGCTCCAGAGGATACCTCTTGGAGATGCAAAACACGTGTCGTGGAGATCAGGGCATTTAAGGCAGTAACGGGGGCGAGTGCAAGCGGTTACTGTTTCAGATGGCCGGCAATCCCAAAGACGACCTCAGCAGCCGAGGCAGAGATGACCAGAGCAGTCATGGCGGTGACAATGTGTATCTGCTGACAGTAATGACTATTATTTATTGCCGGGTGCTGGGTAGTGGATGCGTCCAAAGTAGTTCAGATTAAGTTGTCTGTAAAATTGATATTCGCAAATTAGCGTCTGAATCTGTCAATAACAAAGTCGCAGGCATGGCTAGTTATGGACATAATGAAAATTGATATTTATTGCACTTTTACTATTCACTTTCAATTGAACAAGAAAAGGTGCAATTGAGGATGAAGCCGCTGTCAGTCTCAAATGAAAAAGTATCTTATAAGACAAGCTTAGGTAGCTTACTATACGTACTGTAGCTTGTTATAAACATGATATCGTTGCAGTTTATTTCTTGCATATTTGAACAATTTTAGGAACAGTCTAAGCGCTGAACCGTTTTTTTAATAGTAATACATTTTTCAGATTTAAACTCTGCTCTTGGAGATGCGTATACAGCATCGTATCTATTTTGGGACAGTCATTTGTTGTATATACAAATTTTGTGAAAACATTTATTCGCTCTGAATCTTCAATTGAATCAAACAGTAAGTATGCGGTTCCATTATTTCTATTTCTAGAGCCATCGTCGAACATAATATAATTTTCTTTATAGTCTCACGAGTGACTCCGTTCATGTAACAAGATATTAGCAGTTATAGGCTGCGGTAACTGCTTAGTTAAAAGTTTTAAATAGTTAAAAACTAATCCTTAATCACTATTATCGTAACTAATAATATATAGCGCTACCTTCGTGCATCTACTCAAAGTACATCAGAAATTGTCTATAGCTGACACCTATACGGTTAAGTCAGGGGTGCTTCCTTGAATGCCAATCGCACTTTGTTCGATTGATATAAAAATCAAGAATGCAAGAAGAACATAGGCATAGCGATAATAATAAAAATAAAGACAAAGGTTTCGTTTTCTTTTTCTTTAACCGGCACTGTAAGATCTTTGTGTCAAATTTCAATGTGCTATGAAAATCTTAGAGAGCCCTTCTCACTCGTCATACTTTTCATTTAATTTAATTTCATACAATATTGGTAGACAAACAAGCATACGATCTACTTCAGGCGTTGCCAACCCTAGCAACTCCTTAGGAGCTTAGTGCAAACTTCACTCACTCATTGGAACACAGCAACCTTACAGGGAGTATTTTCCTTATTTCCTTTCAAATTTGAAATTGATATTTTCCCTGTACTTTCAGACCATTGACCTTAATCCATGGTATATATTTCATATAGATCTTTATTTTTTGGAAAAGGTATTTTACTGGCCAGGTTTTAAGGCTTTAGACATAAATTTAAAAAAAGATGATTATATTTTGAGATTTGTCTACGAGTATAATTCTTAATTTGCACCAAATTTCAAAAAATACTTAACTGAAAGAACCCAACTAGCACACAAGTTGCATAAGTTTGCTTTCTATAGCTCAATAGCTCTATAATAGATTTTTAACTGCTGAATTGTTAACTATACCACCAGCGTACCACAACCACGACCACTCTGCCAAGAGTGCCCGACTAAGAAGATTGTCAACTATAAGTCGCACAGCAGTTGTTATACTGTTATATAGGTAATTAGAGTGTACATAAGCCTGTATTGGGAGCTATTGTTATAGATATGTAGGTAGCTAATTAGAAGTAGTTGATTACGCTCCAATATTGTGGGAGTTGTCGTTTAATCAATACCTAAAATATGGACTGTCAATAGCATATTTATCGAAAATCTATTTGTCACACTCATACTCATTTCCGGAACTTTATTAAATATTTTTATTAGTTTGAGTTACAAAGACTTTTCATAAAGAATCTCACACCCACTGGATATCTAAAACCTTTTCAAAAACGACCCATAGATATATGGATAAAGAAAAGAAAGCTGTAAAGAACTTGATGATGAGATCTTTAATTAAAGCCAGCCTCCACGTAGAAGTACTCCATCCATTAACAAACGAGACTCGTGCGAGCGTGTGAGCGTGCGAGCGTACGAGATATACTCCTTGTATTGCAAGCATTACTAGGCTAGAGTTACCACATTACATCAGGTGGACCGTATACATGTTGGCTTTCCGATGTAGTATATAACAAATAATATTGAATTACTTAAGTTTTTCTCTCTACCAGCATTTCAAATGACCATTGGCGAAGAAGAAATGCCAAAAGAAACTTGCCAATATAGGTCTTTTTTTTCTAAATCATCTTATACATATTACAATAAATATAATGATATGAGTGTACATATAGTGATATCAAGTGGTACAATCAAAGATATATTAATTCATGTACTGAATCATTTCCATACATCTCTGTCAGTTAGATATTCATCGATTCTATAATAACCCTTCTTAAATAGAGTATTTTTAATGTGCCTTTTGAACATATTGTTAGGCAAGGACAGAACTGTTTCAGGTAATTTATTATAGAATCGAATACAATTTACAACGAAAGTCTATTATTAGTCTTAGCAAGCCGATGTGCTGGCATACACAATCTATTCCTGCTTCTAAGATTTTTACTACATTTTGAAAACGAATTTATATTTTTACGAGCATACATTATGTTCTCATAAATGTACTGAGAGGTGACCGTGAGGATATTTATTTCTTTGAATAGTTCTCTGAGTGATTCCCTGGAGCTCATGTTATAAATAGTGCGGATGGCTCCCTTTTGTAATATAAAAATTGTTTTAATATCAACCGCTATATATTGAAACGGTAAGGGTACTTTTGGTTGGTATTTTAGTCTTCATTATAGCTTGCTTAATCTGCTACTATGTTGCTTAAATGGCGTGAAAATATTATGTATAAGATTTAAGAAACAAAAAGAAAAACGAACAATAATTAGGTATATATATACCACCCCTGAGGGGGATGCGGCGAGCCCACTCGAGAGGGGCGCCGAGGACCTCATGGTGAGGGGCGAGGGGATGTTGGGAGTCATCCTCGACCTCACGGGGAAATCGGCGAGCCTCAAGGGGGGCTACGCCGCAAAAATTGCAAGGGCTGCGAGCGGGATCAGGGAGATCCTGGGGGCCCTGGTGGTGCGCACGGAGGTGGAGGAGACCCACCGCCTCCGAGCTGACAACGCCCGTCTCCAACGGGAGGTGGCCTCCTTGCGGGAGGAGGTCAAGGCGCACCGCCGGTGGATCTCCAGACTCTGGAGTCCAACATCGCCCGGCTCGTCGGCAACCTGGTGGACGGCCGGCTTGCCGCGATTGAGTCGCGCCTGCCTCCTCCGGTTGTCGCCCGTCCGCCATTGGCGGGCGACGGCTCTGCGGTGGCGAGGGCCGCGAGGGCTGCCATTGAGAGCGCAGGTCGGCCGGCGACTAAGCCGCAGAAGGCGAGTGCGCCGGCAGAGCTCGAGGTGCGCCCTCAGACGCGATCTCAGACGCGATCGGCCACCGGAGCGGGTCCCGCCCGCAGTGGGGCCCCGCAGGAGACGTGGACGAGCTTCGGCCCGTCCACATCAAGGGCGAAGCCGGCCGCGGTGAAGCCGTCGCCGGCAGCGGGGGCCACCGAGGTCCCTAAGGAGGCGTGGACCGACGTGGTCCGCCGCAAGCCGCGAAAGACCGCGGCCGCCGCGACTCCTGCGGCGCCAGCGCCTTCCAAGGCGTCAGCCACTCCCGCGGGCAAGGAGGAGGGCCGAAGGCCCAAAGTGGTGCTCCCCGGCTCCACGGCCGTAATCCTGAAGTTACGGCCGGAGGCAGCCCAAGGGGGCGCATCGTATGCCTCGGCCCTACTTAAGGCCGAGCGGGAGGTGAATCTGGGGGAGCTGGAAATCGGCTCGCTCCGGATTCGGAAGTCGGCTACCGGAGCGAGGCTGATCGAAGTCCCAGGCTCCACCAGTCACGAGAAGGCTGACGCCTTGGCGGCCAAGTTAACGGCCGCCCTGTCCGACGTTGTTGAGGTGTCCAGGCCCATGAAGTGCGCGGAGTTCCGCCTCACGGGTCTGGACGACGCCGCTACGGTACAGCGGGTTCAGGTTGCGGTCGCGCGCGAAGGGGGCTGCACCCCGGAGCAGGTCCGGGTGGGCGAAATCCGCTCGGACTGGCGGAATTCCAGTTCCGCCCTGATGCGCTGCCCGCTCACGGCAGCGAAAAAGCTGCTCGAGCTGGGCAGTATCGGGGTGGGCTGGAGCCGGGTTCAGCTCCACTTGCTGGAGGCGCGCCCCATGCACTGTTTCAAGTGCATGGGGAAGGGGCACACAGCCGAGTTGTGCCCCTCGAAGGAGGACCGCAGCCGGCTGTGTTACCGGTGCGGGCAGCCGGGGCACATCGCCTCCGGCTGTTCGGCCCAGGCCCGCTGTGCCGTTTGCGCCGACGCCGGGCGTAGGGCGACCCATGTGATGGGGGGCCGTCTGTGCAACCCCCCATCCATCCGCGGGAGAACGTCCCCCATCTCCCGCGGGAGTGGGCGGCAGAAGGCGCCGGAGGCTAGGATGTCCGAGTAATGGCCGGACATCCTCGCTTCCTGCAGGCCAACGTCAACCACTCCGCCGGGGCTCAGGACCTTTTCCTGCAGACCATGGCGGAGTGGGACGTGGACGTGGCGGTGGTTGCGGAACCATACTACGTGCCCTCCCGGCCTAACTGGGCCGGGGATCTGGACGGTTCCGTGGCCATCGTCACGAGGCCTGGCGCCAGCCCCCCACTCGTGGTGTGGGGGAGGGGTGGTGGTTACGTGGCGGCGGTTCGGGGAGAGTACGCAATCATCGGTGTGTACTTCTCCCCGAACCGCGACCTGCCGGCCCTGGAGCAGCTGCTCGATGCTCTGGGGTCGGCAGTGAGGCGGCTAGCGCCCGCCCAGGTTATCGTGGCCGGGGACTTCAACGCCAAATCCACGGCGTGGGGCAACCCGGCCACGGAAGCCAAAGGGCGGAAAGTGGAGGAGTGGGCGCTGGCCGCGGGACTGTCCCTCTTGAATAGGGGGACAGTCCACACGTGCGTGCGGTGGAACGGAGGGTCGGTGGTGGATCTGTCCTTCGCCACCGCGTCCACCGCACGCCGAGTGGAGGGTTGGAGAGTGGAGACGGGGATGGAGACACTCTCGGACCATCGTTACATCAGGTTCGAGGTGTCTCCAGCCCCCGGGAGTCCGACGACTTCGTCCCGGTGGCGGAGCCGGTTCCCGCGTTGGGCGCTCACCAGGCTCGACCGGGAACTGGCAGAGGAGGCGGCGATTGTCGGCCGCTGGGGCCTCCCGCCAATGGAGGATCTGGACGCCGAGGGGGGGGCTGGTCGTCTCTGCGACGCCTTCACGGCGGTGTGCAGGGCGGCCATGCCCAGCGTTGGGCGTCCGCCTCCGAGGCGGGCGGTCTACTGGTGGTCGGCTGAGATAGCCTACCTCCGGGACGCCTGCAACGGGGCGCGTAGGGCGTATACTCGGAGCAGGAGTCGCCGCCCCGGAGACGAAGGGAGAGATGGCCATCTGCACGGCATATACGTGGAGAAGAAGAGAGCCTTGCAGATGGCCATAAGTAGGGCCAAGGAGGGAGCGTGGCAGGAGCTGCTGGAGGGCCTAGACAGGGACCCGTGGGGCCGACCGTATAGGGGAGCGCGGAACAAAATCCGCGCTCAGTCGGCCCCACTGACAGAGACCCTCCAGCCGGCCGTGTTGGAGAGGGTTGTCGGGGAACTCTTCCCCGACAACCCACGGGGCTACGCTCCCCCGAGGATGGCCCTACAGTCGGACTCCAGAGGAGAGGAGGAGGGCGCTCCGCCGCCCGTCACCGACCAGGAGATGGAGGCGGTCGTTGACCGCCTCCGAGGCAAGAAGAGGGCGCCGGGTCCGGACGGGGTGCACGGGAAGGTGCTAGCGTTGGCTCTCGTGCACCTCGGAGACAGGTTCCGGGAGCTCCTCGACTGCTGCTTGCGGTCGGGGTGCTGCCCGGGACCCTTCAGGGTGGGCCGGCTCTGCCTTCTGTTGAAGGGAGACCGGCCCCCGGACTCGGGGTCGGCGGTTCGACCGGTCGTTCTGCTGAACGAGGCGGGGAAGGCCCTCGAAAGGGTTGTCGCTTCCCGCCTCGCTCAGCACTTGGAGGATGGCCCGGGACTGGGCCTATCGGATGCCCAGTTCGGGTTCCGGGCCAGACGGTCGACCGTCGACGCCATTAGGCGCCTAAGGTCGGTGACGGAGGATGCGGAGCGCGAGGGAGATGTGGTGGTGGCGGTGTCGTTAGACATCGCCAACGCCTTCAACAGCCTCCCCCACAGTACCATACTGGAGGCCCTCAAGTACTTTGGGGTGCCTCCGTACTTGGGGAGGCTGTTGAAGGCGTATTTGGAGGACAGGGAGGTGCGCTACGAGGACGCGAGGGGCCAGATGGTCAGAAGGCGCGTCGTGTGCGGTGTCCCACAGGGGTCCGTTCTGGGCCCCATTCTGTGGGACCTCGCATACGACTGGGTCCTGCGGGGCCGTCTCCTCCCCGGGATGAGTGTCATCTGCTATGCAGATGACACCCTCGTCACATCCCGGGGTAAGACCTTTGTGGAGGCGGCGCGGCTGGCCGAAGTCGGAGTAGGACTGGTGGTCAGCCGCATAGAGAGGCTTGGGCTTCGGGTCCGTTTGGATAAAACCGAGGCCCTCCTCTTCCGCGGGACCGGTAGCCGGGGCCCCCCCTCGGGAGCGCACCTCCAAATTGGAGGAGTAAGAATAAGGGTGAGTGCCCAGATGAGCTACCTGGGCCTCACCCTTGACGGAAGATGGACCTTCGGCCCCCACTTCGAGCGGTTGGGGCCGAAGGTCATCAGAGCTGCGGCGGCGCTGGGTCGCCTCCTGCCCAATGTTGGCGGGCCCAGCGCCGCGTGCAGGCGGCTGTACTCCGGCGTCTGCCGGAGTATGGCCACGTACGGTGCCCCAATATGGGCGGACGCCCTCTGCAGCCGCAACAGGGCCCAGCTGCGCAGAGCGCAGCGGGTCATAGCGCAGAGGGCGATAAGGGGGTACCGTACGGTAGCTTGGACGGCCGCGACCGCCCTCGCTGGCGACCCGCCCTGGGAGTTGGAGGCGGAGGTGCTCGCCGAGGTATACGGGTTTGTCTCGGAAAGGAGGAGCCTCGGCGAGCGCCCCACATCGGTGGAGGTGGGGCAGTATCGCCAGCGAGGGCATGTGGAGATGATGCGGAGGTGGGGGGAGGACCTGGCGCAGCCGCGGTACGGAGTCCGCGTTGCAGATGCGCTGCGCCCGGTCCTGGAGGCGTGGATGCGTCGTAGACGTAAACCCCTCACCTTCCGCATGGTGCAGGTGCTCACCGGGCATGGGTGCTTCGGTGAGTACTTGCACCGGGTCGCGAGGCGGGAGGAGCGGCCAGGCTGCCACGATTGTGGCGCGGCCGAGGACACTGCCCAGCACACTCTGGAGCAGTGTCCCAGGTGGTCTCGGCAGCGCCGCGATCTGGTGTCCGCGCTAGGAAGCGCGGACCTTTCGCTCCCGAGCGTGGTCCGCTACATGCTCGGGAGCGACAGTGCCTGGCAGGCGATGGCCTCCTTCTGTGAGACCGTCATGTTCCAGAAGGAGGCCGCGGAGCGGGACAGGGAAGACGATCCTCAGGCTGTCCCGCTCCGGAGACGGCGGACGGGAGTGCGGCGTAGGCGCTACGCGCACCTACTGCCGCCTCCCTAACCTGTGGGACTAGGGGTCAGGATGGGAACCTGGCCCCATAATGGTCCCGCCGCCGGAGGGGCTGTTCCAATTTGCCGGGACGGCCCCTAGATAGAAGAAGTCCGGCCCCTTCTGAGGGGCTGGCCAGTCGCAGTGGTGCCCTGTTGCTGACAGATCCGGGGCACCACACCAACGCGGCCGATGGCATTTCGCGGGGTTGTTTAGTGGGTATACCGTCAGACAGCCGACGGGGAGTCCCACACTACCACCGGAGGCCACCCAGGCACCGGTGGTGTGGCATTTTTCCCCGCGTCACAAAAAAAAAAAAAAAAAGGTATATATATACCACAATTAATTTATGAATTCTCTTATTGTAGAAGTAGGGCGCAGGATACCGTGCATTTCTAAACTAAAAATTTACATAAAGCATTGTCGAGTTTCTTACATAGACTCGAATAGACTCCGGTAAGTTTATTATAAATTTTTATTACCATGCTATAGCATTTTCTTTTCATACAAAACGAGGTACATGGTTTAGAACGTGGTACATGGATCTTGAGATTCAGAAACAATGGTTTGAATGGAATATGGCATGCGACACCATATATCGCCCTAACATACTTTTTCTTTGCTATGAAACCTCTGGTGATCTCTACACCTTTGCCCCAAATTATTCATATCCTCCATGCATACCTAAGTACAGATTCAATATATCAATAGTAGGTCAACGGAATTGTCAACGGAATTGTCAACGGAATTGTCAACGGAATTTTGTGTAGCTATTTTACTGAGTCTATTAATAACATAAATAAAACTATTTAATTTAGTACAAATAAATATATAAATGACATTAGCATGGTAGAGATAATAAATGCAATAAAGAGAATTAAAATTGGTAAAACTGGAGGATATGATATCTGACGAAATGCTCGCGGGTGGAGCGGGTGGCGGAATCTTAGCAGTCCTGCTGTACCGTTTATTCAACCTATGCTGGCGTTCCGTCCGTGGTACACGGCGACTTGGTAAAGGCAGTGATTGTGCCGCTGTACGAAGGTAAAGGTTGCAGCAGGAATGCAAGAATTATCGTGGTATAAGCCTCCTGAGCGTAGTAAGCAAATTGTATGCAAAGATTCTGATTGAAAAAGTTATATCGAAAATTTGGGATATGCAAGCGGGATTTCGAAAAGGAATGGCATGTGTGGATCAAGTCTTTTCCTTAAGGTGTATAACGAAGAAAGCTTTAGCAAAACATAAAAAGGTTTTCTGCGCCATTGTTGACTTGGAAAAACTACACCCTCCATGTATGAGGTGGGTAGTATTTTGATACGGGCACTCGAGTCCTTGTATAAGAATTTGAGTGCTTGTGTCAGGGTAAATGTGGTCTGTATAGACTGAATTAGCATCGAACGTGGTGTTAGGTAGAACTGTGTAGCATCCCCTTGGCTGTTCAACTTATTTATGGACAGTTGTTTGATAGACTTGAAAGAGTATGACTGTGGAGTAAAAATTAATGAGTCAGTATTTAAAACCTTGGTGTACGCCGATGATCAGGTTCTCCTTACATCTTCAGTGGAAGAACTACAACAAATGGTTAGTGTAATAAATGAGGCATTTAAAAGGAAAGATATAAAAATAAATGTAATGAAAGAAAGAATACTAAAACCATAGTTTAAAATGTTCATTAATAATATCACGATATTATCTTTCAGTACTAGCTTTAGCAGAGTATAATTGTTCATCGAACCATTCTTTACATAAATCCAATAAGCGATGAAAATTCAAATCCCCATGTAAGTAAATATAGCTTCTCACTTCTACTACGTGTATGACTTAATGTATTTACGTACACTTTTTGCAACATCTTCGGTTATCACTTTACGATGATTGTGATGACGTCCTCGCTGGCCCATTTCTATTATCATGCTATTGGTTACATCGACTTTTACAAATAATTAAAAAACCATCTTTATTCTCTATATTATCATTTAGTCTATAAACTAAAGTAAAATTACGTTTCGATATCTTGTCACTAAAACTCTACATTTCTTTTTTTAAAGGATTACATAAGGTACAAATGCCCATTGTCTCTCTCGCTTACCCAAATTCCAAAATTGATTAAAAATGGAAAGGTCATTACTATTTTTTGTTAAACATTTCTGTCAACAATTCTTTGGGCACATCGGTCCTAATGATTTACTAAGTCTAGTAGTACCGTCACGATTTTGCCTAAGTTTGTTAACTTTTTCCTTTTATTATCAATCCACTCTGCAACATGTCGACGTCTGATGTTACCTTTGTCCTTACGAAAAACTTTTTTTTCTTTCTTTTTTAGGACAACTCGGCGTTGATTCGGAAAACGATGACAATGGTGTGTTTACTTGGGGCGTTGATAATAAATCGGTATTGGAAGAAATAAAAGGACATTAATTATACATTTTAATTGACTGACAGACTCTAAGCGAAATAGCCATTTCCTGACTTATTGAGATTTTTACTCTTTACAGGTTTCATTTGTACAGTTTTTATTTGTATAATTTGTCATTTAGTTATTCAACAGGATGAAAAATATACTTCAGCTGGAAATGTAGCTCTGCTTGTCTTGCAATTAAGTACGAAGGTCTAGGTATTAGGTACGAGATGAAACGTTACCCTGGTGGTATTGATAGGGTGTAATTCCTAGCTCCTTCTACGAGTATCACAATATTTGTCCTAAAATGTGTTACATAATAGTTTAAGTCATTTTAATACAGAATTTATGTTAAATTTTCCAGTTACATTTTACTAGAGAAGTGATAGCCTTGTATATAGCTGTAAGTAGTGGAATGAACCAGCTTATTAATCGACCAGTTCTCGATTCGAATCAAGGTGTGGGCATGCGCCACTTAATTCGTGTTTTCGGTTTTATATATGTCGATGCAGGGGCCGGATGTTGGTGATTATGTCCGTCTCCAGACATCTCCATGGGCGTAGTGTTGGATGCACATTGAAACAACTCTCTGAATTACACCCGATCACGTACAGTCTTACTAAATTAACATTCGCAATGAAACATAATACAGTTTCTACTCCTGTGTACTTCAATCGACGACGAAAAGAAAGAATGAGCTCTCCATTCTACCGTCGCCCGTTTTATCAGTTTCGATCTTTCCACGTGGAGGGGTAGACTCTTTAGAAGCGCGCTAGTCACTTGCGTTTTGCTGTCAACTGACGTCCCGTACTCATGACCGCTACGACTTGTATATATATTTGTTCAGATGTATGTATGTGTAATTGTCACTTGCTCGGTGGGGTGAAGGAATACGTTGTACGGAAATCCGCACGTCTCAGGAATTATATTTCAAAAGACCTAACCTAAGAAAAGGTCTGGTTTTATCTCTGGATTGAGGACAACTGACGGCAGTCGTGTTATATCAATATCTTCGCCAAATCTTTGAGCTCAGGTAGCTAGATTAGGTAACGTGATAACGGTAGGAGGAAGGTATAGTTATGTTGTTCGGGGCAATGTTGAGATTATAACGTGCCAACCAACATTGTTTTTTGACTTTCTAAAATTACGGTGATATACCCGGTCATTAATATGTATGTATCCAACAAGTAGAGCTTCTTTTGAAGATTGATGTAAAAATATATCCGCCGTGTCTGCCCCAGGTATGACAATATGACCATGATCAGGTCTCGACAGTTATTGGGTCAATTTCGATTTATATGAGGTTTAGAAGAATATTACAGACGAGAGCCATCCGCCATAACTGTCACTTCTTATCGCTACTTTCGGTAGGCGGTGGCTCGCCACTCGCTTGATGGGCAGCTGGAATGATAGGAAAAGTCAGACAGGAGCATTGTTGATATTGTTAAGAAAACAAAATCAGTTGCTGGTCTATTAATATAGCTGTTATGTAAATAAAAATCAAATTTTATTCATGCAAAGGTACAAAAGATCTTAGAAACATGAACAGATTACCATTACTACATTTTGCCTTTCGAGCCGCAATGCAATATTATAAATTGTTATTATTGAAAAAGTGACAGATTTCTCTGTAAATAAATAAATCGCAAAGATAATTAACATTCTTAGGCATTATTGACATAATTAGTAACGACTACGTCGCCCTTGTACAATTTCCCAAAAAGTGACCGGGCCATTGCACTAATTTGACTCACGATTGATTTTTTTGCAAATTTCCCATATTTTCGAGTAGCGGTGGCTAACTCTGTGTACGCGACGATTTCAGACGTTTCATTGCAGTTACTCTACTGCATCACATATATCTGCTGTGATCAAATTCGGGGTGGGTACATCGGCTCATGTGGAGATTTCGATAGTTATCGCTGTGAATACCGTAATCCTGAATAATGTGCTTTTTCAGTGTAAGCTATCTACCGTGTGGCTAATGTGTATAGTTGGATGGGGCTGGTGAACCCTAATGTCGTCGTATATTGAAGAAACTCAAATTATATTAAAGTTAGATAAATATTGGGAGTTGTTAAATTTATATATACGAAAATATATATTGCGTTACAAATTAAGGATCATCCATACCTATTTTTTTTTTAATTTGTTCAAATTTTAAAGATAAATCATGATCGTAATGGTGAAATTTCCCAAAATAGTGAAATTTACTTGTAACAGTTAATAACTTATATATGTGATACAAAAATCAAATTCGATAACAGTTTTCAACGTATCATACATTTTCATTTTATTACGTTTTTTTAAATTTTTTATCAATTTATCCAGCAATAGGCATTAGGCGCATGTAAAACATTAGTGATATACCGTCAGAGGTTGTTGAGAAATATAATCCATATATACTTGAGATTTAGTTTACTTATACCACTTATCAGTTTAACGTCTTAGTGAGAAATCTCAAAGTATTGATAAGTTATTTAAAATTTCAGCGTTTCTTGTATTCAGTATCACAAACTGCATGACGACCATTTTGTTTTTGCGATTGTCAACAAAATGGCCGCGTCTCTGTCAATACATATCGAAGACTGAGTCAGTTGATCCTAACCTGGACTCTAGTCTTGTGAGAAGGTGTAATGTTAGCTGCATTGTCATCTTAATTTTAGCATTCAGTAAGTATTAATTTGTATCTAAAAATAAAATTACTACAACACGCTATGCTGTATTGGTGTTATAGTGTGTTAGCGTACTTAATGGTTTAACACTTCTAGATTTATTAGTTATAAATCATGAATTTATAGTGCCATGTACGGCGATATCCAGTTTTACACGACTATGGTAGCAAGTAAGCGGCCAGAAATTACGACTCCTAGAGTTGATTTGAAAGATAATTTCAGTACTATGATAAGAAAATTCATGCTGCTCATTAATGCTCCGCTGGTTCTGGCATATAGAAAGAATACGAGATGTCAATTTAGATATAAAGAGATATCAGGAGACCTAAAAGTCAGCAAGTGAAGCTAAAGAAACAAATAAGGCATGATAGGACCGAGCCATGACATGCAATTCCCTCTATTTAATGCGCAAGCAACCTAGCCTGCAGATACATTTTGATTGATAATTTTACCACAAAGATTTAGACGACTATCTTCCATATTCATGCACACAAATACCTAATATGCACTCATACACACAATTCACTCGCGTCCACAAACATACACTAAATCCACAGATACTCACATACACACAGATATATATATTCAACGCACACTATTTACATGATCATTCTTTGGAAAATATGTGAATATGTAATGAATAATCGAACGTAAGAGCGAGGGTCTGCTGACACAGGTTTCTTTCAACTTAACAAGAGACCCCTAACCCCTGTAACCTGTACTTGTAATCAAATAAAGTAATTTTGTTTTATTTTTAATTTGAATAAAATAAAATGGGAGAGGAACTTGATTGCTTCATTGTAAATAATATGTTTTTGTTCACAGCGGAACATTTGCTGTCAGATCTTACGTCATTTTCCATGGTCCTGGATTGTAATGAAAAGGCACTGTACGAAGCTTTTATTACACAAAATTTCTCCATGTTATTTAGTATTATTCCCTATAATACATTTTTTGGAATTCTATCACAGGTAAGAAATTAATCTAATAGTATTAGTCAGGGAAATTGTCATATCTTCAATTTGTGTATATTACATGGTGTTTATCCGGACAAACTTAAGATAACAATAGTTAAACCTTTATTTAAAAAACAAGATAAAGAAAATATATCATGTTATAGACCCATATCGTTAATTCCAATAATATCGAAAATATTTGAAAAGATAATCTATGACAGACTTTATAGCTATTTTGAAACAAACAATATACTAATACAAGAGCAAATAGGTTTTAGAAAAAATAAGACTATCAATCAAGCTATTTATACATTTTTGTTCAAAGTTATGACCGCTTTAGAGAACAAAGAGAATGTTTGTGCAATGTTTATGGACTTAACCCAAGCTTTTGACTACGTTAAACATGACATTTTAAAAGATAAACTATATACATATGGTGTTAGAGGAAATGCTTTAAAATTAATTATATCGTATTTATCTAATAGAAAACAGGCAACAGTCGTAACGAATATTTGTCCAAAGTGGAAACTAGAAGAAGAATATTTATCAGAATACAGGGAAGTAGTATACGGGGTACCACAAGGGAGTGTTTTGGGGCCTCTTTTATTTTTGGTCTACATAAATGACTTCCCCAAATCAATAAATTTCCCAATGGTTATGTTTGCAGATGACAGCACGGCCATTTTCTCTAAAAAACACACGCTAGAACTACAAATTGACATAAATAAATCGTTAATTGATATAATTGATTGGTTAGAAGCAAACAATTTAAAAATGAATGTGCAGAAAACCAAAATTATGACATTTAAAACTAAAAACAAAATAATTAATTTAATTGATGTAAGACATTTAGGAGCTAAGATTGAAGAAGTAGAAAATACAAAATTTTTAGGTTTGACAATAGATAACACTCTAAACTGGAAAGTCCACATAGGAAATGTATGTGCACAACTAAGCAAGTTTTCATATGCCTTGCGTATGCTAGGTAAAGTAGTTGGCATACCAACAGTAATGAAGGCATATCATGCTTACGTTACATCAGTTCTTAGATACGGTGTAATCTTTTGGGGCAATTCAACGGACAAAGAACTAGCATTTAGAGCCCAAAAACGATGTGTACGAGCAGTTTATAAATTGCGACACGATGACAGCTGTAAGCCGCACTTTATAGCTCTTAAAATATTAACTTTACCAAGCCTTTACATCTATGAAAGTGCAATATTCGTTCGGAAAAACATAGGTCTGTATGAAAAGTTCAAAGGTGTTCGCATTTGCAACAGATTAACTAAACCTTCGTGCAGGACAGCCCTTTTCTCAAAGAGTATATTTAGTGTGGCTCCAGAAATTTATAATAAATTGCCAAAAATGATTACTGAAAGTGAGACTATAAATAATTTCAAAAAAAGATTGTTTGAGATGTTGGCGGAAAAAGCATACTACAGTGTAAAAGAATTTCTCGATGATAGATTCTAAATTGTATGGTTTTCATCAGAATTTAGTAATGATTGCAAATTGACATTTATAAATATTAATCAAGTTGACATTATATAGATGTAGTAGTAAAAATAATGTAATTATGTTGCATGCCGCAAGGCAGTTTATGGTCTAAGATCTGAACTTTGTTTGTTGTGACTTTTATAACCCATAGACGCAATAAAGATATTGATTGATTGATTGATTGATTGATTGAAATAGTTTTATCATAGTTTACAAGTAAAAAGTTGCAGTAGAACCTCGTCGGTTGTACTATTTGTATCCAGCTGGTTTAAATAGTAGATGTTTTAAAAACAAAAGAATAAAAAATTAAAACGGTTTCCCGCCATTTTTCTGTTCGCTAACACGAGTGAATCTAATGAAAAAAATCTTTATATGCATCCATGAACTACGACCATTAATAGAAATAAAATATATAGAAATAAAAAGAAAGAAGCAACGCTCGCTACGGTATGTCGGGATATGAGCAGACGAAGCCGCGGGGTTCAGCTAGTTATTCTATATTGTTGATTAAAGTAATAGATGATTCATCCTGTAGATTATTTGAAGCAGTGATAGCCCAGTGGATAAAGAACCGGTTTACTGATTAACAGGTCCCGGTTCGAATCCTGGCATGTACAACTAAATTCGTGTTTACGGATTTATGTACATATTTGTAATTGTCGCTTGCTCGGCGGTGAAGGAAAACATATCGAGAAATCCCGCACGTCCAAGAAATTATATTTCAAGTCGTATGATCTTACCTAAGAAAGGTGTGGTTTTCCCTCGCTGGGTTGTAGAGGCCCAATCCTTTGGCTTAGCTAGCGGACCTTGACAATTCTACTGGATTAGGAAACGGGATAACGCAAAAGAAAAAAAAGAAGATCCTGTAGATTATATTTATATACTAGCTGCTGCCCGCGGCTCCGCCCGCGTGGAGTCAAATAACGTAACCTATGTGTTAATCCAGATCATAATCTATCTACGTGCCAAATTTCATTCAAATCCGTTCAGCCGTTTAAGCGTGAAAGAGCAACAAACATCCATACATACAAACTTTCGCATTTATAATATTAGTAGGATTTTGTTCTATTGATTTCATTATCATAAATTTTGTTCTATTACTGTAAAAACGAGCTGATCATAAGTGAGCCTGTTATTGTTTGTCTTCAGATAATAAACATACAGTGTGCTTTCAACTGGAACTTCGCTGACGTGTTTGTTATTTGCATAAGTTTATACCTTACGTCAAGATTTCAACAAGTAAACCGCAGAATCGCAGCAGTCAAAGAGAAGGTACCCTACATCTAACTCCTTTGAGTATCAAGTAGTTACGCCAATTATTAAATTGCCGCTAACTTATCTCAGGTAGTCCTGTCCTTTAGTAATTGATGAAATATTTAATTTTGTAACGATATCCACTTGTCAATGAAACAACACGTATTTGAGCGTGTTATACTATAATGACAGTTCAGTATATAGGTAATAAGTTTTTAATGTTTTTTGGTAAAACAATTTTGGAGACGCTGACAACACGGTTTTTTTACGTAGTTGTGTAATTTTAAATACAAATCATCCCTACGTGAGAACCTACGACGATATATATTACCGGTCGAGAAAATGAACAACAATAATAGTTTATGATGTAACGAACTTTTTACTATTTCCTAATGATGGTAGTGAATTATTATATAGTTCTTATATCACTGTTTATCCCGGTCATTTGATAGGCGTGCGCGGGGATTTGGATCCAACGCGTACAGGCCTGTTTGAGAAGCTTGTATTGTTGTATAGCCGCCTCCTGTATAACCTTCTCCAGGGGATATCAATGTGACAATATACCCATGAACCAGGTCGCGGCAGGTATTGGGACTATTGCGAATGTGTTGGAAATTATTGGGCTATTAAAATGATATCTGGAGGGATTATTAGTACTGGGCTATTACAGAAGAGGAACGGATGCCAGCCACAACTATCATATTTGATGTTACTTCTAGCAGGCGGTATTATTATTTCCTAGCACGGTGTGACGTTGTTTACCTGTTAAGAAATCTATTAAAAGATTATGTGATTATATAATTGGGCATAGTATAGGCTCATATCACAGCTAGGTAGAGCGGTGTTTTTTTTTTATATATTCATTATTTCTGGCAATTTTGCAAAATAAATACTTATAATATTTATCATGTTGGTCGTAAATTATCAGTAGGTGGTGTCAAATGCAGTAGAAACTAGCAAGCGTGAAAAATGCTATTAATGTTAAAGAAGCGAGTGAGAGGTGTAAGATCCGTGGAAACTTGCAGACCGTATTTCAAGAACCTTGGTTCATTTTTTTTTTTTTTATATTGGCTCAGCATAGTGGCTCCTCTTCGCCTGTTGGTAAGCGAAAAGGGGAGCCCAAATTGCAGCGGCAACTGACAAAGGACTACGGTGTCCTGTCAGTTGACGCTACCATGCTGGCCCGCAAGGTGCTTCTTCACGCTTTGTTTGAAGGATCCCATGTTGTAGGAAGGAGGAAACACATGTGCAGGCAAGGCGTTCCACTTTTTAATAGTTCGACAGAGATAAGAGTTGCCGAACTTTTTAGTACGAGAACAAATGTCCTCAACAGTGGAATGATGACATCGCAAGCCTGCACGTGTGGTTCTATGACGGAAGGGAGAGGGTGGGATAAGGGAAAATAGTTCTTCAGAGCACTCACCATGGTACAGGCGGTAAAATGTACTTAGGAAGCCTATGTCCCTACGAAGTTGCAGAGGTTCTAGGTATTTTGTGACCTCTTCGTCGTCGATTATGCGGACAGCCCGTCGCTGCAACCTATCGAGAGCCTCGAGAAGATACTGTGCGGAGCCGTCCCAGAGATGCGAGCAATACTCCACGCAGGCCCGAACTTGAGTCTTATAAAGAAGACAGAGTTGGTCCGGCGTGAAGAACCGGCGCACCCTGTTCAGGACTCCGAGTTTCTTTGAAGCTGTTAAAACGAGGCTCTCGATGTAATTTCGTTGGTTTAGGTCGCAACGAATATCCATACCTAGCATATTCAGGCTATCGCGCATATTGAGGGTAGCGCCCTGAAGACTGGGAGTGGGATGAAATGGGGACATTTTTGTTGTGAACGCGCACACCTGAGTTTTCTTGGCATTGAACTCAACCAGGTTATTGGAACCCCATTTACTAACGAGGTCCAAAACCCGATTAAGCTCAACGACAAGACTCTCACGCCTCTCGCCGATTTCTGCATTTTCTCTTTCCGATTTTTTCATTACCTCTCCCGTCACATTACATATTAGAAGTTTGTATGTTTATATTTAAACAAAAGCCATTGATTAAAAGATCTAATAAGATATACTCGTAATACAAGAAACCTAAACAGATTAGTATATAGTGTAATTCCTAAGCTTGTAAAATATGTAGCCAGTTGTGTATGTACACAAACATATACAACTGGCTTTTAAAAGTATATAATAAGATACCGGAGGAAAAAAACACAACATATCATACGTTTTAAGAAAGATTTATATATGTGATAATGATAAAAACTTTTATAGTTTGAGAGACTTTTTTGTATACATGAACCACTAAAGAGAGGTAAGATGCATCGAAGCGGGTCGTCCCCGGTAGTACTTCCACCTCACAGAAATCCGCAGTCATATAACAACTCTCTAGAGGGTTGTTGTGTTCCTGCATGTGAGTGAGGTCACTAGTAAGCTCCTAAGGAATTGCTGTGTTAGCAGCGAAGGTGGTATCGCACGAGTGATACTCAATGTATTACAAGGGTTCATGGGCTACGGTAGACGATTTACAGCGTGGTGGATCGTATGCTTGTATGTCACACGACGTTGTATAAAAAAAAGGGTTGCACTCCGGGAGTGCCGGCAGAAGTGAAAACTTGAACATTAACGTTGTGCATTTTTGAATATTTTGGAATGGTTAGGGAATAATTTCGCATGAATTGCTTTATTTATCAGTATAAAAGTACTATCATGTATGTGGTAAAGTACAATATTCATTTATTGAGCTATCGAACACAAACATGACAATTTATATTACATTAAAAATTTAACACTTCAGAACTATTACAATTATTTTACATTAGAAAGTTCATCTCTCCGAAAAATCAACTTTCATCCATAATTTCACCATCATCATTACCAGCATCATCATCGCCAATCTCTAAAACTCAAACACACCGCGCCGCTTAAACCAAACAGCGATGTTGATAAACTACGTTGAACGAAACGCGTAAACTCCTACAATTTCATGGTGTTTACACCGTTTTGGTCGCGAGAAAATAATGCCCTATGAACGAATCTAGCGCTTCATGTTTTAATTGTTTAATTAGAGGTAACAAATATTTTAGCGCTGAAGCGAAATTAAAGTTCTAATTCTCACCAAAATCTTACAGTCAGGGTCACGTGTCCTGACGCGAGTTTAGCATTTTTTACTCATCCTAAAAAGTGCACAACGCCGCTAAAGAAGTTTTCACTTCATAAATGGCATTTTTGGATTTATGTACATTTGTCACTTGCTTGGCGGTGAAGAAAAACATGGTGAGGAAACCTACACGTCCAAGTAGTTATATTTCGACAAGACGTGTGATCTAACCTAAGAAACATCTGGTTTTCCCACTGGGTTGTGGTGGAAGTCTGACGGTAGTCGCTTCATCTAAACATTAGTTTTTTCGCTAAATCTTAGGTAGCGGACCCCGCCATTCCTAATGGATTAAGAAAAGGATAATAAAGAAGAAGTTTGAGAGACTTTTTTTCACTACCATTTGTATGCTATTTCCATTAGCAAACATGTTCGTAATATAATCTTATTGAGACCATTGCATACCATGTTTTTAAATAAATAAAATAATTCTGAATTATTATTATAAGGACCTCGACATGTAGCGTTAGACTGTAGGCTACCCTGCCTGACTCGGCGTCAAGATATAGTAGTAGAAATAATAATATTTATCATATCATATAACAACGCTAAGGCCTTGTATTACATACGACTTGGTTCACAGATGAGCTGGCAGTTTTTTTTTTTACAACGTCGGTAGTAACGTAAGCATGAGACCTACATGATGTAAAGTAGCTACCGGAGACTATGTAGAATTGCAATACAGGAAGTCTACTGCTAACACAGTGACTCCTTAGGAGCTTACTGGTACCGCAAAGCAACAGGTTCGCAGGAACACATCAGTCCTTCGGAGAGTTCTTATTTGGGTGAGATTTTCTGTGAGACGATCATCTATCTATCTATAATTTCACGCCAAATTCCTTGCGGGGTAGGCAGAGGCAACCGACCGCCACGTGACTCGATCTTTATATATCTCACTCGCTTCTGTAACATTTATTGTGAGACGATCATTATGTGTGATTATCGGCGATCATAAACTTATACACGATATGAGTTGTTACGTTTAAGGAGCGAGTTTAAATACAATCTCAGGAGGCATACAAGCATACGCTTACAGTAAAAGGAACATTGTTCGTATGTGCCCGTGCCTCCTCAGGACTTTACTGATATCCCCAATCTTCAATTCCCTAGGGAGTTGTTATTTCACTTTGTATATTACAAAACAATTACTATAATATTAATGAGGTTTATCTGGATAACTTTGAATTGTAAATTCCGACGAAGTTAAAAATCAATGGATCCGAAAATATATTACTGCGCTTCTTCTGATGTTAATAAAAAAGTATACTTCTATTACATTAAGGTTCCAATAATTACAGAATGCATCCCAGATGTCTTGGAGAATATTACGAGAAGACTACACCAGGGTAGCAAATCTTGTGAGGAGAATTGATGATATCATTAGAGGGATAATATTCATATCATTTGCTAATAATGTATTCTTTATCTGTTTACAATTACTGCATACTCTAAGGTAATTGTCTTATTTGTAACTATTAGAGGTGATAATAATTCAAGTCATATTCTCAAGTGGGTCTGACACATTTGTAAATAGAATTATGGATTAAGCCGCTTAGCAAAACTGACAGTATTGCCGTAACTGTAATGGCGTATAGGTTAAGTCATCACGATTAATAAAAGCAAGCATTTCTTGTGTACTTATAATTATAGTTCATTTACCTCGAAAACCGCTCTATTCGCGAGTTTTCAAAAACAGAAAAACATAAAACACAACATATAAACAACCAAGCGAAACTCTTTCACTCAGATACTATGGGTATTTCATTCGAAAAAAAATATAAATAAATTATCTTCATTTAGGCGATATTAAAACAATCCCGTAGTACAAAGTTTTAGCTTCAATATGCTCGGGTTGAATACCATATTTGTAAAAGGAGGGGGATTCTGACTATCAAAAGCATCTCCGTTACTCATGGTAGCCGTTTATTGATAACACCAATTAGTATATAATAATTATTACACCACACTTTTAATTTAACACTTTAACTATAACAGTTTCATATAAAATAGAGAACCGATAAACTCTACACGTTTTGTAAGTAACCGATGTTGTCGCTTCGAGTGTCGACGACTGAATGCCCGATGGCTGTATTTTTGTTTTTTGATTTTCGCCCAAGAAATTTGAAGACCCACAAAAGAAGGACCAACCCACCCCCGGGTGTGCATTGGTCATTCTTCCGTGAGGGGCACCCTCCGGAAAAAGGGAGGGAGGAGGTGAAATCTTTCAAAGATACCATTTCGTGCGAACGAACTGGTTATGTCAGATTTCCACTGACTAAAACACCCCCTGGGACTGCCTTTAGCCGGGAAGGCTATAAAGGCTTCATCTGAAGCGATCACCCCAGGGAAACGGGGTGACGCAAGACGATGGCTGCAACAAGCGACCTTTTTATAGCCTGTCCACTGGCCAGAGTAGGGTGGATGTGTGTCACTTGCTTACACCGACCGGAACACGTGCGCCATGACGCGTTATTTGTGTTTAGTCATTTTGCGCCGACATATTTATATAGTATATAATTTCATTTACTTACAGCGGTGGCATTTCAGCAACACCCCGTTGCTATAACGAGGGACCAGATCGAAGGTACAGACAATGTCTTTAATTTAATTTTCACTTGAGGCAATATGCGTAACTGCTTTTTAAATTTTTGTTTCAGGCCACTAAAGGGTTACGAGCATGCCGTGTACTTTGTATTTTCCTTCGTGTTTCTCGTGGCTCGGTCATTAGCAGTGTCGTTAATTGCATCTAGGGTGCATACGGTTAGCAAAGAGCCAGCAAATGCATTGTATGACGTCTCGTCTGGCGCTTATTGCACAGAGGTGAGTATGTTACTTCACGTATATGTAAGTACTTAGTAGATTAGTGGCCTAATCTACTTTATTTACATCTTTGAATTAAAATATTGGATACTTAGAAAATAAAATTGGTCTGAACTTGTCATTCAAATTCGTAGCGGAGTGGACCAAATAAGTATATATCATTTTACCGATATATTGGAATTAATAAAACTGAGTTACTATACTGGACTTGTGACATCTATTGTAATTTGTTCTTAATAGCTTTGGTGTTGTCCTAGAGAAACTAGCATGTATAATAACTATTGGAAATATTTTTTAAAAATTTTTAACCTGAGAATTGAGCATTTCCTTTTAAATGCATATTTTGTTTTATAACTTTATAGCAAAAATATAAAAATATTTCGAAATTGGAATTAAAAGTTAAACCATAAACAAATGAACCATAATCATTAAAACAAACGTTTACTATGATATTTTTAATAGATATTATTTCATTTGATTTCATAGCAAAGAAATATTGAATGATTTGTAATAAAATTTTCTTGATACCCCTTATAAGAATTTTGACTATCTTGTTTCACTATTATATCCTATATGGCTGAAACATAACAAAAAGAAATATGAAAATCGGACCAAAAAAACATTGAAATAATAAAAAGAAAAATACGCAAACCTGATTAAAACTTATCTTTCATTGCTTCATATTTACTCTACGAAATGAAGATACCCTTACTTGAAACTCTTTGAACCACTGAGTGAGAACTTACATAGATGTAGCACCATTGATTGATAGTCCCGTGCTGGGTATGTTAATGAGATCTAGAACACTGATTCCACTATACTGATTCCGATAGTTCACTTGAAAAGTCCCGTAAAGGTATTCTTGAAGGACCAATTAAATGAAAGGGCAGTCTGTGTTCGAATCTTTACACTTGCATGTGTTGGCAGGGAACGATAATACTTGAACCACCCGAGTTGAGATCTAAAAATTGATTGATTTCATTTCATTGATATTGCATAACTTAATTGCTATATCTAATTTACCGTCTAGAAAATGTTCAAATGCTGAGTCGACAATACGTTGACATAAACGCAAATGCTACGACCGCTAGCTACTCGTATTATCGAAAACCTAGTTTCTATTATCGAAACAAAAATAATCCATTTTCATTTGCTGTTTGTCTATTGCCTGCTGCAAAAATTACTGAATTCATTTTGATATTTTTTTTGACGCATTTAACCGCGTCAATATTTGAGTTTCTTTTCATTACGACAGTAATCCGGTTGTCGTAAAACTTGTAATATTAAATTTAAGATCCACGGGCAACAATTAGATATTTGACGTGCTCGGTGGCGCATTAGTTAGTAACGCTATTTTGACACCAACACTCGTGCGTTCGATTCCCACACAGGACAAGAATTTGTGCGCATGAACATGTCTGTTTTTCATAGTATGGGTGTTTTTAAGAGTGGTAGGGTGCATCAAAGCAGCCTGTCTGGGGAAGTACCCCCAGACCGCAGATCGCAGACCAAAGAACAATGTGTATGAGTAGCTGTCTTAGCAGCAACTGATATTTCTTCTTAGGCTACAGTTACTGTAGCCTAAGTTGCTTTATATCATGTAGGCTCTATGCTTGTATGCTTTTCGATGTAGTATAAAACATTTTTTTTTTATTTATCATTCCCCAAATCATGCGAAGCTTGTCGAAGCTCGAAGATAACTATAAATCAAACATTATAAAACAAACATTATGTTCGTCTTGTACGGGACACGAAATCGTGACACTTTGTTTTCAGAGTGTCTAATTGCCAAACTGTACATAATTGGCAGTGCAATTTGTCTTAGGAATTAAATGAGTTTTTGGTGACAAATCGCCGATTCAGAGTTAAATTATATTTTGTGTTGTTACTTCAAAAAGTTGGTTTCACGTTTTTTTAGGTTATCATGATTGCACAAGATAAGAAAATGTCCCCTGTATTCCTGCTTGTGAGTGAGGTATTACTAGCGGAGGTGGCATCGCACGAGTGATACTTAATGTATTGCAAGCGTTTATATGCTATGGTAACCGCTTGACATCAGGAGGTGAGCCGTATGCTTGTGTGCCATCCGACGTTGTATAAAAAACACCACTGTTCTTTTATCCAAAGATATATTTACACTACTATAACAATTTCGATGCAATAAGAAATTCAATTAATATTTTAATACTTCACAGACACAAAGATTTTTGAGCCAAGTCCAGGGAGATACAATTGCTTTGAGTGGTATGCAATTCTTCAAGGTCACACGTGGTATTGTATTAACAGTACGTATATTTGTAATTCTTCTTAGCGAAATCTTGTTTCCTAATCCATTAGGTAGTTAATAGATTCAGGCGATATTTTGCGAAAGTCAAACTTACATGCAGTTTGATCCAACCTGCTTTGTGTGCTTCCGCCACCAATTAGTTCATGCGGCCTAGCGCCGGCCGGCACCCACCCGCTACTGTTAGTGCGTTCAACATGCCGACGCTGCCATGGCTGCTCCGGTAGTCTCTAGGTCTGGTAGGATTGGCGGTGTCCGCTACCTAAGTCTAAGGTTTTTTTTATACTATATCGGGAGGCATATGATGAGCATACAGGCCATCTGATGTAAAGTGGATTTGATAAAGATACTGTTTTTTACCGAGACGACTGTACTGTTTTTTACACAGACAACTGGCGTCAGACCTCCGCAACCCAAAGAGAGAGCAGACCATTCTTAGGTTAGGTCGCGCTTCATTCTAAATATAATTTCTTGGAAGTGCGAGTTTCCTCGCGCCTTGTTTTCCTTCATTGCCGAGCAAGTGATCATTACAAGTAGGTATCTATCTATAACTTCACGCCAAATCCCTTGCAGGGTAGGCAGAGAAAACCGAGCGCCACGTGACTCGATCCTTACATATCTCACTCGCTTCTTTAACATTCATTGCTCTTCTCATGCACGCTCGCCGGTTTCTAGGGCTTCTGACATCACCTTCTGATAGAACACGACCAATTTGGTCATGGTAGGTAAGTCTTGGCCTTCCCCGGCTCCTACATCCTTCCACTTTTGCATTGTATATCTGCTTCGTCATTCTTTCATCTTGCATTCTTTCTACATGTCCGAACCATCGGAGCATGCCTCTTCTTATTTTAACACCGACGCTCTCTTTCAGACCAACTCTGTTTCTATCATCATCAAGTATACAAGTAGGTATATTATGAATAATGACAGAAAGAAGGACGAATATAGCATATTGCTATGGTATACCATCAATTGTGTAGCTTGTTGTGTAGCTTGTTGGTAGGGTGCATCAAAGCAGCCCGTCTGGAGAAGTACCTCCATCTCACAGAAAACCGCAGCTAAATATGAATTCCTGATTGTTGTGTTCCTGCGTGTGAGTGAGGTCACCAGTACGCTCCCAAGGAGTTGGTGTGTAAGCAGCAAAGGAGGCATCGCGCGATTGATACTTAATATATCACAAGCGTTAATAAGCTACGGTGCCCGCTGTACATCAGGTGGGCCGTATGCTTGTATGCCTCCCGACGTAGTATAAAAAAAAAGCTAGCTTTCGTATTATTCGTACATATTCACACGACTCTATCAGACAATACCCATACAAATTGAAAACATATAATTGAATTAACTAACGAACGAATTGAAACAAATCGGAAGCACCACAGAGCCTCGGAGAGCGCCAGCAGTGATGTCTCTGCTTCAGGATTAGTCATCAACAACGGCTTTTATGCATCTAGCAACGGGTCATGTGCCAGAAGTATACTCGTTGCGATCACCGTTGATATAGGGATTACAATTTTGGCCGAAAACTGCACCAAAACGTGCGGAATATGGCGTCTCTTAGAATTGTGGGCGTCAAAGAGAGCTGAGTGCTGCATGGGCACATGAAATGTGAGAGGTGGATTTGAAAGATAACATGAACTAGCTGATGAACATGAATAAGAGACGTTTAGATACTTTTCTATACTACTAAGGTGACAAGCAAACATGCAGCCTACCTGACAAGGCGTGCAGACTCTGTAAATATATCTTCACGCCTTTGTAGGCTGGGCACAGAATAACTTTTCGCTAAGTTCTTTCTCTCTTAATGTGTGCTCTTTATGGGCATTTGCATCATACACTTTCCATCAATACAATCAAAAAACTATAAAGATGGTTTCCGGAGCCCTAGGAGTTCATGAAAAGGCTATAAATGTCAAAGACGAGTAATCTGTGTCATGTATCGCTCAGTTCTTTTCCTCAGGCTCAGTCCATTGCATCCGTTCTAGTTAAATTATCTTTATTTCCTTCTCAATCAGTTGTAAGATTAAGTGTTTGCAGTCCAGATGGTATTTTTGCTTTCGTACCATATCCAACATTAACAAGCACCATCAATGGTGCAAATAATAACACCATGTATTGCATGCACTATCAGTGATGTAAACGTAAGTAAATTAATATTTGTACCGTTTGCACCACAGATTATTATACTTTTGTTAAGAAGGCAAGGATTACTTAGTGGTGAATGTCTGCTTTATGCAGCATTGTATTTACTGTTTATTCATTTGCATTTCACCACTAGGTAACATATGCGGAAACCTACATTCGTAGGTAATCTCTGTAGGTAATTATTAAGATATTGAATGAATAGCCCAGCTGACCTTGCTGTACATATATAATACTGATCTCAAAACAGCGTACCTACCACATGTAGGTTAGCATATTGTTATTGTAATGTTGGTACAAAACCACACTTATTATTGTAATCTATTTGATATTGTATTCGCCGCAGATTGTATTTCATTCTCCAGAGAGGGTTATTAAATAAATGCTAATCTCCTATTATATCTGCTTGGCTGCTCCTTAGATATCTCTCGGGACTTCGCAAGTTTGGGGTTAAACGTTGGAAGATTGCTTTGTAACTTTAGATGTGATGGTTTGGCAACAATTACTTTACTACCGACTTCCGTGGCTTTGTTCGCGTATTCAGATCTCAATGACTCACAATTGTCGGTGTTTTTGTAACTCGCAGTTATTTTTAGAGCTAGGTTACGACGAGCTCTGATGTGGCGGAGTGGTTAGCAATGCTACTTTAACACTTGTGGGTTCGATTTTCACACAGAACAAACAATTGTGCGCAACCAACAGACAAACATGTCTGTTAGTCTTGGTCTATATGTTTTCAATAAGAAATAGGGCTCATCAAATCTACCCTGAAGCTGAAAAAGTACTTCCAAATAATAACTCCCTTGAGGATTGTTGTATTCCTGCGAGTGTGTTATCAGCTGCGGTGCCAAGGCGCGTGTGTACTCTTCACCCGGTTGTCGAGAGAAGTAGACGTGCGTCGCGCTGAACAGTGTTGATACACCAATATAGTCACTATAGTAACTAGAAATAGTCATAGTTCAATATTCAAATATTTAAATTGTGTGAGTGCCGTGACAAGAAACATCTAGTATGGAACTTCTTTCCTCATACCCACGAACAAATCAGTGCTTCAACTTGGCTTCAGTAGTGTTCTATAATGTTACAATACAACGCTACGTCGGATTCGAAATAGCTTGTTAAAAACACCGAATAATAATTGTGTGAAAAAATAAGATCACGAACACGATCAGAAACACGTGTCGCAGAAACCGGAGCAGCCAGGGCAGCAACGGTGGCGGGTGCATGCGGTTCACATTGCAGATGGCGAACACTCGCAGAGACGACCGCAGCAGCCGAGGCAGAGATGACTGGAGCAGCCATGGCACCGGTGGCATGCATCTACTAACGGTAATGGTTGTGTGCTGATCGGTAGTATTTCGCATGAACTAATCGTGAGCGGAAGCACACAAAGTAGTTTAGATCAGACTTAAATTTTATTAGTTAATAGATTCAGCCGTTATTTTGCGAAAGTCAAATTTATATGCAATTTAATCTAAACTACTTTGTGTGCTTACGCCACCAATTAGTTCATGCGGCCTAGCGCCGGCCGGTACCCACCCACTACTGTTAGTAAGTGCAACATGCCGACACTGCCATGGCTGCTCCGGTAGTCTCTGCCTCGGCTGCTGCGGTCGTCCGCCATCTGAATCCGCATGCCCCCACCACCACCGTCGCTGCTACGACTGGCCTGGTCATCACGTGTTTCGCCTCTCCACGAGGCATCATCAGGCGTTGTAGACGTTAATCGTAAGAATAACATGCTACAAGTGACAAATCCATCGCAGTGCCGTCCCTTATATTGAATTGAGGGTGGGGGTGGATGGTGTGTGCGAAAAGATATTTAATAGTGGGGAATGGTTTACGTCAGTCTGTGCGTTCATGAGAGTGATTTTAGAATTTTAATGTTTATTAATTTCTAATTGTTCCCTAATTTAGTTTTAAACCTTTGTCTATGGTGTGTAAAATTTGATATGTATTAGTGGAGGATAAGTTATGTCCTTTGTCTATGAGATGCTCGGCGAAGTGTGATCGCCCAGGAAGGTCACACTGTTATTCTTATGATTAACGTCTATAACGCCTGATGATGCCTCGTGGAGAAACACGTGTCGCAGCGACGACCAGGCCAGTCGTGGCAGCGACGGTGGTGGAGGGGGCATGCGGATTCTGTTCCAGATGGCGGACGACCGCAGCTGCCGAGGCAGAGACTACCGGAGCAGCCATGGCAGCATCGGCATGTTGCACTTACTAACAGCAGTGGGTGGGTGCCGGCCGCCGCTAGGCCGCATGAACTAATTGGTGGCGGCAGCACACAAAGCAGGTTAGATCAAATTGTATTAAATTGTATTGTTTTATTTGCATAAATGTTAATATAAAAGTTAATAAATTACTCTGTAATTAGCGCTTTAAGCAGTTAAGTTTAAGTGCGTAGTATTCATCCAGAGACTAATATTAATAAAATATTTTTGTAGCAATAAAACATTAGCAATCTTTGTATCTTTATATACTTACATACAGACAACAATGTCATTTGCCTTTACCGCGGCGGAAAGGGCAAACTTACATTAATCAACAAGAGCTACCGCTTTTTAAGAAGACAGTGATTTATACATTGATAAATTTATGCTTTGCCTGCAAGACAGTCCTGAAGGTGAAGCCTTAATTGGTCAATCTTTTCAATTCCATTCGATCAGTCGAAACGTTTTAATTACATTGATTAATTCAACGTTTACTACCATAAACTCTAATTAGAGCAAAAAAGGATGTTTCGTTTTCTGTGTCTTGATAAATTGCCTACAGAAAATACTCGTAAGATCTATGAGTGACTTAGTGGTGTCTGTTTTATGCAGACGATGTTATGATAATAGCAGATACACACAATCTAGATTGCAAACACTAGTGATAATGATGAAATACGATAGTATGGAAAAAGGCTTATAAAAAAAAACAAAGATAATGGTATTCGAAAGAAAAAAAACCAGAACGAGCGTAAGAATTACGGTTGATGATCGTAATGTTGCAACATGTTTATGAGGTATGTATCTTTTAGCAGGAATAGAAGGCACACCGCTGATGTGGAGAAGTGTTTGAAGGCAGAGAATGTTGTGAACTACGCCTTCTCGATATACAAAAATTTAAGCTAGGATTCACAGCTCGCTATACACAAAGCAATGCTGAACCCAATATAATGTATGGAAGTGTGAGCTGTGTTTTATGGAAGAGCATGAGAGTAGAATGGACACCGCCGTCGAAATACGACTGTTACGCAAAATCTTGGCTTGGACTTGGCGTGAAGTTGTAGCAGTAGTAGTAATTAAAGTATTAAGTTTCCACATTTTATGTCGACGAGAATATCAGGCAATGGTATATTTTAATTTTTTCTTTATTTGTGTACATGTTTTCAGATTGCAGGCACGATAGTTACTTACGAGTTGGTTTTAATGCAGTTTACAGGAGTAACACCTACATCATCACCAGTTTAGCGTTATACATACAAATAAATGTTCATGCATGTTTCTATGGGACTTCGAAATAAAATCTTTTACTATGCATCAGCAAATCCCAAATTTGTCTTTTTTATTTTTATCTCGCCCTGTTTGTCGCCTATTTTATCTGTTTGGTTCAAAACGAATTTGAATTTGAAATATATTTAATTCTGAGCGCTATTACCAACCGTTAGTTCATGCGGACTAGTGTCGACATTTACTTACTATGGTTGTTGAATTGTTGTCATCGCCACTGCCATGGATGGAGTGATCATCTCTGTTCGTGTTTATTGGCTGGTCAGATGAAATAACTACTATTTGCAGGTAAAGATAATATAAAAAGATAACATACAAGAGGAATTAAGCAATTTAATTAATAGTATAATAATTTATATATATATATATATATATATATATATATATACATATACATATATCAAGTTTTCAGTATAAAATTAACATTAAATTGCTTATATATTATATATTTTTGCATACAATAGTACTCGCACACTATTATTATACAGGTAAACAAATAGAATATATTTAATCAATAATTCGGAATATCAATTAAGTAGGAAAATAAAATTTATTCACAGATACTTTTAATAGAAATCTATTATTAACTATTATTTCATTTACCTAGACTTAAAATGTACTTAAACGTAACGTAAAACGACTAATATAACGTATGTTCCTATAAATAATTTTATCGAAAGATATTAATACTAGTATATATCTTCATTTATGTCATCAGATAATAGGCAATATCTGAGCAGAATGAAGGGCTTAATACTCGTATATCAAAGAAATATATTTTCCCTAATAAAATAATGTGAAGTATTACTTTATATTGTTTTTAATCAGTATATCTTACATATTTAAACGAACGAACAATTCTTGTGTGTATATACATATATTTTGTATATTTGGATCAAATTTTATATTTAGATATTTTACATAGAATACTGTCGATCATATTATACACCCGCCGCATGACCATGCGGTCTATGCGGTCATATAGATCCTCTGTTTAGAACCCTATCAACAGCATTCTCTTTTTACACATTTTTGCATATTATTTTAAAAAATCAATTAATCAAAAAGTGAAGTTCCGTCGTACAGGTACTATATGTAGTCTAAAAAAATATTTGGTGATGATACGCCATAAGTGTGCTTGCTCATCGCGAGTCCTGATAATTGCAATTTTGAACCGACATTGGGTAAACGAGGCATCAGAAGACAACCACGGATTCTGGTGATGAAAAAACAGTGGATGGATGGAATCCCTCATCCGTCATGCATCAATTACCTGGCGGGTCGAGACGATTACGACGCTTTCTGTGTAACAGAGACTATGTAGAGGTGAAGAGTTACCGATCATTTCCTGGTGACTTAATGACATTGTGATCTGCGTTGAGCCGGGATAATCGAGCCATGCGGGTGAAGGTGTCGCTCTTTCCTCTTAGTTAATCTTAGGAGACGAGAATACAGGTTGGTACGCACATTAATTCTTTGAATTCTTATATACCTGGCGATCACACATTTTTTTCTGCTCGGAGGACACTCCCGTGACTCAACGAGTATTTAATGTTCTGATAAGTTATAGTAAACGTGATGAAATGTTGGAGGCATTAATTGCGACAGGTAACCGACTCCGAAATAATACTATAAATACTAGAGCCTTCAGAGGTTCCACTTTTGAAACGAGCCGCTACCAAGTGAAAACCGGGTTTTTTGGCCTTCTTAAGAATATCTCCAAAAACGGGACCGGTATAAACGTGCCATTTTTGGGGAGTACGAAAAGATAAGGTGTGAAAAATTTGAAAATGAAGATGTATGAAATGATAGTAAGGAATAGAGAAATATACCATCGATGTAAGAATGGAATCAAAGCTTTATTGAATGAGTAACTGAATCAGGAAGAGTGGCCAACAAAGAACTTCGAGGTGAATAACAAACACTTTTAGGGAAAAGGTAAAGAAGTCACGAGGTTATTCGTCAGCACCCAGAATGAATAAGAAAGCTGACCAGGCTTATACTTAGGAAGAGTTAGATCGGTGGAGTGAATATTTTGGAGAATTATATGATTATATTCAGGACAGCACACTGTGAATAAGTCTGTGACTGGCAGTGCCATTGTTCTATGAAAACATTACCATGGATATGATTGAATGGTCGATACGAAGCTTGAACAATGGAAAGTCAGCTGTAGTCGATATAATTGCTGAGATGATAACTCATTGGTACTAGTCCGAGAGGCTTTTTGGTTCCTGAGCAATTTATGCTGGAAAACAGAAAAGGACCCAATACATTGGTATGTCGCAGTTATCATACCCTTTAAAAAAGAAAGCGATTATGTATTGACTGCGTCAGCTTCAGGGTTGTCAGTTAGATCAACTTAGCGATAAAAGTTTATGGAAAAATAATCTAGAGGAGTAAAAATAAATAGTTTGAAGTCCGACGCAAAGAAGAAGAGCGACGACCAGGCCAGTCGTGGCAGCGACGGTGGTGGTGGGGGCATGCGGATTCTGTTCCAGATGGCGGACGACCGCAGCAGCCGAGGCAGAGACTACCGGAGCAGCCATGGCAGCGTCGGCATGTACCACGTACTAACAGTAGTGGGTGGGTGCCGGCCGGCGTTAGGCCGCATGAACTAATTGGTGGCGGAAGCACACAAAGCAGGTTAGATCAAATTGCATGCAAAGAAGATTTTCTGCGGTTCCATGGATCTTGAGAGAGCATTTTACAGTATTGTGCGAGTCCTTGCACACAATCCTGTAAAATGCTTTCTCAAAATCCATATCATTTCCTACTACGTGCTGTGCATTACATATAAGAGGTTTGAAAAGCGCGCGTGCGGGTGGGCTTGTCTGTTGTGTACAGAAACTCTTCAGTTTTACCGTTGAGTGGAGGGAGTATTGGTGACAATATCTCCAGTTAAGTTTGCTGAAGAATGAAAATTAAAGATAACTGAGAGCAAAAAAATAGGTACAAAGAACTAAGTAAGGGATAATGCGATAATTTAATACCTTTTGTTAAAATTAAAATAGTCCATTAAAAACACACGATAATTTCACCATCGTTTATTTTTGTTTATGTTCTGTAAAAAGTCACATGAATGATCATCTTTCTCATCGGTATTTATTAATCAGAAATGTACAAGTTATGGTGTCCACCAGTACTTCATCAAGCAATTTAAAGCTATATTTTGTTTCCATTATTACTCATTAATATCATACTGCATTAGTACTAACTCATACTGTATTACGAGTGCTAGTACCTGAAATAAAACAATTAAAAAATATTTCAAAATTAGTAAAACCTAGAGCAGTAAAAGTGTTTTTCAGGTGAAAAGAACCCGATTTCTATCTATCTATAACTTCACGCCAAATCCCTTGCGGGGTAGGCAGAGAGAACCGAGCGCCACGCGATATTTTTTTACTGACTCGATCCTTGCATATCTCACTCGCTTCTTTAACATTCATTGCTGTTCTCATGCACGCTCGCCGGTTTCTTATAGAACACGACCAATTTGGTCATGGTAGGTAAGTCTTGGCCTTCCCCGGCTCCTACATCTTTCCACGTTTGCATTGTATATCTGCTTCGTCATTTTTTCATCTTGCATTCTTTCTACATCCGAACCAACGGCACATGCCTCTTCTTATTTTAACACTGACGCTCTCCTTCAGACCAACTCTGTTTCTAACATCATCATTGCGAATACGGTCTACAAGCTTTACGCCACAAATTTTGCGCGCGCTCGCATTTCGACCGCGTTTATTCTACTTTCATGCTCTTTCTGCCATACCCAGCTCTCGCTTCCATAAGTTAGCGTTGGGACCAACACTGCATTGTGTATAGCGAGTTGTGCCTTCTGGCTCAGGTTTTTATTGCCAAGAAGTTTTCCCAACGCTCCATCACACTATTCCCAGCACTCACTCGTCTTTCCACATCTGCGGTGTACCTTCCATCCCTGCTGAAAGCGCATCCAAGATATACAAACTCATCCACTTGTTCCAACACTTCATCATCAATCGTAATCCTTACATTAGTTCTGGATTCTTCTCTTTCAAATACCATTATCTTTGTTTTCTTCGCATTCACCCGATTTCTATTGTAAATAAAAGAGTCTTTGAACTACATCTAACTTCTCCTAAGTTGTAATTAGTTCCAAAAATGTTACTACTACAACATCAACCCTAACTCTTCCCACTGCAGGTCACTGGTCTCCCTTCAACCGAAAAAGTTTAGAGCATACTCCATTACGCTGCTCAACAATTGGTTCTATAACAAACTTCCCAGCAATATAAGAGAATTGTCAATAAACAAATTTAAAACTACTACTATTAAAGCCAAATTGTGTAGCAGGGCATATTATAAAGTATCTGACTATATTAATGATAAAAATGCCTGAGAGTGATTCGATCCAATTATAAAGTAATTAATAAAATATGTAAATTTGTTTGGATACCAAAAGAGGGATGCCTGAGTTTTTTGGCAGTATTTTTATCAGTGCTAACCTAGTCATGAACTGCACGGTAGGGAAAAAAATTGTGACGATACCAAACAAATGTAGCCATTTTTACGGAATAAAAAGATTTTGACTTTGACTTTGACAACTGCTTTACTACTTTAGCTTACTTAATATGAAGTATGTTCTCTTGGCTTAGTTTAAGATATATCTACTATGAAATACAAACTAAGTGTGAGTCGCACTCGTACAGGCAGTGTACTGCGTAAATACTTTAGGTACAGCTTTAACTCTATCATCTTTCATTAAGCGATCATATTTATAGATATTCTGTGAAAAATTGAAATCTCTGCTTATTACGGTTTAAAGGATACAGCCCTGTAATACACGGACAGAAGGAAACAGACAGACGGAAAGATAGCGACGCCTTAGTAACAGGGTTTTATTGGTACCTTTTATACGTACGTACGTACGTACGAAACTATGTACCCACTTACACACAAATCCACACCGATACAGCCATTCTGTCTCAAATGATACAGAATTACTAAGGAGACCATTATACGTAAACAAGTTTTGAGGCAATTACAACTTTGAAGTTAATAAAACAAACCTCCAACAATGTTTGTCTATCCAATGAGAAAAATCTCATTCCGCTCAACGCTACATGGTCGTGGGTTAATTGATACTTTAATCGCTTGATCTGAAAGAAAAAACAACTTCATTTATTCCTCACTCACTAGAACCGCAATGATTGCGTACAGTGCGGTTCCAGGAAAGTTTCTTCCGATAGATAACACTCAAGTTCTGGAATAAACTCCCTTTCGAGCATTTCCCAAGGGAATACAATATGAGGCTTATTACAAAAGGTGTCAAGAAACTTTTACATGGTCGGAAATATACTTCCTCAGTAACAACTGCCTTCGGCAACGGTTTACCGCCGTTGACCACATGCTTATTTGTCACCTTCGTGGTGTAAAAAACTGACCGAATATCCGTCTCGCATTTATCGAAAATAAAGTGCAGGCGACACTGCGTCTCTTTTTTTTATACCGCCACCTGAAATAAAGCCGCCACTCGGTTCTCTCGTGACTACCCGGCAAGCTACTTGGCGAGAAGATAGTAAGTAGTAGTAATATAATCAAATTATGTTATATAGCTCCTACGGACACTCTTTATCAGTCGCAATACTCGTTATTTAACCGTGGTTGAACGTGTATGATCCTTGACGTGATTTTAGTTCGCATGGAAGAGCGGCGATGACGACGCAATGGCGCCTTGTAGCTCAAATGCAATTTTTATGCGGCGCATAACGCTTGTATGATATATATTTTATTTTTGAATATTTGATACATTATGTTTCATTTTAATGTTTTTATTATGCATTTTTATTACTATTTTTACAACGTAACGTAACCTACACCCTAATAAATTAAAGTTGCGTTTCGCAATGACACGTGACGGGATGTGGCTGATTGAGTGACCCTCATAAAAGCTTTGGGTACACTCTCCTTTACTTAGGGCATTGTGATTTACGATACAAGGTTAAGATCCCATCCAGCGTCTGTAGACAAAGGTTTGCTCTACATACTTCATTTTAATTTTATGTGTTATCTGTTTCCAAAATATTAGAAATATATACCTAGTCTGGCCACAAGTTCTGGTGCAAAAGAACATGGATTTATTTTTTTATGAAGTAGATATTGAAAATAAAAATAAAATTATGCCATTAGAAATGGACACCTTTGGCTTTGAGTGGGAATGGCCACGAATCTATGGATTTACGCACTGTTTCAACTTGAAATTTAGCCACTGCTTGCTCCAGAGATTTCTTAAGAGACGCAATGTCGGCATGTCGTTTCGAGCAGGCTAAGTCCTCAAAAACTGTGCGGCATGGAATACTGCGTTCCTCATTCCGATGTCGTCACCAGAAGTCGGAGACGCCCTTGGTTTATTCACGAATGCACTGAAGCTGTTAGTAACAAACAGGCGGCGTCTTGCGCTTGCACAAGGGGAGGCGCCCGCAAAGATTCGAATATTAACTCTTTTCATCAGTAAAGACGATATTACTGTGCCTTTCAGTTGCGTATCGGGACAGGAGGCATTTTGATCCATCCACTTTCTTTAACTGTAGGGATTGATTTTGGACATGTCCTGTATATCAACGATAAGCGCCGAGCTTCAGGTCTTGTTTTATTATATTCTCGCGATAAGATTCTGGCTTTAACAGCATTAACAATCTTTGTAGATCTAACAGCACGCGGTCGCCCCGATCTTTTATGGTCTTCAACAGTGGAAGTGTTGGTATATCTGTCGATGGTACAATGTATAAACATACGGCTAATATCAATCTTTTGAAGTGTCTTGAAAGTGACCGACGGCTCCCCATTCCCACCACTTTGTGCAAGGCAATCACTACAATCCTATTTTCTTTAACACACCATTTCATAATATAATTTAACAATAAACGCGAAATAAATATGTAAAACGGCGGGAAATTGAAATAAGTTTTTATGATAATAAACGCGTTCCAAATTCAAAATAATAAAAAAATTTAAATAAAGAAAAGTTTATATGTATGTATGATCATCAGACTAGTTATATGAGAAAAAGAGAGCTTTCCCATGACCATCATCGGCGATCTGATGATTTTATTTTGCTATATAGTTCACAATTTTGCTCTGTATAACCTGATTCCTTTATACTAATTTCAGGACTCTTAAAAGCGCTAACTCAGTGAGAGAAATTTTAACAACTTTTGCTTCAATATAAAAACTACATGATAACATATTAGACAGTTTGCTCTAGCCTTGAATTAATTAAAAGCAGTGATAGCCCAGTGAATGAAGAACCGACCTATCAACTAACTGGTCCCCGGTTCTAATACCGACCTGTACCACTAACTTCATATTTTCGGATTAATGTACATATTAGTAATTATCACTTGCTCGGCTGTGAAGGAATACATCGAGAGGAAACCCGAACATCTAACAAATTAATTAAACAATTTTTAACGGAAGTATCGCGTGGTTTATTTATTTTATTGAACGTGACGTTTCGAACGCTTGGGATCCAGTCCTAAAAATAATCAAGTTACAAACCCAAGGATCTTCTAAAAAATGTTCGGACACTGTGAGCGATTTTTGTGTGAATCTGAACATATATAATTAATCCATCCATGTCGGTAGATGTAATAATTGAATAAACTAACTAATTAACTAACTAAGTAAGACAAATATCACCTTAGTCTTTCTGCGACCACGGACGCTGCAAAGCGTTCGAAACGTCAGGTTCAATAAAATAAATAAAACACGCGATACTTCCGTTTTAAATAGTTTAATTCAATGTGTAACAATCGCGAAAACCTAAGACAATACTATCTAACAAATTATATTAACTAAAAAAGGTCTGGTTTTCCCTCGGGGTTGTGGAGCTCTGCCGGCAGTCGCATCATGTACAAATCAAATGCAAAAAAAGAAACAATGCTAGTAGGAAAATCTACACTTGAATTATCGGCATGTATGTATGTGTACAATATATATATGTAGATATATATGAATTCCATATATAAATGTTTATATTGATACTTCATAACACTATTCGTTTTTATAAGAAGTGTCTATTAAAAATTTAGTTTCTCCGCATAAACCACATCAGCTCAAAATTTGACTGACAGAGAATGCGCTTAGGACTGAGGTCCCTATTGTATTGTGATGTGATCAATAGAGTTTTAAATTAATAAATCATCACATCACATCAACCCATACTAATCCCACTGCAGGGATATGGGTCTCCCTTCAACCGAAGGGATTTAGAGCATACCCCACCACGCTGCTCAAATGCGGATTGGCGGAGGCCAGTGTTTTCAAGCCGCTCGAGGGCCACTGACTTACCTTAAAGACTGTCATCTGCCGACAAAAGCCGGGACCGATGCTTAACGTGCCCTTCGAAGCACGGAGAAACTCGAGATAGATAAACCCATCCATAAACAGGCTGCGGTCGACGTTGATTAACCCTTCGAAACCCGGGTGGTCGTATATGACCGCGAAATGTATGGCAAAACGTATATAATGGGTTCTGACTGCTCCTGCGTGTTCGGTTAGAATGACACGCGCAACGACGCCATCGAGCTCGAGAACTAAATAAATATATGACATAATTTTACCTCGACATTATAAGAAGCTTCATGGCAAGCATTCAAGTATGGCAATGCTTTACTTGAATGCAAATGTACGTCAGCTGCAGAGAGTACAACGCTGCTTGCTCTGACGAGCAACCAGGTCAGGGACGTGAAGTAGTATATAAGGTCCATTGGGTCTCGTCTTCCTTTTCTGTAATTAGTATATGTTTGCTATAGTGACAGTTGCTCAATTATGTATGCTGAGTTAGTCATGGAGAGGAAATATCTATTGTAGAAGACGACGAAGCCTTAGCTATACATCTATACATATAAATAAAATTGAAGTGTCTGTCTGTGATTTGAAAATAAAGCCTTTATCTTAAGCTCATATTATTATTTTCACGTTACCAAAGCCTAAATACGCATTTTTAACTTTTTGTCTGTCTGTCTGTTTCTTTGTCCGGGCTAATCTTCGAAATGGCTGAACCGATTTTAACGGGACTTTCACTGATAGGTAGAGTACTGTGCTTTTTTTTTAAAACAGAAACAATTTCATGTCTACAGAGAAATAAAGGCTACTAAAAGCCCAAATCTCATGCGTGCGAAGCCGCGGGCTTCTGCTAGTATTATATATGTTTTGTACATTGCCGTAAAGTATACGGTCAATCTGATGTATAGTGGTAACGCAATACAAAAAGTAACACTCATACGTTACCATGCCAGCTGCCGCTACTAATACAATAACTACTCGTAAGTTAGTTGGAAATAATAATTTATTACATGCCCTGGAATTGAAATTTTAATTAATTATGAATTAGGTGTGACTACTTAAAAGAAAGTATTAAAGTAAAAAGTAAAGTATTAATGTAAGCATTTTTTTATACAACGTCTGGAGATATACAAACATAAGTGCCACCTGATGAAAAGCGTTTACCGTAGCATATGATCGCTCGCAATACCTTAGGTATTACTTATGCGATGCCACCTCTTCTGTTAGCACAGCAACTCCTTAGGAGTTTGCTTGCGACCTCACACACAGGCAGTAACACAACAACTCTCTAGGGAGTTGTTAATTGGCTGCGGTATTCTGTGAGGTGGAGGTATTTCCCCGGGCTTCGACGCGTATGACATAGATTTGGAATGTTGAGGGATGAGTCTCATGTGACAAGGTGAATTTTAGATAAAAATGTGTATGGCGTGAAGATATACGCTTCGACGCGCATGACATAGATTTGGAATGTTGAGGGATGAGTCTCATGTGACAAGGTGAATTTTAGATAACAATGTGTATGGCGCGAAGATATACGCTTCGACGCGCATGACATAGATTTGGAATGTTGAGGGATGAGTTTCATGTGACAAGGTGAATTTTAGATAACAATGTGTATGGCGTGAAGATATACGCTTCAACGCGCATGACATAGATTTGGAATGTTGAGGGATGAGTTTCATGTGACAAGGTGAATTTTAGATAACAATGTGTATGGCGTGAAGATATACGCTTCGACGCGCATGACATACATTTGGAATGTTGAGGGATGAGTCTCATGTGGCAAGGTGAATTTTAAATATCAATGTGTATGGCGTGAAGATATACAACGTGTATGCATGGATGAGTATATGATCACCAAACGAAAATGGATGAAATGTGTGAAAAATAAAGAAAGTAGTTAAGAAACGAACGAGTGTCAAAAATCAAAGAAACAACAGAAAGAAAGAGAAGACTAAACAAATAGAATTAACAAGTCAATTAAGTATTCTCCATGGGTGAATTTGATACGATTATGGATCCAAATGTATATAATGCTCAACGAAAGAATTTTAATAGGTACTCACTGTAAACCAAGAAACAATTGCCAGCATATGAAGTAAAAGTTATTGCAATTTGATAGTAGTATCAAGGCACCAAGGTGGTCGTCCATTTTGCGAACTAGTTTTGCTTGTCTCACGTACTCCTGCCTTAGTTCACGCCATATTTGCCTCGTGATAAACATCTGAGTTCTAGTCTGCATGACAAATTATTTAATTACTAACTTAACTCAGATCTGTATTATAATTTTAAAACTAGTGTTTGTACCGTACACGTTCTGTAAGAGTTTTTTTGTCTGACCCACTGCCGAACAATCGTATATTCGACAGAAGATTATTACATAATCCACGGTACATCGTCTTGCTAAAAATGGGTCTATATTATAAATTCGGTACTATGCATAATAAATTGCCTGAAATAGTATTGTCCCATTCTAACAATACCTTCAAAAGACACTTCAAAACTACACTTTATAAGAAGGCTTATTAGAAAATTGGTGAATATCTGTCTGGAAATAATTCAGCACATGCGTTTCTTTAAATTTGCCATTTGGCTTCATTATTATTGTAGTGCTATATACTGACACAAGTTTATTATAATGTCAACTGACCATATGAAAAAAGACATACATTGGCAAGTTTCCTTTGGCATTTCTTTCTTGCCAATGTTCATTTTCGAAATACTGAGAAATTAAAAAAATAATTTTGAAATTTAATAAAATTCTTACTGTAATAAAACCTTCTAAACATGGGACGAGAATAAGCGCTCGCGAGGGCTCTAAGGAATGTAAATAAATTTTATCTTTATTTTTCGAATATAATGACGTGAAACCATCCATATCTGCCTTTGTAATCGCTGATGCACTGCAGTATCGCAACAATTCCATAAGTATGACTGTTATTATTGGCAACGCAGAGCACTGTATGCATACGGGGTGTACCTGACCCTTAACATGGATGTGTAAAAGGACTAGCAGTATGCTTTGAGAAGTGTAATTTAACCCCACTCATACACCTCCTCAACCTGCGTGTACCTGGCAGACAGCTCCCTGGGTTCATCTCTAAATCCAGATCACTGCACGACTCAGGCAACTATTGTTGTTTTTTTTTTCTAGTAAGCTACATCTATTATCTAATACACAACTTGCTCAAATGAACTCAAATATCAAAGCTCGATGACCATATTATACTTATAAGCTTGCAATAAAAAGCAACGAAATACAGAAATATATCCTACAAATATTCTGTGGGAAGTAAGTAATGGATAAACATACCTAGAATACTATATTGTAATTACACATTTATAATACATTAATGGTGTTAAAGCCATTGCATATCAAGGCTGTTAAAGGATAGATAACGGAATATGGTGCCCGATGTATCTGCCGGGTACGGTACTCTACAAAAGGTTAACAAAAGGATTTTATTCACGCTTTTATGTGGAGCTATACAGTAAAACCTAAGACCCAGAATTTCATTAATATAATCTTATCGAAACTTGATATTGCAGTGTAGATGACGGCAATGTGGTACCGTCGATTTGACCGAGAAATTATACAGATAGTAATAAGAATAATACGACATATGGATGCACGGATTCACACTGTTTATCTGTCATCATCCTATTACAGACTAAGTAATGGAGTAATTATATGCATAGGAAAAATAACTACAATACTGTTTGTTACCCTCCCCGCATCATACTCGCATTAATCAAATAAAAAGGCACTTCCACAACGTTGGTAAGCGATGAAGCCGCAGATAATTTATTGCTCCATTAAGCAATCCCAAAATGAAACACTTACCACCATCGCCAAAAGCATTGAGATTCTCGTTGTCGAGATCTCCAGCGTTATTCAATACCGAAGTCATCTAGAGGAGAAGGTGAAACTGATGTCCAAGAAACTTGGTGTACTCAATAGAGCAAAGCAGTCACAAGTCAGGCCGCACATAGAGTACTGTAGTCACCTTTAGGCGGGGTCACGTGGATACTAGTTAGGACCTTGTGATTCGGTTCAGAGACGAGCTGTGTGAATAGTTGGCGATGCTCAGCTTACAGACGGTATCGAGCCCATAAGTTTAAGGCGAGATTTTGCCTCCCTTTGTGTGTTCTACCGATTGTACAACGGGTTGTGTTCTAAAGAATTGTTCGCTATGATGCCGACAGCTTCTTTTTGCAACCACACCTCTGGCCGACGGCAGGGAGCTTACGCTCACACACTGGAACCGCAATGGTTGCGTTCTATGTGGTTCCAGCGAAGTTCTTCCGAGAACTCTCAAGTCGTCGAATGAACTGCCAGCCGAGGTTTTCTCAAGGGATTACAGCATGGGATTCTTCAAGAAAGACGTGAAGAGGTGTTCTGGTCCTCTGGTGTTGCAAATGTCCATAGGCTGCGGTAACTGCCTACCAAGATTCATATAAAAGCAGTTATAGTATTCACATACCCTTTTAAAGTTCTGTCTTCTATCCATTCTAACTACTCGATTAACATATAAATTTAGTCTGTGGTACCGAGACGTCAGCCCCATGCTTATCAAGATGATGATAAGATCTTGGAAGTTCCACAAAACTGTCGCATATTTATTCACTATGAATACTGGGATTGCGGTCCATAGACTGTAGTTATCTGAAATAAAATGATTGTAAGTGTTTTGGAGGAACTGTTGATTTTACTTTCGCACGAGGAATCTAAGTGAGAACCATAGTGAATATTCCTTATATTTTTATAATAGAAAAATTGACATCCCTCGCCAAGTGGAGATCAAACCGACGGCCTCTCGATTGCTGTTTGAGCGTTCATTCAACTAAACTATCACGAAGGTTTGTAATGATGGTGAAGTTTACGAGCTCGGTGGCTCAGTCGTGAATGACGCGACTTTGGCACCAACGCTCGTGGGTTCGATTCCCACACAAGGTAAACATTTGTGTGCGTGAACATGTCCGTTTGTCTTAAGAGATGTTTTAAGAGAGGGCGCATCAAAGCAGCCCGTCTGGGGAAGTACCTCTACCTCACAGAAAACCGCAGCCAAATAATAACTGCCTAGAGGGTTGTTGTGTTCCTGTGTGTGAGTGAGGTCAACAGTAAGTTCCCGACTAGTTGCTGTGTAAGCAGCAAAGGAGGCATCGCGCGAGTGATAATTAATATATCGCAAGCGTTAATAGGCTACGGTTCCCGTTTTACATAAGGTGGGCCGTATGCTTGTACGCCTCCTGAAATAGTAAAAAAAAATATCACTGAAAATCGCAATAGATATAATATGGGGATATGTCTAGAAAGTCATGCAGAAAATGATTGTAAAATTATACAATAGTTATCATGATTATTTTACTTCGAAATTTCGATAATATTTGTTTAGACGCGGGAATGGGAGAGTATTTGTTGTTAAAAGTTTCAGCATAACACACACCAACGCTGTAAAATGGTTACCGTAGCCTACGAACGCTTAAAATACAGGGAATATCGCTAGCTGTTTCCACTCTATTGACGCAGAAACTCTTTAGAAGCTTACTAGTAACCTTACTCACCTCTCAGGGACACAACATGGTGTTGTTATTTATCAGCAGTTTTCTGTGTGCTGGATGTACTCCCCCGGTGGATATACAGTTTTGTTTTAGGGTTGTCTTAATACTTTAACACGAATTCTCACTTCCATATAAACAAAAACGAAAAAAGCTGTTTTACGCCAAAAAATACGATTCTGTAGATCTGATGGCAAATATTTATTAGGTGGGAATATTATAGAATCTATTTTTAATAGAATTAAGCCAAAAACTGTTATTACCAAAATTGTCAATATTATTTGTAATGGGTTCCCTCACCACATCAAACTCTACTCATCCGACTGTAGGGATACAGGTCTCCCTTTATCCGAAGGGGTTTCGAGCATACTCCATCACGCTGCTCAAATGCGGACTGGCGGAGGCCAGTGTTTTCAAACCGCCCGAGGGCCACTGACTTAGCTTAACGACTGTCATCTATTGATAACAGCCGGAACCGACGCTTAACGTGCTCTCCGAAGTATGGAGAAACTCGAGACAGATCAACCCATCCATAGACAGGCTGCGGTCGCCACGCCCAACGACGCCATCGAGCTCAGGTGTTCCCTTAGCACATAAAGAATAAATAGTCTTATGGCGCTCAGTTCTCTATACGTACCTGGCGTGAAGATATACATACATAAATAGAAAACACAGGGGTCACAGAAATACAAGAACTCATAAAATCGTGTATGATTATGACGTACATAATCATTATTACATTTTGAAGATAAAATGAACAAAACTGTTTTTATTTATCTAATTTCCAAGAAGAATCGTTCGTTTTAACTTCGGTGAAACGATATACAGAAACTAATTAGAAACCTGCTATATATATCTACTCACCAGCAGTCAGTAAAAATCCATGGGAAACTAAAATGAATCTTTCAAAATATTCTTCTGGCGGTATGTTAAAACCCGTTATTGACGTCATGAACAACGTGTGCTCTACTGAAAGGTTTCAAAATTATATGTAAAGTCAAATTAGCAAAAACAATATGTTCCAAAAACAGATATTTTATATCTGTATATCGCAATTTGATAACGTATTAAATAACAACCTGATTGAGGGTTGTTCCTGCGTATGAGTGAGGTAACCAGTAAACTCCTAAGGAGTTGCTGTGTTAGTAGCAGAGGAGGCATCGTGCGAGTGATACTTAATGTATTACAAGCGTTCATATGCTACGGTAACCACTTTATTCGTATGCTTTCCGAAGTTGTAATAAAACAAATGGTACTAATAAAAAAAATAGGGTAAAAATGTTAGCTACATTAAACAGCAACGATATTACATGAAAACAGATATGAATGTTAAAGAAGCAAGTAAGATGTGTAAGAACCGAGTCACGTAATTATATTAATGTTTATTAATAATTTTAATCAAGATAATTTACTTACCAACACTACACACAGTCACAAGACCTGTTACAAATATCACTCTCCGTCGAATGTTGTGATCAGGTGGTAAGTATGGGTATATTGATTCAGTCTTTTCCCACTGTGCAGATATATGTTTCCATGAAAATACGAACCTCCAACAAAATATTTGTGACAATAATCCATTAGTATAGAAAACTATACTTGCCAGTCTTGATGTCACTTCACCTACGGACACCGGTGCTGTTAGGTACTGCATTATTTGTATACAACAATACTCGAGTAGGAAATACTGATACCGTGCTCCCTTTAGTAAATCCCGTATATTCTTTTTAAACCTACAATAAAGAAATACCAGTCAAGGCGTGTCCTCGACGATATAACTTTGTGTAAGATTTATGAGTACTTTCATTCCTACTTTTGTTAAAAATTTTTCTTCATCTTTACACAAACTATTTTCAATTAGTATTATTATAAATAAAAATCACAGAAGAAAGCATATATTTTTTATTTCGTATGCGTAGTAATACATTATTAAAAATGATCGGTTTTGGAGTTATTTTTCAAAATAGACAATTTCAAACGCCAACAAAGCGCCCAGCGTTATTGGCGGTCTAGTTAGTTATAGTTTATTTCTGTATACTCGAAACATATTTTTCTATACTACGTCGGGAGGTATACAAGCATACGGCCCACCTGATGTAAAGCGGGTATCGTAGCCTATTAACGCTTGCGATATATTAAATATCACTCGCGCGATGCCTCCTCTGCTGCTTACACAGCAACTCCTTGGGAGCTTACTGGTGACCTCACTCACACACAGGAACACAACAACCCTCTAGGGAGTTGTTATTTGGCTGCGGTTTTCTGTGAGGTGGAGATACTTCACCAGACGGGCTGCTTTGATGCGCCCTACCTCTTTTAAACATATATCTTAGCTAATTGTATAGGCACAGCGGAGTAGTTTTTTTTAAACTAAATATTAACAGTCGAGAGGTATGCGTTACATATTTAAACTTGGTATGCGTTTTTTTGGCTGGCTTTCTATCCTTCAAGTAAGCCAGCTAATAAGCTCATCGTTATGGCAAATAGTACTTTGAACAGTATGAATTCAAACGATGTGGAATCCAAACTAAACGTAACTTCAAAAAATATTAGCTTGCAGCGTCCTAAAAGGGAAGACAAAAGTAATTAATTGAACATTTTAGTCGAATGTGGGCACTATCGTTGAAGATCCTGATTTTATAAAAGCGAATTACAATAATTTGAATGCGAAGATTGGTATGCTACCTACCTATGCTGCCACGCCCGGTTTTATGAACTCAACGTTAATAACGAATTGAATTGATCTGAAACTCCAATACTAAAAGAATAATCCCGTTCACATTTGCTAGAACGTTTTTTTACTGCTTTAACCAATGCTTTATTAAATCAAAATGATGAGTCGTTTTTTATCGACACGGTCCTGCAAAAAGAGGAATAAATGTGCCTCGCTTTTCTAACTAGTCAAGATACAGATACAGACAAAAACAATAGCAACCAACAAAAGAGCAATAAAATAAAGTTGCAAATGCGAACCTCTTTTAAAAATAAGCGTCGCGATTGACTTCCGGAGATTTCAGGGCAGCTCAAAAAGGAATATGACTGCTGCCGAACGGTGTCCGTATACTGTTCGTTTTAAAGCCGTCACTGTATGTATATATGTATATCTTCACGCCAAGTCCCTTGCGGGATAGGCAGAGAGAACCGAGCGCCATAAGACGCGGTTCTTACATACTTCACTCGCTTCTGTGACATTCATGGCTCTTTTCATTCACGCTCGCCAGTTCCTGGAGCCGTCACTGATTTATCCGAATTCAATAATTACGGAATTACTAAGCAGAAACTTTCTCCGGAGTTCAGAAACTTTCTCCGGAGTTACTATGCAGATTCAGGCATGCTGAAGTCAGGCGTACTAGAAGAAGCAGATCTGAACTCCAGTTATCTGTCGACATTCTTCTTGGTGCCGAATTCGGACGGAGCTGTTGGCCCTATCTTTAACTTTAAGAGGCTAAACCCGTGTATTAAGCTATATATATACGTATCGTATATATCATATATATATACATATATATATATATATACATATCGGGTAACATAAGGGTAATGTGTCGGTCGGCGAGGATATTTGTGTCTCCGTGAGTAAAATGAGGATTGGCCGAACGGTCTCCAGGTGGTAGTGTATCGCATTGATGTTGAAGTGAAGTCCTGTGATATTCCAAATGCCACATTTGTTGTGTTTTTTTTCCGTTTTCCATTTCTTTTAGCTATTTTCGATTCGATGTTGAGATGTTGTTAGTAAAGGACAAAAGCACGGCGTTTTCCACCACAGAACAATGCAGATTATGCGATTTGCTGGTGCGGCGGGTTGAAGCTGGCCTCAATAATTAACAGACAGATACTATTTATCAAATAGCTTATCAACGCTTATATCTAAAATTAAATAATAAATCTAAAACATAATAAACTAAAATAAATCTAAAAAGTGTGGCCGCCGAGGCATTGTACCAACGATGCTGGTAGCATTTTCGTGCTGAAACTGGGACTGACAACAACTGAAACGCAATACGAGTGTGCTGAGCGAGAAAGCTATAAGCTTTTTAGTCCCCTGTGACATCGATCAGACATCTCGCTAGTTCTTCAAAAAACGACTGCGCGCCTGGAATCCACGGACCAAGAGCCTTTATCTCGAAAGAAACAAAGTTGTAGTCGGATTAGACCCCTGTATTTACTTATTTTTAAAAGTTCGGCCGCCTCAGCCGCCTCAGCCGCTCCGCCTGCCTTGATGGTAATGCTATGGAGGTGAGAAAAGGCCAGTGTGTCAACGCAGAGAAGAAGCAAGAAGCTCTATGGAATAAATAATCATTATATTGAAATTTGCAGATGGCTTCGTCCCAGCTCCTTTGGGAATTGGAATCTGAGGCAAATGTTTGACCCGGACAGGCAATTGACCAAGCATTTCTTGTGTCTGCCCGTTCAGCCGTCTCATAGTTTAAAAGGAATTCCCTGAGGATTTTACCTATGAAAAAACCAGATCTGTGAACAATAAATCCAATAAATTCGTCTAGTTTGACACATAACGCGGTATTTTCTTAGTATTGAAAATTTTTAATAGAAAAGACGAAATTGCCACTTGTAAATATTTGCTTTTTGCTACAGCAAATATATAAAATTTTAGGGTATGTTGTATTTTATTAGTAGTAACTTTAATTTTTTTTTATACATAGTCGGGACCCACACAAGCATACAACCTACCTAATGGAAAGCGGTTACCGTAGCCCATGAACGCTCGCAATATATCTATCAGTCGTGCGATGCCACATCTGCCGCTAGCACAGCAATTCCTTAGGCGCTTACTGGTGACCTCACACACACGCAGGAACACAACAACCCTCCAGGGAGTTGTTATTTGGCTGTGGTTTTCTGTGAGATGGAGGCACTTCACCTGACGGCCTGCTTTGATGCGCCCTACCACTCTTTCCTAGACCAAGACAAACAGACACGTTCATGCACACAAATGTTTGCCCAGTGTGGGAATCGAACCTACGGGCATAACAGGAACTCGACACGAACGTAACAGCACGTATTGCCACTGCACCACCAAGCTTGTCAAAATAAAATTGTGTCAATAAAATACAATACTCATATACTCACGTATATTAAACTTGTATAAAGATATCAGAACAATCGCCCCCATTAATAATAGCATGATTATTGCTGAGGATAACGCTAATCTTTTTCCATAGGTTGGTATACCGAACCATTTGGTAAATTTAAAGATGGCGGTTAAAGTAGAAATAAAAACCTGAAATGAACAGGTAACAACAGTCAGTCAGAACACGCTTTGCCATTTGGCATTGGACTTTGGCATTTTTCTCCAATAAAAAGTTATGAAGGATAACTTTTAGGGGAATAAGTCAAATTCAAAAGAATATGGAAATCAGTTAAAACAAAGTCTGCCGAGTATGGTTGATAACAGAAAGATTTCAGCCAACCACTTTTGAGGTGGCCAGTTGTGCCATGTGAGAACGAACGTCGGGAAAAAGCAGTGAATAGTCGTTGGGGAGCGAACTTATCCTTTATCGCTTGTATTTTACAGTACACGTCTAGATGTAAACGAAATTCGTTTACCAATAAATTAAAAGTCGTAGTTGCAGCAAGTAGATGTTGTATTATCATTTGTGATGAAAAGTATATCCTTTATTAGTCAGAAAGACTGTCGCGCTGGTCTGTGACGCTGGTTAGATACAAGCGAGCAAGCAAACCATGTCCCAAATATAAATTGAGCGAGGAAAAGCTGTTTGTAAGTGTATTTTGAACCTGTTCATTACAGCTTGTTGATACTTAGCACAGCAATTGTTTAATTGTTTCTTTTCATTTGAATTTTGAAAACGACTTCATATTTTTATGGGTATACTTGTATCTAACAAGCAAGGCAAGCAAACCATGTCCCAAATATAAATTGAGTGAGGAAAAGTTGTTTGTAAGTGTATTTTGAACCTGTTCATTACAGCTTGTTGATACTTAGCACAGCAATTGTTCAATTGTTTCTTTTCATTTGAATTTTGAAAACGACTTCATATTTTTATGGGTATACTTGTATCTAACAAGCAAGGCAAGCAAACCATGTCCCAAATATAAATTTAGTGAGGAAAAGTTGTTTGTAAGTGTATTTTGAACCTGTTCATTACAGCTTGTTGATACTTAGCACAGCAATTGTTCAATTGTTTCTTTTCATTTGAATTTTGAAAACGACTTCATATTTTTATGGGTATACTTGTATCTAACAAGCAAGGCAAGCAAACCATGTCCCAAATACAAATTGAGTGAGGAAAAGCTGTTTGTAAGTGTATTTTGAACCTGTTCATTACAGCTTGTTGATACTTAGCACAGCAATTGTTCAATTGTTTCTTTTCATTTGAATTTTGAAAACGACTTCATATTTTTATGGGTATACTTGTATCTAACAAGCAAGGCAAGCAAACCATGTCCCAAATATAAATTGAGTGAGGAAAATCTGTTTGTAAGTGTATTTTGAACCTGTTCATTACAGCTTGTTGATACATAGCACAGCAATTGTTTAATTGTTTCTTTTCATTTGAATTTTGAAAACGACTTCATATTTTTATGGGTATACATTAGGTTTTCAATGAGAAACCTATTCAGGATAACAGGTATACATTGATAAGTTGACAATTTAGTATACAGTCCATTACATTTACTTCGGGGATCATAATGCTGTATAATATATACGGGAATTATAATGGAATTATTTATTTCGAAATGCTTTTTTGTCTATTGCCAAACTCAGTGCTTACGGCTAGAGTTAGTTTCATAGTTTTTTTTGTATAGAAATTCGTTTACAATGTACTTACATCCCCCGATTGCATCTGATTATTTTTCCAAAGATTTTCTGAAAGAGTGTTCGTTAGCATCTGGAACGAAATAGCATTATAGAGATGCATTAATAATGAACATAGCGCATTAAATAAATAAGTAATTGAAAAGTGTGTTTTTTTTAGAAGAAATTAAATATTTATTATTTAATATAAGAATGATAAAAACAATACCATTTGCAGACTATATTGGATTTACATACATAAATAGATAAATTTAATTATATATACTAGGTTGTAAACCTTAACTTCATCATCTATTTCATATATTTACCATTATGACATTTATTAAAATTATTCACAACAATATATGAGTACTGATTCGCTCTCATTCCCTGTAACAGTGAGCGAGTCAATATCGCACGCTTTTATTTGTACAGCAGAGAGAGCATTATATCGTATACGTATAATAATAACATATTAAGTTTTACCTACATATTTTGCTGAAATAATGCAATTTATGAACTTTTAAAATTTGTCTGCCATTAATTTTTTAAACACAATAATACCATAAGATATTAAAACGGCAGACAATCTGCGGTAACGTTTTAGAAGTCAATTTTGACGTTCTTTGACTTCTGGACACACCCTAAGCCATCGCCATCGCCAGAACCATCGCCGGATAGAGAATCCCCATTTCATTTACGGCAGGTCTAATAGTACAACTAGCATCATTATGCAGTTTGCTAAAATACAGTAAGTTTGCCGATCGCTGGCTCTCAGGCTATTACCTGCACGTGACGTAACAACTACAAACGCGGCTCTCACAAAAGAGAAATATAGGCCACAGCGAAATTTAGTAAACAGGCTTGAATTGCAGTTGTTCATAGGTAGTTTCACATTACTACAAATACGAACTCTTATTTGCCACTGGACGTAGTTCAATAATAGGTATCTTTTTTAGGGTTCCGTACCCAAAGGGTAAAACGGAACCCTATTACTGAGGCTCCGCTGTCCGTCCGTCCGTCTGTCACCAGGCTGTATCTCATGAACCGTGATAGTTAGACAGTTGAAATTTTCACAGATGATGTATTTCTGTTGCCGCTATAACAACAAATACTAAAAAATAGAATAAAATAAATATTTAAGGGGCTCCCATACAACACACGAGATTTTTTCGCTCATTTTTGCGCGATATTGATAACAGCAACTGGTAGATGCTTGAAATATTCACAGAATATTTAGTTATATATTCACTTTAAGAATAAGTAATTAAATTAAAATAAAATGAATATTTAAGGGGGGCTCCCATACAACAAACGTGATTTTTTTGCCGTTTTTATAGATAATGGTACGAAACCCTTCGTGTGCGAGTCCGACTCGCACTTGGCCGATTTTTTATACTACGTCGGGAGGCATACAAGAATACGGCCCACCGGATGTAAAGCAGGTACCGTAGCCTATTAACGCTTGCAATATATAAAGTATCACTCGCGCGATGCCTCCTCTGTTGCTTACACAGCAACTCCTTGGGAGCTCACTGGTGACCTCACTCACACGCAGCAACACAACAACCCTCTAGAAGTTGTTATTTGGCTGCGGTTTTCTGTGAATCACATTTACTACCATCATGACCTACCTATTTGACTAGAACCACGTATGCTGTTTCGCAACGTGCACCATGAGCGTTTGAGATTGACTTGCGCTTTAAAAATGATAACATACTGCTTTTCATGATGTCGGAATACAATCTTATTCGTGAATGATTAAAGAATTGTATCAAAAGTTTCCTCATTCCTAAGAATAAAATCTCTGTGTAACACATTTACACTTCACTAGTAGGAACATGATAAAATACAAGATGGGTATCACCATTAGTGGTAGAACCTTGGTAATCTGACCTTAACGTGGTAGGACCTTGCCGATTATTAAACGAGAGATACGAAGAAGGGGACAGCGATATTACGTAAGAAGTAGAGGTAATTCGAGTGGAGAGATATGTACATCTTACACAAAAAAAAACGAGTGTGCTTTAGACCACATGACTGAAGAAAAACTTTTTTAGCTCCATAGTGTGATACAGACAATAGGCCTGCACTGTGTCTTACATATACGAAACTTAACTCGCTATGAGAGAAACAGAAAAAGAAAATGTGTGCTCGCACCTCTCTCTCTTGCCCCTACAGTAATAACTATCTCTCTTTCTATCTTCACTAACTTATATCTCCCTCTCAACTTCCGTTCGCTCACACTTTTCGTAACGCTCTCGTCACGCATTCACCAACTTATTTCCCAAGTCAAGCGTGCGTAAGGAAGTTTTACTTCAAAAACAAATATCAATTATTGCATCCCTGCAAGTTAGGCTATTACCAGTCCAACTAGCCACTGAGGAGTTGCCTGCGTTAATATTGGCAGCTGGTAAGTGGCACTGACATTAAGAAGGGTCCATAAAAGCAGTAAACATTTCGAAATTAAACTATTTTTAACGGAAGTATCGCGTGTTTTATTTATTTTGCTGAAACCTGACGTTTCGAACGCTTTGCAGCGTCCGTGGTCGCAGGAAAGACTACTTCCGTTAAAAATAGTTTAATTTCAATGTGTAACAATCGCGAAAACCTAAAACAATACCAGTAAACATTTCATTACCAAGTGGGCCGTTTCATTATTGCAACGTTAAGTTGCAAGTAATGAAAAAAGGACAGAATTTGTTTGTTTGTATGCTGCTTTCTCTAATGGTACACTTCTCAACTAATGTAAATATTATCGCTGTCAACCAAACTATTGACCTACACCGAAATACTGAATCTGAAGACAAACTTTTTTCTCCTTTCGTGTGTCTAACAATAGGTCATTTGTATTCTACTCACGTTTATTAACTAAGCTAAGATTTACACGTCTAGCTTTCACTTTGACCATTGTATTGCCATTCTTATGCCTTATGTAATAAGAGTTACAATCGAACTTAAAGTGTTCATGACGTGATCTACGTTTAGTTGTATAAGAGGTCGTTTTCTTAGGAGTTCTGTTACATCCTCCGACTCCTTTTAGGCTGCTTGGCAACGAGAAATTCATCTATACACATTAATTTGATTCATCAGAATCATGACGGAAATACCCAATGGAGAACTCATAAAACGATTTTGCTTTGTAACTCAACTCACCGCTACCGGTCGGAAGGTAGAGAAGTATAACTCACAGCTCTTATAGTGGCAAAAACACTACGTTTTGATGAGTAAGGGGTGTCTTTATATGTGTCTTCAAGGGTTCTGAATTGTGATGTTAATTACTGTTCGGTTCGAGAACAATTTAATATCCTCAATAGTCAAGTTATAGAATGAACTCCCTAGAGAGGTTTTACAGGGCTGGCTTCGCGTAAATGATACTTTTAGTATTCCACGCGCAAATAAGCAGGCGCAGATCGTTCAAATACCTATTTTGTATAAAATTGAATACATTTTTATACCAATACAACTAGTAAGTTTTTCATTCCACGGGATATGACACATTCGACTGAGCAGTGATAGTTCAGTGGATAAAGAACCAGCCTGTTAAGTTACGATCCCTGGTTCAAATCCTGGCATGTACAACTAATTCCGTTTTTTCGAGTTTATATACATATTAAAAATCTTTGCCAAATCAATACTTAAAACGCGGACCCCGCTAATCCAAAATTATGGATTTGGAAACGAGATAACAGTGGGAAGAAAAATATTGTTTCGGAAATATTATTCTGAATATCTAGCTCGACAGGTAATCTCGCTATAAGAATTTTAACGAAAACGCAACGTTCTCGCATGCGGTTCCCATAGCATGACCAAACAGAAAATCTACATGCGGGCCACATTGACTAATGAAAACAGTTCTCCCTTGCGGTTCCTATGCCATGCGTAAACAGAAAAATCTCCAGTATCCCGCATGCGGGCCACATCGACTAATAAAGACAATTCTCGCATGCGGATCCTATAGCATGACCAAACATAAATCTCCTACACCCCGCATGCGGGCCACATCGACTAATGAAAACAGTTCTCGCATGCGGCCCCTGTGGCATGCGAAAACAGAAAATCTCCCGCACCACTCATGCGGGCCCAAGCGACCAAAAATAGGGCCTTAATAATTACAAAGATAATATACTATGAAAACCTACTTTACCACTACGATGAGATTCTTGAAACGTTTTTATGGGATAAATGAAAGTGGTAGGCTTTGTGACAGGAAGGGATTTTCCACAATAACAACTTTTTACGGATCCATTCACTTTGTTGGGATCTTCATAATACATGGGGCACACTAAAAGTTTTGCACTTCTAGCTAATCGGAACTATTTGAATTTCGAATGTTATATTTTTTGAAACGTTGCAACCTCCTTAGTAATAAAAAAAAACAATTGGCGGGAAATCATTTGTCAATTGTTTTTTATCACACATCAAAGTTCTACGTACGCAACGAAAATGGAATTGAGTCGAAAAGATTTTAGAGCGATGATTTTTTATGATTTTAAAAGTTCTCTCTCTCCGCAAGACTGTGCTGCTCGTCTTCAAAATGCTTTTGGGAGAGAAGCACGTTCTTTGAGCACCGTGAGGCGATGGTTTGCTGAATTTGAGAGAGGTCGAGTTTCTTTACATGACGAATTTCGTGAAGGGCGGCCTTCAACTGCCGTCAACGTAAATAATGTGGCTATTGTTAAGCGGCTCATTGAAGAAAACCCGCGGATTACCTATGAGATAATTCGAGAACTATTGGGGATTGGTATGAGACAAATTCAGAAAATTATACACGAAGAATTGAAAGTTCGGAAACTTTGTTGTCGTTGGATCCCTCATGAACTGACAGCGGAGTAGAAGCGGGCTCGCGTAGAATGGTGCTCACAGATGCTACTGAAGTACGGCCACGGACATTCTAATGCTGTTTATGACATTGTCACAGGAGACGAAACGTGGATTTATTGTTTTGAACCCGAAAAAAAACAGCAATCTTGTGAATGGGTGTTTGAAAATGAGAACAGGCCAACAAGAGTTAGGGAGGCGAGAAACGTTGGTAAAAAAATGATCGCGTTTTTTTTTTCTCAGCTACGGGTCCCATCTGCACAATTCCACTTGAAGATCAAAAGAGTGTTAATGCCGAATGGTAGAATCCATTTGTTTTTCCAGGGTGTTAGAAAAAGTTCGCGAAAGACGACCACAAAGCCGAGTTCTCCTACATCATGACAACGCTTCTTCACACACGGCCAACAAAACAAAGTAATTTTTAACTTCCGAAAAAGTACAACTCGTTACCCATCCTGCGCATAGCCCCGACCTAGCACCCTGTGATTTCTGTATTTTCCCCAAAATCAAAGATTTGATGAGAGGTTCCACTTTTACCAACTCCGAAGAGGCAGTGATAGCGTTCAATCAGCACGTAGAAAACATGCCTTCAGATCTGTGGTCCTCCTGTTTTAAAAAAATGGTTCGATCGCATGAAAAAATGTTTAAAATGTAAAGGAGAGTATTTTGAAAAGCAATAAACATAATATTTTGGTTATAACATGTTGTTTTTTTAAGTTACGCAAAACTTATAGTGTGACCTACGTAAAACTGCATAATGTTTCAGTTTAAATATCGTATAACGTACAAAAAATTCATAGGCAGAGAAGCTTCTGTAAGGCAACCCAAGATGACGTGGCCTTGATACTGCTGGAATGCAGTATGAAGTGACTTAAAGCGATCGTCTAGTTTGCTTCATTTGTTGAGAATTTCAATTATTAGCGTGAATCTATAAACATTAAGAGCGGTTCAGGGAATTGACAGTTAGTCGGTTGTAGGCACGCTATTATGGCGTGTATAACCAAAATAAGTATAATTATTTGCGCAGCGATCAATAGCGTGCCTACAACCGACTAACTGTCAATTCCCTGAACCGCTCTTAATGTTTATAGATTCACGCTAATAATTGAAATTCTCAACAAATGAAGCAAACTAGACGATCGCTTTAAGTCACTTCATACTGCATTCCAGCAGTATCAAGGCCACGTCATCTTGGGTTGCCTTACAGATGGTGCCGTGACCAGGATATTTGATTCGGACTAAAATAATATAATCAGTTCGACAAATATTCTTTAAGAATCAAATTGCTATAAATTACATACACAACGTAGAAACATTTCCAGGACATAGATAACTACGAATATTATATTCACAATTTCGGAATCTATAAATAATAGGTAACAACAAAGGCTTTACGCAGCATATTAAAATTAATTGGGGTATTATAAACAAAGGTTAATGAGTTAGGTGTTTATGTAGTGAATGCGTTTTACTGTGTTAGACATAAAAGCCATTAAGGTAGATTAGTTAGGTATATTATAACGATAGGAATAGTTAGGTGTTTATGTAGTGAATGCGTTTTACTGTGTTAGACATAAAAGCCATTAAGGTAGATTAGTTAGGTATATTATAACGATAGGAATAGTTAGGTGTTTATGTAGTGAATGCGTTTTACTGTTAGACATAAAAGCTATTAATGTAGATTAGTTTAGGTATATTATAAAGGTTTATAAATATCGGTTGCTTACTGTTGAACAACTAGGAGAGTAATAATTTAATTACATTGTCCGATTGAGAAAATTGGGTATAGTTAATTACACAGTTTAATTAATTACGTCAGGAGGAATTGACCATTAAGTTACAAGTGCAAATTTAGTAGATAGGCAAAGTAAGATAATAAAGTTATTTGAATAGATAGCGTATTTTGAATAGACGTTGTCTGCAAGCGATAAGCAGGCACCTGCGTGTAGGATATATAGGTAAATAAGCGAACTACTGATTAGTAAAATGGGCCGAGGCAGGAAGCCACGTGTGACCAGCAAACAGCCGAAAGGTACTGAGGACAGTAATGCTTCAACAAATTCAAACCCGGAGACGAGTCAGATGACTCTATTACTGTCGCAAATTTTACAATGTTTGGAGAATTTAGAGCAGGCTAGGGCGAGTAACTCCGTTACGTCCGGTTCGGAAGCGAGCGTGCCGTCTACCACTAACCGCGAAAACTTTGTGCTGAATGAGTCAGAGCATAAACAGGTGTGTCTAATTAAGATGTCACAAAAACTACCACAGTTTGACGGGCAAAAATCAAATAACCCTATGCTGTTTCTAAGGGATTTGAGGAATTACATAGAGATGTCTGGGAACAGTTTTAGTTCAGGTAAAGCTTTGGCGTTTGCTATAGAGAGTTTGATAGGGAGCGCAAAGACGAGGATGAATATATATAGGGATTCTTGGGCTAGCTTTAGCGACTTCGAAAGGGATTATAAGCAAGTATTTTGGAGTAACTGTGAACAGGAGTTGATCAGACAACGGTTCATGACCGCGAAATACGACGATAGAGTAGGTACAATGGAAGAGTATTTTGCAGACCAGTTGAATAAAATATACGGGTTATCTTTACCTTTTACCGAGACGGAAAAGGTAAATACCATATTCAGGCAATTGCCTCAGCATGTGCAGGTAGCATTTTTCGCGAGGAATGAGAGTATGTCAGTTAAAAATGCAGTGGAGTTTCTGCGTCATTTAGAACGGAATGTACGCAAAGAGGCGAGCGTAGTGACGTCAGCCGGTACATCTGAAGGCCGCGCGACGTTCAGACCAAGTCGTGGGACTACGAGATATGGGTCAGTGCGGGTGAATACGATTCGCTATAATCATCTGACGAATCGACAAAGACGATACCCATATGCTAACCGCGGACAGAATATGCGAGGTCGGGGTTTGTATAACAATAGTACTAGGCAAAATAGGGCGCAGTTGAGGCCGATAGAATTCACACCAGCTTTAGATGCGCCGCGAGCTAGTGAGACGAATAAGAGCCTAGCAACAGCGGAAAAACCTGATGCTGTATCAAAAAACTAATTTCGGGGGAAGGGGGGGGATTCGCTTTACGTTACTTAATGCGATTAGGCTGGGCGCCGAACAACGAAAGCGCTAAGCATAAACTATATGAAATATGTGACATGGGAACGAATATGGGTTTAGAAGAGTTGACGCAGTTGTTAACACATAGGGCGGAGGAGTTTCGAGTCTGTTTGGCAGATACTTCAGAGGTGGAAAGCATGAATAGGCATAATAAGTCCTTATGTACAGTGTTTAGAGATATAGATGTCTTAGACGCGGATCAGGAGCAAGATAGGAGGCTAGCGTTGCCGGAAGTGAGTGTTGAAATAGGTGAGATTCAATTAAAGGGTTTGATTGATTCTGGGAGTGAGGTGACGTGCCTGAGACAAGATTGTTTTGAAAGAGTAAAGGGACGTTTGAGCCAGTTAGCTGAGATACCTATACCGGCTGTTCGAATCGCCGGGGCGTTTGGTATTAGTAAAGAGAAGTTAGGAAGCTTGGTCATAGTCCCTATCAAGATAGGTGAGTGTACCATTGATACACCCACGTTGATTCTAAGGAAGCTACCTAAGGAATTAATATTAGGATTTGATTTCATACAGTTAGCGCGAGGAGGTTTGGTATGTACAGACGGAACGAAGTTCGTTATTAATGATGGTAATATGATTTGTGAGATAGATCTGGAAGAGCGAGAGCGCGGTCAAATCCAATGTTGTACGTTAGAAAAACATTCGGAGAAATCAGTGGTGGGTAAGATAGTTGAGTACGTACAAGGGACATCGTTGTCAGCCGAGCATAAATCTAAGCTGTCGGCTGTGTTAACGAAACATGTCACGCTATTCTCCGATAAGATTGGTCGCACGACCAAGTATATACACGAGATTAGAATGAAGGACGATAAACCTTTTGTCAAGCGGTCGTATCCCATACCGCATGTTTATCGCGAAAGAGTTAAGGCAAGGTTAGACGAAATGGAACGGGGAGGTGTAATTAGCAGACAGGCGACGGACTACAGTAGCCCATTAACGTGTACGTTGAAAAAGAATGGAGAGATTCGGATATTATTGGACGCGCGCGAGCTAAACAGATTAATGGCCGGGGAAACGGAAAGCGCACCGCTCATGAGTGATATATTACAATCGGGTTCCAGAATAAACTATATTGCTGTAATCGATATAAAGGACGCGTATTTTACGATTCCATTGGCTCACGAGTCTAGGAAATATACCGGTTTCGTGTTCCAAGGGAAGAGTTATGTGTATAATGTACTACCACAGGGACTCAAAACGAGCGTGGGCTCATTCTCAAGGGCGATGGATTTAATACTGGGGCCGGAAGTGCGAACGTACTGTTGGAATTTTCTTGACGACTTAGCTATTTTCACGGATGGGGGCCTAGACGAACACATACGTCAGATCGATACGGTATTGACCAGGTTACGTGAAGCCGGATTTACTTGTTCATTAGAGAAATGTAATTTTGCCGCTAGGGAGGTGAAGCTTTTAGGGCACATTTTAAGCACTGAAGGAGTTAGTTTAGACCCAGCGAAGGTAGAGGCTGTTTCAGATTATCCTGCACCGAGGACAGTGAAACAATTACGTTCATTTTTGGGGTTTGTAAACTATTTCCGTAGGTTCATACGGGAATTTGCGTTATTAACAGAACCATTGTATAGATTGTTACAGGCGAGAGTAAGATTTACGTGGGGTACAGAGGAACAGGACGCGTTTGATAGGTTAAAGGTAGCGTTTACACAGAGCGTCATGCTGTCACAGCCAGAGTTCGGTAGTGTATATTATGTGCAGACGGATTCCAGTTCGATAGGCCTGGGCGGGTATGTTTACCAATTAGATAAGAACGGGTTCGAGAAAATAATAGGATTTTGTTCGTACGCATACAAAGGGCCGCAAACACGGTGGTCCGTCAGCGAACAGGAGTTCTATGCTGTGATTTATACATTGAGGAAATTTGAAACGTATTTGAGAGGAGCCAAAATCGTGATAAAGACAGATCATAAAAGTCTGACGTTTATAAAGTCTTGGAAATTGCTCGGGGCGCGAATTACCAGATGGATAATGTACTTAGAACGGTTTGATTACGAAATACAGTATATTCAGGGACGTGATAACATTATACCTGACATTCTGAGCAGGCACATACGAGATGCAGGGGCGGAAAAAGTGGTTAACACTACACAGCCGCACATATACTGGTTTAAGACGGCTAGTCGTGGCACGGTATTACAAAAATTAAAACAGATTGCCGAGTTGCAAAACGATGATCCGAAGTTAAAACATATCAAAGATTGTTTAGGTCAGGGGAAGGCCAGCCTAGAGGTCAAGGGCTTTAAGTATTACAAATTAGTCGGGAATACATTGTACTTTAGCATACCTACGCAGGAAAAAACCCTATTAGTCATACCAAAGTCACTACAGGAGGAATTAATAATTCATATACATGAGGAAATAGGTCATTTTGGGCAGTATAAAATAATGCCTATTCTGAGAACGCGTTATTATTTTCCTAACATGAGCAAGATAGTTCGTGACGTAATCCGCACGTGCGACATATGTCAAAAGGCAAAACCCAGCGTTAGTAACACAATAGGACCATGTCAGCCAGTTTCAGCTAAAGCTTTAGGAGAAAAGGTCTTCGGGGATTTGTATGGGCCGTTACCTGCGGGTAAGTTTGGTTACAAGTACATATACGTTATGCAGGACGTGTACAGTAAGGTCGTAAGGTTGTATCCATTAAGGGTCGCGAGTGGGCGTAGCGTACTTGCGTGCGCAAAACGATTTCATAAGGAGATACCTATCAGGACGATAATCACCGACCGAGGACCACAGTTCATTTCGAAGACGTGGATTGAAAGTTTACGTGATTTAGATATAAAGGTGACGCACACTTCAGTGTATTGCCCAAATTCGAATAGCGTAGAGAGGGTCAATCGCGAGTTAGGAAGAATGATCAGGACATATTGCTTCGGGTCCAACAGAAGTTGGGTGAATATGTTGACCGATGTAGAAAGGTGTTATAACAACGTTACACATAGTTCTACAGGGTTTGCACCCGACAGACTAGCGTTTGGGAGGCAAGAGTTGTTAACTATTGACAGTGCGTTAGGTGATGAGTGGACGAAACGATATCTAGCTAACGAACCACAGATTAATCACGAAAAAGCATTGAAAACCGCGGAGAAGACAAGCATGTACAGGAAGCGTCAATTTGACAACAGGCATAGGTTAGTCATTTACCGAATAGGTGATTATGTGAAGGTGAAGACCTTTGTACGATCGGACAAAGAACATAAGATAACGCGGAAATTTTCCTTATTATATAAGGGGCCATTTGTTATAGTGGGCGTACCGTATCAAAACTGTTATAGTCTGATGGAACCAGAATCTAATAAGATTGTTGGAAATTATAATGCGGTGAATTTAGCCAGATATTTTATACGAAAGAAGGAAGTGACGATTCTAAGTAAGGAGGTAAATAAATGAACAGGACGTTAGGTATGGAGTAAAAGCATAAGGGCGATGGTTAGTAGTTTAGAACAAAGAGCAATGATGATATAGACGAATAGGGCTATCGAACGATTGAGGTCAGGGTGTGGCACTAAGAGCGGGTTCAGAGAGAATTGGAGAGAAAATTTTAAGATAGGGTACATATGAGATTAAGATTTTGACGAGTGAGTATCGGGGACACCAACTCACAAAATCTGGGGAAGGTTCTGTAATGATACAACGTAGATTATATTTTGATGAGTTATATTGTGGAATTGATAGCGAACTTAGCTGTGAATACATGTACTTCGAGGGGTTGTATGTCTCCACGCGACAGCGCGTGATGGATATTTCATAAGTGTGATTTTCGGGAATTTATAACCGCATGTCGTATGAATATCATAAAAAAATGCTATGCATGGTGACAGGAATTTGTAAATTGCATGGTGAGCATTGAAAATAAACCAATTAGTTAGGCCGTCCGGATGTCATAAAATTGGAAAGCGGCCGTCTACAAATTAAGCACAAAGCAATTTTTAAAAGCTATCGATAACAAAAGACAGCCGAAGACAAAGGAAGGCGGCCTATCAATTGTATCGTATTGAAACATGAACGGGGCTCTAAAAGGTTTGCACGTGCATGAAAGAGCGGCGACAGGGAGTCGCCGGCTCGGGCGTGGGAAGTCGCCGCTGTTACCGGGCGATAATTAAGTTGACGAATCAGAGTGCGCGTCACCCCAGCGCATGGGACGGGTGCGCGGTGGAGCGGGGTATGTAGGCGCGCGGCTGAACGAGGCATTCGGTTTTCGAGAGTACTGGCGGTCGGACGTTCGACATCGTGGCGCGTATCATAATAATTACTGTCGATTCGATCCCGGAGTTCGCACGGTGCGGTCGTGCGACGTCGCGGCTTTTATCATAATAATTAATTCGGTTTAGAGATACTTCTTGACGGCAAGAAATACGCGTACAAAGGGTCGAGTACTCGAACTCCCCACGACACGCGAAGGCGCCGAGATCAGCGTAGCAACACCGCCGAGGACAGCCCACGGCCGCCGACTCCACGCTGCACAGTACGAGACCACGAGTTCTTCGCGGGACCGCAGCTTAGCCCAATTAAGTTAACCTGCTAAAGCTAAGTTTAGCCCTAAGAATAGAATTAAATATATGTTGAATTCTGCATTGTTTATACAATTTCTATGTCGTGTCTTTTCCACAGATTACGCGTCCGCGAGTAAAGTAAAATCATACGCCTATGCCTAAAATCTGTGGCATAGTGGCTAAGTTAAAGTTTGTCTTGAAAGGTACCTCTGAGTAAGTGAGATTGGATGACGAATTCATACAATCTCGCCGAGGCGAAGGGTTTTTTATTTGCTGACGTTTATGAATGGAGCGCTTGTGATAGCCAGGGGCCCATTTATATGCGCCTTTTAATTTTAGTGGCGGCAGAGTACCTTTAGCTTATAGTATTATTCTGGCATAGCTTGCGGGGTTGATAAGTGCATGATATTATTACATCTGGAGACCGCTCTCCAGGTGAGCCGATTTGCGGCAAAAATCACCCACAGCCCGATTTCTGTAGACTCAACTGGATTCGCTAGCGGCTCTGAATTGTTTACTCAGACCACTTAAACTCACATGTGAAATTGCCCAGCCTATAAAATATACCACAATAATCCTGTAAGGATAATTAATGATAGTGTACACTATACTCAAAATAAGTATAATTATTTGCGCAGCGATCAAAAAAATAAGCAAAATTCTACGAGATTGGTATAATGACAGAAGTCACTATATTAATCGCGTAAGCTGATTATAGCAAAAGTCAGAGGAAATTTTCCTGACCTCCAATTAAAAGACTGCGCAGACGCTGAGGCTAGCTAAAGGTTTAAGACCTAAGCATTATCCTGGTCAGTAAAAGGTTCAGGCGCTCCTGTCAAGTATTCCACAAAGAACCGTTATACACGCCATAATAGCGTGCCTACAACCGACTAACTGTCAATTCCCTGAACCGCTCTTAATGTTTATAGATTCACGCTAATAATTGAAATTCTCAACAAATGAAGCAAACTAGACGATCGCTTTAAGTCACTTCATACTGCATTCCAGCAGTATCAAGGCCACGTCATCTTGGGTTGCCTTACACTCCTTCTTGTTATTTCTGTTTATTACGGTGTAGGCACGTCTTAATTAGTGATAAAAAAGTAGTGACCATAAAGGTAGTAATAGAGTTCTTTATTTGCATAAGGACTGATTCTCAAAAAACAGTCTGATTAATAAACAGAAATATTACAGTTGCACACACTAACCTTAGAAGTGAATTTTTTTATAAGTAGTATATAATATAACACACATTGCAGTATTATTGACGTCTCGACACTATGTTCACTCTTGGGAAATACATTTTCTCATCACATTTCAGAACAGAATTTTCTAGTTGGAAAGTATAATTTTCCTTTATTACATACTATTGTATACTCTAAAGATAATGGACGAATTATGGTAAATAGTGGGTGAAACTTGGAGTACATTAAGTTGATCACTGTGTTGTTTTAGGAATACTTTCCCAAAATTGTAGGTCAGATAATTTATAAAAGTTTTAATGGCATATAATTTATAAAAGCTTTAATGTATAAGTGGTAAGTGCAGGGTGCAAGCAGTTTTTCATTAGCTTAAGAGCTTAAATCAGCGACAAATCGCCGATGACCTTAGAGTAATGGCGGCAGTACAGCATATTTTAAGAGTTTGATTAGGGTGTAATATGTTTACAGCATATACACCTGTATAGGTAAACTTAAAATGCATAAAAATTAGATCAAATTCATTAGAACTATTTCGGAGAAATACTATATAATGTACATACATACTATATATATGGCTATAGTGTAAGGAAATATGATACTTTTCCTAAACGGCTACTGCTATTTGAATGAATTTTTATGTGTGGAATATTTAATAGTTTACCTGATTGTTGACCCCAGACGGTTTAGATTCACAATTAGATCCATTAGGTAGCGCTGTAATCGGGTTATACGTTGTTTTTTATATTTCTGGGCAAGACGACGTTGGTGGGTCGCTAGTACATAATTGCTAGTTTAAAGTAATAAATCGGTCGCAGCGAAGACATCACACACGACACTATGTGATCAATTGACTAGTCGTAATTTTTTCTAGTGTACCTACCCGACTTTATGTTATATCGAAAATAAACACGTTTTTGATACTATCGTAATGTATGGTTAGTGTTAGTTTCAGTCAAGATATAATGTCTATATAAGTGTGTATAATATTTCTCAGGAAGTGAATTATTGTAAGTTCTTCAAGAGAAAAGAATTAAAAATCCTCAAATCTACTTATATACATATATATATATATATATATTTATTTCTATCCATCTATAATTTCACGCGAAATCCCTAGTGGGCAGGGAGAACCGAGCGCCACATGACTCGGTCCTTATAAACCTCACTCGCTTTTTTAGCATTTATTGCTCTTTTAATGCACAATCGCCGGTTTTTAACGTTCCTAACATCACCTTCTCATAAAACACGGTTGATTTGGTCATGGTAGGCAAGTCTTGGTCTTCCTCGACTCCTACATCCTTCTACTTTCGCGTTGTATATCTGTTTCGCAATTATTTCTTCCTGCATTCTTCCTACATGTCTGAACCAACGGACCATGTCTCTTTTTATTTTAGCACTGAAACTCTATTTCAGACTAACTCTGTTTCTAACATCATCATTGCTAATACAGTTTACGTCACAAATTTTACGCAACGCTCGTATTTCGACCGCGTTATTCTACTGTCATGCTTTGTTTGCCATAGCCTGCTTTCGCTTCCATAAGTTAGCGTTGGGACCACCACTGCATTGTGTATAGCGAACTGTGCCTTCTGGCTCAAGCTTTTACTCATTACTCTTCACACCATTCCCAACAGTCACTTGTCTTTACACATCAGCGGTGTGTATCATCTCATTCACTTGTTCCAACACTTCGTCAGCAACCGAAGAAACCAAAACCAATGTAAGGATTAACATTGGTTTTGGTATCTTGCTTTTCAAATGATTCTTTCTTTAAAAAAATTAAATCTTTGTCTTCTTTACATTTTCGTTTTCTGACAAAAGAACGATCTGGTTTCTCCGCCTATGTTGTGGAGGTCTGACGGCAGTCGCTCCATGTAAATATCAGTATCATCGCCTAATCCGTAGACTTAGGTAGCGAATCACGCGAATCCTAATCGATTAGGAAACGGTATAACACTATGAAGATGGAGAAACAGATTCAATTGTTGTTAGGAGTAAGTTATATTTACAGGGTATTTGGCTAAAGTACTTTATGTGCTTCTGCCACCAATTAGTTCATGCGAACTAGTGATGATATATGCATGGAGTTACTGTTGTGGCTGCTGAGGTAGTCTCTGTACCGGCTTATGTGGTGTCTGCATTACACTGCTGTAGGATAGACAGAGACGACTAATTTAAACATAAAATCGAAAGCTTGCATCTACCCATGGTAGTAGATAATGATGGCCGGTGCTACTCGTAGATCGCATGTATGAAGTGATGGAAGTAAAAAATGTAGTTTAGGTCAAATGGCTTGTAACTTAATTGAAAAAAAATAATTACGTATTCATTTTTTTTATATGCAATATAGTTTTAAAACAAGCAGTAATTTTAACCTGATATTTTGATATCATCAACGATAATCATTTGAGTCACGAATATCTGACGAGCTCAATGGCTCAGTCGGGAATGATGCGAGTTTGACCAATGCTCGTGGATTCGATTCCCACGCAACACAAACATTTGAGTGCACGAACATATCTGTTTGTCTTGGTCTAGATGTTTTAAGAGAGATAGATCGCATCAAAGCAGCCCGTCTGGGGAAGTACCTCCACTTCAAAGAATCGCAGTTAAATTACAACTCCCTAGAGGGTTGTTTTGTTCCTGCATCTGAGTGAGTGAGTAAGCTCCTAAGGCGTTACTATGTAAGCAGCAGAGGGGGCATCGCGCGAGTGATACTTAATACATACAAGGCGTTAACATGCTACGGTAACTGCTTTACATCAGGTGTGCCGTATGCTTGTATACCTTCCGACGTTTTATAACAAAAAAAATGTTCTTAATTCAAAACTCATTAGTGCCCTCTTTGGTAATCCGCATTTAGAAATAAAAAGTCACTTCTGTAGTATTGTCTTAGGTTTTCGCGATTGTTACACATTGAAATTAAACTATTTTTAACGGAAGTATCGCGTGTTTTATTTATTTTGTTGAAACCTGACGTTTCGAACGCTTTGCAGCGTCCGTGGTCGCAGGAAAGACACTTCTGTATTTTATTCTTTTATTCTTAACTTAAGGCTATATATTACAAACATAACATAACATTTAATAAATATATAATATAAATAAAGAAATAAATAAGGAATTATAAGATGAAAATTTATACGTAGTCCCAAAAAAATCTTTCACACAAGTACATCATAACCTAACTTTGTATACCGTAATGTGTTACATCCGCCCAATATGAAAAACAGCTCGTCTTCATAATTTCGTTTCAATTTCAACCATTGTTTTCTTCAAAACAAGAACCCTCTCACATAACAAGGGCAATGGTAATACGTCACATAAAATATGGCAAACACGTGATAGTAAAATACATTGTTAAAAATGTCGGGTGAATCCACACTGATGCACACAGTTGAGCTTCCCCTAGTTTGTTTTCTTCTAATATATATGGCTTGATAAATAGATAATGATAAGAAATAAACCCCAACAAGATGGAGCGACGATCTCAAGAGATTTGTTGGGTATCGATGGATGCAGGTGGCACAGGATCGAGATGAGTGTCACTTTAGAGGGGAGGCCTATGCTCAGCAGTCGACGACAGGCTGAGATGATGATGATGAAAAGAAATAAATGTATTCTATTAATAATATCAGTGGTTAGCAATGGCTTAATAATTACCCCGCACGAGAATAATAGTTATTGTTTTTGTATCAACAGCACCTATGGATTTTCGTTTGTTTATTAGTTGGCCGATTCTCACAGCGTAAGCTATGCATATTTTGGAACTAGATGTCACCCAGTAATTCGTCCTGAAACATTTATTACTTGTTTATTTATATATTTATATTGAATGTCAACAATATTATTTTAAAAAGAAAGAAAGTAAAAAGTTGCCTGGAAATAATGCATTAGCATTCAGTACTTTCTCGTATACAGTTTTTTAATTTTGTAACTTTTTATTTGTATAATATAGAATTTTGTATTGTATATATTCCGATCACATTAACTGGGTACATAATTTGTTCCAATTGTTATTGGAACATACGGAAATTGTTCATTAAAATATAATGAATAATTTGTATAGATTTCACATGACAGGGGTGTGTACCTTTCAAATGTCAGACCAACTTGCGGACATATTGTCGTAAGAAGTCATAATGTACTTCATCATTTTGAATACTTTAGGTGATATTTCAGAACGTGAGCAGTCATTAAAAGTTAAAAATAATACTATCAAACTAATTGTATCTTCTTGTTCTTGCAGGGCAAGCAAATCCGAGCTCCACACATCTGTAAATAATTAAAAAATGCATATAACTTATTTCGGATCGGATTTAACCCAAAAAAAAAAACATATTGCAAAAACGAAAATATAATAGCCAATTACTTTTTATCGGACACCGTAAATTAGTCATCATCATCATCATATCAGCCGAAAGACGTCCACTCCGGAACATATGCCTCCCCCTTATACTTATACTTCCACAGCGATCAGTCCTGTTTGCATCCAACGGCTCCCTGCGATCTTAACAAGATCGTCTGTCCATCGCGTTGGGGCCTTCCTACGCTGCGTTTTCCGGTTCGTGGTCGCCATTCTGCCCCAACGGTCATCGGTTCTTCGAGCTATCTGGCCTGCCCACTGCTACTTCAGCTTGCTGATCCTCAGAGTCACGTCGGTAACTCCAGTTTTGCTACGGATGTACTCATTTCTGAGTCAATCCTGCAGAGAAACTCCCGAGCCTGGCTCTCTCTATCTTACGCTGTGCAACCTTGAGCTTTCGTATGAGGCCCCTAGTAAGGGGCCACGTTTCTGTGCCGTAAGTAATTACTGGTAACACACACTGGTCGAAGACCGTCCGTAAATTAAGTCATAATGACAGAAAACGCGAACAAAACAATCTCAATGTTATTATTGCACGATCATACAATGTAAACATACCCTTAGGTACTTTTACATGTTTTCCCATGTTTTTAAGCACTACTTGTCCGTTTATGACGCTACTGTTGGGGTTATAGATTACATCACGTCGGAGTGCTGCGAATATGCTTTACGACCCTGTACTAAAGTTCTGGTGGTACTCAAACAAACGTGAGATTTACATTAACTTTCCGTAAGCAGAACATAGGAGTGACAACTTCAATGATATTGATATATATTAGGTAGTATGTGTATTAATTTTGTATTTGTCCAATAATGTTACCAAAACGACAATATTTTTTTTATTAGACCTGATTTTCTAAACAGATGTGTTATTAGTGTATTTTAAAGAGCTACAACATTATCGGAGTCGTCGTATAAATGGCTCGAAGTCAAATAATTAAATCAAATAAATGTCAAAATAAATTATGCATTTTATCGAAAATAAAAGTCATGTACCTACTAAATTAAATTAAATGTCATTTATTTCAGAACAAATTATCCATATAATTAACATTATTATTATAAATTGATTAATATTTCAGATGTCAAAAATTACGATAACAGATAGTCATTAATGAATACATTTTAAGTCCAAAAATAGCAAAATAATACAAATAAAGTTATATATCATCATTTTTGACATCTACCTATTCCACTAGGGGGCAATGGAGGCGCATGCATGTCACTGTAACATTGAAACATCGGTCCGTGCAATCTGTCAGCTACCGTCTTCAGGAGGCTGTTGGAACTGCCACGCACCCGCCTTATCAGGGAGGCGACCCTTTTACGTATAATGCAATAAAAGTCATCTACCCGATTTTCAGCAAACATCCCTGACGCACTGCAATGTCGTGGCAGCCCCAACAGCGCCCTGAACATGTTGTTATATTGTACACGCAGGACGCCACGCGCCCTCTGAGTAAAGTTGACCCACAGGCTGCAAGTGTAGAAGGTCTGACAATATGCTCTAAACAAAGTAATTTTCACACTATTTGTACACTTTGCAAACCTTCGAATCAACATATTACCCCGGACTGCTAGCGCCCTGCGTTCCCGCTCAATGTCTACATCATCATTTAGTTTTTCGGTGACCCAGTGCCCCAGGTACTTGACCTGTGTGACAAATTTAAGTGAAACGCCACAGAGTGCCACTGGTGGTATATGGGGATAATATTTAGTACCAGCCTTAAACAGCATACACTCACTCTTCACAGGATTATACCTGAGGCCATGAGTCTCCGCGTATCGTTCACAGGTAGATATCAGCTTCCTGAGATCATTGATTGATGGGCTCAATGTACTAATTTATTGTATTTTAGTCTCATGTCAAATGCTTCTCCGATACATACCTATTAATGTAATTTCTGCTATGTTGTTATTACTTTTTAGTACGCATTACAACATAGCATATTTACGATGCCGACGTTGTACAACTTTGTTTAAGAAATTCCCGTCTCAGCTTCCCCTTAAAATAAATAATTCCAGAGATAATCCACGGTGTAATTATTCGTTTACTGTTAGGGATTATAAAAGTACTTGAGTTATTCTTTATAGAGTCGCTATTTTTTTCTATAAGTCTATTAGTTAGCGCGTTTGGGTCATTGCGTTAGATTATGTTCTTGTAAATGTATTCTCGCCTTTTCAAAATTTATTTTGATTATATTTTATCTTCAATATTTACATTAGATATAGAAAGCAATATTGTATCGTAAAAATATAGAGTCATTTTAAAATTTTTGTGAAAATCTTACAAACAGGAACAGACTATCTTTTATTGTAAATTGTATTCGATTCTATAATAATTTACTTGAAACAGTTCTGTCCTTACCTGATAATATGTTCAAAAAGTGCATCAAAAATACTCTGTGTAAGAAGGGTTATTACGTAATCGATTAATATCTATATGATAGAGATAGATATTGAAAGAAGAGTGAAAGCAGGAAACCGTATTAATGGTAAGTTATACTCCGTGGTAACAAATGATAATATATTGAGCAAAGCTCGCCTTGCTATCATTCAGGGTGTAACTAAATGTAAAGCCAAAAACAATGTGGCTGAATGGTGTGAACTCAATAAAATGTACTTAAATATTAATAAATGTAAACATATAAAATTTACTAGGAACAAAAACATTATAGGGTCAAGCTACAACTTGAAAGGTGTAACACTCGAGGAAGTCGATAATGTACGAGACTTAGGTGTTCAATTCGATAAAAAAATGAATTTCGTCCAACATATTGATGCAATGGTACTTAAGGCAACAAAATTACTCGGATTCGTTTTAAGAGAATGTAAAAATTTTAGAAAGTCAAGTACTAAAAAAATTATGTTCAATTCTTTAGTTAGGAGCAATCTCGAATATTGTAGTGTGGTATGGTCTCCTGTATATAAAGTACATATCAGGCGTATCGAAAAGTTGCAAAAAAGGTTCCTGTGGCACTTAACCAGCACAAATAATATGGGTAGAAGTCTTAGTTCATATGAGGATAGATTAAAACATTTTAACATGGTGGCATTAGAGAAACGAAGAGTAATGTCCGAATTGGTTTTTTTAAAGAAGCTTGTATCTGGTTCAATGAATAGCCCTGATTTGCTCGGTAAGGTATCGTTTCATGTTCCGTCAAGGTTGCCTAGATCTTCAACCAAAAAACTCTTCATGAAGCCATACTGCCGTACCAATTTAAGACGACACGGTCCACTGTCCAGAATGTACGCAGCATATATGGAACATGAAATGCATATAGATTTGAATTCTACGTCTGTACCTGTTGTAAAATGGTTTTAACTAATTAGCTTAACCAAATTGTACAATATTATTATACAGTTATTAAGATGCATGTTTAATTAATAGTTTATACGTTGTGCTCAGTTCAGTACCTTCCTTGTGTTTACTTATTTAAATAAGGCAGGATGCAATTTCTATGTTTCTATAATTTGCACTTGCAACATTTCTTTTATTGTTTGTTTGTTTTAAGAATCTAAAACATTGTTCAAGATAATTACATACATTGTTCGGCGCATTTTTCTGTGCATGCAGTGCTTTTCTTTAAGTAATGAGACACTTAAGTTTTATTTATAATGTATATATATATATATATATGTTGCATATGTAATGGTGTACTCGTTGTTGAAAAGCCAAATAAATAAATAAATAAATAAACATGAGTATGGCATACGAAGCATGAAAGTAAGGTGAACGTCGTAGAAATGAGTGCGCTGAGGAGTATGAGTGCAGTAAGAATGATTGATAGAGTAAGAAATAGCACTCTCCCTTCTATGAGGGCGCCACAGATAAAAGCCTGTGGCGCCTTCATAGAAGGCATATGAGAGGGAAGAAGAAAAAAAAAACAAAAAAAAGAAGTAAAATGCTATCTATATTGATATTTTAAATTGATTGACCGCAGCCTCACCTTACAACGACGCATCAACAGAGCCTGTCACATTTAGCAGATTGAATGACGCGTGCAGCATATAATTATAATACATGCTTTAAAGCTATCATAGAAGAGTCAAAAATAAAGCAGTTAGATGGCATTACTTCCTTTACATGAAGGAAATCATTATTGAAACAAGAACAATAAAACAATAATAATAAATATGTTATACGCTGAGATAAGGCAATAACTTCCAGAATTGATTTTGAATAAAAGATGCATTCCCTTAATTATACAGATTAAAAAGAAACATAAATTTAGTACCACTACTTCACACCAGGGGTAGTCGCATCTTGAAATGACAAACAAAATACGGCGCTAGCGCTAGCAACGTAATACTTCGATCTATGGATTTCGATGCGTTATACGAGAACTATGTGAAATGAAAGATGATGTAGTGACAAAAATTGAAAAGGTGTTCTGTGTTGGTTATTTAGAAAGAATGAATGACAAAAAAGATACGAAAGAAGTGTATCAAGTAAAAGTTAATGGAGATATTGGTCGGAACCGCCCTAGACGCACACATGTAGATCAAGATGGTGATGTGTTGAAAAGGACCAAATCAAAAACACCCAAAACCGAAGAGAATGCATGAAGAGGTTGATGAGTGTGGAAGAACCAAGAGAGGTATGTTTGGATCGGTGCACCTGGCGGTCCATAGACTCTGCCTACCCCAAAGGGATACAGACGTTATGAAATGTATGTATGTAAGAATATACCTGCAAAAACCGGGTATCAAAATAAAATTTATCATAAGTCTAAGTAAAAATCGCAAAAAGTACTAAAAATGCGAATATATCTGGTTTGTCTTTATTTCTACCTACAGAATAGATTTCCCGCGAGAACTCGTTTCGATGACATTCAACAAACGGTGACAATGTAAACGTCTTACTGTACGCAAACTGATACACAATTGTATTGTGATTTCTCGTACTTCTACGCAGTTCGGTGGAGTCGTTGAGCGTATATGAACACGCAAGTTAAACAACGTCAACCCGTGGATATATTTATCCGGAGGTCGAGCTGTGCCTCCGAGGTTTCGAGTATAGAAAAAAATACCCCACCTCATACATAAGTCAATGGTTAAATGCGTGCTGTTATATATACACCCTGTATACAATATACCTGAGTATGCTAGATTAACCTCGTCAGCATTATGACATCCAGATAGTTACAGTACAGTTCAATCCCAACATTCAAAGCGGTAACACTTGCCACAAATTATTACTATGTTCCTTTTATTATAAGTTGAACCTGTGAATTTCAAATAAAAAGTGACATCATAAAAAACATTTTTTTAAAAACTCTGAATTCAAAATCCGTATAACAAATTTGGTGGCAGCGTGTAAGGGATACAAAAAGGTATCCTCGGTCCGTCTCCGTCTCGTGAGTTACGAAAACTGTGAAACACTGTGAAAATCTAGTGCAAGTGTTACTGAACTATTCGTCTCAATCCAAAATTGAACTCAGTGCCAGTCCAAGAACTTCTATTTTTCTACATTCGTCGTCATCAAGTTCCTGAAAAGCCTGAAAATTCCTGAAGAAGTGTATATATCTCTGAAAAAGCAAATTAATATTGTTCAAGTCGTCACCACATACTCGCCCAATCCATACGTCGTCGTTCCTGAAAAACATCGTGTTAAACACATAACTCATCTTTGTGTGTTAGTCAAGCTGAAAGATCCTGAAAATGTCTCCGTGTTTCTACCTCTTCACAATTCTGTAAGTTACCAAACTATACTTAAACTACAGTGATAGTGCAAGTGCAAGGCCATAACAAAAGTGTCAAAATAAAAAAATAAATATATAAAAGAAGTGTTCGTGAAAATATTAAACATAAAAAGTAAATACTTTATTGCAGACATCAACTAATTGCAATTAATGTTTCGATTCATTGTAAAGTTCATTTATTGTTTATATTAATCTATTGTGCATTAATTTCTAAGAAGTAAGTTCCTCGATCATTGCACCTGCGCTTATCTGCACCACACAACGGTGCGTATTAAGTTACTTCATCGGCCGCCCATTACACCGAAACGTATTACTGTTCATTATTTTATTTTATTACCGCAATTTATTTCGTGATTTCAATATGGCAAATAAAGATGGTTCAGTTAAATCCGAAAAAGGAGAATCTATTCAGATTGGTGTATTATTCAAATTTATAAAGCCGTACGACGGCGCTCGCGAAAAATTAAATTCTTTTATGACAAATTGTGACAACGCGATTAGCTTAGCTTCCGAATCCCAAAAACCAATTTTATTTAAATACATTCTTTCTCAATTAGAAGGAAAAGCTGAATCAGCTGTAGCCATTAAAGAGTACGACACTTGGCATCAACTTAGCGAATTTCTCCAAACTCAATTCGGTGAAAAAAAGCATTATGCACATTTATTGACCGATCTTCAAGAATGTCGTCAGTTATCAAGCGAACCCGTGAATCAATATGCATTACGATTAGAAACTTGTCTGTCAAAATTGCTTATGGAGGTCACATTATCAAATAGAAAGAAAACAGAATTGCCTGGCCGTATCGCTGCGATGGAAGACTTAGCTCTTCACACGTTTTTACTTGGTCTTAAACCTAATATCTCGAATTTAGTTCGTGGTAAAACACCTAACAATTTAAATGATGCGATTAACCTAGCAATATCAGAGGAGAAAATTCAACTAATGCTGTATAAACGCAATCTGCCTAGTCACTCCTCAATGTCACCGCGTCATACACAAAAACCAGAACACACTTTTCGACCGGCAACACATAATGTGAACGCTAGACTCCAGTCGTCTAACCCGAATGTTTCTTTCTGCCGATATTGTAAGAACCAAGGACATACAATAGATATATGTAGAAAACGCGAATACAACAACCGTCGCTCTAATACAACACAACCTTTCTTTCAAACGCAGCAATCTCCTCAGGTTCAGCATCCAACACACCATCATAATAATTATAATCAAAGATTTCCACGGCCTCAGCCAGCTCGTGTCCATTTTGTAAACGACCACGAACCACAATCATTTTCTTCATATGGCGACACCAACTTTAATAACTACAATGAAAACTACGAAACCAATTACTGTGACGAGAAACCCATTTCTAATAATGAACATTTAAACGAATAATGGTCTCACGAAGGTGTCTCGCGAGACCCAAACTCCTCACTTCACACTTCTCACAACTTTCACACTATAATGACACCAATTCTAAATCCAAGGACCACACGGGTAACCAGCCCCAAGCAAGTGTCCAAAGTTCAAAAACTTCTATATCCAAGGACCACATGGGTAACCAGCCCCAAGCAAGTGTCCAAAGTTCAAAAACTTCTATATCCAAGGACCACATGGGTAACCAGCCCCAAGCAAGTGTCCAAAGTTCAAAAACTTCTATATCCAAGGACCACATGGGTATCCAGCCCCAAGCAAGAGTCCACACTTCTATATCCAAGGACCACATGGGTAACCAGCCCCAAGCAAGTGTCCAAAGTTCAAAATCTTCTATATCCAAGGACCACATGGGTAACCAGCCCCAAAAGCGCGTCCAATTTAAAGAAAATTCTAAGATCCCTATCAAAGACCCTAGCTATATCCACGACAGGGTTACGAACAACGATCACATATATGAAATATCCTGTGACCCTACAAAGAAATCCTTACCTCACATACTAGTCCAGACGACAGTATCGGATAAACCTCTTACTTTACTAGTTGACACCGGCTCTTCTATTTGCCTCGTGAAGAGATCCTCCATACAGTCATATACAAACCTGAAATTAAAAAGGGAAAAATTAAAATTAAAAGGCATCGAAAATGACAAAGATCCCGTACTCACCCTAGGTAATTTTGATATGAACCTAACATTCGGAAAAGAATCAATTCCCTTTGAATTTCACGTTGTCGATAAAATCAATTTAGCCTATGACGGTATTATCGGAAATAACCTACTAACCCACTACCAATGTAGCGTTGACTATAACCGCAATATCCTCAATCTTGCGAAAAATAAAATAAAGCTTAACTTTACGGAACTAATTTATACTATACCTCCACGCTCTGAAACGATAGTGGAGTGTTCAGTTAGAAACCCATCGATGAAAGAAGGTCTAGTCCTTGACCAACACGTCAACGAAAATCTATTACTATCAAATTGTTTAGTTAAAGTCAAAGATAACAACAGAATTAATCTTACTGTGGTAAATACATCTGAAAACCCTACTGAATTAAATTCTAACCTGCAACTTACCTTACACCCTATTGACTACAGATCCTTTCCTGTGTCCCAACCACAACCTAACCAATCATGTTTAGTGAGAACTCAACAAGTATTAGAGCTCCTCCGCGTTTCACACCTAAACCCTGAAGAATCCGAAGCATTGATCAATTTATGTTCCAAATTTTCCGATATCTTTCAGTTACCTCAAGATAAGCTAACATCAACTGACGCTATTCAACACGAGATCAGAACTACTTCTGATCAACCCATTAATGTGAAGTCATATCGATTCCCCGAAATCCACAAACAAGAAGTTCATTCCCAAATCCAAAAAATGCTCGATCAAAATATCATTCAACCCTCTCTATCCGCATGGTCTTCTCCTATATGGATTGTCCCTAAAAAGATTGACGCTTCAGGCCAAAGGAAATGGCGTATCGTCATCGATTATAGACGACTGAATGATATAACCATTGGCGAAACTTACCCTATTCCCAACATTACCGAGATCCTAGATCAATTGGGTAACTCGAAGTATTTCTCCACCCTAGATCTAGCATCCGGATTTCACCAAATAAAAATGGCTCCACAAGATTCCTGCAAAACAGCCTTCAGTGTTCCTCAAGGCCACTTCGAATATATGAGGATGCCGTTTGGTTTGAAGAATGCCCCTTCAACCTTTCAACGTTTAATGAACAATGTCCTTACTGGTCTCCAAGGAGAGAGATGCTTTGTCTACCTTGATGACGTTGTCATTTATTCCCATGATCTTCATTCTCACGTCGAAAATTTAAATGCTGTTTTTCAAAAACTACAATCCTTCAACCTAAAACTACAGCCTGATAAATGTGAATTCCTCAGAAAAGAAGTTGGATATTTAGGACATGTCATTACCGAAGATGGCGTTAAGCCAGACCCAAATAAGATCAAATCCGTAAAAGAATTTCCCATTCCGAAATGTCCCAAAGACATAAAATCATTTTTAGGACTCATATCCTATTACAGACGATTCATTCCTGACTTCTCCAAGTTGTCCAAACCTCTCACTTCACTATTGAAGAAAGACATACCTTTTGTTTGGTCTAACGAGCAGCAACTCTCATTTGAAACTCTGAAAAATAAACTTATTACAGCTCCTGTTCTCGCTTACCCGGATTTTACAAAACCGTTTACACTTACCTGTGATGCTTCAAATTACGCGATTTCTGCTATCCTTTCCCAAGGCCCTATTGGCAAAGACCATCCTATTGCCTACTCATCTAGAACCTTAAACAAAAACGAAATCAATTACAGCACCACCGAAAAAGAGCTGCTAGCTATTGTTTATGGTTGTAAAAACTTTAGACCCTATCTGTTTGGCCGCAAATTCTTTATCGTGACCGATCACCGCCCCTTAAAATGGCTTTTTAACCACACAGATCCGAGTAGTAAATTACAACGTTGGCGTCTCCAACTAGAGGAGTATGAATACGAAATTGTATATCGAAAAGGCAAACTCAATTCAGCAGCTGATGCTCTTTCGCGTTATCCTGTAAACCCAATAATTCCTGAAAACAACGAATCTAGTTCAAATCAACAACAGCAAACTAATCCTACCCAAGGTCCAGAAGAAAATTTACCTATCAGTGATGGAAACATAAACCTCGATTCTCCTCTATTTAGTCCAATGACTTTAGAAGATTTAGATATTCAACTGCCCACTACACCTTTCTGTGATGATTTGCCTTGTATAGATTTCCTTGAAAATAACGAATTACCTAATTTTTCCAATCTTGGAAATAATGAAATACCCAATCCAATTCAACCCACAACAACTACTCAACCACCCTCTCCAAGTAAACAATCTTCACCCTCACCTAATGTTGATACTGAAACGAGAAATGACTTCCCAGACCTCAATGACTCCTATTCCAAATTCCTAAAATCTACAACAACTACATCATATAATACACCTATAATTGAACATAACGACAGCATACTGAAATGTCCTCATAAAAACATTATTATTCCCACATCCCTTGATCTTGACGAATCGATTCCATATGTCGAAGATATTTTGTCTAATCACCCTGAATCTGAACCCTTTATTCAATGTGAGAAAACTCTACACTCCTTTAAATCATTAAGCAATAATGACAAAGTGTATTATTTTCTGTTCACTAAAGTGCACCATTTCGATCTTTGCAGCTACAGCGATTTATTCGAGTCCCTGAAACAACTCAGAAATCATTTGTTATCCAGCAAACCTATAGACAAAATCGGTGTAACAGACTTCAAAAACCCTTTTGATTGCCATGCTTACACTAAAATATACAACATTTTAACCCACCTATTCCATAACACTGGTATCGAAGTCCATATTTACCGCAATAAACTCTATTATCCAAATCAAAGTGAAGTTCAAAAGGTCCTAAAAGAAAATCACGATATTCCGGTAGCAGGACATCTTGGTTCAAATCGAATGTTTAACAAAATTAGAGAACAATACTACTGGAAAAACATGCGTAGTGATATAGAGAGCTACGTGAAACAATGTTCATCATGTCAAACAAATAAAGCACTTCGTAAAATAAATAGAGCACCTATGCAAATCACTAGTACTTCCACTGCTCCTTTTGAAAGAGTGTCTCTTGATATAGTCGGTCCTCTCCCTGAATCCGGCCCTGCAAAACTTAGATATATTCTAACTTTACAAGACGATTTAACAAAATATTCCATAGCATATCCCATTAGAAGTACCACCGCGGAAGAAACCAGTGAATGTCTCGTACATTTTATCTCACAATTCGGTATACCCAAAATGATACTAACCGATCAAGGAACTAATTTTACAGCTGAACTATTTAAAAAGACATGTTCCTTCCTTAAGATTAAACAGCTGTGGTCTTCACCATACCACCCACAAACCCAAGGCGCGTTAGAACGTAGCCATTCCACGTTAAAAGAATATTTAAAATCATACATCAATGAAAATCAAGATAACTGGCCTAGATATGTCTACACAGCAATGTTGGCATATAATACAACAATACATACCACAACTAATTACTCACCTTATGAATTAATTTTTGGTCATAAACCCTTCATTCCAAATTCCGTGTATGAATCCGCCTTAGATGCTACTTATCCAGATTACGTGAAAATGCTGCAACATCGACTCAAATATACTAGAGACAAAGCCTTAGAAAATATAACCAAATCTAAACAAACATCCAAAACATATTACGACTCACACACCCGTACTGTTAAATATCAAGTCGGAGATTTAGTCTTTCTCAAGAACCATCTTAGATTGCGCAAAGCCCTATCACCTATTTGGAAAGGTCCGTACAAAGTTGTAAAAATAAATGGTAGGAATAGTCTTACATTACTAATAAATCGACGTCATGTGACTCATCACTTTGACGAGGTCAAACTGGCTCGACGTCACGAATCTTAGATTTAGTCCTAAAATAATATTAATGAATAGATAAATTTAGTTTAAAGTTACTATATTATTTTATTACAGTGCCCTGTCCGTTGCACAAGAAAACTTCATTCAACCCGTAACCAATAGCCCCGGTATATATTTTGATCCTATTGGCTCAGCAAAGTTAATAGACAGTCACCTTAGCGTAGTAATTCCGAACGACATATCATTTATCAAACCGAACATTGAGAGTCTGAACGGTGTGATAGGCACCGCCCGATCTTTATGCGAACAGAGTAACATATTAAATGATGTTGAGTGTCATAATATGATTCAACCTTTGTCAATTCGATATAATGACATGTTACGCGATTTTGATTCGGTTTCTCACCTAATAGAAACCCGTTCACGAAGGTCTGCATGGTTTGGTGGAGTGGGCACCGTGTTTAAACATCTTTTTGGTACAATGAACGAGGACGATGCTATTAGATATAGCAAAGCCATTCAAGTTGTAGAAGACGACCAAAATAAGTTGTCGAAATTGGTCAAAGAAAATATTTTAATAACCACCTCAACACTGTCATCATTTAAAGAAACCATAAATAAAAGTTATGTAAACGAACAGCTATTAAATAATGCAATAGATAATTTGTCAAGTAGTATGCAGAATTTAACCAGTGTTGCGGATAATTTATGGATAAGGTCTAAGCTAAGTGAACTGTTTAATGTTTTAGAGAGTAGGTTATTGACGTTATCGTTTAAGTTAGAAGACATTGTAAATGCAGTTATGTTCAGTAAATCAAATATTTTATATACCTCAATTATCACCCCGGCACAGCTATTTGATGAATTGGTAAAAAATTATCGATTTCTACCTAGTTTCCAACAGTTTCCTATAGCCTTGTCTTTAGAAAATATTTACCTACTACTAAATATATCTGAAACATCTAGTTATTATAATGATAACAAAATTGTCTTCGTTCTTAAAATTCCACTTGTGTCACCCAAAGAATATAATTTATATCACAGTATCTCATTTCCAGCCATACTTCGTACAGAAAATAGTACTTATGTTACGATAATGCCCTCAACTAAGTACATAGCTATAACTAGAGATAAGTCTTCATACTGTAATTTTAATACATTAAGTAGTTGTAAGATTTTATATAAACATTTTTTTTATATGTGAAACCGTCGACATCCACTCGAGCTCTGCAACACCGATCTGCGAATCGGAGATCATGGTTAAGGCTATAAATTCTGTACCAGAAATATGCAACACGAAATTTTTCCAAGGTCATGTTGAGATCTGGCAAGCACTGTCCAATAACAAGTGGTTGTATGTAATTAGCAATAAGTCGAAGTTATCTATAGATTGTCATAGTTCTAATATTACTGAAATTAATATTTTCGGATCCGGCATATTAAGCCTGCCTGTTATTTGTATAGCCTATTTTAAAGATTTAACCTTAATTCCTAAACAAACCAAAATGATTGAAATACAGCCTGTTAATTTTAAAATAGATATAATAAATGATACTTGTTGCAATTTCGAGAAATTCCAAACTATTAAACAAAAGGTTCCAATTTTGAATTTGCGGAACTCTAATTTAGACTCTCTCTTATCAGAACATAAGAAGGCGACCAATGACATAGTAAAAACCTTAGACTCTATAAGCTCCAGACCACATTTATACATAGATAGCGAATACCATTCATATACCACAATAATTATATCAATAATTGTCTTAATGATAATCCTATTCCTTGTATACAAATATTCTAAGCTCGGCATGTGTCACCGTCTTAATAAAAGACGATTCAAAAACGAGACAGATGTTCAAGAGGTAACAGAGCTATCAGAAGTTGCTTCTGAATCTCCCAAACCTCCAGCAGCTAAATTCCGAACATCCTTGTCATAAACTTCACCCTTCAGGTGGAAGTTTAGTCTCAACCCCGGGGGCTGTTATATATACACCCTGTATACAATATACCTGAGTATGCTAGATTAACCTCGTCAGCATTATGACATCCAGATAGTTACAGTACAGTTCAATCCCAACATTCAAAGCGGTAACACTTGCCACAAATTATTACTATGTTCCTTTTATTATAAGTTGAACCTGTGAATTTCAAATAAAAAGTGACATCATAAAAAACATTTTTTTAAAAACTCTGAATTCAAAATCCGTATAACAGTGCGCATCATGTGGTACACGATAGTTCGTTATGAGAGCGTAGAAAATATAGTGCCATCCTTTTTCAGGGTTTGAAACCTTCATATTGCTTGCCTGTACGCTCAAGATACACTCTAAAAATTGAGTGTCAATCGACGCACGCGTACGCGTGCTGCCAGGCTCGAATTTATTGGACGTACTAAATTACCTTTTGCTTATAAACTATTGTTTTTGTAAGAATTATATAATACTCACGCATGAAATTAAAAGCTTTCTTTTGCTTGCCAATGTCACTGTTTTAAGTTTTAATGACGCAAGTCGGCTTTTATACTATATTTAGACAATGCAAACCTAAGTACAATCGTGGCGACATACAGTCGATGGTAGACTGAGCGGACAATGATGGTAGTTATTTGAATTGTACAGAGTTTCAGTGGGACGTGAAACGAAATACCTTGCTGTATCCGTTTTTTTTTTTATGATCGCTGCCTGTTTACTTGCATGTAGCCGATATCAAGATAGCGTGTAGTCTTAGCGGGTAAAATATAAATAAAAAACGAGTTGCTCTCCGGGAGTGCCGGCAGAAGTGAAAACTTGAACATTAACGTTGTGCATTTTTGAATATTTTGGAATGGTTAGGGAATAATTTCGCACGAATTGCTTTATTTATCAGTATAAAAGTACTGTCATGTATGTGGTAAAATACAATATTCATTTAATGCGCTATCGTACACAAACATGACAATTTATATTACGAGTACATTAAAAAATTTAACACTTCAGAACTATTACAATTATTTTACATTAAAAAGTTGATCTCTCAGAAAAATCAACTTTCATCCATAATTTCAACGACTCACCATCACCATTATCACCAATCTCTAAAATTCAACACACACGCACACTCGCGCAAGCGCCCTGCGCCACTTAAACCAAACAGCGATGTTGATAAACTACGTTGAACGAAACGCGTAAACGCCAACAATTTCATGGCGATTACAACGTTTTGGTCGCGAGGAAATAATGCCCTATGAACGATCTAGCGCTTCATGTTTTAATTGTTTAATTAGAGGGAACTAATGTTTTAGCGCTGCAGCGAACTTAAGTTCTAATTCTCACCAATATCTTACGGTCAGGGTCACGTGCCCTGACGCGAGGTTAGCATTTTATACTCATCCCAAAAAGTGCACAACGCCGCTAAAGAAGTTTTCACTTCAAAAATATTAAATTAATACAACATTATGTAGTATTTATTACAAAGAACTAGTATCCGTGACCGATAAATTATAAAATACAGTGCAAGTAAGAGGAGACTTTGCGGTAATAATAATAAATTATTGAATAACCACAATAACTAACGTTTAGTTCCCTGACACTTAATTATTAAAACAGCATTTAACTTGAGAGAAAGTGATAAATTGCACTCTAGAACATAAGTGAGCTGGTTAGACACATTCGTGCTCCTCAATTTCTCGGGTACAAGTGCTTACTTTTTCCTTTGTTAATAATCTACTATTGCATAGGAATGAGAGTCGTACATAGAAATGTCCGTTATAAGATTATTGCTAAGACGCCAACGCTGATTCCGAACACGAAATGTAATTTTTTATGAAGAGTAATTTGGAGCTGAGGGAAAATAGTATTTATTTAAGTCGTATCCAACAACGTTTTTATCGGGAACCGTAGTATCTAGATATATCTCTCTATTCCTTAAATAGACAGTGCGAGGTTTTACATTGGCCCGATGCAAGACAGTGTTCTTGTCGTGCTAATTACTACGAAATAGTACGTGAGTCGAATAGGACATGTATACGACAAAAGGTACTTATTTAAAAGGTGAAAATAAATATTCAAACACAATGGAATTTTATTTACTTTAATGTAAGTAATTAGATGATACACGAGAGTTTGTTAAAGAAGAATGTCAGAATACCATAAACTTTTATGAGAGTTCCACAAACAAATCTCTTAAAAACTGTTATAGGGTGATGTTTTTTTTACTTTGTGGGTGGCGTACAAGCGTACGTGCCTGACGCAACGTAGATAATATAGCCTATAGATGCTGGCAACACTAAGTGCATTACTCCTGCGTTACCCACCTTATAAAAATCATTATGTTACTTTCCACTGAACAAGACTTTTAATTGAATTTTCAACAAATATATATTTACAGTTCATATGAGTTTCTAATGATTACATGGGTGACTCATTCTTTTTTACAACAAAAAATATTGTTTTTTAAAACTATTCTACTGCTTTATGATTATAATAGCTAAATAATGTCGATTTACATATTTACTTCTTTAATGAAACATTTAGATATTTAAATCTGATGTGTATATAATATTAAACTGTAATATTAAACTAGAAATGTCCAGTAGCATTCATTACGGACCTATCGTCGTTCGCATCAACGCTCCCTTTATTATCGAATTGGATGAGCACCAATTCGTAGGTGACTACTGCTCCAGCCATCTGAAAGAGTAATTTTTATTTCAGTCCCTTTCAGATATTTAACAGGTTTGCTTTGAATGCTGCAGTGGAATTTTCAGTTTTGTTTTCCGGCCACGTGGGATCCCATCATCGCGATAAGTAGTGCTCAGTTCTTTCTCTTTAGCTAAAGTGGCGATGGTTTAAAGTAACGGTTCTTAAAAGGCAATCTGCTGATTGCTGTGGAAGTCTAAGGGTAGCCTATTTTAGCAGTGGACGTCCTTCGAGTGAAATGATGATAGACTTTTTTCCAGGTACGTGACCTCTAACCAAATTTCATGATAATCCGATCAGCAGTAAATCGTGAAAAGAAATTTATGCGGTCATTTAATTTAACATTTGCGTACAGCGAACTTAAAAGGCAGCTCAGTTTGCTGTTTGCGTACCAGTTTTTTGTCACTCTATATATCAACAAAATTAACATAGAAAATATAAACAAAGCATTTTATAACCTAGTACTAACAACAACTAACAATGACGAGCTCGGTGGCGCAGTCGTGAATGACGCGACATTGACATCAATGCTTTTCCGTGTTAGCAGCAGAGAAGGCATCGCGCTAATGATACTTAACACCTAAATACGAGTAGATGGCATAGCCATGCTAAATACCTGGGTACGACAATGAGTCAATGTTTGATCACAACTTAATTATGTACATGCACCCAGCCACATACTGAACGAGGCTCAGCTGAAAAAAGGTAGGACACACAGGTAAAGTATGTCACAGGAATTTTATATGAAATTCTAAAATATACTAAATGTTTATGTATAAAAAAATATTTATATTTGATCTGTACTCCGAGAATTTACTCTAGTACTAAAGACAAAGTAGTCAATATAACCGTGTATGCGAGCACTAAGTACTTCTTACTACTTTCAGTAATACAAATGCTTAAAAATGCGTTCCTAATAAACACTACTAAGTTAGTTTTCATTTAATATTCACGCATACCAATTGATTACTGTTCCAACATTTCATTGTATAGTAAAAGGGCGTTCTTTGTAAAGTGTGAATATATAGACAACACTAAGATAATGGTAGTTGCTAACTTTGTTTATAATTAGTTATAAACAAAGTAAAAAAAACATAATATTTAGATATTATGTTTTTTTTTTAAAAACCCCGCAGGGCAGCTTGTGGCGAGTTGTTGGTGCGTAACGACACCACAAGTATCCGAGTGCTCCAGAGAGTCGATCAGGACCTTCGTCTCCGGCGTGTCTTCGTCGGTCGGAGTGGAAAACTAAGAAGGTCCGCAGGACTCTCAGCTTTAGCTTGCCTTCATTGGCCGCCCAGAGAAGAGTCGATAGAGTATATCGCTCTAGCAGGTGATATGCTCCAGGGATGGAAGTGTTAAAGGGCATAACGCCGCGAGTAACTTCGGAAAAAGCGCAGCACACCTCTCAACACCCCTGAGTCATTCACACCGGTGTTGCCCCCGGCCGACTTTCTCTGGCATTTCGGGGGTCCATCTAGTGAGTGGCGAGCCACCGCCTGCCGATAGTAACATCAGATATGATAGTTATGGCAGGCGTCCGTTCCTCTTTTGCAATAGCCCGGTTCTAATAATATCTCCTAATCTCATTTTAATAGCCCACTTTTTCCGACATATTTCCAATAGTCCCAATACCTGCAGTGACCTGTTCATTGGTATATTGTCCCACTGATATCCCCTGGAGTGGGTCACGGCGGGTGTACAACATTACATAATCTTTTCGAAGGGACCTCTACGCGTTGGATCCTTATCCCCGCGCACGCCTCTCAAATGACCGGGATTATACCCGTGAGAGTAATAGAATATAATAATAATAATAATTTAATTGCATAAAATATGGTTACATTTAGGTCTCGTTTGATATTGTCAGTCCGCATATTTTGCCATAACTACGAATATATGACATGCAAATATACATACACTATTCTAACAGTCGCATCGCAATATATCTATGAAAATCTTTTGAATGTCCATAAAAACATAGACTCATTTTGTAAAAAGAGTGATACTCATAACATAAATACTTGATATAAGCATAATCTTGTGTTACATCCAAGCCGTCTCCACAAAATAAGTAATTCTTTTATGGGGCAATGTATACAGTTCTATAACAAACTTCCCAGCAATACTTATAAGAGAATTGTCAATAAACAAATTTAAAACTACTATTAAAGCCAAATTGTGTAGCAGGGCATATTATAAAGTATCTGACTATATTAATGATAAAAATGCCTAGGATTGAGTCGATCCAATTATAATGTAATTAATAAGTTATGTAAATTTGCTTGGATACCAAAAGAGGGATGCCAGAGTTTTTTGGCAGTATTTTTATCAGTGCTCACCTAGTCATGAACTGCACGGTAGGGAAAAAAATTGTGACGATTCCAAACAAATGTAGTCATTTTTACGGAATAAAAAGATTTTGACTCTGACTTTGACTTAACAACTATTACATATTTGATGCAATACCTACAATTTTAATTATTTATATACTTTCTAACTATTTTATAAAAGCAGTTAAATTATGTCCAAATTGTCAAAATTATCCAATTATCTAACGTCAGTTTTAGTCAATAAAAAATCATTAACAGAATAAAAACATTTGTCAGTTAACCATTTGGTCAATCTAATTTTAAATAGACTAAATGTTAATTCTCGTATACTTTTTGGGATTTTATTTTATATCTTTGCAGTCATGTAATAACAATTTTTCTGGTACAATGTGGACTTTGACATCGGTAACACTAGTTTTGTTGCGTCTCTAGATAGGTATTTTTATTTTCGTTTGCTTTCTGATACATTTCCGTGTGTTTTTTTACAAATATGCCAGCTTCTAAAATATACAATGATGGTAGGGTTAATAATTTTAACTTTTTGAATTGAGGTCTGCAAGAATCCATTGGTTGAGCTTTGCAAATGGCTCGTACGCATTTTTTTTTGTGTGACAAAGGCCTTATTGAACAGAGTTGAGTTACCCCACAATAGCACCCGTAGCGAAGAACCGAACATACGTATCCATGATAAGCAACTAAGGCAGTTTTTTCGCATGTAGTTTTACGTAGTGATTTGGGAGCGAAAACTAATTTATTTAGTTTTGTACAAATATTACTTATGTGTTCTTTCCAGTTACAGTTACTGTCTAATGTGATACCTAAAAAAATTATTTCATGTATGTCTTCGATTGTTTCTTGATTTTTTCTCTTTTGGTTTTATAATTGTTAAATTGTACTAGTTTTGTTTTAGAAATGTTTATTTTCAAATTATTATTAGTCATTTTGTAAATATGTCAATTGTTAGGCGTAATTCATTGTCATGATTTTTAGATTTCCTATCGTCAGGTGCAATAACTGATATGTCATCTGCGAATAGTATGCATTGATGTTTTATTACATTAGGTATGTCATTAATATATATAAAAAAAAGAGGGGGTATAGTACGCTGCCTTGCGGGACACCACAGTTATTTAATTTGTAAGCCGATTTAAATGATCTTACCAAACGGTTTTCATGAATTCTAGCTATCTCTACGCATTGCCAATGGTTTTTTAGATAGCTTTTTACCCATTCACTTGATTTACCTCTAATTCCGTGTCGATCGCATTTGTTCAACAAGACTGTATGGTCAACAAAATGAAACGCCTTGCTCATATCAAAAAAAAAAAAATAGCGGGCACTCGATTCGAGCAGGAAACTAATTAACCGTGAACATATGACCTTTTCAAAAACTTTAAAAAATATTGGTACTAATGCTATCGGTCTATAATTGCCAAGTTCTTTTTTATCTCCTTTTTTAAAATTTTAAATTGTCTGGACATAATATGCCATCTGTTATAGACAGATTTATAAGATAGCACAGTATATCTGCAATTTCCGAAGCAGATTGTTTAATCACATAGGTCGATACAGAGTCATAACCAACGGCACCAGTGTCATTCAACGATTTAATCATTTTTCATACTTCATCTGTTGATGTAAGAAATAGTGTGTTATTTGTTAATTCTATGAGATTATAATTGGGTTCCTGATTTTTATTTTTTATTTCATCATTATTAATGTCGTTATTTGAATTGAAAAAGTTACTGAAAGCGTCAGCAATGTCAAATACATCTGATATTTCTTTATTATTGTAATTGATACTGCATATATTATCTGCGTGTTTAGTATCTTCTGATTTATTTTGAATTATCTGCCAAGTAGCCTTACTCTAATTTTTAGATTTTTCAATAAACTTTTTGTTAATGTTTATTTTTGAATTAATAATACACTTTTTTAATATTTTTACATATTTTACATACTTATGTTTATATTGAGGTGTTTTATTTTTATAATAGGCATATCTATATTTACGTTTTGTCAAGGCTGATTTTTTAATTCCTTTTGTTATCCATCTTGGGCCTATATCCATAGAGTTGATTTTAATTTTGTTTATAGGGAAACAAAGATTATAATACAGCATGAATGTTTCATGAAATATATCAAATGCATCATTGATATTTGATTCGTTTAATACATCCGACCAAGTTAAGGCTGACAGCACTTGTTTAAATTTTAAAATATTTTCCTTATTACAATCTCTTTTAAAGATATAATAATACACAGCTTTCTGTGCATTGCGAATTTCGGTTGGAAAGGTAAGGGATTGACCCGTGTTATGATCTGATAGATATAAGTAGTGAACTCTTCCAATAGCATTATCAATATTACTTATTATATGATCTATACATGTTTTTTTGACGCGTAGGTTCATTAATGAGTAGATTCAAATGAATAGAATTTATGAGTATTGATTTAAAATTATCAGATAATTTATCATTTTTTAATGTGTCAATATTTATGTCACCTGCAATAACAACCTTTTTGTTGTATTTTAATGTCAATTTGTGTAATAGTAAATCTAATCTATTAAAGAAAATATTGACATCCGAATGTGGTGTTCTATAAACACATATAATTATACAGTTCATCACTGGAATGTCAACCCCACAACACTCAAAAGATTTTTCAACAGACATAATGTTACATAATTATATTGGTTTGGTTTCTGTAATTGAATTCCGAACTAGAATACACACTCCACCTCTTTTTTCATTTTTTCTAGAGAAAAAAGCAGCTGTTTTAAAGTTTTTAACATATATATTTGATTCCTCTCCACTTTTAATGAATCTTTCGGATAAACAGATGATTCGAAAAGAATGATTTTCTAATTCGTCAGTACATAATTCCAATAATTCAGTTTTGTTTAGTAATCCAGCAATGTTTCGATGAAGTAAAGCAGTCGTACTTGTTTTCTTATTATTGCATTTCCGAACGAAAAAAACTACATTTTTGAGCATTTACATTTGAATTAAGTATGTTATCTTCATTAGTGTTAGTGTTGGTTTTATTTAATATTGGAAAATAATAGGGAATAGTACCCTTTTTACACACTTATTGGTCATATTTTTTTTTGTATGAAGTCAATATGTATGTGTCATAGTACTTGGAGTTGCAGACCTCTGTCAAATAGATTTTTTATTGTAATAGTCTAATGAGATATTTAAGAAGCAAGCGTTATGAAAATGATCGCATACATTTTTTATAAGGTTATTTAATATATATTTTCTTAATTTTACATTAAACGTACCTGCAGCAAAACAGATTTATTTAGAGAGAAAAAACCCATCCCGGTAAGTGCGACATCATCTTTGAGAAGCTGATTCCGAAGTCTTTCAACCTGAAAATGATAAATATGCTTTAAAATCGTACATGTTCATGCGCGACTTTGACGCCGACGCTCGTGGGTTCGATTCCTACACAGGACCAACATTTGTGTATATGAACATGTCTGTCTGTCTTAGTCTGGGTGTTTTAAGACAGGTAGAGCGCATCAAAGTAGTCTGGGGAAGCTACCTACACCTCACAGAAAACCGCAGAAATATAACAAAACTCTGGCGGATTGTTGTGTTCCTGGGTGTGAGTGAGATCACCAGTAACCTCCTTAGGAGTTTCTGTGTTAGCAGCAGAGGTGGTATCGCACGAGTGATACTTAATGTATTACAAGCGTTCATAGGCTACAGTAACTGCTTTGTATCAGGTGGGCCGTATGCTTGGAAGCATCCCGATGCTACATAAAAAAAAAATAAGACACAAATTGTCCTGTGTGGGAATCGAATCAACGAGCGTTGATGTGGGTGTTCGTGTTAGCCGCGTTGTTAACCACCGAGCTACGGGGATCGTCATTTGTCAGTTTGTATTTATGTTTAGCAAACTTTTATATATGTATTCCTGCAGCTTGTGAATTTATGTATGGACATATTGTTAGGAAATTTACGATTAAAATTATACTGCCTGCCCATAACAAATTTAGAAGTTTTGTATTTTTATTTAAATGCCTGCCTGATGGTAAGCAGTCACCGTAGCCTATCGAAATTTGCAATACCAGGGGTGTCACTTGTGCGTTGTCGACCCTTCACTCGAGCGTTGCCAACCCTAAGTATGAATAATAACCATAAATGCATGAAGTTTGGCAATCTTTGATTGATTGTAGGAGATTTGAAGAGCTCGATGGCGTCGATGCGTATATCCGTTTAATCAAATACGCAAGGTAAGCAGCATCGACCACATCATGTCCATAGGTGGGTTTAGTCACATGCCTCCGTATCTCAGATGTCACGTTTATACGTGACAATCGTTGAGCAAAAGTAAGAGATAGGGCGCATAAAAGCGGCCCAAATGGAGAAATACCTCAACTTCACAGTAAACTGTAGCTAAATAACAACTCCTTAGAAGGTTGTTGAGTTCCTGCGAGTGAGGTTACCAGTAAGCTCCTAAGGAGTTGCTGTATTAGTCGGGAGGCATACAAGCATACGGTCCACCTGATGTAAAGCGGGTACCGCAGCCTATCAACGCTTGCGATATATTAATTATCACTCGCGCGATGCCTCCTCTGCTCTTTACACATCAACTCCTTGGGAGCTTACTGGTGACCTCACTCACACGCAGGAACACAACAACCCTCTAAGGAGTTGTTATTTGGCTGCGGTAGATGATTTCTGTAAGATGGAGGTAATTCCCCAGACGGGCTGCTTTGATGCGCCCTACCTCTCTTAAAACATCCAGACCATGACAAATAGACATGTTCATGCACACAAATGTTTGCTTTGTGTGGGAATCGAACTCACGAGCGTTGGCGTCAAAGTCGCGTTATTCACGACTGAGCCACCGAGCTCGTCATTTGATCAGTGATCAGTAATTCAGTCTGCTTTGTATTTTACCTCAACATTATAGAACTTGAAGTAACAGGAGTATATATATTGCAATGCCTGCTTCGAGTGTAGGTTGACGTCAGCAGCTGCCAGCACAACACAGCTAAATCTCGCTATGATCCAGAATAGTGAAAGGAGATAATATAACTCCTTTAAGATGTCACCGTAAATTCCTTGTCTGCAAAGTAATAAAATAAGTGTAAATGAATTATTAAACATTGCTATTGATATGCTTTTAAAAAAGTTCAGTTATTCTGAGCAAGAATTTCAACCGCAATTGTAGTTGTGTCATTGAATTTTCAACGGCCAAGTCACACAACATTAACTATAATAATAAAGAAATCGCAGTAAGGAACCTTAGACTTGGCACGACTTTGTCTAGATTTCATTACTTTTTAGAGATAAACAAGCAGCTCCGTCGAGACTTGGCTAGTTTTTTACAGAATGTTTTTGGTGGGATTTCACTTCTTTTTGTAGAAACGTGGACATATTGATTTATTTTATTAGATTTTCTTATTTGACACAGTTTTTTTCTCATAGTAGAAGGGGGCATTACCATATCTCTAATACAGCTGAGACCAGCTGAGGGTTCTTCATCAGATACTTCAGACCTTCGATTTTTGACATCAAATGAAGCGGCCCACCAAGTTGAACATTTTTTGTAAAGGCGGTATGTCGATCTCTAATAGTTTGGTTGGGCTCTTGTGTTTTCTAATCAGGGTCACAGGTACTCCAGATCTTCGATTATCCTAGTTTTTATAGTTTTCCCTTTATGTGGCCATTAAACCCTAACTCTGTACCAAATTTCAGCTCTCGGAGTTTATGGGAAGTACTAGTTCTATTTTGATGATCATGAGTGAGTGTCATAAATGCGAAACTTTGCTTTCGCTTAACTTCGGAACTAAATGACCTACAGACTTGAAATTTTGGATTTTAAGTATGTGATTATAGCTTACTGGATGACGAAAATTTCTGCGTTCTGGTCTTATCCAGAGGTTCTCAAATAGGGGCCTGAAAATGCGGCGAAATGGTTCCAGTAAAGGATGGTACGGCAGTGTTTGCTTCGCGCTCGACTTGGCGGGGGCACTGCCGTGCCCCCTGATGGCTGATGTTATATCCAGTGATCGGAGTAGGTAGTATTAAGGTTTATTGACCGCAAACATTTATGTTAATATGGATATTCCACGGGCTTCCGACTAATATTCGATCCGGGATTCGATTATTATAATTATTTTTATTAATAAGTATAAAAAAAGGTGTACGTAAGCCCATAAGCGCACGAGCGACGTTGCGACTTTCTGGTCCCACTTCGCCGAGCATCTCATACACAAAGGACATAACGTATCCCCCACTAATACATATCTAATTTTACACACCATAGACAAAGATTTTAAACTAAATATTAGGGAACAATTAGAAATTAATAAACATAAAAATTCTAAAATTACTCCCATGAACAAACAGACTGACGTAAACCATTCCCCACTATTAAATATCTTTTCGCACACACCATCCACCCCCACTCTCAATTCAATATAAGGGATGACACTGCGATGGATTTGTCACTTGTAGCATGTTATTCTTACGATTAACGTCTACAACGCCTGATGATGCCTCGTGGAGAGGCGAAACACGTGTCGCAGCGACGACCAGGCCAGCCGTGGCAGCGACGGTGGTGGTGGGTGCATGCGGCATCTGTTCCAGATGGCGGACGACCGCAGCAGCCGAGGCAGAGTCTACCGGAGCAACCATGGCAGCGTCGGCATGTTGCACTTACTAACAATAGTGGGTGGGTGCCGGCCGGCGCTAGGCCGTATGAACTAATTGATGGCGGAAGCAGGTTAGATAAATTAGCATGTTTATTCTGTATCTCGATAGTTGTCTACAGATATTAAGATCGACGAATGTAGGATTACGCATGGGTGACCTAGTGGTGAACTGTCTGCTGTATGCAGATGATGCCGTCCTGTTAGCAGAAACACCATCTGAGCTACAAACACTAGTCACAATGATGAAAGACGAATGTATGAAGGAAGGCTTACTATTGAATGCGAAGAAAATAAAGATAATGGTATTTGAAAGAGAAGAAACCAGAACCAATGTAAGGAACACGGTACTCGTAGATGATGAAGTGTTGGAACAAGTGGATGAGTTTGTATATCTTGGATGCGCTTTCGGCATGGATGGAAGCTACACCGCAGATGTGGAAAGGCGAGTGAGTGCTGGGAATAGTGTGAATGGAGTGTTGGGAAAACTTTTTGGCAGTAAAAACCTGAGCCAGAAGGCGCAATGGCTATACACAATGCAGTGCTGATTCCAACGCTTACTTATGAAAGCGAGAGCTAGGTATGGCAGAGATAGCATGAAAGTAAGATAAACGCGGTTGAAATGCGAGCGTTGCGCAAAATTTGTGGTGTAACGCTTGTAGACCGTATTCGCAATGATGATGATGATGATGTTAGAAGCAGAGTTGGTCTGAAAGAGAGCGTCGGTGTTAAAATAAGAAGAGGCATGCTCCGTTGGTTCGGACATGTAGAAAGAATGTAGGATGAAAGAATGACAAAGTAGATATACAATGCAAAAGTAGAAGGATGTAGGAGCCGAGGAAGGCCAAGACTTACCTACCATGATCAAATTGGTAGTGTTCTATCCGAAGGTGATGTCAGGAGCCCTAGAAACCGGCGAGCGTGCATGAAAAGAGCAATGAATGTTAAAGAAGCGAGTGAGGTATGTAAGGATCGAGTCGCGTGGCGCTCGGTTCTCTCTGCCTACCGATTCGGCATGAAGTTATAGATAGATAGATAGAGAGATTAGGAACCGAGATAATGCTACCAGAATCCGTTCACTACTTCTTGTGTCACAACGAACAGATACTCAAAAAAATAACGAACACTGTAGGTTCCGTACCCATATAGTGTTCAATTGCATCACCAATTCGGAAAGATATTCTATATATTGTGATATATTATACATATAGAAATACTAGGCTACAACGCTTTTATTATACACTAGCGGACCCGACAAATGTTGTCCTTTCGTTTAAATGAAATAGAAACAATATAAACAAACAAAAACAAAATCATTTAACCCGATTGCAGTGACTACCTACTGGGTCCAATAGTGTTTCTAATTCTATTCAGGACTCAGTACTCAAATACATACAAAAAAAACTTTTAAAAGCCATTAAGAATTTTGATTAATGTATAGAATTGCTTTAATTTATGAGAATTTAGTCTATTTCTGTTCAAAGTAAAAGAACCTGTTAAATTTTCAGACTGTTAACGCGGAACTCCCTAGGAAACTCCGTAGGAGGAATTCGCAAGCCTTATAAAGGATCTTTATCGCTTGTCAATCGGTAAGTGTCATCGGCAAATTGACAACAAGTGCTGTGTTTGTATGAAATGAAGTTGTAGCAGTAAGTAATATCAATACTTGTTCAGATATTATACAGCTGCGAGTATATTAGGTAAGTAATCATTTAGCGAATAATAGCATTTACGCGTAGTACCTACTAAAGAAGTTTTATGATTAAATACGGGAATGTCAAGTGGTTTTATAGAGCTTAGAATTTAATTATAATATATTTTGGCCCTAAGAATACAACACTCTTGTATCAATATTGGTATCATACAGGAATATGTGCTGTCGGCTCGGCTTATTATCCTGTATCTGGACTGATCTGGAATAAGAAATATGAATATGGGAATGCGAATGGGTGACTCAGTCACGAACTATCTGCTTTATATGCAGACGGTGCGATATTAATAGCAGAGTCACTGTCCGAACTGCAAATACTAGATACTGCAATTATAGATTATTGTATGTAGAAAGACTTACAATTGATTGTGAATTAAACCAAGATAAGTATTTTGAAAGAGAAGTAACATAGTATTTTGAAAGAGAGGGAACCAGAACGAACACGAGGATTACGGTTAATGATTTTGTGGCAGTTGGGGCAAGTGGATGAGATTGTATATATCGGAATCACTTTTAGCAGGGATGGAACATACACCGCTGATGTTTGAGATGAGTGAATACAGGAAATAGCGCGAAAATGAAAGTTGAGTATGCCAGAGAGAATATGAAAGTAGAATAAATGCGGTCGAGATGCGAGCAATGCGCATAATTTGTGGTTTAACACTTGCTGACAGCAAAATGTAAGAAAGGGAGTTAGTCTAAAAGAGAGCACCGGTGTTAAGATAAGAAAAGGCGTGCTCTGTTGGTTCAAACGTATAGAAATATAGCTGGATGAAAAAATGACGAAACCAATATACAAGGCGAAAAAGGAATGATGTCGGAGCCGAAGAAGACTAAGAAATGGAGACCTAGTAACTAGTTGATGAATCCATAAAAAGAGTTAAGAATGTTAAAGAAACGTGCGAAGTGTTCGTCTTATGGCGCTCTGTTCACTCTACTTTCCCCACAAGATACCTGGCTTGAAGATATACATACTCGTACTTACATAATTGTCGTGATATTTTTCTGCCACAGCTTTAACAAATTCAATGGAAATATCATCATAATCCTCGTTATTTTTGGGGCATAGATAAATGTTAGAGTTTAATAAAATTACTCGTCGAAAGCTAATAAATTGCCCTTTAGTTTTCTGTTTGGCCGTTTTAATATTCTCCTCAGACTTGTCGAAATAGTCTCTATCTAAGCATTTGCAAGCTATTCGATTTGTAAATTTTACTACTACGATACATTTACTAGCAATTCACAGTCGAACTTTTATTACTGTGTCGCATTACTTTGGCACGGCCTGGAGAGTACGTGAATGAAGTTTTAATCGTTTAATCTTTTACTTAATTTGTATAAAACTAAGTGGAAAACATGCGTACTAATGGTGAGCAGTGAGCTGCCTATAATATAACACCAAAGGTGTCTGTTTAGATGTGCGAGTGATGGAAATTTAAGCGAAACAGAGCGCATCAAAGCAGCCCCACTATGTAAGTACCTTCAGCTCACAAAAAACGGCATACATATAACGACTCCCTCCAGAGGAGTTGCGGTCTTAGTAGCAGAGATGTAAACTCGCAAACGATATATCCTATATGGTAAGCTATAAGTATAAGCTATAGGCTACGCTAACCACTTTACATAAGTATCTTTATAATGCATAAGATCTCAACTAAATAACAACTCCCTGGAGGATAGTATTTTTCTGAGAGTCAGTGAGATTTATAGTAAGTTCCAGCGGTTTTGCTGTATTAGTAGCGGTAGCAAAGCGTGAACGAAACCCTTATATTGCAAGTGGTTATAGGCTATGGTAACCATTTCACATCACATGGGTCGTTGCTTGTTTGCCAGTGGTATAAACAATTACAAGGGACGATTTATGATATTTTCCAATACTTGTTTTGTTTATGGTCATATTCTGTAACCCTATAGTTCAATTGTCTGCTTTGCGATTTCTTGATATACCTACATGCTAGATGGAAAAAATATATTTATTTGCCATCAAACCCTCACGGGCTGTTAGATACGTCTTACATTCTTTAATGAAGTTCATTTTGTATCTCATTAATTTTTCATAGCCTTAATATCTCTTTTTTAATCTTTGGCGAAGAAGAAATCCCAAATAATTTCTCAATATAGGTCTTCAAATCGTATTTTTCTATTACAATAAATATAAGTGAGTATACATGCGGACAGATAAACTAACAATAAAGTAATCAAAAAGGTTCCTTTTTGCCTTTTGAGGTGAGACGGAACCATTAAAATAATATCAGAGATTTGATCTATATACTACTTTGTGTGCTTCTGCCACCTATTAGTTCCAGCTTCTTCTGCTTTAGTCGTCTCTGTCTTGGTTGTTATAGTCATCTCTGCGAATGCTCACCATCTGTAACATGAACCGCATGCACCCACCAGCAACAGTTGCTTCCCCGGCTGCTTCGGTCATCTCTGCATCAGTATCTGCGTCAGCTTGGTGGCGGAAGCACATAAAAGCAGTCTAGATCAAATTGCCTGTTAATTTGACTTTCAGGAAATAACACCTGAATCTTCTTCTTAACGTTATCCCATTCCTAATTCTTGGCTGGATCCACTGCCCGAGGCTAGGAATTTGGAGATGATATTGAATTTGACATGGAGTGACTTTCGTAAGGCCTCCACAACTCAGCGGGAAAACCAGATCTATCTTAGGTTAGGGCTCACGTTATGTAATGAAGGGGTAAATAGATGGCGGTGAAGGAAAGCATTGTGACGAAATCCGTAAGACCAAGAAAGTATGTTTCGAAAGACATGACCTAACCTAAGAAAAGTCTGGTTTCTCTATAGGCTGTGGAGATCTGACGACAGTCACTCCGTGTAAAAATAAGTACCTTCGTCGAATCCTTAGACTAAGGTAGTGGACCCCGCCAGTCCTAAAGGACTTGGAAATAGGATAACCCTAAAAAGAAGAAGATTACGTTTTTACAGGTTAATATAATATATAATTCGCTATCAATGATGTAAATAAAATACTATCTCAGTATCTTCAAAGACTGTAGTTAGCAATATTTAAAAAATGTATCAAGACAAACTACCCACAACTACACTTTCATGATAACGATTGAACATTGCAAAATATTCTAAGTGGAACCGAGATTCGTGTGTTCTATTCCCTCACAAAGATATTATTAAATAGCTTATACTATTAACTATTTAATATTACTGATGTCTGTAATATTTATTTCTTTTCTTGTGTACATAAACCCTTAGAGGTATTTTCAATTTGCTCTATGTACCTTACTCCAATAAAATGTCTTCAATATCCTGTTAGTCGTATTTGCTTTTATACAGAATTGATTCATTCTACATGCCGTTCAAAGATTATTTCTATCCAGTGGAAAACAATCACGGGGATCATCTGAGAACTGTCGTAATATTTTTGACGACATTAGGAAGCATGCAGACATATGACCCAGCTGATGTAAAGTGGTTACTATAGCCTATAAACGCTTATAATACAGGAAGTACTTGTTCGCGCGTTGCGAACTCGGCTTCATTGGAGCTTTCAGGTAACTCCACTCACTTTCTGAAATGCTACCACGCTCCAGGGAGTTATTTGGCTGTGGTCTATGACCTGGAGGTACTTTCCCAATTGAGCTTTTTTGAAGCGCCCTCGTAAAAACACCTAGACCAAGATAAACAGGTTAATGCACACAAACATTGTCCAGTGTGACAATCGAACCTTGGTGTTAAAGTAGCATTGCTAACCACCCCGCTATTGGGCGTACTTTCCCAGTCGGGCTGCTTTGAAGCGTCCTCTTAAAATAGCAAGTACAAGATAAACAAACATGTTCATCCACACAAATGATTGTCCTGTGTGGGAATCGAACGAGCACAAACCTTGTTGTTAAAGTAGCATTATTAACTCCGACATCAGGCTCGTCGAATGAATGTCTAATTGTTACAGAATATTTTTCAAATTTTATATGAGAAAAACCTGCGTTGCCTCTTGATTACGGGTCGAGTGCTCTACTAATTGAGTTACGAGAAAAATGTACAATGATGAAAATTTCCCCTTTTATTATCCTGGTGTAAAGTCGGAGTGTGGCGCCATCTATCTGCTGTATCAAGTACTACGAACTATAGTTCTAAGGGCATAGGAAGTTTCAGCTAAGATTGATTTATTTAGGGTACCAATGGAACCCAATTACTAAAACTTCTTATTTTGAGCACCTATCCATTTTGGTTTGAATCTTTTAAACAAAAATGGCCATCTGTCCATTTTTGTTTAAAAGATCAAAATTTTACTAAAATATGTTGTGTGTACATTGAAAGTACCCCATATAATAATCCTCTATACGTGAGTGAGAGTAATTTTTGGCATATTCTCTAAACGGTAGTACAAATAGTATAAAAACTACTATACAGTATAACCAAAATAATAGTAATTTGCAATAGTATTTTTTGAGAAAACTCATCATTGTCATCATCATTTCAGCCCGTATTAGTTCACTGTTGGATCTCCGCTCCAGAGAGTCACTAGCATATTAATTTTGCATTTAGATAAGTTTCTAAAATTTAAATTTATCTACCTCTAAAATGCGATTTAAAAAAAAAACAACGCTGCCGGGCGTTGATCGACCAGGTACTTATATTAATTTGACACTGTATTTTTTAGAGAGTTACAACAAATACAACTTACGTGATACCCAAAAACAGCTGTAGACATATAAAGTATAAGTTGCCAAAACTTGAGAGCACTATGACAGGTCCGAGTGCTTCATTGATTTTTCGTACTAACATGGATTGTTTAACATAAGCCTCCCTTATTTTACGCCAAGTGTACAGTTTGACGGGATCCATTTTCTGTTAAAATAGTAAGTTACTATTAATGTAATGACTTTTCTTCTTCTTAGCGTTGCTCCGTTTGATAAACGTTCGGGTTCGCTACGAATAGGACACCGCCGCTGCTAAACGGCGCGCAAGAGACTCACCCGCAACCTGTGATAAGCGCACAAGGGCAACCGTGCAAAGGGCGAGCTCGGCTAAAAACGCGAGCTAAAAAAAAATACGTTTCGCGACCTGGAACAACGGCACGCTGACAGGGCGCGCGTGGTAGCTGGCCGACGAGCCCATCAGGCGAAAAGTAGCCATGGCGTTCCTGCATGGAAAGGCAACAAATCCCGGTTGATTGGGAATGGCTACAAGCTGATCTACATCGGTGCACCTGGTGGGGAGACCGAGGTAACCATAGTGCTCTCCGAAGAGTTTCAGGATGACATTTCGCAGGTTGACTGGTTCAGCGTCCGGCACATAATCGTAAAAGTGCTAATCGATGGAATTGTGACCCATTTGATAAGTGCTTACGTGCCGCAGGCCGCTTGTAGCGAACCTGATAGGAGCGTTCTGGAATCAACTCGCTACAGTGCTTAGTAGTTCCTGTTGTCACAGAGGATCGTTTTGGGTGGTGATCTTAACGGTGCGTGGAAGGAAATGAGCGTGTTCACGGTGATTTTGGTTACGATAGACGTAAAGCGGAGGCGAAGGATATCCTTCCAACGTCTGTGGCTGCCGATCTGGCTATCGTAAATACGTACTTCGAAAAGAAATTCGAACATATAATCACCTAGAGAAGCGAAGGGCATGCTACCCAAATTGATTTCTTACTCACAGGAGATACCACACCAGCAAAATAGCCAACTGCAAGGTCATACCTGGTGAGAGTCTTACTGCACAACATCGTCTCCTTGTCATAGAAGCCGCGAAGCTCAAGGAAAGTCACTTTGACGTCAAATTTGGTGGTAGCTGCTTAATGACGTAAAGTCCCATGAGTTTTCCTCGGCTACCTGCGATGTGTGTCATCACTTCAATGGTTTAATGTGAGACATGACCTTATAATTGACATAATTTGTCGTATAATTGACTGATTGATTAATCTGGCAGGAGCGCACTGTCTCGGGCTGTTAGTATAGCTTTCGACCTGATTATGGGACCATGGACCCCGTTTCTGCCCTAAGAGTCGTCATGGAAAAGTACAGGAAGACGAACACACCTCTGCATTTTCAGTTTTTGGACCGTACGCAAGCATTGCGGTTCCAGTGTGAGAGGGGGAAATCCCCGCCGTCAGCGAACCGTGGGGTTGTAAAAAGACACTGTTGGCATCATAACGAACAATTTACATCAACAAACTGGGATATAAATTAGAGAAGCCTTAAACTAGTTGGCCACCCGACGTAGTATAAAAAACAATACTTACAATATCAGTTTTCGCTCGCTTATTCTCTGAGGCACACAGCTTTGCTACGTATTTATTTAGTCTGTGATATCGTGAAGTTAAGCCCATGCTTATTAAAACTACAAGCACATCCTGAAAGTTCCAGAGAATCGTGGCTATGTTGCTCATGAAGAGAAGAGGTATAGCTAGCCAAATGGTGTAATCTGCTAGAAGAGATATTATAATTTAATGCTAGATTAATTAATACATCATTCATGAAATAAATATAGAAGTGAGGACATCATTAAAATCTAAAATAAAAACTTTTACAAACTTATATGTTTCCGATCGACCACTATGAACTTCGTGACAATAGAATTTTCATCATTATAAATTAAAGAAATGAGTTTAGTAAAGTCTTCTATGTATAACTCGGTCCTCACGCGCTTCTTTAACATTCATAGCTCTTCTCATTCACACTACTACTTATAACTAAATTAATCTCTCGGCCTAGGTTTTCTCAAGGGACTATAGCATGGAGCTCTTCATGAAAATTGTGAAGAGGTTTTTAGAGACTCGGCAATGCATGAGTGAAACCCCTGGTGTTCAATATGTCCACAGGCTACGGTGACTGTTTACCATTAGGCGGGGTGTATTGATTGCCACCTATGTGAAATAAAAATCTAAAAAAACCCTCTTCTATCTATCTATCTATAGCTTCACGCCAAATGCCTTGCGGGGTTGGCAGAGAGTACCGAGCGCCACGTGAATCGATCTTTACACACCATACTCGCTTCCTTAACATTCATTGCTCTTCTCATGCACGCTCGCCGGTTTTAAGGCTCCTGACATTGCCTTCTGAAAGAACACGATCAATTTTGGTCATGGTGGGTAATTCTTGGTAAAAACTTTCTTAATCCTGAAAAAATTTAAAAGTATAAGTCGTAGCGGTCATGAGTACGGGACGTCAGTTGACAGCGAAACGCAAGTGACTAGCGCGCTTCTACAGAGTCTACCCCTCCACTTCGTGGAAAGATAAAAATGAAAAAACGGGCGATCGTGGAATGGAGAGCTCATTCAATCTTTTGGTCGTTGAATGAAGTACACAAAAGTAGAAACTGTATTACGTTTCATTGCGAAAATTAATAAGTTAAACTGTAATACGGGATTGTTATATCGGGTGTAATTTAGACAGTTGTATGAACCTGTTTGCAATACTACGCCCATACAGATTTTTTTATACTGCGTCGGGAGTTATACAAGCATACGGCCCACCTGATGTAAAGCGGGTACCGTAGCCTATTAACGCTTGCGATATATTAAGTATCACTCGCGAGATGCCTCCTCTGCTTCTTACACAACAACTCTTTGGGAGCTTACTGGTGACCTCACTCACACGCAGGAACACAACAACCCTCTAGGGAGTTGTTACTTGGCTGCGGTTTTCTGTGAGGTGGAGGTACTTCCCCAGACGGGCTGCTTTGATGCGCCCTACCTCTCTTAAAATGTCTGGAGACGGTCATAAACACCAAAATCTGCTCCCAACGTCGACACGTCGTTTACATCAGGTGGCTCGTGTGCTCTATGTTGCATAAAAAAATGTTTTTTTTTTTATCAGACAGACACCTAGTGTTACTGTACTTACATTTTAGTAACAAGAATCCGTGTGACATAAGTATATACCGCTGCAGCATCATAGAAGGAGGACAATCGATACCTATTTGAAAGACTATACTCATCACATGTTCCACTGTAAAACACCCAAAAACGATTGTGTTAAAAATTTTAAAAAGCCCCGACACAAAAACACTATGCAATTTAACAAATTAGAAATTGGTTTTGTATTTAACTTTTTAATTTAATTTTATTCAAGAGTGCATTTGCGTGGTGGATATCCTGGCGGCAGTATCAGCTCATCTAGAGCATCATGCTACCATTACACTGTATATAGAATCAAAAATAAGGATCAACAATGAATCCAAATACGACATATTATTTTTTCAATAGTGTACTAGAGCGCTGGATATCCTGACTGCAGCATCAGACCAATTAGTCCATCATCTTGCATAGTTAAGTAGCATATATGGGTGTTTCAAATTTTAGGTCACACATATCTTTGAAAGTAAAGTAAATACCCATTTTGCGTTTAAGATCCCTAAAGCGGCTAACAAAAGAGCTGATGACCTTGAAACGGCTAAACCGATTTTGATTAAACATGTCTAATAGTCACTGCTAGAAAACCTACTATCTAATAAAAAAAAAACGAATCCAAATCGGTTCATCCGTTTAGGAGCCCACACACAGACTTCACACACACATACATAGCGATCAGACTTATGACACCCCTCTTTTTTGTGTCGGGGGTTAAAACTATATATTTTGGGACGATTCACACAGCTTGTCCTTGAGAAAAATATATCAATACTTTTTTTTATTAGTACATATAAATAATACTAAGGTCGTGACAAACAGTATGTTCGTGCTCAGGAATATCTGTGTGAGATCGAATCCACGGCCCTTTGTTGCTTACGTAGAAATTGCTAGACACTAAACCATCAACCAAAATAAAAAATATTACATAATCTAATTTTTAATGTTGATGTGTATCCATATGAAAGAGAAAACTGGTTTTTGATAGAAGGCCTACCTGTAGAGGCGCCAATGTAACACTTATGCGTGTGGCGATAGAGAAATAGGAGCATGGGTTCAAGTAGTTTTGCAGGTCAAAAACCAGAAGGTCGATAATTCTAGTCTATTTCAAAGACAATAGATAAGACAAAGAAAAAGCGCCACCTAATTTAACCTAAAACTATCAGGAAGGTAATGTTAATGAGCCCGATGGTTTAGTGTCTAGCAATTTCTACGTAAGCAACAAAGGGCCGTCCCTTTGTTGCTTACATAGAAATTGCTAGACACTAAACCATCGGGCTCATTAAAATATTATTAACAATTCTGTAATAATAGTTAGTAAGCACTGCATATGTAATCCTTACGCGTGTGGCGGCAGAGCAAAAGGAGCGTGGGTTCGAGTAGTTTTGCAGGCCAAAAATCAGAATATCGATAATTCTAGTCTGTCTTATATAAAGAGAATGTGTTCATGTATTCGCCGCCTTCATAAAGTTAAAATAAATAAAATGTGTCAAACAAAAAGCGCCACCTAATTTAATCTAAAACTATCAGGAAGGTAAGATAAAATAATATACAAACTTATATAAAGAGAATGTGTTCATGTATTTATACTTTACATTCGCTTTTAGACACAATTAACAGGAAATATAGATTAACTTTCATATTATGTCCATATTGCGCCACCTAATAAATCTAAACCCATCAGGAAAGTATGACAAAATAATATACCAACTAACTGATATAAAGAGAATGCAATCATATACGAGTATTTAATGTTTACAGTTGCTTCTAGACACAATCAATAGCAAACTAAGTTAACTTTCAGATGTCCATATTCTACATGGCATATTCAAATATAATTAAAGAGTAATACATTTCCTTTCATATTGACAATATATATTCATATATATTCATCTAGTTTAGGTTATCATGCTTTAAGCTAGATTACATTAGGCATTTGGCTTATGTAAATGCATAAAGTCTCATATTTTATAGAATAGGTGTACATTTGTACAGATCTAATTACCCTTTTGAGTGCATTATCGGGTCCAAAACATTTATCTTTTAGACACTTTATAGAAATTTTCGAAACATTAGAACGATCACCTGATTGTAAGCGGGGCTTCGGGTATTATGACAAGAAGAAACTAGCGTTGCACTTCTCATGTATGTGTTTTAGATTTTCATTAGATCCCTGACATCCAATTACCGGGAATAAATACATCCTCCGCTTCACAAATACAAATTATACAAACCTACTTACTCGGAATTGAAAGTAAAGTTTCACAAAATCGAAAAAGAGCTGAGGAAGCGCTTGGCCTCCCGCCAAGCCGGAATTTTCTGTCAAACCAAACCTACCAGCTGACGGCTACGCGTTGTTCTTAACAGATGACGCTGGCAGTACCGACATTCGCAAATAACATGGAAGTGTAGTTTTACACCGTAACACATATGTATTGGTAAAGATGAATTCAGACCGAGTATTTAGGCGAGGCGAATAGGGCATAGCTAAATTGCTAAACAGCTTGACTGGGTACTCAAATCAAACACTCAATATTTCGATAATATAGAACACCGATATCACATTGGAAATAACTTGAGAGTTGTATGCCTGTTACGAGGGAGTTAACTGTACACTAGTGATAATCATAAGCTAGAGTAACAATTTTACAATAGGAATGTTGTAATTTAGCAAATTGTCTTCATCACCAATTGGCATTTTCGATAAGGTGGTCAAAAACATAAAAACGAAAACACAACGTTTATAAAATATAATAAGGTTAATTTAATAATAAAGTCTAAGTTTAATAAAAAAAGTGTCTAAGTTCCCACGGGGACTAATAAAGGACTTTTATATTTGATCTTTAAGGCCGTAAGCTTGATTGTGACATGTCGTGGGAAAAAAAAATTAGTCATGGGTTAGCTAGACTCTCAAGTTCGTATTAGTACAACCCAAATAGCTATTAGGCCAAATTAAGCTTTCTTTAAGTATATTTAATTCTTATCAGTTTTTTATATATTGAAATTTTACTAGTATGTAGTGCAGTTGTGTTACCGACGATAATGTAGGATTTGCAAACAAGAGACTATTTAGAAGCCTGAGGCTAAAGCTTTGATGAGTCTGTTTGTAATTCCTATACCGTGTTGCACACAATACCTTTCATCATTTCATTTCAGAATATAAATAGAAATGTGAAACGAAATAACTCCATATGAAACATGACACACAATTATGTAATAAAATGTATTTAGATGGTAGCACCTGTATTTAGATTTCGTATTGTACACATTTGTATATTTTGAGTGTAGCCTTTGCTGTGAATTGATCCATGGATCAGATGTAATGTAGTTAAATAAACATCTTACACCATGAGGCTCATGCCAATACGTGCATGTTAAATGACCTTCAATAAATGTGAAAACAATAGTACGTATATGACCAATGTATTATATACTGACTCTGGATTATACATATACTAGCTGACCCGCCCCTATCTGATTTAGAAGATTTCGCTGTCGCATGAGAATATGGAGTGAGCATTGCTTACGTTTTTATAATGAGGTCGCATATGATAGGATACAGAATCCTCGGTTGAATGATCATTGAGTGATATATACGAGTACGTTTTATATTTTCGTATTGTTTTCACATCTATATATCCTTTACTTTGATACTCTTATCAATAAAGTCAATATCATTATGTTTTAACGTATTCCTATAGGTTGAAAAAGTTGGTGTCCTAGAAATTACTGACTATTCTACCACTTATAGCTCTCCATCTTTCCTTTCCTACTCATTCCGCTTTTACCTCTTGTACCTTATTGTCACATTCCCTCCTACTAGCCAATTTACCAAATTGCATGTATCGAACTCATTTTTCTTTCTATATTCTGCCATTTCCATTATTTATCGCTACTTACCAAAGGCACACGAAAACAATCCAACTGCCACCCAGATCATTCGTTTTCTGATATTCAAATCTGGTGGAATTGTTACTCCCATGGTTCTTTCAACGTTGACCCAGAGAGCTGATAGCTGAGTCCAAAATGATGCCAGTCTTGATGAGAATACAAGTGATACTATAGCAGTGGAATAAAACATAGTCCCTGCGAAACGAGCCGTGACACTTCCTGCAAAATATAGAGAATTAATGAATTAATGACATTTATAACAGCAAAGACGACACTTTTTTACGACTGATTTTATTTGACTTTACACATGGCCATTAGCCATGTTGTAAAGCTAAATAAAAGTAGTCAATGCTCCGGCATTATTCGACTCCAACGGCATTTCAAGAGACGACAGGTTGGCAGAGACCAGACGGCATGACTTTGATTCCTTGAAAGGAATCAAAGTCATGCCGTCTGGTCTCTGCCAACCTTTGCCAATCTTTCAAGATAGGACTGGCACTGGTTTGGAAAGCTATTTATGGACATGCTAGTCTCGTCACATCTTCAAGAAATTTTGAATAAGGCCGCCGCGGTGGCGGATAGAATATCGTGATCTCGACTCCGAATACATTTTGTTGGAGTCGAGACCTTGGGTCCGTGGAGTCTTAGTGCACTCTCGTTCTCACAAGGGATACGGGAGCGCTTCTTAGATTTTAATATCTATTGTTTTTTATTATTTAATTTTAATTTAGTTATATTTAAGATACGTATTAAATTTGTATTACCTAGATATTTAAATAGTATTAATTCAAAAATACAAATAAATAATTTATCGTAGGTATGTACATAATTTAACCCACTTTTATTAAAAAGAGACTTCTATGTTTAAGGTAGGCACTGGCGCGATGAAGATGGTATTGAGATGTTATTCTAATTATGACTTATTATATATAGCACTGTCCATGATATAACTAGAAAAGTGAACTGAAGTGTATTGTTCTGATTTTTGTTATGCTGGAGGTGTCTATTTTCCATGACATCAAATATAATTTGCATCTTGTAATTTATACAAATAGTATAATATAGTATAACTTACGGCTTCCAGTCGTATCAACGGCCCATCCTGCCAAAGCCTTCATAACTTTCCAAATTGCACCAGCTTGTATTGCTATCAATAAACTTAGCAAAACCAGACTCCAAGCTCTCCATAGAGGTCGTTTCGATCCAACTACGCCGAACCAACATGACCAATGAAATATGTTTGTTATTGTTTGTAGGAATTCCTGGATAGAAGAAAGGTATAAATGAGAAAAGAATGTGTGATTGGATGACAGCATGTAACCCAGGTTAACGTCAACATTGAGGTCAAGTAAGATCGCTTGCTATCAGCTCAATCGTTGACTATTACCTGGATAATTAAATTTATATATTAAGTTGAATTACGAGTAGAAAATCTAGTAAAGAACAATCTCCTTTATCCAAATAATATTATACAGAAACACTAGTCACAAAGGACATAATCAACTGTGTGTAGACAGACTTACAGTTGAATGTAAATAAAACCAAGATTATATTTCAAAACAAGGCAACCAGAACGAACGTCATGATTGCGGATAATGATGCTGTTATAGAAGAATCAGATAAAGTTATCTTGGTCAGACTTGTAGCTGGGTTGGAAGCAAAATCAAAATCGACACACTAACATGACAAGTTCAAAAGTTTTATATCGAACGTACGCTCTTACCAAAACCTCTATGAATTTTTTTACGCGGATTGATTCCGATCGATTACGAATTTTTAATAGGACCTACTTATTCATTAAAATATTATAGAACCATAAAATTTATATTTCAGTTTAAACATTCTTTATTTCTCATAAAACACAAAATATCACTTTCATGAGAAATTATACTATAAATAAAGTACGTCATTACCACTCATAAGTAACAAACCATTATTTGAAAACAAAACATAAACAAGTATTTCCCTACGTATTTATATTTACCAAATCCAGAGTCCTTGGGATCATAGATATTGCAGTATCTTTCGAAGTTGTCATCGTAGAAGTAGTATATTTTAACCGTTATACTCAATTTTGCATCAAATATACTGATTATTTTTGTAGAGTTAACGGAAAAAATCTGTCGAAAACCAAACGGAATTTTAAAGTTTTTGTTTTATTTCCGTAACCGAAAGGCAAATTGAGAACTCTGTTAATATTATTCTGCTATATGTTTCTCTCGGGCTTCTAGCTCTTAAAAGATATCAGTTAGATATCTGAAATATTATGTCAATATTTTTGGATTAACAACTTAACTTAATTGAGCCAATTTATTTAACTTTGATATGTAGTATCAGTACTATTATTTAAGTCCAGAGTATTTTTATTTTTTATTTACATAATCAAATTAGTGGGAGGGCATCAAAATAGTAATATTCAAAACACTGTCAATATATTGATTATTTCAGAGGCAGAAAATTTATATTTCAATAAGTCAAAAAACATTATTATTTTAAATACCTCTAATTAAACTAAATCTAATCTGGGTTAAGTTAAGATACTGGGTTAAGTTAAGACACAGCTTCTGTAAATTAATCGGCTGTGTGTAAAGTAATAGGTTTAAGTGAAAATTATACACATACTTTTATTTATGTATTCACAGATACACATAGTTCACTTACTTACGCAAAATTAACACAGACACATACACACAGCAGCTAATACACAACAAACACATTCGCAGTTACTCGCAGCCAACTGCTCAATAATAGAACGACTGAGGGTATTAACAAAATTTGAAATTCGACTTCTGAGGTAATTACAATAACTTCCCCTAAAAAAGAAAGCCAAATTCAGAAAGTAATAAAATTTGAATGTATATTACCTTACATATTAACATATGCTGTAGAAAAGGAATACATAATAAAATTACCAATTCATAATGTAAATTGTAAGATGTGTTTAAAAACTAATAACTTTTTTTTTCTTTCTTTTTTATATGAAACAAGAAATTACGTAATAAACAACAAACATTAATTCCTACAATATGGGATCCTTCAAACGAAGGGTGAAGAAGCATCTTGCGGGTCAGCATGGCAGCGTCAACTGACATGATACGGTGTAGTATTATGTCAGTTGCAGTTGCAATTTGGGCTTCTCTTTCGCTTACCATCAGGTAAAGAGGAGCCACAATGCTAATCTAATATAAAAAAAAGAAAAAGAAAGAGCCTTGACTGGTAATTGACCTTCTCTTGAGAATACAACGATTGATGAACTTTTATATATTAACAACTATTATTATAAAATAAAGCTGTGTTAAATATATAATAATATATAGTCTTTAAATTTAACAGTGTTTTTGTTTAAACGTGTTTGACACTGGAAACCAAACAAGGATACGTATTACTGGCGACAATTTCAACAAGTGCAATAAATATCGCGTGTATTGAATCATTGACACTGTGGTCGATGAAAAATTATAGCGTACGTCTATGTTAGTAAAGATAAACCTTAATTTGACCGAAATATCATTTTGTATTCTGTCAAATAAAAGATAAATCAGTCATAAATTGTTCATTATTGATTTATCAACATAATTGGTAACCTTTAACCTACATTAGTGATAGTTATTTTAAATAAAGTACTTTTAAATAATGTATACAGATGTCGAGGTTATTTATCAAAAGCAAAAACCTAAAGTATAAAAGTAATAAATGGTAAATGGAATAGAATAAATGAATTTAAAGAAATATGAGTTTTGTTGTTAAACTAGCATAAGTTGAAATACAAATTTACAAAAGTTTACGCGAACGCTGACGAGTACTTTGACACCAACAATTTAAAAATGGTAAAAAAATCAAACGGTATCTACAGTAAAAAAGCTTCATAATTTAAATCATTGTCATATTTTGAACATGTTTTCCTATGACAGCATCAATGTGAATGCTTGAATTACGGAAATAAATCTAACATTCAGATGAAATCCATATACTCGTATTTCTTCATACCTAGTCACACGGCTTGTGACATCATTTGCCGCAGACTTTTAGTATATATATATATATATATATATATATATATATAGATGAAATACCACTTTTAAATAGTATTATCTCGTAAACTAATTATCGTAGAAAAATTTTGCTTTGACATATCTTCCTGTCTATATTTCCTCTTTAAAATTTGTCCTAAAATTTTTTCATGCATATTCCCTATTATCACTTGTTATCAGCTTGGGTGCGCGAGTGATATTTTTTATACAGTAAAGGAGAATTAGACAATTGACGGATGTGGCTACCGCTCGCTTAGTCTATTTCAGCTACTTTCACAGCATTATGTCATATGGTATACTGTTGTGGGGAAGAGCGGCTGATATAGAAACTATTTTCATATTACAAAAGAGAGCCATCCGCTCTATTTATAACATGGGCTCCAGGGAATCACTTAGAGAACTATTTAAAGAAATAAATATACTCACGGTTACCTCTCAATATATTTATGAGAACATAATGTATGCTCGTAAAAATATAAATTCGTTTTCAAAATGTACTAAAAATCTTAGGAGCAGGAATAGATTGCGTATGCCAGTACATCGGCTTGCTAAGACTTTTGAGATCTTTTGTGGTAAATTGTATTCGATTCTATAATAAATTACCTGAAACAGTTCTGTCATTGCCTGACAATATGTTCAAAAGACACATCAAAAATACTCTATGTAAGAAGGGTTATTATAGAATCGATGAATATCTAACTGACAGAGATGTATGGAAATGATTCAGCACATGAATTAATATAACTTTAATTGTACCACTTGATATCACTATATGTACACTCATTATATTTATTGTAATATGTATAAGATGATTTGAAAAAAAAAGACCTATATTGGCAAGTTTCTTTTGGCATTTCTTCTTCGCCAATGGTCATTTGAAATGCTGGTAGATTAAAAAAGAGAAAAGCTTAAAAAAATGATAAGATATAATATTGAAAATGTAAGACGTGTCTAAGTGAGGGTTTAAAGGCAAATAAAGATTTTTTATCTTTTTATCTTTTATCTTTATAATGCAAGCGGTTATACAGTGAGCGCTATATATCAGGATTTGATCTTTTTAGAATTGCGCGTATACATTTGCAATGTTGGCTTCAATCGCATTTTGCGCGTTGAAAAAGTGTATTTGAATTAAGTTTACTATTACACTTTTATACAGTTTGGAAAAACTAAGCTGAATGCTGCGGAAGTCCACAATTAAATACATTAAACAATTTATGTGTAACTACTGAATAAATATCAAACACGTGTTAAATAAACTTCAATAAAAACCAGTTGAGAATGCGCAAGCTTGTATTGTCAGAGGAACACCTGGCTCGTCAATTACCTATATAACAATTCAATTTTTTTTTTGTTTACTTTGTCGGCCATTTTGACTATGTTCCTTAAGAGATAGGAACGGTGTTCCTGAACATTCCTATTCTACATTTTTATGCTGAATCCGAATCTGAAGTCAAAATTCAAATATTCGAAAAAAAGCGACAGACAAACACACAGACAAACGCACAGACAAACATATAGATTTCATATAGGACCGGTGTTCCTGAACAATCGGTAATATTGAGAACGTCTTCCGATTAGAATCAATCTAAACTGAAACTTCACTCACGTCATGAAAAGGTTGATCAGGCAACTGTAATGCACTTTTCAATTCTATCATTTAATTAATTTTCTATAAACAACCAACCAGTTACAAAACTATTAAAGATTAAAAAACTTCTATTAATTTTCTATAAACAACCAACCAGTTATAAAACTATTAAAGATTAAAAACCTTTTATTAATTTTCTATAAGCAATCAACTAGTTCTAAAACTTTTAAAGATTAAAAAGCAATATTCTGTATAGCTCAGTCGATTTACTGTTAATCGCTTTTGATAGTCTAAAATGCTAATATTCAATGACCAACTCTACTAGAACCATTTTCAATTAAGAAAAAAATTCGAATGTAATGTAATAATAATAATAATAATGATATAATAATAATAATAATAATGTCACAGAAGCGAGTGAAGTATGCAAGGACCGAGTCTTATGGCGCTCGGTTCTCTCTGCCTACCCCGCAAGGGACTTGGCGTGAAGATATATATATATATAAAAATTCGCTATCATTAATAAAAAAATATTCTTAAGCAAAAAATTAAGATTCAAGAGTACAGACACTACATCTAGTAGAACATCTACTAGGTATTAGTAGAGTTTAGTGTATATGAGAGTTTAGGTAACTCACCATAATTTTAGATATAGAGTAAATTTTACTCGCATACTCGAACCACGGTTTTTGCACATTCAAAACTTTCGAATGTCCGCGGCTATATTCGCATTGTTTGTACATTTTACTAAGCACATTCGGAATTCTCAAAAAAAGTAGCTTGTATATTATCTCTGGATGTAAGCTATCGCTCTAAAACATCAAAACCCGTTCAATTGATTTCCGTGGTGATTATATTACATAAACTATATTATTATTAAACTAAACTATAAACTACACACATCAAAAGTGTCTAGGGATCAACATATATTTTTGCAATAACTTTTCTCCTGATTGATATTAATTAAAATTTTCTTTAAGGATTCATCAAATAAAGTGTTTTCGTTTGTCTACAGTAACGATAAACCAAGTCACCTTTGCATTAATAAAGAAATTTGCCATTTTCATAATAAAGGGATTTTTGACATTTGAACCACTAAAAAGTTCGAAAAAAAGACTGAAATAACAGTTTTCTTTAAAATTTTATTGGGTAACTTAAACAATTAATAATCCGTGTTTCTACCGCGAACACTAACAACACAAGAACATCGGTTTGGCATACTCAAAATGAGTTCATCCAAATCACGCTGTGGAATGGCCGCCCATGTTCGTTGCAACAACAAAAAAAGGTCTTCTTGCGACTGGATACCCTCCATATTCGGCAGAGCTCTTCTCTGTAGCATATCCCATGCATGCTCAATCGGGTTCAAGTCTGGCGACTGAGCAGGCCAGGGCATGACATTGATGTTAGCTGCGGCGAGAGTCTGTCTTACAACTCTTGCGGTGTGCGGTCGTGCATTATCATGCATTAACTGAAATAAGGGACCGATTTGCACTTGTAGAGGAACGAGGACGTCTGATACAATCGTCTCAGCATAAATTTGAGCGTTGAGGTTGCCTCTGATCCAAATCAACTCAGTTCTTCCGCCGATCCAAATACCCGCCCATACCATGATGGTTCCACCACTATAAGGATGGACTTCCTGGCAGGATTTTAATCGCTGTTGGCGTCCAGGGGTTCTCCAGTGTCGTATACGTCTTGTATCCGGTCTCATACCAAAACGAGACTCATCAGAAAAGCACACGAAACGCCATTGTTCTTCTGCCCAATTTCTGTGTTCAAGAGCCCATTAATATCGAATCCTACGATTGTGCATTGCTATAGGTGTCTTACCCTTAGCGGTCTTCGGGAATGAAGGTTCACTTCATGCAAGCGGTTTCTGACTGTTTGGTCGCTAATTAAGTTCCCTGAAGAGTGATGAAGCGTCACGGCTAACATCATTGCTGTTATTGTTGGAGCTCTTCGAGTTGTGATTTGAATGTATCAGTCTTGTCTCCGTGTGGTGCAGCGATACCGTCCTCCATGGCGCTCAGCCACGGTACCAGTGCTTCGGTAACGTGTCCAAAGTCGACTGATAACACTCTGACTTGTATTCAGAGCTAAAGCCACAGTACGTTGCCGGGAACCAGCTTCTATCATTCCCACGGCACTGAGCATTTCTTCCCTGCTTAAATGACGTCGCCGCTCCATAATAACGTTGGTTTTAATCAGTAGTAGGGAAACAGTAGCACTAATAATGTCTTCAATGCGTTGTATGTTTTTATAGGGAAAATATTGACAGCTGATTTTCATCTTTTACTCGAATTTGATTGACAGTTCCTGTTTCAAATTATGAAATGCACCAAAAAGGATCCATATAAATTTATAAAATCATAAATTTATTACAAAGCCACATCTCAATCTCAAGAAATCCGCATAAAAATGCTTGATCCCTAGACACTTTTGATGTGTGTATATTGGTTAAATATTTTTTTATGTGTAGTACAAAACCGCCAGTGCACGAATCTGACTCGCAATTAATGAATTGCGCCCCGCTCCGGCATCGCATGGGTAGATACTATATATATCTACCCAATTATTATTTTTTTGAAATTAAAATTTTACTTGAACAAAGAGAACATGACAAAAATTCCTTATTTTTTTATAAAGCGTTTTTTTATTAGTAGAATGTATAATTTTTATGTACATGTTGTACATACTTTAGTTTCTGGGTTTACTGGGTTCGAATTTTTGATGGGTATGTCTAGGACAGACAGTCCAGCTAGGTAGATCTAACTTCTAGGAAGAGGTCTCCCGTCGAATCCAACTCAGAAACGTTTGGGAAATTTCGAAAGATTTTCTAGTCCAAAATACCTCAATGTCTCAAGACGAAAGTCTTCAGAACCTCAAGGTTACACAGCGTGTGATGGAAAGACCCATGCTCGGAGTTCTTCTGCAAGATAGATTTAGAAATGAGGACATCCGTAGCAGAATTAGAGTTACCGACGTGGCTCTAAGTATCAGCAAGTTGAAGTGGCGGTGGGCAGGTCACATACCTCGGAGAACCAATGGCCATTGGGGGAGAAAAGTTCTCGAATAGGAAAACAGGGAAAACGCAGAGTAGAGCGACCCCCACAGGATGGACCGGCAATCTTGTGAAGATCGCAGGTAGCCGTTGGACGCAAGCATCACAGGAAGACACTGTGGAAGTCTAAGGGGGAGTCTATATTTAGCAGTGGATGTCCTTTGGCTGATATGATCATTATAATTATTACAAATTACCATTGAATTTTTTCTAGTTTAAAAAAATCGAAAATTTTTAAGGAGAAATAATTATAAAACTATTTAGTTGCATAAGAATTAATTTTATGATTGTGAATATAATCTTTTAATTGTCGCCTTGTTTTAATAGTTAATTATTGTCAATTTGTTTTAAATAATAAAAAAAATATTTAAAAAAATAAACACCCGACTGCGGAACGGAATAAATTTAAAATAAATTTATACACTGAAAAGCAAGAAACAATTGAATAACCTGAAACTAATCGAGGCATATAGGTAGTGTTAGTATGGCAACACGTTTATTTACACAAAATCACATGAAGAAGCATGGCACAAAATCATTATGTTCGGAACAATAACATGATAATAACAAGCTTTATGCAATTATAAACAATGGGAGCAGGCGGGACCCATTTCCGAAGAAAATTGGAACTGAGTGGAAAGTGACAGTGAAAGTGAAATGGGTCTCGTCTTCTACCCATTTTTTATAATTTTATGAAGCTTATTATTATCTCATTTATTTATTATTCATTTAATTTTTAAATATACTAATATAATTACAAAATACATTCAAAAATATAAAAACGGGCACCCACATGTAACGGAGCGGAGGCTCAAGCTATCTATATAAATGGTTCTTGACCCAACTGCCAAGCGAGAGTCTCTCAAGGTGACGATCGAGACTCTTTGCTATAAGTCCGTTCACTGTTATGACTATCGGAATAATTATATTCGAGTCCACATGCCAAGGGCCAAGTCCAAGTACTTAGAAAGTTTCTTTTTCTCGGCCTTCACGAGGTTCTCATCATGGGGAATGGTGACGTAAACAAGAATTGCACTGCGTGTCCTCCGTTCTATTACCATAATATCAAGCTTATTAACGTCAATGTTATGCCTACGATAATAGACAGGTTCCAGTAGAGCGTGATATTATCATTCTCGAGATCTGATGTTTATTTTTTCAAATAAGTACTTTTATTTTTAGCTTTTTAGATAACGAAAAAAAAGATAAAAATCATTTATTTGCCATTAGACCCTTACAGGCACTTACACACGCCTTACATTATTTGAATTAAATCATATTGTATCTTAATAATTTTCCAGTTTTTTTTTTTACTTTTAATCTCTCTTTTTTAATATACCAGCAATTCGAAAATGACCATTGATGAAGAAGAAATGCCAAAAAAACTTACCAATATGGGTCTTTTTTTTCATCGTTAAAATATATTACAATAAATATATGTGAGTTTACACATAGTGAAATCAAGTGGTACAATTAAAGATATATTAATACATGTGCTGAATCATTTCCAAACATCAGTTAGATATTCATCGATTTTATAATAACCCTTCTTGCACAGAGTATTTTTGATGTACCTTTTGAACATATTCTCAGACAAGGACAGAACTGTTTCAGGTAATTTATTATACAATCGATGTACAGGCATACGCAATCTATTCTTACTTCTAAGATTTTCACTAAATTTAGAAAATTACTCTATATTGTTACGAGCATACATTATGTTCTCATAAATATACTGAGAGGTAATCGTGAGGATATTTATTTCTTTAAATAGTTCTCAAAGAGATTTCCTGGCGCCCATGTTATAAATAGAGCGGATGGCTCTCTTTTGTAATATAAAAATAGTTTCAATGTCAGCCGCTTTTCCCCACAATAGTATACCATACGACATAATGCTATGAAAGTAGCTAAAATAGACTAAGCGCGCAGTAGCCACATCCGTCAATTGTCTAATTCACCTAACCGCATATATGGCGGAGCTGAGCTTACTGGTCAGTTTTTTTATGTGGGGGCCCCACTGCAATTTGGAGTCTATTGTAATTCCGAGAAATATAGTATCATTAATAAATTCTAGTACATTATTATCAATGAAAACTTTTGTATTGGCAGAAGGCCCATTTGGTAGACTAAATTTTATACATTTGGTTTTGGTTGAATAAAAGATCATTACATGTGAACCAATTTAGAATGGCAGATAGAACACTATTTACATTGTCAATATTTTCGCACCGGCGAGTAACATTAAAAATTAAAGAAGTATCATCAGCAAACACTAGTATATCCGCTATTTTCTGCACCATGTAGGGCAGATCATTCACATATATTAAAAATAAAAAGGGGGCCAATATAGAGCGCTGGGACACGTCAATATAAACATTGCTGCCTTTCATGTCATGGATATTTTCTTGTATTTTTATTCTTAGTTAATATAAATATGTATGTCTTGACGCCAGGTCTCTTGCAGGGTAAGCAGAGAGGACCGGGTGCCATAATATGCGATTCTGGTGATTTCGTAAACCGAACCCCACTATTATATGTAGTGAGGTCATGAGCTAATATGTCAGTTAAATGTATTTTAAATGGCTTGGTTTATTATTCACATCTAAGTTCTGGTCTGCAGGTACTACACATTTTCTCAAATTATCTCTTTAATTAAGGTGACATAGACACTCGCAAATATTTTTTATAATAGCTCATTTCAAATTCCATTTAAACATAGTTGTGTATATTTTTATAATCACCTTTTAAACCCTTCATTTTCATACACCACTCGATTGGATTTTTATGACAAACGTTCAGACTAAAATTCACTGATTTTATTTTTTATAATTTTAATATACCCAGTGACAACTCGCGCAATATAGATGAATCTACGACATATCATTTATCACTACCGGTTAAGCGTTTAGCAGTTATAAGGGAACACAGGGACGTACGAACAAACATACATACATACAGATCTAACACATAGCCCTCCTTTTTTGGCTTTGCCGCAGTCGGGTAAAAATATGGTTCTTCTTGATTAACTTAATAGTTATATAATATAACTTTTTTGTAGGTAGTGATCAATACTAAAAAAACTTGTAGTACATTAATTTATATTGCTTTAATAGGTTTCCCAGTGCACGCCAAATAATGACCTTCGTTGCCAAATTTATGATAACTTAGGTTACATTATTGCAATTTTTGTAGGTATTTCAATTTTTTTTAGATATGTGATTTTTTTAAATCAGTTAAGGCGTTATTGTATTTATTAATTATAAACAAACATGCAAAATCTGTATTCATAATATTAATTTAGATGTAGCTACGTTCTACTTTTTTCAGTGCTCAGTATCTGCTTACCATTATCCCGTCACGCGTCAAGAAGGCCAAGAGAGTAAATCCCAAAAAATCTAATTTCGTGATGATGAAGTTTATTTCCGAAGTCACCTGGAACATAAGGTCAAGCTAGCGTCCAAGAAACTTGGTATGCTAAATAGCGTGACATAATACTTTAGATCGAGATAAAGACTTTTGTCGTACAAGTCTCAACTTAGATCACACATGGAGTATCTATGGGCGGGAGCACATGGATACCAGACCGGACCATTGTGATTCGGTGTAACGATGAGCAGTGAGATTTTCGATTGTCCTAAGCTCACATAGTGTATTGAACCCTTGAGTGTAAGGAGAGATTTTGTCTCTCTTTGTGACAGATTTTTTTATACAACGTCGGAATGTACACAAGCATACGGCCTACCTGATGTAAAGCAGTTACCGTAGCCTATTAATACTTGTAATATATTAAGTATCACTCGCCCGCTGCCTCCTCTGCTGCTTACACAGCACAACCCTCTAGGGAGTTGTTATTTGGCTGCGGTCTTCTGTGAGGTGGGGGTACTTTCCCAGACGAGCTGCTTTGATGCGCCCTACCTCACTTAAAACATTCAGACCAAGACAAACAGACATGTTCATGCACACAAATGTTTGTCTTATATGGGAATTGAACCCTTGGTTGGTGCCAAAGTCGCGTCATTCACGACTGAGCCACCGAGCTAGTTAAGATTGTGTAAAAAGTTGTGCTTCGAGTTCTTACAGTAACCAGTTACCATCAGGCAGGCCGTATGATTATTTCTAAGTTAACTTTGTGTAACAGTCACTCCAGTATAAAAATAATCAATAAATTATATAGGAGTGTAAATGTACATAATTAATCAAATATTAATACATTAGTACATACTTAGTTTTTCAAGTATTATTTCCAAACTTCCATCACCTGATGTTACCAAGATGCTTAAAGTACTCACATCCTCAAATACAGGAGATGTTAGCATATCGCACAAAGATTAACCATATTATAACCTTGTCTAACCAACTACTATAACGATATATCCCTAATCCGCATCATCATTCTAATATGCAGGCTTAGACGATAATTACACGGAAATGTTATTAAGATTTAACCGTACATCAAGTACTTACTAAGTTTCAAGATCATTTATCATCAATTTGAAGAAATGTTTGTTAAAGTCAAATAATGCAAGTAGCCGGAGCGTAATATCACGACCTCAACACCATTTGTCATACTTTAAGATGACTTTATAGCGAGTGCGAAATAAGGGTGGGAGAGACGGAAGACAAGGAAATTAAGATGATCCTCCTGCACATACAGTGAGTTTCAGAATATCGTGCACAACGCACAATTGGTGAATAATAAAAACTTATTATTTTTTTTTAATTTTATTGCTAACTAGCTGTTGCCCGCGGTTCCGCCCGCGTAGAGTCAAATAACGTAGCCTATATGTTAATCCAGATCATAATCTATCTACGTGCCAAATTTCATTCAAATCCGTTCAGCCGTTTATGCGTGAAAGAGCAACAAACATCCATCCATACGTACAAACTTTCGCATTTATAATATTAATAGGATTAAGTTAATATTAAATGAACCGGCGAGCGTGCATGAAAAGAGCTATGAATGTCACAGAAGCGAGTGAAGTATGCAAGGACCGCGTCTTATGGCGCTCGGTTCTCTCTGCCTACCCCGCAAGGGACTTGGCGTGAAGATATACATACATACAAGTTAATATTAGTAATAAGGTTAAAAAAATAGACTTTCTTAAATAACTTATATCAATCTTTAGTCCAGTCTCACAAAATGTTACACGCCAATTTTTTGATATCCTGGGTTACATTCTTGCAAATTTCGTAGAGATCACTAATTTATTGAAAATAAAACATAGCCCCTGTTACTCGTTAGTAATGTAGCTTTCGATTTGTGAAAGAAAGCTCTTTAAAATCGGGAAAGTATTTTTTTTAGTTTATCAATTACAAACAAACGTGCAAAAATCGCATCTTTATTATTTCATTTTTTATTTTTTTATACAACGTCGGGAAGCATACAAGCATACGGCCCACCTGATGTAACGCAGTTACCGTAGCTTATTATTATTAAGTATCACTGGCGCGATGCCTCCTCTGCTGGTTACACTGCAACTCCTTTAGGAGCTTAACTGGTGACCTATATGTATATCCATATCCTACTAATATTATAAATGTGAATGTCCGTTTGTTTGTTACGCTTTCACGCGAAATCTACTCAACCGATCATCATGAAACTTTGTACACATATTCTTGGAGGTATCAGAAGTAACATAGTATAGGTACTTTTTATTAAAAAAAAAAATATTGCGAGCGAAGCCGCGGTTAAAAGCTAGTATATATAGTACTAATATATATACAAACAATGTTGCTTTGTTAATAAAAAACAACTACATAAAGTCAGTCATTAAATAAAAAAACTCTTGGTTTTTATGTTTCACTGGCCAATATTACGCCAAATGCATGCCGCGGCACTACAGCTTTTGTGTGTGTTCGTGTTCTATTCATGGGGTCTGGAGTTTTGCTGGTATGTGCTTGACTATTTCGTGCAGTACTAGCACGGAATATAGTCTGGTACTATGTAAAATTGTTCCGGTCAAGTATTTGTTTTATAATACATATGTTTATCTACTCTCTGTTGATTTAGGACGTAAAAAGAAATGAAACAAAGTTGTCAGATAATTCAAAGATCCGCTCATAAAAGAGAGATATAGACTCTTTGAAAAGTTAAAGATAAAATTTTAAAAGTAAGCCCTCTCGCAAGTATTTTACCAGTAGTATTTTATTTTTATTTGTTTCGTGTATTTGTTCCATAATCCACTTATTACAGCATATGAAGCGTACCTCGAGGCCACTTTAACAATCACTTAAATAAGAACTCGCTTCCCCTACATCGCCAATTCCCCTACCCACACATACTGTTATAGTTATCGCACGGCATAGTAATAGGTTTATATAGCATAGTAATCATCATTGGCAAGAGGAAAATCCAATACTTAATGCATGCCTTGTTATATTACTTGTTGATGAAAAGAGTATTCCAAAAGGGATATAAATTTATTAGGGCTATTTATACAGTAAACTATATAAAAAATAAAAATGACTTAAAGTTCGGCTAAGGGTCTTTAGGTTAGGTTAGGTTAGGTTCACTGGAGTGTGCACTGAGAGGCCGCCGGCTATAGTGGCCGACGACTGTAGACAGCTGGTTAGCGTGCTAGCCAGCACGCAGATCCAGATGTAGAAGTTGTTGGTGGACCGCCTTACGGTAACTCCGTCAGCCACCGTGGTCCACAATAGAGGCTCTAGGTTTTATAATTGGGATTAATTAGACGTCCGGTGTTTAACGGTTTGGAAAAGTGAGTAAATTCCCGACGATTCACCACGTAGCCCACAGCAGGAGGCTGGAGGTCTCCCAACGCGGTACCCTCAATCTTTTCTTCTTCAAAACTAGTTCCAGACTGACTTGTTTTTCGGATTACGTCCTAAACATCTATAATTTGAAAATTTAAAATTTACAAATAAAATATTTTTTGTCAAACATCATTCGGTTCACAGAGACAATGTAGTGTATATCTATAAAAAGGTTTTACAAAATATATTATTCAAAAAGTTTATTACATTAGATATTTTAAACATTACAGCCTGCATCCCGAACTGTCGAACCGCTACCGTGCCGGTTCGTGAAAATATTCCATATATTTAACAAATAGTCATTGTACAATGACTATTTGTTTCAAGTTTTGTATATAAATAAGGTTCGCTTCTTAAGTTTATCTCTATGGGTTAAAGGCAATTAAATTTTGCAGTTTTTTTGTGTATGTAATTTTCTTTTGTTTGCGTGAGTGTATAAAAAAACTGCAGATTGTGCAGACCCTAACATCAACTTTGCGACATTTAGATAAAGACGTGTTTGGTCACATGATATGGAGGATATATCTTATACAATCGCACAGGTCCCCATTTGATTTGAAGCACTCTAACGTCATTGTCTAATTGCATATTTTCTCCAATTGCTTTAATGAGAAAATGCGCTTTTCCATCCGTTTATACTCGTAGCTTCACGCCAAATCCCTTGTGAGGTAGGCAGAGAGAACCGAGCGCCATCTGACTTGATCCTTACAAACCTCACTTGCTTCTTCAAAATGCGATTTTATATTAAAAAAAAATGTCGTCAAGCGCGAGTTCGTACCGAGGGTACCTTAAAAAAAATATTTTCGTATATATTTTTTGTTTTATATGATGTTACTACATGACGATTTGATTACCTTGCGAGTGTCAAAATACGTGCATCTTTTGATTGCGGTCGTATCTTTTTTCTTTACGCCGTATTGCGTTGACTTAGAAATTTGTTTTTTTCACTGCTCGAAGGGATTGCAGCAGATCTGAGTATTTAGTTTTAATTTCAGCTTGATATAATATCAGCAGCTCCACCCGTCTCTGAGAAAAAGGATCTTGACAAACGGACTTACAGACAGACAGACAGACGAACAAGAAAGTTATCCTATAAGGGTTGAACTTTTGAGCTATCGTACCCTAAAATGCAAGGAGCGGAGCTCGGTTGCCCAGGTACTGAGGCCATATTCAGAGATTCTCAAACTTATTCGTCTACCGCTCACTTTAAAAATCAAATATTTTCCAGCGCGCCCCATTTTTTTTTTCATTTCTTAAAATTAAAAACCACAATGTCATTCATTACTTTAATTAATTTAATTATAGTGTGCTATACTAGTCTGGTCTGGAGTTTAAACTTACATTCTAAACGAGACATTTTTACCAGTGAGAGCAATTAAAACTCAACTTTTATAATATTAAGAATATGTTTTATTCAAATTAAAAGAAATTTCCTTTTGATAGCCAACGCAATTCTGTGTGAAAGATTAATCGGTTGAAATTTTCATTACTAGCAACACAAGGCTAATTAAATAACTTGTCATTTAAAGAATTGTTTCCGAATTTATTGACTGCAATGATGACATATTGTAGTGATTGAAATAGTCGTTCACTTAAATTTCTACCAACCAAATGTCGTCGATGAATGCCGCAATATACAGCGAGCACATCTGGAATATTGAAGCCTTTTTGACACCCTGTCATAGGAGCGCCATCTGTAGCAACTGATATAATATTCTTCAAGGGAATTCCTTTCTCATCACAAAACTTTACCAGTGTATTAAATATTGTTTTACCTTTTGTGCCTGTCTCTAAACTTCTAGCAAATATTAATAAACCTCACATAAGACAGCAACAATGCTTCATTGGTTGACAACAATGCTTCATTAGTTGGTTGGTAGCTTGGTGACTCGGTCGTGAATGACGCGACTTTGACACCAACGCTCGTGGGTTCGATTCCTACACAAGACAAACATTTGTGTGCGTGAACATGTCTGTTTGTCTAGGGAAGTACTACCACCTCATAGAAAATCGCAGCCAAATAACAACTTCCCTAGTGGGTTGTTGTGTTCCTGCGTGTAAGTGAGGTCACCAGTAAGCTCCTAAGTAGTTGCTGTGTTGGCAGCAGATGAGGCATCGCGCGAGTGATATTTAATATATTACAAGCGTTAATAGGCTACGGTAACTGCTTCAGATCAGGTGGGACGTACGCTTGCCTCCATGCCTCGTCCCGACGTTGTACATAAAAAAAAAGTCAATGTAGATTTATCCAACTCAATTGAAAATTAACTAGTCTTCATATGGTTGCACAATGACTCTTCAATGTTTTCAGCCATTTCATCAATTCGTCTTTGCACAGAACTATTGTTCAAAAGAATTTTTCGGATAATATCTGCCGCCTGTTTATGGAGCTCTGCAGTTATAACTTCTTTTATTGCCGGCAAAATTAATATTTCTCCGATGGTGTGTGGCTTACCTGTTTGGCCAATTAACAACGATATATTGTACTCGAAGTTTGTCAGTCATCGTCTTGCTTAGCAGCCATCGAGAATTGTGTATGAAAACTTTTTTTGGCTGAGCATTTTGCTTCTTCTCCAGGTCTTGAAAATAGGCTACATTTTTGTCCATCTTATCTGCACGTATTTTATTAAAATGATCTTGAAGTCTTGATGGCTTTGATAATGTTTTGAACAAAGAAGGCACAAAGGTAAAGATAGATTTGTGCAATTTTCTATGAATCCATATTTAATATTAAATTATTATTATTAATATTTATACCCCTACATTGTATTACCGTCTCTTCTTTTTTGCTTTGCTCGTAAGAAAAGTGTTGAACTTTAGTACTTGTTTAACGATTGCGCCCGAAACCACTAATGAAAATATAAGAAATATCACGAGCTTTTACAAAAAATTTAAATACAGCATGCACCAACAGGAATAAGACAAATTTGCACAAACTCGTTTATCTCTTTCGATGCTCAACCGCACTGAGCAAGTTAGAACAAGTATCGATGAAAAGCTGATTGCTACAGGATTGCACAAATTGCATTATTTAAGAAAAACTTGTTACAACTTGATTGCGTACGTATTCTACGAAAGCTATGTTATTTTTAGTTGTTATACAATTATACAGGGCAGAAATATAAATTAAATTATCGATATTGTGTAGTAGATAGGTTTTAATTTAAGTGAATTTTAAAATATAAATTTAATGAAATTTCAAATCAACCATTGCCCCCCCTAAACCACACCACCCCCATTTTTTTCTGGGCCCCTTATCCTGCCTTCAGCACCCACAAGGAGGCGTTATCGCCCACTTTGAGAAATACTGCGACCTATATGTATAATGAGAATCCGTTTACATACGAGTCGTGTTTATGACTATATGTTCGAGAAGTTCAATGTGTGTTTTGATAATTTGTAGTTTTTGACGAAAGTTGTAACCGCAACCAGCACCGGAACATTATCATTATCGGAACATGTTCCCTATTTTAATTGACGCTTACATGCTATTCATAAAATGTATTGAGTCCCAGAGCGATTTGCAAAATAATACAACCGTGAAAATGTGTTTAGGGAGCATAATAAATAAAGGTTGTCTGTCGGGAATGTTTTAGTAATACGCTTTGAGCTATCCAATTTCAAATTATTTTGTAAGGGGCACCTACAAGTGTAACATAGCTACCGTAATGCTACACAGCTGTGTAGCATTAGTTTACAGTGCGTCTACTGCTACGGTACAGCTACGGTTTCCTGTGCTATCTGCTACGGGGAGATCGCCCGTGCTCTGCCGAGCCAATAGGGTAGAAAATAGTTGTTCGTAAAATATAGTAAAAATGAATGTAACGAGTGTAATATATATAAAAAACCGCCAAGTACGAGACCGAGTCGCGCACCGAGGGTTTTGTAAAAAATATTTCCGCAATGGCTTTTTGTGATGTTACTACAAATTTACGGTTTTCAGTTTTTTTCTTTTACTTGTGCTACATGACCTTGCTACTTACCAATTTTCATGATCCTCGGTCAACGGAAAGTACCCTATAGGTTTTGATTTACTTGCAAGTGTCAAAATATGCGCATAAACGAAGCATAACGGCCGTATCTTTCTATTGCATTGACTTAGAAGTTTGATTTTTTCACTTCACGAAGGGATTGCAGACCAGAGTATATTAATTCAGCCTGACAGCTCCACCCATACTTAAGATAAAAGGTCTTGATAGACAGACAGACAGACGGACAACAAAGTGATCCTATAAGGGTTCCGTTTTTATGCATGTGAAAGAAGTTGCAGAATTTTGCTAGATATAAATGAATTGAATATGAATCCAGACTGTAATAACAAACAGTTCAAGTTGTACTGGTGGTTATTTCTCCACTGCAATACAATACATGCGATTTGGTCATTTATCTTGATTTAGAGTACACTGTTATTCAGTGGTACCAAATAATTAGTTTTAGTTTGAAAATTTTGATTATTGTTAGAGAATGTATTGAAGTTAAAAGTGCATTCTTTTTAAATGTTGAATTAGGTATGATAAACGAAAATGAAATACCATTAGGGACATACTAAAAAATCTAACAATTATGAGTAGATCTTGTAGATCTCGTGGCCTGTATACTCCGAATAGATATGTATTAAAGTTTAGGAATAATAAAGAAAGAAACATATTATGTTGAGAGATTATTTCTCTGATTTGCGCTATGGAATTTACACCAACATAAATTAGTACAGAAATATGTCTTTGATGGGATCTGTATAGACTACATAGATACTGGCCGAAATGAGTTTTGGACCAAATATTATTTAAGAAAGGTACGGCACATCAAATCAGTCCGTCTGGGGAAGTACCTCCACCTCACAGAAAACCACAGCCAAATAACAACTTCCTGGAGGGTTGTTATGTGCCTGCGTGTGAGTGAGTGATCACCAGTAAGCTCCTAAAGAGTTGCTATGTTAGCAGCAGATGTGCAATCGCAAGAGATACTTAATTTATAACAAGCGTTCATAGGCTACAGTAACCGCATTACGTCAGGTGGGCCGTATGCTTGTATACCTCTCGACGTTGTATAATAAAAAACAAATGCTATTTGTGATCGCTCTCTCTTGTAATGTTCACATGATTGGCGCTCGGCTGTACGTAACTCAAAACCTACTCGATTTATTTGAAAAGAAATAATCCAATGAAAACATTCTCATTAATATTCTTCATGGTCAAGTAAAAGATATTTTATAATCAAAAAACTGATAAATAAATTCTGTTTGATTTCGTATACACTTCGGATATTATCGAAATACTTATCAAATATTCCATTGAATGTTTTACATAAATGAGACAGAAGGTGAAGTGCTGTGCAGACTACATCTACAGGTTTATAAGGAACAAATAATTGTATGAATGAGGCGAGGTGGGATTTGACCTATAATAAAAGATAAGCAGTGTCTTGTGTAAGATTTGTTGGCAAGAGGTTCGTTAGCAGTAGTTGGTAGCGGAGATTAGGTGATGAGGTGAGAAGCGGTGGTGGCCCCGCGGTATAACCGCACGCCTAACAAGCCTGAGGTTCCACGTTCGAGCACCGGCGGGTGCCTACTCGGTTTTTACGAGTAGGTACAATTTACTTGCTTTCGGCTACCACTTGCTACCGGTGAGGGTGCACATGCAGATCTTCTGGATGTGTAATCATGATTCATTGTCATGTCTGGTTCCCCTTTAAGGGTTACGTAGGTCAGATGGCAGTCGCTCCAATGTAATAACTGGACTCGCCACATCTTGGTTCATGATCATAGCTAACTCTGAGCTCCGTAGTGGATGTAATCGGGACTTACCGTTTGATGAGTGAGCGGTAGCGAAGATTAATAACAGAAGTTGTTAGCGAAGATTGAGGTTTGAGAGCCCAGTGGATAAAAAACCGGCGTATTGACCAACTGGTATTCGAATTCTGTAATGGTACACTATATTCATCGTTTCGTATACATATTTATAATTATCAGTTGCGGTGAAGGCAAACATCGTGAGAAACCAGTTCGTCCATATTTTATTAGAAACTGTACTGAGCTTACCTAAAAAAGGTTTTCCCTCTGGGTTGTGGAAGTCTGATGAACAAATACAAACAAATCATACATAGTAGAACGTTATTTTTTAATGTTACTATTATTTATCATAAACCACCGCAGCAACACATATTCTGTAAAACATTTAATCCCATCCATACATTAATATAAAACATACCGCCATTTAAAGATATTACACGTGGCAAGACGGACGGATCTTTTGTGGGAAGCCCTAAAAAGTTCTTGAAAGGGAACCTTCTCTTTATGAAACGTTTACAGACCAGAATAATATTTTACTATGGGGTTGTTGTTAGGTTGTATGTGCGGATGATGACATCATCAAGAAACTAGCAAAAAGTATTATATTATATAGCAGGAAAATAGTATCCGTGCCTAGCACCGTAGCTGTAGAAAAACTCCCAGGATTGAGTACACAATCGCAAAAATTGTGAAGAAGTAGTTAGCGCAGCAAGTTGCTAGAAGAATGTTATATTCAAATAGGTATAGATACGAACGCTTTTCAATAAGGCTGAAAATAACATGTGTAATTTATTTTATGAAAAAAACCGAGAGCCGTTAGTAATAAATCATGAGTTTTGGTAGTTTAATTTGAACTCACCATTAATTTATTTAACGAGCCAACTTTCCGTGTTAAAGTACCACCGGACTCGCGTAGGATCTTCTTTCTCGAGTTGGTCGCATCTGGTTTCTGTTTTAAAGGTACCACACTGGGCGTTGTATAAAATATCAATTAAGTCTTAGTTATTTGTTTTTCTTCTAGGTAAAAAGTCGGAAATCCGGCACCTACTTTTATTATAGATATCGAAAGCAATTGTATATTACCCATATAAATGTCAACCATGAATTTTCCGAAAGAACCAATAGTGCGCCCGCTCTGCAGTCACAAATATACCATTGGCAACACTGTCTTCCAGGTTCAATCGTATATTCTGGTATCAAAGTTTTGGCCATAAAGGCGTATTCAGACAAGATAGGAAGCTGATACTACTCCTTGCTACACTCATGGCTTAAACTCAATTAGAGACCATAATAGAGAGGGGCGTATATATTTGATTTTGACACAGAGCGACAGCCATCAGATATCCATTTTCCAATCCGAAATTTATTAAGTTTTACTTGGTCGTGTATATATATATACAGGCGGACAGACAAACGTCTACTGCCAGTAAAATCATCGCCACATTACATTTAATCTCAAGATTTGGTGACATACTCGTACCGACATCAACGCCACCACCGGGTCCAATTGTGTTTTCAAACTATAAAGGAAGCCATTGAAACAAAATTTCATCCAAATCAGTCTAGCCGTTTAGGAAGAGTAAGGTGGCAAACACACGTACAGAAGAATTATATATATTAAGGTCGGGGAAAAAGTTTTTCGTATTTTATAACCAAAAAGTTGCAGTATGATTATGATTAGGTATGCCTTTGAGAATAGTCTTTGGATTTACTGTTTATATCTGGTTGGTTTTAATACCATGGATGATATAAATAGAAGACATTTTAAAAACAAAAAAATAAACAGTAAAACGGAATCCCACTTTTTTTTCAAAGACGATGCCATTTTTGAAAGAGTTGGGTAATTTTGGCATATTTGTAGTTACGACATAGCTGAAGAGCTAGGGGTTGACCACAAAAGAGTTTTGACCTATTTGAATTACTCTGGCTCTGAGAGCTCCATGGCGTCGTTACGCGTGTCATTCTAATCGAACACGAAGGTTAAGCAACGTCGACCGCAGGCTGTCTATGGATGTGTTTATCTATTTCGAGTTTCTCCGTGTTCGGAGGCACGTTAAGCCCAGCTGCTGTCGATAGATGACTGTCGTTAAGCTAAGTCAGTGGCCCTCGAGCGGCTTGTAAACAATGATCTCCGCCAATTCGCATTTGAGCAGGCGTGGTGGAGTATGCTCTAAACCCCTTCAGTTGACAAAAACCATCAATTCGGATCTCTACAGCCAACAACTGGTTCGACTCACAAGCAATAGACAAAAATACTTGAAATTGAAAACTTGAACATAAAGGGTGTGGTTATATTCATCACGATAACGCCAGACCACACACAACTTTAGCCAATGAGCAAATATTGAGAGAGCTTAGTCAAAAAGTGTTAATGCATCCACCATATATCCCTAACTTTGTACCCGCATATTTTCGCCTGTTTCGGTTTTTCTGGAATGTCGCACATTTTTTATCAGAAATCCCGAAATTTCTACAGACATGGGATTATATCACAACCTACAAAAATATAACCAGTTATCGAACAAAAAGGCGTATTTACAATCTAATGTAAATAAACTGTTAAAAAATATCATGTATGCTAAACACTTTTTCCCTAAACTAATATATAGCTTATATACATAGCTCAGAAGAGGGATGTGTCTATACTTTTTTAATAACGCTTTATCGACCTTCTTGAAAGATATACATCACAGAACTTCTCCCCCACACTTGTGATGCTTTACTTACGATGACAGAATTGAAAAGCTTTTGGAGGACCTTAAGTAATTATTGGTTTTCCGCTTGCATTCAGAAATTTTGTTCTGAATCCGCAACCGTTGGCATTAAATAATGTAGTTGACATCGATGCGCGTATCGGTAATCGAAAACAGAAGTCAGGTAACGTCGACCGTAGTCTATCTGTAGTTAGATTTAGACATTCCAAGAAAGTATCTCAGATATTAAACCATTGGTCCCGCCTGTTTTCAATAGACAGTCGTTAAACAAAAAGAATTAGAGCATAGCACAACTGATAAAGTATTTTCACCTCAACTCAAAACCTTAGCCAGATAACAACTGGGGTTGTGTAACCATTTCAAATCAGGTGAGTCGTATGCTTGTATACCTCTCGATGTTATTTATATAGTATTCAATAAATTGGATACCTTTTCTATCTATATCTTGACGTCTGTTGGAAGGTGTCCGTCTAGGAACGCCTCACGAGTCTGTCAATTATCCCTCTATACCTCACAAACTTCAAGATTCATAGATCATCTCGTGTAAGCCCGCCGGGTCGGCCCCGTGACATCGTTTTGTGAGAAAACACAACCAATTAGACCGTGATATATGCAACTAGGTCTCTATCAGATCCTGAATCCTTTCTCAATCTCGTTTTATACATATTTTGTCATGATGTGAAATAAGTACGATTCTTGTGTAAATTCCATTATTACGTATTAAATTAGTTTTTGTGAGTTCATCTATTTCGTCACAGTAGTTCAACCATTAAGATTTATATATGGTTGAACTAATCAGGTGTACAGGATAAACCAGTGGACAAAGAACCGACCTAGTGACCAACAGGTACCCGGTTCAAATCCTGGCATATACCACTAAATTTGTATTTTTAGATTTTATATACATAATAGTAATTATCACTTGCTCGGCGGTGAAGGAACACATCGTGAGGAAACCCGCATGTTCCAGAACTGACGGCAGTCGCTCCATGCAAAAATCTGTATCTTCGCCAAATCATTAGGCTTAGATAGTGGACCCCGCCAATTCTAATGGATTAGGGAACCGGAAACTTTAAGAAGAAAATAATTAATCATGTGTACTGGAAGAAACGATAGATTTGTATCATAAAAACAAAGAGTTCTTAATTCTGTCAAGTTTGCCAGCCTTATTGTGTTTATACTCTTATCTGTCAAGGGGGTTGCCGTTGAAACTCTGATATGAAATTTACGAATACCCTCGTTTTGTTCATGTTATACGTATCCTCAAAACTCCTTGTTTGAATTAATTAGCGACGGTATACACACAAAATGTAGACTTTTTGTGGTCCAATTCTGCAACTTTTTACCTACAACGGAACGGAAATGGCTGTTGCGGATCAGTCTGCATGAGCTCATTGAATAGTAAGGTAATAAAAATGATATCGTATAGTATTATATCTTTTTATTCCTAGCGTTATTCCGTTTCCTAATCCTATTAGGATCTACGGAGTCCGCTACCCACGGATATTGCCATCAGAACTCGACAACCAATAGGGAAAACCAGATCATTCGTAGTTAAGGTCCCGGTTTCCTCACGATGTTTCCCTTCACCGCCGAGCAAATGATAATTACAAATATGTACATGAATCCGAAAACATATTAGGGGTACAGCCACGATTTGAACCGGGAACCTGCAGGTCAATAGGTCAGTTCTCTATCCACTAGGCTGTCACTACTCTGTACTATGTATAGTACATTAAAAGTAATAATAATAGACTGTAGTTACCGCCTCACATCAGGCTGGCTCGACAGTTGTTTACTGACTGACTGTTTATGTAAAGTATGTAAGTTCATGTGCATTTCCAGCAGCAGTAGAAGTGGAAATAAGACTCTGCTTTTGCCGCGCGAGCTTCTTTTGTATACGACAACGAAAATTACTCTATACAAGTTGATACATAAGAATATTAAATGCGTTAGAATTTAATTCAATTCAATTACTATAAATGAGCAATTCTAATACATATATGTTTAATATACTTCGCGTATCTCTGAAACGGCTCTAATGATTTCGATAAAATTTTGAATTTATATGATTTTCTCGGTTCCATGCAAGCGGATAGACAGACGGACTGACAGTATGGGTTCAAAACTTAAGGGGGTACTACTACTTGTGCCGATAAAACTAAAAATTGGAAAAAAGTAGTACACAATAATACTCATTAAGGAAATATGTTTAATTATTAAGTTATTATAAGACTTATTTAATTATTAAGTTACTATAAAACTTAATAATTAAATAAGAACATCTTTCCTGAGTTCGAAGTACTATAGACGCAATTTTTTTTCGTGGAGTCATTTTTTTTTTTAACTTGACAGGTAATCTTCTATATATAAAATAAGATTTATTTCTTTGTTCACATATTATGCGCTGCCATACCGTTCAATTAAATAGTGGTGATAGCTCAGTGGATAAAAAAACCGACGTATCAAATGACCCTATTTCGAATCCTGGCAGGTACCACTAAATTCATGTTTTCGGATTTACATACATATTTGTAATTAACACTTGTTCGATGGTGAAAGAAAAAATAGTGATGAAGCCTGCACGTCCAATATATTATATTTCGAAAGACGTTTTGTGACCTTACCTAAGAAAGTTCTGGCGTTCCCGCTGGGTTATGGAGGTCTGACGGCTGTTGCACCATGTCATAATTAGTATCTTCGCCAAATTCTTAGGATAAGTTTGCGGACTCGACATAATAAAACAATTATTATTTCGGTGCCAGTGGGTGCCAGCAAGTAATCTATAATAATAATGCTTAAAAGAGTAAAAATTTTGATAGACGTTGCCAGCCTGTTTTATTTACAATGATTAGCAATTGCGACTCTGAATCATGGTAAGTAGACAACAGTTATTGAAAAAAAAAATCGGTACATATTTACTAAAGATTCACTATAAGCTTTTGACTTGAGCTCAAAATAATGACGTAGCAAAGGGCAAGATAAGCGATGTTTATGGCACTCCACACATAAAATTAGTTGTGTAACTTTTGTTTAACTTTGAGAGAGCGGAGGGATCCGTGTCCATGACTCTGAAGAGAAATGTGACAAGAGTAGGTTAACTAGAGCACTTAAGCCTTTTTGTGTATAATAACTAACGCTCGCTTTGGAGCAGTTGAAATGTCGTGCGACTTCCGACATTTCACTGAAGTTATACTACTGTATATAAATGTCTACTTTGTCTGTGAGCTCTACATTTTGTATGATAACTTTATGCATATTAAGCGCTCTATGAAAATAGAGTTCAGCAAACTAATATTGCCACCCACGTAATGCTTTGTGTATTTTTTATAGGATAACAGGAAGCAAACAAACAAATTAAATTAAAAAGAGGTAGGGTGCATTCAAGCAGCCCGACTGGGGAAGTACCTCCACCCCGCAATAAGAAGATTACAGCTAAATAACAACTACTCAAAAAAATATTGTATTCCCATGAGTAAGTAAGTACCTGTAAGCTCCTGAAAAAATACTATGTTAGCAGCAGATACAGCAACGCGCGTGCAATACTTTCTGTATTGCAAGCGTTCATAAAATACAACCAGTTTACGTCAGGTGGTTCTATACCTCTCTCATACATCTCGCCTAATATAGCTTTTACCGTGGCCTATAAATGATTGCAAAAAAAAAAATATATAATTAGTATCATTCACACATTGCCACCTGTTTACCGTCTTGTCAATGGTAACGCAGCGATTGCTTAAAATCGTATTACATGGGATGAGTTGTTGTATTTCTAAAAGTTAATAAAGATTCTAGAATGAGAGTTGTTATTTGGCAGCGTTCTTTTGTCAAGTCCACTTATTTCCCCTCATTTAAGTTTAAGTAGAACTGAGCCTTAACTCATCGTCAAAATTTGATATCAAATTCGAAATGAAGTTCAAATTATTGAAATAAGCTCAACGAACACTCTTAAATCACCACTTATATATACTAGATGACCCAAGTCCTGAAAAACGAATATTGCACTTTGTTTAACCGTAGTGCTAGAGCCATAAATAAATAAATATTGTAAATAAATATTGTCGAACAAATTACACAGCGCCATCTAGCCCCAAAGTAAGCGAAGCTTGTGTTATGGGTACTAGACAACTGATAAACATACGTAAATACATATTTTTTTTGTAAATACATACTTATTATACATGGCTCGGTGGCGCAGTGGTGAAACGCGCTGTTACGCTACTTTGACACCAACGCTCGTGGGTTCGATTCCCACACACTACAAACATTTGTGTGCATGAACATGTCTGTTTGTCTTGGTCTGGGTATTTTCTATGTATAATAAGTATGTATTTACAAAAAAAAATGTATTTACGTATGTTTATCAGTTGTCTAGTACCCTTAACACAAGCTTCGCTTACTTTGGGGCTAGATGGCGCTGTGTAATTTGTCCGACAATATTTATTTATTTATTTATAGAAAACACCCAGACCAAGACAAACAGACATGTTCATGCACACAAATGTTTATACTATGTGGGAATCGAACCCACGAGCGTTGGTGTCATAGTACGAGTAGCGTAACAGCGCGTTTCGCCACTGCGCCACCGAGCTCGTCACAATTTTATTTTTATTTCTAATATTTCTGTCGCGGCAATCGTTTATTTTCTTAAATTGGTGAATATTCTGATCCACACGAAGTATATATGCGAGAAGCTACTGAGTCGCAATATTAGTATGTTGATTTTCATAAACACTTCTCGCAAGGAAATTCTTCCTTCTATAATATGTATAGCTCTCATCGCTTGCTCATGTAAAATGAAAATAAATTGTATTTTTTAAACATCTTATAATAATCTTCTTTGGGGTATACTCTATCTATCTATAACTTCACGCCAAATCCCTTGCGGGGTAGGCAGAGAGAACCGAGCGCCACGTGACTCGATCCTTACATATCTCACTCGCTTCTTTAACATTCATTGCTCTTCTCATGCACGCACGCCGGTTTCTAGGGCTCCTGACATCACCTTCTGATAGAACATGACCAATTTGGTCATGGTAGGTAAGTCTTGGCCTTCCCCGGCTCCTACATCCTTCCACTTTTGCATTGTAAATCTGCTTCGTCATTCTTTCATCTTGCATTCTTTCGACATGCCCGAACCATCGTAGCATGCCTCTTCTTATTTTAACACCGACGCTCTCTTTCAGACCAACTCTATATCTAACATCATCATTGCGAATACGGTCTACGAGCCTTACGCCACAAATTTTGCGCAGCGCTCGCATTTCAACCGCGTTTATTTTACTTTCATGCTCTTTCTGCCATACCCAACTCTCGCTTCCATAAGTTAGCGTTGGGACCAACACTGCATTGTGTATAGCGAGTTGTGCCTTCTGGCTCAGGATTTTACTGCCAAGAAGTTTTCCCAACGCTCCATTCACACTATTCCCAGCACTCACTCGTCTTTCCACATCTGCGGTGTACCTTCCATCCCTGCTGAAAGCGCATCCAAGATATACAAACTCATCCACTTGTTCCAACACTTCATCATCAATCGTAATCCTTACATTAGTTCTGGATTCTTCTCTTTCAAATACCATTATCTTTGTTTTCTTCGCATTCAGTAGTAAGCCTTTCTCCATACAGTCGTCTTTCATCGCTGTGACCAGTATTTGCAGTTTAGATGGTGTATCTGCTAATAGCACGGCATCGTCTGCATACAGCAGACAGTTCACCACTTGGTCACCCATGCGCAATCCCACATTCGTTGACCTTATTCTCTGCAGACAACTATCGAGATACAGGATAAACAGCCTAGCAGATAGCATGCAACCCTGTTTGACACCAATTTTGACATCAAACCAGGGTGACATGCCACCGTCTATCCGCACACATGCTGAGCAATCCTTGTAAGTGGACTGCACAGCACGGAGCAGTGAACCGTCAATCCCATATCTCGGCAATATGTCCCACAGTTCCTTTCGCACAACCCTATCAAAGGCTTTCTCAAGATCCACAAAACCGCAGAAAACCTTCCGGTCTATGGCCAGATGCTTCTCTACGATATTGCGGAGCGAGAAAACTTGATCCGTACATCCCCTTCCATTTCGGAAACCTCCTTGTGCGTCCCACAGCATTTCATCGGATTTCACCCTCATTCTCCTTTCAATCACCTTTCCATATACTTTTGGGGTATACCCCAATTATTAATACAATATGTGACAAGAATATACATATGGTACACATTACTTTCGTTTTCGATTATGGTCATTTTATTAGAATATTATTAGCGTAAAATTGGTCCCATGTACATTTTTAAAGTTACGACTTCAATGAAATCGTTTTTCAGGTTTTTAAACCTTCTCGATTGTGACAGTAAAAAAGCTGACATATGCGAATAGAACTCACAGCACGAGGGTTCTGTATCATATTGTAAAACTAAGGAATATATTTTTCTCTATTATATTCTATAACTTCACGCCAAGTACCATGCGAGTACAGGGTTGGGTTGCATAGCTGTTTCGTCATTCTTTCCTCTTGCATTCTTTCTAGATATACGGATCAACAAAGCATACGTCTTCTTATCTTAACACCGATACTCTCTTTCAAACCAAGCAGCATTATACTGCATATTATGCGCAACGCTCGCATTTTGCCAGGTGTTTACTCCACATGCTCTCACTGTCATATCCAGCTCTCGTTTCATACATTAGCAGTGGGATCAGCACAACGAGCTTTTGGCTCTGATTCTTATTGCCAAAAAGTTTTCCCAACACTTTTTCCAAAATCATTGTCTTTTCGCATTCACTTGCAACCCTTTCTCCATACAATCCTCTTTATCATTTGCAGTGCTGATGATGTGTCTGATATTAGCACAACATCTCGAATTGTGAAATGTCTGCATAAAGCAGATAATTCACCATTTGGCTTATGCGTAAGAATATTTTTTCAATTAAATTAAAATATACCATTCCTATATATTTTCTTTTAAATTCTTGTACCAAAATGTTATTATTTATGTCAAATTTCGAGATATTAAAACAACTGAAAGTACTCAAAAGATTTCAATTGTATGACAATTGATATGTTAGGTTTAACACTATTCTATTCTTAATTGATTGATGGGTATAAATCGGCACCGATTTTGAATAAATCTCGTAAGAGACTTGAACATTACTATGGAACGAAAATAATATTTTGTTCTCGCAGAATGCCATGAACAAGGAGACATTGTGTTCGAAATTAAATACTATTTTCTCGATTACTAAGTTTTATCGATTACCTCTATTTCAGTTTTGTTTTATTTTATATCCGTCAATACATTTCTAGATTCATTTTACTGGAATCTGTTTAGTGAAATGACGTATCATGACGACGAATTCGTCATCTCACTAGATATTTTTATTAAAAAGACGTAAAAGAAAATATTGTTTGACATTTGCCGTGATTTTGTGACGCCTATAGGGATTTCGTGAAATCCCTGATATGTTCATTTCTCTATGACATATATATATATATATTCAAGCCAGGTCGCATGTGGGTTAGGTGAAGAAAACTGAGCATCATAAGATGCGGTCCTCACACATCTCGTATGTTTCTTTACATTCTTCATCCCGCATTAATTCTGTATCCCCTAACAAACGGTGGACACCTTTTTAATCTTAAAATCAACACATTATTTCATAACTACTGCCTTTCTCACTATATCGCTACAAATGTGGTCAGCAAGCGTTATGTTTTTGCGCAATACTTGCGTCTCGACCGTATTTATTCTATTTTCATTATTTTTTGCAATACATCAGTTTGTTAAAAATATGAAATCATAATAATTGTTTGTCGTATTTTGAATATCAATAATAGTTTCTTTTTTTTCAGAAAATATTGTAATATTTTAATTTCCATAAAATCAATCAGACATGGCCTCAACATTCCTCGTATATTTTTATATACATATGCTTGGCACATGCAAACATTACAGGTTGTGCACTTTTAGTTATATGAACAATTCATTAATTTTGCATTACATTTTAAAGAGAAATGTATATGGAACAGTGTGCCCATTTTATATTTGCTAGTAAGAAGTAAAATATATCTCTGATTATTAATGAGTCCTATTTACCTACCGCCAACTCAGTTTCATCTCAAGGACCAACTCTTAACGCTTTGTAAATGAACTCTGACGACTCCAATTACATTTAACACAATTTGCATGAATTTCGGAATATCGCGCACAAAGAATAAGTTTCAATATTGGCAGGATTCTCAAGATTTCATCTCGGATCTTGTGGCACTTATGAATGTAAATAATTCATAAATGAACTCTCAAATAGAGACGATTCAGAAAATTCGTTTATAAAATATATGCCGAACAAATGGTAAGAAAAAGATACGTCTAAGTAAGATTCCATCTTCAATGTTTGCCTTGTTTGTTACTCTTACTCAGTTAATGAAGAGAAGGTTTTAAAGGTTTTTTAAAGGTTTTCGGAATTGCATATTAATTGTGGATTTCTTTGCTTACGGATATTATCCCGGTCATTTGACAGGCGTGCGCGGGGATGTAGATCCAACTCGTAAAGGCTCCTTTGAGTAGATTAATATAATGTAGTACACTCACGGTGAGTGTACTACATTATATTAATTAAACAAACACAGGGGATTATCAATGGAATAATATGCCCACGGGTAGATCTCGGCAGATATTGGGACTATTGCGAATGTATCGAAAATTATTGGCCTACTCTAATGAGATCTGGACGTATTATTGATACTGGGCTATACAGAAGAGGGATGAACTGTCATATCTGATTGGTTCTGGCAGGAAGTAGATCGCCTTTCACAACGCAAGCGTGAGTCACTCAGGGGCGTTGAGAGGTGTGCAGCGTTTTCTCCGTAGTTACTCGCGATTATTATTACTTTGTGATCCAAGCATCATATGTAACCATCTTCGTATCTCCGGTGGAGATGTATAAATGTACAAACAAATATTATAAAACCACTTGACCATGCATAAAGTCACTTGAGCCTACGGTCCAATGCGAGGATGGTTTAACCAACAAGCCAAAATGTAACATGATGACAATCCGTGAACTAGCCTATTAGATCTACACGTTTTACTTCACTCTCCGACTCCCAGTGATGAGCTGAGTTTCTAAGCAATATCGTTCTATTGGTTCTTCATTACTTTTCCTTCATACATATAACCTAGGGTTGCTTTCTATTATTAATAATTACTTAAATGATCAGCGTTAGGATGGTTCTATGATTTTTATTTGTGTTCAGTGTACGTCAGAGTTATTTTAAATTATGGATAAATAATTATCTACTGCCCGGAATCCGGTGTCACTAATGGCCTGATGAAAATCAGTGTTGGAGTACACGGTCACTCGTGTACTACAACATGATGCTGAGAATAGTATCCCATTGACAACTATTGCGGTACACATAGTTTTGTATGTTTCATCCGTTTTTCTTTGTTTCTTTTTTATGGTGTGTATCGTCAACGATTAATGCCAATGTTTTTACTTTCTTTCTTTTTTCCAAGTACTCACGTCATTATTAATAACAGTCGAGTAACAGTAGTTCAATGTAATGTCATGTAATGTCAATGTAATGTCAATGTCATTGTTTAAAAACTAGTCAATCTTCATATATATATAACACTTTACTAACAAATTTAAAATTTTGGTTAGTTTTTGTTATTGCATTTGTGATATGTATGATTCAATGTTAAGTTCATTCATGAAATGGTGTTCTAACCATTGCAAAAACAAAACAACAACCAAAATTTTCTTTAAATATTTTTACTTATGTTTGCCAACACTGCCTTTGCCTTAAACCCAACTATAGTATTAAAAAACCTGCACATGATGAATCCTACTAATCAAAAAAAGAAGACTAATGAAGAAAATAGAGCAAATAGCATAAACGTAGGCTAATGGAAACTAAAGTATGTCCACCGTGAGCCTCTTGCGTGGGTCCCATTTGTAAGCCCTTACTTTAGAAACCTTAGACTTCAATAATGAATGTAGTCATACCGCAGTTACTCCCTAAAGAAATCAAATTTATGAAAAATTTAAGAAAGGAGAGACATTTTACCGGAGCTGGACTTTGTACAAAAGTCGTCTGCGTGGGTACCTCAGTCTCACCTATTTCTACCGCCAATCGCCTATATTTATATAGTTGTGTCCCGGTTTGAAGGGTGAGATATGGCAGAAAATTACCGGGTACTGTGATGAAACAGCCTTAGGTCACAAGATTGTCAGCGCGCGAGTAACATCCCCGTGGTGTGACGAGCATTAAAAGACTACCGTGACCGCTTACCATCTAATGCGGGCCGCATGCTTGTTTGCCAATCTAGTTATATAAAAAAATATATATCAATTAAAACCTTTTGCTAATTAATAACAATATTTAACTTTAATAAGTTTGCGTTTAAAAAACAGATCCATTGTCATTGCAGGATTTCCAAGCTTTTCTGCGACTATGTTTCAAAAAACGTGATCTTAGATTTCCTCTCTCTTCAAATCTTACTCTTCTCTATTCGAATAATCGCCGTCTCCTTGAGTTCTTGATAATCTGACAGACGGACAACAATGTGGTCCTATACGGGTTTTTTACTTTACCTTGTCGTGTACCGAACTCTAAAATGATAATATTGTTAAGCTAGTGTGCCATTACCTAACAAAGCGTTGAAATAAAACTAACAAAGTAAACCGCGTGACCTCACGAAAGAGGATATCGTAAAAACGTTATTATAGTGCCAAACAATGTTGCTGACTGTACGTGGTCACAGTTTTATTACATTATTTTAATGGTCAAGCCCACCAATATAAGCCCTGTGTAGCCAGGATTAACAGGGGAGGTCATAACCGCTACCTTATGAAAAATTAATTCCTCGAATAGAGCCCAACCTATGGAGTTTTTTTTTACAATGTCATTCGTCATACAAGCATACGGTCCACCATAGCCTATGAATGCTTACAATGCAGGAAGTATCACTCGCGCATTGTCATCCCTGCTTCCTGCAGAGGTCTTCGTAGCTCCAAATACGTACATCACTAGAAGTATCACTCGCTCATCGCCGCTGCCACAGCTGATGCAGCAAAATTAAAAAGTGATATAAAAAAATCCAGTGCGAGTGGGTGTCGCGCGCAGAGGGTTATCACAGTTCTTTCATTCCTTACTTTATTTTATTTTACTTTTTGTAGTTTACTCCTTAAGAAACGATTTTGAGTTACAAGGCCCGGTACGAAAATTTTTTAAGCAGTAAAATCACGTGTTAACCAAAAGTAATGGCGTTACGCGCTTAAAAACAGACCAACATATACATCTGCAGGATTTAACGTGCGAGGGAATGGGATAGAGGGCATTACACAGTGCTTATTCAAGGGCCCGAACGTTGCACGTGTACGAAGCTTGATATATTTTACTTATATATTTTAATGTAAATAAACAAATCATCAAGTGATAAAAGTTACAAATACATTAGAAAATATGGAAGAAATTGATTCGAGTGATAAGAAGTAAAAAAAGAAGTATTCGAGGAACACGTGGACGCAGTTAATTGGTAAGCCTATGGTTCACATTTATGAATAATATAAATTTTATTCTCATTATTTTAGAAGATGCGTTCATTTACCCTCTTGTCTATTCGATATATATCATAATTATTCGTCGTAAGGAGTAAGTACTCCTATCGTGAATCAGAGCTGACACATACGCACTTTTTTATAACTCATAAGGAAGGCAAGGGAAAAGTATTTTAAGAAACGGGATTACCATTACCGAGTGGGGAATGATATTTACAAGTACAACATTTAAAATGTGCACTATTTTCTGTTTTTCAAATTATTATGCGGTGAGGCGGTCAAATTTAAATATAATGAAAATGTAAAATAAACATTTATGAATATGTTCAATGCACCTTTTCTTAAGATAAATCTATTTAAAAAAAAATGACACCAGAATCTATTAAAAATAAAGATTTTGAAGTTATACTTCTTTTGGTGCGTTAGGGAAAAGTGATGACAGTGAATTTTTAACCACACCAATATCTGAAATCGACGCCACGGTTTTGGTGGGAAAATGTCTCATAAGTTTTATTTGTGACTTTATTTAAGGTAGGTAGCTATTCAAATATTTATTTACGAATCTACAACACGTGTATTTTATCAGCACAGATAAAATATGTTTATATATAAATACATATCTGTGTTTGTGTGTCATTAAATTACACGGCGGTGAATGATGTTTATGGATAATTTTGTATTATGCTCTAGTCTGCTCAACCGTAGAGTAGCACGTGGTATAAAATTTATGGAGTTCTTTTTATTTTGCTACGCGAAAAAGTATAACTTCTTACGTCACACACACTTTTTTTTTGTCATGTATATATGTATGGAAGTTAGAGGGGAATAGCTTGCCAGATTTGAGGTCCATAGTCTCTATCTGTCATCGAATCTCTGATAGTGCCGGAATGTAAGACTTAATTTCTACTTGGAGCCCTGCTTTATCTTCGTACCTCAAAGTTTAGGTTTAAAAATATCAATACTCAGTTTGTAGTATGGCGGATATTGGATTTTTAGCAACCCTGTCCTAGATTTTAACATATGTTTAAACTTGGGTCAGGATACTGGATATCTGTTCTTAATGACAATCTGAAGTTTTACCGACATAGCCACACTAGACCGGCGGATTGATGTCTTGAACTGTCGTAGTCTATTAAACCAAAGGTATTCTGCGAGCGGATGATGTTGGCTTTGGTTCAAAAGATTACTGTGATTTATACGTCAGATAGTTTTTATTTATACAACATCGCGAAACATACTAACATAGGGCCTGATGTAAAGTGGTTACCATATCCTATTAATGCTTGCAGTACACTAAGTTTTGCTCATGCGATGCCATCCGCAATTACCACATCAACTCCTTATTGGTAATCTCACTCACTAGGAGTATATAGCTATAAAAGAACCCTTCAGGGAGTTGTTATTTTACTGCAGTTTTCCGTGTGGTGGAGGTACTTTCCCAGGCTAGCTGCTTTAATGCGCCCTGCTTGTTTTAAAAATACCCAAACCAAGAGAAACAGACATATACTAGGCCACTCAGAAAGTATAACGAAAAAAAGTTTTTATGTATGAGACTGGCCAGTTATAATCTATTTTGAAAATATGATTATTAAGAAAAAAATAAGTAAGTTCCAATTTCAAAATTTCCCCTAAATATATTTTTTGTGAGCTAATTTAAATTGTCGTGTCTCATTGAAAAATAGTTCTACGCCGGGAAAATTTTAGCGCTATTATTTTTTACGATTTCAAGTGTCGCCTGAAACCGAACGAATCGTAAGATAGACTTCAAATGGGATTCATGGATGACGGCCCTTCCAAGGTAACCGTGTATCAATGGTGTAACGATTCAAGCGCGGTCGATATACTTTGGGGAATGAAGAAAGAAGTTGTCGCCATTTGACGACTGTTCCAGAAGAAAAGTTCCGTGCTAGAATACGGTCTACAAGCGTTTAAATACTACAGGATTACTAATTTAGTCCCCATTTAGACTACATATTGTATTGGGAGTATTTAGGATTCCGCCGTAAACGTCTAAAAACCTAATATCACGTGGGCGAAGGCGAGCACATAAAGTTTTTAAGTTGTTATAAAGTTAAATGTTTTATACAGTTAACCACCAGAAACGTATAGTTTTAACATTATATCATAAATTGTGATTAACGATTAAACTAAACTACCCATAGATCTAACTAAACCTTTTGTTACTGAACAACGAAATAATGTATGGCTGATAGCGTTTCTGTGTAGCTCATAGCAGTGTTAACTAACTAATTGGACCGTCATATACGTCCAGAAACTTTAATTCTTGCGTTATATGTTTCTAGTTAATAGATTCAGGCGTTAATTTGCTAAAGTCAAATTTACATGCAATTTGACTAACCAACTAACCTGCTTTGTAAGTAATAGGACACAAAAACAAATTTTCACTCATTGTCTAAATGCGAAATCGAATAACTACTTGACCTATGAAGCGGAAAAGCCAAGTCCTTCATGGGTTATGCAGAGAACTAAGCATCACAAGATGCGGTCCCTATACACCTCAGTAGCTTCTTCAATATCAATAGCTTTTTCATGTTTTGAGACTCCTAATTAGCGAGTCGGCTGTATATTAGAATACTTATTTGTTTAACAGATTTAAGGAATAATGTTGATACGTCGGTGTTTGTCAGTCTGCGTCATTAACGCGTCACAGGGAAGGCTGAACTGCAGAACAAAATATTTGCAAAAATGAGACTCGATAGTGATTTCTTGGTGTCCAATCAAGTTCACGGCAGATATTAGCAATTCATAGACCTTGTAAGATTTTTTTAAAGCAACGTCGGGATGCATACATTATATTGATAATTTTGACGAGCTCGGTGGCGTAATGGCGAAACGCGCTGTTACGTTAATTTGACACCAGCGCTCGTCGTATTGTCTTAGGTTTTCGCGATTGTTACACATTGAAGTAAACAATTTTTAACGGAAGTATCGCGTGTTTTATTTATTTTGTTGAACCTGACGTTTCGAACGCTTTGCAGCGTCCGTGGTCGCGGGAAGACTAAGGTGATATTTGTCTTACATTAGTTATTCAATTATTACATCTACCGACATGGATGGATTAATTATGTATGTTCCGATTCACACAAAAGTCGCTCACAGTGTCCGAACATTTTTTAGTAGATCTTTGGGTTTGTGACTTGATTATTTTTAGGACTGGATCCCAAGCAGGTGGTACTTGCCAACCATCTTCTCTATTGAAATTGGGGTGTTTCTTATTTCAATAGCCTCGCGCAACATTCTCGGCATGTAGCGATTCTCCTTGGCGAGGATTTGTGGTTTATCGAACCGGATGTAATGGTTTGGCTGGTCCAGTGGATTGCATATTGCAGAGTTTTTATCGATACTTCCGTTAAAAATTGTTTAATTCAACCAGCGCTCTTGGTTTTGATTCCTACACAGGACATACATTTATGTGCATGAACCTTAAGTATCACTCGTGCGATGTCACCTCTGCGGCTAACACAGCAAGTCCATAGGAGCTTACTGGTGACCTCACTCACGCGCAGGAACACAAGAGCCCGCTAGGGGGTTGTTATTTGAGGTTGCTGCGAGGTTCTCGGTGAGGTAGAGGTACTTCCCCAGACGAGCTGTTTTGATTCCCTACCTCTCTTAAAAATTATCCAGATAAAGACAAACAGACATGTTCATGCACATGTTTCAAAAATTTTGAATCGAACCTACGAGCGTTGGTGACAAATAAGCGTTAACCTAACTACTGAGTCTCCTCGTCATAGTATTACCCGTATTTTTAAACTACATACAGGAAATTGACATTACAACAGTTCCTTCATTATTTGATAACATTTTATATTTTACATTAGAAAAATATAACCTTTTTGTCACATGATTCGATTAGTTAACCGTTGGCCCAAAAGTATCCGTTTTCTTTGAAACAGGATCATTCCATGAAGTTCCTCGCGTGTTATTTATTACACAACGTATAAGCAGACATCCCACTTAAAGTGAAGTGGTTACCGCAGCCTATAAACGCTTTCCATATATGAAGCAAATTAACATAGCAATTCCTCGAGTAATTGACTCCCTCGTAAGAATACAACAACACTCCAAGAAGCTGATATTTGCTTTGTGCCGTACCTCTCTTCTCAAATATATTATTCAACACACGAAATTCACTTTTTTTACTACGTCGGGAGGCATACAAGCATACGGCCCACCTGATGTAAAGCGGGTACTGTAGCCTATTAACCCTTGCGATATATTAATTACCACTCGCGCGATACCTCCTCTGCTGCTTACACAGCAACTCCTTGGGAGCTTACTGGTGATCACACTTACACACAGGAACACAACAAGGGTTGTTGTTATTTGGCTGCGGTCTTCTGTGAGATGGAGGTACTCCAGACGGGCTGTTTTGATCGCCCTACATCTCTTAAAACATCCAGACCAAGACAAAGACATGTTCATGCACACAAATGTTTGCCTTGTGTGGGAATCGAACCCACGAGCGTTGGTGTCAAAGTCGCGTTATTCACGACTGAGCCACCGAGCTCGTCGAACTTTTGTCCATATTTATACATAAGGTACATTTTCTTTCAAAGGTTGTGAAAAAATACATAAATCTAGCTATCATTTTCGCTTTAAAAACAGTTTTTCCCAGAAAGATAACTATACTCCTAAGTTGATTTTCACCAGACATATTACCCCACCCTAACATGACAGTGAAGCGTTTACATGAGCCGTAAGATGGAGTGAAGAAACGTTCATTGGTTCCTTAAGAACGGCTGGCTGAATAGAGCATCGGGTCATCCAGCGAGACAAATTAATATAATTGGCAGGAAATAATTGGACACGTCTATCCCAACAAAGGGAGGGCAGGAAAGGGTTGGTTGAGCCTATTATTGAAAATGGGTATTCACTCTAGATATTAAGCGATAAATAATAATTTTATTGTAAAATAATTGAAATGTATTTTAATGTTGTAATTGGAATGATATTGTTCTGTTAATTTATAATTTATTTCATTATTTCTGAGAAATAAACAATATTTCATGACTGAAACTGCAAGTAAACAAAATAGTCAATGAATCTAATATACGTTGCTTTATGTAATAATAATATGGTAATTGGTATGATATTGTATTTACTTGTTCATTTATTTTATTATTTTTGGGGAACAAACAACATTTCATATCTGAAACTGCAAGTAAACAAAATAGGCAATGAATGTAATACACGTTGCTTTATGTAACGTAAGTTGATTTCATGAAAATTACAGCGTGCTGGGAATATAACAGGTCAGGGAAAACGTATTTTTGTATTTTAAAAATAAAAAAAAAAGTTGCAGTCTTTGGTTGTACTGTTTGTTTCTAAGTGGTTTTGATATCTTTGAATATGTAAAATTTTAGAAACAGAAATGTAAAGGCCAAAGTTAGTAAACCCAACGAAGAAATACACATATTTTGAAGTTTTATTACAACAAAACGAAAAATGCGACACAACATGCAAAAAAAATTGTGATGTTTGTAGAATTAACGTAGCGTCAGTAAGAATAGCATAACATTGGTTCAAGCGTTATCAGTGCGGGAATTTTGATATCAAAGATAAAGCTCGCTCTGGCCGACCTGTTCCGGATAAAGGAAAGACAATGCCATTTTTGAAAAACTGGAGCAAGATCGGCATTTTAGTACGAGTAGTTTAGATATAGCTAAAGAGTTGGGGATTGACCACGAAACAGTTTGATCCATTTCAAAAAGTGTCGATATACCAAAAAGCTCGATATTTGGGTGACACGCAAGCACACTGAAGGAAACCTAATGAATCATGTACCCATTTGCAATTCGCAACTGAATTGTAATACAACGGAATCCTTTCTGAAAAGAACACTGATGATGAAAAATGAAATACCTACGACAAGAACGTATGAAAAAAGGTCATGGTCAAAGGGCAGTCTAGCTCCACAGACTATAGCAAAACTCTGATTAACTCGCAATAAGGTCAGCTTAACCTTATTGCGAATTAATCAGGGTTTCGCTATGGAATTGGGAAGGTATCATTCACTATGCGATCCAACCATCGATTTGGATATCTACAAAAACAGCTGATGAGATTATAGCTAGAAATAGAGAAAAAATTGCCTGACTGTTTTGGTGCGCTATACCTCTCTTAAAAAACATCCAGACCAAGCTAAACAGGCATAGTCATGCAGACAAATGTTTGTTCAATGTGGAAATCGAACCCACGAGCGTTGGTGTCAAAGTCGCCTCATTCACGTTTGCGCCACCGAGCTCGTCTTATGTTGCGTACGTAGCTACGGTAACCGTTTCATACGCCGCAAAAGAGCATACGCCGCTTCGCTCAGATGGGGTCATGTGAGTGAAGCAGCGTATGCTTGTATGTCGCTCAATGTAATATAAAAAATAGTATGTATTAATTTTGGATTGTGATATGCTACACGAAGTCACGTCGTGTACCTACTTGATGTTGTATTATGATACTATGACATTCATCATCAAGAACACAGGATAGTGTCGTTATTAAAACTAATGAACTTTTGCAGTGTAATTCATATCGCACTATTACTAACACTCCGTTGGTTCGGACATGTAGAAAGAATGCGGGACGAAAGAATGACGAAACAGATATACAATGCAAATGTGGAAGGATGTAGGAGCCGAGGAAGGCCGAGACTAACCTACCATGACGAAATTGGTCGTGTTTTATCAGAAGGTGATGTCAGAAGCCCCAGGAACCGGCGAGCGTGCATGAAAAGAGCTATGAATGTCACAGAAGCGAGTGAAGTATGCAAGGACCGCGTCTTATGGCGCTCGGTTCTCTCTGCCTACTCCGCAAGGGACTTGGCGTGAAGACATACATACATACATACTAACACAGCAACTCATGAATTTACTAATAACCTCAGTAGCAGGAATATAAAACTCTCCTGGATACTGGCTGCGGCCTTCAGTTAGTAGAGGTACCTGATTCTTTAATCGAGCTCCTCGCTCATTCATCCAATTAATACAGCTCGAAACGAATTTGTTTTTATATACAACATCAGGAGGCATACAAACATGTAACCCACCTGATGTAAACTGGTTACCGCGGTCACTTACTATATATATAATTATAATGTCTTGCAAGTGTTCGTAGCAATTGCAATACTTCTTCTTAGCGTTATCCCGTTCTCCTAAACCATTAGATTTGGCGGGGTCCACTTCAAAAGCCTAAGGATTTAGCAATAATATTGATTTTTAAATGGAGCGATTGCCGTCAGGCCTCTGCAATCCAGGAAACTAGTACAGAAAGAAAGGAGGGAAAACCAGTTCTTTCTTAGAGAAGGTCACAAAATATAATTTCTTTTACATGCAGTTTTCCTCACGATGTATTCCTTTACCGACCAGCAAGTGAGGTGAAATAGGTACGGAAATTCGAAAACACGAATTTAGTGGTACATGTCAGGATTCGAACCGGCAACCTGTTCGAATCCTGGCAGGTACCACTAAATTCGTGTTTTCGAATGTAGCTTAGAGTACATTAAGTATCGCTATCTCGATGCCACCTCTACTGCTGACACAGCAACTCATTACGAGCTTACTGGTAACCTTACTTACTCATAGACATCAACTCTTCAGGTATTTGTTAATATACTGCAAGCTTATACCGGATGTAAGTATTTCCTTAATCGGGTTACTTTGGTGCGCCCTACTTCTTCTTCTTTCGCTAAACAATAAGCAGGGTACACCACGTGCATGTGATATTCATTATTATTCTAAAATTAACTGTGAATCACATATTATCCATGATTATGTGGTACTGGCGCAATCCATACTATGATTCGAGCCTACGCTACAATACATTCTAATTAAGAAGTCCCCATATGAAGCCTCTACATTTCAGCTCACTTTTAATTAAACGTCGGGCGCAAAGGCAAGCATTTGACCTTAATATTCACCTTATAAAAAATAGTTATCGTAGCTTATGAACGCCTGCAATACATGTATTGAAGTAAGTATAGAGCACGCGATGCCACCTCTGCTGTTCACACAGGAACTCCTTAGGAGCTTACTGGTAATCTTTATCACTCACAGGAACACCATAACCCTTCAGAGTGATGTTGCTTGGATGCTGTGATGTGGAGGTACTTCCCCAATCAGGCTATTTAATGTACCTAACCTAACCTAACTTAAATACATCCGAACCAACACCAAAATCCATGCTCATGCCCACAAGTGTCCTCAGCGTGAATTGAACCTCCGCAACTTGGCGTTAGTAGCCTATACTAACCATTCGACTATCGAGCTCGGGAAATTTATTGAAAAGTCTATTGAAGTAAACCAATATTCATTTAATTTTTAAATGGGATTTTGTAATTGGAATGGAGTGTAAACATTATCCACGAGCACTAGCGCGTTGGCTGTTTTCAGTCAGATTGCCTCATCGGTTGTGAACATAATTTACATTTCGCATTGTGATGCGACAGCTTATGAAAATTTCCACAGCGAATATTTGCAGATGGAGATATCTCGGTTGAAGTTGTATTTTGTTGGTGGAATTATATTTCCTATGATGAAAGAATGACAAATCATATATACAATACGAAATTGGAAGGATGTGGGAGCCGAGGAAGGCCAAGATTAACCTACCATGACCAAATTGGTCGTGTTTATCAGACGGTGATATCAGGAGTCTTAGAAACTGGCATGAAAAGAGCTATGAATGTTAAAGAAGCGATAAAGGTGTATAAGGACCGCGCCTTATGGCGCTTGGTACTCCTTGCCTACCCCGCAAGTGACCTGTTGTGCAGGCATACATACATACAATTATATTTCCGGTGCATACTTACTAGGTCTTCATATACTATGTGGTGCACCCTGTTGATTGAGTTACAGATCCCCGTGGTTAACTCCAGCGAAATAGAAGTAGGTTGCAACACAATGAGCTAAGTAGATTTCGGTAACTACACTACTTTGGGCGGGCGGTATTTCCGTTTCCTGTAATTAACATTTAGCTTAATATTTAGCTTCGGATATACGATTAAATTGTTGAACAAATAAGGGATAACAATTAAATTTGCACAACAAAGTATTCAGTTAATTACCAAGGGATTTGTTCATATTTACAATACTAACATCATGCGCTAACTTGCTTTCATTAAAATGTATTCGTGTTTACGTAAATAAAAAAATAATAATGGAAAGATTGTATTTATTAAAACAAACGTCCACGTTTTATTAATTCTCTATATCTATAAGTCGCAACAGTTAAAATGCGCGCATCACGCAAAAAAAATATACAAATGTTACGTAACGATAGCTTTAATCTGGTTAAATACTTACTTATTATGAAATAAGTTAGAGTTCTATTGTAAAACTCGAAATCCCTACCTCCTCAGCTGATACGCAGGCACCGAACTGGCCCATTCAAATGTACTATAATTACCATAAGGGACAGATCATATTTTGAATTTCATACTAAGTACATAATATGCATGCGAAAAAATAAAATTTAAATATTATGTAGATAAACAAAATATGCAGTAATTGCGTAATACATATCGCAGCAATAATGATGACAATAGCCTGCTGGAATTAACAATCAGGTTTAATAGTTATGGAAGGCGTCAGACCCTCTTCTGTAATAACCCTGTAATCCCTTCAGATCACATTAAAATAGCCTAATAATGCGCAATAGTCTCAATATCTGCCGCGACCTGCTCATATATTTTTTATTGATATCCCTCGGATCGACGGCGGGTGTGTACTACATTACATCAAACTTTTCTAATGTGCCTCTGCGTGTTGAATTCATATCCCCGTGCACGCCTATCAAATGACGGCATAAATACCCGTGAGACCAGAGACATAATATATAAAAATAATTTAAAAGAATCTCATTGTTCTTCTTCCAATACATTACATATACAAGGCAAACTTAGGGCAAAACAAATCTTAAGTTTGATATGCTTTTAACTATATTTAGCAGTAAATCAGAAATATTCAAAGTCAGATCAATTGGCTAGTAAATTTCGTAAGTATGCATAATGATAAAACTTATCGACTAAAGTTTGAAAGTCAAACTATAAGGGTCGTAAGTTTCTCTTTGTGAGTAGTACTTTCAATCAAAACTTTGTCGAGTAGAAATTTTCAACAGTAAGTAAATACAACTTGAAGAAAATATTTAAAATACTTATGTAAGTCGTATTATTTTACCAAATGTATGTATGTTAGTGATTTTAGTAAATCTTAGCGGTCATTTTTGACTCGAGAAACAGACCATTAACTGTCCGTTAGAGATTCTTCAGTAATTCATCCATTAAGACCATCGTCAGTAAACTAACTCACAGCTTAAAAGTCTAAAATGCACTCCAAGTGATCACATGGAGCGACTGCCATCAGACCTTCACAACCCAGAGGGAAAAACAGACCTTTCTTAGGTTAGGTCACACGTCTTTCGAAGTACATTTTCTTGGGCGTGCGAGTTTCGTTCACCATCGAGCAAGTGATAATAGACTACTCGGTTCAAGTCGTAGAGATACCAATTAATGAAATAAATTAAGTTGTTGGCGTGTAAAATTTGAAATGTTTTGAATTTAAAAGAATCTTATTTAGATAACAGAAAACAGTGCGTAGAAATATCTAGTTTGTGCCCCAAAACAAAAAAGAAACAAATTACCTATGAGAATATAGAACAAATAGATTTGGCGTTCCGCAAGGAAGCGTTCTTGGGCTATTATTGTACCTCATTCATATAAATGATCTGCCTCAAAACGTACGACAAAAAATGGTTCTATTTGCCGATGATAGTACAGCTTTGACATAAATAATACTTTATAATATTTAGAAAAAACAAAAATTATGTACTTTTGTAAAAACAAACAACCTTTTAGTCATAATATACATCATAATAATCGAAAAATAGAAGAAGTCCAAACAACAAAATTTCTTGGTTTAACAGTTGACAGCAAACTAAAATAGGCATCTCACATTGAACAAGTTTGTAAAAAGTTAAACAAATCGGCTTATGCGTTATTTAGGATGTCAAAAAAAGTCAAATAACAAGTTGCTTTGGTGGCTTATCATGGTTTAGTTACACCACATTTAAGTTGCGGGGTTATATTTTGGGGTAACTCACAGGAGAATGACAAAGTCTTTAAGGCCCAAAAAAGATGTATAAGATCAATGTGTGGATTAAAATCTAGAGATAGATGCATACCAATTTTCAAATCGCTCAAACTATTAACACTGCCGTGCATTTATATAATGGAGCTATGTAATTATGTAAAATCCAATCCGCATTTGTTTACAAAATTATCTGAAACAAGAACGAGGCCAAATCAAGTAAGATCACAATATAAATATAAGTTAGTAATTGGCGAATATAAAACTGCCATTATCGATAAAAAAGTAATCGATATGGCTCCCATTATATTCAATAAATTGCCAGATAATTTTAAATCATTATATTTTAAGTTGTTATTGACTCAAAAATGCTAGTATACAGTAAAAGATTATTTGAATGATATTTTGACATACTAAAAAAATTTTTTTTTAACTCTTATTTCTTAAATCTTAATTATTAAATTCTGTAATTATTTTTGATTTTAAAATGTGCCTTATTTGAATTTAGACTGACTTATTAATTTATAATGACTATTATTATTATTTTCTATTTGAAAAGTATAACATAAAAACTATTGTACGTCTATTAAGGACAGGTCACAGTGATACGCAATAAATTCTAAAATCTTTTGTGGCCTTTGTTCCACAATAAAGATATTTGATTTGTTAATTACAAATATGTACAAATGTAAATCCAAAACACAAATTGGTACAGCTAAGTGCAGCTCAAGCTTTACATTTTGACCTTTGTACCGTTCTTATATTGTTCATAATAAGGGTTAATCGCAATTCGACTGTTAAGCATGATCTGCTCTTAGCTATATATGCCAGATTTCTAACCGGTGACCAGTTGGTCAATAGGCCAGTTGTTTATGTACTGGGCTATCACTGCTCATGCAATTGAAATAATCTATACATTCATACGTGAGGAAAAATCTCTGTGCTTCTTTTAAGTGCAGTTCATATGCAGAACAAGTGCAGAACGATAAAATTTATACATAATTTGTATTACAAATATATAAAAAGAACAAAATAAAACATTAATTGTTTACGTTCATACTCTTCGGGTTAAAATTAAAATGCGAATATTTTAAACCTGAGTACGTCAAACACACATTAGCTTGTAGTCAGAAATCGTATTAAGTGTAGATTATAGACTAAAGAATCTGCATAATAATATTGTTAAAATAAAATATTAATTGTTTACTTTATACATACATTGTATACTTTGTCTAAAATATTTACTTCTTGTAAATTTAAAATGACTCAAGTTCCTTTTCATTTGTATGGACGTAGACAATTTGTTGATGACTACAATGTGGGTTCCATAGTGGTATTGCGCATTCGCCTTCTTTTGAATTGCGTGAGGTGAAATTGCTCATATACATGCACTATACTGCAATAAAACTTTATCGAAAAACTATAATGTAGTCAAAATCAATAACAAACTAAAACGAATCAGTGTGAGTCATATTTGAAATATACAACACCATAATATGTTATTATTGTTCATGTGGATACAAATTTGTAAATCCATTATAGGTAATCAAATATTCATTCGTTTTGACTGTGTTTTGATTGTACGTGGTTTGGTTAAGTATGACAGTGATTCTTATAAACATATAATTTACTAGTAGTGCCCCTATATTATTTACTACTTACTAGCAACATTAAATATTTATGTTTACAGCGTTCCGTACCAATATGGTAAAAAGGGACCTTTGTGATGCTATGATTTAATGCTACTGCTTCGATATTATGCAATAATTGTAAAGGTAGCTTATCCAACCTTTTTTCAAATTAAAAACTTATTTTTGTTAAAGGAGTTCAAATGAATAGTAACTAGACAGTCCATAAATACTGTTACATAGAAACTTTTATTTTTTCTCACTTTAATTATTTTGAATTTGCAACGCATTTATTATGTCAAAAACTTCTTTCCATTTCCCGCCGTTTTACATATTTTTTTCGTGTTTATTATCAAATTATATTATACGAGTAGAATGGGGTGTTAAAGAAAATAGGATTGCAGTGATTAACATGCACAAAGTAGGTATGAAGCCGCCAGTCATATTCAGGACACTTCAAAAGCTTGGTATTAGCAGCATGTTTGTATATAACTACAAAGGCTGTGCTGTTAATGCTGTTTGCCGAAAGCCATTGGGAAACAAACAGCTTATCGCGAGAAATGAAAATTCCCACTAGAACTCAATCACCCGGTGCTTATCGTTGATATACAGGACATGCCCTAAATCAATCCATTCAGTTGAAGAGAGTGAATCGACCATACGCCTTTCATCCCGATACGCAGGTGCAAGGCACAAAAATATCCTTTTTACTGATGAAAAAACATTCACGATTGAAGAGCACTACAACAAACAAAATGGTAGTACACTTCAGCCAATAAGTATTAAGAGACCTTTTCTTAGATCGTGTTGAAAAAGGAGTGAAGACTGTCATCAAGAGACTGTCTTGGATCGTGTTGTGAAACCTCTCAGCAATACATTTTTTTTTAATGTACAGTGAACTTTCCAGCAGGACTCACAGTCAGTCACAAGGCACGAACTACCCAAGTCTGTCTCGAAACCAACGTTGACTTTATAAGAGCTGAAGACTGGCCCTCGTCTAGCCCAGGATTGAACCTATTAGACTACACAAATTAAGGTCAGTTTTAGAGGACATGGTCTGCTAGAAACAACCCGCCGACATTGTGTCTCAAGAAATCTCTGGAGCAAACACTGGCTAAATATCCTATGGAAACAGTGCGTAAATCCTTAGGTTCGTGGCTAGACAGATTGCAGGCCTGTATTAAAGCCAAAAGTGGTCGAATAGACACTTTTTTTTTGCTGAGACTTCCATAGCAAATATATGTATATTTTTTTATTAAGATTACATTACTTCATAAAAAAATTAATGCATCATCAATCATTTGTAACATAACTTATGGCCGGACTAGGTAGTTCAAGTTTTCAAGTGAGGTATCATTTGAAACGGGTCAACTTGCATATTTTAAATTTATTTTTATTTCATTCAACTTTCGGCTTGTGATGAAAAATGTCCTAAAATACCACTCCCTAATTTATCTCCGAAGTTTTTAATACAAATACAAAGTTAGTTATGTGGTCATCGTATTTTTATACCCCTATAATTGTATACACGCGAGTGTTGGTGTCAAAGTAACTTTATTAACCACTGCACTATCGACTTCGTCAAATTCATACTACGCAACTTAGTAACGCTTTGATGAATATGTATTTATTAATATACATACAATTTTAAGAGAGACAGGACATCAAAGCTGCCTGACTGAAGAAGTTTTCCATTTCACAGAAAAACACAGCCATGTAACAACTACCATGGAGGATTATTGTATTCCTGCGAATAAGTGGGGTTACCAGTGAGCTCCAAAGGAGCAGCTGTGCTAGCAGTAGGGCTGGAATCGTACGAGCGATACTTCATAATACTGCAAGCGATCGGTTACGGTTGTATAAAAAGTAATATTGTTACCAATAAATGACTATTGAAAAAAATAGAAAGAAAATATAATTAATTTTCCTTCGATAATGATTATGATCGAATTTCGACCGTAGGGGCGAATATTAGTATATACAATAAAATTAATACATATAAAATATATTATTATTGTGTATTCGTAGTAAAAGATGAAATTATGGAAATTATGAAGTTGAAAGATGATATCATCGAATCCTGTGCTAACGTGTGCATAGACTTGCCCAAGGACGATGATGACCCTGTCTGCATGATGTACAGCCGATATAAGAGAGGTTATCAGTTTTTTGTGAACTACTGTCATGCGAGAAGAGCTATTTGCAAGGAAAATTTGGGTAAGATATCATATAATATTTATTGTATTTCAAATTTTTATTGTAATAAACGTTGAAAATGTAATGAATTTCTTCGTCAGTTCGCTCATTTTGGCAGACCGAAACAATACGGTGGGAAACCGTTTTTACTTTTTATTTTTCTCTTTTTACAATTTAAAATTTCTTTGTTCTCTTCACTCAAATTATAATTACATGCATTTTCTATATTTATGTATGCTAAATGTGAAAACTGGCGCTAGAAATAGATTGTAACCTGGTCTTTAAGCCACCAAGTTCTCACCCCTGACTATTAATAATATTCTATTCTATTCTATAACTTCACGCCAAATCTCTTGCGGGGTAGCCAGATAGAACCGAGCACCACATGACTCCATCTTTACAAATTTCACTCGCTTCTTTAACATTCATTGCTCTTCTCATGTACACACGCTGGTTTCTAAGGCTCCTGATTTCACCTTTAGGTAAAACGTGATCAATTTGCTCATAGTATGTAAGTCTTGGCCTTCCTCGGCTCCTACATTCTTCTACCTTCGCGTATGAGTATGTATATGTGTGAATATGTATGATGTGTGAGAGAGAAAGAAATTGTGTGTGGATGTGTGTTTCTTGTTTTGTATGTTGGAGTTGTCATGTGTCTAGAAAATAGTGTGATTGTATGTAAGACTCGCATATCTGTGTATATTTCGCTTTTAGACCAGAGGTGTGTACAAACAAGAAATCTATACAAATCTTACTTGTCTCTTGCCATATCCGTCAATTGTTCAAATTCTTCTAACTACATATATGCTGGAGCTAAGCTTATTGGCCAGTTTATTTATGTGGGTTATATTTACGCAATTCGAGTAGTTTATTTAGAATATTGTATATTCGGGAAGCAATGAAGTTGGAAAAATGCTGTGCAAAATGTGTGTTTAATAAAGGCACTGTGCAATGAAAAATGTTATACCTTTTTATTGGTATTAAAACCAGGTACAAGCTATACAACCAGGTTTACTACTTTTTACTTATAAAATATGAAAGAACATTTTCCCCGACCTTTCTTGCTTACTTGCTCGACAACGACTCTCATGCTCTCTCTCTCTCTCTGCCAAACGCTTCCATACATTAGCGTTGGGATCAGCACCGCGTTGCGTATTCCTATGTTATATTTTTACTGCCAAGAAGTTTTTCCAATATTTTAATACCATCGCGACATAAAAAACGCTTGCACATTGTGGAAGTAGCCCTACTTCACAGAAGACAGCAGCTAAGAATCAACTCCTTGGAGGGTTGATGCATTCCTGTAAATGAGATAGGTGTAAGATTCTGTGAAATTCCGTGAGTAACAACGTGAGAGTCATATTACTTGTAATTGTAAACACTTGCCATCAGATGGGTTGTATGCTTATTTGCCTTTCAACGTTGTATGAAACTGCTTCAGTTCCTACTTTTGCGACGAACTTCTTATTAGCTTTAGCGTTTCCAAAACCATTAGGAATGGCGAGGACCTCAACCTAAGCCTAAGAATTCGGCGAATACTGATTTGGAAATAGACTGATATCCGTTAACCTCGATAATCTAGCTGTTTTCTTGAAGATAAAAAAGCATTGTGTACATGATTATTGTCTAGTCATAGCCCTACAAAGCCTACTATAAGTAACATTTAAGGGACTCGAGAAACAGACCGTTAAACGCCCGTTAGAGATTTTCAGTAATTCATCCATTATGACAATAATAACTAAACCGACTCGCATCTTAAAAATCTAAAATGCACTCAAAGTATTGCTTTATTTACATTTTTATGTCAGTTAACATTGAGAGGTAGGACGTCATGATGCCGCTTCTAAAATTTTGAAGTCCTTGAATTTCACGGCGAAGTGCTCTGCAGCGGGATAGTTAGAGTTAAAGTACAAAAAAAGAATGCTGTGCGTTGTGGAGATCTGATGGCAGCGCTAATATGAGCATTGGCAACGTATGAGTGACACCTCTGGTCTTGCAAATGTCCATAGGCTACGGTGACTGTTTACCATCAGGTAGGTCGTATTCTAGTTTGCCACCTTGAAGGTAAAAAAAAATGAGCGCTGTCTTGAGGCACAAAAAGATACATGTGCGTTAGGACCGCGGGTGTACATCACAGAATTGAGCTGCTGTCCTACAAGAAGATGGTACCTGCATTGTACCTTTTATGAAATCCAGTGTACTCCTTTTGGTAAAAAGATATACTTAGTCTGGCCATAAATACTGTTACAATTAAAAATAAACAAAATATTACATTTGAATTTGGAATCTGTCATTTTTTTAAGATTGTTCATTGAGTTTTCTCATTTTGGCGCCAATACATTGTACCATATTTTGCGATATTAAAATGGAGTGGGGTGATAAAGAGAACCGAATCGCTGTGATTGCAATACACAAAGTAGGTATGGAGCCAAATGCAATTTTTAAAACTCTCCATACGCTTGGTATTAGTAAAATGTTTGTGTACCGGGCTATTAATAGGTGCAATGAGACCTCCTCTGTTTGTGACAGAAAAAGATCTGGCGGTCCACGTAGTCTTCATACGAAAAAGGTGGCCAAAGCAGTAAGGGAAAGAATTCGAAGAAATCCTGTCCGAAAGCAAATGATTTTATCTAGGGAGATGAATATAGCACCTAGAACCATGTCGCATATTTTAAAAGATGAATTAGGACTTGCAGCCTATAAGAGACTTACTGGTCATTTCTTAACTGATAATTTAAAAAGGTATAGGGTGATAAAATCGAAACAACTGAAGCGGTACGCAAAGGGAGGTCACAGAAAAATTTTGTTTACGGATGAGAAATTTTTTACAATTGAGCAACATTTCAACAAACAAAATGACCATATTTATGCTCAAAGCTCTAAGGAATCTTCTCAATTAGTCGACAGAGTGCAACGTGGGCACTCTCTGAATTCAGTAATGGTTTGGTTGGGGTATTAGCTGTGAAGGAGTGACTGAGCCATACTTTTGTATAAAAGGTATCAAAACATCGGCACAAGTGTATCAAGATACTATTCTTGAGAAGGTAGTGAAGCCCCTTAACAACAGCATGTTCAATAACCAAGAATGGTCCTTCCAGCAAGACTCGGCGCCGGATCATAAAGCTCGGTCTACGCAGTCTTGGTTAGAAACGAACGTTTCGGACTTCATCAGAGCTGAAGACTGGCCGTCGTCTAGTCCCGATCTTAATCCGCTGGATTATGATTTATGGTCAGTTTTAGAGAATACGGCTTGCTCTAAACGCCATGATAATTTGGAGTCCCTAAAACAATCCGTACGATTGGCAATGAAGAATTTCCCATGCAAAGAGTGCGTGCTTCTATTGATAACTGGCCTCAACGTTTAAAGGACTGTATGGCAGCCAATGGAGACCACTTCGAATAAGCTTTTTGTATTTTAAATTGTTTTATGTTTATGTATTAAACTAACACGCTGTAAAAGTAATAAATGTTATTTGGAATAGAATTTTTTTTTCTTTGTTTCAGTATTTATGGCAAGACTAGGTATAATACATGTAAAATAAAACTCGTAAAATATGTACACCGCCATTCTAGCGTTAGAATTGTGGTTGTATATTTTTTTTTTCGATAAGGAGATGCTTATTACACAATTTCGTTTTTATTATTATGCGTACCTGTACGTCAGTGTACATTTTACAAAATCCAGTGTTTTCTTTTTATAAAGTAATATATAATAAAATATATACAACCGTCATTCTAACGTTAGAATTGTGGTTGTACATTTTTTTTTCGATTGGGAGATGCTTATTACACAATTTCGTTTTTGTTATTATACGTACCTGTACCTCAGTGTACCTTTTACAAAATCCAGTGTATTTTTTTTTATAAAGAGAATAACAAAATATATACAAAGAGATATAATAAAATATATACAACCGCCATTCTAACGTTAGAATTGTGGTTGTACATTTTTTTTTCGATTGGGAGATGCTTATTACACAATTTCGTTTTTGTTATTATACGTACCTGTACCACAGTGTACCTTTTACAAAATCCAGTGTATTTTTTTTTATAAAGAGAATAACAAAATATATACAAAGAGATATAATAAAATATATACAACCGCCATTCAAACGTTAGAACTGCGGGTGTACATTTTTTTTTCGATTAGTAGATGCTGCTGTGTACCTGCATACAAAAATGTAAAACAAGCAAAATGTTGACAAATACGAGTACAAAACGTCAAGACGTATCTCATGTATATTTCATAATTAAAAAAAAGAAGAATCAAGTAATATCGCTTAAAACTTCCAGGACAAAAGACAAAGTATTATTATTTTTAAATTGATAAATATTGTTATATGTTAGTCTACTAGAGATGAACTAATTCGCAAAATCTCATATGTGTATTAGGTATGATGTAGGTATGTTTGATGTTATATTTCTATCTATATATCTACAATCACACGTCAAACCCCTTGTGGGGTATGATTTAATTTTTATTTTCGAGCTGAACGTCTGTCGGGTCTGCTAATGTACCAGCAATACATATGCTGCAATAGAAGTTCAATTATAGAATGTTCTATAACCTATAGCTGGGATGTAATTGATATAATCCTTTTTTTCTTAACGTTTCCTTATCCATTAGCATTGGCGGCATCTGACACCTAAGCCTAAGAATTTGGCGAAGATACTGATTTTGACAAGGAGCTAACGTCAGATCTCCATTTCTGGAATGTGCATGTTCGGGATGTTTTTCATTACCGTCAAGCAAGTGATTAATACAAATGTGTACATAAATCCGCGAACACTAATTTAGTGGTGCGCGCCTGGCTTTGAATCGGGGACCAGTTGGTCAAAACGCTGGTTCTTTATCCACTGGGCTATCGCTGCCTTGGTAATGTAATTGGTATAATCGTAGATAGGATTTAGTATTCCTGTGAGTTAGTAAGGCTTTTTTTATTTTATTTAGGATAACAGACAATTGTACAGAAGATTACTTAATAACATTATACTATTTTTTGGGTGGTTGCACAATCAGCACCATTATCCTCATTTTACTTCAATAAGCAGTTGTGTGAGTCAGTTTACCCACTACACAAATTATTATAACAATAATTATGTAGGAATTTTAGTGTCGGAATCACACAAAACAGACTAAATCAAATTACAGATACCATTGGGCTCACATTACTCAGTCAGAAAGAAAGTCTAAAATACTCTTCTTAAACAAGGTTACCAGTATACTTCTGAGAAGTTGCTGCGTTTGCAGTTACGTTGGTTAAGGTAACTTTTTCGTATCGGGCATGTCTATTGCTAACCAGCCGTTAATGCTCTTGAAAGTTATTATTTTCATCTTTTCAGTACTGCATATGGTGCATTCAAGTAGATGCTTCAAAACTAACCAGTTTTTTATGCCAGTTAATTAAATATATTCCATTGAAGAGTCGAAGTCTCCTGCTGGAAATGGTACCCTTGATTAGTATATAAATATATATTTTGTAGTTGATGTCCGTTTTTCTAGATATATTTACAAATACATTTATTAAAATTGTTTTTTAATCCACTATTGTTATTTTTCTATAGTTATGGTAATAAATTGACATTAAATATAAATAAACATTGTCGGACAAATTACACAGCGCCATCCAGACCCAAAGTAAGCGAAGCTTGTGTTATGGGTACTAGACAACTGGTAAACATACGTAAATACATTTTTTTTTTGTAAATACATACTTGTTATACATAGAAAATACCCAGACCAAGACAAACAGACATGTTCATGCACACAAATGTTTGTATTGTGTGGGAATCGAACCCACGAGCGTTGGTGTCAAAGTAGCGTAACAACGCGTTTCACCACTGCGCCACCGAGCTCAAATAACAAACTAATAAATACAGCGTCTCGGTTCGATTTCAAGTGACCTCAATGTTAGTCAAATAAAATGGGAAATTTTATGAGTGTCAGTTAAAATCGCTATTTGTGCGGGTTACGCCTCTTGTTATCCGTTGTAGATAACCATCATCATGGGTATGAATTTTACCAGTTCTTTTTACCAGTGCTCAGAGCACTCATAAAACTGAAGTGCGAAACGGCAGTAAACACAATACTAATCGTAAATACGAGTTGCATAAGGAATAATGGTTTCTTTGCAATTTTATTTAACGGTCAATTCCGTTTATGTCGCCATACATAATGAAAAACTGTTGTTGATGTTATAATTTGGATGCTGTACACAGTATAAAAATGTTTTTTTTTATACATATGGCAATAGTGTTGCTACTTTATGCCAGGGTCTAAGTCTTCAGTTAAGAACCTTTTGAAAATTAATTCTATGTTCCAGCTTCAGGAACTGTGCTGAAAAAATACTTGGGGAAAGGTACCTAGACCCAATCAACCCAATTTAAATACCACCCGTAAAACGATAGTGATTTTTACAATGTTTTCTTGATGAACTTATTCACGTCTCCCAAAAAGTGCATAAACGTGTCATATTTGTGTTTTTTCATTACTGTATAATTTCACTAGTACTTATGTTACAAAATACTATCAAAATTGTCACACAAAACTAATTTTATACTGAATTGTTAAAATTTCAAGTAAAACAACAATGTCACTCGTCAAAAGCGCGGGAAGAAGTCTAACAATTAATTATTACGGTCTTGGTGTTGCTGGTGGTTTTTCCAGAGCGAAAATCTAAATTGAATAATTATGTAACATGAATGATGAAACGGATATACAATGCGAAAGTGGAAGGATGTAGGAGCCGAGGAAGACGAAGACTAACCTAGCATGACCAAATCATGTTATATCAGAAGGTGATGTTAGAAGCCCTAGAAACCGGCGGGCGTGTAAGAAAAGAGCCATGAATAATAAAAAAGCCAGTGAAGGACCGCGTCTTATGGCGTTCGGTTCTCTATGCCTACCCCTCACGGGACCTGGCGTGGATATGATTTTTTAAATTTTAAATTATTAATTTAGACAGAACTTGAGATATGATTTATTTTTTAACAAAGTACGATTGTAGCTCAATTACGATAAAAAAGACTATTCGAGGCTGACTTTATAGTGCTTTTGTAAAAAGGCATTGTAAATCTTCATAAAAAGGTTTTTGAAGTAAAACTTCTTTACGCACGCTTGACTTGGGGAGTAAGCTGGTAAATGCGTGACGAGAGCGTAACGAAAAGTGTAATCCGGCGAGGCGAACGAAGAGCGTTACGAAAAGTGTGATCGGGGGAGGCGAACGGATGATTGAGAGGGAAATATAAGTTAGTAAAAATAGAATAGAGGCAAGAGAGAGAGTAGTGACTTTTGGCAATCACATTAATTATGTGAATGCGAAAAAAATGCTTCTAATCGCTAATGTTCAATAAAGTTTATGAAGAAGAAGAAGAACCAAGTGGTACTCTATGTCAACACTTTCCGTGCGTACGTCGGTCCGTTCGTCGCGAGAGCGAAGGATATTAAATTGCATATTGTCTATAAGTTTTACTTCAGTCGTGTGGTATAAAGCACACTCGTTTTTTTTTATATACTCGTAGAACGTTGCAAAGTATACAAGCATACGGCCCTCCTGATTTAAAGCGGATACCGTAGTCCATTAACACATGCAATACGGTAAGTATCACTCGCGTGATGCCACGTCTGCTGCAGCGACTCCTTAGGAGCTCACTGGTGACATCACTCACACGCAGGAATTTAACAACCCTCCAAGGAGTTGTTATTTGGCTGCGGTTTTCTGTGAGGTGGAAGTTCTTCCCCAAATGGCGCGTTACACCGCTGCGCCATCGTGCTCGTCAAAATGATAAAAACTATAAATGTTCAAAATAAATGCTTCTTTAAATACAAATATATTTATTTCAATTAAAACTTAATACCAAGGGTTTCATTTCCAAACAGGATAAACATTTGTGTGAACTGAACATGTCTGCTGGTCTCGGTCTTGGTGCTTTTAAGAGTCTGAACGGAATAGGTATTTCTATCGCACAAAAAGCCCAACATTGTACCAAAAAAAAACAAATCTTTTAGCACATCCCGTGACTCCTAAACTAGGTGAAGCCTGTCTCATAAAAGCCACATAAGATATCGATATTAGAACATTTTTAGCAACAATCATGGAATCTTAATACCTACTAATTAACGACATAAGCAACACTTTCAATAATTATTGTTACGTATAAAAATACAAAAGTCGAATCCTGTCGTGTAGACATGTTGTAGGATTTATGTAGATGTTTGTAATTATCACTTGTTCAACGGTAATGGAAAACATTGTAGGAAACCCGCACATACACAAAATTATACTTCAAAACACGTGAGACCTTATCTAAGAAAGGTCTGGTTTTCACTCTGCGCTGTGGAGGTCTGACGACAGTCGCTCGATGTCCTCAGAGAAACGAAAACGGGATAATAATAATCAGAAGAATTTAAGCAGAAAAACTGAAGTCGATTGTATGATTGCCAGAGGTATAACATATATACTCTTTCTTTAATCCATTTTTAAGTTTTTTATTTTACTTTTACTAAAAATAAATAGTAATTAATAATCCTATCTAAAATATCTTCATCTGCTAAGTGTTTAAATGATGTTTTAAGTAAATAGCTCAACTGTATATAAAAAAAGACTATACTTATTGTGGTCATTTATACCTACATTTAAAGTTAATTTTCCACAATCGAAGAATAAAAAAGCAAACTTATCATTATCAGTAACTATTAGAAGTAACTATGTTAAATCGTCAAGTCAAGTGAGCTGACGTTGTATTAAAAACTTATGAATTTATATGTTTAAGGTTTTATCATCCCTAATCATTTACTGAATAAAATGTTGACTCCGGTCATTTCCGAATTCAATCGTTTTGTGTTTTGCATAAAATGTGAGACAGACAAACATACATCTATCTATAACTTCACGCCAAATCCCTTACGGGGTAGGCAAAGAGAACCGAGCGCCACGTGACTCGATATACAAACATACATTATTTTAAATTACTATTTAGGATTATATTGTCGATAACAATACCCTGTATAGAAATCGATATTGCTGTGATTTTATCTTTTAAGGCACCACATCATAAAGCCAGACCACTGGTTATTAATAGAAATATCAATTTGCAATACGTGCCAGTAAGTTATGTTCAATATTCTGCGAAGAGTGATCTAATGAAAGCTAAATTAAATGTTCCAACTTAATTGCCCATTAGTTTTGTCAAGTCTACAAAGTAATATTAGTCTATATAACAACCTTTAATAAATATGTGATAAAAACTTGATACATTAATTTTACAAAATTCATTAAAACAAACGAGAGACGAGCCCTCTTATTCCTTACTTGAGAAAAATTAAGCGGCTGATCCTATTATTTTCTAAATAATTCCATTTTTTTTTCCATTCATCCTCGGAAGTTTCGAATGTAAGTTCAAAAATTTAGTTCCGAACAGCTAAAGGTCTGATTTTTTATGGTGAATTTATTGTGAAATGACTTAGCACTGATTAGATTTTTTAGTAGACCGAAAAGGCAGATTAGAAAGAGTAATACTCTGGTCATTTTTAAAATCCTTAAATTTTTCACTCCTTTAAATAGGAAGTCTTTGCTACTTGCCAACAGGCAAAATGCCAGCTCGCCTCGTTTACTTTGTGCATTGCAAATGTGTTGAAAAAGCTGTTTGAACCGCGTATTCGTTGTTCATTAGCCGAGAGTGGCTCTATTACGCCTCCGCCCTCATATCGAGCTAAGAGCTATCCTCCACTCTAATGACCAACTTAGCATTAGCCACCTGTATTGTTATGTACTTATTCAGTATAACATAATTACAGTATTTTGCTGTCTTTATACGCTTGAAATATAAGGAGTAATGTTCATCCTTCACCATTGCCGCTTCCGAGATAGGAACATTTCAGGAGCATACTGGTAACCTTGTTCACTCTCAAGAACACGACCTCCTAGAGAGTTTACTTACACGCGTTTTTCTGAAAGATCGAGGTATGGAGGAAGCACCTCGAGCTGCTTAATCAATAACATTGTTTTGACACTACTTCTGTTTTGACAGAGCCTCTTTTGCTTGTTGACAGAGTGCCCCACATTATTTATTTATTTATTTCAACCTATATCACTATAATTTACAATTATCGCGTCATCGTGCCAGAAAACCTTTTCAGGTTTGAAATGTACATGTACATGTATATTGATTTTGAATCTAAAGATGGATTGCTCCTACTTTAATATCTCTATATTAAACATGGATTGCGTGTAGGGTCCTTTAAAAGTTTTCTTTTAAAACGTCTATAGTACACATCCTTTATGTCTTGAAATATATATTTAACGGCGTAACAAGGTATCTGTACTAATATTGCCCATACACATGCATATAGAAAGAGATGTCAAGGAAGGTGTAAAACACCTTTTAATGTACGTAAACATTAAAGATTTTATAAACATTAGAACATTCCTTTTTTGTAACTACCGTTACGATTCTATTAATGCACCCAACGTAGATAAGGAGTAAATAAAATTTTAATGAAATAAAATACAATGAATACCCAAAATAACCCATCTACTTATATTTACAGAAACATGTCTAGTTCTAAAGAACATGCTTAATTATACGAAATACCAGGTTAAACACGTGAATACACTTATAGACAGAACAGCAAAGGCGGCGGAGTCTCTATTGACATTCACAAATATTTCTTCAGGCAGAATATTTAATTGAGAATAGAAATTCTCCTTATGGACACGCCAGGAAAAATTGATGCAAGATCTTGAAGGTACAAATCTGACATAAATGCAGACATGGACAGTCTTTTTAACATTACTTCATCTCAGTTCGAACAGTGGAAAATTGGCTAGTTCTTCTTCGATGTATATCAACTTCCTCACGGTACATAAATAAGGTAACGAAATGCTGATAAGTAGAATTAATATAAAATACTGCATGCGATAAACGGGTAAAACAAGGACTATAATATACCGTCTTTGTACAAATATAAAAAATTCACTCCCTTATTTTTTATTGTTGTTGAGTCAGCCCTTAAGATATTAAAAATATCTTGACATTGGAAAAAAAACACCCGATATAAGCGAACAATCAAACGACGTAATATATTAAATGTAGGCGCTGCAACTAAAAAAAAAGTTATAACAGAGAAATATAAATACCAGGAACCACTTATTGTAAGAAATGAAAACAATTCCAAATGACGATAGCTTTTCTTCTTACTAGCGTTATCCTATTTCCTATTCTATTACAAATGGTGAGATCCGCTACCTAAGCCTAGTGATTTAACGAAGATACTGATTTTTACATGGGGCATCTGACGTTAGACCCTCACATCCCATAGGGAAAACCAAACCGTTCTTTGGTTAGGCCACACGTATTTTGAAATATACTTTCAGGTACGTGCGGTTTACCTCACGATGTATTCCTTCACCGCAGAGTAAATGACAATCACAAATATGAACATTGTTGTGACAATGAAACATGAGTGATAACAACTAACTTCCATTAACGTACATGTAGGGTACATGAATATATATATCCCACAACATCTTCGCCATAAAAAGAAATAATTGACATAATTACTTACATAATAAGAAACCTTTTATACATATCACATAATTTGTTAGAGTTCACTACTTACATCCCATATCCCTCACCTAGTTTATGATAGCATTTAAAAACTAAAAAAATATTATTATTGTTTTGTCTACAATCCGATTTAAAATAAATCCTTTATATTAACATGTAGTCTATTAACGAGTTTGCACGAGTGAGATGTGCAGTAGTAACTGCACTAGAGGTACGCTGGTGGCCCGTGAGGCCCGTTCGGAATGATCGTTGACGTCCGTGTAGGGGTCGTATTCACGATTTTCGTATGATAAAATATCATACTTTTACCAGTGGACAATGTTAAAGTGGCAGAATGAGAATCATCATTAAGTTGATATTCACATTTAATTAAATATCTACGATTGCGACGATATTGAATATCTCTTTTGTTGCGTATTATATATGAACACGGTGTAGAACACTTCGTTACCACCTCTCCTCGCGTTCTAGTACGATCAAGTATAATAACTGGGTCACCAGTACTCAACTCCGGTAATTGTTTACAGTGTAAATCATAATAGTGTTTGCTTTTCAATTGTTTCTTTAACATTATATCGTGATCATTTTGCTTATTAATTGCCGCTTTTAATGAATTGGGATGCACCAGTAACTACATTCGTACATCTACGATCGTCGTCCCATTAGCAACTGTGCAGGAGAACTCAAATTAGTGTGTGGTGTATTTCTGTAGCTATGTAAATTTAGATATAAATCGGAGCCATTATTGATGTACCTTATTAATATTTTCTGCAGTTTGAACTACCCGTTCGCTCTCACCATTCGACTGAGCATAATTACGTGACGGCGTGATATGGGTAAAGCCCCATTGCTGAGATTTTTTTTTGAATTCTCAGTTTCTGGTATTCCATAACGAGAAAAAAAATCTGTCAATGCAGTAATGATTAATTTTGCAGACATGCTCTTTAAGCCGGCTACCTCAATAAATCCAAAATCAATCAGAATAAGAAAATATTTTTATTGTACTCAAACAAATGAGTACCTCCATGGTAAAGAAGGAATCTCAATAGGTATGATAGGTTCTCTACACGGCGCAATTGTTACCTCTTGTACAGTTTGCAACTTGTTTTTTAACATTTTACATTATTAATAAGTAAATGAACTTGATGCAGTATACATTCATTTCACACACACAAACATTCATTATATAAATCTTGGAGCGGCACTCGAGGCAATGTGTCCGGTATAAACATATACTTTTCGGGTTTGCAACTGACTTTAATATCATATCCCTGTAACCTTAATGACATCCGATGCAAACGTACTAGGACCATCATCAACGGTTTTATGAATATACTTTCTAACGGTTTATGGTCTTTTTTGACAATAACATCTTTTTTGCCAAATTTATATTAATAAAATCTTTCACACGCGAACACGATAGCTAAACGCTCTTTTTCTATTTGAGCATGCAACCTGTATTGAGTACAGTAATAGTATGCGATACGTATTCGACTGGCTGTCCCTGTTGCATAATGACTGCGCCCAAAGCGGTGCTACTCGAATCTACTGATAGCAACACTGGTTCAGAGATGTCATATGACGCTAAAACAGGCGTGTTGCAAAAGCTTTCAAACGCATCATTATGTTTATGTTCCCAGCACCACAAGGAATTCTTTTTTAATAGTCGCGTCAAAGATAGTACTGTACGTGAATAATAACGAATAAACATGGACAAATAATTGACAGCACCGATAAAGCGTTCTAAAGCCTTTTTATCAGTCGGCGGAGGCATATTTTTGATAGCGCTAACTTTGTGTAAATCAGGTCTCATACCGTGTTTATCAGTTTAACCTCAGCATGAAAAATTTCCAAAGCGCAATTTAAACCATATGGTAATCTTAAAAATTGGTAACGTCTGAAAGGCGTCGCGAAAGTAAATAAGTCGGCGCTGACCGCGCTGGCGGCGCTCATCGATTTTTATAGCCCAAAATCCAGAGTTTGCGTGTAGAATATTGTGCACCATGAATCTTAGCTGTCAATTCGAAATTATGCACCCTACCTCTCTTAAAACATCCAGACCAAGACAAACAGCAATGTTTGCCTTGTGTGGGAATCGAACCCACTAGCGTTGGCGTCAAAGTCCCGTCATTCATGACTGAGCCACCGAACTCGTCATAATAAACTCATATGACTCTGAATATTAATATCGTGAATACGCCTTATGTAACCTAACTCCAAACACGATTGACGTCCTTTGACAGTTCATATCGGCAATTATACATTTAACGGGTACGGGACATATACCTTTAATGGGTATTATATTACCGCTATAAGACTGCAACATAATACTGTGCTTACTGTTTGTCATGCACCTTTCGAAACCTAATTTAACAAACCTTGGATACGAAATAACATTAATAAGAGCTCCGGTATCTAACTTAAAATTGACACTAGCGTACTTACAGTGCAAAACTTCGTACCATTCATCCGACATCGACAACTTGTCACTCTTTACGTTTGACACTGTAGAAATTTACAACGAATCACTTTCGCTGCTACTACGATTGTAACCTTCTTCCCATAATTCTATATCGTACAGTTTCTTAGATTTCTTTAGCGTGCACATCCTACCAAAATGACCGTAGTTACACACGTAACACTGCATTCACGGTGGGGCATGATCCCCGATCACATTGCAAACCACACGCACGGCACTTCTGACGTGTTTCTTGGCGCCTCGTTGCTGTCGCATGCACCGAGAAGCGGGTACGGCGCCGCCAATGGGCTGTGCCACCCGCTCGCCGCTTAGCTGCGTTCGCGCCGCTCGACCGCCCGGCAGTTGATGGCCCCGATATCTGCTACCTACAGTATCACCTCGTCGCATGCCAACAACATCCACACGTGACATTGGCGAAGCATCACTAGTTTCCAGCCGCCATCCAACGACACCTCATTGGCTTGACAATTTTTTATAGCTACAGGACGGTGGTCTTGCGTGTTCCATATTGTTGACGTATATACATCGTAAACTCTTACTCGAGTAAACAAAATTATATTCTCTTCTCAATACTATATTTAGACAAGAATAATTAATTATTTTAAACCGCTGGCATCATGTTGTGACAATGAAACATGAGTATCAGATGACAACTAACTTTTATTAACGTGCTTGAATGAATGAATGAACATGAATATTTTACATACTACTACCCACAACTATCAAAAAACTTGGTGTGCTCAACAGAGCAAAGCAGTACTTCAGCGCGGGGCGAAGACTTATGTTATGTAAGTATCAAGTCGGACTGCACTTGGAGTACTGCAGTCACCTTTGGACGGGAGCACCTGGATACCTTGCTTGGATCATGTGATGCGATTAAGAGACGAGCTGTGAGAATTGTCGACAACCCTAACTTACTCACGGTGGTGAACCCTTAAGTCTAAGGAGACATTTTGCCTCCCTTTGTGTGTTCTACCGATTGTACAACGGGTTGGGTTCTGAAGATTTGTTAGAAATGATGCTGACTGCTACTTTTTATAACCGCACCTCTCGCTGACGGCAGGTACCTGAACGGAACACACGCTGGAACCGCAATGGTTGCATACTGTGCGGTTCTAGAGAAGTTTGATTTCGAGATTCGAGAGCACTCTGTGGACAGAGCGCCCAGCCAAGGTTTTTCCAAGGGACTACAGCATGGAATCTTCAAGAAATGTGTGAAGAGGTTTTTAGATGGACGGCAACGCTTGAGGGACCCCCATGGTGTTTCAAATGTCCGTAGACTACGGCGACTGTTTACCATCAGGCAGGCTGTATACTTGATTGCCACCTTAGTGGTATGTAAAAAAGAAAAACATCAAACATACATCAATAAAAAAATCATAAATAACATGAATTTAGTAGTTTACATGCCGAAACCAGAATTTAAACCGGCCCCCGGTTTAAATAGGTTATAAGGTTAATAGATCGGTTTATCCACTAGTCTATCACTGCTCATAGGCATATCCAGTGGGCCATGATTCTTCTCAATCGATGCTGAGTTATCTTACAAAGTACCTCATAAATATCACACAGATTTTAGTAAAATCCTAACGCACGAAAGTAATCACTCACATAATATGACATTAGATGACACAGACCTTGTAGTGTAGACTAAGTCAATAAGATTATAGAAGACCTGAATATTAACAGCAGTATCTACTGAAATGTAGAGCTCTTCACTAAAGCAATTGTACGTTAAAAATATATAATTAGTGCACAAAATGTTGTTATTGAAAAACAATAAAAAAATGTTCGAGACACGGCATTTTTCCTGGCTCACGTAAAACGTATGCATGTAAATGTGTGCCCGAACCTAAAACCAACAAATCTGGATCGATTGTCGTCTATGCTATCTACAAAATTTGAGTATGTAAGTGTAAGTATGAGTGACTAATTAACTATGGGATAATTAATATAAAAAAAACCTTAAACATAATAGCTTTCGATAAAAGATTATTTTCAAATAAAGTACGAGTAAATAGGACTATACATACTGTGTAGGCAAAACGTGTCATGTCATATTTTGTTAATATAGTCCAGCAAGTCGTTTATGTAAATTAAAAACAATAGATGCCCCAAAACGCTCCCTTGCTGCCTAAATTTCACACATCAAGTTGATGCAAGAAGATCTTTATTCGGGAAACTACACTTGAAGTAGATTATTCAGACGTCACCAAGTGCATTATTATGTTTGTCGTTGCGTAATATACCACATATCCGCGCCTCGAAATATGTATATAATATTTTGAATGATAATAATTTTGATGAATACCAAATACGACGGAGAATCTCTTACCGGTTTAAAAACGTCAGCTTTATCTTCAAATTACCCTCTGAACCCGAAAACGTAAATATTATGAAGAAACGAGAAAAAGAAATCTCATTAAAATTTAGTTCACGTAGCAACCTCATTTAGAGCCCACGATTATATACCATGAGGTGTACCCGCCACGGAGAAAGTTTACTAATTACATCTCTTATCTAATCAGAGTAAAATTTATTTTTTAGCGCGTTTTATTTCGCTTTATTTATTTAAATTACACTCAAGAACTTAGTTTGTTGGAGTTTAATTATAAATGAAACGCCTGAAATGGACGATAATATCATGTATTATGTAGCGACAATTTTATTAACTAAGTGCTAATTTCGGCTTCACCCTGGCGGTTTTTTAAGTTTGTATCATTAATTTGTTTTGCGAGATTTTTACAATGCTTCGAAAATACATGAACTTACTTGGATTTACCCAAAATTTCACAAACAAATAACAGGATTATTCCAACGCTTGGTGTTTTACAAGAATAACACATTTTTCATTATTAAAGATTGTGTAGTTTTGCTACTCGACGCTATATATTAAAAAAAAATCGTTACGTAATGTCGACATACACACTAAATTGAAGCATTCCTTTGTGTTTGATGGCGTCGTTGCGCGTGTCACTCTAATCTTATACGCAGATTAAGTAACGTAGAGAGTAGCCTATTAATGAATGGCTTTATCTATCACAAGCTACTCTACGCCCGGTGGGTACAGTAACCGGTCGGTCCCAGCTGATTTCGATAGATGGCGGACGATAACACTAACTCAGTGGCCTTCGAGTGGATTGAAAATACTCGGCTTAGCGAATCCGCAATTGTGGAGCGTGGAGCAGTGTGTTCTAAATTCCTGCGACCGAACGGAAACACGGATCCTTACAGTAACTTGAGATGGTGTGGATATACCCTTAAAGTTGACTTCAGGATAAGGCCTTCCTGAAGTCAACTTTAAGGTTGAATTAAACAATGTTTAACGGAAGTATCGCGTGTTTAATTTATTTTGTTAAACCTGACGTTTCGAACGCTTTGCAGCGTCCGTGGTCGCAGGAAGACACGTCAGGTTCAACAAAATAAATAAAATACGCGATACTTCCGTTAAAAATTGTTTAATTCAATGTGTAACAATCGCGAAAACCTAAACCAACTTTAAAGGTTTTTCCCTTTACGTTACTAAACAAATTGCTATGGGACCGACAGTAGCTATAGAACTTTCTAATATGAATCTCATTTTTTTACACCACGACTACCTTTTGAAATCTTTTGGTCTTGACTCAGGATCATCAACGATACTCATCATCATCATCATCATCAGCTTGCACTGAAGCTTAGATATATTTTAGCTATGTTAAGTCACCACGTTTGTTACAGCTGTTGTCAAAAAAAAACTTAGTCTATGTCAGCCATACCCAGGCACTAGACTGCGCATTGTTGGCTAAAAACGCTATTCTCTAGCTCCGTAATCTAAGAACACGTCTTTAATCATCATCAAGAGCAGTGGGACCATGGTGCCAGGACCACAAGGTTAGTTTCGAAGGCGCCTGCAGAAGAAGGTCAAACTGTCGTCTGGAAAACAGTACTTTAGGCCGATGCAAAGTTATGCTTTACGAGTAACAAATCCTAAGGGAGCACCTAAATACAAGTTGTTGATAAGCTTACACATACTCTTAAACTCTTAAATCTAAGAGACTTTATCTAGATGCTATCTTATGTATTCTACCGATTAAACAATGTGTTGTGTTCAAAGAATTCGTTTAATGTGATACCTAAATTTGCATACACCGTTTGCAGGGAATACGCATTCCACAACTTACATAGGGTAACTATTATATATGTATACCGTTCTTTTCAAGCCACATAAAACCAGAGAATGTCAAGCTATTGGTTATTTTCAATTTTAAATTGGTTCCACAAAATTTATTAATTCCATCCACAGCGCATAATAACGAACATTTAGTTCGTTCATTACGTTGTCTCAATGTTATCTATGAGTGCCAAATAACCTTATAATTAAATTATCGTGTTGTGTGCGAAATGATGTTATCTTCAACTGTCGATTTAACGTTGGACTAGTCTACATGACATTATATATATATTAATGTTTCGTTCGATATTCGAGTAGTATTAATTCATTCCTAATTTATTTTCTGTACATCATATAATATGTTCCTAAATAGATTTTACGCGCATTCCATTGTATTAAGGTAATTAATATTACACGAATATAATATGCTATGTTCTGTTAAAATAAAAAGTTTTTTGATTCTAATTTGACCATATTGACAATTACATCAGTTTCGAATATCAGTGTTGTAATTATGTATTGATAAAATCAATCGTGCGTGAAAGTTTAACGTAACGTAGTCTTAACAAGATTTAACATCTAATCAGGGCTAGATCAAATGAGCAGTGTTTAAGTAGTTAAAAAAATATATAATAATAATTTTTCATCTATATTGGATCCTCGCGGGCACATAGACACTTCTTATTGCTTTTTAAAATAAAATCTTATTGTATCTTAGGTATTAATTCTGAATGTTGCAATTTATTATGTGAAATATATTGAAATGTCACAAACCTTTAATATGAGAAATCAATACTACTATCACTTTATGTTAATTTCCCATTTCAAGTAAAGGTATTCTTATTTTTTCGGCTATTTACCTATTAAAATATTCAAGGTAGAAAACGCAAACACAAAATGTATACAATATGACCTTTCTTCACCAAAATCCGCATACGGAGAAACTATTCCTTTGATATATCGTCGATTGATATTATTTTCATGTCATTTTATATTCTACCTAAACTATCAATAATCTCACTACAAAGAAATCTCCCAATATATTTGTGTTTGCCGATATGACAGTTAAAGTGACACAAAGCGGTTTTATTCAAGTCTCTCACTCTCACGTTTATTCATGTCTCACGGCAATTTTCCGTACTCATTTTATGTCTAAATTTCGTTTATTTTAAACTCCTGACCCGATGATGAGCCCAGTGTTTGAATGGTAGCAATGACTACTTTAGTACCATGAGTTCGATTTCTGCACACGATAATCATTTGTGTGCATTAATATGTTTGTTTCTCTTGGTCAATGTTAACATTACAAAAAAAGTAGTTATGCATATTTATCAGTTGTCTAGCACCCGTAGTATAAGTTTTACTTTATTCTTTATTGCACATAAATATACAAAATAATCTTTGTTACAAGTTTTGTGTACAAAGGTGAGCTTATCTCTTTAAGAGATTTCTTCCAGCCAACCCCAATGAATGTGAAAACATTGTATAGGGTCGTAACCAAAACATATGTGCAAACAAGCATCAATAAAAACAGTTACACTATGATAGTTAAAATACTTCTGTAAAAATACATTTAACATATACATACATATACACTCATACATACACATACGTATATACACATATACACAGACCTATATATATACACAAATATACATGAATATAACGACATTATATATATTATTTTTCACTAGAAAATAGTGTCTTCAGATAGTACTCCCTCAATTTTTTCTTGAAAGTGGACACAGTACGAACATCTCGTATCTGCAGTGGTAGTTTGTTGCAGAGTAGGGCAGCGCGGACGGTGAATGAATTGAAGAAGAATTTCGTGTAGGCTAAGGGGAAGTCTAAAGTTTTTATATGGCAGGAACGTTGTGATCAATTTGGCTGTGGAAGGAGTGGAAAACGAGGACAATGATATTGAGGGGAATTGGGATTGGTAATTAGTTTGAAAAGGAGGGATAATATGTGCACTATTCTGCGAAATCGAATAGGGAGCCACTTCAACTGTTCACGAAACTCCCATACATGGTCGTACTTACAGAGACAGTTTTAATTAATTTCACCGAGTATTCTGTTTAGAAATATTTATTCAAATCACGGGTATTAATCCGGTTATTTGATAGTTGACCTTACACGCAAATCCTTCCGGAAGATTGATATATATCAGTGAATATGATGAATATATCATATATCATGAATATATATCAGTGAAAAAACATACTCACAGGTTAGGTAGACATTTTTTTATACAACGTCGGGGGGCATTCAAGCCTACGGCCCACAGCACCGCTAAACAGTTACCGAACCCTATTAACGCTTGTGATAAATTAAGTATCACTCGCGCGATGCACCTCTGCTGCTTACACAGCAACTCCTTAAGAGTTTACTGGTGACCTCACTCACCGCAGGTACACAATAACCCTCTAGGGAGTTGTTATTTTCTGTGAGGTGGAGGTACTTCCCCAGACGGGCTGCTTTGATGTGCCATATCTCTATTAAAACATCCGGACCAAGACAAACGGACATGTTCATGCACACAAATGTTTGTCTTGTGTGGGAATCGAACCCACGAGCGTTGATGTCAAGGTCGCATCATTCACGACTGAGCCACCGAGCTCGTCAGACTTTATGAGTATCACAGCGGATATTGGAACTCTTGCATTTATATATAGCTATGTATTTAGAATAATTGGGCTATTGATATGAGATCTGTCTTTCTGATTCACATTGCCTCGGAAAACCAGAATCAAATCGGAATCAAAACGTTGTCTGTCAAAATGTATGAAATCTGAGTGAAAACATTTCGAATCCGTTTCCAATATGGTTTTCCAAGGCAATGTGAATACACCCACTGGTGGAACTATTATTATGTATTGGTATTAGGCTATTATAGAAGAGGGTTGCTCGCTTGCCCTAACTACTATGCCTAATCGAATCTTGTGAAAGTCGGTGGTTCACCATATAACAGCGATCCCCGAAATGCTAAAGAAGTCGACCGGGAGCAACCAACGGCTCTCCCTTCAAGCGAAGGGGTTTGGAGCATACTCCGACATGCTGTTCAAACTGATGGGGATGACGGGGTCGGTCATCAGTTGGTAAAATCTACTTCAGCACCAAGGCTCGTGGGTTGGATTCTCACACAGGAGAAACATTTGTGTGCATGACCATGTCAGGTGCACTAGGGCCCACCATAATGTAAAGCGGTTACCATAGCCTATGAACACGTGTAAGTTGCTTACTGGTACCTCACTCACATGCAGGAACACAACAACCCTCTAGGGAGTTGTTATTTGGCTGCGGTTTTCTGTGAGGTGGTTCTTGAGGTACTTCCCCAGACGATCCCCACGATGTTCCTTCATCACTAAGCAATTGATATGTATGTATATCTTCACGCCAGGTCCCTTCCGGGGTAGGCAGAGAGAACCGAGCGCCATAAGACGCGGTCCTTACACACTTCACTCGCTTCTTTCGCATTCATAGCTTTTTTCATGCACGCTCGCCGGTTCCTAAGGCTCCTGACATCACCTTCTGATAAAACACGACCAATTTGGTCATGGTAGGTTAGTCTTGGTCTTCCTCGGCTCCTACATCCTTCCACTTTCGTTGCATTCTTTCTACATGTCCGAACCAACGGAGCATGCCCTTTGTTATCTTAACACCGACACTCTCTTTCAGTCCAACTCTCTTTCGTACGTCATCATTTCGAACGCGGTCAGCAAGCGTTATGCCACAAATTTTTCGCAGTGCTCGCATCTCGACCGCATTTATTCTACTCTCATGCTCTCTCTGCCCTACCCAGCTCTCACTTCCATAAGCAATTGATAATTACGAGTATATGCATAAATCCAAAAATTTAGAACACGAATTTAGTGGTACATGCCAGTATTTGAATCGGGGACTAGTCGGTCAATAAGTCGGTTCTTTATCCACTGGGCTAACACTACTCTCTTGTGTGCATGTAAACGTTTGTACCTAATGCTAAAAAAAAAAAAAACATGTGGATTTATGCCAGTAGTTGTCTGTGTACATGCGTTTGGAAGAGCGTGTGAATTCGTAGACATGTTAAAAGAAGATGGTTGGCAAGTACCACCTGCTTGGGATCCAGTCCTAAAAATAATCAAGTCACAAATCCAAAGATCTACTAAAAAATGTTCGGACACTGTGAGCGATTTTTGTATGAATCGGAACATATATAATTAATCCATCCATGTCGGTAGATGTAATAATTGAATAACTAATGTAAGACAAATACCACCTTAGTCTTTCCTGCGACCACGGACGCTGCAAAGCGTTCGAAACGTCAGGTTTCAACAAAATAAATAAAACACGCGATACTTCCGTTAAAAATAGTTTAATTTCAATGTTAAACATTTCGATTCTCTCTCAAACTGCTTAAGCAATTGGGTTAATTTCCTATCGTCACGTTACTGAGCCCTAATTTCATCTTCTACTCAATGGAAATATAAATTTTATAGTAATTTATACCGCTATGAATGCGAAGTCTATGGTACTTGCTAGTATTATTATTAGTTCTTCTTTGTGGCGGTCTTGGTGTTCTCGCCAATGACAACGCTTTTATTATTTTAACTCAGCATGTTCTCAAGTCAGGCCCGAGCTTAGTATGTGGGCAGGCTTAGTATGTGACTACTTGCTAGTACTTGTCATTGTTATTATTAATATAGTATATTACTAAGTACACTAGTTATTATTAAAAACTACAAGGCCACAATATGCACGCAATATCTTTAATTTTAAGCATCTGCCACCTAAAATCCATTACGTTAAGTACGTCCACCGAGTTGAGTGGGATCTCAGCTTTTGAAATAATAATGGAATAGATTTAAACGGCCTTGATTTTTTATTGCTGCAGAGAGAGGTGGTAAATGTATATTAAAGGGTAAGCAAATTTTAACAAACTTGTAATTTAACCAAGTCAATGTAAGAATTTTTCATTTAACTAAAAATTTAAAGATTTATATTATAAGATATAACTATAGAGAAGTTTGATACGCAGTCACGATTGAAAGATTTATATTCCGAACCAGTAGGGTTCTACTGGTTCGGAAATCTCCCGTGAATGGTGGCGAAATCTCCCGTGCGAAGCCGGGGCGGGTCGCTAGTGGTATATAAAATAGACTTTAATATGGTTTCGTTTACATAAAAAAAACATAAACATTATTTTTATACAGCTGGGTTTCCTAAAATTCTATCTGTGCTTATAACCCTATAGACTGATGGAGAGATGTTGTGTTCCTGCATGTGAGTGTGATCACCGATAATTTCCTAAGTAGCTATGTTAGCAGTAGAGGTGGAATCAAGAGAGTGATACGTCATGTATTGCAGTATCACAGTCTACGGTAACTGCTTCACGTCAGGCAGGCCGTATGATTTTATGCCTCCGATCATTGAGCTAAAAACACTATTTATTTGTTTTTCAAACGTTAGATGCGATATTCTCTTACACTTACAATAAAACAACTATCAAGTTGATATACTGCTTGAAATATATTATACTATCATTATACCAGCATCACGGGTACTGGCGTGTAAACATTTTTAAGTATCCATCTAAACGGAGTCCAGCCGGATTTTCATGTAATATTAACTGGTTAACTAAAATTAAAAAAGGAAATACTTATTTCGTGTACATAGCCAAATTAATTATCACGTTCGCATTTGTATATTAAAATACATGATTCCAGACTTTGATAAAGAGCATTAGTGCATGTAGTACTGAACATGCATGATTGTGACGTTCCGGCGAGTTAATGAGGTTACCAGTAAGCTCCTAAAATGTCTAGGGTAATGGTGATCACTGTACATAAAGCTGGTCGTATGTTTGTATGCTACCTGACGTTACATAAGAAAAAAGTTAACTTGCAATTTGATCTAACCTACTTTATGTTATCAGCAACTATGGCAGTGATACTAATGGTAGTGACTGGGTGCCGGCCAGTGTTAGTTTGCATAAACTAATTGGTGGCGGGAGCAGATGAAACTGATTAGATCAAATTGCATGTAAATTTGACTTTCGAAAAATAACGCCTGAATCTATTAACTATTTAAAAGTTAACTATTTAAAAGTTAACTACTAATCTAGTATAACTTGTTGTATTTGTAATATTGTTTAGATGTTTACATTTCGATGCCAGAGTAGATTTCTATAGAGTAAGTTTGTGTGTGTGTATGTCTTTAGGATTAGAAACAAAAGTTTGTGCTTAATTTTTCAGTCGGTAATAATTTAGTTGTTTCTTTTACAGTGTGTGTACCTTTACTTTATTAAACCTGATTTAAATTTTGACTTACCTTGATTGGTTTATAGCATTTTGATTTATGTTTCGCTCGCTTACCCGACCTCTGTCGGTAGCACGGCAACTCCTTAGGAGATTACTGGTAGCCTCACGCACTCTTTATTTGCCCGCGGCTTCCTATAAAGTGAAGGTTGTTGTGTTCCTGCGTGAGAGTGAGGTCACCAGTAAACTCCTGATCCACCATACTTTCTTTCAAAACTTTCCAACAATCATCCACATCTGAGTCGGAGAGGCTTGCATTTGCAAGTCTCTCACTTACCAGATGCACATACATTCTCCTTACACTTTCATCTTGCAATTTTTCGCTCATTGTCCTTTCATGGTCTCCGAAAGGGATACGCACTCGCCAGTGCCTCCACTTCCTAAAAAGGCCCACAAATCGGCTTACCACCAGGTAGTGGTCCGTCTCAAGAGTGGGGCCTCTAAAGGCTCTTGTATCCATTAGAACATTTCGGAGACGTCTATCTATTAAAATCAAATCAATCACACTTTTTTGATCATTCCTTCTCCATGTATACGTGTGAATAAGGATATGATAAAATAAAGTATTCGACACGAGGAGGCCTCGTTGGCTGGCTCGACTGATTGTAGTAAAAAAAATTGTGAGTGTTAAAGTAGGTGCCTGGATAGTTTAAAGTCACAATAGGACTAGGTAAGGGGTGCTACAATTGGGTTTTAGAATTTTGTATTTATTTAATCGTGCAGGAAGACGTCTGTTCGATCCGCTCATTAAAATATTGTTATATTACTTATTGAGGAAAAGAGTGTACAAAAAGGGTTACAAATTTATTAGGGCTATTTATACAAAATATAAAAAAAAAAGGTTCACTTTAAGTTCGGCTAAATAAGGTCTTTAAGAACTCGCGTTATCTTTGTCTAACCGGAATATCACTATTATGTTCACTGGAATGTGGCACTGAGTGGCCGCCGGCTATAGTGGCCGACGACTGTAGACAGCTGGTTAGCGTGCTAGCCAGCACGCAGATCCAGATGTAGAAGTTGTTGGTGGACCGCCTTACGGACCAACACCACAGCGGTAACTCCGTCAGCCGCCGTGGTCCACAACAGAGGCTGCAGGTATTATAATTTTTAGATTAGTTAGATGTCCGGAGATTATCGAGTTTGGAAAAGGTAGTAATATCCCGAGGGTTCACCACGTAGCCCTCAGCAGGAGGCTGGTGGTCTCAGACGTGGTGCACTGAATCTCTACTACTCGAAAGCTTCCTCCAGACTGCCTTGTTTTCTGTTTTCCGACACTAAAATGTAATATTTTAAAATTTTGAATTACAAATAAATATTTTTGACAAACATCATTCGGTTCACAGAGACAATGTAGTGTATATCTCTACAAAGGTTTTATAAAATATATTATTCAAAAAGGTTATTACATTAGATATTTTAAACATTACAATATATATATTGTCGTTAAACAAGACAGCATATATTTAACATACGTTAACATCGGCTGCTGATATGTATTTGGCTAGTACACCTCCCCGCATTTGCGTGAAATGTTCGCGTGGATTTTTTGTAAGTAACCTAAATTACTCTTTATTATAACAGCAGCTGAAAGTTCCTTCAATAAAGTTCGTTCCTTGGTAATAGCAATCATAAAATTTGCTTGAAATGTAGGTATGTTTAAGTAGGTGATATACGGTTAAATTGAGGCCCTTGTACATTTCGCCTTCAAGTGAGACATGCAAAAATTTAATAAAAAAAGGCAAGTAAAGTTATATTTATCTTACTTAATGGAACTAATACGTGCATAAAATTATTTACGTCATTTAGATAATCATTAATCGAATATAATAGTTACATTTGTTAGTTAAAAAATATTTTAATTTCGGAACAAATTAAAATATTTTTTAACTAACAAATAAGGTGGATGGCAATATTTTTAAAGTGTTTGGTAGTTCGTTTTATATTATAGGTAAAATTAGAAATAAACAGACAGGCAGAGTAGCGTGTTAAATAACAACCTTTTGCTAAATTAATGTATCATATGCATTTAGAAAAAAGCTGTTATTTTACAAACAGATATTTCAATTTTATTCTTTTATATAGATAAGGTTGTTAAAACAATGCCTGTATTTTCAGGTCCGTTTGAGAAAAAAGTACAAAACAGAATTGGGCTGAAGTCCAAGACTAGCACATAAATTGTTCAAAATTTATTCGAACAATTTGCGAGTATGTGGCGAGAGTGGAAAATGTTAGTATAATCGCTAGGACTGGCTCCTGGAGAAATATCTTTTATCCGGACATATTGCTTGGTGAAGGTCCCTAGGAACTATACCATTTTGGATGCGGTAAATAAACCAAGCATGTAAGTAATCGGATGAAAGTTGTGGAAACGAATATCTTACGTTAGCATTATTATTAGCATTTAGCTATTATCGCCTTAATCTCTAATTAGTATACCGTCAGGAGTCATACAAGCATACGGTATAGTATGTAGTCCTCAGGGCATCGGAGATGTGTTCAGTGATCACTGGCGGCCGCTCTGAGTTAAGTAACTCGGTGCCAGATTGGCGGCACGTGTCGCGATGGCGCGAAGATCTCGTTTTTAGATGGTAAAAACCTTTAGGCACCTCCATCTCCTAGTGGCTTCGACGTAGGGGCTGATGTTGTTGTTGATGATTGGCTATATGTTAGTGATTAATACAAAATGGGGCGTCTCACCGTTTAACTGCTGTTTGTCCGCTGGAAGTTTGGAATATTATTACTCCGAGGTCTTTCAGGATACAACGCTGCCTCCAATGTCCCTTGTGACGAAGTTACACTTTCACTTTTTGCACTTTCAGTATCGGTATGAGCACTTTAATTATTTTTAACCGATTTATTTTGTGAGATGCGACATGGTTAGGTTACTTTGCAGCCAAAATAATGTATTAGAAAATAGTAGGTCTTAAATAGGCATACAGAAAAGTCCTCGATAGTGTGTCTAACTCATATGGGACACTTACTTAAGTATTGTTATCTATTAGAGGTTAGTAACACATGATAGATTATTTACTAAGCTATTTTCTCCAATTCATTATTAATCCTTATTAAAATAAACATGAAAGTTAGTTAAAATTATAGAGTGATACGAATTGCATTGGATTTCTCATTGCACAACTACGGGCATATTGTTGGTAGTTGTGCAATGAGATTTTAAATCAACACTTGTAATCAATGTTCATGAAAATAGGAAACGAGAGGACAGTCCCAAGACGTCGTCACTTGCCGTCGTTTGCACTATCTCTCCATTCCTCCCAGTGTCGACCTCTTGATTCTGCCAAAGCGCGCTACCGTTCGCGCGCTTTCGTTTCGTTTTAAACATCCATATTCATGGCCGGATGCGACATATAAATACCGAGTAACTTTCATGTTTATTTTAATAAGGATTAATAATGAATTGGAGAAAATAGCTTAGTAAATAATCTATCATGTGTTACTAACCTCTAATAGATAACAATACTTAATGTAAGTGTCCCATATGAGTTAGACACACTATCGAGGACTTTTCTGTATGCCTATTTAAGACCTACTATTTTATAATACATTATTTTGGCTGCAAAGTAACCTAACCATGTCGCATCTCACAAAATAAATCGGTTAAAAATAATTAAAGTGCTCATACCGATACTAAAACTGCAAAAAGTGAAAGTGTACCTTCGTCACAAGAGACATTGGAGGCAGCGCTGTATCCTGAAAGACCTCGGAGTAATAATATTCCAAACTTCCAGCGAACAAACAGCAGTGAAACGGTGAGACGCCCCATTTTGTATCAATCAGTGAGCTTTAATCTAAGCAGATAACATATAGAATATGCAGTGCAAGGAAACTGCAATACAAACACACATTATAGTAATAGAAACGTTGAAAATATAGATACATAATTAACCACGGTAAGGATTAAGCAAGAATATGATTTTTTTATTGTAACCTACTAGAACTAACTAACATACTCGTAATATCGGATAGACCGAAAAATCATACGAATACGACATATATAAATATAATTTAAGATTAACAAAGGTTTGTTTGTTTGTTTTTAAGGTATTCGATAACAATAGTATATGTACTGTGCATTTTGCACACACCAACAAACACTAGTTTATATTTTATTTTTACGTTTAGGTACACTACTCGTATATCAACTAAATGAATACTTTATAAGATCAAATCAAAATTAAATGCACTTTCAAATGTGACTTCTGCCAATACATAAGTCCTCATTGGAAACAATAAATTAGAATTTGCTAATAACACTACGAGTATGTTTTTTCAAATTACAGTAGAGTCTAATAACAATGGGACGCCCACATCAATAAACTTGCCGCTAAGTTCAGCTCTGCTGCATATGCAGTTGGGAGAATCAGCAATCAATTGTGCGTGGCTACTGCGCGTATTTGGCTGCGGTCTTGCATTTGGTGCGGTTTATTTTAGATACTTTCACAGGATTATGTCATATGGTATAGGAACAGGAAACTGTACACTGTCACTTATCAATATATTTATGAAAACAAAATGTATGTCCGAATAAATATTTTTTGTCGTTTCCAAACTTCTGTGAAAATTGAAATTAAACTATTTTTAACGGAAGTATCGCGTGTTTTATTTATTTTGTTGAAACCTGACGTTTCGAACGCTTTGCAGCGTCCGTGGTCGCAGGAAAGACTGAAAGACGATACTTCCGTTAAAAATAGTTTAATTTCAATGTGTAACAATCGCGAAAACCTAAGACAATATTCTGTGAAAATCTTAACAGCGGGATAAGTCAAGTATGTCACATATGTAATGTGAGCCATTTACACACCTTAATAATCATGCCAATAGATATCATTGTCATTACCATATTAGTGACTTAACTTCAAGCCGGCGAGTACCTGTAATTTTAGCAGTAACAGACACATTCATACTGTATATGTTACTCTCGATGTCACCAATTAATTGTATGTACACATTCCGTATCATTTGATTCAAGCTTTCGAGTGTATCTCGATGGTAGTTATTATTTCTATCGCATACTACGTTTCAATTATAATATGATAGAAAATATATGAACAAAAAAAACTTTTTATTTATCCAAACAACTAACTTCGCAACTCGCTGTGAAAACCTTGCAAATGCGGCTTTAAGGCAACGAGCGAATGGAATTGGGAGATTCAGTGAGCTTTAATCTAAGCAGATAACATATAGAATATGCAGTGCAAGGAAACTGCAATACAAACACACATTATAGTAATAGAAATGTTGAAAATATAGATACATAATTAACCACGGTAAGGATTAAGCAAGAATATGATTTTTTTATTGTAACCTACTTGAATTTTCTCATCACGTCAGTTGAAAAAGGCAGATGACGTAGTGTAGGAACCGTTACTACATGTTAAGGGCTGTTAATGGTTTCGACCCTGATGGCTTGCATAAGTGCCTTTTTACGCCACGCTTGAAAGGTCGAGGATGAAACGAAAAGAGGAACACTTGCACTGGGAGTTAAATCTTTAAATATGGTGAATCCATGGCAGTCAGCCTAGTGTTGCTAAGGCATTTAATCGGGTTTGGTTTAAAGCACTTCTCTACAAAGTTCCGGCATTCGATCTGCTTCTCCAGCTTTATAATTGGATTGCTGGCTTCGTGAATGAGCGTAGAATCCGCGTCCTTGCAGATGAATGCGCTTCGCGGTTCATATCATGCCGTGAATGCCGGTGTCCCACAGGGCTCCTCCTATCACTCACACTCTTTCTTCTTCATATCAGTCATATCAATGGCATGCTGCCGCTTGGTAATATTCATTGCTATGCAGATGATAGTACGATCCATGGGCGATATTTCGGCCGGCATGGTGCTGGTCGCACACATCAATGAGAAGCGTGAGAGTCTGGTCGTTAAGCTGAATCGGGTTTTGGATCTCATTAGTAAATGGGGTTCCAATAACCTGGTTACCGGTAGTTTAATGCCGAGAAAACTTAGGTATGCGCGTTTACAATAAAAGCGTTCCCATTTTGTTCCCACTCCCAGTCTTCAGGGCGCTTCCTACAGTACGCGAGATGGCCTGAATATGCTAAGAATGGGCATTCGCTGCAACCTTAACTAACAGAACTCCTTCGAGAGCTTCTTACCAACAGCTTCCAAGAAACTCGGAGTCCTGAACAGGGTGCGCCGGTTCTTCACGTCGGACCAGCTTTGTCTTCTTTATAATACTCAAATTCGGGCCTGCGTGAAGTATTGCTCGCATCTCTGGGACGGCTACGTACAATATCTTCTCGACGCCCTCGATGGGTTGCAGCGACGGGCTATCCGCATAATCGACGACGAAGAGGTCACTAAAAACCTAGAACCTCTTCAACTCCGTAGGGACATTGGCTCGGTAAGCAAAAAAGTAAAAGTAAAAGTCAGTATCTTTGACAAATTCTTAGGCTTAAGTAGCGAACCTCGCCAATCCTAATGGAAGAAAACGGGATAATGCTAAGAAGAAGCTGATATCCGCAGTTTCAACTGCGCGGAGCGTTTTTTCAAGTTTGACGTAGGAACCCTAAATATTGCCGGTGCGAATCGTATAATAAATATAGCAGTATAGATGTAATCTATACAGAAAAAATATTAAAATCCGTAGTATTGTCTTAGGTTTTGGCGATTGTTATACATTGAATTAAACAATTTTTAACGGAAATATCGCGTATCGAAACGTTAGGTTCAACAAAATAAATAAAATATGTGATATTTCCGTTAAAAATTGTTCAATTTAATTCAATTAAAATCCGTGCAGTAGTTTTTGTTTGTTGCGTGAACAATCAAAGTCAAAGTCAAAGTCAAAGTCAAAATCTTTTTATTCCGTAAAAATGGCTACATTTGTTTGGAATCGTCACAATTTTTTTCCCTACCGTGCAGTTTATGACTAGGTGAGCACTGATAAAAATACTGCCAAAAATGATCAATGATCTGACAGATGTCTATGATCTGACAGATGTCTATCTGCCTGTCCATTGTACACGTATACAGAGAAAAATGACAAAAAAATACCGATATCATTTCTGCGTCCGTAGAATCTCGTGATATTAAAATTTAAAACATATTTTATATTCTAACTCGGGTATCCAAGGATTTTATTACATTTATAGAAAAAAAGATGTAACAGACGCGGGGTTTTTTAATTGAATTTTAAAGGTAATAGATTCAGGCGATATTTTGCGAAAGTCATATTTACATACAATTTGATTTAACCTGCTTTGTGTGCTTCCGCCACCATCTGTATCATGCATCTACTAACGGTAGTGGGTGGGTGCCGGCTGGTGCTAGGCCGCGTGAACTAATTGGTGGCGGGAGCACACAAAGCAGGTTCGATCCAATTGCATGAATTTTAACGGTCATTTTCATTACGACTGATTCTTAGTTTTCCTCCTTCTCCTCCTAAATGGTTGGATCGATTTTGATAATTTGTTTTTAGTGCATTTAGTGGGTCCCTGGATGGTTTAGATTTACAATTGGACCAGGTAAATGATGAAATAATCGATTTGCAATTTTTTATTATGTCGGATCCGCTAGTATGTATAATGTAACAAATTAATTATTGATACATTTCGCGGGTTAGGTAGTTATTTATACAATGTCGGGAGACATATGTTTGTATACCTGATGTAAAAGCTTGCAATTCAAGGAGTATCACTCATGCGTTGCCATTCTCACTATAGACACAGCAACTCCTCACAGAGTCGTTATTTGACTGCGGTTATCTGTGAAGCGTGTATATTTCACTAGATGGGCTGCTTATATTCATCCTACCACTCTTAAACATGATTATGCTTATTATTATTATTCACAATCACAAACAATAATATACCTACTGAAAAGCTGATATATTTACCTACCGCAAATGGTATTTAACTAAAATCCTTTCTAAAAAAAAACACGGTCAAATACAGTGACATTGATTGGCATTTTTGATTAAGTATTTACAAGCGCTGGGAAATAGATTGATGGCTTTATTGCGACTGACAATATGAACATTGCGGATGAAAGAGGTATTTTATACAGCGTTAAAACCTTATATATGTACATATAATTTAAAAGATATTTAACAATTTCACGTATGTAAATATATATATCGTCACGTCAGCTCCCTTGCGGGGTAAGCCGATGGAACTGAGCACCATCCTTACACACCTTGCTCGTTTCTTTAACATTCATCGCTCTTCTCATGCACGGTCGCCGGTTCCTAGGTCTCCTGACATCACCCTCTAATATAACGCTATAACGCCTCTAATATATTTGTTTCGTCATTATTTCATCCTGCATTTTTTCTACAAAAACTTCATACTGCTTGTATACTGCATCGTTTAAGCACAAAATTATGTACGCTTAGTAAGTTAATTATTTTTGCAAAGAATGGGAAAGACAGGTGTTATTTTTTTCGCACATATGTTCTATGTATAGGTGTAATATTCTTTATTACATAGTATGATCTTACCTTACGCATGTTTTTTTTTAATAATGAGGGTGTCTTTTGATTTGTGTCCGTAATGTGTAACTATTGGAATATGTGACACAAAATTTCAATTTGGTTTCCAAATGGGTGCCACCTGCTACCAAATGCGGTTTTTATCTTAGGCTTTGTATTAGTTTTTTAATATTAAACCATAGGATTTCTATCTTTAGTTTATTTTTATTATGTTTCTTTTATCTTGTTTCGGTATTTTTAGTTCACTGGTAATAAGTAACTTTTTGTGCAGATGGGCTTCCTATTTTTTTAGTATTTACTTATACTACACTTCAAAAAATTACGTGTTTATATTTTGAAATTTCCCTATTAAAATTTCTAGGGTGCTAAAAGTTTCTTTCATAGTATAGTGCAGGAGCCCATGAATGCCAGACCTACGTTACTTTACAAGAGCTGAAAGTTTATTCGTGCATTCTCCCAATACAGATAGGAACGACGGACTACTATGAATTGGGTCATCGTGGCTTTGGCTGATAGCAAGTTGCAAAGCTGTATGAAATCGCTACCCAAAATCTCCAAAGTATACATTGTCATTTTGTTATTTTTCGTTCGGAATAATATTAGAAATCACGTCATCCATTGCCAGACACTTAATATCGTAGCAACTTCTTGCCATACACCCTTATAGTTTAATAAGTTGTTGCTTACTTTATAGTACAAAAAATAAATTTTATACTTGTTACTGTGGTAAACATTAAAAGATGTAGCCTAACAGTTTCGACATTTCTAACCTCTGGCCAGACAAACATATAGGGTACCTGTAGGTATCAGCGCGAGGCAGTATACAGCCGTGTAGGTGAGATAACTATTTGTATCGATCAAATAATTTTATTATTTAGTTTTTCGTTTTTAATAACGAAGGTCTGACATTGACGGGCTCTTAGACTAGTGGCCCTTTAGCAACGTTTTATACATAGTTTATAAACATTGGGTACAAATTATAACCATTAAACTAAATACAGTTTAATAGAAATACGAAAAATACAACTTTTCAGACGACTATTGCCTAATATTGAAAAATATAATCTTATGAAGGCATGCTACGTTGGTTCAGCCATATAGAAAGAAAGCAAGATGAAAGAAGAAGGCGAGGAAGACTCAACAATCACGACCAACTTACTATCTTCGTCAACAACGCAGCTCACGCATGTTACTCCTAACAGAAATAAGCAGGTTACTGACTTTGTCAGCTCATACTGGGTGAGGCAGGGGAGGTGAATTAGTACTGATGCGGTGATCACGTTAATATCTCGACAGGCAAATGACGAAGAGTACCTTATTTAGTTTTATAAGAGAAGTAGGGCGCATCGAAGCAGCCCGTCTGGGGAAGTACCTCCACCTCACAGAAAACCGCAGCCAAATAACAACTCCCTAGAGGGTTGTTGTAATCCTGTGTATGAGTGAGGTCACCAGTAAGCTCCTAAGGAGTTGCTGTGTAAGCAGCAGAGGAGGCATCGGGCGAGTGATACTTCATATATTACAAGCGTTAAAAGGCTACGGTAACAGCTTTACATCAGGTGGGCCACATGCTTATATGCCTCCCGACGTTGTATAGATATATATATATATATATAAACTTTAATAGCAAATAACTTGTTATATTTTAATTCTATTTCAATAAAAACAGTGATAGCCTAGCTTAATGGATAAACAACCAGCCTCTTATCGGACTGGTACCTGTTTGGAATCCTGTTATGAGCATGTATCAATAAATTAGTGTTTTAGGATCATATATTCTAAAACACGTATTTCTACAAATATATATATAGTATTGTAATTGTGTTACACATTGAATTAAACAATTTTTAACGGAAGTATCGCGTATTTTATTTATTTTGTTGAACCTCACGTTTCGAATGCTTTGCAGCGTCCGTGATCGCAGTCTTCCTGCAAAAAACAAAAAAATAATTCATAAAAATTGTTTAATTCGAAATATATACATATTTGTAGAAAACATAAAATTATATTTCGAAAGACATGTACCCTGTCTAAGCAATGGCTTATTTTCCCTAACGGTTTCGTAGGTCTGATAGTGGTCTTTTTAGGGTTCCGTGCCCAAAGGGTAAAACGGAACCCTATTACTGAGACTTCGCTGTCCGTCCGTCCGTGATAGTTAGACAGTTGAAATTTTCACAGATGATGTATTTCTGTTGCCGCTATAACAACAAATACTAAAAAATAGAATAACATAAATATTTAAGGGGGCTCCCATACAACAAATGTGATTTATTTGCTCGTTTTTGATCGATATTGATAACGGCAACAGCTAGACGCTTGAAATATTCACAGAATAATTAGTTATATATTCACTTGAAGAATAAATAATTAAATTAAAATAAAACAAATATTTAAGGGGGGCTCCCATACAACAAACGGGATTTTTTTGCCGTTTTTATTGATAGTGGTACGGAACCCTTCGTGCGCGAGTCCGACTCGCACTTGGCCGATTTTTTATACTACGCCAGGAGGCTTACAAACATACGGGCCGCCTGATAGAAAGCGGTTACTGTAGCTCGAAAGACATTACTCACGCGATGTCACCCGTGCTGCTAGCACAGCAACTCTTTTTAAGAGCTTACTGGTGACTCCACTCACACGCAGACACAAACACTCTCCAGGGAGTTGTTATTTGGCTGCGGTTTTTTTGTGAGGTGGAGGTACTTCCCTATAAGGGCTGTATTATTGATGTGCCTTGCTCTTGTAAGAGAGACCTACCTACCTCTCTAGTAGCTTTATGTCAAAATCGTTAACTATCTTTGCTTAGAGAGCGGACGCCGCCAATGCTAATAGATTAGGAAAAAAAAAATTGTTCCTTATTGGTATATTTTGCCATTATTTGATACTTGAATCGAAATCCTGAGGACATGTGTAAAACAAAATGGGTATTTAATTTCTGTTGATAATTATTGTTACATTTTTTATGAAAGTTTTCTTGTACCTATCCACATTGAGATACGGCAGGTAAACGACAAAACTTAGTTATAATTTCATAATGGCTGATGAACATTAAATTACCCTAAAAATATTTGGCCTCTATTCAAAAAGTGGGTTCTTAAGTATTAGGAGTGTGCAACTTTGAAATAAAATTCTAACATAAACCTATTGACATTTAGAGGTGGCGCTTTTTAAAGAAATTCCGGACGGTTTGGTACATTGAGCAACGTGATGCAATACCTATATATTCTAAACATAATCAATTAAAAGCAGATTTGTCACACAGAAGTAATGTGGTGATGGTGGTGTGGCAGCGTTGGTTTTAATTAAGAAATACGCTGAACACGAAGAAAGTGCTTCTTACGAACTATCAAACAGAAGTTATATAACTACATTAACAAAACCCCTTCCTCAGCAAAAAGGGTGTTTATCTTTAGTGCGCTGACTAATATCTTCTATATTCGGATTTTCTTAAGTGTTTGTGTATAAATTACTCGTTTTTTTTTTCATCATCTTACTTCCGTAGTGGAGCGAATGAAGCTAATAGATTTATTTCTTCTTTCCCCTGATTTATTGTTGACCTTAGCGTAACCCCTTGTTATTCCTTTTAGGAAAAAGGTATATTATTTAGCTGTACTAAGAGATATTAACGACAGAATAAAAGTATGTCTCTATATATATATCGTAAATTTTCAATTCTTTAGCGCTTAAAATTTTAATGTAGAATGCGCAAATTCCATAAATTTTTACTTTATCGTCACCACGTCAGCAATAAGTTGATAAAATATTTTTTTGAATATTTTTATCAATATATTAGTTTCAAAAACTAATATATTGATAAAAAATATTCAAAAAAATATTTTTTTTGCAGAACATATTTTGTAATATCGGTCAATACCATTTTCCTATTTTTTGTAATATTTATTGTGATATTTATACTCTGCCTACCCCACAAGCGGCCCCGCAAGAGGTATTGATGGCAAAAGTGCAAACAAAAAAATAATCTAATATTGATATTGTCTGTTAGAAAATTAACGATCTAATAAGACCGATATTAGGAGATTCTTTCGGCAATTCTTGTAATATCTCATTCTTTTTATAACGTTACACTATCTCTACTGGCCATCCTTCATCTTCCGATGGGCCACCATTTTGGAATCATTTCTCTGTATATTATAATTTAGTTTAACTTACTTCGATATACAAAGACGTATTCACGTAAAACTCATGACCATGTTCGCGACACAGTTCCATCCCATTATTTCAAATGTATTTATATTATGCTACAAATAAATTGTTGTATCGCTACACACAGACTACTAGCCTTTTAGAAATAATCAAAGCAGCGGTCAGAACCCGTTATATACGTTTTCCCATACATTTCGCGGTCATACATGACCACCCGGGTTTCGAAGGGTTAAAAATAAACATATAAGCGCCGAGTCGGGCTACTAGATTTGTATGTTTGTGTAATTGCTTTCTCTATAAATGTTTGACTTCACTGGTATCCGACATACCTTCTCGTAAACGGCAGATGACAAGGGATGAATCGCATATTAAATTAGCTTTGTGATTCCTAACTTTTTCATGGTATTATTGTCAATCTTACCATTTATTATGATATGCTGAAGAATTGAAAGTTACGCCATTGATGAATATATAAGTAAATGAGTATATTTTCTATGCCATTTTTTTATGCACGTATGTGCTAAAAAAATGAAGAGGTCGGTGGCTAAGTAATACTACATACATACAATACACCAAGGCTTTGCACTTGTATGTTCATCAGTTATTTCGTGAGCAACTGCCGTCAGACCTCCACAGCTTGGAGTGAAAACCTTTCTTAGATTAGGTCACACGACTTTCGAAATATAATATCTTGGACGTGCGGAATTTCTCACGATGTTTTCCTTCACCTGCAAGTGACAATTATAAATATGTGCATAAATCCGAAAACATGAAGTTAGTGGTACATGCGGCTGCCAGAATTCAAGCCGGGTATCAGTTGGCCAACATGCCTTATCCACAGGGCTATCACTGCTCGTTACATAATACATCAGCCAAGAATAAATAAAATTATATATTCCTTCGGGTTATTAATTTGCCATTAAAGTGCTGACGACGCAATATATTGGCATGCATTGACTGGCGGCCACATCATTACGTGACTCTGAAAACTTGTCAATAAAACAAATAGTTCGAAACGAAATTATATTTGAAGTTTCATACGTTTTTAACATTGTATACCTGGGGAAAACATTTGAACACATTTCGTAAATTATCAATAGAGAATAGTATTTAAATAAGACTGCCTATCAAATTTTTGATCTCATCTCCACGCGGCGAGTTCTCTGAGTGTTTACGACATCAAATTACGCAAAAGCATTCATTGCAACGCCTGCAAAGAATTATCTCTAATTAAAATACCAGATAAATCATAAAATGAAACTCGAGAATTAATGTAACATTTACATAATGTAATAGATAATTTGCAAACTTCGGTCGAAGAAATTCTTATTGAGATAAATTCGGCCGTTGGTAGCCAAACAACTTTTCTTTTATTTCTGAAGTTAAATTTGTGAAATTAGAGAATTTGTGAATTAAGGGAATTATCTAGTTTAGTGTTGTATGTATAAATTTCTTAGTAATGTTTTGGGGAAGCTTACTATATTGACTACTTCTTAGCGTTATCCCATTTCCTAAGCCATTAGGATTGTCGGGGTGGGATAACGAAGCCTAAAGATTTGGCGAAGATACTGATTTTGTCAAGGAGCGACTGCCGTCAGACTTTGACAACCCAGGGGGAAAACCAGGCTTTTCTTGGGTTATTCCACACGTCTTTCGAAATGTAATTTCCTGGACATTCAGGTTTCTTCATGATGTTTTCCTTCACCGCCGTATAAGTGATAAATACTTATGTACATAACATAAATGTTTCACCTGAAGAAAAACTTACGGAAGCGAGAGCTGGGTATGACAGACAGAGCTTAAAAGTGAAATAAACGCGGTTGAGGTGCAAGCGTTGTGTAAAATTTGCGGCGTAACGCTTGTAGACCACGTCCGATGTCTTGACCATGTTCATAATGTAAGAAACAAAGTTAGTTTTGAATAGAGTATCAGTATAAAATAAGAAGGGTTAACATAAAAAGAAAGGGGAAGAATAAAAAGGATGAAATTTGGGTATGTAGAAATAATGGAGGAGAATAGAATTACGAAACAGATATATAACGCGAAAGTGGAAGAATGCTATGACCAATTTGATCGTATTTTATACATACATATCATCACGCATGTCTCCCAATAGGGTAGGCAAAGACAATGGAACGCCAGGTGCACCGATCCAAACATACGCCTCTCGCTTCTTTCACACTCGTCAACCTCTTCATGCATGTCTTCGGTTTTGGGTGCTTTTGATTTGGCCCTATTATTATTATCCCCTCTATTTTCACGGGTTTTAATCCCGGTCATTTGATAGGCTTGCGCGGGATATGAATCCAACGCGTAAAGGCCCCATCGAAAAGAATGAGGTAATGTATTATACCCGCTGTGATCTGCTTCAGGGGATATTAATGGGATAGTATACCTATCTACTGGTCACGTCAGGTATTGGGACTATTGGAAATATGTCGGAAAAAGCGGGCTATTAAAATGAGACCTGGATTTTTTATTGGAACTGGGCTATTGTAGAAAAGGGGCCGGCGCCTGCCGTAACTATCATAATCTGATGTTACTTTCGGCAGGCGGTGGCTCGCCACTAACTAGATGGACCCCCGAAATGCCGGAGAAAGTCGGCCGGGGCAACACCGGTGTGAGTGACACAGGGGTGTCGAGAGGTGTGCTGCGCTTTCTCCGAAGTTACTCGCGGCGTTATGCCCTTTAACACTTCCACCCCTGGAGCATATCACCTGATAAAGCAATATGCTCTATTGACTCCTCTCTGGACAGCCAATGAAGGCAAGCCAGAGCTGAGAGTCCTGCGGGTCTTCTTGACTTTCCACTCCGACCGACGAAGACACGTCGGAGACGAAGGCGCTGATCGACTCTCTGGAGCACTCGGGTACCCGTGGTGTCGTTACGCACCAACAGCTCGCCACAAGCTGCCCTGCGGGGTTCATTATCCCTATTATTATTATTATCCTATTTTATCAAGTGGTGTAAGTAGCCCTTGAAACCGGCGAGCAAGTGAGGCGAGTAAGGACTGAGTCATGTGCTACTCGGTTATCTCTGCCTACCCCACGGGGAACTTGGCGGGAAGATATACAAAATGTAAGAATAAAAAAAGAATATAATTGCTGTCCAATTTCGCTCCAAAATGAATCTACAACAGTGTCAGTAAATTACGAACACCTTGACAAATCTCGTTGGAGAGTAATTAAACCCTGGTCATTTCGCATTTAGCGCACTTAATAACGAGACTATTCTCATTAAGGACGGCAATTTGTATTCTGTTATGAGCACTATTATTTATTTGTCTCATTTTATTAAATCGTTGTAGGATGAAGCTTCGTAGCAGAATTTTTACTTCTGTTTACTCGATAAGTACTCTGGCGTTAATTACAACTTTTTTATACATGCATGCATGCTATCTGCTCTGCTGTTCATTCTGTATCTCGATAGTTGTGTGAAGAGATTAGGTCTGTATGTAGGATTGTGCATGGGTGACCTAGTGGTGAACTGTCAGCTTTATGTACATTACACATACAGCTTTACATACACTGCTTTATGCCCTTTTATTAGCAGAAATACCAGCTGAACTGCAAATACTGGTAACAATACAGACCGTTGACATAGATAATAAACAAATACTAATAATATAAATATTGTCTGACAAATTACACAGCGCCATCTAGCCCCAAAGTAAGCGAAGCTTGTGTTATGGGTACTAGACAACTGATAAACATAATTTTTTTTTTGTAAATACATACTTATTATACATAGAAAATACCCAGACCCATACAAACAGACATGTTCATGCACACAAATGTTTGTACTGTGTGGGAATCGAACCCACGAGCGTTGGCGGTAAAGTAACGTAACAGCGCGTTTCACCACTGCGCCACCGAGCTCGTCAAAAAAAGATGGAGTTAAATGTTAAGCCATTTAATTAAATATAGATATTGACATGCCTCGGGGTTCTGTTTTGTATCCATTTTTATTTTTAGTGTATGTGCAGACAGCGATGAAGGTGTACGTGTGCTTGTTGGCGCTCCAGAAAGGGGAGAAAGCCAAGATAGAGACAAGGACAGAGAAATAAATTATCTGTAGGGAGTGAAGTGGTGGAGTCATGGGCGCTGGTGGATTGTAGGAAAAATCTTCCCAATCTAACAAGAGAGATATCTAAATGAAGGATTTTGGAAGGTGATCTCCTATATGTAAGCAGTTTATATATAAATCAAATCAAATATATTTATTGCGAATATGGGTACATAATTATAGTGTTGGAAAAAATTCTCATAGAAGTCAGCCATATTCTACCAAAAGGTATGCAACATTTCATATTAAAATTAGATATATCCAATGTCAACTAAATACATAATCATTAAATTATACATAAAAATTAATAAATCAGGATTAGATGTCATGACAATCAATTTAAAATAGTGCAATTATAAATTAGATTTGAATATAACACATTTTCAAAATGACAAATTATTACATTGATATAAACTAATATTATCAACTCACACCGCAGATCGTCAAAGCTAGGACAGGACATAGAACATAGTCTATGTCCTCCTCGCTTTCCCTGCACGCACACTTCCGGCTCGTTGATCATACATTTCCTTACAAAAAATGCTTGACCCAGACCGTCTGAGAGGTTTAATCACGTTCAACTCAGGTCACCCTAAGTAAAGAAAGAAAGAAAGAAAAACGTTTATTTGGTAACACAAAAATTTTTCATAAATTTGAAGAAATTTAAGGCAAAATTACAGTGTGTGTACCAAATAGGCCTCCACTCAGCATAATGTCTTGGCACGAAGCGCCTCGACGCTGGTATTCTGTGGACACCATTAGTGAAAGAGGTGCCTGACATCGAGTAAACAATAATATTACAAGCCTATTCATAATATGTAATTGTATTAATATATAAATAAATATGATAGTGTTATTATTATTCATGTATGTACATAGTATAATGTTATGTTTATTGATAAATATTATTATGAACAAATACTGAATATATTATAGTCTTAAGGAGATACGGTATGCACATGATTAATCAGCTTTTTGGTAAATTTAAAAGATATTCCCTGTACCTAACTTTGAAACATATAACAGATTGTGAATTTCTGATTGGTGGGGGAATGTTATTCCAACACTTGGATGCTTAAGTCGAGTCTTCACCTCCAGGAAGAACCGATACAATTCCCGGCCCTTGTATCATCAGCCCAGAAATCCTGCCAGGCATCTACTACGGCTACCCAATTACCGCGTTTCCGGTGATTCAACTCATCACCAACCACGGTCCCACGTGCACCATTCAGATGTCCAGCACGGATAAACTCCAGATACAGTTTGCATTATATGGAGTACATGTTCTGACAATTTTTTGTTATTATAAGAACAAATAGGCTATGCGACATATGCTATCTGATATAGCCCATGTTACCCGGGGCAACGGGGAGATTCTAACGATATACTTCGGAATCGGTTAAGGCGTTTAGCAGTTACAAGGATTCTGCGCCAGGATTCTGTAGGAGCAATAATATTGCGCCGTAAAGCTATATTCGAATTAAAATCAAAAATTTATCTCTCAAAATGTATGGAATCTGAGTGAAAACAGCCGAATCCATTTCGGATATGACTTTACGAGCTAATGTAAATAAACTGAAGTTAAATGCCAGCAACAATTTTGTGTTATCCTAGAATATTTTAATCTGATTTTGTTTATGAATTCAGAAAGCACTCATGAATTCAGTAGTTTGTGATAACGGGTAGTCGGAATTTTAAATGCTAGTGAATGGTATGTTTTATATGACTTTGTTATAGTTAAACGTTAACCGCAGCTTTTATCGTCAACATAAAACTTCACTGGAATCATAATTAAAGCTATATAGTTTGTTCAAGTATACGCGATGTATGAAGACCATAATGTATGTATCTTAGATCTACGTGTGCTTGTCTAGTGTCCGTTCCAGTTTTATGCCGGTATATTTTTTGTTAATAACATGTTTATTTTTTAAATTTATCCCAGCTCTTGTCGAAAGTTGACGGGCGATAATGCCCGACTGGCTAAGTACCGCAATCATATAACAACTGCGTGGAGGATTGTTGTGTTCCAGCGTGTGAGTGGGGTCACAAGTAAGCTCCTAAGGAGTTGCTATGTAGAAAGCAGAGGTGGCATCGCGCGGGTGATGTTTAATGGGTTGCAAGCGTGCATAGGCTAGACGTTGAATAAAACATATGTTCTGCATTGACACATGATTTACTCTCGAACATATTTAATGTCCCTGTATAAAATTAGAAGCGTCGTACTAAACGCTTTGAGCACCTAATATAAAGTAATTACCATAGCCAATGAACTTCAAGCGTTCATTGGCTATGGTAATTACTTTACATTACATACAGGAAGTATTGCTTGCGTATTGCCAACCCTGCTTACACAGCAATTCCTTAGGAGCTTATGGAAATTCCACTCATCCGCAAGCAGACAACAACTTTCCATGGAGTTGTAGTTTAGCAGTGATTTTCTGTAAGGTGGAACCCCAGGCTGCTTCTGATACGCCCTACCTCTTTTAAAAACACCAAGATTAAGACAAACAAATATGTTCATGTATATAAATGTGTTGAAGTATTAAAATCCATAGCACAGAATTGGAGACCACATATTTCAATAGAAATTCTAATCTGTGATATTATTTTGGGTTGTAAGTTCCTAAGCATCATTAGTTACACTTGATCTATCCTATCAACTAGGAAATGATACTACTTAGCTAATACGTAGTACCTATGAGTTTGCAAATTGTGGTCATTATTATTCTAAGAGCCAATGTAACATAACATACAAAAGATTGTTGGTTTTCGTATTTGGTACAACATACACATAACCCGTGTAAAGATTTTTGAGTCAATTTTATTACCACTTAACTATATAAGTAACCTAAACGGTTGGACCGATTTAGATGAAATGTTTAGTGTGTATTTAAGTAGATTCGAGAGCGGTTCAGATTCATAATTTACCCCGTAGGTGGCGGTACGGTCAGGTTACAGTACTTATTGTTTTTGACTTGCAGTGAAAAATATGAAATAGAACAAAAAATATCCTATGGAATGTAGGTTTTTGGGAGAGATTTAAAGTGCTCATGAGAATCAAATGCCCAAACCAATCCCAGTTGCACGTAATACTACTGTTAAGGAAACCAACCTCATACATAGAATTCAGCTGCATTTAATTATCATCTCTCATTATGTCTAAATCTACGTGTATAATCCATAAACGCCAAACTCTCCCTCCATACTCTATCACTTTACTTCTCGAGTTTATTACAACACCCAACTTTATGTATCCGTTCTCAGTATGCAAATGAGATTTATGAAGTTTGGGGTCTGTTAAAGCGACCGTTATTAACTTGTTAACACTACACAAACATCATCACGTGATTGTTGACTGTCCTGACTTCCGACTAATGGGACACTCGCCATTGTTAAATATGGTATAAAACCTGTCAATTACAAGACGGACGCGAAGGGTTCCGTGTCGTCAGGTAGAGAATCCACAGACAAAAAAATAATTAATTAATGTTTATTGCCTTAAACGTGGCACAATGTGATCATTTTAGGAATACAGGGAAATAACAGTGCCACATATTTAGTCATCACTGATATGCAATAGACAATAATGTCAGTTTATCAATGTGAATGTGGTGACACATTCACATTGATAAACATTAACTACGAGTATTATGAATTTAGATAACAATATTAAGTATGTAATACAAATTAAATTATTTTTAGTAAAATGAGAAAGCGCCGGGATTTGTACATTTTATTAAGTGAAAAGAATATTTAAATTAATAAAATGTACAAATCCCGGCGCGTAACTTGACCTAAAATGACAGGTGCACTCGCTTGGAAAAGTGTTATAACTTTATATTTTTAAACATGAAAATATATGAAAACCTGAAAAAAGTTTACGAAAAGATTTAGTTTATTTATATTAAATAAAATACGAATTCAACTACTGTTGTCATCAGTATCTCCAACTCGTAATTTTATACGAAGTTTAATGTGCGTCGGTGATTCTTTTTGGGTAAGGTCGAAATTGTAGAATCGCCATCCTATTAGGTACACCTTTATCAAAATCGTCAATGCCTATGATCGTCGGTTTTGCCCGCCATCGATTCTTACTAGATTAACTAGTAAATCAAAAGTCAGTAGAGTCGCAAACCTTAGCCTTAGCCGTTTTTTTTATAAATTGATGAATCTAATTTAAGCTGAGAGTGAGAGTTTTAGTGTCGTGTTGAGTACAAAACGGATAGCGAAAAGGTAGAGGCTCACTATTAGAATGGCTCTTTGAGCTCTTTCGAGCTTAAGCATTTTAGTTTTGGATGAACCTCTCCATACTGTAATACATTATCTATCAATAATAGTAATATGAATATATAAATATACCTAATTTCAAATATATGGAAGCGCATGAAAGTAGAATAAACACCGTCGAGTTGCGAGGGTTGCGCAAAATCTGCGGCGCATGAAGATAGAGTCCGCAATGAATATGTAAGGAAGGTATAGTAATATCAATTATAACGTCAAGATATTTAATACTAGCTGCTGCCCGCGGCTCTGCCCGCATAGAGCCAAATAACACATGTGTTAATCCAGATCATAATCTATATACGTGCCAAATATCATACAAATCCGTTCAGCCGTTTAGGCGTGAAAGAGCAACAAACATCCATCCATACATACAAACTTTCGTATTTATAATATTAGTAGGACTAAAAGCAATTGAAATTTCTTTACAAGAACGAGTATGATCAGCTAAACAAGAATGAGCTGTTATGAAGTATTTGTCATGTACATACCTCTGAAGATTTGTCATGAAAAATGGTGAATATTTAGTTTTTTCGATATTAAACGTCAGTGCGTTGTCGGTAAGCTAGGAATAGATTTTATTGAAGCCAGATTAAGCAAGGTCATACACCTCTTCCCAAGTGTTTCCACGAAAAATTAATGCCAGAGTGATAAGTAAATTAAGGCGCATAATCCGAATAATTATGCAATACCGGGATTTCTTCATCAAATAAATTATGTATTATTTAAAAATTAATCCGGGTAAATATAAATTATTAAGAAGGCAAATTCATATTTTCATAGCAAAAAATAATATCTGTAGATCTGGAAACAATCGTCAAATACGAATTTGATTTTCTATAAAATAATGTGTGTATGCTCATATTATACTTAGCAGCACGGAATGTAGCCCAAGTATAAACAAAGCGATAACATTTTAAGTGGGGGTCGCATATCAAAACTTTATGTGACAATTCATCACTACGTTTGTTTTTGTGGTTTTAAGAGGGTAGTTAAAAAAACATGTTCAGTTATGATACAGGTAAAATGTTCTTAGTCGTAAATTAATCTCATTCCATCGTAGTATATATGATGTAATATATAATTAAAGTATACTTATAACTTTTAATATAGATTCTACGCATACGAAATTCTAGGCATACGAAACAAACTTTATTGGTTTCGGTTGCGTTATTTAATAAATTGTAAAATAAAAAATAAAAATGCTTACGTCTGCCAGTGTCGTTACAAACACACTCTCCGCAGGTACTTATATGTCCTGCCATTGCCTGTTCAATCGCCAGATTTAAGTCTTAATTGGTCGCGTGTGGGTCATACTCTAAGGCATGATTCCAGGCTCTTAACTTTTTGAACTCTTGCTCCTCTTGACAGCTTCAGAAACGAGAGTGACGTTCCCTAAACATTCGCTAGCAGCACAGGATTAGAAACGATTGAACTTGGAGAGTGTCCTTGAGATGCGTGATGCCCTAGGTGATTCTTTGTGTGGTCTAAATTCAAGATAAGTAAATAATTGTTAAATTTATCATTTATGTATTAAGAAACTTTATTTGACGAAAAATGAATTACTATGGTATTTTAATTTGATTATCATTATTTAGATATTTTTAATATTAAGTTGAGACTTATTTGTTTTTGATTAGCTACAAAAACGGCTAACAGGGTGTCATGAAAGTCGGGACTAAAATCTGTTTCTGGATCAAGCCTATCACCTTCATACAAAAGGTGTCAGATATGTCCGAAAAACAAGAACAGGTAAACAAAGACTAAATGACAGACACGTTCATGTACACAATGTTTGTCCTGTGTGGGAACCCACGAACATTGGTGTCAAAGTAACAGCGCGTTTTGCCACTGCGCCACCGTGCTCGTCAAAATGATAATGAGGACCATCATCATTTCAGTACTTATTAGTCAAATGATGGACATAAATCTCCTCTCTAGAGACCCACTCATCTATTCGCTACAGATCTTATGAAGTCATGTTGCCACCGGTATGCATGTGACATGGACATTTGAGATGATTGAGCAGTCAGAACCCGTTATATACGTTTTCCCATACATTTCGCGGTCGTATACGACCACCCGGGTTTCGAAGGGTTAATCTTGCCCATATTCATCATGAGACCTATGTTACTGCAAACACTATTGAGAACATAGAGCATACCACTGACGTCCTACAGCTATTTGGCTATATATTCGATAGCTGACGCAATCAATACGACCCCTTGCCTTTATACAAGGGTACGAGGACTTTTTTTATACAACGTCGGGAGACATACAAGCATACGGCCTACCTGATGTAAAGCAGTTACCGTAGCCTATTAATGTTTGTAATATATTAAGTATCACTCGCACGATGCCTCCTCTGCTGGCTTACAGGCGGCCTGCTTTGATGCGCCCTACCTCTCTTAAAACACCCAGACCAAGACAACCAGATATGTTCATGCACACAAATGTTTGTCTTGTGTGGGAATCGAACCCACGAGCGTTGGTGTCAAAGTGGCGTCATTTACGACTGAGTCACCGAGTTCATCAAAACGCTGCACGTCTCCAGTCCGTCGGGACCCTTCCAGTTCTCCAGCATAGATTGCTTAACTGCCTATGCGGAAACTCTATGCTGGAATATCACTCCACCACCAATTCAAGCGCTACATTGTATAAAATCTTTCAGCAATTGAGGCTCACTTATTAACCCTTCGAAACCCGGGTGGTCGTATACGACCGCGAAATGTATGGGAAAACGTATATAACGGGTTCTGACTGCTCAATAGATAAACTTGTGCGAAGGTTGTGATTAAAAATTATGTTCCTTGGTTTTATTATCTGTATAATTTACTATACAACTTTTTTTTTGATGTGATTTATATTATTACTGTCATTTTATTTTTAAATCAATATTAATGTCAGATGTATCTAATATTAATAATATTATCAACGCAGTGTACAATTTATATTGAATATATAAATTGTACACTGCGTTGATAATATTATTAATATTAGATACATCTGACATATATAATAATATTGAATAACCCGGTGTTTAATATTTCGCTAAAATTCAGGTTGATTGTTCAAATTGTGTGCAGCGTGGCCGAACCTACGGTGCTCAGGCGCCGATGGTGGTAGCGTGGGGCATGTTGAGCAATCAAAATGGCGCGGTTTTGTGATATGCAAATTCTAGGAATTGAAACGTAGCATTATTTGTCCGCGAAGGGGGGTTTCTTTTATGGAATTTAACTTCTCGTGTTAATTTTGTTTAAGTATAGCGTTGATTCTTTATCTTGAGCATTGTGCACGGAATTGGCGGTACATCTGCCGATTTTTGTGACGCTGCGCTGGGATGTTGATTCAATGTGATCGCGGTTAAGTAATTAGGTCATAAATCGGGTTCTAATATTTCATCGGATTTAGTGTTGGTTATTTGACTGTGTTGTACGAAGTGGCCAGAATTCCAAGGGTCACAGACCTTTGAGTATGGCGGCGGTACCTAGTTAACTAACCAACATTGTCAGGCGAGTTCTAACATCGACAATTTGGTTAAATAGGGATTGTGTTATTTCACACTGAAGAAATTTAGCTCTCTTAGGGACGTAACTTCGTAAAAATACGAGATTGATACCTCACGGAGCCTACGAAGTCTCGTATAGAGTAGGCGTAGGAAGCTGGTAAGCTGTGGGACGGGCCAGCGACTGATTTTGCCCTTAAAGGGATCAGTTACGTCTCCCAGGTGCTTGGGTTCGCGAGCTTTCAAAGTGGTAGGAGCTCGTCGAAGTGAATTCCGTCCAGCGTATGCGGGCCATGGAGATTGATCGCAACCCAACCATACTGGTCTCATTTATTTATATATGTATATATACACACACATTTATTTCCTCTGTTAGGAGTCATGGTTCGTGTCCCAATTAGGTTAGGACCATGACGTACACACAGTTATAGGCAATAGACAAAGTCGAGGCTAACTACCTTGCATACCCTAGTTTCAATTAGCAAATCAACGTTGTACATCGTTGATTTGGGTTTAGCCACCTTACACATCACACGGTTAACGTAATACAAACTCAAGAAGTTATTTTACACGAGTATCTTAGATTAGATATTGTAGGTACACATTTTATTAAGATCTAGTTAGGAGATAGGTAGGTAGTCGCGATGAATATACGCGTTAGTTAACATACAGCGTGGTAGGCGCGTCAGACGACATTTATAGGGACAGTAGGTACAATTACTGATTAGTTCTTAAGCTAATCGTGACGTGCGTGATAAGTAGCAAGCGGTTACGCTAAGCGGTCGAATCAAGGGTTTCGTTCAGTAAAACGTCCGGGTGATCATATTATCCTTCGGCGTGATGTTGGTACCTTTGCGGTGAGAATAAAGGAGTACGAGGATAGGCGCGTCGCGAGAATAGGCTAACATTTTAGTGGTTGTAGAGTCACGGTGGTGGGCAATAAATAATAGGCTGCAGGTGTCTAGATAAAGCGTAGTCTTGGGGCCTGCAACTTAATTATAACATAGATATGCAGGTAGCCTGATTCTATGCTCATTGCATACTTAAAATTATTAAATTACCTTTTGACTGTGGTTACGAGTCGAAAAACATTTGGCTTAGAGATAAATATTTGAATCTTTTGTGGGTTACATGTTCAGAGCTCGAGGGGTGCTTTATTCTGGTCAACCGATAATCTATACGCGACTACTAAATTAAAGTAGTACATTTGCCGGAATCTAACTCACCCGAGTCTCCAGGATTAGTAAACTCTTCCAGCGGTTTTCATTAACGCTTCTCTAGTGAATCTATGTAGTTCCTTGAGAATTTGCATCCCCGCGCCCGAAAGGGGGTCTCTGTCTTCGGACGAGCGCCGATTGAAACAGGTAATGCTGTCTTTCGGATTCCCGCGGTACGGCAAGGGATTTTCACATCTTAGAAGCCTTATAAGCCTCGTAGGGATAGCCTCGCAGTCGGTTAAGACAACCAAATGTTGGACGGTTCGGGCACGGTCAGAGTATTAAATTCTTAATACACAAAACCAGCTAAATGCTTACCATTCAATAATAAAGTAGTGCAAACATTTAAGTGAATTCAATAATTCAACCAAGCCTACCTAATCGAACACAATGTAGATATGTAACTATTAACTTGCTTCTTGGCAGCTCATGCGAACTGAAGGACGTTTGGCGTAAAGAAAATAGTCGAATAGTTTTGTGCGTTACATGTTCAGAGCTCAAAGGGTGCTTTATTCTGGTCAGCCGACGAGTTTTATTCGCGTTTGTTAATCTGAAGTAATTTATTCGCCAGAATTTAACACTCTCACCCATGCGTCGTTGTCGAGCGGCGATGGGTTAACACAACCCGAGTCTCCAGGACTGGTAACCACCCAGCGGCTTCTATTAACGGTTTTGTGTAGTGTTATGTAGTTCCTCTGGAATTTGCAATAACTGCGCGGATAAGAAGGGTTTCTAGGCGTTTCTAAAGAGCGCTGAATGTAACAGGAATGGGCTGACATTCTAGAACCTTGACATGCGATCCAAGTTTCTACATCAGAAACGTTATAAGCCTCGTAGGGACCACTTTGAAGTCCATTAAGACAACCAAAGGTCAGGCAGAACAATTGAGCTGTTTCAAGACTTAACCTTAATACTCATAATAGATTACACTAGTCTGGCGGTTTTGCGTTCGGTCGAATTTAGCCTAATGTTTAGGGCGATATCCCGAAGTAGTACACTGCAAATACCGTTACCAAACTTACTAACGTCTCTCAAGTGAGGAGACTTCACTACTGCCGGAAGAGCAGAAAACTTTACTTGATTAATTGTTGTCTATATAATTTAGAAGTCTGGGCAATAGACCCCGTGTGACAGTGGTGACTGAGAAAAGCGCCCTAGCTGTTACATTACAAGACTGACAAATGTATAGATGACGCTCAGAGTACATTTTATTATAAACAAATACGTTATCTGCGGGCGCAACTGAGGGATTTGCCTTATTTATAATAATTGATAGCGGTGGCATAGTGGCGATTTGACCGATTGCAATTCAGTTAGATTGTGCTCAAATAACCTTATACAATCGTTGGGTTCGGTTATCGGGCCAGAATCATGGAATTTGTGCTCTTATAACTGATACTTACCTTGAAATTGAGAATTCAAATTAGAAATAGGCGAAATGCCAAAATTTGACTTAGTGGTTATTGTCTAAAGTAAATGGTAACTTTGCCAACATAAGAGTCGATTACTTGATAGTAAACCTAAATTGGGTGCTTCCTTCAAAGCTCCGTTAATGCTAGTGATGAATTGTGAAATACTTGTAAATTGTAATCAAACGTAAATTTAAAATTTCATACTATGAGGTTTATAACTTGCAACATATGAATAAAGTATAGTAAACTTATTGAAATATGTAAAGCGTGTGTAGGCATTCAAAAGAGCCGTTATCACGCCAGTCATTAATATATTGTAAACTTAAACGAGGGTGGCTAATCTTCAATTGGCCATTCAGCCTCGCAAGGAGACGTCTTTGGCTTGGTAGCTTGTCTCGCGAGGAGGAAGCGATGTAAAGTGGATGATCGCTACTGCTTTCGCGTTTGGATGGGGCGTATGCCACTGCCCCGCGAGGCTAGCGCGAGCCAGAGCGTTCTCTATCTTATATTTGAGCTCTAAATTGAATATAGGTTGCTTACTAACCTTCCTCTTTCATATCATTTAATATAGAATATATGCCACTGCCCCGCGAGGCTATCGCGAGCCAGAGCGTTCTCTATCTTATATTTGAGCTCTAAATTGAATATAGGTTGCTTACTAACCTTCCTCTTTCATATCATTTAATATAGAATATATGCCACTGCCCGAGGGGCTAGCGCAAGCAAGAGTATTCTCTATCTTATAATTGATTTCCAAATAGAATCCTGGTGGTGGGAACTAATATTATCTCACTACCGAAAATAACTATAGCTTACCTTGTCATCGCTTTACGGAACCGTTAACTTGAACAGAACATCGAAATAGTAACAACATTCATTCACACTACAAAGTGACTCCATAGGTTATTTCGCCACGGCATTGTGAGTCCGATAGGAGCTGTGGTGTAAACAATCTAATCTTATACTTAATTCTGATTCGAATGTTAATGAGGAGTATAAATGCCTACTAGATCGATAGCTAAACTATAGCTAAATCTAGGAGACTTACGTTCTAATTCTGAGGGTTCTCTTAAGATTCTAAAGTCCCTGCCTAGTAATAGGATATCATTAAATCAATTACAGTGTTATATGAATATGCATAGACATTAGTTATAATCCAATCAACGTCTAACTACAAGGGTCATCTGATGCTTCAGAACCTCCTTTGGTACGCGCGTCCATCTGTCAGAATGCTGGTCCTAAGCAATAAAGAACCAATCAAAATCCGATAGGGTACGGTACAATTCTAACAGTCCGATTGAGACAGAGGGGTAAAGAAAAGCACACATTAAATCTTTGATATTTTATAATTTCCCCAAGCTAAGTCACCTAAACGCGGAGCGGACGATTGGATCTTCACATATATAAACATATTGAGTAGAGACAGGAAGATAGCCTTAGGGAATAGTTACTCTTTAAAGTACTGCGGTGCTACGTTATTTAGGAAGCTTAACTGGTAGGGTTCTCGAATTGCTTAGCCATCTCAGCCACGAAAAGGACTCTGGGTTGCTGCTCACAATGTGGTTGCCACTAAAACGATCACTGCCAATAATTTAACTTGAGGGTCGACGTGACACAGTCCGAGACACCTAATTAATAAGTTTAGTTAAGTAGATTGATTTTTAGGTCAAGAAATAGTTACAATTAAAATCAGGGATTCTAGTATATATATATCGTCAATACACGAGTGGTAGTTCAGGTAAAGATTAGGTACAGGAGTAGTTAGGTGCGGGGTAAGGAGGTAGATAAACAAATTACTATGTTCAATACATGAACAGTTCTCAGTAGATATATTTCTATAAGAGTGGGGTTCACATAGGTAGGACCATTATATATATCTAAGTTAATAAACCAATAAAACAGGAGGGGGAGACATATAAAGGTAGAGTATAATATTATATAGAGTAGCTCTGTACATAACATAAGTAGAGGCATAAAGTAGGTGAGGTGGTAACGAGGAAATGGGTTAAGTAGATGAAATCAGAAGGCGGGGTTTAGTTGTACACAGGTACCTAGTCAGTTATATATTCAAGCTATTCATATATATATGTAGTAATTAGAGTCTCCCCTCTGTAGCGCATACATAAATAAATAACTAAAAAAATACATAAAACAAAAATAATATAATAAGGAGAAAAGAAACAAAAGGAAAGGGGGGGGGGAAGGTACAATTTGGTGCCGTGACCAGGATATTCAAAATTACATTTTAACTTAGAATGAGAATAAATGAAAATTAGGTAAACTAGGTTATGAGAGTTGGTAGTTTAAATCGGTATTTATTCATCTAAATTAGGCTGTCTCGGGGGGTCATGTCGGCCACAATTTGTTGCCGCGAAAATGGATAGTGTCTTGAGTGACTAAGCATATGAGAAGTATTGATCTATAGAAAATTAGTGCGGGAGGTGTCTTGAGTAAGTGCTGTTAGGTTGCCGCGTAGTCTGTTGAATGATCAGCATCTTCCGTTGTCTCGTGTCTGCACGTGGATTATCTGCAAAAAGTTGAATTCATTGTATCAGGGTATGAAGGAAACATAGTGTAAAGAAATGATACAGGGAAATTGTGAAAACGTAGATAGTATTAAATTAAGTTATCCAAATAGAATCAAGTTAGTGGTAAAATCTCCGGATAACCATCAGGTGCATTTAGTATTACATTCAAAATATAATTGTTAAATAATAACAAGAAATAAACATCAGGCTTGTGAAAAAAAAATGATTGAGACGAGGAAATTGAAATTTTGAATTAATTTAATACATAATAAGGCATACATAATAATTAATTAAAGAGGTTGTATTGTAATAGACAGTTGAGCATACTTATTAACTTCCACATAACAGTTAGGTTAGGAGACATAAATTAGATAGCAAACAATAACAAGGAGAAAATTGTAATATTAGTAGCATATTGGTACAGTCTCAAATAGGTGTATTAAAGTAAATACATAGTTAAGGCTATCTATATAATAGTTATATCATCAGAGTATTAAATTAAAATTGCATACTTACTTCAGTAAAATGATGTTGATTGATGAGTTGCGTAGACTCCAGTAGGCATATGGTGATAGGCAGATAGAATATCAAGTGATCAGGTAGATTTCCAATATGGGAGTGAATTAGCGCTTGAATGGTCGATTAAATCTGAAAGAGTGAGTATTGCTGAGTGAGAGGTTTATATGAATATAAGGTAACATGCGTCTCAGGGCCAAGGTTATGGGGTCGTAGAGCTAACGGTTAAATAGTTGGTCGGTTGTTACATCCTTAGGTACATAAAACAACAATAATGTAATTTAAAATGCAACACATTAATAAATGTACAAAGGCGGACTTATTCCTATAAGGAAGCTGTTCCAGTCCACTGTTGAGTGTCTAATTGGAACTTAGTAGCGAGTAGTGCGGTTGTATAACATAAACAAACTAGATCAGTATAATAATAAACAAAGTAGTGAGGGTTCCATAAGGACATGTAAATGAATTGGGTAAATAGGTTAGAAGGTTAGGTCCAACCGTTGTTGTATAGATTATTAAACTCAAGATAATATGGTTAAATGATACGAACTACAAGTCAAAACACATAAGTAGGGGTATAAATAAAACTTACTAATTGTGGTTGGCGCAGGAATCTAGTACGGAACTAAGTTGTAAAGCGATCCTCTGTAAGTTACAAGCACACGGAATGGCGTTTTGTTTCCTCTTAGCACTTCACGTTGTCTCCCTAGGTCGGCGAGGGGTTTGATTGTGCTTGAGAAGATTTGTCAGAAATCTCGGTCCACCACAACATAAATTAGCACATTTGTTCCGTGGTTAAATAGCCTGAAAATTATAAATATCAACTTTTAACTTTCACAACTTCATTAACATAAATTAAGTAGGATTACTATTAACGTGTAATTATGCAAAGTTATTAGTTGGGCTAGTCTGTTTTGCAACTATCGGTGGGCTACGGTGACTGCTTACTGTCGAGCAGGTCGTATGTTGATTTCCATCATAATGGTATAGTGGTAGGTAAATGTGATTAGATTCCTTAGGTCTTATTAGCAAAGAGCACTAGATGCGTATAAGGTTAGATAGTGTATAGGTATTAGTTAAAATTGAGTAATTGATTGAAACTTGATTCGACAATGTTAATTCCCAGGGGTTTCACTTTCATTGGATTCTTAGAGATTTTGTCGTATTCACTAGTGGGTGACTAGATTAATAGTTGCATTAGATAAGTAAAGAGTAGGTACTATTGAGTTCTCCACATACAAAATATCCGGAAGTTAATTTAAATACTACTGAAGTGAAATAATGTATAATACATAGAGATAACATGTTAACTGGTAGGAGTTGTTGTTAGAATCGGGTTTCGAGGTAGCGTCATTCTAACAAAATCACTTACTTACACTAGTACCAAAAGAACATTGTTTATAAACTAAGGTTATAATGTACGAATTTTGAGTTTTATAGATATACTATGTTAAATGGGTATACTTGAACGATATTATGCTAATATGATGTGATATGCACGTGAAAATTAAACAACTAGTCTCTAATGGTTATATTTAGTTACCTATATGAAATTAGTTCACTTCTAAAGAAAAAAACTAGTTGAGTACGTAATTGGAACCTTTAGCCACTTTACATAAAACATTATAATAACACGTAACGTGTATAAAACTTTCACTTGTTAGCTTCATGATTCACAAACAAATTATCTGCGCGGTTTTAATTAACAAACAGTAATTCCATAGAGTCGTTCTTCTTCTTAGTTGTAGTTGTTGGCTTTCAGTTGTACATTAAATGATAGGGCTGGCTAGGATTTATTCGGAGAAGGATTATTTGTACATTAATTATTATTCATAGTTCATATACTAAGATAATTTATAAGATAGGAAAGGAAAGTGAGATGAACAAATGAAATAAACGGGTGAATGAATTTTATATCGATGAATGGTAGGTCAAGAATTTTCTCATACTCTCTCATACGATTTCATACTCGGGTTTGAAATAAAATAAGCAAGATGTGGGGTCGGGTTTTCGTTTATGGAATGTTATTGAAAAAATTTAATGCGAATTTTGTGATTAGGACTAGAGATTGTTCGAAGTACTTGAAATATTTCGAAATAAAATGTGCAAGATGGGGGGGTCGAGTCCTCGTGGTTTATTTAGGATAATCTGTTGTAGAAACAAACGTTCCAAACCTTACGTAGTGGAGACCCATGTTAACTAGAAATCAATAATTAGTGTCTAGCCAGGTTATAACACGGAATTAGCTCGGTTGATTTACTCCGGTTCATGGAATTCCTTAAGTATTTAAGTCGCTCGTTGTAGAAGTATGATCGAATTAGGATATTGTGTTGAGATATACAGAACCTCACTACCTTCGTGTCGTCAAGTAAAATAGTGAAGGTAGAGTGATTCTGTTTAAGGTAGAGAGTGAAACAGTGACGTGAGGACGACAGTGAAAATTTGAATATTAGAAGTTTTGTTGGAACAAGTGCGAATATACGATGGAGAGACCAAGTCGTAAGAGAAGAGCGCCGGTTAGATATAGTGGTGTAAATAGTAGTGAAGAACATTTTATAGATAATAGTGGGAATACCAATTCATCAACGGTATCGGAATTGGGAGAGATGCCTTTGCAGAATAATATTCAAGAGAATACACTAGAAACGCACGCCGTGCGAACGAAACGACGTAAAGTAATACAAAGAGAAATTGGTAGAACTAAGGAGGGATCTAGGGTGTTGGTAAATAAATTAAGTAAAACCCTAGGAGCTTTGGCTAGGAAGGTAAATTTATTAAGCGAAGATGTAAGGGAAGTTCGCAAGGTTAATGAGGAGATTAACACAAATCATGTAACTACTTTGGATAAGGCGTCGGAAATGCCGCATACGACTAGAGAGGGAGAAGGGAGCAACGGTCGGGATAATGGATTGATTAATAATGAAATGCTAGAAGTGTTGCCAACACAGAGTAAAGCTATAAACTATAATATCAGGAATATTAGTTTCGAAAAACCAAAATTTGAAGGTAAGAATGACACGCATCCAGTTACCTTCCTGGAAGATCTAGATACGTATTTAGGAAAAGTTGGACATGAAGGCAAGGAATTGGAATTAATATTGGAATGTTTGCACGGAGGAGTGAGAGACTGGGCTAGGATCTACAAGGGTCGTTGGAAGGCTTTGCAGGACTTCAAGTTGGACTTTTTGGCCACTTATTGGGGAGAAAAGGAACAAAATGAGTTGAGGCGCGAAATAGTACAGGGAACTTGGAATCGTGGAGAGTCTTCCACCATGTTAGGGCATTTTTTGAGACTGACGGGACAAGCTCAAATGTTAAGCTTTAAGATTCCGGAAAAGCAATTAATAGCGGACATAATTAGGCAATTTCCTAAATACATCCAACAAGGGTGGTATACTTCAAACCCGGGTAATTTAATTGAGACAGCGGAATTTTTGAGAAAAATGGATGACATAGGGCGTCAGGAGAATTCGACAACGCTTGGCCTAGGCAGAACTAAGGAATTAGAAAAAAGGAAAGGGGAATATAAGCGCGGTTATCGGAATTGGGTGAAACCTATTGGGAATCAGAAGACCGTGGAACAATCACGATCTGGGACTCGGAACGCCGAGGTGATTGTAGAAGAACCAGTAGCTTTAGATTAAAAGAAGTTGAATGTGGGTTCCCGGTTCAGCTTCGATTACAGAGAACGGTGTATCAAGTATAGGGGAAAGGTCGAGGATAAGTTAAGAGAAACGGAAGAACAAGGGATTATCAGTAGGTCGTCCACACCGTATTGTAGTCCGTTAACCTTCACCTTCAAGCGGGATGGATCTGTAAGGGTATTGTTAGATGCTAGAGAAATTAATAAGTACATGATTGCTGAGACAGAGAAACCGCCATTGCAAATAGACGTTATGAACTCGTTTCACGGAGCTAATTACATTAGTACTTTAGATTTAAATAATGCCTACTTTCAAATACCACTTACGCAAAATAGCAAGAGATATACGGGGTTCACATTCAATGGAAAATCTTATGTCTATAATGTGTTACCGCAGGGGTTGAAAACATCTGTGGGGAGTTTTAGCAGAGCTATGGATTTAATATTGGGACATGAAGTGCGGGACTTTGTGTGAACTATCTGGACGATTTAGCTATTATTACGACAGGGACCTTCGAACGTCATTTAGAACACCTAGATATAATCATGGGGAAGCTGTTAGCAGCGGGGTTAACGTGTAATCTTGAGAAATGCAATTTTTTCTGTGAGGAGGTGAAAATGTTGGGTTATATCATTTCTATTCGGGGACTGAAAGCGGACCCAAGCAAGGTTACCGCTATTCAAGAGTTCCCTGTACCTAAAAAGGTAAAACAAGTACGGGCTTTTCTAGGGTTGTGTAATTTCTATCGGAGGTTTATGCCGGATTATAATAATCAAACAAAGCCATTAAATGATTTATTAAGGAAACACATTCTTTGGACGTGGGGGAAAGTAGAACAGCAAGCCTTTGAAAAAATAAAATCTTTGTTCATAAACACTATATTATTACATCATCCCGATTTTAGTAAATCATATTATTTGCAAACGGACAGTTCGGGAGTTGGATTGGCAGGGGTATTGTATCAATTAGGATGTAATGACGGCATGAAGATTATAGGGTTTCATAGTAAAGCATTGAGGGGCGCGCAGTTAAATTGGACGGTAACAGAGCAGGAATTCTACTCGGTTATATGTTGCCTAGAAAAATTTGAAACTTATTTACGGGGGTCTAAGGTTATAATTAGGACGGACCATAAAGCTTTAACGTTCGTGAAAACTTGGAAGTTGTATAACGCAAGGGTAACCAGATGGATCAGTTATTTAGAGAATTTTAATTACGAAATAGAACATATTAAGGGGAGGGATAATGTAGTCCCGGATATACTGTCTAGATACCCACCAAAAGGTGATCTTTTACAGGACGAAAAGGTTAGGCTGCCTGAAATTCTATATATGGAGTCACGTGTTAATAGGGGTTTGATAGAAAAATTAAAGAATCTATCAAAATTGCAGGGGGAGGATGCAGAGATTAAAACAATCTTAGAACAAGTTAAAGGGAAAGGTGAGTCTGGCGAGGTAACAGGAAGTACGTTGAAGAGATACAAATTAATAGACGGAACCCTATATATTGTTACTGGGACTGATTCCAATAACGTTGCTTGCCTACCGGAAGTATTAAGGGAGGAGGTCATTAGGCAAGTACATTCCGAAATGAGTCACCAGGGGGCGTACAAGGTGATTAAATATGTCAAGGATAGATTTTATTGGAAGGGATTGACTCGTAGTGTGAGACGGGTAGTAAGGGAATGTCATGACTGCCAATTAACCAAGCATTCCAATTTAAATCATGTTGGTCAATGTTGTTCAATAGTGGCAAATGATATAGGGGACATAGTGATGGTAGATATCTACGGGCCGTTACCCACGGGGGAACTAGGAATGAAATACATTCTAGTGTTACAAGATGCGTTTAGTAAATTTGTTAAATTTTATAATCTCAGAGGAGCTACGGCAAAGTCTGTATTTAATAGGGCGAAGGAATTCTTTGAGATTATCAAACCAACGGTTATTTTATCGGATAATGGGACTCAATTCACCAGTAAATTATGGAAAGAGGGTATGCAGGCATTGGGAGTGAAAGTAGTTCACACGACGGTAAGAAACCCTAGACCCAATACTGTAGAGCGAGTAAATAGAGAGCTAGGACGTATGTTTAGGACATATAATAGGAAAAATCATAAGGGGTGGGTTAGAACACTGCCTAAAATAGAAGAACTATATAATAATACATACCACAATAGTATGAAATTTACCCCATGCGAAGTTCTATACGGGGAATCTACACAGCTATCTATAGACGGGATTTTGTGTAGTAGAAATAGCAAATTAGATGTATTAAAAATTAGGGAGACTGTGCGACGAAATTTACAGGAAGCGGCGAAAAATCGCCAAGCTAAATTTAATGGAAAATATCGATTAATACAATTTCAAATAGGAGATTTAGTTAAAATTAGAAAGTTAAATAAGTCAAACGCGAGCCAGAAAACAATTAAGAAGTTCGAGGCGTTATATGAAGGACCATACCTGGTGGCGGGGATTCCTTATCGAAATGTCTATCTTTTGGTAGATCCGGAGACAAGAACAGTGCGAGGTAAATTCAATACAATACATTTGTCTAAATATTACCGTTAGATTGAAGCTGAATCGGGAGCTAGAAAGGCTTAGTTTAATTAAGAACCGTAGTTAAAAAGGTTATTAGAAAGTAAAAATTAAAATTGTTAGAGTATAGATTAAATGATTAATTGTATAGTAGATAATTAATTGTATATTAGATACAATGTAAGTAAACTGTAGGTTAGATTTGATTGATAAAAATGTTGAGTAAATTGTGAATTAGAATTGATTGGTAAAATTATAACGGTTATCTTGTGTATAGATAAAGGTTGATTGTATAGCTAGTAGTAAGTAATTGTAGTCTTTAACATTAAAGTAATGTGGAAGAGAAAACAGGGAAATTAGGCGGTTCTGGGGAGAGGCCCATGTGATGGTTCCGAAATTGTCTCGAATAAATATAAAATTACAAAACCAAATCTAAGACGGAGAGACCGTAAAATAAATTGTACGAAATTTTCTCATATATTTCACACTCGAAAAATCAACGAGATGAATTGGGAATTGTCAGATGGAGGGGAGTGTCGGCGGTCTCTCTCTTCCCTTTTTTCTCTTTTTTTTCATATATAGTCCTAAAAGGTAACCAATTGTCGTGGTGACGATGGTGAGTGGTTGCGTAAACGTTAGATTGAGAAACTAAAACGTTAAAATAAGCTATATCTATTCTATTCTATATCGTGCAGAGACGAGAGAATGGTGCTTGATGATTACGCGGATAATTAGACTAGATCATAGAGGGTTTAGGAGAATTTTAAAATAATGATGGACATTAAGCGGTAGGTGATTCTCTAAACTAAAGATCAAGCTCGGATACTTAGAAAGTTGGTAGTCAAAGTCGAAGGGTAGTGTTCAGTGAAGAGGGATAAAGACAGGTTAAACCATCGAGGTTGAGAGTTAAGTGGAATGAGGTGGAGTTATTTTTATTTGTACTGAAATGAAATTGAAGGGAAAACTTTGCTCCGGTTTAGTTTCACACACCTGTACAAAGTTTTGGGGTCGATTGTAACGGACCACAATGAAATAACATTGTTGCCGTCACAAATAAAAATAACCTTGCAATCATATGGATATATGTAGCCGAATTATGTATAAAATAACGCCTAGGAATGTAGGTACATCGTTCGCTACTTCATTTAATAGGTCATTGTCGTTCATACTTGGTTTGAAAGACGCTTCACATAGTGCTCGATTCTCGCTGCCTGCCTCGCGGGCGAGCGGGCGTGATAATATGTTATTGAAGGTATCACGGCTGTATGCTTAGGAAAAATGTTAACTTGTAAGAGGGTAGACATATACCAGACGAAGTGGCGTGATATTCTTGAACTACCAATCAGCGAGCGGTTACGAGGCTGAGATAAAAGGTGTGTGGTGATTCATAACCAGTATAAACTACTTAAATGGAATGAAATAGATTCGAATATTGAATGACGAGTTGCTATAGAACATTCTAGAATATTTTGGAAAGAGAGACAGAGATACGCAGAGAGGGGTGAAGAGGCTTGATGGTAGGCGAATGATATAAAAACGGGTGGTTCGTTAGTTCATGGCTTTTTTAGTGTGAAATTTTAAGGTAATAAGACGTATCGATAATTGTTCGTGAAGGGCCTTTTTGTCGGTGTGAATCTCTGGGGTGATAGGCGTATCGCTGATAAATCGCGGAACGGTTCTTTTTATCATTAATTTTAATTTCTTTGTGTTAATATTGTGTTGAGAACGGCATTGAATCTGTGCCTTTGAGCTGCGTAGCGAGATATGGGACAATTAAGTTGTCTAATTGATCGTAACGTTAGGCTTGGGCATGGAATCAATGTAATTGTAGTTAACTTAATATTGAATAACCCGGTGTTTAATATTTCGCTAAAATTCAGGTTGATTGTTCAAATTGTGTGCAGCGTGGCCGAACCTACGGTGCTCAGGCGCCGATGGTGGTAGCGTGGGGCATGTTGAGCAATCAAAATGGCGCGGTTTTGTGATATGCAAATTCTAGGAATTGAAACGTAGCATTATTTGTCCGCGAAGGGGGGTTTCTTTTATGGAATTTAACTTCTCGTGTTAATTTTGTTTAAGTATAGCGTTGATTCTTTATCTTGAGCATTGTGCACGGAATTGGCGGTACATCTGCCGATTTTTGTGACGCTGCGCTGGGATGTTGATTCAATGTGATCGCGGTTAAGTAATTAGGTCATAAATCGGGTTCTAATATTTCATCGGATTTAGTGTTGGTTATTTGACTGTGTTGTACGAAGTGGCCAGAATTCCAAGGGTCACAGACCTTTGAGTATGGCGGCGGTACCTAGTTAACTAACCAACATTGTCAGGCGAGTTCTAACATCGACAATTTGGTTAAATAGGGATTGTGTTATTTCACACTGAAGAAATTTAGCTCTCTTAGGGACGTAACTTCGTAAAAATACGAGATTGATACCTCACGGAGCCTACGAAGTCTCGTATAGAGTAGGCGTAGGAAGCTGGTAAGCTGTGGGACGGGCCAGCGACTGATTTTGCCCTTAAAGGGATCAGTTACGTCTCCCAGGTGCTTGGGTTCGCGAGCTTTCAAAGTGGTAGGAGCTCGTCGAAGTGAATTCCGTCCAGCGTATGCGGGCCATGGAGATTGATCGCAACCCAACCATACTGGTCTCATTTATTTATATATGTATATATACACACACATTTATTTCCTCTGTTAGGAGTCATGGTTCGTGTCCCAATTAGGTTAGGACCATGACGTACACACAGTTATAGGCAATAGACAAAGTCGAGGCTAACTACCTTGCATACCCTAGTTTCAATTAGCAAATCAACGTTGTACATCGTTGATTTGGGTTTAGCCACCTTACACATCACACGGTTAACGTAATACAAACTCAAGAAGTTATTTTACACGAGTATCTTAGATTAGATATTGTAGGTACACATTTTATTAAGATCTAGTTAGGAGATAGGTAGGTAGTCGCGATGAATATACGCGTTAGTTAACATACAGCGTGGTAGGCGCGTCAGACGACATTTATAGGGACAGTAGGTACAATTACTGATTAGTTCTTAAGCTAATCGTGACGTGCGTGATAAGTAGCAAGCGGTTACGCTAAGCGGTCGAATCAAGGGTTTCGTTCAGTAAAACGTCCGGGTGATCATATTATCCTTCGGCGTGATGTTGGTACCTTTGCGGTGAGAATAAAGGAGTACGAGGATAGGCGCGTCGCGAGAATAGGCTAACATTTTAGTGGTTGTAGAGTCACGGTGGTGGGCAATAAATAATAGGCTGCAGGTGTCTAGATAAAGCGTAGTCTTGGGGCCTGCAACTTAATTATAACATAGATATGCAGGTAGCCTGATTCTATGCTCATTGCATACTTAAAATTATTAAATTACCTTTTGACTGTGGTTACGAGTCGAAAAACATTTGGCTTAGAGATAAATATTTGAATCTTTTGTGGGTTACATGTTCAGAGCTCGAGGGGTGCTTTATTCTGGTCAACCGATAATCTATACGCGACTACTAAATTAAAGTAGTACATTTGCCGGAATCTAACTCACCCGAGTCTCCAGGATTAGTAAACTCTTCCAGCGGTTTTCATTAACGCTTCTCTAGTGAATCTATGTAGTTCCTTGAGAATTTGCATCCCCGCGCCCGAAAGGGGGTCTCTGTCTTCGGACGAGCGCCGATTGAAACAGGTAATGCTGTCTTTCGGATTCCCGCGGTACGGCAAGGGATTTTCACATCTTAGAAGCCTTATAAGCCTCGTAGGGATAGCCTCGCAGTCGGTTAAGACAACCAAATGTTGGACGGTTCGGGCACGGTCAGAGTATTAAATTCTTAATACACAAAACCAGCTAAATGCTTACCATTCAATAATAAAGTAGTGCAAACATTTAAGTGAATTCAATAATTCAACCAAGCCTACCTAATCGAACACAATGTAGATATGTAACTATTAACTTGCTTCTTGGCAGCTCATGCGAACTGAAGGACGTTTGGCGTAAAGAAAATAGTCGAATAGTTTTGTGCGTTACATGTTCAGAGCTCAAAGGGTGCTTTATTCTGGTCAGCCGACGAGTTTTATTCGCGTTTGTTAATCTGAAGTAATTTATTCGCCAGAATTTAACACTCTCACCCATGCGTCGTTGTCGAGCGGCGATGGGTTAACACAACCCGAGTCTCCAGGACTGGTAACCACCCAGCGGCTTCTATTAACGGTTTTGTGTAGTGTTATGTAGTTCCTCTGGAATTTGCAATAACTGCGCGGATAAGAAGGGTTTCTAGGCGTTTCTAAAGAGCGCTGAATGTAACAGGAATGGGCTGACATTCTAGAACCTTGACATGCGATCCAAGTTTCTACATCAGAAACGTTATAAGCCTCGTAGGGACCACTTTGAAGTCCATTAAGACAACCAAAGGTCAGGCAGAACAATTGAGCTGTTTCAAGACTTAACCTTAATACTCATAATAGATTACACTAGTCTGGCGGTTTTGCGTTCGGTCGAATTTAGCCTAATGTTTAGGGCGATATCCCGAAGTAGTACACTGCAAATACCGTTACCAAACTTACTAACGTCTCTCAAGTGAGGAGACTTCACTACTGCCGGAAGAGCAGAAAACTTTACTTGATTAATTGTTGTCTATATAATTTAGAAGTCTGGGCAATAGACCCCGTGTGACAGTGGTGACTGAGAAAAGCGCCCTAGCTGTTACATTACAAGACTGACAAATGTATAGATGACGCTCAGAGTACATTTTATTATAAACAAATACGTTATCTGCGGGCGCAACTGAGGGATTTGCCTTATTTATAATAATTGATAGCGGTGGCATAGTGGCGATTTGACCGATTGCAATTCAGTTAGATTGTGCTCAAATAACCTTATACAATCGTTGGGTTCGGTTATCGGGCCAGAATCATGGAATTTGTGCTCTTATAACTGATACTTACCTTGAAATTGAGAATTCAAATTAGAAATAGGCGAAATGCCAAAATTTGACTTAGTGGTTATTGTCTAAAGTAAATGGTAACTTTGCCAACATAAGAGTCGATTACTTGATAGTAAACCTAAATTGGGTGCTTCCTTCAAAGCTCCGTTAATGCTAGTGATGAATTGTGAAATACTTGTAAATTGTAATCAAACGTAAATTTAAAATTTCATACTATGAGGTTTATAACTTGCAACATATGAATAAAGTATAGTAAACTTATTGAAATATGTAAAGCGTGTGTAGGCATTCAAAAGAGCCGTTATCACGCCAGTCATTAATATATTGTAAACTTAAACGAGGGTGGCTAATCTTCAATTGGCCATTCAGCCTCGCAAGGAGACGTCTTTGGCTTGGTAGCTTGTCTCGCGAGGAGGAAGCGATGTAAAGTGGATGATCGCTACTGCTTTCGCGTTTGGATGGGGCGTATGCCACTGCCCCGCGAGGCTAGCGCGAGCCAGAGCGTTCTCTATCTTATATTTGAGCTCTAAATTGAATATAGGTTGCTTACTAACCTTCCTCTTTCATATCATTTAATATAGAATATATGCCACTGCCCCGCGAGGCTATCGCGAGCCAGAGCGTTCTCTATCTTATATTTGAGCTCTAAATTGAATATAGGTTGCTTACTAACCTTCCTCTTTCATATCATTTAATATAGAATATATGCCACTGCCCGAGGGGCTAGCGCAAGCAAGAGTATTCTCTATCTTATAATTGATTTCCAAATAGAATCCTGGTGGTGGGAACTAATATTATCTCACTACCGAAAATAACTATAGCTTACCTTGTCATCGCTTTACGGAACCGTTAACTTGAACAGAACATCGAAATAGTAACAACATTCATTCACACTACAAAGTGACTCCATAGGTTATTTCGCCACGGCATTGTGAGTCCGATAGGAGCTGTGGTGTAAACAATCTAATCTTATACTTAATTCTGATTCGAATGTTAATGAGGAGTATAAATGCCTACTAGATCGATAGCTAAACTATAGCTAAATCTAGGAGACTTACGTTCTAATTCTGAGGGTTCTCTTAAGATTCTAAAGTCCCTGCCTAGTAATAGGATATCATTAAATCAATTACAGTGTTATATGAATATGCATAGACATTAGTTATAATCCAATCAACGTCTAACTACAAGGGTCATCTGATGCTTCAGAACCTCCTTTGGTACGCGCGTCCATCTGTCAGAATGCTGGTCCTAAGCAATAAAGAACCAATCAAAATCCGATAGGGTACGGTACAATTCTAACAGTCCGATTGAGACAGAGGGGTAAAGAAAAGCACACATTAAATCTTTGATATTTTATAATTTCCCCAAGCTAAGTCACCTAAACGCGGAGCGGACGATTGGATCTTCACATATATAAACATATTGAGTAGAGACAGGAAGATAGCCTTAGGGAATAGTTACTCTTTAAAGTACTGCGGTGCTACGTTATTTAGGAAGCTTAACTGGTAGGGTTCTCGAATTGCTTAGCCATCTCAGCCACGAAAAGGACTCTGGGTTGCTGCTCACAATGTGGTTGCCACTAAAACGATCACTGCCAATAATTTAACTTGAGGGTCGACGTGACACAGTCCGAGACACCTAATTAATAAGTTTAGTTAAGTAGATTGATTTTTAGGTCAAGAAATAGTTACAATTAAAATCAGGGATTCTAGTATATATATATCGTCAATACACGAGTGGTAGTTCAGGTAAAGATTAGGTACAGGAGTAGTTAGGTGCGGGGTAAGGAGGTAGATAAACAAATTACTATGTTCAATACATGAACAGTTCTCAGTAGATATATTTCTATAAGAGTGGGGTTCACATAGGTAGGACCATTATATATATCTAAGTTAATAAACCAATAAAACAGGAGGGGGAGACATATAAAGGTAGAGTATAATATTATATAGAGTAGCTCTGTACATAACATAAGTAGAGGCATAAAGTAGGTGAGGTGGTAACGAGGAAATGGGTTAAGTAGATGAAATCAGAAGGCGGGGTTTAGTTGTACACAGGTACCTAGTCAGTTATATATTCAAGCTATTCATATATATATGTAGTAATTAGAGTCTCCCCTCTGTAGCGCATACATAAATAAATAACTAAAAAAATACATAAAACAAAAATAATATAATAAGGAGAAAAGAAACAAAAGGAAAGGGGGGGGGGAAGGTACAGTATGGAGCCGTCGGTCATATTCAAGACACTTCAAAAGCTTGCTATCAGCCATAAGTTCATATATCGACAGATATTAAATGCAAAGACGACACATATGTAAGCAGTACTTCAGTGCGGGGAAAAGATTTATATTATATAAGTCTCAAGTCAAACCGAACATGGAGTACTGCAGGCACCTTTGGGCAGGAGCACCTGGATACCAGCTTGGACCGTGGATTCCATTCAGAAACGAACTGTGAGAATTGGCAACGATTCTAAGCTTACAAACGATATTAAACCCTTAAGTTTAAAGTATTTTGCCTCCCTTTGTTTGTCTACCGATTGTACAACGGGTTGTGTTCTGAAGAATTGTTCGATAAGATGCCGACAGCATTATTTTATAACCGCACTGCTAGCCGACGGCGGAGAGTTCACCCTTACACACTGGAACCATAATGGTCGCGTACTATGCGGTTTCAGAGAAGTTTCCTCCGAGAACTCTCACGTTGTGGAAGGAACTATCAGCCGAGGTTTTCGCAAGGGACAACCTCGGCATTACAGCACGGGCTTATTTAAGAAAGGCGTGAAGAGGTTTTTAGAGAGTCGGCAACGCATGAGTGACACCCCTGGTGTTGCAAATGTCCGTAGGCAACGTTGATTGTATACCATCAGGCAGGCCATCAGGTATGCTTATTTGCCACCTTAGTGGTATAAAAAAAAACACCAACACTTCCTCTGTTGAAGACAAAAAAAGATCATGGCGACCGCGTGCTGTTAGAACTACAAAGGCTTTAATGCTGTTAAAACCAGAATTCGCCGAAACCCCATTAGGAAACAAAAAATCTTATCGCGAGAGATTACCGCTAGAACTGTGTTGTGTATAATAATACAAGACCTGAAGCTCGGTGCTTATCGTCGATATACAGGGCATACCCTAAATCAATCGCTACAGTTGAAGAGAGTGGATCGATCAAAACGCCTTCTATTCCGATACGCAGGTGAAAGGCAATAATTGTAAGCCTTCGCTTTTTGATTTCACCCTGATTGCTGTCGGTATTTGACAATATAGTAGCATCTGGCAATATAGTTAGGAGAACTTTATATTAGTTATATTTTATGAACTCATATTCCTATCCTATAAAGTCCGCCTTCCTACACCTAGACACAAAATCCCTTTGCAGAGTAATTTTCGTGACATGGATATTAATTGATTGCGCGAGGACGCATTCAACACTGACTTATCAGCTATATTTGGCTGTTACTGGTAACAAGCAAATTGAGATATTTAATGCTGAATTGCTGCATCTTTTCGATTATAACCTTCCTGTTCGGCCTGTCAGGGTGAAACATCTCTCAGCGCCTTGGTTGATTAATGAAATGAAATTAAAGCTTTGGTAGTACAGCAAAATAGGGCTAAAGCCAAATACATGCCTGCTGGACGAAACGTCTGTTCAAAGCATTTTTTTCATTTGCGTGGAATAATGCCTTTACCTATAAACGTTACATTAGTTACGTTCGTTTTCTGACTATCAAGATAGATCATTTCTGTTATTGTATTTCTACTATGGAACACAACTAAGAAAACTTAGTTGTTATTGAACTAGGCGTTAAAGGACGTGTTTTCCTTTGAAAATCTCAGATGAAATTTGTTTCGCCATGGAACAATCTCAACTCACGGTTTTGGTTCTATAACAAGCTTTTAACACGGTAGATTTCGATATATTGCTAACGCAATCTCTCCCAGCATATCTCCAGTAGTAATTGAGTGGCTTCCTTCTTACTTGTTCGGGCGTCGGCAGCATGTATGTATTGAGGATTCGAACTCCTCTTGGAGTGGGAAATCTATAAGGTGGCGTTGTATTTCCATTATTATTCGGACGAATGACCTTGTGCACCGAAGACACTTTCTTTGGATTTCATAGTTATGCATTATGTGAGAAAGATTTTTGATTTAAATAAAACTGGGCTAGTAAATAATATTATGGTACTTATCCCAGTAATTATTTTTAGTACAGTGATATTTTTTTACGCTGTTAGTTAGGATTGATATCATCCCCGAGTGTGATCAGACTGAATTGTACCAAAGGATCTCCTTTTACCCTTTTGGTTAAGGATCTCTAAAACGTTTAAAAGCAATTGTCCCATTCATTTCACATGCTGTCACATTTAGCGCCTACAATAATATATTTCGAAGCCAGTATTGTTTAGCTGAAATGTCAAGTCAAGCCGTATGTCGAAACGTATGATTGTGTCATTCAAATAGTAAGTACGTAAACAACTCTGGGAGTACGTGGACGTGAACAGTGTTTTTAATGTTTTTGTGTATAAAGAATATATCACCTGTCTTTTGACCTTTCACTTATTTATACAGGATGTTTTAAATATATATAATATTTTAATATTATTAATGAGAGTTTACTGGTACGTCCAGTAAACTCTCATATATAATAAAATGAGATATAAACTTTGATTTGTTGCTTTATTATTCTTTTTTATTAAAATCTAATTAATTGTCCAATAATTAATTAATTGTGTAATACATAGCGACAGTTACGCCGTGTAGGAAACCCGCGAGAATACAGGATGGGGATGCTTATTGCGCGATTTGTAACGAAACACAGTAACGGCCGACGTGTTTACTATTTTTATCTTGTGTCGTTGAAAGCTCTTCACTTGATTATGCTTGTGCAAGTACTCGCTGTTAGCAAGATATATATTAGATATAAACTTTGAAGAAAAAAAAGAAAAGGTGAACATAACATGTTTATATACTAAAGGTTTAATTACGAAAAAATGTTATCTATTTTAAGGTTAATTAGTTAAAATAGACAACGAGAGTTAAATAGAGAACGTTTTCCCGTAATTAAACATTTAGTATATAAACTTGTTATATTCACCTTTTCTTTTTTTTCTTCAAAGTTTATATCTCATTTTATTATTAATGAGAGTTTACTGGACGTACCAGTAAACTCTCATTAATAATAAAATGAGAAATGATTAATTAAAGAAAAAAGAAATGGTGAACATAAATGGATCAGATAACACGCTTTTACATTCTCGGTCGCCTGGGAATTACGTACAATTAATAAGTAGCTCATTTATCAATTCAAGTTTAGAATAAATAAAGTATGTTTAGTACCTCTTGATTTGAATAATGTTTAATAAAAATAAGCAGATATACTCGTAAATGAGTGTTTTTTTTTTTGAGTACATAAATGCGAGAATTTTGCATAAGGTAACGGTGAATGATTTATAAGCTTGTTCTGAAGTGTTAAAAAATCAGGTCCCTGGTTCGAATCCCGGCGTGAGCATATACCAAAAATATATTATTACGTGATTTATATTTAAATTATCACTTGCTCGGTGACCGTTTATCATCTAATACGGGCCGCAAGCTTATTTCCCAATCTAGTTGTAAAAAAAGGTCTAACGGCAGTTGTTCCATGTCAAAACCTGTATGAAATTCTAGGTATTTCTAATCTTAAGCACGAAAATAAAACTGTACGGTACGGTTATAATACATATTATGTATATACTAATGCATTATAGGAAATTTTTATATACTATATTAGGCGTTCTACCCTCAAGTGCTAAAATGACCAGGCTACTAGGTGAGCTCACTCTCGAACAGGCCATGTAAAACCACGCCGTGCGAGAAACAGTTTCCCCTAAGAATTTCTGCTGTTTGACTAGATTTGTTTGATAAAGGAAACCGAAATGTATTAGTCGTAACACCAAGTCAAGTACTAGAATGTTATGTAAGAAATACCTTGAAAACTTACTTACTCAACATACCTAGATGCTAGTATTGCTGCGTTAACAGCAAAAGTAGTATTGTGTCACAAGCGCCTATAGTCTATAGTATACGCTACTTGTCGCTAGAAAACTCTTACTATAATGGGAATAGTTCATAGGCGATTTAGATCCCTTTGAATATATGATTGTTACAAACCATCTAATTTTGTGACAGTACGAGTAATTTATTGAACACTCACGCCAAGAACACATTTGTTACTGGTAAATAAATTTTGTTTTGACTTAACCCCATTATTATGGTAAATTGTCGGTTCAGAATACTTCTCTACCGGGATTAAAAACAGACTAATAATATCTGAATCAGTGAACTAAATAGGGCACAAAGGCATCTTTACTATCGATAAGTTGCAAACACTACAGGAAGATTTTGTAATTTAAAAAGAAATTTAAAATAAACGGATTTGAAAACGCTTTATTTGAAATTAAGTCTATTTAAACCATTTAATTTATATAATGTGTATGTGATTTGTGTAGATAATATATTTTGTAATTGTAAAGATGACAATAAATCACATGTGGCTGGACATTAGATCATTGTGGCCAGTTCGTAATACAACAATATTCACATCTACACAGAATTAAAAAGTGATATTTTGTACAGACCGCTGGACACGTCCATCCGACGGATCAGTACAGCTCCTTTGTCGACAAATTAATGGAGAAACCCGCGTTTCTGCCTCAATATCGTGGCAATTCTCTACCGCTTCACGCTTCCGTTCTTTACATTTCTCATGGCAGCGCAAATAGGAATAGATGGTCTAACAGCAGTGCACTCCCCCACCATCCTGTTCAAGGTTGAGTTCGCTAACATCCACGGACTCCACTCTAACCTTAATGCTGTCCACCAACATCTAGAGACGGCACGGCCCTTCCTGACAGAGACATAGATTCAGCGTCCAGCGGACACGTCCTACCTCCAGTACCCCGGTTATGTGCTTGAGGAGAAATTCCTCGCGAAAGCCGGGGTCTGTTTATTTGTCGGCTCTGATGTATGTTGTCGCCGTTGACGGCGTTGACGCTGCCTAGAGAATTCCTCCTTTCCTGTCCTATGGATGCATATAAACCTGGGCCTTCAGAGCCGTATTTACATGTGCCTATACCGACCCCATACTAGGGACACGAAGACAACTCAGCTCTTTGAGTACATGAGTCGTGCGGGCGGCAGATGAAGCGCAGCAGCGGTACCCTACTGCAGAGATGGTATGTTTGGGGGACTTTAACTCTCACCACGACTCCTGGTTGGAATCCTCCACAACTAACCATGCTGGAAGGACCGCCCACGCGTTCGCTCTTTCGCACAGCCTGACCCAACTGGTACACTAACCCACCAGAATACCAGATGTTGCTGGTCAGGAGCCCTCTCTGCTAGATCTACTGCTGACCACTCACTCTGCTGGCTACCGGGTTGAGGTCGGGGCGCCCCTGGGCACATCTGACCACTGCCAGTATCCTAGTATCCAGCACAGTGCCAAGCGCGATTCCGCTACAACCCACAGAGGTTAGGCGTCGTGTCTGGCACTACTCGTCAGCAGATTGGGACGGTATGCGCGACTACTTTGCTTCCGTCCCATGGGGGCAGCGCTGTTTCAGTGAGAAGAATCTAACGGCGAGTGCTGCGGCCATTGTTGATGAGATCGGCGATGGCATGGAATACTACATTCCTCACTCCGATGTCGTCATCAAAAGCCAAAGACGCCGTTGGTTTAATCGCGAATGCGCTGAAGCTGTTAGTAATAAACAGGCGGCGTATCGCGCTTGGATCAGGGATCACGCCCTTAAAGATCCGAAAACTAACTCACTGTAATCAGCCTACAACACTGCCACCAAGGTCTGCAAGAGAGCATACATAAAAGCGGACGCCCAGCCCGTTACACGAGTCCACACGGAACTAGTGGCGCATCCTACTGTGTCGCGCAACTACTGGCGACTGGCCAAAGCCGTGCAGGCCAACTTCTGCCAGCCCTCGCTGCCACCGCTGCGATGCTTCGATGGCTCACTGGCGCATCAGCCGCAAGAGAAAGCCGATATTATGGCCAGCCTCTTTGCGGCTAACTCCCGGATCGATGACTGTAGCACGCAACCACCAACAATACCCTCCAGTGGATCCGTTATGCCTGATATCCACATCAGGCAGCGCGATGTGCATTTTGAACTACAGTCACTCGATATCCGAAAAGCCAGTGGTCCTGAAGGTATCCCAGCGATTGTTCTTAAAAAAATGTGCAGCGGAGTTTTCTCGGGTGTTGACGCGCCTCTTCCGGCTCTCGTTGACCGGTTGTGTTCCGGATGCTTGAAGAGAGGCCAATGTGCAGCCGGTCCCCTAAAAAGGAGACTGTTCTGACCCATCAAATTACCGCCCCATTGCCGTAACTTGAGTGTTGTGCAAAGTCATGGAACGGATTCTTAACAATCAATTGATCCGTTACCTAGAAGATCACTCCATAATCAATGATCGTCAGTATGGTTATAGACCGAAACGATCAACGGGTGATCTTTTAGCGTATGTGTCGCACCTCTGGGGGGAGGCAATCGATAAATATGGCGAATCCATGGCAGTCAGCCTAGATATCGCCAAGGCGTTTGATCGGGTCTGGCACAAAGCACTTCTCTCCAAACTTCCGGCATACGGTCTGCCCCTCCAGCTTTGTAATTGGATTGCTAGCTTCCTGCATGAGCGTAGAATCCGCGTCCTTGCAGATGGATGCGCTTCGCTGTTCATGTAAGTGCCGGCCGGAATGCCGGTGTCCCACAGGGCTCCGTTCTATCGCCCTCCTTCTTTCTTCTGCATATCAATGACATGCTGCCTTGGTAATATTCATTGCTATGCAGACGACAGTATGGTCCATGGGCGATATTTCGGTCGGCCTGGTGCTGGTCGGACAGAAATCGGTGAGAAGCGTGAGAGTCTTGTCGTTGAACTGAATCGGGTTTTGGTTCTGATTAGTAAATGGGGTTCCAATAACCTGGTTGAGTTTAATGCTGAGAAAACTCAGGTTTGCGCGTTTACAACAAAAATGTCCCCCTTCCTTCCCACTCCCAGTCTTCAGGGTGCTTCCCTCAGTATGATAGCATGAATATGCTGCTGTATTCATTGCGGCCTTAACCAGCGTTATTACATCGAGAGCCTCATCTCAACAGCTTCAAGAAAACTCGTAGTCCTGAACAGGGTGCGCCGGTTCTTCACGCTGGACCAGCTTTGTCTGCTTTATAAGACACAAGTTCGGGCCTGCGTGGAGTATTATTCGCATCTCTGGGACGGCTCCGCACAGTATCTTCTTGAGGTTCTCGATAGGTTGCAGCGATGGGCTATCCGCGTAATTGACGACGAAGAGGTCACCAAAAACCTAGAACCTCTTCAACTCCGTAGGGACATAGGCTCTCTAAGCGTATTTTAACGCCTTTACCATGGCGAGTGCTCTGAAGAACTATTTTCCCTTATCCCATCGTCTCCCTTCCGTCACAGAACCACACGTGCGGGCTTGCGATGTCATCGTTCCCTGATTGAGAATATCACTTCGCAACTCCTCAACTCTCTACTTACTTCTCAACTTCTATCTTTGTCGTGCCATTAAAAAGTGGAACGCCTTGGCTGCACATGTGTTCCCTCCTTCCTACAATATGGGATCCTTCAAACGAAGCGTGAAGAAGCATTTTGCGGGTCAGCATGGCAGCGTCAACTGACAGGATACGATACGTAGTATGTAGTCAGTTGCAGTTGCGATTTGGGCTCATCTTTCGCTTACCATCAGGCAACGAGGAGCCACTATGCTGAACTAATATATAAAAAAAAAACAGATAATTGATGGACGTGGCTACTGCATGCCTGGTTTATTTCAGCTACGTTCACAGCATTGTCACTTGGTATTCATGTCTTGACTTGATTTGACGATTTCAGTGGCACCGCGGATAATAACGCGACTTTGACGCCAACGCTCTTGGGTTCGATTCCCAGACAGGACAAACATATGTGTGTATGAACATGTTTGTTTTAGTAAGTTTGTAAATTTTTGCGTTGCATAATTACGTAAATTTATATAATGCGGGACTTAACGCGTAATTTAACTTGTATTGAATGAAAAATTCGTCAGTTTGAATGTTTATGTCGAAAAAGTGAGATTCGAAACAATGTTGACATAAAAAAAAATGTAGCGATTGGGACTTGATACCTACATGTATTCGTATTAAACAACGTAAACGCATTTCGACGACATACTACGCAACGCGAATATCCGCCTTTTACGGTATGACTACGGTTACCACTTTATATCAGGTGGACCGTATGCTTGAATGCCTCCTGACGTCATATAAAAAAAATCTGTTTTGGGGAAATGAAGCAGATATTGAAACAATGTTTAACTTACAGAGCCTGCCGCTCAATTTTTAACATGATATCAAGGGAATCATTTCTTGAACTAGATAATAGATTCAGGCGTTATTTTGCGAAAGTCAAATTAACACGCAATCTGATCTAACCTGCTTTGTGTGATTCTGCCACCAATTAGTTCATTCGAACTAGCGCCGGTCAGTACCCACCCGCTACCGTTAGTAGATGCGACAGGCTGTCGCTGCTATGGCTGCTCCGGTAGTCTCTGCATCGGCTGCTGTGATCGTCCTCGCGATTGCCCGCCGTCTAGTATCTGCATCTGGCGGGTACAGCGGTTTCTGTTCACAACGACAACGTTTTTCTTACGTTCTGGCTAAAATATTGTTATATATGTAATATTGTTATAATATGTTTTAGACGGATCTCTACTAGCATAAACGTAAACAAATGAACACTACATATCCATTAGCTAAACAACTGAGAATGCTTTCACCAATGGAAAAATCATACAGAGTTAGTTCAAAGCTTAAAATAATGAGACTGAAATATGATAAGACAAACATGTTAATATGGATGCCGCATAAGAGTAAGTTTATTCATATATCTTAATTGTGGTTTGATATACAAATAGAGTTTATATCTATAGAAACTAAGAATTGTACTCTGCTATTAAATCTATAATTTCGGAGAAATAAGGCTATTTAACTTTTTTTACGTAATCGGAACGCAAACAAGCTCGTATAAAGTAGCCGTCATATTCCTTATCCCTATGCATATATAAACCCTTGCTTGCAAGGCGTATCATTTGCGCATTGCTCCCACTGGTGGGTGATAGATAATTCAATTCCTTAGAGAACTTAATGGCAACTTTATTTACTTCCAGCATTTTAACAATCTACCAAGGTTTTCTTGCTATAACGGGAATATACTCCACTTTTCTAAAACACTCCAACAACTTAAATTTTTCCTAAATCAAAATATCATTAATAGTGAGACCAAGACGTTGGTATCTCCCAGGCAGAGAATTTTGACAAATACTGTTGTATCTAAAGCGGATAAAGGAACTACGTTAGTCATCATGGACCATAATGAGTATAACGCCAATGTCAATGACATTTTACAGACAGACAGCTTTTAGACGGTAAGTCAAGTTCCCTCCAACAAATATCTTCTCCCTTCAACCGAAGGGGTTTAGAGCATACTCCACCACGCTTCTTAAATGCGGATTGGCGGAGGCCAGTGTTTTCAAGTCATGTATCGACAACAGCCGGTACCGACGGCTTAACGTGCCCTCCGAATCACGGAGAAACTCGAGATAGATAAAACCCATCTATAGACCGGCTGCTGTAGACGTTGCTTAACCTGTGTGTTCGATTAGAATGACACGCGCAACGATGGCATCAGGCTCCCAATCAATTAAATTTAACTGTTAACGGCACGAAATATATGTTTCCGAATAAGTCATATTCTAAATTCTAAATTATTCCTATGAATCCACATTCTCCTATGCTTTATGGTTTACCAAAGTTACATGAAGTCAGTATTCCAATAAGGCCAGTTATGTTGTATATTGGAGCTCCTACCTATGAGTAGGCAAAATTTCTTAATATTCATCTGTTTCATTGTTGCACTTTTTTAATATCTCAAATGAGTATTGTTTATAAGAGTACTTATTATGTGATCCATGGTTCTACAAAACTAGATTTCCTTAAGTGAACCGCAAAATTAGTAAATGTCAGTATATTTGTTATGCAAAATGATAAAATTGACCTATTTTCCTTACCAAAAATACCAACTTTCAATAAATTTATCCAATGAGTGTGATTTATTTTTACAGAAAGTAAAGTGCACATTTTAAAAGCAAAGAACAAAGTTCCGACAACATTTCAAAAATCGTTAAAAGCTACTTTGATATGTGGGCAAGTGTTCTCATTGATTCCTGTAGCTGGTATCTGTAGTGATAATACTGAAGATGTAAGGTTTGTATAAGTCATGTTTGTTAAGTTTGTTGCTTTCTTCTTTTTTTTCGACACACTATGTTGGCCCCTGTGCCACGTCTGGGCCACTACTACGTTACCGGAAGGGGAATTTGTCGCTTTAAGAGAAATAAGAGGCCACTTAAATGTTTTTTTATTTTCTCAACAGATAAAAACCGAATCTCATTTTTGGAGATCCATGAAATTTTAGCTTTCCATCACTACTGCTATAAAATGTCGAGAAACAACCGCACATATACAATGCATTATAAAAAAAATCGGCCAAGTGCGAGTCGGACTCGCGCACGCAGGGTTCCGTACCATTATCTATAAAAACGGCAAAAAAATCCCGTTTGTTGTATGGGAGCCCCCTTAAATATTTACTTTATTCTAGTTTTTAGTATTTGTTGTTATAGCGGCAACAGAAATACATCATCTGTGAAAATTTCAACTGTCTAACTATCACGGTTCATGAGATACAGCCTGGTGACAGACGGACGGACGGACGGACGGACAGCGGAGCCTCAGTAATAGGGTTCCGTTTTACCCTTTGGGTACGGAACCCTAAAAATGGTCAGTGCTGTGACGCAATAATAATATAATTTGAAGGCGTGAGCCACACTTAGGGAACAGTACCAATGCGCAGTAGAGGTCAGGCGGGCTGGGGGCCTGCGAATTAGCGGTGGGTGGACGCCGCTCTGCCCCGCATCGGACCTCATAGGTACCTTGTCTAGACGGCCGACTATTAGTAATTATTACACAATGACTTAAGCGTTTTACAAACGTGAAGTATTTTTTAGGGTTCCGTACCCAAAGGGTAAAACTGAACCCTATTACTGAGACTTCGCTATCCGTCCGTCCGTCCGTCCGTCCGTCTGTCACCAGGCTGTATCTCATGAACCGTGATAGCTAGACAGTTGAAATTTTCACAGATGATGTATTTCTGTTGCCGCTATAACAACAAATACTAAAAAATAGAATAACATAAATATTTAAGTGGGCTCCCATACAATAAACGTGATTTTTTTGCTCGATATTGATAACGGCAACAGGTAGACGCTTGAAATATTCACAGAATATTTAGTTATATATTCACTTTAATAATAAATAATTAAATTAAAATAAAACAAATATTTAAGGAGGGCTCCCATACAACAGAAGTGATTTTTTTGCCGTTTTTATAGATAATGGTACGGAACCCTTCGTGCGCGAGTCCGACTCGCACTTGGCCGATTTTTTATATAAGATTTTGCTACGACGTTAATTATTTTGTTCGTATTCAACACGAACTACTTACTCTTTAATCAAATAAAGAAAATGATTGCGCAGCTCTCAGTTATCAAAATATATGACAAACTAGCTGTGCCCGCGACTCCGTCCGCGCGGAATAGTTTTTTTAATTATTTATTTATATTAATAAAAATAAATAAAATTTCTATAATAAAGGTAGCCTAAGTTACTCCTTATTACATCAGCTATCTGCCAGTGAAAGTCCCGTCAAAATAGGTCCAGCCGTTTCAGAGATTAACCGGAACAAACAGACAGACGGACAAAAATTGTAAAAATATTCATTTTGGTATATGTACTGTGTATACATCCATATGCATTTAGTTATTTTAATATTACAAAGAGACACTCCAATTTTATTTATCTGTATAGAAGATTATTATTATATTATTACATATTATGTTATTATATATATATAAAAAAATGCGTAGTTATTTTATGTCACAAAAAATACGTATTCTGTGAAAATAATAAAAATGAACGTGCAAAGTCCCCCGAAGGGAAGATATCTCCCCCTAATTTTAACAGTTTTTCATATTTTACGCAGGAACCCTAAATATTTACGGGATAAAAAGTACCCTATATTGTGCTCTGAACAGTCGTCTACCTACCAGTGAAAGTCCCGTCAAAATCGGTCCAGCCGTTTCAGAGATTAGCCGGAACAAACAGACAGACAGACAAAAATTGTAAAAATATTCATTTTGGTATATGTACCGTGTATATATCCATATGCATTTAGTGAAAAGCGGTTATTTTAATATTACAAACAGACACTCCAATTTTATTTATCTGTATGTATAGATGTATAGATTGAACATTTTTTGGCATAGAGAAAAAGCAAGGACGTTTTATTTAGTGTATTTACACTCTCTCAAACAAGACAGTGGCAGTGGCTAACTGTTCAGCTACTTTAACTCTATGGAATTTTGGTGCTGTTGTTTCTCATCAGATTATAATAGGTGTAATAGGCACATATGGGACAAGTCATGCGTGATTGGCGTAGTGTGATGCTATAGTGTTAACTTTATTATAAATGTTGTATTACAAATGTAACATGCCACTTGGCGACAACAAGTCCTGAGACGATTCTTGACGTAAACGGGAAGTCCTTCCTTAATACACGGCGCTTTTTGTTTCAGATTCACATACACTTCGTGGAAATGTTTTTATTCTGCACTAACATTAGTGGGACAGATGTTTGTAACTACAATGTGTATTTACGATCTTACATATACTGGAATAAGTAAGTAAATCATCTATCTATCTATAACTTCACGCCAAATCCCTTGCGGGGTAGGCAGAGGGAACCGAGCGCCACGTGACTCGATCCTTACATATCTCACTCGCTTCTTTAACATTCATTGCTCTTCTCATGCACGCTCGCCGGTTTCTAGGGCTCCTTCCTTCTGATAGAACACGACCAATTTGGTCATGGTAGGTAAGTCTTGGCCTTCCCCGGCTCCTACATCGTTCCACTTTTGCATTGCATATCTGCTTCGTCATTCTTTCATCTTGCATTCTTTCTACATGTCCGAACCATCGGAGCATGCCTCTTCTTATTTTAACACCGACGCTCTCTTTCAGACCAACTCTGTTTCTAACATCATCATTGTAATCATCAAGTAAATCATTTGTATAATAAATATTTTTTTAAGCATGTTATAACTAGTCTGGCCATAAACTCAATATATACATAACTCGCGTGTAATACGAGTAAAACAAGGCCTGAAGGCGCCGATATACAGGACATGTCCCTTTGAACCCCACCAAGGAGAGGAGGTGAATATGTCCATTATAAAAATAAATATAGAGAAGAAAAAGGTTACATATATACCAAATATATAATACTTGCCCTATCTTTATTGAGTTTATTAAGGAACAGTCGGTTAACCTTATCATGCTTAGTGAGATCTGAGAGATAGAATTATAGACATTTTAAAACTTTGAATTATAATTTCAGTACCAGGAATATTCTATGCATCTACGATGATAACTGCGGTCATGTTTTGGTATGTCGCAAAATCGTGGCCAAGTCTGGTTCAGCATATAGCTCAGACGGAAGAATTAGATCCTACATACGACGCCTTACTTGCTTGTAAATGCAATTTTACATGTGCTGTGGTGTTGATGTTTGCTCTGAGTGAGTACTCAATTATATATATTGCGTAGTCTGGTTTATTGACACCCATCTAGGATCATTGCAGCAGTAGAAAATCAGAAAAACACCAGAGTGTGTTCCCCAATCAAAAAGGAATTTTGAAATGTCTATGCTATGATGATATCGGATCTCTATGGAGTTTTAAAATTAATTTAAAAATTAAGCAAACTTCTTAAGTTCTTATTTTTACTAATTGGTTTTAAAGAAGAATATTTAACTAACCCCCTTTACTTACTGAAATTGCATGTAATCCTTATAGGCGGTATATGTACACAGACATGACGACCTCGCTGGCGGAACAGTTATAAATGCTACTTTAACACCGACATTAAAGAGTTCGATTCCCATACAGGACAAACATTTGTGTGTATGAGCATATCTGTTTGTCTTGGCCTGAATGAGAGGTAGGGTACATCAAGGCAGCCCCACTGGGAAAGTACTCCTCACAACATCTGAATCTTATTTAACTAATGATTTGCTAAAAACAATGTCTTGTAAATTTTAATAGTTAGTATTCTCATTTATAACATTCAAGAGAGGTAGGGTGCACCAATAGGGACCAGCAAGGAAAGTACCTCCATCTCACAAAACGCAGCCAAATTGAAACTACCTGTATGGTTGTTGTGTTCCTGCGAGATAATGAGGTTACCAATAAGCTCCTACGAGCTGCTATGTTGACAGAAGCTACTACTACGGCACTGCTTTACGTCAGATAGTATGGTACCCTAGTGTATAAAATAAATATAATTATGTTATTATTTAATTCAACGGAAGACACCTCGATAGTGCAACGAAGTAGAGAGTTTAATAATATCCATACGTTCTTTACTTTTGTGGTATTTTATACAATCGTCGAAGTCCCTCTAGTTAAATATAAAATATTAGTGTCGATCATCCACTTCTACCTTAAGTGCTGTTACACCTACCATTATAAGCATCTTTCCTAATCGTAATATAAAACATGCGTGAAGTAATATAATCTAACACAGTAGTTACCCTACTTTACGCATACTTCATGGCTGAGCTTACATTAAGTCTCGCTGGCAGGATGTTACATTTCGTCGATGAAGTGCCAATACCTCCTATCTGACATTTTTGCTTAAATTTAGTTTTTGAGAATTGAGAGACTTAAAGTGGTTTATTACTGTTTTTAATCATTTAATAACCATTCCACAAACTGTATAGAGCCTATCTGGTAATGATTGATGATTAGGTGTAATTGCCACCGATGCAAATTCCAACTTTAAGCCTATTGTATTAAAAAACTCAATTTAATCAAAAATGTCACTTAGGAGGTATTGGCACTTCAACGACGATTTGCTGTTATCACAACAACTCCTTAGGAGCTTGCTGGTAATGTCACTAATTCGCAGGAACTCAACACGCCTCCAGAGAGTTGTTATTTAGTTGTGGTTTTCTGCGAGGTGGAGGTACTTCCTTAGCTTTGATGCACGCTATCTTTCTTGAAGATGCTATAAATACTGAATCCAGGCTCGATGATCCAAAATAAATAATGGCCTTCAACACTAGAGCGCGCCAACGACTTCGATCCTGTGCCCTTGTTTCCGCCAGTTCTCGCCAACTTGCAACTCGCTTTTTACTGTCAGCTTTTTATTTTACTCGTAAATACAAAATAACTAAATCGTTAACATATTTCTGGATAGAAGACACCGGAAAAATTAAGACGACAGAAGACTGAAAAAAAAATGAAAAGATAAAATATCAAGAAAGAAGACGAAAAATAAGTCAAGACAAAAGCCAATCCGGATACAAGTCATACATCTTCGGCATATTCCTCATCAGAACAAGTGAACTACACACATCAATATTCACCATCAGTATGGGCAGTTCCCAATCAAAAGAAGAAGTTATCGTCGCACAGACCGCCGCTGGAAACGCACAAGCCAGCGTCAGCAATTTGAATCTTTCATAGATATTACTGATCGCTTTGTTTGTCGCTAGAATTGTTGCCGCAACCTATTTCCTGTACAAGAAGTGCCAATAGAGTGCCATCAGAGCTATCCGAAGAGAATTAAATCGCTATACACTGGAGATGCAATCAAAACCTACGCTGTGAGATTAATAGAAGAGCCAAGAAAAAAGAGATGTTCAGAATTATCCCAATCCAGCTCATGGTTTCTAGGGTAAGCCCGGCACGTGTCGCTACTCAGAACCGCAACAGCCAGGAGTGTCAGCTGCTAGCTAATGTCGTCGTCACCAGCTATCAGCCGCCACGTTCAACAGCATGTTTCCGGCCACCAGGTTACACCTCGTACCGCGTGACCTACATAGCCGCATAATACTGTTCACAAAGTATTCAGTAAGTCTATAAAACATGTTAATACGTGTATTATGGTAGTGTCTATTAACTGTATGGAACGAAACCTCCTCGTGTCGAATACTTTATTTCATCATCAGGATATTCACACGTATACATGGAGAAGGAATGACCAAAAGTGTGTGATTGATTTGATTTTAATAGATAGACGTCTCCGAAATGTTATAATGGATACAAGAGCCTTTAGTACCTGGTGGTAAGCCGGTTTGTGGGCCTTTTTAGGAAGTGGAGGCATCTTCTTACATCTTTTTTACATCTTACATCTTACATTTTTTTGAAATATAATCTTATTTAATTCTCTTATTTTACTTTTTTCCTTTTTTTATCTACTAGCATTTCAGAAATGACCATTGGCGAAGAAGAAATGCCGAAACAAACTTGCCAATATAGGTCTCTTTTAAAATTGTCAATTAGATATTACATTTTTTTTTTACATAAGCATATTGGTACAATAATGATATCAAATGGTAAAATTATAAATTATTATTAAGGACATGTACTCTGTGCTGAATGATTTCCACTATTACTATAAAAAATATTTTTTTAACCAGGACTTACTAATGACGTCATAAACTATGTAAAAACATGTAAGTGTCAAGTACATAAATTTACAAATATGCATGTTAGGAAGCCCATGACATTGACTACAACCGCAAATTCTTCTATGGAAAGAATAACCCTTGATTTAATGGGCCCACTAAAAGTTGATGATGCTAATTGTAGATATATATTAACCCTACAGTGCGATCTAAGTTCGTGGAAGCATACCCTTTAGAGCGGAAAGATGCTGAGGCAGTAGCTATAGTCTTTGTAAACAATTTTATTTTAAGCTATGGAATCCCATAGGAAATAATTTCGGACCAAGGTACAGAGGTACAAGGTTTATGAACCCTATAATGACAGAAATTTGTTCTTTATTAGGTATTAAGAAACTTCAGTCCACAGCACACCACCACGAAACTATAGTTTCTTTGGAAAACCACCAAAAACATATTAGTACTTTCCTCAGAACACAGTACGAGAACAATAAAAGAAATTGGAGCAGTTAGGTTCCGTACTGCTGTTTCTTGTTTAATACATCATTACACACACAGACAAAATATACCCCATATGTTTTATTCGTTTTCAGAAAACATTGTATTTCACCCAGTAACTTGAACGATTTTGTTACACCTTTATATAACTATGGTACTTACCCCAATGAACTTAAGTACAGATTGCCAAAAGCGCAGAGTGATGCAAGAAATATTTTTATAGGAAATAAGTGAAATAGAAAACATGTTTATGATAAACCAGTTGAGAATGCGCAAGCTTGCATTGCCAGAGGAACACCTGGCTCGTCAATTATATAACAATTCAAAATTTTTTTTTTTTAATATGTCGGCCATTTTGACCATGTTCCTTAAGAGATAGGAACGGTGTTCCTGAACATTCCTATTCTACTTTTTATGCTGAATCCGAATCAAAATTCGAATATTCTAAAAAAAGCGACAGACTAACGCACAGACAAACATATAGAATTCATATAGGAAGGGTGTTCCTGAAAAATGTATCCACTTAAGTATGAAAAAGGCGATTTAGTTTTATTAAAAAATAAATTAAGAGATAAGTTAGATTGTTTGTATAACGGTTCTTACGAAGTGATAGAAGAAATATCACCAAATGTTGTTTTATGATGTATCTTCATTTAATTATTAATGTATCTAGTATAAGAAAAATATAATATACAATATTTTTTCCTTTTCAAGGGGAATGTGATGGGATAGATTTTCGGGGTACTTCTAGTATGTCGAAATAATATTGTAAAAGTTTGTTAATTATAGTTTTGCAAATACACTGCGTATCGATGCATTAGCATTATTAATTACGAGTATGTTAAATGTGTATGTCTTATCATGTATTACGCATATAATATAAATATATATATATATATACTTAGTTTTAAGCCATTATTTCTTCTTAACAATACAGACAGCTATTCTGTTAACAAGTCTTTCTTTTACCTCCTCCGTAAGACTCTAAGCCCAGTGCCTTATCTGTCGTGTTCTGATGGATGGATGTAAGGCATGGACACTGACACTGGAAGAGGAGTAAAACCTATTTATAGCGGAGAGAAAGGTACTTCACCTTTCTCTCCGCTATAAGTAGGTTTTACTCCTCAGCACAAGTACTAAAATACGAACATATAAGACAGATGACTGTCTTGTTCGTATTTTAGTACTTGTGCTGAGAAACTTGGACACTAACACCTTATGTAGAGCTGCACTGCACCGTAGGGTGTTTCGGAAGCAGATGTTAATTTCGTTTTCCATTGTGTTTGTATTCGTTATGATGAATTCCAGGTATTTAAATTTGTCAACTCCCTTAAATACGCAGTCTTGTAACTGTAGATCTTGACGTTCGACGTGAGTATTTATGCGTTTCATCTGCAAATATTCGATGTTTTCATAGTTGATACTGAGCCTTACTCCAACGTTATATTGAACATCTTCCGTCTTTCCTTTAACATGGTTACAAATAAGAAAGAAAGAAAGAAAACGTTTATTTGGACGTAACACAACACTATACACACAATAAACAATTATACAATAAGTAGTGAAGCAATAATCGTGCTGTGTGGCGTCACAAATAGGTCCTGTCTCAGAATATTGCCGTGTCAATTCATGGTAAAAATAGAACAATTTGCGACTGATTTTGGCCAATCATTGGAAAAATAAGAATCAGGCGTTGTTGCATATTGTTTCCATTACATAAACATCTAATATGCTAAAACGGTATTAGGAGAACAATTCCTTTGTATATTGTATACCTATATATCTGTATCATATAAAATTAAAAAATATAAAATATTATAATAAAATTATTATTATCAAACAAATAATATACATGAATATTATTAAAAAATAAGCGTTGTATTTGACTGAAATTCAGTTATTTTTCCAGCGGAACATATTTTGTCACTACTGGCTACTTACGCAGGAACTATGGTGTGCGATCCTACTAAGAGATCGTATGAAGGATTTGTTCGGCATTTCTATCCATGGGTATACAAATATCTGCCATACTCGCCCATGCTAGGATTTATTACCCATGTAAGTACTTTTGCTAGTCATATATGCTAAATTGTTTTTTTGACTAATGCCATTACACGGTACAGTACAATAGACTAGATAGATTAGTCAAGTTTTTTTTTCCTAATATAATAACATACTTGCTGTTTTCATGCGTATGTTATTGATATAAAATACAAAATGTCGCCTATCTTTATGAAAATGTTTTTATTACCCCTCTATGATATTCCTAAATATCATAATGCCTTAAAAATATGATACTCGTAATAATTTAAATTATGTTATGATATATTTTTGTTGTTGTTCTTGTAATATATTTATTGTACAAATATACATAATAGATATAATAACAAAGTTGTTGTATGTACAAATGCGGACTTTGTTCATATCTTTAATATTTTTGAGGTGTAAATTATAAGTCAAAGAAGCATTAACTAAATGGATTTACCGGTGTGCTGAGAGTCTCAAAGCTCTATTATCAAATCCCCATTAAAATGAGTGAAAAATTTAACAAAGCATCAGTTGAAAATTTGTTGGAATGTTAATTACCATTATAATGTGGAATGAAAGATGATATTGTGACAAAAATTGAAATGGGCATGCAGAGATGGTTCGGACATTTGGAAAGAATGGATGACATAAGAGTTACAAAAGAAGTATATCGAGCAAGAATGAGTGGAGATATCTGCAAGGGCCGCCCTAGACGCTTACATATGGATCAAATAGCGGATGTGCTGAAAAAGAACCGAATCAAAAGCACCCGTCGCCGAAGAGCATGTGAGAAGAAATGGATGAGTGTGGAAGAGGCGAAAGAGATATATTTGGGTCGATGCACCTGGCGTTCCATAGTCTCTGCCTATCCCAATGGGAGACAGGCGTGATGATGTGTATGTTAAATACCATTACATACTTATAGATAGCTAATAAATTGCTTCTAAATGTTTCCTTACTAATATAGAGTACATATAAACTTTTCTCCTCGACAATGAATTGTTAAACTGTATTCTAAGTATGAATAATGTTTTAAAATATAGTTTGAAAGATATACAAACTACATGTAAAAATCAAAATGAACTTATGGCATGGTTATCTCAACAGGAAATGGATAGATTAATCCAAATAAATCCTCCTCTTCTTGTTTTCCGTGCCCTTATCCTACTTGTTTTGTTGATATGTTGTTGTCTTTTACCACAGTACCAAAGTGTTATGTCTTTAGCGACGCTTGGGCATATAACAAATTATTGCGACTACAATAGATATCATAGTGGTTACGGTGTATTAGGACTTATTGTTAATAATACTTATAGATAGTGGGTTTTCGTATTTATGTACATATTTGTAATCATCCCTTCCTAGAAAATAAAAGGATGTAGGAGCCGAGGAAGATCAAGACTAACCGACCATGGCCAAATTGGCCGCGTTTAAGATGGGTAAGTCCGGAGCCACAAAAACCGGTAAGCGTGCATGAAGAGAGCTGTGAATGTTAAAGAAGCGAGAGAGGTGTGTAAGGACTTCGTCTCATGATGCTCGGCTCTCTCTCTCTTTACCCCGCAAGGGACTTGGAAAGATATACATACTTACATTCATCACTTCCTCGGTGGTGAAGGAAAACTTTGTGAAGAAACCTGCAAGTTCAAGATATTATATTTTTAGAGACGTGTGACCTTAAGAAACATTTGGTTTTCCCTGTGGGTTGGAAGGTCTGATGGCAGTCGCTCCATGTAAAAATCAGTATCTTCGCCAAATCCTTAGGTAGTCAGTCAGCTTAGTAAAGCCGGCGGTAAAGTTAAACAGTAGTTTAACAATATTTTGCTTTATAATTGTAAGTAACTTAATAATAAGGTAACATGTGGGGTATGTAAAGTCCGCGACTTGTAACGCTTGAATCATGTAGATAGAATTTGATAACGTTATCGAATAATATAAGGTTGTATAAGCATATAAAATATAATTATGAAACTAACATTTACAATGTGTCTGGTCTTACCCTATCATCGCCAGCACTATGGCAATAAGTCTGGAGGCGATCATTTAAACGTATGCGTACCTGATATCGTAAGTATACTCTCATAATGCTGTACAATCTGGGTACTTCCGTCTATATCGCCGAAATAACGAAAATGGACCTATTTCATTTAACTAATATATTATGCTCATTCGCCAGCTCCATTAGCTCTTTGATCTTGTAGACGTTATAGCTACCATTTTTACTGAGCCCAGAGTTACGTATATTTTAATATTACCGAAGTGGCAAACAAGCGTACTCATACTGCCTGATCGCTAGTAGTTATTATATATAGCCAATTGGCATCAGCAACAAAGGGTGAGTCATTCGAGCATTGCCAGCCCAGTAAAAACCACTTCATGCGTTTTTCAAGAATCTCACGTTCCACAAACTCTCTGCAACCTTACAATACGTGACCATTGCGGTTTCAGTGAACGTGAATAAATTCTACAACGACGGTGAGTGGTATGGTTGTAGACAGAAGCTGTAGACAAAAATTATATCATACAACTTCACGAAACACAAGTACTTTTTCTAAATATTTGTATACTCTAATCCGCACATACTGTAATATACAAGAATAATACACTTTTTTATTGTGTAACACGAATATGTAACATTTGTTTTCTGTCTATTTCAGTTCGTTCAATTTCAGTCGACATTTATTTGGAATTTCTCCGATTTGTTCGTGATATGCATGAGTTATTATCTAACGTCGAGGCTCCAGCATATCAATGAGAAACTGTTGCGGGTGCAAGGCAAGGTACGGTCTGTTATTAATTTGATTAATAGAATCCAATAACGACGAAGCTCGATTGTCCTTCATTTCTCTATGAACAATGGTAAATAGGAATATTTGATCATTTAAAGATAATAACTATATTATACGTGTGTGGATGTACCACACAATATCGTATACTTTATTTGTATGTTTATTTATAAAACTTTATTGTACGAGTATAATAATAAACGTTAAGATAATAACACAAAAGACTAAATTATACAATAGCGGACCTATACGGCCCACCTGATGTAACGCGGGTACCGTAGCCTATTAACGCTTGCGATATATTAAGTATCACTCGCGCGATGCCTCCTCTGCTGCTTACACAGCAACTCCTTGGGAGCTTACTAGTGACCTCACTCACACGCAGGAACACAACAACTCTCTAGGGAGTTGTTATTTTTCTGCGATTTCTGTGAGGTGGAGGTACTTCCCCAGACGGGCTGCTTTGATGCGCCCTACCTCTCTTAAAACTGGACTGGACTGAAACTGGAAAAATCCTGTCCACCATAAAGTGTTTGAAGAGGAATTCATGCCATTCTATCGGTTTGGTACAATTATGTATAATACATAATTCGCCTACAACACAACATATCTAAAACACACACAGGACATAGATGTGTTAAAAAAGTGAATTCAAGTATCGTAAGCAGAGACATAATAAACGTACTCGTAATTTAAAACAGTTGAACGATTGGAATAACTTTAGACTGGAAGTGCGTTCCAAAGACTAGCGGCGTGGACCATAAAGGATTAAGAAAAAAATAAATTTTGAAGCCTTCTCAAGGAATGTAATAAAGCGTAGATCTTACGGCTTACTTCACTGATCGGAGGACTTCATGACAGAGTTTAATCAAAGACAATACCCAAGTCATTTATCGACGAGGAATAGTTAATAACATTGCAACTAAAAACAACATTGGGGTATATTACATTTGATATACGGAAGATATAGTAAGGGCTGCTAATAATTATTGCCTTTGATTTAGTATGGTTAATTTTCAGACCGAAGTTATCAGTACAGCTTACAGTAGTTATTTTACTTACTTCTAGTTCAGTACAGCTGGCTATAAACAATGCAGTGCTGGTCCCAACGCTTACTTATGGAAGCGAGAGCAGGATATGGCAGAGAGAGCATGAAAGTAGGATAAACGCGGTTGAAATGTCGCAATGATTAGGTTAGAAGCAGAGTTGGTCTGAAAGAGAGCATCGGGATTGAAATAAGAAGAGGCTTGCTCCATTTGTTCGGACATGTAGAAAGAATGCAGGATGAAAGAATGACGAAGTAGATATACATTGCAAAAATGGAAGGATATAGGAGCTGAGGCCTGCTATCAGGCTTAATACACGGCACTGTATGTTAAAATAAGACCTTTATGTAACTGTATTAGCAAATAAATGATTATGATTATGATGAGGAAGGCTAAGACTTACCTACTGTCACGTTGCTATGAGGTGCCCTAGCATAGAGGGTAATTCAAACAACCGTGAACAGAAAACTAAGATTTTTATTACTAGAGTATTTTAGCTAAGCGAAGAACATAAGTCAGGTCGCGGGTTCGATTTACTTTAGTGATCGAGTCCGTGCACTATTGTTGAGAACTACCGCACTCTCCTTTGTCTGGCCACGGAAGATCCGCCGGCACGGAGACAGTTGCTGCGGCGCTGGTTCAGGGTGCAGAGGCTCGCAGTCAGAGATGAGGTAGATTGCTCTCAGGTTCGATAGATGAACCCCAGCGGTGTTCCTGTGAACCGTACCACAGTATTACGATCCAGCCGAGAAGTCCACTACCACTAGCAACCGAGACGCAAGAGAGCTTGGCATATGCGAGACTAATTACAATTTTCCTAGCGGCTGTGGCATTGCGATAGTTAAAGCAAGCACTACGAACGATTTATTTCTAATGTTTTGCTAGTGGCAGGATTACAATAAAAATAGCACAAATAGGATAAGCAAACAGATACTACAGCTTTGCGGTACATAAATAATGTGTGCACAACTTACCCAGTAAGGGAAATTCACTAACACCAATAAATTAAGAAGTCGGTTTCAATTTAAATAGCCGTTACTTTCGTATTTTGTAACGGTAGTTTTTGTAAGCTAAAGTGACGCAGTGACGCGTACAGGCTCTCAAGTGGTTTGGCGTGCACTGATCGCGCGTTCTCAGCGAATGAATTCTCGATGCAATCAGTTACCGCTCCCCGCACTTGCCTCTTCATTGTGTCACCCTACGTATTAGCAATATAAAACACACGGTGCGTTTGTCCGCGCGAATATTGAAAGTAATTTATTTTACTATGTTTTTATATGCTTCTATATTTTGTATAATAATTAAGTAATGTAAATATGTAGATATTTTTTAGTGTTATAAGTATTTAGATTTAAGTTAGTTTTAAGTATGTAAGTAAGTACGTATAAGATTAAATTTTAAAGAAGTTAGGTAACCTATGTTACACTACCATGATCAAATTGGTCGTGTTCTATCAGAAGGTGATGTCAGGAGCCCTAGAAACCGACGAGCGTGCGTGAAAAGAGCAATAAATGTTAAAGAAGCGAGTGAGGTATGTAAGGATCGAGTCACGTGGCGCTCAGTTTTCTCTGCCTACCCCGTAAGGGATTTAGCGTGAAGTTATAGATAGATAATTAGAAGTGGACTGTTATCCATTGGGCAATGGCGGAGAGATCCTTATTAATAATATTAACGGTAGGTACTGCTGAAATCATCGAATGAAGCAGCCGTGTAGTTCTGAAGATCATCTGAACATAGATAAAGAGAGAAGAACGAAAGTGATATCAATAATGAAGATAGAAAAGAAAATAGGAGACGATGTTCCTCCTGAAGTACTCCAGCAATAAGCTGGCACCAGTCGGATATGGAGTGATCAATTTTAACAACTTAACGACGATCAGTTAGATGTAACTTACCACAACATAACAACTAACCACGCTAAAGCTATTGGTGAAAAATTTAAGGCACGTAAATTTGCCCAAAATCCTTTATTGCGTAAAGAGAAAATAAATAGCATAAAAACAGCAAAAGAAAAAAAACTGAATAAGTCCGATGAGCTACGCTATTTATTCCAGGCAACTTCAAGTAATAATGAGCTACATGCTGGGCGGTCACTTAAGAGTAGTGATATCCCAGTGGTCAAAGAACTATAGTAGTGTTTTCGAATTTATGTACTTATTTGTAATAATCACTTGGTGGGCAGTGAAGAAAAATATCGTGAGGAAACCGTCGCACCCACGAATTTATATTTCAAAAGGCGTGTGATTTTATCCAAGTAAAGTCTGGATTTCCCTTTGGGTCGTGGAGGTCTGTCAGAAGTCGCTCCATGTAAGAATCAGTATCTTCGCCAAGTGCTTAGGTTTAGGCAGCGGATCCGCCGATCCTAATGGATTGGGAAACAATATAACGCTGAGACGAATAAGATGCTACGAGCAATTTAATCACATAAAATACGACAGCAAGTGAACCTACTCATAATATTTTTTTTATGCGGGATTTCAAAAGCCCGTAAAGAAATTCGACTTCTACATTCAAAAGTTTTCACCTAATATAATGGTTTGTGTCAACAAAGATTCCCAAAAATATGAATTCCCTTCCAATTCACAAGATACAACACAGAGGTGCTCTACTGCGGGTAGATGTGGATGAGAGTTTTTAAGCCACCCGAAGATTGGACTTAACGACTGTCATCTATGGACAACCCATGAGAGCGATGGCTTGATGTGCTCTTTAAATGTGAATAAAAACTATAAAGCCAAGATTTGTTCTATTATAACAAAAATTAGCGGGGCTTCTAAAGTGTATACTCGTATATAAATATAAATAGTTTATAAAACAAATAAATAGTTATGTAGGCCTCAGTGTAAAATTCGTATGTAAAAGTTGCCACTACTCCTACATCATATATATTTATACGAGCATTTCTTGTATATATATATATATATAAATATATTCTAGTTCCAATATGTATATGTATATAAATATATTAGGAAATCTCGGAAACTACTCTAACGAATTGTATCAAATTTTGTATTTAGATATGGTTTTGCTCGTTAACTTTTTCAATACGGTGTCTTTCTTGAAAAACCACGATTATATAAAAAAATATTAAGGGTCGTACACCTGTACCGATATTTCGGACTATTATTATTACGTATATAGTTCCGCCGTATATACTGTATATCTATTGACAAGGGTCACTGGTTCGAAACCATTGAACATCATTACTACTCGTACTTTAGCAATACATGTATATGTAATAAATATATTCCATGTATCTCAGAACCGATTCTAACGATTTGAATCAATTTTATATTTAGATAAGGTTTTGGTTTTTAAGTTTATGTATATTATCGAATATACTGACGTTTCTCTGAAAAAATGCGTTGTATTGTATATAAAAAACTTAAAAAAACGCCGATTGAAGCTCGGTTGTCCAGGTACTTCTAATAAAGATAGAACGTCACATAAATAATAAAATTAGCGCTGTGATTAACTATAAAATTATGAACGTTTAATCATACTGTTAGGGCACTCAATTAATCTGCGGAGTTGTTTTCTACCTTTTATTTATGTACTCTAAAGTAAAGTCTATTGATAGAAGCAATTATCAATATTTCATTTCTGAATACGTGCGTGTTCCGAAACATTGCTTAGCAGTAAATAATATAATTAATGTTTCCAGTATTTACCTGAAACATTTTGGAAGTCTACGCGGGAAGACTATTGCAGGGCTACGCGATTGGTTAGAAGAGTCGATGACGCCATCAACCACATTGTTTTCATTTCGTTTGCTAACAACCTGTTCTTTATCTGTTTGCAGTTGTTCAATACTTTAGAGTAAGTCTTTGATATTGGTTATCAATATGTTAATAGTTTGTCATTAAATTAATTTCTACTTTCAAATTTATAAATACCTAAAATTGCATTAACTTTCACTCTTAATGTCATGTATCGAACTGTGAAACGTGCATGTCGTAGAAGAGTACTCTGACCAATTTTTCTCTTTTTTTGCTTGAAAAGAGTATTAATACATCTATCTAAGCATATTCACACTAAGTGCCTTGTGGGTTAGGTTAGGTTAGGCAGTAAGCTGTCGCGCCAGCCAATTGTCACATGATTCGACTCTTATTGCAACTAGCTAACTAACTAATATTTTAAATCCGATTTAAATTGATTTTAAAATGACTTATTAACATATTGTTACTACTCACTTAACTTATTAACATGTTGTTACTTTCAGCAATGGAGTCAAAAGTTCTGGAGAATGTAGTCAATCCAAAAGGTACGAAATCCGTCTACTTAAATATGTATACTTAATTTTACTTATCTGACAGCCTTACCGGTAAAGTAATTTTCAGTTAATCTACTTAAGAACTTAACGTTGGTGAAAAATATATTACAGAACACACTTCTGTAAACTACATTATATTGAACTCAAATTAATAGATGAAATCCACGCACACAACATATACAATTTTAAATGAAACTTATTTAAAACCACAATACATATTTAATAGGTTGTGTTTTTTTCATGCTTATTAATTACCGTAATTCTTTTCATACTCTATTTCATTACTTAAGAAGGCTTTTGTTAAATTTTTCAAAGGCCGTTAACGGATAAAAAAGATAAGATTATTTTTCAAGCATTTCAGATAACTAAAGTAAGAACCTAAGATTTAGTACTGAAACGTTGTTATGGTACATCGCATTATGTAGTTTACGTACCTACGATCGTCACGTCAATTTTCTTTACATTTTCATACAATTAAATTACTAAATTACAATAAATTAATAAGAAATTTATAGAAATGAGAAGAAATAAGACCCTCTTGGCTTATTTTTCTGCGTTTTGGAATAGTTGGAGACCATCATTAATCTTCCTGGCAGTTAGGTTGTAGTGAAATTTAAACTGATGGGTATTTTTAATTGCGTGGTTTCTAACAATTTTTTTTATCTTTCGTAAACTCCAAGCCTTACCTATATAAATATAGAAAATCGTTTTTTTATAGATATAAAATTATTACTTTGTAAATGATAAGATGTCTTTATTGTAACCTGTTATTATTATCTTTTCTAGTTCTACATTATTGGGGGGTTACGAATCAGCAGTTTACTACATTTTTTCTTTGGTGTACCTAATCAGTCGCTCAGTAGCTGTGTCTCTAATTGCATCTCAAGTAAACACCGCATCTGCCGTGCCAGCGCATGTTTTATATGATGTACCATCTCCTGTATATTGTATTGAGGTGAGAAAAGGACATAGGTTCCATCAAAATCGTATTTCTATGAAAACTTGATGATGAAACGTAATTATACATTACTGTAATTCTGATACCGTTGAGCTATTCTGTATTACTTCATTCGTATTCTTCTTCTTCATTGTATTACTGTATTACAGAATTCGAAAATCTCTCCATTTTTGGACTGGATTCAGAGCGAAGTTATATTTTACATCGTATGTTATTAATTGAGAGCATTAAGATTACACGAATCCGCATTTCTGTGATATCTTATTCATTAATTGAGTATTGTACTCCAAGAATCAATTTTTTTAAGCCAAATTGCTGACAATTTTCTAATGTGAGTATTTCATTTTGCAGGTGCAAAGGTTTTTGGATCAAGTAAACGGAGATAATGTGGCACTGAGTGGGCTTCAGTTTTTCAGCATTACTCGTAGATTACTTTTAACTGTGAGTAACTTGAGTTTTACTAAACATTTTCCTCACTGTTGGAAGAGAAACAAGTTCATTAATAATTAGAATTAGCTATGCATTTAACGTCGCGTCAGCAGAACAAAGCACTTTCTTTCTGTTGTAATATTTTCGCTATGTTTCTCAGGTCTGATTATGACTTCGGGTTAACATAAAAAAAAAATCGGCCAAGTGCGAGTCGGACTCGCGCACGAAGGGTTCCGTACCATTATCTATAAAAACGGCATAAAAATTACGTTTGTTGTATGGGAGCCCCCCTTAAATATTTGTTTTATTTTAATTTAATTATTTATTCTTAAAGTGAATATATAACTAAATATTCTGTCAATATTTCAAGTGTCTACCTGTTGCCGTTATCAATATCGAGCAAAAATGAGCAAAAAAATCACGTTTGTTGTATGGGAGCCCCCTTAAATATCTATTTTATTCTATTTTGTAGTATTTGTTGTTATAGCGGCAATAGAAATGCATCATCTGTGAAAATTTCAACTGTCTAACTATCACGGTTCATGAGATACAGCCTGGTGACAGACGGACGGACGGACGGACGGACGGACGGACGGACGGACGGACGGACGGACAGCGGAGCCTCAGTAATAGGGTTCCGTTTTACCCTTTGGGTACGGAACCCTAAAAAACTAACTATTCTTATTGTCTACGATCTGAGTAGTTACAGTGAATCATTTATAACAGGAATTTTTGAAATTTGAGCTACGTAGTGATATAATCTAGTAATCAAATTATTCTTTTTACTTTTATGCCATTATTCATACATCATTTATATTTTTTATGTTTTATTTTCTATGTATAGTAAGTATGTATTTACAAAAAAAAATGTATTTACGTATGTTTATCAGGTGTCTAGTACCCATAACACAAGCTTCGCTTACTTTGGGGCTAGATGGCGCTGTGTAATTTGTCCGACAATATTTATTTATTTATCATTAATTTATAAATCATATGTTCCATATATATGATTTACATTAATTATATTGTAAATGGATACACAACAAAGCAACATTTTTGTGTAAATATTTTAAGCTAAATACCCACAAACATTCAATGTAAACGGGCTACTGTGATTTAGTGTATACATTTACAATAGCGAGTTTATTACCAGAGGGAGACTTTGTACAAACTTTCCCAATCTAGTTTCATAAAAAAAATCCTAATTTAATTTAATTCGTAATGTTTATTTATACCTGTGTGTGTCTAAATGGGTGACAATAGTTGTTTGTCACACATTGAGTTTTTTTATAAGAATTGAATATTTTTTTATACAACTAGAATGGCGAACAAGCATGCGGCCCGCATTAGATGGTAAGCAGTCACCGCAGCCTATTGATACTCGCAATACCACGGGGATGTTACTTGCGCGCTGCTAATCTTGTGACCTAAGGCCCTTTCGTCACAGTACCCAGTAATTTCTCTGCCATATCTCACCCTTCAAACCGGAACACAACTATATAAATATAGCTGCTTGGCGGTAGACATATGGGAGACAGAGGCACCCACGCAGACGACTTTTATTTATGCAAAGTCTCTCTCTAATTTATGTTAATTAATGCATTTGTCTACAGGTTGCCGGTACCATAGTGACGTACGAATTGGTCATGGTGCAATTCAATTCACAATCATCCAAATCCAACACTATGATGATGTCACCGAACATCACTGCTGCAGTTGCAATGCCTTAGTTATTACTATCGCGTAATTACGTCATAAGACATAAATATCCAGTAGAATAACTTAAAAGAAATGTCGGATTGATGCACAACTATACTGCGATGTATGGATGGTGTGTAAATGTCTATCTTTAGAGACAAAGCCTTAAATTAAAAGTAATCTACACGTAGTGCACCCTGCTAATTAACAAATGAGAGCTAGGGCGCATTGAAGTAACCCAACTGAGAATAGATCTCCACCTCACGGGAAACCGCAGCAGAAAAACAACTTTCTGGAGGTTTTTTTGTTAACAGTAAATTTTGGGTAAACATTTTTTTAATATAGAGTTAGACAGATATTTATAGTAAATACGATGCGCGTAGTAAATATAGTCAAGTTTGTAGTCAATATACGAGTATATTGTCTAAAGTACAATAAACACTAAAACTTAACTTCGTGTTTTAATCTAATGCCTCGATCCCCGTACTGAAAACATGTATTTTTCAAAGGATGTCACCTTCGACTAAAAATACAGTAATTTCCTTGCTATTTAACGCGAAAGATAATTTTATTAACATTTTTTTGAATATGAATACGTCGTCGAATATTTATCTACATATTTTGACGAGCTTGGTGGCATAGTGATTAGTAACGCTACTTTGTTCGATTTTCACCAACGCGTGTGTATTCGGTTCTCACATAGGACAAACATTTTTTTAGGAGAGGTAGAGCGCGTCAAAGCTACCCTTCCGGGGAAGTACTTCCAGCTCACAGAAAACCGCAGCGAAATAAGAACTCCTCGGAGTATTTATTGTGTTCCTGCATGCGAGTGAGGTCACCAGTAAGCTAAAAGATGAGCTCGGTGGCTCAGTCGTGAATGACGCGACTTTGACGCCAATGCTCACGAGTTCGATTCCCACACAAGGCAAACATTTGTGTGCCTTAACATATCTGTTTGTCTTGATGTGGATGTTTTAAGTGAGGTAGGGCACATCAAAGCAGCCCGTCTGGGGAAGTACCTCTACCTCACAGAAAACCTCAGCCAAATAACAACTCCCTAGCCTAGAGGGTTGTTGTGTTCCTGTGTGTGGATTCCCAGTAAACTCCAAAGGAATTGCTTCGTAAGCAGCAGAGGAGGCATCGTGCGAGTGATTCTTAATCTATTACAAGCATTACTAGGTTACGGTAACTGCTTTACATCAGGTAGACCGTATGCTTGAATGCCTCCCGACGTTGTATAAAAAAAAAGTAGTTACTGTGTAGCGGCAGAGGTGGTATCGGGCGAGTGATACTTAATGTATTGCAAATATTCATAGCTACGGTCACATGCTTCCCTACGTTCTATAAAAAGTATAATAAACGTACGTATACGGAGCTTTTAAAGTTTAAACTTCATTTAATAAAACAGTACACAAACAAATCTCCTACTAGTATTCTAGGAGGTCACTCACGGAGCTATAATACGACCTAAGATAACATGGTGTCATACTCTAGATGTATAGAACATGCTTAAACAGGAAAAATACAGACTTACCTTGTTTCATATATTTAGAGCGGTGTATTTACGACATATGGCTACCTGTAGCCATAATATATCGTATTTACGACATATGGCTACCTGTAGCCATAATATATCGTATTTACGACATATGGCTACCTGTAGCCATAATATATCGTATTTACGACATATGGCTACCTGTAGCCATAATATATCGTAAATACACCGAGACGTGCTTTACCTGTCTTCAGACAATGCATCACTTATCGCCGGGATTCATCAAGAGTATGCCAAGATAACTTTAGATGTAAAGATACCGCTTACTAGAACTCCAAGATAGACTTAAATATTGTAGATAATATGTAAAGAAGAGCCCTTGTATCCCTTTAGGCACATTTCGCACACCGACGAATGTTCGATTCGACTTAGTTAATGTTTACATATGGAGAAGGAATGAAGAAAGTGAAAAAGATGTACTGGTGTAAAAAACCGGACAAGTGCGAACCGAGGGTTCCGAATGTTATATGAGAATTTGAAATGAAACTTAATGAATTACGGTCAAACTTCGACCACTACATGAGCACTAGCATAGATAAACGGGCCAAAATAAAGTAAATTACTGTTTTCTGCTGTGTTCGTCAACCGATTTAATCTTTCTTTTTGTTTATTCATCTACCGTCAGTAGTAATAAACAACTTTAGTGCTTTCAATTAAAAAATTAAAAAGTAGATTGAATAGGAACATGCATATTCATATCACGTTTGTCTCAAATTATCAATAATGATTGTTGCCGAATTTCGACCATTGTCTGAGCATTATCCCGTTTCCATCAGGATAAGCGGTGTCGGCTATCTGAGCCTAAGGATTTGGCGTAGATACTATTTTTGACATGGAGCAACTGCCGTCAGACCTCCTTAACTCAGAAGAAATTCACACGTCTTTCGAAATATTATTTCTTGAACATGCAAGTTTTGATGAAATGAATTCGAAAACACCAATTAGTGGTACTTAACATGATTTGAATCGGAGATCAATTGGTCAACAGGCCTGCTTCTTGTCCACCGGGATAACAGACATTAGTATCAGAATTTCGACAATTTTGACGACCATTATGTGAAGATTATCAGGGCAGATTGTGGTCAGTTTTGGTGAGTAACCATACTACTAGGTAAATGCTAGGATTAGGCGGAAATCTATCACTGTTTATCTAATATGACTTATATAATCTACATTGGTTTATTATTTATGTATAATCTATCTATATAAATAAAAATCAATGCCATTATGTTTGTTTTCTATGGACGCGAAAACGATTGGATCGATTTTAATGAAATTTTCAGCAACTCTTCAGATCAGCCCAGTGGGGTGATCCTGCGAAGTTTGTTAGGGATCGGATCATCCGTGCGAAATCACCGGTGCGATCCTTGGTAGGTAGCTAGTAATATGAAGATAATAAACCACTATAAAAAAAGCATTGGAAAGTAATTTGTCTATGTTTTCAATACCTAATTATAGCAGTAAGAACAGATACAAATAGCCGTAACTAGCATACCGCTTGCTTTAGCACTAAAGCGAACTTTACGCTTGTTATTCATCGATTAAGATTTAAAAGAGATAGGGCGCGTCAAAGCAGTCCCTCTGAGGAAGTACCTCCACCTCACCGAAAAACTACGGCCAAGTAACAGCTCCCCTGGGGCTTGGTGGGTTAGTATCACTCGCGCGATGTCACCTCTGCTGCTTACACAGCAACTCCTTGGGAGCTTACTGCTGACCTCACTCACACGCAGGAACACAACAACCCTCTAGGGAGTTGTTCTTTAGCTGCGGTTTTCTGTGAGGTGGAGGTACTTCCCCAGACGGGCTGCTTTGATGCGCCATACCTCTATTGAAATATCCAGACCAAGACAAACAGACATGTTCATGCACACAATTGTTTGCCTTGTGTGGGAATCGAACCCACGAGCGTTAGTGTCAAAGTCGCGTCATTCACGACTGAGCCACCGAGCTCGTCAAGGATAGTTGTACGACCGTACGGTATAGTATGAAATATCGAGAAATGAAATGTAGTTGTATGTATTTTACCAGAAGTCAAGCCTTTGTGACCCACTATTGGAGCGTGCTTTGAAGTTAATTGAACGGACTCTCTGAACAAACTTCCTTTGAAAGTCGAGAATATACACTTTCTTTGCAAATTTATTTCTAGCGAATTCAAATGTTGCTTTTTACAAGCTTTTATTTAACTTTGCTCTGTAAACCAGTATTAGTTTACTTGTTTAGTTCAAATTTGCAAATCAATTTCGGAGTGTTTGTATGTCAATCAAACCAAAACATAGTGTATTTATATAGCATTTATTACAATAATCGTGTTAATCGTGGTGATTTAGATGCACTTTAAGCCGTGCGAGGATCCAGCAAGGTCACCTTAAGTCCGGTTTATATCTGATTTAGGTCCAGCTTAAGTACCAACCTAACCTAAACCCAACCTGAGGCAATTTAAGCTCGAAGTTAGCCTCAAGTCAAATAGGTTAGGTTTCATAACATAGCCGACGTCTTTTCAAGAAAAAAACATAAATTATTAAATAAAAAGTTGCTTCACTTTTTATTTTAATGTTTACAGTATTTTTTCACTGAAATTCTATTCGATAAAGTCAGTTTCACCTTAGATCCGGTATGATTTAGGTCCAGCTAAAGTCTTAATCTAACCTAAACTCAACCTGAGGCCAATTTAAGCTCGAAGTCAGTCTCAAGTCGAATTTAGGTTAGGTTTCGTAACGATAACTTACGAATTTACAAGAAGAAAATATATTTTTTTTAAATAAAAACTTGCTTTACTTTTTATTTAATAATATATTTTACTGAATTTCTGTTCAATGAAGTCATCATCATCTTTGCTCCAACACTGTAAATACTTACTGCTTCCTTGACGATTTCGGATGGACTGAAGCGCCCCGCGCGCCCGCGCGTCTACAATTCTTGAGTAGTTTTATATCAACGATAACAAAATAGGTAGTTTTCAAAGGACACTGATGATCCTTTGGCATAGAAGAAATATTTGCTTAACTTACATTACTAAGTCATTATAGTTAAGGTAAAATGATTCATGTGCAAAAATAATAAATAGCTCATCACTTATGTGAAAATATTCTCGAATAAATTGTCTCCAATAATATAGCTCAAACAACCAAAATGCCGTAAATTTGTAAAACGCTAATTGCTTTAAGTTTATTGGTAAAATTGGTAAAATAAAACGAATCGGGCCAAAGTAACTGAACCAACGCATTTTACATGTTTTTTTTGTGGAAAGCTAATTAATTTAAGCGACATACGTCTGATATTTATGTGAGAGGGTAATTGCTTTAAACAACAAGCTTTATATATTTATAATGCAGGCTATTTGCTTCAAGGGACACAGATTTCATGTTTCAGCGCAAGCTATTTGTTCCAACCGACAAACTACTCTAGTAAACGGAAAAAGGGTTTAAAAGCTACTTGAATTTAAATTTGAGAAGGCAAACTAGCTCAAGTAACAAACAATAATATTTTGTTGTAGCTTACATCCACCGTACTAAGAAAACATCAATTTTTTTGTTGGTTGAGACAATGGAAGTGTGGAAAACAGGGTTCAAATAAATGCATCAAGCGACATAAAGTCCAACTTGCATGAAATCCGGCTCAAATGAAGCAGCAAAATTCGCTGAATACGAATATTCATATAACTCAATATGGCCAATGGTGTCGCTTGAGGCCATTAGCCTTTCCACCCTAGATATGTACATAAATATATCCAATTAGTCACACTACTAACTATATATGTATAAATGATAAATGAACTATATATTTTTACTGAAAGTCAATTCTATTTTAAACGTTATTTTCGTCCGAAAAAGTTCTGATTTACCCACCAAAGAATTTTAGCTTCTAAATCAAATTCTCAATTACATGGATATTTTTCAGGAACACCGTTCCTATATGAATTCTATATGTTTGTCTGTGCGTTGTCCGTGCGTTCGTCTGTCGCTTTTTTTCGAATATTCGAATTTTGACTTCAGGTTCGAATTCAGCATAAAAAAGTAGAATAGGAATGTTCAGGAACACCGTTCCTATCTCATAAGGAACATGGTCAAATGTCCGACAAAATAAAAAAAAAAATGTTATATAATTGACGAGCCAGGTGTTCCTCTGGCAATGCAAGCTTGCGCATTCGTCCGAAAAAGTTCTGATTTACCCACCAAAGAATTTTAGCTTCTAAATCAAATTCTCAATTACATGGATATTTTTCAGGAACACCGTTCCTATATGAATTCTATATGTTTGTCTGTGCGTTGTCCGTGCGTTCGTCTGTCGCTTTTTTTCGAATATTCGAATTTTGACTTCAGGTTCGAATTCAGCATAAAAAAGTAGAATAGGAATGTTCAGGAACACCGTTCCTATCTCATAAGGAACATGGTCAAATGGCCGACAAATTAAAAAAAAAAATGTTATATAATTGACGAGCCAGGTGTTCCTCTGGCAATGCAAGCTTGCGCATTCTCAACTGGTTTTTTTTTATATTAATATTTTCTTAAATATTTATAATTTTAGTTCCAATGTAATTCTAGGTGCTTATTACGAATATGTCAAATGTAAATGATTGAACCTTTTGTTGAATGATGTATACCTTCCTTGTTTTATTTACGTAAAATTTTATTCTTTTTATTATATTGTAATTTTCTGCAATATTAAATAAAATGAAATCAAAAGTCTACACCTATGAAAGAGAGAATAAATTATTTCATTAACAAAACAAATACCCATTTTTTTCATTTTGTTCCTGAAAAGTAGAATAGGAATGTTCAGGAACACCGTTCCTATATGAATTCTAGTTCCTATCTCTTAAAGGAACATGTTCAAATAGGCCGACAAATAAAATAAAAAAAAAATGAATTGTTATATAATTGACGAGCCAGGTGTTCTGGTCCTCTGGCAATGCAAGCTTGCGCATTCTCAACTGGTTTAAATATATTTTTGGGTTCGGATTCAATCAGATTTTGTCTAAATTTATGTGAGACCAAATTCGGGTATACATTAAAATAAAACAATTTGAGTATATTATCGTACAAGTACAGAAATATATTATGAATATGAACTAACATATTACCTTCTACTGTTTTGTAATAGGTTGAAAAGCCCAATGCTTTTCACTACCGCTATATCTTAAGTAATATTTCATATAAGAATCAATTACCATGATTAAATTTACTTCCAAATTCAAAACCTCATTCGAAATCGGTTCCTGCAGTCAGAAGATATGATCCAAGTAAATCCAAGCAAGTCCCGTGGAAACAATAAGTATGTAATATCATATATATGACATACCTATATGACATCAGTATTTCGTACATATCACAAATGTTTATCAATCCTAAATTTCAAGTTATTTAGTTCGTGAGAAAGCTATCTGTAACAGACACGCGAGTGATCTAAGGATTCTATTTTATCCTTTTTAGTACGGGGTTCTAAAACTAAATTCTACCTCAAATCCACAAGTTATACGAGAACGCTATTTAGAGAGGTAGACCAGAACACAACCGGAAAGTACCTGTAACTTACAAAAAAGCGCAGCTGAATAACATTACTGGAACGATTATTGTGTGAGCTTTAACATTTTTACCCTTTGATGCACTTGATGCTAAGCAGTTACATAGTTGCAACACTTGTCTACTAGTCATTAAATGTCTTAATTTCTCTCAAGAAACTCAAGGTACAGTTTGGGCGTTCCCAAAGAACTGTTTCTACGGAAATTAATACACAGATTGTGATTTTTATAATCCTATTGGAACATTATTCCTTGTAAGTATAACTTTGCAATATTCAGATAAAACACGCCAATAAAGTTGCCAACATAGCTAGTGTACATTTGCAATTAAACTTCACATATTTAGGAATAATGTAAACAAATAAGAAAAAGTTTAAATTGATTTGTGTATACAAATACTCCTTCCCAAAGCGTTCCAAACATATATAAATAATTAATTTACATACTACGTAATGACCATGATACGCCCGGCTCTGATGCCGCAGTGAGAGGAAACAAACAACCTAAATAAACTGAATCATTCACGATCCAAATTGTTTATCTATTTGAACTGGCAGCCAATTCCAAGTATTAACAACAAAGCTACTGGCACATACTATTTAATATGTACAGTCTAAACCTGGGTATACAACAATTCTGGGTATCTACCGTAAATACAGTAATGGTGTAACATTTAAAATCTAATGACATGTAATGAACTTGATTTGATTTTGTAATATGTAACTGTGTTGTACTTTAAATTGGTAAATTGTTGTATTTATGTAATAATCAATGTTAATTGTTCATCTGTTGACATATTTGTATTCACTTTATTTTGACTGGCAAATTTTTGTCTACAATTTTAAAAAAATATATTTAATGTTTGACTTGTTGGTGCGTTGGAGTTTTTTTTTTTGTACGGACTCTGTAAACTTGCATGGGATGAATAAATAAATAAATAAATCGGATATTATCCGGCAATAAATATTTAGTGCTACATGTCTATAGCCAGAGCGGATTGCTTGTTAATGGTAAAGTAATATACTCGTAGTTTCAAAACAATATCGACATAATTATATTGTTTTGAAACTGCATTACTTGAAACTGCACTAGCGCCATGAAAAAAGTATGAGCCCAAACTAGAAAGCCTCACTTCACATATTCCAATAGCAAGTTCAGTAATTGAAATTCAAATAATTTATTTTCAGACAACATGATTTACAAACATGTCCATATATAAATACCTTAAATACTTAACCTGAAACATATTATGAACTTAACTTTAAACTAATTCCACGTAGAGTCGTATCTATCGTCATTGAATTTATTTGAATATATAATACGGTATTTTTATTGTCAACAAAGTTATAAAAATAGGAAAAATTTCCGCTTGATTGGGTACCTACATTTACTTCAATGTTGACTTGCAAATTTGAACTAAACAAAGAAAGAAATGCTTATTTACGAAGCAAAGTTAAATAAAAGTTTGCAAAACAACTTTACTTAACAATTCTACAATACGGAATCCTAAGTACAAGGAAAAATCTATGTACAGAATAGCAAACATTTACATTTGAATTCACTTAAAATAAATTTGCAAAGAAATTGTATGTTCTCGACTATCAAAGAAGGTTTGTTCAGAGAATTCGTTCAATTAACTTCGAAAGACACTCCAATAGTGGGCCACGCTCCTTGCACAAAGGCTTCTGGTGATAAACTTGAAGCTACGTTAAATTTCTAGATGTTTTATACATTCTTGTGCGTATGTTATTACATCGGCTTCTATCTCAGCACTCCCTTGCGATCAGTTAACCTTAGATACTTGAAAAAATACGATAATTGTCCAGGGAATTAGCAGTGGTCGTCTGTAAGGTGGAATTCTTTTTCCTTACTTAAGGACTAGATTTAAACAGATTTAAACTAGACTTTTTGTAGGGTTCCGTAAATAATGCGTACTGACGGGACCTTACCATGGTATGATAGTACGGTTATACCCAATGGCGTCGATTCTTGTGTCAGTCTGTGATCGAACACGCAGGTTATGTTTTTTTTTTATGCAACGTCGGGAGGTATAGAAGAGTATGGTCTACCCGATGTAAAGCGGTAATTGTAGCCTGTGAACGCTTACAACTTGAATTAAGTATCACTCACACAATGCCATCTCTGCTGCTAACACAACAACTCCTTAGGAGCTTACTGTTGATCTCAATCCCTCACAGGAACACAACAAACCTCCAGGAAGTTGTTATTTGGCTGCGGTTTTCTGTGAGGTGGAGGGTATTTCTCCAGATGAACTGCTTTTATGCGCTATACCTCATACTTAAAAATACCCAGACCAAGACAAAACAGATATGTTCCTGCACACAAATGTTTATCCTGTTTGGGAATAAAACCCACGAGCGTTTTCGTTACATGTCTATGGATGGATTTAATCTTCTCCTGTTCAATCATGAAAGCCCAACTGGTGAAGTAGCTCCTCCTCACAGAAAAAGCAAGCCAAATAACAATTTCTTGGAGGGCAGATGCACATACTGTACGACGTGGAGTGATAACACAATATCATCATCAAACATACTTCAACAACGGAATAGAACACTAACAATGATAATCACAGCGATACTGCGACATCACGTACCTAGAATTGTAATGTGAAATGTCAAATTTATACGGTGTGCCGTCGACAAAGTCACAGATCAATTCTGGCGGCATGTGTAGATTAAACTTAATAGATTTAAATTATGTATAGACAACACGAAAATGCAACAAAAATACGTGAAGCTGGGCTCAACTGTGTCTATTTAGTAGTACATATGCTTAATAAGTAAATGTCGCTATGCAGTTTTACAATAGGAAATAGAAATAGAAAAATTCGGTTTACATCTTTCTCAAGCAGAATGAATTCACTTTCTTTGAATCTTAGGTTTTACCAGTAAATCTTAAGATTTACCGACATGAGTTGGTAAATGTAAGTATTAATAAAAAGGGGAACAATTTTTCATACTTATACCTTTAGAAACCGGTACATGCTAGGTTTTACCAGAGGCGGTTGGTAAATGTTAGTTTTGGGAAGAAATCAACAAAGCTGTTAGATCTAGGAACTCGTCGAGTAGGGTTGTATAATAAAACCACACACTGACTGTACTGAACTGGTTCTTTACTATAGAACTATATCCAAGTATGTATACAAGTATGTATCGAATAATAAGAAATTACAATTTGGGGTCATTGTTACTACAAAAAACTAAATAGCGCGATTCAGCTTGACCGCCTATAGTAACAACGCCATCTAGTGGCGAATACCACAAACAAAAAACATATAACTCAAACATACCGCCCACCAAGGACGATACTGAAGGAACGTCCTTAATAAATCTCAACACTAATACCGAACTAGTATTCCTTGATGAGTGGTATTAATAAAAGATCTTACGAACTAAACACAAAAAATAAAAAAATAATAGGAAAATAATTAATATGCCAATAGACCTTATGCGTCATTAATTGGCAAAATGCACAGTTTTGACGTAGGTCTTTTCAAAATTGATTTTTCAGTACGTAATGTGACCACTCGGGTGATGTTGTCAGAACCCGCGTGTTTTTGGACTACTCGACCTAGAAGCCAACGAGTAGGAGGCATATCACTTTCTTTTACGAGAACTACGTCGCCGATTTGAGGTTCTGGTATTTGACGACACCATTTATACCGATGCAATAGAGTAGTCAAATATTCAGATGACCATCGCTGCCAAAAGTTTTGTAACATTTTTTGAACTAGTTGCCATCGATTCAACAGGCTAATTTGCGAGGTTTCATATTTTACATCCGGAGCAGCTATTAATGGTCCGCCTACCAAGAAATGTCCCGGTGTCAGTGGCATAGGAGCCTCGTGATCATCCGTACTAATAATTGTCATGGGTCTGGAGTTCAAGCAAGCCTCAATTTGACAAAGCAACGTACTTAACTCTTCATACGTAAGAGTGGATTCACCGATAACTCGCTTTAAGTGAAATTTGGTCGATTTTACGGCAGCTTCCCACAAACCCCCAAAATTTGGGCTATGGGGCGGTATAAAGTGCCACTCGGTTCCATTCCCTTCCAAATGTTCTGAAATGGTTTGCTGTATAGAGGCTAATTCTTTTAGTTCTCGTGCGGCCCCAACAAAGTTGGTGCCGTTATCACTCCAGAGTTGTGCGCAGTGTCCACGTCTGGACCCGAAACGTCGAAACGCTGCCAAAAAGGCTTGAGTACTCATATCACTCACACATTCGAGATGTATGGCGCGAGTTGCCATACAAATAAACAAGCATATATACCCTTTATAGGAATGGTGTCCTCGGCCCTTAGTCGTTCTAATATTGATCGGACCCGCAAAATCAACTCCGCTGTGAATAAACGCTCTCAAAGATGGCCTGCATCTCACAGACGGAAGTGATCCCATCAATTGGTTGTTAACTCTTGCACTACACTTAATACAGGTTACGCAATTGCGAACATGTTGCTTCACTAAGCTTTTAGCTCCTACTATCCAGTACCCTGTTCTTAAAAAATTAAGCATTAACTGTGGACCGCCATGCAACGTACGATCATGAGCATTTGCCACTATAAGTTTCGTGAGGTGATCATCGTGAGGAAGTATTATTGGATGCTTGACTTGATCTGGAAGAGCTGATTTCTGCAATCGTCCGCCCACCCTGATTATACCATCGTCGTCAAGGTAAGGACACAATGTTTTAATTTTACTTCCCTTTGATCTAATAAAATTTGTTTCCTTGAGCTGTATATATTCTTCATGGAACTCTCTGTTTTGGCATTCCTTTATACAAACCTTTAATGCTTCTTCTATTTCTTTTCCTTTCAGGTACTTCGTATTTTCAAGCCGATCCTTCGACTTTGCGAATCGGTTGCAGTATGCCACAACTCTCAATAATCTGCTTAACGAAGAAAACTTCTTCCATGGAGACTCTGCATTGGAAATAGCGACGTGAGATTTAACACATTCTTCTAAACTTACATCTAAGTTCTGTGGACGACTATAAGAAATTGTTCCACTTCTTAAGAACTGAGGACCTTCAAACCAGAGCTGATGATCTATTAATGAACTTGGTTCAATTCCTCTGGATGCTACATCCGCAGGATTATCCTTCGTTGAGACGTGCGCCCATTGATCTGAATCAAGAGTGGTCAAGATCTCTGACACACGATTGGCCACGAAAGTCTTCCATCTTGACGGATGACTATTTAGCCATGCTAATACGACCGTAGAGTCTGTCCAGGCGTGAACTCTATTTTTAGGGATATTTAACGCCTCGACTGTGTCCAATAACAATCGTGCCAGCAACACAGCACCGCAAAGTTCAAGACGCGGAATGCTGACTTGTTTAATAGGTGCTACCTTTGTTTTGGCAGCCACCAAAGCAACGTGAATACCTCCTGAACTGCTGACTGTTCTTGTATAAACAACGGCTGCATATGCAGACTTGGAGGCGTCACTGAAACCGTGGATTTCCACAGATACATCATCTCCTTTCATGCCAAGCCACCTGGGAACTCGAACTTTGGTAAGTTGTTTTAAGTCATTACGGTAAGTATTCCACTCTTCTTTTATCGCTGTCGGTACTTCATCATCCCATCCTACACCTGTTAACCAAAGTTTCTGAATCATTATTTTTGCTAATACTACCACAGGCGCTATCCATCCTAGTGGATCGTACAGACGTGCGATATCTGACAATATAGTTCTCTTTGTTATAGATCCAGGTTTAGGAGGCAGATGCACCGAGTAACTGAAGAAGTCATCGAAACGTGACCAGGTAAGTCCTAATATTTTAGTTGTATCAAATATGTCCTTAGTTTCCTTTAGTTCTTTTCTGACCACTTCTTCTTTAGGGTTTCCACACTCAACTTTAGGATTGTTCTTCACTTCAATTCTATTTATACGTTCTTTTTCGCCTTCCTCTATTCTATTTAAAAGATCTTTATTATTGCTGTTCCACTTTTGTAGATCAAATCCAGCCTTGCCTAATATGTCTCGCATTTCCTTGTATAAAACTTCTCCTTCCTGTACTGTAGAACTTCCCGTCATTAAATCGTCCATATAGAAGCTAATTGGGATTTTTTCTGCTGCTAATGGATAGTTCTTACCCTCATCTACTGCTACTTGATGTAGTGACTTAACTGCCAAGTAGGGAGCTGAAGCGGTACCAAATGTAATGGTTTTTAACTCATAGTCCTTGATCTCATCTTCGGGATTATCTCTCCATACTATTCTTTGAAATCTCGTATGTTCTTCATCGACCAACACCTGGCGATACATTTTTACAATATCTGCAATGATGCCTATAGAGTGTGTTCTCCATCGAATCACAATATGGCGAAGATCTGATTGTAAAGTGGGACCTATCATTAAACTGTCATCGAGTGATACGTTATTTTCATTTTTGCAGGACGCATCAAAAACAACACGTACTTTGGTGGTGGACTTGTCATCACGAATAACTGCGTGGTGTGGCAAATATACAGTTTTATTTTCACTGTCTACTTCCACTTCTTTCATATGTTTTAAATCGAGATACTCCTGAATAACTAATGTATATTTCTCTTTCAGATCCTGATCTCTCATCATCTTCCGTTCTAAAGCCTTCAATCGATTTATAGCTATCCCTCTACTATCTCCACCAACACATAGCGGGAACTCATCTCGGAATGGTAAGGTTACAATGTATCGACCTTCTACTGTTCTTTTAGTAGTGGTCGCAAAAATGTCTTCACACCTCTGCTCTTCAATGGTAAATACTTTTTTAGAATTAAGTGATTGATCTTCAATTTCCCAGAACTGCTTTAACATATCATTTTCATTTACTTGTGCATGCATGACTGTGATATTATGTGTACTAATTTTATCTTCCTTTTTATTTCCAGGACTGACTATACCGGAGAGAATCCAGCCAAATTTCGTGGACTGAGCAACAAGCGACCCAGTTGGAGCCTTTTTTACTCCATCCTTTAATATTGCGCTGTATACGTCGGCTCCTAGTAAGATATCTATCTTGCTGGGCTGACTGAACTGTGGGTCTGCTAATTGTAGCTGCTTTAGTTCTATCCAATTAATATCTTTAAGCTGGCGCTCGGGTAAGTAAGATGTAATATTTTTTAGAACATATGCCTTAACTTCTATCTCAAAATTGTTATCTGTTAGCGACTGTAACTTTAAATAAACCATATATCTTGAAACGATTGTTTTATTATCGCCAAGACCTGATACTGTTCCTCTTATAGGAATTTTCTTCAACCTCAAGAACTGAACTGTTGCTTCTGTAATAAAGGAAGCTTGCGAACCCTGATCTATTAAAGCTCGAACTATTTGAAAACTACTAGATGCAGATTGAATCCTTATCAACGCTGTAGCCAATAAAACTTGCCTAGAATTGTAAATGTGACTAGTAGAATGGCACGTGACGAACGGTCCGCTTGCGAGAGTACTAGCACCTTCAGTAGAGGTGCCTGGGGTGGGTTCTGAACTATTGAACACATTTGTACTATTAGGATTTGCACTATTATGATGTAAAAGCGTATGGTGCCGTTTTTGACAGACGCGACAGTTAGTTTGTTTTAGACATTGAAACGTTGCATGATTTCCACCCAGACAGTTGAAGCACATTTTCTTATTGATTACAAACTGACGTCTTTGACCATCATCTAACGCTATAAATTTCTGACAAAAACATAATTTGTGCTTATCTGAGCAATATTCACAACGAAAACTAGATGAAGCAATAGGTTTGCGAGTTGCTAACATAGCTTTTGCACTAAGCTTCTGGTAACGCGGACCACTATGCTGAACTGGTGCCTTTTTGGCCTCAACACATTCCAAAGCTCTAAAACGACTCTCTACAAATCCTTTGAACTGATGAAACGTAGGCAATTCGGTTTCCTCATCACTCGAAATTTTTAATTCCCACTGTTTACGGGTTTCCGGGTCAAGCTTATATGCAATAATATAAATTATTATAGAATCCCAAGTGCTCACATCTATTTTTAAATTCTGTAACGCATCTAAACAATCTGATGTGGTATCCATTAATTCTTTTAATGCTGATGGTGATTCAACAAACATTCGCTTTTGACAAAACAATCTTTTGAAAATACAATTTGAAATATATTTTTTATTATTATATCTGTTCTCTAATTTATTCCAACACTGAATATAATTTGAATCGGTTATAGGTATGTATCGTACTAATTGCTCTGCCTCGCCCGTCAAGTGACCCTTCAGGTAATGCATTTTTTGTACATTGTCGAGTGCTGAATTCGAGTGTATAAGTGAAACAAACATATCTTTAAAACTAACCCATTCACTGTACAGCCCTGAGAAATTTGGTATAATAATCTTGGGTAATTGCACTGACGCAGACGAGTTACATTGTTGAGTACTACTCTTATTACTAGTTTGATCTTTCCCATTGAAATGTTTAATATAATCTTTTAAAACACATTTATAATCGATGTACTTCTCTTCGGTCTTATCATAAATTTCATCTTTGAAATAGCTGGACTTCTGTAATTCTTCCCATTTGTACTCTTTAATTAATCTTTGGTGGTTAGTAATAAACTCCACCCATAACTGTTCAATATTATCTAACCGGGTTTCTACATATGATTCAAGTATACGTTCTTTGGGCGATTTCTTAAAATTATTAAAAGCCCTTGTAATTCTATCAGAGATATCTCTCTGACAATTCAGAAATCCTTCCATTTCAAACTAAGAACTCAATATAATAAGTAAAGTTAACAAACACAAAAAAAACTAATGTTAAAATTATTGGCGAAAATTTTACAAGTCTTTTTTAGCTTGTATTCTGACTGAAATCGGGCATAGGTTCCCCGTTCTGTCGTTTTTTCTTAAATTATTCTAAGTCCTAATTCTACTATAATACATGCATTACAAACTGAAATTTTCTAAGTTAATATTTTGTGAAAATTATTTAAGTCTGGCTAGTCTTGATAATAAGGTTGAAAATTGAAATTGTACTCACTATTGCATTTCACTCACTCAATACTATCTGACACTTTACTTGCTTCGGTCGCTCCACTCGATTGTGTCACCGAAACTTCACTCCTCCAATCGTCGCTAGGGGGCGCTGCACTAGCACTGTAGCAGGGTGGGCGCTGCACTGATCGGCGCACTGCTGCTGTGGACTGGCACTTCTTTGACAGTAATCCACTGCCCGTTAAGTGCGTACTACCAGATACTCACAAATCCGGCTCGGTGGACCAATATGTTAGATCTAGGAACTCGTCGAGTAGGGTTGTATAATAAAACCACACACTGACTGTACTGAACTGGTTCTTTACTATAGAACTATATCCAAGTATGTATACAAGTATGTATCGAATAATAAGAAATTACAATTTGGGGTCATTGTTACTACAAAAAACTAAATAGCGCGATTCAGCTTGACCGCCTATAGTAACAACGCCATCTAGTGGCGAATACCACAAACAAAAAACATATAACTCAAACAAAGCAATTATTAATCATATTACCAATCAGTCAAATCCTTACCTATGTAAAATATTTTTATTTGTAAAATATTTTTATTTATTAATTATTAGTAATTTTAAATTATTGGCAGTTACCGTGGTATTAAAGGTCATGTCTCATACCATGAAGCTCTTTGAGTGGATAATTGACTCTGGATCTGGATTGAATTGGATCTGTCAGGAGTGCACTGTCTCGGAGTGTCAGTATGGCTTCCGACCTGGTCGTGGGATCATGGACCCCGTTTCTGCCCCAAGGGCCTGCGACTGTATTCCTCGCGCGATGATCTGGTTGGTGGGCATTGAGATGCAAAAGCGTTCCTGAAGTTTTTATTGATCATAGTTAGGACTGCTGTTGACGACACACAACCTTTCCCGACCACCGTTGGGATCTATCAGGGACCTGTCCTTAGTCCGCTTCTGTTCAGTTCAAATCCATACTTACAATTTACTGATTGAATTCGAATATGAACAAAGATATATAAAGCATGTAAGCATATAAGCATGAATATTTTTAATAAAAGTATTTAAAACCGACTGTGTTGTTTTATTTTGTATTTTTTTTTTGTACTACGTCGGGAGGCATACAAGCATACAGCTCACCTGATGTAATGCGGGTACCGTAGCCTATTAACGCTTGCGATATATTAAGTATCACTCGCGCGATGCCTCCTCTGCTGCTAACACAGCAACTCCTTGGGAGCTTACTGGTGACCTCACTCACACGCTGAAACACAATAACCCTCTAGGGAGTTGTTATTTGGCTGCGGTTTTCTGTGAGGTGGAGGTACTTCCCCAGGCGGGCTGCTTTGGTGCGCCCTACCTCTCTTAAAACATCCAGACCAAGACAAAGAGATATGTTCATGCATACAGATGTTTCCCTTGTGGGGGAATCGAACCCACAAGCTTTGGTGGTAAAGTCGCGTCATTCACGACTGAGCCACCGAGCTCGTCAAATATTAGTAGCACCCGCGTATGTCGATGCAACGGTACTGTGGCTGTGGCCACTCGCTTTGCTGCTGTACCGCACGCACACAAAGATGAACCGCATAAAATACCTAAACTCGGTACGCTTCCAAAGCTCGGCGCCCCCTTAAACAATTTAGATCGCGAATGATTCGGTTTATTTAGGTTGTTTGTTTCCTCTCACTGCGGCCTCAGAGTCGGGCGTATCATGATAATTACGTCGTATGTAAATTAATTATTGTTATATTTTTGGAAAGCTTTGGGACTGGGTATTTTGTTTACACAATTCAATTTGTACTTTTATTTATATGTTTTTACAGTTCAAATAAATTACATGTGATGTATAATTAAAAAAATATACAAGCTATTAGCAACTTTATTCGCGCATTATATCTGAATAGTCCACGGTTTTATACAGACAAGGAAAAAAAATCAGCAGGATTTAAAAAAAAATCACTATATATTAATATCTCTAGAGAAAGCTCTTTTGTGAACGCCCAAACTGTACTTTTTTTGAAAAAACTGAGGACATTTAACGATACTAACGCGGGTTTTACAACCATGTAACTGCTTACCGGTGACTGTTGCTTACTGCGTGTACATTTATTTAACCCCTGGTGGTATATATGCTGAAAAATTTTACACTCACTCTTACAATAATGCTTCAAGTCATTATTAGCTTTTTTGTGAGTTGGACGTACTTTCCGAAATGGGTTGTGCTCTACCTCTCGTATGCAATATACGATTATATATATTTTATGGATTTAAGGGAGTTTAGTTTTAGGACCCGTGCTAAAAAGGATAAAATAGAACCTAAGATCATTCGCGTGTCTGTCACAGATGGTTTTCTCAGGAACTAAGTAGCTTGAAAGTTGGGATTGATAGATGTTGAGATATTTATTGTACGTACATGACTCGTTCTTGGTTGGACTTACTTAAGGGCCAACCTAAAAATACCTACATATTCGTAAAAGATTGTGTCATCATATCCCCTGTACGGATAGACCGACTTCAATATGCGTTTTGAATTTGGAAGTAAATCATCGTAGTTCATACTTACATACAGTATTACTTAAGACATAGCGACAATGAAAAAGCTTAGGACTTTTTAACCGCCAACAAAACAAGGTTCTGTATTTTCTGTTTCGACATTCTTTCCATTTCACATTTCATTAGACTTCTTCCTGATAAGCATATTTCCTCTAACAAGTACAAGCACTATAAGAATTAACAAAATTATAGACAAAGTTTCCAACCCCATGTATATGTGGTACTATTCATTCACACACACACACATTTTATAGTACCTATGATTCAAGTTCAATACACAAGCAATAAAACAACTTTGATTTCCAATTATTTTTTCACCCGTAAAGATTACTACTAATATTGTCATTACACGTTTTTGGAAGTGAATTTTTTTCTTTTAGCACGCCTTCTCCATATATGAACCATAGCTATGCCAAATCTAACACTCTTCGGTGCGCACAAAGTGCGTAATAAGGGGTACATATGCTATTCTTCCACCATATTAATATTTATGTATCTATACTATTTATGTATCTATAACCTCACGCCAAATCCCTCACAGGGTAGGCAGAGAGAGCCCAGTGGCACGTGACTCAATCCTTACATACCTCACTCGCTTCTTTAACATTCATTGTTTTTCTCATGCACGCTCGTCGGTTTCTAATGCTTCTGATAAAACACGACCAATTTGGTCATGCCTCTTCTTATTTTAACACCGACGCTCTCTTACAGACAAACTCTGTTTCTAACATCATCATTGCGAATACGGTCTATAAGCATTACGCCACAAACTTTGCGCAACGATTGGATTTTGAGCGCGTATATCCTACTTTCATGCTCTCTCTGAGTACCCAGCTCTCGCTTCTATAAGTAAGCATTGGACCAGCTGCATTGTGTATAGCGAGCTATGCCTTGTGGCTTAAGTTTTTAATGTGAAGAAGTTTTCCCAACGCTCCATTCACACTATTTCCAGTATTCACTCGTCTTTCTACATCAGCAGTGTACCTTCCATCCCTGCTGAAAGCGCATCCAAGATAAACAATCTCATTAACTTGTTCCAACACTTCATCATCAACCGTAATCCTTACATTGGTTCTGGTTTATTCTCTTTCAATCTTTGTTTTCTTCGCATTCAATAGTAAGCCTTTCTCCATATAATCGTATTTCATTATTGTGCAGTTCAAATGGTACTCGTATTTCTGCTAATATCACGGCATCGTCTGCATACAGCAGATAGTTCACTACTAGATCACCAATGCGCAATCCTACATATATTGACCTTATTATCTGCAAACAACTATCGCAATACAGAATAAACAGCCTAGTAGATAGCATGCAGCCTATTTGACACCAATTTTGACATCAAACCAGGGTGACATGTTACCATCTATCCGCACACATGCTGAGCATTATTAATATACATATATATATATATATATATATAGTCTATATTGGAGTTCAAGTAAGCGGCATCTTTATACATAAAGTTACCTTGGTATATTCTTGATGCATCCCGGCGATGAACGATGTACTGAAGACAGGTAATGCGCAGGCGTATTTCTAACTCATCTAAAATATTAGTATGATAATTGTTTGTATACTGCGTTATTAAATGAAGTGTAAACTTTAAACGTTTTATGTACATACTGTTCACGACGAAAACACTCGTACACAAATTGACCACGTGTTATGAGTGAAACAAATTGACCACGTGTTATGAGTGAAATAAATTGACCACGAGTAGAGATGGGTTAAGGACTGAGTATTTATCCAAGGGTGAGTAAATACTCATAAATACCCGTTTCTACTGAGTTTTTATCCAAAATCGGCAGTAAATATTTTTTCTTTAGTTAAGTCTTATAAATTGATTCGGAACTATGGATTTACTAAAATATCAAGGAATTAGAGGTTATTTGTGTGTTTTATTAATAGTAAGTACCTAATAAAAAAGTACTGTGCCAATATTCAATGTAAGGTATTTATTATTAATCCACAAACACTGGTATTATTAAAGGCCTCCGACTTAGCTATACGCCTGAGGCACACCTGAGGTGGGGTAGGCGGGGGCAAGGGTCCTTTATTTCGCTGTCACTGTCGTCAGCGTGCTCGTAGCATTTTTTTTACATACGACAGTAAAGTCTCACCCGTCGGAGAAAGTACACGCGCTCGTCGTATTTGGACTTAAAATGAATGTTGTAGCATTTTTACTTGTCCTATTTGTGTATTTGAATGTGAAATCACCTGCACGTAGCGCATACCGATCAGCAAACGAGGTTTTGGCGAAAGAGAGGTAGGTCAATAAGGAGCTATTCCGTTGGCGATGGGGATAATAATGCGTGAGCGACACTCCTTGTGTTGCAGGCATCCATTGTCGACGGTAACTGCTTACAATCACCCGACGTGGTATATAAAACATATACTTTTGTTATCTAAAGAGAGGTAGGACCCAGCATGGGATCTTGCTGTGCTCCGTCCAGTCAGACATTCTGTACCGGCGGAGCATGGCAAGACCTCTTGCTCTCAGTATCCGTCTGGGGAAAGACCTCCACCTTAAGTGGGTAGCGGGAGGACCGGCGGATATCAAACCGCCAATGACGGTGTGGGCGCGGAAGGCTGGTTCGGCGGTCAGGGAGATCCGGTGAAACGACTGACCGCTGGCGGCCCGTGGGTCAGTAGGGTTCCTGAACCCGGGGATTACTTAAACTCCGGCCCGGGAGGCTGAACCTCCAACCCGTGAAAAATTAGAAGGAGACCGGAGTGGACCCGGCTGCTGCAGCAGTGGGGGACGGGGGGCCCTTCCGCCCGCCGTGCCAGAAATCACATAACCTGCATTGTCCAGTGATGGAAGATACCGCGCTTTTGTCCTCTACTCTGTCGGCTCAGCGACTTCTCTTTTGAACCTCAACCCAACATAAATGGCACCGAAAATGAATAGGAAAAGAAATATTAGAGCGGCTGCTCCTTCCACAATAAATATGGATTTTTGCAACATCAGGGGACTACACTCCAATATTCATCACCTCGAGACCGCTCTGCCGACCTTCTTTTCCTCACGGAGACACAAATATCCTCACCGGCCGACACATCTTACTTACGTTACCCCGGGTGCAAACTTGTTCACCTATTTGTACGCCGTGCCGGGATATGTATGTAATGACGTTCGGGAGGATATTTGTTGTCGCCGTCTTCATAGCCTGGAAGACAGGGACCTGTCATCATTGGGTGCGCGTGGATCATGGCGGCCACACCCGAATCTACGCGTGCCTTTACAGGTCCTATAGCGGTGATACAGACACATCCCGTTTATTTGAGCACCTGCAAATGGCAACTGACAAAGTTATCGAGCAGTATCCCTCCGCGGAGTTAGTGATTTTGGGAGATTTTAATGCCCACCACACCGAATGGCTTGGCTCTCGGTGCACTGATTCCGCGGGTAGATCTGCTCATGACTTTGCTTTGGCCTATGGTTTCTCCCAACTGGTACATTCTGCGACGAGAGTACCAGACAGATAGACGACCATACAAACTTCTCACTGGACCTTCTGCTGACCACACGTCCGGATGAGTAAAACATCTCTGTGGATGCGCCGCTTGGCTCATCGGACCACTGTCTCATCCGGACCCAAGTGCCCTGTGCCAGGCGTGACCCACCTCGGCCTACCGGATGGCGTCGCGTATGGCACTATAAGTCGGCAGACTGGGACGGATTGCGTGAATTCTACGCGTCGTACCCGTGGAGGCAGCTTTATTTCAAAACAGTTGATGTCGAATCCTGTGCGACTACGGTAGCTGCGGCGATATTAGATGGCATGGAATGCTACATTCCCATTCGCTTTGTGGCGACAGCGGGAGCTAAAAAGCGACTGTGGTTTAATCGGCCTTGTAAAGAAGCCAAACTTCTCAAACAGGCTGCTATCGAGACTTGGATCACGGCGCGTGCTAATGGAAATCCAGATGTCTCTGTATTGAAACGTAAACTGAACGCTGCCTTGAGGTCCAGTAAGAGGGTAATCGCCAGAGCAAAGTTTGATTTCGTCGGTAGAGTTGGCGAGCGGCTTACAAGCCTTCCGTCTGGGAGCCGTGCTTTCTGATCGATGGCTAAAGCTGCCGAGGGAAACTTTTGTCAGTTGTCTAGTTCACCATTGCAAAAACCGGATGGCAGTCTGGCGTACAGTGCTAAAGAGAAAGCCGATTTACTGGGTAATCTCTTTGCGTCTAACTCGACTTTGAATGACGGGGGAGCTGTGCCACTTACCATCGCGAGGTGCAGTAGCTCAATGCCGGAAGTCTCAACCCAACAAGATGTCCGGCGGGCGTTGCTCTCCCTCGACATTCATAAGTCGAGTGGGCCAGATGGCATACCAGCAGTGGTGCTAAAGCAGTGTGCTCCTGAGCTGTGTTCTGTGCTAACGCGCCTTTTCGTGCTTTCCTACTCCACTGGGCAAGTCCCGTCTTCGTCGAAGACCGCCAATGCGCACCTGGTGCCCAAAAAAGGCGATAGATCAGACCCATCGAATTACAGGCCTATTGCTAAACCTCCCTTCTCTCCAAGATGATGGAGCGTATGATACACACACTACTCCAGGCATACCTAGAGGATCACGATTTAATCAGCGACCGTCAATACGTCTTTCGCCACGGTCGTTCGACTGGTGATCTTCTAGTGTATCTTACACACCGCTGGGCTTCGGCGATCGAGAGTCAAGGTGAGGCATTGGCTGTCAGCCTAGATATGACAAAGGCGTTCGATCGGGTCTGGCATCGGGGTCTTCTATTATTATTATTATATTATTATATTCTTTATTGCACATAAATATACAAAATATTCTTTGTTATAAGTTTTGTGTACAAAGGTGAGCTTATCTCTTTAAGAGATTTCTTCCAGCCAACCCCAATGAATGTGAAAACATTGTATAGGGCCGTAATTAAAATATATGTGCCAACAAGCATCAATGAAAACAGTTACACTATGATACAGTTAAACTACTTCTGTAAAAATACATTTAACATATACATACATATACACGCATACATACACATACATATATACACATATACACAGACCTATATATATACAAATATACATCAATATAACCACATTATATATATTATCTTTCACTAGAAAATAGTGTCTTCAGATAATACTCCTTCAATTTTTTCTTGAAAGTGGACACAGTACGAACATCTCGTATCTGCAGTGGTAGTTTATTCCAGAGTAGGGCAGCGCGGACGGTGAACGAATTGAAGAAGAATTTCGTGTTGGCTAAGGGGAAGTCTATAGTTTTTATATGGCAGGAACGTTGTGATCGATTTGGCTGTGGAAGGAGTGGAAAACGAGAACAGAGATATTGAGGGGAATTGGGATTGGTAATTAGTTTGAAAAGGAGGGATAGTATGTGCACATTTCTGCGAAATCGAATAGGGAGCCACTTCAACTGTTCACGAAACTCCGATACATGGTCGTACTTACGAAGACCGAATATAAAACGTATAGCTAGATTCTGCAATCTTTCCAGCTTGTTGAGTAGTTCCTCTGTTGCATCCAAGTAGCAGATGTCAGCGTAGTCGAGAATGGGAAGTAAGAGAGATTGAGCCAACATAACTTTAGTTTTAAAGGGCAAAAAATTTTGAAGTCGCTTGAGAGAGTGAAATGTATAATGCATGCGCTTACTGATGTCATTTATATGCGCCGTCCAGGATAGTGTTCCATCAATGATCAGTCCAAGGTTTTTCGTTTTGTCTACAAAGGGAATCTGCAGACCATTGTAGTAAACTTTAGGCAAGTCATTAAATTTGAGCCTACTACGTAACTGATTACTACCTACGACTATAGCCTGAGACTTTAATGGATTAACTAGAAGACCATGGTTTTCAGCCCATCCCTGGATAGCACATAGTTGATGGTTTATAATCTTAATAGTTTCATGGGCTTCAGAAATTGAGAAATTACTATAAATCTGTAAATCGTCTGCATATAGGTGGTAGGAAGAAGTGAGGATTTGGGATATTTCATTTATAAAAATAGAAAATAAGAGTGGAGACAAGATACCGCCTTGTGGCACACCTGCAACTAGATCAATCCACTCTGATGACCTTTCATCGAGTTTGATGCATTGCCGGCGCCCACGAAGATAGGAGTCGAACCATGCAATCACAGGAGGAGAAAAGTTAATCGAGCGAAGTATACCTAGGAGAATGTCAAAATCGACAGAATTAAATGCATTGCTAAAGTCTAATAGTACAATCAAGGAAAGTTTTTTGTTGTCCATAGCGTAACGTACATCATCCGTGACATTGAGCAATGCAGTGACCGTACTGTGGTTGGGACGAAAGCCTGATTGGTAAGGGCTGAGAAGATTGTTGCAAGAAAGATATGTGTGAAGTTGTTTATGGACAGCACTTTCGAGAACCTTAGAGAGCAAGGGAAGTATAGAAATAGGCCGGTATTGAGAAAAAGACGACGGATTAGACGTCTTAGGAAGGGGGATAACTTGAGCCATTTTCCAAGCAGTTGGGAACACGTTGTGAGTGAGAGAAAAATTAATTATGTGTGTAATCACCGGAACCACAAGATCAATAACAGGTGTTAGCATGTCACGACTCAAGCCATCGCTGCCCACAGCTTTTGTAGAAATAGAATCAATGCTTTTCCTAACTTCTTCCTCTGTGATATTGCGAAAAATGAATGAATCACTTGTGGGTGAAGAACGTTGGGAAAGTGTATGTAGAGTGGACAATTTTTTCGTCGTATCAACTACGATTGGCGGAGTTGAAAAATGTTTATTTAGGGAGTTAAGATCAAGATTATCATTGATATTTTCATGAGGTTTACCCACACCCAGTGATCGTAAAAATTTCCAAATGTACGAGGTAGACATTTTATCAATAGAGGAGTGAATATAATGGCGTTTTGCATCCCTACACATCCTATTGCAGACATTACGCAGTTTTTTATATTTTAGAAGATTTATTTCCGTAGGAGATTTTTTAATTCTGGACTTAGCCTTGTCTCGTTTAGCCATAACCTCTTTAATAGACGGAGACAACCATGGTGCTGGTAAGTGCTTCACTTTTACTGGTCTAAATGGTGCATGAGTATCAAAAAGCGACGTCAAGGTTGAATTAAATAAATGTACTTTATGATCTATACATGAGGTAGAGTAAAGGTCGGACCAATCAACATTACAAAAATCACCTCTCAAACGATCTACATCCAAATTTCTAAGGTTACGCTGGGAAATAGTTTTGGATTTTCTCTTTGGAGGACGCACCTTATATGATAGGAAAATTAAGTCGTGGTATGAGAAAGGCGCTGTGAGTTGTCCATGTTTGATGACTGAATCAACGTCGGAAACTAACATTAAGTCAATGAGAGAAGGTCTACAGTTAGGAAAGTGATGTGTTGGAGAAAGTGGCAGAAGTTGTAAATCAAATCCAGAAACTAAATCATTAAGTTTGTGGGTTCTGTAATCCGATTTTAAATGGCAGGTGTTAAGGTCGCCCATTAGAATAAAATGGTCGTACATAGGAAGTAAGTGTTCCAACGTTGATTCAAAGGTGTGAAAGTAATCAATTTTATCATTTGGGCTGTATACTACTGCTAATAGAATTTTGGTGTGGTGGAGAGTGACTTCCAGAAATAAATATTCAAGCGAAGCAGTATATTCGGAAGGCGAATGTGAGATTACAACACAAGGGATATGATCGCGAAGATAAATACATACGCCGCCTCCACCAGCACCCGTCCTATCATTACGATAAAGACGAAAGCCGGGAAGAGAGCAAATAGTAGAAGGAAGTGATGGCTTAAGCCAGGATTCGGAGACTAAAATACCGTCGACAGCAACACTACTAAAGGATGCAAGAAAATCGGAGTAATGAGCTATTATGCTCTGAGCATTTATGTGCACAAGATTGAGATAGCGAGAGTTGTTTTCAAACGCAGATTGTAATTTACTTTCAAGAGTAGACTCGGAAGTTGATGAAGTATCACTGAGAGCACTATCATACTCATCAGAGGAGCACGACATGAAGCAGTTATCATTGATGTTTTCACTAAAATCGAACATTATTCAGCTGAAAATAAATAAATAAATAAAAATAAATAATAACAAATACAATATTAATAAATACAATATGAATAAATATCTAGTACATTGAAATCGCACCACTGACAAATTTATGTGCAAACGGGACACAATGGCTATTTCAAATACAAAATGTTTTCCTTTCCATTCAGTAGAGTTAATATTATACACATATACAGCACACTTACTACTACAGGCATATATATAATACTCGTGATACCAATCTGGAAATAATAGAAAAAAAAAAAAAACAAATTTGAATAGAAAATCTACTAAACATCTGGTATACGAAATTACATTATGTATCACATTGGTAGAATTAATCTTCAGGCCATTGCCACAACGAAAATACAAAGAAGAAGAGTTACAAGTTACTGTCAAGTGTCAGGTGCTATGTCATGTCATTGATTGTCACTGTTTAGAATATTTTTGAAATGTTTGTAATAAAAGGTAGAAAGGAAAACGAATATTATAAAACTGCCTGAATGTTACAATTTCCAATTATTCTGCAGTAATAACATTAAAAGATTTTAAATAAGCACTGTTATGAGGATATACCATGAAGTGGAGCCTCTACTTGACTTTGGTTTGCTTGCCCGTTGCGCCCGTACGCCGAGAGGTATCTTCCTGCTGCGGTGCACCGGAAGGATAGCGGGACTGCAATTGACGGAGATCTTCCAGCGATGCAATCTTGGTTCTTGAATTTTCACAAAGAACAACTATACTACCATCCGTCGACCAACAGTTTTTTACACCAAAGTACTTCCTAGCCGCAACGAAAACCTCCTGTCTGTACTTCGTCAGAAACTCAGAGACGGAAATTCGAGAGCCTTTCAGCTTCGTTTTGGCATTCCATACGGAGGTCCGAAAATGATGACTCCCAAAACGAACCAGCACTGGGCGAATTCGTTCCTTCTTATCACCTAGCCGATGACAAGCATCCAGTGGCGAAGCACTACCCCATGTTCCAAAGGAATTACGATCACCAACTGGCAGTTTAAGTTGGTTGCTCAATATGTTATGAAGAACATGTGTTAAATTTTCATTTTCTTCCTCCGGTACACCATGGAACAGGAGAACCTTTCTACGGTTATAGGCCTCAAGACGATCTAAGCCCATAGACATCAGCTCAACCTGTGACTTCAACATCGAGATGGCCTTCCATACAAATGTTTTAAATGATTGGAAGTCTGCGGAGAGTGTTTTCATAGTCGGAGGGGCTAGTGCTGATGACTGGTGTTGAAGATTTCGCTCAAACTCATCCATTCTGGTGCTAAATAGTGACGTTAATTCTTCCAAATTTTTGTTCAGCTTCACAGTGGTGTCCATGTTGTGAGAGGTGTCAGAAAATTGTGTCAGCAGATGCAAGAACAATATTTAACACATTTAGATTGTAATTGTATATAAATATGTAAGTAATCTATTTTTAACAATTAAATTACTTAAGAGCACAGAAAATCGCGTGTTGTTAATTTGACAGCTACCCACAAAAAAAAAAAATTCTATCGAAGTTACCATCGTACGGGCTACCCGAGGGTTTGTGCAAATGGGTGGCCAGCTTCTTATCCAGCAGATGCATCAAAGCCGTAGTTGACGGTGGTTGTTCCAATAGCATGGATATCAATGCTGGTGTCCCACAGGGCTCTGTATTGTCCCGAACGCTGTTTCTGCGCTGCATATCAATGACATGTTGTCAATTGACGGCATTCATTGTTATGCGGACGATAGTACTGGGGTCACTGATTTTTTTTTTTTTTTTATTAATATCGTGCACCCCTGCCGTGGGCAAGGCTATTTATATACCTTTTAATTTCTTAATCTTAACTTTTAAATATTCTATTGTAAATAAACACATTCATTCATCATACTCTCTTCCATTCCGCACTTCATTCTTTCATTCATCATCTTTCAATTATATGTTCTAAAGTTTTTATTTCGCCCATTTTAGAACGCCGGTGAACTATCCTTATATATGTTGCCAGACTTCCCTCCCCATACTGCGTCAGTCCAGACACGGGCGACAGCGAGCTTCACAGCTCCACCTAGCCACCGCGATCCCATCGGCTATACTGAATATAGCCGAAGTATACAACATTAGTCCTAGGTGGAGCTGCTCTGCTTGTTCCGATCTATGACAGCCGTGGCTAGACCGACGCAGTATTTTAAAAATTTTGATCTACTTTGCCCCATCACTATTTCGGAGACCTTTGCTTCGGTGACCCGCATTCCCAACTCCTGCTCCAAATCGTACCTCTGTTTGGAGAATGCGGGGCACCGAAACAATATGTGCTGCACTGTCTGGTCCACGCCGGGCTCGCAAAAGCACGATGGGTCATCCGCGCACTTGAACCTGTGCAAGTACGCGGAGAACCCACCATGCCCCGAGAGGACCTGCGTAGTGATGCTCGACGGCACCATTTTACCCACGATGCCGTACGCCGCCGCCGCACTCGGGAAGAACATCTTCGTTGTCGAAGCTGTTGTTCCCGATTTGTATCTCCTGTCCCATTCGTCAATGGTCCCCTTGCGGATCATACCCTTGACGAATGAGACAGGGCAGCGGTCATAATCTGGCCGCCTCCGCAACCCCAGTGCGGCGCTCCTGGCGAGTTCATCGGCACGTTCGTTCCCCTCCAACCCCGCGTGTGCCTTGATCCAGAACAACGAGACGCTCTTACCCTGGCTTTTGCACAGTTTAAGAGCGTCCCGTGTCTGCACCGCCAGGGGATGGGGGCACTCGACGTTCGCCACCGCCTGGAGCGCCGCCATGGAGTCGCTGAAGATGCCGATACTGGGTCCATCGCAGCTCAAAGCGTACTCGGTCGCCGTGCAGATAGCCAGGAGTTCCGCCTGGTAGACGGTACAGTAGGACGACAAAGCAAGCTTGACGGCCTTGGTTTCCGCGCCGCCGTTCCATATGGATACAGCGGCGCCAACCCGGCCCTCAATCTTGCTGCCGTCCGTGTAAATTCGCAGGGCAAAGTTGGAGTGTGCCCTGCATTGTTCCTCGTCCACCAGGCTGCCGAACTCCAAGCTATCTAGCTCCGCGGGATGCGGGGCCTCGATCTTCGAGGCCATCCGCTCGATCTCCCTGTCCCCGAGCAGCGGATGGGGTAGCCCCCTCTTGGCCTCGTACAAAGAGGCGACCTCGCGCACTCTGAGGTCAAGAGGCAGCACCCCGGCCAGCAGCAGTGCGGAGTTCAGGGAGACCGTGCGGTAGGCTCTGCAGATCTTCAGCGCGAAGCCCCGCTGTACGCTGTTGAGCTGTTTCTGGATACCCAGCTTATTGACCGCTGGAGCCCATGCGGCGGCAGCGTACAATATCGTAGGTTCCACTACGGCTGAATATATGATCTTCACTACTTCAGGGTTGAGACCCCAACTGACGCGGGCCGTACGCGCAAGGCGCCCGTATATGGCCACTGCCCTTTTACAGACAGTAGCCACGTGCGCGTTGAACGTCAGACCCGCGTCAATCGTCAACCCCAGCAGTTTGATCTGCCGAGACATGCCAATGTCTATCCCGCCCATGGTAAGCCGCGGGGTGTCATACCGAAGTTTGCGCGTGATCAGCATAGCGCTGGTTTTATGCGGCGCAAACTTCAACCGGTTTTTGACACCCCACGCCCTCACATGCTCGAGAGCGGCATTGGCCTGTCTCTCTATATCCAGCGCAGTGTTGCCGTCGAACATCAGCACGAAGTCATCGGCGAAGGCCTGACAGTGCACCCCCGCAAGGTCGAGTTGCTGCAGAAGAGGGTCCAATAGGAGGTTCCACAAAATCGGTCCTCCTATGGACCCTTGGACGCACCCTTTGGTGGTGGACCGCAAGGTTTCCTCCCCGGCGTACCTCACTCTGACCGTCCTATCGCTGAGATAGCTGTCTATCACCCTCCTCAAGCCCAAAGGACAATTTTCCTCAGCCAGTCGTAGTTTGATGGCGGGCCACCAGGCGTTGTCGAAGGCTCCCTCTATATCCAGCGAGACGAGAGTGAGCATTCTCCTCTCGTCAAGCTTGGCGCGGATGTGCTGCACCAGGTTATAGAGGGAGTCTTCGGTGCCCCTTTGTGGCATAAACCCGTACTGGCGAGTACTAATCCTCGGCAGAATGTGGTGCTTGAGGCGAGCGATCAGCATTTTCTCGTATACCTTGCCCAAAACAGGCAAAAGCCCAATCGGCCTGTACGATTTGGGTAAGGTATACGAGTCTTTGCCTGGTTTCCGAAGGACAATTACGAGGGCCCCCTTCCACAGCCGAGGAAAGTAGTGGAGGGCTCGACATTTATTGAGAAGGGCCAGGAAGAACTCAGGGTCACCGTTGATAGCCCGAGCGCAAATGTCAGGCGTGAGGCCGTCGGCACCGGGAGCCTTCTTCGGGTTGAACGACGATACAGCCGCTGTGAGCTCCCTCATGGTAAACGGCGGGTCATGATCATCATCGACCCGCTCGTTTACCTCGCGGGCCTTCTTCCTCATTTCGCGGTGATCTGTATCGTCGTCCAACTCGCTGTCGGCAGGATAGAACGTATCCGCCAACAGCTCGAGGGACTCCCTGTGATCCAACGGCCTCCCGCCCTCCTGGAGGAGTACATCCTCCTTGCGCTCGGTTGCCCTCCCAATGACCCGATAGATACCTTCCCAGACGCCTTCCCTGTCTTGCCTCCCGCAAAATTTCCTCCAGCTGTCAGTCTGGGCATCCCGCACTGCGGCCTCGTATTTGCCCTTCTGTTCGAGGTACGAACTGACCACCATTTGTCTCCGGTCCGGCGCTGCGTTTCGGATTCTGCGTCGCTTGGTGTTGGTTTGCCTCTTCAGCTCCTCGAGTTCCTCCGACCACCACGGCAATCTAAATGAAACCCCGCCTTTGATTTTGGGCATCGCTGCCTGGCAGGCCTCGGTTATGGCTCGGGTGTACCCGTCCACGATTACCTCCAGGTCCTCCCACACCTCGAACGCCTCAACGCTCTCCACGTTCAGGCGGTCCCTCCGCATGATTGCTGCCAGTTTCTCACGAAACGGACACCAATCCGCTTTCCTGGTGTTGAAGATCCTGGTGGTCCTCGAAACGGATACCCCTTTCGCCCGTGCCAAGTTAATTTCAAATAGAATGCCGTTGTGGTCAGAGGACGTTAGGGCCTCGGAGACGCGCCAGCCATCCACCAGGCTCAGCATATCCTCAGAGCAGGCTGTCACGTCGACATGGCTGCTGTACCTCTTCCCACCTCGAACGGTATCGAATGTCGGGACGTCCCCCGAATTAAGTATCTGGAGGCCCAGCTCCCCTAAGGCTCCAACCATCATCTCCCCCCTGGAGTCCTCTTGGGAGCTGCCCCACCAGAAACTCTTCGCGTTGGCGTCCCCGCCTATGACCAACCTTCCAGGTCCGGTTTCCCGCTCAACCTGTCTAAGCTGCTCCAGGTATGGCTCCATGGGTTTGTCAGGTTCGAAGTAGTAGGAGACCAGTGTAATCTTCCAGGCACTAGTCCGGATCCCCACCACAACGATGTTGTTTGTGGTGAGTTGTGGGTACTGTACGACATCAAGTTCGTGATCGAAGACGGCTATTGCCGCCTTCACAGTACCCTCTCCGTTCCCCAGTGCCTGGAAGACTCTCACTCCACGATAGTCTCTTACGCTTCCAACCCGACCCACATAGGGCTCCTGTAGCAGTGCGACAGATATTTTGCGCTCCTTTGCCGCCAGCAGCAATTCGTGCGTTGCTAGCTGGCTTCTCTGTAGATTGGCCTGAGCCATTCGATACTGGCGGGTGGTCCCCAAGGCAATCTCAACAATAGGCGACAGAGGCCCGCGCCAACCCGTCCCACTTCTTTCTTACCGGGCAATCGCCGCTGAACGCGTTGTGTTTCGCGTTCAGCAGCTTTGCCCGGGTGCAATTCTTGCATGCTGGCGTCCCCCCCGCCCTGGCGTCCGCGCACTCCGCCTTGAGGTGCGGGCCACCGCAGTGGCTACACAGGTCGGCGAGCTCTTTGCAGAAGCGCCGACCATGTCCGAACCCCAAGCAGCGTGTGCACTGGACGAGGGGCGTCTGATTTTCAACGACGCACCTCTGGAGGTCGATGCGCAGTTTCCGCTCCGCTATCGACCTCCTCCAAATCACGGGGGAGACGCTTAGCACGACGTGGCGGTTGTGCGGGTTTCGCGCCTTCCTACTATATTTGACAGCGACGCGGTCCTCCCCGCCGTCGAGGCCCCGAAAGACGTCCCGGTTCTGGTTGCGAAGGGCGCGTATGAGCTCTGCATCGCTGTGGATGCTCAGCACGTCCCTCACAACCAGAAGCGGGTCCTTGTTTTTCGCGTCCTCGACGACCAGGCCGCTCCCCGTCGCTGCCAATCTCTCCTTTATTTTCGTTCTTTCCCCTTCATCCCTACATGCCACAATAACCTTGCGGTCCCTCACCTTCCGCACCCGCTCGACCCTGACCCACCCCTCCTTGGCATCAACCGCTTCCCTGATCTTTTGGAGCACCTCGTCCCCCGTCTCTGTTTCCACGGTCGAGGAGACGACTACGGAGTGAAGAGCGGCCGGCTCCGCGTCCCGTTTCGCGGTCTGGCCCGCCGCCACGACACTTGCGTATGTCGCCCCCTCGATCGCCTTCTCTTGATTTCTAATCCTGTCTCTAATTTCCTCCAATAATTTATTGTTCTGGACGAGGAGCTCCGTGTTTTCTACTAATTTGGTCATTAATTCGTTCTCTTGCGCCCCGTTGTCCACTCCCGAGGGTTTGACAGGGTTAGCGACGGATGCCACGACCGATGTCGAAGCATCCCCCGCCAACCCGCCAAGTCGGCTTCCGCTTCCTTCACCAGTTGGTAGAGGCGGTCCAGAGCCTGCAGCACATCTTGTTTAATGTCCGTCTTCAGATTTCTGGAGACGGACAAGGCACTCTTGGCCTTGTTGCTGCAGGCCCTGGGTCACTTATTACACAGGCCGTGCTAGTATCCCTCGTTCACTTGTGGAGGAAAGCCGCGTTAGACTTGTGTCTGAAATAGAGTGTGCTTTGGGTAGGGTGTCCGACTGGGGACGGTTGAGCTTGGTTCAATTCAACCCTACCAAGACACAAGTCTGTGCGTTCACCGCTAAAAAAACCCCATTTGCTGTAGTCCCCCAATTCCAGAACACGCCACTAACCATTGCCAAGAGTATTGGGATTCTCGGCGTCGAGATCTCCAGCGAAGTTCAGTACCGAAGCCACTTGGAAGAAAAGGTCAAGCTGGCGTCAAAGAAACTTGGTGTGCTCAACAGAGTCAAACAGTACTTCAGCGCGGGGCAAAGACTTATATTTTAGATAAGTCCCAAGTCAGACCGCATATGAAGTACTGTAGTCATCTCTGGGCGGGGGCACCTGGTTACCACGGCACGGTGTGCGGGATCTCAAATATTACAGTCGAGCCGCCCCGCAAGACTGGCATGCCGGCCCAGTGCCACCGCTGCCAGTTATACGGGCACGCGGCTCGTAACTGCACGGCGGCACCAAGGTGCGTAAAGTGCCTGGTGCCGCACCTCACCAAAGACTGCGGTCGCACACGCGACCAGCAGTCTTCCACGCCCCCGGCGTGCGTACTCTGTGGCCAGACTGGCCACCCGGCCAACTACAGAGGCTGCCCGCGCGCGCCTCGGCCGTCCCCCTCCCAACAGTCCCGCAAGGCCGCCAACGGCCGAGGTGGGGCCCAAAGTGGCCGCAAAGCGCCTCCGGCGCCCACGGCGAGCCACTTCCCGCCTCTGCCTGCGGCGGCCAAGTCCGGCACCACGCCTGCGTGGGGCCCAAAAAAGGCTGACTCTGCGCAGCCGGAAACCCAGGCCTGGGGGCCCCGCAGGGAGCCTGCCTTCAAGCAGGCCCCAGCGGGTGCGCCTCAATCCGCCAAACCCGCGCCCACTGCCACTTCAGCCGGCCCGGGGATGCTTAGCTTCCCCAAGGTTGATGTGGCTGAGGTCACACAGTTCCTGCAACTGTATAAAAGCAGTGACGTCATCGGGCGGATGGAATTATTCACCCGCTATCACCATCTCATCCTTGCATTTAATTAAATGCCTCCAGTAGTAGGTAACTCAGTGGTATCGAACACCGCCGTGTCGGCTGCACCTGGCCGGACCAAACCGAAAGGGCTCTCGCTTATTTCATTTAATACGCGTAGTTTACGTCCTAACATTCTAGAACTGAAGGAATTTGTACGTAGTAGGGACATCGACCTGCTGCTCCTTCAGGAAACGTGGCTCAAACCCACTGACCGGAAGGGGCTGTCGATTCCCCAGTACACTTTAGTTCGGAATGACAGGCCGCGCGACCATAGAGGCGGCGGTACTGCTATCTACTATAGGCGAGCACTTCATTGCTCAACTATAGATACTCCTCCTTTGAGTAGTATGGAGGCCACAGTATGTAAGGTGGCTATGACAGGACATCAGTCCATACTCATAGCGTCCATCTACATACCGAGCGGGACAATCCCACTAAGAAGCGACTTTGAAGCGCTCTTAGCACTAGGCAAGTCTGTCATTCTCTTTGGAGACTTTAACTCCAAACATACAGACTGGACCTGTCAGTCTTCTAACTCCAGTGGCAGGAAGCTACTGGAGATTACCCAAGCCCTAGATCTGGACGTCCTGTGTCCTTTCTCGCCCACACACTACCCTGATCGGGTGGACGCCACTCCTGACGTACTAGACTTTGCGCTAGTCAAAGGAGTGTCGCTTCAGCTCAGATCAATCGAGCCTCTCGATGATCTGGGCTCTGATCACCGTCCAGTCTCACTGGTAATGGGGCCGTTGGATCCCCACCCCTCCTCCACCAACAAGACCTTCACCAACTGGAAAGGTTTTAAGGCCACCCTAGAGGCAGCCTTTGATGCCCCAGATTCACCGTACGCTCTCACGTCCGACTACTTCGATAGTCCGGACAAGATTGACAGTGCGGTGGATTCTCTAACCAAACTGGTTCAATCAGCTGTTCAGGACAACTCGCGGGTAGTGAAGGTGGATAACCGCCGAAAACTACCGCAGGCTGTCAGGGACCTGATTAAAGCCAAAAATGCAGCGCTCCGCAGAGCCAAGCTGTATCCCACCCCGTCTAACAGGACGCTCGCGAACCGCCTTCAGCGGCAAGTGAGGTCCTCTCTCTCCGACTTGAGGGAAGAGCGATGGGGCGACCTCATGGAGAATATAGCTCCCTCTCATGTTGCGTACTACAAAGTAGCGAGAGCACTGCGTAGTGACGTAATAACTCACACCCCACCACTCCACCGTCCCGATGGCACTATCGCCTTCGAGGACGAAGAGAAAGCCGAATGTTTCGCTGACAGCATTGCTTCACAATGTTCTGTCAGCACGCAGCCATGCAACGCTGCACACGTCAAATCAGTGGAGGAGGAGGTCTTACATAAGAGCTCACTCCCTCTCACTGCAGACCCCATCACAGTGTCCAATGATGAAATTAGTTCTTTCATCAAAGGACTAAACCCCCACAAAGCCCCAGGCGCTGATGGAATTTCAAATAAGGCGCTAAAGAACTTCCCAGCCCAAGTGCTGACGCTCTTAGCCCTTATATTCAACGCCTGCTTCGACCTGTGCCACTTTCCAACCGCCTGGAAAGATGCTACGGTCATTGGTATACCTAAACCGGGTAAACCACTCAACAACCCTAGTAGCCACCGCCCCATCAGCCTACTTAAGGCGATGGGGAAACTTCTTGAGAGAGTAATGCTCGCTCGACTGAGAGAGCATCTCTTCTCAAATGGTCTCATAATAGACAACCAGTTCGGCTTTCGCTCCCAACACTCTTGCCCACAGCAAGTCCACCGCATAGTCGAGTATATCTCGAGCGGTTTTTATCCAAAGCGTCAAAAGACAGTAGCTGTCTTCTTTGACGTTGCCAAGGCTTTTGATAAAGTCTGGCATGGAGGACTTATATACAAGCTTTACAAGCTTAATTTCCCAGACCGACTTGTCCGCTTAGTGGCCTCCTACCTCAAACATCGCTCCTTTCGTTTTAGACACGAAGGAGTGCTCTCAACCCCACGCCCACTCAAGGCTGGGGTCCCACAGGGCTCTGTCTTGGCACCCCTGCTGTATATATCGTACACCAACGATATTCCCACCCCTCCCAAAGGCGTTGAGCTCTCGCTCTTCGCCGACGACACAGCCCTCTATTCAAAGAGCGTGCAAGTGTCATCTGCGTTAGCCAAACTTCAAACCTCAGTTACTGAGTTAGGAAGATGGTTCAGAAAATGGCGCATAGAGGTGAACCCGGAGAAAAGCTCCGCAGTTCACTTCTGTGCGAGACGCAAACTCCCACACAATACTCCCCGCCTGCGTATGCTGGGGGCGTCATCCCCTGGAAACGCACGGCGAAGTATCTCGGAGTCACTCTAGACTCCAGACTCTCTTTTGTCCCCCACGTTCGAAAGGTAGTTAGTACCGCCAGATTTTATCTGAACCGACTCAGCCCTATGCTGGGAAGGCACAGTAAAATGTCCCTCAGAAATAAGCGAACCCTGTACAAGGTTTGTATAAGGCCGGTGATGTCGTACGCGTCTCCGGTGTTCGCTCATGCCAGTCCTGCAACCATTAACAGGCTGCAGACCGTCCAAAACGTCTTTTGTCGTCGAGCCACCAATGCTCAGTGGGCTCAGCGTAATGCTGAACTCCACCGTGACCTCCAACTCCCATCTATCCAACAACACTTTCAACTCCTGTCAAAGCGTTTCTTCGAAACCGCTGATACCCATCCTAACCCGCTCATCCAGCAGGCTGCGTCCTACAGCCCGCCACAGCCTCCTTTATCCCGATACCAAAACCGCAGGCCACGTAGTGTCCTCTTAGATCATCCAAACAAAATTTCGAGAGCTTTGGACCGCTATGCAGCGGCCGAAGCCTCCTTAGGGCAACACTCCTCCACCATGTGAGCACCCTTCTGGTCGCTCGGTTTAGGCGCTTATAGGGTCCAGGGTCGGCGTCCTCAGGAGGAAGTCGACCCTTCTCTAAGCGTATGCTCTTATAAGAGTGACGCTTGCGTCACCCCGTTCCCCTGGGGTGATCGCTTCAGATGAAGCCTTTGTAGCCTTCCCGGCTAGAGGCAGTCCCAGGGGGTGTTTTAGTCGGTGGAAATCCGACATAATCAGTTCGTTCGCACGAAATGGTATCTTTGAAAGATTTCACCTCCTCCCTCCCGTTTTCCGGAGGGTGCCCCTCACGGAGGAATGACCAATGCACACCCGGGTGTGGGTTGGTCCTTCCTTTGTGGGTCTTCAACTTTCTTGGGCGAAAATCAAAAAAAAAAAAAAAAAAAAACGCAGATTTGTCATTCTACCGATCGAGAGCAACACCAGCGGACGTCTCAGAAAAATAAGAAGCCTCTCTCCTAACCTCAGCCAGTACAGTCTCAAGAACAAGAAAAGAAAGAAACCTCGCCGTGTTTATTTGGAAACATCGAACACCCTAATATACAGCCCACTTTAGCGGCTCGACGAAACGCCTACATTGAATAGTCCTACCGAGTCGCAATCGCCAACACATACTTTAGTAAAACTACTTTTTTTATGCAACGTCAATCGCGCGATGCCACCTCTGTTAAGCAACTCCTTAGAAGCTTATTGGTGACCTAACTCATAGCATAGTAAAATCAAATAAGTAGGCCGACTCGAGCCCCGAGCGAACGATAATAGCCTAAACACGTAGGGATGTCGCTTATAGTATATACAATCGTCAAAAATGCATATTCTACCTATATACAAAACAATTTTCCCCTGTAGTAGAATCATCAGGGATCTATAATATAAAGTTTTTCTTAATTATTTTTTGTATATAGATCAGGAGTTGACTACTATTTTTTCATTACCTACGTCATGTTACCTATTTAGTGATTTGGAAAATTACGGTCGAAATAGGTTTAATTGAAACGTGGCTTTACTGAATCATGTATTTATTCAAATAAAATTAAATGATTATGAAATTGTATTGAAGTTATACTTCTTTAGGAGCGTTATGAAAAAATGATGAGTGAAATTTTAAGATACTGTAACACAAAAGTAACAGGTTGAAGCTGCCCGCTAAACCGCACATTAAGTCACGAAAAATATGCTCAAAACTGTAACCATATAACGTCATGTAACGTCACTCACTCGCCTGAACACAACAACCGTCCAGGGAATTGTTATTTGGCTGCAGATGTCTGTGAGGTGTTAACGTCACTCACTCGCATGAACACAACAATCCTCAAGGGAATTGTTATTCGGCTGCAGTTTTGAGCATATTTTTCGTGAGCTAGTAACGTTCTCACTCGCCTGAATACAACATCCCTTCAGGGATTTGTTATTTAATGATGCCAGAGAAGTATAACTTCTCACGCGCGTACATAAGTACACGCAACCATTTTTTTATACACTAAACTATTTTTTACTTTTTCATTTATTACACTTATCAAAATTATAATCTTTATATTCGGAAATTTAATATTTTAGTACATTTTTCTGTAGGAAATTTGTGATTTTTTAACAAAATTACACATTTGATACAGAAAAATAAATCTTTTTACTTTTTAGCCATCTATACGAATTTGTAGTTAAAGTAGGTAGGTAGGTACACGTACAAATTATTACGAGCGGGAGCGCAGCGGCGGTGCGTGCGTGGAGGCGGGTGGAATTATGCATGGCGTAGCCATGATTGGCGTACCTTTAGCAGCGATAATTTTGTCAGAGTGTGCGTGCGACGACGCATACGTACGGGCGCGCACACGTAAAAACCGAACGCGGTGCGTATCTATGAAGATATCCTACTTATTTGTTTATACTATGCTCATACGCAGGAATACAACCTCCCGGATTCTTGTTTTCTGGGAGATGGAGGTACTTCCCTAAACGGGCTATTTTGATGCGCCCTACCTGTCTTAAACATCCAGGCAAAGACAAACAGGCATGTTCATACACACAAATGTTTGTCCTGTGTGAGAATTCAACCCACGAGCGTCGGTGTCAAAGTAGCGTTACGACTCACTGCGCCGCTGACCTACTCAAAATATTAAAAAATATTCGACTATATTTGAAGTTCAAGAAATGTTAATTAAATTTAGTACATTGCTTGTGATTGATGTTGTCGTATTATAGCAAATAAATTATTGCATTTATAGTCGGAGGTGACATCCTTTAAAAAATACATGATATCAGTACGAGGATCGAAGCATAAGGTTGAAACAAAGATAGGTTTTATCAATGTAGCAGTGATAGCCTAGTCACTAGGCTATCACTGCTACCGTAGGCCGTAGGCCGTACCGTAGGCTAGGCCGTATCCACTAGGCCCTAGTGGATACGGCCTATTGCACAACAAGTCCCTGGTTCTAATACTGACATGTACCACCAAATTCGTATTTTTGGATTTATGTAAATGTTTGTAATTACGAGTATCATTTGCTCGGTGGTGATAGAAAACATAGTGAGAAAACGGACACGTCCAAAAAATTACATTTCGATAGACGTGTGACCTAACCTAAAAAAAAAATCGGCTAAGTGCGAGTCGGACACGCGCACCAAGGGTTCCGTACCACTATCTATAAAAACGGCAAAAAAAATCACGTTTGTTGTATGGAAGCCCCCCTTAAATATTTGTTTTATTTTAATTAAATTATTTATTCTTAAAGTGAATATATAGCTAAATATTTTGTGAATATTTCAAGCGTTTACCTGTTGCCGTTATCAATATCGAGCTAAAACGAGCAAAAAAAATCACGTTTGTTGTATGGGAGCCCCCTTAAATATTTATGTTATTCTATGTTTTAGTATTTGTTGTTATAGCGGCAACAGAAATACATCATCTGTGACAATTTCAACTGTCTAACTATCACGGTTCGTGAGATACAGCCTGGTGACAGACGGACGGACCGACGAACGGACGGACGTACAGCGAAGTCTCAGTAATAGGGTTCCGTTTTTTACCCTTTGGGTACGAAACCCTTAAAAGCTCTAGTATTTCTTCTGTATTGTGGAGGTATGAAGGCAGTTCTCTCGCCAAACCCTTAGGATTAGATAGCGAACTCCGCCTAATGGATTAGGAAACGGGATAACGATAGGAAGAAGACAAAGATAGGTTTTAGTGTTTATTGTACTCTAAACAATATATTGACTACAAATTTGACTTAATTTCCTTAAAGAACATACCTGGATTTATACAACGTTCTAATTTCAATGCATCGAACCACAGGTCACAATGTCAACATTTAGAATTCCGTATCAAAAGGATAAACGGAACTATATAGGTGTTACTTTGCTATCTGTCCATTTGTCTATAAGTATGTCACATGTTTATACCTCTATAATATAAAAAATGTTGACCCAAAATCGTCGATTTTCAAAAAACTTGCTTTGTTGCTTTTTGGCTGCAGTTTTCTTCAAGGACACTTATATAGGTATATAATTATACCAGAGCCTCGTTTGGAAATTAGCAGAGTGCACCACGTGCATATAACTTTTAATTTGAGGTTTCGTCTCTAAAAATAAAGTCACACATCAAAGCATTCATTACAGTATAGTTGTGTAAAGAAACGTTGTATACCTACATGTCCAACGTTTCTTTGAAGTTATCCTAATGTATTTCTTATGAATTAATTACACGACAGTAATAACTAAGGCATAGCAACTGTAGCAGTGATGTTAGGTATCATCGTAATAGGGATGGAGTTAGATGATGGTGATGAAGTGAATTGTACCATGACTAATTCATACGTCACTATGGTACCGGCAACCTGTAGACAAATACGGATATATTAAATTCACACTTTGTATGTATGTATACCTTCACGCCAAGTCCCTTGCGGGGTAGGCCGAGCGCCATAAGACGCGGTTCTTGCATACTTCACTCGCTTCTGTGACATTCATAGCTCTTTTTATGCACGCTCGCCTGTTCCTGAGGCTCCAATTCACACTTAAATTTCATTGATAGAGTTTATTCATACCTACATATCTAAATGTACAAACAACTAGTGAATGAACAACCAATATTTGATTCGTAGTTTTTTAATACTGGTCAAAATGCGTGATAAACTATTTGATTGGACTAATGATAGCTTTGTTCACGAAATGTACTGTTGGATAAGTGGTTAGTGTAATAGACTTTCGCGTAAAAGAATGTATTGAAAGAAAGAAACAAAATTGTTTATTTAACTACTATAATTATATTTTCACCCCAAGTCTCGAGGTAGGCAGAGAAAACTCAGCACCACATGACTCGGGCCTTAAACACCTCATTGGCTTCTTTGACATTCATAGCTTAATTCTATTTTTTACATTGTTCATTTAGTGACATATTCATTACTAATTAATAAAGTGAAATTAATATATTTAAACATTAAAACGAATTTGATATACTTGAAGAGCGAAACCTTCAAAATATGCGACAGGATCTGTCACTGCTCAGCCTTTAAGTACTTTTTAGTACGAATCCGGTACTCCGCGCATACCAATATAACGGTACTTAGTATGCTATGTGCATTCTTAAACAAGACACATTGATATAATAACATAATAAAAGAAAGAATTACTAAACAGATCTACAAAGCGAAAGTAAAAGGAAGTAGGAGACGAGGAAGGTCAAGACTTACCTATCATGACCAAATTGATCATGTTTTTTGTTTGATCAGACCAAATTGATCAAGAGTCCTGAAAACTGGGGAGTGTGCATGAGAAGAGCTTTAAAAGTTAAGGAAGCGAGTGAAGTGTATAAGTCTGTTCGGTCCTCTCTGTCTACCCCGGAAGGGATTTAATGTAAAGTTACAAATAGATAGCTAGATCGCAAATAACAGGCAATTGCCAAGAAGGTAAAGTAGTTTTTATGGTAATAGCTACTACAAACATATCAAAGCAACAGTTTGTATAATTATCATAAAGTAGAGATAGTCGTACACACACAAAAGTTTAAAAAAAAAAAACAGAATATTGCGGTTTAGTACATTCATTTAGAATAGTGAATATGGTGATAATATATTTAAGTAAATACAGGGAAAATATGAAATATGGCGTATTCATACATCATTTATTAATAACGGTATAGAAGTAATAGTAATAATACGATTATTAGATAATATCACTATGTTGCTATGATTCCAAATTCCTGATAACAATGACATTATAACTACTATTCCGATCGCAGTCAATAAAGAAAAGTTTGTATTATTTATATTGATCCGAAGTCAGAATCAGATCTGAGAATTGAACATAGGAACTACGACAGTATTTACAACAAAAATGACGTACTATGTTATGCTGACACTACGTTTAACGTATTGCTAGAGTTGAAAAGGTTTAGTACAATCCAAGTTACTCACAGTTAAAAGTAATCCACGAGTAACGCTGAAAAACTGAAGCCCACTCAGTGCCACTTTGTCTCCGTTTACTTGATCCAAAAATCTTTGTACCTGCAAATTTAAAACGGATATTAGCCAACAGTCAACATTTTTGAATTTGATCTAAAAATGATTTATTCTTGGAATACAGTACTTAATGAATAAGATATGATAGAAATGCTGATTCGTGTAATGCAAGTGTTTCCCAGTTATTAACATATGATATAAAACATAACTTCGCTCAGAATCAATTCTGACAATGGAAAGATATCCAAATTTTAGTATCAGAAATTAAATAATGCAGATTTCCTCGACGGTAGGCAGAATTACAATAAAGTATCTATTTTAAGCAAAATTATGACCTTTTCTCACCTCAATACAATATACAGGAGATGGTACATCATATAAAACAGGTGCTGGCACGGTAGATGCGGTGTTTACTTGAGACGCAATTAGGGACACAGCTATTGAGCGACTGATTAGGTATACCAAAGAAAAAAGAAAGTAGACTGCTGCTTCGTAACCCCCCAATAATGTAGTCCTAGAAACAGATAATAATAATAGGTTACAACAATGACACCTTATTATTAACAAATTACAAAACTATTATGAAAAAAAATTGGTTTTCATGGTATTATTGAAAATTAAATCGAATTGATTCAATTGATCAAATGCAGGCAATAAGCTCTTCAGTTTTGCTACTTTTAAATTTCATACATTGCCTTTTTTAGTATTGTAGATATAATGTAAAAGTGTATTAAGTTTAAGGGTTTGGATACGCAATTATACTTCGAGAAACCTAAAATAATATCCTGAAATTTTTGTGAAAGTTTGACGACAAAATCCGTCCGTAAAACTTTATGGAAATAATTGAAACATTGCAAAAAGATATGGTTTAATGGCAAGAGTAAGTACAAGAATTTTAAAAACTTAATGAAATCTACCGTAACGTAATTAGTGGCTTGTTCAATTAAGCTACCAAAAAGATTAATGATGGCGTCGAGCTACTCCAAAACGAAAAAAATATAAGCACAAAGACATTTTTCGTAATAGTAAGTAATGAAAACTTTCCATTTCTACAATTTTTTTATTATTTTATTATTACTTATTAATTTAGTTGTATAAAAATCCGCTCGATTTAGTGGAAACGTCTGGGAGAAAATGGACCGTATTATGTTCTTTACTGCTGACACGCACATTCATGAACACATATACATACACGCTTAACAACAATCGTAGTTGTCGTCTCAAATATGGTATAGACAAATCGGATGTCTTTAATTGTTACATCTTGAAGGCAATGTGGCATTTTGGTTCTTATACTGAGGGATGTGAACGTACCATATTTTTTTGAACTATATATGTATGTATATCTTCATTCCAGGACCCAGTACTATCGACAAATATACCATCACTTCTTTTATTGAATAATATAAAAGATCTGGGCGACCGCGTGCTGTTAAAGCTACAAAGACTATTAATGCTGTTAAAGCATATACATATAATAAAATCAAAATTCGCCGAAACCCCATTAGGAAACAAAAAATCTTAACTTAAAACTAAATGTTAGGGAACAATTAGAAAATAATAAACATAAAAATTCTAAAATTACTCTCATGAACAAACAGACTGACGGAAACAATTCCCCACTATTAAATATCTTTTCGCTCATACCATCCACCCCCACCCTCAATTCAATATAAGGGATGGCACTGCGATGGATTTGTCACTTGTTATGTTATTCTTACGATTAACGTCTACAACGCCTGATAATGCCTCGTGGAGAGGCGAAACACGTGTCGCAGCGAAAATATCCCCAAAGCCAAAGCGAAAGGCACAAATACATTCCCTTTGCTGATGAAAAAAATGTATGATTGAAGAGCACTACAACAAGCAAAATGACGAAGTGTATGTACACAGTTCTAAAGAAGCCGCCCAATTGGTTGAAAAAATCATTCTGCGTCTGTAATAGTTTGGTGGGGGGTATCTTATCAAGAAGTCTCACAAAACTCCATTTTTGTAAAAAAGGAGTGAAGACTTCAGCCAAATTGCACCAAGAGACTGTCTTGGATCGTGCTATGAAACCTCTTACTTTTTAAAAATATATCGTGGACTTTCTAGCAGGATTGTGACCAGATGCACAATCCTAGGCACGAACTACCCAAGGCTCGCTTTAAACCAACGTTCCGGACTTTATAAAAGCTGAAGACTGGCCCTCATCTAGCCCAGATCTGACCCCCTTGGACTACAAATTATGATCAGTTTTAGAGGGCATGGCCTGCTCGAAACGACATGCTAACATCGTGTCTCTTAAGCAATCACTGGAGTAAGCAGTGACTTAATTTTCCATGGAAACAGTGCGTAAATCCATAGATTCGAGGCCAGACAGATTAAAGGTCTGTATCAAAGCCAATGGTAGCCGTTTCGAATAGAATCTTTTTTTTATTTTTTGCTGAGACTTCCATAATCGTTAATGTACATATACGTTTTATTAAGATTACATTACTTCATAAAAAAATAAATGCATATTCATTTGTAACAATTGTAACAGAACTTATGGCCGGACTAGGTACTATCTATACAGACTTGAATATTTGCATTAAAGAACGGTACGCTTTTAAGGCATTTTCTTCCACTTCTACGTTATGGGAAACTTTGAGAATCGAGCCTATCTATACATACAGATAAATAAAATTGGAGTGTCTGTTTGTAATATTAAAATAACCGCTTTTTACTAAATGCATATGGATGTATACACGGTGCATATACCAAAATGAATATTTTTACAACTTCTGCCTGTCTGTCTGTCCGTCTGTCTGTCTGTTTGTTCCGGCTAATCTCTGAAACGGCTCGACCGACTTTTACTGGCAGATAGCTGATGTAATAAGGAGTAACTTAGGCTACTTTTATTTTAGACATTTTATTTATTTTTATTAATATAAATAAATAATAAAAAAATAATTATTCCGCGCGGACGAAGTCGCGGGCACAGCTAGTATTAACCTAAAAAGGCTGTAAACAGATCAGTGAACCGTTAGTATTGCTAATATTTATATGCATCAGGTAATCTAGATATTTGTTTCCCCACCTTTTATGTATATATATATATATATATATATATACACACACACGCATAAAATATATATATATATTACATCCTCTACAATGGATGGTTAGTGATTTAGTTATCTGAAATGCTTGAGAAATAAAGCAAAATAATCTCATCTTTTTATCCGTTAACGGGTTCTGAAAAAGTTAACAAAGCCTTTTTAATGGATCAAAGTATAGCACCAAAAGGATTACGGTAGTTATTTAAAAAAACATGAAAAAGAACAAAACCTATTAAAATATTAAATATGGATTATGGCTTTAAGTTAGTTTAAGGTTTTATTTTAAATTGCATGTGTGTGGTGTATAGGTTTCTTCTATGCAGTTTATTTGAGTTCAATAAAATAATTCAAGAAAATGCTTTATAACAAACACTTTTTCACAAAAGTTCTTAATTAGTTTAACTACAAATTACTCTGCCGGTATTAATTACTCTACCAACTAAATAAAATTAATTATACGTCTTTAAATAGATGAAGTATGTACCTTTTGGACCGACTATTACATTCTCCAGTACCTTTGATACCATCGCTGAAAGTTACAACATGTTAATAAGTTATCTTAAAATAGAATTAAAAACATTAGTTATTTGTAGAAAGAGATTAGTCATGTGACAGTTGGCTCACGTGGCAGTTTATCTGCCTACCCCGTAATGCAGTTAGTGTGAACATACTTAGATGGATGTACCTATTGTAACTCTTTTCATGCAAAATAAAAGAAAATTTCCATCCTCCAAAAACATTTCTATTCCATAACATGTATGTTTCACAATTTGATAGCCACTCAAACATCTTACGTGCGAGTCCACGGAATCGTGACAAATCCACGCGCTTAGTCCATACTACGAGCCGCTGGCATATTACAGCTCTATCAAAATAAAAATTATCTATGATTATGTAATAATATGCAGAATTTACTTAAATTACTATAATTGAACCTAATGTGCTGCTGCTGCTTTGCTGTGTAAGCAGAAGAGGAGGCATCGTGCGAGTGATACTTAATATATCGCAAGCCTTTATAGGCTATGGTATCCGCTTTACATCAGTTGGGCCGTATACTTGTATGCCTCCTGACGTAGTATAACAAAAAAAATTACAAACTCGACAGGGCAGCACTTTTTTCGGTCCGATCAAGTACCTAAAGTGTCGATAAATAAAAAAATGTATTTCGGAAAAGCTAAAATTGTGATATGCTAGTTACGCAATTTCAGATATTTTTAATTTCAATTTAGAAATTACAAAATTATTCACTATATCACACAATCTGCATTGTACCAGTGTTGCAACTAGACAATATGAAACTACTAATTTATTAGGACTACAAGAGAATATCATAGACTTACTCTAAAGTATTGAACAACTGCAAACAGATAAAGAACAAGTTGTTAGCAAACGAAATGAAAATAATGCCGCTGATGACATCGTCAACTCTCCTAACCAACTGTGTGGCCCTGCAATAGTCTTCCCGCGTAGACTTCCAAAATGGTTCAGGTAAATACTGGAAACATTAATTACATTTATTCACTCTTGTAAAGAACTGTTCTTAAGTATTTAGAGATGAAATATTGCTACTAACAATAGATTTTACCAAAGAGAACATGAAAATTATAGCAGACGCGATGCGGCGCGAGGTGACCTCTGACAGCTCAACAGGACCAATTACTTTCCCAATTAATATTCTGGCCCACATGTTTACTTTAAACCGATAGGTACTGTGATATTTCTTGTCTCCTCAAATTTGGATTTTCTATATGCCACTCGTGTAAGTTATGCAATTTCATGTAACCATCTTTTTTAAATGCCGACTCATCCGACCGTAAAATTTTCTCAAAGAATTGCGGATCTTCCCGGTGTCTTTGTAATTGTTCGACAAAAAGCAACCCGGGGTTATAGTCCCGGAGTAGACTTTGTACTCACTGTACGTGGTACGGTTCGAGCTCATTTTATTGCAGGATTCGATCCGCTGCACTTTTGGGGACTCCTATGTGTAATCCGATCCGAGTAGGATCTTCCGCAGGGCGCATATATGGTGGCACTACACAATCACAGGATCAAGGATAGTCCAGGGCAAAGCAGAAATCGTCGTGAGAGAAAAACTAAACAATCCAAATCCAAACCACGAGCAATCAAGTCCAATAAACAAAGCAAAAATTGGTAAGTAAGAAATCAACACGAACGAATACAGAAAGATGCGCAGAAGATCGAAGGATCGTAACGTACTACATTGTGTGTGTAATAATGAATGACTCTCTCCATATTTATCACGTTAGCGTCACTATCTGTCTCGCTCACATTTCCTAAAATTACTTCGTTTGTCTCACTCTAACTGGAATCCTAAAAGTTATAGCCTTGAGGAAAGCCAGAGGTATATTAGAATCATTTTTAAGTAAGTAAGTAAGAAAAAATTGTTCGAAACGGGGTTTTATCGGTAAATAAAATTGTACGCAATTTAAGAAATAAATTAGCATGCGTCATACCATTTTGGAATATTCATGTTTGTTCATGTTCCAAGAGCACGTCAAACCATCACTCTTATGTCGGGTGGCTTGAAAACTCTTATCTCCGTCTACCCGCCGTAGAACACCTTGATAGTATATCTCTAAACTCTATTGAATTGAAAGGGAATTCGTCTTTTAATAGTCAGAGGAGTCTTTGTTGATACAAAATATTGTATTAGGTGAAAACTTTTGTGTGGGTAAGTCGAATTTCTTATATATGTATAAAATGTATAAAAAAATATATATTCATGAGCAGGTTTACATCCTTTCATATTGTAAATTATTAAACTGAAACTCAGCTTCGCCTTCTACTTAGCGTTTTCTTGTTTCCTAATTGATTAGAGTCCACTACCTAAACCTAAGGATTGGCAAAGATACTGAATTTTACATGATGCGACTGCCGACAAATCCTACAACCTAGACGGAAAAACCGACCTTTCTTATGTAAGATCACACATCTTTCGAAGCAATTTCTTGGATGTGCAGATTTTGGATATATATTTTTTTTATACATCGTCGGAAGGCATACAAGCATACGGCTCACCTAATGTAAAGCGGTTACCGTAGTCTATGAACGCTCGCAATACATTAAGTATCACTCGCGCAGTGCCACCTCTGCTGCCAGCATAGCAACTCTTTAGGTGCTTACTGGTGACCTCACTCATACGGAGGAATATAAGAACGAAGTTGTTATTTGGCTGCGGTTTTCTTTGAGGTGGAGGTTCTTCCCCAGACGGGCTGCTTTGATGCGCGCTACCTCTCTTCACCCAGACCAATACATACAGACATATTCAATTCATGCACATAAATGTTTGCCCTGTATGGAAATCCCTGTCCTGCCCTGTTGGTGTCAAAGTAATGTAACAGCGCGTTTCGCTATTGCGCCACCGAGCTCGTCATAAATCCAAAATAGGATAAATCCGAAGACACGATTTTAATGATACATGCCAGGATTCGAACCCGCGACTAGTTAGTCAACGGCCTCTTCTTTATCCCCTAGGCTATCACTGTTCTTAAATTGCCACTCAGCATGCAGCTCCTTATTACAGAACAGATAACATAGCTATGACAACGGACTCGTTCAGCTTTTTCTTTTGCTGTCTTTGTTCTGTATTTTATATATCCTTTAATACAATAAAGTAAATGGTATTGTTTTGTACATTTATACGCCTATAGGAGCTAATCTTTATTATAATCAATTATTCATCAATAACATTTACCATTGTATATAAAGAAACGAAGGACGATAGGTGACATTATTGGATTCTGTTAACAAAATTAATAACGGGCCGTACCTTGCCTTGTACCAGCAACAGTTTCTCATTGATATGCTGGAGCCTCGACGTTAGATAATAACTCATGCATATCACGAACAAATCGGAGAAATTCCAAATAAATGTCGACTGAAAGTGTAGGAACTGAAATAGACAGAAAACAAATGTTACATTTTCGTGTTACACAATAAAATAATGTATTATTCATGTGTATATATAGTATAGTATATGAGGATTGGAATATTTTAAATATAAAAAAAACGAATTAAATACAAGAAGACGTTTAACAGTCACCACATTGTGAGATAAAAGAAAATCGCGTGCATGAAACAATAATTAGAGGATACTCCTAAAATTTATAAAAATATATATATCATTTTTGTTTACAGCCATTGTTGTCGGATAATTGTCAAACAAATTACACAGCGCTACCTAGCCCCAAAGTAAGCGAAGCTTGTGTTATGGCTACTAGACAACAGAATAACATATGTAAATATATGTTCTTTTTGTATATACATACTTATAATAATAAAAACATAGGAAAATACCCAGAACACGACAAACAGTCATGTTCATGCACAATGTTTGTCCTGTGTGAGAATTGAACACACAAGCGTTGGTGTCAAAGTAGTGTAACAGCGCGTTTCACCACTGCGCCACCGTGCTCGTCAAATATGTTTGTCCTGTGTGGAAACATAGTTGGTCTGAAAGAGAGCGTCGGTGTTAAAATAAGATGAAGCATGCTCCGTTGGTTCGGACATGTAGAAAGAATGTAGATGATGAAGCAGATATACAAAGCAAAATTGTAGGAGCCAAGGAAGGCCAAGACTTACCCACCATGACCAAATTGGTCGTGTTCTATCCGAAGGTGATGTCAGGAGCCCTAGAATCCGGCAAGCGTGCATGAGAAGAGCAATGAATGTGAGAGAAGCACGTGAGGTGTGTAACGATCGGGTTCGGTTCTCCCTGCCTACCCCGCAAGGGATTAGGCGTGAAGTTGTGGAATCTGCCAAAGTATAGTACTTTCTATCAAGCACTTTCCAAGTACTACAACATGATTTTCTTGAAAAAAGACGTGATGCGGTTTTTACAGGGCCGGCAATGCACGAGTGATGCATCTTTTGTTGCAAATATCCACAGACTACAGTAACTGCTTACCATCGTATGCTCTTTTTTCATCTTAGTGACATTAAAAATAGTACGTAGTATCCTGCGCTTACTAAAAATGGTTGCTACAACGTATACAAGGATAAGAAGCTAATGGACCTCGAGAATGAGGTTAATAAATAGGCCAAGCGAAAGCGGTCCATCTTGGTTGATTCGATGGTGGTGGTGATATCAGGGGAGCATCTACACGAGCTTGGTGGCGTAATGGTTAATAACGCTACTTTAACACCAACGCTCGTGGGTTCGATTTCCACACTGGATAAACATTTTCGACGAGCTCGGCGGCGCAGTGGTGAAACACGCTGTTTTTTTATATTTTTTTTATATTTACTCAGCATAGTCGCTCCACTTCGCCTAATTTTTCGTTTGGTAAGCGAAAAGAGAAATTGCAGCGGCAACTGACAAAGGACCACAGTGTCCTGTCAGTTGACGCTACCATGCTTTCTCGCAAGGTGCTTTTTCACTCTTCGTTTGAAGGATTCCATATTATAGGAAGGAGGAAACACATGTGCAGGCAAGGTGTTCTACTTTTTAATAGTTCGACAGAGATAAGAGTTGTTGAACTTTTTAGTACGAGAAAAAATGTCCTCAACAGTGAAATGATGACATCGCAAGCCTGCCTGTTATTTTATTACTTTTCTAGCTAAATATGTAATTAGTCACAGTACCTACTGCCGGAAACGAACTATATATTTCTTACGTCATTTCCATTTGAAAACGTTATTTCCGTCCGAAAGAGATCTGAATTACCTACTCATCATATCGCCTCTAAAGAATTTTAACTTCAAAAACAAATTAACTAATTACACGGATAATTCCTTTGATGTTTATAATTTCAAAATATTTATAATTTTAATTTAATTCTAGTTGCTTATTACCAAGGTGAAATGTCAGATGTACACATCATGCGACTACTAGGGTCGCTCGTCTTTATATGTTGTATTTTTAAAGTATTGATAAGATATTTAGGAATTAGGCAGCATGTATTAAAACCTTACAGACGGATAATAAACGCATTTTGATAAAGATATACATTATAAACATTTTATACTTAATATTAATAACATACGCATGTATACAACATGTTACATATGTTACATCTTACACATTTTATTAGGAAGAAAACTTGACTAACGATGCCTAGTGTAGTGGCCACTACATAATAATATCAGCCACAAAAAACAATTTGATATATATGGCTAGCAAAGGTGCCGCTTACTTGAGTAACAGATCCCAGTATGGGCGAGTAAGGCAGATAATTAAATACCCATGGATAGAAATGCCCAATAAATCCTTCATACGGTCTCTTAGTAGGATGGCAGACCATAGTTTCTGCGTAAGCAGATAGTAGCGACAAAATATGTTCCACTGAAAAAAAAAATTTTTTATTTTTTATTTATTGTCCAACACATCTTAATTTCATATATTTACATACATATATGCCCACATAACAAAAACCTCGCAGGGTTTAACCGTTTTGTGGGGAGTCGCTTAAGTGTAACTAAATATTAATATTTAATTGTTATGGTTTACAAGATTAGGATTTGTTAGATAATATTTTTTAAATTTGCTTTTGTACGAATATAATACAGAGTTCGAGTATAGGTCTTGAAATTCTTTTGGTAGTTCATTTAGATAGCTTGGTATTACATGATTTAGCTTTCTAGTTCCATATGCGTTTGTTACTTTGGGAAGGATATACTTTAAGTTGTTGTGATTTAATTTTCTCAATTTATTCGGCCTTTGATATTCTTCTAAATAAGATTTTAAGTTACATTCTACCAAGTTATTAAATTTAATTTTAAAAAACGTTCATTACGTTACAGTGTTCAAAAAGGCCCTGATCATCCTCCTTATATTTATTTTTAATATACTTCGGAACAATTATTTTCAATAATTTGCGTTGCAACTTATAAATATCTTCGATGTAGGTTTTATATGTTTTACCATAACTGCTTAGTCCGTAACTGATAACAGACCCTGCAAGTGACATATAAAGTAGTCTTAGGGTTTTATATGGGAGTTTGTACTTTAATATTTTTAGTTTGCTAATGATCGATCTAAGTTTAGCGCATACATGGTCTTTATGTGGGCCCCAACAGAGTCTGTCATCAATCACGAGACCAACATACTTATGTTCCTTGACATTATCGATAGATTGACAATTGCATGACGTAGATGATGATCCATGCATACATTGGTGTTGGTGAGCCACAATACTGGGTGTGAAGTGAGCTCTGTTATGTGAAGAATGTATATGTATCAACTTAGTCTTTTGCGCATTTATAACTAGACCCATATCGTGTGCCCATTTACATAGATCATCAAAGCTACTTTGTATTTTTTGTTGAGCGATAAGTCCGCCTCAGCGGTCAATAAGCATGTGTCGTCTGCGAATTGGTACACAGAGCAGTTTGGTACACAGAGCAATGCAAATTGCAATCAAATACAACGATTATTTTGTAATATTCGCATAATATATTGATTGCTTCATAACAATAATTTTATATGATGAGGATAAAATAAAACAAAATTCAATCAAATACAATGATTATTTTGTAATATTCGTATATATTGAATGATTGTTGTAACAATAATTTTATATGATGAGGATAAATACAAAGGAACTGTTCTCGTAATACAGATCTTGCAATTCACAAGGCGGCTTTGCTTGTGCTAACTACGTATATGTGTAAGTGAAAGTACAAAAACCAGTGATCTGGAGTGATGTAAAGCGGTTACCGCAGCCTATGAATGCTTGTAATACATTAAGTATCACTCGCGCGATGCCTCCTCTGCTGCTAACACAGCAACTCCTTTGGAACTGACTGGTGACCTCACTCACACGCAGGAACACAACAACACTAGGGAGTTGTTATTTGGCTGCGGTTTTCTGTGAGGTGGAGGTACTTTCCCAGACGAACTGCTTTGATGCGCCCTATCTCTCTTAAAACATCCAGACCAAGACAAACAGATATGTTCACGGATACAAATGTTTGTCTTGTGTGGAAATGAGGGAGGAACCTATGAGCGTTGGTGTCGAAGTTGCGTCATTCACTACTGCGCCACCGAGCTCGTAAAAAGTATTTGAAGTTTCTTAACTAAACTATATAGAGGTTCGTTATCATTTGTGCATAGCATGGATATTTCAGAATTTTATTGTGTTTTTTCAAGTTTTCATTGTGGCAATCTTTCTAGCAGTTTTCCGCTGTACCTAGTAACACTGGTCCTAGATGGGTGTCAATTTGAACACTCAGTATATGCAATATATAAAATTGAGTACTCACTCAAAGCTAATATCAACACCACAGCACATGTAACATTGCATTTATAAACCAGTGACGTGTCGTAGCTGGGATCTAATTCTTCAGTCTGCGATATGTGCTGAACCAGACTTGGCCACGACTTTGCCACATAGTAGAACATGATCATACTTATACACGTAGTCCCATAGAATATTATTGGTGCTGAAATTATAATACAAAATTTTAAATCATTTATAACTACGAACATCCGAACGACCAAAGCTACTAAGCTTTAGAAGGATTTACTATATTTATTTTTAGGGTCGACAACGCAAGAGTGATACCCTTGGTGTTGCAAATGTCCATAGGCTGCGGTAATGGCTTACCATCAAGCAGACAATATGCTTGTTTGCCACCTTAGTAGAATAAAAATTAAAAAAAAAGGAAATGGTAGGCTATCTAAACTAATATAATATTTTGAACAGAAAACATTTGATTTTTTGTATGTTTGTTTATAATAGATACACCTGAGCTACATCAACTGTTTTTGGCGCAAGACAGTAGTAGAAGTAGAGGCAGACCTTAAAACTCTCACCATTTTTACCGGCTGAGAGCATTCTCATAATGACCTGATTTCTCTTAAATTTAAATTTAGTTTTTAAAACTTAAGTAGTATAATTATAACCTAATTTCTTTTAAATATAAACTTGTTTTAAAAAAAAATCTCAATATAACCTGTATGTATGTATATCTCCACGCCAGATCCCTTGCGGGGTAGGCAGAAAAAAATATATTAACTCTAAATTTGGAAAATGAACTAAGTACCTACAATTCTTAACATTTTAATTCTAAAAATCTTATAGTTAACACTAATCTTATAGTTAATAACTTCACTTAAAGTTAAGTTCTTATAGTTAATTATTATCTTATTTTAATTCTAAATAAATACTCAATTGCCTATAATTGAATTCTAAATAACTAAACTACAAGAGTACTACTTTGAAAAGATTTGATAAAAAAATATTTACCAACAGAACACTTTTTTTTATTGTCGCAAAACACTCTGAGTGTTCCACGTATACATTCTCGTTATTCGAGCGATTAGGGAATATGCATGAAAATTGAATTAAACAATTTTTAACGGAAGTATCGCGTGTTTTATTTATTTTGTTGAAACTGACATTTCGATGGTTCGGTGGTCGCAGGAAGACTAAGGTGACATTTGTTTTACATTGGTTATTCAATTATTAATTAAATAAATAAAACACGCGATACTTTCATTATAAATTGTTTAATTCAATGTGTAACAATCGCGAAAACCTAAGACAATACTATGCATGAAAATTTTATATTGATGCTGTCATAGTAAAACAATATTAAAATATGAAAATGTTTCACATTATGAAGTTTTTTTATAATAGAAACTGCTTAATTTTTATAGGATTTTTAATACCTAAACTAAACTAAAAAACGTCTACAAAAGCTAAACTACAATAAATAGGCGCGGTCTTTACATACTTCACTCGCTTCTCTTTTCATACACGCTCGCCGGTTCCTGGACTTCATCTTCTTCTGACATCACCTTCTGATAAAACACGACCAATATGATCATGAGAGGTTAGTTTCGGTCTTCCTACATTCTTCCATTTTTGCATTGTATATCTGTTTCGTCATTCTTTCATCCTGCGTTCTTCCTATATGTCCGAACTTATCTTAACACCGACACTCTCTTTCAGACCAACTCTCTCTCTTACTTCGTCATTACGAACGCGGTCAACAAGCGATATGCCACAAATTTTGCGCAATGCTATCATTTCGACCGCATTTATTCTACTTCCATGTTATCTCTGCCATACCCAACTCTCACTTCCATAAGTTAGCGTTGGGATTAGCACCGCGTTGTGTACAGCGAGCTGTGCCTTCTGGTTTAGATTTCAGATACCTAGAATTTTACACAACGCTCCAATCACGCTATTCCCTGCACTCACTCGTCTCTCCATGTCAGCGGTGTACCCTCTATTGCTGCTCACTTTCAAGATATGCAATCTCATCCACTTGCTCCAACACTACATAATCAATCATAATCCTAGTGGTCGTTCTGGTTGTCTCTCTTTCAAATACAATTATCTTGGTTTTCTTCGTATTCAATTGTAAGCCTTTCTTCGTACTATCATCCTTCACTGTTGTATCTAGTGTTTGCAGTTCGGATAGTAATTCTACTGTTAATACCGCGACGTCTGCATAAAGCAGATAGCTGACCACCGAGTCACCCATTCGCATTCCGACATTCACATTTCATATTCTCTGAACACAACTGTCCAGATACAGGATGAATAGCCGAGCCGACAGCATGCATCCCTGTTTGACACCAATATTGACATCAAACCAGAGTGACAAGCTGCCGTCCACCCGCACACATGCTGCACAATCCTCATAAGTGTATTGAATAGCACGGAGCAGGTCACCGTCAACCCCATATCTGGATAAAATGTTCCAGAGATTCTTTCGCACGATTCAAGTGCTTTCTCAAGGTCCACAAAACCTTCTGGTCCAAAGGCAGATGCTTCTATACGATGTTACGGAGTGAACAACTTGATGCGTACATCCTCTACCGCCTCGAAATCCACCCTGTTTACCATGCCGATTAAACTGCTTGCCATGGTAACGAATGATTATATTTTCAATTTTGTATACCTGTTCTTATTTTGCAATGTACCGCCCTGTAACCACTTAGTATTTAATCGATATTATACTCGTATATGACATAGAAAGTTATAACATCATTATATTTATCGGCTTGATATTCCTGCAGCGAACACTATTAATAACATGTATGATTTACTTACATGTTCCTTTCAGTGAAGGTACGGAACATGAAAGATTGTAAATACACATTATAGTTATAAACATTTGTCCTACTAATGATAGTGCGGAATAAAAACATCTCCATGAAGTGTGTGTAAATCTGAAACAAAAAGCGCAGTTCATTATGGAAAAACTTCCCATTGACCTCAAAAACTGTGTCAGGACTCGTTATTGTCTGGCATCATGTTTGATTTAACACTACTGTCTCATACTATCCTGACCATTCCTGACCTGTTCCACGTGTACGTAATTTTTACCTAATGAGAAACAATAACACCAAAATTTCATATTATTAATTTCGGGGATATCGGGCATATGACCCGATTAAGGCACTGCCACTGCACTACCTGAACGTGGGTAAATAAACCAAATAATGTTCTTGATATTTTATCTATGTCAAAAACATGTTTAATCTGTCATCTGTTGCGACAACTGACAGCTGTGCTAACATTTTGTTTCTTTGAGTATCGAGTAGAAGTTCGCGTTGAAATTAGAACACAGTAATTAACGCCATAGCAAAATCAACTTTTTAATATTTTATGTCCGTGTTTATGAAATATTTATAGTAAAATTTAGCGACATTTTACTATAAATATTTCAAGTTATTTTTATACATACATTTGATGTACTCATGTAGTTGTTTCGATTTCCCGCTATTTTACATATTTTTGCGTGTTTATTATCAAATTACAATATGCAATGGGTTGTGAAAGAAAATAGGATTACAATGATTGCCTTGTACAAAATGGGTATGGAGCCATCGGTTATATTCAAAACACTTCAAAAGCTTGGAATCAGCCGTATGTTCGTATATCGTACTGTAAGGTTCGTAATTCTACAGTACAAAAATATCACGTAATCGATATTTGTCGATTATTCGAATAAATCGGTCTTGAGAGTATAACGGTAAGCGGCGAGTGGGGGCATTCGAACTTGAGCGCTTGGGCTGTACGGACGTGCGAATAGGACATTGTATAACGATTGTCCAGAGAAATTATAGAAAGACAAGGATTAAATTATATTAAGTACAAAGATAACAGTGTTTTACTACAGTACTGTTGACAGATATATCAATACTTCCTCCATTGAAGACAATAAAAGATCGGGGTGAGTGTGCTGCGCTTTCTACGAAGTTACTACCAGCGTTATGCCTGAACTGAATATACTTCCTGTTGAGAAAGCGAAGTAGTTTTAACAGGGACACAAACGAATGCTTGATACCGCTGCCATTACAAAAATAAGGCTGTAGTAATTGCTTACTAAAGGCGCACCCGTACGCTTATTTGTCACTTAGTGGTATAAAGAATATCTAAGTGGCCTCTTACTTCTTTCAAAGCGAATAATTCAACAATCATAACTTATACATACCTTACATTTTCAGCATTATCACTACAGATACCCACTACAGGGATCAATGAGAATAGTTGCCCAATTACCAGAGTAGCTTTTAACGATTTGTGAAATGAGGCTGGTACTTTGTTTTTGGCTGTCAAAACATGCACTTTATTTTCTGTAAAATAAACAAACTCATTGGACAAATGTATTGAAAGGAGTCTGTATTTACATTACATTGTTCTACATTCATATCGTGTCTCTCTTGAACAGAAGTATAAATATTTCATGAGACTTACTCTTAAATGGCATCCACATTAACATATTTTTCTTATCATATTTCAAACCCATTATTTTGAAACGTATTTCGAACTAACTCTGTATGACTTTTCCATTGATGAAATCATCCAAGGTTGTTTAGCTAATGGACATGTAGTGTTCATTTCTTTACATTTATGCTATTAGGGATCCGTCTAAAACAAACATTTATTTTAGCCAAAATAAAAGAAAAACGTACCATTCTAGTCTTGATTGATAGACGTGACATATAGAAACGAGTATATTATGAGACAATGTCTATTAAAACACTGATTCAAACATTTAAAAAATTAAAACATAAAAGTTAAATCTTTTAGTTCGCCTGTTTAAACGACGTTTAACTACTTCAATTAAATCGCTTTCACTTGTTTCAAAAATGTTTATTTTTTTATTTATAGTTTGTAATGAATTTTTTATCAAAATTACTTTCGTGGACCTATATTTTAGTAAAAAAAAAATATTAATGACAAAGTAGAAGAAGACTCAAGAAGGAGAAATCAACACGGTAATTTTCTAATAAAAAATACAACTAAACGCAGTTAGCGACCTTTTATTATAACAAATATTTTTTTAGTAATAAAGAAGATAAAAATTACAAAATAAGCTCAGACAAGCTTTCACTTTTTGGTAGTTTTCATTTTTCTTTAAAAAAGTTAACAGACTTTTGTTAAAGATCATTTTGGTGAGCAAGAATATAGGTAGTCTTCATAAAAAATATATCAGTGTAGCGGTACAAAGATAATTGTCTTGTGGTAAAATAAAAAAAAATAATACATGTGATGAGTGATTTTCAGACATTTATGTCAGTCAGATATTCATGTAATCTGTAATAATTTCCATTCCATTCCATTTATTTAACAGGCTATTTATTATTCTTGTACCTTTTGAAAATATTGTCTGGAAAGGACAGAACTATTTTGATAGAATCGAATATAATTTACAACAAAAGATCTACGAGTATTAGCAAGTCAATGTATACATACGCAACTTATTCCTGTACGTGAAATTTCACTGGATTTTCAAAACAACTTTATATTTTAACGAGCATGCATTATGAGTTTATAAATATGTTGACAGGACATTTATTTCTTTAAATAGTTCCCAAAATGATTCCCTGGAGACGATTAGAGCGGATGGCTCTTTTTATAAAATTATAATTTTTTTATAGGATAAAGATTGTTTTAATATCAACTTCATTTCCCCAAAACATACCATGGGACACAATGCTGTACAAGTAGCTGAAATAAACCAGGTGTGCAATAGCCACGTCAGTCAATTGTGTGATACCCCTTACTTTTTTTTATGCAACGTCGGGAGGCATACAAGCACACAAACATTTGTTCTGTGTGGGATACGAACCCACGAGCGTTGGTGTCAAAGTAACGTAACAGCGCGTTTCAACACTGCGCCACCGAGCTCGTCTTACTGCATTTGTAGCGAACCTAAGGATAAGGAGCAGGGTCATCTGTCCATCCAACAGTGGCAACCTGTCCTCCAAAACAATAATAAATAAATAAATCTTTATTTATTAACTTAAACTATTTACATTTGTCGTGGCCGGAGTCTCCATGTAAGCAGAATTATGCTTGTGATTGGATGCACCGCTCAATGTATTTAAATGTTCACAATTACAAACATTTTATCAATGGATTATGTGACCGGTCAGTACGTAGGATCCAGAGATACATAACATTGTGTTCTGTAATTAAATGATTTTAATAAGTTAAAAAATCACAGTGTTGTTTGTATTTATAATGGCATGAGCAACGCGTAATAAGAATCGTAGTTTTAAATAAATATAAACTTTTTACATTATTTATTAAATTGGAAGGTCTTTCTAAAGTCGTTGCAACTTATCAATAAATAAAATACGTTCATTTTTGTGATGTTGACTTTCTTTGAATCTTTCACAACATTTGCCGCTAAGCTTCGAAACTCTTTACGACTGGACTTAAAAATGTCATCTACCATGAAAATCTTCCAATTGGCGCTAAAAGATTATGGTACTTCAAAACATTAGCTCATTAATAACCGGTTTTCAGACAATACATTTTGACTTTGCATTGTGTAATATCTAAATTTGACTTGTTCTTTTGACTAATCATTATCATACCCTCGCGTATTTAAAATCCTCTCAAATACTTTAGGACTGAATAGAAGAAATCCCTTATAAGCCCGCTTTTGTGCTAGTTATTTCATTTTTTTTTTCTTTATGCAAACTCTAGTTTATTTTTTACAATAAAGATATTTCATACACACCTTCATACCCCGTTCAATTTACAAATACGTCTTTAAATTCTGTATTTTTTAAAGTTAAGTTTTTAAAAACTGCTATAAAAGTATTCAGAACCCAGCTATGAGTGACCTCGTATATACTGGCTCAAGGTACTAAGTGCAACTTTACCATAATAACAGGGTTGAGTTAAAATAGCATTTATTTACCAGTAACAGACACGTTGCTGGCATTAGTGATCGATAATTTACTTGTAGTGTCACTAAATTGGATGTTTTTTTCACTGTCATTGTTTTATATTCATAGGTGATTTAGATTTCCCGTTACGATAAGACTTTTTTAGCGACGTGTACCGGGTACTGTAGCTTACGGACGCTTGCAATACATTGAGCTTTGCTATTATTAATGCAGTAAAACTAGCTGCTAAGTATGTCGTATTTCCAGACCTTTTTCGAACAGCTTTCAGACACTTGGTATTGTGATATACAAAACGCCACACATGTTTGTGCACACAAATATTTGTTTTGTGTAGGATTCAAATTCACAATACTGGTGCGTGCATAGGTTAATCAGTCTTATGGATTCGATTCCCACACAAAACGCAAACATTTGTGTACATGAATATGTCTGTTTGCATTAATCTGGGAATTTCTAAAAGAGGTAGGATGCATAATAAGTAGCACAATATTATTGGACCTTACTGTAAACCGTAGCCAAATACCAGATACATTGAGGGTTATGTTCCTGCAAGTGAGTGAGGTTACCAGTAAGCTACTGAGGAGTTGTCTTAGACTGATAACATACGAGATATACTCTTTAACTGCAAGCGTTGCCAGTCTCTAGTGAACACTTTCATTAGGAAGGCATACATGCTTCTTAAACTTGTATAAAAAAGACTAATACACAGAAACTCTCCAAGAGATTATTCAATCAATCCATCTTACAGCTCCTGTTTGTTGTGTTGCGGTTCCTTGACCGAGTAGCCTTCAACGGGCGAACCACCCTGACTGATTTATTCCGCTGAACGTAGTGTAGGAATTAATATGAGTGCGTGAATGATTGCTACCTAACACAGCTGTGGACGTGAGACAAGGATTGTTATTTCAAAGCTAGATCTAGCATTTGCAACGGCAAATCTTCTTTACATAGTATAAAACAAAGTTGCGTAGATCTTTTAAACTACGCAATGGATTTTAATGTCGTTTTCATCAATAGATAGAGTGATACAAGAGGAAAGTTTATAAGTATAATACACGCATATTATAGTAGAAAAAGTCGAGAATTTAAAAAGTTTGTAATGTGATGTCGTAAAAAACATATTTTTGTGCGTTTACATTGGAAACCTTACGAGATCATAAGATCATAATATGTACTACGGAATTGTATATCTTAAAAAGATGTACAAAAAAGTCCGCGATGGTACAATATATCTATCTCCTAAGGATAACCCACAGTAACAATTTTTCTTTTTAATTACAAGAAAATAATGGGATTTACAAAGCAGTTTAAATGAATACTATTTTAAACAATACAGTAGGTATTATTTCATATCCAATTATATATTATAATTATACGTTAGATACATTGTGCATTTAAAATTATTCCACACTGAAAATAAATTAGTATCTACATTGCATCCGTGCAAATACGGGGCGGGTTAATAAGTCATTTAACAAGCGGTTATTAAAACAACAATTGGATAACAAACATTAGTGATGTGTTGTGTATATTCCTTCTTCCTAGCCCGTATCCTAATCCTAAATTAGGATTGGCTGGCTAGTTCCTTATCCACTAAGCTAACACTTCTCTAAATGTCCTCCCTGTCACACTACCATAACTTCACTCTAAATCCTTTGCGGGGTAGTCGGAGGGAAGCGGGCGCCACATGACTCGATCCTTACATACCTCACTCGCTTCTTTAACATTAATTGCTCTTCTTATACACTCTCACAGGTTTCTAAGACTCCTGACAGCCCATATACAATATGCGACACAACATACACACATACAAATATATAGATAGATAAATTTCATTTTGTCATATTTGGAAAACCAACGGCATGAATCTATAAGGGTCGGCAACGCATGAGTGACACCTCTGGTGTTGCAAATGTCCATAGGCTACGGTGACTGTTTAACATCAGGCAGGCCGTATGCTTGATTGCCACCTTAGTGGTATATATATATATATATTAATCACAACAATAATATTAAATAACTTTCTCAATACTCATTATTTAATATGTTGTTAAATGCAAAAACCTGTAACTAACCAATATGTTGTTAAATATCTTTTGCGGTTTTCAGCGTATTCGTAAGATGTGAGTACAGCTGCCTCCACATCGTTCGCTGTCAAAAGCGGCCCATCAAGAGAAAAATTGGTTAGTGTTTCGCGATATAACTCCCAGTCAATACGGGTGCGTAAAGGACTACATGCGGTGCACCCATATCGACACCTAGACCGACACAAAATGAGCTTCGAACTTTGTAATCGCGTTATCAAGAACATCGGCCAACTGCCTCACGTTGGTTACATATGTTGATGACGATGGGCCCAATACGACATATCCATTATCCTCAGACAGTTGTTTCAGGGAGTGGCCCGCTTGGTCACCCGTGAACACCATAAGGGGCTTTTGGTATTAGAATCGCCTAACGCGATTGTCGGCTCGCTCCCTAAAATAGTGAAAGAAAATCGTCCTTGTAAATTGTAGTTTCATGGGCGGTAACTGTCTCTACGTCAACTGTCTTCAATTACACTCCGATATTGGAGAGGGACTGAAACGGCAGGTGATCCAACTTCTCGTTTACGAAGTCCCGTCTTATAAGCGCCGCCATGCCCTGTAGGCACGACCCTGCAACGTCAACGATTCTGCGATAGACGTGGTAGTTGGGGATTTGAGTACCTTGGTCTTAATTGCTGTTTTTCTAACGAAAAACGACAATTAGCTCCCTACTATGACATGAATATAAAAATATGTCTTTGTTCGGCAGTACCGCGACGACTAGAACACTGCGAAGAAAACTAAAGTTCTCCGACGTAAAGATGAAAGTGCATCTTAGAGTGAATTCTGTGCATAAAGACATTGTTTATTGATGCAAGACTTCGGAAGTGACTTTTTAAATTGGTTCCGTGCTTCTTTGTTTATCACTTGGCTTACCTTTTAACTAAACTACGTCGTGCCTTGTTCCTTAGTGTAGTATGTAATGTATTTAATTTTAATTTATTTGAAAGATGAGAATCTTCTTTCTGAATGGTTTTACGCTATGTATAGTTGTGTGTAGTGTAGTATAGCGTAGTACAGTATAAGCATCTATTTGTGTTCGCCGTATTCTTAGAAAATTTAAGCGGTTTACTCTCATCTATAAAACCATACCAAACTCACCTACTTCATAGCAAATGAGGCTCTCGTAAAGGGGAGCTAGGGCAATTACATCTATAAAGAAGTGATTTGATCCAGGAAATACTTCCGCCTCACATACCAATTTCTTGGAAGGTTGTGTTCCAGCAAGTAGGTGCCGTGCCCTCTGCGAGAGCAGCAGGGGTGGTAATGAGGGATCAAACGCAACCTGCAAACAAAACTTTTTGTGTCCAACCTGTCTTTCTTTCGCCAGATTCCTTAATTTGAGTGGTACAGCACGTGCATAGAAAATTGCTTTTTGGCTTAAAATTATGGTGAACCCTCCGACATTGTATTTATTTTAAAGTTGGAGTACTGTTCATTTAATTTTATTTTCTATTTCTGGTCGTATTCTAAAAGTAGATCGTAAAATTTTATACCGATCTTATATACAGGATGTCAAATAAATCAGGTGCGGCAGCGATCTGGAAAACTATCTATCGCTGCATTTACCTTTAAATTCGTTAAAATAAAATTTCAATTTCAAAGTGCTTTCAATTTATACTCGACTGGGATCAGTGCTAGTCTTTTTAGTACAGGATTAGCATGAACAAATAAATTTGCTGGAAATTGAATTTATCGCTTGGCTCTCTACTTTGTACATAAAATTTGTCCATTCCAAATGAAGGATAGGTAGTACTGTCATGGTTTTATTTGTTGGGTTTTGTCTACTTGTGTAAAGATTTTTCAAAAACCTCCATTATTTTAGTAGGGTTATATTGATATTGTATCAATTTAAGCTAATTGGATTGGATTTCTATTACTAAAAGAAATAATACAATCAATATTGTATATTTATAACCTAGCTATTATGTACTTAGAATACTAAATCGTATGTCTAGTATCGTATAATCGTAGTTGCGATATAACATTGAGAATATTAATAATTATATATTATAAAACATTATACAAATTATACCAAATGTCCCTAACATTACAATAATTGTATTATATATTTTTTCTTTCTTATAATTATGTACAGATGCAATATAGTATTTATATATAGTATACATTTCACAACACACACCCCCCTTGCATAGACACATTGACACGAAGAGATATTTCACCTTAAAGTTAGTTTTCTAACATAAAGTGTACCTACTTGTGGATTTTGATTTTGTATAATCTAGTTAACGTAATGTGAATAATTACCCAAGAGCGGAGTTATCTAACACAAGTATTTTATACTTAAATGGTAACTCCGAAATCTGCTAAAATATGATGTACCATGTTATTGAAATAAACAATTTTATTTTATTTATTATTTCTAATGTTAATTTCACAAAATCACAAAGACTTACACATCTTAACATGCATACTGTTAATTAAAATTTAACTAGAAATCAACATCTGTACATTCTTGTGTGCATTATCGCAATAATTTAGCTGTAATTAGCCCAATAAATTAATATGGTATCCAAGCAAATTAAGTAAGAATTCAATAGCTTTTAGTATTATACTATCAACACTGTTTTATCAAGCTTGTTTGCTACTCAGCTTAATATAAAACTGTAATCATAAAACCTGTTAAAATTGCTAAACTTTTATGACGGTAGATCAGTAAATAACTGGTTGTGATATAGTTGGTAACCAAAGTTCTGAACAATATACATAAAGTATCAAAGAATACAAAAATATCCCACAAATAAGTATTTCCGAGCAAATTACACATTGCTATCCAGTTATACACTAAGCAAAGTTTATAGTAGAAAGCTGACAAACAAACGTACTTTTTGGTATGTACATCTTCACGCCAGGTGCCTTGCGAGGTAGGCAGAGAGAACCGAGCACCATAAGACGCGGTCCTTACACTTCACTCGCTTCTCTAACATTCGTAGCTCTTTTCATGCACGCTCGCCGGCTCCTAGGGCTCCTGATATTCCTGATATACCTCCTGATAAAACACGACCAATTTGGTCATGGTAGTTTAGTGTTGGTCTTTCTCGGCTCCTACGTCTTTCCACTTTCGCATTGTATATCTGTTTCATGATTCTTTCGCCTTTTTGCAAATAGATATTTATAAATATAATAGACAGATAACATCTAGATCCATACAAACAGCAACGCCAATTCACGAATATTCTTATTAGCCATCGCTAATCACTCGACCATTACGTTCCTCTATCTATCTAACTCGACTAAAAAAAGTATTATGCTAAAATATCATCCTATGTATTCCTATTACATTATAAATATATAATACTGTAAGGTTGTATACAAAATGTACAAGTTGTATTTACTTCAATTATTATTTATTTGTCAAGGACTTACGACAATTCCTATAAACTCCATCGTTGGTAATTTAAGAAGAAGAGAGTCAATACCGTTGCACGACTTGCACGAGCCTACCATACGATCTATAGACCATAGGCTAAACTATAGGAAGATGAAATACATTAGGGATGAGAATAATATTCAGGTACGATGTCAAACTATTATTCTGTACGAGTACCTACATATATTGTTATCACCTTTTGGTGCAAGCAAATTTTATATCACTTTGAGCCTCTCATTTTCAGGAACACCGTCAATATATGAAATCTATATTTTTGTCTGTACGTTTGTCTGTGTGTTTGTCTGTCGCTTTTTTTAGAATATTCGAATTTTGACTTCAGATTCGGATTCAGCATAAAAAAGTAGAATAGGAATGTTCAGGAACACCGTTTCTCTCTCTTAAGGAACATGGTCAAAATGGCCGACAAATTAAAAAAAAATGTTATTGTTATATAATTAACGAGCCAGGTGTTTTTCTGGCAATGCAAGCTTGCGCATTCTCAACTGGTTTTTTTTTTGAGTTTTTGAGAACATGTCTTTACTAATATTTTGAAGAAAATATTTATCAAAAATTTAAAAGATAGCTATGAGGCTGTACGATTACAAAATGTACAAGCCAAAAATTCGCAACTCTCATTAACTCAAGGTTTTAGTCAGAGAAACGATAGTTAGGTAGGTTAGGTTAGGTAGGCTAGGTTTTATCTGCAACATCTATGTCTCACATGTTCCTAAGCATGTAAGGAACAATACACAAAGCGGGAATTCTAGCTTTTTGGATCAAACCTATATCCTACTGGACTAATAGAAAAATGTTTAACCAACAACAACTCTGTTGAATTTAATGATAATTTAAAAGGCAAAGCTGGAGGGAAACGGCGAGCACTTGTGTTGACGGGATTGTCGGAAGACACATACAGAATGGCACGGAATTTGGCTTTTCCTGTCGATCTCGAGGATTTAGAGTTTAAATTACTATTAGAAAAATTGAGGGCTCACTTTATTACGAAAAAAAGCTCATTCGTCGAGAGGTACAAGTTTTATAAAGCAAAACAGCGGCCCGGCGAAGATTTTGCAGAGTGGGCAGTGAGAGTGGGTAGTTTAGCTCAGCATTGTGCATTTAAAACAGAGCCTTGCGCGATCAATCGTGCTGGGATTCGAGAATAGCAAAGATAAGATAAGCTGTTCAGTGAAAGTGGCGACAGCTTAAGTTTTCCCAAGCACTAGATTTAGTACAAAACATATATTGTACGTGGGTGGCAGTACAGTGCGCGAAACGAGCCAGCGGCGGCGCCCAGCACGCAGCAACAAGTTTACACTATGCGGGCGGGCCCGGCGGGCGGCGCAGGCTTGGTAGCGGCGTCGGCTCAACATCAGTCGAATCGCCGGTTAAAATGTTTCGTGTTGTGTTTTGTTATAAAAATTGAAACAAGCCGATTCGCAAATTATACGTGACAGAAATGTAATAAAAATGGCCAGGATTGGGCCTGGGGGAGAGTTCAAAACGATGCCTTTCATAGAATAAAACAAGACTTAGCTTCAGATACGGTTCTACACATTATAACTCCGAATACCAGACTATCATTACCGCGGATGCCGGACCGGAGGGTATCGGCGCGGTGCTGTCTCAGTGTTAGCCCGATGGCTCCGAGAGGGTGATCGCATACGCTTCCCATTCGCTAACCAAGTCTGAACCCAACTGTGCGCAGATTCAAAAAGGAGCAGCAGCTATTATTTTTTTCTATTAAGAAATTCCATCACTATTTGTAGGCTCGAATGGTTCCTTTTACTCTGCGCTCCGATCACAACACGCTCTAAACTATATTTGGTAGTAAAACGGATATTCCGGAATTAGTATCTAATCGCCTGCAGAGATATGCTCTGTTTCTGTCTGCATATCATTTTAATATAGAGCATGTTAAAAGTGACCACAACGTGGCAGACTTTTTGTATCGATAGGTCCTTGCGGCCCAAGAGTCTGTTACGAGGGAGCTGGACCAGGCGTTGTATATAAATTTTGTTTGTGATACGACTTTGAAACCATTATCTGTAGATGATATTAAACTGGAAAATGCGGAAGATGTAGTATTAAAACAAGTGATGCGTTTTATTAAATTAGGCTGGCCTAAATCTATTTAAAATCTCAATATTAAAATGTACTACTTATGTCGATTACAGTTATCTGTAGAAAACGGGTGTACTTTACGCGGCCATAAAATAATAATTCCTTGTAAATTTGGAGAGCGTTTTTAGATGAATTACGCAGTTCTCATTTTGGTGTGGTCAAAACTAAGGCAGAAACCCGAACTCGCATGTGGTGGCCCGATATAGATCGGCGCATTGAAGAAAAGATAGGATTTTGCAGTATATGTAATACGATACGATGCGAAGCCATATCCTAGTTAAGTATGGGAGCGAGTTCACCTATATGTTTTCTATTGCTAGTTAATTTTTTTTAGTAGCCGTAGACGCGCGTTCTAAATGAGTAGAGTGTTTCTACATTAATAGTACCAATAGTGAGTTGGTTATTATAAAATTGGGTGATATGTTAAGTAGATTTTGTTTGGTTCGAGATTTAGTTACGGATAATCTACGAATTTCTGTTCGAGCACTTTCAAAGAATTTTGTGTTGTTAATGGCATACAACATTTTACAATCGCACCATATAGTCCATGTTATAATGGCCAGAGTGAAAACAGTGTCAAAACTATAGAGAAAGGCGTTAAAACTATTTTGACTAATAATTGCGATCAAAAATCAATAAACAAAATTGAACAAATTTTCATTTGACTACTGAAACTCCATACACAGCACGACTAGTTTTTCTAATGTTAAAGAGTCGATCTTTGCGCTTCCGTTTAGATTTATTGCAGGTGCCGAATATACTGAAAAAAAATACTGAAAAAGTATTACCTTCGTCGACAGTAGCTAATAATAATGTTTGTTCTAAACACATCTCACAGTGTAAGCAGTATCGTGGTTCCAGGAATGTAACTTTTTCGTGTGATGATAAAGCACTTGTTAAATGTTTCTATAGAAATCACATAAAACACTCCTGGAAGTTAGGGTCAATCAAAGGAAATATTGGCTCGCGAATGTATTTTGTGTATTTGTAAAATAAAAATATGACTTTACGTAAACATGTAGATCATATGTTGGCTTATAAAGGTAAAGAAAATAAGGATTCTGGTATCATGATAAAGGATGTCGGTACGGGTCCATATAATTTTAGTTACGTTGTTTATGAGGCACAGACAATAGCTTCACCACCAGGATCATGTTCCATTCCTGTTGTTTCTGATCAGGACGTTCCGCCGCGATCCGATGTCTTTTCGTCAGACGATAATCATATTCTACAAGGGGGATGCGGATCAGGAATTGATGGGGTAACTGATGACTGCCCAACCTCACAGGCAATAATGATATGAGGTGTCATGAGAAAAGAATACAACGCTACGCTGGAGCAGAAAAAAATCGAGCCGATTGATTTTGCAGTATTCTATTTTGTAATTATACTATAATTATAAATATGTTGTAGTGTGTTTTAGGTATTTTTGAAATAGTGGTGGAGGGATTTGTGGTATATTTAGGATATATGTATAAAAACCTCATGTAGGTAGTTTTGCTACTTAGATATAAGTCAGTCTGAGCAATAAACGTGCTGCATTGATTTTGGTGTTTTCGTAATTCTAATTCGTCGGACCATAAAGATATAGTACAATAATAACGTTGTTTTGACTTCATTATTGATGGTTATCACAGTCAACCTAAGTGAATAGGTATCATAATAGCTAATTTTACTACATTTTAGGTACTACCATCGCAGCTCAAAGAAGAAGGTGCAGATTCACGAAGAAGTAACGTAGATAACTTATTTCGTGAGTTGAGATTGTTGGCTGTGAATACCGATGAAGGGCTCGGTATCGGAATATGAACCAACTGTTTGATAATAAAAATAAAATATGTTTTCTAATCATAATCATTGAGTATTAAAAAATCTCCATTATTGTTAAATGTATTATTACGAATAATAATTTATTTTTATTTAAAAGTGTAATGATGTAGTATACGGAACGTGTCTTCCAATGGAGACGACTAAGTGAAAAGACGTATGATGCAACACTGCTTTTTTCGAAAAAAATTTGCGACAGCAATTTCATAATAAAAAAATTATAATTACTATATTTAGAATAAAAACTGGTTTTAAAGATATTTTGGCGCGCGAACTCTCAAGTACAGGAAGGGTCACCGCTGTAATATAAGAATAGCATATCTAATGCGAATATGTTGTTTGTGGATAGAGCCACTGAAATTTTCTGTCTACCTACGAGTATTCTGCAAGTACTTCTAAAGAAAGTTAGAAACATGTTTGATGGAAATAAATTTTGCGCGAAAATATAAATAAATAGACCTTTGATTATGTTTTATATTTTAGACACTGGTTTCGCAGAAATAATCCTTTTAAAATCGAGTATAAATAAATAAGTATATCGTCGGACAAATTACACAGCGCCATCTAGCCCCCAAAGTAAGCGAAGCTTGTGTTATAGGACTAGACAACTGATAAACATACGTAAATATTTTTTTTTTTGTAAATACATACTTACTATACATAGAAAATACCTAGACCAAGACAAACAAACATGTTCATGCGCACAAGTGTTTGTACTGTGTGAGAACCGAACCCACAAGCGTTGGTGTCAAAGTAACGTAACAGCGCGTTTCACCACTGCGCCACCGAGCTCGTCAGACTCCGTAATGTCTCCGAAATATGTTTTATTTATTATTCTTAGTACCGTATGCGATTTGTTTTATATTTTTTTAATAAAGTATATGTCAGTACGTCAAGGGCAAGCATGTCCATCTACCCTCTTTCTGCGTCGTTTATTACTTAGCATTGGTAAGCCGCCGAGTAAGAAACAGCACTCACGGTGTCCTCTTTGAGATACTATTCGTAGCCCATATATGACGTTTGATTGTCTCTATCACTGAATTCTACGTTCCCTACAACTTAAAAGCGTGTACACAATTAAAATTACGAAGCATCGTAATTTCAATACGGACTGACATCTACGTTTCCAATGTTGCCGAAATATTGGAAAAACACAAAAAACAGGTAGTCTTGAATTTATAATAGTAATATAAAACCACAAAAGTGTAACATTTAGGTTTCATTTATAGGATTCAAATGCAAAATCATATTATTCGTTTGACGTATACGTATCTTACATGTGACCTCCTTTTGCTCATCTGGAGGTGAGCAAAAAAAAAATACAAGGGTATTCTCATTTCCACTTCTACTACAGGGTCGAGACAATCTATCTTTGAATAATTTCACAATAAAAACTGACCTTGTTTTACAAAAGATAAAATATTTTCAGACTTTCATGTTCAACGCTGGGATATAGGTACGTTTTTCCGCACGTACTGAGGAAAAGGTCATATTGTTAGAATTCCTTCGAACTGGAGTTTTACTAGCTAATATAAAATAAGTAGGGTACAATAAAGTAGCGCCAGTTCCCCCTGTCAAAACAAAGTACGCGCAGAGACAATTTAACAGTCAAGCGGCCAAATTATATAATAAAATTAACAAAAATCTCAATATTTACACTATGAATAACCGCAAGTGCAAGAAAGTAGTCACAAATTGGCTTAAATCGAAAAGCTACGAGGAAGCCGAGGCACTTCTTGAACAACACTAGAACAACACCAGAAAATATGTAGGTGGTATGTTTTCTTGTGTTTATTACACACTAAAAACTAAATCTTTATTTTAATATTATGTATATGATTGTTTACGTATTTCTATTGGAATATAGACACTGTAACTAAGGAAGAGTGGGCCTCCTACTACAGGTATTATATACTTAAAAGGAGGTCCAATTATAATATAATGTAATAATATGTGTTTACTGAATAAATATTTTTCAATTTAAATTTAACAACAATACAGTAGCTATGTTGCCAGCAGGGTTGGAAACACGCAAATACTCCTTATGCTACAAGCGTTCATAGGCTATGGCAGTAACAACTAATATGTATGATATGCATACCGTACCGTAGCTTATATTCGCTTGCAATTCAAGAAATATGTGGTGGCATACTCACTCACAGAAATAGAACAACACTCCAAAATGTTGTTATGTGGCTACGGTCTTGTGAGGTGGAGGTCCTTCCGACAGAACTTTTTACATTGAGGCACCCTAGCTCTCTTAACTCAGCTTATCGACTGTTATCTATTGAAAACAGTCGGGGCGTTTAACATGCTTTCAGAAGTATGGAGTAATTCGAGATGACTAAAGCCAAACACAAGTTGGCTGCTGAATGCAAGGCGGTGCTGAAATTTGACTAACAAAGATACCATCGAGTTCCTTAATTTATTATTAGAAAAATAAAAACCATATTCAAATTACACAAATGAAAAATACCTTTGTACTATTACTATCTACAGAAGTTCACATTGAGAATAATAATTTAGTTTGTAAATAATAATACTGCTTTTCTTTCAATAAGAGTAGACAACCATTGCAAAAGGCCTCCATATAAATAAACATATTGCCGGTAAGCTTAGCTCGCCGCTAATGCGCTTAGAGGAATGAAACAATTGATGGACGCGTCTACCACGCTCTTAGTCATTTCGGCTACTTTCACAGCATTATGTCGTATGGTATATTGTGGGGAAAGGTGACTGAAATTAAAATTATTATCGTACAAAAAACAGCCAATCCCTCTACTGGCCCCAGATTATCACTCAGGGAACTGTTCAAAGTAATAAATATCCTCACTGTCACTTCTCAGTATAGTTAATAGATTCAGGCGTAACTTTGCGAAAGTCAAATTTACAGGCAATTTGACCTAAACTACTTTGTGTGCTTCCGCTCCCGATTAGTTCATGCGAACTACTGCCGGTCGCTACCCACCCACTACCGTTAGTAAATTTTTATGTTTAACGATTTCTAATTGTTCCCTAATATTACATTTTATTCCATTATATATAAGATGTGTTAGTACGATAAATGATGTCCTTTGTCTATATCTATAATATATAATCGGCGACGTGTGACCTTTTTGGGCGATTGTTTTTATATGCCGATATGTGGTCTTGCAATCGTTTTTGAAAATTAAGACCAGTTTGGCCGATGTAAACATGATCATTTTCATCGCGAAACAACTTGTAGACTTTTTATTTTGCCTTTACATTATATTTTGATTAAAAACGGGAAAATTATTGTTTTTTTTACATTGAGGTGGTAAATACGCATATGAACCGCCCTATATGAAATAAATTATAATTTAAATTAAGTAGTCTATGAATATGCTTATTACATAGTAACTTAAGCTCGGAGTTATGTACGTACCGTGTAAGTAACAAATATTTTCATATTATATTTTCAGACACAAAGGTTTTTATAATCAGAGACTACTATATTGCAACCCACAATTAATATATAGATATATTAATATTTATTTTATATCAAAATAACATGCGCATTGATTACATTTGGAACATGTATATAGTATATTTAGCTAATAATAAATCATCTGTTATCATATGATTGTAAGTATGCAAATTTTCATACGTCTATTTTTTACAAGCCTCTAAATCTTATAGTATCAGTTACACATTATGTCCCTTGTCGACTAAACATTTTATATAAATATGTGAAAGATCAAAAGAATAGGGATAGGTGAGACCTTCTTTATACACAAAAATGTTAACAACACTGCACACGTCTACTTCCAGGGAAATTTTATTCACTTCTATTGAAAGAACACAGTCATATGTTTCGACCGCTTGACAAGACTGGCTTTGAAAAATATTATCATTGGCGCTGAATGCGACAGTATGTGAAATTGTGAATTGAAGGGACGATTGCATTAAAATATTTTAGAGTTCCGAACTAATAATGTGATTCAGACTGATCGCACCAAAGGTTGATCAATCTTTTTTAGCAGCGTGAAAATATGCATTTAGATAACCCGTCCAAAATTATTAATCTTAATTATAAAAGTTTATAAATATAATAGGAATATTATTAATTAGGGAAATTTTATTTAGGTAGGTCAACACATAGTTGAGATCTAAGGAAAGTGTAGGGGAGACCGGGTACAAAAGTAACAATTTGTACTTTTACCTTGATTTCTGGCTGGGTGTTATTATTGTCATTAAATTAATGTAACCATATATAAATTCAGTTTAAGTTCTTTACACTAATAACTCGATTTATTTTATTGTGGTGTGTTTTATATGAATATCAGAGAGTTAAAAAAAAATTGTCAGTTGTTACTTTCGACCACGTAGGCAGGCCGAAAGTAACAGGTTATGGGTCGAAACTAACAAGACAAAGGTGTTGGTAATGAATACAATATTACACGTTACATCAACAAATTATTAATTTTTTGACGACTTTATATTAATAACTGCATTTTAAATGCTCAATAATTATATATTTTAAGAAAACAAAAAAATAAAAATTATATTAGTTTAAATAATTAGATCAATGTTAATCATTCTTTTATAATCAGACTATTCATTATTATTCTCCTATTCAGACTCGCAATTATGGCACACATCATTCTTATCATCATCCACGCATTCCACATAAGAGTATAATGTTACATGGCAAACATTATATTTTTTTGCCAGGGCTCTAATTTTTGCACCATATTTGAATGACGGCGGTGTAGCGATATTCGCCCATTGGATAAATCTAGAGAGCATTCGTTACTTTCGACCCGCCGTTACTTTTGTACCCGGTCTCCCCTACTCGATGCCCAAGGTCAATTCATCCTTGTCCTGTTGTTTTTAATCGCCACCATAAAAAAATACTTTTATTTTATACTACGTCGGGGGGCATACAAGCATACGGCCCACCTGATATTAAGCGGGTACCGTAGCATACTAACGCTTGCGATATATTAAGTATCACTCGCGCGATGCCTCCTCTGCTGCTTACACAGCAACTCCTTGGGACCTTACTGGTGTAAGGAGTTGTTATTTGGCTGGTTTTCTGTGTGGTGGAGGTACTTCCCCAGACGGGCTGCTTCGATGCGCCCTACCTCTCTTAAAACATCCAGACCAAGACCAAGGTCATGCTTTGTTAGATGGTTATGGATCTATATAAATGACAAAAACCCTAGGAACCAGCGATCGTGCATGAAAAGAGCTATGAATGTTAGAAAAGCAATTGAAGTATGTCAGGACCGCGACTTATGGCGCTCGGTACCCTCTGCCTGTCCCGCATGGGACCTGGCGTGAAGATATACATACATACGTACAACACGCATCCTTATCTGACATCAACATTGATATCAAACTAAGGCAACAAGTTGCCGTTCACCCGCACGCATACTGCACAATCTTTTGAAACGTAAACTCAACGCTGCCTCGAGGTAAGAGGGTAATCGCCAGAGCAAAGTTTGATTTCGTCGGTAGAGTTGGCGAGCGGCTTGCAAGCCTTCCGTCTGGGAGCCGTGCTTTCTGGTCGCTGGCTAAAGCTGCTGAGGGAAACTTTTGTCAAGCGTCTATACCACCATTGCAAAAACCGGATGGCAGTCTGGCCTACAGTGCTAAAGAGAAAGCCGATTTACTGGGTAATCTCTTTGCCTCTAACTCGACTTTGAATGACGGGGGAGCTGTACCACCTACCATCCCAAGGTGCAGTAGCTCAATGCCGGAAATCTCAATTACCCAGCGAGATGTACGGCGGACGTTGCTCTCCCTCGACATTCATAAGTCGAGTGGGCCAGATGGCATACCAGCAGTGGTGCTAAAGCAGTGTGCTCCTGAGTTGTGTTCTGTGCTAACGCGCCTTTTCGTGCTTTCCTACTCCTCTGGGCAAGTCCCGTCTTCGTGGAAGACCGCCAATGTGCACCCGGTGCTCAAAAAGGGCGATAGACCAGACCCATCGAATTACAGGCCTATTGCCATAACCTCGCTTCTCTCCAAAGTGATGGAGCGTGTGATAAACACACGACTCCTGACATACCTAGAAGATCACGATTTAATCAGCGACCGTCAATACGGCTTTCGTTACGGTCGTTCGACTGGTGATCTTCTGGTGTATCTTACACACCGCTGGGCTTCGGCGATCGAGAGTCAAGATGAGACATTGGCTGTCAGCCTAGATATGGCAAAGGCGTTCGATAGGGTCTGACATCGGAGTCTTCTATCCAAGTTACCATCGTACGGGCTGCCCGAGGGTTTGTGCAAATGGGTGGCCAGTTTCCTATCCAGCAGATGCATCAAAGCCGTGGTTGACGGTAGTTGCTCCAATAGCATGGAAATTAATGCTGGCGTCCCACAGGGCTCTGTGTTGTCCCCGACGCTGTTTCTGTTGCACATTAATGACATGTTGTCAATCGACAGCATTCATTGTTATGCGGACGACAGCACCGGGGACACTTATTAACCGTGCTAACATCCCTCGTTCCCTTGTGGAGGAAAGCCGTGATAAACTTGTGTCTGAAATGGAGGGTACATTGTCTAAAGTATCTGACTGGGGGCGATTGAACCTAGTCCAATTCAACCCTACCAAGACACAAGTTTGCGCGTTCACCGCTAAGAAAACCCCATTTGCTGTGGTTCCCCAATTCCAAAACACGCCGCTCACAATTGCTAAGAGCATTGGGATTCTCGGTATCGAGATCTCCAGCGATGTTCAGTATTGAGGTCACCTGGAGGAGAAGGTCAAGCTGGCGTCCAAGAAACTCGGTGTGCTCAACAGTGCTAAACAGTACTTCAGCGCGGGGCAAAGACTTATGTTATATAAGTCCCAAGTCAGACCGCATATGGAGTACTGTAGCCACCTTTGGGCGGGAGCACCCGGATACCAGCTAGGACCTTGTGACTCGGTGCAGAGACGAGCTGTGAGAATCGTTGACGATCCTGAACTCACACACGCCATTGAGCGCTTGAGTTTAAGGAGAGATTTTGCCTCCCTTTGCGTGTTCTACCGGTTGTATAATGGGTTGTGTTCTGAGGAGTTGTTCGACATCATGCCAACAGCCTCGTTTTACAATCGCACAGCTCGCCGACGGCTGGGAGTTCATCCTCATACACTGGAACCTCAATGGTCGCGCACTGTGCGGTTCGCAAGAAGTTTTATACCGAGAACTATTAAGTTGTGGAATGAGCTCCCTGCGGAGGTTTTCCCAAGGGACTACAGTATAGGGTTCTTCAAGAAAGGCGTGAAGAGGTTCTTACAGGGTCGGCAACGCAAGAGTGACACCCCTGGTGTTGCAAATGCCCATAGGCTACGGTAACTGCTTACCATCAGGCAGACCGTACGCTTGTTTGCTACCTTAGTGGTATAAAAAAAAACAATCCTTACAAGTGGCTTTCACAGCATAAACCAGGTCACCGTTAAACACATATCTGAGCATAATGTTCCTGAGATCCTTTCATAAAACCATACGAAATGCTTTCTCAAGTTCCACAAAACTTTTTGGTCCATAGGTAGATGCTTCTCGAAGATATTGCGGAGTAAAAAAACTTGATCCGGACATCCTCTGCTGTTTCGAAAAGTATATTCAAAGATAATTGAAAGGAGAATGAGGGTGAAATCCGATGGAATACTTTGGGAAGCACAGGGTGGATTACTCTATGCTTTCGCTTCGCTTCGATTAATGGGATTCCCGTATCTCGATAGTGGGATGATAAAGGGTTGGTGTGGTGGATAGTATTGAGCTTAAGGAGAGATTTTGCCACGCTTTATATGTTCTAATGATTGTACAACGGGTTGTATTCCGGAGAATTGTTCGATATGGTGCCGACAGGTTATTTACAACCGCACCACTCGCCGACGTTAGGGAATTTATCCTTACATGCTGAAACGGAAAAGTGGCGCTACAGAGAAATTTTCTTCCGAAAACTCTCAAGTTGTGGAATGAACTCCCAGACACGGTTTTCCTAAGGCATGTGTTTCGTAGATGTCACCAACCTATACTCTTACAACACAAGAATGGCTTGCAAGCCACCATTTTTCTCTCATTGCTAACACAGTAAGTAAATAAATAAAATAATTATGTATCGGATCGTAGTCGTATCGCGCCGTGTAAAGAATCAATTTTGTGTTCTAAGCTATAATGCGTCGTGGATTATCGGACCGCTATCAAACAAGATCTGTTGATTGATATGTGTACCTTTGATTGAGTTTGTAATCACTCTAATTAAGAATCAATATCATATCAACTAAATGTTAACAGGCTGTTTGATGACTACAAAATACATGGGGTTTGAGTAAATTAAATTAATAGCCCAAAATACAGCGGATCTAAGATCTTCTTTTCAGCGTTATCCCGTTTCCTAAATCATTACGATTAGTGGGATCTGCTAAGCCAAATAAGCATTTGGCCATGATACTGATTTTTACTTGGAGCGATTGCCGTCAGACCTCTACTGCCCAGAGAGAAAATCAAACGTTTCTTAGGTTTGATTTTCCCTCTGGGTTTTTCTTTCCTAGGACATACGAGTTACCTCGCAATGTTGTTCTTCACCACCGAGCTAGTGTATGTATAGCAAGGGACTTGGCGTGAAGACATACATACGTATGTATTTATATCTTCACGCCAAGTCCCTTGCGGGGTAGGCAGAGGAAACCGAGCGTCATAAGACGCGGTCCTTACATACTTCACTCACTTCTGTGACAATATGCACATAAATTTGAAAACACGAATTTAATGATATATGCCAGGATTCAAACTGGGGGCCAGTTGTTCAACAACAACAGCGGATCGAAGAGTTTTGATAGAAAACAAATTGAAAGTTTTAGCACAGAATTGGAGGTCAAATATTACAATAGAAATCCTGATCAGTGATATTAGTTTGTAATGTAAGTTCTTACGCATCATTATAGCAAAGCCTTGGATACACATGGTGCATCCTATCATTTTGACGAGCTTGATGGCGCAGTGACGATACGCGCTTTTATGTTACTTTGACACCAACGCTCGTGGGTTCGATTCTCAAGCAGGGCATACATTTGTGTGCATGAACATGTCTGTTTGCCTTGGTCTGGGTGTTTTTAAGAGAGGTAGGACACATCAAAATAGCCTGTCTGGGAAGTACCTCCACCTCACAGAAAACCGCAGGCAAATAGCAACTCCCCGGAGGGTTGTTGTGTTCCCGTGTGTGAGTGAGGTCACCAGTAAGCTCCTAAGGAGTTGCTGTGCTAGCAGCAGAGGTGGCATCGCGCGAGTGATAATTAGCGTATTGCGAGTAGGTATTTATAGGCTATGGTAACCGCTTGCTATTAGGTCGGCAGTATGCTTGTATGGCTCCAGACGTTGTGTTGAAAAAAAATACTAACTAGGGAATAATATCTCTGCTAATACGTAGTAACTATAACTAACTTTGTATTCTAAAGGTTAAACCTTCTTTTGTCAATGTTTATAGCTTGTTTGCCTTCCTACATGGTATAAAAGACATGGTATAGAAGATAACATTTGCTATACAGGAAGTATCGATCGTGCGTTGCCGCTGTATTACGCTTATGAAGGGATACACAAGGTTGGGTGTTGTAATAAACTCGAGTAGTAAAGTGATACAGTATAGAGTTGGAGTTTGGCGTTTATGGATTTATATACGTAGATTTAGGCATAAATAGAGATGATAATTCAATGTCACTGAGTTTTAAGTATGAGATTAGTTCCCTTAATGGTAGTTAGCATCACATGTAACTGGGATTAGTTTGGGTTCTAGATGCTCGTGAGTACTTTAAATCTCTTTGTAATTCAAAAACATACGTCCCAAAGGGATATGTTTTTATCTATTTTAGATCTTCACTCCAAGTCCCTTGCGGGGTAGGCAGAGAAAACATAGCGTGACATGACTAGGTCCTTACACATCTCACTCGCTTCTTTAACATTCATAGCTTTTCTCATGCACGTTCGCTGTTCTAGATCTTCTTATAAAACCCGACCAACTTGCTCATGGTACTTGGCCTTCTTTGCCTCCTACATTATTTCTTTTTCGCGTTTTATATCGTAATTCTTTCATCCTGCATTATTATGCATTTCCGAACCAACGAACCATGCCTCTTCCTATTTTAACACCGATATGGATATTATTTAGAGGTTTTATTGACCAATTTTATAGTTCTGTACCTACTTTATGCCTGTAAGGAACTTAACCAGGAACACTTTGTTCACCACCTATCTTATCTATCTATATGTAAATAAATTATCATTTGAAACAGTAAGTAGGGTTACAGTCGATGCAGGATCTCGAAATTTAGGCAATATTCAAAAATTTATATCGAAAGTACAGAAAGTAATATACATAATGCCATTTCGTAGTTATAATAATCTGTCTAGAAATCACGAAACGAAAAACCTATATGCTACTTACAATGGAGCTAGGATCATATAATTTTAATTAGATGAAGCTTGACCTCAGAGTATAAGATTACAAAAAATACACAGAAATGTTCAAATGTCTGATTCCAACGTTTCGATATTTGATTTTTTGACATCTGACCGCAATACGGCGATTCAACGAAATATCGATTGTTCTCTGTACCTGTGCTATGAGATATCGCTTCTTGTCGAATATCACTAAATTAGGTGAAACGTATGGTAACGGACGAGTTACAAGAGTCCAGGCTTCGGTAAATGCTTATCAACAGGCAGGCCGTACTTGATGCCACCTTAGTGGAATAAAAATCTTAAGTGTACTAGGTGTAGCTATTAAATAACTAGAGTGATGCTGCTACAGAAGAAATGCGAATGCTCCAAACGCCAGCGACTGACAGCTGTTTGTCATGAAGCCTTTTCTTTCGCATGCAGTGCCACACACGGAAAAATGTTAGGTGTAACAATAGACCAACGAATTGTTGAGAAATTTCACATGAAAAATGAAAAAACCTTGTAATCTATTGAAAGAAAATTATGATAATCAATGTTTAAGGTGTCCAGATGTTCAATCTGATAGTCGGATAAGCATTAGCGCGATTGCTGAAACTGTAGGAACTGATAAAGAATCTGTACGTTAAAAAAACAGGCCGAATGACTATGCTTGTTAATTGTCTGTCAAGAGGTTTCGAGCCAAGTGTCAGCATCATCACAGCATCCCAGCGTTAGACTTGCCCTATTCGCCGGATCACGCCGGATGCGCCGTGCCACTCCTATCAGTTTCCGAAGGTAAAATCTGAATTAAAAGGCACAAAATTTGATACCGTTGACGCTGTGAAAAAGAAAGCGTCCACAACGAGCTGACAGAAGAAGATTTCCAGTACAGTATCAAACAATGGAAGATGAGCGATGTAGGGATAGATGAGGGGTGTATATTGAAGATACTAAATAGAAATGTATGAAATCAAAATAAAATTATTTACAGCGTCAATCTCGTTATTTAATAGCCGCACCTCGATAGTAGAGACTTCTTTAAACACCGACAGACCGACAGATGTAATTACAAGTCGGATTTTTTTACTTATTTGCTGAATTGTTATGTGACACATCAGGTAGACCGTATACTTTGTATATCATGGTGGCGCAGCTGTTAATAACGCGACTTTGACACGGAAACTCGTGGGTTCGTACAACATAGTACAGACATTTGTGTGCGTGAACATGTCTGTTTCTCTTGGTCTGGGGGTTTTAAGAGAGGTAGGACGCATCAAATACCTCCACCTCACAGAAAAACCGCAGCCACATAACATTTCTCTGGAGGGTTGCTGTGTTCTTTCGTAAAATTGAGGTCACCAGCAAGTTCTTAAGATAATGTATTGCAAGATTCATAAGCTACGGTAATCACTTTATATCATGTGGGCCGTGTGCTTATATGCCTCCCGACGTTGTATAAAGGAAAGAAAAATCACTTAACATCAGGTGAGCCGTAAGCTTTGCATGCCTTCCGACGTTGAAAAAGAACTTTAACCTTTAGAATGCCAAGTTATAGGAACTGCGTGTTAACTCAGTAGTATCATTTCCTAGTTGGCAGGACGTACCATGTGTATCTAAGGTAAGCTTTGACTCTAATGATGCTTAGGATCTTACATCACAATCTAATATTACAGATCGGGATTATATATTTGAACTCCAATCGTGTCCTATTGATTTGCTAATAATTCCAGTTAACTCAAATAATAATCCAAGATCAGTCAGCCATAACGATTCACTTAGTTCTATATCAGCTACTAATTGGTAAAGTCTACCAAACTACTAGGACCTCGCGATCCTATAATAACATGGCTGATATGTTTCTAAAACGTCCCCAGGCAATGAAACATACTCTTGTTAATGTCTATGGTTTCAGTATCTTTCAGTATTTTTTTTATACATCCTTGGAAGGCATACGAGCATAAGGCCCACGAGATGCAAACCAGTTACCGTAGCCTACAAACGCTTGCAAGACGGTAAGTGTCACTTGCGCGATACCACCTCTTATGCTAACATAGCAACTCTTTAAGAGCTTACTGGTGACCTTTCTCACACACAGCAACACGACAACCCTCTGGGGATTTGTTATTTGGCTGAGGTTTTCTGTAAGGTGGAGGTACATCCTCAGATGCTTTGATGGGTTCTACCTCTTTTAAAAACACCCGGACCAAGACAAACAGACATGTTCACGAACACAAATGTCCTATGTGGAAACCCACGAGCGGAGGTGTAATAGTGGCGGTATTACCCGCTGCGTCACCGAGCTCGTCAAAAACCATTACCATAACAAAAAATCATTTGCTGTTCAGCAAGTATCGCTAGCTTATCCCTGTTCCTCATATAACTATTTCTTAGGAGTTTACTACCCACGTGTACTGGTGTCGTTTCACCACTGCGCCACCGAGCTCGTCAAAACTTCATCATCAAATGTATTATTCAGTACCTATTCGACAGAACTTCCCTCTGCGTTTCTCGTTTTTTGTTTTTGTAAAGTTTCGTTTTTCCAGGAAAGGCGCTTCTTATCAATATATTAATACGTGAAGCAAATCTTTGTACCCATTTTCACGAAAATTACGCGGACGGATGAGTATGAAATTTGGCACCGTTGAAGTTTATATGGAGATTTTTTTTGCGTTAAATCAGCTTGTCTAAAGTGCTGCGAGTGAGTGAGTTTACCAGTAAGCTCCTAAGGAGTTCCTGCATTGTCAGCGAGGGTGGAATGCACGAGTGATACTACATGTATGCTTTCATAGACTACGGTAACCGCTTTACATCAGATGGGCCGTATGCTTGCATGCTACCCGGTGTTGTATATAAAAAGCTTATATTTAAAATATTCATAAAATTATAATGTCCAAAAAAAAAATAAGTAATATTTATTGACAAACATAAGAACAAAAGTACTTTACTGTTAGTATATATAGGTATATAGGTATATATATATATATAAGAATTACCACCATATATACACCTAAGTACTCAACCCAATACTGGAATTCAGGTCTGTCTTCCACCGACGAGGATTAGAGCAAACGTCGTCACTCTCCTCTATAGGTCATTCACATTTTTAATAAATTAAAAAAATACACATCATGGTCTAAACAAAAAATATACCAGCATAAAACTGAAATGAAAACTAGACAAGCACACATCGATCCAATATAAAGATACAAGCACATAGCAAGCAACATACACACAATTATGGTCTTCATCTACCGCTTATACTTGAATAAACTATATAGCTTTAATTATGATTCCACTAAAGTTTCATATTGTCGATAGGAGCGTTAAACGTTAACCGCATTAACGTTTAACTATAACAAAATCATATAAAACATACTATTCACCAGCATTTAAAATTTCGACTACCCGTTATCACAAACTACCCTATTCATGAGTGCTTTCTGAATTCATAAACAAAATCAGATTAATATATTCTAGGATAACACAAAATTGTTGCTGGAATATTATTTCAGTGAGAGTATTCATATTACCATATTATTTCAGTGAGAGTATTCACTTTATCATATTATTTCAGTGAGAGTATTCACATTACCACGGGACGCCATATTTGAAACGGATTCGAAAAGTTTTCACTAAGATTCCATACATTGTGACAGAAAACTCTTTGATTCCGAATATGAATGTGGAGGTCCACAGAATCTTGAGGTATAAAAACAATAAAAACTTTGAATTGAATGAAGTTTAAACAGGCATCCTATTCGCATTGTTATTTTAATTTTTACTGTCGTCACCTTAATTTTTTCGACATATATCTTTAGAATCTCTACGTTGTCCTCATATTATAGCCTATGTCACAGAGACTATATGATTTCATAATCAAACAATGTGGCAGGTCATATACTCTATAGAATTCAGACTGTTGGAAAAATAATCGTTCAAACCTAATAAGAGTATCCAAAAAAAGTGTTTTGGACACTGATCTCAAAAAGGTCAGTTAAAGCCACTTTGTAATTGAAAAATAATATAATCACTAAATTTTATACTTAATATTTTATTAATTAATACTGTACACTTTTAATAATAGGGGTTAAAGTATGAAATTACCGTTTTATAGTAATAGATATTTTGACATTAAAAATTCATTTTCTATGTGGTATAAAATTTTCTTCCCAAGAGGCAGTACAAAATGCTATCACACATGCAATTTGATCCAACCTGCTTTGTGTGCTTCCGCCACCAATTAGTTCATGCGGCCTAGCGCCGGCCGGCACCCACCCACTACTGTTAGTGCGTGCATCATGCCGACGCTGCCATGGCTGCTCCGGTAGTCTCTGCCTCAGCTGCTGCGGTCGTCCGCCATCTGGAACAGAATCCGCATGCCCCCTCCACCACCGTCGCTGCCACGACTGGCCTGGTCGTCGCTGCGACACGTGTTTCGCCTCTCCACGAGGCATCATCAGGCGTTGTAGACGTTAATCGTAAGAATAACATGCTACAAGTGACAAATCCATCGCAGTGCCGTCCCTTATATTGAATTGAGGGTGGGGGTGGATGGTGTGAGCGAAAAGATATTTAATAGTGGGGAATGGTTTACGTCAGTCTGTTTGTTCATGAGAGTAATTTTAGAATTTTTATGTTTATTAATTTCTAATTGCTCCCTAATATTTAGTTTTAAACCTTTGTCTATGGTGTGTAAAATTTGATATGTATTAGTGGGGGATAAGTTATGTCCTTTGTCTATGAGATGCTCAGCGAAGTGTGACCTTTCTGGGCGATTGTTTTTATACGCCGACACGTGTTCGTGAAATCGTGTTATAAAGTTACGTCCCGTTTGACCGATATAAACGTGTTCACATTCATCGCAGAACAGCTTATAGACGCCGGATTTTTCATTGGGCGGGATTTTATCTTTAGTGTTACAAAGTGACTTGAGTGTATTATGGGATTTGAGAGCAACATGTATGTTATTTTTTCTAAATATGTGAACTATTTTGTCAGTGATTTTTCCCAGGTATGTATAATACACTGCGAGTTTGTCTCGGTACTCTTATTATATCTTGTTTATATCGGTCAAACGGGACGTAACTTTATAACACGATTTCACGAACACGTGTCGGCGTATAAAAACAATCACCCAGAAAGGTCACACTTCGCTGAGCATCTCATAGACAAAGAACATAACTTATCCCCCACTAATACATATCAAATTTTACACACCATAGACAAAGGTTTAAAACTAAATATTAGGGAGCAATTAGAAATTAATAAACATAAAAATTCTAAAATTACTCTCATGAACAAACAGACTGACGTAAACCATTCCCCACTATTAAATATCTTTTCGCTCACACCATCCACCCCCACCCTCAATTCAATATAAGGGACGGCACTGCGATGTATTTGTCACTTGTAGCATGTTATTCTTACGATTAACGTCTACAACGCCTGATGATGCCTCGTGGAGAGGCGAAACACGTGTCGCAGCGACGACCAGGCCAGTCGTGGCAGCGACGGAGGTGGAGGGGGCATGCGGATTCTGTTCCAGATGGCGGACGACCGCAGCAGCCGAGGCAGAGACTACCGGAGCAGCCATGGCAGCGTCGGCATGATGCACGCACTAACAGTAGTGGGTGGGTGCCGGCCGGGGCTAGGCCGCATGAACTAATTGGTGGCGGAAGCACACAAAGCAGGTTGGATCAAATTGCATGTAAGTTTGACTTTCGCAAAATAACGCCTGAATCTATTAACTATGCTATCACACAGTTTGTCGAATCTAGATCTCCAGAGTTCTATCGCAAAGGCATAAATAAACTTCCGATTAGATGGCAGCAATGTATATAAAACTAAATTATAAGATTAAATAAATATGTAATATCTTAGAAATAAACGAGTTTTAATTTTTCAGTACAAATCGGCAATTTCATTTCATTGACGAGCTCGGTGGCTCAGTGGTGGAACGCGCTGTTACGCTACTTTGACACCAACGCTCGTGGGTTCGATTCCCACACAGTACAAACATATTTTGTGTGCATGAACATGTCTGTTTGTATTGGTCTGGGTATTTTCTATGTATAATAAGTATGTATTTACAAAATAAAAATGTATTTACGTATGTTTATCAGTTGTCTAGTACCCATTCGCTTACTTTGGGGCTAGATGGCGCTGTGTAATTTGTCCGACATGATTTAAAAAAAATATATTACTTACTCGGCGGTGAAGGAAAACATTGTGAGAAAACCCACACGTCCAAGAAATTATATTTTGTTGTCTGACGGCAGTCGCTCCATGTAAAAATCCGTGTCTTTGCCATATCCTTAGGCTTATCCCGCCAATAGATTACGAAACGAAATAACGCAAAGAAGAACAAGACTGAACACTTTAAGAGTTTTTGAAAATGGCAGGTGTGATTCATAATTTCTAAATAAACTTGCTGTTATAAAACCTTTATCAAACTTCCACGGGATCATTAAAAGAGTATGTTCTCGTAACTAAATAATCGAAAAGTAAAGAACCAATAATCAAGGTAGTTAGATAGATAGATAAATAGAATAAACTTTATTTACACAATAAAAGTTACAGAATAATTCTTACAAATGGTTGGTTCATGTTTTTGAACACTTATTATGCAACAAAGCGGCCTCATTGCCAAATGCAATCTGTTCAAGGCAATCTTAAGGTAAATAATCGGCGTACAGAGGTAGTAATTGTTCGTCGCATAAATTTTTCGTTTATATGATTCCGTACCCAAAGTATTATAGTCCGATCGAAACTAGTTTTTACGACCGAAACCGAATTTCGGCAACAGTCTCAGAAACTTTCTTACAAGGATCATATTTTGAGGGAAAAATAAAGAAAACGTTATTATTATCAGTCAGTCTTTATTTTTTTATCTTCTAATCATATAGCTATGCAGTCTTCGACATTTTCACTTATTGGTATGACAATCAACATAACAACCCCTCATTTAAGAGAAAATATTAATTGCGCCTTCAAAATACTTAAAATAGGTGAGGTATTTATTTGAGTAGTTACATTCTTCTTTTGAATATTGTTCATGGTTTTTTTTTTAAATATTAAACATTAAAAATACCTATTTAAGTTGTTACCTAATATCACAAAAGGTATAGGTAGTTAATATTTAAGTCTATAACTTCACGCCAAATCCCTTACGGGGTAGGCAGAGAGAACCGAGCGCCACGTGACTCGATCCTTATATACCTCACTCGCTTCTTTAACATTCATTGCTCTTTTTATGCGCGCTCGCCGGTTTTTAGGGCTCCTAACATCACCTTCTGATAGAACACGACTAATTTGATCATGGTAGGTAAGTCTTGGCCTTCCTCGGCTCCATACATGCTTCCACTATTGCATTGTGTATCTGCTTTGTCATTGTTTCTTCCTGCATTTTTTCTACATGTCTGAACCAACGGAGCATGCCTTTTCTTATTTTAACACCGACGCTCTCTTTTAGACCAACTTTGCTTCTAACCTCATCATTGCATTTACCAGCACTGTGTTACGTATAGCAAACTGTACCTTCTGGTTAAACCTTTTACTGCCAGGAAGTTTACCCCACACTCTGGTCACAATATTTCGTGCGCTCACCTGTATTTCCACATCAACGGCGTACCTTCCATCCCTGCTGAGCGCATATCTAAGATATAAAGATTCATCTACCTGTTTCGACTCATCATCGTCAACCGTAATCCTTACATTGGCTTTGGTGTCCTTTCTTTCAAATACCATTATCTTTATTTGCATTCATTTCGCATTCAGTAGTAAACCCTTCTCCATACAATTTCTTTTATTATTATTAACACGACATCGTCTCCATAAAGCTGATAGTTCACCCCGATCCAATACAACATTTGTAGACGTTATTCTCTGCAGATAGCTATTGAGATACGGAATTAACAGAAGAGCACACAACATGAAACCTTGCTTTATATCAATTTTGACTTCAAACCAACCAAAACCAAACCAAAAAAACCTTCAAAACGTAAAATGCTGCTGAATAGACATCACACGTGGTAAGCAGTTCATGTTCGTGAACTACACAGCACGAAGCAGTACACCGTCTTCATCCTTATCATTAAATCCACCTCTTACATTCCACTACGCGGCACTCGGCTCTCCTCGACCTACCAGGATTGGGCCTTGTTAAAGAGTGGCAGACACGTTCGCCGCATGAACTGACTGGGAGCGGATTGGTGCACGTCGCCTCGAAGGAGACACCCTAATCAGTACCTCGGTACAGTTTTAGTCCTATTTATTTAACCAAAAATAGGAATCAATGAAATTTCTATGATAATTAACTAATTTGGTAAAGTTTTTTTTTTTTTTTTTTTGGGAGATTGGGAATAATAAAAGTGGACATAGATATTCCCCGATAGTTAATAATAGGCGTAGATATAATTTATTGATTCTCTTAAATGAACACTTTAGCGATGCAGTAGATTTATTACAAGTTAATTTTTAAAAACTTAAATTATTACAATTAAATAAAAAGATAAAAAGATAAAAATCATTTATTTGCGAATAGAATTAATACGGGCACTTAGACATGTCTCACATTCTTTAAATTAAATCATGTTGTATCTTAATAATTTTCCAGTTTTTTTTTTTTACTTTTAATCTCACTTTTTTAATCTACCAGCATTTTGAAAATGACCATTGGCGAAGAAGAAATGCCAAAAGAAACTTGCCAATATGAATATTATATTTATAGTATATCTGCTTGTTTTTCTTGTGTGTGTGGTGGCAAACAAGTAACCGATCCTATTGGTGAAGAGCAGAATAACGATAAGTAACTAAAATTATGTTTGATGAGTATTTACATTATAATATTATATTGAACATGCATGCTGACAAAACTCAAAACATCTCCACCTAACCTTAAACAAACAATTTCTTCTTCTATATAAAGAAAATGACGAGCTCGGTGGCGCAGTGGTGAAACGCGTTGACACCAACGCTCGTGGGTTCGATTCCCACACAGTACAAACATTTGTGTGCATGAACATGTCTGTTTGTCTTGGTCTGGGTATTTTCTATGTATGATAAGTATGTATTTACAAAAAAAAAATAATGTATTTACGTATGTTTATCAGTTATCTAGTACCCATAACACAAGCTTCGCTTACTTTGGGGCTAGATGGCGCTGTGTAATTTGTCCAACAATATTTATTATTTATTTATTTATTAAAAAGAGTCATGAATGAAGAAGTGAGTGAAGTGTGTAAGGTAGTCTTATGGCGCTCGGTTCACTCTGCCTACCCCGACGGGACCTGGTGTGAAGATATACAAACATACATATAAATATATTAACCTATTATTAAATATATTATATTTTTTGGATTTACTTTTAAATTTATATTAATAAAAATAATATTTTTTTGGTGTCATTTCTGATAAAAAAAAAACTATTCCACACATGGGGATGACTATCGTAGATATGCACCTACTTGAACTTAGATCGGTACCTCCCTTTTGAATTAAACGCATTGGCAATTAATAAGGATATGATATTGATTATGTTATATCAGTAATATCAGCATCACACGTTCTCTAAGAACGTGTCTCAAATCCACTTCCTAGATCGTAACGTAAGTTATAGAATCTCTTTGATATATTTTCATATACCCTTGTTGTCTAGTTTATAGTATCGTGTTAAAAATATATTCGTCAAGCACAAGACAAGTTTATCTCTCTACATATTCCCACAATAGTGGCTACATCGCCACACTATACAAAAAACACATTGCAAACGCCCAGATACTTAACGAGGAAAGTGAAGTAAAAGTCTAGCTACAAAATATTGTCCTATAGCGATTTAATAAAATGAGACAAATAAATAATAGTGCTCATAACAGAATACAAATTGCCGTCCTTAATGAGAATAGTCTCGTTATTAAGTGCGCTAAATGCGAAATGACCAGGGTTTAATTACTCTCCAACGAGATTTACCAAGGTGTTTGTAATTTACTGGCACTGTTGTAGACCTTTCTAGAAATTTGACAGTAATTCTTTCATTTATATTTTTATATATCTTCCCGCCAAGTCCTTTGTGAGGTAGTCAGAGATAACCGAACACCATATACTCGATCGTTACTCACCTCACTCGCTCGCCGGTTTTAGGGCTTTTTACCTTCTGATAAGACACGATCAATTTGCTCATGGTAGATGACTGTCTTAGACTTCCTCGGCTCCTACCATTCGTCTCCTTTCTCGTTGTATATCTTTTTCATAATTCTTTCCTCCCCCATTCTTTCTACACACCAGAACTTCTTCCTTCTTATTCTTTCCCTTTCTACTTATGTTAGCCCTTCTTATTTTACCCCGATAATTTATTTCGAACCGACTCTGTTACTTACGTCTTTATTGCGAACGCGGTCTGCAAGTGTTATACCACAAATTTTCCACAACGTTTGCATTTCGACTATGGTTACTCTACTTTCATGCCCTTTCTGCTATATCCAGCTCTCACTGCAGTAAGTTTTTCTTAAAGCCTCAATTAAAGTATCAAGTATCAATAAATGACGGCATGGATGAGATTACAGTTCTTTACAAACAATATATTGTATATATAACACTATCAAGTGGCCTCTTAAATGTTATAAAAATAACTCTTATATACAGTTAAGAAATACCCCAGTAGCCTAAACTACCCTACTAGATTAATATAAATGCACAATAACTCAGATTTTGTCGATTAATTTGTTTAATTAGACCCATAGTCAACATAAGAAATTAGTGACAGTCCAGGGAAAAGAAACTGCCCATTGACCAAATGATCCCCACTTTGAATCCTGGCATGTACCATCAAATTTAAGTTATCAGATTTATATACGTATTTGAAATGAATACATGCTCGGCGGTGAAGGAAAACATAGCGAGAAAATTCGCACATCCAAGAAATGATATTTTGTGTGACCTAACCTAAGAAAGGTCTAGTGTTCCCTCTGGGTTGTGGAGTAGTGATGGCAGTCGCTTCATGTAAAAATCTGTATCTTCGTCAAATCCTCAGGCGCAAATTCTGATGGATTGGGAAACGGGATAACTCTAAAAAGAAGTCAAAATAGTAAGCATGGCCTTCTATAAGATATTTCTAAGAAATGTAAACACACAACTCTTAACTAGATAATTCCCTTAATTTTGCAAATTCAACCCCAGAAATGAGTGAAAAGTTGTTTGGCTACCAACTGCCAAATTTATCTCAATTAGAATTTCTTCGACCGAAGTTTGCAAATTATCTATTACATTATGTAAATGTTACATTAATTCTCGAGTTTCAACGGCCATTTTATGATTTATCTGGTATTTTAATTGGGGATAATTCTTTGCAGGCGTTGCATTGAATACTTTTGCGTAATTCGATGTCGTAAACACTCAGAGAACTCGCCGCGTGGAGCTGAGATCAAAAATTTGATAGGCACTCTGACATAAATTATATTCACAATTGATCATTTACGGAATATTCAAATGTTTTCCACGGTATTCAATGTTATAAATGTATGAAATTTAAAATATAGCTTCGATTTGAACTATTTGTTATACTGACCAGTTTTTCAGACTCACATAATGACATAGCCGCCAGTCAATGCATGCCAATGTAGTGCATCGTCAGCACTTCAATGGTAAACTGGTTCTAATCCGAAGAAATATAATATTTTACTTATTCTTGGCTGACGTATTATGTAATGTTTATAAAAGTTTATTAAGTACGAATTTTGTTACGAGTATCTTTGTTTTATACGTGGTGTGTATTATTTGGTTAATTTATATGTCATTGAAAAGCTTTAAGTTCTACAGAAATTACATCAGTTATGGATATATGGATTATGAATTAACACTTTTTTAAAAATTCCGTATGTTCACAACATTTGGATAGTGTAGTAAAATGCATGGATATATTTAAATAACTTTTCATACCTTCAGCGTTAATAGTTTACCTACATTTTACGAAGTTCGTACCTCTTCCTAGCATTAGCCCGTCTCCTAATCCATTAGGATTGAGGGGGTCCGCTACCTAAGCCTAAGGGTTTAATGAAAATATTAATTGTTACATAGAGCCGCCAGGCGTCCACAACCCAGAGGGAAATCATATTCTTCTTAGGTTAGGTCACACGTCTTTCCAAATGTAATTTCTGTGATGTGCGGGTTTCCTCGCAATGTTTCCTTCCCCACCGAACACGTGATCATTAGAAATATGTACATAAATTCGAAAACACGAATTTAGTAGTACATGCCGCCACCAGAATACGAACCGGGTACCAGTCACTAGACCAGTTCTTTATCCACCGGGTTATTACTGCTCTTACAATTTCATACATAGCACAAGGAAGAATTATTATTTATTTTTATTATTTAAAACATTATTGACCACTTTACATTTTGGTACAATAGGCGGACTGAATGCTAGTTGCATTCTCTACCAGTCGACCTATGGGAGTGCAGAGAATCAAATATATATATATACATACATTAAATACATATAAATCATACGATACATACAAACGTAATAGACATACATAACTCTTACAACTTATATTAAAATAATAGAAATATATAAATAATGATGACGGTCTTACTGCCTTGTCGAGCTTTCAAAAAGATATTGGTGTACCATCTTTTTGAAGACAAATTTAATGATAAGTATCATTAAAAGAAAGTAATATACAAATATCTTTAAATAAATACACGTTTGGAATACTGAATTTTGAGGTGCGCTAATGCTTTGGTTTCTAAATGCAAGCTGACAATTATATGTGACCGTTTAATATGTGGGAGCTCGATGGCGTCGTTGCGCGTGTCATTCTAATCAAACACGCAGGTTAAGTAAAGTAGACTGCAGCCTGTCTATGGATGGGTCTTTTCTATCTCGAATTTCTCCGTGCTCGGAGGGCACGGTAAGCCGTCGGTCCCGGCTGTTGTCGATAGATGACAGTCGATAAGCTAAGTCAGTGGCACTCGAGCGGCATGAAAACATTTGCCTCCGCCAATCCGCATTTGAGCAGCTTGGTGGAGTATGCTCTAAACCCCTTCGGTTGAATGGAGGCCCGTATCCCTGCAGTGGGATGAGTAAGGGTTGATGTGGGTGGGGGGCTTAATATGTGGTCATAGATTAATCGGCGTTGTCAGATATAGTAAACAGACACGTCCTGTAGTGAATGTTTTATATTACTATTACTCGCGATTGACTCAATTAGTAGGTTATATATTAAGAGTAGATAATATTATATATTATAAAGGACTGCTAACGTTATAAAAGACAAAGAAAATAAAGAGCATATACGGCAAATTACGGCCCTAACGTGACCTGGCAAAGATCGAAAATCATAAATATTTCTCTTTTTTATACAACCTCTGGAGGCATACGAGCATACGGCACATGTAAAGTGGTTATCGACCAGTGAACGCTTGTAATACATTAAGTATTGTTCGCACGAGGTAACCTCTGCTACTAACAAAGCAACTCCTTAGGACCTTGGGTTACCTTACTCACTCGCAGAAACACAAACCCTCCAGAAACTTGTTATATGGCTATTCCGTGAGGTGGGGAATCTTCCCCCAACGGGCTATTTTGATGCACCCTACCTCTCAGCACCCAGACCGAGACAACTAGACATGTTCATGCACACAAATGTTTGACTAGAGTGGGGAACGAATCCATATACATTATGCTTATTTACTTATATATTCATCAATTGGGTAACTTTAATTTCCATATAGCATAATAGTATCGTGATTGATAGTAACATTGACAATAATATTACTAAAAGGGGTTAGGAATCACAAAGCTAATTTAATATGCGATTCATCCCTTGTCATCTGCCGTTTGCGAGAAGGTACGTCGAAAACCAGCGAAGTAAAACATTTATAGAGAAAGCATTTACACAAATATAAATAAATCTACTAGACGTACTCGGCATGTATGTTTATTATTGTGTTTTTTTTTTTTCTCTCTTTTGTTTAAATATTGTTTGTACCAAATTAGTATTGTTTGTAAACATGTCACAGTTAAGACTTGAGAGGAGCGGCTTTATCCTAGTACAGGTTTTTACAAACTTAATTGGATAAAGCCCACATTTATTTGTTAAAGAACTTGTAAATACCAATAAATCATTTGTATTTGTATTGTATTAATACTTTGATGATTTCTAAAATAACTGTAAACTGTGTGTAGGGAAACATTTTTTTTTCTAGTGTAATTTAAATATATATATATATATATACCTATAAGGTGGCTGTGTCGCGGACATGGCCGTGAGTTTTATCTGAATACGTGGTGGTTGATTCTTTAGCTATTAAGTGGTGTAGTTAAATTTTGGATAACGATAGATATGTAGCGGAAGCAAATTTAAAGACGTCAAAATTTCCTTGCTGTCACGAAAAGATCTTAGATACATCTAATTGTGAAATAAGTAAGGAGAATCAAATTCGATTCAAATTAGGTCTAGAAAAATTGGAATAAAATCTAGAAATCAGAACGGATTAGTTTGTGAGCGGTCACCTCAGCCTATTGACGCTCGTAACACCACGGGGATGTTATCGCGCGCGCAATCTTGGGACTTAAGGCTGTATCGTCACAGTACCCAGTAATATAGCTGCTTGGCGGTAGAAATAAGTGAGATAGAGGTACCCATGTAGACGACTTTTGTACAAAGTCTGGCTCTGGTAAAAACCCGTGAGTTGACTGAAATGAAACTTGTGACCAAGGTAAGTAATTAAGGGATATTTGATATTTTAAAGAGGGAATTGAAAATTAAAAAACCAACTTAAAATCGTAACTTCTGAAGATAGAATAATAAAATTTGATCGCATCAAATTTGAAAAAGAATTCGGGGTGAGCAGGGCCTGATTAACAGTCTGTGGGGCTCTAAGCAGTGAACGGTATGGGGCCCCCTATGTTTTTGTTACTTAATCTTTTTGTTAATATTTTTTTTTTGTGACACAGTGACACAGAAAATTTTGTTTTATGTTGTATATTTATTAAAAAAGCAATAATTATACTAATTTCATTCCTTTTTTTTAAGTTATTTACCCAACTTCTTCTGATTGACAAAGAAAGACTCATTTCATAGAAATTAAGATGTTGTTTTGTTTGAAAATTTCTTATTAAAACTCAAAAAAAAAATTACACGCCTGATCTTGGGGGGCCCAATTTTTCGGGGGCCCTAAGCAGCTGCTTAGTTTGCTTATGGGTTAATCCGGCCCTGGAGGTGAGAATAATTGCCGAAAGAAAATAGCTAAAATCGGTCTTATTAGATCTTCAATTTTGTGACAGATAAGATTGTGGATTGGACTAATTTATTCTCACCTTTTGTGTTAGCAAGTAACCGATAACATCAATCATCCATTCATTTTGACGAGCTCGATGGCGCAGCGGTTAATAACGCGACCTTGTCACCGACGCTCATGGGTTCGAGTGTGCGCACGTGTTTGATTTTTCTATTACAAATCCTATTTTTCGAACCAAGTATTTATATGTGCCACTAATTGTGATATGTGATTTGACGGTAGCGTTAACCACACGATATAAACTAATGTAAATTTTTTTGAAAGGAACATGAAAAATATTTGATTTGTGCACACGTGTTTGATTTTTCTATTACGAATCCTATTTTTCGAGTCAAGTGCTTATATTTGCCACCAATACCTCCAATGGAGATCTGTATCGTGTCGTAATAATACATCTGCTATCAAGACGTGACTGCTACTAAGCGTAGTAGCCAAGCAGCAGCAGTCCATATTTCTTCAGGTTCCAGACTACTTATCTGTTCACTAAATCACAAATATCATTAAAATTAAACTTTTGGCTCCTGCAAGTAATGTTATGGAACTATAAATATAAACAAGTTCACAAAAAAATAAAACATGAATAAAACTCGTTTGTTCACTCCATATTATTCTTTGTTCTATCTTGAATGAACCTTTCGACCTTAAGCTGCTGACAGCCGCTATGAACTTTTGAATCTTCGACACGTGACGTGAAATTGTATGCGAACTATCACGGCATAGAAAGTGGACGTGACTGACATGTCACTCAAATGTAACTTTGCCAACTAAAAAGCAGAGACGTGGTGTTCCTGCTATTCCAAAGTAATCGATAGCATTCAATATCTTGTATGTAGTATCAGTCGCAGTCAGTGGTTTGATTTAAACTACTTTGCGTGGTTCCGTCGCTAATTAGTTTATGCAACTAGCGCCGGCTGGTACCCTCCCACTACCTTTAGTAAATGCCGTCGCTGCGGTGTACTCTCTTCGTTTCTGCTTCAGCTGCTAGTTAGTATGAACATTACTGGTGGAAACGCATAGAGTAGTTTTAAAACTGCCTGTAAATTATATATTTCCCTGAAAATAACGCCTGAATCTATTAATAGCAAGTTGTCACACATACACATAAGTCTACACAACATATAAGTAATAGTTAATGTTAGCCAATACTGTGTGTGTTTACCTATATACGAATGAACTGAGTCGAATTCAATTTTTGAGGGAAATATTACATCACGATATACTCATATCTATCGATAGTTATCGGTACCTTCCCGCTGAGTCGCTTGCGGGGTAGGCAGAGTATAAATATCACAAGAAGTATTACAAAAAATATAATTGACTGATAGTCTCTCGTATGCAAAAAAATTTGTTAGGGTCTGTATTTTAAAATATCAACCTGTGTAGGTTTGATGATAAAGTAAAAAGTGATAAAGTAAAAAAATAAAAAACGCTTTCTACCGCAAAACTTTAGACGCTGATATAGATGTTCAAAAGTTACAATAAATTATATACCTATATATACACATACATACATGCACATACCTTAATTCTGTCGTTAATAATAAAAAAGTATGAAATTGCCGTTTTATAGTAATAGATAATTTGTATTTACACTCGTCGCGGCCCGTTATATACTGTTTGCCGTAACGCGCATGTCTTGATGGTATGAGATTTTCGAGTGAAACTTTTTTCATGTGATACCTATGACGTTTTTCTTTTAAAAAATGTGCAAAATTTGATTTTCGAATTTCAGTTGTTATTTTATTCAGCTTAAACGGAAAAGATGAATAATTAAAAAATCCGAGTAATTTTTGAATACAAGTTCCGACGTGGAACTAACGCGGCAGAAACGGCTGGAAATATCAATGCTGCATTTGAATAGGAGATTGTTAATGAACACACCGTGCGTTTATGGTTTAAACGCTTTCGTAATGGAAACTTCGACTTGAGAACGAACCACGTGGAAGACCGCCCACACAGGTAAATAGCGCTGAATTGAAGGAGATGTTGGAATCCGATCCGAGTCAAGCTACCCAGGAATTGGCGGCATAGTTTAACGTTACCTTACCTACAACATCGACTCATTTGCATGAAATCAATAAGATAAAACAAATATGAAAAATGGGTGCCTCATTATTTGACTGATCTGCAGAAAGAAACGCAATGACTGACCTTAGGTCAAACTCCGCGACAGTGCCCATAAAGCAAATCTTATCAATATAAAGGTAATGGTAACTGTTTGGTGGTTTCTTCATGGTGTAATTAACTATACCTTTCTCAGGTCTGGTCTAGCAATAACTGCAACTGTGCCGAACTTCGAACCATGATGGCGAAACTGGCAGTGAAACAGCCCCGACTCATAAATCGATCTTCACCATTATTGCTCCATGATTACGCAAGACCTCACACTGCACGATGTAATGATACAACGTAGATTATATTTTGAAGAGTTATATTGTGGAATTGATAGCGAACTAGGTTGTGTATACATGTATTTCGAGGGGTCGTATGTCCCGAGCGACAGCGCTTGCGTGGACATTTCATACGTGTAATTTTCGGGCATTTATAACCGCATGTCGTACGTATGTCATAAAATTTGGGGAATTACTATGCATGGTAACAGGAATTTGTAAATTGCATGGTGAGCATTGAAAATAAAACAATTAGTTAGGCCGTCCGGATGTCATAAAATTGGAAAGCGGTCGTCTACAAATTAAGCACAAAAGAGATTTTAAAAGCTATCGATAACAAAAGACAGGCGAAGACAAAGGAAGGCGGCCTATCTATTGTATCGTATTGAAACATGAACGGGGCTCTAAAAGGTTTGCACGTGCATGAAAGAACGGCGACAATGAGTCGCCGGCTCGGGCGTGGGAAGCCGCCGCTGTTACCGGGCGATAATTAAGTTGACGAATCAGAGTGCGCGTCACCCCAGCGCGGGAGACGGGGGCGCGGTGGAGCGCGGTGTGCGGGCGCACGGCTGGAGGCCATTCGGTTTTCGGGAGTGCTGGCGAGCGGACGTTCGACATCGTGGCGCGTATCATAATAATTATTGTCCATTCGATTCCGGAGTTCGCGCGGTGCGGTCGTGCGACGTCGCGGCTTTTATCATAATAATTAATTCGGTTTAGAGATACTTCTTGTCGAAACTAATACGCGTACAAAGGGTCGAGTACTCGAACTCCCCACGACACGCGAAGGCGCCGAGATCGGTTTAGAGATACTTCTTGTCGAAAATAATACGCGTACAAAGGGTCGAGTACTCGAACTCCCCACGACACGCGAAGGCGCCGAGATCAGCGTAGCAACACCGCCGAGGACAGCCCACGGTCGCCGACTCCACGCTGCACAGTACGAGACCACGAGTTCTTCGCGGGACCGCAGCTTAGCCCAATTAAGTTAACCTGCTGAAGCTAAGTTTAGCCTTAAGATATACTGAAATCTTGCATTATTGTATACCAGTTTATGTGTAGTGTTTTTTTTCAGGACCCGCGTGCGCGAGTAAAGTAAAATCATACGCCTATGCCTAAATCTGTGGCATAGTGGCTAAGTTAAATTTTGTTTTGCAAGGTACATCTGGGTAGGTGAGATTGGATGACGCATTCATACAATCTCGCTGAGGCGAAGGGCTTTTTATTTGCTGGCGTTTATGAATGGCGCACTTGTGATATTCAGGGACACCATTTATATGCGCTTTTTAATTTTAGCGGCGGCAGAGTACCTTTAGCTTATAGTATTATTCTAGCATAGCTCGCGGGTTCGATAAGTGCATGCTATTATTTCATCTGGAGACCGCTCTCCAGGTGAGCCGATTCGCGGCAAAAATTACACACAGCCCGATTTCTGTAGACTCAACTGGATTCGCTAGCGGCTCTGAATTGTTTACTCAGACCATTTAAACTCACATGTGAAATTGCCCAGCCTATAAAATATGCCACAATAATCCTGTAAGGATAATTAATGATAGTGTACACTATACTCAAAATAAGTATAATTATTTGCGCAGCGATCAAAATATGCAAAATTCTACGAGATTGGTATAATGACAGAAGTCACTATATTAATCGCGTAAGCTGATTATAGCAAAAGTCAGAGGAAATTTTCCTGACCTCCAATTAAAGACTGCGCAGACGCTGAGGCTAGTTAAAGGTTTAAGACCTAAGCATTATCCTGGTCAGTCAAGGGTTCAGGCGCTCCTGTTAAGTATTCCACAAAGAACCGTTATACACGCCATAATAGCGTGCCTACAACCGACTAACTATCAATTCCCTGAACCGCTCTTAATGTTTATAGATTCACGCTAATAATTAAAATTCTAAACAAAATGAAACAAACTAGACGATCATTTTAGGTCACTACAGGCTGCATTCCAGCAGTATCAAGGCCACGTCATTTTGGGTTACTTTACAGATGCTGCCGTTGACCACAGGATATTTGATTCGGACTAAAATAATATAATCAGTTCGACAAATATTCTTTAAGAATCAAATTGCTATAAATTACATACACAACGTAGAAACATTTCAAGGACACAAAAGCTATTAAGGTAGAGTAGGTAGGTATATTATAACGATAGGAATAGTTAGGTGTTTATGTAGTGAATGCGTTTTACTGTTAGACATAAAAGCTATTAAGGTAGAGTAGGTAGGTATATTATAACGATAGGAATAGTTAGGTGTTTATGTAGTGAATGCGTTTTACTGTTAGACATAAAAGCTATTAAGGTAGAGTAGGTAGGTACATTAGAACGATAGGAATAGTAGGTGTTTATGTAGTGAATGCGTTTAACTGTGTTAGACATAAAAGACATTAAGGTAGATTAGTTTAGGTATATTATAAAGGTTTTAAATATCGGTTGCTTACTGTTGAACAACTAGGAGAGTAATAATTTAATTACATTGTCCGATTGAGAAAATTGGGTATAGTTAATTACACTGTTTAATTAATTACGTCAGGAGAAATTGACCATTAAGTTACAAGTGCAAATTTAGTAGATAGGCAAAGTAAGATAATAAAGTTATTTGAATAGATAGCGTATTTTGAGTAGACGTCGTCTGCAAGCGATAAGCAGGCACCTGCGTGTAGGATATATAGTTAAATAAGCGAACTACTGATTAGTAAAATGGGCCGAGGCAGGAAGCCACGTGTGACCAGCAAACAGTCGAAAGGTACTGAGGACAGTAATGCTTCAACAAATTCGAACCCGGAGACGAGTCAGATGACTCTATTACTGTCGCAAATTTTACAACGTTTGGAGAATTTAGAGCAGGCTAGGGCGAGTAACTCCGTTACGTCCGGTTCGGAAGCGAGCGTGCCGTCTACCACTAACCGCGAAAACTTTGTGCTGAATGAATCAGAGCATAAACAGGTGTGTCTAATTAAGATGTCACAAAAACTACCACAGTTTGACGGGCAAAAATCAAATAACCCTATGCTGTTTCTAAGGGATTTGAGGAATTACATAGAGATGTCTGGGAACAGTTTTAGTTCGGGTAAAGCTTTGGCGTTTGCTATAGAGAGTTTGATAGGGAGCGCAAAGACAAGGATGAATATTTATAGGGATTCTTGGGCTAGCTTTAGCGACTTCGAAAGGGATTACAAGCAAGTATTTTGGAGTAACTGTGAACAGGAGTTGATCAGACAACGGTTCATGACCGCGAAATACGACGATAGAGTAGGTACAATGGAAGAGTATTTTGCAGACCAGTTAAATAAAATATACGGGTTATCTTTACCTTTTACCGAGACGGAAAAGGTAAATACCATATTCAGGCAATTGCCTCAGCATGTGCAGGTAGCATTTTTCGCGAGGAATGAGAGTATGTCAGTTAAAAATGCAGTGGAGTTTCTGCGTCATTTAGAACGGAATGTACGCAAAGAGGCGAGCGTAGTGACGTCAGCCGGTACATCTGAAGGTCGCGCGACGTTCAGACCAAGTCGTGGGACTACGAGATATGGGTCAGTGCGGGTGAATACGATTCGCTATAATCATCTGACGAATCGACAAAGACGATACCCATATGCTAACCGCGGACAGAATATGCGAGGTCGGGGTTTGTATAACAATAGTACTAGGCAAAATAGGACGCAGTTGAGACCGATAGAATTCACACCAGCCTTGGATGCGCCGCGAGCTAGTGAGAAGAATAAGAGCCTAGCAACAGCGGAAAAACCTGATGCTGTATCAAAAAACTAATTTCGGGGGAAGGGGGGGGATTCGCTTTACGTTATTTAATGCGATTAGGCTGGGCGCCGAACAACGAAAGCGCTAAGCATAAGCTATATGAAATATGTGACATGGGAACGAATATGGGTTTAGAAGAGTTGACACAGTTGTTAACACATAGGGCGGAGGAGTTTCGAGTCTGTTTGGCAGATACTTCAGAGGTGGAAAGCATGAATAGACATAATAAGTCCTTATGTACAGTGTTTAGAGATATAGATGTCTTAGACGCGGATCAGGAGCAAGATAGGAGGCTAACGTTGCCGGAAGTGAGTGTGGAAATAGGTGAGATTCAATTAAAGGGTTTGATTGATTCTGGGAGTGAGGTGACGTGCCTGAGACAAGATTGTTTTGAAAGAGTAAAGGGACGTTTGAGCCAGTTAGCTGAGATACCTATACCGGCTGTTCGAATCGCCGGGGCGTTTGGTATTAGTAAAGAAAAGTTAGGAAGCTTGGTCATAGTCCCTATCAAGATAGGTGAGTGTACCATCGATACACCCACGTTGATTCTAAGGAAGCTACCTAAGGAATTAATATTAGGATTTGATTTCATACAGTTAGCGCGAGGAGGTTTGGTATGTACGGACGGAACGAAGTTCGTTATTAATGATGGTAATGTGATTTGTGAGATAGATCTGGAAGAGCGAGAACGCGGTCAAATCCAATGTTGTACGTTAGAAAAACATTCGGAGAAATCGGTGGTGGGTAAGATAGTTGAGTACGTACAAGGGACATCGTTGTCAGCCGAGCATAAATCTAAGCTGTCGGCTGTGTTAACGAAACATGTCACGCTATTCTCCGATAAGATTGGTCGCACGACCAAGTATATACACGAGATTAGAATGAAGGACGATAAACCCTCTGTTAAGCGGTCATATCCCATACCGCATGTTTATCGCGAAAGAGTTAAGGCAAGGTTAGACGAAATGGAACGGGGAGGTGTAATTAGCAGACAGGCGACGGACTACAGTAGCCCATTAACGTGTACGTTGAAAAAGAATGGAGAGATTCGGATATTATTGGACGCGCGCGAGCTAAACAGATTAATGGCCGGGGAAACGGAGAGCGCACCGCTCATGAGTGATATATTACAATCAGGTTCCAGAATAAACTATATTGCTGTAATCGATATAAAGGACGCGTATTTTACGATTCCATTGGCTCACGAGTCTAGGAAATATACCGGTTTCGTGTTCCAAGGGAAGAGTTATGTGTATAATGTGCTACCACAGGGGCTCAAAACAAGCGTGGGCTCATTCTCAAGGGCGATGGATTTGATACTGGGGCCGGAAGTGCGAACGTACTGTTGGAATTTTCTTGACGACTTAGCTATTTTCACGGATGGGGGCCTAGACGAACACATACGTCAGATCGATACGGTATTGACCAAGTTACGTGAAGCCGGATTTACTTGTTCATTAGAGAAATGTAATTTTGCCGCTAGGGAGGTGAAGCTTTTAGGGCACATTTTAAGCACTGAAGGAGTTAGTTTAGACCCAGCGAAGGTAGAGGCTGTTTCAGATTATCCTGCACCGAGGACAGTGAAACAATTACGTTCATTTTTGGGGTTTGTAAACTACTTCCGTAGGTTCATACGGGAATTTGCGTTATTAACAGAACCATTGTATAGATTGTTACAGGCGAGAGTAAGATTTACGTGGGGTACAGAGGAACAGGACGCGTTTGATAGGTTAAAGGTAGCGTTTACACAGAGCGTCATGCTGTCACAGCCAGAGTTCGGTAGTGTATATTATGTGCAGACGGATTCCAGTTCGATAGGTCTGGGTGGGTATGTTTACCAATTAGATAAGAACGGGTTCGAGAAAATAATAGGATTTTGTTCGTACGCATACAAGGGGCCGCAAACACGGTGGTCCGTCAGCGAACAGGAGTTCTATGCTGTGATTTATACATTGAGGAAATTTGAAACGTATTTGAGAGGAGCCAAAATCGTGATAAAGACAGATCATAAAAGTCTGACGTTTATAAAGTCTTGGAAATTGCTCGGGGCGCGAATTACCAGATGGATAATGTACTTAGAACGGTTTGATTACGAAGTACAGTATATTCAGGGACGTGATAACATTATACCAGACATTCTGAGCAGGCACATACGAGATGCAGGGTCGGAAAAAGTGGTTAACACAGCACAGCCGCACATATACTGGTTTAAGACGGCTAGCCGTGGCACGGTATTACAAAAATTAAAACAGATTGCCGAGTTGCAAACCGATGACCCGAAGTTAAAACATATCAAAGATTGTTTAGGTCAGGGGAAGGCCAGCCTAGAGGTCAAGGGCTTTAAGTATTACAAATTAGTCGGGAATACATTGTACTTTAGCATACCTACGCAGGGAAAACCCCTATTAGTCATACCAAAGTCACTACAGGAGGAATTAATAATTCATATACATGAGGAAATAGGTCATTTTGGGCAGTATAAAATAATGCCTATTCTGAGAACGCGTTATTATTTTCCTAACATGAGCAAGATAGTTCGTGACGTAATCCGCACATGCGACATATGTCAAAAGGCAAAACCCAGCGTTAGTAACACAATAGGACCATGTCAGCCAGTTTCAGCTAAAGCTTTAGGAGAAAAGGTCTTCGGGGATTTGTATGGGCCGTTACCTGCGGGTAAGTTTGGTTACAAGTACATATACGTTATGCAGGACGTGTACAGTAAGGTCGTAAGGTTGTATCCATTAAGGATCGCGAGTGTGCGTAGCGTACTTGCGTGCGCAAAACGATTTCATAAGGAGATACCTATCAGGACGATAATCACCGACCGAGGACCACAGTTCATTTCGAAGACGTGGATTGAAAGTTTACGTGATTTAGATATAAAGGTGACGCACACTTCAGTGTATTGCCCAAATTCGAATAGCGTAGAGAGGGTCAATCGCGAGTTAGGAAGAATGATCAGGACATATTGCTTCGGGTCCAACAGAAGTTGGGTGAATATGTTGACCGATGTAGAAAGGTGTTATAACAACGTTACACATAGTTCTACAGGGTTTGCACCCGACAGACTAGCGTTTGGGAGGCAAGAGTTGTTAACTATTGACAGTACGTTAGGTGATGAGTGGACGAAACGATATCTAGCTAACGAACCACAGATTAATCACGAAAAAGCATTGAAAACCGCGGAGAAGACAAGCATGTACAGAAAGCGTCAATTTGACAACAGGCATAGGTTAGTCGTTTACCGAATAGGTGATTATGTGAAGGTGAAGACCTTTGTACGATCGGACAAAGAACATAAGATAACGCGGAAATTTTCCTTATTATATAAAGGGCCATTTGTTATAGTGGACGTACCATATCAAAACTGTTATAGTCTGATGGAACCAGAATCTAATAAGATTGTTGGAAATTATAATGCGGTGAATTTAGCCAGATATTTTATACGAAAGAAGGAAGTGACGATTCTAAGTAAGGAGGTAAATAAATGAACAGGACGTTAGGTATGGAGTAAAAGCATAAGGGCGATGGTTAGTAGTTTAGAACAAAGAGCAATGATGATATAGACGAATAGGGCTATCGAACGATTGAGGTCAGGGTGTGGCACTAAGAGCTGGTTCAGAGAGAATTGGAGAGAAAATTTTAAGATAAGGGTACATATGAGATTAAGATTTTGACGAGTGAGTATCGGGGACACCAACTCACAAAATCTGGGGAAGGTTCTGTAATGATACAACGTAGATTATATTTTGAAGAGTTATATTGTGGAATTGATAGCGAACTAGGTTGTGTATACATGTATTTCGAGGGGTCGTATGTCCCGAGCGACAGCGCTTGCGTGGACATTTCATACGTGTAATTTTCGGGCATTTATAACCGCATGTCGTACGTATGTCATAAAATTTGGGGAATTACTATGCATGGTAACAGGAATTTGTAAATTGCATGGTGAGCATTGAAAATAAAACAATTAGTTAGGCCGTCCGGATGTCATAAAATTGGAAAGCGGTCGTCTACAAATTAAGCACAAAAGAGATTTTAAAAGCTATCGATAACAAAAGACAGGCGAAGACAAAGGAAGGCGGCCTATCTATTGTATCGTATTGAAACATGAACGGGGCTCTAAAAGGTTTGCACGTGCATGAAAGAACGGCGACAATGAGTCGCCGGCTCGGGCGTGGGAAGCCGCCGCTGTTACCGGGCGATAATTAAGTTGACGAATCAGAGTGCGCGTCACCCCAGCGCGGGAGACGGGGGCGCGGTGGAGCGCGGTGTGCGGGCGCACGGCTGGAGGCCATTCGGTTTTCGGGAGTGCTGGCGAGCGGACGTTCGACATCGTGGCGCGTATCATAATAATTATTGTCCATTCGATTCCGGAGTTCGCGCGGTGCAGTCGTGCGACGTCGCGGCTTTTATCATAATAATTAATTCGGTTTAGAGATACTTCTTGTCGAAACTAATACGCGTACAAAGGGTCGAGTACTCGAACTCCCCACGACACGCGAAGGCGCCGAGATCGGTTTAGAAATACTTCTTGTCGAAAATAATACGCGTACAAAGGGTCGAGTACTCGAACTCCCCACGACACGCGAAGGCGCCGAGATCAGCGTAGCAACACCGCCGAGGACAGCCCACGGTCGCCGACTCCACGCTGCACAGTACGAGACCACGAGTTCTTCGCGGGACCGCAGCTTAGCCCAATTAAGTTAACCTGCTGAAGCTAAGTTTAGCCTTAAGATATACTGAAATCTTGCATTATTGTATACCAGTTTATGTGTAGTGTTTTTTTTCAGGACCCGCGTGCGCGAGTAAAGTAAAATCATACGCCTATGCCTAAATCTGTGGCATAGTGGCTAAGTTAAATTTTGTTTTGCAAGGTACATCTGGGTAGGTGAGATTGGATGACGCATTCATACAATCTCGCTGAGGCGAAGGGCTTTTTATTTGCTGGCGTTTATGAATGGCGCACTTGTGATATTCAGGGACACCATTTATATGCGCTTTTTAATTTTAGCGGCGGCAGAGTACCTTTAGCTTATAGTATTATTCTAGCATAGCTCGCGGGTTCGATAAGTGCATGCTATTATTTCATCTGGAGACCGCTCTCCAGGTGAGCCGATTCGCGGCAAAAATTACACACAGCCCGATTTCTGTAGACTCAACTGGATTCGCTAGCGGCTCTGAATTGTTTACTCAGACCATTTAAACTCACATGTGAAATTGCCCAGCCTATAAAATATGCCACAATAATCCTGTAAGGATAATTAATGATAGTGTACACTATACTCAAAATAAGTATAATTATTTGCGCAGCGATCAAAATATGCAAAATTCTACGAGATTGGTATAATGACAGAAGTCACTATATTAATCGCGTAAGCTGATTATAGCAAAAGTCAGAGGAAATTTTCCTGACCTCCAATTAAAGACTGCGCAGACGCTGAGGCTAGCTAAAGGTTTAAGACCTAAGCATTATCCTGGTCAGTCAAGGGTTCAGGCGCTCCTGTTAAGTATTCCACAAAGAACCGTTATACACGCCATAATAGCGTGCCTACAACCGACTAACTATCAATTCCCTGAACCGCTCTTAATGTTTATAGATTCACGCTAATAATTAAAATTCTAAACAAAATGAAACAAACTAGACGATCATTTTAGGTCACTACAGGCTGCATTCCAGCAGTATCAAGGCCACGTCATTTTGGGTTACTTTACAACGAGAAACCGTTGTAACTCTACAGGAGCTGCAGTTGGAAACCATACGTCATCCTCCGTACTCATTAGACCTTGCTCCAACTGACTACTGGTAAAAAAAAATTCAAGGAAATATAATTGATGATTCAGCAAACTTTTGGGACTATGTGAAGGACAAGACAAAAATCGGAAGCGTATAGACACCATTAAATATGGTGCGGTAGAGGTGTCAGGTCAGGCTGCAGCTGAGGCTTTTGCGCAATATTTCAGTTCTGTATTCCATAATGAAGAATCGCGTCTAGGTGCAGCGAAGGCCGCGGGAGCTGCCTATTCCCATCCTGACACAAATTCAATCAGTTTCACCTATGTAGATGAAGCCGATCTGAAAGTGGCAGTACGGCGTCTTAAGTCACGCTCGTCAGTTTGTTCCGATGGTATACTAATATTTCTGGGCAAGGACTGTTTACCCGCTCTCAGTGGTCCCCTATTGTGCCTTTTCAATATCTGTCTGTCTTTTGAAATATCCTGACTGCTGGAAACTGTCTAGAGTAACATCAGCTCAGGTGAACCCGGTACAGATGTCTCGTCCAATAGATCAATTGCCATCCTCTCTGTATTTGCTAAGATTTTCGAGGCAATTCACAACCTTCATATTAGCCGGCAAATTGATAGTTCGTTCCATACTATGATTTTCGAATGGCTTGCTCTATCGCTACTAATCTGGCTACTGTAGTGAAATGGATGGTGAACGGCAGGTTGACGCAACGTACTTTGATTTTAGGAAGGCATTTGACCTTGTTGATAATGACATCTTGCTGGATAAAATGACTATAATGGGATTCATGCCTAATCTACTTAAATTTTTCGCAAGCTATCTTGACAATCGTCATCAATTTGTGCGTGTAGACAGGTATCTCTTAGATCTATTACACAAGACCAGGGAAGTATCTTGGGTCCTACACTCTTCCTGGTTATGATTAGTGAACCACCAGCTACTGAGTGTTTTTGTTTGCTGATGATTTTAAGTAAGTTGATCCTTGGAGTAGGTAATGATACTGATGCTGAAGCTCTGCAAGCGGATTTTGATTCCAGAGAGACATGCTCACTCAATTCGATGATTTGGACCTCTTTGCAGACAGTGAATTATGTTTACTTGACGGGGACTATAGATTCCTAGATGGAGTGAAAGTAGATTGACTATGATATGTAAGCATTCATTGACTACAATTGATTTCGATTTTTTTATTATTTAAGCATGCATTTTTTTTTAATTTAATTCAATTAGATATATTATTAATCAAGTACATTGTATGTATATAATATAATTTTTATATTCTATTTGCCATTACATAATTTTAGTAGGTATATAAGTAACTCTAATAGTATTACAATTAGACTCTAGTAGTATTTTAACTTGTAGTAGTATTATTTTATTAAACTATGTATCTAGCTATAAGTCGCATTGGGTATCTATGTAACCTGTAATGACTATAGTATCTGAATAATAAATAAAACACACTATAATTATATTTATTTGTATGGTTAATTTTGCGCTTATATTTCACATTGCGTACGTAATGATCCCGACGTTACATTATGCAATATCGAGATAACTGTCAGCCATTTGTCTTGTGTAAATCGCTCTAATGTATTCCGGGGACATAAAGTCATTTTAAGGGACAGCGCTGTCGGCCGGTCGCCTGATGGATTTATCCATTTGTCTTCTAGAGACACCTATGACAACGGCGTGTATAAGTATCTTCTATTTGGGACTTTATTGTAATTAGCCCATAGGTCTTCGTTTCCATGTTAATACTTTAGGACATAAGTATCGGCACCCACAACACAAATCACTCTAGTGTTCACACTTCAACAATCATCGTTATAATTCAGCCATATCATATATATTGCCATATGATTATTGGATATTATTGTTATATTTCGAGAAGCTCGACATATTACGACAAGAAATATGAAATGATATAAAGCATTAAAACACGGGCGAAAGCAACTAAATATAGGTATACTTTCGTATAGAAAAGAACAAAAGCGGAATTATATAATATACATATTTTACATATGTCAGACCAAGAATCCCGTCAATGTTGCCGTATATTATTATATATATTCTATATATTATATATTATCTAATATTTATTATATATATTCAAACGAGTTTCTCGATTTTAAACTTCTTATTTTAAAATAAGACACACGTACGAGTAAGTAGTGAAAATATACATAAAGAGTTATGTCATCAATTGTCATCGAAATATACGTAATATAAGTTTTGCACAATAAATGGTAGATAAGATGATAATGGTAGAATATAAGATATATTTATTTTCTATGGACTGCCTTTATTCAGTCGAGTAGATACTTCATTTAGCTATGAGTACCTACTGGCAATAATTTAATTTAAATGGCGAACCGGAACATGTGAATTACGGTATGATATTAAAGTATTGTTAATTTTATGTAATTTATTCACCGGAGATATTAGGGCATATTTTTTTTTGGGAGACGCAGTGAAACATAATGATTTGATTTTTATTGTAAATCATAATGTTGCACCACTTAAAATCACGAATGGGCATTCTCCATTATCTCGAAACCCGTCGAGCAGATTTTATTACAGCGAAATCTTGAAGACCGCAGAGTAATAACTGGATAGGAATAATATCAAATAACTTATAGACTATTGCAATTTAAAGACTATCGTTAGTCCGGCAAATTCAACAGTAATTCCTTCTGACTTAATCATATTAACATAAATAAATAAATAAATATATATATATATATATATAGGGAAAAAAATTGTGACGATTCCAAACAAATGTAGCCATTTTTACGGAATAAAAAGATTTTGACTTTGACTTTGACTATATATATATAAATTATATCAAGGTACGAGGGCTCACTCAGAAATACAGAAATATCCAGGATATTATTATTTAGGTATGATTTTTTCATAATCATAATCATTTATTTGCTAATACAGTTACATAAAGGTCTTATTTTAACATACAGTGCCGTGTATTAAGCCTGATAGCAGGCATGCAAATCATAAATATCACGTCATTACAAAAAAAATAGTATTAATAAAATTTAAGGTTATAATACAAATATCATTTACATTATTATTATATGCATTAATAGAATTTATTTATTTTGTGATTTACAATGGTCAATGTATTCTTTAGTGGATTATATGTATTCTTTCTGTAAGGATGTATTAGTAGAGGATTCAATAAGTTTCTCTTACCTTTTTTTGCCAGTGCTTCTATCTTGGCGCGCGACGATCTAATTAGCTCAACATAGTGGCTCCGCTTCGGCTGATAAACGAAAAGAGGAGCCCAAATTGCAGCGGCAATTGACAAAAGACTACAGTTTCCTGTCAGTTGACGCTGCCATGCTGGCCGGAAGGCTCTTTACTTCTACTTTAATTATAAGATATCTATAAACTTTAAATTGGTATTGAATGCACGTCACCCTGTGAGGAAACTTACAATAATACATTTTATGTACAAAATAACAGAAATCTAAAATTTTAACTTAAACACATATCTTACAATGGTTTTAAACGAACAATTCTTATACATAACTAGTCTGGCCATAAATACTCTTATATAGAAACTATTATTTTTTTAAACTCTTTAAGTATTTTGAATTTAGAACTTTAGATGTTACATATATTTATTCTTTATAGTCCTTTCAGACACAATTAATAGGAAACATAAATTAACTGTTATATGTCTATATCCTACATGTCATAATTTAAATGTACTCGTGATTAAAGAGGAAATAAATTTTCTTTCATATGGTCAACATATATTTATATGTCGGAACGTGGATGTAATGGTCGTCAGGTGGCTCGTTGTTCATGGCGAATAAAGCGAAATACCAGCGTAGTTAATCTTCTCAATATTTAATCAGCCCATTACAATAATAATCGCAATAAAAGTTATACTCAGATCGCAGATTAAAACGGATTCAAAATGCGGTGGACGCGACACGTGCGATTGGCTCCATTGTTCGATTCGTAATGCCGCTTCCAATCATCTTGACGTTTTTGACAACTGACCACAACCGACATTTCGAGCTAACCATAACAAACACAACCGGTGTTGCCAATCCAACGATGTCGATTCCACCCAAGCGCCGACTTGACATTTTGATCCGTTATTATTAAAACTAGCATCACGGGGATTGATTTCTTCCGGGCTTCTCAATATGGTGTTGCTACCTCTGCGACATATATATTCATCTAGTTCAGGTTACCATGCTTTAAGCTAGATTACACATCCACTTAAATTTACCTACTGCATTAGGCCTATACAAATGCATAAAGTCGCATACTTCATAAAACAGGTGTCCATTTGTACAGATCTAATAATGTATTGAGTACATTAACGGGTCAAGACGTCCATCTTTAATAATAAGTAATTAACATTTAATAGAAAATTTAAACAATCACCTGATTGTTAATCGAGCCTCGGGCATAATGACAAGAAAGCCAGCGTTGCACCTCTCATCCAAAACTGGGCGCAGAGACACAAGCCATAGGCCTGCAAGAGCAATTAGACGACCAGGAACCACGTTCTACGGATTGCGATCTGCGATTGTGGATTGTGGCCTGCGAATTAGCACAGAACCTTGGTTCGGTATAGAGAGTTCAAAAGTCTAAATTATTGTATAATAATAATTTTGTAGGTGACGAGATAACGCCATTTTTCTTAATTGAAATCTTGATTTATTGTATTTAATCTTAAGGATTAGAACCCTGTGTAAACTTATTAGTTTAGAAGCCATATTGGGTGGCTGAGTCTATTACGACTCAAATAAATCAGACATAATCAGTTATTTTCAAAGAGAACTTCACATGTATCCCATATCGAATCCTTCCACCGAAAGAGCAGAGAAAAAATGTGGCCTCTCTACAAGCCGGAAGTCAAACAAAAATTATTATGAATTAATCGCAGATGGCGTTTATGTACCAGACAATATTCTTCTCAAAATTCCATCCTACAATTTTCTATAATAAAGGATAGTTGTGGAAAACAAAGAAAATAAACAAACATTGAGAATGCAGAATTTAAAACTGCTGTAACAACAAGAAAAAAATAGTATGACGAGCACTAGTTGTCTCAGCTATACTCGACTAATTATAATGTAATTAATAAATTATGTAAATTTGTTTGGATACCAAAAGAGGGATGCCTGAGTTTTTTGGCAGTATTTTTATCAGTGCTCACCTAGTCATGAACTGCACGGTAGGGAAAAAAATCGTGACGATTCCAAAAAAATGTAGCCATTTTTACGGAATAAAAAGATTTTGACTTTGACTTTGACTAGAGGGCAGCACTTCCCGACGTAGTATAAAAAAAATTGTAAATATTATATCATCGGCAAATCGAAGGTGAGACGTATACTCGCTGTTGATGACGTACTATCTATCTTTTCCAGTCTAGTGGCTTAAAAACATCTTTCTACGCAGCAGTGAACAGTTTCAAAGAAATAACATTTCCCGGCTCACGCTTCTCTGCAATTGTGGATATATTTTGTGCTCTGGTACTACTGACAGATTTATATTGCCGTTTTCATGTATACACTTCAACACCTCGATATACCTATAAACGATCCGGCATCGTTGGAAAAACAGCCCACTCTTCAGTTTTCTATATAACCTGCCGCAGTAAATATACCTACGAGTATATATACCTAGTCTATAGTTGAGAAGCCTTTTCAGAAAGCAGTTCGGACATGCGTGCAAGATGATTCGTGATTACCCTTGAAAACAGCTTATAGACATGGTTCAGATGATATGGATCTATAGTTTTATAATAAAGCTTTATCACCTATCTTGAAAAACATCACCACAACGATTCTGCCCTCGAGAATGACGTAACTAAAAAGCTTCTGATGGACCGTAAGTATTTGGTACCCACCCGCTTTCAGATAAGAAGCTCAGATATGATTCCGTCATCGTCCGGAGCTTTGTTGTTCTTGAGCTGTTTAAGAGTCATACTAATCTCGTACAGGATGACAGGCATGAGCAAATTACCTTTAAGTCCGAATTTTAAAATAAAAATCATTGATATTAACTTCAGATTGTGCGACAAAAAAATGATGTCCGAGCCCCGACGACATCTGTATACGACAGGAGACGTATAATTATATATGACCGGTAACTACTTTACATCAGGTGAACTTCTATGCCTCACCTAACTTAAATGGTTACCGTAGACTATTTAACGCTTGCAATGCGGAAAGTATCGGTGACGTTGCCAGCCCTACTGCTAACATAGCAACTCCTCAGAGGTTTACTGGTAACGCCAGTCAATCGCAGGAATACCACAATCCTCCAGGGAATCGTTATTTAGTTACAGTTTTATGGGATGTTGAGACATTTTGATATGATGCGCGAAGAGAGGAGAGGAGGAGGAATGAAGAGTGATAGGCCACTTAAAACACCAAGACACTACAGACATATCCAAGCACACAAATATTTGCTCTGTGCGGGTATCGAACTCATAAACGTTAGTATTAAAGATACCATTGCTAACTACTTGGCCAATGGCATCGATCATCATTGTCCACAAGACTAGAAACACCTAACTTAAAACATCAGCATGGTTCATTTAGATATTTATCGCCATAACACCCCTGTTTATCCTACTTTGATAAATTAATATTTCCTATGAAAATAAATATGTGTGACCGACAGAACCGTGTTTATTTTATGTGCCGCTGTACGAAACGATACGAAAGCAGTTATCGTTTGCACGATAATATCCACAGTATTTTTACGATAACATCGTCCCCTACGCTACATAGAGTCTCAGAGAACCACAAACAATTAATATTATTTGTATTATCCAGCCTTTACCAAGTAAATATTTAGCCATGCCTAATGTAATGTTAAATTTTGAAAGTAAATTTACATGTAAAAATAATTCATACGAGGAATACAAGCATACGGCGCACCTGATGTAAAGCGAGTACCATAGCGTATTAACGCTTGCGATGTATTAAGTATCACTCGCGGGATGCCTCCTCTGCTGCTTACACGGCAACTCCTTGGGAGCTTACTGGTGACCTCACTCACACGCAGGAACACAACAACTCTCTATGGAGTTGCTATTCGGCGGCGATTTTCTGTGAGGTGGAGGTATTTCCCCTGATGGGCTGCTTTGATATGCCCTACCTCTCTTAAAACATTTTGTGCTTTCGCCGTTGAATCCCAAATGAGCCACCCAGGGTGCGGCCGGTGCTTGTTCGCATAAACTATTGTTGGCGGAAGCGCAAAAAGTACTTTAGAACAGTTTGTCCTCAAATGCGCTATTTAGACGCAATGTTTGGTGCAAAAGGTCCACTCGCCAACTGGGCTCGTTGTTATTGAAAACTAATGAGTAAGTATTCTGCCCTCTGCATAAACTTTTATTTTGTCTTGATCTGGATATTTTTAAGACAGATAGAGGCCTCAAGCCCAACTGGGAAGTATTTGAGGTAGCTCAAAGAAAAACACAGACAAATAACGACTTAGACAATTTTTAAAGGAAGTATCGCGTGTTTTATTTATTTTGTTGAACCTGACGTTTCGAACGCTTTGCAGCGTCCGTGGTCGTCTTCCTGTGACCACGGACGCTGCAAAGCGTTCGAAACTTCCGTTAAAAATTGTTTAATTCAATGTGTAACAATCGCGAAAACCTAAGACAATACTAAATAACGACTTCTTGGAGAGTTGTTGTGTTCCTACGAGTGAGAGAGGTTATCAGTAAGCTTTTAAGTAATTACCTACTATGCTAGCAGTAGCGATGGCAACGCGGACAATACTTCCTGTTAGCAAGCGTCCATACAACAGTCCATACATTACAAGCTTCCCGACTATATAAAATCTAAAAATCATCATCATATTATATATATCCCTGCTGCGTGTAGCCTTTCCATAACACTTTTCACAGTACGCGATTCTCTGCTTACCGCATCGAGCAATAATCGGTCGCTCATTTGTGGTCACTTCAGCCAAAGTATATCAAGATACTGTCTTAGATCGCGTTGTGAAACCTCTCAGCAATACACGTTTTAAAAATGTACCGTAGACTTTCCAGCAGGACTCTGCATCCTGTAATGATACAATCTGTGGCTCCTTTTGAAATCATTTATTTCACAAAACTTACAGGTACACGCTACCAATAAGTTACTCAGTTACGTCATCAATGTTCAGCGTTGAATAATAAAGTACTTAACTACTACAATTGCTTAGCACGTCTGCATGTGTCCGCGATCAGTTGACAACTGAACATCCGATTTAAGTGCCTCTACGCAGGCCCTGCCCCACCATCTCGACCGTTAGGGAGAGATGGAAAGGAAGTGCAAGCGCAGCACAGTCGTTTACATCCTTTTTAATCAACTAAGTAATCAACTTTATAAAGTATAGCTGATATGTATTTGTGCATGTAAATATTACTCATTTACAAAGAAATAATGAAAACTTTTCATAAACTTCATTATAATCGATTGTATTGACGAGATCGGTGGCGTCGCAGTTAATAACGCGACTTTGTGACAGATGGCCGTGAGTTCGATTCCTACACAGGACAAACATTTGTGTGCATGAACATGTCTATTTGTCTTGGTTTAGGTGTTTTCTAGACAGGTAGGGAGCATCAAAGCAACCCATCGGGGGAAGTATCTACACCTCACAGAAAACCGCAACAAAATAACAACTATCTAGAGCGTTGTTGTATTCCTGCGTGTGAGTGAGGTAATCAGTAAGCTCAGTTCATAGACTACTGTGACTATTTTACATTAGGTGAGCCTCCTGATGTTTAATACAAAAATCACATAGATGTTTAACAAAGAGGTATATAAGCGTTGTCTTCGACAGAGGCGATTTCCTCTTTTTATTAAAAATATCTTCCATAACTTTATAGTTTATCATTAAACCATCATGAGCACAGGATTGTTACCGGATAAGTATACTCCGGTGAAATAATAATGAAAGTCGGCTGACAACCAAAGGAAAGCCATAATCAAAGTCAAACTGGAGTTAAAGAAACTTGGTGTGCTCGACAGAGCAAAACAGTACTTCAGTCCGGAACTAAGATTTATATTATACAAGTCTCAAGTCAGACCGCACATGGATTATTGTAGTTAGCTTTGGGCGGGCGCGCCTGGATGCCAGCTAAGATCTTGTGGTTCGGTTCAGAGACGAGATGCGAGAATTGTCGACGATCCTAAGCTTACAGACCGTATTGAACCCTTAAATTTAAGGCGAGATTTTGCCTCCCTTTGTGTGTTCTACCGATTGTACAACGGGTTGTGTTCTGAAGAGTAAATCGATATAATGCTGACAGCTTCTTTTTACAATCGCAAAGATCGCCGAAGGCGGGGAGTTCACTCACACACTGGAACCGCAACGGTTGCGTACTCTAAAGTTGTGGAATGAACTCCCAGCCGAGGTTTTCCTAAAGGACTACAGCATGGGGTTCTTCAAGAAAGGCGTAAAGAGGTTTTTACAAGATCGGCGACGCATGGTGTTGCCGTATACCGTATGTATAATTACCATCTTAGTGGTACAAGAAAAAAGTCTGCCAATTATTTATTTTTTTATTATCTGTACCGATTCTATAGGTGATTCGGATATACCTATAAGTAGGTTAAGTTTAATTATTGGTGAAAAAAATTCAATAAAAATGAAAAAGCTTCAGTTTTCTAAAGTCAGTTTCAATTATTTTCCTAACCATTTTATCAGTGTGTCCCTAGGTATACATTAACGATGTTTTATGAAATACCTATATTATGTCAGGATTGTTTCGGCTTCCCCATTTTTAGGTGCAGGGTTTGAAAGTGCCCATTTCCGTGAAAGGGTATGAATGTTCGCGATATATTAGTAGTCTTATAATGCTGTTACATCATAACCATTTCACAAACAGTATGTAGGTTTTATAAAAGTTGTTGTTGACAGGGAAATGATTTTTTTGAGTATTACTTTTTTAAGAGAGGTAGGGCGCATCAAAGCTGCCCGTCTGGGGAAGTAATTCCACCTCACAGAAAACCGCAGTCAAATAACAACTCCCTAGAGGGTTGTTGTGTTCCTGCGTGTGAGTGAGGTCACCAGTAAGCTCCTAAGGAGTTGCTGGGTAAGCAGCAGAGGAGGCATCGCGCGAGTGATATATGTTACAAGCGTTAATAGGCTACGGTAACTGCTTTACATCAGGTGGACCGTATGCTTGTATGCCTCCCGACGTTGTATAAAAAAAAATACTTATTTTGAATTGATGCTTAGATGAGGTAGAGCTATTATTAAAAAAAATAATGCAGTTTCACTTTAATTTTATAGCACTAACGCATCAGGCAGTCTGCTTAATGGAAAGCAGTTACCGCTGCCTATTGACACTTTCAACACGAAAGAGCATCACTTATGTATTGCTGACCCTTACATTAATATGCCGAGTATGGTTTAAGGTTAACGGCATTGTGGTAACGCATCCTGCTGGTATGCGTATTTAGCTTCCAAGGTAATATAAAAATATTTTTTATTTTTATACGATGATGGTGGTAATATTTTTTTTTATACTACGTTGAGAGGCATACAAGCATACGACCCACCTGATGTAAAGCGGGTACCGTAGCCTATTAACGCTTGCGATATATTATCACTCACGCGTTGCCTCCTCTGCTGCTTACACAGCTACTCCTTGCTCCTAGCTCACTGGTGACCTCACTCACATGCAGGAACACAACAACCCTCCAGGGAGTTGTTATTTGGCTGCAGTTTTCTGTGAGGTGGAGGTACTTCCCCAGACGGGCTGCTATAATGCGTCCTACTTGTCTTAAAACACCCAGACCAAGACAAACTGACATATTCATACACACAAATGTTTGCCTTGTGTGGAAATCGAACCCACGAGCGTTGGTGTTAAAGTCGCGACATTCACAACTGAGCCACCGAGCTCGTCAAAATATACCAGTTGCTGCTTGGTTGGGTGTTCACTGTATTTTTTAAGTGGTTCATAAAATTTTATGCATTTAAACAGGCCTCATCTACACGTGATGCATTGTAGGAGGGTAAAAACTTGTAAGTTCACCAAAAAGCTGGTGTGTAATGAGTGATACTTAATATATCGCAAGCGTTAATAGGCTACGGTACCCTTTACATCAGGTGGGTCGTATGCGTGTATGCCTCCCGACGTAGTATAAAAAAAATACTGAACTACTACATGCATCGGGCTGTATTCTTGTTTACCATTCAACCAAAAGTTAAAAGCGTAAAGTACATATAAGTAGGTAGTCTAAAAATATCAGATAAGTCCCTACACTCTACTTGTATTTGTACTATTCCATTACTTTTCCGAATTCAATCCAATTTCGTAGATCAATCTCCATTTATCGACCTAATTTTCTTAAGCTCAAGTGAATTTGAAAGCTTCACAAACATCCTTTAGAAGAGTGATTACCCCAATTGATGCAATAACAGGAAAGGAATATTGAGAAATTTGAGAGATTTTTACACTAACAAATTTAGCTCAGTTTATTTTTTGGAAATTAGAATTAAAGTAAACATTGTAATAGTCTGGCGAAGAGGATTTGGTCATAGAGGATGACTCCTTATTTAACATTTGACGCAGCCGTACTGCTTCTGTGCCTTAGAAAATATTTGTTGTGTGCTTGCAAATACATGAAGTCACCGGTATACTCTTGAGTTATAAGAGGCTACGGTAACGTATGGTAGATACTCCTTGCGTCGGAATAGTATATATCATACTGCTAGCTGCTGCAGACAGGTGAACCGTGTGCTTGTTTTCACGCAGTAATATACTCCTTCCTTTCTTGGTGGTATTTTGCCTATAGGCAATTTGTAAATATTTTCAATTTCAAACGAAAAATCCCATTATTATTAGTTTTAAAAACTTCTGGTCCGATTAATAAGCCTTATACTTACGACATAATACTCTTAATTAAATAAAAATAGCATAGCTTCAGCAGTTCCGGAGATGGTATCTACCGTACCGTACCTACCTTCGGATACAGATCTAATTGCGATGGTAACGGCTCCCACATTAATTCCTCATCTGTGTTTTCTATCAAACAAGACGAGATTATTGTAGAAGCTACAAAAATCGGTAACAGGCCATGTGCTGCCTTGGCTACTATGGCATGGTTGCACACGTATATATCTAAAACTCTAGATGCAGGCAAAGTTTCTGACTACTGACGTGTTCTCTGCAAAATATGTCTATTCGCGCGATATCTCCAGGCGTCGTAAATGATGATGATTACTAAAAAATTCCTTTTCGTACTGATTATACTCGTAAATGACCAGATCCAAACAATGGAACATTACCAAAACCAATATTGATACTTGCAATCGTATAATTAAATCACGAATAAATAATAAGAGGGGAATAAATCTTCTAAATCTGTGAAGAAAAGCAAATTAAAAATCATTACTCAAAGTTTCGACAACGAAGCATTTCCGAATATTGGACTAGAAATGAGAATAATAAATTTCAATAGGGATTTCATAAATATTGAAATTTGCTATCATGACGTTATGCAAATACGCGTATCTAGAGATGAAAATACACGGCACAGTAATTGAATCGTTCCCGTTAGTCAAAACATACGAAGTTATTCTGTCATGACGCTGTTTGTGAAGTTATTCTAAACCACGGTAACTACTGATTTTTTATTGTATATTATATTATATTATATTATATTATATTATATTATATTATATTATATTATATTATATTATATTATATTATATTATATTATATTATATTATATTATATTATATTATATTATATTATATTATATTATATTATATTATATTATATTATATTATATTATATTATATTATATTATATTATATTATATTATATTATATTATATTATATTATATTATATTATATTATATTATAACATGCAATAAAAGAAGACAACCTATAGTCTTATTTACTGTACACTTTTACGCCTTCAGATAAAGGTCGAACATTGATACATACGTACAAACAGACGTAATTTTTAAGAAACGAAATAGCAAACAAGCACCTATGCTAACATAAGTGACTAATGCGACCTAATATATTTTTTATTTATTATAATAATATGTTTTTTGTAATAGCCGCCAATTGCTAATTCCATTCTCTAATAGGGAATCAATGAGAGAATAAACGATTATAAACAAATATAATTTAATGAAATATAATTCAATATTGTGAACCTAAAATACATACCTATGTAAACACAGTTATCTATTGTGTATATCCATGCCTTTACGCTAGGTTCATTTCAGGATAGGCAGAGAGAACTAAATCCCATTAAACGCAGTCATTATACAGTTCGTTCGTATATTTACGCATATACATGTACACATACACCAACGTATACACAGCGAAATACACAGAGACACAAATTGATATATATATATGAAGAAGATATTCAAATAAAAATATTCAATGCAATTTGATATAACCTGCTTTGTGTGTTTCCGCCACCAATATATATATAGTATATATAGTTTATGCGGCCTAGCGCCGGCCGGCACCCACCCAGCACCGCTGTTAGTGGGTGCTACATGCCGACGCTGCCATGGCTGCTCCGGTAGTCTCTGCCTCGGCTGCTGCGGTCGTCCGCCATCTGGAACAGAATCCGCATGCCCCCCCCACCACCGTCGCTGCCACGACTGGCCTGGTGGTCGCTGCGACGCGTGTTTCGCCTCTCCACAAGGCATCATCAGGCGTTGTAGACGTTAATCGTTCAGCAGTGGACGAATATGTGGTGAAATAATGATGATGACCTAACTAAACTTCATACGGACTAAACCGTGTGATAAGCCAAGAGTGGCCGCCGGGCGGTCGACTAACGTACTCAGATTTGGTATTCACTTACTATATGATTTAGGGAGGTCACAATTGCGGTTTTTATTAAAATTAAAATAAAATAAACATACATAACATACGTATTTCCTCTATAAATAATATAATATACCTATATACTAATTACAACACAAGTTGGATGACTACTGCTTGGACAGATCCTCTAAAAGATAGGCACGTAACTTCGTTTTAAAGTAAACTTGTTTGGAGAGTCTCTAATGGGTTCAGGCAATGCATTCCAGAGTCGTGAAGATTATAGAGTAAATAAATTAGACATGAAGCCCGTATTAAGAGTAAATGGAAGTCGTTTGATCGAAGTTGACGGTTATGAGAATCACGAAGGTAATGGAACTTACATTTCAAGTATTCAGGAGAATGGGGATTAAAAAGAATTGTAAAAAGTGTGCTAAGTAATCTTAAATGTCGACGCTGACGAATAAGAAGTCATCCAAGCTTTGACCGGTAGAACGAATTAAGGTCATATTTCCGAAGACAGAAGATGAATCGGATAGCACTGTTGATGAGCCGGTCCAGCTTATTAAGAAGATCTTCGTGAAGATCAGGATAACACACATCACAATAATCAGTTAGTGGAAAAATAAGGGATTGAACTAATGTGACCTTAGTTTCAATAGGCAGAAAGAATATGTGTCGATTTAGAAAGCGCAATGTCGATATTACTTTACGACTAACTTCAGTCACTTGTGTGCTCCAGGTCAGAGTAGAGTCAAGATACAAGCCAAGATTTTTAACACTCTTACTGAAAGGAATAACAGACTTATTGAATATAATGAACGACATAGAACTGATGTCAATTTTATCTATTTGCCTTGAACTACCTAAGAGAATAGCCTGGCACATATTAGAATTCACAGGAATTCCAAAGTTGTTTGACCAAGAATTTATTTGGCACAAACTATCATTTAAACATATATATCTTCACGCCATGCTTGCGGGGTAGGTATTTTATGTATGTATGTATACATACATACGTAAAACTTGTACGTATAATCAACGCATCGCTAAAACCGTGAACAGAAGCTAATATAGAAATTCGACAAACAGCATAAACATTCATTAGCACAGACAGCGACTAAATTATTAGTTTAAAATTGGAGTCTGCCTATACATTGTAATTAAATATGGCACTGTATTGAGTTGATTAATGGCACCATGCATTATCATATTCAGAATGAGTAATAAATGAGGACTGTCTCCTCCGCGTTGAAAGTTGTAAAAGGTGGAAATACCTATATATTGCTGTGTTATGACACTTGGGGCGTGTGGTCTGCAAGAGGTATATCGATCCTGTATTTACGAGTATTATGGTTTATTATTTACGATTTGAGCATTCTGACCAATAGAAGGATAAGCGACGCGTACTTGATCCGGGAATTAGCCAATAAGAGCTGCACATTTTACTTCACAATATTGTTTGTCATCCTAGTGGTAAATATTCGCACAGTGAAGCATGCAATACACTGCCTTGTTGAATGAGAGATAGACACAATCCGACTGGCGTAGTACATCGCCAGTCAGAGGTAAGTTCTTGAGGACTCGCTGTCTTGCAAGCGTTCATACCTGCGGTTACCACTTTATATCAGGTTACAGTATGCTAGTATACCTACCAACATTGTATAAAAATATGTATAAATATATAAATAAATATATATAAATAGAGAATAGCAAAGAATGTTAAAGGAGCGAACGAGGTATGTAAGGACCGAGTCACGTGGCACGCGGTCCTCTCTGCCTACCCCGCAAGGGGTTTGGTGTGAAGTTATAGATAGATATATAAAAATTTATAAAGGTATCTTTTCCAAACTTTTGCGACTGTACTTGACATGTTTCAGGAAAACATCTATTATCTCTGTAAATGATTGCGGAACTAAAAGATAAGTATTCAGTGGATCATATTTCATGTTTCTTGGTGATATATTAACATAAAGATAAGGATATACGTTTGTACGAATATATAACATAAAGATACATGTGAAAACTATGTCATTCCACGTGATAGAGTTTGATAATAGTTCTTGTCAATTCGTTAAATAAAAAACTAAAAGGTTTCAGTGAATAATACAATGATTAACTGGTAGAGAATGCAATTAGCGTTAAGTCCGCCTTTTGTACCTATTGCATTGTAGTCAATAAATTATTAAATGGATAAATAATATATCTAAATATATTGAATTCTTAATTTTGAATATTCTGCTTAATATATAATTTATATTCAAATGAGGACTTCATAGGGTTGTTGCACATGGCACTTTGATCAAACACGCAGACTAAGCATCGTGTATTTAGAAATGCGTTCCTATCTCTAGCTTCACCATTTTTTAGAGGACACATTGAGCCCTCGGCTCTGGCTGTTACCGATAGATAACATTTGTTAAGCTAAATTTGCGGCATTTAGGTGGCTTGAAAATACTGACTACTTCCTGCAGTGAGATGGAGAAGGGCTGGAGTGAGCTGATATCCAATTCACCGAGTTTCTATACAATAAATATACTGTGTAAACAGCAGGTCTTGCAACGCGCGAGCGATACTTCCTGTATTGCAAGTATTCACAGGCTACTGTAACCACTTCCGTCAGGTGGGCCGTATGCTTGTGTCCCTCCTGACCTTGTATAATAAAAGTAATTTCGTGATTTTTAAAATTTATTTTGTTAGTTTTTTGATGCCGAACATTTTGGTTAATATTATACATAATATTATACATAAACAGGATGAAAGGTTGTTTTTACAGGATGGTGTCTGATTGACTGGTATCAGATAAGTGTTTGGGTGACTGATAGACAACGCATAGCCTAAACCGAAGAAATTAGAGAAACAAGATTTTTTTGGCTATACTTAGCGAATGCGTACGAAATTGCGAGATGAAATTAAAAATGTTAAAATAGGAAATATTATAATTTTTATTATAAACTAGAGAACCTATAAACTGACAACGCAGACGTAAAAGTGTGTTTATATTTTCTTATAATCGGTTAAAGTGTAAGTAAAGTATAGTGAGTGTAAGCATAGTTTAAGAGAGGTATTACTTCACTACACTCATCCTACAGCAAGGATATATTAACGTAAGGGTTTAACCGTAAGGGTTTATAGCATACTCCACCACGCTGCTCAGCAGCAAATTGGCAAAAACCAGTCTCTTCAAGCCACCCGAAAGCCACTAACTTAACGATTGTCATCTATCAAGAACAGCCGTGACCAACGGCTTAACGTGCCCTCCGAGCTCGGAGAATGTCGACATACACAAAGCCATCCATAGACAGGCTGCGGCGGGTATTGTTTAACCTGTGTGTTCGGTTAGATTGACTCGCACATAGACGCCATGAGCTCTTGCTCTAAAATAGGTAGGACACATCAACTAACTCCTCTGAGGAAGTGCGTCCACCTCACAGAAAATCACAACCAAATTACAACTGCCTAACTAAAGGGTCGTTGTGTTAATGCCAGTGAGTGTGGTTACCAATATTCTCCTAAGGAAATACTGTGATAGCAGCAGGTTTGGCAGGTTGATAGGTTACGGTAATCACGTTATATCAGGTTAGCCCCATACTTGATGCTTTGCCACGTTGTATAAATATATATATGTATATATATATATATATATATATATATATATATATATATACTTTTATACTTTATTGTAACATGTAGCGACAATCTATTTAAGACGACCAATATGCATCAATTTCCTAAGGAAGCGTATGTTTTTTTAAATTAAAGATACTATAATATTACGTTTGTCAAATTATTTACCTGTAATGTAAATAGAGCCATTGCATATGGAATTGTAAACTATTGTTCGTGTTATTATCAGAGTGCGATTAAGAAAGCTTTGATAAAGAATCTGTAGAATAAGTATTGTTTATTTTTTATTAATTTATCTTGTTGTGATTAAAAATTATTAATTTATTTATTAAATTGTAATAACACTAATTCGCAAGTTGCTATCGTTCCCAGCAACTGAAAAAAGATGAAAATTGATTACTTTTCAAATACATTACAATGGAAAATTGAAAATACTGCATTAAAATGAATTATAATTTAAATTAAAGTTGATAGATGATCGCAATACATTAAAGTAAATTATGAAGCAAATTAAATTTATTAAATGTAGACGATGATCAAAATAAATTATAATTTAAATTAAAATTGATAAATATAGGCACTGAATTCAAATAATTTTTTACACTGAACAAGACTTTAAAAAGTATATTGGCGTATTCGTATCTTAACATAATCTTTACAGCCAAAACTAACCTGACTTGAAGATGACACATATTGCCAATTAAAAAAAAACAGTCTGATGAAAGGGGTAGTACTAAATTTTGATAGCATACACGTCGGTTGGGAAAGTACCTTTACTTTACTGGGAAGATCGCATCCAATTCTCTACAACATTGTTGTGTTCATGCGAGTTAGCAAGGATCCATAATAGTAAACTCCTGAAGAGTTCTCACAATAGTAGTCGCTTAGACAACAAACAAGAACTATTACTTATGCAAGCGAGACTGACGTAACCGCTTCACAACAGGGGGCTGTACTGTTGTTATCCGAAGTTGTACATCAAAACAAAAACTCGAAAAAAATGTAATTACTTATTTGGTTGTGATTAAAAAAACTACAAGTTATGTATTAAATTGAAACAATACTAATTCATATGTAACAATTTTTGCCAGCAACTGAAAAAAAAAGATAATCTGATTAGTTATTTTTCAAATAAATGACAATTAATAAATGTAGGCACTGCATTAAAATAAATAATCATTAAAATTTTGATGAATGAAGACACAATAATATATGAAAAAATATTTACTAATTATGTTAATTTAGTCTAAGGCCATTGGTAATTGGGTGGTAATTGGCTAAGTGACCTTCATCTTTAGAGCCAAAGTATATATATAAGTATATTATATATACAGGCGCTAAATGCTGACGATTAGCGAACAAGGCTCTTGCGTAAATGGATAATACCTCCCCACTGGAGAAGTACCACCATCTTTTAGTAAGCCGTATGGAATTGGACGAGTGACACTTCTGCTGTTGCAAAGATCCATAGGCTATGGTAACTGATTACTAATAGACTGGCCGTACGGTTGTTTGTCACCTTAGTGCCATTGAAAATAGCAATTCCCTGGAAGGTTATTTTAAGTAGGTTCAACAGGATGCTAACAGTGTTGAGGACAATGCATGAGTGACAGTAATATGTGAGTACAAACCTCCGTAAATTATGATTCACATCGGCGGACCATATGAAGCGGTCGCACCGAGCCGGATCCCACCCGTTTTGTGTGATAGGTTGCATACAGAATACAAATGTTACAAAAAAATCCTTCCCGGGTAGCTGCCGCGTTTCTCACCCCTGTATTGCCTTTTCGTAGTAGAGAGCACGGTACGTTCATAGGCTATAGTAGCCAATTCACATAGGAAGGCCAAATGCTTGTTTAGTACGGCACGTTATTTTGGATGAGCTCGATAGTCGATTAATTAACAATGGCTAATTTACCACCAAGGCTCGTATATTCGATTTCCACATAAGACAAACATTTGTGTAATGAACATGTTTGTTTGTCTTAGTTTGGGTATTTTTATAGACGTAAGGCGCATCAAAGTAGACAAAGACTAAACCTCTAGATACCTGACAGGAGAATGAATGAGGTTTGCATTATGCTCCTAAGGAGCTGTTATTATATTATCAGCAGGCATGGCAACGCACGAGTGAGTAATTGGGCAAAGATAACACAGATGGGCCGTATACTTGTATGCTTCTCGATGTTGTAATATAAAAAATAATGATGTTTGTAAAAGTGAAACTTACTGTAAATATCATGGTACGTGTCACATAAAAGAAACCCATACCAGTCAAAGCCACTTTTATATTGCTGACTTGAGCAATATATCTGTCAATCTGGAAAAAAAAATGTAGCATTATACATTTCATAGTGATGCGTGTTATATGAAAAATTTGATATTGAAGAATGTTAAGATTCATAAACTAGCCTTATATTATACAAGATGCCATTGATGTGGCTGGGAAATATGCGTATAGCAGTAGTAACATGAAAGAGCGCTAAGGAATATGTGTGTATTTAGAATGATTGATAGAGTGAACAATAGTAATAGTACGAACTATATGAAATGAAAGATAATATAATGACAAAAATTGAAAAGGGTATGCTGAGAGGGTTTGGACATTTGGAAATGTATCGTACAAGAGTGAGTGAAGTATCAGCAGGGGACGGCCTAGATCTAATTGGTGATGTGCTGCCAAATTAAAAGCACCCAAAACCAATGTGCATTAATGTAGAGGTTGATGAATGGTTAAGAAGCTAGGAAGGTACGTTTAGATCGGTGTACCTGGCGATCCATAGTCTCTGGCTACCTCAACGGGAGTCATGCATGATGATATGTATGTTAACATTTTTTTAATACTGACTTAACGTTTTCTCAATTACGACAATTAAAATGTTGTGAATTTCAATACGTGAAACGATTTCAGAGATATTGAATTTCAATTACGCCATGCGTGATTTCAATGTAACGTCACAATTTGAGGTTTACGATATTCGTTGCGCGGTGTCATACTGGATGAGGCCACTACAGTAGGTAACTGATAGCCGGCGGTATATATAGTAACGAGTTATGAGAAATAACGTGTACCCGTATACTATCATATTGTTAACAGTATTGGAAAGAGTAAGTAAATAGATAAGGGACAAAGAGGCGTACCTTTATTTTAAAGTTGGTGAATGGTGAATGTATAAGTATAGTTGTTATATTCACGAGTCCTTTCCTAAAGAAATAATTTACGAATTCGAATTTCTAAGTAGAAGCCTAATAAATTAACCAATTTATTTGGGCTGCACAGTATGGTTAATAAAAAAACTAGGGAATCGGGCGAGTTCAGTTTAGATGATGAAGATGGCAGGCAGTTCGCGCAAGACCATGGTTCGGGATCGTGTGCTTGAGGTCGGTAAATGTGAGTCGCGATTCGTAGAGTAGTTAGTGATTAAACAACAAATTCTGTAATGAGTTTCGTGTAATTTTTAGTTAGAGTTAAGTTTATAGTAAATTTTATATCAGTTAATATTGTTGGAAATTTAAGTAAAAATAGACTAGGAAGATCCTAGCGTTCCTGTATGGAATGTTTTGTCTGGTAAGAGTTTTTGGTGCTGACCTCAAATATATTAGGTAATAATTAATTTTCTATTCTAATATATTAAAATTGTTGTACACGTTACTATTTAATATGTGCATGGTTTGAAATAGTAGTAGGTGCGTGCTTTGTATGTGCATTGTGTGCAAGGAGAACTTAGTAAAATTGCAATATAAAACAGACATTATTAATTTTAAGTTCCAAAAGTTTTCACTACACACCCATATCGGTTCAAAAAAAAAATATCGTAAACTTTTTATATTTGTAAGTGTAATCACATACAAATACATAAATACTTTGTAGAAAAATCTGGGTTGATGGTAATACATACGATGTGTGTGTGAATTCATACGTTGCATGTGATAGGGAAGTAAATAGTTGTAATAGATGTATTGATGATTATCACCACTTCTTACTGTTCATTTTCCATACCAAATTGCCTTCTAATATGTCTTTTGACTCCTGTGAAATTTCACATTAGAATTGGGATAACAGCTCAATCCTTTGTGTTGTATATAGAATTCCTTAGACACGTATCTTTAGGATATAATTATAATTTGAGAAAACCCCACTGTAGACACAGATCTGCTTAGAGAATGGCTTCTTATAAGAACAGACTTGAAACGTAGTTTGTACAATGAAAACATATGATTATGTGTAAAGTAAATAAATGTCTATATATATGTATATATGTACATACAGTTGGGCCTGAATGGAGATTATCCCGTCTCTCGGTTGTAAATCACGAAGTAAGTCGAATGGATAGAGGCTTGCTTTTTACCCAGAAAAATCACGTGTTTTATTAATAGAACCAGTTAAAAATACGGATGTTTTGTATTATTGTAAATCCCTACTCTCTTCAAGACCATACCACATTTATCCAAGTCCCTACTCGACGATTAATTTAATAAATTACGCATGATAGACACTATTTACGTAGACTTTGTGCACGATGATCAGCTGACAGCTGCGTCGTTTCACGAAATGTCAAAATGTACGCATTTTGACACACGCCGCGCTGCAGTGCAGTTGCAGTTTTTTAGTAGAATCGGCCTACTGTTGTTGTTAAGGTTCTATTTTTGTATTGTGAGAGAAATAAATAAATTTAAATTATAAAACAAAAAAAAGACAAAAAATATCTCATGCACAAACATACAATCAATATAGGACAATAGACAATCAAGGCTGATGGATAAGACGAACCATAAAATATCAAAACGACTGTACTTTTATCACTAAAGGCAAAGTGGTTGCATGCAAGCGTGCAAATAGTTTAGAAAAGCCCGGGGGTCAAGTGGTTAGCAATGACTATTTTAACACCAAGATTCATAATAAAAAAGGTACAAAATGGGGTTCGATTCCCACACAAGACTAATATTTGCGCGCATGATTATGTCTGCTTGTTGTTGCCTGTGAGTTTTATATGAAAGGTACGGCACATCAACGTGGTCCGACTATGGAAATACCTCCACTGCTCAGAAACCGCATACAAATATCTACTCCCTGTATGAGAATGGGGTTCCCGTTGAGCTCTTAAGGAGTTGCTGTGTTTGGAGCAGCGGTATCACCGCGCCAGATTTCTTATATTGCATCCTAAATAGGCTACCGTAACCACTTTACATAAAGTGGGCAGTACGTTTTTACACAATTAGTTTACTGTACTACAATTTATATACATATTACAATTCAGTTTTTTGGTAACTACTTTCGAGCAATACTCGTACTTGGAGTCATTGGGACGCGATAAGGAGGAGCCAACTCCAAATTGTTTTGCCGCTGAAGGCCAACCGGCAGACCAGGCCCGTACTTGAACAGCAGTACGCCTAATCAGAACAACAACTGATGTTAGTTTAGTGTTCTGGCTTATTATAGGTACGTAATTTATTGCTGATATGGAATATCGGACAATCGTTTATCGATGTTCGAATATGAGGTGTCAACACTAGATGGTTATAAGTATACAGGATGAAACGGCTTGTCTGCCTCCCAACGTTGTATAAAAAACGAGTGTGCTTTAGACCACACGACTGAAGTAAAACTTCTTTAGCTCCATAGTGTGATACAGACAATAGGTCTGAACTGTGTCTTAGATGTACGAAACTTAACTCGCTATAAGAGAAAAGAAAATGTGTGCTCCCACCTCTCTCTCTTACACCTACAGAATACAAAACGTAACTCTGTCTCTCTTTCTATCGTCACTAACTTATATCTCCTTCTCAACTTCGCCTCGCCCGATCACAGTTTTCGTAACGCTCTCGTCACGCATTCACCAGCTTACTCCCCAAGTCAAGCGTGCGTAAAGTTTTACTCAAAAAAGGTAATTTTGTTCAGGGCATACTTTTACATACCTCGTTACTAAATCTCGAACTTGGTATTTCATACAGCAAGGGTAAGGGAGCAATTGACGAAGAGTGTACTCTAGCAGCTAATATCAACACTAAAAATGCTCGAGCGACTAGATACGAGAAGGAAAACGTGAAGTATATAGTGTGCTCCAAACCAAGGACAGCGCTGAAAATACATTTCAAGATAAGTTATTAAATTAACGGTACATTAGATCAATTATAATCAGTCATTGTATCTGTACACATCTAGAAGTATATCTATATGCGCGTACGTATTCTTCATACATAATAGTTCTACATACGGTCACGAGGATATGTACAATGAAGGTCTAATTAGTAAGAGACTGTTAGGCAGTAAGAGAGGTAAGGCGCATCAAAGCAGCCCGTCTGGGGAAGTACCTCCACCTCACAGAAAACCGCAGCTAAATAACAATTCCCTAGAGGGATGTTGTGTTCCTGCGTGTGAGTGAGGTCACCAGTAAGCTCCCAAGAAGTTCTTGTGTAAGCAGCAGAGGAGTCATCATGCGAGTGATACTTAGTATATCACAAGCGTTAATAGGCTACGGTATCCGCTTTACATCAGGTAGTATAAAAAAAATCGGTAGTTAGAAAGCCAACCTCACCTACACATTGTACGTCAAAAATAAAACGCGACTCATATAGTAATCTCCGATCGTTATTCTCTTTTCTCTCCTTCAAAGTATTATCCCGTTTTCTAATCCATTATGGTCGGCTGGATCCGCTACCTAAGCCTAAGAATTTGGCTAAAAATACAGATTTTATCATGGGGCGATAGCAATCAGACCTCAGGGAAAATCAGACCTCTCTTAAATTAGGCCAAACGTATTTCGAAATATAATTTCCTTCACCGCCGAGCTAGGGATAATTACGGATATGGATCCATAAAAACGGTTGGTTTGCAAAAGCCTCCAAGATTGTTTTTTCGGCCATATTAATTTTCTTCTTTGTCTTAGTTTCAACCAATTTCTATACTTCCGATGCTGATAAAAACCTTGGAATACTTCATTCAATAACACATCTCGAGTCATCTCTATCGTTCCAATCCACTGAGTGAGAATTAATCAGGATTTCGTGAAGGTCTCAGAATGGTTTCCGCTCTAATCAAGATGATTGACGACTGGCGTGGTATTATTTATAAAAATAATACCTATATAACTATACCTACCATAATGTTTCGGATTTATGTATTTTGCAGTTATCACTTTCTCAGCTAAAGAAAAACATCGTGAATCTACTCGTCCAAGAAATAATAATTCTAGACCAAACTTTAAGAAGATCTGATGTTGATGTTATACACGGTGTTAAAATCAGTAACTTCGCTAAATCATTAGGAAACTCAATCCCAATGGAATAGCTAACAGGATAATGCTATTAGGTCTTCAAGATTTTTTAAATATTAAAAAGCGGAAGAAATACTTACTCAACAGAATCCTTCGTTCGTGATGGACAAGAAATGAAATGTCCCGTATGATTTTTGCTACAAAATAATAAAATAAATTATTTTTCTCAAACATGCTCGGGAATATTACCGATAAAAAAGGACTGTGACTGATGGTGTTACTAATTATGTCTCATCGCAGGTCGAAATACGTAATGATTACATTACCGACGCCAATGAAGAAGCATCATATATGTGAGGTGTGGAGGGGCCTTAATACATGGGTCTATATAGTTTGGTGCTCCTCTTCCACGCATAACATTATCAACGTAAATAAAGATATTACGCCGTTGGTAGTACATCTCATAAACATGTGTATAACTAAGTGTATATTCCCGAATGATTTAAAAATAGGTCTAATAAGGCCTATTTACAAAAAAGGTAGCCATGCAGAAGTAGACAACTACAGGCCTATAACTATATTATCAAGTATCGATAAAGTGGTTGAGAAGTACTTTGGTTCAAAAATTAAAAAGTTCTTATCGAATAATAACATAATTAATCAAAGACAATACGGATTTCAAAGGAACCGAAGTACATCTCAATTATTGTCGGACTTTTCTAACGAAATATGTGACTATATGGACAAAAGGCTACATGTTTTAGCAGTATTTGTCGATTTTCAAAAAGCTTTTGATGTTTTAAATTATAGTATACTTTTTTCCAAATTACAGCAAAGTGGCATACGGGGCCCCTTGTTGGATTTCATTAAGAACTATCATACAAATAGATTCACAGCGGTGAATGTAGCCAACATACGCAGTGACTTGTTTCCTACTGAACAAGGTACAGCAAGGGTTCGATAGCAGGCCCTATAGAATACCTTTTGTATAAATAATAATAAATATTGTCGGACAAATTAAACAGCGCCACCTAGCCCCAAAGTAAGCGAAGCTTGTGTTATGGGTACTAGACAACTGATAAACATACGAAAATACATTTTTTTTTTAAATACATACTTATTATACATAGAAAATACCCAGACCAATACAAACAGACATGTTCATGCACACAAATGTTTGTACTGTGTGGGAATCGAACCCACGAACGTTGGTGTCAAAGTAGCGTAACAGCGCGTTCCACCACTGAGCCACCGAGCTCGTCACTTTTGTATGTAAATGAAATGTGCAGTTTGTTTAAAGAGGGCTCTGTGTATCAATTTGCCGACGCTACATGCCTAGTAGTTGCTCATAAAAACGTAACAGAAGCTGAAAAAATAATGCAACGAAATCTTGACTTATTGTCCAAAAAAAAGACCAGTACCACACCACGAGTCGTAGCACATTCACATGAGTGTATGCATAATAAAAATATACATGCATGCCAGTGTATGCCCTTAGAAATTGTACACAAACACACATATTTAGGTTTAATAATTGATAACAGATTTAACTGGGGGCCGCACATCGAGTATGTGTGCAATAATCTAAGATCAATTAATTCAAAAATGGTAGTATTGAGATTTAAGTTACCTTATAGTATATTAAGAACGATGTACTTATCACTAGCGGATTCGGTGATTAGTTATGGTTTGAGTAGTTACGGCCGTTCCTATAAAACGTATTTGGAGAGCATCTATAACCTGCAAGTCAGCCTACTTAAAACCATTTTACCAAAACAAATTAAAGCAAGATTAAAAAAACAAGAAATTGATATATTTACGCACTGCAAAGTTGTGAATGTCTTCAATAAATTTAGGATGGCCATTGCTAGGGAATACTGCAACAGAATTGAACAACTGCATAAAAGGTCACGGGAAAAAAATCTAAGACAAAATTTAAGTCAATTGAATACTTACGCGTTACCAAACTATACAAACGTATATGGTAAACGAAAATGGGAGTACTTACTACCTGGCATACTTAACAATCTACCTAGTAATCTATTGAAAAACATATTAAATAAACCAACCAAAATCAAAATAATATTAAAAAAATACTTTATCAATGGAAATAACAATAATATGTAGTGTTCAATTCTGTGTAAGATATATAAGAAATTGATAGGACAAAATTTAATTAACTAATATCTATGTTAAAGTTGTATAATATCTATGATAAAGTTATATAGAGAACTCGCCACTTGGTAAATAAGCCACTGCGATGGCTTCAACTAATGGCTATGCATGTATGTCCAAGATTATGTATTTTTGTTTTGAATAAATAAAAAAATAAATAAATAAAAAGCAGGCTAGAAATATAAATGTCATCGTGATATACTTATTTATTTATTTATTTATTTATTTATTTATTATACCAGTTTACATAAACATTTTATAAAAACAGTATTAATGCATTTTATAAACCACTGAGGTTTGACGCAAATGCAATGATATCACTACATCAAGACACAGTCATGTAATAATTACCTACAATGTAAAATAAGAATACTATAGAATAGTGCGTACTTAACTACAACAATGAGATTCATTGGTGACCGGGCAAGTACGTTCGAAGACATGTATTAGGATATAAGTGAGTAACATAAATAATACATGCACATACAATAAGCAACTAAGTATACGGTAAATATGAATTATAATTTAATTAAGATTAATTTTATTGCAGATAATAATAATAATCATGTAGTATAAATAGTTTGTTTTCAAGTTCTTAAGTGAAATTAAATTGTTTGACTACTTAAATTGTCTAAAAAGTACTTTTTTAATTTATATTTTATATTATTCCTAACAAGATTTTTATTTAAATCAGGTGGTAGTTTATTAATTAAGCGCGGTACAATGTAATGCGTCGTTCTCTCACCGTACACGTTGGTGGCGCGTGATGTTTGCAGCCGGTTTTGTGCTATTGCTCGTGTGAATACAGCGCATTCCACTTTACGATGAAAGTCAAGTTTAAAATAATTTTCTTTTAACATAGTATAGTGTATTTTTTGGTGAATTGGTAAAATTTTACAGTGTTTAAAAAGACTCAAATCATCATTCTGATATTGTAATTTAACTTGAGTGGATACAATCGACTTACTTACTTACTTACTTCTATGGCCTTCTATAACCTTTTATAAGTTCTATAACCTTCTGATAAAACCCGATCAGTTTTATCACGGTAGGCGAGTCTTGGTCTTCCGCGACTCCTTATACATTCACATTGTACATCTGTTTCGTCATTCTTTCATTATGCATGCTTTCTACATGTCTGAACCTACGAATCGTGCCTTTCTCATCTTAATATCAAGACTCACTTACACACGCCACAAATAGTAGAGTATAGAGCGGGCTGTGCCTTTTGGCTTAGATTTCGGCTGCCTATAAGTTTACCCAACGTTCCATTTTACCCTATTCGCTGCACTCACTCGTGAAAAAAATAGATTTTGGAAGAAATCGTTGAACTCTACTTTCTTTTGGTCAGAATATCTTTGCAAATCGGCAGAATGCAATAGGCGCTGACGAAGCTTTGACTCTAAACTATAAAAGTCTATTATTGACACTAGTGAATGAGATTATATACCTTGCATGCACTATTATTAATGATGGAAGTTACGCCATTGATATACAGAGAGGAGTGAATGCTGGAAATAGCGTAAATGGAGTGTTAGAAAAACTTTTAGGCTGTAAGACTTTGAGAAGGCATAGCTTGTTTAATACCAAAGAGATTTATTCCACGATTTCCCTAAAAAAGGAGTGTAATACTTTCGGGGGTCATTTATGTATATTTGTAAGTAGTTTAATTAATTATAATATACTAAACGTGCTTCGGAAGGCACGTTAAGCTGTCGTCGGTCGCGACTGTTGCCGATAGACGACAGATGTTAAGCTAAGGCAGTGGCCTCCGGGCGGCTTGTAAATATTGGCCTACACTAATCCGCATTTGAGCAGCGTAGTGGAGTATGTACTAAACCCCTTTGGGAGACCCGTATTACTACAGTGGGATAAATCAGGCTTTGTGTAGTAACTTCTAAACGCCTCAACCGATCAGATGTGTGAGGTATAGTTACACTTTTTACATTATCCCGGGGAACATTGATTATTGTAACGTCATATTAAAAAGAGTATAGCCACTATGTCCTCAATATTCTGCAAACTGAAGAAAAAAATCTTTTACCTTATCGGGTAGGATATTAAAATAAAAAGTTTTGGAAGGCGATCTCAAAAATTGCATGTTTAAAAGTACTTTTTAATAATCCTGTATAGGCATACGTATTAATTGCAATGCAAAAAGAAGTTATCTATCTATATATAACTTCACGCCAAATCTCTTGCGGGGTAGGCAGAGAGCACCATAAAACGCGGTCTTACACACTGCACTCGCTTCTTTAACATTCATAACTCTTTTCATGCACGCCCGCCGGTTTCTAGGACCCTTGACATCATCTTCTGACGACCAATTTGGTCCTGGAAGGTTAGTCTTGGTCTTCCTCAGCTCCTACAACCTTCCACTTTTGCATTATATATCTGTTTTGTCATTCTTTCATCCTGCATTCTTTCTACAAGTCCAAACCAACGATGCATGCCTTTTCTTATCTTAACGCCGACACACTCTTTCAGACCAACTCTCTTTCTTACGTCATCATTACGATCGCGGCCAGCAAGCGTTACGCCACAAATTTTGCGCAATGCTCTCATCTCGACCGCATTTATTCTACTTTCATGCTCTCTCTGCCATACCCAGCTTTCACTTTCAAAAATTAGCGTTGGGATTAGCACCGCGTTGTGTACAGCGAGCTGTACCTTCTGGCTTAGATTTCGGCTGCCTAGAAGTTTACCCAACGCTTCATTCACGCTGTTTCCTGCACTCACTTGCCTCTCCACATCAGCGGTATACCTTCCATCGCTGCTAAAAGCGCTAAAAGCGCTATTGACTGGTGTCAGATAAGTGTGTGGGTGACTGATAGACAACGCATAGCCTAAACCGAAGAAAGTAGAGAAACAAGATTTTTTTGGCTATACTTATCGAATGCGTACGAAATTGCGAGATGAAATTAAAAATGTTAAAATAGGAAATATTATAATTTTTATTATAAACTAGAAAACCTATAACTGACAACGCAGACGTAAAAAGTGTGTTTATATTTTCTTATAATCGGTTAAAGTGTAAGTAAAGTATAGTGAGTGTAAGTATAGTTTAAGAGAGATATTACTACACTACACTCATCCTACAGCAAGGATATATTAACGTAAGGGTTTAACCGTAAGGGTTTATAGCATACTCCACCACGCTGCTCAGCAGCAAATTGGCAAAAACCAGTCTCTTCAAGCCACCCGAAGGCCACTGACTAAGTTTAACGATTGTCATCTATCAAGAACAGCCGTGACCAACGGCTTAACGTGCCCTCCGAGCTCGGAGAATGTCGAGATACACAAAGCCATCCATAGACAGGCTGCGGCGGGTATTGTTTAACCTGTGTGTTCGGTTAGATTGACTCGCACATAGACGCCATGAGCTCTTGCTCTAAAATAGGTAGGACACATCAACTAACTCCTCTGAGGAAGTGCGTCCACCTCACAGAAAATCACAACCAAATTACAACTGCCTAACTAAAGGGTCGTTGTGTTAATGCCAGTGAGTGTGGTTACCAATATTCTCCTAAGGAAATACTGTGATAGCAGCAGGTTTGGCAGGTTGATAGGTTACGGTAATCACGTTATATCAGGTTAGCCCCATACTTGATGCTTTGCCACGTTATATAAATATATATATGCATATATATATATATATATATATATATTGACATACTTTTATACTTTATTGTAACATGTAGCGACAATCTATTTAAGACGACCAATATGAATCAATTTCCTAAGGAAGCGTATGTTTTTTTAAATTAAAGATACTATAATATTACGTTTGGCAAATTATTTACCTGTAATGTAAATAGAGCCATTGCATATGGAATTGTAAACTATTGTTCGTGTTATTATCAGAGTGCGATTAAGAAAGCTTTGATAAAGAATCTGTAGAATAAGTATTGTTTATTTTTTATTAATTTATCTTGTTGTGATTAAAAATTATTAATTTATTTATTAAATTGTAATAACACTAATTCGCAAGTTGCTATCGTTCCCAGCAACTGAAAAAAGATGAAAATTGATTACTTTTCAAATACATTACAATGGAAAATTGTAAATACTGCATTAAAATGAATTATAATTCAAATTAAAGTTAATAGATGATCGCAATACATTAAAGTAAATTATGAAGCAAATTAAATTTATTAAATGTAGACGATGATCAAAATAAAATATAATTTAAATTAAAATTGATAAATATAGGCACTGAATTCAAATAAATTTTTACACTGAACAAGACTTTAAAAAGTATATTGGCGTATTCGTATCTTAACATAATCTTTACAGCCAAAACTAACCTGACTTGAAGATGACACATATTGCCAATTAAAAAAAAAACAGTCTGATGAAAGGGGTAGTACTAAATTTTGATAGCATACACGTCGGTTGGGAAAGTACCTTTACTTTACTGGGAAGATCGCATCCAATTCTCTACAACATTGTTGTGTTCATGCGAGTTAACAAGGATCCATAATAGTAAACTCCTGAAGAGTTCTCACAATAGTAGTCGCTTAGACAACAAACAAGAACTATTACTTATGCAAGCGAGACTGACGTAACCGCTTCACAACAGGGGGCTGTACTGTTGTTATCCGAAGTTGTACATCAAAACAAAAACACGAAAAAAAAGTAATTACTTATTTGGTTGTGTTTAAAAAAAATACAAGTTATGTATTAAATTGAAACAATACTAATTCATATGTAACAATTTTTGCCAGCAACTGAAAAAAAAAGATTATCTGATTAGTTATTTTTCAAATAAATGGCAATTAATAAATATAGGCATTGCATTAAAATAAATAATCATTAAAATTTTGATGAATGAAGACACAATAATATATGAAAAAATATTTACTAATTATATTAATTTAATCTAAGGCCATTGGTAATTGGGTGGTAATTGGCTAAGTGACCTTCATCTTTAGAGCCAAAGTATATATATAAGTATATTATACATACAAGTATATTATATATACAGGCGCTAAATGCTGACGATTAGCGAACAAGGCTCTTGCGAAAATGGATAATACCTCCCCACTGGAGAAGTATCACCATCTTTTAGTAAGCCGTAAGGAATTGGATGAGTGACACTTCTGCTGTTGCAAAGATCCATAGGCTATGGTAACTGATTACTAATAGACTGGCCGTACGGTTATTTGCCACCTTAGTGCCATTGAAAATAGCAATTTCCTGGAAGGTTATTTTAAGTAGATTCAACAGGATGCTAACAGTGTTGAGGACAATGCATGAGTGACAGTAATATGTGAGTACAAACCTCCGTAAATTATGATTCACATCGGCGGACCATATGAAGCGCTCGCACCGAGCCGGATCCCACCCGTTTTGTGTGATAGGTTGCATACAGAATACAAATGTTACAAAAAAATCCTTCCCGGGTAGCTGCCGCGTTTCTCACCCCTGTATTGCCTTTTCGTAGTAGAGAGCACGGTACGTTCATAGGCTATAGTAGCCAATTCACATAGGAAGGCCAAATGCTTGTTTAGTACGGCACGCTATTTTGGATGAGCTCGATAGTCGATTAATTAACAATGGCTAATTTACCACCAAGGCTCGTATATTCGATTTCCACATAAGACAAACATTTGTGTAATGAACATGTTTGTTTGTCTTAGTTTGGGTATTTTTATAGACGTAGGGCGCATCAAAGTAGACAAAGACTAAACCTCTAGATACCTGACAGGAGAATGAATGAGGTTTGCATTATGCTCCTAAGGAGCTGCTATTATATTATCAGCAGGCATGGCAACGCACGAGTGAGTAATTGGGCAAAGATAACACAGATGGGCCATATACTTGTATGCTTCTCGATGTTGTAATAAAAAAAATTATGATGTTTGTAAAAGTGAAACTTACTGTAAATATCATGGTACGTGTCACATAAAAGAAACCCATACCAGTCAAAGCCACTTTTATATTGCTGACTTGAGCAATATATCTGTCAATCTGGAAAAAAAATGTAGCATTATACATTTCATAGTGATGCGTATTATGTGAAAAATTTGATATTGAAGAATGTTAACATCCATAAACTGGCCTTATATTATACAAGGTGCCATTGATGTGGCCGTGAAATATGCGTATAGCAGAAGTAACATGAAAGAGCGCTAAGGAATATGTGTGTATTTAGAATAATTGATAGAGTAAACAATAGTAATAGTACGAACTACGAGTATATGAAATGAAAGATAATATACTCGTAATAACAAAAATTGAAAAGGATATGCTGAGAGGGTTTGGACATTTGGAAATGTATCGTACAAGAGTGAGTGAAGTATCGGCAGGGGACGGCCTAGATCTAATTGGTGATGTGCTGCCAAACTAAAAGCACCCAAAACCAATGTGCATTAACCCTTCGAAACCCGGGTGGTCGTATACGACCGCGAAATGTATGGGAAAACGTATATAACGGGTTCTGACTGCTCAATGTAGAGGTTGATGAATGGTTAAGAAGCGAGGAAGGTACGTTTAGATCGGTGTACCTGGCGTTCCATAGTCTCTTGCTACCTCAACGGGAGTCATGCATGATGATATGTATGTTAACATTTTTTTTAATACTGACTTAACGTTTTCTCAATTACGACAATTAAAATGTTGTGAATTTCAATATGTGAAACGATTTCAGAGTTATTGAATTTCAATTACGCTCTGCGCGATTTCAATGTAACGTCACAATTTGAGGTTTACGATATTCGTTGCGCGGTGTCATACTGGATGAGGCCACTACAGTAGGTAACTGATAGCCGGCGGTATATATAGTAACGAGTTATGAGAAATAACGTGTACCCGTATACTATCATATTGTAACAGTATTGGAAAGAGTAAGTAAATAGATAATGGACAAAGAGACGTACCTTTATTTTAAAGTTGGTGAATGGTGAATGTATAAGTATAGTTGTTATATTCACGAGTCCTTTCCTAGAGAAATAATTTACGAATTCAAATTTCAAAGTAGAAGCCTAATAAATTAACCAATTTATTTGGGCTGCACAGTATGGTTAATAAAAAAACTAGGGAATCAGGCGAGTTCAGTTTAGATGATGAAGATGGCAGGCAGTTCGCGCAAGACCATGGTTCGGGATCGTGTGCTTGAGGTCGGTAATTGTGAGTCACGATTCGTAGAGTAGTTAGTGATTAAATAACAAATTCTGTAATGAGTTTCGTATAATTTTTAGTTAGAATTAAGTTTATAGTAAATTTTATATCAGTTAATATTGTTGGAAATTTAAGTAAAAATAGACTAGGAAGATCCTAGCTTTCCTGTATGGAATGTTTTGTCTGGTAAGAGTTTTTGGTGCTGACCTCAAATATATTAGGTAATAATTAATTTTCTATTCTAGTATATTAAAATTGTTGTACACGTTACTATTTAATATGTGCATGGTTTGAAATAGTAGTAGGTGCGTGCTTTGTATGTGCATTGTGTGCAAGGAGAACTTAGTAAAATATAAAACAGACATTATTAATTTTAAGTTCAAAAAGTTTTCACTACACACCCATATCGGTTCAAAAAAAAATATCGTAAACTTTTTATATTTGTAAGTGTAATCACATACAAATACATAAATACTTTGTAGAAAAATCTGGGTTGATGGTAATACATACGATGTGTGTGTGAATTCATACGTTGCATGTGATAGGGAAGTAAATAGTTGTAATAGATGTATTGATGATTATCACCACTTCTTACTGTTCATTTTCCATACCAAATTGCCTTCTAATATGTCTTTTGACTCCTGTGAAATTTCACATTAGAATTGGGATAACAGCTCAATCCTTTGTGTTGTATATAGAATTCCTTAGACACGTATCTTTAGGATATAATTATAATTTGAGAAAACCCCACTGTAGACACAGATCTGCTTAGAGAATGGCTTCTTATAAGAACAGACTTGAAACGTAGTTTGTACAATGAAAACATATGATTATGTGTAAAGTAAATAAATGTCTATATATATATATATATATAGTTGGGCCTGAATGGAGATTATCCCGTCTCTCGGTTGTAAATCACGAAGTAAGTCGAATGGAAAGAGGCTTGCTTTTTACCCAGAAAAATCACGTGTTTTATTAATAGAACCAGTTAAAAATACGGATGTTTTGTATTATTGTAAATCCCTACTCTCTCCAAGACCACATCACATTTATCCAAGGCCCTACTCGACGAATTATTTAATAAATTACGCATGATAGACACTACTTACGTAGACTTTTTGCACGATGATAAGCTGATAGCTGCGTCGTTTAACGAAATGTCAAAATGTACGCATTTTGACACACTGCTGCAGTGCAGTTGCAGTTTTTTAGTAGAATCGGCCTACTGTTGTTGTTAAGATTCTATTTTTGTATTGTGGGAGAAATAAATAAATTTAAATAAGAAAATAAAAAAAAAAGACAATAAATATCTCATGCACAAACATACAATCAATATAGGACAATAGACAATCAAGGCTGATGGATAAGACGAACCATAAAATATCAAAACGACTGTACTTTTATCACTAAAGGCAAAGTGGTTGCATGCAAGCGTGCAAATAGTTTAGAAAAGCCCGAGGGTCAAGTGGTTAGCAATGACTATTTTAACACCAAGATTCATAATAAAAAAGGTACAAAATGGGGTTCGATTCCCACACAAGACTAATATTTGCGCGCATGATTATGTCTGCTTGTTTTTGCCTGGGGGTTTTATATGAAAGGTACGGCACATCAACGCGGTCCGACTATGGAAATACCTCCACTGCTCAGAAACCGCATACAAATATCTACTCCCTGTATGAGAATGGGGTTCCCGTTGAGCTCTTAAGGAGTTGCTGTGTTTGGAGCAGCGGTATCACCGCGCCAGATTTCTTATATTGCATCCTAAATAGGCTACCGTAACCACTTTACATAAAGTGGGCAGTACGTTTTTACACAATTAGTTTACTGTACTACAATTTATATACATATTACAATTCAGTTTTTTGGTAACTACTTTCGAGCAATACTCGTACTTGGAGTCATTGGGACGCGATAAGGAGGAGCCAACTCCAAATTGTTTTGCCGCTGAAGGCCAACCGGCAGACCAGGCCCGTACTTGAACAGCAGTACGCCTAATCAGAACAACAACTGATGTTAGTTTAGTGTTCTGGCTTATTATAGGTACGTAATTTATTGCTGATATGGAATATCGGACAATCGTTTATCGATGTTCGAATATGAGGTGTCAACACTAGATGGTTATAAGTATACAGGATGAAACGGCTTGTCTGCCTCCCAACGTTGTATAAAAAACGAGTGTGCTTTAGACCACACGACTGAAGTAAAACTTCTTTAGCTCCATAGTGTGATACAGACAATAGGTCTGAACTGTGTCTTAGATGTACGAAACTTAACTCGCTATAAGAGAAAAGAAAATGTGTGCTCCCACCTCTCTCTCTTACACCTACAGAATACAAAACGTAACTCTGTCTCTCTTTCTATCGTCACTAACTTATATCTCCTTCTCAACTTCGCCTCGCCCGATCACAGTTTTCGTAACGCTCTCGTCACGCATTCACCAGCTTACTCCCCAAGTCAAGCGTGCGTAAAGTTTTACTCAAAAAAGGTAATTTTGTTCAGGGCATACTTTTACATACCTCGTTACTAAATCTCGAACTTGGTATTTCATACAGCAAGGGTAAGGGAGCAATTGACGAAGAGTGTACTCTAGCAGCTAATATCAACACTAAAAATGCTCGAGCGACTAGATACGAGAAGGAAAACGTGAAGTATATAGTGTGCTCCAAACCAAGGACAGCGCTGAAAATACATTTCAAGATAAGTTATTAAATTAACGGTACATTAGATCAATTATAATCAGTCATTGTATCTGTACACATCTAGAAGTATATCTATATGCGCGTACGTATTCTTCATACATAATAGTTCTACATACGGTCACGAGGATATGTACAATGAAGGTCTAATTAGTAAGAGACTGTTAGGCAGTAAGAGAGGTAAGGCGCATCAAAGCAGCCCGTCTGGGGAAGTACCTCCACCTCACAGAAAATCGCAGCTAAATAACAATTCCCTAGAGGGATGTTGTGTTCCTGCGTGTGAGTGAGGTCACCAGTAAGCTCCCAAGAAGTTCTTGTGTAAGCAGCAGAGGAGTCATCATGCGAGTGATACTTAGTATATCACAAGCGTTAATAGGCTACGGTATCCGCTTTACATCAGGTAGTATAAAAAAAATCGGTAGTTAGAAAGCCAACCTCACCTACACATTGTACGTCAAAAATAAAACGCGACTCATATAGTAATCTCCGATCGTTATTCTCTTTTCTCTCCTTCAAAGTATTATCCCGTTTTCTAATCCATTATGGTCGGCTGGATCCGCTACCTAAGCCTAAGAATTTGGCTAAAAATACAGATTTTATCATGGGGCGATAGCAATCAGACCTCAGGGAAAATCAGACCTCTCTTAAATTAGGCCAAACGTATTTCGAAATATAATTTCCTTCACCGCCGAGCTAGGGATAATTACGGATATGGATCCATAAAAACGGTTGGTTTGCAAAAGCCTCCAAGATTGTTTTTTCGGCCATATTAATTTTCTTCTTTGTCTTAGTTTCAACCAATTTCTATACTTCCGATGCTGATAAAAACCTTGGAATACTTCATTCAATAACACATCTCGAGTCATCTCTATCGTTCCAATCCACTGAGTGAGAATTAATCAGGATTTCGTGAAGGTCTCAGAATGGTTTCCGCTCTAATCAAGATGATTGACGACTGGCGTGGTATTATTTATAAAAATAATACCTATATAACTATACCTACCATAATGTTTCGGATTTATGTATTTTGCAGTTATCACTTTCTCAGCTAAAGAAAAACATCGTGAATCTACTCGTCCAAGAAATAATAATTCTAGACCAAACTTTAAGAAGATCTGATGTTGATGTTATACACGGTGTTAAAATCAGTAACTTCGCTAAATCATTAGGAAACTCAATCCCAATGGAATAGCTAACGGGATAATGCTATTAGGTCTTCAAGATTTTTTAAATATTAAAAAGCGGAAGAAATACTTACTCAACAGAATCCTTCGTTCGTGATGGACAAGAAATGAAATGTCCCGTATGATTTTTGCTACAAAATAATAAAATAAATTATTTTTCTCAAACATGCTCGGGAATATTACCGATAAAAAAGGACTGTGACTGATGGTGTTACTAATTATGTCTCATCGCAGGTCGAAATACGTAATGATTACATTACCGACGCCAATGAAGAAGCATCATATATGTGAGGTGTGGAGGGGCCTTAATACATGGGTCTATATAGTTTGGTGCTCCTCTTCCACGCATAACATTATCAACGTAAATAAAGATATTACGCCGTTGGTAGTACATCTCATAAACATGTGTATAACTAAGTGTATATTCCCGAATGATTTAAAAATAGGTCTAATAAGGCCTATTTACAAAAAAGGTAGCCATGCAGAAGTAGACAACTACAGGCCTATAACTATATTATCAAGTATCGATAAAGTGGTTGAGAAGTACTTTGGTTCAAAAATTAAAAAGTTCTTATCGAATAATAACATAATTAATCAAAGACAATACGGATTTCAAAGGAACCGAAGTACATCTCAATTATTGTCGGACTTTTCTAACGAAATATGTGACTATATGGACAAAAGGCTACATGTTTTAGCAGTATTTGTCGATTTTCAAAAAGCTTTTGATGTTTTAAATTATAGTATACTTTTTTCCAAATTACAGCAAAGTGGCATACGGGGCCCCTTGTTGGATTTCATTAAGAACTATCATACAAATAGATTCACAGCGGTGAATGTAGCCAACATACGCAGTGACTTGTTTCCTACTGAACAAGGTACAGCAAGGGTTCGATAGCAGGCCCTATAGAATACCTTTTGTATAAATAATAATAAATATTGTCGGACAAATTAAACAGCGCCACCTAGCCCCAAAGTAAGCGAAGCTTGTGTTATGGGTACTAGACAACTGATAAACATACGAAAATACATTTTTTTTTTAAATACATACTTATTATACATAGAAAATACCCAGACCAATACAAACAGACATGTTCATGCACACAAATGTTTGTACTGTGTGGGAATCGAACCCACGAACGTTGGTGTCAAAGTAGCGTAACAGCGCGTTCCACCACTGAGCCACCGAGCTCGTCACTTTTGTATGTAAATGAAATGTGCAGTTTGTTTAAAGAGGGCTCTGTGTATCAATTTGCCGACGCTACATGCCTAGTAGTTGCTCATAAAAACGTAACAGAAGCTGAAAAAATAATGCAACGAAATCTTGACTTATTGTCCAAAAAAAAGACCAGTACCACACCACGAGTCGTAGCACATTCACATGAGTGTATGCATAATAAAAATATACATGCATGCCAGTGTATGCCCTTAGAAATTGTACACAAACACACATATTTAGGTTTAATAATTGATAACAGATTTAACTGGGGGCCGCACATCGAGTATGTGTGCAATAATCTAAGATCAATTAATTCAAAAATGGTAGTATTGAGATTTAAGTTACCTTATAGTATATTAAGAACGATGTACTTATCACTAGCGGATTCGGTGATTAGTTATGGTTTGAGTAGTTACGGCCGTTCCTATAAAACGTATTTGGAGAGCATCTATAACCTGCAAGTCAGCCTACTTAAAACCATTTTACCAAAACAAATTAAAGCAAGATTAAAAAAACAAGAAATTGATATATTTACGCACTGCAAAGTTGTGAATGTCTTCAATAAATTTAGGATGGCCATTGCTAGGGAATACTGCAACAGAATTGAACAACTGCATAAAAGGTCACGGGAAAAAAATCTAAGACAAAATTTAAGTCAATTGAATACTTACGCGTTACCAAACTATACAAACGTATATGGTAAACGAAAATGGGAGTACTTACTACCTGGCATACTTAACAATCTACCTAGTAATCTATTGAAAAACATATTAAATAAACCAACCAAAATCAAAATAATATTAAAAAAATACTTTATCAATGGAAATAACAATAATATGTAGTGTTCAATTCTGTGTAAGATATATAAGAAATTGATAGGACAAAATTTAATTAACTAATATCTATGTTAAAGTTGTATAATATCTATGATAAAGTTATATAGAGAACTCGCCACTTGGTAAATAAGCCACTGCGATGGCTTCAACTAATGGCTATGCATGTATGTCCAAGATTATGTATTTTTGTTTTGAATAAATAAAAAAATAAATAAATAAAAAGCAGGCTAGAAATATAAATGTCATCGTGATATACTTATTTATTTATTTATTTATTTATTTATTTATTATACCAGTTTACATAAACATTTTATAAAAACAGTATTAATGCATTTTATAAACCACTGAGGTTTGACGCAAATGCAATGATATCACTACATCAAGACACAGTCATGTAATAATTACCTACAATGTAAAATAAGAATACTATAGAATAGTGCGTACTTAACTACAACAATGAGATTCATTGGTGACCGGGCAAGTACGTTCGAAGACATGTATTAGGATATAAGTGAGTAACATAAATAATACATGCACATACAATAAGCAACTAAGTATACGGTAAATATGAATTATAATTTAATTAAGATTAATTTTATTGCAGATAATAATAATAATCATGTAGTATAAATAGTTTGTTTTCAAGTTCTTAAGTGAAATTAAATTGTTTGACTACTTAAATTGTCTAAAAAGTACTTTTTTAATTTATATTTTATATTATTCCTAACAAGATTTTTATTTAAATCAGGTGGTAGTTTATTAATTAAGCGCGGTACAATGTAATGCGTCGTTCTCTCACCGTACACGTTGGTGGCGCGTGATGTTTGCAGCCGGTTTTGTGCTATTGCTCGTGTGAATACAGCGCATTCCACTTTACGATGAAAGTCAAGTTTAAAATAATTTTCTTTTAACATAGTATAGTGTATTTTTTGGTGAATTGGTAAAATTTTACAGTGTTTAAAAAGACTCAAATCATCATTCTGATATTGTAATTTAACTTGAGTGGATACAATCGACTTACTTACTTACTTACTTCTATGGCCTTCTATAACCTTTTATAAGTTCTATAACCTTCTGATAAAACCCGATCAGTTTTATCACGGTAGGCGAGTCTTGGTCTTCCGCGACTCCTTATACATTCACATTGTACATCTGTTTCGTCATTCTTTCATTATGCATGCTTTCTACATGTCTGAACCTACGAATCGTGCCTTTCTCATCTTAATATCAAGACTCACTTACACACGCCACAAATAGTAGAGTATAGAGCGGGCTGTGCCTTTTGGCTTAGATTTCGGCTGCCTATAAGTTTACCCAACGTTCCATTTTACCCTATTCGCTGCACTCACTCGTGAAAAAAATAGATTTTGGAAGAAATCGTTGAACTCTACTTTCTTTTGGTCAGAATATCTTTGCAAATCGGCAGAATGCAATAGGCGCTGACGAAGCTTTGACTCTAAACTATAAAAGTCTATTATTGACACTAGTGAATGAGATTATATACCTTGCATGCACTATTATTAATGATGGAAGTTACGCCATTGATATACAGAGAGGAGTGAATGCTGGAAATAGCGTAAATGGAGTGTTAGAAAAACTTTTAGGCTGTAAGACTTTGAGAAGGCATAGCTTGTTTAATACCAAAGAGATTTATTCCACGATTTCCCTAAAAAAGGAGTGTAATACTTTCGGGGGTCATTTATGTATATTTGTAAGTAGTTTAATTAATTATAATATACTAAACGTGCTTCGGAAGGCACGTTAAGCTGTCGTCGGTCGCGACTGTTGCCGATAGACGACAGATGTTAAGCTAAGGCAGTGGCCTCCGGGCGGCTTGTAAATATTGGCCTACACTAATCCGCATTTGAGCAGCGTAGTGGAGTATGTACTAAACCCCTTTGGGAGACCCGTATTACTACAGTGGGATAAATCAGGCTTTGTGTAGTAATTTCTAAACGCCTCAACCGATCAGATGTGTGAGGTATAGTTACACTTTTTACATTATCCCGGGGAACATTGATTATTGTAACGTCATATTAAAAAGAGTATAGCCACTATGTCCTCAATATTCTGCAAACTGAAGAAAAAAATCTTTTACCTTATCGGGTAGGATATTAAAATAAAAAGTTTTGGAAGGCGATCTCAAAAATTGCATGTTTAAAAGTACTTTTTAATAATCCTGTATAGGCATACGTATTAATTGCAATGCAAAAAGAAGTTATCTATCTATATATAACTTCACGCCAAATCTCTTGCGGGGTAGGCAGAGAGCACCATAAAACGCGGTCTTACACACTGCACTCGCTTCTTTAACATTCATAACTCTTTTCATGCACGCCCGCCGGTTTCTAGGACCCTTGACATCATCTTCTGACGACCAATTTGGTCCTGGAAGGTTAGTCTTGGTCTTCCTCAGCTCCTACAACCTTCCACTTTTGCATTATATATCTGTTTTGTCATTCTTTCATCCTGCATTCTTTCTACAAGTCCAAACCAACGATGCATGCCTTTTCTTATCTTAACGCCGACACACTCTTTCAGACCAACTCTCTTTCTTACGTCATCATTACGATCGCGGCCAGCAAGCGTTACGCCACAAATTTTGCGCAATGCTCTCATCTCGACCGCATTTATTCTACTTTCATGCTCTCTCTGCCATACCCAGCTTTCACTTTCAAAAATTAGCGTTGGGATTAGCACCGCGTTGTGTACAGCGAGCTGTACCTTCTGGCTTAGATTTCGGCTGCCTAGAAGTTTACCCAACGCTTCATTCACGCTGTTTCCTGCACTCACTTGCCTCTCCACATCAGCGGTATACCTTCCATCGCTGCTAAAAGCGCTTCCAAGATATACAATCTTATCCACTTGCTTCAACACATAATCAACCATAATTCTGGTGCTCGTTCTGGTTATCACTCTTGCAAATACCATTATCTTGCGTTTCTTTGATGCGCCCTAACTCTCTTAAAAATATTCAATTAAAAACAAAATAAATCCTTACTTTAAACAGTAGAACAGTTGCGTACAAATCCAATATAGGTTACTGCCGAAGGAAGTTAGAATATAAATGCCGACGTGTCCATTTAATAACCTCACCAGTCGAACTATCTTCACGTATTGTATGCGAAACTCGTCGCAAGAAAAATGCTCCTGAAACAATACCTAGATTATTCAGTATTTCAGCTGGGAATCTATCAATTCTGTTGTATATTAATTTTGTTTACGTATGTCGATAGTTCCATATTTGAGGCTAAATATACCACACATTTCTTTTGTACCTATACAATGCCGGGTGGCAAACAAGCATAAGGCCCACGTGTTGTAAACTGGTTACCATAGCCTATGAAAGCGCACAATACCAGAAGTATCACTGCAGCAACGTTGTATCAACTCGCTGGTTACCACACTTAACGAAGGATTCTCCATCCATTCATCCATAGATTATTACCTATGGATGGATGGATGGAGAGACGATGAGACCGATATTATGTAATAACTCAATTCACCCTACGAGTGGAGGAGGAAAACAGAACGCGCAGGTCATATTGGCTTGTTCGCGGATCAACGTCGCAGCACTTTCTTTTAATACAACTACATTGGAAAACAAGCATGCGGCCCGCATTAGTTGGTAAGCGGCCACCGCAGCCTATTGACACTCGCAATACCACGAGAATGTTACTCGCGCGCTGCCAATTTATGGCCAGACTAGTTATATACATACATATTTGTATTCAATGCCATGTCTCACCCATCAAACCGGAACACAGCTATAATAAAATAAATATAGCTGCTTAATGGTAGAAATAGGTGAGACAGCGGTACCCACGCAGACGACTATTGTACAAAGCCTCCCTCTGGTAATCTAGCACTTATTGGCTTTGGTTAAAATATTCTCCCATTGGTCAGTATGGTCAAATCGCTGACATATTAAGCTGCTACTGACATATTTAGCTACACAACGTTTTTGTAAGCGCGAGGTGTCTGTTCAAGTTCGCAGTCATGTGGTTTCTTAGTTTGTACCTCCCTCGCTCATTGGAATCCTAGAGGTTGTTACTTGGCTGTGCTCTTCTATGCGGTTGAAGTACTTCTCCAACTGCTTCTTCTGCTTATCAACTTAATGTGCTATACCTCTGTTTCCCCTAATTTGTTAATTAGCTGGATGCACCACATACTGGTGAATTTAGCTTAGACTCTAAAGATGATCGTGAGCTACTCACTGATACAAATATTTAGCAGTATTTCTTTAATCTTTATATTACAAACCCGTGGCAAACATGCATGCGGCCCGCCATAATTTAACTTGTCGTAATTAATTATTGTGTAGTGAAAACCATTATCCAAACAACGACAGACTGATGACAAACTAGGCTTAATAACACTAATCTACAGCCAATATGCAACCGAGTAGCTATTGGTGTTTTTCTATTATCTCCTTTTATATTTCTTAGCGTTGGATTTGAGTTCCATTATGACTGGCAGGGTCAGCTGCTAATAATCCTAAGGATTTGGTGAGGATCCTGATTTCTACATGGAGAGACTGCCGTTAGACAGGCAGAGGGAAAACCAAACTTTCCCTAGGTAAGGTCAACGTCTTTCGAAATATAATTTCTTGGATGAGCGGGTTTCCTCACGACGATAATATGTAAGTGATAATAATAAATATGTACGTAAATTCGAAAAAAACGAATTTAGTGGTACATGCTAGGATTCGAACCTGGGACCAGTTAGTCAATATTTTATTTTATAAAACGTCGGGAAGCATACAAACATACGGCCCACCTGATATTAAGCAGTTGCCGTAGTCTATAAATGCTTGCAACACATCATCATCCGCGCGATGCCACCTCTGCTGCTAACATAGCAACTCTATTGAAGTTTACTGACTCACACGAGCACAACAACCTTCTAGATAATTGTTTATAACTTGATTGCATTATTTACAATTATAATTGTCAGAATTACATGATTTGCAAAGGCGGGCTTATTCCCTTGAGGAATCTCTTCCAGCCAATTGTTATGTGGGTGCAATTTTTGTGAAGTGGAGTTACTTCCCCAGACGGGCTGTTTTGATGCGATCTTACTGTCTTAAAATATTTTGATCGATTGGGTTATCTACAAGTATATACTGGCTATATATATACTGTTCTCTTTAATCTTTTAAATTATATCCCGTGGCCATCATGCATGCGGCCCGCCTCGTACAACTTACCGAAAGTAATTATTATGTAGTCGAAAACTAAACAGAGACTGATAACAGTGATAACAAATGAGACTTAATAATTTTTGGTAAAATCACTTATCATTGGGACACACACGCACTAAATAACTAATTATATACACACCCATTTCAAAGCATTCTTCAGAAGTTTATTATGAACTTTAAAATGCTCAGCCAAGTAAATACTTATGACCATTATCAAAACATCGTTGTAACTCCATATAAACGTTGCTTGGATATTAAATATCTGAAAATGGGAAAGTTGAATCATTATGTTCAATGTCAATTTTTTGATAATAATCATGGTTTGGAATGTATGTTAAGATCTCGGGTCCGGCCGTTATCGATAAATGACAGTCGTTAAAGAGTCTTCGTGCGGCTGGAAACACTGACCTCCGCCAATCCGACGTTGAACGCCGTGGCGGTGTTTGTTCTAAAGTCCTCTTCGGTTGAAGGCAGACCATTATCCCAATAGTGACGGATATAATTTGTAACACAGCCAACCTTACCTGCAAAGTTACTTTGAAACCAATTTCAGTTGCTTCCAATTAAAGCGAAACTTTGAAACAGCGTTTAAGAACCTAATCTTAGTGACAAATAGTAGAACTATGCAATATGATAAAATTTAATACCGTATTGACAACATTTTAGTCTTGCATGCTCAGTGACCCTTTGGTATTGCTAACGTCTACGGGCGGTGGTGACCCCTTACCATCAAGTGGCCCTCATGCCCATTTGCCCCCCTCTAATATAAAATAAATATATATTTAGCACAGTATATAGTAAGTGAGTAAGTGTGTGGTCGTTTAGGTAACACATAAGTAATTTTATTGTTTGACTTTACATTAAGCGTATTTGAAAAATAAAAAAAATATATAAATTCAATGTTCAACCCGACTAACTCAATACTGGATCGCACCGATAAGTACCTATCTCTGTTGCGACGTACTACGAAACCGTGATATTGAAAATCCGCGGGTTCCGGCCCCGCGAAACGTGCTTGCAGTCGTGCAGAGATGGAGAGAATGGTGTCAAGTGCGAATGTCATTACACGCCATGGCTAACGGAAGACCAGCAGCGCTGGTTCGAATAGAAGATCGAGTACTCAATTTTGAAACGAAGAATGCGATATTGATTTACCAAATCAAACATTGCGTCGCGCGAGATTGTGCTTGGAGAGAAATGGACTTCACTTTGAACAATTGTTGTGATTCGTAGGTACTACCTACGTACACTAAGTGATGATAGTAATCTGTGGAAGAGTAAAGAGTGATTTTTACAGTGAAACAATTATTGCAGGTTTGGATGTGATTAACACATAAATTAAGTAGGTACACATTTTGACTTTGTCTAAAAAAAATTAGCTGTCTGTAAAGTCGGTTTACGGACGATAAATTTACGTGATAACGTCATAAGAAAACATTCAACAGTTGACAAAACAGTTCACGTGTAGGTTGTGTGCTGCCGCTGTCTCCCTTCTACTCGGACGCATCGGCCGATGGAGTGGAAGAGAAATTGATGCGTCACAAGCCGAACGCTTAGGTCGATCGTGCCTCTCTATCGCTTGTTCCGCGCTCTCACTAGCACGCTCGACTCAGGCGGAACGTGACAATGAGTCATGGTTTTTCGTGCGTGTAGCCGGCGTTCGTCGATTTATAAGACGTTATCACGTTAAAAATAAGTTGATTTTATAATTGTGTAAAAAGAGTTGATTGCATTTTTTTATCTACGCCAGAATGGTTTTACTTGAATATGGTGTAATTTTAAATTCTGACGGTCCTCAGCCCGTAAAAAGTAGGAAGGAAAAATTGAGATCATTTTTGGTAAAGTTACCTCGCGTCCTCCATTCACTTAAACACAACTACACCTACCTACATGTAGCGTAATAAATGGCGCGCGTATAGGTACTTGTTTGTAATACTTACACGGCGTGAGCTCAGAATAGGGATGGCTACATGAACTTTTCTTTTCATATGAAGTATTTCATTGTTATTTTTTATTATTCATGTGTTTATTGTAATGTATTTCACTTATATAAACGTGATTCAAAAGGAACATAGTATTTTTTCTAACATTCTGTATATATGGGTAGACAATGAGAAAAAATATTAATCAATACTTTGATATTTGATAAGAGGAACTCTACTATACTATATGAATTATCTAACAAAGGACCTTAGTCTACAACTATATCTAGTCTCAGCTACTATTCGTTATAACACCATCGTGGAGGATGATTTTTTTTATGAGGAGCCGTACAAACATACGACCCACCTGATGGAAAACGGTTTCCGTAGACTATTAACGCTTGCAACACCTAAAGTATCAATCACGCGATGCCATTTCTGCTGCTAGCACAGCAACTCCTTAGGAGCTTACTGGTGACCTCACTCACATGTCCCAGACAAGTCGACAGAGAGTAAGACCTAAAAACAATTGATAGTCACATAATGAAAGTCTTAAAAAGGAAAGCAAGTGTGACAGACATGGAGAAAGAAAGTTCTATTGACATGTATTCGATGAGTCTAGCTTTTTATTTTATAATATAAAAGTGGTATAGTACCGTAATATATACATGTAATTTATTTTTATTTTCATCTTTTCTTTTTCAAAGTTCGGAATGAATACAGTAGCAACCCTAGCGAATCAAGCACAAGCAGAAGCCTGTTTTGAAATAAATGAATGTTGAATATGTCATTTAATAAAATATGTGAAAATTAATTATTAGTCCCCCTCCCCCCCATCTTTATCTCCTAAACTACTGAGCCTAAATTTTGAATAAAAAAAACATAGCACATAGTTACTTCTCTATAGATTATAGGTATACCTATAAGAAGCCTCGACTCTTAAACGAACAGTAAATTGCTCAGCTCAGCTGCAATATTAAGTTTGGGAAAACAAATAGTAGGTAATATATTTATCGCACGTAGCTCTCACTGTGAGATCGCCTTGCACTTGCCCCGCCTTCTTCTTCCTAGTGTTATTCCGTTACCTAATTCATTAGGCTTGGCGGGGTCCGCTACCTAAACCTAAGGATTTAGCCAAGATACTAATTTCTACACCGAGCGACTGTCGTCAGATCTCTACAACCCGGAGGGAAAACCAAAACCTTTCTTAGGTTAGGTCCCGTAACTTTTGAAATATAATGTCTTGAACGTACGGATTTCCTCACTCACTTGATGTATTAATTCACCGAAGAGCAAATACGAAGTTAGCGGTTAGCAGGATTTGAACCAGAGACTGTAGGTTAATAGGCAGGTTCCGTAGCCACTGAGCTATCACTGCTAATTGCAACTCGCACTTGCCCTTTTATCAAAAAATCATTTTCCCGCAGGTGCAGTTGGGTACCTACTTCTACAAAAACACCTTTCCACGTGCTATATGTTGTGTAACTGAAGAACCAAGGCTGCTGGTAACGGAAAAAAGTCTCGGCTATGTTGCTAGAGTGACAGGTTCGTGCTACTGTGTATCCATATAGAATAGACAATAGGTGTTCGACTGAAACAAAACAACAAGTGATTGATTAATTTACTTAACAATAATCTAATCGAGTATAAGTCAAATCTGTTCTATTACACTATATATACATTTTGATCTCTACACAAACGTAATCTGCTCATTTTACGTATATGAATAAATAAATACTCTATGGTAGAGTACATAGCAACAAATCAACTTAGATACTTCAACCGTTTCACTCGTATTACGTGCGCTGTAATAAGGGTAGAAAGGTCAAACAGTCTAGCCTGAGGTGTTGCTGTATGTACCATTTGAATTTGATTTAAACTGACAGATTCTTTTGAGCTTATTGTAATAAATTAACATTTTTATTTTTCCCAAAAGGACCAGCCTCGTAGGATCATTCCCCTCTGTCATGGTACAAGATGTTGTGATTCATTGCGCGCATAAATACTTCGTGCGTAATCGATTCTCTAACAGAGTAACATAAAGTGTTACGCTAAAAATGCCAAACTGTGCAGTTATGTCATGCAAAAAAAGATCGAACACTTCTAGTTTGCAAAAATATTGAGTTACCTTTCACATGCAAATATTATTTTATTTGCTTTCATATAAAATAAATTAAAATGGTGTGATAACGATTAATACATGAGAAATCGGTAATCGAGTACCGATGCAATCGAATCATATTCCGCGACTACTACATGCAATTTTAAACCATATTGCATAGTATTGTAATGGCTGACAATTGCCTAATCCACAGCAAAATAAATTAATCGTTTCAATACTTACGAGACTAGTGGTCACGTGCCCACGCATACAACGAAGCTACAGTTAGACTAACTTTGCAATTATACGTTTAATTTTATGAGAATTTAAAATCTAATATTGCCTGGCAAAAGAATACTCCATTTACAATTATGACCTAGTGTTGAACATTTTTTCATGTGTGCATTCATGGCAACACAAAATGTTTTTGCGCGTGTTGTAATCGTTTCTATGGAGTAGTTACCTCGTCCCCCGTCAAAAATGGCAGAATTATCTACTAACAGAATCACGCGTATGGCGAGTCCTTTTGTTGAATTGACTAAGCTTGTAACTGTCGTGAAAAAATATTTGTTTACTTCTTCATAGCTTATAAAATCCCTACATTATGCGCGGATATTTTTACCATTTGTTGTATATAGAACCAATTTTCTTTATAGGGATATATTATATACATGGAAAGATTCGCCGCTAAATAATAGAAGAGGAGATAATACCATGAGGCACGCCAGCAGACGTACTACACCAAGCTGAGAAAGTATCCTCAATGCGAATACGTTGCCTACGCCCATACAGGTAAGAAAGAAACCAGTCAATGGCGATTGGAGATATGTTAAAGGAACATAGGATGCCTAGGAGTATATCAAAATCTATATATGAGCTAGATATGAGCATTAAAAACATTGTATAAAAACAACTGACACGCAAAACGTGCTGACCGTACATGCCTCACTGCACATGAAGCTGAGCGCCTGATGACTTACGACCTAATTACATTTCTTTAGTTCCGCACTTTTCTTTGGGTCGTTAAAATCAAACTACCGACATTATATACTTATTAATGTGTTTTGCTCAAATACGTGAACTGTAAAGTTTTTATGAGGTAAATAAAGAATTCTTTAAACCGAAATAAAAAAATATATATTAAAAACCTGATAAGATACGTTAGTACAGCAATTTAAAGTTTAAATAATGAAAAAAGTATTATGAATATGTTCTAGATACCCTTATAAGGATCTAAAGCAAACACACAACAAAGTGTGTTTGTAATTTTTGATTGTACTTGTGTATTACTCGACATCTATAAATAAATCTTAGGTAATAAATAAATATTATCGAGAGCTCGATGGCGTCGTTGCGCGTGTCATTCTAATCGAATACGCAGGTTAAGCAACGTCAACCGCAGCCTATATATGGATGGGTTAACCTATCTCGAGTTTCTCCGTACTTCGGAGGGCACGTTAGGCCGTCGGTCCCGGCTGTTGTCGATAGATGACATTCGTTAAGCTAAGTCAGTGGCCCTCGGGCGGCTTGAAAACACTGGCCTCCGCCAATCCGCATTTGAGCAGCGTGGTGGAGCATGCTCTAAACCCCTTCGGTTGAAGGGAGTCCCGTATCCTTGGCGTGGGATGAGTAAGGGTTGATGTGGTATGTGGTAAATGATACAGATTACTTTGGAAGTGGCTCACAGAAACATACCTTTACTCGCTAATGAGTTCTGAATGTTCTGAATAAATAAATCTTAGGTACCTGGGCAACCGAACTTCGCTTCTCTTCTCAAGAAAGATCATAACATATATACATAATAAGCAAAACCTTACCTAAACATAAAATTTGATCTAAATGGTTAGCGCAGTTTTTGAGATATACGGAATGTATTTATGTACCTATACACAATAATTGGTCGTTTAAAGTAATAGGATAAAACGTGTTAAAAGACACACGTTGTTAGTGGAATTCGAAAGACTTTGTGTTTCAACGATACTGATAGTACAGATATTGGCGATTTATTATTGTTATGGATGGCTTTGTGGGGGAAGGCGTTAAAGCTTTGATTGGGAGTAGAGGTGTTAAACCTTTACCTAGATCGTAGTTAAAACTTTGATTCGATCTAACGCCTTTATTGTTATTTTTTTGTTTCCCTACAAAGTTCCCTCAAATGGTTACAAGTCATAATATAATGTATTGTTAATTCATTTACCTATATGTATAATATATATATATATCAATCTAGTTTCAAGTTCATAGTTGCGACTTGCGGCCGATACGGTCTAAGCCTTCCGGCTTGCTTCGACTCGGTGACGCAAACGTTGTTATTTTAATAATATTAATGCGCCAAGAAATAATGATCACGATGTGTGCACATGTCAATGGGTTATAGTTCAGACGAAATAATAATCACTATGAATTATATAGGAAATAACTGTAAACTGTATTGTGTACCTAATTAAATAAATAAATAAATAAATAGATAGCTTCTACAGTGCTACAAAATACGCAATAATAATATTGTCGATTAACCGGTATTAGTTTTTAACACAATTCGCATTTTCCTTGATTTGTATGTATGTATCTTCACGCCAAGTCCCTTGCGGGGTAGGCAGAGAGAACCGAGCGCCATAAGACGCGGTCCTTGCATACTTCACTCGCTTCTGTGACATTCGTAGCTTTTCTTTGATTTTTTGTTACAATATCGATTTTTTCATAACCGAAATACAGATATACTTAAAAAGTATACGTTATTAAATACAAAATTGGATGCAAATAGAAGCTGTTTTCGAGATACGCGAAATACATTAATTGTTCTGTACAAGAATGTAGTCATTAAGACCCTGCTTATTCAAGTCTGTATTTAGGCACATTATATTTTAAAAGGTTTTAATTTTATATTAAACCATTACTTTTACAATTAATTATTACACTTTAAGATCTAATTATAATTATTTAAATGAAATTACAATTTAATATAAATAATTATAATTATATCTTAAGGTAATTTTCCACCGTTACAGCGAGACGAGAATTGAAATTGCACTCGTTTACTCCCATCAAAAATTGCTATTAATCACCTTACTACCAGTGAGTCAGTGATAGCCTAGTGGATAAATAACAGGTATCTGGTTCGAATACTGGCAAGTACCACTAAATTCGTGTTTTCGGATTTATATACATATTTGTGATTATCACTTGCTTAGGAAACCCGCACGTCCAAGAAATTATATTTCAAAAGACGTGTTACCTTTCCAAATATAGGTCTGGTTTGTCATCTGGGTTCTGGAAGTCTGACGGCAGTCACTCCATGTAAAAATCAGTATCTTCGCCAAATCCTTAGGCGTAGGTAGCGGACCCTGCCAATCCTAATGGGTCAGGAAATTGGACAACCTAGTTACGTCGCGCAGACACCTGCTTGACTCACAAGCCAGTTTGCTTTCGCATACCACCCTAAAACAATGAAATCAAATGTTCTGTTTCACATTGTAATATCACCATCACGTAATTGACATTATTAACGCGTGCTTGCGTAGGCCACCGTGGCATAGTGTACATTGAGGAAGTATGCATTCAATTCAATCTAAATAGAAATAAATGATTATTTCAATTTATCAATCATTTTTGATCAATCAGTAATGTCTGAACTAGTCTGAGTCTTTGTTACATAGATAAATAAAAAACCCAAAATCATTTCCACATTTCATAAATACTAGTTAAATCAATAACGATTAATCCAAAACTACCCGTAGCATGGCAGACGCGTGGAGAAAGTAATTGAAAATTTACCATAAGATTTTCAAGTTTCCCTTCGCCTCGTCTCACCTCGCCGGTGTAAACGCACCTTTACACCATCACGGAGTAAAAATAACATTCTCATTATTAGAAAGGACTTCTTCCCGCGCTTTTGACAAGTGACATTGTTGTTTTACTTGAAATTTTTACAATTCAGTATAAAATTAGTTTTGTGTGACAATTTCAATAGTATTTTGTAACATAAGTGCTAGTGACATTATACAGTAATGAATAAACTCAAATATAACAGGTTTATGCACCTTTTGGAAGACGTGAATAAGTTCATCAAGAAAACCTTGTAAAAATCACTATCGGGTATTTACGGGTGGTATTTAAATTGGATTGATTGGGTCTAGGTACCCTTCCCAAGTATTTTTTTCAGCACAGTTCCTGAAGCTGGAACATAGAATTAAGATTTTCAAATGGTTCTAAACTGAATACTTTGACACTGGCATAAAGTAGCAACACTATTGCCATATAATATAAAAAAAAAAAAACACTCTCATTGGCTTTTACAGCACTTACATACAAAAGTGAGTTTTTCACTTTATATTTTAAATTATTACAAACTTACTTAGACTCAAGGAGAGGATGAAAATCATAGTAACGTTGCACAGCGAAGGTACTTTTCTTGTAAAAGATGGAAGATGATTTTCGATCGTCTCAACTTCTTTCATCAATTTTGGCCAAGAGCGACCAATGCAAGCTAGTATTAATGTCGAAAGTAGACTTGACGTGTAAAATATGAAGTTAGCTGTAAAAATAAAAATATAATTATATATACCAATATATTTCTATGCATCAAATTTTAAGGTTATGATGACAAAGATGTGAAGAAATAGTTCAGCATAGGTAATATCTTTAATTATCGCGTTAATGTTGTAAAAAAAAAAAAAAAAATGTTAATACTTGCACTTGTACAGATTCCACTTTACAATTTTATTTAATAATTATTTTTACCGACCGGTTTCGCCTTTACGGCGTTACCGATGTCTTCAAAATTCTACCAAGTGCCTACAATCAACAGTATCAACATAATCTTTAATTATAATTTCCCTCTAAATAAAATAAAAAAATCTACCGCTTGGCATCGCCATTATTGTACTAATATAATGGCTAAAATATAATAAATTTATTGTAATATTTTATTATTCTCCTATCGCAATATTCCTTACTCTAGGTTATTTAGGGTCGACAACGCATGAGTAGGAACGTCAACGCATGAGTAGGGTCGACAACGCACGAGTAGGGTCGGCAATGCATAAATAGGGCTAGTAACGCAACACCAAAGGTGTTACTCATGCGTTGCTGACCTTGATGATCGGCTATGGTAACGGCTTTCCATCCGGCAGGCCGTACGATTGCTTTCCCACCTTAGTATATAACAAAGTTTACAAAAGGTACTTCGCTTTTTTCATATTTATTGACCCGTTGAGTGCCGAGCGGTTTGATCAAACCTTGCGCGTTACGGCAATAAGCATTTGACGGGCGAACGACGAAGCGCCTCTAAGACGATGGCTGAGCTCTACACCTCTTTCACTAGGGATTCATTTGTTAGCAGGTAATGTGCACCGGGTGCACCATACCACAGAAAGCTACTTGCCTAACATTGTGGGTTGCTTTATCGATTTTCCTAACAAATAAAGAGAGTTATTTCGCCAGTCGCATGCAATGATTATTAATAATATTTCTCACTCCATATTAGACGAATGTGAATGTAGTTCGCTTAGCATGTGTGAATACAGAATAGTAATAGTACGCCAGCAGAACTTCCACTGATATGCTCCCAATGTAGGGTCAGCCGAATCAACAGGATCCTTAATACACGGTAAATATATATATATAGTAGCGAGATGTGCCAATGGAAGATGGTTTTTTTACATTAAGGAGCTCGTATTACCCCATGACATCCTTTATAATGCATTAAACGTATAGCACATCCTCTCCTCTCCACTCCTCTATCATGCTTATATCGTTTTTAGGGATCCGTATCGAAAGCTACGTAAAGAGCTTTATTACAAAGGCCTAAGGCGCCGCTGTCTGGCCATTTGTTTGACCATCTGTCTATCCGTTCAACTTTTTTTCTACAATATCGGGAGGCATACAATCATATGGCCCACCTAATGTAAAGCCGTTACCTTGACCTATGAACGCTTGGAATACATTAAGTATCACTCACGCGATGCCACCTCTACTGTTAACACAGCAACTCTTTAGGACTCACAAACAGAAACACAAAAACCCTCCAGGGAGTTGCCATTTGGCTACGGTTTTCGATATGGTGGAGGTACTTCCCCAGACGGCCTGCTTTGATGCGCCCTATCTTGTAATCTAACTCATGTCTATCCGTCTGTCATAGGGCTGTATCTTTTTGAAATTTTCGCAGAATGTGCATTACCATAATCACAATGATAACAGAGAATAATAATGCCCCCGGCCAACTTTTTCTGGTATTTCGGGGGTCTATTCAGTGAGTGTAGAGCCACTGCCTGCCGAAGGTAACAATCATATAGGATACCCAGTACCAATAATCCCTACCTAGAAACGTGTATTTGCAGCTTATTTTTACACAATGCTACGGAACGCTTCGTGTGCGAATCTGACTCACAGTTGGCCCGTTTTATTGATAACTAACGGTTACCCGCGGTCTCATCCGCGTGGCCAAAGGGAAACAAATCTATTTTACACGATAGAAAGTCTACTTTCTATCACTCTCGGTCCCACTATCTCCGGTGCTCCGTTTTGATGTGGAAGAAGGACATGCATACAAGCAAACGTACTATCATATTTATAATATTAATGTGAACCATATATATACTCGTATATATGATGTGGAGACGCGAGTGAGTGCAGAGAATAGGGTGAATTGCGTTGGGTAAACTTCTAGGCAGCCGAAATCTAAGCCAAAAGGCACAGCTAGCTGTACACAACGCGGTGCTAATCCCAACGCTAACTTATGGAAGTGAGAGCTGGGTATGGCAGAGAGAGCATGCAAGTAGAATAAATGCGGTCGAGATGAGAGCATTACGCAAAATTGATGGCATAACGCTTGCTGACCGCGTTAATAATGATGACGTAAAAAAGAGAGTGTCGGTGTTAATATAAGAAAAGGCATGCTCCGTTGGTTCGGTCATGTAGAAAGAATGTAGGACGAAAGTATGACGAAACAGATATACAATGCAAAATTGGAAGGATGTAGGAGCCGAGGAAGACTGAGACTCCTACCTCGACCAAATTGGTCGTGTTTTATCAGAAGGTGATGTCAGGAGCCCCAGGAACCGGCGAGCGTGCATGAAAAGGGCTATAAATGTTAGAGAAGTGAGTGAAGTATGTAAGGACCGCGTCTTATGGCGGACGGTTCTCTCTGCCTACCCCGCAAGGGACCTGACGTGAAGATATACATACATATATATGAATGCACCTTTTGATTTGGACGGATATTCTAGGACATTAACATTTCTAGTGCTAGATTCACAACTCCTACTGCAAATTTTGAATTTAATGATTGAGGTACTTACTGACATTTGGCAGGGATATTTTATTTTCTACGAGCCAGTACAAATTCATGATGAACATGAGGCCTTGTCCGCATAGACTGATCACGTATATTACCGAGTAAGGTGATAACAAGTTGAATCTGTCAATCAAAGGAAACATATTTTGTTATCGCTTTCATCGGTTAGTAAATAAGAGTGTTACAGACTTCACTGCAATAAAGTGCTACCACAATAGAGTTATATTACCCACCCTGACTTTGTAAGGGTAGATAGGATTTTGATGAGCTCGGTAGCGCAGTGGTTAGTGACGCTGGTTTAGCAGCCACGCTCGTATGTTCGATTTCCACACAGGACAAACATTTGTGTGCATGAACATGTCCATTTGGCTTGATGTGGGTGATTTTAAGAGGGGTACGGCGCATCAAAGCAGCCCGTCTAGGGAAGTACCTCCACGTCTCAGACAAATAACAACAACGGTTTGTTGTATTCCTGCGTGTGAATAAGGTCACAAGTAAACTTATAATGGAGTTCATAGGTTACGGTAACCACTTTATATCAGGTGCACCGAATGCTTGTATGCATTCCGACGTTGTATAAAAAAAAAAGATAGATATATATATAAATTATAAAATTATTAGATATATTATAAAATTATTAGGGGCCTCAGTCAATATCCAGAAATTCTGGAACGGATAAATATTACAGTTCCTAATAGATTACCACGATATCCTATTACCAGGGTCTTCTACCCTCCTTACTCACATAAAAATAAATATAGGCAAAAAATCACCAAATACGAGAATTATTAATGAATTTAAGGAACCCCAGGAACCGGCGAGCGTGCATGAAAAGAGCTATGAACGTCACAGAAGCGAGTGAAGTATGCAAGGACCGAGTCTTATGGCGATCGATTCTCTCTGCCTACCCCGCAAGGGACTTGGCGTGAAGATATACATACATACATACAATTTAATACGGTTAGTCACTCAGCGCCCGATATTGATGTTCATGTTGATTCTATTCTCAAACTTCGTTCCACAATAATTAAAACGCTCCATCCGAATTCTTGAGTTATTTGTATTTGTAATTATTATTGTTTTTCTAAATCTATGCAGATTTATTGCTTTGTAAATTGTAGCTCATTACAATTGGTTGATATTGATAATTATGTGATATTAATTAATATTATATTACAGTGATTTTAATATTATATTCATTTTGATAATTAAGAAGAAAGGTACCAATCTACCCTGTAACTGTAACTTGTCAGGTAATTTTGATTTTCTTAAATTCTCCTTTAGATCGACCATAGTATTACAAATTAACATTTGTTTCAATACAGCAGAATCATCATGAAATTAATTTTAAATTATAATTAAGGAAACGAGAGATCTGTCACTGCCTATACACGAAATTTGCCTACACAAAACATTGGGGTTGAACAGTGTATGAATCTTTTTAGAGGATTAAAACTACTTTAAGATTGAGTATCTATAATAAATATTGCTTTCTGATAATAATATTTTAGTTCCACTGACAAGATACTATGGGAGTGGGGCAAGTGAAGTCCGACTTCGCATTTCTAGTATAAATTGTACCTACTAGAAATACGCAACAAAGTTTTTAGAGCATAAGCCCGGCTAGGAAAATATCTCCATCTTGAAGGAGACCGCAGAAAAGCAACGACTCCCTGAAGGGGCATAATGTTCATGCAAGTAAGTGAAGTTATGGTAAAAAATCGGCCAAGTGCGAGTGGGACTCGCGCACGAAGGGTTCCGTACCATTATCTATAAAAAGGCAAAAAAATCACTTTTGTTGTATGGGAGCCCCCATAAATATTTATTTTATTCTATTTTTTAATATTTGTTGTTATAGCGGCAATAGAAATACATCATCTGTGAAAATTTCAACTGTCTAACTATCACGGTTCATGAGATACAGCCTGGTGACAGACGGACGGACGGACGGACGGACGGACGGACGGACGGACAGCGGAGCCTCAGTAATAGGGTTCCGTTTTACCCTTTGGGTACGGAACCCTAAAAACGAACGAAATGAACGCTGCAGTAACAAACTTATACAAGGTGGACCAGGCCTCGTGAATTTATATAAAAAAAAGAAAACTTCATAATTTATTTGATGGTATGAGAGTTAATATACAAGAATTTAGGCTACTTATTATCTACTTCAGGATCCCCAAGCATAGAATAGCGGGAAAAACATAGAAATTATAGAGGTTATTCATTAGTGAGAGTGTTGTCTAGATTAATGACTTTGCTCCAACGTCTTTTGTGTTGGCAGTTTCGTTCATACACTTAATTAAAATTGTATACACCTCTTTATAAGTTTATTCAGTAACTTCACCTTTATTTTAATTTTAATTACCAACTTAAGTTTGTATTAAAACATTAATTAAGCTGAAAAAAGCTCTAAAAATGAAAACACCCACGCCGCAGTATTTCAACTATAGGTACGTAGGTACCTATAGTTGACGTATCTATAGTTGAAAGACTGCGGCCGGCGTGGGATCTTATATCTATGAGCATAATACAAAATAAGTATACGATGCTCAGATTGTTGTTAGGATTCCGTATACAAAAAGTGCCAACATTGCCCTATAAAATAGTTGTCTCTGTGTCGGTCCGCCTGTGCTTGCCATAAAGGGTAGACCCTTCTCTATCTTCTTATCTCTTGAACCCAACTTAGTGGAATTTTTACAGTTAATGAAAAGCATTACAAATGAAAGAATTCAGGACAGGGAAGAAAGACGACACGGATATACATGTAATGCCATGATATCGGGATGGAATTGGTTGAGTTTTATGAGAAGGTGATGTCAGGAGCTCTATGGACGTGCGAGCGTGCATGAAAAGTCTTTGAATATTAAAGGAGGAAGCGAGGTGTGTAAGGATAGGAACCACATCTCGCAACGGACCTGACGTGGATAGATAGATACATAGATTTAGTACTTGTCTCTATAATGTATAATGTGTTTTGTATGATTGATTTATGTATTTGCTCGTTCATAAAACAGAACTATGTGTAATTAAGTTATAAAAAAACTGTGTAAATATATTGCACTAAAAACCCAACTACAATAACATAGTTTCTTGGTCGTTCGGGTTTCCTCACAATGTTTTCCTTTACCTCCGAGCAAGTGATAATTACAAATATGTACATACACACGAAACTAATGAACACGAATTTGGTGGTACATGCCCAAATCATCTCGAACCAGGGAATAGTCGATTTGTATACTGATTCTTTATATCCAAGCTATCGCTTTTTTACATAATACTTATTTATAAAAAAATATCCTCTCCCCCCCTGTTATGTTAATGCATATCAGCAAGCACAGACAATTTTCTCAATTTAAGTGGTGATTTCCTACCATAAACAAGTATTATTTATTTATATATGGGAAACGTCCGGGGTACGTTCGCGTAAAAAGTTGTTGTGGGACATCCTAATTAAAATTACGTCGGGTTCTACCAATGTTGAATACCCTTCAAGCGCTGAGGTATAGAGGCTATTCAACATGGTGTTGTACTCCAAGTTTACACTGTAATCGAAAGTTTGCATTTTTATATAGATTTTATATAAAGATTCTATATAGACCACTTATTATATTTATTTATGATTATGACAAAAGACTTACGAAAGAACTATATAGGCTGACCTAGACACACACATATGGATCAAATAGCTGATGTGCTGAAAACGGACCAAATCAAAAGCACCCGTATGCGTGAAGGTTGATGAGTGTGGAAGAAGCGAGAGAGGTATGTTTGGATCGGCGCACTTGGCGTTCCATAGTCTCTGCCTACCCCAATGGGAGACAGCCGTGATGATATGTATGTATGTATTTATGTACATATTATTTTTGAGAATAATCTAAAAATATTCCTTACAACTACATGTAAAATAAATTACCTGAGACCTTGGCTATTTGGGTTAGTTAGACCACTCAGAGGCAGCAAACCAAATATCCGCGCACATAGCAGGACTCTTCGGGTTGCAGAGTGGAAATCGTTGGTATCTTTCCTTGTCATCATAAGACGACCTTCTAAATCTTTACACTTAAGGCCAACTTTTGATGGTTTCATCATTTTTATCGTTCAGTTTGTTGATATCGTCTCCAGCTGTAAAATGACTTTAATATACCATCATTCTCAAAGATAAATAACAAAACCCCCGCTAATCAATCAGATTACAGTTCTGAATCAAAACTGCACCGAAGTACGGATTAGGGAATTCCCCTGAGTCGACACACACGTATTTGCTCTTCCGCTGCGTATATATATATGCACGCTGTGGTGGGGGCAGCCTTTAGTCCGGTGACGTAGTAACAGCCCACTCGGGGCTAACTACATAGTCAGGACAAAAAAAAAAAAATGGGGGCAGCCATTCGCTACGCAGCGCCTAGTCAGCGGGCCGAGGAGAGCCGAGAGCCATGTAGACATATGGAAAGTAAGAGGTGGACTAAAAGAAAAGAATCGAATTAACTGATATATGTAATGAGCGATAGACGAGCTCGGTGTCGCAGTGGTGAAACGCGTTGTTACGCTACTTTGACACCAACGCTCGTGGGTTCGATTCCCACACAATACAAACATTTGTGTGCATGAACATGTCTGTTTGTCTTGGTCTGGGTATTTTCTATGTATAATAAGTATGTATTTACAAAAAAAAAATGTATTTACGTATGTTTATCAGTTGTCTAGTACCCATAACACAAGCTTCGCTTACTTTGGGGCTAGATGGCGCTGTGTAATTTGTCCGACAATATTTATTTATTTAGATGTTTACATAGATAGAATATAGATATATAGAAAGAATGACGAAACAGATATACAACGCTATAGTAGAAGTATGTAGGAGCCGAAGAAGACAAATAGGCACTACAAGAGATCTATCATGATCAAATCGGTCATGTGTTATCAAAAGGTAGTGTCAAAAGCTATAGAAATCAGCCAACGTTTTTTTTATACAACTAGATTGGCAAACAAGCATGCGGTCCGCATAAGATGGTATATAAGCGGTCACCGCAGCCTATGGATGCTCGCCACGGGGATGTTACTGGCGCGCTGCCAATCTTGTGACCTAAGGCTGTTTCGTCACATTTGATTTTACTATGACAGTACCCAGTAATTTCTCTGCCATATCTCACCCCTCAAACCGGAACACAGCGATATAAATATAGCTGCGTGGCGGTAGAAATAGGTAAGGCAGAGGTACCCACGCAGACGACTTTTGTACAAAGTCTCCCTCTGGTGAAACGTGTATGAAAAGTACTATGAATGTTAAAGAAGCGTGTAAGGATCAAGTTATGTGGCACTCAGTTGTCCCAGTCTACCCTGCGAGGGATTTGGCGTGAACAGATAGATAGATATTATAATTTTAAAGAATATTACAGTGACAAACTTTGAATAAGTAGGTATTTAATTCATTGAGGCCCATTATATACTTGTTGCCATAACGCGCATGGCGGAATTCAACCTTCTGGGCCTCAACGGGGGTACCTACTGTTTTGTATTATACGAGGGTCATTTGAAAAGTTCTTAGCCTAACATGGTTAAAGTCATTGGTTTTTTTTATAACTACCCTCATTTTGTAGTTACATTATTTAGCAACAAGTATGCACAGTTTAGTTTATTCACAGTAACTCATTGTTCGTTTACACGTGATACCGTAAGTTAAGTCAGAGCTATTTTTGAAAATGGATATTTATTTAGATATGGGTATTATTGGTATTTGTATATTTATTATAGTTAATGTTAATAGTTACGCGTAGATAACGTATAAAAATAAAATACATTTATTTGCAATTAGGCCCTTACGGCCCTGACACACGTCTTACATTCTTTAAATTAGATCATATTGTATCTTAATAAATTTCCATAGTTTATTTTTTCGCTTTAATCTATCTTTTTTAATATACCAGCATTTCGAAGCCAAATAAACTTGCCAATATGGGTCTTTTTTCATCGTCAATATATATTACAATAAATATATGTGACTGAACATACAGTGATATCAAGTGGTACAATTAAAGATATATTAATACATGTGCTGAATCATTTCCTATGTATCATCAGCATCGCTTGTTGTGTTCAATAATATTGAGTGCAGTGTTCCCAATAATATTGCAACTGCACACGGCACAGCGACACGAAGTCACGGTCAGCAAAATTCATTATTGCTTCCAACTTCGAACTTGAATCATATGTTGAACTTAGAATGCGTTTAAAAAAAATTAAAGGTGGTCTTAGGTTTTTGCGATTGTTACACATTGGATTACACAATTTTTAACGGAAGTATCGCGTGTTTTATTTATTTTGTTGAACCTGACGTTTCGAATGTTTTGCAGCATCCGTGGTCGCAGGAAGACGAAGGTGGTTTTCTTTTTTCCAACTTCTGATTGTAGAATCTATAAATGATTCAATTTTATTATTATTATATTTATTATATTTTGCACGGTGTGATGAATAATAAAATCGCGAATACCTAGAAATTATGTTTATTGATGTTGTCAACAGTGAGTTTTAAGCGACAAATCTTATGTAATAAATGAATTTGTAACCAAATAGTTTGTCACCATAATACTTGATTCCAATCAACAAAGCACGTATTTCAAGTAAGGCGTTTAAACATCAAATATGTAACTTAGATTTAACTGAGCAGTTAAGCTCGGCAAGTTATTAAATGAAAATTTCGAGATTACTAAAAATATTTCTTTTATGTTCGTAGGCGACAACAAACACTAACTTAAATGTCAAAGCATTTTCAACTCAGGGCAATGGTAAAAGGGCACGTCACTTTTGATGTGTCAGGATGCTTATTTAGGCCGCATAGGAAAAATAAACACAGTCCCTAGTTTGTCATTTTGACAGGTCAAAGTTTTAGATTTTCCATATCGATGTAAGTAGTGCTTTGGTAACTGATATTGTACCGCGGGTTTGCTCGCTATTATTTTTATATGATATGGCTGTTATTACATTGCCCGAAACACAAAATTAATGTAAGGTAGTAGGTAAGTATATAATGTTTTACCGTTGGTTTACTCTTGCCACCTTTGCCTAGCAACACAACAACTACTTAGAACCTTATCGGTGACCTCACTCACACGCAGGAACACAACAACCCTCCAGAGAGTTGTTATTTGACTGCGGTTTTCTGTGAGGTGGAGGTATTTCCCCACACGAGCTGTTAGCACCTTACCTTTCTTAAAAATACCCAGACCATGACAAATAGTCATGTTCATGCACACAAATGTCCTGTATAGGAATTGAACCCACTTGCGTTAAACTCGCGTTATCAACTACCACAACACTCTTAAAAACTAATACAAAATTTAAAACACCAAGAGTTTGACAGTTTAAAACTTAAACCTAAGCAACACCGACGAAGAAGTAGTTTATGTAAAACATTTAAACTTCAAATTACTTGTATACTTAGATAAAGTTAAACCCGCTGAACTATTAAACCCAAATCTTATTATTACTGTAAACAGTTCTTCTGTTTCTCCACAACAATCTTCCCAAACATTAGCTTAGTGCAAATATCTAAGTAATGCCATCTTAGGGCGAAAGGTGAAAGGGCACACTTTAATAGTTTCGGATGCTTATTTAGGATGGTTTCGGATGTAGAAAAAATAAATACAATCACTTCCTTATCCTTTCTGTTGAACAAAATTTTAAATATACGAAATTGTTCTATACCTAATTTTAAGAGTAAATAGCCTAGTAAACAAGGAACCAGCTTATTTGCCAACTGGTCTCTTGTTCGAATCCTAACGTGAGCATGTGTTTCTTGCTTGGAGGTGAAGGTAAACATCATGAAGAAACCCGTGCGTCCATAAATTATATTTCGATAGACGTGGTTGGGGGGTCATGTGCCAGAAGCGTGCTCGTTCGCGACCCCTGCCAATCAGTCGATTGCAATTCTGGACCAAGAGCGCACCGACGTGCGGATTAGGGCGTCCCCCGTAGGCGACGCGCACCGATCCGCCCCCGTCGGTGCGAATACAGCTGCATGCGGCGGTGGGGGCCGCCACCCACCACGCAGCGCCAATTCCGGCGGGACGAGGGGAGCCGAGTGCCGCATAGGCACGTGGAATGTGAGAGGTGGATTGAAAGATAAGACGAATGAACTGATAGACGTAATGAATGATAGACGTTTGGATGCTTTATGTGTGACAGAGACTAAGCGCAAGGGGAGCGACACCGATGATCTGCCCGGTGGTATGATGGCCCTATGGTCTGGGGTAGACCGTGACGATCATGCCAGTGCTGGTGTAGGTGTCGTACTCTCCTCTCGCTTAGCCACTGGTGTAAGAGATTACTGTTTGGTAGGGCCTAGACTTCTCTGGGTTCGTATTAAACTGGGCATCACGCGAGTATTTTTGGTTGCAGCATACGCTCCCGTAAGCTCAGCGTGTGCTCAAGAACTGGAGAAGTTTTGGGAGTCTGTGAGGGATGTTCTGGACTTAGTTGAAGGGAACGAAAGAGTGATTATGTGTGGAGACTTGAATGGATGGGTTGGGACCAAGCGATACAGCTATGAAACTGTTCTTGGTCCGTATGGAGATAAGAGAGTGAACGAAGCAGGTAAGTCTATACTAGATTTATGTATGGAACGAGGCCTCCTCGTGTCGAATACTTTATTTCACACGTATACATGGAGAAGGAATGATCAAAAAAGTGTGATTGATTTGATTTTAATAGATAGACGTCTCCGAAATGTTTTAATGGATACAAGAGCCTTTAGAGGCCCCACTCTTGAGACGGACCACTACCTGGTGGTAAGCCGGTTTGTGGGCCTTTTTAGGAAGTGGAGGCACTGGCGAGTGCGTATCCCTTTCGGAGATCATGAAAGGATAATGAGCGAAAAATTGCAAGATGAAAGTGTAAGGAGAATGTATGTGTATCTGGTAAGTGAGAGACTTGCAAATGCAGGCCTCTCCGACTCAGATGTGGATGATTGTTGGAAAGTTTTGAAAGAAAGTATGGTGGATAGTGCAAAAGAAGCTTGTGGATGCGCAAAGAGACGTAAAACAGCGAAAGGAGATGCCTGGTGGGATGCGGAGGTTGAATCCTCCGTAGCAAGAAAGAGGAAAGCGTGGCTGGATTACGTATCATCTTTGCCTTTAAATGAAAATATGAGAGAAAAGAAGAAACAAATGTACCGTCTATACAAGAATGAAACCAAGGCTTTAGTGAAAGAGAAGCGTGAAAGACAAATTATGAATGAGGAAGAGAGGCTGACGAAAAACTTCGAGGCCAATACCAAACTCTTTTGGAGAGAGGTAAAGAAGTCTCGGAGTGGTTCGTCGGCATCCAGAATGGATAAGATAAAGTCTAAAGCTGGTGTCATTCTTGCCAACACTCAGGAAGTGTTAGAACGGTGGAGTGAATATTTTGAGGAAATGTATGAGTATGCCTCGGACGCTGGCAATGAGAGTGAGTCGGATGCTTACTCCACGTTGACGGCGTCCGACGAAGGCATAACTATGGATGAGATCGAATGGTCGATACGAAGCTTGAAAAATGGAAAATCAGCGGGAATTGATCTGATCACAGCTGAGATGATCAAATTAGGTGGCACTTACGTCCGGGACGCCTTCTGGTACCTATGCAACCTATGCTGGAGAACTGGAAGGGTCCCAATGGACTGGAGACGCGCAGTCATCGTGCCCTTGTATAAAGGCAAGGGATCACGCATGGACTGCGCCAACTATAGGGCCATCAGTTTGATCAGCTTAGCAGCAAAAGTATATGGAAAGGTGATTGAAAGGAGAATGAGGGTGAAATCCGATGAAATGCTGTGGGACGCACAAGGAGGTCTCCGAAATGGAAGGGGATGTACGGATCAAGTTTTCTCGCTCCGCAATATCGTAGAGAAGCATCTGGCCATAGACCGGAAGGTTTTCTGCGGTTTTGTGGATCTTGAGAAAGCCTTTGATAGGGTTGTGCGAAAGGAACTGTGGGATATATTGCCGAGATATGGGATTGACGGTTCACTGCTCCGTGCTGTGCAGTCCACTTACAAGGATTGCTCAGCATGTGTGCGGATAGACGGTGGCATGTCACCCTGGTTTGATGTCAAAATTGGTGTCAAACAGGGTTGTATGCTATCTGCTAGGCTGTTTATCCTGTATCTCGATAGTTGTCTGCAGAGAATAAGGTCAACGAATGTGGGACTGCGCATGGGTGACCAAGTGGTGAACTGTCTGCTGTATGCAGACGATGCCGTGCTATTAGCAGATACACCATCTAAACTGCAAACACTGGTCACAGCGATGAAAGACGACTGTATGGAGAAAGGCTTACTACTGAATGCGAAGAAAACAAAGATAATGGTATTTGAAAGAGAAGAATCCAGAACTAATGTAAGGATTACGATTGATGATGAAGTGTTGGAACAAGTGGATGAGTTTGTATATCTTGGATGCGCTTTCAGCAGGGATGGAAGGTACACCGCAGATGTGGAAAGACGAGTGAGTGCTGGGAATAGTGTGAATGGAGCGTTGGGAAAACTTCTTGGCAGTAAAATCCTGAGCCAGAAGGCACAACTCGCTATACACAATGCAGTGTTGGTCCCAACGCTAACTTATGGAAGCGAAAGTTGGGTATGGCAGAAAGAGCATGAAAGTAGAATAAACGCGGTTGAAATGCGAGCGCTGCGCAAAATTTGTGGCGTAAGGCTCGTAGACCGTATTCGCAATGATGATGTTAGAAATAGAGTTGGTCTGAAAGAGAGCGTCGGTGTTAAAATAAGAAGAGGCATGCTCCGATGGTTCGGGCATGTAGAAAGAATGCAAGATGAAAGAATGACGAAGCAGATATACAATGCAAAAGTGGAAGGATGTAGGAGCCGGGGAAGGCCAAGACTTACCTACCATGACCAAATTGGTCATGTTCTATCAGAAGGTGATGTCAGGAGCCCTAGAAACCGGCGTGCGTGCATGAGACGAGCAATGAATGTTAAAGAAGCGAGTGAGATATGTAAGGATCGAGGCACGTGGCGCTCGGTTCTCTCTGCCTACCCCGCAAGGGATTTGGCGTGAAGTTATAGATAGACGTGTGAGCTATTCTAAGAAAGGTAGAGATTTTCCCCTGGATTGGGGAGGTCTGACGGCAGTCGCTCCATGTCAAAATCAGTACCTTAGCCAGATCCTCACGCTCAGGTAACCCTGCCAGGTCAAATTAATTAAGAAACGTGGACAATGCTAAAAATAAAAAGCTTTGTACAAAACTGACTAACTCAATTTAATAACTTAACTTTGTAACTAATATTTTAAAGCGGCTTCATAGCGATATGACTCGTGACTAATTAAATATGATAAAGTATTCAGATGAAATCTTCCGAGATGTTACCGGCAGCTTGGCCTGAAGCTACTACTAAGTTAGTAGACGTAGATTACAACAGTGTACGTACGAGTTAGGTTATCAGTAAACTGATTTAGCAACAGGAATGGCAACGCACGTACGTTCATACCGTACCGTACGTACTATACCGTAGTGTGCTACTTTATTTGGTTGGGCCGTATGCTTTTATGCTTCTTAACGTTGCATAAAAAAATAAAATACCGACGCCTTGATTGATTGAGTTTGAATGCAGTGATAATATTTTGAACTTGTTTGAAATATAACAAGTAGTCCTACCGCATAATCACTATATAAAAATTAGGTTGAATTTTTCCACGCCTGAAATCTGACCGTCCGTAAAAATTACCCGCTGTAAAAAACTCTACTCTCTCACTAGGATAACAATAAAAATTCATACTAATATTGTAAATGCGAAAATATCTTTGTCCGTCTGTCTCTTTTTATTTGTTTGTTTTTATAGTATACTATAAAACTTATCAGATTGAAATTAAATTTGGCTTTTAATATGATTTAGATATTTGTAGTATAGTAATAATAAATAACAGTGATAGCACAGTGGATAAGGAACCGGCCTATTGAACAACAGGCCCCTGGTTCGAATCGTTTCGTTAGACGTGTGACCTAAACCTACGAAAGGTCTGGTTATCCCTCTGGGTTCTGGAGGTCTAACGGCATTCGTTCCATGTCAAAATAAGTATCTTTGCCAAATCATTAGGATTAGAAAACGGGATAATGCTAGGAAGAAGAAGAAGCGTAATAATAAATAGCAATATTAAGACTTTCAGGATCCATACCAAAATGACAAAAAAAGAAACCCCAACTGTGCTTCGTTTGTCACTGATGTATTTCAGCAACTCTCATGCTATGGATTTGGATCTTAAATAATGCTTATTCCACCTCAAATGAAAGAACTGAAAAATAAAATTAATATTCTTATTAATATCTTAAATTAATATCTTTTTGTAGGAGTAGAAAAAGGGGGTTTATCTACGTCTTGGATCCTTGAGCAATTCATGCAAGAACTGGAATTCAGTGTCCCAACAGATAGGAAACGCGTAATGTTCATAATAGTAATGTATATTTCAAGTGGGGCATAGTCTAAAAAGACTCCACTAGCACATTTCAAAACATGTCTTTATTTATTTTTTCGCATGTAATATTCCACTGATGATGTTAAATGATAAAAAGTAACACGCCATTATGTTCGAAGATTATTAAGCAAAAAATATGAATTAATTAACAGTAATACAAAAAGTAAATATTCTGCGGTAAATAAAAAAAAATATGTTACTAGCACAGTTAATTAAAAAGCTTTAAAAATGTTTTACAATCAAACTTATAGACGCGGTCGCCGGTTTTTTTTATTTTTGAAATCAGAATGTTCTCGTATTTTTTTTGTCTTTTCTCATATTTTATAATATTCATTTTACGTAAATTAAATTCAAATTTCAATAAATAAGGAAGGAACTCCAGCCTATACCAGCAAAGACTATGGAAGAAAGAAAGAAAATTAGTCGCAATGCGTGAGATGAACAGTATCGTCACCTACACAAACCATAATCTACCAATAAAATAAACACGACGCCGTATAAAGGCACCCCTCATTGACAATAACGTAGTGTTTTAGCGCCTGTATCTGAGCGATTTGAGCCTATTGACTAATGAGAAGATATATTAACCAATAATCCAATTAGAGACGCGATATCGATCTGTGAACAAGTCAATAAGAGCTGCTTTCTACTTTACCCCCAGAGCCGTAGCAATTAATTGAGTTACTGTGCAAAATAGTCTCATCGGTTCTCCTTCATGACCACCTATGATCGTGGATAATATATGCGATACATCATTAGTTGGACCTTTACATCCAGAGCATCCAACTAGGTCTGTATACACCTTAATTTACCCAAAACATTTTTTTGCCACCTGATAATTTCAGTACGCGGATTGCAATATTGTCTTTAGATACTTAATATATTGTAAGCATTCATAGGCTGCGGTATCCGCTTAAAACCAAATGGGCTGTATGCCTCACGATATTGTTTAAAAAAAACTTTACCTCAGGTGGGTCGTATGTTTGTATGCCTTCCGAAGTTGTATAAAAAATCAAAATAAGAAAAACAAATATTATGATGACAGTATAGCAGATCAAAATAAAACTTGACGATTAGTGCGAGCTAGAATATTCGCTACGCAATGTATTACTAAGTACTTACTTACTTAGTTTTCACGCGCGGTTCTGCCGGCGATTCTTCGTAGTAATATTAGGTACAGTGCCCGGCGGTAAATATTGCACTTCGACCTTTGGAACGAGACAATCGGCTAATTTCGGTTTCGTAGAGCGTTATCTCTGTCGCACTTCCTATATATATGTCGCAGAGGTAGCAACACCATATTGAGAAGCCCGGAAGAAATCAATCCCCTTGATGCTAGTTTTAATAATAACGGATCAAAATGTCAAGTCGGCGCTTGGGTGGAATCGACATCGTTGGATTGGCAACACCGGTTGTGTTTGTTATGGTTTGCTCGAAATGTCGATTGTTGTCAGTTGTCAAAAACGTCAAAATGAGATACCGTCATTGGAAGCGCATTACAAATCGAGCAATGGAGCCAACCGCACGTGTCGCGTCCACCGCATTTTGAATCCGTTGTAATCTGCGATCTGAGTATAACTTTTGTTACGATTATTATTGTAATGGACTGATTAAATATTGAGAAGATTAACTACGCTGGTATTTCGCTTTATTCGCCATGTACAACGAGCCACCTGACGACCATTACATCCACGGTCTGACATCAGACGTGGGATGCAACCCAACCGCCCCAATAATGAAAAATGGAAATAGTGATGAAGAAAAATGGCGTCTTTTACTGGAGCAGCAAAACCAGAATCTTTTAGCATTGGTTCAAGCGATGAAAGGACCATCGACTAGCATTGACATTCAGCTGTCCGAATTCGATCTTGACAAAGGAAATGTGGACGCGCGTGCATGAAACAATACCGCGGATGTGTGTACAGGACCAGCAACTGAGTGGTGTTCCGCTGATGTGTGCTTTGAGCCGTGCGCTGAAGGGACAAGCTGCTGCTTGGCTATCTCAAGTATCTTTCCATGGCATGTGTTAGAGTGACTTCAAGAACCTTTTCATATCAAGTCAACATAGAAGCGCTCCTGTGAATCCAGCAGTTACCTGCTTCCACTGCCGGGGAACAGGCCTCTATGCATCCAGCGACCCCAATCGACGTAACCAGGGTGGAGCCAGCGGTACCAACGGCACCCGAGCTACGGCGGAGAAACGAGTGGGTATGTGCAGCGTCAGCGTCCCTGCTGGGATAATGCGACACTCTGGTGAGCAGTACCTATTCTATTATGATTCTGGAGCCGGATGCTCGCTTATAAAGGAGATGTTATGACACTGTAACTTTGACTGTTATTGGACAGACGTCAGTTAATAGCACTATTCAAATTTTGTTTACTGTTGAAGTAGATGACGTTCAGTTAGAAATCCTCTTTCACGTACTGCCCGACTCTTACTTACGATATGACATTCTAGTAGGCCACGAACTATTAAAACAATGTCTAGCACTTCATATGACTCCTGATAAGTTACAGTTTACTAGGACGACTGTTGTTTGCGCATGTGATGTTTCAAATGCCCGAATATTGACAAAAATGCTGACTATGACAAAACACGTTTTGACAGTACAAAAGCTAAATTTGTTAACTTTAAAGTTGGAGACTTTGTATTATTGAAAAATGAAGTGCGTAACCAAACGAAGCTCGATCCTAAGTACAAAGGCCCCTATAGCGTAATTGGGGTGCTTGAAGGAGACCGTTACGTTCAGAGGCTTTGAGTGGTGACCGTACCTACAATCATGCTCATAATCGCTTGTGAAAAATGCCTAATGATTGCCCTCAATTAGATGAGGATGATAATCGATCGAAGACTATTGAGCAATAATGTTGTTTAGAATTTTAAGAGTTCTGTTTTCATGCAAATTGTGAGAGTATCCGCCGGATAGAGGCGATGGCTTTCTTGAGAGTATCCGCCGGATGGAGGCGATGGCTTTTTTGAGAGTATCCTCCGGATGGAGGCGATAATTTTATGATAGCAGAACCGAGTAAAAATGTTGAATTAACTTTAAACTAAATGTTGGCAGATAATTGCACAATGGTCTCGATTGTGAATTATAACTTAAAGCTAAGTGCAAATTTTACTATGTTACTGGTTAATTTAAAAAAAATGAATGTTGACTAAAGCCAGTCTTAGTCAGGGTTGGCCGAGCTGGAGTAAGATCTGTTTCTGCTCAGATTTTTTGGTTACAGATTACGCACACGAGGACGTGTGATGCATCAGAATGGCCGTGTCGCAGAGGTAGCAACACCATATTGAGAAGCCCGGAAGAAATCAATCCCCTTGATGCTAGTTTTAATAATAACGGATCAAAATGTCAAGTCGGCGCTTGGGTGGAATCGACATCGTTGGATTGGCAACACCGGTTGTGTTTGTTATGGTTTGCTCGAAATGTCGATTGTTGTCAGTTGTCAAAAACGTCAAAATGAGATACCGTCATTGGAAGCGCATTACAAATCGAGCAATGGAGCCAACCGCACGTGTCGCGTCCACCGCATTTTGAATCCGTTGTAATCTGCGATCTGAGTATAACTTTTGTTACGATTATTATTGTAATGGACTGATTAAATATTGAGAAGATTAACTACGCTGGTATTTCGCTTTATTCGCCATGAACAACGAGCCACCTGACGACCATTACATCCACGGTCTGACATATATATATATATATTTATATTTATATATAGGTAGTGTATATATCTATATATATATAGTTGTCAAAACCCCAAAACTTTAAATCACTTAAAGTTGTACGATGGCATAGGAAAAAAAGGGAAACCAATACAAGTCCAGTCACGCGAACTCTACAATGTTTATAAATGTTTTGTAACCGAAGCCAACAGATTAAAAAAAAGCCGTCAAGTGCGAGTCCGACTCGCGCACCGAGGGTTAAATATTTCCGCAAATTATTGTTGCAAAAAAGGTATTTTTTGTGATGGATCTACAAATTTACTTTTTTAGGTTTTTTCGTTTACTTGTGCTACGTGACATTGCTTTTTACCAAATTGAATGATTCTTGGTCAACGGGAAGCACCCTATAGGTTTTGATTCCCTTACGAGTGTCAAAATATTTAGTTATTTCTTTTATTGATGCACTAACTAGACGTTGTCCACGTGGCATCGTAGGTATTTTAATGTGTATCATTATTTTCTAATAACAGGATAAAAAAAACTACAATTAAAAAACCTGGTCTGCGGCTTCCTGGAGATTCGCCACTTTATTATTCTACAAATGTTAGTACCGCAAATATACAGATACTTATTTTAGGTACCTAGATTAATATATATATAATAACTAGCTGACCCGGCAAACGTTGTTTTGCCATATAAATTATTCCTAGGATTATTTTTGTATTATAAAAATAGGGGTTGGTGGTAGAAGGGTGAAAATTTAAGTTGCATGTGTTTTTTAATGCCACATCATAAAAAAATAAAAATAAAATTATGTCCAAAAAATTAAATTTGGGGTGGACCACCCTTATCACTTAGGGGTATGAAAAATAAATAGTAGCCGATTCTCAGACCTACTGAATATGCATGTAAAATTTCATCAAAATCGGTCAAGCCGTTTCGGAGGAGTATGGTAACTAACATTGTGACAAGAGAATTTTACATATAAGATATAATATACCTAGGTATATATACGAGTATATATACTTAGTCTGGCCATAAATACTGTTACAATTAAAAATTAACAAAATATTACATTTGAATTTGGAATCTGTCATTTTTATATGATTGTTCATTGAGTTTTCTAATTTTGGCGCCAATACATTGTACAATATTTTGCGATATTAAAATGGAATGGGGTGATAAAGAGAACCGAATCGCTGTGATTGCATTACACAAAGTAGGTAAGTAGGTATGGAGCCAAATGCAATTTTTTCACTGCTCGAAGGAATTACAGACCTATTATTATTAGTATTTGATATTAATTTGCTTGATAGCTCCACCCGTTCCTGAGAAAAAGGGTCTTGACAGACAGACGGACAATAAAGTGATCCTATAAGGGTTCCGTTTTTCCTTTTGAACGGGATATACGGACAATGATGGATGACAATGTAAGTAATTATTTTAAGAAGGTTCAAAAAAGAGTTGCAAATGCCACTGGAATTTCAAAAAGAACTTTGAACTTATATTGATTGAATATATTAATTGTCAAATATAGGAACATCCTCTTTTTTAGAAGTCGGTTGAAGAAGTATTTTATTTTGTTTATATTTATATTAATTTCGTTGGTATACTATACAAGTTGAAAAGAAGTAAATGATGTTTAAAAGGGAAGTAGTTTTACAGCTCTATATAGTTCACACGGGAATCAAAACAAAACAACAATAAAGTACTTAGTTCTGAATTCAAATTCTGATAAACGAGAAATCTAATAATTCATGGACATGGAAATTAGCATTCGTTTGTATTCGGAAATGCGATAATTGCCGAAGTGCAATAATTGCCGCCGGGCACTGTAACATTTTTCGATCTAGGTTTTAGAATAACTTTTTACGCTAAACAAGAGGTAAAGTTAGTTATCATTTATAATGCCCAACATAATAGCGGATGTGCCTTTATATTCCAAAATACGGTAGCCAAATAAAATCCCGTGGAGAATTGTTGTATTCCTGAAAGTGTGTGAAGTCTGAAAGCGCTTGAGTGCAATGACCTTGAGTGACTTGAGTGTGAGGAAAGTAATTCTCTTTGAAATGGAGTACCTTACTTGTAATTAACATGCTAAAGCTGCGTCGTTTGCATAATTACAGTCAAAAGGAGCTGAAATACTTATGGACAATGTTACTTGCGCTAAATTAACATTTTCCCGTTCTTTTTCTATAAGACAATGTTTATATAGCTATAGGAAATTTTTAAGTAGTGAATCCTGCATAGTAACAGACTGGTCCTTGAATGAATGTAGGAATAAAATCTTCATTAGCTATGAGTGTTGCCATTTACAGATTGAGTTTCACAATTTAACCTTGATTCAACCGACGGCGTTATGTAAATATATGATTCAATATTATTCAATTTCAGACTACAGTTAGAACATTTAATAATAATAATAAATATAATAATAATAAATATCTTTATTTCCTCTTACAAATATAAAGGCTTATCAACTAGTCTTAAGTAAACATTCTATTTGTATAATAATATCATCCAAGCCATTTCAAGTAAGAGGCTGGTGCCTGTGGTAGGTTTTGGAAAAAACCTGTGTTACAGGTCACCAGGCCCCTCCCTTTAATCTAATTGGGTATCGCCCAGTGGAGTCTCACGGAGTTCCAGACTAAGTATGGTTTGTGGGGTTGAGTATGTGTGTTGGTCTATTTGTGTGCGTGTTAATGTTTGTTGTGTGTGACAGTGTGTGTTTGTTTGCGCGTGCGGACGAAAGAACAATGGAGGGCTTTGTTCTTGAATATGTGGAGACGTATAGCGTTAAAGGGAATGATTGTTGGGACAGGACGAATTCGAGAGGTGCTGTATACGGGGATTTTCTTATTTTGGCGGGATAAGTAGGACTTCGGTTTGTTGGTACGTTAACGATTTAAGATAGTTACTGAGGGTGAGTTTAAGGCTGAATTTTGGTAGAGGGTACATATTTAGTATGGGATTGCGCTTTTTATATAGATACGTTCCTAGGAAGCAGAAAAAGTAATGTGAAACAGAAGTACGAAAGATAGTAGTCCAATGAAGAATAGCGCCTAGTCTTCGTTTCTCGTGCGTTAATGCCGCGTCGTAGTGTAGCATAGAATGTCGTTTTAATACAGTCTTTAGAACGAAATATTGCCGTATGGATAAAACGTTCCATTCTTTATAGAGCTCGGTCGTGGAATACCTAAATGGGAGACCGGCTCCCACCTTTAAGACCATACGCTGTACTCTTTATATCTCTATTAAGTGAGATTTAGCAACACCACCCCATGTCGTGATGCAGTAATCTGTTAATGACTGGCATAAGGCTTTATAAATCAAAGTTAAAATTTTACGATCGGCAATATGTTTTAGGGTTCTGAAGACATATATAAGCTTCCTTAATCTGGATATGAGACAATCAATGTGGGGTTTAAAGGTCAGTGTTTGGTCGACTGTAACACCTAGATATTTGATGCTATCCGTTTTCTCGAGGGAAGGACATGTGCATGCTCGCGTATGAGAGATTATTTGGGCTGTAGGCGACGGTAGCTGGTTAGACCTTAGCGCGAATGTGACTTATTTGGTTTTTGATACATTTAGGGTAAGTATGTTTTCTTGCATCCAGTCACCTACCTTTTCGAAATCGCTCTGTGCAGATCTGTAACTTTCCTCCCAATTTTCCCCCCAGAAGAACAGTGCCGTATCATCCGCAAAAGAAATAGCCTTGCCTCTATGTAGTTGGATTTTACATAACTCGTTGATGTATATCAAAAATAGAGTCGGGGAGACAATGCTTCCCTGCGGAAGATCGAATTTGACAGGCAATTCGTGACTTATGCATGCAGCGATTTTGACCCTTTGCCTTCAATCAGAAAGGTAGTTCTGAAAGAGTTTTAATGGCAATCCCCTGATCACAATTGCCTCCATTTTAGTTATAAGGCGGGGGACAGAGACCGTGTGAAATGCCTTAGCTCCAGTCCAGGAATATAGTTAAGCATTTGTTCTTTTTGTCCAGGTTTCTTACCATAGAGTCAATCAACTCATGCACGGCCTCACATGGAACATGGTTTTATTTTTCTAGAAATATTTACATAGAATTTTTTCACCTGTAATGTGTTCTGTGTTCAGGTTCATAGAGAGTCACAGGCTCATGCCTCAGGCGTCAGTTTCTTTCAAACTTATATCATACTTATTTATATTACCTTACTATATTATATAATATTCATATGTATTTCTCCTTCCTATCGCTATTCCGTTTCCTAATCGGCGTCCGCGGGGTCCGCTAAAACTAAGGATTTCTACGTGAAGCGATTGCCGTGCGACTTCAACAACCCGGAGGGAAAACCAGACATTATATTCATTTGTATACCTACTAAACAAGTCGGATTGTAAAGAGACAAATAAAGAAATTTTTACTTGTAATTATTTCAGATCTTTAGCTTTACAAACTTCGGAGATAAGTGGAAAATGGACATTTTTGCATTTTTCCCAATTCAAAAAGAAAACAAATCTGACATGAATGTGCAAGTGGAGTCCTTTTATGTCATATTCCACCTATTCGCTTTAAAATCAACCCCTTTTGCAAAATAACGCCCTGCGTCTCCTTTAATATATCGTTGCAAGTCTCAAATGTAATCTTCATGTTTAGATTTGGGTTCGAATAAATTTTATCCAAATGGGAATTGTGAACTGATGAGAACATAGCTGTCTGACTTGTCACAGAGTAACGACACTGTCTTGTAATAATTGAACGATCTAAAACAATAAGGTCTTAGATTGCGTGGGGTTGTAGTTAAGTAGAGTAAATACTGTAGTTTAAATGAGTTAACCTTGAGGTTACGTTTAATTAAATCTGAGATACGTATCAATTAAGTGCAGGCACTCGAGCCTTCGTATTTGTGTAATGAAAATAGAACTAATAATTTTAGATTGTAAGTAAATTGAAGTCAAATTAATTAAACAGATAATAGTAACTACCTATTAATTGAAGTCACTGTTATAATAAACGAAAGTCATTAAGCTAACAGGGTTATTTTATACATCGTTGGGAGGTAAGCAAATATACAGCTCGCCTGATGTAAAATAGCCACAGTCTATTAACGCTTGCAGTACAAAGCGTATCGTTAACGCGCTGCTAACAAAGCTAGTCCGCAGCAGTTTACTAGTGACCTCATTCACTCGCAGGAAGAAAACGGTGGAGAATGCTAGAGGAGAGGATACTGCCAATAGTGCGGTATTCCTATCCATTTGGATGATAGCCCGAAATTATCATCTGTTCCAAAATACTGCTCATTCATCGAGCGCTTACGATTCGTGAATGGTTTACAAATTATACTAAATATGTTATTAGGTCTGAGCAGTGATAACCCAGTGGATAAAGTCTATTGACCACGTTATTCCCGGTTTGAATTCTCCCATATACTTATCGACGAGCTCGGTGGCGCAGTGGTGAAACGCGCTGTTACGCTACTTTGACACCAACGCTCGTGGGTTCGATCCCCACACAGTACAAACATTTGTGTGCATGAACATGTCTGTTTGTATTGGTCTGGGTTTTTTCTATGTAATAAGTATGTATTTACAAAAAAAAATGTATTTACGTATGTTTATCAGTTGTCTAGTACCCATAACACAAGCTTCGCTTACTTTGGGGCTAGATGGCGCTGTGTAATTTGTCCGACAATAATAATTATTATTATTTTATTTTTATTCACGGGTATTATCCCGGTCATTTGATAGGCGTGCGCGGGGATATGGATCCAATGCGTAGAGGCCCTTTTAAGAATATTCATGTTATGTTGTACACCCACCGAGACCCGCTCCTAAAAATATCGATAGAACCATATATCTATGAGCAGGTCACGGCAGATATTGGGATTATTGCGAATGTATAGGAAATGATTAGTCTATTGTAATGAGGTCTGGAGGGATTATTGGTACTGGGTTATTGCAGAAGAGGGACGGACACCTGCCATAACTATCATATCTGACTGTTATGTTTGGCAGGCGGTGGCTCGCCACTCACTGGGTGGACCCCCGAAATGCCAGAGGAAGTCGGCCGGGGGCAAAACCGATGTGAGAGACTCAGGGGTGTTGAGAGGTGTGCTGCGCTTTCTCCGAAGTTACTCGCGGCGTTATGCCCTTTAACACTTCCACCCCTGGAGTATATCACCTGCTAGAGCAATATACTCTATCGACTCCTCTCTGGACGGCCAATGAAGGCAAGCCAGAGCTGAGAGTCCTGCGGGCCTTCTTGGATTTCCACTCCGACCGACGAAGACACGCCGGAGACGAAGGCCCTGATCGACTCTCTGGAGCACTCGGGTACCCGTGGTGTCGTTACGCACCAACAGCTCGCCACAAGCTGCCCTGCGGTGAATTATTATTATTATTATTATTTTATAGATCCTATATCACGGGTATATCCCGGTCATTTTATAGGCATGCGCGGGGATTGGAACCAACGCGTAGAGGCCCCTTTGAGAAGTTTGATGTAAAGTTGTATAGCTGCCGTGACCTTCTCCAGGGGATATCAATGTGACAATATACCCATGAACCAGGTCACGGCAGATATTGGGACTATTGCAAATGTGTTGAAAAATATTGGGCTATTAAAATGATATCTGGAGGGATTATTAGTACTGGGCTATTACAGAAGAGGTCATTATTATCACTAAATTTGTGTTTTCGAATTTACGTACATATTTGTATTTTTCACTTGCCCAATGGAAGGAAAACATCCCCGCAAGTCAGAGTAACTATATTTTCGAAAGACGTATCACCTTATCTACGAAAGGTGCAAATTTCCCTGAAGGTCTGATATCAGTCGCTCCATGTAAAAATCAGTATCGCCTTCGCCAAATCCTTTGATTTATTTAGTTATTTAAAATTAATTAAATGTGAAATTATATGCCCTTGTTGAATAAATTGTACAGTCACACTTCCTGCGCTGTTAAAGAAGCGAGTTAGGTGTGCAAGGACAGACATGTGGCGCTCGGTTCTCTCTGAATTTGGCGGGAAGTTACAGATAGATAAATCAATTTTATAATTGTAACGTTTAGCTTATAATAATAAAATAATATATAATAGTTATGTATATAGTTCTAATACTTATCCTGATTCCTCTGATGATAAGATAATAGATGTTGGACCTAAGTAAGTATTTTTGATGCTAACCGTACATATAGGGTTTGTCTGTGACTTGTTTGAAAAAGGAAAGTCAGAAAATTTTACATTTTAATACATCTATACATATAAATAAAATTGAAGTGTCTATCTGTGATTTCAAATTAAAGCCTTTATCTTAAGCTCATATTATTATTTTCACGTTACCAAAGCCTAAATACGCATTTTTTACTTTTTGTCTGTCTGTCAATTTGTTTGTCCGGGCTAATATTCGAAATGGCTGAACCGATTTTGACGGGACTTTCACTGGTAGGTAGAGGACTGTTCCGAGAGGAATATATGGTACTTTTTATCCCGTAAATAATTAGGGTTCCTGCGTAAAAAATGAAAAACTGTTAAAATTAGGGGGAAAGATCTTCCCCTTCGGGTGAGTTTGCAGTTTTATTTTATTATTTTCACAGAATACGTATTTTTTGTGACATAAAATAACTACGCATTTTTTATGTAATAAATATAAAATAATTACATGTTGCCTCCCGTAAAGGTCAATAGATGGCGCTGTATGAAAATTGAATCGCTCTATGATTGCATCTACGACCCTGAACTTTGTTTTTTTAACAGAAAGAATTTAAGGTCTATTGAGAAATAAAGGCTACTAAAATCCCAAATCTCATGCGTGCGAAGCCGCGGGCTTCTGCTAGTACTTAATACATTTCCACATCTAAACTTTATAAGAGTATAGAATAGAAGCTAGTAAATCTGTAGTATATGTGCTGTGCGTGACTCAAGAACTACTACATGTAATTGGGTGCGTTCATTTGCATTGTTGAAGATCTAAATAATAATCAAAGTATCATCTTGATGTACCTCCTATAAGCTATCTCATCTAAACAATAATATAAATTATACACCAATGTCAGTTATAGGATATTTGTAAGAAATATTAACACGAGGGATCTTTTTAAGAGTAATAAAAGATGAAACAAGATTTCTGCTTCATCTATATGATTGTACGTATATCGCGCTAAAACTACTGCACAAAATTGGACGCGGTGTCCACATTTGCATAGCTGGAGGTTTAAATTTAATGCCAAGTTATGATTTCTTTCTTGCCTTGGTCTGGGTGTCATTTTTATATATTACATATTCATGTACAATGGGTGGGTGTCATTTTTATATATTACATATTCATGTACAATAAATATATTTACGTGCCTATACTAGTTGCTTCGCTCTATTTCTAGATGGCACTTTTGTGCGGAAAAGTAAAAGAGATATCAGAATTTTCAATATTTGCTATAAAAAAACAAAGTGGCGTCAGAAATTACTCTGGGCATCTAACAATGATAATACTCCTGATATGCGCACAAAAAATCCTTTCTCAATTACGTATAGGTACCTACCAATACCACTCTCATTACATGACTAAAACCATTCCAACCTAACACTATTCTCACTGAAAAGCTTAACAAAAAAACAGAACAAAGTAAATGTATTAAAATGAATAGTGCAAATGATACAAAGTCGTATCGTAATGCACCATTCATAGTGCTAGTTATGTGCATATGGTACGAGGGGAACATATCAATGTTATTATATAAACAAAGTTAAATCGAACTGCCCACTGTACTCACTAACTTTAATTAGACTGATCAAGAAGTAAATGTTAATTTTAAAAATCAATAATTGGTAGTACTCGTCTGATTGTAAAAAAGAGCTAAAAAGGTGTAGATACTCAGATCTTGACAGTTTAATGGTTTACGTCTACTATATGGGTTTTGTACTGACGTCATATACATATCATTGACGTTGATATCGTATAGCCTATGACACTCGGGCAAAGAATACAAATCTAATGACTCCTCACTCTTAAAAATCGGTCAAGCCGTTTAAGCTATAGGAGGTCACAATAGAACGGACGTACATACCCACATATATGTGAAAAATATTACGTTCCTTTTGGGTCGGTCGGAAAAAGAAAGGAAACAAAACACTAAATTTTGAGTGTAAGTATATATTATCCATTGCATTGTATCCTGCACCTTGCATTACATTACAACGGTAACAGCTTTTTAACCCAACTGACCAACTGGGAGGGAGGGAGGGAACGCTTTATTTTGAGTGGCATGTATGTAATTTTCATTCCATTGTGTCCTCTCGTAAACTTGAAGGTGTGACCGATTTTGAAGTGTCTTCATCCTCGAAGTTGTAGGCTATGAGACATCCGTATAAAACAAATGTGTAAAGGAAACAAAAACTATAAATCCGTTGTGAGCCTTATCTAATCTAAATTAATTTAACTAGTTTGATTGATTGAATGATTGTTATAGGTTATACAACATCTGTACAAAACAAAAATGGCGGTATATTAGTGTTATTTATTTTGCAAGTAATTGTTGAATTATGAAAGTACAAAGTATAGTCGGGTGTATTCATTGTTTTATTTGTCCACTTGTTGGTAGGCATGGTATATATATAACAAGTCCCTGGATGGTTGTTGCGTTCCTGCGTGTAAAATGAGGTCCGTGATGTAAAGCAGTTACCGTAGCCTATTAACACTTGTAATATGAACAGCAACCCCTTAAGAGCTTACTGGTGACCTCACTCACACACAGGAACACAACAACCCTCTAGGGAGTTGTTATTTGGCTGCGGTTTTCTGTGAGGTGGAGGTACTTCCCCAGACGGGCTGCTTTGATGCGTCCTACCTCTCTTTGGTTTATTTGTTTGTTTTTCCTCCTTTCACATAAAAATGGAACAACGGAGTATTATGATTCTTTGTATAAAGTTAGTGGGAGGGTCTGAGAGTGGCATAGCCTACCTTCTAAGCGGTAAAATAGCTCAGTCCCATGAAAAAGACACCTTTTATTTCCCTTTGACCACGCAGACAAAGTCGCGTGTAATAGCTAGTATACTCTAAACAAGCTCACTGTGACATCCATTTGCCTTAATACATACCCCCAATTTATACATGACGTAAATAAATTCATAATTTGTAACTAGTGTGAGATAGGCCATAATAACAAAAATAGTCTGTAACGGACAACAGCATTGTCTTCCCATTTATTTGTCTGTGCAGATGAAAAGGGAATAAAACATAACTGTACCCTAATTAATGAGACACAATGGCAGCCCACATGTCTGGTTAGTAAATAGTAGATTGTTGGTGCAGCTAGACGCTCTATTTTAAATGTTTAATATGTTAAGGTCAGTGTTTTTCAACCATTTTCATAGCACGGTCCTCTTAACATAGAAAAAATTTTCACGACCCGCGATAGCTAATTAATATTTTTTATATCAAAAATATACAATCCGTACAACATGTTACTTAATTTTCTCTAAAACAGAGATTATTTAACATCCCTATGTCGCCAAATGTCTTTTCAGAAAGTCAATAGAGACAATACCTTAAACCGCGACCCAATTAAAGAGACTTCGCAATCCCCCCTCAGAGGCTCGAGAGGACGACACGTTGAAAAACACTGTGTTAGGTTACCAAAGAAAACCTGTAAACTAGTAAAAATAGAACACACACAGGGCTACCTGCATATAATATGATTTGAAAGGAAACGCGCAATGATTACTTTTTTTTAACAAATGCTTGTAAGCAAAAAAGAATGAACAAAAGAACTTAAATAACAAAGGTACGTAAAACGTATACGGGATCCCGTAATAAGAAGCAATTTGCTAAAATGTCCCTATGTTGGGCCCAAACAATCATAGAAAATGGGTCTTCAGCATTTATGTTCAACCCCTTTCCATTTAGGTATGGTATGCTTTTTCACACCGAGAATAAAATGACAAACGCAACTGAAAATGTATGTAGAGACGAGCTCGGTGGCGCAGTAGTGAAACGTTATTTTGGCACCAACGCTCGTGGGTACGATTTCCCCACAGGACAAACATTTGTGTATATGAACGTGTATGTTTGTCTTGGTCTGGGTATTTTTAAGAGAGGTAGGGCGAATCAAAGCAGTACCTCCTCCTCACAGAAAGTTGTTATGATCCTGTCTGTGAGTGAGGTCACCAGCAAGGAGATCCTGTGGTAGCAGCAGAGGTGGCATCACGCGAGCGATACTTAATGTGTTCCAAGCGTTCTTAGGCTACGGTAACCGTTTCACATCAGATGGGTCGTATGCTTATATGCCTACCGACGTTGTATAACTAAAATAAATTTCTTAACAGGGTAGAATCATTAAGTATGGATGGATAATGATTAAGTTTAAGTATTAATGGATTAAGTTTCACAAATTCTACTAATATTATAAATATACAAGTTTAAGAGGATATATGGATGTTTGTTACTCTTTCAAAAACAATTTGGATGAACATATAATTTGAACTAACCTGCTTTGTGGGCTTCCGCCACCAATTACTTCTTGAAAATTAGCGCCTGCCAGTACGCACCCACTGCCACCTCCGCTGTTAACACAGCACCTCATTAGGAGCTTATCGGTGACCCCATTTACTTACAGGAACACAACAATCATCCAGGGAGGTGTTAATTGACTGCGCTTTTCTGTGAGGTGGCAGTACTTCCCCAAAACGGGCTGCTTTGATGCCCCAACCTCTCTTTATATTTTACGTCACTAAGATCCTTATAATAATGTTATAAAACTTAGTGATTTTTTGTTAGATCACGAACCTGACAAACAGGCATACGGCCTGCCTAATGGTAAATAGTATTACTATAGAATAACCGCCTTACATCAGATGGGCCATATGCTTTTATGACTCCCGATGTTGTATAAAAAAAAGAATAACGGCACTTTAACCGTTTATAAAGCAAGGTTACAAGTAGTTGAACATCAAAAAGGTGAACTTGTCTCATCGTGATCCAATCATGATATACATGAGTATACGTTATATAATTTAGAATTCTCATGTGGAAACAAAGCTTTTTCGTTTTCCTCTAGACAACGTTCTTAATAAACCTTGACCTGCATTTCAAAGATGTTCGAAGCCATTGAGAAGGCGAAGGTATTTTCTGTAGAACTATTTTTAACGGTAACAGGACGGAAGTCGTCCTCTCGCCGCGGTGCATTCTTTCAGTTCTTTGTGATCTTGCCGCATAAGCGGTCAAAATACGAATTGCTATGACGTTTTCTTCAGGCAATTGGCAAAACTGGCGGCGGATGCACAAAAAGTAGTTAAGATCATAACTACTTTTTGTGCATCCGCCGCCAGTTTAACACGGAAGTAGCGCCGATCGGCACTCACCAGTTACCGTTAGTAGATGTATGCCTTCTTGTAATGAATCCTCTACTTATCTCTGCCTCGGCTGGGACAGTCGTTTTTGCGATTGTTTGACATCTGTAACAAGCGATGATGGATACCTGTATCCTGCTCCATCTGCTCTGCAACACGTATTTCATCTCTCCATGGTGCATCCCCAGGCGATCGGCTGTGTTAGCTGTTAGGATAATATGCCACTAATAATAAATCCACCGCATCGCCATTCTCTAAATTAAATTGGAGGGAGGGGTGAATGAAATATTTAATAGGAGTTCTGTCTGTGTGTTTGCGTTGAGACGTTTTAGAATTTTTGAAGTAAAACTTTACGCATGCTTGACTTGGGGAGTAAGCTGGTGAACGCGTGACGAAAGCGTTACGAAAAGTGTGATCGAGCGAGGTGAACGGAAGTTGAGAGAGAGAGAGAGATATAAGTTAGTAAAGATAGAAATAGAGAAAGTTACGTTTCGTATATTACTGTACGGGCAATGGAGAGAGGTGCGAGCACACATGTTCTTTCTCTCTTTCTCTCATAGCGAGTTAAGTTTCGTATATCTGTGCAGGCCTATCATCTGTATTACACTATAGAGCTAAAGTAGTTTTACTTTAGCCGTGTGGTCAAAACCACACTAGTTTTTTTTATGTTTTACAATTTCCAATTGCCTAAGGCAAAACTTTGTTGAACATACAAATTTCTCTCAATAGGTCAAAATCGTTCGAATATATAGGTACATAGGAAAAATTAACTGTTAATAGCTAAGAATATGCCTTTCTAGATAATTCACATTCAAATTTATCTCCATTATTCCACATTCTCCTGCAATGCTCATCAAATTAAGTACCTACCAAATTGTACAAAGACAATAATCCAATCAGACTAGTGGAATCATTATGTTGTAGCTTACAGCTGAAAGTTTTTAATAGAGTTATGGATACAGTTGTGATATTTTTTTTTTTCGACGAGCTCGGCGGCTCAGTCGTGAATGACGCGACTTTGACACTGACGCTCGTGGGTTCGATTCCCACACAAGGCAAACATTTGTGTGCATGAACATGTCTGTTTGTCTTGGTCTGGGTATTTTCTATGTATAATAAGTATGTATTTACAAAAAAAACAAGTCATTTTACGTATGTTTATCAGTTGTCTAGTACCCATAACACAAGCTTCGCTTACTTTGGGGCTAGATGGCGCTGTGTAATTTGTCTGACAATATTTATTTATTTATAGGGAAAGTCACATTAAAGAAGTCGAACTGAGAAACTGGTATCTATGGCGATATTACTGGTACTACCACGTAGTGCCGCGGGAGAGACTCCGATACTACCGGCAGTGTTGTGCATAAAGTTGCATTTCCTGTGCACATGTTTCCATTGTGTGTTTTTGATGATAACGCTCGTCAGTGCTACAAAAGAAAACAGCATAAACTTGTAAACTTTATTTTTGAGTTGCTTAAAATATTTTTTTAGGAAGTATTTTTCATTACAAATTATTTTTAATAATGTATTGACGTAGTAATTAAATTCTCATTTATTACACTGTTTTACATGAAAAATAATGATTAAAATCTATATAGTACAAAAAAAAATATGATAACATGTCTAATTTTAACCGACTTAAAAAAAAGAAGAAAGTTATCAATTCCGTGTGCATATAATTTTTTTTATGTTTATTATCTCAGAACTCCGTCATTTATAAACTGATTTGATTTTTTTTATCGAAAGGGGACCTTAAGATTTGTCTCATAATTTTTTTTTCAAAATCCATTCAGTAGTTTGGTTTTTAAATCAAAATAACTGAAAAAAAATAATCAGTCAGTGGTGTTTACAGTCGCACGTAACAAGCGTAGGTAAATAAGCGTACAGCCTACCTGATGGTAAGCAGTTACCAGGTATGTTAGGTACTCATGCGTTGCTGACCTGTATAATCCTCTTCACGCCCACTATATATGTACTTTAAGTCTACTAATCACTTCTTCTTAAAGAGCTTCATGCTGTAGTCCCGTGGGTAACCCTCGGCTAAGAGTTAATTGCACAACTTGTAAGTTCTCTGAAGAACATTTTGTTAAAACCGCACGGTACGCAGCCATTGCAGTTCCAATATGTGAAGGTGAACTCCTCGCCGTCGGCAAGCAGTACGGTTGTAAACACAAGCTGTCGGCATCAAATCGAGCCGCTTTTAAAACCGCACCCCATTGTACAATCGATAGAACACACAAACGGGGGCAATATCTTTCCTTAAGCTTAAGGACTTTATAGCAAACTATACAAACGTATATGGTAAACGAAAATGGGAGTACTTACTACCTGACATACTTAACAATCTACCTAGTAATCTATTGAAAAACATATTAAATAAACCAACCAAAATCAAAATAATATTAAAAAAATACTTTATCGATGGAAATAACAATAATATGTAGTGTTCAATTCTGTGTAATATATATAAGAAATTGATATTTAATTAACTAATATCTATGTTAAAGTTGTATAATATATATGTTAAAGTTATATAGAGAACTCGCCACTTGGTAAATAAGCCACTGCGATGGCTTCAACTAATGGCTATGCATGTATGTCCAAGATTATGTATTTTTGTTTTGAATAAATAATATTAAAAAAAAAAAAAAAACACATGTAACAATTCTCACAGGTCGTCTCAGATGGTCACGCGATTTTTGCAGTTCAGTGATTTTTCGTATCCCTAAAGTATCCAACGTGCCTAAACAAATTTTCTCTTCAAAAAAGAAAATCTGTTGATAGAGTAGTAAAGTGGAAATATTTACAATACAATAGAAAATAATTCGAATCATTCTCAAGGGAGATGCAACTTTACTCAAGACACTACCGCTAGAGTCTCGGGTAAGAAAAATATGGCACGGCACATAGAGAAAAAGAGGTAAATATTCATATGTCATAGATATGAATGGCATATGAAAAATACCTGGGAGGAGTACTTGTGCCCGCCAACATTTGTATTATTCTGCATTTTAAATACAACGTCTGTACATTGAAGATAACTCGTTTGCAATTTAAAATTTCTGACTCAAAAGAAATAAATTACTGCAGGTTGACGGGTAATCTAAGAAAGAATTCGGCGCCGTAAAGGAGTATTCACACTATATAAAAAACAGTTGCGTAACGTTATCAAAGGAAATTGCTCGTTATTAGTTTACAGTTACTTTTACAGAATCAAGTCTGTCTGTCCCATCATAATAATAATATGCCCGCTAAAGTTTATAATGTAACTAGTAGTTGCCCGCGGTTTTAATTACGTAGTGTTAATTTTTCAAGTTTTAAATTGTACAATATAATATAATATAATATAATATAATATAATATAATATAATATAATATAATATAATATAATATAATATAATATAATATAATATAATATAATATAATATAATATAATATAATATAATATAATATAATATAATATAATATAATATAATATAATATAATATAATATAATATAATGTGATATATAATTTTTACCCTGGTATTGCATATATTCATAAACTACGATAACTTTTTACTATTAAGTAGGCCGTATGCTTGTTTGCCATCTTACAGGTATAAAAAATCCATTACGCAAAAAGAACTTAAAGAAAAATTAAATTTTGAACGAGAGCTTACATCTCTATTCAACATTTAGGCTACATTTGAATATGGTTAACTGCGTAACATTTAAAAATACGTAAGCGGAGGTATGGGTATCAGCTAATTAAATATATAGAAAGAAAGAAAGAAAATTATTTATATCAATAATTTGTCCAATATAATGGATTTTATACACGAAATAAGGCCCAGACTCGTAATATTTAGACGGGTAGTATAACAAAGAGAGATTTGAAACTAAGACCCGTTTCTTAAAGCAAACAAATAAAATCGTTACTGCGAAGTTGTAAAAGGTTCTATTTATTTAGAGGTTACATGAATGTCTTGTATGCCGTAAGATGTAGCATGAAAACTATATGCGAACATTAATTATTTTAATTTAATTAAAATTTCATCGCTTAAAATTAATTCAACACGCAAAGAACAACGTGATCCTGGTTTATGATATGACTTAGGGTTGTCAGAGGGGAGATAATGATTTATTTTGAGGATGAAAATTTGTAACGAAATATATGTTTCTATTATACAAAAACTTTAACATGGCACCATATTTTCGGGAATGTCACTAGTGGATTGCCTCCCGGTATATAAAGTGAAACGACACTTGTGCTTTTATCATTTGTATCGGATGTTGAAAATATGATAACATGGCTTAATTAAATGAAGTTTAAAATTGAATTGGAAGATGATTTCGTAGCTACATTTATTGACATCATAACAAAAGTTGGAACTAGCGTGTAAGGTATTTTGATAATCCAATTAAGTACCTATTACATGTTTTTGTGACGTATTAAATGGTAAAATATTAAATAAATAAATAGTGTCGGACAAATTACACAGACCCATCTAGTTCAAAGAAAGCGATATTTGTATTATGAGTAACAGGGAATTGATAAATCTACGTAAATACATTTTGTAAATACTTAGGTACTTATGATACGATGTGATAAAACATGAACATTTCCTATAAACATGAGCCTTTTTCTAAAATAATGTTATACATGACAACCTTTAATCGTTTATTTAGATAAAACTCGCCGCTATTTTTTCTATAATGTATGCCTGCACATATCTGTCATTTTCATCGAACCTTTCAAAACGGCTCAAAATATATTTAGGGCCATTTATACGGTAATTTTTTACTTGATTGTAAAATTTCACACATTCCATTGAAAGTGGCGAGGGACAGGTCATTATGGCTTTCACATAAGTGGGAAAGACTCTTACAATGAAAATACTTTTCATATACGGGGATATGAACACGGAATGTTCTGAACGTCGGAAGAGGAACGAAAAAAAGGGGGATGTTTCGGAATTAATACGTATCAGAACGTTGACGTGCGAATAACGTTCGCTTAAAAAACATGGCTTTTTTCATTGTTCACTAAACAATGAATTGTTGCCAGCTACCAATTGTTATGTTTTATTTAGGAATATTGGATGCTTCATCAAGGATTGCTTTATTTTGATACGAGCTGTGCCCTCGGGACAATGAAAGTACCTACGCGTAGAAACAAAATAAAGGAACACATTTATTTTGTTGTTGTTGATGAATGAATGATGAAAATATAAGTTTGCAGTCACCTTGGTTTCTAATCGGTGACGGTGTACCTTAGAGAACAATATTTTTACCCGACATTTCTTATCTGTCTTTCTTTACGACTTTGTTTTGTTTATGATGCTATTTGAATTGTTCTTTCACTTCCCATAATGCTCCCATTTTATTTCAGTGAGAATTTTCAAAAACATTTATGATAAATTAAAAAGTTATTTAATAAAAACTTCATGACTCTTTGTAGATAAATTAAAAAGTTAAAGAAAGTGAAGTTGCCTTCTTATAAGCTGAGTAAAGTTCAAGACGACAATATGAACAGTTGAATTCAATGTAGTCAGCTTCATGTTCACTTAAGCTTTATTAATAAATTAAATACGTATGCTTCACTCTCACTATTAGGCAGGCTATATCACATACTGCGTACCCATAAATAAATAAATAATAAATATTCTCGGACAAATTACACAGCGCCACCTACCCCAAAGTAAGCGAAGCTTGTTTTATGGGTGCTAGACAACTGATAAACATACGTAAATACATTTTTTTTTTGTAAATATATACTTATTATACATAGTAAATACACAGACCAAGACCGAGCTCGTCAAGCACCCATGGGAGGGCAGAGACAAAGCTGCCCTCCTCTGGATTTTACCTATATAAGTAATGGTGTCGATGAAAGTTACAAACAAGTTCGGGAGACGTAGCTAAAAATCTTGGTTGCTCCGGAGGAAAAGCTATGAGCAGATACACTATAAAGAACACATCGCATATTATACTATAAAGCAGAATCATTATTAATTAGCAAATTAGCAAGTTTTCTCTAATGTTCAAAACCAGTTTTCATTTTATGGCGATAGAACTTTTACTGGTACGACGCAAAGGGACGACTATGAATTGGTTATCGGTTCTCTCGTGAAAATATGTAATTGAATCTCTTAGAATTCTAGAGGCGTTGAGTTTGTGACTATACTGGGCGAGTACTACATATGTCATAAACTCAACGATCCACGAATATCACGCAGTACGGTAATAGCCTCAATTCTAAGTCAATTATAATGTTTGACTATGTATATAAATATAATAAATATTAAAACCAGAACCAATTTAAGAATTACGGTTGATGATGAAGTGTTGGAAGAAGTGGATGAGATTCTATGTCTTAGATCCGCTTTCAGCAGGGATGGAAGGTACACCGCAGATGTGAAAAGACGAGTGAGTACTGGGAATAGTGTGAATGGAGCGTTGGGAAAATTTCTTGGCAGTAAAAACTTGAGCCAGAAGGCACAGCTCGCTATACACAATGCAGTGCTGGTCCCAACGCTTACTTATGGTAGCGAAAGCTGGATATGGCAGACAGAGCATGAAAGTAGGATAAACGCGGTCGAAATGCGGGCGTTGCGCAAAATTTGTGGCGTAACGCTTGTAGACCGTATTCGCAATGATGATGTAAGAAACAGAGTTGGTCTGCGCGATGCCACCTCTGCTGCTGACACAGCAATTCCTTAGGAACTTACTGGTTACACGCAGAAACGCAACAACCCTCCAAGGAGTTTGCTATTTGGCTGCGATTTTCTGTGCGGTGGAGGTATTGCCCCAGACGGGCTGCTTTGTTGCGTCCTACCCTTCTAAAATGCACCCATCCCAAGACAAACAGACATGTTCATACGCTATAAATGTTTGTCATGTGTGGGAATCGAGCTCACAAGCGTCGGTGACGAAGTCGCGTTATATACTTACGTTATATACTAATATAGTTTAGTTTGATATCTACATGGCCTCCCAACCGAATTAAAGGCATGTAATTACAAGATTATTAGGGTTGAACAAAAGTTTTTTTTTTAACACGTTTGCAATATAAGACATGAGGGTTGAACAAAAGTAATTTTTTTAACGCGTTTGCAATATGAGACATGAGCGCAATAAAAAAATTGGGTCATAAAATAAGACACCCATAATCATAAATGAAATCGAACCTTGATTTTATGACGGCTATAAAATATTTTTTATTGCTGCCGCACATTTCAGGAGCTAACATTTCAAAAACCTCCAATGTTTATTTTTAATTTTATCTTTGGTCACATAGTTTTATTTTCGAGCGAACGGAACTATGTTTTTTATTTCCTAAATGATAAGAGAGCCTTCGTTTTCCTAGTATTATTTCGTTTAACCCATCAGAATTGGCGGGGTCCGCTACCTAAGACTAAGGATTTGGTGAAAATACAGATTTTCTTCAGTCAGACCACAATCCAGAGGGAAAACCGGACCTCTCTTAGATTAGGTTACACGTCATTCGAATTAAATTACATTTCGAATGACGTTTAACCTAATAATAATAATAATTTTAAAACCTTTGATTTTCTTCGACGTTGGGGTTTCCTCGCGATGTTTTCCTTCACCGCCGAGCAAGTGATAATTACAAATATTTTTCTCTTAGCATTATTTCGATTGCCTAATAATATATTATAAAATTTAGGATTGGCGGGGTCCGCTACCGCCTAAGAATTTGGCGAAGATACTGTTAATTAGGTACTAATATGTACATAAATCTGTAAACACGTATTTAGTGGTACATGCGCACACCTAGATTCAAACCGAGAGCTAGTCGCTTACTAGGCCTGTTTTTTCCACTAAGCTATCACTGCAAATTAATAATAATATATGAAGATTAGATTATTATACAATTTTTATTAACAGCCCAAAATCGTTGTTTTTTTTTTTGTTTTCAGCGCCATCTAGACACCTCTTTTTCAAATAATGACATAAAAGCATCACCTACTCACTACTTTCGTCAAACGCTGCTACTTTGTAGCTCTGAAGTGTTTCCACAAAAAATAGTTTTACGTCTATATCATAGATGTCGCGATACCAGGTACGCAAATTATAGGATTTAATAAAACGAATATAAGCCAACGCTGTTTTTTTAATAATCTAAAAAGAACGGAAATATTTAATACGCAATGACTATTTAGTATTTTTAACTTTTAATGTAAAATAACTAACTCTAAGTCACTTCAATAAATTGGTATTAAATTGGAAGACGTAAGTTCCAAGTTTTGCTACCTGTACTCTATATCAGCTTGATGTTATAATTATGTTTGTACGTTTGGTTTTGTGTGAGGTGGAGGTACTTCCCCAGGTGGGCTGCTTTGATGCGTCGTACCTCTTTTAACTTATATATCAGAACTTGAAAGACGTATCTAAGTTCCAAGTTTTGCTACCTATATATCAGCTTGATGTTATATGTTTGTACGTTTGATTATTTGTCTTAATCAACTTACTGGTCTTGTAGAAATGAACTAGGTGTACATTTATTTATCTATTTAATTCACTAAATATCACAAATCTATTTTATAGTTACAAAACAAAAAAATGCGTGCAAACATCTTCGCGCGTTATAACTTTCTTCGTTCATTTATAGAAGATTTAGCTTCTTATGTCGGAATTAAAAACATCTAAAAGAAATTGTTTATATTCTTCTTCTTTTATAGAGTAAATAATTCTGGCGTTAGCATCTTCCTTCTGTACAAAGTTGTTTGAAGTTATTCCTCTTTTAGCACCTGAAATTATGAAACATTATATTTGTGAAGTCAAAATATAAAATGAATTTTTGACGAGCACTTTGACACCAACGCTCGTGGGTTCGATTCCCACACAAGGCAAACATTTGTGTGCATGAAAATGTCTGTTTGTCTTGGTCTGGGTGTTTTAAGAGAGGTAGGGCGCATCAAAACAGCCCGTCTGGGGAAATACCTTCACCTCACAGAAAACCGCAGCCAAATAACAACTCCCTAGAGGGTTGTGGTGTTCCTGCGTATGAGTGAGGTCACCAGTAAGCTCCCAAGGAGTTGCTGTGTAAACAGCAGAGGAGGCATCACGCGACTGATACTTAATATATCGCAAGCGTTAATAGGCTACGGTACCCGCTTTACATCAGGTGGGCCGTATACTTGTATACCTACCGACGTAGTATAAAAAAAATGAGGGTCACTGAAAGAAGTGAAGTAAAAACCTGGGGAATTGGTGAATGTGCCCGAGCTCTAGCTGATACGTGAAGATCTAGACAGACAGACAACCCTAATAAAAATAAATTTCGTTCTTAGTTTTTCGTTATGAATATATCCTGGTACAGAGGAGCAGCGACAGTTCAGTAAATAAAGAATCAGCCTATTAAACTACGGCCCATGATTCGAATCTTAGCATGTACCACTGGATTTATATATACGTCTTTTTGGATTTATGTACATATTTGCAATTATCCCTTGCTCTTCGGTAGGGAAATACATCCTGAGGAAACTCGCACGTCCAAGAAATTGTATTTCAAAAGACGTGTGACCTAAGCTAAGAAAGATCTTCATTTTCCCTCTAGGTTATGGAGGTTTGATGGCAGTCGCTCTGTGTCAAAGTCTGTGGGCCGATTCTACTAAAAAACTGCAACTGCACTGCAGCGCGGCGTGTGTCAAAATGCGTACATTTTGACCTTTCGTCAAGCGATCTGATAGCAGTGACGTTTAATGAAACGTCAAAATGTACGCATTTTGACACACGCCGCGCTGCAGTGCAGTTGCAGTTTTTTAGTAGAATCGGCTTACTGCATCTTCTCCAAATCCTCAGGCTTAGGTGGCGGATCCAGCCAATCCTTGCGGATTAGAAAACGATGATGTATAGAGATAATATTAGGAACAAGGAAAACCTTATTCTGGTATCCAAGAATATCATAATTATCATTTTGAAAAATTAGAGAATGAAAGTGGAATAAATGCGATCGAGATGCGAGTATTGCGCAAAATTTGTGGTGTAACGCTTACTGACCGCGTTCGCAATGATGATGTGAGAGAGTTAATCTGAAAGAGAGTGGTGGTGTTAAGAGAAAAGAGAAACCGTGCTCCTTTTGTTCGGACATGTAAAAAGAATGTATGATGAAAAAATTACAAAACAGATGTACAATGTGAAATTGGAAGGATGGAGGACGAGACTCCCCTATGTATACTATGATCAAATTGGTCGTCTTTGATAAGACGATTAGGACTCTAGAAACCGGCGAGCGTACATGATAAGAGCAATGAATCTTAAAGAAGCGGAATTCCTTACAAACCTCACTTCCGTTTGTAAAGACCGCGTCTTATGGCGCTCGGATCTCTCTGCCTACCCCGCAGTGGACTTGGTGTAAAGATATACATACAAAAATAAAATCAAAGTTCATATACGTCAAAACTGTACGCACATACATACATATCATTACGCCTGTCAGGCAGGTTAATGTTAATTAACATACACAATGTTATCAGCGGTGTCTGTGAGTCATTCATGTAAGCAACTTGTTAGTGCTGTTGTTATGCGCTATCTGACTCGCACTGCACTATTATGGATACTAGGGCTTTCAGGTAGATAATGCTGATATCTTCCACCTTTACAAAATATTAGGTGCTTGACTACATCATGCTTGACACTCGAACTGCGATGGTAACTCTTCTTACGTACGACACAAAAACGGTACAAGGGTCAAAATGTAAAGTATATGTATGTATGTATATCTTCACGCCAAGTCCCTTGTGGGGTAGGCAGAGAGATCCAAGCGCCATAAGACGCGGTCAGTCGGTCAAAATGTAAAGCTTGTAGTATATAGTTGTACTGCGTAGTAGGTGTTATTAAACGCCAGCTATGGTGCTCGGTATGTTTCTAACTATATGACACTTCGTGCCATAGCTATTAGCGGGACTATAAAAATAAATAAATAATTTGGACGCACGAAACGCAACTATTCGCTAAGGGCATTTTTACAGCATTTTTAAAAAGGCACGAAACGCGACTAATTTACTTGTTTACTGCAATGGTGTTATAAAAAAAAATTCAGCTCAATCTGCTTCAAAATTGAGTTTCAAAATTTCACCCGAACATACTTACATACATGCTTACATTGCAAGTTAAATAAAAGCTTGTAAAGGGTTTACTGGAAATCAAGGACGCACCAATAGCATCCAATCCATCCGAACGGTAATACCTCTCTTTCCCTTGCATTGTGTGCGTTTAGGCTGGCCCCTACCGATACATCCATTCACTTTTACCTAATACACTATTAAAACTATCTATGTAGATCTTCACGCCAATTCCCTTGCCGAAAATGTATTGATATGGTATTTATGGTATCTACTCACCACATATTGAAATGTCGTGTATGGAATACTTATACTCCTGAATTAATTCTGGTTTCACAACAGCTGCGACCACCGCTGGGTCTAACGCTTGCCAGCGGTCACTTAATTTTATCGCCACCTGCTCGTATAAGTTCTGTGCTTTCATGATTTCTGTGTCTATTGTTCCGAGGACTTCTTCACGCCATTGCTGGAAAAAATATTGCCCATACAACACTATGAATTTTGACGAGCTCGGTGGCGTAGTGGTGAAACGTGCTGGTGCATATCACTTTGAGACCAAGACTCGTGGGTTCGATTTTTACACGGGACAAACATTTATGTGCATGAACATGTCTGGATGTCTTGGTCTAGGTGTCAAAAAAGAATCAAAGTAGCCTGTCTGGGGAAGTACATCCACCTTATAGAAAACCGTTGTCAAATAACAACTCCCTAGATAGCAGTTGTGTTCCTGCATGTGAGCGAGGATACAAGTAAACTCCTAAGGAGCTGTTGTGTTAGCAGCAGAGGAGGCATCGCGCAATCTAATTTATTAAAAGCGTTTACAGGCCACGGTATAATAGTAGTTTATGCAACTGTCATATAATAGAGGGTATTAAAACATGAGTGTAGCTTTTTGAAACGAGCCGCAGGCGAGTTTCAAAATAAAATTACACGAGTGTTTTAATATCTGATTATATGCAGTTGCATACACTACTTTATTTAATCTCATGGCTATAGGTAGCTACATTAAATAAAATGCAATATAAAAGAAACAAATTATTTATTATAATAATTATTCACATGTTGAATATTGCAATTATGAAACTGAACCTGAATAACAGGCTGGGGGGCGCTATAAGAGCTAGTCGTTGTTTGGGTTGACAATCGAACGTTTATATTAATTTCATTTTTATTATTTTCTATGGAATTGAGTATCGAATTGGATACTAAGATTTTGTTAGTTATAGAATCGTCTATGTAGCCTTCTGCAGCTGTTGTTGACTTCCACCCTCCGTGACGCTTTAGTGCTGTTATGTCTCCGCCAGCATCGATTAGTAAGGTTGCAGAAGTTCTGCGGTAGCAATGTCCCGTGTACGAATCTGAGTTTGGAAGATTAAGATAACTGACTATCGTTTTACCCAACATTCCAAATTTGTTAATACCAACTCTTTGTTGGGTGCATTTCCCAGATATGTAATTCAAAAAGAAGGAAGGATTGCTACATGAATTTGGTCGCAGTTCTATGTATTGTTTACATAATTGGTAATATTTGCCCGTTATGGTAAAAGATCGGTCTATTTTGTTTTTTGTGTTCCAAATTTTAACTAAAATTGATGATTCGAAAACTTCGATGACTTTGAATTTAATGTTGTATAATTCCTGTCATCGGCAGGCACCCATTATTCCAAATATTAGTGCAATCTGTAACAATATTATAAGTACTTAAGTAATATGAAGCCAGTAAATATCTATGTATAAAGCCATTACTTAGTGAGATGGCGTTTAGTAACTAATATATTCTATTTAACTTTTATTTATCTATTTAATAAATCAATACTTCTTACCTTCGTTGAAAGATATAATTTATCGGGCGCTTCATTTAAAAAATTATTTAAGTGTTCAGCTGAAAATGTCTTGGCTTTCTTCCCTTTATATTCTTGCGATTTACGTTTCAGAAATGATACAAGTTTTGAATATTTGGTAATATAAATTTCGTTGTAAATACTCAGTGTACTTTTAATCATAGAATATTTAGACCATAAGGACGAACACTTAAAGTTATCCGATAACTCTTGAAAGTAGGCTAACAAAACGTTTTCGGAAAATGAGTTAGCCTTTTTGTTCATTTTCCAAGTTATAAAGTCTTGGTAACATTTTTCGTACGCTTTTCTTGATTTTTCTGGCAAAAGACTATTCGTCAGTTTCTTGGCTGTTTCTAGAATGTCAGGTGGAGTTAAATTTTCATCAGTATCATCGGTGTTGCTTGACATTTTTGCTACTAAAGTTTTATCCAACAAAATATTACTCAAATTCGTATGCACGAAATAGCGCCAAAATGGAAAAAGTCTGTTATTGGTTTATTGGCTCGGATCCAGCACGCATGCGCGTTGCGCTCGTAGCGCGCTCACCACAGATAATGTGTACTTAAATTGAATTGAAACCTCCTTGGTCGGGACACATGTACTTTAATAATTAAAACATTGTTTTAAAGCATTGTTTTGTTAGGAGAATAATGCTTTAATTTAATTTTTTAATTTTCTTAAAGAAGTATGTAAATAAAATATACCAATAAAATTCTGTATTTCATTTCATAATTAGAATATTACCGAATGAGATTATATAAACTCATTTAAAAAAGCCGTCCCCCACCGCGCGCGACGCGTTACAGTTCTCATTCAACGTAACATATTGTTTAATTTTTAGCTATCAAGTAATGTAATTAAATTTTGGATGTTTTGATGTAAAGTAAATAATGTTGTGTAGTAATCGATACGGTGAACTTACTCTGGTCAAATTCAAATAAATCTGTACTTGTGAAAAAGGCAAGTAAGTAACTTTATCTGGTTTTGCTTTTCCTGCGACAATGTGATACGCTTCCACATCCATGTGTGCATTAAACTCTGCTTCTGGATAATCGTCACCTGTAAAGTTACAATCGAATAACAATACAAAATACAAACAAAACATACAAACAAACAAAAGCAAAATAATAAGGATGAATATTATTGATACAACAAACAATAGTTATGTTTATGGTGATACTGTTGATTGTAGGCGCTTGGTGGAATTTTGAAGACATCTCGTTAATGTTAATACTCGTACTTGCACTTGTTCAGATTCCACTTCACAATTTTATTTAATAATTATTTTTACCGACCGGTTTCGCCTTTACGTCATTATCAAGGTATTTTATATAAAATACGGCATTATCAAGGTTTTTTATATATTTTTTTATACAAAAAAGGTATATTTTGATAATGCCGTAAAGGCGCGGTTTCGCATTTACGGCATTATCAAATACCTTTTTTATCGGTAAAAATAATTGTTAATTAAAATTGTGAAGTGGAATCTGTACAAGTGCAAGTATTAACATTACCAGGAAGTTATTTTTCATTTATTATTATAAACGGGCTGAAGTTTACTTAACATCCATCGAAGGAGCGATGTGTTTGCTAACATGTGGTAAATATAAAATATGTTCACCATATACCTAACATTTGTTATGAATTTATAGTTTAGTGGTATTATTTCATCTCTAGGGCTCCTGACATCAACTTCTGATAAAACACGATCAATTTGCTCTTGTTTAGTACGTAACTCTTGGTCTTCCTCGGTTCCTACATCCTACCACTTTCGCATTGTAGATTTGTTTCGTCATTTTTTCATCATGCAATCTTTCTACATGTCCGAACCAACGCCTATCTTATCTTAACAAAAATAAATAGTTATGAATATTAAAGAAGCGAGTGGAGTGTGTAAGGACCACGTCTCATGGTGCTCGGTTATCTGTACCTACGCCGATAGGGACCTGGTGTGAATATACCTAGTCTTGCCATAAATAAAGAAACAAAGAAAAAAAAATGTTTCTATTGCAAATAAAATTTATTACTTTTACAGTGTGTTAGTTTAATACATAAATATAAAACAATTTAAAATATAAAGCTTATTCGAAGTGGTCTCCATTGGCTGCCATATAGTCCTTTAAACGTTGAGGTTATCAATAGAAACACGCACTCTTTCCATTCTTCACTGCCAATCGTACGGATTGTTTTAGGGACTCCAAATTATCATGGTGTTTAGAGCAAGCCGTACTCTCTAAAACTGATCATAAATCATAATCCAGCGGATTAAGATCGGGACTAGACGACGGCCAGTCTTCAGCTCTGATGAAGTCCAAAACGTTCGTTTCCAACCAAGACGGCGTAGACCGAGCTTTATGACCCGGCGCCGAGTCTTGCTGGAAGGACCATTCTTGGTTATTGAACATGGTGTTAAGGGGCTTCACTACCTTCTCAAGAATGGTACCTTGATACACTTGTGCCGATGTTTTGATACCTTTTTCACAAAAGTATGTCTCAGTCACTCTTTCATAGCTAATACCCCACCAAACCATCACTGAAGTCAGATAGTGCCCACGTTGCACTCTGTCGACTAATTGGGAAGCTTCCTTAGAGCTTTGAGCATAAATACCGTCATTTTGTTTGTTAAAATGTTGCTCAATTGTAAAAATTTTCTCATCCGTAAACAAAATTTTTCTGAGACCTCCCTTTGCGTACCGCTTCAGTAGTTGTTTCGATTTTACCACCCTATTCTTTTTTATATCACCCCACTCCATTTTAATATCGCAAAACATTGTACAATGTATTGGCGCCAAAATGAGAAAACTCAATGAACAATCATATAAAAATGATAGATTTCAAATTGAAATGTAATATTTTGTTTATTTTTAATTGTAACAGTATTTATGGCCAGACTAAGTATTTACAATTGTCGCTTACTCAACGGTGACATGAAACATCGCAAAGAAAATATATTTCGAAAGACGTGTGATCTAATAAAGGTCTGGTTTTCCCTCTGGGCTTTGGAAGTCTGACGGCAGTAGCTCCATCTCAAAATTAGTCTTCTTCTTCTTAGCATTATCCCATTTCCTAACCCATTAGGATTGGCGGGTCCGCTATCTAAGCCTAAGGATTTGTGGAAGTCTTACGGCAGTAACTCCATGTCAAAATCAGTATTTTTGCCAAATCCTAATGGATTAGAAAACAGATTTACTCTAAAAATAAGACAAACTTATCGGGTTTATCTAATATAAACGTGGCAGTAATACTAAAATGATGAACATCAGTAACCTACCATCGTTAAAAATGACTGAAAGTATTGGTGCTGACCTAGATTAAGGTCCATGTAATAAAAACCTTGAGTCAAATAGTTACCATGTATATGTCCTGCTCCAACATACAGATGACCAATTCTATCAATGAAATCTGGATCCAGTTTGAGAGCGAGTGCTATATTTGTGAGAGATCCGATGGTTATCACAGTTAATTCATCTGGAAAGATAAATTCAAATATATTTAAAGATAAGAGAGTACATCAAGTTATCTGTAGGCTGATAGTTCATGAACAACATTAGCTTTTGTTCAAAATTCAAATAATGTTCTGAAACAAGTAAATTACCTACTCAAAAGAAAATAAACACCAGTAATCAATCTATCTATAGGAATATAATAAGCGGAAGAGTTTGTTTGAACGCGCTAATCTCTGAAACTACCAGTTGGATTTGAAAAAAATATTTTGTATTTGATAGGCCGTTTCTTGAGGAAGAGATTTTTTTTTATACTACGTCGGGAGGTATACAATCATACGGCCCACCTGATGTAAAGCGGGTATCGAAGCCTATTAACGCTTGCGATATATTAATTATCACTAGCGCGATGCCTCCTCTGCTGCTTACACAGCTACTCCTTGGGAGCTTACTGGTGACCTCACTCACACGCAGGAACACAACAACCCTCTAGGGAGTTATTATTTCACTGCGGTTTTTTGTGAGGTGGAGGTACTTCCCCAGACGGGCTGCTTTGATGCACCTTACCTCTCTTAAAACATCCAGACCAAGACAAACAGACATGTTAATGCACACAAATGTTGGCCTTGTGTGGGAATCGAACCACGAGCGTTGGTATCAAGCGACTGAGCCACCGAGGTCGTCAAAAGTACAGGCTATTCAACGTCACAATACGACTTACAGAAGTCGAAGAAAAAGAAAGGAAATAATAAATGGCAGTACCCACGAGATACTGGAATATGCGCGAACGCAGTCTCGGGTTGCAAGTTGTAATTAAAGATATATGGAAATTATATAAACTGAATATTGTGGCGCTCAGTACACGTGTTGTACTTTGGATGTAAGGAACTTACTATCAAATTTAGAGACACAGCTAACCTCATCTGCGTTTGGTGCATACTGTTAATTAACTAATAAGGGAGGATTGGCGAAAGAGGGCTAAGACGCATCAAATCAGCCCAACCCGGCAAGTATCTCTTGCAAACAAAAAACAACCTTGCAAATAACAACTGGCAGTGGGGGTTTATGGCAGTTATATGGCAAGCTTTCACAGACTAATGATTTTACATAAGGTGGTCCGTATGCTTGTTTGGTTCCCTATATAACTACTCATGAAATAAAATGATATTTAATCATGAGAGTGATAAACATGTATCTGAAATTTAAGATTGTAAAGTACCAGAAACCCATTGAACTACAGTCCCAGAGTGAAGAAATGAATGAAGCCAGTTTCATTTTAAATTTAAAACTTTTTATGGTAAGGCTTACCTTTATGCTTTTTAGAAAGATCTATAAGAGCAGTTACGGCACCATCTGCCTGTACCGGAGCTAAATCAGAAATAACTTCTCCAATGTCACCCAGACCATCTTTTCCATAGTAATCATCAACTACTGGGGTGGTCACTATTGAAGCTTTCGAACCTCTGTAGATTGGTACCTGCAAAATCAAGAAAAGAAAAATCATTTAACTTGCTTTATAATACCCTTAAAACCACTGAGAGTAGTATAGTCTAGTGGATAACGAACCCGTCTATTAGCCGAATAGACCCTTGTTCGAATCCCAGTGCCGTCATGTACCACTATGGTCATTTTTTCCGATTCATATATTTGTAACACAACACTCTACCTAGATAACATGACAACATGCTAGCTTATTGACTAAAGAAGCGTCCTACTGACCAACTGGTCCCCAGTTTGAATCCTGGCATGTACTCGTACCACAAAATTCATGTTTTCGGATTTTTGTACATATTTGTAATTATCACTTGCTTATTGGTGAAGGGAAACATCGTAAGGAAAGACGCACGTCCAAGAAATTATATTTCGAAAGACGTGTGCCCTAAGACAGGTCTAGATTTTCTCTCTAGCTTGTAGAGGCATGATAGCGTCTTTCCATGTCAAAATCAGTATCTTCGCCAAATTAAGAAACAGAATAACGCTAAGAAGTGGAGACCATTTAAAAATATCAAATTGCCACGTGGATTTTTTAGTCATTTTCTGTTACCAGATATTGTTACAGAACATGCGTAGACAACCACATCTGCGATGATGGTTACATGTATCGTTTATTGCAGATGACGGGCAATCGGAACAGGAACTACCAGAACATTCATGGTAGCGACCCATGTATCACTAACAATAGTGGATGAGTGCCTGATTGGTGAAAATTTAGATCAGTCTAGCAAATCGACATATGTTTCTTTGCTTCTTTAGGTTTTATATCTCAAAAGAGAGTGCAACAGTAAACTTTTAATTTAAAGCATATATTGACAATACTTATTTCTAATTTAAAAAATCACAATGTTTCTTGTCGTTGTTTAAAGCCCCTTAGAGCATTATTTCACAAAAAATGTGCCGCGGTGGCACAGCTATGCGTGGTCATTAGTTGGTGTTTCGCGAAAAAAATTAAAATTTTGTCAGGTATAGCAACTGTCTTATCAACTTTTGCTCAAAATTTTATCGCCTGTGTTCAATTACGCAGGATCACATTTCTCATTAATTCATATAATATTGATTTCAACAATAAACAAAATATTAAATAAACATAGGGCTTTCTACAGTGAATATTCAAAATTTCTTGATTTGGTAGATGCATATTGAATACAAAAAGTTTTCGGAACTTTAGAGGAAAATTCCTAAAATATGTTTTTCTTCAGGGAACCTGTTTGTAAGTTTCATACTGCTATGTGCATCTGTTGGTCTGTGTGTATTTTTTTTTACTACCCGACCTTTCTCTACCTGATTCGGCTGAATTCTTTGTTTGTCAAATTATCTGCTGTAATTCTATATATTTCTGACACAATGCTTCGTCTATAATTTCATCTATTCTATTCCTTTAGTAGTTTTCGTACGAAACGTGTACAATAAATAGACACAAAAATGCTAGTCTTAGCTGGTATCGTTATCACAGGTCAATTGCATCACTTATTCAAAAAAATATTGAATGTACAAACTCGAGCCTGCATAGTTTTAATATACAGAATAGAATACTTACATCTTGTCTTCTAGCTTTCTTCAGTATTCTTTGGTTATTTAAACATACATTATCTTCAACTGTGTTACCGTTAGCAGTTGTTAGCGCGACTAATTGTGGCCTGAAAAATAAAATTTCGATCTTAGAGATAGACATACTCCCTGTTACGATAGATTTAGAAATCATATCGCTTAAATGCATAAGTTTAAAACTATTTACATCAACTGCTATGAAGTAAAGTAACTTTGCCAAATTTATATGAAACCAAGCGGGACCTAGATGCTGCCCAGTAGGAAAAAAATCAAAATTGGTTTGGCGGTGATATCAATCTATAGTTCTATACTATATTAGTATAGATTAATATCATCGCCAAACCAATTTCCTAGACCTAGTCCGACCATAAGTTCTGTTACAAATGAATATGCATTTATTTTTTATGAAGTAAGATTTTAATCTCAATAAACTTACATGCATATTTATGGAAGTCTCAGGAAAAAATAAAAAAATGATTCTTTTCGAAATTACCACCTTTGGCTTTGATACAGGCCTTTAATCTGTCTGGCCACGAATCTATGGATTTACACACTGTTTCTATGAGAAATATAGCCACTGTTTGCTGCAGAGATTTCTTAAAAGACACAATGTCGGCTTGTCGTTTCGAGCAGGTGATGTTCTCTAAAATTGACCACAATTTGTAGTCAGGTGGTAAAAGGTGTTCAGATCTAAGCTAGACGAGGGCCAGTCTTCAGCTATTATAAAGTGCGGAACGTTGGTCTCGAGCCAGTCTTGGGTAGTCCTGCTGGAACGTCCACGGTACATTTTTAAAAAGTGTATTATTGAGAGGTTTTACAAGACGATCCAAGACAGTCTCTTGATATTCTCTGGCTAAAGTCTTCACTCTGTTTTCACGAAAATGAAGCTTTGTGGCTCCTTGATAAGACATCCTTCACCAAACCACTACAGACGCAGAATGATGACCACGCTGTACCTTTCCGACCAATTGGGCGACTTCTTTAGAACTGTGTGCGTACACTTTGTCATTTTGCTTGTTGTAGTGCTCTTCAATCGTGAAAATTTTTTCATCGGTAAAAAGGTTATTTCGGTGCCTTTCACCTTCATATCGGAATAGAAGGAGCTTTGATCGATCGAGTGTCTTCAACTGTAGGAATTGATTTAGGGAATGTTCTGAATATTGACGATACACGCTGAGTTTCATGTTTCTCTCAATAGAGTTATTCTCAATATTTCGAAGTACAGTACCTACACCATATTGTACAGGAGCTTTACCATGCACGTGTTACAAAAAGGCAGCAGCTCAGAGGAGTATTTGCTAGTGAAGCAAATCACTGATTTTTAGCTGCTACCTAGCGATGACCGCAGGGATGCGTGCAATGATGCAAAATGTTTATTTTTTACAATTCAGTGTAAAATATTTGAAGCTTTCTTGACAAGCAACAAGTGTAACATTGTAGAAGTCACTTAAAGGTTTACACAATGCTGTGATTAAGTATTTTAAATATGCGAAGGATACAATATGAATATATAAAGCAAAATAGTAGACACCTATGTAGAAAGTCAATCTAAGATAAAAAAATAAGTAAAAAAAATATAAATAATTTTAGAAGACACTAGCATATAGCTTTAGTGTCTTCTTAAAAAAAATATCGATTATCAAGTCCACGGCACTATTGATAAACTGTTACTCACTATCACATAATAACACTTGCTCTTCTTGTATTGTCAAATATCTCGAGTGTTTGCAACGATACGCTGTGCGCCGAATTAAGTACATTGCTGCTTTGACACACCGTAGTAACAAAATTGTTGTTAAAAAGAAAGTAATCTCCTTTGAAATTAGTTGATAACCATCTAACTTCATCGACGTAGCCCCACTGGTACTTACCCGTTGAAGTGTTGTTCGTACAATAAAGCGATGAAAATAGCCATTGCATCATCGCCCCCGGCGTCATTGTCTATTACTATTTTACCTTTTTTCTGCATTATACTGTAACAATGACATTAATATGCGTTATGATTACAATGTCATGATTACGTAAATAAAGACATACGACGCAGTAGAAGGATGTAGGAGCCGAGGAAGGCAATTACCAAATTGATCATGTTCTATCAGAAGGTGATGTCAGGAGCCTTAGAAATCGGCGAGCGTGCATAAGAAGAGCAATGAGTGTTAATGAAGGGGCTGAAGTGTGTAAGGATCGAGACACGTGGCACTCGGTTCTGTCTGCCTACTCCGCAAGGTAGATAGATAACGTGATTCAGTACAAAAGTATTTCACATCAACCATTACTGGTCCCTTTCCTTCAAACGGAGGCATTTAGAGCAAACTCTGCCACTTTGTTCAGCTGTCATTGGCGGAGCCCAATGTGCTCAAGCCGCCCGAAAGCCACTGACTTAGCCTAACGACTGTTATCTATCTACAACAGCGTTCCAAAGCTCGAGATTGATAAACCCAGCCATAGGCGTGCTGCATGTTAGATTACAGTGACTCACGCTACGATGCCATCGATCTTCTGAGGCAAAGGTATGTGAAGTCTATCTATCTATCTATAACTTCACCCCAAATCTCTTGCGGGGTAGGTACGCATAGAGAACTGAGCCTGATGACTCAATCCTTACACACTTCACTCGCTTCTTTAACATTCATTGCCCTTCTTATGCACGCTTGCCGATTTCTAAAGCCCCTGACATCACCTTCTGATAAAACACGATCAATATGGTCATAGTAGTTGTCTTGGACTTCCTCGGCTCCTATATTTTCAGTTTTGTAATTCTTTCTTCCTGCATTATTTCTACATGTTCGAACCAACGAAGCATGCCTCTTCTTATTTTAGCACCTGACACTCTGTTTCAGACCAACTTTGTTTCTAACATCATCATTGCGAATACGTACGTACTTGTAGACACAAGGGTTACGCTACAAATATTGCGCAATTCTCGCATTTCGACCTCGTTTATCCCACTTTTATGCTCTTTCACCCAGCTCTCGCTTCCATAAGTAAGCATTGGGAAGTGACATGTGAAGTCTATATTATATATATCAAAATGTTGACACCCCTCCTGTATACTCCAGACTAGACTGTATCTAGCTAGAGTCTAGATGGAAACATGAGCTCAAACGTGTGGTCGGTAGTAGCGGATACGTAAAATACAGGATAGTATTTTGGGAAGCAAGTTAGGCATCGTCGACCTTAGACTCACAGGTACCTGCGAGCTTCGCAGAGCACGTTAGGCCGTCGGGCCTGACTGTTTTCGATAGATGATAGTCATTACCCTAAGTAAAAAGTGGTAGCGTGGGTACGTGGATACGTGGAGTAGTAGCCCTAAAAGAAAGTGAAATTTTCATGTGCTCTCCTTTCAACCTACTGGTCAAGTTTTTAGATACATATATCCTATCAATCTTCCTCTCCTGATATTTCAATAACCCTTTTGCTGCCCTTTATTCGCTCGCACTTTGTCTATTAATTCGTGTTTATAGCTAGTTTGATTTATTTAAAATTTGGACTCCTATTTGTATTAAGGCGGGCTTGTAAACAGAGTTCGCAGTTATAATATACGAAAGAGAGTCGCTCTGAAAGAGATTATCGGTGGTGAAATAAGAAGGGGCATGATCCGTTGGTTCGGACATGTACATTTTCGAGGTACAAATTAGACTAGGCGTTAAAATCTACAATAATATTTATGTGTAAAATGTTGTTAAATTACATCTAGGTATATAATATACCTCCTATCCATTATGGTGTTGACGCACAAAGAGGTTCGATTATCATTGGACAGACAACTGTTTCAACAGTTACAGTACATTTAGTCTCCCACCTCCAAAGTAAACACCATATTTGTCAAACGTTTCGCCGTTTTTAGAAAGCCTTTAATTTATAATGGAATTATTATATGAATGAATTACATAAATTTGAATTTCAGAGAGGCACGTTGAGGGATAGAAAGTAGGAATGTAAAATTGGCTGAGAATGGTGCAAGAAAAAAAAAACGAAATTCGTTACCTGAGGCCAACTCCCTCAGGTTCCTAATTTCGTTTTTTTTTTTATCTTAGACCTAAAAATAACTGAAAATTGCAATTGCAAATGTACGTAGCATACCTAATAAACCAGTTGAGAATGCGCAAGCTTGCATTGCCAGAGGAACACCTGGCTCGTCATTATATAACAATTCAAAATTTTTTTTTTTTTTAAATTGTCGGCCATTTTGACCATGTTCCTTAAGAGATAGGAATGGTGTTCCTGAATATTCCTATTCTACTTTTTTATGCTGAATCCGAATCTGAAGTCAAAATTCTAATATTCGAAAAATAAGCGACAGACAAACATATATAATTCATATAGGAACGGTGTTCCTGAAAACGATTTATTAGTATTGTATAGCTGGTAATATAATAATAAAAAAACTTACTCATCACTAACACATTGACAAATAAATATTATCAAAAACAAATACACAATTTTAAAAATCATACTCCGTTCAGTGATTACTCGACGACGACAAGAGATAAACTAATCAACTGATCTCGCGTTCTAGAGCAACCGGTTGGTGGAGTACTTTATTGTTTACGAATGACGTTCAGTGACCTATTCTCGTGTGTATTTATCTTATAAGATCATATGTACAAGTATATTATTGGCAGAGCTGCGATAGCCAGCGGAGCCACATTACCCTCAAAATTGCCGTTTGGGGTAGACTGATGTCATCCAGCTAGCGTTTAGACGGTAATAGTGAGAAACTCCAAAATCCACACACTAATAGCTAACATATTGTAGTTTTGTATCCTTTAATTTGAAATTTAAATGTTCGTTGGTGAGGAAGAACGGTCCAAAATCCTTCCAATTAGAAAAAAAAACATATGGGAAAACGTTTGGCCGGCCACTCTGCAGTGCAGAGTCTGCACTGCACTCCCATCAACAGAAAAAGTAATAGCACTCGTCGCTAGATGTCGTAAAGGGTTCCATATATTTTTAAAAAATTAATAAAATTAAAATAAAATATTTAAATATTTTTTCAATTTAAAAAATATCAGCTCTGCCTACACAGCTTGTTATCTTTTGTATAATGTTCAAAAACTAAACAACACTCATATTAAGACCTTTATCATTTAATACAGTATGAGCAAGAGACGGTATCAACCGCACAACGTAATATTCTGTACTGATTACCTTGCATACAATACCAGAGGGAGACTTTGTACAAAAAACGTCTGCATGGGTACCTCTGTCTCACCTATTTCTACCGGCAAGCAGCTATATTCATATAGCTGTTCCGGTTTCAAGGGTGAGATATGACAGAGAAATTACTGGGTACTGTGCCGAAACATCCTTAGGCCACAAGATTGGCAGCGCGCGAGGAACATCCCCGTGGTGTCCCGAGCGTCAATAGGCTGCGATTACCATCTAATGCGGGTTCCGGTTTGAAGGGTGAGATATGACAGAGAAATTACTGGGTACTGTGCCGAAACCTTAGGCCACAAGATTGGCAGCGCGCGAGGAACATCCCCGTGGTGTCCCGAGCGTCAATAGGCTGCGATGACCGCTTACCATCTAATGCAGGCAGCATGCTTGTTTGCCAATTTAGTAGTACATAAAAAAAAACAACAGAATACAAACAATGCCTTACATACAAATTTCAGACAGTGTGAAGGAGTGTGTTTAGTTTGGCGCATGTGCCTTTTGGTATGGGAAGTGCCGGCTGTCTTTGTCTCCGTTACTTGGCTATCTTTTTTTTTATACGACTCACCTGATGTAAAGCGGTTACCGTGCCGTACGCTTGTAATACAGAAATTACCGCTCGCGTGATGCCACCCTTGCTGCTAACATAGCAATTCCTTAAAAGCGTACTGGTAACCTCAGTCACTCGTAGGAACAAAATAACCATCGAATGTGCTGGATTTTGTTTGCGGTTTTCTGAGATGCAGGTACCTCCTTTAGTAGGGCTGCTTTGATTTGATGCTTTGTAAATAGATTTAACAAATTACCCATGCTTATCGGCGTGTAACGGTGGGAATGGACACCATAAATTTATCTCACTTTCTTCTTTTTTTTCGGCCATCAGTTCTGCCAGGTCCCTTGCGCGATAGGCACAAAGAACCGAACCGAGTACCTACGTAGATAGATACAGTATATTATATTAAGTTCAACTGTCACCCACGGAAATTTAACGTGTAAACAAAATCTGGGTTTATAAGAAATTAAATTGAAACGAAGATAACGAAAAATAGTGTTAGTATAGCAACTAACTAATGTTACATTGTTGATAAAACTATGACTAAATAAGCAAAGGAGTCTCTAATTCAATACGTAGAACTGATAGTGAACTCATATACCAAATTTGCCCTAGTCAATATACTAAGAAATTAACGGAGAATGAAAGACGAATGTATGGAGAAAGGCTTACTACTGAATGCGAAGAAAACAATGATAATGGTATTTGAATGAGAAGAATCCAGAACTAATGTAAGGATTACGGTTGATGATGAAGTGTTGGAACAAGTGGATGAGGTTGTATATCTTGGATGCGCTTTCAGCAAGGATGGAAGGTACACCGCAGATGTGGAGAGACGAGTGAGTGCTGGGAATATTGTGAGTGGAGCGTTGGGAAAACTTCTTGGCAGATAAAACCTGAGCCAGAAGGCACAACTCGCTATACACAATGCAGTGCTGGTCCCAACGCTAACTTATGGAAGCGAGAGCTGGGTATGGCAGAGAGAGCACGAAAGTACAATAGACGCGGTCGAAATGCGAGCACTGCGCAAAATTTGTGGCGTAATGCTTGTAGACCCTATTCGCAATTATGATGTTAGAATAAGAGTTGATCTGAAAGAGAGCGTCGGTGTTAAAATAAGAAGAAGCATGCTCCGTTGGTTCGAACATGTAGAAAGAATACACGATGAAAGAATGACGAAGCAGATATACAATGCAAAAGTGGAAGGATGTAGTAGCTGAGGAAGGCCGAGACTTGCCTACCAAGATCAAATTGTTCATGTTCTATCAGAACGTGATGTCAGGAGCCCTAGAAACCGGCGAGCGTGTATGAGAAGAGCAATGAATGTTAAAGAAGCGAGTGAGATATGTAAGGATCAAGTCACGTGGCGCTCGGTTCTCTCTGCCTACTGCGCAAGGGATTTGGCGTGAAGTTATAGGTAGATAATAAATAATAAATATTGTCGGACAAATTACACAGCGCCACCTAGCCCCAAAGTAAGCGAAGCTTGTGTTATGGGTGCTAGACAAGTGATAAACATACGTAAATACATTTTTTTTTGTAAATACATACCTACTTATTATACATAGAAAACACCCAGACCAATACAAACAGACATGTTCATGCACACAAATGTTTGTACTGTGTGGGAATCGAACCCACGAGCGTTGGTGTCAAAGTAGCGTAACAACGCGTTTCACCACTGCGCCACCGAGCTCGTCTATATATCGAGATAGAGATATACTAAGCTGCACGGACTTTAAACACCTTGTCTTCATTCAGACAGCTTCAAAAAGCTTATGATTGAACAGCACTGATAGCCCAGTCGAAGTGGAACGCACGTCCAAGAAACTATATTTCGAGAGACGCGTGACCTTACCTAATAAACGTCTAGTTTTTCCTCTGGATTGTGGAACTCTGACGACAGTCGCTCCATATAATACCTAATCAGTATTTTCGCCAAATTCTTAGGCTTTAAGCGGACGCCGGATAACAGATTAGGAATCAGAATAACGAGATAACTTTAAAAAGAAGACCTGCTTGAATATTCCAATGATTGCCATTGACCATAATAGCAAACGTGCTCGAAATATAATTCAAATGTACGTAATGCAATTCCCTTGCTCAATTCTAGTCAAAATATGAAAAAACTGGCTGCTGCCCACGGCTCCGCCCGCGTGGAGTCAAATAACGTAGCCTATGTGTTAATCCAGATCATAATCTATCTACGTGCCAAATTTCATTCAAATCCGTTCAGCCGTTTAAGCGTGAAAGAGCAACAAACATCCATCCATACATACAAACTTTCGCATTTATAATATTAGTAGGATAATCACGTTTAAACATACCAACGAAATAATTTGATAGTCAGGTACTGTAAATAGTCGTTCTTCTGTAGTCGGTAGCGTCGATCAGACTGGTTTCTTTTTTTGGACTATATTTGTATAATATTTTGATTTCAAATATAACATTATAAACAACAGATAAGCTATGCACATAACTGATTAGATAAAAATGGCAACGTTATCTAGTCAATGTCGATATTTTTGTTTGATTTTATTCATGACTTTGCGTGACAAACAAGTATACAATCTACCAGATGTATACGTGTTTGTCACCCGAAAAAGTATAAGTGATTGCAGCTGCGTATATGCTCTTGCAACAATCAAGGAGTATCGCTCGTGCATTGCCACCTCCACTAACATTACATCTCTTACAGTCAGATCCCCGTTTTCTAATTGGCAAGGTGTACCACGTTCTGTTGGGTTTTAGCTTTAAATATGCTGACAATGGCTGACAACCGTATATTATGTAGCGTATCCAGTTGCGCCTTATGTATGGATCACCATACCGAGTTGTGTTAAAGTATAATTTATAATTTCAATAAAACATACAAAATTTTCGTTAATACTAATAAAAACTCATTTTAATATCAAAATTTGAGTTCACAAAAAATAAAATAAAATGTACTTACATATTATATACATATATACTGTAATAACAAGCGACAATGAAATAAAATTCCTATCTATATACTCGTAAATATCACAATTTGACAATACTTTAATCAGTAACTCATGCTAACGTGTTGTGTTGTTAGACGCAGATTTCAAACAAAATGGTCAGTTCGTGTTTCCGTGTTATTTATATCTTGCACTCAAAAAAGTCACTTATGTCAAAGGCACAGAGAGTAAATTTGTTTAAGACTTAAATTGGAACAAAGAGATGTTAGCTATTTAGGTAGGTACCTACTCATATGTCAACTCACAACCGACTTCGTTATATCTATCCATCTCTTTTTATCATAAGGATAAATGAATCGTGATTTGATTTTAATATTATTTAAAACCAATAGTTGCTAACATATTTAATTTAAGGTAAAGTTCTGTTAAGGTGAAGTTGCGTAGATCCTATACTGTATGTATATATGTACTGTATATCTTCACGCCAAGTCCCTTGCGGGGTAGGCAGAGAGAACCGAGCGCCATAAGACGCGGTCCTTGCATACTTCACTCGCTTCTGTGACATTCATAGCTCTTTTCATGCACGCTCGCCGGTTCCTGGGGCTTCTGACATCCTATACTGCCTAGTCGAATATAATTTCAGATGGGATTTTTGTTTTATGGGTAGGTACATATTTAGCTTTCCTTAAAGCACACCATATAAAGCGGTGAATATGCTAACCACTCGAAATAAGTCAAAAATCTGTAACACGTAAGCCGATAACATCTACATACAACGTACCAGTAGGCAGAGGCAATGATGGCAGAAAGCACACATATGCTGCAATATTGCTCAATACGAGATTAGTTCAAATTGGAGAATAAGGTCCAAATCTGAGCATAGTCATCTACTGTCGAGTTTTACATTTTAATCAATTCTACCAACGCAGAACGTACGGCATTGTCCGACTTCGACAATAGTTTTTATTTTTATTGAATAAGTTGTTGTGTATATTGAATAGGTTATATACTTATCTCAATGTTGGCTATGAAAAAGAAACTATGCATGTGTGCATATGTATGTACATCTTCACGCCACGTCCCATGCGGGATAGGCAGAGAGAACCGAGCGCCATAAGACACACCTCACTCGCTTCTTTAACATTCATAGCCCTTTTCATGCACGCTTGCTTATTCCTTGGGCTCCTGATATTACCTTATGACAAGACACGACCAATTTGGTCATGCTAGGTGAGTCTTCCTCAGTTCCTATATCCTTCCACTTTCATATTGTATACTAGCTGAAGCCCGCGGCTTCGCACGCATGGGATTTGGGCTTTTGGTAGCCTTTATTTCTCTATAGACCTCAAATCCTTTCTGTTTTAAAAAAAAAAACAAAGTTCAGGGTCGTCAATGCAACCATAGAGCGATTCAATTTTCATACAGCGCCATCTATTGACCTTTACGGGAGGCAAGGTATATTTATTTTTATTACATAAAAAATGCGTAGTTATTTAAAAAATACGTATTCTATGAAAATAATAAAAATAAAATTGCAAAGTCCAGATTAAGATATTTCCCCCTAATTTTAACAGTTTTTTCATTTTTTTTACGCAGAAACCCTAAATATTTACGGGATAAAAAGTACCCTATATTCTGCTCTGAACAGTCCCCTAACTACCAGTGAAAGTCCTGTCAAAATCGGTTCAGCCATTTCGAAGATTAACCCGGACAAACAACAGACAGACAGACAAAAAGTTAAAAATGCGTATTTAGGCTTTGATAACGTGAAAATAAATATGAGCTTAAGATAAAGGCTTTATTTTGAAATCACAGACAGACACTTCAATTTTATTTATATTTATAGACTAGCAGAAGCGGCTTCGCACGCATGAGATTTGGGCTTTTAGTAGCCTTTGTTTCTCTGTAGAAATGAAATTGTTTATGTTTAAAAAAAAAAAACAAAGTTCAGGGCCGTAGATGCAACCATAGAGCGATTCAATTTTCGTACAGCGCCATCTATTGACCTTTACAGGAGGCAACGTATATGTATTTTATTTACATTACATAAAAAATGCGTAGTTATTTTATGTTACAAAAAATACGTATTCTATAAAAATAATAAAAATAAAATTGCAAAGTCCCCGAAGGGGAAGATATTTCCCCCTAATTTAAACAGTTTTTAATTTTTTACGCAGGAACCCTAAATATTTACGGGATAAAAAGTACCCTATATTCTGCTCTGTATAGTCCTCTACCTGCCAGTGAAAGTCCCGTTAAAATCGGTTCAGCCATTTCGAAGATTAGCCCGGACAAACAAACAGACAGACAAAAAAGTTAAAAATGCATATTTAGGCTTTGGTAACGTGAAAATAATAATATGAGCTTAAGATAAAAGCCTTCTTTTGAAATCACAGACAGACACTTCAATTTTATTTATATGTATAGATTATAGATAATAATAATATAACCCCGCAGGGTAGCTTGTGGCGAGCTGTTGGTGCGTAATGACACCACGGGTACCCTAGTGCTCCAGAGAATCGATCTTCCCGGACCGGATCTGCCTTCGTCGGACAAACGGAGTGAAAAGTCAAGAAGGCCCGCAGGACTCTCAGCTCTGGTTTGCCTTCATTGGCAGTCCAGAGAGGAGACGATAGAGTATAATTGCTCTAGCAGGTGATATGCTCCAGGGGTGAAAGTGTTAAAGGGCATAACGCCGCGAGCAATTTCGGAAAAAGCGCAGCACACTTCTCAACACCCCTGAGTCACTCACACCGGTGTTGCCCCCGGCCGACTTTCTCTGGCATTTCGGAGGTCCATCTAGTGAGTGCCGAGCCACCGCCTGCCGAAGGTAACATCAGATATGATAGTTATGGCAGGTGTCCGTCTCTCTTCAGTAATAGCCCAGTACTAATAATACGTCCACATCTCATTTCAATTGCTCAATTATTTCCGACACATTTGCAATAGTCGCAATACCTGCCGTGACCTGTTCGTGGGTACATTCTCCCATTGATATCTCCTAGATCAGGTCTCAGCGGGTATAATACATTACATCAATCTTTTCTAAGGGGCCTCTACGCGTTGGATCCATATCTCTGCACACGCCTATCAAAAGACCGGGGTTAACACCCGTGATTAAAGAAAAGCATAATAATAATAAATAATGAGTGGCGAGCCACCGCCTGCCGGAAGTAACATCAGATATGATAGTTGTGGCAGGCATCCGTCCCTCTTCTGTAATGAAAAAATCGGCCAAGTGCGAGTCGGACTCGCACACCAAGGGTTCCGTACCATTATCTATAAAAACGGGAAAAAAATCACGTTCGTTGTATGGGAGCCCCCCTTAAATATTTGTTTTATTTTAATTTAATTATTTATTCTTAAAGTGAATATATAACTAAATATTCTGTGAATATTTCAAGCGTCTACCTGTTGCCGTTATCAATATCGATAAAAAATGAGCAAAAAAAATCACGTTTGTTGTATGGGAGCCCCCTTAAATATTTATTTTATTCTATTTTTTAGTATTTGGTGTTATAGCGGAGCAGAACAGAACAGAAATACATCATCTGTGAAAATTTCAAATGTCTAACTATCACGGTTCATGAGATACAGCCTGGTGACAGACGGACGGACGGACGGACGGACGGACAGCGGAGCCTCAGTAATGGGGTTCCGTTTTACCCTTTGGGTACGGAACCCTAAAAACCACGATGATCGCTACATTTCTATGCAGTCGCAAGGTCTGTACCGTGGATAACGTTTTGCGTGACAATTTTCATAATAATGCTAGGATTATAATAAGCTATGAAAGCTTACATCTCGAAAGACCCGGCTTTATGAAGCAAATAAAAGAATAAAACATATCCAATATAATTTAATCTTGTATGTGACATATCAATGTACATTTAATGTAAGTCCTTGAGATATCACTAACAAAGTAAGGTAAACCCCCAGTTTTTCTTGTTTCGCTACATTAATTTAGTCAACAGCACTACCGGTTTGTCTGTAATTACCAAGTAGTGACTTCATTGTTTCGAAAATATATCTAACAAAAATAACTTATATTCATCGTCCTTCACTGAATAAAGAAATCTCACATTGGCGTCTTCTTTGTTTACAAATTCGTTAGTATTTATACCTCTTTTAGCTCCTGAAAAAAAAATTGTATTAAGAAATTTATGGCACAGTTTATAGCCCTAATACTGCTACTAGAAAGTAATATCTATGAATTGGTCATGTCTCTAGTATTTGCAATCATTTACCATTGTTTAGGTTTTTATTACTCGGAACTCCCACAGCAATAAAGGTTTATCCAGAAGACATCAGTATAGGGTTTCAAAATCTGGTCAAGTTAATAGTTGTTTGTTTGCTATTGGGGCTTACATTTATTAAATCTAATGTTTACTGATATAGTAAAGCTAAAACTGACAGGGGCAGGAAAAGCGAGAAAACAGCAGCGATCCGGGACAGGACTTTTTGTAACATTCGTGTTTGTATGCAATATGTTACCCAAAAAAAGGACGCGATGCAGCGCAGTGTAATCGCGTGCTCCTACCTCTTCTCTTTCCCGCTTTTCCCGCCCCTTGGGTTTCAGCTTTAATTCGATTCACTTATTATTTTTATTTTCTAATCTACTCGCAGTGCAAGTTAGACTCTCGCTCTGAGGTTTCTATGTTCTCCCTGTTTCTTTAATTAATTCATAATATAATTCAGAAGAAAAAGTTAAATAAGTAAGGAAATATATTTTTCGTTTCTTATCGATTTTCATTAAAGTTTGACCTCTAAAGTATCTTGAATTGTAGGTTAGTATTCCAGTGAGGCATATATTTTACATTTTAATTTTTTCTTTACATTTCTCGGATTGCGAACTTCGGAAATAAAAGGGGGAGAGCCTAAATTTGAACATGTTTAATTGTAATGTAAAATTAGATTTCATTCTATATTGAAATAAATAATATTAGGATGTATTTTTTATATTGGTCCACATGATGACAGAACCAGAAACGCGAATGTTACAAAAATCCCTTCTCGGATGGCTCTTTGTAGTGTCCCGGTTTTCCCCAATGGGCTTAAGCTTTTTTCTTTTACAACTCCGTATAAGCTTACGATAGACCTGGTTCCCGTGTGCTATTTATTAGCGCTTTAGCATAATAAAAAATCAGTGCAATGTGGGTCATAAAATATGTCTTCTATCTTACCTTCCAAGTTAATGCCATGGTTAGCAAACCTAAACTCTCTCACTAGATCTGGCCGGACAGCTATGGCTACAACTGCCGGATCTAACCTATGCCATCGATCACTCTTATTCATCGATACCTGCTCAAATTTATTCTGTGACTTCATTATCTCAGTGTCTATGGCCCCTAAGACATCTGTCCTCCATTCCTGCAATAAGGTGTCACAATGTATCAATATATACAAGTTTCGTCATGTAGTTTTGGAGTGTAAACGATTATACAACATTGTTAGATCTAAAACTTTACATGCAATTTGATCTAACCTGCTTTGTGTACTTCCGCCACCAAGCCAAAATTTGGTGGCGAAAGCATACAAAGCAGGCTAGATCAAATTGCATGTAAAGTTAAAGAAAATACTCGGGAATTGAAACAGGTATGTTTCAATTCGCGAGTATTTTCAGGACGTAAATTGTTCATGCATGTCGAATTAACTAATCAGAGAGTCCCGGGCTCTACTGAACTTCCCAAGTGGAGGAATCACTGCTGCCAACCCGCCCGGCATTTGACACCTTAGTCGCTTTAAAGCTGCAGAATTATTTACCTTGACCAAATAAGAATATATGTGGAAACAACCCTGAAATACAACTATTCCACTATACACTGAAAAGTGTCATCAACGCACGAAGTGTATGCAAATATATACAAGACTTCTTGCCCTAACTCGTGATTAGTATATTAACAGCAGTTAGTATACTAATCGTGAAATTTCAAGTACGTACGAAAGGGGAAATAAATTCATGGGCCCTGTTATAATATAATATTGCGCTAACTTGACATATTCGAAGGTTTTAACCTTGAACGTGTTTGGTCAGTAAAAATTCTGAAGCCTTTAAAGTAAATAATCTATCTCAGTTGAATCTTGACTCTGTAACATAGTATGACAATTTGATCTAACTCTAAATGCTTGAAATCATAATAATTGCTCCTGAATTACGCGTTCTAATTCGATCTTAAAATAAATATTATGCTAGACGATCACTCAAAATAACTACTTGTAAGCTTGAGATCAAGTTTATAAACACGGCTGACTAGATTAGTGGTAACGTAGATTTCGTAGCACGAGGCGGCCGACGACGGGTCCTTACTGTGGGGTTTTATCACAACCTTAAGGAAAAGACTTGATCTATACATGTCATCCTCTTTCGGAAACCCGCTTGCACATCCCAAATTTTCGATTCCATTTCAGACATCACTCTTTCAATCAGAATCTTTGCATACAATTTGCCTACTGCATAATTAAAATTAGGATTACTTATAAATTTCTTAAAAAAATATAAGTAATCCTAATTTAATTCTAGTTGCTTATTATCAAGGTGAGATGTCAGTTGTTACACATCATATGCGACTACTCTGTAAGGTTCGCTCGTTTTTTTATGAGTATTGGAACACGTAGGCAAAAACTAATAAACGGTTTATGATGACATCTTATATCACGAATGGGTTAAAACTACCAAACGGATTATGATGGTAGCTTATATCTCGAGTACGCAAAACTTATTTACTAAACGGATAATTATGACACTTCTTAACTCGAGCGTTCAAAAATTGCTAAACTGATTTATGGTAATAGCTTATATCTTGAGTGTACAAAAACTACTAAACGGATTATGATGATACTCGTAGCTTATGTCTCGAGTAAACAACATCTACTTCTAAACGGATAATTATGCTACTTCTTAGTACCGGTGTCCAAAAAGTTTTTTTTTATACCACTAAGGTGGCAATCAGGCATACGGCCTGCCTGATGGTAAACAGTCATCGTAGCCTATGGACATTTGCAACCAGGGGTATCACTCATGCGTTGAAAACTGTTAAACAGATTTACGATGACAGCTTATATCTTGAATGTAGAAAACTACTAAACGGATTATGATGTCAGCTTACATCTTGAGTAGGTAAAACTTACTTACTAAATGGATAATTTATAATGGCACTTCTTGGCTCCAGTGACCAAAAACTGCTAAACAGATTTATGATGATAGCTTATATCTTGAATGTAGAAAACTACTAAATGGATTATGATGTCAGCTTACATCTTGAGTAGGTAAAACTTACTTACTAAATGGATAATTTATTAAGGCACTTCTTAGCTCCAGTGACCAAAAACTGCTAAACAGATTTATGATGATAGCTTATATCTTGAATGTAGAAAACTACTAAATGGATTATGATGTCAGCTTACATCTTGAGTAGGTAAAACTTACTTACTAAATGGATAATTTATTAAGGCACTTCTTAGCTCCAGTGACCAAAAACTGCTAAACAGATTTATGATGATAGCTTATATCTTGAATGTAGAAAACTACTAAACGGATTATGATGTCAGCTTACATCTTGAGTAGGTGAAACTTACTTACTAAATGGATAATTTATTAAGACACTTCTTGGCTCCAGTGTCCAAAAACTGCTAAATAGATTTATGATGATAGCTTATATCTTGAATGTAGAAAACTACTAAACGGATTATGATGTCAGCTTACATCTTGAGTAGGTGAAACTTACTTACTAAATGGATAATTTATTAAGACACTTCTTGGCTCCAGTGTCCAAAAACTGCTAAACAGATTTATGATGATAGCTTATATCTTGAATGTAGAAAACTACTAAACGGATTATGATGTCAGCTTACATCTTGAGTAGGTAAAACTTTCTTACTAAATGGATAATTTATTAAGGCACTTCTTGGCTCCAGTGTCCAATAACTGCTAAACAGATTTATGATGATAGTTTACAACCTGAGTGTACAAAACTACTAAACGGATTATAATGAAATTTACACTATTTATATTTCGTGTATCCATTTAGGCTACTCTCCGTAAATGTTTTGGGTTCCTAAGAAAATAAATATATGCCGGAGTCTCGTTTCGAAATTTATAATTTTGATTCTAAATTAGCGAAGGCATCCCTCCTAGAGTAAAACACATAAGAGGAGTTTGATGTACATTTTCATTACCTTAGTGAAACTCAGAGAATCAATGACTTGTGAAAACGGAACCACAGTTACTTTGTCTGGTGATGCGTTTCTTGCTACAATGTAATATGATTCCGGATCTATTCGTGCGTTGAATTCCTTTATGGTGTATTTATCACCTGGAAAAGTAAAAAAACCTATAAATATTCTCGGATTTCTCAATTTTTCAATTTCTAAATCCAGTGGTGGAGAGTTAAATTTGATACTTCTTCTTATTAGTGTTGCCCCATTTCCAACTCCAACTGGATCGGCGGGGACCGCTATCTAAATCTAAGGATTTGGCGAGGACACTGGTTTTTTTACATGGACCGATTGCTGTCAGACCTCCGCTACCCTGAGGGAAAACCAGACCTTTCTTAGGTTACGCCACACGTCTTACGAAGTATAATTTCTTGGACATGTAGATTTCTTCATGATGTTTTCCTTCACAGCAGCCGAGCAAGTTATAATTACAAATATGTACATATATGCGAAAACACGAATTTCGTGGTACATACAGGATTCGAAGCCAGACCCGTTGGGCAATAGGCTGGTTCTTTATTCAATGAGCTATCGCTGGTCCTTAAATTTGTTACTCAATTACCATAATAAAATCAGTGATTTTTCATGAAACGACGGCATACAGGCATACGGCCCACCGGATTTAAAGCGGTTACCGTAACCTATGAACGCTTGCAATACATTAAGTATCATGCGCGTGTTGCCACCTCTGCCATTAACACAGTCCTTAGGAGCTTACTGTTGACACACGCAGGAATACAACAACTCTGTAGGGAGTTATTATTAAACTGCGGTTTTCTGCGAGGTGGAGGTGCTTCCCTAGAGATGCTGCTTTGATGAGCCTTACATCTCTAATGCTTTAATGCGCCCTACTTCGCATCTACTTAACCCCATAGGAATTGTATCTTCTTCCTAGTGTTACAAGACACTTGAAATTATCACTAGGCTATGGTCGCTATATACAACAAAATTTTGCTTTCCCCAAATTATCCAGTTTCTTAATTCAAGGTCACCAGACATTTCTTAGGTTAGGTTAGGTCTTTTGAAATACAATAAGATAGGTACGGCGCATCATAGCAGGCTCTCTGCGGAAGTACCTCCACCGCACAGAAAACCACAGCCAAATAACAACTCCCAGCAGCGTTATTGTGTTCCTGCGTGTGAGTGAGGTCACCAGTAAGTTCTTAAAAGGAGTTGCTGTGCTAGCAGACGAGGTGGCATCGCGTGAGTGATACTTAATATATTGAGAGTGTTCATAGGCTGCGATAACCGCTTTCCATCAGGTGAGCCGTGTGCTTGCGTGTCTCCCAACGCAGTATAAAAAAATACAATTTCTTAGACTTGCAAATTTCACCACGATAATTTCTGTCACCACCGAGCAGGTTATAATTCAAAATATGCACATAAATCCTAAAATACGAATTTAATAACACACCCCCATCAGGATTCGAACCAGTTGGTTAATATGTTAATATGCCGATTCCTAATCCACTGGAGTTTGTTTGTTGATCTACAGGAATTGTATATCAAAAAATTGTAAATATAAAAATTCTGTCTTACTAAATAAGTGCCCAGCTCCAATATATAGGCGTTTCAGGCGTCCCAAGAAGCCTGGATCCATTGAGATGGCCAAGGCAATATTTGTTACTGGTCCAATGGCTACAACAGTCAGATCTCCTGAAATATATTAAAAAGGGGGCACAATGATATTATATGTATCATATAGTCCAACGAAAACCCGTAAATAGTTACTGCGTTAGCAGTATGGATAGCAACGAGGACTGTAGTGCTGCAATTTGTGAATTGCAGCACTACAGTCCTCGATAGTCTCGATAGTCCAGTCTTTAACAAATCTATTACGTTGCACGTTATACACAGAGAAAAGACTGGTCTTCTAACTACCTCAGGTTTGCAGGCTTTGGTGGCAGGTATGCACCTTGAGTGTCTCTCATTCATGTATTATAAAACTCATTATTAAATTATTTATATTCCTTTTTTAAACATCTTTATTTTAGAAGACCGAGGAAGACCAAGACTAACCTACCATGACCAAATTGGTTGTGTTTTATCAGAAGGTGATGCCAGGAGCCTTAGGAACCGGCGAGCGTGCATGAAAAGACCTAGGAATGTGAAAGAAGCGAGTGAAGTGTGAAAGGAGCGCGTCTTATGGCACTCGGTTCTCTCTGCCTACCACGCAAGGGACCTGGCGTGAAGATATATATATATATTAAACGATATATATATCCAACGAACCAAAAAGAGTTTAACTTTACGAGCTAGGTGGCACAGTGGTTAGTAACGCTATTTTGACACCAGCATTCGTAGATTCGATTCCCATATAGGAGAAACATTTGTGTACAAGAAATGTCTGAGTGTTTTAAGAGAGGTAGGGCCCGTCTGGGGAAGTACGCCCTCCTTACAGAAATTCACAACCAAATAACAACTCGCTGGAGATTTGTTGTGTTCCTGCGAGAGAGTAAAGCCCAGTAAGCTCCTAAGAAATATTGTAAACGTTAATGGACTACGGTAACAGCTTTACATCAGGTGAGCCGTATCTTTGTGTGGCAACGACGTTATGTAAGAAAAGGTTAACATTGAATTAAACAATTTTTAAGGAAGTATCGCGTGTTTTATTTATTTTGTTGAACCTGACGTTTCGAATGCTTTGCAGCGTCCGTGGTCGCAGGAAGACTAAGGTGACATATGTCTCTTAGAGAAGATTGATATAATGTATACTAGATACTAAATCAAATGACTGAGTGATTACAGCGGGTCACAGCGGGTAGCGACCCCTTAGAGAAGATTGATGTAATGCATACTACATCAATGACAGATTGATTGAAGCGAGTTATAGCGAGTAGAGGCTCCTTAGAGAAGATCGACGTAATACATACTACATCAAATGACTGAGTAATTGGAGCGGGTCATAGTGTCTAGAGGTCTCTTAGAGAAGATTGATGTAATGTATACTAAATACTACATCAAATGACTGAGTGATAACAGCGGGTCACAGCGGGTAGAGACCCCTTAGAGGAGATTAATGTAATGCATACTACATCAATGACAGATTGATTGGAGCGAGTTACAGAGAGTAGAGGCTCCTTAGAGAAGATTGACGTAATACATATTACATCAAATGACTGAGTAATTGGAGCGGGTCATAGTGGCTAGAGGTCTCTTAGAGAAGATTGATGTAATGTATACTAGATACTACATCAAATGACTGAGTGATTACAGCGGGTCACAGAGGGTAGAGACCCATTAGAGAAGATTGATGTAATGCACACTACATCAATGACAGATTGATTGGAGCGAGTTATAGCGAGTAGAGGCTCCTTAGAGAAGATTGTCGTAATACATACTACATCAAATGACTGAGTAATTGGAGCGGGTCATACTGGCTAGAGTTCTCTTAGAGAAGATTGATGTAATGTATACTAAATACTACATCAACTGACTGAGTTATTACAGCGGGTCACAGCGGGTAGAGACCCCTTAGAGAAGATTAATGTAATGCATTCTACATCAATGACAGATTGATTGGAGCGAGTTACAGCAAGTAGAGGCTCCTTAGAGAAGATTGACGTAATACATACTACATCAAATGACTGAGTAATTGGAGCAGGTCATAGTGACTAGAGGTCTCTTAGAGAAGATTGATGTAATGTATACTAAATACTACATCAACTGACTGAGTGATTACAGCGGGTCACAGCGGGTAGAGACCCCTTAGAGAAGATTAATGTAATGCATACTACATCAATGACAGATTGATTGGAGCGACTTATAGCGAGTAGAGGCTCCTCAGAGAAGATTGATGTAACGCATACTACTTGAAACGAGTGAGTGATTACAGCGGGTTACAACGGGTAGAGACCCCTTAGAGAAGATTAATGTAATGCATAGTATAGCAGTGACAGAATAATTGGAGCGTCTTATAGCGCCTTATAGGCCCCTTAGAGAAGATTGATGTAACGCATACTACATGAAACGAGTGAGTAATTGAAGCTGGTCTTAGCGGGTAGAGGCTCCTTAGAGAAGATTGATGTAATGCATACTACATCAAATGACTATGTGATTACAGCGGGTTACAACGGGTAGAGACCCCTTAGAGAAGATTAATGTAATGAATAGTATATCAGTGACAGAATAATTGGAGCGTCTTATAGGCCCCTTAGAGAAGATTGATGTAACGCATACAACATGAAACGAGTGAGTAATTGAAGCTGGTCTTAGCGGGTAGAGGCTCCTTAGAGAAGATTGATGTAATACATACTACATCAAATGACTGAGTGATTACAGCGGGTTACAACGGGACTTAGAGAAGATTAATGTAATGCATAGTATATCAGTGACAGAATAATTGGAGCGTCTTATAGCGCCTCATAGGCTCCTTAGAGAAGATTGATGTAACGCATACTACATCAAACGAGTGAGTAATTGAAGCTGGTCTTAGCGGGTAGAGGCTTCTTAGAGAAGATTGATGTAGTGCATACTATATCAAATGACAGAGTAATTTTAGAGAGATAAAGTTAAATTATAACAATACCTTCATGTGTTTTAGACAGTTCTATAAGTGCTGTGACAGCATCTTTTTCCTGCGCTGGTACCAATCCTGTCATATTGTCTCTGGTGTCACCAAGGCCGTCTACTCCGTAATATAAACTTGAGATTGAAGGAATTACTAGAGCACCTTTACATCCTCTGTATATGGGTACCTGAGGAGATATTAAAATACATTAACAAGTTTTTTTTTATACAACGTCGGGAGGCATACTAATATATGGCCTACGACCCACCTGATATAAAGCGGTATCGTATGAACGCTTCTAATTATATGAAAATGGGTTGTTTTCTTATTTCAATAGCCTCGCGCAACATTCTCGGCATGTAGCGATTCTCCTTGGCGAGGATTTGTGGTTTATCGAACCGGATGTAATGGTTTGGCTGGTCCAGTGTATGCTCACATACTGCAGAGTTTTTATTATTTTAATTTTTATTTTATAAAATGGGTATCAATTGGACGAGCTCGGCGGCTCAGTCGTGAATGACGCGACTTTGACACCGACGCTTGTGGGTTCGATTCCCACACAAGGCAAATATTTGTGTGCATGAACGTCTTGGTCTGGGTATTTTCTATGTATAATAAGTATTTACAAAAAAAAATGTAATTACGTATGTTTATCAGTTGTCTAGTACACCATAACACAAGCTTCGCTAACTTTGGGGCTAGATGGTGCTGTGTAATTTGTCTGACAATATTTATTTATGTATTTATTTAATAGTAGCAGTATACCTACTTTTCCATTTGGCCACGCCACGTGTTCTCAGTTTTCGTTGCTTTCGTTGTTGTGGTTGGTTGTTTTTGTTAATATTTGTTGTTGAATTGTTAACTATTATTGTTGCTTTGTTAATTGTTATTGTTGTTTTGTTAATTGTTATTGTTGCTTTGTTAATTGCTATTGTTGCTTTATTAATGTTGCTTTGTTAATTGTTATTGTTGCTTTGTTAATAGTTATTGTTGCTTTGTTTGTCGTTGTTACATTGTTATAATGGCAAAAAGGGCCAAATAGCGGTTTTAAGTAGTGAAGTGAGTCACGCTAGTTTGTGGTTCGCCTGCGTTACTATTTTGAACGCGAATACCCAAATAGTGGCCCGCTGTTGCCATAAGTATGAGACAGAGTTGCCGATGCTCTTGATATTAGAAGATCTAAAGTTACTCGCATTGGAAAAGAGCAATGGAAGAGAAAAAACTATCTACTCCAAATAAAAAAAGGAAGAAAAGTTGCACTGTGACTGACGGCTATCGATCATTTTGACGCGGCTGCTAGTCACAATCACGTATATGTATATTATTCACGAAACGAACTTGACAAAATGTCAATTTTGTCAAAATTCGCATTTTCACTAAAACAAGCAAACTTGTTTAATAATAGAATTTTATCAAAAATATTAAACCAAATTGGATTCGGATATAAAAAGTGTGACAAAAGAAAAATAGTTATAGAGCGAACTGACATTGCTCTTTTGCGCATTGATTTTTTACGTAAAGTAAAAGCAATTAGCAATTGGGATAAATTATTGTTCCTTGATAAGACGTGGCCAAATGCAACACTGCCTCAAAAAATAGGATGGACGAGAAGGCAGAGTCTTCCACAAAACTACCCTCAGGGAAAGGACAAAGATTGATAACATGCCACGCTGGAACTGCCTCAGATTTTGTATCCAATTGCGTCCTCGCGTTTAAGTCCATAAAGACTACGGATTGTCACAAAGAAATGAATTTTGAAACATTCAAAGAATGGTTTATAAAGCTAGTTAATAATTTATATGAACCGCACATTACTACATTACATACTAATGGACAATGCGCCATACATTCGGTACAAAAAAACAAAGCTCCAACGACAAGTAACCAAAAGAGCGAAATTATTTCTTGGTGACAAGCTAACAGAATAGAAGTTGACGAGACAATGTTAAAAAAATAATTGTTACGTTTAGTGGCAATTCTATGCAAATCTAGTATAATTATAATATAATTTCTGGGCAAATCTAGTAGCAAAAAACAAACCAAGAACTCCCACATAGGTTTTCGGTGAAATGGCGAAGGATTTGGGATATAAAGTTATCCGATTGCCACGGCCAATACAATGCTATAGAGTTGATTTGGACCCAAGTCAAAGGTACATGTTTTTACTACTTTTGCTGTATTTTTTTTCTAAACACGTGATTTATTACTTTTGGTTTTCTAAACACGTAATTTATTGTTTTTCTTATTAGGTACTATTTTAGATCACGCAGATAAACTCCTAAGAGTTACTTATCTACTTATCTTAGCAGCAGAGGTGACTTTATGATAGTGGTACTTAATGTGTTGAAAACGTGGTGGGCCGTTTGCTTGTACGCCTCCCGACGATGTACATAAAAAAATAGTATCATACTTACTTCTTGCCTTTTAGCGACTTTCAGAATTCGCTGATTATTGTAGTAAACATTATTTTCGATTGTGTTTCCATTTACAGTTGTTAATGCCACCACATTTGGTCTGTAAGTGTGAGAAATTTATCACTCTGTATGCAGACGATTTCTTGAATATGTTTTATTATCGCATAAAATTGTTATAAAAAATAAGTAATGAACTTAAATATAAAATCAAATATAATAGGGCGTTGATATGATATCGACAGCTTCCTTTTACAACCACACCGCTCACTGACGACGAGGAGTTCACTCACACATACTGGAACCGCAATGTTTGCGTACTGTGCGGTTCCAGAGAAGTTTTCTTCCGAGAACTCTCAAGTTGTAGAATAAACTCCCAGCCAAGGTTTTTCCAAGGGACTACAGCACGGGGTTCTTCAAGAAAGGCATGAAGAGGTGTTTGCAGGATCGGCAGCGCATCAGGGACATCCCTGCCATAGGCTACGGTAGCTGCTTACTATCAGGCCGACGTACGCATACTTAACACCTTAGTGGTATAAAGAAAAGAATCGGCTCAGCTCAGCAAACAGCTAGGTATTACACAATGCGGTGGTGGCCCTAACGCTGTCTTAATAGTATAGACGCGAGAGGTGGGTACGGCAAAGTATGAAAGTGGAATAAACGTGGCCGAAAGTTGCGCAAAATTTGTGGTGTAACGCTTTTTGACAGAATTCGCAATTATGATGTAAAATACCGAGTTGTACTAAGAGAGTATTCATGTAATGTCATGAAGAATCATGCTCTGTTGATTCCGACATATAGAAAAAATGTCATAGCAAAGAATGATTAAACACATGAGTACATCGTGAAAGTGGAAGGTTGTAGGCGTCGAGTAAGATACAAATACAAATATATTATAATATGAACATGTGTGTGTATGTGGGGGTGTGTGTGTGTGTATGTGTGTGTGTGTGTGTATATGTGGGGGTGTGTATGTGTGTGTATATATGTGTGTGTGTGTGTGTGTGTATATGTGTGTGTATGTGAGTGCATGCGTGTTTGTATGAGAGTGTGATCTTTGTTAATGTTACGTGTTGCAAAGAGACTCTATTTGCTCGTAACTTAATTTTTTTATCCACTCATTTAGCAAAGTTTTGCACTCATGATAACTTTTCCCGTATATTTTTACTTTTTTATTTATTTTATTATACAGATACGCCGAACGTTTATCATTTTGTATACTCGCAAATACTGTCTTAGTCCAAGGAATACTTGCGACGTTATATTTTCTTCTCCTTTTTTCTACACCCGGGTCATATTTTAAAGTTTTATGTTTTTTTAATATTGTATTTACTATATATAATTTCCTTACGGATAATAAATCGCTGATTTCGTACAAGTTGTGTGTAGAAAATCGCCGTTTTTTAAAATACATTACCTTAATCAATGATCTCTGAGCCCTTTCAATTTCTAAAAATCTTGTTTTAAAAGCTCCACCCCATATGGGTATACAGTACGATAATACGCATTGGACCAAGGCAATATAAATTCTGTTAAGAAGATTATTTGGACTGTTTTGAGTGTACGAAACATTTCGAGGTATTATGTGTCTTAATGTTTTAAACAGCCATATAAACTTTCTAGTTCTGGCGGCAATATGTTCTATCTGGGGATACCATGTCAACTTCTGGTCAATAAACACGCCCAGGTACTTTGTATGGCTCACTTTATTTATACTAGGACAGTTACATTTCTTATTATCTATATCCTCACACTCGTGTATTTTAATATTATAGGAGGGATTGGGTTGCGAATTTTCGTAGATACTGAAACACATATAATTCGTCTTATTTGTGTTTAGTGTGAGTAAATTATTTTTTAGCCATTTGGCGACTAGAGCCATTCCTTGTTGAGCGCTGCATTTGATTGTATCCCATGTCAAACCAGTGAAGGCTATTGCAGTGTCGTCGGCGTAGGAAAAAAGTTTGGCATTTTTGAGGTGCATATTACACAGATCATTTATATAAATAAGAAATAATGTAGGGCCTAATACGCTCCCTTGTGGGACACCGCAATCCACTTCAATGTCCTCACTGGTATGTTGTTCTAACTTAACTTTTTGTTTGCGGTCTGAAAGATAATCTTTAAAAATCGATAGTTGTGTATCTCTAATACCTATTTTCTCTAATTTGTGCACAAGGATGGGGAGAGAGACAGTATCGAAGGCTTTTTTGATGTCCATAAAAATTGTTATACATTTACTTCCTGTATCTAGTTGGGTTGTTATTAGCGAGGCTAACGCTGTTATGGCGTCCTCAGTTGATTCTCCTCGTCTAAAACCGAACTGTGATGAAGATAGTAAATTATTAGTGGTTAAGTAGTTTAATAATCTGACATTTAATATTTTTTCTAAAATTTTGGATAGGACTGGGAGAACCGAAATAGGCCTGTAGTTATTGACGTCAGCTTTATCACCACCCTTATGTATAGGTATAACAACCGATTGTTTTAGTAAAGTGGGGAAAATACCGGATTTAAAGCAGAGATAATACAAGTGTGTTAATAGTGGTGTGATTTCAAGACCTATAAATTTCAAAAATTTTGTAGGTATGTTATCGCACCCTGGTGCACTATCTGATTTCAAATTCATCAGAGTACTGTATACCTCATCAGAGTCTGTATCCAGAAGAACAAAGGAATGTACTTGCCTAGGTAGTTCATTTAAGTATTTATGTATGTCATCTTGGGTTACCGTATTTTGAATGCTATCGGCTAACTGCTTACCTATATTAGCGAAAAAGTTATTAATAAAATTTGCTGATTCGATGGGTGTAGATTTAGTACTTGTAAGTTCCGGATTTAATTTATTTGATTTATTTGAGTAAGTTAGACTCCTTATATTTCTCCACAGAAGTTTATTATTGTTGCTTGAATTTGCAAGTAAATCTCTTTCGTACTGTCTTTTTAGTTTTTTAATAATGTTATTACAAAAATTTCTGTATCGTGTAAAAGATGAAGATTCTCCTGTCATAACCAAATTGGTAGTGTTTTATCAGAAGGTAATTTTAAGAGCCCTAGGAACGTTATTATGATATATTATCGAACGCTAAATAATTAAATTACATACAAAATTGCTATGAAAAAAATACAGCAAAACATTAAAAATACATAAATAAATCAAGTAATATCCTATGGATTAGAGCGTCATGTGCCAAAAGCGTGCTCGTTCGCGACCCCTGCGAATCAATTAGATTGCAATTCTGGCCCGAAAGCACACCGATATGCGGATTAGGGCGTCCCCTGAACCGACGCACACCGATTCGCCCCCGTTGGTGCGAACTTAGGTGCATGCGGCGGTGCGGACCGGTACCCACCACGCAATGCCAATTCCGGCGGGTGGAGAAGAGCCGAGTGCTGCATAGGCACTTGGAAGGTGAGAGGTGGATTGAATGATAAGATGAACGGACGGACGATAAAATGGACGTAATGAATGAGAGACGTTTAGATGCTTTGTGTGTGACAGAGACTAAGCGCAAGAGGAGCGACACCTATGATCTGCCCAGTGGTATGATGGCCCTATGGTCTGGGGTAGACCGGGACGATCATGCCAGTGTTGGTGTAGATGTCGTTTTCTCCTCTCGCTTAGCCACTGGTGTAAGACATTACTGTTTGGTAGGGCCTTCCCTGGGTTTGTAACTGGGCATCACGGGAGTATTTTTAGTTGCTGCATATGCTCCCGTAAGTTCTGCGTGTGTTCAAGATCTAGAGAAGTTTTGAGAGTCTATGAGGGATTTCCGGATTTAGCTGAAGGAAATGAAAGAGTGAATATGTGTGGAGATTTGAATGGATGGGTTGGGACCAAACGAGACAGCTATGTAGCTGTTCTTGGTCCCTATGGAGATAATAGTGTGAACGAAACAGGCAAGTCAATTCTAGATTTATGTATGAAACACAACCTCCTCGTGTCGAATACTTTATTTCATCATAAGATAAAATAAAGTTTTAATAGGATCATAAGGATACTCACACATATACATGGAGACGAAATGACAAAAAAGTGTTGTTGATTTGATTTTAATAGAAAGAAGTCTTCGATATACTGTAATGGACACAAGAGCATTTAGAGATCCACTCTGGAAACGGACCATTACCTGATGGTAAGCCGGTTTGTGGGACTTTTGCTGCCATGTTAGTAATTGTGATGTTCCATAGACATATGTTATTCAGTTGCCTATTTACATTTATATCGTCTATTGTTTTTTAATACAAGTACGATGGAAAACATGCGTGTGGTTAACCTGATTGTCGTAGCATTTACCGTAGCCATAATTACTGCAAACACTCATCCACGTTCTTTTAATGCACCTCATTCTGATGTCTTAAAATCTCGCCACGGAGTTAATTCCACAATCGAATGTTTCTCTAAACCTAATAGGCGACTGTTACTCAGTCATGGATATAAATATCTTAAACCAAGAAATGTTAGTAAATGTTAAATGGATACGTTAGGAAAAAGTGACTTGTAGCATGTTATTCTAACGACTAACATCTCCAGCGCCTAAGGATGCCTCGTGGCGAAACAGTCGCGAAAAGTTCCAGATGGCGAGCAAACTTGAGGATGACCGCATCAGCCGTAGCAGGGACTACCGGAGCAGCCATGGCAGCGACGGCAAGTTGCATCTACTAAAGGTAGTGGGTGGGTGCCGGCCGACGCTAGTCCTCATGAACCAATTGGTGGCAGAAGCAAACAAAGCAGGTTAGATCAAATTGCAATAAAATGTTAGTAAATATCTCACCCATTATAATGCTTCTCATATAACAACGCAAGGAATATGGCCATAGCATCATCTCCTCCAGCATCATTGTCAATTACTAATTTATCTTTATTATTCCTCACTCTGAAAGAAAATACATTGAATGTCACAAAACCGTGCAGTTAAATTAAGTTTTCGTTCTCCTGTCTTTTCCAGTAGGCAATGAACTCATGATTTGAATTAAATAAAATGAATAATAGCCGGATATTAATAATACCTGTTCAGTTGATTAATGTGATTAATTCTGGGAAAATAATCAATTTTGATAGTTAATGACATTAAAACAATAAAATAGTGCCAGTTTTGAGTTGTAACCTAGGTGGGGTTAAAATATTATACTTATGAGATTGTTAAACAAATCTATAACACGTTAAATCGTTACGAAGTATACTCGTAGCATGTTTATTTAACTAATAATTATTAAAAAATAAAACAAATGTTTGGCATGCCACCTCCGGCGGATACCGATACAAGGCGTGTGCCAAAGAAGTGCTGGCTTAACGTCATAAGGGATGATATGCGTGTCAATGGCACTTCACTCATACGTCACTGTTAAGGATGCCGAAGACCGCGCGAAGTAGAGAAGCAGGAGTTGAAAAGCGGACTCTGGGCTCCGAAGCGAGAGCTTAGAACGCGACTGGGACTAACGATCGGATGATGATGATGATGACCCCTATGTACATTACTTAATAGACATAATCTTATCTAAATACAAAATTTGATAGAGATAGATAGAGTTAGTTTCTACGATACACGGAATATATTGATATATACGCACAATAATTTCTCGTTTAAAGTAACAGGTAAACATCCAAAAAACGAGAGTCGTGTTGGTGGAATTCGTGCCCGGACATTTGTTACTTTACGAGATATACAGTACATACGGTGAAACCAAATAGGTACGCAATTATTATAATGTAAAATGGATATTATTAGTTTAACACGGTCGCCTGTTTTCTTTATATGTCAAATCAAGTTTTTTAGCTTTTAAAAAAAATAAAACACTTAAGTACGGATCCCAGTGTGTAACTTGACGCATGCGCAATTGTATTTTTTCGGAGTATTTTTATTTTTCTAGAGTATTGTCGCGTAGAAAAGTTTGAGTTGTGGTTTTTCTTTAAGAGTTATTTGTTGTTTAGTTATTTTGTAAAAGTTGTAATAAAATGATGTAAGAATTACCGACGCTGGGTAAACTTCTTACAAAATTACGTGCTGATAATACGTGCTTCGCCGCATTACTGCATAATTTGGGTTTAAGTGAAAAGCCATAGAAAATAATCACAAAATTCTAATTGAAACATCAGCTATTCGATTATTAAGAATAAATAATTTACGAAAAATACTACATTAGCGACAACAGAACAGGCCTATAGTATATACCGATGAGTCATATGTTTATTCCACTCACGCAAATACAAAAGGTTGGACAGACGTATCCACTGCGGGCTTAAAAACCCATATCAAAAGGGCAACGGGTCGTTATCGTCCACGCCGGATTGGACGCTGGTCTTGTGCCTAACGCCTTATTAACTTTCAACTCAGGAACTAAATTCGGTGACTACCAAGACGATATTAATTTTGTCAACTATGAAAAATGGGTCCGCACTCAGTTGATACCAAATCTTCCTCCGGAATCAGTGGTGGCAATATGTAATGTCCCATATCATAACAAGGAATATGAATCGGCCCCAAACTCAAACATGATATGCTTATACCACAATTATATCAATTAGTAAAAGCTAACAAAGCCCGTCTGAAGAAATTTTCTATTGATAAAATTTTAAATGAACATGGTCATGACGTACTTCGCCTTCCGCCATACCATGCGGATTTGTATCCAATTGAAATAGCATGGGCTACAATAAAGGGATATAAGTAAGCAGCAAAAATGTCGTCGTGTTATTGAATTGGTGATGAAAAAGGTACATTCAATGGGGTCACCCGACTGGAATAACTTTGTGACGAAGTAAAATCTATTGAAGAAGCATATGTTATGAGCGATCGTGTCATCGATGAATTGACAGATGAATTTATTGTACAAGTTAGAGATATCGATGACAGCAGTAGTGAAGAGTCAGGTTCCACATCGGACACAGAACATATAGCTGCAAATCCTGGTCCCAGTTCTGCCTCCATAAGCGATAGTGAGTAGGTATTTATTTTTCATTTAATATTAATTAAATCTTTACGTATACTCTATTTTAAGTTTTACATTAGATAATACATTTTTAAAATTATGTAGTGATAATACTTTCCCAAGAACCTGCACCACCGACCGCTATTTTAGGTCAACTTACGCGCCGGAATTTGTACATAGGTAATCATAAAAAATCAGTGCCTTTTCAAAATACAATATGTAAAAAAATTATGTATGTACAAGAATAACTCGTGGATACTATAAAGCATAGAGGGGAGAATTTTATATACGTAGTCCTACATCATCCTATATAAATCGATTTTCTGGATACTAATACGTTTCTGTCCACATATTTTCACGTCAGTATTCTGTCTCTAAGTCGAACAAATTAACTATCAACAACCCTACCTATGATCTTCGATCACTCGAAAAGGATCCAAACTAATAATTATGCTGTAGTAAACAGCCAATGTGCATGATTTAATATCGTCCCTAATCATTTGATCATTTAATGATTTATGCTCACTCTTACATCTTTTACAAATGATAACGTCTCAAAAATAAACCAATGTTCATTGAATTTATTGATCGCTGATTGTATGCTTACATAATTATTTTGTAATGAATATTTATGGCTATTAAATAATATTTAATGAACATTGAAATCGCTAACAAATGTTTGAAGATAAGCAAGGAAATGTTTTCCAGATACTTGTAAAAATCTGAGGTGTGCGGGGCGCGAGGGGAATTGAACGAAAACAATATCTGTGTCTAATAGGAGTGATTTAATAATACTGTCCACTATTACAAACAATAAGACATTATATACTACCATGACTTACTATAGTAGGTTCACACTACAAATCAATCATATGTACTGATTATCCATCATCAAGTTATATTTGTGATTAATTCGAAGTTCATACTATGTGATTGCAATCTTATATTCCTTTACACCATTATCATTTCGTAGAATTAAAGAGGAAGGCACAGCACCCTTTCCTATTGTACCTACTATCTAATTTAATGAAAAACATTTTGATTGCTATTTTATAAACAAATATTACAATATTATCGTAACTGCAACTCTTTTTTATTCCCATCCCTAGTCGAGACACAAATAGAACTTTCTTACAGTGCGATGTGAGGCAGAACAGACTGATGTCGTATATACTTTTTCATTAATTCATTACTGAAATGTCATAACTGTGGGCGAAGCTGGACTCAACTTTAACAACTATTGTAAAGTTTTAAGTTTCAACCTCATACGCACTAGCTGAAAGTCCAAGAAAAATTGTTTCGCAGCCAGCGTGTTAATAAATTATTTGTATTATTTTCACTTACGTATCAGCTTTGCAATCCATCACAAACAAAAGCACTAACAGATAATAAATCATTTTCATTCGATGAATGTAATATCCACATCAATAATATCAATCTACTTCTGATTCGAGTGTTAGCTTGAATCCCTGTAAATAGCCGGAGGTCAACTAAGATTGTATGTTCGTAATCATGCTCTTATAAAATAATATTTGTCGCACAACCTTGAATATTGTTAACTTTATTTTTTGATCAGTATATTTCTGGTTATTTGCAGCGCCATAGCGTGTTTCAAACATTTTGCAATATCTCTAATATGTTGATTAAAGCAGAAAATTATTATGAATATCGTATCGTTAGTCTGAAAGAGCGTGTCGGTATCAAAATAAGAAAAGGTATGCTCTATTGGCTCGGACACGTAGAAAGAATGCAGGAAGAAAGAATTACGAAACAGATATACAACACGAAAGTAGAAGGATATAGGAGCCAAGACAGGCCAGTACTTTTTTTACACCACTAAGGTGGTGAGTGGTGGTACTTGCGCTCCCCTTGGTTTTTCCAAGCACCGCTTTGGCCGACCTGGTGATGGCTGCCTGAATCCTATACCAATGGTGCTGAACTGTTTCGCCTCCGATACCAGAGCACATGTCACAGGCAACCGAGGCGAACTCCTGGGATTTGGATTTATCGAGCACCCACCACCTAATTTGACGTCTGCAGTGCTCGGGGCGACTCTCCTTGTACTTCTCGCAGAGGTCCATGACAAGGAGACGATGTTGTGCAGTGAAACTCTCGCTGTGTATATGACTTTGCAGTTGGCTACTTTGCTGATATGTTTTCTAGTGAGCAAGAGAGTTAAAAGAAATCCGGACATTTAACCAACTACAGAAGCGGGAGGTACGTTACACGATTTGGGTAGCGTGTCTCCCGCTACTGTAGATGATAAAATGTTCAGATTTCTTTTTGAAGTACGTATTCACGATGGCTAGATAGGCACACGTCTGGAGGATATCCTCCCCCTTCGCGTTACGACTACCGTATCTAAAGACCACCATGAATACGCTCAAACTCGTCCCACGCCTCACCCACGTGACCGTTAAGATTACTACCCAAAACGATCCCCTGTGACAACGGGATACCACGAAGCACTGTGGGCCAATTCTGCTAAATAACTGCAACTGCACGTTTACGCCTGTCACTTGAGTCGTGCAGGAATAGTGCAGTGCCGATAGGTGTATTCTACTAAAATTTCCTGCACTGCAACTGCGCTGGAACTGCGCGTATGCTGCACTGCAACTACCCTGCAACTGTGCGTATACTGCAAGTAAACTACTTAAAACCTGAAATGTTGCCATATTTCAATCAAATAAAACTGAATTTTTATTTAATGTTGACTCCTATAGTTTCACTATTGACCTTGGTTGCCGGAGTGGAGGTATTTCTAACCGAAAAGAAGCTTTACTTAATTATATTTATCCGCAAACATCTCCCAAAACAAAATAAAAATTTTGTAATATAAAACACCGCTTCAGAATATTAATTTCACTTCGCAAAAGTTGCTCAAGAGTAACGTTAACAAAACTGCATGTAAACTCCTTCAAAACATCTGTCACCGGTATACAAATGTCAAAACAATTTATCAGAATACGATTATATTGCAGGAAACGTGCAGTTGCAGTGCAGGTTTTTTAACAGAATAGCGATTCATTTACTGCAACATTCCTGCAACGTCGCTGCTGTCAGATCGTTTAACAGAATACCGAAACGTCAAAATGTACGCATTTTGACACACGCCGCGCTGCAGTGCAGTTGCAGTTTTTAGTAGAATCGGCCCACTGTACTATAGACCAATTCTACTAAAAACTGCAACTGCACTGCTGCCCGGCGTGTGTCAAAATGTATACATTTTGACGTTTCGTAATTCTGTTAAGCAATCTGACAGCAGTGACGTTGCAGCATCGCTGCAGTAAGTAACTCGCTATTCTGTCAAAAAACCTGCATTGCATCTGCACGTTTCCTGCAATATAATCGTATTCTTATAAATTCTTTTGACATTTGTATAGCGGTGACGGAAGTTTTGAAGAAGTTTATTTGCAGTTTTGCTAACGTTAGCCTTAACTTTTGCGAAGTGAAATTAATGTTCTGAAGCGGTGATTTACATTACAAAACATTTGTTTTGTTTTGGAAGATTTTGTGGGAACATATGATTAACTACAGCTTCTTTTCAGTTAGAAGCACCTCCACACCGGCTACCAAGGATAATGGGGCTTGAAATTTCAGGAGTTGATATTAAGTGGAAATCCAATTTATTTAATTGAAATATGATAACACAACAGGTGTTAAGTAGTTCATTTTCAGGATACGCACAGTTGCAGCGTAGTTACAGTGCCATTGCAGTGCAAGAAATTTTAATACAATACACGTATTGGCACTGCACTACTCCTGCACGCTTCGAATGACAAGCGTAAACGTGCAGCTGCAGGATTTTAGCAGAATTGGCCTACTGAGTTGATTCCAGAACGTCATCCTGTTAATTGCGCTATAACCGTCCTGCAGCGCCATGGCACTTATGAAGTACAATTCCATCGATAAGCACTCTTATGGTCATAAGCCGGTCACTGAAGCGATTTACCTCCAAGACGTCATCCTGAAACTCCCTAGAGAGCACTATGGCTACCCCGTTCTCCCCCAAAATCGCATCTGGCACTTGGGTGCGGATGAGACAGTGATCCAATGAGCTCATCCACTGAGAAGTTGTACTCATCAGGACGCGTGGTCAGCAGAAGGTATTGCATGGTCCTCTACATCTGGTATTCTCGTAGGAGAATGAACCATTTGGGAGAAACCATAAGCCAGAGCAAATTCATTTTCAAAATCAGATTTTCCCGCATAATCAGTGCAGAGTATATATATATATATATATACCACTCGGCATGGCGGGAATTAAAGTCTCCCAAAATCACTAACTCCGCAGAGGGATACTGTTCGATAACTCTGTCTGTCGCCATTTACAGGTGCTCGAATGAACGAGCTGTACCTGTATCATTGCTATGGGACCTGTAAAGGCACGCGTAGATCCGGGTATGTCCGCCATGATCCACGTGCAGCCATAGTAATGACAGGTCCCTGTCTTCAAGATTGGGCAGTCGTCGGCGACAACAAATATCCTCCCGAACGACCAAGCATAGCTGCTGCGACTGTGAGCGCATCTGTCTCTTGCAGTGGTGGATAGTAGGGGGATCTTCACTCTGTCTACAACAGCGCCCGCACCTCCTTTATCCGTGATTGCCATTTCGTATCCATTTCGAATATGGCTTTCAGAGGCAATGTGAATACATACTGGAGAGATTATTGGTGCCGGGCCATTATAGAGAGGGGCTGACGTCTGTTGTAACTATCATATCTGATTATTACTTCCTACGTACCGTGACTTACTTATTATTGTTTCTAGACATCTGTCTTCTGCAACTTGTATTTAAAATTCGTTGAATTGACGTTGACGTTGTTAAATGATATTAGTCGTCAATATATTTTATTATCTGTAGTCAAACTAATAACCTCTGATCCGGAATTTGATGTTATCAGTAATATAAATTATACCCTGTGTATAGTAATTATCATAATACATATTTCCTTGATCGTATGTATCCTAACGTCCACAGAAATATTACTAAAGCTAACGCCTAAAAATAACTATTGCAATAATAGATTGTTGTTGAGAATTTTGTTTGTTTAACGCTGTTTTGAATCAAGAAGTTTTTTTTAGTTAATATCTCAATCAGTAATTGCAAAAGAGGCACACAGTCACGAGTATATAGAGTATAGATACAGCAAAATGTATACAAATATTTACCTAAATATTAATCTTGCACTACGCGTTTTCTGATTTTATGTATTTTTTTTAGTATTTACTTTTGTTTGCCATTTCAGCAATACCCACAGTACGAGATTTTCTTAGTTTAGGACTAGATAAGGTTGTGTAATTCATTTGAGAATATTTATATACTTTGCGATATTTGTACATCTGATTGCAGATTTCTGCCTTTCAATACATGCATGTATCTTTCTAATATCTATAACATCAAGAAGACAACTGTACAGATTCAGGATAAATAGCCGAGTCGACAGCACGCATCCCTATCTGAAACCAATGTTGATATTAAACCAGGGCGACAAGCGTACATTCTATACAATCCTCATAAGCGAATTGCACAGCACGGAGCAGGTCACCGTCAATCCCGTATCTGGGTAAAATGCTCCAAAGATTATTTCACACGACCATATCAAATGCTCTCTCAAGGTCCACAGAACTGCAGAAAACCTTCTGGTCCATATCCAGATGCTTCTCTACGATGTTGCGGAGTGAAAAAACTTGATACGTGCATCCTCTACCGCTTCGAAATCCACCCTGTACTTCTTAAAGCATTCCATCGGATTTCACCTTCATTTTCCCTTCAATGATTTTTCCATACAATTTAGCTATATATAGCTGATAAAAATCAATGTCTTCCGCAAATCCTTAGGCTTAGGTAGCGGACCTCGCCAATCCTAATGGATTAGGAAATGGGATAACGCGAAGGAGAAGAAGAGGACTGTCAAATGTAAATTTGTAAACGAAATTTTAATTTTATGTATAGGTAAAAACAAAAACCAAACTATGTCAACAAATGCCTACAAAGGTAGAAATAAGACGACAATGTAGGAAGAAAACAAAACTCAAAATTATGACAATGTAGGTATATTTTTTGTTATGATAAACAAATTATGAATATATAGATATGGTGTTAATAATACTGATATATTAAAGAATTGAGTGAGGTGTGTAAGGATCGAGTCACGTGGCGCTCGGTCCTATCTGCCTACCCCGGAAGGGACGTGGCGTCAAGATATACATACACTGATTTTTACACAGAGCGACTGTCGTCAGACCTCCACAACCCACAGGGAAAAGCAGATCCATTTTTAAGTTAAAGTCACACGTCTTACGAAATATAATTTCTTGGACGTGCGGGTTTCCTCACGATGATTTCCTTCACCGCCCAGCAAGTGATAACTTTGTACAACCGCCATACATCTAATATTGGGAAAACACTGTGTTTATGCGTATAGTGTATGTTCATGTACACGCGGACGTCAACGGAATTTAGCATTTTATTTTCTTCCAAATAGTTTAAACAATTGAGCTGTTTTTTTGACTTTAACTAAGCCTTAGCTACATTTGACCCATAGTTATAAAAAAAAGAAATGTATCACTCTCTAAAAGACAAAATGCGAGTTGTTGTAATTTAATAATAAAATTACTATGTACAACACAATTTACTATATATCAATTGGACGTAAACTAGGCACCTAAATATTTCATGTGCCTTAGAGCAATTAGTAAATCTCCATAAAAGACGACGTTTTTGTAATATTCTAGTATGTTTTAAGTATAAGCTTAGTGCTAAGTGGGCAAATTTTAATAACATGCAATTTATAAGGCATCTATAGTATATATTAAATATTAATATATGTGTACATGTATATAAAGTATATAAATAATAATTAAAAAGTATATATTGAATTCAAAAATAGGCGACTCTCATTTTCGAATCTTTAAATACTATATCTTACAAATATTCGTTTACTATTGTATCCTATTGGATTTAAATTATTTGACAGGACAGACTTCATGTAAATTTACTGGAAGAATCATCGTGAAATAAATAAAGAAATACCACGTCGCTTATAATTTCGAATAAAATAAATGAAACTGCAAATCTAAATTTCGGGATTTTTATTCACTTTAATCATACATAATATCACAGTTATTAAATAATTGTAAAGCACCTCACTATTATGAGTACACAATATTTTTATTCGATTTATATTATTAAAGTTTTTAAGTTTGCAATTAAACGTCATAACTCCATAATTTCTGGCAAGGCAACATATTCTAAGTAGAAAGTTTCTGAAGGCACTTAAAAATAGTGAATGCCCACACATACTTAACATAGTCACGTGGCGCTCAGTTCTCTCTGCCTACCCCGCAAGGGATTTGGCGTGAGGTTACAGTAGTAGTATGTGTACAGTAGTAGTATACTTAACATACCAATTTTACACATTCATTATTGTGTATAGGAAGCGTAAATTGATTAATTTCCATATATATAAAATTTTAGTTGAGTTCAGCAGAAAAAATGTCAATTAAAAATTGCTTATAGTTTTCTCTTGCAGCAGAATAAAACAATTCTACATTTGCACCTTCCAGGGTCTCGGTAAATTCATTAGTGTTGATCGCACGTTCACTCCCTGGAAAAGGAAATAATGTAGGTTATGTACCTACAACTTTTGAAATATGTATGTAAAAAAAATATGTATTTTAGAATACACGTGCGTATCATCTATAGAGTCAAAACTAAAAAGAGGCTGCTTTTCGTGCAACTGTAGGAGACACGCATACATACGGCCCACCTGATGCAAATTGGATACCGTAGCCTATGAACGCGTTCAATACATTAAATATCACTCGTGCGATTTCACCCCTACTAACACACCTACTCCGTAGGAGCTTACTGGTGACCTAGTAACCGCTTCACATCAGGTTAGCCGTATGCTTGTATACCTTCCAACATTGTTGTATTGATTTCGTAAGGGTGCCCTTTTTTCCTCAAATGCAAATTGGCGGTGGCCAGTGTTTGCAAGCCGCCCGAGGGCCACTGACTTAGCTTAACGACTGTCGTCTATCGACAACAGCCGGGACCGCCGGCTTAATGTGCCCTCCGAAGTACGGAGAAACTCGAGATAGATAAACCCATCCATAGACATGCTGCAGTCTACATTGCTTTACCTGCGTGTTCAGTTAGCATGACACGCGCTACGATGCCATCGAGCTCTCTATATACATAATACGTTTAATATAATATTTCATGTGATAATACACTGTCTTATCTGTGCATGTTGTTATGTTATAAGAGTATTTGTTTTTGTAAATGCCATATCTACTTAACTTAAGATAACCAAATGTATATTCTTATAAGATTTAGATACCTGCCCAGTATTGTATTGGCATAGTTGCTATGCAATATGAAGGTTTAGTGTTGGTTATTTTCATAAAAATAAACAGATTTCTTTTCAGTTTAATGAAATATGTAGGTAATGACGTTGGATGAAAATGAAAAATTCTTTACTTTCTTTATGAGGTTTACATAACAGGACTTGGGATCTCTTCATTTAAGTTCTAGTAGAAGAGTCCCCTCTTCTGCAGCGTCCCGATAAATCATTCGCTGAGAGCAATACAAGTCTTAAGTAAAAAGCATTTGATAGGGTCGTGCGAAAGAATCTCTGGAACATCTTGCCCAGATATGGGATTGACGGTGACCTTCTACGTGCTGTGCAATCCACCTATGAGGATTGCACAGCATGTGTGAGAGTGGACGGCAGCTTATCACCCTGGTTTGATACCAATATTGGTGTCAGACAGGGATGCGTGCTGTCGGCTCGGCTATTCATCCTGTATCTGGACAGTTGTCTTCAGAGAATGAGAAATATGAATGTGGGAATGCGAATGGGTGGCTCAGTGGTTAACTGCCTGCTTTATGCAGATGACGCAGTATTAATAGCAGAATCATCATCCGAACTGCAAACACTAGTCACAACAATGAAAGACGATTGTATGAAGAAAGGCTTACAATTGAATGCGAAGAAAACCAAAATAATGGTATTTGAAAGAAAGACAACCAGAACGAACACTAGGATTACGGTTGATGATGTAGTGTTGGAGCAAGTGGCTGAGTTTGTATATCTTGGAAGCGCTTTTAGAAGCGATGGAAGGTACACCGCTGATGTGGAGAGACGAGTGAGTGCAGGGAATAGCGTGAATGGTGCGTTGGGTAAACTGTTTGGCAGCCGAAATCTAAGCCAGAAGGCACAGCTCGCTGTACACGGCGCGGTGTTAATCCCAACGCTAACTTATGGAAGTGAGAGCTGGGTATGGCAGAGAGAGCATGAAAGTAGAATAAATGCGGTCGAGATGCGAGCACTGCGAAAAATTTGTGGCATAACGCTTGCTGACCGCGTTCGAAATAATGACGTACGAAAGAGAGTTGGACTGAAAGAGAGTGTCGGTGTTAAGATAAGAAAGGGCATGCTCCGTTGGTTCGGACATGTAGAAAGAATGCAAGATGAAAGAATGACGAAACAGATATACAATGCGAAAGTGGAAGGATGTAGGAGCCGAGGAAGACCAAGACTAACCTACCATGACCAAATTGGTCGTGTTTTATCAGAAGGTGATGTCAGGAGCCTTAGGAACTGGAGAGCGTGCATGAAAAGAGCTATGAATGTGAAAGAAGCGAGTGAAGTATGTAAGGACCGCGTCTTATGGCGCTCGGTTCTCTTTGCCTACCCCGCAAGGGACCTGGCGTGAAGATATACATACATACAATACAAGTCTTTGGTTATTACTCGGTACTGGGCACTTTTCATAGTAGGTACTCGTACTCGGCCGAGTAACTTGTCTTAAATAACAAGTACTGGGTTAATGTAATTTATGGTTGAAAATATTGTTTTCTCATTAGGTTTTCATTTAATAGGCATATTTAATTTAGGTAATTACCATTTAATTATTTGAATCAAATAAAAAAATAAATAAGAATGCGTTGGAAAATCCAATAAATTCTATAAATTAATATTGGAAATTTAACAGAGACAAGATAAGATACAGGAATACTAAGCAATCTGCTCTTTTTGACTTGCTGATGTACCACTCGCTCACTCGCTTCACTACCTGAATGGAACCGAGTAACTCGGGCGAGTAATCGATTCGGCAAAAATAAAACCGAATAATACTCGGTTACTCGGTAAATTGTGTACTCGGCGAATCTCTAACACAGATACAGAAGTATGTACATGATATTGTTCTAGTATCAGGTTTGTTGTGGAGAGTAAGTAAAGTCCTAATGAACGACACTATTTATTGTGTTATTTCACTTAAAGTTACAATTGATTTAAATAAAATATTACTTGCAATTTGGTATAAAAATAAATATTTTAAACAAGCTTAGCTATTTAATTATGGTAGTTAATACATAATGCTGATTATGGAAGATGCGCAGCTGGCCTCGCTCTACAGTCGTCAAGTTACATCATCATCATCAGTTTACCGATAACATAAACAATAGATATTCATGTCATGTTCATGTCTCTTTATATATGTAATGATTGTATATTTAATAACTCAAAGTAATGATTTTGTATGCTAAACGTTACGCTAGTAGTAATATTTTATAATCGTGACATAAGCAATAAAATGTACTATATATATATATATATATATATATATATAGCTATACATGTACATTCATATTTTATAAATGGTAAATATACCACCAAAAACTACTTTAACAACGTTACAATGTTTACTACGGCATGCGTACACGTATGAAATTTAAGTATTTCCGAGACGTGATGAAAAAATCGGCCAAGTGCGAGTCGGACTCGCGCACGAAGGGTTCCGTACCATTATCTATAAAAACGGCAAAAAAAAATCACGTTTGTTGTATGGGAGCCCCCCTTAAATATTTGTTTTATTTTATTTTAATTATTTATTCTTAAAGTGAATATACAACTAAATATTCTGTGAATATTTCAAGCGTCTACCTGTTGCCTTTATCAATATCGAGCAAAAATGAGCAAAAAAAAATCACGTTTGTTGTATGGGAGCCCCCATAAATATTTATTTTTTAGTATTTGTTGTTATAGCGGCAATAGAAATACATCATCTGTGAAAATTTCAACTGTCTAACTATCACGGTTCATGAGATACAGCCTGGTGACAAACGGACGGACGGACGGACAGCGGAGCCTTAGTAATAGGGTTCCGTTTTACCCTTTAGGTACGGAACCCTAAAAACCACCTCTTTATTAAATACACAACATTGCCTATTTTAAAAACATAACTGTACAAAGTCACTAACTTCGAAAGATATTTCTACTCCATCAAAGTGTCAACCCCCTTTTCAGCCACGCTGAAAACGCTGAAATTACTTTTTTGACATCTTGGTTGAGAATATATTTAACAAGTCTAAAGTAGCTCACTTTAAAAAAATTCAATCCCTTAACAGTTCAACTTTTAATTCAAGAAATACTTTTGACCCCCATTACATCCTTTAAGGGGTGGAGTTTTTGAAAACTCTGAAATTACTTTTTTTGGATTCTAATAGAGAGTATCTTTACAAAGTTTCAAGTCACTAACTTCAAAAAATATTGCTGCTCCATACAAAATGTCAACCCCCTTTTCAGTTCCCTAAAGGTGGAATTTTGAAAAACGATGAAGTTACTTTTTTGACGTTTTAATTGAGAGTATATTTACAAAGTCTAAAGCAACTCACTTTAAAAAAAAATCTTAACAATTCAACTTTTAGTTCAAAAAATACTTTTGACCTCCATTACATCCTTTAAGGGGTGGAGTTTTTGAAAACGTTGAAATTACTTTTTTTACGTCTTGATTGAGAGTATACTCTCAATCAAGACGTAAAAAAAGTAATTTCAAAATTTCAACGTTTGCAGAGTCTAAAGCAAGTCACTTAAAAAAAAACAATTTCTTAACAATTCAACTTTTAGTTCAAGAGATATTTTGACCCCCATTACACCCTTTAAGGGGTGGAGTTTTTGAAAACGCTAAAAGTACTTCTTTGGATTCTAATAGAGAGTATCTCTACAAAGTTTCAAGTCACTAACTTCGAAAAATATTGCTGCTCATACAAAATGTCAACCCTCTTTCAGCTCCCTAAAGGTGGAATTTTGAAAAACGCTGTAATTACTTTTTTGTCGTCTTGATTGAGAGTATATTTACAATGTCTAAAGTAGGTCACTTTAAAAATAATCAATTTCTTAACAGTTCAACTTTTAATTCAAAAAATAATTTTGACCCTCGTTACATAATTTAAGAAATGGAATTTTTGAAAACACTGAAATTACTTTTTATGGATTCTAATAGAGAGTATCTGTACAAAGTTCCAAGTTAGTAACTTCAAAAAATATTTCTGCTCCATACAAACTGTCAACCCCCTTTTCAGCCCCCTAAATGTGGAACTTTGAAAAACGTTAAAATTACTTTTTTAACGTGTTGGTTGAGAGTATATTTACAAAGTCTAAAGTAGCTCACTTAAAAAAAAAACAATTTCTTAACTATTCAACTTTTAGTTCAAGAAATACTTTTGACCCCCATTACACCCTTTAAGGGGTGGAATTTTTGAAAACGCTGAAACCACTTTTTTGGATTCTAATATAGAGTATCTGTACAAAGTTTCAAGTCACTAACTTACAAAAATATTTCTGTTCCATACAAACTGTCAATCCCCTTTTCACCCCCTTAGGGGTTTAATTTCAAAAAATCCTTTCGTATCTCTCGTGAGAATTACAAAAGTAACGTCTTAGCAAAATTTCAGTTTTCTAGGTTCAAGGGTTTGGCCTCGGCGTTGATGAGTCAGTGAATTAGTCAGGAACTCCATTTTTATATATATAGATACTCATGTTATAAGAAACTAAGTATCATAGGCATATTAAGAAAGTAGGTACTATATCATCCAGTTTTTCATACGTTAGCAATGTTAGCCAGCTAGTTGCTGTTCTTTTACATTTTGCGTAATACAAAGTATACTATATATATTTGTAGGTTTCTGTTTGATAAACCAGTGAAGTATCAATGCAGTTGTTTATGACTAAGTCACGATCAAAAACTACAACAATTTTGCTTTATGCGACGTTAACTAGTAACGATGTTAAAAAATCGGCCAAGTGCGAGTCGGACTCGCGCACGAAGGGTTCCGTACCATTATCTATAAAAACGGCAAAAGAAAACACGTTTGTTGTATGGGAGCCTCCTTAAATATTTATGTTATTCTATTTTTTAGTATTTGTTATTATAGCGGCAAGAGAAATACATCATCTGTGAAAATTTCAACTATCTAACTATCACGGTTCATGAGATACAGCCTGGTGACAGACGGACGGACGGACGGACAGCGAAGTCTCAGTAATAGGGTTCCGTTTTACCCTTTGGGTACGGAACCCTAAAAATGGAAGCATTTGCAATACAATTATTAACTTGCTCAGAAATTATGATAATTTTATATGCACATACCTTAAAGTACTTACTGTGAATCTACATTATATTTGTCTGAAAATCATTAATTACCTACAACTTATTTGATAATTACAACTTACTATTTTTTACTTACACGCCATTCCTAACTCATCCCACTGCAGGAATACGGGTCTCCTTTTAACCAAGGGGATTTAGAGCATACTCCACCACGCCGCTCAAATGCGGACTGGCGTTCTTTTTTGTTTTCTAGCCGCCCAAAGACCACTGACTTAGCTTAACGACTGTCATTACCGACAACAGCCGGGACTGACAGCTTAACGTGCCCTCTCTGAAGCGCGAAGAAACTCAAGATAGATAAAGCCATCCGTAGACAGGCTGCGCTCGAAGTTGCTTAACCTGCGTGTTTAGTCAGAATGACACACGCAAAGACGTCTTTGAGCTCTTACATTCATTCTACACTTACATGCATGGAACAGTGATGTAAAAACATCTTAGGCATGGAAGTGATTCTTTTACACGTAAATTCGTCAATTATTCTATTCTCTTTGATAGAGTATTTGTATAATACCTACCTAATCTATACATCTATACATATAAATAAAATTGAAGTGTCTGTCTGTGATTTCAAAATAAAGCCTTTATCTTAAGCTCATATTATTATTTTCACGTTACCAAAGCCTAAATACGCATTTTTAACTTTTTTGTCTGTCTGTCCGTCTGTTTGTCTGTTTGTTTGTCCGGGCTAATCTTCGAAATAGCTGAACCGATTTTAACGTGACTTTCACTGGTAGATAGAGGACTGTTCAGAGCAGAATATAGGGTACTTTTTATCCCGTAAATATTTAGGGTTCCTGCGTAAAAAATGAAAAACTGTTAAAATTAGGGGGGAAATATCTTCCCCTTTGGGGGACTTTGCAATTTTATTTTTATTATTTTCATAGAATACGTATTCTTTGTAACATAAAATAACTACGCATTTTTTATGTAATATAAATAAAATACATGTACGTTGCCTCCTGTAAAGGTCAATAGATGGCGCTGTACGAAAATTGAATCGCTCTATGGTTGCATCTACGACCCGGAACTTTGTTTTTTTTTTTTAAATAGAAACAATTTCATGTCTACATAGAAATAAAGGCTACTAAAAGCCCAAATCTCATGCGTGCGAAGCCGCGGGATTCTGCTAGTTTGAAATAAACTTACCGCATAATATAATACTGTTGGCAGAATATTTCATCTCTTCCATCAAATTATCATGCAGAGCTATACTCATGACTGCTGGATCCAACTGAGTCCAGTCTGGGCTAGACGCTAGAGATATTCGTTCAAAGTCATTCATTGCTTCCATTATAGACGTGGATATTGATCCCAGTACTGATTCTCGCCACTCCTGTAATTTGTTAAATTACAATTAAAACGTTTTTTTTTAAATCTACGCAGGGAGGCGTATTAGAGTACGGCACGCCTGACGTAAAGTGGTTACCGTAGTCTATGAACACCTTAACAACATACATTAAGTATAACACCCGCGATGCCACCTCCGCTGCCAACACAGCAATTCCTTAGGAGCTTACTGTTGACCTCACAAGCGTCGGTGACAAAGTCGCATTATTAACCACTGCGCCACCGAGCTTGTCACTTAACGTTGCTCCCGAACAAATCTTACCACAGTCAAATAACAGCTCTATAGAGCGTTGTTGTGTTCCTGCGAGTGAGAGAGGTTACTAGTAAGCTCCTAAAGAGTTGCTGGGTCGCGCGAGTCATACTTCCTGTGTTACAAGCCTTCATAGGCTACGACAATCACTTTACATCGGGTAGGACATAGTCATGTATGCCTCGCGACTTTGTGTAAAAATAATTGGGGCTTTCAAGTAAGGAGGCCATCAAACAATGCGGCGGTAGATAAAAAAAATATTGATATGACAAATGAAGTGGATCGCAGAGACTTAAGCATCAAACCAGCCCAACTGGGAAAGTATCTCCGCTTTACAGAAAACCGCAGACAAATAACAACTTCCTGGAGATTATTTACGTATAGACGTCTAAGAGACCTTCAAGTTAAGTGATATTATCAGTGGGGTCCTAACGAGCTACTGTGTTAGCGGCGGTGAAGGCAGCGCGCAAACGTTACTTCCTGTAACGCGAACGGTCGTGGGCTGTGATAGCTATTTTACATTATATCAGCCATATGCTTGTACGCCTCCTAAGTTGTATAAAAATGACAACCTGAGTACCACGGCTCATAATTGGTAGAATTATTGATCCGCAAAGTACATTTTTTTTTCGGTTCAATCACCTTAATACCACCTACAAAACACCATAGCTAAGTAACAAATATCTGTAGGGTTATTTTGTAACTATAAGCTCCTAAGGAGTTGCTCTGTTAGCAGCAGAGGTGACATAGATACTTCAGCTTTTTTCCGTTTTCCGAATCCATTAGGATTAACGGGGTCCGCTACCTAAGCTAAGGATTTGGCGAAGACACTAACTTTTACATGGCGGGACTGCCGTCAGACCTCCGAAACCAAGAGGGAAAACCAGATCTTTTTTAGAGTAGATCTAGAATTTCTTGGACGTATGGGTTTCCTCACGATGTTTTCCACTTGTCCACTATGCTATCACTGCTTACAAGCGTTGATAGGCTATCCAATACCAACATTAAATCAGGCGGGCCGTATGCTTGAATGCCTCCCGACGTTATGTAAAAAATTCTTACCTTAGTTATGTTTAAATGTATATATATTTGAGAAAATGGCACCACAGTGACCTTATCAGGTGTTGCATGTTTGGTTACTATGTAATATGCTTCTGGATCCATCGCTGCGTTGAATTCAGCCTTAGAAAAATCTGTACCTGTTAAAAATGAAATGTAGCAATTACCCAGTCATACGTTCGCCAGTAATATCCATTTTTTTTATTGCACATATAAATACAAAAAGTTACAATGTATGGTAAAGATAGTACAGAGGCGAGCTTATCTCTTCCAGCCAACCCTCAGTAGTGGGATATCTCGTCAGTTGCGGACAGCAGTATGTGCCTAAATAAATTTTAAATAAATACATACATACCGAATACACACATATATACCATAAATATATTTACATGAATACATATATAACATAAATACAGTTACATGGATATACATACATATATATATATATATATATATATATATATATATATATATATATATATATATATATATATATATATATACTTATTTCAGACTTAAAAAATAATGCTCTTTCAATTTTTTATAAAGGAGTGGATTGATGGGCTTTTCCGAATGTGTGTTGGTAATTTATTCCACAGTTGAGCAGCACGGTAGGTAAAGGAATTATGAAGGATCTTGAAGACGGAAGTAAGAACGTGGAAATTGCGGCGAGAGCGGATAGGGAGCCATTTGAATTGGTTGCGATATTCAGTGACGTGGTCATATTTTTTAAGATTGAAAATAAACCTAATGGCAAGATTTTGTAACCGTTTCAGCTTATCCAAAAGCCTCTCACTCGCGTCCAGGTAACATACATCGGCATAGTCGAGAAGAGAAAGCAGGAGGGTATTGCTAAGCATGACCTTAGTGGCAAGGGGGAGAAAGTTCTGGAGACGTCTAAGAGAGTGAAATGAACGATGCATGCGCTTACTCACCTCATTGACATGAGCAGTCCAAGATAAGTGAGTGTCTAAGATAAGACCTAAGTTTTTGGACTTAATAGTGTAGGGTATCACGGTGCCGTCATATAAAATTTTTGGTAATGTATCAGTTTTAGGTATTATCCTGCTACTACCGAAAATCATCGACTGTGATTTAAGGGGGTTTACCAGTAGACCAAACGATGAAGCCCAGTCCCTAACAGCATTAAGATCCAAATTGATGGATTGTACTGCTGAGTAACTTTTTGAGAGTGTAAAATGGCGATATATCTGTAGATCATCTGTATATAGGTGGTAAGAATAAGAAATGACGGAGGATATTTGGTATAAAATCGAAAAAAGGAGTGAAGATAATACGCCGCCCTGTGGAATATATTAAAGTCCTAATGCAATAAGCAGTTACAAGCAGCCCACTGTTCTGTGGCACAGATTATTCATATAATAGTTCCTTACGAGGTAAGCCGTCAAACTCACAGGGACAACCAGACCTTTCTTAGGTCACACGTCTTTTGAAATATAATTTCTTGGGTGTGAGGGTTTCCTGACGATGTTTTCCTTCACCGCCGAACAAGTGATTATTACAAATGTAAACATAAATCTGAATACAATTTTATGGCACATGCCCAAGCAAGGAGCCGGGGGCCAGTTGGTCAATAGGTCGGTCAATAGGTCGGTCATATACTTTATCTTATCACTCCTCAAAACGAAACTGCTTTTTTTTTATAATGGCTCAGCATAGTGGCTAGGTAAGCGAAAAGAGGAGCCCAAACTGCAGCGGCGACTGTCAAAAAACTACAGTGTCCTGTAAGTTGACGCTATCATGCTGGCCCGCAAAGGAAAGCTTTGTGAGAAAACCTGCTCGTCTAAGTTTTTTTAATTATTTTTATTAATTACGATTAAGGTAACTTAGGAGATCTTACAGTATTAGCTCCATGGCAAAATCAATATCTTCGCCAAATTCTTATGTAGCGAATCACGTTAATCTTATTCGGAATCTAGATTGGGAAAAAGGATAAAGCTAGGCAAAAGAAGATTGACATAAATCTTTAGACTGTCGGTTTACAAAACTCGCGAGAAAACAGTTTAACTGCTTCTACTGGCGCTGCATACTATTTGTCACATGTTTGTAAATAATAAATTAATAAGTGACCTCATGTATGCTACAGAAGTTCTAATTCTAACTAACTAGATTCCGGTGTGAGGTGTCCCGTGTAGAATCGGAGAGTACTTTTGCAGCAGTAGTGAAATCATCGGTATCGAAGATCGCGGCGTGCGACGGTATGCTCTAACGTCTTTCTGGATAGTAATTGGTAGCAAAGGAAAGCAAAACATTGGGATGACAGGAAACAGTTTCGAAGGTACACCTAGGTGTCTTCGTTTTCTTCTTAGCATTTACCTGTTTCTCCGATTCTTAGTTCGAAGATTGGGGTTCGCTACCTAAACCTAAGGATGTGATGAAGCCAGAGCGAAAAATAGACATTTTTTAGGTTAAATCACATGTCTCTCGAAATGTTTCCTCACGATGTTTTCTTTCACCGCCGAGCAATTGATAATTACAAATGACATATGTACATACATAAATCCAAAAATACGATTTCAGTGGTCAGTACCAGGATTCAAACCGGGGACCAGTTCCAGACCAGATCAATAGGCTGATTCTTTATCCACTGGGCTATCAATGTTTTGCACTTTTTACACCCATGTATAACTTCGGGATAAAGGAATATAAATAATTATAGATGTGCATATCAACGTGTCGGGAGTAGTTCGAAGCTCCGGTTGCATTCCGAGGAAACATAATTAATAGATTCAGGAAAATTATATTGATAAATTCGAATTTACAGGCAATTCGTTCTGAACTACTTTGTGTGTTACCGCTACTGTTGTTGCCCTGGCTGCACCAGTCGTCTCTGTGATACGTGTTTCGACTCTCCACGAGGTATCTGCAGACGCTGTAGATGTTAGTCATTAAAATAAAATGCTACAAATGACAAATCCATCGAAGTGTCGTCTCTTTCTGCCGATATTTGATGGTAGAGAGTTGAGCCATATTTTCCGCTGCATTTTTTTTGAACAGCGTCCCGTTCACACCTAATTAAATTTTTTTAGACTATGCATTTGTTTCAGTCTACATGGAATGCGGCTCTATTCTTGACGCAAGCTATGTGAACTCCAAACATCTTAAACGTCCACTTAGCATCAGTCTTAGATATTTGTTTTTATTGACTCACAGAATGGTTACCGAACAAGATAATTTGCCCTTGCTTGTAGAAATCAGGCTATCTACAGGACCTTATCCTGTAGATACCGAGAAAAGAACACTGTTACCCTCGGGATTCAGCAACTTCGGAATATTTCGAATTCGAGTAGGATATAGTCCACGACGCGGTGCAATGGTAGGGCATGTAATACCTTTTACAATAATATTTTTTCTGTGGTGTTGGAGTATGGTTCGCGTATGGACATTACTTAGCCAGACATTTTAAGAGATTGAGGGCATAGAATATATGGTTATCAGAATAATCAGACCCTGATTTGGGCATACCAACTACATCCGCATTTGTCCAGGCAACTGGCAATCTGCAGATCAAAGAACGCGTTGAGTAACAGGGACCAGGGAAGTACTGAGGATAATGTTGTCTGTGCAGATCAACTTCTTGAAGATTTTTAAATATGGCTTGAATACTAGACAACTAACAAAATGGCTGACAAATAAACACGCCAATAATTTTATAGTGAATCTTAATATGATATTAATAGCAGTATACTTACTATAAATAGTACCAGCTCCGATATACAGGTGAGCAAGTCTGTCTATAAAACCAGAGTCTAGTTTAACAGCAAGAGCTATGTTAGTCATAGAACCAATAGCTACCACAGTGAGATTCCCTGGAAGTTAAAAAAAGGAAATCTTCAAACACGTTTGTTTTGTAAAACTGTTTAAGTACGGTGCAATTTTTACAATGATATCTAAAAACTACATGTAGGCACTAGGAAATATTTTGATGTAGCGCAGTGGTTAGTAACGCTACTTTGATAAATACTACCACCTGACAGAAAAGCGCAGCCAAATATCAAATGCCTGAAAGAAACACTATATTATGTTCCTGCGTGTGAGTGAGGTCACTAATAATCTCCTAAGGAGTTGCTGTGTTAACAGAAGGGGCGGCATCGCGCGAGTGATACTTATTTCAATAGTTCAGAGCTTACTGTAACCGTTTTACATTACGTGGGCCATATGCCTCTTGATGATGTACAAAAATATATAAAAGATAGCAAATTTTCAGCTTTCTTACAATATTTATATGGTCAAGTACATACAAGAAATCAAGTCATTCAAGAAGAATATACAATCCCACCAAAAACATTCTGTAAAAAACTAGCCAAGTCTCGACGGAGCTGCTTGTTTATCTCTAAAAAGTAATGAAATCTAGACAAAGTCGTGCCAAGTATAAGGTTCCTTACTGCGATTTCTTTATTATTATAGTTAATGTTGTGTGACTTGGCCGTTGAAAATTCTTTATACGTTAGTGGGTACAAGTCAATTTTGTTTACACGTAATGTTATATCTGTTGTAACTACCTATGTTTATTAAGCGAGATAATAGCCCATACTGGTATTGGTAATTGGATGCTAGTGTCTCATTTTAGGCTGTTGTTGATTGTGCAACACATGCATTCAGCATTGACAATGCTGACTTCTGCTCTCTTCTTTTTGGAGCGTCAAATCGACCACTGATCTAACATATAATAGACGTACAGACGGACTTCTATCAATGATTAGAAGTCCGTCTGTACTGGAAATATTTTTTTATATTGTTTGTTTCAGGCTCGCCTATACGTAAGTATTATTGAAATCCGCAGCTTTATCAAGCCTACAATTGACTGGTTATTGAATCAACGTTTTCCAAGTGGCAATTTTCAATCGTCAATGGGTAGCGGTTCTGGCGACAGATTGGTGCAATGGCGTCATGGAGCACCTGGTTTTGTACCCTTGAAGGGTACATCAACGGCCAAGTCACACAACATTAACTATAATAATAAAGAAATCGCAGTAAGGAACCTTATACTTGGCACGACTTTGTCTAGATTTCATTACTTTTTAGAGATAAACAAGCAGCTCCGTCGAGACTTGGCTAGTTTTTTACAGAATGTTTTTGGTGGGATTTCACTTCTTTTTGTAGAAACGTGGACATATTGATTTATTTTATTATATTTTCTTATTTGACACAGTTTTTTTCTCATAGTAGAAGGGGGCATTTTCATATCTCTAATACAGCTGAGACCAGCTGAGGGTTCTTCATCAGATACTTCAGACCTTCGATTTTTGACATCAAATGAAGCGGCCCACCAAGTTGAACATTTTTTGTAAAGGCGGTATGTCGATCTCTAATAGTTTGGTTGGGCTCTTGTGTTTTCTAATAATTGTCACCAGGTACTCCAGATCTTCGATTATCCCAGTTTTTATAGTTTTCCCTTTATGTGGCCATTAAACCCTAACTCTGTACCAAATTTCAGCTCTCGGAGTTTATGGGAAGTACTAGTTCTATTTTGATGATCATGAGTGAGTGTCATAAATGCGAAACTTTGCTTTCGCTTAACTTCGGAACTAAATGACCTACAGACTTGAAATTTTGGATTTTTAGTATGTGATTATAGCTTACTGGATGACGAAAATTTCTGCGTTCTGGTCTTATCCAGAGGTTCTCAAATAGGGGCCTGAAAATGCGGCGAAATGGTTCCAGTAAAGGATGGTACGGCAGTGTTTGCTTCGCGCTCGACTTGGCGGGGGCACTGCCGTGCCCCCTGATTAGATAAATACTTCTTGATTGACTTGATTCTAGATATTTTGTATGTATGTACATCTTTACAGCAGGTCTCTTGCGGGGTAGGCAGAGTGAACCGAGTGCCATAAGACGCGGTCCTTACACACTTAACTTTAACATGTATAGCTCTTTTCATGATCATTTTCATTTTGATAAAACACGACCAATTTGGTAATGGTAGGTTAGTCATGGACTTTCTCGTCTTCTACGTCCCTCATTTCTCGCATTGTATATCTGTTTCGTCATTCTTTTATCCTACATGTCCGAACCAACGGAGCATGCCTTTTCTTATCTTAATACCGACACTTTTTTAGACCAACTATCTTTCCTACGTCCTTATTACGAACGCGGTCAGCAAGCGGTATGCCACAAATTTTATGCAATGCTACCCCATTTATTCTACTTTCATGGTCTCTCTGCCATACCTAAACATTTTATTTTCTTATTTAAAATTTTATTATTATTAACAATGTTATTTAAATTTTACTTGATATATTCATAGTTTCATCTTTTAGTATGTACAGTTATTATAAATATTATAAGCGCTACAATTCAGTTAGTAGAACTCTCACCTTCATGTAACTTGGACATTTCAATCAACCCTATGGCAGCGTGTTCCGGTTTTGGTTCTGCTAATTCAAACTCCTCATAAGGATTGTCACCGAGTCCATCATACCCGTAGTAATGATCCGTTTCAATACCAATTGTGAATGGTCCATTACTACCTCTGTAAATTGGTACCTAAAAAGAAATCAAATGAAAAACAGCTCTTTGACTATTGTCCATACAACTACGGGCAGCCCTAAAACAGCGGTTTGCAACAGTTTAAAAATATTTTATTATTTCTCAGCATCTTCTAGTTTAGAAATTTACGGTATAAAAATAATTCTTTATCTCTCATAAGATTTTACAATCAGTTACTGAGAAAAATACAAAGATAAGAATGACATTATCGTAAGCGTTTTTTTTTACACAACTTTGGGAGGCATACAATCGTACGTCTCACCTGATATAAAGCGATGACCGTAGCCTATGGACGCTTGTAATACATTAAGTATCACTTGCGTGATGCCAGGAAGGTCCAGAGAGTTGTTATTTGGCTGCGATTTTCTGTGACGTGGAGGTACGAGCAGACAAACTGCTTAGATGCGCCCTACCTCTCTTAAAAACATACAGACCAAGATAAAACGACATGTTAATACACTCATATGTTTGTCCCGTATAGTTTTAACTTTATCATTGCACACATGTTGTTTGTTTAAAATACAAATATTCGTATGTTCAGTCAATCAATCAATGTCTTCTTTCTGCGAATATGGGTACATATGATAGTAAATATGATAAATATGTCTACATATGAGTAGCTAAACCATATTCGATCTTTTGCCATGAAACATACTACAATTTATGTCAAATCATTAAATCAATTTTAAATACTTATCAAAAATATTAAAATTTACATTTTAAGTTTGTCATTAACAATATTTTTAATACAATAGTATGATTTTCCGAACAACATGTCAAATAACATAGTTTAAAAAAAAACACTTTATTGCAGACTTTGTGGTCCATATTTTGTTAGTTACAGAAATTTACAAGCTACGTTAGTTTAGTATTGTCTTAGGTTTTCGCGATTGTTACACATTGAATTAAACAATTTTTAACGGAAGTATCGCGTGTTTTATTTATTTTGTTGAACCTGACGTTTCGAACGTGGCAGACCGCAGATCGCAGGAAGACCACGTCTTCCTGCGATCTGCGGTGACCACGGCGGAGACCACGGACGCTGCAAAGCGTTCGAAACGTCAGGTTCAACAAAATAAAATTGTTTTACGTTAGTTTCATTTAAAAATAGATAAATCAATATAAATTAGGATTATTTCAAACATAGATATTTAAAAATAATCCTAATTTAAATTTAAATAATCCTAATTTAAATAATAAAACACTTTATAAATATACTTTGGCTCTTACTTTCTATGATAGTGTTCGGTAATTTATTATAGGTATATTTCTACAAGCATAGGAATTATATAATATTACGAATGAGTGAATTCTTGCACAGTGGAAAGCTGAATGTATTAAAAGTAAATTGTTTCTATACCGCACTGTTTTGCATTCGTAAAACAAAGGAGAATGCCCATTGTTGTATGGAGTTAGGTTTTAATATTTTTTTTTTTATGTACAGAAATAAAACCGGCTGTAATAAAAGTAACATTATATATAAATATCTGCGGATTTACAAGAAAAACGCTAATAAAGTTCTTCATTTTAGGACCGGTAATATCACCTACATTTTTCGATTGAATATAAGGTAGCTGCTAGATATAAAGTATTTAAGGCACAAATAAGTAAATATTTTTTCCTTACCTTCGCATGGGTAGCAAAGGTATACGTATTTTTTTCAAGATCTTCAACAATAATCGTCATAGTTCAGCCACCATATATTATTATTTGATGTTATCGTTATATTTCGAGAACCTTAACTTGACGTATTACGACAAGAAATATGAAATAATATAAAGCATGGAAACACGGACGAGCTATAGGTATCGTAAAGAACAGAACAAAAGGGGAAATATCAAACATATTTTACATTTGTCAGTTCATGTCTCCAATCAATATTTCCGCATATTAATTCAAACGCGTTTGTTATTCGATAATCGATTTTCAGGAACACCGTTCCTATATGAATTCTATATGTTTGTCTGTGCGTTTGTCTGTCGCTATTTTTCAAATATTCGAATTTTGTCTTCAGATTCGGATTTAGCATAAAAAACTAGAATAGGAATGTTCAGGAACACCGTTCCTATCTCTTAAGGAACATGGTCAAAATGGCCGACAAATTAAAAAAAAATTGTATTGTTATATAATTGACGAGCCAGGTGTGAGCTTGCGCATTATCAACTGGTTAAACTTGTTTTTCTTTTAAGTACACGTAAGTACTGAAAATATAAATGAAGACTTATCAATTATCATCGAAATATACATAAGTAATACGTATAAGTTTGCAACATAACGGGTACAATTATTTTCAATTGACTGTTTTTATTCAGTCGAGTCCTTTATTTACCTTTGAGTACTGGTAATAAAGTTCATTTAAATGGTGAACCGGAACTTCTAAGTTACGCTATGATATTAAAGTATTTTTAATTGTATGTAATTTATTCTCCGGGGAAATTATGGCTTCATTTTTTAGTTAAACGACGTATCACTATATGTATGTTAGTGTTTTGTCATATCACTAGACATTTTTGGTAAAAAGACGTAAAAGAAAAGAGTATTCGACATCTACCGTGATTTCGTGGTATACCTAGATTTTTCCTGAAATCCCCGGTATCATCATTTCCCTGCGACATATGCACGTGTCGTTAAAAATCTACTTACATCCGATCTATCTGCTATGCGCAGTATTCTTTGAGCGTTTATGAATGCTTGCGACTCATTGACATTTCCATGAGTAGTTGTTAGAGATATCACTTGTGGTCTGAAAAAATAACAAAAACAGGTGTAAAAGTAGGTAATAATTAACAATTTCTGTTAATTTTGTCTGCTGTTTTTGGCGGGTGATAAGGAGCGGATGTCCTTGTACTTGCGACATTCTGATAAATATAATTAAATACGATTTTAATTTATTTATTTTAATTTATCACAAGGCGGTTGTAGGCATGTTTTAAATATTCTATATGCAATTTAATTTAACCTACTTTGTGCAGTAGCTGCATGATCCGGTTCTCTCTACATCCGATGCTGCAACTGTGTCCACGATTACCAGTCATATGGAACAGGAACCGCAAGCACCCGCCAGTGTTGTTGACCTGGCTGCCCTGGTTCACCTCATTGTTACAATAAGCTACTACATAATTTTTCTTAACATGTCATTGTGACGGCTAACATTTACAACACTTGAAAATGCCTCTTGAAGAGGCGAAACACGTGACGCAGAGACGATCGGAGCAGCCAGGGTAGTAACAGTGGCGAGTGCATGCGCCAGTATGTTCATACACACAAATTTTTGTACCGTCTGGGAATCGAATGAATCATCAGATGGACGGTATGGAAGCGTATAAAATACGAAAAAACATCCAAAAAAGATATTAATTTTATATATTATTATTAAGAATGGTGTGTAACGTTTACGCTTTTACATCCTCCATATCAAGGCAGAGGGGGATTGGCAAAATTAGAGAGGCTCTCAGCTTGGTTTTCATGTATGTCACTCATTGGGTTGCAGAAATGACAGACTTGAAGTAAGCCCCTGATGCAAGCATACATTTTTTATTAGGTATTAGTATTCATTTGCTAAAGTCTCCAGATCATAGATGGAAGCTTTCTACACCTTGTGTACCAAAAAGTGCTTTTTCCAATGCAAATTTGTAACTACATCTATACAGATAAATAAAATTGGAGTGTCTGTTTGTAATATTAAAATAACCTCTTTTTACTAAATGCATATGGATATGTACATATGTATATATATATATACATATACCAAAATGAATATTTTTACAATTTTTGTCTGTCTGTCTGTCTGTTTGTTCCGGCTCTGTCTCAATCTCTGAAACGGCTGGACCGATTTTGACGGGATTTTCATTGGAAGATAGTACTGATGTAATAAGGAGTAACTTAGGCTACTATTATTTCAGAAAATTTATTTATTTTTATTAATATAAGTAAATAATATTCCACGCGGACAAAGTCGCGGGCACATCTAGTATTTAAATAAATATGGCCAACATTGAATGAGAAAATCATTTGTCTATTATATTTAATTAAGTTCGCCGTAGAGGGCATCAAAGCAGCCCGTCTAGAAAAGTACCTTCACCTCACTAAAAACCGTAGCCAAATAACAACTCCCTGGAGAGTTGTTGTATTCCTGCGAGAGACTGAGGTCACCTCGGCTGCTAAGAAGCTTACCCTTCTACGGAGTTGCTGTTAGCAGCCGAGATGCCATCGAGTGATACTTAATGTGTTGCCAGCGTTCATAGTCTACGATAACCGCATTATATCGGGTGGGCCGTATGCTTGTCAACCTCGCGAGGTTCTATAAAAATATTAGTGAGAATGGAATCAAGGAAAAAAGATTTCAGAGCAGACAGTTTTCAAAAGTGCTCTTTCTACGCAAGATTGTTCTTCTTCTTCTTAGCGTTATCCCGTTTCCTACGCAATAAGGATTGGCAGAGTCCCCTAACTAAGCCTAAAGATTTGACGAAGATACTGATTTTCCTAACATTGTTGTGATCTTCTTCAAAAGTTTTTGAGAGGGAAGACCTCGTCTGAGTCTGAGTATCATGAGACGTTGGTGCGCAGAATTTGACAACATTGGTAAAGGTCGACCTTCATCTGTGACCTGAATGCCGAGGCAAAGAGAAACTGGATTCATGACCTAGAAAATGATTCGACAATGTTATATACCTAGGGTATACCCTAAAAAAACATATTCAAAAAACCCACGACGGAAAATTGTTATATGAAAAAACTTCAAATAAAACATTTAAAAATCCCAAGACATTAAAGCATAATGATTCATAAAAAAATAGGTACAAATAGAACTTATAGTAATTTCGAATGTCCGACGAAACATCCAGAAGGAAAACATAGTATATGAAATATATTTCTCCAAAAACAGTTACATATAATTCTCATTAATAAAGTCAATAAATGAAAAATATTAATAATTATACTATCACAATAACTATTATATAGAATATTATTAACAGCCGTCGTGCATAACCTACACTGCATTGTACATATTAAATAGCATGTTAATGTACAGTTTACGACATAGACACGTACAAATGAAAAAAAACCCCTGACGTAAAAAAACGGCTGAACAGATTTGCTTAAATCGTAGCTAAGAATACTCCCGATCATGTCACCTTTTAAACAAAAAAAACAGAATCGGTTCAGTAGTTTTCGAAAAAAATGTAACAGACACACAAACAAACACCTCTTACCCCAAACGCATATACCGCCTCTGTGACCGTCGCGGGTAAAAAATGAACATTAACATTTATAATTTTCGAAACTCTTGTTTCTTTTGCTCTTGCACTGGTTGGCTGGTGGCCCACCCGAAGATCAAAGAAGTGTTAATGCTGACTGGTACATTAACTGGTACATTAACATTTTGCGTTCATAGTCTACGGTAACCGGTTTACATCAGGTGGGCCGTATGCTTGTATGCCTCCCGACGTTGTAAAAAATATGTACATTATAAGTTAATCATTCAATGGATTACTTACAAAATGATCACTCTTAGAGCAGAAATATTAAGTATCACCTGGGACCTACCTGAGAAAGATCTGGTTTCCCCTCTGAGTCGTGGAGGTCTCACGGCAGTGATCCATGCAAAAATCAGTATCATCGCCAAATTCTTAGGCTTAGCCAACGAACCCCGCCTACTTTAATAGATTAGGAAACGGGATAACGTTAGGACGAAGTAGAATAACAGGAGTTCCCAGATCATTAAACACAGGATACTTCAGGTTTCGACCGGCAAGTTACGTGGGCAACAGATGTCTAGCGATGCCACCTCCGCCGGGTCCCGGCAGAAGGGGCAGACCGAAGAAGTACTGGCTTGACATCGTGAGTGATGACATGCGTGCCAATGGCCTCACTATGAGGGATGCTGAAGACCGCGCGAAATGGAGAAGCAAAAGTCGGAAAGCGGACCCTGGGCTCCGAAGCGAAAGCATAGGATGCGACCGGGATTAATGCATGAATGATGATGATGATTTCAGGTTTCGACAAATTTTATTCGATAGAAACCTAAACACATAGGCATACCATATTAAGCTGCAGTGGACTCGTACGGCATTAGTTTTGTCAATGCGTTACTGCACTGAGTAACATAAACGATCAGTTACTGTGTTTGTGTAGGTAGCAATATACTTCATGATTTAGTTAGTAGTAGCTTTTATCACTGTCGACCACAAATAAACAATTCGCCGGCGCATAAAGGCACCTTTTGCTCACCAAAAGTTTGTGTTTTAGCACCTAAATATCTCACCGACTCGAACCTACACTTCAATATGAGGATATTTTAACCAATAAGTCGATAAGTGACACGATCTGGATGGAATTAGCCATTAAGAGCTGGGCTTTGTACTTTAATTTTCGATCCGTAGCGAGTTGAGTCCAATAGCAAAATTGTTTTAGTTTCAGTTATATTTTTTCATCTCCATTGGTTTTTCCATCATACTGTAGACAGAGCCTAATGAACCTAAAAATAATATCTTAAAACTTACCCGTTGAAATACTTTTCGTTTAACAATGCAATGAATATAGCCATCGCATCATCAGCCCCTCCATCGTGATCAATCATAATCTTTGATCCTGACGCCTTCGTTACTGAGTTTTCAGAACTAGAAAGAGGTAAAAAAGTACATATTAATAATAATTTTTGGTACGCGTAGAAAGTTCTCAACAGTGGAACGATGACATTGCAAGCCTTCACGTATGGTTCTATGACGAAAGAGAGAGGGTGGGATAAGGGAAAACAGTTCTTTAAAGCACTCACCATTATAAACATTAGGTAAAATACGCTTAGAGAGCCTATGCCCCTACGGAGTTGAAGAGGTTCCAAGTTTTTGGTGACCTCTTCGTCGTCAATTTTGCGGATAGCCCGTCGCTGCAACCTAACGGGAGCTTCAAGAAGATGCTGTGCGGAGCCGTCCCAGAGATGCGAGCAATACTCTACGCAGGCCCGAACTTGTGTCTTATAAAGCAGACAACTGATGCTGAACACGCTGATGCGGCGTGAACAACCGGTGCACCTTGTTCAGTACTCCGAGTTTTCTCGAAGCTCTTGAAATGAGGGTCTCGATGTAATTACGCTGGTTAAGATCGCAACGTATACCCATACCTAGCATATTCAGGCTATGTCGCATACTCAGGGAAGCGCCCTGAAGACTGGAAGTGGGAAGTGGCTTCCCTGGGGACATTTTTGTTGTAAACGCGCAAACCTGAGTTTTCTCAGCATTAAACTCAACCAGTTTATTGGAACCCCATTTACTAATGAGATCCAAACCCCGATTTAGCTCAACGATATGACTCTCGCGCCTCTCATCGATTTCTATCCGACCAGCACCAGGCCTACCGAAATATCGCCCATGGGCCGCACTGTCATTTGTATAGCAATGAATATTACAAAGTGGCAGCATGTCATTGATATGAAGAAGAAAGAGGGTGGGCGACAGAACGGAGCCCTGTGGGACACCAGCATTCACTGACATGAATCGCGAAGCGCATCCATCTGCAAGGACGCGGATTCTACGCTCACGCAGGAAGCCAGCAATCCAATTACAAAGCTGGAGGGGCAGACCATATGCCGGAAGTTTGGAGAGAAGTACTTTGTGCCAGACCCGATCAAACGCATTGGCGATATCTAGGCTGACTGACCCAGAGGTGCATCAGATACGCTAGAAGATCACCCGGTCTAAAACCATACTGACGATCATTGATTTTGGAGTGATCTTCTAGGTAACGGATCAATTGATTGTTAAGGATCCGTTCCATGACTTTGCATAACACTGAAGTTACGGCAATTGGGCGGTAATTTGATGGGTCAGAACGGTCTCCCTTTTTGGGGACCGGCTGCACATTGGCCTCTCTCCAAGCACCCGGAACACAACCGATCGGGAACGAGCGGCGGAAAGGGCGCGTCAACATCGAAGATAACCCCGCGGCACATTTTTGTAGAACAATCGCTGGGATACCATCTGGACCACTGGCTTTTCGGACATTGAGTGACTGTAGTTCAAAACGCACATCGCGCTGCCTGATATGGATATCAGGTATAATGGATCCACTGGAGGATATCGTTGGTGGTTGCGTGCTACAGCCATCGATCCGGGAGTTAGCCGCAAAGAGGCTAGCCATAAGATCGGCATTCTCCTGCAGCTGATGCGCCGTTGCGCCTACGAGGCATCGCAGCGGTGGCAGCGAGGGCTGGCAGAAGTTGGCCTACACGGCTTTGGCCAGTCGCCAGTAGTTACGCGATCCAGTAGTTCCGTGCCGACTCGTGTAACGCGCTGGGCGTCCGCTCTTATGTATGCTCTCTTGCAGACCTTGGTGGCAGTGTTGTTGGCTCATTTCAGCGAGTTAATATTCGGATCTTTAAGGGCGTGACCCCTGATCCAAGCGCGATACACCGCCTGTTTCTTACTAACAGCTTCAGCGCATTCGCGATTTAACCAAGGGCGTCTCCGACCTTTGATGACGACATCGGAGTGAGGAATGTAGTATTCCATAAACCTACGCCGATCTCATCAACAATGGCCGCAGCACTCGCCGTTAGATGCTTCTCACTGAAACAGCGCTGCCCCCATGGGACGGAAGGAAAGTAGTCGCGCATGCCGTCCTAATTTGCTGAGGAGTAATGCCAAACACGACGCCTAACCTCCGTGGGTTGTGGTGGAATCACACTTAGCACTGTGCTGGATACTAGGTAGTGGTCAGATGTGCCTAGGGGCGCCCTCACCTCAACCCGGCAGTCGCCGGGTCCCCACCATCCGGTCACCAACCGGCACGACGATCTACCCCGAGATTATGCGCGGTATGAAAGGGCAGCCTTTCAAGGTGGTTAGTCTTGATTGGGCCCCTGTACTATACCACGGGCGGCCAGCGGAACAACCGTTTCTACGGGTCTCCCTAGCCGACGGGTCAGCTTAGTTCTTCTGACAATGGATAGACAGAATCCACCATGGTCCCCGCAATATCGCATCAACAAACCCCCGAGCACTGGCTATAAACTAGCTGATCTCGAAACGCGACGTACTCATAGGTACGCCATTTCTCGGGTGTTTCGCCGTATGTACGGTGGTAGCCAACCAGGCGGATATTTACCCTATCATCGGCTGAGATGCTGGAACCTTAAAAATTATCGTGAGGAAACACGCATGTTCAAGAAATTATATTTCGAAATACACGTGACCTGAGAAGTAAAGTGAGAAGGCATTATACAGTGTTTATTACAGAATCCGAGGGTTGTATCAATATCATCATAAAGGAACCCTACAATTATACAACTCCTGAAATTGTACATTCACATTTTTCATTTCTTGAATTTCACATTTTTGAAGGTTTCACTTCTACGCGTGTGGACTGCAAAGATATTTTTTTTTATCAGAAAATCAATATATTTGTTGCTCTTTATTAATAAAAATAATTATATATACATTATATAAAAGTAATTTAAATTTCACTTACCTCGTAACGAAGAGCAAGAGCACGACTGTGACGACAATCATTGTAACTGATAAAAGCAGGACTATAACACCTATATTTATATGTTTTTTCCGCATTCTCAGACAATGACAAGCATCAAAAAACTTTTGTAAAATTTACCTTTGTATTGCACTTTTAAAAATACAAATCTTTATTTTGCACACATAATGTAAAACCAGACAAATTGCCAATAATAATGCAGATAATAAGCGATTTAATTATGCGACTTCTCGTAATTGCTCTGCTGCAAAACATGCTTATGTTTGTAAGGAAGCGGTTATCGCAAGATTCTCCTTATCTCTTATCAAATTAATGTTTCTTTTGGTACTATGATATTTACATTTTACATAATTTGTCGTGATGTTGTAATACATGTGAATTGATAGGAAATATTTCATGGTACGAGTATATGTTTAGTGAGCGAAAAATGTATCACCTGTTACTTCAAAAGCAGCAGATACTAGAACCTTTGGTATATTATCCTTATGACCACTCCTATATAATACAAAAAACGGTCAAATATGAGTTGGACTTGTAAATCGAGCGTTCCGAATATTTCTTGGACATATAAATAGTTATTAATTTATGCATTTCAAATCAAAAATAAAACTTTGAGGAATAATAAAAACAATCTTCTTCCTAAAGTTATCCTGTTTCCTAATAAGATGAGATTGGCGGAGTCAGCAACAGCCTAAGGAGAAGTTACCGATTTTGATATGGAGCGACAGCCGTCAGACGTCCACAACCCAGAGGTTAAGCCAGACATTTATTAGGTTAGTTCTTTCTTTTAAAATATCATTGCTTGGACGATACGGTTTCCTTACTATATTTTCCTTCACTGCTGAGCAATTAATATCACAAATATACTCATAGGTTCAAAGACACGAATTTAGTGGTACAGATCACGCTTGATTACTACTGTAACCCTTATTATGTACCACATAGAAATAGTACAAAGTTCATAGTATCCAGCTGGACGTACACTTATTGGTATATGCCCACACCAAATTCGAATCAGCGACCTGGTCTTTAGCAAACCGACTACAGGACCAGAGCACGAAAGCAGAGGAGTGAGACAGGGAGACGTTTCTCCAAAACTGTTCATTGCTGCGTGGCAAGATATTTTCAAGCTACTGGACTGGATACGACATCAACGGCGATTATGTCACTTACCTCCGAGTTGCCGATGATATGGTAATCATGACGTAATTGCTGAAGCACTTGAACAGAAGAAGAACTTGAATTAATTCCACGTAAAGTTGGCGACGTGTAGCGCAACTGTCCTCAGAACTTTCGAAACAAAATTCTTCTTTCATGAAGGTCGGCAGATGATGAGTCGGACCCTCACCATAAAAAAACTAAAATTTACTTTATGGTGAGACTCAATCGCTCGATCCTCACGGTGAGGTTGATTTTCTTCTTCATATACTCTACAACCTCCTCGATCTTTGTAGACCAGTGTAGTCGGGGAACATACAATCGTTAGTATTTCCACGTACATCAGTCACGGTCCGATCTATATGGTGTCGCAGTAGTTGCACGCAGAAACACAACAACTCTCCAGAGAGTTGTTATTTGGCTGCAGTTTTCTGTCAGGTGGATATACTTCCCCAAACGCTGCTTTGATGCGCCCTACATCTCTTAAACCAGTCCGTTGGTTCGTAGAAAATAATGATAAAATAAATATACAACGTGAAATTGGGAGGATGTAGTAACCGAAGACGACCAAGACTTACCTCGTATTGTGACCAAATTCGGCCCTATATAATCAGAATTTGTTGTTAGGAGTCGTAGGTTAAATTTGGTAAGAAGTAATGTCATGTAGCACAAGTAAAGAAAAAAATCCGAAAACCGTAAATTTGTAGTTCCATCACGAAAAAAAGAATACTTTTTTGCGACAATAATTTGCGAAAATGTTTTCTTACAGAACCCTCAGAATGCGAGCCGGACTAGCATTGAATGGCTTTTTTTAGATAGTAGATCAGTTTTTAGATATCTTATCAAAGATGTCAAATATGACTCGATCGATATGTTATATTTTTGTCATTTCTATTTCTAGCGTATCTGGCCAAGAAATAAGGCAATAAAAATGCTCCCCCTCTTTTACGCTTTTATTCTTTATTAATAGGAAAATAGATTGAATAAATGATGAAATAGGTTTAGTCATAATTTGTGCTTAATTTAAGTTTCTGGTGATAGTTGTCTGGTTGACAGTTTGCTATCTTATTTTAAAATATCACATTTGGTGTCCAAATTCATCTGCCTCGTGAGAATGAAGGAGGAAGATGATCTTGGGCTGTCTTTTTTTTTTTTTTTTTTTTTTTTTTTATATTAGTTCAGCATAGTGGCCCCTCTTTGCCTGATGGTAAGCGAAAGAGGAGCCCAAATCGCAACTGCAACTGACAGCATACTACATCCCGCATCCTGTCAGTTGACGCTGCCATGCTGACCCGCAAAATGCTTCTTCACGCTTCGTTTGAAGGATCCCATATTGTAGGAAGGAGGGAACACATGTGCAGGCAAGGCGTTCCACTTTTTGATGGTACGACAAAGATAGGAGTTGCCGAACTTTTTGGTACGCGAAGAGATATTCTCAACCGTGGAACTATGACATCGCAAGCCCGCACGTGTGGTTCTATGACGGAAGGGTGAGGGTGGGATAAGGGAAAACAGTTCTTCAGAGCACTCGCCATGGTAAAGGCGGTAAAATACGCTTAGAGAGCCTATGTCCCTACGGAGTTGAAGAGGTTCTAGGCTTTTGGTGACCTCTTCGTCGTCAATTATGCGGATAGCCCGTCGCTGCAACCTATCGAGAGCCTCAAGAAGATACTGTGCGGAGCCGTCCCAGAGATGCGAGCAATACTCCACGCAGGCCCGAACTTGTGTCTTATAAAGCAGACAAAGTTGGTCCGGCGTGAAGAACCGGCGCACCCTGTTCAGGACTCCGAGCTTTCTTGAGGCTGTTGAGATGAGGCTCTCGATGTAATAACACTGGTTAAGGTCGTAATGAATACCCATACCCAGCATGTTCAGGCTATCACGCATACTGAGGGAAGCACCCTGAAGACTGGGAGTGGGAAGGAAGGGGGACATTTTTGTTGTAAACGCGCAAACCTGAGTTTTCTCGGCATTAAACTCAACCAGGTTATTGGAACCCCATTTACTAATGAGATCCAAACCCGATTCAGTTCAACGACAAGACTCTCACGCCTCTCACCGATTTCTGTCCGACCAGCACCAGGCCGACCGAAATATCGCCCATGGACCGTACTGTCATCTGCATAGCAATGAATATTACCAAGTGGCAGCATGTCATTGATATGCAGAAGAAAGAGGGTGGGCGATAGAACGGAGCCCTGTGGGACACCGGCATTCACTGACATGAACCGCGAAGCGCATCCATCTGCAAGGACGCGGATTCTACGCTCATGCAGGAAGCCAGCAATCCAATTACAAAGCTGGAGGGGCAGACCGTATGCCGGAAGTTTGGAGAGAAGTGCTTTGTGCCAGACCCGATCAAACGCCTTGGCGATATCTAGGCTGACTGCCATGGATTCGCCATATTTATCGATTGCCTCCCCCCAGAGGTGCGTCACATACGCTAGAAGATCACCCGTTGATCGTTTCGGTCTAAAACCATACTGACGATCATTGATTATGGAGTGATCTTCTAGGTAACGGATCAATTGTTTGTTAAGGATCCGTTCCATGACTTTGCACAACACTGAAGTTACGGCAATGGGGCGGTAATTCGATGGGTCAGAACGGTCTCCCTTTTTGGGGACCGGCTGCACATTAGCCTCTCTCCAAGCATCCGGAACGGAACCGGTCGAGTACGAGAGGTGGAAGAGGCGCGTCAGCACCGGAGACAACTCCGCTGCACATTTTTTAAGAACAATCGCTGGGATACCGTCAGGACCACTGGCTTTTCGGACATCGAGTGACTGTAGTTCAAAACGCACATCGCGCTGCCTGATGTGGATATCAGGCATAACGGATCCACTGGAGGGTATTGTTGGTGGTTGCGTGCTATAGTCATCGATCCGGGAGTTAGCCGCAAAGAGGCTGGCCATAAGATCGGCTTTCTCCTGCGGCTGATGAGCCAGTGAGCCATCAGGGCATCGCAGCGGTGGCAGCGAGGGCTGGCAGAAGTTGGCCTGCACGGCTTTGGCCAGTCGCCAGTAGCTACGCGATCCAGTAGGGTGCGCCACTAGTTCCGTGCCGACTCGTGTAACGCGCTGGGCGTCCGCTCTTATGTATGCTCTCTTGCAGATCTTGGTGGCAGTGTTGTAGGCTGATTTCAGTGAGTTAGTATTCGGATCTTTAAGGGCGCGACCCCTGATCCAAGCGCGATACGCCGCCTGTTTGTTACTAACAGCTTCAGCGCATTCGCGATTAAACCAAGGGCGTCTCCGGCTTTTGATGACGACATCGGAGTGGGGAATGTAGTATTCCATGCCAACGCCGATCTCATCAACAATGGCCGCAGCACTCGCCGTTAGATTCTTCTCACTGAAACAGCGCTGCCCCCACGGGACGGAAGCAAAGTAGTCACGCATACCGTCCCAATCTGCTGACGAGTAGTGCCAGACACGCCGCCCAACCTCTGTGGGTTGTGGCGGAATCGCGCTTGGCACTGTGCTGGATACTAGGCAGTGATCAGATGTGCCCAGGGGCGCCCCGACCTCAACCCGGTAGCCAGCAGGGTGGGTGGTCAGCAGTAGATCTAGCAGAGAGGGCTCCTGACCAGCAACATCAGGTATTCTGGTGGGTTGGTGCACCAGTTGCGTCAGGTTGTGCGAAAGAGCGAACGCGTGGGCGGTCCTTCCTGCATGGTTAGTTGTGGAGGATCCCAACCAGGAGTCGTGGTGAGAGTTAAAGTCCCCCAAACATACCATCTCTGCAGTAGGATACCGCTCCTGCGCTTCATCTGCCGCCCGACTCATGTACTCAAAGAGCCGAGTTGTCTCCGTGTCCCTAGTATGGGGTCGGTATAGGCACATGTAAATACGGCTCTGAAGGCCCAGGTTTACATGCACCCAGAGGACAGGAAAGGAGGAATCCTCTAGGCAGCGCAGACGGCGACAACATACATCCGAGCAGACAAACAAACAGACCCCGGCTTTCGCGAGGAAATTCTCCTCAAGCACATAACCGGGATACTGGAGGTAGGACGTGTCCGCTGGACGCTGAATCTGTGTCTCCGTCAGGAAGAGCATGGCGGGCCGTGCCGTCTCTAGGTGTTGGTGGACGGCATTAAGGTTAGAGTGGAGTCCGCGGATGTTAGCGAACTCAACCTTAAACAGGGTGGTGGGGGAGTGCACCGCTGTTAGACCATCTTTTCCTATTTGCGCTGTCATGAGTAATGTAAAGAACGGAAGCGTGAAGCGGGAGAGAATTGCCACGACATTGGGGAAGAAACGCGGTGGACTGTTTCTCCATTAGTTTGTCGACAAAGGAGCTGTGCTGATCCGTCGGACGGAAGGGCCCCCGAACCCCCCCGGAAGTAGTCGCCGGGTCCCCACCATCCGGTCACCAATCGGCACGACGATCTACCCCGAGATTATGCGCGGTATGAAAGGGCAGCCTCTCAAGGTGGTTAGTCTTGATTGGGCCCCTGTACTATACCGCGGGCAGCCAGCGGAACAACCGTTTCAACGGGTCTCCCTGGCCGACGGGTCAGCTCAGTCCTTCTGACAACGGATAGACAGAATCCACCACTGTTCCCGCAATATCGCGTCAACAATCCCCCGAGCACTGGTTATACACCAGCTGATCCCGAAACGCGACGTACTCATAGGTACGCCACTTCACGGGTGTTTCGCCGTGTGTACGGTGGTAGCCAACCAGGCGGGTATTTACCCTACCACCGGCTGAGATGCTGGAACGTCAGGAAATCCCATAGTCGCCTCTTACGACACCCAGGGGAAGAGAGGGGGCGGTGATTTTTAATATTCTTTCTCCGTCACCGCACGGATAAAATGTCTTATCTAAGTGGACTATTATTCACTTTATAACTTGAACTGTTTTTTTGCCTGATTAGTGATTACATGTTTACGTAATTTCGTGTTGTCTCCACTGTCATATTTCTATTCGTATAGATAATATTTTGTATAAGAGAAGGGTGAGGGACAAGACCGACAAATACGCTAGATACTTTTACACTGGCTTTATTTATAACATACGGTGGGTAGGTGGTCACAGCCGCCTTGTACTTGAAATTAACATATACAACATCCCTCACCCTTTATAAACATCAATTTAGATACATAGCCCACTAACTGGCTTACGTGAACGTTTGGATCTATCCGTAAGATTTGGTTGGGATGGAGTTTTATTCATTGCATTATCTGTGTCGTCAACCACAGGCGTCGCAAATTCGCCATCACAGTCAGACATGCCCTCTGTTGCTGATGGACGGCATTGAACAGTAATTTATCACCGGAAGGTGATCACACGATAAATGGTTTCAGGGTCCCAGTCGGGGTCCTCTGCAGTTAAGTCCTTACGCTAACCAACCTCCGCTAGGTAGAACTTATTTGATCTATGTGCTGTGTAACTTTAATATTTTAACCGGTACATGAATCAGGTACATTACCCTACCATTCGTTTTTATCACTACTCCTTTTGCCCAGGTGAACTTATAATTGTTTTTATACATTTTAATCCAAACCAGTCCACATGGTAATTCGGTTGGTGACTAACCCGTAGTGGTATTTTTAGAATTCCTATAATCAAACAGAAATTTCAAAATATTTTCGTTTACCGGCTTTTTATGAGAGCTTTCCATAATAATACTCTGAAGCCCTTTCTTAACTATTTTTACATACGACTCCGCTTGACCATTACTGGACGATAAGGCGGGGATAAACATGCTTAATGTCATTCAAAGCACAAACATTTTGAAATTCCTGCGACGTTAACGACATACTATTGTCGCTCACAATCACATGGTATTCCTACCCTAGACATTAATTCGCATAATTTCCCTATAACCGCTTTCGACCCATCCGTCGATGACATTTCGTAGCATTCGGTCCACTTTGTAAACGCGTCTACGACTATAAGTTACATATGACCATTAAGGGGTCCAGTCATATCCACATGAATCCTATAAAAAGAATAAGGAGGAAGCCTCCACACCGTGAGAAGCGTACGAGCCGGAACCGGGCGTAACTGTGCGCATACAGCGCATGCCCCAGCACACCGTTCCAAAGCCGCGTCTATACCGGGGAACCACAACCGCGCACGAAGATCCTCCTTCATTTTGATGATTCAAAGTGCGAACTATGAAGTTCATCACATACTATCCTGTAATACCTCCGGAATCACTTCCTTATGGCCGCCCATCAAAACGCCGTTCTCTAGCGACAGTTGAGTACTACAGTTGTAATAAGCTGCTAACTTTGGATCCATAACTTTCCTAGGCCAACCACTTAATAAATATTTCTTCACTTTGATAAATACTGCGTCACGCTCAGTTTCTTGAATTAATTCGTGTAATGTAACCGGTAAGTTCAATCACAAAATTTACATACGCTTCGCGTTTCTCGAAATCACGCGTTTCCCCGCTCGATTCGTTTTGCGCGTTCTTATCTTTCTCGGACGCTGGTAGCGATCGAGATAGAAAATCCGCACTATTATTCTCGCTGCGTATATACTCTTACTATATTGGAGGACAAACTCGAAAATATGCAAATTGATAGTAGGAAAAGGATGACCTGATAACCATTGTCGAATCTCATTCGAGCACCGTAGGCAGTAATTTAAGCAAATTCACTATAAACGACGTATACAGAATCCGAGAAAAAAAGGATTCAACACCTAACACCCCGATTGTAGTGGAAACTACCACGACGCTACTGAAAAACGATCTTCTAAAATCCTGCAAGGTGTTTAATTTGAAGCAGAAGACTAAACATCTGGGCCTTAAATCTTTGGCGGACACTCCGATTTTCGTGGGTGAGCATCTCACCACTAAAGCGGCGCGCCTGTACTTTCTGGCACGGGATGCCGCAAAAGCTATCAAATATAAATATTGTTGGACCTCTTACGGTCGTGTATACTAAATACTTAAGAAAAGACGATGATTCCAAAATTACGAGTATCACGATAAAAAGTGAATCGTAAATTCAAGGGCTATTGAACAGTATATGTCTATTTTATGTACATGTTATGTGTAGTTCCATCTGCTTTTGTAGTCTGAAGTATTTTTACGTAATAAACATAATACTTAAAATAATAGACAAAAAATCACTATTTCTTACGCTGAGAGTAATTTATGGAATGTTTGGGATTGCATTTGCATTGGTTCCTCGCGCAATTCAACTGATTACACGCAAAACTGTTTATATCCTAACTCACCAATCAGAGCACAACCCCTTGCGTAATACGGATGCAGCTTTCTATTGCATTGTTATTGATGGGTGACCGTAACATAAACCGTAAACGATGTGGATCAACTGTAAATGGCAGAAACGGTGACATGTAACTGTGGCGATCTTAGCACACACTACAGAAATAGCACCTCTGATTTCACCCTCGTTGCTCAAAATATCAGAAGTATATACCGTAATTTTGTTAATTTCTTGATAAATTTGTCCACTTTTGAGTTTAATAATGATGTAATAGTAATGACAGAATGTCGTCTTGACTATAAAAAACCTATACCGAAATTTAATAGCTATAATGAGTATTCTACTACCTCCCAGTTTAATGAGGGAGTGGTCGTATATATTAAAAAAACGCTTAAGCCTAAGGTGACAGAAAGAAAGCTAATACAGGCGTCCTGTTTGCAAATAGAAGTCCTTAACTATACCATACTCTGTATCTACCGGTCTCCATCAAATACAAATGCGGATCTATTAACAAATTCTTTGTGTAGTCACCTGGATACCATAAAATCATCAAACAATATAGTAATTGCGGGTGACATAAATATCAACCTTATACCTAAAACAAAAGAGCAAAATCATGAATATAAAAATAGAGTTAACTATCTCAATATGCTTGCAGCCCATGGTATTCTTCCGGGTCATTCTTTATCCACTAGGGATAAAAGCTGTCTTGACCACCTAATGCTAAAGATGAACAAAAAAAAACACAATGCATTTATTGCGATATTATATACAACTGTAACTGACCAACCTTTTTTTATATATATATAGGAATTAGCTAAGAAAACATCTTGTAAAATAGATTTTGAAAAAGCTCATAAAACACTGAGTAATAATAATCTTGCGGAGCTACTTTCTTTCAATGACCCTAACTTATTAACAGATTGTTTAATTTACAAAATAACTGACTCTTTAAAACAGAATACAATAGTTACACAAATCCCTAGTAGTAAAAGAATATTGAAACCATGGATCACTGAGGGAATATTGAGATGCATAAAAAATCGAAATAAACTTTAGAAATAGACCCGTGATGATCTCTATAACGAAATTAAAAAGATAACTTACACTCGTTACAGGAATTATTGTAACAATTTAATAAAAAAACTGAAACGTAAACACGAATGTAAGTTGTTGACCGAATCTGTTAAAAATAATAAGCTGCTATGGAAAAATATAAAAAAAAATAACTTACACTAATATAATAAATCAAATAATACGAACACTGAATTAAAATCATTAAAATCATTCCTATCTGATTCGGCGAATTACATAAATAGTTATTTTGCTAACATAGGTCAAAAATTAGCTAACGACATAAAATCAACATTAAAAGAAGATGCCATAAAAAACTATATTAACAACTTACCTAGTCTGCGCCAATCTTTTGTTATGTTAGACGCTAGACCAAGTGGAAATTGATAGTAATAATGAACCTCAAGTCTGATAGTGCCACTGGTGAAGATAACATTCCAACGAATTATATTAAATATATTAAAAATGACATAAATCCTATTTTGACATACTTGGCAAAAGTTTTAAAACTGGTACTTTTCCTTCTGCTCTAAAGAGCTCGATCATCACTCCGGTTTACAAAGGAGGTGCCAGAGACGACGTCGGAAACTACAGACCCATCTCAGTTATATCTGTTTTAGCTAAAATTATTGAAAAGCTGTTAAACAACAGGCTATTGAAATATTTAACTACCTTTGACCTGTTATCTACAAATCAGTTAGGTTTCAGACGAGGTATTTCAACTGTGGATGCCGTAACAGCATTAACTACGTTATTGACAAACCAAATGGATAAAGGAAAGAAATGCTTAACTGTCTTTCTAGATTAAAAAAAAGCCTTCGACACCGTTTCTTTACCTATCCTGTTACTAAAATTAAACAAAATAGGCATACGCGATTACCAACTCTCTATTTATAGAGACTATCTGTCAGACAGAAGGCAAGTGGTTAAGCTGGAGCATTGCAATATGGAGAGCACTGGAATATCGTGCGGAGTTCCGCAGGGAAGTATACTCGGACCTACATTATTTTTGATTTACATCAATGACCTGTGTAGCATAAATAAATAAATAATAAATAAATAAATATTGACAAATTACACAGCGCCACCTAGCCCCAAAGTAAGCGAAGCTTGTGTTATGGGTACTAGACAACTGATAAACATACGTAAATACATTTTTTTTTTTTGTAAATACATACTTATTATACATAGAAAATACCCAGACCAATACAAACAGACATGTTCATGCACACAAATGTTTGTACTGTGTGGGAATCGAACCCACGAGCGTTGGTGTCAAAGTAGCGTAACAGCGCGTTTCACCACTGCGCCACCGAGGTCGTAAAGCATGAACCTCACTAACGCTAACATATTTACTTACGCTGATGATACTGCCATTGTCTTCACTGGTACCTCTTGGCATGATGCTAAAGCTAAAGCGGAACACGGCATGGCTCAAGTTGGTTCCTGGCTTAAAAACCTTCTTACCCTAAACACTTCAAAAACACACTACGTCTGTTTCGGAATGAATAACAAATCCCAACCTAAATATGACCTAAATATTAAAATACACGAGTGCAATGATATAACTGATACTAGATGTAACTGTGCTATCATAACTAAGGTAACTCAGATCAAATATCTAGGTGTTGTTGTGGATCAAAAGTTATCTTGGTATCCACAAATTGAGCAGTTAGCTTCGAGGATTAGAAAATTCATTTGGATGTTCAAATCCTTAAGACACATTACTTCTGCACCAAAGGCTGGTAACCCTGCATCTCCTAATAAGCTATTAAATAATATTTACGTGGCTTTAGTACAATCAATAATAGTTTATTGTATACCAATATGGGGGGGGGGGAGAGCTTATAAAACACGATTTTTACCACTAGAAAGAGCCCAAAGAGCTCTTCTAAATATATATTATGCACATAATCCTTTCAAAACATAAAAAACTATGTTGTGTACCGTATAAAAATAGGCGTAGGAGAAACTTTGTCGTGCCAGCCGCTGTAGCCAAAACCAAATTTGCTCGGCCTCAATATAGTCATGCTTCAGCTCACATCCTACTAATATTATAAATGTGAATGTCCGTTTGTTTGTTACGCTTTAACGCGAAAGCTACTAAACCGATCATCATGAAACTTTGTACACATATTCTTGGAGGTATCAGTAAGGTAAGCACGAACATTTTAGAAACTCCTATCGTAATCATAACGAGTCCTCTATCGAGGATATATTACGCAGCATCACGCTAGTACGTAGCACGAAGCACCTTCGTCGTCCTATCGTATCCTCGATAGCATTTCAATACTACGTAAACCGGGAACGAACAAATTGAGTGAACGATTCGTTCTGAAATTAGATGAAGTTGTTCTTGTAATTTTTATCTTAAGTATTCTATGAAATATGAATATTCTTTTTGTATTAACATTTTAAATTGTATTAATATTTGAAAAAATATAAATTATGTTTTAATGTGAAAAACATAAACAGCTGGATTACTTTTATTTCTGAACGGCTTCTTGATATTCTGTCTCGGAGGCTCGACAAAGGAGAACTGTCGCAAGCTTTGTTTATTTATATATCGTATAAATAATCAAAGGTCGCAAGGTATGCATTTAATAGTCTCAAGAATTTCAAGTGCTCGTCCTAAGTATAATATATAAAAAGTCATCAATCGATTTCGTTCATGTCGCACATACCTTATCAGTATTTTTTGTTTGTTTTTATGACGGAGTGTGAACTCAGTTTTTGTTTTAATTTATTTCGTTTTATTGGGTCAAGGTTGGAGCTCCTTTAAAAACAAGACGATATGCATTAGGCAAATATCTATAGGGCTGCTAGTGGCACTGGTGGAGGGCTGGTTGTTATCTTTGAAGGCAACACTATTTTTAAATTCAGTTTCTATCAGATCTAGCAGTTTTTGTTGATTTTCTTTGTTAGCTCTGCTATAATATATAAATAAAAATAACGGTAGGTACTTTAGTACAAATACATATTTTTTTCAATTATGTATTAGTAGAATGAAATATAAACTATATATTTAATATATAAATTTATTATTTACAAATTTTTATTTCATCCTACTAATAATTGAAAAAATAGGTTTATTTTTCTATATTATTAGTATAGGTTTTCTATATTATTGTTCATTTACTGTGTGTTCAATAAGTATTGTAGTAAGATAATATAATAACACAATAAACTACGTTAAACTCTAGGTAAATCTTGCATTTTATGTAAAATATTAGTCTTACTAATGTTTTGAAGCGAAATACTACCAAAAACACTGAAATTAATGGTCAAATACTATGTTTTCACAATTACGCAAATTGTTTCATCCACAATTTTTACGTGAATAAATATTCGTAAGTTTCGATAGCCAGCCTTCGAGATTCTCGATACCGTACGTCAAAACAAAGTTCGTGCTCCCAAATTTCATACAAATATGTCAAGATACGTACACGTTACGATACGAACTCCGTACGAAAGTACTCGTGCTTCAAAATTTAGTTACTTTTGCGTACGATAGAGGCGCTGCTCAATTTTCATACAAATTGTATACGATGACGATACGAATGTTTTTTCGCAAAAGATTCGTGCTTACCCTACAGAAGTAAAATAGGATACTTTTTAATAAAAAAAAATATTTTTTATCAATGCGAGCGAAGCCGCGGGTAAAAGCTAGTATATAATAAAATTAACAGTGAAGTGGAAATATACTCTAAAACTTGTCATGAATATAAATCCATGTTAACAAAATGGATAAAAACCTTAAATTATGATGCAACGGAGAATCTTTTGAATTGTGCGAGTGAATAGATGAAAATAAATTAACAATGTTATTTAATTTTAGATTGGTGTATATTTGTCTGTTGTTTCTAGTAAACCGTCAGTAACAATATACCTATTGTAAGTGAATGTGTGTTAAGTTGTAATCTACTGCGTGTTTGATTCTGATAATTGTGAGTGAATATCATATAGCTACCTACCCACATTTTTAATTTTACTTAATTGCACATTATGGTAACATATTATTATATAATCCTTCAATGCAATATATAGACTCCTATCCTATGCATAAATTGCTGTTTGCTGTTTACATGCATAAAATTATAATAAATGGAAAATTGCGCGTGTGTATATATATAACCAAATAAGTACATATATATATATATATTTGGATAATATATATATATATATATAAAGTAAAGATACATTTTTTAAGTTGTCTAAAGCACTTATATGATATACAAAAAAAAAACATTGTTAATGAAGAGCGGAGTTTCCTAATACAGTCATTTTGTTTGCTTAAAAGGAGACCCCAACAGCCATTCTTAGATGTAAAAAAATGTATATTGAAAATAAACATATTTTGATTTGATTTGATACTCTATTATGTATTTGTAACCAGATAAAAATATTGTATAACGTTGTAGCCGATTGGCCGATACTTGGGGAATGCCACGGTGTGGGCCGAAAATCGTCAACAGAGGCTTATGATCCGTTTGCAAAATAAAAGGAACTGCACAACCATACAAGTATTGGTGAAACCCTCTTACTCCAAAAATTATAGCAGTCGCTTCCTTTTGCATTTATAAGTATTGCTTTTCAGTTGCTGAAAGCGTTCTCGAAGTGAACGAACTAGGCCTTTCTTCGCCATCTTGGTTTCTTTGCGTCAAAATGGCAGCAACTCCTATTGGAGACGCGTCAACCGTCAAGATTAAAGTTACATCCGGGTCAAAATGAGCTAACACTTGATCAGACTCTATCCACTGTTTCATTGTGCTGAAAGCAATGTCATGCAATTTCGTCCTCCCATGCTCGTCACCAATGTTTTGTATAAGAGAAAGGTGGAGGGACACAACCGGCAAATAAGCTATATACTTTTACACTGCCTTTATTTATTACATACGGTGGGTAGGTGGTCACAGCCGCCTTGACTTAAAATAAACATATACCCACATATACAACAGATAAGAAATATCATAGTAGTGTTTTATTACTTTGAATTCTTTTTTTTTTGGGTCGTTTCAAAATAATCTCTGGTAATAAAATTATTATGCACCAGAATGCTACCAAATGAAGGTTAAACCTTGAATATAGTTTTATGAGACGAGCTGACAGATGCTAATGAGTTTCATAATAGCGTCATACGCGTATGACGTCCAGCCATGCAATTCTCTAAGCGACTCGTAATGGCTGTGTGCGTCGCTGTGATCACAGATGTCACAGCTTTGACATCGTCTACTGCGATCACGGCTAAATTATTTGGTATTCTATAAGGCTGTAAGCGTACGCGAGGCTGTTTGCCTTGTAGAATTCCTGCGGCGCTAGTGTCGCACAACCATGAAAAGCGACACCAAAGAATTGCAATTTTGTGTTCAAGGCTGTAACAGCCGATGTTTCCGAGGATGTAAGAATGTTTGCTCTTACAGAATTGCATGGCAGGTCGACCAGTACACTCATAATAGTCCACTCTATTGTATTTAGAAACTGTAGATTGTCGCATTAGTTCAAACGGTTCTGCGCTAATCATTATTCATATACGGTCTTTAATCTGTGAACTAGTTACTTTAGTTAAATAGATATTTTAAGTAACACGTATATTAACGACGGCGCTTGTTTGCTACTTACTTTGGTTTTCGACGGAATCCAGGATTTTTGTTTGGATACAGTTTTTCAGGGTTCCGTACTTCAAAAGGAAAAACGGAACCCTTATAGGATCACTTTGTTGTTCGTCTGTCTGTCTGTCAAGACCCTTTTTCTCAGGGAGACGGGTGTAGCTATCAAGCTGAAATTCATATCATATACTCAGGTCTGGACTTCTAGGTTAACGCAATCAAAAGTTATGGCTTTTTATGCCTCATATATGCGCGCTCGCAAGGAAATCAAAACCTATAGGGTACCTACTTCCCGTTGACCTAAAATCATAAAATTTGGTAAGAAGCAAATTTATATAACACAAGTACAGGAAAAAATCCGAAAACCGTAAATATGTAGTTATATCACAAAAAAATAAATGCGAAAATAATTTGCGCAAATATATTTTTTTACGGAACACTCAGTTCGTGAGTCGTTGCTGTGTTAGCAGCTAAGGTGGCATTGCGCGAGTGATACTTAATGTATTGAAAGCGTTCATAGGCTACGGTAACCGCTTTACAGGTGGGTCGTATGCTTATATCCCGCCCAACGTAATATACAAAAGAAAGTTTAATGGTGATATCTACTAATGGTGCAATGAGTAAGGTACCGTACTATGTCACCCGCTCATCAGCAGAGCCGACTACAAATGTTAATACGTTAATCCCGTGTCGTGCTTACACAAAAGTTCGCATTACCATCTCACAGGGAGAAGTCAATTCCTTGCGTGGCCGCTCACAAAATTTTGCAACTGGATTTGTGCTGGCGATAAAGAAGAGGAACAAACCCTCCAAATGTACACGGCGACACGGCACAGGCCGGACCGTCACATCTGTGTGTGAAAATACCGTCGACACCGTTGTACGTTTCTAGGCTGCACTGGTCTACGAAGGTCGAGGAAGTAGTCTATGTGAAGAAGAGGAGCACGTTGAGGTCACTAATAAGCACCTGAGGAGTCGCTGCATTAGCAGCAGGGGTAGTATGGTGCGAGTGATACTGATTTTACCAGTTTAATCGTTTGCTTCTATGAAAACGTCATCTTGAGGGTCGAACGATTGGAATCTCGCCATAGAGTAAGTTTTAGTTCCTTTATGGCGAAGCTTCTGATTCATCATCCGCCGACCTTTATAAAGGAACACTTTTCGCCAGAGGGAATCGTATTTCGGGAGTTCCGAGTATACCCCGAAATCAATCAAACAACATAATTAAACAGAAATGTAATCCGTGAAAGAAATTATGTTAAATATGCCAAATTAGTTGTGACCCTGGACTTCATCGCTACGATTAATTCGTTGCTCCGTTCTGACGTGAAAGAAGGACAAACAAACACATTTTTACATTTATATAAGTAGCGATCTTTTAATACCATATTGGATGGTAAAAATACATACAACCCGACTGATCTCAAACAGTTACCATAAACTATGAATGATTACTGCACAAGGGTTTTCGCACCTTGCCACCCCCTCTGTTAATATAGCAACTTCGAGCTTCCTGTTCACTTGTAGGAACGCAACAACAGAAATTGTGACTTTGCTGCGGTATTCTATGAGGTGTAGGTAATTCTGTCGGAGGACGACCACGTGCAGGTTGGCTTTGTCTATGCAGGCTATAGTAACCCACTTGCATCCTAATATACTATTATTTTTAAACACAATCGGAAGGCATACATGCATACAGTCCACCTGATGGAAAGCGGATACTTAGAATCCTATATTTTAGTACATTATGAAAAATAGCATAATAATTTATTTTTATAATTCCTAATAAACTAGAATCATTAGCACTAATTTAAAAACAACACGCAGTGTAATATTTTTTTCCTCTTTTTTTGATATAAGAATAATTCTTCTACGACAGGAAAGTAAAGTAAATATTTTCATAAATTCAGTTTTTTGGCTGAAAAATTATACTGAAAAATCTATATTTCCGGCTAATGATTTTTTTTCCACTGAGGGTACGAGTTCAGTATATCAAACAGACAAACAAAATTTACATCTTCATTGTATGAGTTTCGATTGTACCAACATAAGATAATTATGATTTTGTCGTCCATATTAATTTCACGCCATCTATGTAGTATATGATAAACTAAACAGTAGCCCTTCATCAAAAGTAAGTAATGCTTGAAAAGAAGCGTGTGCCCTACTGTAGCTACGAATTATTGATAGATGTCGCTAGCTGTATACACAGAACCGATTATTACTTATTCCTTTTTATTTTAGTAACTTCTTTAAACCGTATTCGCAATGATGATGTTAGAAACAGAGTTGGTCTGAAAGAGAGTGTCGGTGTTAAAATAAGAAGAGGCATGCTCCGATGGTTCGGACATGTAGAAAGAATGCAAGATGAAAGAATGACGAAGCAGATATACAATGCAAAAGTGGAAGGATGTAGGAGCCGGGGAACGCCAAGACTTACCTACCATGACCAAATTGGTCGTGTTCTATCAGAAGGTGATGTCAGGAGCCCTAGAAACCGGCGAGCGTGCATGAGAAGAGCAATGAATGTTAAAGAAGTGAGTGAGATATGTAAGGATCGAGTCACGTGGCGCTCGGTTCTCTCTGCCTTCCCCGCAAGGGATTTGGCGTGAAGTTATAGATTATAGAACTTCTTTAAAAGGTTTTAATTATTATACTAGTCATTTTTAATGGCCCCTTACATGACGGATGGACGATCGGGTGAAGATCACAGGGAGGCGATGTGTGCCAGCAGCCCAAGATCACTCGTTGCAGAAGTCTAAGGGGGTGGCCCTACGTTTAGCTATTTGTGTAACATTTATGTGCATGAAAGAAAGAAAGAAAAACGTTTATTGGACAACACAAAAATTTTTCGTAAATTTGAAGAAACTTAAGGCTGAATTACAGTGTGTGTACCAAATAGGTCTCCACTCAGCATAATGTCTTGGCACGCAGCGCCTCGACGCTGGTATTCTGTGGACACCATTAGTAAAGAGGTGCCTGACATCGAGTAAACAATAATATTACAAGCCTATTCATAATATGTAATGGTATTAATATATAAATAAATATGATAGTGTTATTATTGTTCATGTATGTACATAGAAGAATTTATTTATGTTTATTGATAAATATTATTATGAACAAATACTGAATATATATAGTCTGTTTGTCTTGGTCTGGATATTTAAAGAGAGGTAGGGCACATCAAAGCAGCCCGTCTGGGGAAGTACCTCCACCTCACAGATAACCACAGCCAAATAACAACTCCCTAGAGGGTTGTTGTGTTCCTGCGTGTGAGTGAGGTCATCAGTAAGCTCCTAAGGAGTTGCTGTGTAAGCAGCAGAGGAGGCATCGCGCGAGTGATATTAGAAGTGTTAATAGGCTACGGTAACTGCTTTAGATCAGGTGGGCCGTATGCTTGAACGGCTCCCGACGTTGAATATACCAATAAACTTTAGTTTTTCTATATATGTCTCTGTAATAGAAATAGGTACTTAATATCACTTAAGAATGTATAAAAGGGTACTTAAGTAGGTAGGAATTTTTCCCAAAGATTGTTTCCGGTTTGTAAAATCAAACGAGGATTATGTAATGTTGACAGTATTTTATTTTGACCGAACACGACAATTAACTAAACTATGTGTCTCCCCAATGGTCGAAATTCGGCCATAATAATTAGTGACAATATGAAGGACACAGAAAGCAAATACCGCCACCGTTGCTGCCATGACCGCCCTGGTTGTCGCCTAGCGACTAACATCTATAGAAAAGAAAAGAAAGAATGAAAGAAAACGTTTATTTGGACGTAACACAAACACTATACACATATAAACAATACACAATAGATACAACAAAAGTGCTGTGTGGCAGCCCAAAAGAGGTCCCATTTCAGCATACTGCCGTGCCAAGACATGACCCGGCGCTGATTTTCAGATAAGACTTGTTTGTGACGCCACGGACAGACAAACAAGAACAAAGCATTTAAAAAAAAAATAGCATTTTTTTATTTTTTTCGTTACAGGCAAAATACGTGTCGCAGCGACGACCAGGGCAGTCCTGGTAGCAACGGGCGCATGCGGTTTCTGTTCCAGATGACGGGCAATCCCGAGGACGACTGCAGCAGCCGAGGCAGATACTACCGAAGCAGCCATGGTAGCGACGGAAAGTTGCATCTACTAACGGTAGCCACGCTGCCGGCCAGCGCTAGTTCACTTGAACATATTGGTGGCGGAATCACACAAACCAGATGCCATGCAAACGATAAAACACAAACGGAGGCAATATATTTCCTTAAACTTAAGGGCTCAATACCGTGTGTAACAATTCTCAAAGGTCGTCTCTGAACCAAATCACATGATCCTTGCTAGTATCCAGTAGATGTTCCCGCCCAAAGTGCGCTCTGACTTGAGACTTACACAATATAACTCTTTGTCCCGCACTGCAGTGCTGCTTTGCTCTGTAGAGCACATCAAGTTTCTTGTACGAAAGTTTGACCTTCTCCTCCAGATGACTTCGGTATTGAACATCGCTGCAGATGTCGACACCGTGAATCCAAATGCTATTGGCGATGGTAAGAAGTGCACTTTGGAATTGAGCAACCACAGCAAATGAGGGTTTCTTAGCGGTGAACGCGCAAACTTGTGTCTTCATGGGGTTAAATTGAACTAAGTTTAGCCGAGTGAAGAGTACCTACCGAACTAAGCGGTCAGATACTTTAATTAAAGTACCCTCAATTTTAGACACAAATTAATTGTCCACCTTTCCTCCAGTAATCAACCACTGTCTAGACTTCGTACATTGAGATAGCCGTTTCTCCCTTTCTTTGCTCATCTCATTTAAACGGCGCTGTCCCATATGGGCAGAACCATAGATAACGGAAACAAACGTTGTTTCTGTTATCTATTGGCAGAACGTTTAGTAGGTCTACTTTCGATAAATTAGTTACGGAACGCAACATTCACTAAAAAGCAAGTAATAAATTCGTTTTTACGAAAGTAAAAAATACCGACTTCATAAACATCTGCTATGAAAAAGTACACTAAAAGGTACAAAATAATTGTTTTATTTCTTTAAATGACTATAAACATTATGTTGTCTATTTATACTTAAATAGAAATAAGAAACATATTTTTAGACTATTTAGAACAAAATCAATATATTAGGACAATATTGTTATTTTTGGTGCCAGCGCATTTGTAATAAGGTACAATTAGGCATTGCTACATTTATCACATTAACGTGATTTTAAATATATTTTGTAAATATTAAAACCTTGGCTGGTACCGACTGGACCGACGAGCTCGGTGGCTCAATGGTGGAACGCGCTGTTACGCTAGTTTGACACCAACGCTCGTGGGTTCGATTCCCACACAGTACAAACATTTGTGTGCATGAATAATAATAAATGTGTATTTTTTTTTATACTACGTCGGGAGGTATTCAAGCATACGGCCCGCCTGATGTAAAGCGGGTACCGTAGCCTATTAACGCTTGTAATATATTAAGTATCACTCGCGCGATGCCTCCTCTGCTGCTTACACAGCAACTCCTTGGGAGCTTACTGGTGATCTCACTCACGCGCAGGAACACAACAACCCTCTAGGGAATTGTTATTTGGCTGCGGTTTACTGTTAGGTGAAGGTACTTCCCCAGACCGGCCGCTTTGATGCGCCCTACCTCTCTTCGAAGAAATATTATCCTAATACATTGATTTTATTCTAAGTAGTCTAAAAATATGTTTCTTATTTCTGAGTACAAATAGTAGACACTATACATATTTATTATGTTTTATTTATTTATTTATTACATGTTTATTAGTCGTAGTTTATTAGTTAGTTAGTCATTTAAAGATATAAAACCATTATTTTGTACCTATGACGAGCTCGGTGGCTCAATGGTGGAACGCGCTGTTACGCTAGTTTGACACCAACGCTCGTGGATTCGATTCCCACAAAGTACAAACATTTGTGTGCATGAACATGTCTGTTTGTCTTGGTCTGGGTATTTTCTAAGTATTATATTAAGTATGTAGTCGCCTACCCAGATAAACCCTGTGAGGTTTTCGTGGTACGGCATTAATATGTAAAAAATAGAGGTGTAAGAATTTTATATATAACAAAAAAAAAATGTATTTACAAAAAAAATGTATTTACGTATGTTTATCAGTTGTCTAGTACCCATAGCGCAAGCTTCGCTTACTTTGGGGCTAGGTGGCGCTGTGTAATTTGTATTTATTTATTTGTGAGTGCATTTTTTCATAGCAGATGGTTTTGGAGTCGGTGTTTTTGTTTTTGTAACAAAGATTTTATGTGCAAAGATATCGCATGCACTGCACTCGAAATATTAGAGAATGAATCATACATGATTGTCTTTTAGAATCCTAAGTCATAATCGGGTAAAAAAGGAGAAAAAAAAGTTTAGCAAAAAATATATTTCATCAATACTGTACAAGTGAATCCCAATAAATCTTCAAGAGCCTTATTCTGTGAATGGTTGGAAATCGTCCTGAAAAAAGAAATATTCTCATTATTTATATACTTACATATATATATATTTAAATATAAAATTACTTGTAAACTTGACTTCCTCAAAACAACATACTTAGCCCTTTAATATTTCATTAACTATTGATTCCTAGCTTATGAACATTAGTGGGCAATATGTCACATGACATAGTTGTGTATACCGTGGTGACTAACTGTGTACCACGAACGGCTTTTATTTTAGCGATAAAAGCACCTAAATTAGTAGGCAATGTTAGAGGTAAATAAAATTGTAACTAATTTTTTACTGATAAGCTTTTCATATATGTCGGCGCCTGTCAACGCCTGGTGTTGATAACTAACACAAAATCACCCCATCAACCTTTGCACGTGCGCAGTGGCGCGATGAGCTGTTTACAACGTCGACCGCTCTATGAATCAGGCGATGTGCGAGTGAAAGGGATGGTCGAGCTGGCCTTACAAGACAGCAGGCAGCGTGCCCGAGAGAGACAGTCTCGTCGCGACCGCCCTGTCGTTCGCACGAATAAAAGTGACACAGATCATCATATTTAATTGATTTATTAAGTATTATTTATTGTAATTGTATTTCCTTCCATAGAAAATAGTTCTGGACAAGATGAACCAGATAGATCATCACCTATTCTACGTGGACCTTCCAGTCGCGCCGAAATATAGTTTTTTAGTAGACGATTACTCGTTCATCCAATGAATACCATTTTCCAATGCTCAAAATATTTCATTATGATCAAAATTTGTCCTGTAGAAACGCCACCGTCGTCGGTTGATGTGCATGTTCTGTCAGTGTGCGAGTATAAGTATGGATTAGCCATACTAATTTGCGGGTTAGGCTGAGAGAACCGAAACTATACTAGCACCAATGATATTGTATTAAAAAGAGGTAGATGTCGTACTAGCGCGCAAAAACTGAGGCAATGAAATTAACCCAATTGGTCTAATATGCGCTATTCTGCTATGATGCGCTGACGTATTTCAAGCGCAACTCTTGACAGATAGCTATCTCTCTCTATATCATGCGTTCCGTATTATCTATCCCCTTCTTAAGTAAGTAAGTACTATAATGTCGTAGTGGAACAATAACAAAACGACGCGCAGTATGAATATACGTCATCTTTAAATACAATATCATTGACTAGTACACAAATCACTTGCTTTCTCTACGTTCCTCGGCGGCGTACATCTTAGGCGTATATACGCGTTCATTTTACTTTCATATTCTCTTTACTTTACCTAGTTCTTTACTTACATAGGTTCGTAGCGTTAGAATCAGCACTGCGTTGTGTACAGCCTACCAGATCAAGCTTTTTCTCTCTAGATTGTTTTTGTTGTTTTCCCAAATTTCAATTTACACCCTTTTTTGTTTATTAAAAGTTATCTATAATGGTATCAAAACTAGCGAGATACAAACAGTACAACCAAAGAGATTTTACTGCAATATTTTTCTTACAAAATACGATTTTTTTTTCTTTTTTTATTGTATATAAATAGGTTTGCCGATATTTTTTTTTTGTTTATTAGCTACTGATCAGCTTGTTTTATATACAACGTCGGGAGGCATACAATCATACGGCTTGCCTGATGTAAAGCGGTTATCATAACATATGAATGCTTGCAATACAATAAATATCACTCGCACGATGCCACCCCTGCTGCTAATACACCTATCCTTAGGAGCTTACTGGTGACCTCACTCACTTGCAGCAACAAAACAATTTTAACAGTTCACCTAAATGAAATCGAAAATTCATATAATTATGGCTAGCACAATTCAGTACAGATAAATCGATACCAATTAACATGCCCGATATCAAATGAATGCCTCATTAACATACAAGAGTCATTCGTTTACTTAATGCCCATTCCTACCATCAATCTCGTCACCGTGTCAAATTTATATGTAGGCTAAGGGAACAGTCGGAAGGCATACAAGCATACGACCCACCTGATATATATATAAAGTGGTTACTGTAGCCTATGAACGGTTGTAATATACATTACGTATCACTCGCGCGATGCCTCTTCTGCTGCTGAAACAGCAACCCCTTCGGAGCTTACTGGTGACCTCACTCACACACAGGAACACAACAACCGGGGATATATATAGGGATATTGTTATTTGGCTGCGGTTTTCTGTAAGGTGGAGATACTTCCCCAGACGGGCTGTTTTGTTGTGCCCTACATCTCTTAAAAACACCAGACTAAGACAAACAGACATGTTCATGCAAACAAATATTAGCCCGTGTGAAAATCGTACCCACGAGCGTTGGTGTCAAAGTCATATATCACGACTGCGCCACCCATCAAGTTTTACATCAGTCTCGCCTTACATCAGGTAGGCCGTATGCTTGTATGTTTCTCGATGTTGTATATAAAAAAAAGAAAAAGCAATTCCGCCTTGCAGAGAATCTTACCTGATGATAGTACCACCATTGTCCTCGTAACTTCTTTGTCACATTGGAAGGTAGAAATTCAGACATATCTGGTGCATCCTGGTTAATAGTCACCTTGTTATCAGTTAGCTGAAAACATATACTCGTGAACTTCAAACGTAATAATAGTATATATTGTTTAATCAGACACCTAAAAGTGGCAACAAGTCATTAGGCAGTAGGAAGTAAGGAGGGATCCATGGAGTTACTAACGTTTTGGAAGATATCAATGCCCGCCACGTCAAGTAACTTAATTATCGGAGATCTGCTAACGTTTTCTTTCTAGCTTCTCTCAGTTGGCCCATTCTACAATGAAAATACCAGATGGATTGCGTATTTCTAATTTTTTTGCAGAGTTTCCAATTGCGTTTTATAGATAAAATCAAAGCACAATAGTCACAAATAAAAATTTGGTTCACAAACAGCGGAGAAAACTACTGATCTGGGACTGATCTGATTTGTCTTTACCTATTATATAGAGACTAGCTATTGGCCACGGTTTCGTCCGCCCCGCAGCGTGATGTTAAATAGCCTATAGCCTTCCTCATGATTTGGGTTATTAAATTCTAAAACATTTTTTCAAATCTAAGTCTTTCAAGACCGCTACTTATTAATTAAAAACTTTTGAAGTGAAAACTTCTTTAGCATTTTTGTGATTTGAAACTCGATGAAGCGAAAAAGCGACAGTAAAAAGAGACAACCACATACATCGCTAGGATTTAACGTGCGAGAGAATAAGATAGAAGGCATATACAGTATTTATTACAGGGTCCGACCGTTGAACGTGTGTTAGTGTACGTGTGTGTGTGTGTGTGCGCGCCTGCGTATTACGAAGCTTGGGGTAAGGCGTTGTAGCGGCATGACAACATGGTTGGATATTGCAAGCGCAGCGTTTTCGACACGCGGGAATAATCCAACTAGTCGCTCCGCTTGGCTCGTCTCGTTCAGACGAAGTTCAGGTGTTTAATAATTGTAATTAGTAAATTTTGAAAAATAAATAATTCAGTACACAGTGACTTTATTTAATGCTTAAAGACATAGATTTACATCCCCTAAAGCGTTGTAATAACACGTGTATTGTTTATAATTTCATTATTTTAATAAAAAGATTTTTCAAATATGCCGAAAGTGAGTGCGGAATACTGTCGTGATTATTAAGTTCACATTTTTTAAGTTTTCACTTCTATCGCGTGTGCACTGCTGGACACACACTTACTGAGTTTAGAGTAGCTAATTACGAGTATTATTCGTCACCTTCAAACTACTTAAAATATATGAATAAAATTGTCACATCACGTCAGATTTAGTAGTGAAAGGCATTTAACGATTTTATTTAAATTTGTATGAAAAAATGACATTAATGTTTGTTGTACATTAGGAAACATTTTTTTAGAACGATTGCCTTTCCTCTGGTACGCAGTATACAGTAATGATATATATTTTTATGACTACCCTCAAACAAGTGTTGCGGGAAATAAACAAAGTAAAATTTCCGTTATTTATCTGTACCTATATAATGTTATTTACTGTTGTATACCAAGTATACCTAATACAAATTACCGTTCGGGATACTGGTGATTTTTTTTGGTGTTGTATAGTCTTATTAGCTATAGATCAGTGAGTCCAAACAAACAAATCCTTCAGCTTTAATATTAGTACAGATATGCGGATTGTTTAAATTTAAGAGGTTGAATTAAATTCCTGCTAGCAGAAAGTTTTGCTGTTCTTATTTTTTATCGAAGAAACATACATGGATTTAGTTTACTCTATGTTGTATGTGTGTATAGATTAAGAATTATGCAAAGTACAAAATCTAATGCCAAAAAACTGCGACAATTACAGACTACATTAGTATAACGAAATCCTGAACAGGGTGAGACGGTTCTTCACGCCAAAGCAGCGCTGCCTATGGGACGGGTCCGCCAAATATCTACTTAATGCTCTCGATAGAATGCAGCGGCGCGCTATACGCATCATAGATGGTACTGAGGTCACTAACTCCCTTGAACCTCTTCAGCTACATAGTAACATTGATAGCTCAATTATTCTCTACCGTATTTACCATGGGGAATGTTCTGAGGAGCTTTTCAACCTCGTCCCTCCTTCTCCCTTCCTCCACCGGAACAATTGTGCTGGACTGAGAGCGCATCCACATAGAGTTGGGCCGCTGACCTTCCGTACGAAGAGATTCAGCGACTCATTTCTCTGTCAGACTGTCAAAATGTGGAATTCGCTTCCAGCGCATGTGTTCCCCACCTCCTATAATCCTGGGTCGTTCACACGAGATGTGAAGAGGTACCTTAGCGGGCCATCATGGGGGGGGGACAACCTGCACAGAGGTAATCACTGTGATGGCTGTTCTCTCATCTGGGTCTTATTGACGCTTTCCATCAGGCGTACTGAAGACATTTTGGTAAGCCACATTAAAAAAATAATAATAACATACGCATTAGTACAATAGTTTGCCATAATTTCTTAATTCCCGAACACGTCCCTTACTCTCAGCGTTGGGATTCTCGCGTCAAGATCTCTAGCGATGTACAGTTTCTAAGTAACTCAGAGGAGAACACAGGAAACTAGGCGTGTCCACCAAAACGAAGCAGCAGTTTTTCAGACGAGTTTGTTTGTTCATTTGAATGCTGTAATCTCTGGAATTGATATCCGGAAAATCCGGTATTGGTAACTGGAAATAATCGGATTTTTTTTTTTTTATACAGCGTCGGGAGGCATACGGTCCACCTGATGTAAAGCAGTTACCGTAGCCTATTAACGCTTGTAACATATATCACTCGCGCGATGCCTCCTCTGCAGCTAACACAGCAACTCCTTAGGATCTTACTGGTGACCTTACTCACACGCACATAACAACCCTCTAGGGAGTTGCTATAAGGCTGCGGTTTTCTGTTAGGTGGAGGTACTTCCCCAGGCGGGCTACTTTGATGCGCCCTATCTCTCTTAAAAATGCATTTGATAGACCAATTCTTGAGGAAGGTTATAGGTTATTCAACATCATGTTTTCACATACGACCCTTATAAGCGGAGAAAAAAGAAAGAAAGTAGAAAAAACAGTTCCAACTTGATACCTGGAAATACGCGGACGAAATTGCAGGCTTCAGCTAGTATATAATATAAATCTCCAGTCAGACCACACTGAGTACTGTAGCCGTGAATAGCGTCTGGATATCAGTGAAAACCTTGTGATTCGGATGGTTATTTAGTAGTGAAAGACATTTATTGATTTTATTTAATTTGTATGAAAAAATGACATTAATTTTTATTGTACATTAGAAAACATTTTTTAGAACGATTGCCTTTCCTCTGGAACTTAGTAAGTGTGTGCCTTTCCTCTGGTACTCAGTAAGTGTGTGTGACAGTAATGATATATTTTTTAAACAAGTGTTGCAAGAAGTAAACAAAGTAAGATTTCCGTTATTTATTAAAGTTATACACGGTATTAAGCCTTTAAATTTACTTTGTATTCCTTAGTGATCTACTTGTTGTACAATAAACAGAACGCAATATCCGACGAGTTGTTCGATATGATGCAAAATTTTCTTTCTTCTACAACCATCTCCAACCACACCGTTAGCCGTTAACAGAAAATTCATCGTCACATATTGGAACCGCAATAGTCCCATATTGAGCGTTTCCAGAATGTTTACGAGAACTCTTAAGCTGTGCAAGAGATTTTTCCAAGGGCCTACAGCATGAGGTCTTCAAGGAAGGTGTGAATAGGTTTTTGCGGGGTACGAATACACGAGTGATGACTCTGGTACTGCTTGTCTCCAAAGGCAGCATTAACTCCTTACAATCAGGCAGACCGTATAAATGTTTGTATGTTAGTGCTATAGAAACATTAGATAACGAATACATAATAAATATATTTATGGCCGCAATAAGAATGCATATCTTCAGGTCCCCAGACGACGAGTTTACTATGTTAGCACCTAAACATCTCACACGCCCGTAGGAACACAACGATCCACAGTAAAGTTGTTTTTTGGTTTTCCCTTAGATGTGGGAATACGTCTTCCAGCTGCTTACAAGGCGTAATACCTCTCTGAACTTAGCCTAATTCATATAAACGTACCTTCCCGTTTGTAGGCCAGATTTTACTGTTGTCAATATCCTGGTCACTGTAGCTTCTCTTATGTCGAATGTGTGCTTCTTTTCCATAGTAGTCATCATTAACATGGAGTCTCTGAAGTCCAACATTAACTTCTTTTCGAGGCATTGAGTTAACATCTAAATAGTCCTATAATTTATTTAAAAGCAATCAAACTATTGATGTGGAAATTAACATAAACTGGTTACGACTTACAACCTATTCAAAGCCAAAGTAGAGTGTCAAATATGGATGGTGTACCCCTTTAATCAAAGAACAGGGCTTTGGCATAAGACAGGTGGTATACAACGAGAAACTAATAAATGACTTAACTGCGCATGGCACTCCTTGATCACAATATCGTTGTGATTCAAGATAATGAGAGGATATTTTAACCAGAGATTCATCAACGATTCGAGATAATAAACAATGGGAGGATATTTTAACCAATAATTGCCATAGCATGGCGGGGCTACTTGGGCCTGAGGATTTTGTGAATATACCTACTGATTTTAACATGGAGCAACTGCAGTCAGACCTCCAGAACCCAATGGCAAAATCAAACCCGTCTGAGTATATGTCACACGTGTATCGAAATATATTTTTTTAGACATGCGTATTTTCTCACAATGTTTTCTTCACCAACCAGCAACTGATAATTAAAAATATAGTACATAAATCCAAAAACACGAATTCAGGGGTACCACACCAGGTTTCGAACCTGGACTATACGGTTATTAGGCTGGTGCTTTATCTTCTACGCTAATACTGCACTATCATAAATATATACAAGAATCACTCGTTTAAGGTAATAGGACTAAGGCCGACTGCCGAAGTATCTCCTCATTACTGAACATAGCTGTCAAATAACAACTCTCTTGATATTGTATTTTTATGAGTGAGTCAATGCGCTGTATGGGACAAGTACCTGAACTTCCATAGCTTGTATACTATTTGCTAGATATTAGGATTAATGTGTTTCTGCGAGTAAATAATACCCCTATGAAGCTCACGAGGAGATTTTTGTAGCGCTTTGCTGCGCCAAAATCAAAGCAGCGCCGTTCATTGTTCACTATCAGACAGGACGTATGCTTATTTTTCATTCTAGTAGAAGAGTTTTCACAAAAAATGAATTCTCACAAACACTGGGTAAGTGTACTTACTAATTGTGTCGGATTTCTGAAAAAAAAAATCAATATAATTTGTAAAAAAACTAATCCAGTAACAACTATCAAGTTCGTTGAGTAAATAAAAGTTAATCAAAACATGTTGTATTAATCAACAAACAATTAGAAAATAAGCTTAAATTTTACTTTTCCTCAATAATAAGAGAGTACGCCTCACTCACAAAACAGTAATGCGATCTTTCGCTATTCGATCCATTTTCTTTTTTCTTTTATATTTATAAATGAAAGATTGAATTTCAATGTATCTTGTTTTCTTCATTAAAATGTTTGTTAATCTGATATGGCACGTTCCTTAAATGCAAAACGCAATGTGAGTGTTTACAGTGCATATTTTGTTGGTTGGGGTAAGCTTACAGCGTAGACCTTGTCCGGGTGGAGGTTTACAGATTCACTGCAAATCACCTCGCGCGAATTGATACGCGCGTATCTCGGTTAACTACTTACTAGGCGTCATTATCGCGTCCACAAGTATCTGACGAGCTCGGTGGCGCAGTGGTGAAACACGTAGTTACATTACTTTAACACCAACGCTTGTGGGTTCGATTCTTACACAGGACAAACATTTGTGTGCATAAACATGTCTGTTTGTTTTGTTCTAGACCTGGCGAAGCTCCTCCACCACACGAAAAACCGCACCCCAATGAAACTCCCTAGCGGGTTGTTGTGTTCCTGCGTGTGAATGAGGTTTAATACCTTTATATGAATAAATAAATTGAAATGAATATATTACTAGCGTTCATAAACTACAGTAACCATTTTACATCTGGTGGACCGTGTGCATGAGTGCCTCCCGACTTAGTATAAAAAAAATATAAGTATTTTTTTTTATTGTAAACCCGACATAATGCAATTTAATTAAGTAGAGAAATGTGTTCAATGCGAGCCTCATTTAACATGATGCGTTCATTAGGTATATAAATTCATAGATGTAACATACCTTCAGAACTTTGAATTGTGCATATTTATTTATATATTGGTTTAATATTGGTGGACGACTGTTTAATTTGTCACTATTAATGCGAGGTGGGAATGTAGTGGGTAATAAGAGGTGGGAGCCTGGCGACCTGCCACGCAATTCTGTAAGAGCAAACATCCTTACATCCTCGGAAACATCGGCTGTTATAAGCCTTGAACACAAAATTGCAATTCCTTAGTGTCGCTTTTCATGGTTGTGCGACACTAACACCGCAAGGCTGCGTTTGGAATTGGAATTCTACAAGGCAAACAGCCTCGCCTACGCTTACAGCCTTATAGAATACCACACAAAAAGCCGTGATCGCAGTAGACGATGTCAAAGCTGTGACATCTGTGATCACAGCGACGAACACAGCCATTACGAGTCGCTTAGAGAATTGCATGGCTGTACTACAGGTTTCTCAAAGCCTACTTCAGACGACAGCTTCTCACACATAGTTCAAAGAATATTGTTGTTACTTATTCTGGTTAGGTATATTTTAAATGTTTTCTATTTGGATTATTTTTCCATATTAGATAAAATATCCATCTTTTGTACAATTATTGTAAATTGTGTGAGAAGAAGTAAATAACTATTATTATTAAAATTAATGAATGTCATTAATAGTGAACCGCACGTTGAGCAAGTTACAGTCGAGATTGCCAAATATTACTCAAAACTTTGACATTGGATTTGGATACTTATTGAAACTAGCGTTAAGACTAACTATACTGCTTGATTGAATAGCAACTGAGTTCAACTATCTTACTATTGCCCATAAACTAAAATTCCATGTTTAGAACCTTAGTCATTGATATTCTAGTACGTACGGTAAAGTTATTGAATCAACATGTTCCGACTCTGTTTTCCTATAGGCTTCTTTTTAGCGCTGTGTTGTTTCCTAATCTAATTGTACCGGCGAGGACCGCTACCTAAGCCTAAGGATTTGGCGAAGCTGCTGGTTTTTTACATGGAGCGCCGGCCTCTGACCTCCGCAACCCAGTGGGAAAGACCTATCTTTCGAAATATACTCGTAATTATAAAAAATATACCAAACATGTGATAATTACAAATATATACATAAATACGAAAACACGAGTTTGATGTTTTAGTTTTAGTTTGTGTTCTATTTGAGTTATCACTGATCTGAGCTAACATTTCAGAATAAGTTTGCATGTAAGCATACGGCCCAACTGAACAACTACGGCGACACAGGTAACAAATTATACGACGAGTTGTATACAACTGATGTAAAGCAATTACTGTAACCTATTGACGCTTATAATATAATAAGTATCACTCGCGCGATACCTCCTCTGCTGCTTACACAACAACTCCTTGAAACTTTACTATGTATTGACGTAACCCACCATCTTATTTGGTAGATTATCAACTAATAGACGCGTCTCGTTTTAGCGAATGCAATTCCCGGTATACAAATAAGATAGCAATAAAAAATACCTATTGAGCAAATTACCTATTTTTAATTTTATAATTTAAGATGACGTTTTTCTTTTAATTAAATCTCTTGAAGTAACCTGTCAACTAATATCTATATATATAAAACAGTCGTGTTAGTTACACCATTTAGGTATAACTAAAGAACGGCTGGACCGATTTTTATGATTTTTGTGTATTTGGATTTGTCTTCGTCCGGAATAGGATAATAAGTATTAGAACATGGAAAAAATAACAAATATATAAAAATAAAGTAAATTACATTTCTCATACATTTTACATGAAATGCATTTTTACGATATTTCAAGAATGAATTGACAAATTTCATTGAACTTTGAATTGTGAATATTTATTTAGGTATATATTGGTTTAATATTGGTGGACGACTGTTTAATTTGTCACTATTAATGTGAGGTGGCAATGTAGTGGGTAATAAGAGGTGGGAGCCTGGCGATCTGCCATGCAATTCTGTAAGAGCAAACATCCTTACATCCTCGGAAACATCGGCTGTTATAGCCTTGAACACAAAATTGCAATTCCTTAGTGTCGCTTTTCATGGTTGTGCGATACTAACGCCGCAAGGCTGCGTTTGGAATTGGAATTCTACATGGCAAACAGCCTCGCGTACGCTTACAGCCTTATAGAATACCGAACAAAAAGCCGTGATCGCAGTAGACGATGTCAAAGCTGTGACATCTGTGATCACAGCGACGAACACAGTCATTACGAGTCGCTTAGAGAATTACATGGCTGTACTACAGGTTTCTCAAAGCCTACTTCAGACGACAGCTTCTCACACATAGTTCAAAGAATATTGTTGTTGCTTATTCTGATTAGGTATATTTTAAATGTTTTCTATTAGGATTATTTTTCCATATTAGATAAAATATCCATCTTTTGTACAATTATTGTAAATTGTGTGAGAAGAAATAAATAAATATACTCGTACCATGCAAGGAACTACTGATTTGTAAACCAAGTTTTTTGTAACTGTTCTTTGAGAAATGTGAGAGCAATCCCAGCTATCCGTTACGTCTTCAAATAAAACTCATTCGGATATACTTACGTAACATTTTGAAAATTGGCGTAAGATCGTTGTAAGTTTTAAAAATGAACCAAATTCATCTTTATGGACGTTAAACAAACGTAGATTTATATTACTACACGTGATATTTGGAATTACTTATTTTAAGTTAATTTACATGTTTTGTGGCAGTTAATCAAGCAATAATTCAAAACTGATAAAAACCGTTCATATTATTTCTATGGGCGGTGGTAACCACTTACTATAAGGTGGTCCACATGCTCGTTTGCCCCCCTCTTATATAAAAAATATATATTGATTAGGTGATAGTATGAATCCAAACAAGAAACAGCGACACAGGTAACAAATTATACGACGAGTTGTATACAACGTTTTACTTTTTATTAAATGTATTGACGTAACCCACCATCTTATTTGGTAGATTATCAACTAATAGACGCGTCTTGTTTTAGCGAATGCAATTCCCGGTATACAAATAAGACAGCAATAAATAATACCTATTGAGCAAATTATCTATTTTTAATTATATAATTTAAGATGACGTTTTTCTTTTAATTAAATCTCTTGAAGTAACCTGTCAACTCATATATTATAATAAATAATAGGTGCATCTCATTTTTGTCAGTATATTTCCTGTTATACAAATAGGACATAGCGATAAATGATACATAGTTCTCTGTCTAAATACTGTGTGCCTCTTCTTTCATCCTTTTATGATTTAGGTACCTGTTATGGCAGGGATTTCTGTTACTTGTGAATGTTGTGATCGATCTGTATCGCGTGTCGTCGATTGTGCCTGTTATTTACGTTAACAGATATTTAGTAATTTGAGTAACAGTTGTTATCTGTTTATTTGAAATATCTGTTCATTTTATGTGTGACGATAAATACGCCTCACTCCTAGTCAGAGTTGCGTTATTCACGACTGAGGCACCGAGCTCGTCAGCCGGCTTATGGGTTCACATCAACAAACATTTGTGTGCGTGAACATGTTTGTTGTCTTTATCTGGATGTTTCTAAGAGAGGTACCTCAACCTCACAGAAAACTCTAGCCTAATAACAAGTCCCTAGAGAGTTCTTCTAGGTTCTGTGTAATGTTACATAAATTTATATATCATATAAGCATTATGGTATGTGTATATATATACATAGTTTAAAGTCAAACTTACCGTTTATTAAATTTTAAAATTTTAAATAAATCTTCTAATTTTCCGTCCGTGTTCTGGAAATAGAATATGTTAATTAGCATTCCGGGCTAAAATTTAATAAAAAATAGGCTCTAGTTATTTATTCATATTGATATTTTTTTATACAATGTCAGAAGGCATACAAGCAAACGGCTGACCTGATGTAAAGTGGTTACAGTAGGCTACAAACACTCGTAATGTATCAAGTATCACTCACGCGATGCTATCTCGGCTGTTAACACAGCAACTCCTTAGGAGCTTACTGGTAATCTCACTCACACGCAGCACATTACAGCCTTCCAGGAAGTTGTTATCAGCTGCGGTTTTCTGTGAGGTGAAAGTACTTCTCCAAATGGGCTGCTTGATGCGCCCTACCTCTCTTAAAAAGATATGATAATGTCTATCTGTCACAAACTGTCGAAGAACGAAACTGTATATGAGGATCTAATGGTTAATATACCGTTCAGTAATTGATGAATAATCAACTTCATAATCATTTTCACTTCTGTTAAATATAGGTGCTAAATATTATGCTAGACATTAATGAATATAAAGGACGGTAAAGGTGAATAATAATGTATAATATAAATATATAATATATAATAATGTGTAAAAGTTGTTAACATGATTACTGTGAAATTATGAGTACGAAAGTAGGGACGAAATTAAGGGATGGACTGACATATTATTAGGTGAGGAATTGTAATAGACAGGGCATTCTTGTACAAGTGGTTAAGAGGGCGTATAAAGCTAAGTGGCGCCCTCATTTTGTTCTTATTAACAACGTTGAATTTAAGACCGTGGCGGGGGTCGGGAGGCTTTTTAAAAACTAAAACTATACACACACAGCATTTTGACAGCAGATTGGAGAATATTGAGATGCTCGTTTATTCTACCGTATTAAAATTTAATTTTACATTAATGCCTTTATCGAAATCTACATAAATTCTCAGTACTGCATACGCCACCCACTCATGCCACCCATAAGTGCTGTGTCAATTACGTTCTCAGCGTTATGATTCTAGACGGCATAGGGTGTGTAAGATGCATAACATTTTTTTTAGATTTGCCAGTTATTTTATTGAAATATAAGTATTGAGAAACAAAACATATTTAAATTTATATATTTTTTAAAGCTTATGAGACGTTAATACTTCTAGAAATAAGAAGAGGATGATATGCGAATTAATCTCCTTGTTTTCTATTAAATACATTTAAATGGAATATATATGTTGCTACCATGATAGGAATCTTATGATCGATTGCTTGGACGTGTGATCTAACAATTGCGGGACCACAAATGTATGCGATGTGATGACTAATTATCTTCATTTTCACTCTCCTGCCATGCAATTCTCTAAGCGACTCGTAATGGCTGTGTGCGTCGCTGTGATCACAGATGTCACAGCTTTGACATCGTCTACCGCGATCACGGCTTTTTATTTGGTATTCTATAAGGCTGTAAGCGTACGCGAGTCTGTTTGCCTTATAGAGTTCCAATTCCAAACGCAGCCTTGCGGCGCTAGTGTCGCTCAACCATGAAAAGCGACACTAAGGAATTGCAATTTTGTGTTCAAGGCTGTAACAACCGATATTTCCGAGGATATAAGGATGTTTGCTCTTACAGAATTGCATGGCTGAGTAAGTTAAGCGTTATCTGTTTACTAAGTATAGCACAAAACAGGAAGGCTTAGACCTACTTACCTTCATTGGAATAACTAGAACAATACTGAAAATAAAGTGAAATTATGCTATAAAAAAAATAAACAAAATATAATGGCATAATATATAATATTGTGTGTATTCTTACGTAGGTATTTTGCTTGTTTCTTTCTGCCACAATGGTGCCACCTATAATATATCGTAAAATACAGTGCATAGGTGACATTTATGCTTAGCTTGTTTATTTAGGATTGTTTTTGAACAAATAAGATCTATAGATAGAATCTCCTTTTCCTATTATATTAAGTTTAATTCGCGCCTTACTTCCATCATTGCTGACGTATATCAAGGCGGCTTTTTGTTAACTTACTTACTGGAACTGGAGCATAAAATTATCCAGGTAATTGTTATTTGGCATCGCTCAGTGGAGCTACTCCCCCAGTCGCGCTACATCTTATCACATATTTACTACTCAGTTGGATATAGGGTGTAGCTGGACGTACCATGCACAGATGAGGTTGACGATGATACTGAGGCATTAGCTAACAATTAGAGATGGTTGCGTTAATAACAAAATGACTTTCATTCCCACACACACGATGCAAATATTTGTGTGCATGAACTTGCCTCTTTGTTTTGGTCTGGATGTTTATAGGTATGTACCGCCGCGATTCTGCCTGTCTAAAAAACCTGTGTATTGCAATTCTGGACTTAAACCGCACTGACGCGTGGATTAGGACGTCCCTCGCAGGTGACGCGCACCGACCTGTAGGCCGATTCTACTAAAAAAACTGCAACTGCACTGCAGCGCGGCGTGTGTCAAAATGCGTACATTTAGACGTTTCGTTAAGCGATCTGACGGCAGCGACGTTTAACGAAACGTCAAAATGTACGCATTTTGACACACGCCGCGCTGCAGACCCGACAGGATGAGAAAAGCTAAGCGTCGTAGAGGTACGTGGAATATGAGGGGTGGATTACAAGATAAGATGAATGACTTGATAGATGTAATAAACGACAGATGCTACATGATTTGTGCGTGTCAGAGGCCAAGCAAAAGGGAAGCGCCTGCGAAGATTGGTCCTGTGGTCCGGGGTGGACCAGAATGATCATGCCAGTACTGGCGTAGGTGTCACGCTTTCATCTTGCTGGGTCTCTGGTGTGAAAGATTTTGGTTTAGTAGGTCCAAGCCTTCCCTGAGCTAGAATAAAACTGGGGTGTACGCGAGTTTTTTTGGTTGCAGCATATGCTCCCGTGAACGCAATAAATTTCCAGGCTAGTGGGTATTCCTTTCTGAGATAATGAAAAAATAAGAAGTGAAAAATTAAAAGATGAAAGTTTAAGGAGTACGTATAGTCAGTGAAAGACTAGCGAACGCGAGTCTTTCCGACTCAGATGTAGACGAATGTTGGAAAGTTCTGAAAGAAGGTATGGTGGACAGTGCGAAAGAAGCATCTTTCGGGGGAATCTTTCGGGGAAAAATGAGGAAAGCATGACTAGAAAATCATCTTTGCAACAAATAGTATGATAGTGATACTATGAAAGAGAAGATGAAATATACTGTTGATGCAGTAGTTAAATCAAAGCTTAAGTGAAAGAGAAACGTGAAATATTATTCGTGAATGAGGAAGAGAGGCTGACGGAGAATTTCAAGGTGAATTCCAAACTCTTCTAGATAGAGGTAAATAAGTCTCGGAGTGGTTCGTCAGCATCCAGAATGGACAAGATAAAATGTAAAGCTGGTGGCATTCTAGCTAACACTCAGGAAGTGTTATAACGGTGGAGTGAATACTTTAGAGAAATGTATAATTATGTACAGAACGCTGACATTGTGAATGAGTCGGTGATTGACTCGGCAGCGTACAATGAAGACATTACCATGAGTGAGATTGAATAGTCGATACGAAGATGTTCCAGTCATACAACACAGGACTGTGAACAGGCGTCGAACTCTTGTTACTCTTTGCCTGAACTGACTCCTAGGTCATTTTGCCTTTGAATAAAGTATACCGCTATTCATGGTGTTGGGATTATTTAGAAACTAGATTCCACCCTCTCGTTCAGGGCTAACATTGGATAACATTGGCACATGTTGTGAGGTGACTGCTAGTAAGTTTACGTAAAATAAATTACCTTATCGTAATTTGTAAACATTCTCCGAAAGCCTGAATATAAAACTCGGTCATCTCTCCCGCCGTATCTGGAAAGAAACTTTAATTTACTACGCTATGAATACAAGAAATTGCCGGTAACCTCATTCTCTTTCATCATTCCCTCCCCATTCACAATTCAGGCTGGTCTGAACTAAATACCTACAGCTTTACTCATGGCCGTGATGATGTTAGTAGCGAAATTATTATTTGTATAATGGAATTAATTCCCACCATCATTGCACACATCGTTAATAAATTTTCTACATCCTACTAATATTATAAATGTGAATGTCCGTTTGTTTGTTAGGCTTTCACGCGAAAACTACTGAACTTATACTACTACTATACTACTATCATCATGAAACTTTGTACACATATTCTTGGAGGTATCAGAAGTAAAATAGGATACTTTTTATTAAAAAAAAATATTTTTTGTCAATGCGAGCGAAGCCGCGGGTAAAAGATACTATACTATAAATACAGACTGCTCTCAATCTTGCCATTTATTTCAAAAGTCTAAGAGGTTACTGCACACAAACAAGGAACATTGTTTGCTTACTCAATTGCAATCTCGTTTTCACTGTGGCCACAGCTTTGCCACCGTTCTTCTCAACCAAACATATAAGACTACTACCCTACCCACGGTCTTATACCGGGCCAATTGTTCGTATTGAATTTTTCAATGTATTTAATACAATTGACCACGACATTCTGCTTACGACGCGAGGTTCTCGAGTATGGTATATAAGATAGTACTGGAACATTTACAACTTGCCAAGATGTGATATTTAGCTTTTTTTCGTTCGTGTAAGTAACTGTGTTGTCTACTTTTTGTATAGTTGTTTATGTATAAATTTGGAGATTTTAAGTATTTCTCTTAATTTGTTTAGTGGTGGCGGAAATTTTTAACTTCGGGATTTCCGTCAACCCTAGTAAATGTCAATGAAGCACTTACATATCTTATATACATATAGTCATAGACTCCTGCTCTAGTTTACAGTCAAAACTTTACAACCACCATGTAAAAGATCTTGCCCTTCACATCGACTCTGAAATGTGGACTATGCAAATCATAGAGGTTACTCGAGCAGTTATTTCTAATTTTTTCCTCAATTGGTTTAAAATTGTCTTACTATCAACGTCTCTCCTACTCCCTATTGTTGAATATAGTGATGTCTGCTATCCTAATCTAAATGAAGATCTTCTCAATAAGTTGAACCGCCTTATCAATAATGCTATCTGATTTATCTTCTATTTTGACAAAGGCAAAGTAGGTCAGTTTGTTTTACTCTATTGAAAATAATCATTTCTCTCTTGAATACTTAATGCTTCAAGTGGCAAATTCATCCTTACTTACTTGTATCTTCTTCTTGATTGCGCCATTAGGATTGGCGGGTTTCCCTACCTAAGCATAAGAGATTTGGCGAAGTTGTCCACCCAGAGGGAAATCCGGACCACACGTTTTAATTATACTTTCGTGGACGTGCGGGATTTCTCACGATGTTTTCCTTCACCGCTGAGCTGAGTGATGATTGAAAATATGTATATACATCCGAAAACAGTCGTCACCAGGGTTCAAATCAGGGTCCAGTCGACTACAAGGCGCTTTGCACACTAGGCTATTACTTCTCTACACGATTTTATTTTGTTAATATGCTTAAATAATGAAATGCATATTTTCCGAATAGCAAAGATTAAAATTAATATTTTCATGTTCATTATTTTCATTTTATTTACCTTTACACTATTTTCTTTGTGATCTAGTCAGTGTTGATTTAAATACAATTACTAGGAGTAGCTGATTTGACACGATTACTGTTATATTACTTGTGTTGTAAACAGTTATAGACTACGGTAACGCTCGCACATCGCTCGCACATCACTCGGGCCGTGTATTTGTTTATCGCTTGATGTAGTTAGTACTTACACATTTTTTTTATCTTCATGCCAGGTCCCAGTCTCCAGTCCAGTCTGGGGTTGGCAGAGAGAACCGAACGCCATAAGACGCGGTCCTTACGTACACACTTCACTGGCTTCTTTATTATTCATAGCTCTTTTCATGCACGCTCGCCGGTTCCTAGGGCTCATGACATGATATCACCTTCTGATAAAACACGACCAATTTGATCATGGTAGGTTACTCTTGGTCTTCCTTAGCTCCTACATCCTTCTACTTTCGCATTGTATATCTGATTCGTCATTCTTTCATCCTGCATTCTTTCTAAATGTCCGAACCAACGGAGCGTACCTTTTGTTATTTCAACACTGACACTCTCTTTCACACCTTACTCTCTTTCATACGTCATTATTACGAACGCGATAAGTAAGGGTTACCACAAATTTGCGCAGTGCTCTCATCTCGACCGTATTTATTTCACTTTCATACGCTCTCTGCCATACCCAGCTTTCACTTCCATAAGTTTGCGTTGGGGATTAGCACCGCATTATGTACAGCGAGCTGTTCCTTCTGGCTTAGATTTCAGCTGCGTAGAAGTTTACCCAACGCTCCTTTCACGCTGTTCCCTGCACTCACTCGTCTCACCATATCAGCGGTGTACTTTACATCGCTGCTAAAAGCACTTCCAAGATATACAATCTCATCTACTTGCTCCAACACTACATAATCAACCTTAATCCTAGTGTTCATTCTGGTTGTCTCACTTTAAAATACCATTATCTTGGTTTTGTTCACATTCAAATATAAGCCTTTGTTCATACAATCATCTTTCATTGTTATAACCAGTGTTTGCAGTTCGGATGCTGATTCTGCTATTAAAACCGCATCGTCTGCATAAAGCAGGCAGTTAACCACTGAGTTACCCATTTGCATTCCCACATTCATATTTCTTATTCTCTCAAGATACTGTCCAGATACAGAATGAATGGCAGAGTCGACAGCACGCATCCCTGTCTGGTACAATCCTCAATCAAGTGGAATGCTCAGCACGGATCAGGTCATTTCAAGCCCATATCTGGGCAAAATGTTCCAGAGATTATTTCACACGATCAAGGTCCACATTCAAAGTCCACAAAACCGCAGAAAATCTTCTGGTCTATAGGCAGATGCTTTTCCACGATGCTGCGGAGTGAGAAAACTTGATCTGTACATCATTTGCCACTTCAAAATCTACCCTGTACATCTCAAAGCATTCCATCGGATTTCACCCTCATTCGCATTTCAATATTTTTCCTATACACTTCAGCTGCTAAGCTTATCATACCTAAACCCTTGCCTTTATACAAGGACACGATAACAGCGCATCTCCAATCGGTCGGGATCCTTCCCTTCTCCAGCATAATTTGCTCAAATACCTAAAAGCGTTCCTAACGTAGGTGCCACCTAGTTTGATCATCTCAGCTGTAACCTATCTATTCCTGCGGACTTCCCATTTTCCAAACTTCGTATCGACAATTCAATCTCCATCATCCACGGTAATGTCTTCATGGTTCACTGGCACTGCCGAGCTACACCACAGCACAGACCATTCACAGTGCCAGCATCCTGGACATAATCATACGAGTGCATTTCTCTAAAATATTCACTTCACCGTTCTAACATTTCCTGAGTGTTAGCAAGAATGCCACCAGCTTTACATGTCCATTCTGGATGCTGACGAACCATTCCGAGACTTCTTTATGTCTCCAAGCTCTTCGTCAGCCTCTCTTCCTCATTCATGAGTAGTCTTTCACGCTTCTCTTTCACTAAAGCTTTGGTTTCATTCTTGCATCGATGGTATATTTCTTTCTTTTTCTCTTTCCTACCATCACTCTGGTGCAAGGATAATCTATAACTAGTATACGGATCGCGGCGTGCACGCTTCTGGTACCGACCCCAATATAATAAATATAAAATACAGGTATATAGTATAACAGGATAAATATAGCTATAAAAATGTAATTTAAAAAACGCTACTTTTAAATCGGCTGATTTATAAAGCTGAGCTTATTTTTCTAGAACTAGAGTAGGAAAAGGGAAGAGAAATAGCGATAAAAAGGTAAAGCGTTCTGCCTACCTCGCAAGGTATTTAGTGTGAAGTTATAGATAGGTAGAGTATGAAAAAATCTTACCTAATACCCAAGTTATCAATATTTCCATTAACCCACGCTCCATTGTCAGGGTCTCGATGAGGGAACTTCACTGCTGATTTTAACATTCCCAATGCTGGTCTGAGTAGCGTATGACCTGGTAATATGGGCTCGGCAGCTGGTAGGTCGCTAGGTCTCGATGGGGCTCTGATTATTTCTAATTTATTAAATCTTCTCTAAAACAATAATGTTATTTTAACTCTGTTGACTTGGAACCCGATATGGATGTCTTTTACTTATTGTATTACAATCATCTACTTTGCATCAGGCGAGTTGAATGCTTATTTACCAACTTAATGAAATAAAACAATAAAGTGTTTAGGGTCAGTAACTATACTAAATACTCCTACTTTATTCCATTTTTCAGTCAGAACATGATTTCTCGCCATTTTATGGTCTTTTAAATAGCTCTATGTAGGGCGAAAAGTATGGTACTGTTTCAATTACGCATATTTTCTGCTTTCATGGTATAATTAACAAAAAATGCTAGTTAAGCGTCTGTTTAATTTTAGATTAGCAAACTAAGGCGCTCCATAAGTGTACATACTTTTGTTTCTTGTCTTGACTACAAGCAACAACGTAACTAATACGAAATCAACCACGGCCTAAGCATTTTTTTTTTATATTGAATAATTCCACTTATCGCGTACGGATTGCTATTCAAAAAGTGTTCGGTGAAAGCAATTGGTAACTAAAAGCCGAAACTCACAGGGGCGGCAAAAGCGGGAAAGCGTCAGCGATCCGGGACGGGATTTTTTATAACATTCGTGTTTGTATGCAACCTGAAAAAAATACAAAAAGGGGGCCGGCGCGGTGCGGTTGTTTTTGTGTGACAGGATCGGATCGCTGCCGCTTTCCCACCCCTGTGGTTTTGGTTTTAAAAGTTGTAAATTCAAGCAACATCGTGGTCAACATATAATCAACGTAAAGATTAAAATAAATGATTCATCGATATCATTCTGGAAACTGACAGAAAAGAAACATCGAACGGCATACTGCACTAGTGTCCAACTATTGTTATGGCGCTGCGTAAACGGTAGCCCTTGACAGATAAACGGTGGTCGTTGTATCTACGAGTAGTTATGGCAACCGGACATTTTGTATGATAGTGTGCCGTGTGGCTACGTTTGCGCAGCGCCTTAAAATTTAAAAGGAGTGAATAGCATTTGAATTCGGTTGCCATTACCAAACACTAAAACTACGGTGTGTATTCGTTTGTATACTACCTAAAGTATCGATCATGTTTAAAATTTCATACTCACAGATGGCAAATCTTCGTGATTCAGCCCCAGATAGTCTTGCCGCCGTCGCTAGAAAGTAAGAAACATTATTATTATCAAGTTTTCAAAACTTTCTAAAGATGTTGTCTTGTTTTGTTCTATTTAATTAAAGTTTACATAATTAATATTTAATTAATGTGCCGACTGTTTTTACCCTGTATAGATACAATAGTATGATCCACGAATACTATTAGAATGATTACCTAGTGAATATATATTTCATTGGCATGTATTGTATGTATGTATATCTTCACGCCAGGTCCCTTGCGGGGTAGGCAGAGAGTAACGAGCGCCATAAGATGCGTCCTTACACACTTCACTCGCTTCTCTAACATTCATAGCTCTTTTCATGCACGCTCGCCGGTTCCTGGGGCTCCTGACATCACCTTCTGATAACCCAAGATCAATTTGGTCACGGTAGTTTAGTCTTGGTCTTCCTCGGCACCTACGTCCTTCCACTTTCGTATCTGTTTCGTCATTTTTTCATCCAGCATTCTTTCTACTTGGCATGTGTTAATATGGCAATATATGTAAACAGTTAAATAATATTATATAATGAACTGACATCATCGTAAACTTAATTATTGAGAATTAATAACTTCATGCAATCTGTGTACGTAAGTAACAGTTGAAAACATCGATTACTATTATAAAACTAGATACAAAATCAGCGCTCAAAAAACGTCCTCATCAAAAGAGAGAAAACCTAAATCGGTATTGTGTTCTCCTTTGAAATTAGTAGTATTTAGTAGCATTCGGTCGCTCAAACAGTAAACACATAATGGCGGCGTTCTCCTGCCGAAATCATATGCATATAAAAAAGGATGTCGTTTCATATTTTCAGTAAATAATTAATACCAGTTTAATATAATACCGAATTATTGGACATAAGTTTAGTTTACATAGCTGTTTTTAATGAAAATCATTTAAAAAGCGGGAAAATAAACACGATTCAATTGAAAGGACGCTAAATGAACGTGTCAGTCATAATACTGCATTCGTACCTGATTTGGTCGCGTTACACAATGCCTCTGTTCTAATTTTTAGATAGGAGTAGTTGTTGTTACATTTTTTTTTTAATTTAAAAATATCGTTTATATTATACGTTCGTATATTTATACAAACATGTTTATTCAGTATTACAATAATGAAAGAAGAATTAATGAATTACTGTTAAATTGAGCGTGGATTGTGTAAAGAGCGCGTCGTATGGCGCTCGGTTCTCTCCGCCTACCCCACAAGGGACCTGGCGCGATACATACAAAAATGAGCAAATTAAAATCATATGCGCAATTTTTCTCGAGATCCTGTAAGGTGTGCAAAATAGATTTCTGGGATAGTACGTCAAAGATGCGAAAAGATCTTTAGACCAAGGCAAGTAAGCAAGTGTTTTCAAATCATTTTTCAGAAAGTATACTACTGTGAAGAGCATCAAAAGACTATCATGTCGCTACTATGTAACTTTGAGAAGTACTCTTGTGAGAGTATTTTACCGCCTTTACCATGATGAGTGCTCTGAAGAACTGTTTTCCCTTATCCCACCCTCTCCCTTCCGTCATAGAACCACACGTGCGGGCTTGCGATGTCATCGTTTCACTGTTGAGAATATCTCTTCGCGTACCAAAAAGTTTGGCAACTATTATCTTTGTCGTACCATTAAAAAGTGGAACGCCTTGCCTGCACAAATGTTCCCTCCTTCCTACAACATGGGATCCTTCAAACGAAGCGTGAAGAAGCATCTTACGGGTCAGCATGGCAGCGTCAACTGACAGGATACGGTGTAGTATTTTGTCAGTTGCAGTTGCGATTTGGGCTCCTCTTTCACTTACCATCAGGCAAAGAGGAGCCACTATGCTGAACTAATATAAAAAAAAATATTATTGAAATGTTACAATATATTTCATTGACACGTTATAACAAGAAAAATAAATTTTAGTTCCATTTTGGTGAGGGTTACAACTCATCATCTGCCGACGTTCATGAAGGAAAAATTCTCGCCGGAGGGAATCGTATTTTGGAAGTTCTGAGGACGGTTGCTACTCGTCGCCGACTCTACATGAAATTAGTTTAAGTTAAAGTTTCGTTTATCATATCATATATATTTTATAGACTTACCTACCATGATCAAATTGGTCGTGTTCTATCAGAAGGTGATGTCAGGAGCCCTAGAAACCGGCGAGCGTACATGAAAAGAGCAATGAATGTTAAAGAAGCGGATGAGGTATGTAAGGATCGAGTCACGTGGCGCTCGGTTCTCTCTGCCTACCCCGTAAGGGATTTGGCGTGAGGTTATAGATAGATAGATATATATTTTAAGTTAAGGTTCTATGGATCCGTGTTATAAAACGTGTTCTTCGAAAATAAAAGAATTTGAAATTTAGAGAGCATATTAAGCCATCGCTCTAGGCCAGGTATGGACAACCTTTAACATGTTGTGGGCCAAACATTAGCATGCAAATACGTTCGCGGGCCGCGTTTAAAAGTTGTGCATATATATAAGTAGATTCCGTGAGTATATGTAAGTAGTGTACTTAATTAATTGGGTTTTTTCAAAATGTCTCGCGGGCCGGATCAACCTTACAGCACATGTGGGCCGGGTGTTGCCCACATGTGCTCTAGGCCATTGTCTACAGATAACATTCGTTGAGCTGAATTAGGGGCCGTCGGGCTTATTGAAAACACTGGCCTTCAGCAACCCGCAGTTGAGTAGCACTACAGAGTATTCTCGTTCGGTTGAAGGGAGGTCAGTATCCCCGCAGCGTACAACAGCGCAAGGGTGGTTTGGAATCTTACTTTCTTATTTCAATACTCACAGCCATGCGTTCAAGTTGTTCGCGTAAGCTCACTGAACTGCAATATGATATACTCTGTAAAATAATAAGTTCCTATTAACGAAGATACGTCTAACGCAAACAAACAACTATTTGACGTATAAAATCTTTTTAACGAAAATCAAACAGGCTCCAAAAATAAAGCTACAAAATAATTGCTTTATTCCTTTTGATTTATTTCTTTATATAACTTTAAGCAAATATTGTAGAGTCTATATGTACTTAAACATAAATTATAAACATATATTTAGATCATTTAGGATAAAATCAATGTATATTATATATATTATACTTTAAGATTTTATTGGAAAATTTTCTTAGATTTACAAAATATATATAATGTTACGTTAATGCAATAATGTAGCAATGCCTAATTAACCCTACATGTCCAACTAGCTGCTGCCCGCGGCTCCGCCCGCGTGGAGTCAAATAACGTAGCCTATATGTTAATCCAGATCATAATCTATCTACGTGCCAAATTTCATTCAAATCCGTTCAGCCGTGTAAAAGAGAAACAAACATCCATCCATACATACAAACTTTCGCATGTATAATATTAGTAGTCTTTCTGTTTAAATACAAATAGACACTATAATATTTGTTTATATTTATTTATTTAAAAAAATAAAGTAATTATTTTGTTTACCTTTTAATGCATTTTTTCATAGCAGATGTTTTTGGAGTTGGTTTTTTTTTGGTAAAAAACAATATTATTTTATTACAGAAGCGAGTGAAGTATGCAAGGACCGCGTCTTATGGCGCTCGGTTCTCTCTGCCTACCCCGCAAGGGACTTGGCGTGAAGATATACATACATACATACATACAATATTATTTGTTGCTTGTTAGTCAATCTTGCGTTTGGTAACAGATTTTTTTTTCGGGACAGGCCCACCACTCATACCCACCACTGTGTCTCCTGTGTAGCCATAATTAACAGCGGCGACCAACAAAAAGGCAATGAACAGTGAAGTTCACTGCCGTCCCGGGGGTTAAACTACGGCTGCCTTGGAACTCACAACGAATTTAATCAAAAGAAATTTGTAGGAGTAGGAAGTTTTGGAATTGACGTCCGTAACTGATTTATCGAAAGTACGGGTAGCTACATCTCATTATGATCTACAGCTGTCTGTATGGGCAGCACGTTTAAATGAGATGTAACCGCTGGATCGACAATTTTTTTCTCACTGAGTTGCAGATATTCTTCATAGCCATAAACAAAATAATCTACCAACCTGCAAAACACCATTTAGCTTCTAAAGAGAGCACTTCCTTAGGTGTCGTACTGGCTATGTTAATAACATGTTCTGTATCTCTATCTATAACTTCCAAATTCCTTGTGGAGTAGGCAGAGGAAACCGAGCGCCACATGACTTGGTCCTTACACACCTCCCTCGCTTCTTTAACATTCATAGCTGTTTTTGTGCAAATTTGGCGATTTCTAGGGCTAGAACATCACGTAGAAAATAAAATACGATCAATTTGATCATAGGTACTCGTCTTGGCTTTTATCGGCTCCTACATCGTTTTATTTCCGCGTCGTATATTGCTTTCTACATTCTTTCTACATGTCCAAACCATCGGAGCATGCCTCTTTTTACTTTAATACCGACACTTTCTTCGGTCTAAGAAAATATATTTAGAAAAACAAGTAACAAGTTTCGACTGATAATGAATGATTTCGATATTTTCCTGTCCTTGCCCTTCCGCTACAATTTTAATGATCTCTTAATGAGATGGTGATCTCACTCACATACAGGAACACAACAATCCAATCCTGGAGTTATTTGTCGGGGCTCTGCAATAGAGTAGAAGTACTACGGACGGATATTTAGAATAAGTGGTCTTGCTATGTCCCATTACTACATAGGATTCAGTGAACATCTCATAGGTAAGCATAATTTGTATATGGCGAGCTTGTTAATATGGGGAGATATTTTGTTATAAGTTATGTTCAATTAAATAATTACCTTTAACAATACCTGAGAATGTATGGTCTGAGAAGGCACATCAAGAGTATGTTTTACAAAAAGGTTGTAACAGTAGTGAAACTTAACTCTCACGATAGTATGAGAATAGTCATGAACATTTAGTTTATCATGTCGTTGTTTTGTACCACAATGTATTAACTAGTATACTAAATTGTTTTAATTATAAAAAAATATAACTGGAATAATAATAACACGATAAAACTATTTTAATGAAAAAGTTCTCTTACAATGATTATTACAAAATTCCTGACGGTGATATCCATCTCGAGGCCGTTTCATAGTAAATATTATTGTTTTAACTGAAACGCAGAGCAATCAAAGTTTTTCCATTAAATTTCAGCCGTACACCAATTAAGCGTAACCATGAAAATAGATTGAAATTTTTCATTATCAACTTTTGAGATGAGATTTATTATGAGCTTGATCGTTCTGATTTCTGGTTGCTGTAATGTCTTTATTTAAAAAAAAACTTTCGTACCGAAATGAAAATTGATTAAAAACAAGTTGGATTTGTGAACTGAGCATTTTTTTGCATAGCGTTGCTATTTCGTTATAATATCTAAATAACATTAATATTTACTAAAGTAATTTAATTTTTCATGTAAAATATACGTACATAAGCTTTCATCAACCACAATTATTGTAGATCCTTTATGTAATAAACTACGAATATGAAAAAGAATCGTATTTATGATAGTGGATGTAATTGAACCATGTGAGTTTCTTGTACGGAACCCTAAATCGTTTTCCATTAAACTGTGCAATTTAATGTGAATTACTACAAGTAGTTTAACTGATTTCTTTGTCAAGGAATATCACTGATTTATCTGCGTTATGAAGTTTCAAGATTATGTTTATTTATAAAATCTTTGATGAAAATAATAATAAATACTTACCAGTCTTTTAGGTGGAAGTGAAGTATTGTTGGTGAAAATATTTCCATTATAATTTAATTTAACGAAATGTTTACGATGTTTCAACGTGATACTTAATATCTCGGTCGTACTATTGCGGCTCTAACATTTTAACTCGTATTATTGTTAAACGACCGATTATATACATACATATAACAATATATACATACATTACTTAACAATACAATTATTTTTTGTTTTATTTTCAGGATTTTGGCGGTATCTCAGAATAGTGGTAGATACATATTTCTAGCGTAAATAATAGGTGTTATCGGTAAATCAGTAATGGTATGGACTGCTGGTTACGTAAAAAAGTGATGTCCTCATAAGCTGCTACACCACCACACGCAGCAGCTCGCTAGCTCCTCACCTGCCTCTACAAGCAAGCAACCAGGCAAGCAGGCCAGATAATATACAAACGAGTACAATACTGTGTATACTGAAAAATATTGTACTTGGAAGAGAAAACAAGATCATATACGCATTTCAAGCTTTGGAAATGCGAAAGAATTGTCCGAAACTACCATGCATGATCAACTCAGAAGTATATGCAACTTAGGTGTGTCCTATAGATGAATTTAAATCGCGAATTAGATATGCCTTTTAGAAAATTGGAATATTGGAGAATACGGCAGATTATTTGTAAAATTTTATCTCCGTTTTTCAGTAAGGTGGGGTAGGATACCTACTCGTATTTCAATTGTTTTTAATAATCGCTGAGGCCTACTTATTTTTGTTAGAGCCTCGGTTCATACTTGGAAAGATTTATCACGTCGAGGTAAGGTTGGTGTAGTCGGTAGATAGCGGCAGTAGAAGGCTGGGTTCTCGTGTGAGCAGCTGGCTTTTTACATAGTCCTCTGAAATCCGTCATAATCATCGAGTCAATATCGCATAACCGGCGAACTGTAGCAATTTAGATGCGGTGTGCTAGCGAATTCTTGGCAAAGAAGGTAAACTGGGTTGTAATTATACTGTGCTAGTCCCGATCCTACTGCTTTTTACGTAACGCCGGTATAGAGCCGGCGTACTTCGTCACTGACTGTATCAAATGGCGCGCGTAATTTTACCCGAAGGAGATGGCAAGCGAAACGCTGCAAAGTGCATACGGTACGTGCTGTATGGATATTCCATTTTAAACATATCGAGGAGAACTAGAGGCAAAGTGTCATTTGCTCACAGTTTGCTTAAGTAGAACACAGTTTTATTGTTGCTTTGCTTGTATTAACTTGTAATCTCAAGCACTACAAGAACCTCTCCATGGTATTGTTACACGACTGTATCATCTGTAAGTGAGGTCGGCTTTGACTCTAAAGATGATATTCAGTCACTTACACCTCAAAATTTATTTAAATTTCGTATGTGTGCATGGGTACATTTCGTTTTTCAAATAGCAACTTTAGTTGGTAATACATATTTTTACAGAAATAAAAATCTCTTCTAACCAATATACTACGATAAAATTTAATTTCTTCAGTAATAATCTACAATATAATTCCTGTTATTGTTGAAGTTTAGGGCTTTCCCAGCCTCGACTGCGCGGTATGCTATATTAATACATTACGTTGTTATTATAATGCAAATAAACCAACCATTGATTGATAGCATCAATATGAAGGGTAGTATGGACTTTTAGGATTCCGTACCTCAAAATGTGAGTAATCACTATATAACAAAGTTAGTTCCAAAAAGCAATCGTCCCGCATGCGATTACAGCGTCATTTACGCCATTGACATATGCACTACCATGTAACAGCGTCTTTCCTCAACAAATGGGGAAAAAAATAAAACAAGCAGCTACCGCCGCCTCTCCATTAACGGCGAAAATGTCTGAGGCACCACATCGACAGGCGGAACATGTTATTGCTCGCTGCATTACACGCTCAAAACAAACATACGTTACTGGCGACGTACTACGCACGCATCGCATGCAGCGCAAGCAGCCCACAACTTGCTTCCATGCAACCAGATTTCTTCAGAATATGCGATGATGGCCGCTACTTCGCCCGCCGCATCCCCTGTAGCGCTTTTTTTACAACGTCGGGAGGCATGCAAGCATACGACCCACGTGATGTCAAGCGATTACCGAAGCCTATAAACGCTTGCAATACATAGATTATTACTCGCGCGATGCCTTCTCTGCTGCTAACACCGCAACTCCGTAGGAGCTTACTGGTGACCTCACTCACACGCAGGAACACGACAACCCTCTAGGGAGTTGTTATTCGGCTACGAATTTCTGTGAAGTGCGTGTACTCCCCCAGATGGGTTGCTTCGATGTGCCCTGCCTCTCTTAAAATGTCCAGATCAAGACAAACAGATATGTTCATCCACACAAATGTTTGCCCTGTATGGGAATCAAACCCACGTGCGTAGGTGTCAAAGTAGCGTAACAGCGCGTTTCGCCACTGCGCCACCGAGCTCGTCGTTGGCGTTGCTCACCGCTTCGCACTACATTTCAAACAAACGCTTGTAATAACGCCTCTTCGTGAACGCTCTACACATCGCCTTATGTTTAACTTTCCCTTAGCCCGCCCAACACTGGCCGCCTGATGCCCCTTATCGCTCTGGATGAGCCCTAAGACTTAAACGATAAAGTAGTTAAGAAATAAACTCATTATGTAAATAGCGTAGCGTTTTCACGAGAAGAGATCCTATAATGTCAATTAATACCATTTTCCAATTACAAAAAAAAATGTTCTTTTACTGAAGGTCATAAGACCTTTGGTAAAGAAAATGCAGCACTGTCTGTTGATCTATCTACATATACATACGTACCTACGAGGTACGTGTGGCTGTATACTAAAATTTATAATTGATTTATAGGGTTCAGTACCTCAATAGGAAAAACGGAACGCTTATAGAATAATTTTTTTGTCTATAATTTCACGCCAAATCCTTTGCGGGGTAGGCAGAGAGAACCGAGCGCCACGTGACTCGATCCTTACATATCTCACTCGCTTCTTTAACATTCATTGCTCTTCTCATGCACGCACGCCGGTTTCTAGGGCTCCTGATCACCTGATAGAACATGACCAATTTGGTCATGGTAGGTAAGTCTTGGCCTTCCCCGGCTCCTACATCCTTCCACTTTTGCATTGTATATCTGCTTCGTCATTCTTTCAACTTGCATTCTTTCTACATGCCTGAACCATCGGAGCATGCCTCTTCTTATTTTAACACCGACGCTCTCTTTCAGACCAACTCTATTTCTAACATCATCATTGCGAATACGGTCTACAAGCCTTACGCCACAAATTTTGCGCAGCGCTCGCATTTCAACCGCGTTTATTCTACTTTCATGCTCTTTCTGCCATACCCAACTCTCGCCTCCATAAGTTAGCGTTGGGACCAACACTGCATTGTGTATAGCGAGTTGTGCCTTCTGGCTCAGGATTTTACTGCCAAGAAGTTTTCCCAACGCTCCATTCACACTATTCCCAGCACTCACTCGTCTTTCCACATCTGCGGTGTACCTTCCATCCCTGCTGAAAGCGCATCCAAGATATACAAACTCATCCACTTGTTCCAACACTTCATCATCAATCGTAATCCTTACATTAGTTCTGGATTCTTCTCTTTCAAATACCATTATCTTTGTTTTCTTCGCATTCATAAAAAATAAAATTAGTAAAATTCAGTAAAAATAAACTTCTAAGTCAATGTAATCAAAACATACGGCCGCTTATGTCCCGTTTATGCGCATATTTTGACACTTGTATGGGAATCAAAACTTAGGTATTTATAGGGTACTCGTACTTTCCGTTGACCTAGAATCTACATATAGTGCAAGTGCATATAGTGCAAGTAAAGGAAAAATTTGAAAATCGTAAATTTGTAGTTACATCACAAAAAATGTGAAAATTATTTGCGGAAATATTCTTTTACGTAACCCTCGGTGCGCGAGTCGGACTCGCACTTGACTTTTCAGGAACACCGTTCCTATACGAATTCTATATGTTTGTCTGTCGCGTTTTTTCGAATATTCGAATTTTGACTTCAGATTCGGATTCAGCATAAAAAAGTAGAATAGGAATGTTCAGGAACACCGTTCCTATCTCTTAAGGAACATGGTCAAAATGGCCGACAAATTAAAAAAAAAATGTTATATATTGACGAGCCAGGTGTTCCTCTGGCAATGCAAGCTTGCTCATTCTCAACTGGTTTATTGCTCATTCATGTACTGGCCATAAATGTACTACAATTGAAACAAGCTTCTACAAGTTTAATTGTTATAAACAATTATCTGAACAAAGTCGCCGGTTCCGAACGCAGGCTTCTTCAAGTTCCAGGGGGCCTACCACAATCTTTTATGAATCCATCATGGTTCAGGACGTTTTGTTTCTAGCTTAAAGTAATATTACTCTAATTCGTACCACAAACTTTCGAAAGCAATATTGTTTTATTCCGGCTGAGAGATGTGATAGAACGAATGAATTGTCTATTCCCTGCTTAGAAAAAAAACGAGACAACACCATATTTTTATATAGCGTTGTCACTTGCACACTTGTTACAAATTCCAATTCACGCATGTATACAATGCACGTTAATTATAAAGATTATGTCTACGTATTATAAAATAGATTTTTATTTCAAATGTACTTAATTAAGATAATACAGATAAAAATTGAATTTTAAACACACGAAACTAATATTTCTTCTAATAATATGACTAACTGTGAATAAACAACGAGAGCTGCAGTTATAACTTTGTGGAACGGAACGTTTCTTGCGCGTCAGTGACGTCGACCTTCAAGAGAAGTGGCGGCTGAGTACCTACTTAGTTTGAGTTGATTTTTACGCGGGTTTTTTAAATTTGTTTTCCATTTGTTCTTTTTTATATAGAATTTCATAATAATATTGTGAAAATGTCGAGAAGCGGGTAAGTACAAACATATTGTAGTGACTTATGTGTATACGACAAAGAAATGTCTTTTTCTAGTTGTATATGTTTGTCACGATTCGCGGAATTTCAAGTGGTTCAAGTGTTTTTTTTTACATTTGCAGCGTCCGAGTTCGTTGGGTTTCTGAGCGGCAGCTAGATGTTTTATGGGAATTTTTAAATTCTCATAGAGATGTTGCTGTCGCCTATAACCGATCTCTCCAGGCAAGGGAATATTCAACAAGGAAATGGAGAGAAATTTCAGATATTCTTAATTCTCAAGGCGAGGGAGCTCACAAAGACTGGAGGGGCTGGTCTAAGGTAGTACACAATTATTAATTTTATCAAATCAAGAAGTCTTGTATTCTTGCATTCATACTTTTTCATCAAATATACTTATTTTGTTACAGTACTGGGTGGACTATAAGGCAAAATAAAAAAAAAGAGTTGTTGCTTTACGTGTCTCCCAGACGAGGACTGGAGGAGGCCCTTCCACAGAGCAGCCCTTGTCCGATATCGAACAAAGATTCCTCCAAATATTAGGAGAGGATTTAGGACAAGGGATGCCGGGTATTCAAGTGGAACCAATTATACAAGTAAGTGGAAACAAAAAGATTTTTTATGGATATCAGATAATAGGAATATTTTTCCATACTAGACTGACAATAAACAAATAATCTTACTACTTACTTATTTGTATAAAGAGAAATTTTACTGGGAGTAAGATTTGTTTTCAGTAGGTACGAACAGTGACATTACAATGTACAGAATTATCAATATATGTACTTGCTGGTATTACAGAGAAAATATCTCAACATTTTTTACACTAGTGTTTACTGTAGCCTATTACCGCTTGCAACATAAAATGTGTTGCTTGCGCGTTGCCTCCCCCGCAGTGCACCTAAAATCCTCCGGAGAATTGATATTTGACTGCAGTTTTCAGTGAGATGGAGATACTTCCCAAGTAGGCACAAAATCTCATCACATAAATGTTCACTGTATGCAGAGATTGAATCTGGCAACTCAGTATGGCAGGAAGTTCACTTTTACTAATAGCGGTTATATTGTCTGTTCTGGACAGTGTAATAGTATCATTGTTGTTACTATCTAACAAATAAGATTATTATTTTGTAAAAATCAATATATTTTATTTTTGTTAACAGCCTTCAGGAAGTAGTGCTGCTGCTGGTGTGGGAGAATCTCCGGCTTCCCAATCCATTTTAATTGAACACATGTTGGACCCACCACATCCTATTCAGGAACTCCCTCTCAAAGAGCATCCTTCTCGAGACATACCGCTCCAACATCCAGCGTCCACAAATAGTATCCCTACCATCACCCCGCAACCACAACCCACAGCAGCAGAAGCAGTACGATCCCCACGGCGCCGGCGTCGCAGGCGAGAGCTGCCAATGACGCAGGAGGTTGCTCGACGTGCCCTTGTTCAATCTCAGCAGCGAGCAGATGCTGCTGTTAGAAGTGCTCAAGCAAGGAGGGGATTGAGCGAGGGATAACCAGTATAGAAAACACATTACATAGAATTGAAAGGTATTTATTTTATTCATATTAATCATTTATATTATTCATTTGCCATTGAGTCCTAATGAGCACTTAGACACGTATTTAAACCTACCAGCATTTCAGACTTGACCACTGGCGAAGAAATGTCAAAAAAAACTTCTCAATATAGGTCTTTTTTAAATCAACAAATAAATATTAAGTAATTAAGTCAGCAAAATTAAATTGATATGTCAGATAAATATTATATTCAGTTAAATAATAAGACTGGTAGTAAAATTAAATGCCTGTTAAATAAAATTAAAGTACTTAAATCATTTAAATACATCTTTGTCAGTTACATATTCTATATATAAGTCTACAATAAGCCTTTTGGCAGAGGGGATGGCTATATGCAAGCGAAACTTATGTTGCTAGCGTACATAGGCTATAGTAACCGCTTCACATCAGTTGGGCCTTATGCTTGCTTGTAGCATAGCATACCACATTTTTTGTATGTGGTATACAAAAAATTCAGTGTCAGCCTAGCCTTAAAATGAAAATTGTAGCCATGGCTAAAAGCCCCATATTTGGTTAAAACTTAATTAACATAAAACTAATCTATAATACCCTATTCTAATTACAGAGCTATAAATGCCAGAGCTCCTGAACAAGAGCATTTCGGGTAGCCTAACCCTGCTGAAGAGCAATGTTGATGCTTCGCATTCATGGATGCAAGCTGTAATTGGGCTTCTTGGCTCACCTCTTCGCTACTTAATTGTTGCACTGGAGTGTTTAGTCTATTGCAAATGTTATGTAATATCACACAAGCATTTACAATAGAGCCTGCTATTTCTGGTGTACACTCTGTGTACAAATAAGCAATGATAGAGAGCTTTGAGAAGTCCAATTGTACGCTCAATGATGTTCCGCGCCTGAACATGCAGTCTGGTGTAGTGTGCCTCTGGTGTGTCTGGTACTGCATCCAGTATTGGTGTCATCATGGTCTTCTTCAATGGATATCCGGAGTCACCTATAAGTTCAAGAATAATAAAACTTATTAGAAGAGGCATCCGAAGACTGGACCAAATTTTTATTTGTGGTTTTGTAGTTTTGTTTGTCAGCAATATAAGGTGAAAATGATATTTGTTGCCCATGTTACTAGAGTTTTGTTATTTGTGTTAATGTTTATAATATTAAGCTGTAAATTGATTATTTATAGTTTCTAGGGTTGTATCTAACATTAAAATTATTTTTATTATTTTATTTATTTTATTTAAACAAAATACATACCAAGAAACCAGATGTTCTCTGTATTGCTAAGTTCTTCCAAGTGAGATTTCAGTGGATGATTAGTCCATATGAAAGAGTAGTACCACCATGACTTGCATCTACACTTGTAATTTGCATGTTTGCATCATAAACCTGAAAATCCAAAATAATTCTATAAATAAAAAAAATATCTGATATCTCTCGAATTTTTAAAGTCCAATAATGCACACATAACACTGTCTATGCATAATTGAGTATATTATATTTTTTTATCAAATATTAGTAGAAATAATTAAATCATATTATGGTATCTACTTACCAATTGAACATTCAGGGAATGATAGTGCTTGTGGCAATAAAAGCACTCTTCATGGAGTGCAGGCCGTACTATTGCCACATGCCACACCATCTATACATTCCAACACTCCAGGAATTTTGAATTTATTGTAGAATCTAAAACATATAATTTCGTATTATATTAAATTATTTTATTTTCAACAATTTATTTCACCTGCAAATAATAAATTATGTATGTATGTATCTTCACGCCAGGTCCCTTGCGGGGTAGGCAGAGAGAACCGAGCGCCATAAGACGCGGTCCTTACACACTTCACTCGCTTCTTTCACATTCATAGCTCTTTTCATGCACGCTCGCCGGTTCCTAAGGCTCCTGACATCACCTTCTGATAAAACACGACCAATTTGGTCATGGTAGGTTAGTCTTGGTCTTCCTCGGCTCCTACATCCTTCCACTTTCGCATTGTATATCTGTTTCGTCATTCTTTCATCTTGCATTCTTTCTACATGTCCGAACCAACGGAGCATGCCCTTTCTTATCTTAACACCGACACTCTCTTTCAGTCCAACTCTCTTTCGTACGTCATAATTTCGAACGCGGTCAGCAAGCGTTATGCCACAAATTTTTCGCAGTGCTCGCATCTCGACCGCATTTATTCTACTTTCATGCTCTCTCTGCCATACCCAGCTCTCACTTCCATAAGTTAGCGTTGGGATTAACACCGCGCTGTGTACAGCGGTACAATAAATTAGTTTAACATTATTAATATTAATTTGCTTACTCTGTTCTTATATTGTGTCATTCTTGGTCATTGGCGGGGAAGTGAATATATTTTTGTAACCGTGCAATCACTGAAGAGACAGTCTGCTGAGCCATGAAATGTCCCTCTACGTTGCCTGTAGGCAGTTGGTATGAGCCACTTGCATAAAACGACAGTGCAGTCAATACCTAAAAATATACAAGTTTGTATGCTTATGTAGGTACTTGTTAGTTACAGGCATCACATAATTTATAATAGCAGCAACAAAATACCTTAGTCTCTACAGACACATCTGTAGATTTTGTAGGTCTCGTCATCATAGGCCGTAATTCGTCACACAGATTACGTGCGAGTTCCTTCATAGCGTTTTACAAAATCCGCTTCGTCTACATTGAAGGGATCACATTCTTCTCGTAACCTTCTTCGACGTAGGTTTTTCGTTAAGATTGTTTTAGCGTTATCAGCTTCCAGAAACTCAAATATTACATATTCATTGGCCATTTAGAATCACATCACATTTTATTGTATTAATGGATCTCACTATGCGAATACACCACATTTTACAGAGATTTACTAAAATAAATACATATCACTTACTTTTTACACGTAAATATGTATTAATATGCACAAAAAATTAAACTTAATATTATTTCCGCCGCGCTAAAGTAACTTTTTTAAGCCCGCTATATTTGACGTAAAAACAATATTGCTTGCTGTCAAAAGTCACCTCATGGTACGCTTAGAATGAATGATTTATGCGATGACGTCACAAAACGTTTTGATGAAAGATTATTAAAGTAAGCTTACTTTAAGGACCTTATGGTACGAAATTTAGAAGTAAGGTTAAAATAATACTGCTATAAGAGATTGGAGTAGGCCCCCAGCACACCATACTATTAGTTTTAACCACGTCTAATTGCTCACGAAATTTGGAATGCAGGGAATATCACATGCGTGTTACTTCTCGGGTTTGCTGATGTAATAACTTCCCAAAGACTTCCTAATGATGACCCCTTCATGTTATTAGATCGCGGTTTACTTTTTGTGTGGCACTTCCCAATTGGAATGCTTCTTATTAAAAACACTTGTCCTCCCCCTTTTTTGGAATTTCCTTGTTTATTAATTAGCTAGAGAGTTTACGTACAGGTAATGATGACTTTGATTCAAAAGATGATAAAGAGTTTACACATCGAAATAACATTACATGTACCAAAATACAAATTATTCAATATGACAAATCCAAGCGTATAAAAGTTTGTCGTAAGAAATGATCTATAAGATAATATCAACAATCTTTTGTAATACTCCTCTTAGAATTATCACAAATATAATAATCTATAAATAGTGAGACATTTACTAGTAATTCCTAACATTATTGCAAGGGGTTCTGATATATCGTTAGAACCTTTAGTCCCGGATTGTATTCACGCTTGGTCTGCTTTATGTTATCCAAATCCAAGACTTATACTCAGTAATTCATCATATGTTCACTCCGACAGTCCGATCCATTTTCTGCGTATCAATTACTGTCATACACAATCATTTATAAAGGGCGCAGTGGAATAAACATGAAACAAATTGGTGATATATTATTTACCGCATTTGTCGCAGAGTTGGTTTAAAAGAAACGTAAATTAAAAGGAAACTTTCTATCTATTTATACCTGCACGAGAAGCACCTTGCGGGGTAGGTAATGACAACCTAACACCATAATGGCTAAGTGTTTACGGACCTATTTCGCTTTTTTAATATTCGTAGAAGATTTCTTGTACGCTCGCCGGTTTACTATCGCTAAAGTGGTTACCATTTCCTGTAAACGCTTGCAGCACAGGAAGTAGGTATTGTTCGTCATTCCTACTTCTCTGAACTCCTTAGACTGGTACATCACTCATTCGTAGGAACACACAAACTGAAAAAATGAAATTTTATTACTATAACACACACGATACACATTACAAGCAGTGGAATAAATTAATACTTATTTTAGTGGTAACTCTCCACAATATAGTTATTTGGCTGCGGTTTTCTGTACGGTGGAGACACTTCCCCAGCCGGGCTGGGTTGATGCACCCTATCTCTCTTAATGTTTTTATTATTTTCCCTGTTGGCCGCGTATGTGTTCCAACCGCAGTAATAGTATGTGAGAGAAATAAATTTGCCGTCGATGCGCGAATGAAAACAAAGTTTTAGTGCAAGACAAGCGTGAAAGAAGAATTGTGAACGAGTTTAAATAAGTTATTTTACTTCGTTTTCGTTATATCACTTCACTCCGAATAATTTAATATTATTACCACCTGCTCAAACCAATTGGATTGTGCATATCACTGATAACAGACAGCGACTTTGGTCGTGGCAGGCTGGCCTTCTTGTTTGTTTGTTGGAACGCGCTAATCGCTAGAACTACCATTCGATTTGAAATAAAAATGTATTTTATAGCCAAACTCTTGAGGAAGCTATAGGCTATTGAACATCGCTATACAACCATCACAATTCCAGGAAAAAGAAAAAGTAAGAAAAAGCTATTCCCACGGCATAACGGGGTACGCGTGGTATATATATTGATGGCTCATTTAATGATTACATTATGTTATGAGAAAACGTATGTTCAGTGCTTAGCAGAGTACCTACCTAAGTGATTTGCAATGTTATAAAAGTAATATGAAAGAGGAATAACGATAGCATTTAACGATATATGCTCTCCAACTGAAATATTTGTAAAGAACTATTTGGATTTTGCTGGGTTCCATTTCCGGATTGCAGTAAAATATTTGAAAGGAATCCTTTTGCGTTGATTTCATTATAGAAAAGTATAGAATCGAATACTGGCTTTTACAGGTATGGTAACCTTAGATTTGTGAATTATTCGCTTGCTGCATATCTGCTGGCAAGCATCCCATCCATCCCATTATAGTATTCACACGTTTTTCACAAAAATGAAGCTTCGTGACCCCTTGATAAGACACCCTCTACTAAACCATTACAGGCGCAGGATAATGACCACGTTTCCGACCACTTGGTAGGCTTCTTTAGAATTGTGTGCGTATACTTTGTCATTTTGCTTGTTGCAGTGCTCTTCAATGGTGAAAATGTTTTCGTCAGTAAAGATGATATTTCTGTGCCTTTCAACAGGGTATCGAGACAGAAGACATTTTGATTGATCCACTGTCTTCAACTGTATGGATAGATTTAGGGCATGCCCTGTGTATCGATGATAAGCACCCAGCTTCAGGTCTTATTTTAATATACGCGACAGAGTCCTAGCGGGAATCTTCATTTCTTGCGATAATATTTTTTATTTCCTGATGGGGATGAATTCTGGCTTTAACAGTATTAAAAGGATTTGTAGTTCTCGCCCCGATCTTTTATGGCCTTCAACAGGGGAAGTGTTATTTGGAAATCTTAATTCTATGTTCCAGCTTCAGCAACTGTGCTGATAAAATATTTGGGAAGGGTACCTAGACCCAATCAACCCGTTTAAATACCACCCGTAAAACGATAGTGATTTTTACAAGGTGTTCTTGATGAACTTATCCACGTCTTCCAAAAAGTGCATAAACGTGTTATATTTGAGTTTTTTCATTACTGTATAATTGTACTAGCACTTATGTTACAAAATACTATCAAAATTGTCACACAAAAATAATTTTATACTGAATTGTAAAAATTTCAAGTATAACAACAATGTCACTCGTCAAAAGCGCAGGAAGAAGAGATTGACTATACATTTTATAGTTATAATCATATAACATACTACCTTATTCTACTTCTTAGCGTTCTCCCGTTTCCTAATCCACTAGCATTGGCGGGGTCCGCTGCCTATAGAATGGCGAGGATACAGATTTTTACATGGAGCGACTGCCGTCAGACCTTCTCAGTCAATAGGGGAGACCAGACCGTTCTAAGTTTAGATCACACGTCTTGCTAAATACAATTTCTTGAACGTGCGAGTTTCCTCACGAAGACTTCCTTCACAGCCGAACAAGTGATAAATACAAATATGTGCGAAAATCCGAATACTCGAATATTAGTATTACATGTCCACGCCAGGATTCGAACCGAGGCCAGTTGGTCAAAAGGTCGGTTCTTTATCCATTGAGCTGTCACTGCTATATTTATTTACATCAACGTCGGGAGGCATTCAAGCATACGGTCCACCTGATTTAAAGCAGTTACCGTAGACTATTAACACTTGTAATATATTACGTATCATCACTCGCGCGATGCCTCCTCTGCTGTTTACACAGCAACTCCTTAGGAGCTTACTGGTGACCTCACTCACACACAGGAACACAACAACCCTCTAGGGAGTTGTTATTTAGCAGCGGTTTTCTGTGAGGTAGAGGTACTTCCCCAGACGGGCTGCTTTGTTGCGCTCTACCTCTCTTTAAACATCCAGACCAATACAGACATGTTCATGCACTCAAATGTTTGTCTTATGTGGGAATCGAACCCACGAGCGTTGGTGTCAATGTCGCGTCATTCACGACTGAGCCACCGAGCTCGTCGAGGTCGGGTATGCCTCTATAAGAACAACCTTTTTTCCTGCCGTTCCATCCAGTTTCTCAATCCATTAGGATTAGCGAGGTCCGTTATCTAAGCCTATGGATTTGGCGAAAATACTGGTTTGGACATGGAGCAACTACCATCAGACCTTCCACAACCCAGAGGGAAAATCAGACCATTCTTAGGTTAGATTACACGTCTTTCGAAATATATTTTTTTGGACGTATGTGTTCCAACTACGTAGGGCACATTGTGCTATCAGTCCTGGGTATTTTCAATAGATACCTGACGGCAGGTACTTAAAAAGCATCAATATCAAATAGATAATGAAAACCGAACAGATCGTGACATATCTTCATTACTACACAAGTAAGAAATACAATTTGATCTAACGTGCTTTGTGTGCTTCCGCCACCAATTAGTTCATGCGGCCTTGCGCCGGCCGGCACCCACCCACTACTGTTAGTACGTGCTACATGCCGACGCTGCCATGGCTGCTCCGGTAGTCTCTGCCTCGGCTGCTGCGGTCGTCCGCCATCTGGAACAGAATCCGCATGCCCCCACCACCACCGTCGCTGCCACGACTGGCCTGGTCGTCGCTGCGACACGTGTTTCGCCTCTCCACGAGGCATCATCAGGCGTTGTAGACGTTAATCGTAAGAATAACATGCTACAAGATTGCATCTAAATTTGACTTTCGCAAAATAAGGCCTGAATCTATTAACAAGTAAGAAAATTTGGTACTTTTACTAACTATATAATGCTGACTGTACCAAAAAATAAGAAGTAAAATAAAAATAAGTAAAACTGTCGAAATTCCAAAATCTACGCATGCGAAGCCGCAGGCATAAGCTAGTAATATAATAAAATAATTCAATCGACTTTGAATGTTTTTTTCCTCATCAAGTGGAGAACATATAAACATAAAGCGTTGAATCGTATTCAGAATCTCTTTTTTATATAATCGTTTTATCCTATTTTATTGAAACGAAGTTTAAAATTATTAACTTCGCACTGCGTAGGCAAATAAATAAGTGCTAAAAGAAGATGCGAAAGTAGGCTAAATGCCACGCGTAGACCGTGACTGTGACATTTACTCCCTTGCAAGCAGTACATAAAAATGTTCATTACTTTCCGCCTATAACATTAGGCAATATGTCTTATACCTTACATATAAGGGCACAAATAAAGCCGCGTATTCACTAAGGGACAAATGCCTTACGACGCAGGTCGACCAACATGCGATCTTGCTCGACGTAGCTTGACGTCGCCAGTGGTTTTGTCTGAAGCAACTGTAGCGTCACGCCTCGTTACTGCTATTTAAGAGGATACGTACTTCAAATAAAATTTAATTAAATATGAGAGTAATTTATACACGTGAAGAAAAAGTCGTACCTTTTTTAGCACACTTTTTAGATTTATTTTAGGTACCTATTTACTTAAGTAAAGGGGATGTCCATTTATGGTTTCAGTTGTGCACAGTTAAGATTAATATTAAAAATCCAATCAAAAAATTGAACCATAATTTCTCGAGAGAATATTTATGTAATTATAAAATTAAAAATGCTTTGATATCACAAGTTTCCGTTCGCCATTTAAATGAAAGTATTGCCCGTACTCAAAGGTAAATAAGGTACTCAACTGAATAAAGGTAGTCAATTGGAAATAAATGAAACATCTTCTACCATTTATTATGCTAAACTTATACATATTACGTGTATTTCGATGATGATTGATAACTCTTTATTTATATTTTCAGTATTTAGCTGTATTTAAAAGAAGAAGAAGTTTCATTACAAACTCGTTTAATATACGGCAATATGTCTGGGATAAGTATGGGAGTCTTGAATTGACAAACGTAAGATAAATGTTTGATATTTCCGCTTTTGTTCTGTTTAATTTGATACTATACCTATAGTTCGTTTCTCCGGTTTTCTAGTGTTAATCATTTCATATTTCTTATCGTAATTCGTCGAGTTGTGCTTCTCGAAATATAACGATAATATAAAATAATAATATAGCTATTTATGATATGGCTGAATTATGACGATGATTGTTGAAAATCATGCCGACTGGAAGCTACGTATACGCTAGGTTTGCTACCCGAAGCCGAAGAAAAAATGATTTATTTATTTATACCTCAAATACATTATATTGATTTAAATTACAACCGAAACATGTATGTGATATTACCTGTCAAAACATAACCTAAATGATGAACTTTATTAGCACTTTTTGTGCTTGTAAATTCGGAGCTGTTCATAAACAATGTCACATTTATTCGAATACATAAAGCTCTACAGATTGCAGCCGGTGTCCTTTGAGCACAACAAAAATAATTTAGAAACTAAACTCCATACGACTAAACTCCATACGACGTTGTAGACGTTAATCGTAAGAATCTTTAATTTAATTCTTACGATTAACGTCTACAACGCCTGATGATGCCTCGTGGAGAGGCGAAACACGTGTCGCAGCGACGACCAGGCCAGTCGTGGCAGCGACGGTGGTGGTGGAGGCATGCGGATTCTGTTCCAGATGGCGGATGACCACAGCAGCCGAGGCAGAGACTACCGGAGCAGCCATGGCAGCGTCGGCATGTAGCACGTACTAACAGTAGTGGGTGGGTGCCGGCCAGCGCTAGGCCGCAAGAACTAATTGGTGGCGGAAGCACATAAAGCAGGTTAGATCAAATTGCATGTAAAAAAAAGGTATCAAAAGCTTAACTTCTACTTCTTGTGTAAAGACTAAACTTATCGTAATAATATTTCGGAGTTAAAAGTTCGGGTACGCACGACATTTGTGGATCGACAAATATCGCCCAAGAAATGTTCAATGTGATAAAATGATTTGATATGCAAGAGCTTCCAACTTTATATATAGACCGATAACCCGAATATTCGCATTATCGCGATATATGCGGCCTAGGCATTAGCATAGCGTAGTAAGTAGCACACAAATAATAATTCTATGGTCGTGCTTTTGCGTGCTGGTGATATATATTATGATATATATATCACCAGTTCACCTATTCACCTATTCGATCATTAAAGTCTTGTTTGCTGATCGGTAAAATACACTACATGCTAGTGAGATTAGCTTTGGCTCTTTAAGATGGCGAGTCGCTTACACCCTATCGTATATTTAAAGCATGAACACAGAATTAATATTTATATATACCTCTATTTATCACTAGCTGTTCTAATCCATTCTGTCAGTTTACTTAGAGCAGTACTATTCTAGTGAATAAAGATCTAGCCTATTAACCGACATTTCCTACCACTAACTTCGTGATTTCTGATTTTACATATTTGCAATTATCACTTCCTCGGTAGTGAAGGAATACATCGTGAAGAAACCCGTACGTTCGAGAAACCCATATTTCAAAAGACGTGTAAGAAAGGTCTGGTTTTCCCCTAGTTTTTGGAGGTCTGACGACAAGCACTTCTTTAGGCGGATGTAGATAGTTAACGGATCCTGCCTGCCTGTGAAGTTTCATTTATTAAGATTTAAGTATCAAGACTAAATATTGAAGTCAGGAGATGTCAGGAGCCTTAGAAGCCTTAGAAATCATGAAAAGATCTATTAAAGTTAAAGAAGCAAGCGAGGTGTGTTAGAACCGTATCTTGTGGCGTTCGGTACTCTCTGCATACACGAGACCTTGCGCGAAGAAGAACCAAGAACCAATATTCAAAATTATAACTGCCTATTATGTGATGTGATACCTAATATATGTATCTCCACCTGTTAAGAAATACGAGGTATCGTTTAATTTTTTTTTATATACAACGTCGGGAGGCATACAAGCATACGGTCCACCTGATGTAAATCAGTTACCGTAGCCTATTAACGCTAGCACTCGCAAGATGCCTCCTCTGCTGCTTACACAGCAACTCTTTAGGAGCTTACTGGTGACCTCATTCACACGCAGGAACACAACAACCCTCTAGGGAGTTGTTATTTGGCTACGGTGTTTCTGTAGAGTGAAGGTACTTCCTCCACTTCACAGATGGGCTGCTTTGATGCGCCCTACCTCTCTTAAAACATCCAGACCAAGACAAACAGACATGTTAATGCACACAAATGTTTGCCTTGTGTGGGAATCGAACCCATGAGCGTTGGTGTCAATGTCGCGTCTTTCACGACTGAGCCACCTTGAGCTCGTCCAAACCGAGCTCGTTAAATCCTTGCCTTTATAGGGTTCCGTACCCAAAGGGTAAAACGGAATCCTATTACTGGGACTTCGCTGTCCGTCCGTCCGTCCGTCTGTCACCAGGCTGTATCTCACGAACCGTGATAATTAGACAGTTGAAATTTTCACAGATGATGTATTTCTGTTGCCGCTATAACAAATATTAATAAATAAAAAAAAATACAACAAACGTGATTTTTTTTGCTCTTTTTTGCTCGATATTGATAACGGCAACAGGTAGACGCTTGAAATATTCACAGAATATTTAGTTATATATTCACTTTAAGAATAAATAATTAAATTAAAATAAAACAAATATTTAAGGGGGGCTCCCATACAACAAACGTGATTTTTTTGCCGTTTTATAGATAGTGGTACGGAACCCTACGTGCGCGAGTCCGTCTCGCACTTGGCCGATTTTTTTATGTCTCTGTTATTCCTGTATATCGATGGGCTTTTGACGTCATAATAAAGACAATTTGGCGTATGTAGCAATGTAATGTACAAAATACCAATGTAATGGAACCTACTCTGTAATGTATGAAGAAAAAACTGAATTGAAAAAAAATTCATGTTGTCGAAAATATAATAAAAGGGCAAAAATTTAAACAAACTAATATTTATTAGCTCTTTATATATTGCATTTAACTATATTCATCCCATTGGTTTGAAATCGTCCTGAAATATTTAAATAAGATTAATACTATTGACAAAAACAAAGGTAAACAGGTTTTCTCAATGATATTGTATTTAAAGATGACGTATATTCATACTGCGCGTCGTTTTGTTATTGTTCCACTACGACATTATAGTACTTACTTACTTAAGAAGGGGATAGATAATACGGAACGCATGATATAGAGAGAGATAGCTATCTGTCAAGAGTTGCGCTTGAAATACGTCAGCGCATCATAGAATAGCGCATATTAGACCAATTGGGTTAATTTCATTGCCTCAGTTTTTGCGCGCTAGTACGACATCTACCTCTTTTTAATACAATATCATTGGGTTTTCTACATTTAAATGTATTAACTACAAGTACCACTAATATCATAAATGTGAAAGTTAATGAGAATATATGGTAAATATACATATATATTTGCCAGAGGGAGACTATGTACAAAAGTCGTCTGCGTGCCTACCTCTGTTTCACCTATTTCTACCGCCAAGTAGCTATATTTATATAACTGTGTTCCGGTTTGAAGGGTGAGATATGGCAGAGAAATTACTGGGTACTGTGACGAAAGAGTATTAGGTCACAATATTGGCAGCGCGCGAGTAACACCCCCGTGGTATTGCTAGCGTCAATAGGTTGCGATGACCGCTCAACATCTGAAGCGGGCCGCATGCTTGTCTGCCAATCTAGTTGTATAAAAAAAATATGGATGTTGTTGAAAAAGTTGAAAAAAGCTGAAGGCTCTTGGATGAAATTTGGCACAAAAATAGACTATGTTCTGGATTAGCATAAAGGATACTTTTTATCCACAAAATATTTTTTTATATACAACTTCGGGAGACATACAAGCACACGGCCCACCTGGTTTGCGAACGTAATTTACAACCATTATACTCGCATGTCGACCGCGCTCATCCTACTTGCATCCTCTCTCTGTCATAGCCAGCTAACACTTCTATATGTCCTTAATGACTTTAACCCGGCGTCATTGAGACTGGGTCAAAATTACCCGGAATGTTTATAAATCCTTTTATTACTTATGGTGCGCGCGCGACGTAGCCGTTCTTCTCAGTAGCTGGAGTCAATACTATGTTCTAAACGTTTTTGAAGTGACATCAGTCGGTGGACGCTGCTCCGAGAGCTACACGTGCACGATTCTCAAAAAGGTAATTATGACCCATCCTCACAACTAACATGACAATTTTGCACCCTTTTTCTCGTATGTTATTATATTTTTTTTTTTTTTTGACGCAAATTTAATCTTTTAATTTATTTCTTGAGATTGTTTGCTGTGAGTATATTTTTTTGTTATAAGGTAATAATAGTAATAATAACAAATATTGTCGGACAAATTATACAGCGCCACCTAGTCCCAATGTAAGCGAAGCTTGTGTTATAGGTAGACAACTGTTAACATACGTAAATACATTTTTTTTTGTAAATACATACTTATTATACTCAGAAAATGCCCAGACCAAGACAAACAGACATGTTCATGCACACAAATGTTTGTCCTATGTGGGAATCGAACCCACGAACGTTAGTGTCAAAGTAGCGTAACAGCGCGTTTCAAACAGCTCGTCAAAAGGTACAGGTAAGGTACAGTTATGAAATACAATGAATAGACAGGACCAACATATTTCATCAGTTCTTGAGGAGTCTGACTCAGATAGCGCCTTGTCCGATTACAACCACATTTCAGAAGAGTATCATGTTCGAGTGCATAGTGCACCAAACGATACAGAACAAGAATGTCCATAAAGTGATGACGTTAACATTCCACTGACTCAATGTAGGAGGCAAATTCAATCTAACTAAACCGTGCGTCGCTGTCACAGTCAAAGCATTCAGAATCAGACGCAGGCACTTCTTCAGATCGTCAGGTACGAGTGTCACGTTATCTTGGTAAAGACGGAACCGTTTAGTTGAAAACCCCGTCAGACAAAATGTAGGGTCTAGAACAGAAAATACAATAACACAATTGCCAGGGGCAACACAAAAAGCTGTGTGCTACTTCTGAACTAGAATGCTGGGGCCCATTTTTTAGTAATGACATGTTACAGAAGATTTTGACATACTAATGCACGCATTAAACGCAAAATCTCATTGTGTTAAGATTTAACCAAACACCCTTTAATGAAAGAGTGCAATATGGCAGATATAAAAGCATTCATTGGCCTTTTATATATTGCTGGTGTAATTCACTCAGCCATGCAATTCTCTAAGCGACTCGTAATGGCTGTGTGCGTCGCTGTGATCACAGATGTCACAGCTTTGACATCGTCTACTGCGATCACGGCTAAATTATTTGGTATAATTATAATTTTTGGTATGGTACATGACAAGCGACACCAAAGAATTGCAATTTTGTGTTCAAGGCTGAAACAGCCGATGTTTCCGAGGATGTAAGAATGTTTGCTCTTACAGAATTGCATGGCAGGTAGACAGAATTTTTATGACATATACAATACATAACCACTGACGGCACAGGTATAGAAATATTTAGGCTTGTTATGTCTGAACAACGTTTTCACTTTATACATAGTTCTCTGTGTTTTGATAATCACACTACCCACGAACAAGACCGGTGTTTGATAACTTGTAGCCAATCAAAGAACTGTTCGAAGCTTTCGTTGCAAATTGTAAGAGAGGTTGCACCAAATATATTTGTTCCGAACACATCATACCTTTCTGCAGTGATTGTATTTATAATATTGATTCTAATTAACATTATCGTACTTTTTTCCAAAGATATTAGAGATAGATAATCAGATTTTTACTAACTTACGGTGTGCTATAAGTTATTTAAAAGTCTGATTATCTATCTATAACTTCACGCCCAATCCCTTGCGGGGTAGGCAGATAGAACCGAGCCACGTGATCCGATGCTTACACACCACACTCGCTTCTTTCACATTCATTGCTTTTCTCATTTACGCTCGCCGGTTTCTAGGGCGTGTTCTAGTAACACGACCAATTTGGTCATGGTAAGTAAGTCTTGACCATCCTCAGCTCCAACATCCTTCCACTTTTGCATTTTATATCTGCTTCATCATTCTTTCATCATGCATTTTTTCTACATGTCCGACCCAACGGAGTATGGCTCTTCTTAGTTTAACACGGACGCTCTCTTTCAGACCAACTCTATTTCTTTCGTTATCATTACGAAAGTAGTCAGGTAGCATTATGCCACAAATTTTACTTACTTTCTTCCATATGTAGAAGTAATAAATCATTTACCTGATTAAAATACCACCATTTTCGTCCAAGGAACAGATCAACGCCAGATGGCCCAGCTGCTTTAAAACTGGGGCCATGTGGGCTTATATTAACATGGTCTCCATCCATCTGTAAAATAATAAATTAATTCACTAAAGTGCAAGGTTTCCCTTCAGATCTATACTCATACGTTGGATCCCTTTATTTGAATGTATTTTGCCAGTGTACTCTACCACACTACTCTGGACAGATATATCTGAAACGACGGAAACCAGTTTTAGGCTGGCTGAAGGCGACTTAATTTATTTATCCGACACCGATCCGACACAAAAAACTATGCAATTTAACAATATAGAAATTGATTTTTAATTAATTTTTTATTTAAGAGTGTACTATTGTGGTGAATATCCTAGCTGCAGCATCAGCTCATCGTGTTGCCACCAATGCATTATTTAGAAACAAATATACTGATAAAAACGAATCTAAACATCACATATCTGCTATTATTATTAGGGTTCCGTACCTCCTTAGGAGCTTACTGGTGACCTCATTCACACGCAGGAACACAACAACCCTCTAGGGAGTTGTTATTTGGCTACGGTGTTTCTGTAGAGTGAAGGTACTTCCTCCACTTCACAGATGGGCTGCTTTGATGCGCCCTACCTCTCTTAAAACATCCAGACCAAGACAAACAGACATGTTCATGCACACAAATGTTTGCCTTGTGTGGGAATCGAACCCATGAGCGTTGGTGTCAATGTCGCGTCTTTCACGACTGAGCCACCTTGAGCTCGTCCAAACCGAGCTCGTTAAATCCTTGCCTTTTTAGGGTTCCGTACCCAAAGGGTAAAACGGAACCCTATTACTGAGGCTCCGCTGTCCGTCCGTCCGTCCGTCCGTCCGTCCGTCCGACTGTCACCAGGCTGTATCTCATGAACCGTGATAGTTAGACAGTTGAAATTTTCACAGATGATGCATTTCTGTTGCCGCTATAACAACAAATACAAAAAAATAGAATAAAATAAATATTTAAGGGGGCTCCCATACAACAAACGTGATTTTTTTTGCCGTTTTATAGATAATGGTACGGAACCCTTCGTGCGCGAGTCCGACTCGCACTTGGCCGATTTTTTTTCAAGATATCGTGGCTGCAGCGTTAGACCAATTTCATAATCTTGCATAGTTTGGCATACATGAGTATTTCAAACTTTAGGTCACACATATGTCGGAAAGTAAAGTATAAATTAATAACCATTATGCGTCTAAGATCCGTACCGCAGCTAACAAAATGGTTTATGACCCTGAAACGGCTAAACCGATTTTGATAAAACATATTTAATAGCCACCGCTACAAAACCTGCTTTCAAATTAAAACACATCCAAGTTGGTTCACCCATTTAAGAGGTACGGTGCCACAGAGAGATACACGAACAGACACACACACACATAGCGATCAAACTTATAACTCCCCGTTACCCGTTGCGTCGGGGGTTAAAAACACATTAGGGAGTCATACAAGCGTATGGTCCATCTGATATAAAGTGATTACAGTAGCCTATAAATAGTTATACGTTAAGTATCAACCTCACCTACTAATTGAAACACAACAATCCTCTGTTGTTATTTGGCTGCAGTTTGTTATGAGGTGGAGTTACTTCCTCAATAGGACGGCTTTGATGCGCATTACCTCGTTTAAAAACACCCAGAAAAGTAGTGAGGTGTATAAGGATAGCGTCTTATGGCGCCTGGTTCTCCATGCCTACCACGCAAGGGACCTGGCATGAAGATATACATACTATTTTCAACTCACTTCATTAAGTCAGCCTCTGTAAATTATGTTAAATTTAAAGAACAGAATTTGAACCATTTTTAAATTTTTGTACTTGTCATGTGTGAATCAATAAGGTGCTATCAAGTTGGTTTGACATATACGTAAATGTGAAAAAGTGGAAAAGTTCAGTAGAACAACGTTCAGGGAAAATGATGTTATAAAATGAGTTGAGATATAACAGGTGCCATGTATCTTAGCAGTACCTTGATTCCAGCTGCAGGAATGTACAGTGTATTTAATGCACTTAAATTTTTTTTTGTTCATTCTCATGCACATAGATATTTAACCCGTGTACTTATTGAACCTTTGGCGTTCAATTAGCATTGCTAAACATTCGACTTCCGAGCTCGCCATAATCTAAGCGCCATTGGCTTAACGACTGTCAAAATCTATAACTGCCGGTACTAACGTGCTTTCCAAAACATAGACGAATATGAGAGTAAGTACTAAGAACCCGTTCATGCATACGTGACTGACCCCATGTGTTATTGAATGTTATGTTTGCGCTAGAATACGTTCTTGTATTTGTGTTAAAAGTCTTTTGTAACTTTTATTATGATATTCATTTACAAATATCGTTTGTCGCTAGTTAGAATTGTGTAGGGCTTTAGGAAGCGAAAACTCAAACGGGCGGTAATAGTGCGAAAGATAGCGATCAGAGTCGGAATTTTCTGTAACAATCGTACTCGTATTTGTATGCTACTCGTACCTGTTACACAAAAAGCAATCGGATGGCCTCGGTTTGCGCCTGCTTTTTGTGTGACTGGTTGCAAACAAACACGAATGTTACAAAAAAATCTGTCCTGACTACCATATTCCCGCTTCTTCCGCCTCTATGGTTTTTGACTTTTAGTCATTTAAGATACATTTTGTTAATCAGCGATATTTTGACAAGCTCCGTGACCGAACAGATAGCAATGTCTAATTTAACATGGGTTGTGAGTCCTATTTCCGCACAATACAATAGATACATTTTGTATAAATGATCATTCCTTGGAACCTTGGAAAATAGATCCGTTCTTTATCCACTCGACTATCACTACTCTGCATTGCCCCTAGTTATTATGTACGTGTGCTGTGAATCCATGTACGAGTATTCATATTCATATTCATATTCATTTATTGCAACTATAATGTGTACATTAGGTCTCATAAATATAATTACAGTAGCATTATAGACCCTGTCGGGCGCCGCAATTCTGAGAGGAGGACAAGTTCTTTACCGTACTATATTTATTATTATTCAACTTTATCACATTACATTATTTATTCACTATTATTTACTTATGGTAAGATATATAATAACATTTTATATTTCTAAATCGTCCTTGATATGTTTACGTAGGTGTGTCATGTTTATTTATATTAATTTATTATCGTATTATATTTATTGATTTTAATAATTATTTAACATTTATATTTATTGTATATTAGCATCGTTTAGGAACTCACTTACTGAATAATAACATTTGGCAAGTAGGATATTTTTTAATGTTTTTTTAAAATGTTTGTCATGACATTCTTTCAAGGCTAAAGGTAGCTTATTGTATATTTTTATTGACATATTTAACGTGCTCGATGAATGTATGTTTAGTCGAGCGACCGGTGTCTGCAGTTTGTTTCTGTGCCGTAACGAGTAGCCGGTAGGTATGTCCTGGCGTCTTGTATACAAGTACGGGTGCTCACGTACAAATTGGCATATATCTAATATATACATACATGGGAGCGGGAGTATGCCATATTTCCTAAAGTAGGGCTTACAACTGTCTCTTTGGTCTATATTTGTTATTATTCGAATCAGTTTTTTTTGTTGAATAAAGACGGTGGGCGCATCTACACTATTTCCCCATAGGATAACACCGTAGGATAACCATGAATAGGCATAGCCATAATAGGTACTTATTGCTGTTTCTACATCAGTTGACTTTTTGACCTCGCGCAGGGCATATGCGAAACTTGCTAGTTTTGATCTTATTTTTTTTGTGTGAGATTTCCAATTTATATGTGAGTCTATGTCTATACCGAGCAAAGTGAATGTACTTACCGATTCTAATTTTGTTCCGTTATACGTATAATTTACATTGAGTGAATGTTTTTGAGGAGGGCGAAATGTCATTAGTTTTGTTTTGGAATAGTTAATTTCAAGATTGTGGTCATCTGTCCAGTTTGATATGTTGGTAAGTGCTAAGTTTAGTTTGTCATTTATTATGTAACCATTTTGACACGATGTGAGAAGAGATATGTCGTCAGCGAATAAAATACACGGCGCGTCCATAGTTTTCGGTAGATCGTTAATATATATTAGAAACAAAAGACAGCCGACGACACTGCCTTGGGGAATTGAAGCGTTGGTGATTATGTGGTTTGAACGGATATTACTTACTTGTTTACGGGTTTCATCAAAATGTTCGATTTCAACGTATTGTTCTCTGTTTTTTAAGTACGTAGCAAACCATCCGTGAGCATGGCCGCGGATCCCTACTCCGTACAGCTTATTTAATAGTATATCGTGCCGAACCCTATCATATGCCTTGCTCATATCTAGCAGAGTAGTTTGGCCATAGTATAAACAAATAAGTAGGATATCTTCATAGATACGCACCGCGTTCGGTTTGTATGTGGGCGCGCCCGTACGTATGCGTCGTCGCACGCACACACTGACAAAAATTATCGGCTGCTAAAGGTACTCGGCGCCAGGCTGCCAGTCGTGGCTACGCCGTGCCTAATATCGCCCGCCCTCACGCACCGCCGCTGCGCTCCCGCTCGTAATAATTTGTACGTGTACCTACCTACTTTAACTACAAATTCGTAAAGATGGCTAAAAAGTAAACAGATTTTTTTTTTTTGTATCAAATGTGTAATTTTGTTATAAAATCACAAATTTCCTACAGAAAAAAGTACTGTAAAAATATTAAATTTCCGAATATAAAGATTATAATTTTGATAAGTGTAGTAAATGAAAAAGTAAAAAATAGTTTAGTGTAAAAAGAAACGGGTGCGTGTACTTATGTACGCGTGTGAGAAGTTATACTTCTCTGGCATCATTAAATAACAAATCCCTGGAGGGATGTTGTGTTCATGCGAGTGAGTGACGTTACCACCTCTCAGGCAACTGCAGTCAAATAACAATTCCCTGGAGGGTTGTTGTGTTCATGCAAGTGAGTGACGTTACTACCTCACGGAAAACTGCAGTCATATAACAATTCCCTGGTGGGATGTTGTGTTCATCTGAGTGAGGTCACGAGTAAGCTCCTAAGCAGTTGCCGTGTTAGCGGCAGAGGTGGCAATACGCGAGGCATACTTAATGTATTGCAAGCGTAAATAGCTACAGTGACCGCTTTAAATTGGGTGGATCGTATGCTTGTTTGTTCATGCGAGTGAGTGACGTTATCAACGCACAGAAATCTGCAGCCGAGTAACAATTCCCTGGACGGTTGTTGTGTTCATGCGAGTAAGTGACGTTAACACCTCACAGAAATCTGCAGCCAAATAACATTCCCTGGACGGTTGTTGTGTTCAAGCGAGTGAGTGACGTTACATGACGTTATATGGCTGCAGTTTTCTGTGAGGTAATAACGTCACTCACTTGCATGAACACAATAACCCTCCAGGGAAATTCCAGGGAAAAATATTTGGCTGTAGTTTTGAGCATAATTTTCGTGACTTAATGAGCGGTTTAACGGGCAGCTTCAACCTGTTACTTTTGTGTTACAGTATCTTAAAATTTCACTCATCATTTTTTCATAACGTGCCTAAAGGAGTATATAACTTCAATACAATAGTCAGCTCCTGGCTACGAATAAATAATAAGTCGCTCCTGGTCTATGTACAAAAAATAATTAAGATAAACTTTGTATTATAGATCCCTAATGATTCACCTACAGGGGAAAATTGTTTTGTATATAGATAGACTATGCATTTTTGACGATTGTATAAACTATAAGCGACATCCCTACGTGTTTAGGCTATTATCCTTCGCTCGGGGCTCGAGTCGGCCTACTTATTTGATTTTACTATGGTTTGGCTAACAGGTGATCACTTAAACCCGGTCCTACATCATAAGCATACAATCTTGTTTGCCATCTACTGCTAAATACTTACGAAATGATTCCAGGGCCAATTTTGTTTGTACCGACCCTTATGTAACGTGAAAGGGTTTCCTGGATTTTTGTCCATATCTGATGATTCCGATGATGAACTGCTACTACCGCTGCTGGAATCGCTAGATGACGATGAGTACATCTTTTGCCTTTCCCTTTTTCTTCTGTCTCTCTTTTCCTTAGCTTCCTTTCTAGTTCTTGTGCTCCTTCTAAAGTTATGGTTCCTCTGTGGAAACCAGAGTGTTACGTTAGTAAAGAAAACAATAGCGTTAGCACAGATGCAAGAACCCCAAAATGGCTTGACGGATTTGTATTTTTTTTTCGAATGTTCTACAAATTACCGAGAGAGTTTAGAAAGAAATAAAAAGAGAATGAAGTTGCGCATGTCAGCTAATATGAAGTAAAAAAAGCGTGATTTTTATATACAATATTGTAACAAAATAGCATGCAACCTACCCGATGTCATAACCATAGTCTAAGATGGTACGCAATACCAGGAGTGTCGTAGGCCTAGTTTACACTTCGTATGCACGAGGATGAACTCGTATATATATTAATACAACGTCGGGTGGCATAAGCATACGACCCCACCCCCACCATATAATACGAGTATAAAAGGGTTACCATAGCCAACAAACGCTTGCAACACATTATGTCATTATGTATCATTCGTGCGATACCACCTCTGTTGCTAACACAACCACTCCTTAGGCATTTACTGGTGAGCTCACTCACGCGCATAGCAACAATCCAGGGAGATGTTATTTGGCGGTGGTTTTCTATGAGGTGGAGGTACTTCCCCAGACGGGCTGCTTTGATCCACCTACGTCTTTTAAAAACATCCAGACCAAGACAAACAGGCATGTTCATGCACACAAATGTTAGTCCTGCTGTGTGAGAATTAAATCCACGAGCGTTCATGTCAAAGTTGGCCACTGGGCAACTGAGCTCGTCACTTTTTATTGTTACATCTTCCTTTTAATACATGCACCACCACATCAAACCTTACTCATCCCATTGCAGGGATACGTGTCTCCCTTCAACCGAAGGAGTTTAGAGCATACTCCACCACGCTGCTCAAATGCGGATTGGCGGAGGCCAGCGTTTTCAAGCCGCCCGAGGGTCACTGACTTAGCTTAACGACTGTCATCTATCGACAACAGCCGGGACCGACGGCTTAACATGCCCTCCGACCACGGAGTAACTCGAGATAGATAAACCCATCCATAGACAGGCTGCGGTAGACGTTACTTAACCTGCGTGTTTGGTTAGAATGACACGCGCAACGACGCCATCGAGCTCTCATAATTGCATTTTAGGTTAATATAAACAACATGTCTTACCAGATCTTTATATTTCAAGTGATCGATTCTGAAATATAAATTATAGCATATTAATTACTGATCGTCAAATATTCTGGGTAGCTGAAGTGGAAGTGGTGACTACGGGATCAGTGATTAGTTGACTCCGTATTAGTAATGTTGCACTTTCATATGTAAATTAGTTTTTGTAAGGTCACACGTCTTCGAAATACAATTTCTTGGACGGGCGGTATTTTATCTACTGGGCTATTACTGCTCCGTGTGTTTTTTTATTATATAATTATTTGTGTTATGTCATTTCTCATATGGTGATATATAATCTGTAGCCGAATTCTAACTTCAGGGCAAAGGTGTTCAAATGAAAGGCTGTATGACTTGGGATACGCTATAATCATTTAAATTTGACTTTACGTTAATATACACATACATAAACCATCTAATCTCGTACTCTAATACTCATCAGAAAATAAAAATAACCCTCAGGTTAACTATTACAGCTCTTTCAAATTAACCAGATATTAAATGATAATGGAGTACCTACATAAGAAATTAATAACATTAATAGTTAATACTGATTTACAGTACAGCATAAATAATAACGCCTTAAGAACAATCCTAAAGCATATATATTCGTAAACCGATAAGAATTATGTTTAACAATCAATATTAGTTCAATTAATCGTTTAATGGATGCACAAAACTATGTCGCCAGTTGGTCGATCCTGCTTGAGACGCCATTGTTCGTGGCCTATTGTTGTATCAATACACGAACCGATAGATTCTCGTGTTCGATCTGTAACAAAATGTACAATCTCCATACGTGCATGTTTTGAATGAACAGAGGACGAATAAGACATCTTAGCCTCGAACAAAATCCCATAATGCTTTAGATATCTGCTTTATATAAGGCTACTTGTTTGTTAATTATCATCGGTCATGCTCTTATCACAACCGTAATGATTGACCTCCAAAATATTGATCAAAATCGGCTATATGGGTTAGGCACTTGTTTTCTATTGTATCTAAGGGTGATAACATCCTCGAGACTTGGGAAAGTTTTATGTAGGAGACATAAGCTTTTTACATACGAATTAAAGCAAGTTTTCATTATTTTAACGTAATCATTCGTTTCCCCAAATGTTCATATCTCTTCTATTTAATCTACACTTCCGCTATTTTATCTTTGGCTTCGTAATGCCAAATTCAGAATGCAACGTATGGAAAAGAGCACAGCTTTAGCGACTGGACAGAGCATTGCAATCCGTGACAAACTGAAATTCTATGGTGGGGCGCGTTATGGACTGCCTGTAATTATTAGACAAATGTCCTAAATAAATATAGTGGACTGTATTTGTGGGTTAAAATAAAAGTGGGAAAAATATATATTTAAAGGAATAAAGGACTGACCTAATGGTGGTTTGCGGCGTCTTCAAGATGGCTGCTGTTCTTCACGGGCCCGGCTTTCTACAGTGTTGATTTATTCTTGACTCCACAGTAACACTCGCGGTGACACAATATTTTTGATAAAGGAATATTATTAAGGATTAAGGATGGCTTTTGAGGCACTAATATATTAAATATAATAAAATCTTAATAACTCTAAGATCTATTGCGCGGGGTGCGGATAGGCAGGTGATGAACTTGACCGCTGGGGACCGAATTTGGGAAGCCTCGCGGTGAACGAGTATCATTTATAAATTGAATTATGAATGAATATTTGAACGATGACTTGGCGTCAACACTTAATAATAGATATCTGTCTATCTATGATTTCATGCCAAATCTCTTGCGGGGTAGGCAGAGAGAACCGAGAGCCACGTGACTCGATCCTTACACACCTCATTCGGTTCTTCAACATTCTTTGCTACTTTCATGCACGCTCGCTGGTTTCTAAGGCTCCTGATATCCCGTTCTAATAAAACATGATCATTTTGGTCATGGTAGGTAAGTCTTGACCTTTCTCGGCTTCTACGTTCATTCACTTTCGCGTTGTATACCCGGCCACTCAGAAAGTATTGCGAAAAAAAGTTTTAATGTATGAGAAACTGACCAGTTATAATCTATTTTGAAAATATGATTATTAATGAGTAAAAATACGTACGTTAGAAGTTTAAAATTTCGCTTCACATTTTTGCGAGCTAATTTAAATTATCGTGACTCATTGAAAAATGGATCTGCGCCGGGGACATTTTCCCGCTATGATTGTTTACGATTTCAAGTGTCTCCTGAAACAGGAGAAATCGTATGATAAACTTCGAATGTCATTTATCGATGAAGGCCCTTCCAAGGCAAACGTGTTTCGTTGGTATAACGAATTCAAGCGCGGTCGACTAACTTTGGAGGATGAAGAAAGAAGTGCCCTTTGACGGCTGTTACGGAAGGAAACGTGCTAGCAGTAAAAAAATTCATCAAAAACATAGGCGAGTTACGTATTACAAGATTCAGCACATATTGCAGATTGGATCGGGAAGCCTTCACGAGATTCTACACTTGCATCTTCGCGTTAGGAGGATAGTTTTACACTGGGTGCCGCACAACCTCATCGTTGCTCAGAAGCAAGTCCGGGTGGAATCGTGTCGTGATATGATAAACAAATTTAACAAACAAAAAATTTAATAAACAAACTAAGCAGGCTCATTTCGGCGTACTTACTACGTACGTGAAGAGTCCTGGATTTATCAATAGGGTTTGGGTGTTTCAAAACGAATCAACGCCTACCAAAGTGAAGCGATCTAGAAGCGGGGGGAATATTTTGATCGCGAGCTTTTTTGAATTTGGCTACCTGGTGTCAATTCCTTTATAGAACCAAAGAAACATCAAAGCCGAATGGTATACTACCAATTTTTCTCTGTTGTGAGCAACAAGCGACCAAACACTGGATTCCGCGGGCTACAGCTCCACCACGATAACGCGCCCGCGCATCCGCGCTCAAAACGAGGGACTTGCTGGACAGCATGCCGGTCAAACTCCTGGCTTACCCTCCTTACAGCCCTGATCTAACACCGTGTCACTCCTTTTTATTCCCGAAAATAAAAAATCAGCTCAAAGGGATACAAGAAGTCGCCGGAAGATGCGCTGTCGAACGCTGCGAGCAGGCTGTAAATGAGGTATCTGCGGCGGACTGGGAAGTGTTTCGAAAACTGGCTCAGACATATGAACATTTTTACCTATAGAACACTTTTTTTTTATTTTCGTAAACTTTCTGAGTGTCCGTGTGAGTGTCTGAGTTCCTCGTGCATTCTTTCTACATGCACGAACCGACATAGCATGCTTCTTCTTATTTTAATACTGACACACTCTTCCAGACCAACTCTGTTTCTAACATCATTATTGCGAATATGGTCTACAAGCCTTACGCCACAAATTTTGCGCCACGCTCGCATTTCGACCACGTTTATCCCACTTTCATACTCTCTGTGCCACACCCAGCTCTCGCTTTCATAAGTAAGCATTGGGACCAGCACTGCATTGTGCATAGCGAGCTGTGCCCTCTGACTCAAGCTTCTACTGCCAAGAAGTTTTCCCAACGCTCCATTCACACCATTCTAAGTACTTACTCGTCTATCCACATCAGTGGTGTTCATGGAAGGTTCATGCCTGCTGAAAGCGTATTCAAGTTATACAATCTCATCCACTTGTTCCAACACTTCAACATCAACCGTAATCCTTACATTTGTTATGGCTTCTTCTCTTTCAAATACCATTATTTTGTTTTCTTCTCATTCAATAGTAAGCGTTTCTCCATACAATCGTCTTTGATTTTTGTGACCAGTGTTTGCAGTTCGGATGGTGTTTCTGCTAATATTTCGACATCGTCCGCATAAAGCAGACAGTTCACCACTAAGTCACCCATGCGCAAATCTACATTCGTTAACCTTATTATCTGCAGACAACTACCTATCGAGATACAGAATTGACAGCCTTGCATACAGCATGCAATCCTGTTTGACACTAATTTTTGGCATCAAACTAGGATGACATAATTCCATCTACCCGCACTCATGCTGAGCAATTCTTGTAAGTGGACTGCACAGCACGGAGTAGTGCACCATCAATCCCATATTTCGGTAATGTATCCCACAATTCCTTTCGCACAACCCTATGAAATGCCTTCTCAAGACCCACAAAACCACAGAAAATCTAATAGATAAATTTCTTATTATCTATATCCTACGTCACTACTCACTATTTCATAAGAGTGACAGTGTTATTGCCAAGAAGAGTTTTGTCTGCTGGAAAGTGCTACAATGCTCTAGGTTGAATTTTTCTCCCGTTTTCGCTGTATTTAATTAATAATAATTTCTAATTCTGAACCGTATCTTTATATACTTCTTTTTCTCAGTCTGACCTATCAATCACCTTCGATTTAAGTTAAGAAAAATATTTAAAAAATATTTACCTTGACTTTTGCCCTACCCACTCACATCACCCTTTTTAAGCAATGAGCGGAAAAGCTATAAAAGCGAAATGCTTTATAAACTGACAAAAATAGCTAGATAAGACAAAAAATATTGCGTAGGTTTTCAGGCCGCGGGAAATTATTAATGCTCAAGATCATTTCCTTACCTTGTTTTACCTCTCAAGTGCTAATTTCATACCCAAAATATCAACAAGTTTAACTTATTTATTTCGAAAGGTCAGGTTGTTAAAAATCCTGGTAGAATAAACTTAAAGAAACGACGAATATCATTGCAATCATATAGTCACGTGCAGCTATTCTAATGGACGCAGTTCGCAGTCAGACCATCCGCAGTCAAGCAGCTGGCATTTCGGCCATGGACGCAACAAGTACGCTAATTAATCTATTATTGTATCTTTTTTCTGCCCCAGATTACTAGTACAATACTCTACCTAAATAACATGTGAGCAGTGATAGCCTAGTGGATAAAAAATCGATCTACTGACCAACTGGTTCGGCGTTCGAATGCTGGCATGTACCACAAAATTCGTGTTTTCGGATCTACACATTTGTAATTATCACTAGCTTGACTGTGAAAGAAAGTATTATGAGGGAACCCACACGGCTCAAATATATTTAGAAAAGAATTGTGACGTAACCTAAGAAAGGTCTAGTTTACCCCCAGGATTATGGAAGTATGATGGTAGTCGCTCTATGTAAAAATCAGTATCTTCTCAAATCCTTAGACTTAGGTAGCGGATCCTGCCAATTGGGTGTCTGATAAATGGGATAACGCTAAAAAGTAGTTACCTAGGTAGGGTCGTCCCTACCTAGGTAACTAACGTTTAGATGCTTATTCTGTTACATACTTACAAAATATTTTCAGACTGAGGACGTATTTCGATGACTATCTGAAATGTTTATATAGAATTGTTAAAAAGCTTTTAAATTTGTGGCGTAACGCTTGTAGACCGTATTCACAATGATGATGTAAGAAACAGAGTTGGTATGAAAGAGAGCGTCTCTGTCAAAAAAAGAAGAGACATGCTCCGTTGGTTCGGACATATAAAAAGAATGCAGGATAGAAGAATGACGAAAAATATATACAACGCAAAAGTGGACGGATGTAGGAGCCGAGGAAGGCCAAGACTTACCTACCATGAGCAAATTGGTCGTATTCTCTCAGCAGATGATGTCAGGAGCCTTAGAAATCGGCGAGCGTGCGTGAGAAGAGCAATGAGCGTTAAAGAACCGAGCGAGGTGTGTAAGGATCGATGTCGGATATAGTCACGTGGCGCTCGATTCTCTCCGCACACCCAGCAAGGGATTTGGCGTGAAGTTATAGATAGATAGATTGAACGTAATATAGGATGTTGCAACTAATTGTCATTGTTCTAACGCTGCGTACAATTTAATAGAAAATTTCATGTAACAGTCCATAATTATTCCACTAGCAGGATGCTAGTCGTTTTTGAACCGGAATAATGTACTTTATAGATCTGATGTCGTTGGCAAGGAACATCGCGACCTTCCGTTGGCCATACGTGGTTTGCTCGAAGAAGTGTCGAGAAGGCAGAGGAGCGTGCGCAGCTGAGGGAGGAGGGAGAGCGCAACGTAGGAGGAATGTAATAAGAGTACCCGAGAGCGCCTAATATTTGGCGCCTTTGTGTGCGTTGCCACTCAGTTGTCCAAAAGGGGGAAGAAAGGCTATACTGTGATAATAATATTGAGGTTAGAGAATACAGTAATTTGTAGGGTGTCGAATGTTACCGACGGCACGAAGATAGCCAACGAGCAGCAAGTACCGTGTGTAACTTCCGCGATGATTCGGTTCACATGACCGAGAGGTCGGTGGAGCCATAGAAAGGTGGTTGTGGTGGGACAGGACATATATTTATGTGCACGATTACGTCTATTTGTCATCATCTCAGCCCGTATTCGTCCACTGCTGAACATACGCCTACAGAGTGCCATTCGTCTTGATCTTGTGCCATCTGCATCCATCAACTCTTGAGGTCGTCGCTCCATATAGTGGGAAGTCGTACAACACTGCGTGTACCAGTACGGAGAAGCCATTCGAGAACCTTTTTCCCCAGCGGTTGTTGGTTCCTCGAACTATGTGGCCGGATCACTACCAATTCAGCTTACTTCTATCTATCTATCCTTTGGGCTATGTCGGATACCTTAGTTCTAATGCGGATATCCTTATTTTTTATTCATCACGCAGTGAAACCCTGAGCATAGCTCCCCATCTCAACCGTGGGTGTCGCAAAAGATGACTAAGGGAGATATCCAGAAGACGGCCAGCAGCGTTCTCTGTGCACTTTAATGACATACTGCGGTTGTCAACCTGACTGCCAATAGTGGCACCTACGGCAATATTATAGATTTTTTTAAAAGATGCAAGGTGCATCAACGTAATCCAACTGGGGAAGTACCTCCACCGCAACTAAATAACAACTCCCTATAAGGTTGTTGTATTCCTGCGAGTGAGTAAGGTTACCAGTAAGTTCCTAGGAGTTGCTGTGTTACCAGCAGAGGCGACAATGAGTGAGTAATACAAGCGTTTGCATTTTATTCGTGACTGTTTTGGTTCAAATCACTAAAATTATTTTCAAATATTTTATTTAATTGTTTTATTTTTTTTGTTCGAAGACATTCGATGTGTTTTCTCAAAATTGCTGACGAAAAACTTCGAGGCAAATACCAAACTCTTTTGGAGAGAGGTAAAGAAGTCTCGGAGTGGTTCGTCGGCATCCAAAATGGATAAGATAAAGTCTAAAGCTGGTGTCATTCTTGCGAACACTCTGGAAGTGTTAGAACGGTGGAGTGAATATTTTGAGGAAATGTATGAGTATGCCTCGGACGCTGATAATGAGAGTGAGTCGGAAGCTTACTCCACGTTGACTACGTTCGACGAAGGCATAACTATGGATGAGATCGAATGGTCGATACGAAGCTTGAAAAATGGAAAATCAGCGGGAATTGATCTGATCACAGCTGAGATGATCAAATTAGGTAGCACTTAGGTCCGGGACGCCTTCTGGTCAGGGCTTGTTTACCGGTTAATTTTCAAATCTAAATCAGCACAAGTACATTGGGAGCGTTTTGTTTAGGTTTGGCTCTACCTGAACCTTAAAGTAACCGGTATTCTTAAGGAGCAAAATCAATGAGGTTTTGAATCAATTAACCGGTTTTATAAGGTTTTCATTTCGCTCTTTTCGACATCATATTTGCCGAGACCTTGACAACCTTTAAAATTCGCTTAAAAATTAAAAGCTACGAAACCACAAAGACACAATCTATGTGTTGCAAGGTTGCTACCTTTCTTTATGAGTTTACGTAGGTACCAATTTGTTCCAATTAGAATTAAAGTAAGCAAATCGTAACCTGCTCGCGCGACACGTGTGTTAAATCGGTTTTTTAAGGTTTTACGTAGCGCTCTCATTTAGGACGCACTCCGAACGAAACCTTTTCTAAAAACCGGTAAAAACCTTTATTTACCGGTATTTTCGAAACCGGTTCCAAGCCCTGCTTCTGGTACTTATGCAACCTATGCTGGAGAACTGGAAGGGTCCCAATGGACTGGAGACGCGCAGTCATCGTGCCTTTATATAAAGGCAAGGGGTCACGCATGGACTGCGCCAGCTATAGGACCATCAGTTTGATCAACTTAGCAGCAAAAGTATATGGAAAGGTGATTGAAAGGAGAATGAGGGTGAAATCCGATGAAATGCTGTGGGACGCACAAGGAGGTTTCCGAAATGGAAGGGGATGTACGGATCAAGTTTTCTCGCTCCGCAATATCGTAGAGAAGCATCTGGCCATAGACCATAAGGTTTTCTGCGGTTTTGTGGATCTTGAGAAAGCCTATGATAGGGTTGTGCGAAAGGAATTGTGGGACATATTGCCGAGATATGGGATTGACAGTTCACTGCTTTGTGCTGTGCAGTCAACTTACAAGGATTGCTCAGCATGTGTGCGGATAGATGGTGGCATGTCACCCTGGTTTGATGTCAAAATTGGTGTCAAACAAAGTTGCATGCTATCTGCTAGGCTGTTTATCCTGTATCTCGATAGTTGTCTGCAGAGAATAAGGTAAACGAATGTGGGATTGCGCATGGGTGACCTAGTGGTGAACTGTCTGCTGTATGCAGACGATGCCGTGCTATTAGCAGATACGCCATCTGAACTGCAAACACTGGTCACAACGATGAAAGACGAATGTATGGAGAAAGGCTTACTACTGAATGCGAAGAAAACAAAGATAATGGTATTTGAAAGAAAAGAATCCAGAACTAATGTAAGGATTACGATTGATGATGAAGTGTTGGAACAAGTGGATGAGTTTGTATATCTTGAATGTGCTTTCAGCAGGGATGGAAGGTACAACGCAGATGTGGAAAGACGAGTGAGTGCTGGGAATAGTGTGAATGGAGCGTTGGGAAAACTTCTTGGCAGTAAAAACCTGAGCCAGAAGGCATAACTCGCTATACACAATGCAGTGTTGGTCCCAACGCTAACTATGGAAGCGAGAGCTGGGTGTGGCAGAAAGAGTATGAAAGTACAATAAACGCGGTCGAAATGCGAGCGCTGCGCAAAATTTGTGGCGTAAGGCTTGTAGACCTTATTCGCAATGATGATGTTAGAAACAGAGTTGGTCTGAAAGAGAGCGTCGGTGTTAAAATAAGAAGAGGTATGCTCCGTTGGTTCGGACATGTAGAAAGTGAAGTTATAGATAGATAATATAAAACAAAAGATTTAAGTTATCCACGTGCTAAAACCTAACTATTGGCGCATCCTATCCAAAGTATTGGAATTCTATTATTTGATTATAAGGATGCAAATAATTGGGTTGGTTGGTAGATTATTAAAAAATAAATTACTTTATGATTTGGGCTTCTCAGTATGTATTTGTTGTTTAAATACAAAAATTGAGAATTTCAAATAACTAGTTAAGTTTTCGAGACCTCGTAATAAAATGCTCTAAAAGTGGCAACTTTGGTGGATCCCTACTTTTTCATTTCTGAAAATCTAAAAGAATCAAAATAATGTTTTTTTATATGTCGTCTACGTCGGGAGGCGTACAAGCATACGGCCCACCTGATGCAAAGCGGGTACCGTAGCCTATTAACGCTTGAAATATATTAAGTATTAACCGCGCGATGACTCCTCTGCTGCTTACACAGCAACTCCTTGGGAGCTTACTGGTGACCTGACTCACACGCAGGAACACAACAACCCTCTAGGGAGTTGTTATTTGGCTGCGGTTTTCTGTGAAATGGAGGGTACTTCCCCAGGCGGGCTGCTTTGATGCGCCCTACCTCTTTTAAATCATCCAGACCAAGACAAACACATACGTTCATGCACACAAATGTTTGCCTTGTGTGGGAATCGAACCCACGAGCGTTGGTGTCAAAGTCACATCATTCACGACTGAGCCACCGAACTCGTCAATAAACTCTACTCATCGAGATGTGTGCAAATATATTATTGAAAATAAGCTAACAATTAATAAGTAAATTTTTTTATTCTTGTAAAAAAACTCTACAAAATATAGCAGCCTCAAAGAACAAAGGTCACAAATCCACTATAACAACCATTCACGTTTTTAGGGATCCGTAGTAAACAAGGATCCCTTATAGTTACGCCATATCCGTCTGCCTGTCCGTCCGTCCGTCTGTCCACGGCCTAGCTCAGAGACGCTTGATACTAGAAAGCTGTAATTTGGGCATGTATATACTTATTAACTATGCTGACAAAGTGGTATGCTGAAAATGTGGTTCGGACATGTAGAAAGAATGCAGGACGAAAGAATGACGAAACAGAGATACAATGCAAAAGTGGAAGGATGTAGGAGCCGAGGAAGACCGAGACTAACCTATCATGACCAAATTGGTCTTGTTTTATCAGAAGGTGATGGCAGGAGCCCCAGGAACTGACGAGCATGAAAAGAGCTATGAAAGTCACTGAAGCGAGTGAAGTACGAGTATGTAAGGACCGCGTCTTATGGCGCTCGGTTCTCTCTGCCTACCCCGCAAGGGACTTGGCGTGAAGATATTCATACTGACATAGTGGTAGAATAAAATCTTGGAAAAATTTTTTTTTGGTGCTACCTCCCCTGTATGTAAAGTGGGGATGATTTTATTATTCGCGCCCGTCCCATGGTTTGGGTTGCCGTTAGATACGTGTTATGGCTTTTGGAAATGTAAAAAAAATATGGTAGCAATCCATATAGTGAATTTGAAAGGAAAACTATCAAGACTAAGCAGGCTTTACAGGTTAACGAGTAATAGAACTTATAAAATGTATTTTCTTTTATGAAAACGTACAAATGTCGTAGAATATTGACATTGCACCTATCTGCACCAAGCGTTTTGCTTCCCAGTTTGTAATTTGAACGGCCAATCAGTGGATCTCAGTGAAGTGGAGTTACATTATTTAAAAAGGTAAAGTTATAAGTAGTAAAGTATGGTTTTGAATGTTAAAAAAAAATTCAATATTATATCCGATAAAAAAAAACCTATTATTCTAGACTATCCAAGTTTTTCGCAAGCAAGCAAAGCGAAGCAAATACGGAACCCTACATTGTGCGTGGCTCACCATGCACTTGGCCGGTTTTATGTTAATTAAAAAAGATCACGTTGGGTTACGGAAAGCACTTTCTTCCACTTGGAAGGGTCCATAAAAATTCATGGCAATAATAGTCTTTCCCTTTTAATTACTCGACGTCACGTCAATCACTACTTCGATTACCTTTATACACGTGGTCTTTTACAATGTTATCATTTACTATTTTTTTCCGAGGTAGGAATTTTTTGCCTCTGCTTTATGTATGAGGTCCCTATAAAAACAGTAGAAAATTGTTTTTATTTTTTGTTGTTTTTCGGGTTTGGGACAACATTCCACACAATATTTCCTCATTTCGTTTTTTTATGCAACGTCGGGAGGCTTACAAACATACGGCCCACCTTATATAAAGCGGTTACCGTAGCCTATGAACGTTTGCAATTGCAACGCGTTAAGTGTCACTCGCTCGATGCCACCTCTGCTACTGACACTACAACTCTTATTGAGTGGAAGTCTTCCCCGGACGAGCTACTTTGATGCGCCCCACCCTACCTCTTTTAATAACGCCCAAACCAAGACAAACAGTCATGTACATGCACACAAATGTTTGTCCTGTGTGGGACTCGAACCCACGAGCCTTGGTCTCAAAGTAGCGTTACCGACCACTGTGCCACCGAGTTGACGTTTATGAGTTATGAATCTGTGACATACTGTCAATGGACAACTGTTAGCAAACAAATTCTGTTTGCCCTGTAGGTACGAAACCCTAAAAATAACTATGTTTTGTCAAAAATGATAAAACTAGCAGTCAATTTTTACACCAAACACCGTTATCATTAGATTATTAAAAACTTAAAAAATTTGCTTGACACAAAACAATTTGTAACCGTGAAAGGGCATTAATATTTTTTTTAAACATGAAAATGTTTCGATGTTCAGAATATATAAATTTATGTAAGCACGGTACTTTGTAATCTGTAATGCAATTACTTACCACCGGAGAGTTGCTGCAAAATAATTTAAATAATAAAATAAATACTTATCTATAACATTTATATACATGAGGACACTTTTTATATTTTTGTACAACATTGAACCAAACTACATTTCATTGCATTCGAAAATATAAACAATTTTCAATAAGTCGTAAAAAATGCCGGTTACTCAGTAGAGTATAAATATTTAGTAGTAAAAAAAAGTATATTTTTTTCGTGATTATGAGCAAACAGGCAAAAGTTTCGAAAACAAGGGTCTTGAACAGCGCGGGGTAAACATCGGCTCACGAGTATCGTTAATGTGGCCTGCGGCAGCTAATTTCATATGCCCATACTTAAAAATGCCGGCAGTGGATTTTTGGTTATATTAAGTTCATATTTTTATTAATATTAATTTTGTGGGAAAAATGAAATTGTTTAATTTTTTACTTTCATTTTAATAGATATTATCACTATCAAAAATCGAAAAGTAAATTTTGTAGATTTGTTTGTTATTAAAGTTTGAAATGTAAATAATTACATTTCAAACTTTAATAACAAACATTATTCGCATCATAAATATTTTCGCTCCTTCGTTGAACGTTTATTATAAAAAAATAATCATCATCATGTGATTCAAGTAGCTAAGTAACCCAAAATATATTTTAAATATTTTGAAGAAAAAATAAACAAATGTTAAATCCGTAGAGCCGATCAACTTGAAAATTTCATCAAAATCCATTCATCCGTATTTGCATGACATTTGTTCCGTTTCATTTTTCGCACACAAAAGAATTAAAGCGATTGTTTTGTATTAACGTGGACAAATATTTGACTACCACTGTCAAATGAAATCACTACTGGTAGTGTTTGAGAATTCAAAACTGTATAACTACGTCGGTACGTATTACATATCGGTCTTTGAGATGTACAAACGGAGGCAGTTTGGCTCTTGCAGTTTTGAGAGTCCTTTTTATAAATTATTGTCACTATTCACATTCGAACCTTTTAAAAAAATAATGTTTACCTTTGCTCATTATTACTTCGGTTGATGTTATTCAATGCTTGAAGAAGAACATCCTCCTTTAAAAACATCAAATATTATCAAATAATTTAAAGATCTATCCTACTTCGGAGCCGAGGAAGAAACATTGGGGAGCGAAACGGGGAAGTAAAAAAATACTTCCATTTCATTAATGCTAAGTTTTGCTCCATATATATTTTACAGTAAAAACCCGAACTACGGTAAATTTTAGGTTTCACCAGTAAATCTTAAGATTTACAGATATGAGTTGGTAAATGTAAGTATTAATAAAAAGGGGAACAATTTTTCCGACTTATACCATTAGAAACTCGTACATACCAGGTTTTACCAGAAGAGGTTGGTAATTGTTGGTTTTGGGAAGAAAACGATAAGTACTTTTTCTTTATTTATTTATTTTAAAATTATTTAAAAAACAATAACACATTTTTTTATTCAACGTCTGCAGGCATACAAACATACGGCGCACCTGATGTAAAGCAGTTACCGTAACGGAGTCGATGCCTTTTTTACTGGTGATCTCACACATACGCAGGAATACAACTATCATGTAGGGAATTGTTATTTGGGTGCGGTTTTCTGTGAAGTAAAGGTACTCTACCACACAAGCTGCTTTGATGCGCCCTACCTCTCATAAAACACCCAAACCAACCAAACAGGACTCATAAAAAGGACTCTCAAAACTGCACTGTTCATGCACTCAAATGTTTGTCTTGTGTGGGAATCGAATCCTCGATAATTGGTGTCAGAATCGCGTCATTCACGACTGAGCCACTGAGTTCTACAAACTTATCTTCTTAAAAAAACACAATGTTAATCGGCTTGGTTAATCTAACTGAATCATTGCTTTTTATATTATTTAGTGTTTAACAAACAAAAATAAAGAAAATTTACCTATTGTAACTAACTAGTATGTAGTAAATAAAAATTACTTGATACAACAAGGACCGCTATTATGGCATTTATAATTTCAAAGCAATCCTGATGACTTTCAAGCGTATTTCTACGATACAGGCATTTTTGATATATTTTTTGAATACTTGTCCTCCATTCAACGACAACTTGTCGGTAACTTCTCGAAGACTTCACTTCTTTATCTCTAACCACGTATTCTAACTTTATAAAATCTTCAGTGCATGAAGTAAATTAGTTCTGAGTAAAAAGCTGCTTTCGTACTCTAATTTTGGTACCAAGTTGGTAAAATTCGTTTTCCCTTACATCTACTCCAACTACAATAATGTTTTTCGGGTCAGTTTTAGCTCTGTCGATGTCAGGTACTCTCAGTCTTACATTTTTCCAACCTTCACATTTGGATACTTATTAGCCGACATAGCTTTCCTTCTTTCAGATTGATTTTCTAAATTCAATTTAACTTTTTGTATTATTGTTTTCTAAATTTTCTTCTGATCTTAGTCATCCAATCATATCTTTAGGAATTGCTGACGTTGCCCATCTTCATAGGACTACCAACATTGCTTCGTAAGGGCAGCATTAAATTACCTTATGCTCTATTTTTCATGGCCTGGATGCATTTCAAGCCCTCTGACCACTTTGATAACTAATTGGTTTCCATCCACGTGCTAAGCATACTCTCTATATCTTGATTAGCACGCTCCACTGATCCTTGACTCTGAATCTATCTTGGCTTTCCATGTACCATTTTAACATCTGGCCACATAGAACATAAATTGTCAATTAGTTGGTTACAGAATTCTCGGCCATAATCGGAATGAAGGATCTTAGGTGGTCCAAAACTAGAGAACATATCCAGGAGATGATTTGCAACTTCAGCTGCGTTTTTAGTTTGAAGTGCACGAAGGATCACAAATTTTGTTAGATGGTATTAGTAAACGAATATGAATTTATAATTTCCATCAGGGTTAGTTTGTAGGTCTATGAGATCTACTTGACAGCGCGAGTTCATTTCACTATGAAGTATAGGCTTGACGACAATACCCTTTTTTAAAGTCTTCAGTTTTTTTGGCATAGCTTTAAATATGTAATCATAGCCTCAATTGTACTATTTTTATACTTGCGGTTACATTCCTTAAGAATCCTCGTACTTCCACCGTGTCCAACGTCGTGTAATGATGCTTTCTGCTTTTTCACGTTCTTTGCAATTTTACTTCCTCTAAACACTTTGAGTATTTGTCCTTATAGAGGTAAAAGTTATTATCTTTCTTGCTTGCTACGAGTCGTCCATTATTTCATGTTTTAAACTCATATCGATTTGTAAGTTGCTTCCAGGCAGTAAAATATAATCAAATATCAAATTAAACTCACTTTCGAACTATAAATTACTTTAAAATATCAAAATCACAAACAGAAAACGAATTAACTTGCATGTTCAAACGTGTTCAATGGTACGGAATGCGGAAAGTTGCAAACTGCCCGCGACTACGAGACGATGTGGCGAACACATTCTGACATATCTGTTTATCGACATTTACCGTGTACTTGAAGCAAATTTTAATATTTACCAAGTGAATGCTGGTAAATGCTCGAAATAAACGAAGATCTCAAAACTTTTCGTACATTTACAATAACTAGTTGGATATCTTAGGTTTTACAGGTAAATGTTAGGATTTGCCGTAGTTCGGGCTTTTAGAGTAACATATATATCTCATAGAGGTAAAATATATGCTGAATTGCCATAGCCTCATAATTCAACTCAAACTAATCCAAACTTAGTGGACTTAAGTACTATTACCCATTAAGAAGTTCCTATGTCCACTTCCACTACTAGCAACTTAACCAACCGATGTTACCATATTCAATACTAGCTGATGATTGCGGCTCTGCCTACGCAGGGTGGATTTCGAGTTTTACACAGAAAATCTGAACATTTCTGGTATAAAATTTATTTACCTAATTGTTGGCAATAGAAATGAGCAACCCATGTAAAATGTAGGGATAAACTGTTTAGTAACATTTGCATTGACGAGCTCGGTGGCTCAGTTGTGAATGACACGATTTTGACACCAACGCTCGTGGGTTCGATTGCCACACAAGGCAAACATTTGTGTGCATGAACATGTCTGTTTGTCTTGGTCTGGATGTTTTAAAAGAGGTAGGGCACATCAAAGCAGCCCGTCTGGGGAAGTACCTCCACCTTACAGAAAACCGCTGCCAAATAACAACTCCCTAGAGGGTTGTTGTATTCCTGCGTGTACCTGTGATGCCTCCTCTTGCTGCAACTCCTTGGGAGGCATCGCGCTAGTTATACTTAATATATCGCAAGCGTTAATAGGCTACGGTACCCGCCTTACATCAGGTGGGCCGTATGCTTGTATGCCTCCCGACGTAGTACATAAAATTAAAAGATAGACAAAAAGTATTATAATGACTGCTTTAGCTTCCAAGTCGATGTTGCAATTGCAAATGCCAAATATGTTAGAGAAATCATGTATAGTAGGTATTAGGTACACATTGTAATAGCCCAATGTCATCATTATATTATACCGTTGGTAACAGAATTGCAGGCGATTTGATCTAAATATTATGTATTTCGGCCATAAATTAGTTCATGCAAACTAGCGCGGGCTGGCACCCGCCTACTACCTTTAAACGCATGTCGTCGCTGCCGCTGGTCGCTGCCATGACTCTGCTTCGCCTCTTCACAGGGCATTTTCAAGCACTGTAGGTGTTTGTTATTAGAAGGCCAATTTGTCGGATTACTATCCCTCATATTGAGTTGGAGAAGCGGATGGAAGGGGTGAGTGAAAAGATATTTAATGTACCTAGATCTGTCTGTTTATTCATAAGATTTTATTTTAGAATTTTTGTATTTTATTATTTGTAATTGTTCCTAATATTTAGTTTAAATGTTTTATCTATTGTGTATATAATAGGGGATAATAAGAAACTACAAACAATCTGAGGATGCCAATGCTTCAAGGTAACACGTATAACATATATGCCAAAGCGGCCAGCCATGTAATTCTCTAAGCGACTCGTAATGGCTGTGTGCGTCGCTGTGGTCACAGATGTCATAGCTTTGACATCGTCTACTGCGATCACGGCTTTTTATTTGGTATTCTATAAGGCTGTAAGCGTACGCGAGGCTGTTTGCCTTGTAGAATTCCAATTCCAAGCGCAGCCTTGCGGCGCTAGTGTCGCACAACCATGAAAAGTGACACTAAGGAATTGCAATTTTGTGTTCAAGGCTATAACAGCCGATGTTTCCGAGGATGTAAGGATGTTTGCTCTTACAAAATTGCATGGCAGGGCAGCAATGGCGCTGGATGCATGCATTTCCAGTTTCAGATAGCGGGCAATTGTAGAAATGACTGCAGCAGCCGAGGCTGAGACGACCAGATCAGCCATGCAGCGACGGTATACACCTACTAACAGTAATAGGTGTACTGTTAAAAACACCCAGAGCAAGATAAACAGACATGTTCATACACACAAATGTTTGCCCTGCGTGGGAATCGAACCCACGAGCGTTAGTGTCAAAGTAACGTAACCGCGCGTTTCGCTACTGCGCCACCGAGCTCACCAAACCTCACTGTGTAGCAATGTTTACATTGCGCAAGAGTTATTGAGTTGTTATTTGGTTTTCTGTCAGGTAGAGATATGTACGAGTACTTCCCCAGTCGGGCTACTTTGGTGGGTCCTACCTCTCATAGGTTAGCTTAACGTCATCTACCGTTAACAGTCAGCTAGCCATGCCTTCCAAAACACACAGAATAATTTGAGACATCCATACATAGGCTGCAGTCTACGTTGTTTAACTTAATATCGATTATATTGACATGCGCATCGACGTCATCGAGCTTCTCAAGCTGTTTTATTTGATTAAACCAAAAGTCTAATTTGTCTCATTGTTTGTCATTTGTCAAATTGACAATTTGATGAAGTTACTTGGATTTCACGGCTTTCAAAATTATAAAACATGAACAATTTTACAACTTGTAATATACGTACATTGTAGTAGAGTTGTAAACGAGTCTAATGTGAAATCTTCAGTATAGGGGCTTTCTCTGGCGGAAAATCGATCCAGCTAAATCTCGTCTTTGTGAGAACTCGTTTTCTGTTTGAACGGAGCTCGATCGATTATATATTTTGTGAAAAGAGAAAAACATAAAATACAGCTACCTATTATTAGAAACGGCTTACGTTATTAGAAAGAAACACGTACATAACTCAAGTCATGTGTAATTGGTGCGTTTAGACATGTATTTCTTACGGTAGTGATAGCCCAATGAATTCGAATGGCGGGGGCATGCACCACTAAATTTGTGTATTCGGTGTGACCTAACCTAAGAAAGATCAGATTTTTCCTCTGGGTGGTGGAGATATGACGGTAATCGCTCTATGTAAAAATCAGTATCTGCGCCAAATCCTTCTTAGGCAGCGGATCCCACCAATCTTAATGGGTTAAGAAACGGGATAACGCAAAGAAGAAGAAGATATACCTATAAAGTGTTGTAAGATCGAATGTTAGGCTTCCTACATGCTTAAATGTTATCATTTTAAAACACCAGCATACGTTTGTTTATGCATGCATGTGACATGCGACACACATATACATACATATATACACACACACAAATACACATATAATATAGGTATATGCATATATAGGTATGTTGGGAAGCATACTTAATCGAATGATTATTATCGATGCTTAAATGAATAACAAGTGTACGAAACGATGGTTGATCGGTTAATATACCTAAATGCACATGGAAGCATTTCATAGAATTGCAGGATATTGTTGAAGTATTTGTGCTCTTGGGTTAAAAAATGACACCAAAAAGTAACGTCAAAAAATAATGTCAATAAATATCGTCAAACAATATGTGGCCATATCGATTCTCGACGATCCGCTCCAGGGAATAACAACAGGACAATGCACACATTAACAGACCTCAGTTGATATTAGGACTATTGCGAATATATCGGAAATTAATGGGCAATAGAGATGAGACCTGGGGATTATTAATATTGGACTATTACGGAAAACGGACTGGCGCCGGCGGTAACCATCGCTTCTTATTGCTATTTTCGGCAGACGGTGGCTGATTGGTTCAGAGAAATGCCAGAAAATATCTCCTAGGGTCAAAACCGGTAAGAGTTACTATTTGCAATAAGCTGCGCTTCCTCACAAGTTACCGCGACGTCGTGTTCTTTAACACTTTCACCTCTGGAGCTGTAACTACGTCTCACTAGATATTAATTGAAGGAAAGCCAGAGTAAAGTAGGAAACCCATTACAGGATCTACTCCTACTTAAGCCTTATTGAGTCTCTCAGCACTCGGTACATGTGGTGTTGCCACGAGCTGTCTTGTAGACTAATTTTTATGAGTAGTTTTATATTTATTATCCTATTACTATACATATACGTAATTTTATTAATATTATACATTGTCTGGTGATTGCCAGATAGGTTGCTCGTTTTGATATTTCAGGCGATTAAACTATTGGGTCCAAGTGCGTCCACGATTGGGTTATACCCATCGTACTATCGTCAACGACAGATAGATTTGTCTCGTACCAAATTTGAAAATTAGAGAATTTATGTAAAGCTATCACACACCCTTCTCTGTATAATGTTACAGGTATTTTTTTTATGCAACTAGATGTGCAAACAAGCATGCGACCCGCATCAGATGGTAAGCGGTCACTGCAGCCTATTCACGCTCGCACGGGGATGTTATTCGCGCGCTGCCAATCTTGTGACCTAAGGATGTCTCGTCACAGTACCTAGTAATTTCTCTGCCACATGCCTTTAAACCGGAACACAGCTATATAAATATAGCTGCTTGGCGGTAGAAATAGGTGAGACAGAGGTACCCATGCAGATGACTTTTGTACAAAGTCTGATAACCAGATAATTAAATCGGCCGATTAAGTAAGCTTTAATGTGAAGCTAACTTTAATCTAAAAACCTGTATTTTAGGTGTAGGTGTGTTGTTGGTGCTTGCTTGTAAGAAGCTCGCTCATGACTGCCACCTGTCCGTGATAACGTGCGATAAAATTCATGTGGTAGTGTATATATATATATACAGTGTATAATTCTCTTGTTTACGTTTTTGTTTTACCATATGAAATTTAATAAAGAGAGCTCATTTCTTAATTCTTCATTAGGATCGGCGAGGATTTTTTATATGGAGGATTTTTTATTTGATACCAACGCTCGTGAGTTCGATTCCCACACAAGACAAACATGCGTGTGGATGAACATGTCAGTCTGTCTTGGTCAGAAAGGTAGGGCGCATCAAAGAAGCCCGTCTCGGGGAGTACCTCCATCTTGCAGACTGGAAGTAATATATATAAATATATATCATAACCAGTACATACGATATTATGAAACGGTAATGAAAGCAAACCTATTGAGAGAATTGTGTTCAATCGCTAATAGTTCTGTATTTGTGTGTAAAACACTAATTAACCACAGCACTGATTATATTCAAGCGTTTGTCTGCGTGCTCCACCTACATTATGTTTATGTAATATCGCAGCAGAGATTATAAGTTAGTGATTATTATATTCTATCATAGCGACAATGATTTATATAAGAATTTTTGTCACAAATATTTTTTATTTACTTTTTGTGTAGATTCGAGCATAGACACACCAGAGTACAATATATCTCGCGTAATCAGTTGGATGTCAGATTTAACACAAGCATTATCACCGATGAGTGTATCTCATCTGAAATCAATATCTCATCATGAAATTTTGTACCAAGCATTACAATTTACTTACTACGTAATTATCTTCTGATCTCCTAAAGTTGGTGTATAATATTCGGTAAGGTGATTTCCCATACCTGAAATTATAAAATACAAGATTTTTCAAGTGAGTCTCCATCAGCATAAGGTAATATATTATAAACTTCTCCAATGTCCCAGCTTACACGACAAGCTTTAGAATACTACAGAATGTGCTTTTGACATAATAAGCTGCACTAGCATTATTTAGATGTTGATATATTTCATATGATACTTTGTGTTAAACGATACAAAGTGTACATTACATAATTTATATAATTACCTATGAATACTTGCGATACTTTAAGTGTAATTCGCGCGACGCCATCTTTGCAGTTAACATAGTAACTCCATAGGAACTTACTAGTGACCTCACTTACACGCAGAAACACAACAACCCTTCAGGGAGTTGTTATTTGGCTGCGGTTTTCTGCGAGGTGAAAGTACTCTCTTAAAAACACCCAGACCAAGACAAACAGACATGTTTATACACATAAATGTTTTTCCGTATGTGCGAATCGAACCCACGCTTTGGTCTCAAAGTGGCGTTATTAATCATTGCTTAGTAAATTTCATGATTATTATTTTCCACTTCGCGCTCTTTCTGATATCCATTAGATATTATATTCCTTCAGTATGCCCTATTGACACACGTCACTTCTTATGACATCAAATTAGTACTTTTAGGGTGTTGGTTTTCTGCTGGAATCCTGCGGAAAAGCCACAATTTTCACAAAAATGAAGCTTTGTACACACTTTGCTTTGACACCTCCCACCAAATCATTATAGACGCAGGATGATGACCACGTTGTACCTTTCCGACCATCGAGGTGGCTTCTTTAGAACTGTGTGCGTGCACATTGTCATTTTGCAATATTTTTTCATCACCAGCGTATCGAAACAGAAGACATTTTGATTAATCCTCTCTCTTCAACTGTAGGTATTGATTTAGGGTATATCCTGTATATCGACGATAAGCGTCGAGCTTCAGATCTTATTTTATTATTCGCGACAGAGTCCTAGCGGGAATCTTCATTCCTCGCGATAAGATTTTTGCCTTCTAATGGGATTTCGGCGAATTCTAGCTTTAACAGCATTAACAACCTCTGTAGTTCTAACACAATGTGGTCGCCCTGATCTTTTATGGTCATCAACAGAGAAAGTGTTGGTATATCTGCGGATAGTATGATATACCAACATACGGCTGCTGATACCAAGCTTTTGAAGTATCTTGGATATGACCAACGGCTCCATATCCACATTGTGCAAGGCAATCACTGTAATTCTATTATCTTTAACACCCCATTCCACATTGATAATAAACACGAAAAAATATGTAAAACGGCGAAAAAAAATTGAAGGAAGATTTTAACATAATACCTAAACGCGATACAAATTCAAAATAATTAAAGAGTTGAACTAAAGAAAAGTTTCAACGTAACAAATTTATGGCCAGACTAGTTACTTTATGTAGTAAAAAAAAAATATTCTCGTTTGCAAACTATATTTCTGTAAATAATTCACATCTTTAACCATATATACATCTATACTTATTATGAAACTAGTTGTTGATAGTTATGATATATTTTGACGACCTCGACGTTGATAGTTATGATATATTTTCGCGACCTCGACGTTGATAGTTATGATATATTTTGACGACCTCGACGTTGATAGTTATGATATATTTTCGCGACCTCGACGTTGATAGTTATGATATATTTTGACGACCTCGACGTTGATAGTTATGATATATTTTGACGACCTCGACGTTGATAGTTATGATATATTTTCGCGACCTCGACGTTGATAGTTATGATATATTTTGGCGACCTCGACGTTGATAGTTATGATATATTTTGGCGACCTCGACGTTGATAGTTATGATATATTTTCGCGACCTCGACGTTGATAGTTATGATATATTTTGGCGACCTCGACGTTGATAGTTATGATATATTTTGACGACCTCGACGTTGATAGTTATGATATATTTTGACGACCTCGACGTTGATAGTTATGATATATTTTCGCGACCTCGACGTTGATAGTTATGATATATTTTCGCGACCACGACGTTGATAGTTATGATATATTTTGGCGACCTCGACGTTGATAGTTATGATATATTTTGACGACCTCGACGTTGATAGTTATGATATATTTTGGCGACCTCGACGTTGATAGTTATGATATATTTTGACAACCTCGACGTTGATAGTTATGATATATTTTGACGACCTCGACGTTGATAGTTATGATATATTTTGGCGACCTCGACGTTGATAGTTATGATATATTTTGACGACCTCGACTTTGATAGTTATGATATATTTTGACGACCTCGACGTTGATAGTTATGATATATTTTGGCGACCTCGACGTTGATAGTTATGATATATTTTGGCGCAGTGATTATTAACGCCACTTTGACACCGGCACTCGTAGGTTCGGTTCCCACACAGGACAAACATTTGTGCGCATTAACATGTATGTTAGTCTTGGTGTGGTTATTTTTAAGAGAGGTAGGGTGCATTTATGCAGTCTGTCTGGGGAAATACCTCCTACCTATAAATAATATCAGAGCCAAATAACAACTCCCCGGAGCGTTGTTTTGTTCCTGCGTGTGAGTGACCAGGAAGCGCCTAAGGAATATCTGTTTACAGCAGAGGTGGGATCGCGCTAGTGATACTTAATATGTTGCAAGCGTTTACAGGTTACGGTGACCCATTTACATCGTATAGTGTGTGTATGTATGTATAGTGTATGTATGTATGTATGTATGCTCCCGACGCTGTAAAAAAACATTCTCATCAAATCTCAACTCAAGTCAAATGACGAGCACGGTGGTGAAGTGGCACAACGCGCTGTTACGTTACTTTGACGCTAACGCTCGTAGGTTCGATTCCCACACAGTACAAACATTTGTGTGCATGAACATGTCTGTTTGTCTTGGTCTGGGTATTTTCTATGTATAATAAGTATGTATTTACAAAAAAAAAATGTATTTACGTATGTTTATCAGTAGTCTAGTACCCATAACACAAGCTTCGCTTACTTTGGGGCTAGATGGCGCTGTGTAATTTGTCCGACAATATATCATTAGTTGTCTGGGTTTCCTGAAACACCTGACTATAGGCAAGCTGCGGTAGATGTGTGTTCACTAGCCAATAAGAGCTACGCATTCTACTTTGGCCCCCGACTCGTAGCGAAGAATTGAGTTACTACGTGATATTGATCTCATCGGCTCTTCATAGGTTATTTCCTTCATAGTTCAATTTTTGACTTTGAATTTGAATTTGACGAGCTCGGTGGCTCAGTCGTGAAAGACGCGACATTGACACCAACGCTCATGGGTTCGATTCCCACACAAGGCAAACATTTGTGTGCATGAACATGCCTGTTTGTCTTGGTCTAGATATTTTAAGAGAGGTAGGGAACCTCACAGATGAGTAACGGTTGATGTGGTGGTGGAGGGCGCATCGAAGCAGCCCGTCTGGGGAAGTACCTCCACCTCACACTAAACTGCAGCCAAATAACAACTCCCTATAGGGTTGTTGTGTTCCTGGTATGAGTGAGGTCACCAGTAAACTCTTGTGGAGTTGTTATGTTAGCAGCAAAAGTGGCATCGCGCGAGTGATACTCAATGTATTGCAAGCGTTTATAGGCTACGGTAATCGCTTTATATCAGGTGGCCGTATTCATGCACGACGTTGTATAAAAAAAAACAGGTTACACTCCGGGAGTGACGGCAGAAGTGAAAACTTGAACATGCGGACCAAACAGCGATGTTTATAAACTACGTTGAACGAAACGCGTAAGCGCCAAGAATTTCATGGCGCTTCCAACGTTTTGGTCGCGCGAAAATAATTAGAGGTAACTAATGTTTTAGCGCTGCAGCGAACTTAAGTTCTAAATCTCATCAAAATATTACGAATTTTCGATCAGGGTCACGTGTCCTGATGCGAGTTTTACATTTTTTGCTCATCCCAAAAAGTGCACAACGCCGCTAAAGAAGTTTTCACTTCAAAAACTCTGATTCAAAACATGTTTAAACTTACGTAATACCCAAGTTCTTCAAGTTTCCATAAACAACCCTATCTCCAGTGTCTCTCAAAGGGTATTTTATGGCAGACTTTAACATTCCTCGAGTTGGCTGTAGTAATGTGTGTCCAGGCAGGATTGGCTCAGCGCGAGGTAAATGTTCGCGGTAACGCGGTGCACCAAGTATTGTGTTATGGTTTCTTCTCTGCAAAACGATGAAAATGGACTATATACCTAAGTCAAGGTTCAAAGTACAATATCAGGATACGCTCTGACCGCAGGCTGCAAAGGTCAACGACGGTATCTTTGCTGTCTGCGGTCTACATGATTCGGGACGTGACCACAGTGATTTATCTTATTGAGTTCTTCAGAAAAAAATAATAAATCTGGCCTTAGCTCATTAAGCAACCTCTGCACATTTGGGCAGTTGCAGTAATTGCCTTTGGGAGCTCTATAGTGTAGTAGATTCGATTGTCTGTATGTCTGGGTATTTTTAAGAGAAGTAGGGCACAATAAACCCGTCTGAGGAAGTACCTTCACCTCACAGAAAAGCTCGCCTCAAATAATAACTCCCTAGAGGGTTGTTGTATTTCTGCGTGTGAGTGAGGTCATCAGTATCTCCACCAGTATCCTATGGAGTTTCTGTGTAAGTTGTCTGTCCGCTTTACATCAGGTGGACCGTATGCTTGTATGCCTCCCTACGTTGTATAAAAAAATGTAAAAGTAGTGATATACCTATTTAAAGGGTTTTTGGGGTAGTAAATGGATTAACATCATCTTTAGATTTGAACCTGTGCATGTGTTACACCTTGCCGAATAGCAAAAGAAATCAACGCAGCCCGAGCGGAGAAGTTCTTACAACTCACAGAAAACAGCAGTCAAATAACAACTTCATGTTGGGCTACTGTGTTCCTGCAAATAACTTTGATGAGCTCGGTTGCTCAGTCGTGCTTGACGCGACTTTGACACCAACGCTCGTGGGTTCGATTCCCATACAAGACAAACATTTGTGTGCGTGAACATGTCTGTTTGTCTTGGTCTGGATGTTTAAAGAGAGATAGTGATAGATAATGATAGATCTGGGGAAGTACCTCCACCTCACAGAAAACCGCAGCCAAATAACAACTCCCTAGAGGATTGTTGTGTTCCTGTATGTTAGTGAGGTCACCAGTAAGCTCCTAAGGAGTTGCTGTGTAAGCAGCAGAGGAGGCATCGCGCGAGTTCTACTTAATATATTACAAGTGATAATAGGCTACGGTAACTGCTTTACATCAGGTGGGCCGTATGCTTGAATTCCTCCCGACGTGCAAATGAATCCAAGCATTCATAAGCTATGGTAAGGATTTCACATTCTCACAGCCACGGTTTGCCCATTTGCCATACAACATAAGACAGAAGAATTAGTGTTTTGTAACGTAAAACACTATTCTCAAAATTCAGCCACTCTAAAGTCATCTAATATGCTAAGAGTTTAAACCCAATTCTTAGTTGTAAACTCATAAGTAATCTTGCGTAATGAAACAAAGGGAACCTCATTGTACCGACCAACTTTTCCGCTCGCAGCTTTGAAACACTGGCTGCCGTAAAAACCGTACGATCCTAAAATATTCAAAGGTAATAACTAGCTTGTTATCTTGTTTTAAAGTTTGATGGTCTCTTGTTATTTTTTGTTTACTGTGGTCATAAAAACGTGATTTTAATCAGTACCAAATTTCAATCCACAAAACAAATCATCATATATATTCTTCGCATTAACCCGTTTCCTAATCCATTAGGTTTAGCGGGGTCCGCTCCAGGATTTATTGCTCAATAGGCCGGTTCTTTAGTCACTGGACTGTGTAGTGAACAAATCATCATACATTATTATTATGTTTTTTCAATCTACCTTACCCCCGGTCATTTGATAAGCGTGCGCATGGATATGTATCCAGCGAGTAGAGGCCCTTTCGAAAAGTCTGATGTAATGTATTATACCTGATGTGACCTGCTCCAGGGGATATCAGTGGCAATATATACCCATGAACAGGTCACGGCAGGTATTGGGACCATTGGAAATATGTGGGCAAAAAGTGGGCTATTAAAATGAGATCTAGAGGTATTATTAGAACTGGGCTATTCCAGAAGAGGGACAGTCGCCTGCCATAACTATCATTATCTAATGTTACTTTCGGCAGGCGGTGGCTCGCCACTCACTATATGGACCTCCGAATTGCCAGAGAATCCAGGTGTGGATGACTCAGGGGTGTCGAGAGGTGTGCTGGGCTTCCTTCGAAGTTACTCGCGGCGTTATGCCCTTTAACACCCCTGGAGCATATAACCTGATAAAGCAATTTGCTATATTGACTCCTCTCTGGACGGCCAATGAAGGCAAGCCAGAGATGAGAGTCCTGGACCTTCTTGACTTTCCACTCCGTCCGCATGCATGTATCTTCACGCTAGATCCCTTGCTGGTAAATAGAGAGAACCGAGTGCCATTAGACGCGGTATTTACACACCTCCCTTACTTATTTAACATTCGTAGCTGTTTTCATGCACGCCGGGGCTTCGATTTAGGCAAGTATTTGGCCTTCTTCAGTACGTACATCCTTCCACTTTCGCATCGTATATCTGTTGCGTCATTCGTTCTACATGCCCGAACCAACGGAGTATGCATTTTTCTTATCGTAACAATTCATTATCATCATACCATATCTATCTAGGGATCCTTATGCCTTCCCTAATGCTGTATAAAGGTCTGGTTTTCCCTCTAGATTATGAAGGATGGCAGTCGCTCTATATAAAAATCAGTATCCTCACCAAATCCTTAGGCTTAGATAGCGGACTCCGTCAAACTAGCCCTAAGTTTGACGGAGTCCGCTACCGCTTGGGAAACTGAATAACGCTAAGAATAGTAATAAGATGCTCGCCCAGGATGGCAAACTTAAAAAGGCAAGTTTTAAAAAACAGCGAGTAAACGAACAAAATTATTTGTAACAATTTAATTAGTACACAACTAAAATAAAACTCCTTTAGTATCCAACTTCCGCAAATAATGTAATTTGTTATAAACTTTCGTAAGAATGTTATTCCGCGTTTTCATAGTTAGTAAATAAACGACTAATCTTATCTCTACTCATATGCATTTTTTTTTTGACAAGCTCGGTGGCGCAGTGGTGAAAGGCGCTGTTACGCTACTTTGACACCAACGCTCGTGGGTTCGATTCCCACACAGGACGAACATTTGTGTGCATGAACATGTTTGTTTGCCTTGGTCTGGGTATTTTCTATGTATAATAAGTATGTATTTACAAAAAAAAATGTATTTACGTATGTTTATCAGTTGTCTAGTACCCAAAACACAAGCTTCGCTTACTTTGGGCTAGATGGCGCTGTAAAAAATAATAAAAAAGAAAAAAAAGTGATCATTCATATATCATATTCATATAGCGTTCATAGGCAACGGTACCCGCTTTACATCAGGTAGGCCGTATGCTTGTATGCCTCCCGGCGTAGTAAAAAAAACCTTCATTGTAAATAGTAAATAGAATTTTTGGGGAAATCGTATCTAGCCTTAATGAAGCTACCTCGCATTTTTTTTGACGGTACCTACCAACTAATTTGGTCACTATGTACATTTTTGTGCAAAAGTAATTTTTTGTAGCCCTTTTAATATCATACTGGCAAAAATCTGATTTTAATGAAGCCTGTAAAATCTTCTCCTGTACATGTAAACGCTCTTTCCTGTTCAACTTTGACGGACGAAACTTGCCCCATAAACAAATTTGGCTTCGGACGTGAATGTTTAATGCAGACTACGCAATCACGTTAGCATCTTTTAACATACTCTCATCCTTTGATTATCCAGAATCTTGAACATGAATAATTTGGTGAAAATTGGGTTTGAGTGCCCTGGCTCACGATTTTTAAATAAGCATCTGATGTTGTTGTTGTTGTAATCTCTTTATTGCTTACAAATATACATAACTTATACAGTTACAAACGTTTAGTATGTACAAAGGCATATGCTGATATGATTACTTTATTAGAAGATCTTATCAGGCAATGCGAAGAAAACAAAGATAATGGTATTTGAAAGAGAAGAATCCAGAACTAATGTAAGGATTACGGTTGATGATGAAGTGTTGGAACAAGTGGATGAGATTGTATATCTTGGATGCGCTTTCAGCAGGGATGGAAGGTATACCGCAGATGTGGAAAGCCGAGTGAGTGTTGGGAATAGTGTGAATGGTGCATTGGGAAAATTTCTTGGCAGTAAAAACCTGAGCCAGAAGGCACAACTCGCTATATACAATGCAGTGCTGGTCCCAGCGCTAACTTATGGAAGCGAGAGCTGGGTATAGCAGAAAGAGCATGAAAGTAGAATAAACGCGGTCGAAATGCGAGTGCTGCGCAAAATTTGTGGCTTAACGCTTGTAGACCATATTCGCAATGATGATGTTAGAAACAGAGTTGGTCTGAAAGATAGCGTCGGTGTTAAAATAAGAAGAGGCATGCTCCGTTGGTTCGGACATGTAGAAAGAATGCAGGATGAAAGAATGACGAAGCAGATATACAATGCAAAAGTGGAAGGATGTAGGAGCCGAGGAAGGCCAAGACTTACCTACTATGAGCAAATTGGTCGTGTTCTATCAGAAGGTGATGTCAGGAGCCCTAGAAACCGGCGAGCGTGCATGAGAATAGCAATGAATGTTAGAAAAGCGAGTGAGATATGTAAGGATCGAGTCACGTGGCGCTCGGTTCTCTCTGCCTACCCCGCAAGGGATTTGGCGTGAAATTAAGTAAATAAGTTATCAGGCAATATCATAATATTTCTTGGAAATTTTAGTAAACTACTAAGTAAAAGTTCCCACTTTGGATGAAAGTTTGAGCAAAGCGTAAATACAAAATTTACGTAAGGTTCAGGTATATTTCAGGAATTTGATACCATTCTTGAAATAGAATTTTTAGATTTTTTTTTCAAGATTACGACTCACCTGACGTAAAGCAGTTACCGTAGCCTATTAACACTTGTAATATATTAAGTATCATGCGCGCGATGCCTCCTCTGCTGTCCACACACCAACTCCTTAAGAGCTTACTGGTGACCTCACTCACACGCTGGAACACAACAACCCTCTAGGGAGTTGTTATTCGGCTGCGGTTTTCTGTGTGGAGGTACTTCCCCAGACGGGCTGCTTTGATGCGCCCTACCTCTCTTAAAACATTCAAACCACAAACAGATATGTTCATGCACACAAATGTTTGTCTAGTGTGAGAATCGAACCCACAAGTGTTGGTGTCAAAGTCGCGTTATTAACGACTGAGGCACCTAGCTCGTCATATTTCGAGTTTTTTTTTTTATATTAGTTCAGCATAGTGGCCCCTCTTTGCCTGATGGTAAGCGAAAGAGGAGCCCAAATCGCAACTGCAACTGACAACATACTACATCCCGTATCCTGTCAGTTGACGCTGCCATGCTGACCCGCAAAATGCTTCTTCACGCTTCGTTTGAAGGATCCCATATTGTAGGAAGAAGGGAACACATGTGCAGGCAAGGCGTTCCACTTTTTAATGGTACGACAAAGATAGGAGTTGCCGAACTTTTTAGTACGCGAAGAGATATTCTCAACCGTGGAACTATGACATCGCAAGCCCGCACGTGTGGTTCTATGACGGAAGGGTGAGGGTGGGATAAGGGAAAACAGTTCTTCAGAGCACTCGCCATGGTAAATGCGGTAAAATACGCTTAGAGAGCCTATGTCCCTACGGAGTTGAAGAGGTTCTAGGTTTTTGGTGACCTCTTCGTCGTCAATTATGCGGATAGCCCGTCGCTGCAACCTATCGAGAGCCTCAAGAAGATACTGTGCGGAGCCGTCCCAGAGATGCGAGCAATACTCCACGCAGTTATTATTAGATTTAGAGTTATTATCTATCTCAATCAATATCTTCACGCCAAATCCCTTGCGGTGCAGGCAGGGAGAACTGAGCGCCACCTGACTCGATCCTTACATACTTCACTCGCTTCTTTTACATTCATTGCTCCTGTCATGCTCGCCTATTTCTAATCATGTTAGGCAAGGTCATGATAGGCAAGTCTTGGCCTACCTTGGCTCCTAGATCCTTCTAATTTCGCGTTGTCTATCAGTTTCGTAATTCTTTCCTCCTACTTTCTTTCTACATGTCCGAACCAACGAAGCATGCATCTTCTTATTTTACCACCGACACTATCATTCCACTAATTCTTTTTTTAACGTCATTGCGAATATGTCCTACAATAAAACGCTCGCATTTCGATCGCGTTTATTCTACTTTCAAGCTCTCTCTGCCACACCCAGCTCTCGCTTCCATAAGTAAGCGTTGGGATCAGCACTGCATTATGTATTGCGAGCTATGCCTTCTGGCTCATGCTTTTACTGCCAAGAAGTTTTCCGACACTCCATTCACACTACTCCCAGTATTCACTCGTCTTTCCACATCAGCGGTGCACCTTCCATACCTGCTAAAAGCGCTTCCAAGATATACAATCTCATCCACTTATTCCAACACTTTATCATCAGTCGTAATCCTTTGAGTTATTAATGTGAAACATTCATTGGCGCGTCTTGGCAATAAAATCGAACCGTATGCCGTGACAAATGGCATGACGCTCTCTTATGCCGTACATACATACAAAAATTTGAATATTTATTCATTGAGATGTTTCACATCTGCCGATCAGTATCTTCGCCAAATCTTTAGGCTTAGGCAGCGGACTCCACCAATCCTAATGGATTGGGAAACGGGATAACGCTAAGAAGAAGAAGAAGAATATGTCTCATATCTGCCAGGCGTCCCGTGACGCCACCATTTTTTTTTAATTCAGAATAATCCTAACCTTATATTTCCGACAGATTGCATAGACAGCTTTAAATATTATTTTTGATTATATCTATACGTTGAATAAAATTATAGCAGTTGACTTTATATTACAATGTTAGCTGTTACTGGACGAGGTCAAGGCAGATCGCGCCTGTAAAACGGCGACAAGGAGCGGGTCATTCCTGTTCGAGACGTCATACGGAACGGTCGTTCTGCCTAGTCATTAGTCGGTGCTTATGCATCTCAGTTCTTTTCTTATTAATATACTGTGTGCCTTTTTAATAATAAAAATGATAATATCACTCGTCAAAAGCGCGAGAAGTCAGACAGAGTTCGAGTTAATAACAAATGAACTGTCGAAACAACAAATTTTTCACAGAGCACAGATTTTTTCGACTATTGTACTATTGTAGAATTCACACTTAGAAATTGGTAGTTACATCAATTTTGCTCGTAGTTTTCCACGCTCAGTAGACACTACAAGAGTCAATCATTATGTATTTAATAATTTTTTTTACTAAAATATTAATTTCAATATTTTAAACCACTAAGGCGGATATAAGTCTGCAGAATCTTGTAAAATATGGTACAAATGTTGAACAGAAACAGCGAGTACTGAGTTTTACATTATATACTTTTTTCTACTACTGAAATAAGTAGGAAATAAGTGTCCTACCTGCTTGTTAGTAAGCCGGTACCGTAAGCTACGAACATTTACAATGCCAATATGATAATATCCCTAGTCAAAATATATTGCTCATGTTTTAGCGACACTAAGAATATATATTCATATGTATATGAATTTTCTTATTAATATACTGTGTGTTTTTTTAGGGTTCCGTACCCAAAGGGTAAAACGGAACCCTATTACTGAGGCTCCGCTGTCCGTCCGTCCGTCCGTCCGTCCGTCTGTCACCAGGCTGTATCTCATGAACCGTGATAGTTAGACAGTTGAAATTTTTACAGATGATGTATTTCTGTTGCCGCTATAACAATAAATACTAAAAAATAGAATAAAATAAATATTTAAGGGGGCTCCCATACAACAAACGTGATTTTTTTTGCTGTTTTTATAGATAATGGTACGGAACCCTTCGTGTGCGAGTCCGACTCGTACTTGGCCGATTTTTTTATATTATCTCAAAAACTTGAACTAGTGACAATACAACAAGTGCAATTGGGCTCTAATCGCTACACTAAAACAATTTTTATATTTGTACAACTCTCAGTCCCCTGTGCACGCTATACATAAAAAAACTCAATTGCTTTTGATGAAATTTTTTAAGGTAATACTTTATATTTAAAGACAATACTTAATCTAGTTGTTGTTTCAGAAATGTTAATGGTTTCTACGAAAAACTTAATTTTTTTTTATACAACTAGATTGGTAAACAAGCATGCGGCCTGCATTAGATAGTAAGCGGTAACCGCAGCAGCTCGCAACACTCGGGATGTTACTCGCTCGCTGCCAATCTTGTTACCTAAGGCTGTTTCGTCACAGTGCCCAGTAATTTCACTGCCATATCTCTCCCTTCAAACCGGAACACAGCTATATAAATATAGCACCTTGGCGGTAGAAATAGGCGAGACAGAGGTACCCACGCACACGACTTTTGTACAAAGTCTCCCTCTGGTAAATTATTATTCAAGTTTCGGGCTCTCCTCGCGAGCGGAGCAACGGGTCATAGCTAGTGTTATTTCAATTATTGTCAAGTTATTATAGAAATCTTATTGGTATATTCACTGGATACCTTATCTTGTACGCCAGTGTACAAACATTTCTGTCCAAAGTTGGACATAAAAGGATTTAGTCGTACACAACACGAATATTCGCTTTGCTAGTCAATGAAAATGCATCTGCATACTTGCTGTATGCCACATAATTGTACAAATAACCTTATGCAGAGAGCTTGTATAATTTAATAACTAGTTAATGTTAGTAAACAAGCATACATCCTGCCTGATAGAATACAATGATATATACAGGCACAACACCAAAAGTGTCAGTTGTGTAATTCTGATAAATAGTGAAAATAAAGTGAAATTTGATTTATAAAGAAAAGGACACACTTTTTAAATTACATCTCAATGCATATACCCACTCGGCCCTGTTGATGTAAAATAGTCTCCGTAGCCTATAAGGACGCTAGCAATATAGTATTTATTATTCATTGACTTCTATATTAGACTTATTTTATGACATATATGATTAATGATAAAATGTAATTATTTTTTGTAATTTAGTATTATTGACATTTCAAAATGATATATCTATAGTGACTTTATAATTTCATTCTAATAACTATTAAATCTATATTTTTTCTATTAATTGTATAATATATTAATTATTAAACGAAAATTTTAATATTTGCATGCTATTCTATAGCAGATAAAGCGAAAAAAGTACTGTAAGATCCTTGTGTACCTTTATCTAAGCAAATAAATGATTATGATTATAACCCTCCAGGAAGAGGATATTGGGCTGCGGTTGTCTATGAGGTGGAGGTACTTCCCTAGTTGTGCAGCTTTAATATGCGCTCTCATATTACCCAGATTTACATTATTCAGATTTTGAATGAAGGGGAGAATATACATATAGACAACACTGTAACCTATATAGGTATATCATTATTGTCGTAGCTCGTGATTTCTTGCTCGCATATCCCTGTATTTTCTAATACGAGTAATTCTAATTCTACTCGTTTCTTAGCAAATACGCTAACAATGTATGTATACGTCCTACGGGCCATAAGCTATCTCCATTCAAATATACATATATATTTGAATGGAGTTTTTGGAGGGTCGGCAACGCATGGGTGACACCCCTGGTGTTGCAAATGCATAGGCTACGGTGACTATTTACCATCAATCAGGCCGTATGCTTGATTGCCGCCTTAGTGGTATAAAAAAAAAATTAGTAAAGCGATTCATTCAAGATTTTGGCATGAAGTTTCGTTTTTGTCCATCCATATTTATTTTGTCAAAAATACAAATTTTAAATGTCAAATACCGGCCAATTTGTCAAAACCTGATTCTAAAACTGCGGCTTTGTCTATAAATAGAACTTTAAATTTGGTATAAAAAAACTTAAGTAGCTTCTATCTCACAGCGGTGATTAACAGGTTTCGATTTTCTAGAGTCCGTTCTTTCAAATCTGTATTAATCACACTATTTGTATTATAATTAGCCAAATTTAATATCAAAAATACATAGACTACCGATGGATAAATAGATGGTGATGTCACATTAATATATTACAATCACTTTAATATATAAAGAGTAATTATAGAGAAAGCTTTTGCGGTTTTGTGGGAAATGTGTTTAAATGTAACTTTATCAGCCATTGGACGCAGCTTCGTTAGTATTTGGGTTTTTAGTATGTGATTATGATGATATGATACTCTCTCACATGTTTCAAAGTTCGTTCGTTTTGTTTTCTGTTCTTGGCTTGTATTATCTCTCGCTTGGCTCCTATCAAGGTTCGCATGATAATTTTGGAACTAATGTTGAGTCTGATTTGTGGTTTCATCAAAATTTATATTTTCGCACCAAGGAGAGTTTATTTCGATTAATTCTCATATTATAATATTATTATCGAGGATCTGATAATATTAAAATTTTAACAAACACAAAAACCGACTACAATGTAGTTTTGTCAGATTTAGACGGCAACAAATTATTGAATCGGCCACACGACGACAGATCATTGGTGGAAATGATAAAGCTACGCAATCTGTCTTCGGCTCAACATTGAAAAGTTTCGATGGCCATCTTTATCAGCTCTATTTAACAAAAAAAATGATACTTCTGAATGCGAATTCTCGACATTTTTTTTGTTTGCTATACCTAAATCGTTATATGTGTGCCTATGATATTTGAGGAGTTTTCTCAAATCTTCATGAAACCCACTATCAGAACTGAATTTTATGATATGGAAAAAATGGGACCAATCTGGAAGTATAGGTACTCTTTCAAATAAAAAAAGTTTTTTTCAAATCGGTTTGTAAATGACGGAGTTAGGAAGTAACAAACATAAAAAAATACAGCCGAATTGAGAACCTCCTCCTTTTTTGGAGTCGGTTAAAAAGTAACTAAGTGGTTGGAGAGTTGGGTTTGAAATCTAAGCCGCAGACTAGAACATCAAGAATATATGTCAGATAACTACCATTTCAACCGCAGCTTTATAGTAATGTTCTAAAATATGCAATGAACTGAAGAAAATTATACTAAAATTGTTTGTTTGTATAATCTTTATTACTACCAGAAAAAAAATACAGACAAGAAAGTATTTGTTTGTACAAAGGCGGTCTTATCCCATCCGGGATCTCTTCCAGTCAACCATAGAGTACCTGATAGGAAATGTCAATTTAATGAAGTAGGTGTGATGGTACGAGTATTTAATATTGAAAATAATGTTGCTTATATTAGGATAATTATTGAAAGTAAAAGTAATCTTAGGCTCTGGACAGTGATTTAAAGATTTTTATCTAATTGTAAGTCAACTCACAGCAATTAAAACTAGAACACCTAGAAAACAAAAATTTTTATTTGAATAAAAAAGGTAGACTTCAGCAAAGTACTGTGAAAAGCCATTTTTAGGGTTCCGTACCCAAAGGGTAAACGGAACCCTATTACTGAGGCTCCGCTGTCCGTCCGTCCGTCTGTCACCAGGCTGTATCTCATGAACCGTGATAGTTAGATAGTTGAAATTTTCACAGATGATGTATTTCTGTTGCCGCTATAACAACAAATACTAAAAAATAGAATATAATAAATATTTAAAGGGGCTCCCATACAATAAACGTGATTTTTTTGCTCATTTTTGCTCGATATTAATAACGGCAACAGGTAGACGCTTGAAATATTCACAGAATATTTAGTTATATATTCACTTTAAGCATAAATAATTAAATTAAAATAAAACAAATATTTAAAGGGGGCTCCCATACAACAAACGTGCTTTTTTTGCCGCTTTTATAGATAATGGTACGGAACCCTTCGTGCGCGAGTCCGACTCGCACTTGGCCGATTTTTATCATTTGGGTTGAACTCGATTTTGGGTTGTTACCACTTGTGTTTGTACTCGCAATTTCGGGTAAACGTTTTTGAATGCAATTTAAATATTTCAGCACATGTTAGAAAATGATTAGTTTTGCCAATACCTTGATATGTCAACATATATTATAATATATCATGTATGAAAAATTATCCAATCATTTTCCTATATGGTACATATTATACACATATAATATATACACTAATAGATATTCAAATATTTGAAGGTGCGTATGCAAAACATTCTACTGATTGTACAAATATACAAGATAGCTGGGCTTCCAGTATACAATGAGAATTGAGCTTAGGAATCTATTATCTACTAACTTCGTACCATATTATTCCCTTGGGTCTCACCTTACATGCCCATTTTTTGCACTAATAAATGCACTTTAAACAATAATTTTTAATGTTTGAATATTTTTAATTCGTTGTATAACTTCGTGTTTCAGAAACTTCAAAAGCCGTTTCACGCTTCAACTTCCCAAAGACCTTTGAAACTTTCCATCTTTCATTGTTACAATGTTTTGTATTGTTCTATTGTTTACAAAGGCGCTACGGACGGGTGCGAGACTCTGGCCGAAAGTATCTTTTATAAGCTTAGAATTATCTCTAAGTTGTATTCATAACTGGCGAAACTTGGGCAGGAGCTTCAGGGATAGATTTATGAAACATTTACTCTCCTTGTCAACTCTGCTGCAATAGGATGTAAACAAAATAAGGACATGATAAATGTAAGTAACTATCAAAAGTGTACTTTTCTTCAGTAACGAGCTTGGTGATCAAGTGCCTAGCAATAGCTAAGTTAATAACAATAAAAACCAGCCAAGTGCGAGTTGGATTCGCGCACGAAGTGTTCCGTACGTTCCGTCTTAAGTATTTGTTGATATAGCGGCAACAGAATACATCATCTGTGAAAATTTCAACTATCTAACTATCACGGTTCATGAGATACAGCCTGGTGACAAACGGACGGATGGACGGACGGACGGGCAGACAGCGGAGTCTCAGTAATAGGGTCAATTTTACCCTTTGGGTACGGAACCCTAAAAAAGAGATTATTAGGTAAGTATATCAGTTACTAGTACTTATAATACGGGTTCAAAGTTGTTCAATTACGACCACTTTCGACATAAATTCAAAACTACTTGATTGCGCATGAAGCTATCCCACACTCACAAAGACATTGTATTTTAGCGTTAAATATGTCAGCGATTCGAGCCTACTGACCAATTGGATAATATTTTAACAAATAAGCCGATAAGTACTACGATGTCTACTAACTAGCCAATAAGAACAGCGCTTTCTACTTTACGCTCGAACCGTAGAGGTAAATTGAGTTACTATATAACATATATGGGTTATTTTAACAATTTCCACACTGTCACTTCAGCGATATTATACACAGGGTTTCATGTTTTTTTTTTGGTTCTCTTTATCCCCGAGGGTAAAGCCAAGGGATCTAGCCCACACAGTGAAGTCTTCAGTTCAGAACCATTTTAAATCTTAATTCTAGTGTTAGAGATAAATACGTAAGCTGGAAGGCGGAGCTTATGACGTCACTGCGGGTGGCCTGATCGCACGGCAAGTGGAAGGGCGCGCGCAGCTGCGCCGACGCCGAAAGCGGGGAGCAATACCGGAACTTCACTTTTCGATTTCGACCAGCGCTCACATTAGACGGACGTCTTAAACGTGTCTACGATCGCATTTCTTATTTTCAATTATTTCATTAAATTCCTTTTGTTATTATAAAATTGATTAAAGACTAGATTTGTCAATTTAACTAACTGATTGTATTTTTTTTTTAAATAAAACCCCCTTGGGGTTTTAATACTAGATATTTCATCTTCAAGAACTGTGGTGAAAAAATACTAGACCCAATCACGCACTTTAAATATCACCCGTAAAACGATAGTGATTTTTACAAGGTTTTCTTTCTGAACTTAATCACGTCTTCCAAAAAGAGCATATACGTGTTATATTAGAGTTTTTTCATTACTGTATAATTTCACTAGCACTTATGTTACAAAATACTATCAAAATTGTCACATAAAACTAATTTTATACTGAATTGTAAAAATTTCAAATATAACAACAACATCACTCGTTAAAAGTGCGAGAAGAAGTCAGACAGGGTTTGAGTTAATAACAAATGAATTGTCGAAACAACATTTTGCACAAAACACGGTTTTTTTTCGACTATTGTCGCTAGAATTGACACTTATAAATTGGTAGTTACATCGATTTTGCCCAGTAGTTGATTCTGAGTATACGCTACAAGAAAATAGTCGAACATTATGTAATAATAACATTTTTTACTTAGATATTAATATCAATATTTTAAACCACTAAGGCGGAAATAAGTCTGCAGAACTAAATAATATAATAATAAATATCTATAACTTCACGCCAAATCCCTTACGGGGTAGGCAGAGAGAACCGAGCGCCACGCGACTCGATCCTTACATACCTCACTCGCTTCTTTCACATTCATTGCTCTTTTTATGCACGCTCGCCGGTTTCTAGGGCTCCTGACATCACCTTCTGATAGAACACGACCAATCTGATCATGATAGGTAAGTCTTGGCCTTCCTCGGCTCCTACATCCTTCCACTTTTGCATTGTATATCTGCTTCGTCATTCTTTCATCCTGCATTCTTTCTATATGTCCGAACCAACGGAGCATGCCTCTTCTTATTTTAACACCGACGCTCTCTTTCAGACCAACTCTGCTTCTAACCTCATCATTGCGGATACGGTCTGCAAGCGTTACACCACAGATTTTGCGCAATGCTCGCATTTCAACCGCGTTTATCCTACTTTCATGCTCTCTCTGCCATACCCAGCTCTCGCTTCCATAAGTAAGCGTTGGGACCAGCACTGCATTGTGTATAGCCAGCTGCGCCTTCTGGCTCAGGTTTTTACTGCCAAGAAGTTTTCCCAACGCTCCATTCACACTATTCCCAGCACTCACTCACCTTTCCACATCTGCGGTGTACCTTCCATCCCTGCTGAAAGCGCATCCAAGATATACAAACTCATTCACTTGTTCCAACACTTCATCATCTACCGTAATTCTTACATTGGTTCTGGTTTCTTCTCTTTCAAATACCATAATCTTTGTTTTCTTCGCATTCAATAGTAAGCCTTCCTTCATACATTCGTCTTTCATCATTGTGACTAGTGTTTGTAGCTCAGATGGTATTTCTGCTAACAGGACGGCATCATCTGCATACAGCAGACAGTTCACCACTAGGTCACCCATGCGTAATCCTACATTCGTCGATATTATTCTCTGTAGACAACTATCGAGATACAGAATAAACAGCCTAGCAGACAACATGCAACCCTGTTTGACACCAATTTTGACATCAAACCAGGGTGACATGTTGCCATCTATTCGCACACATGCTGAGCAATCCTTGTAGGTGGACTGCACAGCACGCAGCAGTGAGCCGTTAATCCCATATCTCGGCAATATGCACCACAGTTCCTTTCGCACAACCCTATCAAATGCCTTCTCAAGATCCACAAAACCGCAGAAAACCTTCTGGTCTGTGGCCAGATGCTTCTCTACGATATTGCGGAGCGAGAAAACTTGATCCATACATCCCCTTCCATTTCGGAATCCTCCTTGTGCCTCCCACAGCATTTCGTCAGATTTCACCCTCATTCTCCTTTCAATTATCTTTCCATATACTTTTGCTGCTAAGCTAATCAAACTGATGGCCCTATAGGTGGCGCAGTCCATGCGTGATCCCTTGCCTTTATACAAGGGTACGATGACTGCGCGTCCCCAGTCCATTGGGACCCTTCCAGTTCTCCAGCATAGGTTGCATAAGTACCAGAAGGCGTCCCGGACGTAAGTGCCACCTAGTTTGATCATCTCAGCTACAATCATATCAATTCCCGCAGACTTTCCATTTTTCAAACTTCGTATCGACCATTCTATCTCATCCATAGTTATACCTTCATCGGACGCCGTCAACGTGGAGTGAGCATCAGATTCACTCTCAATGTCAGCGTCCGAGGCATATTTGTACATTTCTTCAAAATATTCACTCCACCGTTCTAACACTTCCTGAGTGTTTGCAAGAATGATACCAGCTTTAGACTTAATCTTGTTCATACTGGATGCCGACGAACCACCCCGAGACTTCTTTACCTCTCTCCAAAAGAGTTTGGTATTTGCCTCGAAGTTTCTCGTCAGCCTCTCTTCCTCATTCATAATTTGTCTTTCACGCTTCTCTTTCACTAAAGCCTTGGTTTCATTCATGCATTGACGGTACATTTCTTTCTTCTTCTCTCTCATACTTTCATTTAAGGGCAAAGATGATACATAATCCAGCCACGCTTTCCTCTTTCTTGCTACGGAGGATTCAACCTCCGCATCCCACCAGGCATCCCCTTTCAATGTTTTATGCCTCTTTGCGCATCCACATGCTTCTTTTGCACTATCCACCATACTTTCTTTCAGAACTTTCCAGCAATCATCCACACCTGTGCCGGAAAGCCTTGCATTTGCAAGTCTTTCGCTTACCAGATGTACATACATTCTCCTTACACTTTCATCTTGCAATTTTTCACTCCTTATCCTTTCATGATCTCCGAAAGGGATACGCACTCGCCAATGCCTCCACTTCTTGAAAAGTCCCACAAACCGGCTTACCACTAGGTAATGGTCCGTTTCAAGAGTGGGACCTCTAAAGGCTCTTGTATCCATTATAGTATTTCGGAGACGTCTATCAATTATAATCAAATCAATCACACTTTTTTGGTCATTCCGTCTCCATGTATACGTGTGAATATCCTTGTGACGAAATAAAGTATTCGACACGAGGAGGTTTCGTTCCATACATAAATCTAGAATCTAGAATCGAATAATAATAAATAACTCCTTGTATTAACTGAATGTAAACAACCAGCTCAATTAGAGATAAAATCAAGACCTAGTAATCTAAGATCGTTAAAATCACACACATATGTACTGCCTAAATTTATCAATACGTATGGTACACGAACTTCTATGTCATTATGTGTTACCTAAATGAAACTACACCACAAATTCAAGTAAAATGTTTGTGCTGAAAAAACTACTTAAAACACTGTATGTCAGCGACCAACCGACACTAAGATAAGCCCTGTGAGGCTTCTAGGGTGCGGTTTTATGTACATGATATACTATGAAATAATTTTGAATAAATAAAATAAATAAAGCTTTTGTAATTTGGAACAGTAGTAGTTGTTTCAATATGGTACACATTTTGAACAGAAAGAGCGAGTGCCGAGTTTTACATTATATACTTTTTTCTACTACTGAAATAAGTGGGAAATAAGCGTACTAGCTGCTTGTTAGTAAGCAGTTACCGTAAGCTATGAACATTTACAATGCCAATATACCTATAATACTCATGTTTTGGCGACACTAACAATATACTATATATAATTTATAATATGTATTAAGTACGTTTTCTCCCCTGTATTATTAAAAAGTTAAGAATAGAAGATATGCTTGTGACCAGTAATACTAGTGTTCGTTCTAATAATACCTTCTTTCTTCTTAGTTGTCTCGTTGCCTAATTCATTAAGATTGGCGAGGTCCGCTACTTAAGGTTTTGGCGAAGATACTGATTTTCACATGGAGCGACTGTTCTCAGACCTCCACAACCATGTGGGAAAACCAACAGTGTTTACATGTCTTTCGAAATGTAATTTCTTGGACTTGCGGTGTTCTACATGTTTTTTCCTACTCCGCCGAGCAATTGATACTATCAAATATACACTTAAAGCTAAAAACTCGTTTTTTTTATACTACGTCGGGAGATATACAAGCATACGGCCCACCTTATGTAAAGCGGGTACCGTAGCCTATTAATGCTTGCGATATATTAAGTATCACTCGCGCGATGCCTCCTCTGCTGCTTACACAACACCTCCTTGGGAGCTTACTGGTGACCTCACTCACACGCAGGAACACATCAACCCTCTAGGGAGTCGTTATTGTTATTTGCCTGCGGTTTTCTGTGAGTTGGAGGTACTTCCCCAGACGGGCTGCTTTGATGCGCCCTACCTCTCTTAAAACATCCAGACCAAGACAAACAGACATGTTCATGCAAACAAATGTTTGCCTTGTGTGGGAATCGAACCCACGAGCGTTGGTGTCAAAGTCGCATCATTCACGACTGAGCCACCGAGCTCGTCAATTTAATGGTACATGCTAGCATTCCGGGACCATTTGGTCAATAGGCCGGATCCTAATCCACGGGGCTATCACTGCTGGGTCCGAAATTTGACCATAATCATCATTTATGGTATTTATTAGGGCCGGCAACGCATGGGTGACACCCCTGGTGTTGCAAACGTCCATACGGTACGGTGACCGTTTACCATCAGGCAGGTCGTATGCTTGATTGCCGACTTAGTGGTATAAAAAAATTAAACATTGAGAGAATTACGAATTTGCATCTTGTCAACTTTTTTTCGACTGGTACCATTTTTTTTATTACTAACACTAAAGCTCTATATATCACTCAATAGCTCCTAAATAAATAAGAATCTTCTAATCTAAATGAATAGTAATCTTCTAAGGTTGTTATATATGTCGAAACTTGCGGACTTACAAACGAAACACTTTGTTAAGCTGTTAGGATTATCCAACTATGGCATAAAGTTCGGAAAAACTATACGAGTCTACTAACCATATCGTGTATGGGGGCCTTAAGTGAAACTAGGTCAGTGTGTGGTTTTGGCTAGTATAGGTGCACTGGTATCGAATCTTGTACCTAATTCTATTAGGTATTGACGTGTCCGATAAAATTACAAAGCAAAGGGGCTTGGTAGTAAGCACTTAGGAGTATACACTAATATAGTGTATAGTTAGGTTGGGGCAATTCCCTTCGAAGTTATTATGTAGGTACGCTATGGCGATTAGATTTTAATACGATTATAGCTTATATATACTACTATTAGTTATTCCGTGGTTTAACGAACTATGCGACATAAAACACTACGATTATAGGCTACTATGTGACTATTTTATGTTAAATGTTAACTTTACTATTATGTTATCTATCTATCTATCTAAAACATCACGCTAAATCCCTTGCGGGGTAGGCAGAGAGAACCGAGCGCCACGTGACTCGATCCTTACATATCTCACTCGCTTCTTTAACATTCATTGCTCTTTTCATGCACGCTCGGCGGTTTCTAGGGCTCCTGACATCACCTTCTGATAGAACACGACCAATTTGGTCATGGTAGGTAAGTCTTGGCCTTCCCCGGCTCCTACATCCTTCCACTTTTGCATTGTATATCTGCTTCGTCATTCTTTCATCTTGCATTCTTTCTACATGTCCGAATCATCGGAGCATGCCTCTTCTTATTTTAACACCGACGCTCTCTTTCAGACCAACTCTGTTTCTAACATCATCATTGCGAATACGGTCTACAAACATCACGCAAAATCCCTTGCGGGGTAGGCAGAGAGAACCGAGCGCCACGTAACTCGATCCTTATACACCTCACTCGCTTCTTGACCATTCATTGCTCGTCTCATACACGGTTGCCGATTTCTAAGGCTCCTGACATCACCTTCTGATGAAGGACACGACCAATAGTTCCCATGAATTAATCTGTTGCGGAAGCATTTAAAGTAGCTCAAAATAATTTGTCTGTAAATTTTTTTTCAGAGTTCAATCCAACTTCAGATGACCTTGACTACACACATGGTGCACCTTAGGCTTTGAAGTGGGGCACATCAAATCAACATGACTGGGCTAGTACCTCCATCTCACGGAAGACCGCATCGAATCAACAGCACTCTGGAGGGTTGTTCTGTTCCTACGTCAAGTGAGGTTACAGTAGGAGGAGGGAGTTATGTTAGCAGCGGGGTACACATTGGTTAAGCAAACGTCAAGTGTGCTGTATGGTTATTACCATACGTTGTGTGCAAAATATATTTTTTCTTCTTTTCGCTAGCACTATCAGGTTTCCATTAGGATTGATGGGGCCCGCTACTGAAGTCTAACGATTTGGCGAAGATACTGATTTTGACATGCCATCAGACCTCCACCGGAACACCAGACCTTCCTTAGGTTAGGTCACACGTCTTTCGAAATATATTTTTATTGACGTGAGGGTATCCTCACGATGACTTCCTTCACCGCCGAGGAAGTGATAATTAGAAATCTGTACAGATAAATAAAATTGGAGTGTCTGTTTGTAATATTAAAATAACCGCTTTTTACTAAATCCATATGGATGTATAACACGGTACATATACCAAAATGAATATTTTTACAATTTTTGTCTGTCTGTTTGTTCCGGCTAATCTCTGGAACGGCTGGACCGATTTTGATAGTACTTTGCAGAGCTTTTAACAGGGCATGGAAACTTTAGGGCAAAGCTCTTTTCATTTAGACTTGTGTCATCGCCTTTATGTGAGTGTTCTACGACAAATCATGAATTCGAGCAAACAGCACATCATGTTCTCTGGGAGTGCGATCTCTGGCAACGGGAGCGGGACGATATGTTAAATTCCTTGCGTGTCACATCCGGGGTAGTATACTATTCTGATTTGGTGGCAACAAGGGAGAACTACCAGGCGTTTAGGGGGTTCTGCAATCTATATTATTGGAATCGATGTGTTAGGTAACAACTCACTGTTTAGGTCCCAATAGTGTTAGATATTTAATTATCCGTGGTGCACGGCAGTTGAGCTTCACTTGACTAGCCATCTCTTTGAGGTTTTAAATGCCTTATTTGTCATATTGCTGTCTCTCACTTTGCCAAGAGGGGAAGTCAATTCTAAAACTTCCTACTCCTACAAATTTCTTCTGATTAAATTCGTTTGTGAGTTCCAAGGCAGCTGTAGTTTAACCCCCGGGACGGCAATGGACTTCACTGTTCATTGCCTTTTTTGTGGTCGCCGCTGTTAATTCTGGCTACACAGGAGACACAGTGGTGGGTATGAGTGGTGGGCCTGTCCCGTTATAAAGTACTTTGCAGATAGATGATGTAATTAAGAGTAACTTAGACTACTTTTATTTTAGAAAATTCATTTATTTTTATTAATATAAATAAATAATAAAAAAATAACTATTCCGTGCGGGCGAAGTCGCGGGCACAGCTAGTATGAGTATGAACATAAATCTGAAAACACGAATTTACATGCCATGCTAGGGTTCGAACCGGGGCGCAGTTGGTTAATAGGCCAGTTCTTTATCCACTGAGCTATCATTGCTACTATGAAATAAATTTACAATTACCTTATCTTTTGCTTAACAACGAAACGAAACCATCAATATCTGACATCCAGAATTCCAATTTCATACACGTGAATGCTTTTCGCAATCAATGATGGATAGGAAGCTGAATGATTGGGCGCTTCTGCATTACACAATATTATTTTGGGTTTGAGCTAATATCGAAGTGAGTTATATTTAAAAAGGAAAAGTAACCTTTTTCATTTCTAGACTTCTTCCCTACTTAAAGTGTCTACTGTTTTTAAAGGATATATTTTTTTCTCTACATATTATATATTACGAACCCGGTAGTCGAATGGTTAGCAATGGTTTTTTTTCAAATCATCAATATACGAGCTCGGTGGCGCAGTGGTGAAACGCGCTGTTACGCTACTTTGACACCGACGCTCGTGGGTTCGATTCCCACACAGTACAAACATTTGTGTGCATGACCATGTCTGTTTGTCTTGGTCTGGGTATTTTCTATGTATAATAAGTATGTATTTACAAAAAAAAATATTTACGTATGTTTATCAGTTTTCTAGTACCCATAACACAAGCTTCACTTACTTTGGGGCTAGATGGCGCTGTGTAATTTATCCGACAATATTTATTTATATTTATTTATTTATTTATTATTTATTTATTTATATATATTACAAAATATTTCTGACTGTACATACAGGGTTACTACAAATTCGATACATTCCCTTGGAGGGTTAAAGTAGTGCTCATTTGCGATGGATTTTGTCATATGGGACCCTAGTCGAAAATTAATAGTTTTTCAGGTAATCAAATGTTTATGTTTTATTGTTAAATGGCGATTTTTGGCAATAAAAGTTACCTGAATGAATGTCCTATTATATGTACATTATTATGATAGCTGACATTTTATGACTTACTCGAGATACCATGAAGCTAAAGTAATACTATTAAATTTTATTTTATGGACTTGGAATCTCAAGAGATTAAAAAAAAACTTTTTAACGAAATTTTATGGAGACTGCATAAAAATATGTATGAATGTTTAATAGCAGTTACTAAAATAAATGCCTTATTGCATTAGCTATCAAAAATGGTATAAATGCTTACAGAAAACTTAAATTTCAACAAGTTAAAATTCTAAAATAACACTCGGAATAAAAGTAGTTTTTTGTGAGCGTTAACTTTATTAATTAGAAAGAAATGAAAATTGGCTTGATTTATGCATCATTTAATTAAAAACAAAATTACAAATACTGTTCAAAATGGGAGCCGCGGTACGTAATACTTCAAAAAAATACATTTCATGTTTAGAAAACACGAGTAAGTGAGACGCGAATACATTGCTATACATACCACGCTATGTACATTGTATATCGCATGTGTGTTCAAGCGCGGCATTCAAAAGAGTGCGGAATTTGATAAGTTTTTTTCGTTCTATTAATATAATTATACTGGGACGTAGACCCAGTGGTCGAAATTCGACCATAATTCATTTAATTTTTAAGTTTGAACGTTTGAATAACTAATACATAAAGCACAAATATCTGTCAAATAAATTATGGCTATGACATGATCATAATTATTCTTATTTTTGACATTCAGTCTTCAAGCTATGGACAAATAATACTAAAGACCAGTAATATTAATATCTTCTTAGTTTGACACAGACTTCAACCATAAACAAAAGTATTTTTGACATTCAGTAAGACTATAGACCAATAATATTGTTTGGAAATCCTATTAAAATTTAAGAAGAGAGGTAGGGCGCATCAAAGCAGCCCGTCTGGGGCAGTACCTCCACCTCACAGAAAACTGCAGCCAAATAACAACTCCCTAGAGGGTTGTTGTGTTCCTGCGTGTGACTGAGGTCACCAGAGAGCTCTCAAGGAGTTGCTGTGTAAGCAGCAGAGGAGGCATCGCACGAGTGATACTTAATATATCGCAAGCGTTAATAGGCTACGGTACCCGCTTTACATCAGGTGGGCCGTATGCATGTATGCCTTCCGACGTACTATAAAAAAAAAATAAACATGTATGCTTACCAGTTTACTTTTCTGAAAACAAATTATGTATTTTTAAAACCAATCAGTTACGATACTCGATTAAATGTTACGTAAATAAAAATAATATTTTTTTTTTTGGAAGAAAAGAAAGTTTAATCAATTTTGAAAAAATACAATTTATTTTTCCCTAATCATAAAATAAAACAAGTATTATGAATAAGAATAAAGGTGAACATTTGTGTCTGTCTATCACATAGTAGCTATTATGTATGCGTGTCGTTCAAGAGATAATTCTTATACGGGAATATATGGCGACGAGGCTCTCCAAAGATAAAATTATGCTGATCCATTTTTTTTGTTGAGAAAGTTAAAGAAACACGTGAACACAGTTTTGGATTCATACCTACCAAGTGTTGGATACAAAATCTTATACAGTTGACTAATTATTTATCACACCAGTCCTGGTATTATATTCAGTTTTGTATAAAAGATAAACTGATATGTATATGCACTTAGCCCAGGTTTATAATAATGTAGACTCTACTAAGGTAATATTCCCGATTCTCAAGATACAGGTCAGACCTAGTTTGAGAATCGGGGCCCATAAAACTACAAATGTAAATTAGGTGAAATTAACTAACTGATTGTATGTAACATGTAGTATTGGTGAATAAATCATTATTATGTAATATATAGAAAAAAAACAGACATGTGAACTCTACTGAAGATTAACTATGAGAGTGATTAACTATTCTAATCCTTCATAGACCTATCACAGGAGTATACTTATAAAATTGTAATCAAAATTATAAAATACAAAATTATAAATATGAAAAAAATTAAGTAATTAAAATTTTGTTTTCACATGGCTTTTTAAATATCACCAATTTCATCTCTTCTTCTTCTTCTTAGCATTATCCCGTTGGCTTATCTATTGGGATTGGCGGGACCACTACCTAAGCCTAAGAAATTGGCGTAGATACTGATGTCTACATGGAGCGGCTGTCGTTAGACCACCACCCAGAGGGAAATCCAGACCTATATTAAGTATATATATATATATATATCTCTCTTAGGAAATGTCTTTCTAAATATATTTACTCGTACTTAGACGTGTGGGTTCCCTCAAGATGTTTTCCTTCATCGCCGAGCGTGTAATAATTACATACATCCGAAAACATGAATTTAGTGGTACATGCCAGGATTCGAAGTCACTAGGGCGGTTCTTTATTCACTGGACTATCACTGTTCTCAATCAAAGTCAATTAATATCATCAATTTCATATCTACATTAAAAATATGGGACAACCTTGAAATTTACTTTCATAGCGCAATAGTTTTTATTAATAGTTATTATTCTATGATTTGGATAGACTAAACTATATTATTCTATAAAGATAGATTAAGACACTTCTAAAATACGCAATAAGAAACCTACACGACATATATAAAACCCTCCTCTATTTGTACAATCTTTTTATAATGAAAATAAGATGAAATACTAGATCTGGTCAGATAAAGCACGATTAAACTAATTTGTAAATACAAATGTATAATATTTATGTACTTACTAGAAGTTTTAATACACGGTCATCGCCGAACGCCAAAACATTCTGTAAAGCAAATTACAATATAATACGAGTACAAGCGTAGAGACAATGTAACATACATACAATTACACGGCACAGAACATACAAGTAGATTGATGAGTCAAAACCGGTAACACACTTTTCCATAGAAGGATCTCCTCTTGGTATATTCCACAAGGTGTTGGGATGTTGGGATCTATTTGATCCTTCTGAATTCATATTTCAATTCGATTTCAATTCAATTGTTATTCTACGTTGTATATTAACAAAAATATTTTGAACTAGACTATTCTATTTTGACGTTCCTTATAATCTCTCTCTCTATTTACACTTTTGTTAAACAACATAAAAATACAAATATTCTACTCATATATTACACAACACAACTTTAATCGAATTAAACCTACTATTATATATGCATTACTGCAGCACACACATGCATGTAAAAAAAAATGTTTATAAATATAAGTAATTAGAACCTAGTTTTACTATAGCACTATAACTTGCTGTATGTGTGTATTGAAGTGGCAAATAAATTAATGTCTATTGTCTACTATGAGCACTTGTAGTATATTAAGTATCGCTCGCGCATTGCCTTGAGCTTACGTTGAGCGGAGCTTACTGGTAACCTAACTCACACGCAAGAACACAACAAGCCTTCTGGAAGTTGTTATTTGGCTTCGGTTTTCTGTATGTGGAAGTATTTTCGCTACCTATCTTAAAATCACATACACAAAGACAACCAGACATGTTTATGCACACAAAATATTTGTCCTGTTTTGGGAATCGAACACACGCATTGGAGTTAAAATGGCATTGCTCCGTCACTGGGCTCGTCAAATTTTAGTAGATACCTACAGAAGCAGAAGTCAAAAAATAATTATGATGGCTTGCAGTATTCTTAAGTAATTTGATTCCCTAAGATCTAAGTATCAAATAAATACATATAGTTAAAATAAATTGCATTAGCTTCCTTTAAGTAATATACTTACTTATTCTTAAATAATTACCTTCCAAAAAATCTGCATTAATAAAAATACTACTATACTGCTAGATGGTCCTTGTATGTGTTTACATAGTGCTTCTTTTCTTGTTCTATCTATCTATAACTTTATGCCAAATCCCTTGTGATTTCGCATAAAGTGGGTTGGGTTGGCAGAGAGAACCGAGCACCATGTGTCTCAATCCTTACCCACCTCAGTCACTTCTCGTACTGATAAAACACGATCAATTTGGTCATGGTAAGTAAGTCTGTGCCTTCCTCGGCTCCTACATTTTGATGCTTAATATCTGTTTCGTAATGCTTTCTTCCTGCATTCTTTCTACATGTCCGAAACAACGGAGAATGCCTCTTCTTATTTTAATACAAACATTCTCTTTCAGACCAACTCTGTTTCTAACATTATCATTGCGAATACGGCCTACAAGCGTTATGCCACAAAATTTTGTGCAATGCTCGCATTTCGACTGCATTTATCCTACCTTCATGCTCTCTATGCCATATCCAGCTCTCACTTCCATAAGTAAGCGTTGGGACCAGCACTGCATTGTGTATAACGAGCTGTGACTTCTGGCTCAAGCTTTTACTACAAAGAAGTTTTCCCAACGCTCCATTCACACTATTCCTAGCACTCACTCGTCTTTCCACATCTGCGGTTTACCTTCTATCCCTGCTAAAAGTGCATCTAAGATATCTCATTCACTTGTTCCTACACTTGATCATCGACCGTAATCCTTACATTGTGGTTCTGGTTTCTTCTCTTTCAAATACCATTTCTTTGTCTTCTTCGCATTGAATAGTAAGCTCTCTTCTCCGTACAATTGTCTTTCGTTATTGTTACCAGTTTGCAGTATGGATGGTGTTATTATACAGTTTTAGTTACGATAATTAAGTTAGGCATAAGGCACACAGTCACAAGGCTACTTTTTATTTTAATTACAGGGTATAAGTTGTTTAAAATGATAATTGTAAGTCACCATTATTTTAAATCTAAAACATAATCAAATGATTTTTTGTTATGTTACTAAAGAATAACAAAACAGTGATACTTCAGTGGATAAGAATGTGAAGTAATTCGCACGTCTAATAAATAATAACCATAACGCTTTCTGACCGCGTTCGTAATGAAGACGTGAGAGAAAGAGTTGGTCTAAAAGAGAGTGTCGGTGTTAAGATAAGAAAGCGCATGCTCCGTTGGTTCGGACATGTAGAAAGAATGTCGGACGAAAGAATGACGAAATAGATATACAATGCAAAAGTGGAAGGATGTAGGAGCCGAGGAAGGCCGAGACTAACCTACCACGACCAAATTGGTCATGTTTTATCAGAAGGTGATGTCAGGAGCCCCAGGAACCAGCGAGCGTGCATGAAAAGAGCTATGAATGCCACAGAAGCGAGTGAAGTATGCAAGGACTGCGTCTTATGGCGCTCGGTTCTCTCTGCCTACCCCGCAAGGGACTTGGCGTGAAGTTATACATACACATACATACTATACATAATAAATAATAACCTAACCTTAGAAAGGTTTGGTTTTCCCTCTATGTTGTGCAGGTCTGATGGAAATCGCCCCACGTAAAAATCTGTATCTTCGCCAAATCCTTAGGTAAAGGTAGCAGACCCGACCAAACCTAATTAGTGGCCGGATTTAAGAAACGGCATAAAGCTCAGAAAAAGAAGACAGAAGAATGGCAATTTGGAGTTACTGAATATAAATTTATACCCACCAGAAAACACACGCAGCAATACACAACCCACTTCATTTTCAAATTTCTGCCAATCAATCCGATGAACGCTTGCATTGATACGAAATACTTAATTTCGTGCACTGTTTTACTCTTGATTTTACGTTAGATGAGAGAAAATTAAATTCAATCCGTGTAATGGAATTGCAGTGACGTTATTACTAAATTTAGTTTAGGTATTCTTGCTGTGATTAGAGATTGTGTATTTGAAATAGTTTTAAGTTGGTCTTAGTTAAAACCCCTTTGCTGTATAATCATACTTTAGAAAGCGCTTAAAATAACGAGCGATCAATTTGATCTATTACGTGCTTTCATTGCCAAGAAAATAAATAGTATTAAAAATCTTGGTGTGTAGTGGCTATGTCATGGATATAGTCGTGAATACATCTTCGTAATGGGAAGTTATATGATGAAATGATCTCGAAAAGCGGTGCAACATCACAGTCCCTAATCAATGTAACGAATTCTTTGATTCTTTAGCTATCAAGTGGTTTAAATAAATTTTGAATGCAAACGATAGATACATAGCTACAATACCAAATTGTTTTTCTTGATTTTGTTCATTGTGATTCAACCCAATACGTGAAATGGGCTTTTTATATACAATGTCGGGAGGCATACAAGCATACGGCCCACCTGATGTAAAGCAGTTACCGTAGCCTATTAACGCTTGTAATATAATTATAACGTAATTATTAAGTATCACTCGCGCGATGCCTCCTCTGCTGCTTATACAGCAACTCCTTGGGAGATCTCACTCACACGCAGGAACACAACAACCCACTGTGGAGTTGTTATTTGGCTGCGGTTTTCTGTGAGGTGGAGGTACTTCCCCAGACGGGCTGCTTTGATGCGCCCTACCTCTCTTAAAACATCCAGACCAAGACAAACAGACATGTTCATGCACACAAATGTTTGTCTTGTGGGAATCAAACCCACGAGCGTTGGTGTCAAAGTCGCGTCATTCACTGAGCCACCGAGCTCGTCAAAGATTTGAGATTTGAAGAAGAGATGGATGGATGAATGGGAGTTAACCCGTCCATGAAATCTCAAGTAGATATTGTTTTAATACATTCAGGTACCAACACTGAAAATTCACGCGTAATACTATACAATCATAATTGAAGTATTGGAGTGTAAATATTCAGAGCCATAACTAAGCCCAGAAGAGGTATACCTCCGCCCGAATAACGAAGTCAGTTGAGATACTGAACTTATATACATAAATAACAACCCTTGGTGGTTGGCTGGAAGAGATTCCTCGAAGGAATAAGCCCGCCTTTGCAAATCTAATTCCAATATTTTAAGAATGTAAACATTAACATAGCAATAAAGTTCTACAAACAAACAAAACAAACCCTTTGAAGCATTATTGTATTCCTGTGAGTGAACGAGACTACCAGTAAGCTCAGGAGGAGGCTCTTGACAACGGAATTGGCAACACCCAAGCAGTGTTTTTGGAATTGTAACAGTTTATGGGCATTATATTATCAGGAGGAACTGACGATTGACTTTGCTCGAAAAATAAATATCATTTGCAAAGATGAGATATAAAAGTAGACTACTCGTATAAAGTCTGCTTCATCAAAATAATTCTTGATTAAAATTCAACTAAAACTTTTAGAACAACTTTGGACAATTGTTATCTAGTAGATACATTATTTAAACAATTGTCTTCAAAGCGATGTCCAAAAGGCAAAAGTGTGATAAAACGAGAAACAGATTACTCTGGCCAATTTAACTTATGGGTTAAATAATAGCAACTTGGCGATGATTTAGAAGGGACACTTCAGGTTATTCACGTTAAGTTAAAGGGTCGCATTCACGGAAAGACATGTCGAAGTTGTTATCGTTCTTATTTTAAATAAAGCATCATTTGAAGAAAAATAAGAGCGGCGATGGCTTAGCGGATAAAAAGCAGCCTATTACAAGTCTGGACCCTACTTCGATTCCTGGTGTGAATCTTCTTCTTAGCGTTATCCCGTTTTCTAACCCATTAGGATTAGCAGGGTCCATTACCTAAGCCTAAGGATTTGGCGAAGATACTGATTTTTAGATGGCGCGACTGCCGTCCGACCTCCACAACCCAAAGGATAAACCAGATTATTCTTAGGTTCGATCACACGTCATTCGAAATATATTTTTAGGACATGTGTGTTTCATCACGATGTTTTCCTTCACCGCTGAGCAAGTGCTAACTACAAATACGTATATAAATCCCAAAACACGAATTAAGTGCCAGGATTTGAACCGGCGACCTGTTGGTCACTAGGCCGGTTCTTTATCCACTGGGCCATCACTGCTCCTTGGAATCCTGGTGTGAATGTATATCACTAAAGTCGTGTTCTACGATTTATGTACATATATGTAAATCCGAAAACACGAATTAAGTGCCAGGGTTTGAACCGGGGACCTGTGGGTCACTAGGCCGTTACTTTATTCACTAGGCTATTACTACTCCTTGGAATCCTGGTGTGAATGTGCATCACTAAATTCGTGTTTTAGGATTTATGTAAATATGTGTAATAATCGAGCAAGCGATAGGCCGCGGGTTGCCGCCGCATACGGCGGGAGTGCCGCCTGTGGTCTGGCCAGCCATGCAATTCTGTAAGAGCAAACGTCCTTACATCCTCGGAAACATCGGCTGTTACAGCCTTGAATACAAAATTGCAATTCTTTGGTGTCGCTTTTCATGGTTGTGCGACACTAGCGCCGCAAGGCTGCGTTTGGAATTGAAATTCTACAAGGCAAACAGCCTCGCGTACGCTTACAGCCTTATAGAATATCAAATAATTTAGCCGTGATCGCAGTAGACAATGTCAAAGCTGTGACATCTGTGATCACAGCGACGCACACAGCCATTACGAGTCGCTTAGAGAATTGCATGGCAGTACTCCACATACTCTGCTCCGCACACTCCCTCTACTCCACTTGCTCGCTCCGCGCTGATGGACAAACATAGTCTGTAACTCCGTTCCGCTTAACTCACTCGCTTCGCTCCGTCTTCTCGCTCTGCGTTAATGGATAGACAGCTTTAGGTTTAGGGAGCAGAGCAGACACCAATCCTAATGCATTAGAAAATGTGAAATGGAAAAATCTGGGAAAAAGAAAATCATTTAAAGAAATATATCTTTGTCTAGCTCCATTACCTAGTAGCATGTATAAATTATTTTTGAATACGCAAGTCAAGCAATGTTAACCATATGTAGTCTGGATCTCTTTCTTTCGAATTTGTCTGTGAGCTGTCGGTCTGGGCTGTTGCTGCTATGGGACAGGCGCACCACTCGTTCCCGCCACTGTGTCTCCTGTGTAGCCAGAATTAACAGCGACCACCAAAAAGGTAATGAAAAGTGAAGTTCATTGCTATCCCGGGGGTTAAACTACAGCTGCATTGGAACTCACAATGAATTTTATCAGTAGAAATTTGTAGGAGAGAGAAGTTTTGGAATTGACTTCCCCACTTAGCAAAGAGAGAGATAGATATCTGATAAACCGTAGTGCACGGCAGTTGAGCTTCACTTGACTAGCCATCTCTTTGATTATTTTTAGTGCCTTATTTGTCATATTGCTGTCTCTCGCAATGCCAAGAGGGGAAGTCAGTTCGAAAACTTCCTACTCTTACAAATTTCTTCTGATTAAATTCGTTGTGAGTTCCAAGGCAGCTGTAGTTTAACCCTTCACTTCACTGTTCATAGCCTTTTTAGTGGTCGCCGCTGTTAATTCGTGGTGGGAATGAGAGGTGGGACTGTCCCATTTAAAAAAAAAACCTACTACAATACTTTTTTAAACGTCGGGAGGCATACTGATGTAAAGTGGATACTATAGCCTATGAATGCGTACAATACATTAAATATCGCTTATGCGATGACACCTCTGCTGCTAACATAGCAACTACTTAGGAGCTTAGTGGTAATCTTACTGACTCATTACAATACAACAACCCTGCACGAAGTTGTTATTTGACTGCTTTTACGGTTTTCTGTGAGGTGGAAGCACTCCCTAACGGATTTCTTTGATCCACCCTACCTCTTTATAAACAACCAGATCAAGATAAACCGACATGTTCACGCACACAAATCTATCAAAAATAATAAAAACAAAACCTTTACTTGGTCGAATACATGAGCATTGGTGTCAAAGTCTCGTTAGTAACCGCTGCGCCACCGAACTTTACTTTAGAAGGGCCGCGGATGTTTGCCTACCGCCGTTATATAAAAAAAATGGATTGTTTGCCATCCAAAAAATAGAAAAACCGTATTGAAATAGTTGGAGTGTCATAAATCAACCGCGTTACTACTAAGAATAAAAGCATCAAGACCGTTTATACATATTTCTATCCCTGAATAGCTTTCTATGCACTTACTGCGGTACTCTGCAACTATTCATGCTTTATCTTCATCAGTCTTGTGGTAAGGCCACTCTTAAACTGAGCAATTGAAGGCCGAAGCACCCTCAATTTCATGGTCAGATATATTCTCAGAATGATATAACGTTTAACTCTTGTTATTAATGATCCATTCTTCTGCAAAATATTTTATTTCTCCTCTTAATTGTATATAAAAAACGGTAAGAAATATATTTTGTTTGATACTGATATGAGATTATTTAATGATGTTTAACAGCGGACGTTGTTTTCTATGTTCTGCACTAAAGTTGCGTGATAAGTTGAACCATGTAATATTGGCAGAAATAAATAAATAAATATCTATGGACAAATTACACAGAGTAAAGTTCGTTCAAGCAGCCAAGGTGAAGAATGTAAATAAACATTCAGACGAACACAACATATTGTAACTGATTATGTTATTACTTTAACAAATTTAAAGTTAAAAACTAAAACACGTCTGGTACAAAAATTGCCTACCTACTTGAAAAGATATAGGTATAACAAAACTTCAAAGTAGGCATATTTTAAATTATAAATCGATAAACAATATACAACAATATAATATTGGATATTTATATGAGCAGGTTGTATTTAAAATAAAGGTCTGGATTATCCAGCCGTAGTCACACACCATATGCAATAATGACTCTAAATAAGATACATAACATTATTGCATATTTAGTAATGATGCATTGATTATAGGATTGATCATAAGATTCGTTGCTTTATTATTAGTTTCTATTAAAATTTAATTAGTTGAGGACTCGACAAAGTAAATATTACTTGACCTGCTAAATGTGACAAATATATAGCCATTATTTCCGTTCTAAAATTTAAAGTCAGTAACATCTAGTGACCATTATGCCGCCGTCGTTGCTGCTCTGGCTGCTCCGGTCGCGAATCAAGATATGATAGACGGGCTTGGACTATTGCTATTGAAGGGTGTCATTACGCCGTACCCTTTTTTTTTAATACGTACACATGCTACATAAAAAAAACATACAAATCAAGTCAAACAGTACACAAATGTTTGTCCTCTATGTGAATTGAACTCTTCTACAGTTCGCCTTCATTACTAACCATTTCACCGCCGGGCTCGTCAGTAGGATCTATATTCCACTTCGTTCTTTCTTATTTAATGCATAATATGTAGCTCTTTCGGATACTGTGTCCTCACGTCGGATGATCCAACATCTTGCCGTAGAATATCAAATGATTTGGTTAAGAGACCTTTACCAACTAATATGTTTTATGGCCATTTCAGCGGTTTCGGTATAATATTTCTTCAGATAGTTTTGGCGATGTCAGGAGTCTTAAGAACGGGCTAGTATGTATAAAAAGAGCTATGAATGTTAAAGAAACGAGTGAGATGTATACGGAAGGTTATGATACTCGATTCTCTCTGCTTATTCCGTTAGGGATCTGGTGTGATAAAGATAGACGCTTTTGGCTTCGTCCTATAATCGTACAATAGAAATTAGTGCTCCGCAGTTGTGCAGGGTTTTTACAAGGCATTGAAAAACAAGCAAAATATTTTTATGTAAATATCGTTTTAATATTAGCTAACTTAGCTTTAAATATAACGTAACAATACTTAAAAAAGAATTGAAGTAAATCTCTAATTTGATCTTACCATAAGAAAAATAAATTAAGAACATGGAATGTAAATACTCCTATTTGGAATGTATCTTTGGTGTCAATAAAATAATGTTTCCTTATTAATTAACAGGTGGACGAACTTTCTTAGAAAACGTACCAACTACGTTACCAGGAGGAAAGTAATTTGCAACAACAAAAACTTTACCATCTTTTGATCTCGCCATACCCACACCAACTTCTTCACTATCTTCCCAAATAACTTGAGTAAAATGACCGGACTTCAAATTTTTAGGTTCCATGCCAAATTTATGATCTTTAATTTCATCATACCATTTATCAACAGGAGCCTTTCCGGTAATTTCAAAATTTGGGTCAGAGGACCAAGCATAAAATATGTTCTCACCATATTGTTCTTGGTCTCTATGTTCCATTTTACCAGTTTTTACCAAAGTTTTGGCCCATTCTTCTGCGTATTTGCATATTTTTCTATTTAGCTTAAGGGGTGGCACTCCATGTCTTCGTCTGTAATCATTGTGAGCTTTTAAAAAGTCGTCTTCGAATGCATCTCCCGATATAGATGTAGATTTGAATCTGTTTACGAAATCGGTCGCAATTTCTCCCAGGTTCTTACTGTTTCTTTGATTTGGTGAGGCCGGTGGGTTCTTACTGCTTTTTTGATTTGGTGAAGGCGGTGTAAAGTTGTTGTTGGATCCTTTCGGTGAACCTACGTAACCCGTTCGAAACTGCAGTGCACCAGGCGGTGGAACATTTTTGGTGAATTGATTACTGAAATTTCCTGGAGGACTGTAGTGAGCTACGACATACAATTTCCCAGATTTGCTTTTAGCACTGCCTATTCCTAATTCTTTTGTTGTCTTCCAAATTATTTGTGTAAAATGACCACACTTTAGTTCTTCAGGCTCCCTTCCAAATGAGAACTGATTAATTTCGCTGTACCATCGATCGACACAATCGCGTGCTTTTATTTTTGTATTTGAGTCAGCCGTCCACCCACAGTAGATGCTCTCTCCAAAATTCTTATTAAGACTGTATTCCATAAGGTCCTTTTTAGCCAGCTCATCCGCCCATTTTTGACTGACCTTACAAATTTCTTTATTCAATACCAGGGGATCAACACCATGTTCTCTTCTATACTCATTGTGGACTTCTAATGCTTCATTTTCGAAGTCGCTAGATTTGAAGCCCAAAAGTTTACTCTGGAATAAAGGAAATGAATTGTGTTAAATAAAATAATGTAACTAACACGCAACAGTATTACTCCAGTTTTCAGAATCTCGTTTATTTTATTAAATATTGAAAGACTTTGAATTTGTTCTTAAACATGTGTTATTTCTAAATTTCTGAAATAAATGTGTATTTTGATTTCACCTAAGTGGCGAATTAGGTTTCAATTCTTCTATTTTAAAAAACTAAATAGTTACATTGTCTACAATATTTTACAGTAAAGTTTTCATCAGATATATAATTTGATAGTATATTATTCTGTCTGCTGTAAACGTACTATACAAATAATAATGCCATTATAATTTGATTGGTGTATTTGAAATAATTGATTCTGTTAAACTGGAAATGTTTTTAATTATCTGACAAACAAAATTAAGATCACCAGATACACCGCCGCGCACCTTTAGGACTATATATATACTATATACCATTTTAGGTATATACTGATACCATATGACTTATCTTCAATATATATATATATATATATATTAACGTGTACAAACATCCAACAAAATAATAAAATATTCATTACATCATTTAAACTCTATTTACATTTGCATTCATTTTCGGAAAAAACCCTAAGTGTAAAAGGTTTATAAAATTTAGTCTGTAGGCTTTTTGCATTATGCATAGGATTTTTTTATTGCCGTAAACACTAGATTAAAATTCGCTACGTTCGATAGGATAGTCATAAATGCACATTTACTATGACTCTATTTCCTCTTTTGAATGCTGATTAGAGATGACTCATTTTTCACGGTCATACACATAGTGTTCTTATCTCTGTTCATAAAATTCAAATATTGATGTTATTACTAAATTTGATAAGATTTATTCCGCCTCCATGTTACCCCAGACACTATATCTTAAACAAACTTGGAATTAAGTATTTTTAATGTGAATCATTTAAATCAAATACATAGTTCCATGTTTGTCATAACTATTTAGTTTATATTTGTCATAATAACTAGTGATCGGAAAATCGGGGGTTTTGTTATGTTTGTTGTTAGAAGCTAACATAATATGGACATGCCCACTTGAATTATCCCGCCAAAACATTCCGCGATAGACCCGGAATTGCAAAATAGGAAATTCGGATGTCTATTTACTAAAAACAGTGTTGTTATTATAATTTAAATATGCCGAAATTGATGATTATAATATGCAATTTGTAGTTTGATAAATTCGAAAATCTAATTGATTTTGTTCGAAGAAAAATATTTTCCTAGGAAGAAAGGCGGCCAGTTGAAAAAAATAAGGAGTTACATTACGCTTTTTTCGAACCCGAATTTCTGGCATATTTTATACCTAATAATATAGACAATAAAAAAATATTAACAGAGGCATGTTCATACTATTATTATTGAAAATTAAAGTTTAGGTATAATAAATAGCCCCTGAATCTTCAATCACTTATAATAAAATTACGTATGGGTGTGAAACATGGATTCTTACAAAGAAGTAAAGGACTAATAAGTTAGAAATTTTTGAAATGTGGTGTTGGTGATGAATGGAAAAGATTAGCTGGATAGATAAGGTTATAAATGAGAAAGTCCTGAATAGAGTCGAAAGAAAAACCAATTGGGAAATGAAAAGGAAATTTGCGGATACTTGATTCGGCACGACTAGCTTCATAAGAGTCACTTTGAATTATCAACGAATATAAAGGAAAAAGGGTAATAAAAAGGCCAGGCATAGTAATATGAGGACAGAAACCAATTAACTACTTGACTGCGTATGAAGACAGGGGGTCTTCATACTCACCAAAACGTAGTTATTTAGCGCTTAAATATCTAAGTGATTCGAACCTATTCACCAATGGCACGATATTTTAACCAATATCCCGATATCGCAAGCCTAACGCTTCCGCGTGCTACGGTACCCGCTTTACACCAGGTGGGCCGTATGCTTGTATGCCTCCCGACGTAGTATAAAAAAATATATATTTCCAATGTTGTATAAAAAAAGACTAACAAAAAACAACTAAAGAAATAACTCCATGGTAACAAACTTTCAAGAGATAAATAGTACCCATTAACATTGTTCAAAATTATAAATTGTATCGCTTCAGCCATCTGTCTAACTATGTATTAGTATTTAAATTGTACATTATGCCTGGATTTACGTTCTAATGGGCCTATCATTAGAACTTAAAATAACGACCACAACTGCAATAAAAATAAATTGCTCTAATTTTTAGTGTATGATATTTTATAACCATAGAGGTCATTCAACATGAAGATACCGTATCTACAGAAGAAACTCTATTACAGTCAATGACATTTTATAAGACTGACGAGTCATTCATTAACACAATTACAGTTTTATGAGCAGCGTACAAAATAAGTTCTAACTAGTATAATACATAGGTACTAACGTCAAAATCGTAGCTGGGTTGAAGTATAACTTTTGAAATGATCGTTCAGCTGGCTGGACTCTACCATCCACAGAGGCCGAATAGACTTTTTAGTTTTGTCTGTACTTATAGCGCAAAAACCATTGAATGGAATTTTCTTAAATTTCAACACGGTGATAGCAAGTTTCATAGTTATATTTTACAGTTCTTGTTTTATATAATAGCTAGGGAGGTAAGCTTATGGGCCACCTGTATAGCGGTTATCGATAAAGATAAAAGATAAAAATTCTTTATTTGCTTTTAGACCCTCACGTACACTTAGACACGTCTTAAATTTTCAATATTATATCTCATTAATTTTTTCTCCTTTTTAATCTACCAGCATTTCAAATGATCATCATGGCCTATGAACGTTTGCAATACATTAAGTATGACTCGCGTGATGCATCTGTGCTGTTAACACAGCAACTCCTTTGTAGCTTCCTGGTGGCATCACTCGCTCACAGTAACGCAACAATCCTTAAAAAGATAAAGATAAAAATTCTTTATTTGCCATTGGGCCCTCGCGGGCACTTAGACACGTCTTGCATTTTTTTAAATAATCTTATTGTATCCTATCCAATACTCTTATTTTGCTTTATTACTTTTTTAGGGTTCCATACCCAAAGGGTAAAACGGAACCCTATTACTGAGACTTCGCTGTACGTCCGTCCGTCCGTCCGTCCGTCTGTCACCAGGCTGTATCTCACGAACCGTGATAGTTAGACAGTTGAAATTTTCACAGATGATCTATTTCTGTTGCCGCTATAACAACAAATACTAAAAAATAGAATAACATAAATATTTAAGGGGGCTCCCATACAACAAACGTGATTTTTAGGGTTCCGTACCCAAAGGGTAAAACGGAACCCTATTACTGAGGCTCCGCTGTCCGTCCGACCGTCCGTCCGTCCGTCCGTCCGTCCGTCCGTCCGTCTGTCACCGGGCTGTATCTCATAAACCGTGATAGTTAGACAGTTGAAATTTTCACAAATGATGTATTTCTGTTGCCGCTATAACAACAAATACTAAAAAATAGAATAAAATAAATATTTAAGGGGGCTCCCATACAACAAACTTTTTTTTGCCTTTTTAGGGTTCCGTACCCAAAGGGTAAAACGGAACCCTATTACTGAGGCTACGCTGTCCGTCCGTCCGTCCGTCCGTCCGTCTGTCACCGGGCTGTATCTCATGAACCGTGATAGTTAGATAGTTGAAATTTTCACAGATGATGTATTTCTGTTGCCGCTATAACAACAAATACTAAAAAATAGAATATAATAAATATTTAAGGGGGCTCCCATACAACAAACGTGATTTTTTTGCTAATTTTTGCTCGATATTGATAACGGCAACAGGTAGACGCTTGAAATATTCACAGAATATTTAGTTATATATTCACTTTAAGAATAAATAATTAAATTAAAATAAAAAAATATTTAAGGGGGGCTCCCATACAACAATAGTGTTTTTTTTTTGCCGCTTTTATAGATAATGGTACGGAACCCTTAGTGCGCGAGTCCGACTCGCACTTGGCCGATTTTTTATAGATAATGGTACGGAACCCTTCGTGCGCGAGTCCGACTCGCACTTGGCCGATTTTTTTGCTCGATATTGATAACGGCAACAGGTAGACGCTTGAAATATTCACAGAATATTTAGTTATATATTCACTTTAAGAATAAATAATTAAATTAAAATAAAACAAAGATTTAAACATACAACAAACTTGATTTTTTTGCCGTTTTTATAGATAGTGGTACGGAAATTTACTAACATTTCGAAAATGACTATTGGCGAAGAATGAATGCCGAAAGAAACTTGCCAATATTGGTCTCTTTTAAAATTGTCAATTAGATATTATAAAAAAAATCGGCCAAGTGCGAGTCGGGCTCGCGCACGAAGGGTTCCGTACAATTATCTATAGAAACGGCAAAAAAATCACGTTTGTTGTATGCCCCCCCCCCCCCCCACCCCCCCCATAAATATTTGTTTTATTTTAATTTAATTATTTATTCTTAAAGTAAACATATAACTAAATATTCTGTGAATATTCCGAGCGTCTACCTGTTGCCGTTTTGCCGTTATCAATATCGAGCAAAAACAAGCAAAAAAATCACTCAATCTCAGTAATAGGGTTCCGTTTTACCCTTTTGGTACGGAACTCTAAAAATCACCTAAGCATAGTGGTACAATAATGATATCAAATAGTAAAATTAAAGATTATTAAGGACAGGTAGTCTGTGCTGAATTATTTCTAGACATCAGTGTCAGTTACATATTCATCAATTCTATAATACGCCCTTTTTCATAGAGTATTTTTAATGTGCTTTTTAAAGACTTGTTATTTGTGAGGTTAAAACTTCCCCCATATAAACTGCTTTGATACACCCTACTTCTATTAAAAAACATATCCTTGCATGTCATTTCCGGAGTAATATACTATTCTGATTTGGTGGCAACAAGGAAGAATTACCAGGCGTTTAGGCGGTTCTGCAATCTATATTATTGGAATCAATGTGTTAGGTAACAACTCATAATTTAGGTCCCAATAGTGTTAGATATCTGATAAACCGTGGTGCACGGCAGTTGAGCTTCACTTGACTAGCCATCTTTTTGAGGTTTTTAATGCCTTATTTGTCATATTACTGTCTTTCACTTTGTCAAGAGGGGAAGTCAATACGAAAACTTCCTACGTTGTGAGTTCCAAGGCAGCTGTAGTTTAACCCTCGGGATAATGGACTTCACTGTTCATTGCCTTTTTGTTGGTCGCCGCTGTTAATTCTGGCTACACAGGAGACACAGTGGTGTGAATGAGTGGTGGGTGTCCACGCACGCTGCTCTAGTACAGATTGTTGGAGGTAAGTATTACCAAGTCACTTAAGGGTCAATCATTTGGTTTAATACTGTGATATACATAAAAAGACATAGCTGTTAATTGAGCCTCCAAAAACGGAAGAAAATAAACCTAGCTATAGAAAGGAAACAGTTAGGGACGAAGTTATACAATATGCGCATGGAGTTGATTTTATATTGTGCTTGGGCATTGTTCAAGCTAGTGATGCTTTTTGTATTGCACACGGCGTCGAAGGTCACATTTGGTAGCAAAACTGACCTTCGAGACTGGAAGAGAAGAAGGTATACGCATAACCGTAATATTATATGTGGAAGAGAGAGCTCGATGGCGAAGCTTTGCATGTCATTTTAATCGAACACGCAGGTTAAGCAACGTATACCGCAGTCTGTCTATATTTATCTGTCTCTCTCTATGTTTATCTATCTGTCTATGTTTAGATTCTCCATGTTCAAAGGACACGTAAAGCCGTCAATCCTGGCTGTAATTGATAGAGAATAGTCGTAGTTTAAAAGTTCTCTACGATATATACTGATCAAAGGGTTCTATTTTGTGCAATAAAATTGATTCTATATCAGTGTCTGTTTACATATTTTTTTATTATAATGATTATATATGATACTTGGTGTAAGAGTAAACCTCAAACCTAAATTTCTTTGTACATATATGGTCCAGGATAGAAAAGTACATAGTATATGTACTTTTCTAATATACTAAGTATAATATAAATATTTAAAACGATTTTGATATCAGAAAGTCAATGTCGAGTCGACACCCGTGTATTAAAAAATCATTGGGACGAATTTACAATAATCGAAATTGTAAATTCGTCACAATGATTTTTTAATAACGAATGACAAATTTACTTCATAAAAACAGAACAGTGTCAAATTTACACATACTTTTTTTCCGTGACGAAATTACAACAACCCGAGTTTATCATCAAATATTTATCAAAATTTCACTAATATATAATGGAATCATCACGTGACTGATGAAAGAATAATTAAATCGGAACACAAAGGAAACAACGACATAAACAATGTATATGAAAGCGTTTTGTAATAATGTTTTCACTACCTAAACTTTCACACGTTTAAATTCCATGGTCATGCACGATGCATCGCAGTTCATAATGCGATCGTAAATAATGTTATATTTATGGTGGTTTAGTACCTATTATACCCAATGCGTATTGAGGTGGTGTCATAATTCAATTGCGCAACATAAAAATCGTTTAGTAGTGCTAATGAGCACTAGTACCTATACAGTTACAATACAATACACTTTCATGTACAAAATATCAAGTTTATAAGTATTTAACGCTTTATGTAACGCTTGTAGACCGTATTCGCAATGATGAGGTTAGAAGCAGAGTTGGTCTGAAAGAGAGCGTCGGTGTTAAAATAAGAAGAGGCATGCTCCGTTGGTTCGGACATGTAGAAAGAATGCAGGATGAAAGAATGACGAAGCAGATATACAATGCAAAAGTGGAAGGATGTAGGAGCCGAGGAAGGCCAAGACTTACCTATCGTGATCAAATCGGTCGTGTTCTATCAGAAGGTGATGTCAGGAGCCCTAGAAACAGGCGAGCGTGCATGAAAAGAGCAATGAATGTTAAAGAAGTGAGTGAGGTATGTAAGGATCGAGTCGCGTGGCGCTCGATTCTCTCTGCCTACCCCGTAAGGGATTTGGCGTGAAGTTATAGATAGATATAAGTATTTAAGTATACGAAATTAAGATTTTCTTATATACATTTTTGTTTCATACAGCATCGGGAGGTATATGGCACCTGATATCAATTAGTTATGTAAACTGGTTAGAGGTACATCTTACAAATCTGCGAGTGCATTTAACACATGCCCGGCCTAGGAGTTGATTATATGGATGTGGTTTGCTGAAAGGTAGATATTAAATTTTCGACTAGGAACTTTCGGAAGTTTACAACGTTTTCATGATCAAAATCGAACCGATCTTGTAAACATTTGTCTTGTTTGTCTCGCCCCTTATATCATTCACGAACGCTCTCGCCCACTGAAATCAAATTTACAAAATACAAAAACTACCTCGGGCTGTCTTTGGATTTTATTTTTTATTTTTGAAGGGTGCCTCAAAACTTAAGGAGTACACGGTAAGCCATCGGTTTTATCTATCTGTTGTTGTTCGATGGCAGTTATACCACGTCAAAAGTCTTTGAAAAGACTGTCGTGTACCATGTCGCAATGCGGTCGAGTGGCAAAGAATACGTCACTAGGTCACTTTGAAGGTATTGACGTATACCGGGATGGAATAAGTAAAGGTTGATGGGACAATTTTTCCCTTTCAGTTAAAAGAAAATATATAAATAATTTTAGTTTAAACAATCGGCAAATAACATGTTTTTAGACAATTAGGTTCGTCAATAATATCTGATATGTATCAAGTATGTGTTGTCTAAGGAATTTATTATCGATATTTAATCTTAAGCCGTTTAGTAATGCTAGTAAATATCTTCAGTAGATAATTTGTGACTGAAATAGATAAAATATTTCTTAGAATGTAACTATAGAGTAACTATTTATGTTATCTTTTCCTTTTGTAAAAAGAGTAGGGTTTCAATACGACTTTATCTTTTTGTATGTAACACATTATATTTTTTCCAATGTGACTCTAATTGCAAAGTTATTTTAAAAATTATTCTTTATATTTTAATTTAACTAAGTTAATAGTCTTATACTAAGTTAATAAAGTTTTTCAACTTAATTGAAGTCCTGTTACGGAATTTTATAAGCCATAATATCACACTATATCATCATCGTCACCATATCAGCCGAAAGACGTCCACTGCTGAACCCAGTAAACATAGGAGTTTAGTGGTAACTTCACAAAACAAAACAAGCCTCCGGGGAGTTGTTAATTAGCTGCGATTTTCTGCGATATGAGGTAATTTGTTATTAGTTACTACTCGTAATTTGTTATTAGTTACTTTGCGTGCATGAGAAGAGCAATGAATGTTAAAGAAGCGAGTGAGATATGTAAGGATCGAGTCACGTGGTGCTCGGTTCTCTCTGCCTACCCCGTAAGGGATTTGGCGTGAAGTTATAGATAGACACTCTTGATAATGCAGAGAACTATGTCTCATGCGTTTGTAAGTCTTTCAGAGAAAAATGTTAAGGATATTAACAAACACAGACAGATACTTGAAATTGAATTGCTTCATGTTATAAGCCTCTCTTACAGTAGTAGCAGTAGATATTTCTATTTAGAAATGATTCCCTTAACTTAAATAGTTAAAAAACTTCTACATAATGAATATTGACGCCACAATGTATTTAAGTTAAGTTTATTTATCCTGTAAGAGACATACATCCTTGATCAAGACGCAGATGATTATGCTCCTAATAGTACATAAGACAAGTAAAATAAAAGCAGCGTACCAAACTCCCTTCGTATTATATGAAGGTTGCATAATGGAGTAATCATATCAAAGTAATTATATATTAACGTCACTGATAATCAATCATACCTATATACTTATTTAATTAACGATGAAAAAGCGAGACGAAATGTAAATATTTTAGTTGATTTTAGGGTCCCATACCGCAAAAGGTAAAATGGAATCCTTATACTTCGATGTCGGTCTGTCTACCTGTTAAGAGCGTTTTTCCCAAAAATGCGTAGAGGTATCAATTTGAAATTAAAATCTAAAATCCCAATCCCAAAAAGCAGTGAAAAATCAAACTACTAAGTCAACGCAATCAAATGATACGACAGTTTATGTTGCATATTTTGACTATCGCTATACTTCCCGTTAACCTAGAATCATGAAATTTGGCAAAAAGCAATGTCATGTAGCACAAATAAAGAAAAAAAATCCTGAAACCGTAAATTTGTTTTATGTGATTATGAACTTATTTGGGGTTATTAACTGCAAATAAATTTGTTGTATTGTAGTATAAGAACAACAGTTTTTCAACGGTAAAGTTAGGTTTCTCTCTTAATTCAATATTACGTTTGAGTAATTACTTTCATAATTTAGGAACTTCAGTAATGTTACTAATATGTACTAATAATCAGTAATGTACTAATTATTTTGTTTATTACCTGACTGATCAGACTATTATACGTACTTATTATTATACCTATATAAGGACGTAGATTTGACTCTAAATCTATGTACAAGGCTTTGATTTCAATTTCACCTATAAAGTCACTAATATTTTAATTATACGTTTTGGGGACTGATTTTGGCGAGAAACTTACAATGTTATTGAAAAACAAAGTCTTCGAGACTTGATTCCGGTGATGCACGTACTATTTACGCACCTACAAGACTATACGGAACTCTCAGTACGCGAGTGTGACTCGCATTTTGCTAGTTATTTTTTTATTTTAATCTGCTATGTGCTATTTCTATTGAAATAGAAATTACTAAGAAGGAAAAAAAAAAGAGAAAGTGAATAAAAAATTTAACACACTATTTTTGTATAACTATATCTACGATGTTATGACTTCTATCGAGTTTAATTTAATACTACTGTGGAGTAACATATTAAATCATCAGGGGTATAATTTCTCTAATTAATTCATCGAATTTTGTCAAAATCTTGCTGATGTATAAAACATACATTTGTGAAGTAAAAGAATAAATAATTTTACTATTACACTCGTAGTTCCCAACAACACAGTATTGAAACCCGCGCTTAACCGTCATAACTGTGCATAACTTATAAAAAACCATCGGAAATTGTATCATGAACTATAATTTGACTTATATATAAATCTTAATTTTACCGGCTATTTTATAAATACAAAATATGAATAATAAATATTTGCATTTATTATTAATATTTTCTCCTTTCTTCATTTTTAAATTTCTACCTACAATCATTTAGAAAAAACTATATTTACCATATTTTTTTCCCACGATGTGTCAGTCCAATAAACGCGTTGTTAAAATTATTCGTCACACGTCCTTTGAGCACAATACCACCACATATCCTGACCAATTGGAGTGTCCTACTTAAATACCCTCGACAGAACGAATGAAGTATAAACCATTTTTGTTATCACTGTATAATTCCTTCTCTATCTAAATTCATATACACAAACGAGATGGTAGCGATTATAAAAGTTTCAACGATAACGTACTTGTGGTACCGAAGCGGATTAGTGATAATAATTTTATAGAAGGAAACGTGATAAGAGATAAGTGAATAGAAATAACATTGCTAAAACAGTTGTATGTTCGTTACGGCATCCTTTACAATAATAAAAAAGAAATGCAATAAAAGTTATGTGTATTCTCGAGGAACACGATGACGTTGCGCGAGTCACTCTAGTCGAACGCACAGGCTAAGGAACGTCAACCGCAGCCTGCCTATGGATGGGTTTATCTATCTCGAGCTTCTACATAGTTTTGAGAGCACGTTGAGCCGTCGATCTCGGCCATTGTTGATAAATGACAGTTTATGTGCTTAGTGGCTTGGTATTTGGGGGGCTTGAAAACGCTTCCGTCAATTCGTAGTAGAGCAAAGTGGCGAAGTATGCTCTAAAACCCCTTCAAAAATAACTGTATCTCTACAGTTGGATATATAAGGGTTGGTTTGGTATGCCTTTCATACAAACATTCTATCGGGTAAATAAATTGATGTCGATATCATCGCGCTAAGTCCAATGCAGGGTAGGCGTAGAGCTCCGAGCGATACGTGACTCCGTTTTTAGGGTTCCGTACCCAAAGGGTAAAACGGAACCCTATTACTGAGGCTCCGCTGTCCGTCCGTCCGTCCGTCCGTCTGTCACCAGGCTGTATCTCATGAATCGTGATAGTTAGACAGTTGAAATTTTCACAGATGATGTATTTCTGTTGCCGCTATAACAACAAATACTAAAAAATATAATAAAATAAATATTTAAGGGGGCTCCCATACAACAAACGTGTTTTTTTTTTTGCCTTTTTTATAGATAATAGTACGGAACCCTTCGTGCGCGAGTCCCACTCGCACTTGGCCGATTTTTGTACACCTCACTTGTTTTCTCATTTCATACTCATAGCTCTTTCATGCACGCCTAATGGCCCTAGGAATAATGCCTAGTTTAAATAAAATGATGTTGACTAAGTTAATTGTAATTCAATTTGATTATTATTTCATTTTAGTATTTTTTTTTGACGAGCTCGGTTGCTCAGACGTTAATGACGCGACTTTGACACCAACGCTCGTCGGTTCGATTCCCACACAAGGCAAACATTTGTGTGCATGAACATGTCCGTTTGTCTTGGTCTGGATGTTTTAAGAGAGATAGGGTACATCAAAGCAGCCCATCTGGGGAAGTACATCCACATCACAGAAAACCGCAGCCAAATAACAACTCCCTAGAGGGTTGTTGTGTTCCTGCGTGTGAGTGAGGTCACCAGGAAGCTCCCAAGGAGTTACTGTGTAAGCAGCAGAGGAGGCATTGCGCAAGTGATAATTAATATATCGCAAGCGTTAATAGACTATGTATGACGTAGTTTAAAATATATATATATATTATATTTATTTTTAAAAAATTCCTTAAAATTTCGACGACAAGTTTTGTATATATTATTACGATATTAGATATACTCTACTTCTTCCGAGCGTTATCTCGTTTACTAATCCATTAGGTTGGGCGGCGACCGCATCTTAAGCCTAAGGATTTGGGGATGATATCGATTTTTTATATAGAGCGACTGCCGTCAGATCTCCACAACCCAGAGAGAAACTCAGACCTTTTCAACGTTTTCCGAAATATAATTTCTTGGATATGCGGCTTTCCTCACAATGTTTTCCCTTATAGGCGAGCAAATGATCATTGCAATAAATACATAAATAATACCCGTATGTTGTGGTACATGCCCACAGCGGGACGCAAACCACGGAACTTTTTTTTAAACAATGTTGGGAGGCGTCAAGCATACGAACTACTTACGGATGTAAAGCGGTTATCGTAGCCTGTGAATACATTAAGTATCACTCGCGCAATACCACCTCTGCTGCTGACACTGGGAATTTGTTATTTGGCTGCGGTTTACTGTGAGGTGGAGGTACTATCCCAGATGGGATGCTTCGATGCGCCCTACCTCTCATAAAATTACCCAGACCAAGACAAATGGACATGTTCATGCACACAAATGTTTGCCCTGTGTGGGAATCGAAACCACGAGCGTTGGTGTCAAAGTAACGTAACAGCGCGTTTTCCCACTGCGCCACCGAGCTCGTCAAAATACATCGGTTATCCACAAACACTACTTCTTTGTATGATATATACTATTTTTATATAATCGTTATTCGAAACTCGAGTCGTAATTTACGAATTACACAAATGTAGGGTCAAAAATAGACAATAAATACTATAGATACAATATGTCATAAATTATATAAAGAAGCAAAGTGGTTTCTACAGAGTCGGCAACGCACGACTGGAGCCCGCTAAGTTGCAACTGTCCATCAATACAAAATATTTAAAAAATATAACGAACAGGTTAGTTAAAAGGTGGAACGCCAACAATGTAGCTCGCCGGTAATATTCCTTTCTAGTGAAAGGTATTTCGTACCACCACTATCACCGTGATTTATCAAACCATTAATTTAACAGCTATTTAATCAGGATTATTTTATTTTTATAGATGTTCTTATATCTAGTTCGTAATGTTTTTTTTTTTTTATTTTTGATGGCGCGAAAATGGTAGTACGTACCTAGTGGTTTTAATGTTATTGTGTCGAAATATTTTCACATTCCAATTATTTGAACATAATTTTTATACAGTAAGTCTTGCGATGCGATATAGTTCTTTTATTTAGGTAAATTACTAAAATATAAAAAAGAAATATGACGCTGAAATTAATAAGGTATTAAACGCATATGTTAATTACCTAATTGAAAGGTTTGTTTAAGCTGACAACTTCAGAAACCATTAAACAAACTTTAGATTTTTGTTACGTATGATTTTAGTACTTTCAATCAAATTTACCGACTAAAGGTAAGATATTAATTAATTATATGGACTTGTTTTAATACAAGTTCAATTTTGCACGAAGCATGTGAAGAAGTAACATACAATAATTACAATTATACATACTGTAGCAGTATAATAAAATAAATCGTCAATAGTTTTTATCATTCCCTATAATAAATGCATAATTTAAAATGCTTTATTTATCTCATCACACCCACACATATACCCATCGAGAAGTGTATAGGGTTTATCAGCTTCGGATATTTTTTTATGAATTATCATTTTTGTACAGTAGCCACACAAATTTATTCCGGCTATGATGCCAGATTTTGTTTACGAACATTATTATATTCAAGTACATTTTTAATTTTTTTCTGATTAATTGATCGAAAGTCAACAATACACACGTATGCGAAGACATTGTTGTTTTATAAAATATTGAACATCACATGAGATAAATAATAGGAAAAACTTTAATTAATAATTGTTTTTGAGTTATTAACAGTGCACATATTGAGAATGCATTTTTTGCTTTTTATTTATTTACTAAACCTATTATTAAATATCAAAAGTCGGTTGACATGTATTTTATGTTATGTTCAATTTATAAATTGTTTGAATCTTATCTTGATAAAAAAATAGAACCCCATACAAAAATTTTAAGTATTATTTTTAAGTAACATGTATTCAATTTAAATTTAGAATTCATTACGATATGTAATTTTACGAAAATATTCTTAAAACAGTAAATTATATACAAAGTCTCTTTGCACTGGATATCACAACACACTGGATATGCGCATAATTTGTATGGAGGTTGATTCATTTTTATATTATGTTTAGCAAAGTTACTGAGTTTATAAACCGGGTAACCCTGCGATTAGCACCCATGAACCAAAATCCCTGAATATTAATTAATAATTAAACACTTACATATGACTGCATATAATAATCTACACGTTATTTAAATATACACAAATAATATTAAATACATACGATTTTAAAAATTCCTTGTCCACTTTTACAATTCATTTGTATAATTTGGAAAGTATGGATCACAAAAACTATTTGATTCACTTTATTTCCGCCTCCTAACTGTACACTTGCGAAGCAAATAGTAGAATGATGAATAACAGGTTGAACACAAAAAACAAACCGTTACAAATTGCACGAGAACAAAGAGTAGCAAAAACAATTGGCAAAAAAGGTAAAAGTCACGAATTTTGATAGTGCGCGTAGTAAAATGAACGTACGTCCATTGAACACAATCGGATTCGGATTAGGGCTGCCAAAAATATGTAATGTTTTTGAATCAAATATTTAGATGATTTGATTTAGATGATTTGACGACTTTGGCTACAGAGTGGTTAGCAATGACTACTTTGACACCAAAACTCGTAGGTTCTATTCCCACAGAGGACAAATATTTGTGTTTATAAACATGTAAGATATCTCTTTTTGTGATAAGTTCGCCTCTGCAAACCATATTTACTTAATATTGGTATTGTGACTTTTTTATTTATATGTGCAATAAAGGATATTATATGTTTATTTTGATCTGGGAATATTAAGAGCGGTAGGGCGCATCAAAACTATAAATGTACCAGGTACTAATTTACCGAAAATCGCAGCTAAATAACAACTACCTGGATCGTCGCGTTCTTGCTAGTGAGTGTGGTTACCAATACGCTTCTAAGGATCGCTGTGATAGGAGCAGGAAGGCAACACGTGAGTGATGATTCTAGCATTGTAAGCATTCATAAGCTACGGTAATTATTTTACATCAGGTGAGTCATATGTTTGTAAGCATCCCTGTGTTGTATGTAGAAATAGGCAATTTTCCAGTCATTCATCAGTTTCGACACAATTATCTTGCAATAATTATTAATTTAATTATTTAAGGTTTTTAATTAAGGTTACATTAAGAGGATAAGGATGGTGGAGAAATGAACTTAACTCGTTCAGTAGAAACTGGTTGGGCTGCACAGCAACAAATGGAAGGTAGTAAAGCTTTTAATGGAAATAATAGTTTTAAGAAGTGAAATAATATTTAGTGTTTGAGAACCCTACGCTAATAACCACTAAACAACGTAATGAGCTTAGTCATTGATATCTTCGTGTTCCATTTACTGACATACAAATATTAGTTTCTAAATCATTTTTAATAACGATTCGAGTGAATGACTGAGACTATGGATCATATTTTTAATGCATTGTGAGACTGATGACTTCTTCATATTTTCCTCCTTTCACTTTTGTATTTACGCTTACAATTTTTATACAACATCGGAAGGTATACAAGTATACCGTCCGCCTGATACAAAGCGGTTACCATGGCTTATGAACGCTCCACCACAATATCAACCCTTACTCATCCCACTGCAGGGATACGGGTCTGCCTTCAACCGAAGGGGTTAAGAGCATACTCCACTACGCTGCTGAAATGCGGATTGGCGGAGGCCAGTGTCTTCAAGCCGCCCGAGGGACACTGACTAAGCTTAACGACTGTCTTCTATCGACAACAGCCGGTATCGACGGCTTAACGTGCCCAAAGCACGGATAAACTCGAGATAGTTAAACCCATCCTTAAACAGGCTGCGGTTGACGTTGCTTAACCTGCGTGTTTAGTTAGAATGACACACGCAACGTCGCCATCGAGTTCTCCATATGAATGTTCGCAATACATTAAATATCACTGCTGCTAGCACAGCAACCCCTTAGGCACTGGTGACCTCAATGCTGCTGCTGTTTTCTGTGAGGTGGAGGTACTTCTTCAGACGGGCTGCAGACAGACATACAGACATGTTCTTGTAAACAAATATTTGTGCTGTGTTGGAATCGGACCAACGAGCGTCGGTGGCAAATTGGCGTTACCACTGCGTCACCGAGTTCGTCAAAGGAGAATCATTCGTGCGTTGCCAATCCTTTTTTGAATTCTACAACTTTCGAGAACAAAAACCTTTCTAGAACCGCACAGTATGATTATACATACACATTATACATCGATGAAACACAAATTATTAGAGGTTAAAGTATGAAACTGCCGATTTTTACTGAAAAATTTAATACTCATTTTTTTCTAAGATATAACATAATTATTTAATCAAAATATTTACCCTCATTAACTATACATTGCTGTCATCTAATCGGAAGTTTATTTATGCCTTTGCTATAGAATTCTAGGGGTCTAGATTCGACAAACTGTGTAAAAGCATTTTGTATTGCCTCCTGGCAAGAAAACTTTTTACCACGGAGAAAATTATCCAAATCGCGAAAACAATCGTAGTCAATTGGAGCAAGGTCTGGTGAGTACGGAAGATGACGTATGGTTTGTAACGGCAGCTCCTGTAGAGTTACAACGGTTTCTCGTGCAGTGCAAGGTCTTGCGTTATCATGGCGCAATAATGGTGAAGATCGATTCACGAGTCGGGGCTGTTTCACTGCCAGTTTCGCCATCATTGAAGTTCGGTATAGTAAACATCTGCTGTTATTGCTTGACCAGATCTGAGAAAGCTATAGTGAACAACGCCATGAAAAGGCCACCAAACAGTCGCCATTACCTTTTTATTGGTAAGATTTGCTTTAGGGCACTGTTGTGGCGTTTGACCTGGGGTCACCAATTGTATGTTTCGCTTACGGTTATCGTAAAGATACATATTCATACACTACGATAATTGCTTCATATCAGGCTGGTACTTTGTAAAAATTAAATACATAAAACAACTATACATAAACATTTGCAACCTGTATGTAGACTTTAATTCTTCTTCTAACCAAAACAACCTCATAAAATGACTTAACGTTGAATGAATAATGCAGTAATAGCATATAGTTATTTACGGGCAAATCGTTCGGCTACAAAACAGTAAAGTTGTGTTTAGAATAAATAATATTAACGTACAAGATTTGCGCTACTTTTCAGAGTTATGGGTTCCGCCGATACAGATATTGGCAGGACTGACTCGCAGGCAAAAAGGGCACGAGATCTGGTATGAGATCCAATTCTTTTAGTGTGACAAAATAAATACGGGATCCTTGATCATTGTATCATATAATGACATAACACTCTAATATATATATAAACGTCTTATTTTCTTCAATTACAGTAATATAATGATAAATCAATTAAATACTTCTTCTACTGCTAACATGCATTCCTTTATGCAACGTCAAGAGACATGCAATCTTCACGGGTCACCTTAGCGCTGTCGCATTACCAACCTAGCTGATAACATAGCAACTCCATGGGTGCTTACTGGTAACTTCGTTCACTCTCAGGACTACAACAATCATCTAGGGAGTCATTTAGCTGCAGTTTTCTGTGAAGTGCTAACCCAGTTGTGCTGTTTTGACGCGACCCACCTCTCTAGGTACACCCAGACTAAGACAAACAAGATATTTTCATGTACTACACAAATGTTCGTCCTGTATGGGAATCGAACCGACTAGCCTTGATGTTAAAGCAACCATTGCTAACCACTCGACCAGTCTCCTCAATTGTATTCCATTGGCAAAATAAAGTATATTTGAAGGGAACATTATTCATGTAATTATACCCTATAACTGAACAGTCATTTGGTTATGCATAATCACAGCTATTCGAAATGCTTTATGTACCTCGATAAGAAATAAGGAGCAATCAGTTTAGAAGGACGTGATTAGAAACGTGCTTGTATGTTACTTACATTTTCTATTATTTAAAACTGTTCGAACGAAGCGAGCTGTTCGTGCGTAACGACACTACGGGGTATCCGAGAGAGTCGATCAGGCCCTTCGTCTCTTCATCGGTCATAGTGGAAAATTAAGATGCAGGACTCTCAGTTCTGGCTTGACTTCATTTGCCATCCAGATTCGGAGTCGGAGTCGATAGAGCAATATGTTCCAGGGGTGGAAGTGTTAAAGCGTATAATGCCGCGAGTAACTTCAGATAATGCACAGTTCACCTCACGACACCCCTGAGTAACTTACACCGGTGTTGTCCCTAGCCGACTTTCTCTGGCATTTCGGGGATCCATCCTGTGAGAGGCGAGCCACCGCCTGGCGAAATTAACAATTAGATATGATAGTTATGGCTGGCGTCTGTCCCTCTTCTTCAATACCAAATATTCCAATAATTCCTTCAGATCTCATTACAATAGTATAATAATTTTCACAAATTTCGCAATAGCCCCGATACCTGGCAAGACCTGCTCATGGATATATTGTTTCATCGATATTACCAGGAGCGGGCCACGGCACAGCATTGCATCAATCTTTTCAAAGGGGCATCTACGCGTTGAATTCATATCCCCGCGCACGCCTATCGACCGGGATGAGAACCCGTGAAATAAGACGATAACATAACAATCGTGCTATTTGTGTTAAAGTAGCATTGCTAACTACACCGCCACCGAGCTCGTCAAGTCAATCTATATGAAATTATATCGATGTAGGTATAATGATATCGCAGGATAAATTTTTAAAACATGAAAGTTGGGAGACATGAAATTTGATATTCTTTAGTCAAAAATCCGTTAGGTGAAAATAATATTAAATTTAATCATGTTTCCATACTTCTAAAAATAAATGAGCCACGTTTAAACAAGGGGATACTATAAAAACATTACAGTGTCCCCTTTTTTAAACGTGGCTTTAAATTTTACTTAATTTTATATTGTTTCAGGAACTTAAAACTGTTAAAACTGGCTTTCTACTTCTTATTTTTTTATACGTCGTCGGGAGTCATACGAGCATATGGTCCACCTGATGTAAAGCGATTACCGTAGCCTATGAACGCTTGTAATACATTAAGTATCACTTCCTCCGCTGCTAACACAGCAACTCCTTAGGAGCTTCTCAAGTACAACATAAACAGAACAATTACTTATAATTACTAATTCACAATTACTTGTACCTGTCACCAGTTACTAGTTTCGATACGTGTGCCTGAGATAGACCGCACATGGAGTACTGTATAGTTACATTTTGTTGGGAGAACCTGCATTTTTATTTTTACAACTTGATTGACAAACAAGCATGCGGCCCGCATTGACGCCAGCAACACCACGGGGATGTTACTCGCGCGCTGCCAGTACCCGCTAATTTCACTGCCATATCTCACCCATCAAAACGGAACACAGCTATAAAAATATAGCTGCTTGGCGGTAGAAATATCTTGTATCCCTGTGGTTAAAATGCTACTAGCTAGGATCTTGTGTTTCGGTTCAGAGACGAGCTGTGAGATATGTCGACGATCTTCAATTTGCACACGGTATTGAACCCGTAAGTTTGAGGAGTGATTTTACCTCTCTTTGGGTGTTCTACTGATTGTACAACGGGTTGTATTCTGAGGAATTTTCCATATGACAGCTTCTTTTACAGTCGCTCCGTTCGCTGATGGCGGGGAGTTAACTCACACCTGTAGAAGTGGAATAGTTGCGTACTGTGCAGTTCCAGAGAAGTTTTCTTTCGAGTACTCTCAATTTGTGGAACTCCCTACATAGGGTTGCCTAAGGGGTTTTTCAACAGCATAGAGTTTTTCAAGAGAGGCGTGAGTGAAGAGATTTTTACAGAATCGCCAATGCATGACTGACAGCCTTGGTGTTACAAATGTGTGACTGCTTACCATCAACCAGGCGGTACGTTTGTTTTCTTCACCTTAGTCATACAAAAAAGAAGATCCTGTATTGTGATTTCTTTTTTTTAAAAGAACGTCGGAAGGCATGCTGTATACTATGCCACCCCAGCTGATAAAAGAGTAACTTTTTATGAGCTTACTGGTTACTGGTTGTTTTTAGCTGCGGTTTTCTGTGAGATGCGGGTACTTCGTAAACACCCAGATCAAGACGAACAGATATATATTCATGCACACAAATGTTTATCCTGTGCGGGAATCGAATTCACGAACATTGGTGCTAAAGTTACGTGAACCACTAAGTGAGTAACCACCATGAAGCTCCTAAGGAGTAGCTGTGTTAGCAGCGGAGGTAGCGAAATGCGAGCTTAACGTATTATAAGCCTTCATAGGTTACGGTAACCACTTTACATCAGGTGGGCCGTATGCTTATATGCCTAAAGACGTTTTATAAAAAAATCGTAAGCAACACAATGTAAACATGCTTCTAATCATGCCCTTCTAAACTGATTGAACATTACTTCTTATCAACGTACTTGGATAAGGGATTTCGATTCGCTGCGATTATGTATAACTAAATGACTGTTCAGTTATAGGTAGTACTTGAGTAATATTCACTTACAATCAATTTGATCTAAACTACTTTGTGTGCTTCTGTATAAAACAAAGTAGTTTAGATAAAATTGTCCGTAAATTTGATTTTCGCAAAGTAACATCTGAATCTATTAACTATTTAGTATTCACATCAAACAGATTATGGTTTTATGCAATTTGATCTAGCCTGCTTTGTATGTTTCTTTACTGACGACTAGCATCTACAGCGCCTGAGGATGCCTCGTGGAGAGGCGAAACATGTGTCATAGAGAAGACCAGGGCAACCATGGCGGCACCGGTGTCGGTTGCATGTAGGTTTCAAAGCATCCCATCTACGAAAGTACCTCCCACTCACAGAAACCTCAGCCAAATAACAACTATCTGGGGAGCTGTTGTGTTCCTGCGTGGGAGTGATGTCACCAGTTGCTGCCGAGCTAGCAGCAGAGGCGATATCGCGCAAGTGATACTTATTGTAGGTACTGCAAGCCTTCATAATATACTGTAATCGCTTTACATCAGGTTAGCGAGGTTATTTATAAAAAAAATAACCATTCCAGTTCTGTCAAAATTGTTTACTAATATTAGAATATATATATTCGTAATGCTTAAAATCATTAACGACTCCAAATTGAATTGACAAATCACAGAGATGAGTCAAGCGGTCACATGAATTTTATGGTTCCTTAATAGGTTTCCTAATTTTTTCCTAATCAATGTTGCGGTCACTCGGTTACCTTGAATAGGTCCTTATTTATTACCATATGTAATATACAGTCACATGTATTAGCTCTATTTACTCTATATCATATTTTTTCAGATCCTTTAAATTGGAGAAACGAATCTCGGATATGAGTCAAGCGCTCATGACTTTCTTGGTTCCTTAGCCTTCATAACCCGTTATATACCTTTTTCCATACATTTCGCGGTCATATATGACCACACGGGTTTCAAAGGGTTAATCTGTTTCCTAATTTTATCCTTATCGATATTGCAGTCACTCTTGCTATAGGTCCTCATTCATCACTGCAGTTACTAGTAATTTTAATTGGTCTATTTACTCTACTCTGTCTAATCATCTCTCTCCGAATCCTTTGAAATGTACAGATTGGTATATCAACGACTCCCGTTGACTTCAATATGAATAAACTCAATTCAATATGAAGTTAAAATTTTCATCTCTTGCTTAGCTTTTAAACCAACGATCGGGACTTTTAAACAACGAGCTGAAGACTAGCCCTCGTCTAGCCCAGATCTGAACCCCTTAGACTACAAATTATGGTCAGTTTAAGAGGACATGGCCTGCTCGAAACGACACGCCGTCATTGTGTCTCTTCTCTAAATGCCCCATGGATACAGTGCGTAAATCCATAGATTTGTGGTCCCACAGACTTCCATAAATATGTACATATAGGTTTTAATAAGATTACATTACTTCATAAAACAAAAATGAACATTCATTTGTAACAGAACTTATGGCTGAACTTAGGTAATACTTGTTAATTTTGTACTCAATATTTGTTTATATAATGTTGCGATGTTACGGTGTCCCATATTTCAGTATTGTGAATATCTACCACCTTTAAAGATTTCTGATTAATAAAGTCTTAATTAAGTACGCCTTTGTATTAAAATGTTGTAAATAAAAAAAATCAATTTGACGTGAATACATCTTTAAATTTGCTTTCATAGTGGGAAGCAATTCATAAAACTGTTTATAATAAAATTGGGGGACAGAGTTTGGTTTTGTAGCTACATATACTACGTAACTATTTTATACATCCAAAATGTAATTACTGCACTTGATAGCTAAAGAATTAAAGAATTTGTTTCGTTGAGTGAGGACTATGACACGTCGCGCGCGGCGAGGTGAAAAGCGCCGCCATTTTGAGATAATTTCGCTGCATCGTAATCTTTTAAAATAACTTACTTCCGTATACCCGTTTCGAAGACGTAATCACGCAAAACTCACGATCTTCTCTACTACTACACAGCCACAACACATTTTTATACAATGTCTGGAGATATTCAAACATACGGCCCACCTGATGTAAAGTTACCTTGGCCTATGAACTATTGCAATACAGAAATTATCGGATGTTCTGATCTCGGCAGCTAACACGGACTCCTTGGAAGCTTATAAGTAATATCGCTCACTAAGTAAAAATACAACAACTCTTTTGGAAGTTTTTATATATGATTTATGAACTACTTCACTTAGAAATACCCAGCCCGAGACAAACAGACACGTTCATGCACACAAATGCTTGTTCTATATTCTGATAATCACGTATGTTGGCTTAGAAATGTAAACATTTCAACAAAATTTTTAATTTTGACTATTATAATAATACTAGGTGATATCAAGAGCCCCAGGAACAGGAAGAAGCGAGAGAAGTATGTAAGGACCGCGGCTTGTGGCGCTCGGTTCTCTCTGCTTACCCCGCAAGGGACCTGGCGTGAAGATATACATATATGCATACATACATAATAATACTATAATCCTATATGCACGCTTAGTCACTTGCATCAATCATCATCAATCAATTATATTAACTTTACCTAAAACGGAGAGTTAATAAAAGAATAGCACCGAGGCAGGGCTAGCTGACCCGTCAAACGTTGTTCTGGAACCTCAAACTGGAATAAATATTTAAAATAATATATTTAAATAAAAAATGTTACTGGTTTTCTGTCATGGGAACATGCGACATACAATAGGCTGTTAAACGCGTGAAATTAAAATAGTAGTCAAGTTTTCTGATAATCTTCAATTTTTCAATTCAATGAAAAATTAAGAAAATTGCGCAAATTTTCTTAATTTTTCATTCCATAAGAACCTTTTATAAAGTATTAGAAAACAAACAAAAAAAAAATCAATGAAATTGGTTAAGTCGTTCTCAAGCTATGGCGTGACCAAGGGAAATAGGGATTAATTATTTTTTTTTATATACAGATAGATAAAGAACTTTAGTAGTCTTGTCTATATAATTTATTACGTATTAAGACTACTGAAGTACTGAACATATAATTATAAAAAGTCTATTTGTATTAGTTAGCTATCTTACTCTCTTATTTTATTATACATCCCAACTCAACCATCGCAACTTTTTATTTTACACACACACTTTCATATTAACAGTCATGTACATGAAACATGACATGAGCGCACACGTGTGCAACAATCATTTAATACGTTTATTTAATTATATATTACTCATATGTATAATTGTAGACAAATATTTATAAACAAAGAAAATAAAATGATTTCACATTTCAAATTTTCCTTTTTTTCCTAAATGTATATATCCCACATTTTACCAAATTATGAACATTTTGATTGAAAGTATCTACTGATTTTTTTTTAACAAATCTCAAAATTGGTATCTGCTATGTTTTTCTTGTGTATTTTTAATAATATAATATGACTGATATTTTCAAGACGGTATAATAAATTTCGGTGGTTTAAATTTAGTTTCATTATAAATTAAGTATTGTTACGATCTTGATCCGAGATAGAATTGATTAAGTTAAAAAACTTTCATTGTGGAGTATTCGTTTTATTAATTATTCCTGGGAGAATATAATAGCAGTTCCATGTTATTTCCATCTAGGTGATAAATCATACCTTTAAAACAAAAGTGAAGTTGACTTCACTAGGTCTATGCCACGGGAGCTAAAAACAATGCTTTCAATAGACGTCTATTTCAATGAATTCGATCTCACTTTCTACACACGAAAAATAAAATGCAATGCAACAAATTTTTATCAAACTAATCTTTCTCGGTGATGAAGAACAAAATCTTTGAAACAAAAGTGAAATTGACTTCACTAGGTCTACACCACGAATAAAGAAAGCATCGCTTTGCCTAGACGTCGATTTCACTTTTTACTCGTAACAGGAATAAAATGCAATGCAATAAATTTTTATCAAACCAATCTATCGGCAATACGACGTGTACGAGTATGTGGAGCATAAAAAGAGTCACGATAAAACACGTGAACATTTATCAAATAAAATGCGGTATATTTAAACTAGCACTGAAATAGTAATGTACACTAAAGTATTACTTACGATGTGTGAACATCCGGGAAATATGCAAGGTGTCTTCATTTTTCCGACCTTTGTACCAAAACAACGCGGGTTGTGAGTTTTTATCGCACTTTTCCACGTAACATGACTTCTTGATGAAAATAACGCGACTTGTACACGTACGATGAAGATAGTGTGCGTAATATTAATATACAAGATAAGGACTCGCTTGTCTCGGCGTATGTTATAAGCGTCAGCGGAGCATTTGATCTCTCAATGAGGTTACAAAAAAATCCAAACGAAAAAAAAAACATTTTCTTAATTTTGTTTTTTATAGACTTAGACATTTGATAGAGTATGTAATGGATAAAAATAAAAGTTAAAATCTAAAACCCGACAACGGAAAAGTAAAAAACGAACGAAGTCGCGGGAATTTGCTAGTCTTATATTATCATTGACGTGGGTTAAAACTTCGTCATGATCCTAATAACAATTTCAAAAAAATGCGCACTCGATATTGGACTGTATATCAAAAAGTCATAAATATATTAAATAATTAAAAAAAAAAAAAAATTAAAAGCTATTGATTTATTTGAGAAATGTCTAAAGAAACCTCGTATTGATTTTAAAAGCCTATTTGAATGATACCCAACTCGACAGGATAGCATCCAAAATTATTTTTTTCTACGTTCCTTTTTTTGACGTCACGACAAAAATATCGTACCCGCGCATCTTTAATGACCACAAAAATCGCAATTGGTTGAGTGAACGAGCAATACTTGCGGCAAAGAACAAAAATTAAGAACATTTAAACTTCACAATTGAAAATTAAATTGTTAATCTACTGCAATCTTTCAAATCTACCGACTACGAGAATGTAACAAACCAAGACGAAGCAACCACCTATACAACTGAATGTTTAAACTCATTGGATCAGGCTGACTTGCCCCGTACAATTTACAACTGAAGGTTAGCTCGGCAGTCAATAAAAGGAATGGAATCGACGCGAATGTAACCCATTTAGCTTGCTATAAAGTATATATAGCTATGCTTGTTATAAAGTAGTACAACAATGGTACGCGAATAATTTCGTTCGCTTATATAAAGCTAATGCTGCTGCCATGTGAATAACATTAGTTTTAATATAATTCAAATATTTCTTATTCATATTTTTGAACATTTATTATTTAATTTATTTTGACTATTCATTTTGTCTTAATAAAAAACTAAATGTATTTTACTTAATAAGTTAACACAATATTTATTGATTCTGAAGCGGTACGAAGTTCGCCAGATCAGCTGTTGGTTATATTACCAAAAAATGTAGCCTATAACACTCTTACAACAAATACAAAACAACCGATACCTCATTTGTCGAAATCGATTCTGTAGTGTAGATTTTGAGTTATGATCAAATATCCATACACAGTCACATACATACGTGCGCTAATAAATTCATTACCCTTCCTTTGCTTCGCCGTAGTCGGGTAAACAGACTGGTCACCCAATAGGAAAACCAAGTAGTTTCGATATCTTTCTTTTATACAACGTCGGGAGGCATTCAAGCATACGGACGACACGGTAAACGGAACTTCATGACTTCCACTGGTCAGGCGATGAGTCCAGTATGGAGTTTATTGCGATAATATTTTTAATCATAAGCCTCGCAACATACTTACAGTCAAACATTACATAAAATGTTGTATAGTGCTAAACATTTAAACATGTATGCGAATGTCGAAGGACGGAAGGGAGGCTCACTTATTATGATCAAATCGGTCATATTTTACTCGAAGGTGACGTCAGGAGTCATAGAAAACATGCAACAAAAACTATGAATTAAAGACGCGAGTAGAGTGTATAAGTTCATGTAGCACTCTATTTTACTCTGATTGGGCGTGTGAAGATATAGATAAATATATAGATTTATTAAAAATACTCATACGCCACATGGCGTTATTTGGCCATCATTATAAGCATGTAAAATTTCAGTTACAATTTTTAAAAACGCTACATTCTATAACTTAATCCAACATTAACTCATCTCGGCCCAAAACAATGTCGAAATTGTTTGCAAGTCCCTGTTGCAACTGCGAAGATAAGTAAAAGAATTTATGATGTAGGTATTTCACAAGTTATCCTTCTTAATCTCGTAGTCAAACTTTGTTGTGATATAGTCCAACAGTTATTTTGCATAGACAACATAGACAATGTTAAAAGATCGAAGAAAAATTATTTACATATAAGCAACGGATAAAGTGAAGCAACTTTTTCTATAGGAGCAACTTTGAAATCGTGAATAAAGTACATTTTTTATATAAATAAGTAAATAATACTATGAAGTATGATACACTTCTACGTTATTTCTATCTGTTCCGTAGTAAGTTATTCATGATCTTCATTTGTAAAATCTTTTCGGACACTTTATTTATCATTACTGTAGTATTTGTTTCCCTTTTGTACTCTATTTCCATTTTTTTTTAACACATAAGCTCAACTATAGCTACTAAATAAAAGATACAGAAAGAAAAATGGTTGAGAGACAGAGGAAAAAATGGTACTTGTTTTGCATATTTATAATCAAACTACTGATATGGGAGGTAGTCGAAATTTGACAGTAATTGTTAACATTGAATATTATTGAAAAAATGACATACTCGTATTATACAAAAACGTTGTCATTGTACCCCACCTGTTGTTAAGTGATTACTGTAGCCTAGAACACTCGCAATACATTACGTAGGTATAGCTCGCGCAATATCACCCCTGCTGCTAAAACAGGATTGCAGTCTTTCACTTTACCAAGAGGGGAAGTCAATTGCAAAATTTCCTACTCTTACAAATTTCTTCTGATTAAATTCATTGTAAGTTCCAAGGCAGACGTAGTTTAACCCCCGGGACAGCAATGAACTTCACTGTTCATTGCCCTTTTGGTGGTCACCGCTGTTAATTCTGGCTACACAGGAGACACAGTGGTGGGCCTGCTAAAACAGCAACTTCTTAGGAGCTTACTGATAACCTCATTCTATCGCAGGAACACACAAATGTTTGTTCTATGCGGGAATCGTACGAGCGCTGGAGTCAAGGTGGCATTACTTACCGTTTGTACCTCCACTCTGATTCTAACCTATTTAAAAAAAAAATGTCCTGCTTTTACTTCTTTATTTATCCTAAATACTCTACGTGATATGATTAAATATTATATCATATCCTAAGACTTATATTACATAATCCCTAACTTCTTCTTCTTCGTGGTATCCCGTTTTTGCCGTCAGACCTCTACAACCCAGAGGGAAAACCAGATCTTTCTTACAATAGGTCACACTTCTTTCGATGTATAATTTCTTGGACGTATGGATTTCCTCACACTATTTAATTTCACCGCCGAGCAAGTGATAAATGTATGTATGTGTATCTTCACGCCAGGTCCCTTGCAGGATAGGCAGAGAGTACCGAGCGCCATAAGACGCGTTCCTTACATACTTGCTTCTTCTTCAAGGGACAAATATGTGCACAAATCTGAAAATACAGATTTAAACTTCTGAAAAATTCTAACGGGCTCGGTTGCGCAATGGTGAAACGCGCTGTTACGCTACTTTGACACCAACGCTCGTGGGTTCGATTCCCACACAGTACAAACACTTGTGTGCATGAATATGTCTGTTTGTCTTGGTCTGTGTATTTTCTATGTATAATAAGTATGTATTTACAAAAAAAAATGTATTTACGTATGTTTATCAGTTGTCTAGTACCCATAACACATGCTTCGCTTACGTTGGGACTAGATGGCTCTGTGTAAATTGTCTGACAATATTATTATTAAAAAAAAACCGGTGGTCAATAAGCCGGTTCCTTATACAATGGGGTATCTGTATCACTGCTCATGTCTACCTTACGTACCTACTAGATTTTATTTGACTAACATTATTATTCAATCTATCCCAAAGTTGTCCAGTGGACTTTCTTATTCTACTCGTAATTGTGCTGTGGTTGTCTTAAAACTTACGTAGCTTGTAATATCTATTAAGTCCTTTTTATTAATAATTAGATAACTGAGCTTATGGAAAGCGTATAAGTGAAAATTAACGATGCATATGGCAAATGATTGATTTTATTGTTTACTAGCTGTGCCCGCGACTTCGTCCGCGTGGAATTTAACAAAAAAGTTATTGTTCAGTTCGCAGAGTTTACTATAACTTATTAATTCCGTATTTTGCGTATAGAAATACCTATGCTAATTTTAATGAAATCCTTCTATTTTGTGAATCGCACCCCCGAAGGGGAAGATATTTCCCCCTAATTTTAACAGTTTTTCATATTTTACGTAGGAACCCTAAATATTTACGGGATAAAAAGTACCCTATATTGTGCTCTGAACAGTCGTCTACCTACCAGTGAAAGTCCCGTCAAAATCGGTCCAGCCGTTTCAGAGATTAGCCGGAACAAACAGACAGACAGACAGACAAAAATTGTAAAAATATTCATTTTGGTATATGTACCGTGTATATATCCATATGCATTTAGTAAAAAGCGGTTATTTTAATAATACAAACACACACTCCAATTTTATTTATCTGTATAGATGTATAGATAGATGTATAGATGATCCACTAGCTGTCCCGGCGAACTTCGTACTGCCTCAGAATCAATAAATGTTGTGTTTACTTATTAAGTGAAATTGAATAGTCAAAAAAAAAATGTTCAAAAATATAAATGAGAAGTATTTTAATTATATTAAAACTAATGTTATTCACATGGCGCCACTATACTGAGCTTATATAAATAAAAAAAAACAGCTGTTAACCTGTACTGCTATTACAGGGAATATTGAAACTCATAATAGAAGGAATAGAAATTGCTCAATCAAGGAAGAATGCATTACACCTACATTGACTTTCTGGAAAGGATTAGTTTAGTCAGTCGGATAACATACTTCTTCTTATCTTCGGTCAACTAATAGATTAAGGTCTTTCGTCCCAATCTCGCTAGAATATTTTGACGAGCTCGGTGGCGCAGTGAGTTGTAACGCAAATTTGACACTACCGTTCGTGGGTTCTATTACCACACAGCACAAATATTTGTGTGCATGAACATATCTGGGTATTTTTAAAAGTGGTATGGCGCATCAAATCAGCCTGTACAGAGAAGTACCTTCACCTCACCGTTGCCACATAACAATACTCTTGAGGGTTACTGTGTTCCTGCGCGTGTGTGAAGTCACTAGTAATCTCCCGAGGAGTTGCTGTGTTAGCTCTACTGCTAACACAGCAACTGCTACTTACTAAAATTTAAATTGTATCAACGTATGACAGGGGATGTTTGCAAATCCTCGGTTATATTCGTGGATAATATAGTTTATAATGATATAATTCAATGTAGGTAAAGGTAACACTGTTACAATAGGGTCATGAAACCCAGACAACTAATGATATATTGTCGGACAAATTATACAGCGCCATCTAGCCCCAAAGTAAGCGAAGCTTGTGTTATGGGCACTAGACAACTGATAAACATACGTAAATACATTTTTTTTTTGTAAATACATACTTATTATACATAGAAAATACCCAGACCAAGACAAACAGACATGTTCATGCACACAAATGTTTGTACTGTGTGGGAATCGAACCCACGAGCGCTGGTGTCAAAGTAGCGTTACAACGCGTTTCACCACTGCGCCACCGAGCTCGTCATATAGTTATCCAGCTGAATCACACTCCGCCACCAAGCTCCTCAAACATAGATGTGAGAAGTCCACATGAAGTACTGCTGTCACCTTTGCACAGGAGCATCTATACAGATTTAAGGTTTTGATATGTGCAAGTTACCGATGGTCCCCAAGCTTTCATACGACATTGAACTATTCATTCTGAAGATAGACTTTGCATCCCTTTATGCGTTGTACCAACTGTACAACAAAAATACATTATGGTTGACGCTGCTCATTATTGTATGGTTCTTATATGTACGGTATAAGGATGAATGAGCAAAATATCAAGCATGTGGCAATTATAGTTATACAAATAAAAAAAAACGAGTGTACTTTAGACCACACGACTGAAGTAAAACTTCTTTAGCTCCATAGAGTGATACAGACGATAGGCCTGCACTGTGTCTTAGATATATGAAACTTAACTCGCTCTGAGAGAAAGAAAATGTGTGCTCGCACCTCTCTCTCTCTTGCACCTACAGTAATGTACGAAACGTAACTATCTCTCTTTCTATCTTCACTAACTTATATCTCCCCCTCAACTTCCGTTCGCCTCGCCCGATCACACTTTTCGTAACGCTCTCGTCACGCATTCACCACCTTACTCCCCAAGCCAAGCGTGCGCAAAGAAGTATTACTTCAAAAACGTACCATAAGTGAGGTCGCATCAGAGCAGTTATAGCCCAGTGGATAAGGAGCGGCCTAACTGATCCCCGGTTCAAATACTAGAATGCACCACTAAATTCGTGTTCGCAGATTTATGAACAGAAAGTAGCCAAATAACAACTCCCTGAAGATTTTTTATGTTTCTGCGAGTGAATGAGGTTACCAAAAAGCTCCTAATGAGTTGCTGTATTAGCAGCAGGAGAAAAATATGTAGCTATATAGCAAATATTAATCACTTTCACATCAGCTTCTAAAAAACCACGATCAACTTGATTATGATAGGTAAGTCTTAGCTCTTACGTCATTCTACTTTTGCGTAGTATACTGTTTCGTAACTATTTCTAACTGCATTATTTCTACAGTTTAAGCAATTTTAATTATTTCAGATTTCTAGCTTTAAACTTCAGATATGAGCTAATGGAAAATATCTTCGATTTTCAATTATTTTTCGTGGAGATTCCACTATGCAGTGAGAAAAACTATGCTAGTTAAAGTCCTTATTCAATATTTTATTTATATACAAATTTTCGTTAATCATAATTAAAGTTTTAGATTTTCACTTTGCATACTGTGGATATATGATGGGGCGGGAATCGCGGTATTTTTTTATTGTTTTGTAATAATTTTTAAAAGCTCTCACAAAAATATTTTTATAACAAAAATTACCATTAGAATTAGTTAACAAGTTAATAAATATCACTTGTTCGGCGGTGATGGAAAACATTGTAGTAAACTGGCACGTCCAAGAGATTATATTTCGAAAAACGTGTGGCCTTACCTAAGAGAGGTATCGTTTGCCCTCTGGGTTAGGGAGGTGTAACGGCAATATCTTCACTTAGGTAGTGGACTCCGCCATTTCTAATGGATTAGAAAACGGGATAAAGAAGAAAAAGTGAGGTTACGTCACCTTCACCTCACAGAAAAAAGTAGTCAAATAACAACTCCCTGGAGATGTGTTATTTTTCCTGCGAGTGAATGAGGTTACCAGAAAGCTCCTAATGAGTTGCTGTATTAGCAGCAGGAGAAAAATATGTAGCTGTATAGCAAATGATAATCACTTTCCATCAAGTGGGCCGTATGCCTGTATCTCATTATATATATATATATATATATATATATATATATATATATATATATATATATATATATATTATTTCAATACCGAGGCTCTTGAGTTTGATTCCTTCTCAAAACTACTTCAGGAGTCGTACAAGAACACATCCCATCTGATGTAAACTCTTTACCGTAGTCTTTGAATGCATGCTATATAGGAAGTGTCACTCGTGCACCTTCTCAGGAGCTCCAACCTCATCCAAAACAACAACTTTAGGTAATTACTAACAAACGCCGTTCGAATTTTGTAATGACGTATACTAAACATTTTATTATCTATTAATCTATCTGTAACTTCCCACCTCATCCTTTTCAGGATAGACAGATAAAACCGAGCAGCACAAGACTCGGCCCTTTAACATCTCACTAAGCGAGTGAGAGTGTAAGGGCCTTAACATTCATAGCTTTTTCAAGAACACTGGCTAATTTCAAGGGCTCCTGATATCAGTTTCTAATAAAACACAATCAATTTGGTTATGGCAGGTAAGTCTTAGCTCTTGCATCATTCTACTTTTGCGTTGTATAATGTTTCGTAACTATTTCTTCCTGCATTCTTTCTACATATCCGAACCAACGAAGCATACCTACCCTTTCTTAATTCAAAACCGTTTTATTTAAAAAGTTTAATCTTTTTTTTTTATTACGTCGGGAGGCATACAAGCACGGTCCTCCTGATGTAAAGCGGGTACTGTAGCCTGTATTAACATTGTATTAACGCTTGCGATATATTAAGTATCACTCGCACGATGCCTCCTCTGCTGCCTACACAGCAAATCCTTGGGGGTTTACTGGTGACCTCACTCACACGCAGGAACACAACAACCCTCTAGAGAGTTCTTATTTGGCTGCGGTTTTCTGTGAGGTGCAGGTACTTCCCCAGACGGGCTGCTTTGATGCGCCCTACCTATCTTAAAACATCCAGACCAAGACAAACAGACATATTCTTGCACACAAATGTTTGGCTTGTGTGGGAATCAAACATACGAGCGTTGGTGTCAATGTCGCGTCATTCGCTGGGCCACCGAGCTCGACTCAATCGTAATCAATTTTAATTATTTCATATTTCTCGCTTCGGATATGACCAAACTTCGATTATGAGCTAATGGAAAATGTCTTCGATTTTCAATTATTTTTCGTGGAGAAACTACTATGGTATGAGAAGAACTGTGCTAGTTAAAGTCCTTATTCAATATTTTATTTATATACAAATATTCATTAGTCATAATGGAAATTTTAGATTTTACACTTTGCATACCTACTTTGGATATGTGACAGGGCGCGAACCGCGGAATGGCGTTTTTTTATTGTTTTGTAATAGTTTTTAAAAGGTTTCACAAAAACATTTTTATCATTCAACAGAAATTATCATTCATCAACAGAAATTATCATTAGAATTAGTTAATAAGTTAGCACTAAGTAATAAACTCGTTATTAACGAAGATAGTTTCAGATTTCTCGCGAAGGAAGCCTTGGAGTTAAAAGGAGTGGGATTTTACGTATTGTAGTTTAAATAGGAATAATAGTAAACTATAATTTTATGCCAACTTGAAATGGAGAAGGGCACGTTGTGTAACCGCGAATAAGTGATGTTACCAATAAGCTTTGAATTGCAGTGCCAGCCGCAGGGGTGGCAACGCGCGAGCGATATTTCTTGCATTACAACTGATCATAGGCTACGGTAACTACTTTACATCAGGTGGGACACAGACTTATTTACTAGTATATGTAGTATAGAAAAAAAAATCATTTTTAACCAGTAGAGATGCCGGACGAAGTGGTCGGGAACCGATATCAGAGACAAATGGACGGTGTCGCACAATAAGGAATCCTTTTTATTTTTTTTCTGCGGAGCCTTAAAAATGGAAGTAGACAAAGTCTTTTATTGATGTTCCAATTTTCACAAAGTAATACTCATCAAAATTGTTCAATCATTCAACTCGCGAGTTGATGGTTATTTGTCACGCCATAACAGAGAAGGATAGATGCGCTGTACTTATATGTGTGAAAGGAACGAATGTATACATAAATGGGTTTATCTTTGGTTTAATCTTCAGCACATCTCTTTGAATCACTTTTATGTACCCTACTTAATTTTATCTACTCCTTTTGTTAAATCGTCAATGTAGAGTTTTATGACGTCATTATAATTTGTATCTCTTTGAAAATTACGAGCATTAGCAAGTCATTTGAACGGCTTGCGAGGAAATATGTATTCGTCACATATTGGGCCTTATTGAAAAGGGAGCATATATTGAACACTAATTCAAGCAACGGCATCCGAATATTCATGTTGTAGAAACTTTTTGTTTATACCTGCTGTTTGTCTTTGTACTGAAAACTAAAGTATACTTACGTTGTCACTTCAAAATATACAAGCTTATTGTCACAATCTTTGCTCTATTATTAAATATTTTACAACATTTTACAACAATTCACACGCAATAACGAAGGAAAATCTGAACATGCTTCGGTTATTTATATATATTCTTTATTGCACACAAACAAAATAAAATAATGAGTATCAAATACAGTATACAAAGGCGAGCTTATCTCTTCAAGAGATTTCTTCCAACCAATCGTAATCAACGTGGAAACAAATTGTACGAGTACAAGGGTTACGACAATTATATGTGCTAATTAGCAAAATAAAAACTGATATTTACAGTAAAAAAAACAAATACAATAAATGTAAGAAAAAAGTAACATACTAATAATAATAAAACAAATAAATTGAACTATAACACACAAATATACATACAAATACATGCATACAATATATAACCATATACATATATATTTTATTTTTCGTTAGAAGATAATGTATTTAAAAAGTGTATCTTTAGTTTTTTCTTGTAAGCAAAAACAGAAGGACTTTCTCTTATCTCTAATGGTAATTTGTTCCAAAGTCTAGCAGCGCGTTCGGTAAACGAATTAAAAAAGATTATTATGTACCCAGTCAGACACATCAATTCAGGCATCAACTATGCTGTTGACTCCTTGCTACGAGATGATGAGAGAGAAGGGCGAAAAATGTCGCCTTCTGTGCACTAAGTACGCGAGAATTACGAAAAAAAAAACTTTAACATACATACAAATATATATATATATATATATATATATGTATATATATATATATATATATATATATATATATATATATATATATATATATATATGTATATATATATATATTATATTTCTTTATTATATTATTATATTATATAAATTATTATATATTTCTTTTTTAATTACGTACCAGAATTTCGAGGGATCACCGAAGATCTCGATAACATCCTAGCAATGCATTTATAATATTAGTAGGATAGGATAGGGTCCTCGCGGGCACTTAGACACGTTTTACGTAATAATCAAATCGTATTGCACGCTCGCCGGTTCTTGGGGCTCCTGACATCACCTTCTAATATAACACGATCAAGTTGGTCATGGTAGTTTAGTCTAGATCTTCCTCGGCTTCAATACCCTTCAATTTAATATTTCACCGTTACAAATTAAGTTTTAACTGAAAATACCTGTCTGACATCCGGTTCTATGAATACAGTGCCAAACAAGCATATGGCCTGCCTGATGGTAAACAGTCACGGTAGCATATGGATATTTCCAACTCGCCTTTTTTGAAGAACTCAATGCTGTAATCCCTTGGGAAAGCCTCGGCTGGGAGTTCATTCCACAACTTAAGTTCTCTGAAGAAAACTTCTCTGGAACCGCACAGTACGCGTATACCATTGCGGTTCCAACGTGTGAGGGTGAACTCCTCGCCATTGGCTGGCGGTATTGTCATGAAATAATGCTGTCGGCATCATATCGAACAATTCATCAGAACACAACCCGTTCTACAATCGATAGAACATACAAAGGGAGACAATCAAAGGTGACATTCATATCCTGTCGCAGCAATTGGTACGACAAAAGCATTTTGGTATGACAAAATTTTCTTGAATGACCTCTGGTGCATGGTGTACTGGTGCACGCTGTGTGAGAGGACCCTCACTAGATGTGCCAACGACTTAAAGAATTTTATAGTGTGTCAATGGATGTGGGTTTTTTTATATACCAATGTATATGTGCTCAGCAAAGTGGCTCCGCTTCGCCTGTTAGTAAGCGAAAAGAGAAGCTCAAATTGCAGCGGCAAATGACAAAGGTATAGTGTCCTATCAGTTGACGCTACCATGCTAGCCTGCAAGGTGCTTCTTTACGCTTCGTTTGAAGGATCCCATGTTGTAGTAAGGAGGAAACACATCTGCAGGCAAGGCGTTCCACATTGTGATAGTACGACAGAGATAGGAATTGCCTAACATTTTAGTACGAGAAGAAATATCCTCAACAGTGGAATGATGGCATCGCAAGCCTGCAAGTGTGGTTCTATGACGGAAGAGTGAAGGTGGGACAAGGGAAAATAGATCTTCAGAGCACTAACCATGGTACAAGCGCGGTAAAACAGGCGGGTGGCTCGGGATCGAGGTAATGGCTCTCTGGAGAAGAGGCCTATGTCCAGCAGTGGATGAATATCAGCTTATGACTTTCGTACCAAGGATCATTGGTTCGATTCCCACATAAGACTAACATTTGAATGCATATACATGTCTGTCTTAGTCTGGGTGAGAACTAATAATGATTTCAAACTTTCACTAGAACATATACTATACTATACATTTACAAGTCTAGATATACTTTGCCTTACTTTGTGAGTTGTATCAATTGTACAATGAGTTGTGTTTAGAAGAGTTGTACGATGTGTTGTACGAATTGCAAGAGTTCATAGGCAACAGTAACCACTTACCATCAGGTCGATCTATGCTTGTATGCCTCCAGACGATGTATGACAAAAAATCTTATCTACTTGAAACAAATTAATTAAGGTACTATAATTTATTATTATATTGTTCGACAAATTGTTCCTGTGTAAGTTAGTCAAGGATAAATGATGCCCTTGGCTTATCACGTTACGAAGTTAAACATTTACATTGTATATGCAGTTAGATAGCTGCCTTCTAATCATTTATGTAGCCGTATATTTTTGTAATCTACTATTAAAACCGTAGATTAGTAAAATTAAACATACATTCTTTGCTGCATTTTAATTTAAAAGTTTGTTTTTCATTACGGCAATTTAGTGGAACAAATATTTTGGTGCCGCTAATATTTCGAATATTTTTTTCCCAAAAACTTTAGTTAGTACTGAAGTGTAGTTTAATGAATCACTGAAACTCAGTTAGTTTTAACTTTTTAATATAACTATATTTATCACTTTTTTTATAAAACACGAGTATATCCATCTTCATGAGCCGTGCGTGCATAAAAAGAGTCATAAATGTTAAAGAAGCAAGTGAGGTTTGTAAGGACTGCCTCTTGTGTGGCTCAGTTATATATCTACCAACAAAGTACCTGGCGTGAAGGTATAACTGATTAATGCGAATAACTGACTGAAAACAAGTAACGAATAGAATATTCGTTATTCACCTGTGTGGGCGGTCTTCCACGTGGTTCGTTCTTCAAGTCGATGTTTCCAATACGAAAGCGTTTAAACCAAAAACCCACTGTGCATTCAATAGCAGTCCCCTCTCCAAACACAGCATTGATACTGCGAGCATTTTCTGCCGCGTTAGTTCCACATCGGAACTCGTATTCAAAAATTATTCGGATTTTCGAAGTATCCATCTTTACCTGATAATAAAACGTAATAAAAAAAAACAATTGAATTTCATAAATCAAATGATGCACATTTTTTAAAAGAATAACCTTATAGGTATCATGTGAAAAAATAGCATCACAGCATAAAGGTTTAATGTCAATTCAAAATATCTATTACTATAAAACAGCAATTTCATGCTTTAAGCCCTATTATATTCAGTCTAGTCCAGTCCAAAACTGTCAAGAAGTGAAGTGAATCTCATTATTCCTTACATTTTGGACTATAAAACAAATGATTGTTTAAATGTATATAGTTCGCTGTATTAACGTAAGTGACATAACCCAATAATTTATAATATAAATTCTCATTATTTACGTGAACTCTTAACGCACATGCACATATATTTAGTTTTTAAAGTTTCTAAATAACTAAATTATATTTAGACCTTCTTAGGATTGGTTTACGTCGGGCCTATATACAAAAAAAAATGTTAATGTAAATTCTTCAGTGGCTCGATTATGAAATTTACAAAGATTCACTTTACTATTGTATTTGCATCGACATGTAGTAATTTTAGCAGCGTCTTCATCGGAACCTTTTGTTAACAGATATCCATATAAATTTATCAAAATAAACACTAACGAATTGTTAAAAAAAAAACAAAGATGTGTTGACTAATTACACAGCGCCACCTAGCCCCAAAGTAAGCGAAGCTTGTGTTATGGGTACTAGACAACTGATAAACATACGTAAATACATTTCTTTTTTGTAAATACATACTTATTATACATAGAAAATACCCAGACCAATACAAACAGACATGTTCGTGCACACAAATGTTTGTACTGTGTGGGAATCGAACCCACGAGCGTTAGTGTCAAAGTAGCGTAACGTATATAAGCGTATGTATATATATATATATATATATATATATATATATATATTTAACTGCCCGTGAGGACCTAACAGCAAATAAAGAGTTTTTAGATTTATTTTTTACCCATACTATTAACACAACAGCTCTTCTTATGCATCAGAAACTCGTACTTTTTGAAGTAGGTTATGCAAACAATATTCTGTAGAGCTGCATAAAACATTGTTGGAGATCCAACTTACAGGAAATGGTAAACTCGAGCCATAAAAATTTCATGTCGAATATCAAAATTTTACAACTTTGTATGCTTGGACCGGTAAGATTGAAGAAGAAAAAGAAAGAAAAGTCTGCATTTTACTACTGATTTTCTAATCAAATTCTTTAGTATTTGTTTTTTTTTATTATTCATAAAATATAAATACATTCGTAATTACTTAAAATCTTCTCTGCCTTCTAGGGCCCTTTGCGGGGTAGCCGTGAAGATATACATACTTGTGAACTATAAAAATTCATGAATTAAAAAAAATGTAAGAAATCAAAATCATACAGAAAACATAAAGTGAATTTCACCAATAACTTACCTACTTATTGTTATACTGGCCTTATTTATTGTCTTCGACAATGTAAAGTAACAACATAGTCTGAAAATTTTGAAGTTACTCGTAACTCCACCCGAAGTTAACAGTTTTAGTCCATTATATAGGAACTGTCATAACAACTTTCTTTACTTAAGTTTTGGGTATCTATACAGATAAATAAAATTGGAGTGTCTGTTTGTAATATTAAAATAACCACTTTTTATTAAATTCATTTGGATGTATACACGGTGTATATACCAATTTTTTTTTTTACAATTTTGTCTGTCTGTCTGTTTGTTCCGGCTATTTTCTGAAACGGCTGGACCGATTTTGACGGGACTTTCACTGGCAGATAGCTTATGTAATAAGGAGTAACTTAGGCTACTTTTATTTTAGAAATTTTATTAATTTTTATGAATGTAAATAAATAATATAATAATAAAATAACTATTCCGAGAGGGCAAAGTCGCGGGCACAGCTAGTAAGAAATAAAAAAAATAGAATGTCAGAAACGATGAAAAAGTACACGTGGGATGTCTTGTAGATCACTTATAAAAGAGAATTTTCGACCTTTTTAGGGTTCCGTACCTTAAAGCGAAAAATGGAACCCTCACTATGTTTTCCGACTGTCTGTCAGTCTGTTTTTCAAGACCCTTTTCTCAGCAACGGGTAGATGAAGCTGAAATTAATATCAAATACTTAGGTATGTAATCCCTTCGAGCAGTGAAAAAATCAAACTTCTAAGTCAACGCAATCAAAAGATACGGCTATTTATGCCACGTTTATGCGCATATTTTGACACTCACAAGGGGATCAAAACCTATAGGGTACTTCCCGTTGATCTAGAATCATGAAATTTGGTAACAAGCAATGTCATGTCAACTAGAAAGTTTTCGAATTTTTTCCTTTACTTGTGCTACAAGTAAAGGAAAAAATTCGAAAACTTTCTAGTTCCATCACAAAAACAAATAATTTTTTTGCGACAATATATCGACGATATTAATATATAATATGAATGGACACCAAGACCGCTGTTACGCCATACTATGCCTACGCTCATGCTTGGCTTAGCTATGATGTGATGCTGTGGAGCAATAGCGAACACGCGCAGGACTTACTCATTCTTCAAAAGAAAATGTATACGCATAATAACATACATCGAACAAACAGACAGTAGCAAGCCTCATTTCAAAAATTTTAAAATTTTAACTTTACCCTCTATTTTTATTTTAGACGTTTGTAAATTTATTAGAAAATATCCAAACTTTTATACGACACTAGAAGACATGCCCCGTCGTTGCGAATCGCGTTACAAAAATAACTTAAAAATCTGAAATCTAAATTAGTACTACATAGCTCATTAGTACTACGTAGCTCAGCTACATGCCTGAAAACATCAAATATGAAAAGTCATTCGGTAAATTTATTCAATTTATAAAGGAATTACTCCATACAAAAGCATATTATTCTAGAAGGAATGTTAAGAAGACAGAACACTATAAATAAAAAGTCTGGCTCTCTCTCTTCCACATTGGTGCCTGAAAAGGTTCATGTGTTTATTTCACGTGTGTCACAATTTATACATGTATTGCAATGAATAAATAAATAAAAATAAATAAATAACTTGCGAATATATTATTTTACAGAACCCTCAGAGCGCGAGTCGTACTCGCACTTGGCGGCTTTTTTATTCCATATGTTGGTAATAAAGGAGGGAACGTGTACCATTTGCCTAATTTATAAAAACATGTACTATGCATTAATATTACTAAAATAGGGGATCATTAATTTTCCTTTCACAAGTTCGGGTAATTTAAGTTGTTTGATTTCATTAAATCTTACAAATAACGTTCGAAATCCTCTAAGCAATAAGTTGAATTTAAAACGCTCGTGTCTCCTATATTTTAGCAAGGGTCAATTTTTATCGCTTGAAATACACTGAATCATATGACTATTTTATTCCACGGTGTAAAGCGTATCTTCATTAAAGGATTTTTTTAGTCAATCACGTCGTCTAAATCTATCTTCCCAGTACTATACTCTAGATTTATGTTATTTTCGTCTTCTGTAAAGTAGAGTTATATGGTTAGTCTCTTAATAAATATATGTCGTAATTTATTACGGCATGAGTCTTTTTCGCCAGAGGTTTGTTCGCTGATTATTTGAAGTATAGCATTTTTTCGTTTTTTTATTTTATTTGCATCGTTCAGCGTGTTTCTTCAGATTAGATAGACCCCTAAAAACCGGCGAGCGTACATAAAAAGAGCTATGAATTTTAAAAAAGCAAGTGAATTGTGTAAAGGTCGCGTTTTGTGGCAAGATATAAGATAAGGAACCTAACGTGAAGATCATATAAAAAACTCTCGAGAAGGTTTTATAGAGACAGCCGCGTGTACAATGCCTGTACACCATAAGTTTCGTTTGTAGGATATGAGAGCCGCTTTACATCAGGACGCCCGCCGTATTCCTGTGAAGAAAGAACTACTAAAAATACATTTACTTATCATTATATTTCACATATCGATACCCAATACGATTAACTAAATTTCCGTGAAAGTTATTTAGTAGAAAGATTGACTGTTATCTATTGGGGTCAACGGGTCATATTGTCCGGAACCCCCAAGCATGTTATAAATCACTGTTCAGGTAATTTCCGACGATTACAGCAGTCTAACGATCGGCATTGTGTTCATATGTGCTTCATAGAATTGTGATTCTTCGACTTTCCAACGGAAATGCAGCTAGTATTTAAAATAAAATAGTAAAAAATCTTTATAAGATTTTTTAATGACTTACGTGGAGGTCGATTTCTCAAGTTTGAACGACACAAAGTTGTCACATGTTAATCCATAATATGCTCTGTGTATGTGCTGAACTTCATCATAATCCTTTCCGCGGTTTTTGCATGAAATACGAGCAGTAACAAAAATTCATACACTTTCACTTTTATAGGTACTTTTCCGACAGCTGTTTCCGATGCTATTTCTGTTGTATATTAACGATATATTTTAAATTGATAGCATTTCTTGATATGTGGAATGCTATCAATTCTAGTACTGGGAAGATTTATTATTCAGGCCGTACTAATAGACTTCGTTTCCATGTGAATGGAACACGTAATAAACTTAAATTGTGCCTGAAATAGAGAGTACTTTGACTAAAATATCTGACTGAGGTTGAACTTGGTCCAATTCAACCCTGATAGGGTGGACACGCATATCTGTGCGTTCACTAAGAAATACCCCCACGAAGTGATTAGGTAATTCCAGCTACAGGGCCATTAGTTTGACCGGCTTAGAATTGTAATAGTAATTAAAAGGAGAATGAGGATAAAATGCAATGGAATGCTGTGGGAGGCACAGGGAGGATTCCGAAATGGAAGGGGATGTGCGGTTCAAGGTTTCTCGTTCTGCAATATCGTGAAGAAGGATCTGGCCATAGATCAGAAAGTCTTCTGCGGTTTTGTGGATCTTAAAAAAGCATTCGATAGGGTTGTGCGAAAGGAACTGTGGGACATATTAGCGAGATATGGGATTGACGGTTCACTGCATCGTGCTGTGCAGTCCACTTGCAAGGATTGCTCAGCATATGTGCGGATAGATGTAGTGCTCGGTGCTCTCTGCCTACCCCTAGATTTAATTCCACACCTCCCTAGACTTAAGGCACATAATACCGACAGGTCCCTGTCTTAACTCAGAACAGAAGACAGGGCAGTCGGCGACAAAAATATCCTGCTGAACAAACAAGCGTACTGATGGCCTCTTTTACACGCACACAATAACAATCAAGGGAGTTGTTATTTGGCTTTCTGTGAGACTAAGGTACTTTCCTAAATGGGCTGCTTTGATGCGCCTTACCTCTCTTAAAAACATCTAGACCAAGGCAAACAGACATGTTCCTGCACACAAATGTTCGTCCTTTTTTTTCTTTTTTTTTATGCAACTTCATACATTCACTCCGCCTTTCAGGAAAAAAACAATATAATGCATTACAGCATTGTTTTAGCGTAGTCCTTTTTTATACTACGTTGGGAGGCAAACTAGCGTACGACCCTCCTGATGTAAAACAGTTACCGCAGCCTATTAACGCTTGTAATATATTAAGTATCACTCGCGTGTTGCCTCCTCTGCTGCTTACACAGCAACTCCTTAGGAACTTACTGGTGACCTCACTCACACGCAGGAACATAACAACCGTCTAGGGAGTAGTTATTTGGCTGCGGTTTTCTGAGAGATGGAGGTACTTCCCCAGACGGGCTACTTTGATGCGCTCTACCTCTCTTAAAGCATCCAGACCAAGACAAACAGACATGTTCATGCACCCAAATTTTTATCTTGTGTGAGAATCGAACCCACGAACGTTGGTGTCACAGTCGCGTCGTTCACGACTGAGCCACTGGGCTTGTATTCAGTCATTCAGACATTCTACTTTATAGAAGACTAAAACTTTTAATAGTTACAGGTGTTATTTTTCGAAAGTCAAATTTACATACAATTTGGTCTAACCTGCTCTGTGTGTTTTCGCCACTGACTAGTTCATGCCAACTAGCGCCGATCAGCAGCCACTCTTGTTAGTAGATGTATGCCGTCGCTGCCATAGCTTTATCAGCGTCTTTCACTCGGCTGCTGCGTTCGTCCCCGTGATTCCCCGCCACCTGGAAGAGGAACCACATGCACATGCCACCGTTGCTGCCTTGGCTGCCCTGGTCGTCTCTGAGACACGCCTCTTCACGAGGCATCCTCAAGTGCCGTAGGTCCTTAGAATAACATGCTACATAACCACTTTTCGTTTTTTCTTTTTCTTATACAACGTCAGTAGGCATTTAAGAATACGAACCGACTGATGTAAAATGATTACCGTAACCTATGAACGCTTGTAATACATTAAGTATTACTCGCGTGATGCCACCTCACTCACACGCAGGAAGACAACAACTCAAGAGAGTTGTTATTTGGGTACGGTTTTCTCTGAGGTGGCAGGTACTTGCCCAGACGTGCTAGTTAAATGCGTCTTGTCTCTCTATCAAAATTAAAATAACATTAGAGAAGATTACAATGAACGTGATTTGATTCCCTTTAGAAAAGAAATACACGCGCAATATTACCTTCATTTCCAAGCATTTATAGACTGCAGCATACGCTTTGAGTCGTGGAGTGAAAAAGTTACGTAACATATATGATTTACTTTACGATAGAAATGACCCTTACCAAAACATAGCAGACACAATTATTTTAAATTCAACTAATTGCGTTGAAGATTTACAACATAGTTTGTAACTTTTAATGAAGTTAAACTGCTCAAGCGCGAGTCTGGCTTAGCTTTATTAGGGTCTGTATATATTTTTTTTAAATATATATATATATTAAAAAAAATATATACAGACCCTATATATATATATATATTGTCGGACAAATTATATATGCTTTTTATAGTCAAACCATTGAAAAAAGTTTTCTTTCCAAGGTTTGACAAATCACGTGATCGCTTCTTTTAGGTATATTTATACACAGTACATATTTTCATCTACAATCGTACACAAGTTACAAGAATTTTACTAATTTCCCCTTCCGTTACCGAAATATTCCATAAATAAAATTATAAAATGCTCTTTAATTACGACGTTCATGTGCAGACATTTCGGCAGACACGGCTTCGTGATAGGATAAGTCCAGCTTCCTTTCGTCTAGCTAAACGTTCTCTCTCTTTTCTTAGATGCTTCTCTTTTAACACGGGATCGCTTTTGATTCTAGCATTTCTTCTTCTTTCGCATAACCTCTTCCTCTCTTTTTTCTCCCCCTCTTCTAGTTTTTGCTTCGGCATCCTTAAACAAAATTATGTTATTAAGATATTTAACTTAAATATCTCAGAACTAGAAAATATTTTTCTAAATAAACCTTTAAATTGCATTTTTTATGCAACTAGATTGGCAAACAAGCATGCGGCCCGCATTAGATGGTAAGCGGTCACCACAGCAACAAGTATTGACGCTCGTAACACCACGGGGATATTACTCGCGCGCTGTCAATCTTGTGATCTAAGGCGGTTTCGCCACCGTACCCAGTAATTATGCTTAATAAAGTAATTAAGCTTGAGCTATCATATCTCACCCTTCAAATCGGAATACAGCTATATAAATATCTGCTTGGCGGTAGAAATAGGTGAAACAGGGGTACCCATGCAGACGACTTTTGTACAAAGTCTCCCTCTGGTAAATTTAATGTGCATTTAATTGCTATACCTCGCCATTATCATCTCAGCCTGTAGACGTCTATTACTGAACAGACCCTTCCCTCCTCCCTAATGATACACTTGTACATTTACAACCCCATGGTATGATCATGAAATATGTTGTAAACTTAATTTACTTATATTTATTGGCGTATAAACTTTTTTGTCTGTAAAAAAAGAAGGGGAACGGCACCGATAGGAGAAAATTCACAATTTTATATATTTATTCCTACCTTTAAATGTAGTCTTAGTCAAAAGATATTTTTGCCACAGCTCAATATGTATATAATAATAAAACTACCTATTTATACTAAAAAAGATAATTTAATACAATATTCTAGTTTTAATATACGAAATTCACTGAAGACAAAAAAAGTAATTTGGGAAGAATTTCCCAAATGACTTTTGTAATTGAATCAGTGAGTGAATACTCATTGATTCAATTACACGAAATTGTTATAACTTAAAGGATCGGTAATAGTCCAAGATCCCAGGGCCGCCAGACGTCACTTATTTTCTGATGAACAAAATGTGCAAGATTGAGTAGTGTTAGTGTGTACAATGATCGTATGACTACCGATACCTTGGCCAGATGGCCATTTTCCAGGTATCAGGTAATCAAGGTACATAAAAACACTACTGGAGTTTGCTGAAGCTGCAGCAATATCTATCATATTTTTTTCATGTCCGGACAACAACGACGGCGAAGAATTTTCTGAGTTTGGAATTGTGGTAGTGGTAGTGGGTTTGAGTTCAGGCGAAAGTTGTTGTCTTCTACGACTTTGTTCTAAACGTATTTATTTTGACAATGCGGTTATTGCAGTGAAAACAGTTAGTGCAGAATTAAAATAAATGTGCTTAAAGCGAGGGTCTAAAATTTAATGAATTTATTAATACTTTGTGAAGATTTTGTTATTTTATTTAAACAAATTGAAATTTACTCGAAATTATTAAAACAGTTTGTAGGGTACAATTCTAGACTTATTGTAATCAGACGAGCACTTATTTCAAAGTTAATCTTTGATTATTTACCTGATTTTTAAATTATAAATTTTTTTTGAACCATTAAAAATATTCTCTAGTAAATGAAACATGTATGAAAAATTAACGAAGTTGTATATTTATAATCTATTTTAAGGTGAATAATTTCAAAGTAACAGGCGTTAATTACTAATAGGTATTATTTTTTATTTTTATTTAAATATTATTTGCGGCTTCAATTAGACATGCTACATACACGCATAATGCACACGGATAATGCCCTTGCTCATACTCACAGCGGCATTACAATTGGGTCTAGGGGATGTTTGGCCCCTTGGATCGGTCTGTCTGTTTGTAAAACGTTTTAAAATAGTTATCTGGCTAACATATATAAAAACGAAGCATCAGAATATAAGTGAGATTATTTTTTTTTTTGAGAGCTTTAAAGCGTCTGTAAGGTACTGATTTTTAACGATATTGTGTAACATATATGTAAAAATCAGCTATCACAATTTAAGTGAGGTGAGTAGTGTTTTTATGTACCTTGATTACCTGATACCTGGAAAATGGCCATCTGGCCAAGGTAGCAGATAGTCATACGATCATTGTACACACTAACACTACTCAATCTTGCACATTTTGTTCATCAGAAAATAAGTGACGTCTGGCGGCCCTGGGATCTTCCTCTATAAGGGTCGCGATGAACACGTGAACCAGAAACTACAAAATCACGTGGAAGATTAACTTAACTTATTGTATAGGTACAGAAATGACCTATTACTGAATCGGATTATCACATGAAATGAAAATTAAAACCCGTAAAGAATCTAAAACGTCCATCGTACTTATTAGACTCAGATACTTTCGCAGAGAACGGGTAGCAAACATCTTAATCCCTTAAGTTTGGGTATGATAGTTAGTTTTTAATGTATATTAGAAAATTTTGTTAAAACCTAATACGCATTGTCTGATAGTGTCTGTCAGTCCTAACTTAGCCCAGACGGTTTATTAAATTTATAAGTAAGTTATTAAATTTCATTGGACGCTTTCACTCATAATATAATATGACTAGCGATCCGCCCCATCTTCATCAGATAGACATAAAGATACTTTATTTGTTCATTTTTTACAACGTCGTACGAGCACCGCCCGACATTGACGAGGTCGGTGGCTCAGTCGTAATGATGAGACTTTGACACCATCGCTCGTGGGTTCGATTCCCACACAAGAGAAACATTTGTGTCCATGAATATGTCTGTTTGTCTTGGTCTGAATATTTTAAGACAGGTAGGGCGCATCAAAGCAGCCCATCTGGGGATGTACCTCGTCCTCACAGAAAACCGCAGCGAAATAACAACTCCTTTGAGGGTTGTTGTGTTTCTGCGTGTGAGTGAGACCACCAGTAAGCTCCTAAGGAGTTGCTGTGTAAGTGTGTGAGGCATCACGTAAGTGATACTTAATATATTACAAGCGTTAACCCTTCGAAACCCGTGTGGTCATATATGACCGCGAAATGTATGGGAAAAGGTAACGGGTTCTGACGGCTATAGGCTACGGTAACCAATTTACAACAGGTGGGCCGTATGTTTGTATGCCTTCCAACGTCGTATAAAAAAACCGTATACCGGTAAAGCGGTTACCGTAGCAAGTTTACCACATATAAGAATTATTTTTGTAATGGCTCATAATTTTAATTTTGTGATAATTTTGTACTTTAAATTATTGTACTACGAGTAGACTAGTTAAAGTATCATGCACGAAATTAAATTCGAATAGATTCCATTCAACACGTAGTTTTTTTTTTCATTTGGAATCAAGTGTTAAATTCTGTTCAAATATCAAGAAAACCATAAACTTCAATTATCTCGAAAACTACTGAATTTCGACCACACATATGTGAGATTATATTTGATGCTTTTGAAACTTCTGAGGGATATTCGGCAAATTCTCAACCCTGTATATATCGTGTGTCCACTCGTAGGCTTTCCATTGTACACATTTTGCTTAGAAATTTTCACATTGGAGTGTGTATTTTACGGGGAAAAAATGGTTAGCGATACTTACTGCTGCATTATAAACATCCCGAGGAATTTCAGCAATGCATTACTGATTAAATATTGAAGGAAACAAAGTGTGTTCACAACAAGCAATGAAGGGCATTATGCAATCATGGCGGCATAATCACTCGCCTCGGGCATTTGAATGTATTATCTAAGTTTTATTTTATTACTTATTCACAACTAAGCAGAATATATTTATATATATTTATTAAATTAATATTATTAAATTTGAATTATAACAATCTTTTGGAATCTATAGATACATATAAATAAAATTGAAGTGTCTGTCTGTGATTTCAAAATAAAGCCTTTATCTTAAGCTCATATTTTCACGTTACCAAAGCCTAAATACGCATTTTAACTTTTTTGTCTGTCTGTCTGTTTGTTTGTCCGGGCTAATCTTCGAAACGGCTGAACCGATTTTAACGGGACTTTCACTGGTAGGTAGAGGACTGTTCAGAGCAGAAAATAGGGTACTGTTTATCACGTAAATATTTAGGGTTCCTGCGTAAAAAATGAAAAACTGTTAAAATTAGAGGGAAATATCTTCCCCTTCGGGGGACTTTGCAATTTTATTTTCATTATTTTTATAGAATACGTATTTTTGTAACATAAAATAACTACGCATTTTTTACGTATAATATAAATAAAATACATATACGTTGCCTGCTGTAAAGGTCAATAGATGGCGCTGTACGAAAATTGAATCTATGGTTGCATCTACGACCCGGAACTTTGCTTTTATTTTAAACAGTCTCATTTCATGTCTACAGAGAAATAAAGGCTACTAAAAGCCCAAATCTCATGCGTGCGAAGCCGCGGGCTTCTGCTAGTGATATATATATATATATATATATATATATATAGTAGGGGAGAGGAACTAAATATAGGCTAACATTTTGTTTTTGGCGCAAAAATAAAAAACTATTTAGATCACAACTTTCCAATTATGTGATATTAATCAGAAATATATTTTTAAAGAGTAATGTACCTGCCATATATATTTGTATTAAACTACATATTAAAGTCAAAGTCAAAATCTTTTTATTCCGTAAAAATGGCTACATTTGTTTGGAATCGTCACAATTTTTTTCCCTACCGTGCAGTTCATGACTAGGTGAGCACTGATAAAAATACTGCCAAAAAACTCAGGCATCCCTCTTTTGGTATCCAAACAAATTTACATAATTTATTAATTACATTACAATTGGATCGACTCAATCCCAGGCATTTTTATCATTAAGGCGACACCTCGATCGTGAAGCTTTAAAATGGCTCCGCCCAATCACCCCGCGCCCCTCAAGTGACACTCGACGCTCGATTTGTATAATTTATAAAATTAATTTTTATTCCTTGAGCCTCTTTAATAAGCACAAATCTTGATTTGGTGCCTTCACCACCAGACTACATTCAAGCTATTTCACGTAATATATATAACCGCTATGAATAAACAAACGTTTTGAAGTACTCGTTTATCCTTGGCGCTAATTTTGGATTGGGATTGCAACAAACATATTTTTAAAGAGTAAATAGCTCTAGCCATCCACCTTGCTTGATGCATCGCCAGGATCCAGGAGGTCTGATTTTAATTTTTTTCTCATTATCTCCTCCTAGGAATATAATGGATAGTACAATTACTTCCCGATAATCGTCACGTACAATGTTTTTTTGTAATTCTTGATTATAAAATATCAACAATTCTTTTATTATTGTATTACCAAAATGTTGTGTGACAATATCGGTGTACGATTGAATAGCAGCAGGATTAATAGTTTTCCAGTCGTCTCTAAATTTTTTGAACATTGGGATATCAGGGCTGCTTGTGACTTGGTGGATTTTTGATTCGATTTGACACAGCTTTACCTTGATCCTGGCCGGAAGAGCTCTCTAGTTTGGGTACAGCCAGAAGTTGTTCATTTTCTCTAAATGAAATTAAAATTGGCAGGCGTTCTTCTTTAGGGCTTCTCACGTCCAGACCAGGTAACAATTTCCCATTCCAGTAAACGGTCACCATTTTAGACATATTATTTTGAATATCTGATTTTATAGATTCCGCTCTATCTTTTCTACTCTGAGTGCTAATGCGTTGATAGACGATTTGTTTATCGGTAAATCATCACAGCTAAAATCTAGTGCTTCTACTACAGCCCGGTTTATATAGACAGAATCCCTTATGCTTAATTGAGATCTATCTAAATCTGCAACTAACATAGGCGTGATAAAGTCTTCCTTCCTCGTAACACATTTGGTCATGTCTTTTTTTCTCTTCTTTTAATTTTCTCTGTTTGGTCCTTTCTTCTTTTTCGGCTAACTTTTTTTTGTGCACCTGCTAAACATCCTGGATTATTTATATAAATATTTTGTCTTCTTCTATTGTAATCCGTTCTAAAGCATCAGCGTGTGCTATATCGAATAAACTATCTAAATTATTTTGAAACTCACGGCGCTTGTAAACATCTTGTATTTTTTTGGAAATTTTTTGCAACTCCCTCCTGGTGAAGATTCACAAGTTATTTTACACAGTTAGGTATAGCTCTGGTAGGGATCCTAGCTTTTTCCCTAAATATAATACACTCTCGAATGACTAGGTATGCGCTTTCACTAACAGTCAATTTAACTTCGCGAATTTTATACAAAAGTACAGGAAGAACATGACGGTTAGACTGTAATTTTGCGCCTATTATTTGATAATTTACGTCTCCAACTAAGAAAATACTTGATTTATTGCTTCTCAATTCCAGTGCCATCTTATAAAAGTTAAAACATTACGTATTAATCACGAGAATAACTGACATTCAAAATTAATAGACGGTTAGGTAATTATGACGAAGTTAACGATGCTCTCACTAAAGTTATTCTTTGGTTTAGTGTTAATAATCTGCTTTTAAATGATAAAAAGACTAAAGTAATTAAGTTCTCAACACCTAATGTAAGACAGGTGGCTACCAATGTACATGTTAATGGAACTAATTTAGCCTCTGTGGAGACAACTGTGTTCTTGGGTATAACAATTGACTCCAGACTACAAAGGGGCCCACAAATTGAAAAATTATCAGGAAAACTAAGTTCTGCAGCTTATGCAGTGAAAACTATTAGACGGCTCACTGATATTGATACGGCTAGAATAGTTTATTTCAGCTACTTTCATAGTATTATGTCATATGGAATTCTTCTTTGGGGTAACTCCGCGGATATTAACACCATCTTCTTATTGCAAAAGAGAGCCTTAATAGCTATCTACAAACTTGGTCCCCGGGAGAGCCTTAGAGAAAAATTCAAAGAAATAAATATTTTAACAGTCGCATCGCAATATATCTATGAAAATCTTTTGTATGTCCATAAAAACATAGACTCATTTTGTAAAAAGAGTGATACTCATAGCATAAATACTAGATATAAGCATAATCTTGTGTTATTTGCAAGCCGTCTCCACAAAACAAGTAATTATTTTATGGGGCAATGTATACGGTTCTATAACAAACTTCCCAGCAATATAAGAGATTTGTCAATAAACAAATTTAAAACTACTATTAAAGCCAAATTGTGTAGCAGGGCATATTATAAAGTATCTGACTATATTAATGATAAAAATGCCTGGGAGTGAGTCGATCCAATTATAATGTAATTAACAAAATATATAAATTTGTTTGGATACCAAAAGAGGGATGCCTGAGTTTTTTGGCAGTATTTTTATCAGTGCTCACCTAGTCATAAACTGCACGGTAGGGAAAAAAAATGTGACGATTCCAAACAAATGTAGCCATTTTTACGGAATAAAAAGATTTTGACTTTGAATTTGAACAAATGAATACCGTGAGTACGTGCGGCACTGCCGCGCAACTTGTATGAACATGTTTCGATGTAATTCGGCACGGATTATCGTAATCCAAATAAGTTAAAAATTAATTTCCGAGTGTTTTAAAAGCAAACGAACAAAACTAAGACATATGCGTTAGAAAATAAAAACTTTGAAAAATAAGGGACACCCTAATATACATATATACAAATAGATTTTATAATCTATTCATATTTAAAAAAAACATGTGACAAATGATTTTCTTGCTGTTTCATAACTTTAACTTCAGTATAATGACATTTATTGTATTTTACTTATGTATACTCTGTGTTTTGTATTGTTGTACGTTTCCTTGTTATTTATTAAACTCTCAAGAAGAAAGAACCAGGACCATCTCTGATGTTGCAAAATAAATCTAATCCGTACAATAGTTCAATACTAACCACAATGTATAGAATAGATGATTTTTTTGTGTTTTCAGTGTTGGTTCATAGTAAATATTATTTGTTTTCACGAGTACCATGGGTATAAGTATACTATCTATCTATATCTTCACGCTAAATCCCTCGTGAGCGCCACATGACTCGGTACTTACACACCTCGCTCGCTTCTTTAACATGAAACATACCGAGTTTTTTTAAAAACTATCAAAATATACTATTTTACTAGTAATTATTTTAATACAAAAAAAAAAAAACCTCCACTGGTTTTCTATCTTCTCATTGGATAAATTTCCAACGTAAACTAACCTTCACCTACGTACAATGTCTAAGTCGGAGTTCGGTGAGCTTATAATGGTTAGTATGAGTTTGTCGTCCCGTATGACACTTACGTTAAAGTAGCATATAAATCGAGTAGTGATTCTTCTAGTGGAATATGTTTATTTAGTAAGTTTCTCCTAAAAAACAAAACAGCAAAAATATTCTATTTTATAAGTTTTTATTTCAATACAAAGAAATAAAGAGTCTCCACTGGTTGCTATGTGCTGAGAGCGCGAACCTTATTGGTATAAATTTCCAACGTAACCTGACCTCCACCGACGTACAACTTCTAAGTCGGAGTTCGGTCAGATTATAATGGACATAATAGGAGTTTGACGTCCTATATAGGTACGCGGTCAGCCTGTGGATAATGTATACCAATTATCAAATGTTACTGTTTATTCCTGCAAAAAAATAACTCTTATTTAATTAATGCAGTTTTATATAGAGTTATTAAGTAAGCAAAATTAAAAAAAAGTTTGAAGAGGAATTAAATAGCTTGGGCCAACCATACCTAGGAACTGTTCTAAAAACTAGAAATATGTCTACACAATGTTATTATAATATGTTTAATGAATATAATAATTAAAAAAAATAAATACCTTGTCTTGTTCGCCTCCGCCATTCTACGAACATTTTCTTTGTATTTTTATTCTATATATTTTCTTTTTAGTGTTCCCCATTATTACAACAGTATAATAAATATATATAAACCTATAATATTATTTACTACTTATATCTAATAATAATACACTTACGCTAAATACTATATTATTGAATATTTACAACTATTAATTATAAAAACTTCGGTGTCGCGATGTAAATGGAGCGAGCTCGAGCAGACAGTCGACATAGGTCTCACCTCGAAGCGGGCTGCAGCCGGACTGGCTGGATGTAGTTAGTCAACGCGTTTATAATCCTCAATACCGCACAATAAGGTCGAAAACACGTAGCACCCAAGACGAATGTGATCGCTTAGAAATTGTCAGAAACTTAAAATATTTTTAAAAAATTTCATGTTTCACTTATCAAAATATGCAGCAACCATATTATAAACATAGATATTACTAATAGATTTAAGTAATTTTGAAGCGTATAAACAGAACAACTTCGTTGTAATTTCAAAAATAATGAATTTCAGGAGGTGTTTTCGAAAGTAATTATTATCGTATCAATTTTACACAATCGCGTATTTGAGCAAGCAAATTCAAGATAAAGAAATGAAGTTATTTATATTAAAATCTTAGATCCGTCAGTTTAGTCATTAGCCTATACTATTCGATGAAAGTTGGTCTAATTTTTCGATGTGTCGCCTTAATATAGTCAGATACTTTATAATATGCCCTGCTACACAATTTGGCTTTAATAGTAGTTTTAAATTTGTTTATCGACATTTCTCTTATATTGCTGGGAAGTTTGTTATAGAAATTAAAATTGAGCATTGAAGAAAATTGCGAAATAGGCACTAAATATGGAACAGGAATATCAAATAGCCATACTTAACACATAATTATCTTTAACTTAAGTATCTTTTAAGAAAACAACAATATAAATGTTTATCTCAATAAATAATCTTAATAAATAATCACTTCACTGGTAAACGTAAGAAATAATTCAATTTACTTGCAAATCCAATTGTCAAACTGTGAGCCAGAACCCAGCACAGTCATTGTCTACACAGATAAAATGTCTGACCTACAGTTCTCCTTGCGTATTTTCGGAAAGAGAGTTGCTGACAGAATATACACTCTGCATCTACAGAGTTAGGAACTTCTCTTCCTATTAGGAATCCTATCCTATTAGATCTTAACTCTTGTTCACCGTTGAATCAAAGTGGAAATATTCTTCGCCTTCACTATAAATCTCTTCATTATCACTTCTTATTTTTGTTTTCTTATTTCTCGGGTTTCTTTTCTTTGGATTTCTTGTTTTATTTACTTTTACCATTTTCTTCTCATTCTTTTTCATTGCGGCCTCTGCACCTTTTTACCCCTATTAGATGTCTTTCTGTTTTTTTGGGACGGGAATTATGTCAAACAAACGAGGCTCTAGTTTGCACAAGCTTATTCACTGAGGTCGGTTTTCTCTGAGGTGAAGGTATTTCCTCAGTCGAGCTGCTTTGATACGCCCTACCTCTCTTAAACGCTGACTTTGGCTGTAACATTAGTGTTATATGCAATATAATACAAAATAACACAACATACAATTTTATTGCACCAAAAGAAAATATATATAATCATCATCATCTCAGCCCGTGTTCGTCTACGGCTGAACATAGGCTTTCCCCCGTAGAGAGCCATTCGGCTCGGTCCTGCCATGCAATTTTGTAAGAGCAAACATCCTTACATCCTCGAAACATCGGCTGTTATAGCCTTGAACACAAAATTGCAATTCCTTAGTGTCGCTTTTCATAGTTGTGCGACACTAGCGCCGCAAGGCTGCGTTTGGAATTGGAATTCTACAAGGCAAACAGCCTCGCGTGCGCTTACAGCCTTATAGAATACCAAATAATTTAGCCGTGATCGCAGTAGATGATGTCAAAGCTGTGACATCTGTGATCACAGCGACGCACGCAGCCATTACGAGTCGCTTAGAGAATTGCATGGCTGTACCACCTGCATCCATCAACTCCCTACAAACCTCTTGAGGTCGTCGCTCCATCTAGTTGGAGGTCGTCCTCCACTGCATATACCAGTACGGGGACACCATTCGAGAACCTTTCTTCCCCAGTGGTTGTCGGTTCTACGAACTATGTGGCTAGCCCACTGCCATTTCAGCTTAATTATCCTGTGGACTATATGGATTACGTTAGTTCAACTGCGGATATCCTCATTTCTGATTCTTTCATGTAGAGAAACCCCGCGGATTGCTTTTGGAATAAGATGCAATAAGGTTATATTTCAAAAAATGTAAGACGTGTCTAAATGCCCGCCAGGGATTTTTATTTATCTTTTCTATCTTATCTTTATCTTTCCATATCACACTATGCGATCTTGAGCTTCTCCATAAGGCACGCAATGAAGGACCACGTCTCAGTTCCGTATGTCATCACTGACAACGACGGCGTTTGGGGTATTTTGGACGAGAAGAATGTCGAAGTTTCCCAAACGCTGCCCAGCCGAGTTGGGTTCATCTGTTGACCTCTCGGTCGAAGTTGGACCTACCTAACTGAATAACCTGTAAAATATATAAATAAATATAAACACGATAGTATAAGTACAGTGGTCTCGGTCAGACAACCTCCGGGCAGAGGAAAAGTAAAGAAACATGGTACATGTTTATTTTATTTTAGCGGTTGCGTTAATCTAAATTTCGTACTGCCCGAAAACGGGTTTGAAACATCTCTCGATTTCTTTGCCATTATACCACCGTCGAAAAGCGAATCAGTTTTACCGTTATAGGGGTTTGTTGTACCCAATGACTTACAAAATCAAACATCCCTGTTCATTCAATCGTGAGATTAAAGGGCGAATCCATTACCTAAAGATGACTTTAGTCTTGAGGGAGCGATCTTTCTCGTTATTTATTAATCAGTTGAAATATTTGCGGTCTGCGGATTACTAATCTCTGCACGCACTTTTGTTTTCGTTGAGTTATATACTATTTACCTTACCGATGACCTTAGATTTAGGAAGCGGACCACGCCAATCCTAATGGATGCGAAAACGAGATAACGCTGGGATAAACTTTTAACATCTTGTTATTAGTTGATCGGCATGCCAGTATGTAATGTTTTGTTACAAATCGATTGTTAATCACTTGCAATTAATACATCATCACGGAACTTGGCAATTGAAGTGTAATTTTGAAGACATTCGAAAAGGTAGGATGATTAATGATAGAGAACGGTAGTAGCCATATCAGTTCCTAATAGCTAGCAGTACTATTTGACTTATATTAGTGAGCCCTTGGCCTAAATTTAAACCCATAACAAGTTATATTTGTAGATCAGATTGAAGGGAAAGGTAGTTGAACATAAGTTGGTTTTCTATGATTATGTATCGCACTTCGCCAAGGACATACAGAATTGATACAATAAAATATTCTTTATTGCACCACATAAAAAAATAAAATATTGACGATTTTACTGGCTCAGTTGTGAATGACGCAACTTTGATACCTACAATCGTGGGTTCGATTCCCATACAAGGCAAACTTTTGTGTGCATGAACAGGTTTGTTAGTGTTGGTCTGGATGTTTTAAAAGAGGTAGGGCGCATCAAAGTAGCCAGTCTGGGGAAGCACCTCCACCTTACAGAAAACCGCAGACTCTCTAGAGTGTGAGTGAGGTTACCAGTAAGCTCCTAAGAACTACAAAAAAATATACGAAATTAACTTATAACTAAAGTACAAAAGGCGGTCTTATCGCAAAGCAAACTCTTTGCAGACAACCTTAGGGTAGAAGAAAATAAAAAAAAATCAAGCAGTAAACTAGAAAACATACTAGAGGATTATTTAGATTGATATTGTTGGACAAGCGTTTTTTTATAATGCTTCTCTTTATTCAAAAACTATAATTAGTCGCCAATGAATTCAACGGTTCTCTGCACTTGATCTTAGGACATATACTATATGCTTACAAAATATATGTTGACTAATATATAAGTCGTGCATGTGGATTACATCATACAATCAATTGTATGGGTTTGTCCTTAGGACGTGTAACCCCTTCATATATTCTTCTACATACTTAACTTCAAAACCTTGATGTTACAATAGCACTGCTTATTACTTCGCCATCGATCTCGTCAAAAATGGTAGTGGAATGTCTATTTAATTAAACAAAGAGTTAGTGTTTTTTATTAAATATCAAATCAAGTACGACTATTTAGTATTATTATTACTATTTAGTAGCCGACCCGTGATAGATGGATGATCAGACAGCAGATCAAATACTGCCAAACTTGAGTCGGGTCTAGAGAAGAGTGGGCGTGAGACAAAATGTAAACAAACCGCAAAAAAGTTATTGCAATCGTTTTTTATCACTAAATGTATTCACCCCAACATAATGAAAAGTTGAAACAACATTTAGTGAAAAGTTGTAAATAACTACAAACTAAAATTATAATAACAATTTCGGTTATTTTTAGACAACATTATAATTTTAATAGAATGTAAAAAAATCTGAAATTACCATAAATATTGTTATTATTGAAGACCTAAAAATGTTGTGAATCTCGAAGTATGAACGCATTAGTATAATTAATTCCCAATAAACATGATCAATTGCGATGTATGAAGAATTAACAACTTTTACATTTATCCGGATAATATCCGGCATTCTTTCTTTTGACAAGATAACTCAAGACAAGTTAACGCGAGTGTTTTTGTCCGGCATTCTTTCTTTTGACAAGATAACTCAAGACAAGTTAACGCGAGTGTTTTTTGTCCGGCATTCTTTCTTTTGACAAGATAACTCAAGACAAGTTAACGCGAGTGTTTTTTGTCGCCGATTATTTTACACTATTTCTTATTGTTTTTTTTTTTTTTGTTAAAGTTGCCGTTATCAAAATGTTGTTCTGGGTAAAAATGAGTGAATTCATCAGTGCCCACACATCACTTCGTCAAACAAAAAATATTTCAAGCATACTCCTTAGTGTTCTATGAGCAATTAAATTGAATACTATTTTTCTTTCTATATATTTATATTTCTATTTACGAAAATATTTAATAATTTTTGTATGTATTTGTTATCTATAAACTAAACTTCGTTTATTTTAATTGACAATTAAACCTTAGCTTATTTAAATGTTTCCTTTTTAAATGACAGCTTTCATTCGCACATCGCTTAAGACAAACAAACATACTTGTTTGTTACTACTCTTAAATATTTGACTTAAATTCTTATATTGTACTAGTATTAAGTAGATATTAGCTACTTAATATTGACACAAGCTTCTACTATTCAAAGCCAAACTCACCTGCACGTTTGAACCCTTGAGATGATATACGAGATTCTGGGGATCAGAGTATTCGAGATAAGTAGGTATATTTAATAAGGTTATGGCAGAATAAAAAAGGAAACTTTCTTAAAAAATAACAAAATTATAATTGTATTAAAAATATATATAATATAAAAATGAATCGCTAAATGTGTTGTTAAGCGCAAATCTCGAGAACAGCTGAACCGATTTCGCTAATTTTTTTTTTAGAATATTCCTTGAAGTACGAGGATGGTTCTTACGAAGAGAAAAATTTTAAAAATTGCCTAAAAAAGTCTAAAAAGAACACTTTTCTATACTCCCATACAAAAGATTCATAATATTACTTAAAGTCAATTTGAACTTTAATATCATACCATAAAGTTTAAGTGTTAGTGGAGAGGCTCCGGGAAGGCAAAACAATTGAGTGACGTTAGTATCGTATAAATATTAATGTCAATATTTGTTGTCAATAATTATACGATGGGAACATTACTCAAAAACGTAGATGTACCATTCCAGTTTAAACGACTGCAGTTTCCAGTACGGCTTGCTTTCGCTATGACTATAAACAAATCCCAGGGGCAGTCAGTCCCGACGCCATATATATGGCACTCGCTTGCGACACATATATGGAGTAACGGTACCACCGGGTTTGGACAGGTCACGTGTTTGAGGTATTAATCTAGAAAACCCATGTTTCTCGCATGGTCAATTGTTTGCTGTTCCCGTGTTGGAAAAAGATCTGCTCTTTTTGTTTACGCGCCAGGTAATCAAACAAAAAATATCGTGTACCATAAAGTATTACAATAAAAATGAAACTTAATTTAGAATAAGTAAAAATAAAATGAAATATAATAAGTAGGTATCATAATAAGAAATCTGAAATTGTAATTTTCGTTGTGATTTTTTAGTGACTATTAAAAGAATTTTAAGTGTTTTTAATTTTTTGACATAATGTAATTGCAGTCATTAAGTGTTTGTGGTATTAATTTTAAGTGTTTTTAATTTTTTGACATAATGTAATTGTTGACTTATTAACTTTCTTTTTTCTTTTTTTATCTTACTAGCTTACCCGCTGTCCCGAATAGCAGAATAAGTCTTAAAAAAAAATTAATAATCGACTGTTAGGCGGTACGAAGTTCGCCGGGTCAGCTAGTATTTATATAAAAAGGACGACTTCGGACAGATATAAATTGCTCAGATGAACTCTAAGGACTCTCGAGTATAGTCTATCTAGTTTTCAGCAAGGTGGGGCCGGGTACGGTAAGAGAATTGGAGACGACCGGTAGTTCCCGTACACGGTCTGGACGGAGTTGCAGGTCGTGGTGAGGTAGCCCGCCCTCGACCCATCACTGCAGGAGACTGAGGCGCACAAGGATACAGTAGGAGGTCCGTTCGCTGATATATACGGCGTGAATAGGTTCTTACAGGGTCGGCAACGCAAGAGTGACACCCCTGGTGTTGCAAATATCCATATATATATATATATTATTATATATAATATTATATAATAAATATATATATATATATATAATATCCATAGTATGCTATATGGTAACTGCGTACCATCAGCCACAAACAATATTTTAAAAGTAATTTCTAACATTTATAAGAATTTTGTTTTCTTCTACAATCATTATTTTTACAATTATCATCATCAAATTTCAGGAAGGAGCATACAAAACAAATTATTGAAAATTGAATTTTCCTAAAATAAATATATAAACGAATAACTACGCGGTCTAAAATAACAGTACCTAGTAAGAAAACAAATTAATTTTTACATAGCTCAACACCTTCATTGGATTGAAGGCCAGACTTTTAATATCAAGCACTATTCAGTAGTTTAACATAAAATAATACCAACCAAGACCACATTTTTGGAAATTTTCACAAAGTGGCTTCGTACATCGGCATCTGATGCGCCCGCCGCGGTCGCTCTTGGTTTGCTGACATGTTTGAGGATGCAATATGGAGGTACTTACTAAAAACTCTACTTACTAATCACACGTTAATCTATTTATGGTGTCTGCCAGAGACACATCAGTCGTCGAGGGGTATACCGTTTTCAAGATTATCATAAAAATGCGACAGACATAGATAATCCACCTTTTGAAAGTTAGAAATATTCTACAATTGCGCCAGTCCTTTTAATCTATATAAACAAAATCAATTGTCGCATGAACGTGAGATCGTCATTTGAGCACGGGTGGACCGATTTGGTTGACTTTTTTTGTTGTGTTTTTATGTTATTGTGCCTTTTTGGTAAAATGCCATCAGGGAGGCGTCGAAATATTGGAATTCAATTTCAAATAAAAATTCATTTGAATAAAATTCTTCTCGACGAACTGACAGATATCGCACAGTCAAAACCACTATAGATAGATACATGTTATAACATTCTTAATATTATTTCATTAGTAAATTGCACTCCTGCAAAAAGCTTGAAATAATCTATCTATTTATCTATAACTTCACGCCAAATCCCTTGCGGGGTAGGCAGAGAGAACCGAGCGCCACGTGACTCGATCCTTACATATCTCACTCGCTTCTTTAACATTCATTGCTCTTCTCATGCACGCTCGCCGGTTTCTAGGGCTCCTGACATCACCTTCTGATAGAACACGACCAATTTGGTCATGGTAGGTAAGTCTTGGCCTGCCCCGGCTCCTACATCCTTCCACTTTTGCATTGTATATCTGCTTCGTCATTCTTTCATCTTGCATTCTTTCTACATGTCCGAACCATCGGAGCATGCCTCTTCTTATTTTAACACCGACGCTCTCTTTCCAACTCTGTTTCTAACATCATCATTGCGAATACGGTCTATAAGCCTTACGCCACAAATTTTGCGCAGCGCTCGCATTTCGACCGCGTTTATTCTACTTTCATGCTTTTTCTGCCATACCCAGCTCTCGCTTCCATAAGTTAGCGTTGGGACCAACACTGCATTGTGTATAGCGAGTTATGCCTTCTGGCTCAGGATTTTACTGCCAAGAAGTTTTCCCAACGCTCCATTCACACTATTCCCAACAGTAATTCTTGAGCTTGAAATAAGTGAATAAAAATAGGTATATATCTCCACGACAAGTACCTTCCAGGCGGACAGTTAACCGTGCGCCACATAACTCACTTCTTACACTTTACGTAATAAGTTACCTTCATATACACGTTAAAAGTATACAAAAGAATATCCTCTTTTCAAAAATACACTACATTTCAACAGAAGATTTTGAATGCAAGCGAAAGAATGAAATATCTAAAGACTTACTCGAGACATTAGCTTAATGATACAGTAAAACCAAGCTATTCAGCCCAACTATAAATTACGTCCAACATTGCGGTCAATCGCAAGTTGCACCCTTATCACAGTGCTTGATCACTGAATTGTAAGCGTATTGCATTTAAGGGAAATAGCTTACAATGTTATATGTTGAAACTTTGACTTAAAATATAGATGGACGCGACATCGCATTATATTACGCTTGATGCTTCGTCCTCGAGATTAGCAGAATATACACTACATATGTAGTTACGCGTAGTAGCCCAAGTTATTATTAGTGTAAATCTCATATTTTACTAGATACCTCAGCCCGTAGACGTTCGTGTATTAAAGTACGTCGCCATATGACCACTTGCTCGCAATGATAACTAACTTTAGTATTATATAATACAAGTGTTAGGAAATATTAAGCCCGTATCGGCGTAGGTACGCGACTTACCGCGATTTGTTTTTAGGGTTCCGTATCCAAAGGGTAAAACGGGCCCTATTACTGAGACTCCGCTGTCCGTCCGTCCGTCTGTCACCAGGCTGTATCTCAAGAACCGTGGCAGTTAGACAGTTGAAATTGTCACAGATGATGTATTTCTGTTGCCGCTATAACAACAAATACTAAAAAATATAATAAATAAATATTTGAGGGGGGCTCCCATACAAGAAACGTGATTTTTTTTGCCGTTTTTATAGATAATGGTACGGAACCCTTCGTACGCGAGTCCGACTCGCACTTGGCCGATTTTTATAGATAATGGTACTGAACCCTTCGTGCGCGAGCCCGACTCGCTCTTGGCCGGTTTTTTATATTTCCCCGATATTTCGGCGACGTTGCAGACGTCATTATCATGAGATGACTGGAGCCGGCGATTGGATAAAGCCGTTAAGGGCGGACATATCTGTCTACCCTCTTTCTGTGTCACTTTTTATTACTCGGCGCCTTACACACTACACTCACCGGCTCCAGTCATCCCGTGACTACTGCGTCTGCACGAAATATCGGGGAAATATAAAAACAAATCGCGGTAAATCCCGGTAGGTTACGGTAACTGCTTTACATCAGGCGGGACGTATGCTTGAATGCCTCCCGACGTTGTATACAAAAAAAAAACATATTAAGAACCTATTTAATACTTAACATTCGAGTAGTCCAATTTAATAGATTCACCTGTTCGGAATACTAAAATAAAAACAGCATGCATCATATATTATTGCTAAGTGTAACTACTTTCCATATCTTGTTACTGCTTCTTTACGTAATGCTATTATTCTCCTATTATTATGAAATGAGAATATGATAGGCTATCTGCCGAAATGCCCAAAGCGGGTGGAGGAATCATAGCAGGCCTGCTGTACCTTTTATTCAACATAATGTTGGCCTTCCGGCCGTGTACCAGGCAACTGAGTAAAGTCCATGATGGTGCCGCTATAAAAAGGTTTACAGCAGGAATGCAAGAATTATCGTGGTATAAGCCTCCTGAGTTTAGTAAGCAAATTGTATGCAAAGATTCTGATTATTATTAGTATGAAAGACTGATATCATTCGGAATCAAAAATTTGGGATGTGCAAGCGGGGTTTCGAAATGGGATGGGATGTGTGGATCAAGTCTTTTGCTTAAGGTGTATAACGGAGAAAGGCTTAGCAAAATACAAAAAGGTTTCCTACACCTTCATTGACATGGAAAAGGCTTATGATAGAGTGGTGAGGGAAGAACTTTGGACTACGCTTTCCATGTAAGAGGTGAATAGTATTTTGATACGGGCACTCGAGTACTTATATAAGGATTCGAGTGCCTGTGTCAGGGTAAATGGAAACTGGTTCAGTATCGAATGTGGTATTAGGCAGGGCAGTGTAGCATCCCCTTGGCTGTTCAACCTGTAATGGACAATTGTTTGACAGACTTGAAAGAGTATGACCGTGGAATAAAAATGAATGAGTCAGTATATAAAACCCAGTTGTACGCCGATAATCAGGTTCTCCTTGCATGTTCGGCAGAAGAACTACAACATATAGTTACTGTAATGCATGAGGCCATTAAAAGGAAAGGTATGAAAATAAATGCAATGAAGTACACATGTACCTGTATTACAATGACAATTCTTTGGATAACTTGCTGGGAAGTTGTTATTTAGCACTTGTAATCCTAAATAATGTGATTTCGTGTCCATTTATAATTTTTTGTCCATGCTTCCTTATCATATACACATATATAATCGTTTTCGAAATAAGATGTTAAATGTTAACCATAAAGATAGTATACACGCGAACAATAGCTCTAGTACTGGACAAAGTAACTTTCAATCAGAATGTTACTTTGTCCAAAACTATTCTTATCTTCGATAGATCGCTTCCGATTTTTAGATTCTTTATGCGGCGAAGAGTTTATTTGACTATTTCAGATGTTATTAGTAGCACTAGTTACCCTGACTTGACTGATATTGTAGTTGCTACTTTGCTGACCCGGTATCTCATGGTGAGTAGGATCGATTTAGATTGCATATCTTGCGCTTCTGTAGGTGGAATATTCACGTTACCCTAATACATCTGGAGGATATCTTTCCACTCCGTTTTAGGCCTATTGTGTCTAAACTCACCATGAACATGACGAAACTCTTTCCATGGCTCATCCATACAAACGTTAGGATCCTCACCTAATACGATCCCTTATAAGAACGAAATATACCAAGTTGATTGAAGAATATCATCCTATCGGTTTCACTATCAGCCGTCTGTAAAACATTGGCAACTATCAAAAGGGTCACTACTAAGCCGATGATTTAAACTTCCAAGACATCAACCTGAGACTCCTCGGAGAGCCTTATAGCTATCCCATTCTCCCTTGCACCAAGTGCACCTGTGCAGATTAGCTTGTCGCTATTCTCAATGTGCCAGAATCTACTACCTTTCTACTAAGTCTCTTGGCTTTGGCTTGAAGAGTACGTCGACCAGGTCCCTCGAATTTCCGATGTACCATGTTGCGAAATATATTCTCTATGTGGCTAGCATCTTTAGCAGTACCTGACCGCATAGTAAATACAAGAACATCTAATCAAAAATTCTAATTTTAGTGTAATTTTAGTGCCACTGAGTTAAGTCTAAAACTCTGTAGACGCGTCCTACCAGTTAAAAAGGTAGAAGTCAAAGTTACTATTTAAAGAGCCCCGTTTAGTTTTTTTTCTTTATAAATATGTACATAAAATACATACATACGAACAAAGACGCTTCTTTTTTAAAGTCAGTTAAAATGTACCTATTAGTTGGAGAAAGTTACAAATCAAAAACTATCATCATATCTTTTAACCATTATTAATAAAAATCATATTTTGTGTTTATTATATGCTTCCCCTTAAACCTATTCAATTTAAAGCTTCAAGTCTTACGTCTGAAATTACATTCGAAACCGCGTAATAGGTTTAATTTCTTATTTCTCTTTATATGTAATTTTCAATACTTTTCTATTGTAGTGTAAAGAAGAATACATATATCTACATGGTAAATACTCCTATTATGTAGAATAAAATGGGAATCCTATTTTTTTTCTACACCACTAAGGTTTTTAGGTGAAGCGGTTACCGTAGCCTGTGAAAGATTACAATACAAGGAACATAACGTATGCATTACGGTCTCTATGTAAAACTCTTCACTGTAGATTCCTATGAAAACCTTAATAATGAGTTTCTTTCACGATTACAGACTTTGTGGAAGAAAAACTCTTCCAAACCTCACAATACTCGTCACCGAACTGAGGCACAAACCCCTATTTTATATTCAGGTGTATCTGTCTAAAGTAGACAACCATACTGCATGTGTGGTCGGAAATGATACTAGTTTAACAAAGGTCTCTCCACCGAGCTATAGTAGTGTACCGTGCTGTCGAGTACACCAAATACCTTAGGGGTAAAGACCTTTCCCTGCAGGTGACCTCAGAACTAAAATTCGTTAGAGATCTTAACACCAATAATAGTGTTACGGTGTAAATCTACACTTCCAAGTTATTTGCAAATGTCGGTACTGCCAGCGTCATCTGTGAAGAAGACGATTATTCATCATAATGACAGCACGTAGCCGTCAACTAATAGATGGGGTTTTGTTGTGGAGTTTCTGGCTTTGCAGGAGACCACGCGCTTTTTCCATTAGTGAAACATGTAAAATTAATTGCTTGGAATCGTAGAGGTCTCCAATATGCCATCCAATATGCCTTTTAAACTAACAAGTTAAAACTGGGTTCTAATTAAATATAATCAATCGGGAAACATGGCGTCACCTACGAAATTATTTTGACCTTTGAGCTCTATACCGAGTAAGTATGTCTGAATAATTTGCAATTGTAAACCAGAGGATGTTTTTCCCGATAATTTGATGACCTATTGGTTACTTTTTCAATTGCAGACTAAGGTTCGGTCGTAATTCGCAGTTACCAGCCGCGTGCTAATTTGCCGGCTGCAGTCCTATGTTCTCGGATCGCAACCCGTGGTATGTGGTTCCTGATCGTCTATATATATATATATATATATATATATATATATATATATATATATATATATATCTATCTATAACTTCACGCCAGATCCCTTGCGGGGTAGGCAGAGAGAACCGAGCGCCACGTGACTCGATCCTTACATATCTCACTCGCTTCTTTAACATTCATTGCTCTTCTCATGCACGCACGCCGGTTTCTAGGGCTCCTGACATCACCTTCTGATAGAACATGACCAATTTGGTCATGGTAGGTAAGTCTTGGCCTTCCCCGGCTCCTACATCCTTCCACTTTTGCATTGTATATCTGCTTCGTCATTCTTTCATCTTGCATTCTTTCTACATGCCCGAACCATCGGAGCATGCCTCTTCTTATTTTAACACCGACGCTCTCTTTCAGACCAACTCTATTTCTAACATCATCATTGCGAATACGGTCTACGAGCCTTACGCCACAAATTTTGCGCAGCGCTCGCATTTCAACCGCGTTTATTCTACTTTCATGCTCTTTCTGCCATACCCAACTCTCGCTTCCATAAGTTAGCGTTGGGACCAACACTGCATTGTGTATAGCGAGTTGTGCCTTCTGGCTCAGGATTTTACTGCCAAGAAGTTTTCCCAACGCTCCATTCACACTATTCCCAGCACTCACTCGTCTTTCCACATCTGCGGTGTACCTTCCATCCCTGCTGAAAGCGCATCCAAGATATACAAACTCATCCACTTGTTCCAACACTTCATCATCAATCGTAATCCTTACATTAGTTCTGGATTCTTCTCTTTCAAATACCATTATCTTTGTTTTCTTCGCATTCAGTAGTAAGCCTTTCTCCATACAGTCGTCTTTCATCGCTGTGACCAGTGTTTGCAGTTTAGATGGTGTATCTGCTAATAGCATGGCATCGTCTGCATACAGCAGACAGTTCACCACTTGGTCACCCATGCGCAATCCCACATTCGTTGACCTTATTCTCTGCAGACAACTATCGAGATACAGGATAAACAGCCTAGCAGATAGCATGCAACCCTGTTTGACACCAATTTTGACATCAAACCAGGGTGACATGCCACCGTCTATCCGCACACATGCTGAGCAATCCTTGTAAGTGGACTGCACAGCACGGAGCAGTGAACCGTCAATCCCATATCTCGGCAATATGTCCCACAGTTCCTTTCGCACTTTTTCGTATATATATATATATATATATATATATTCACGAGAGGTGCAACACATCATACCCGATGACCCGCTTACAATCAGGTGATCGTTCTAATGTTGCGGAATTTCTATGAAGTATTAACTTTTCTAAAAGATAAACATTTTGACCCAATAATGCACTCAGAAAGTAATTAGATCTGTACAAATATACACCTGTTCTATAAAGTATGCGACTTTATGCATAAGCCTAATGCAGTAGGCAAATTTAAATATATGTGTAATCTAGCTTAAAGCATGATAACCTAAACTAGAAGAATATACAAATATATGTTGCCCATTGATGGGAAATTATTTACTCTTTAATTATATTTGAATAGGTCACAATATGGACCTATGAAAGTTGATTTATGTTTCCTATTAATTGTGTCTGAAAGCGATCGTAAAGTATAAATACATGAATATGTATATTCTGTTTATATAAGTTTGTGCATTACTTTGTCTTACCTACCTGACCGGTTTAGGTTAAATCAGGTAGCGCTCTTTCTTTCTCTTATCTTTCTTCTTCTGTCTTTGGAACAGACTAATTATTGACTTCCTGGTTTTTGGCCTACAAAGCTACTCGAACACACGTCCTCTGCACTGCTTTACCTTCACACACACATAATTGTTATAAATGCATTTGGCTACTGTAAGCGAACGAGATCTCAAAATTTTCAACTGCAGCAAATATAATTTTCATACCCGAGAACATACTGATTTATGACAATGGTATTGGACCAAGTTCAATTGACACAAATCGAACAAATTCCTTGTAAGGTGGTAGTGACCATCATGCGTCATTCGTGTTGTTTAAAATTATAAAACTATGCTTAATTGTTAATAAAGCAACGAGTAAGTATATAAAACGAGAACATGTTATTCTTTAAACAATAACAATCAATTAAATCATAACGTATACCTACGTTAAGCATATAGTAAATTTATTTGTTGGCTAATTCTCTAATTTCTCTTACTACCTATTCCCTTAATTCTTGTTAAAGGAGAATGTACACACGACGACCGCAAACCATGCAAATCGCTTCTTCTTTTTGATTTTAGTTCGTAGCAGTACCTAAAATGCATGGCGTATAACTTGATTTGTCGTTATCTGTACACCTTGTGAGGAATTTAAAATTTTAACTACACATGTATGTACATTTATACGCCTTACCGTCGTACCTTGCGGGGTAGCCTGAGGTGCGATGTAAGTGGTGACACCTTCCGCCGCATGCATTTAAGCTGCACTGACGAGGGCAAATCGGTGCACGTCGCCTACGAGGGGCGCCACAATTCGCGCCTCAGTGCGGTTTTAGTCCAGAATTGTAATCCACAGGTCTTTTGTAGGCAGGTCGCGGCGTGCACGCTTCTGGTTATATGAAGGTATGACCCCTAGTTATATGAAGGTACTCGAACATATTCAATACAAACATCGGTCCTTCCTTCCTTCTTTTAAATAACAGTTCCTGTAAATAGAGGCGTTTTAAAATACATAGGATTATTGGAGCATTTCAAACCAACTACATTATTGAAGCCTAAGCGGCACTTCGCACTTAAACTAAATAAATTGATACCTTTGTTCAGTCAGCGGAATAGAGAGAGCGGGGGGTTTACAAACCCTTTTCTATTTTGACACTTTTAGTAAAATATTTGAGAGGATATTGCTTAATTTATTGCAACAACAATTTAAGATACATAAATTATTTCATAATACGCAACATAAGGTTTTACAGCAGGCACATCGAACACAGATGTTGGGGTAATATTAGTTAAACTCGCGGGCACTTAGACACGTATCACATTTCTTGAAATATAGTCTTATTGTATCTTGTTCAATTATCATTAATTTGATCAAATTGATGAAATTGTACATATTAATCAATTCTATAATAAAGTATTTTACAGAGAGTATTTTTAATGTGCTTTTTGAATACATTATTAGGAAAGGACAGAACTGTTTCAGGCAACATATTATAAAATCGAATACAGTTTATAATAAAAGATTCACCAGTTCTAGCAAGCCGATGTACCGGCAAACACAAACTATTTCTACTTCTAAGTTTTACTCTGAAGTTTGAAAACGACTTTAAATTTTTACATTTATTTGTTATTTTTTTTATGCATAAATATATTGAGAAGTGAGGATATTTATTTCTTTGAAGAGTTTTCTGAGAGATTCTCTGGAGCCCATGATATAAATAGAGCGAATAGCTCTCTTTTAGAAGACAAAAAATGCCCCTATGTCAGCCGCCGTCCCCCATAACAGCATACCACTATTTCAGCTTCTTTCACAGCATTATGTCGTAACATAATGCTGTGAAAGAAGCTGAAATAGACTAAGTACGCAGTAGCCACATTCGTCAATTGCCTGATTCACCTAACTGCATATACAGCGGAGCTGAGCTTACCGACAAGTTTATTTACGTGGTGTAATTAATTAGTAATTACCCCTGCATCCGTAGTAGATTTATCAGTTGTAAAACCGTATTCTGCATCGTGAAAAATTTAATTTATCCTAAAAGTTGCAACCGATCAAGCAATATCCTTTCGAATATTTTACTCAAAATTGGCAGTATAGATATAGGTCTGTAATTCCCCTGCTCGCTTTTTTCTCCTGACTCGAATATTGTAATTCATGTTCTGTCATCATTTATACATAATGACATTATTGTGTATAAATATGACAGAACAGAATATGAACACACAGTAGATTGTCAGGATCTCGTATGTGAAAAGGATCTTACCCTGGTATACGCGATCTTGTTTTGATTTATAGCTAAGTAGAATAAAACAAATTTGTGTTTATTCGAAATTGATTAATTTTATACAATATCTGTTTAAAGGATTTGCTTAAAAAGAAGAAAACTGTGCACGTCATGTACGCCATTCTATTTTTAAACAGTAAATTCTAAAAAGAGTTTTCGAGTTTTAAGCAGAAAATAATCAAGATTTTTTCTCTTACGGCTATTGCAATGTAAGAACTAATACAGAAAAAGTATAAGTCCTAAAAGTGCGAGAAACGACTCGCACTTTATCAGTTTTATTTAGATTCCTACGTCCACAATCGTTTTAAGAGCCCTATTTATTATTCCTTAGCTTTGTACTCCTTTGTTCTTATTATGAACGCTCGCAATTTCAAACACGAATATTTTATGAACAAAAATAATTAATAAGCGGTTTCTGGTATATTTTGTTCGTTGAAGTGCAGTTATTAAGGGTATTACCAAACCTGGAATCGCAAACGATGAAATCGTATCCTTAAGGATCGTTAACGATAGGATGTAATCAGTATAAATAAAAACGAGCTTGATAGCATCGTGAGAGCTTGATAGCAACGTTGGGCGTGTTATTCTAACCGACCACGCAGGTTAAGCAACAGCAGCATGTCTATGGATGGATTTATATATCTCGTGCTTCTCCTTTATACATTAAGCTGTCAGTTTCAGCTATTTTCATGGATGACAGTCGTTAAGCTAAGTCAGCGGTTTTCGGGCGGCTTAAAAACACTGGAATCCGCCAATCCACTGTCAAGCAACGTGGTGGAGTATGTTCTAAGCCCTTCAGACCCGTGTGGTCTCCTTTCAACCGAAGTGTTTACAGTGAGGTGAATTAGGGCTGGTGTGCTGGTGGCTAAACGCTCAGTCCCTCTGACATGATATTCAGGTGACATTGGTTTTTATTCTAAAAGTAATTGAGAGCTATTTCGACTCAATGATAGTGAGTGACAGGGAGTCCCAATATGACTGTTGGAGCCAAAACCAATTCCAACTATACGAGGATAGGACTACCTAATAACAAACGAGGCTCTGGTGAGAGAGGTAGAGCTTATATATTTCATCATCATCACCATTACAGCTTGTATTCGTCCACTACTGAACATAGGCCTCCCCTCTAGAGTGCCACTCGTCTCGATCCTGTGCCACCTGCATCCATCGACTCCCTACAAACCTCTTGAGGTCATTGCTTCATCTAGTGGGGGGTCGTCCCACACAGTACGGGGACGCCATTCGAGAACCTTTCTTCCCCAGCTGTTGTCGGTTCTACGAATTATGTGACCGCCCCACTGTCACTTCAGTTTGCTTATCCTGTCGGCCATGTTAGTTACCTTAGTTTTATTGCGGATATCCACATTTCTGATTCTATCACGCAGAGTAACCCCGAGCATAGCTCCTTCCACAGCACGCTGAGTGACCTTGATCTTCCCCATACGGCCCGCAGTTAAGTACCACGTCTCAGTTCGGTATGCCATCACTGGCAACACACACTGTTTGAAATCTTACTCTTCAGTCGTTATAGGTATTTTGGACGAAAATATGTGTCCAAGTTTCCCGGACGCTGCCCAGCCGAGTTAAATCCATCTGTTGACCTCTCGGTCGAAATTAGACTTATCTAACTGAATAACCTGTCTTAGGTAAACATATTCGTCAACAACTTGAAGAAGCGAGTAAGGAGCGTTAGGACCGCGTCTTATGCCGCTCAAGGCTCTCTGCCTACCCCGCAAGGGGCCTGATGTGAACATGTACATACATACATTTTCTGTCAAAAAGCATAAGCAATTAATAAGTCTATTTTCAGTGGGTCGCTTGCTATTGATTAGATTTTCAGCTTAACTAAATATTGGAAATTTTACGACCCATAAAATAGAAAGTCTTTGCCAATGCTGATAATCGAACAACCTCTGCGGCTGGCTGATTATACAAAATGGTATCTATTCAACATAGACAATGTGGAACGAGATACAGAACCAATAATTAACAATTAAGAGTAAAAGGGTTTGTAGGGGCCTCTAATTAAATATACTAGTATGTGAAATGTGAACCTATAGACTATATTTTACTGAAAGAAGCCTCGACATGTGAATAATGGAGATCATTGATCAATTGTTACGTTGGGATGTTAAAACTACGTCAAGTTTCGAACCAGCTCTTGGTCTCGATGTGAGTAGATAGTAACCCGTAGATACTTCCATCAAAATTAGTCTCACTCGCGTATAGCGACCGTTTTTTATCACTAATAATGCAGTACCTCTTTCGGAGCTTTCTCTCGGAGCTTGGAAGGAAGACAACGTAATCGGAAACCAGAACGTCCAAAAAAATAAAAAGAAAGACGAGTAACCTAACCTAAAAAAGTCTGGTTTTCGCTCCGCGTTGTGGCGGTCTGATGGCAGTAGCTCTATGTAAAAGTCAGTATCCTTGTCAAATTCATAGGTTGAGATGGCAGACCTCGCCATTCCTAATGGATTAGGAAATGGGATAATGCTAGGAAGAAGACTAACTGCATGACAAAGTTATTTCTCGACTATAATTAGAATAATCTAGGAAAATATACAATTCTCAGTATTATATAACTTGTGGTATACACACAAAGTTCAATTATTACTATATTTATACACGATGGTCTGATAGGAATACATGCCATAATTCATCATTAACTTTCCGTTTTAAGATTTTTAATAATTACTTGTAACATATCTTCCTTGCTGTATTTTAATATAACACAAATTCGTCAATGCCCAGAAAACAGAGTTTTTTTTTATACAAACGTCGGGAGGTATACAAGCATACGAATCACCTGATTTTAAGTGTTTACCGTAGTCTATGAATGCTTATAAATTAAGTATTACTCGCGCGATGCCAACTCTGCTGCTAACACAGCAACTGCTCAGGAGCTTACCGGTGACCTCACTCACATGCAGGAAAACAACTACCCTCTAGGAATTTGTTATTTGGCTGCGGTTTCCTGTGAGATACCCCAGACGGGCTGCCTAGATGCGCCCTACCTGTCTCAAAAATACCCCGACTAAGATAAACAGACATGTTCATGCACACAAATGTTTGCCAGGTACTCATGGTACCTGGCAGACAAGCTTTCACTTTATTAGTTTGACGAGCTATTGGGAGTAGTTACGTGAATAAATTGAATCAGTTTAATTCCTTCTAAATCCTTTTAAATTTAAATAGATTGGAGAATAATCAAAATGTCTGAAAATTCTCCTTATTTGTCACTTCATTTGTACAATATGTTACACCGAATGTGGCATGAAGTGACCGGAGAAAGTAAGAGAGGAACGAGGAAGAACTTCATAAAGTGATTACGTGACTGGTGTAGCTTGCTGTGATAATTATGTTACTAGCATGTGTAGGCTTTGATAACGGCTTCAAGTCGAGCGGAAATTGTGTTTGCCATGCGAGTTCTGCCTGTCTGTAAAAATTTAAAGTCGTTTTCAAACTTCAGTGAAAAACTTAGAAGTAGAAATAAGTTGTGTAATTGTGTATGCCGGTACATCTGCTTGCTAGGACTTATAGATCTTTTCTTGTAAATTGTATTCGATTTTATAATAAGTTGCCTGAAACAGTTCTGTCCTTTCCTGACAATGTATTCGAAAAGTTCATTAAAAATACTCTATGTAAAAGGGCGTATTATAGAATTGATGAATATGTAACTGACAAAGATATCTGGAAGTAATTTAACACAGACTACCAGTACTTAATAATCTTTAATTTTACAATTTGATATCATTATTGTACCATATTGGTATTGTGCCATATGGCTTATGTGATATTTTTTGCAATATCTAATTGACAATTTTAAAAGAGACCTATATTGGCAAGTTTCTTTCAGCATTTCTTCTTCACCATTCATTTTTAACTTTTTAAGTTGTTTACAAAAGATACTGATTCTTTTTTATTAAGTGCACGCTGTTTATTGTTTACTATCTAAAATGTGACAGAAACTGATGATGTAACTTTTTCTTAAAATTTGATTTGTCTCTCGACGATTGGCGATCGGTGGCGCCGTGGTTAAAAACATGACTTGGACACCAACGCTCGTGGGTTCGATTCCCACACAGGACAAATATTCGTGTGCACGAACAAGTCTGTTTGTCTTGGTTTGGGTGTTTTACGAGAGAAGGGGTGCATCCAAGCCCACCTGGGGAAGTAACTCCACCTCACAGAAAACCGCAGTCAAATAACAACTCCTTGCAGGGTTGTTGTATTCCTGCGTGTGAGTGAGATTACAAGTAAGCTCCTGAGGAGTTGCTATGTTAGCAGCAGAGGTGGCATCGCGCGACTGGTACTTAATGTATTACCAGCGTTCAAAGGCCACTTTGCCGTGGACCGTAGAATGTTTCACGATGACGTTGTATAAAAAAAAAAAAGTATTATACAATACAATACAATACAATACAATACAATATTCTTTATTGCACCACACGAAACAGTAAAATACATGAAATTAACTTATAATTAATGTACAAAAGGCGGCCTTATCGCATAGCAATCTCTTCCAGACAACCTTAGGGTAGAGGAAAACAAAAGAAAAATACAGGCAGATAGGTGGCGCAGTATAAAGTAGAAAACATAAAAGAGGATTAATTGTTAATAATCAAAACAATAATGACGATAGATACTTATATATTAATTCACTTAACAAAGTTATACAGCAGTGACAACCAGATTAACAAAAGAACGAAATTAAAATAGGATGAAGGAAAGATAGTGTGCACTAACTCGATCTTTAAAACTGAATATACTTTCTGCATTTCGAATTGTTAATGGCAGAGCATTCCAGAGCTGCATAGCTCGCACCGAAAAAGATTTCGTGTAATACTGGGTTGAGTGTGATGGCGTTTTAAGACGGAAGGCAAGAGCATTGCGAATAGTACGTCCCTGAGTTCCACTGTGGAATGAGAAACGTTCCTTCAAATATGCAGGAGAAGAGGGACTAAAAAGAATAGAGTAAAGGAGAGACAGGATATGTAGATTACGGCGAAGTCGAATGGGAAGCCACTTGAGGCGAGAGCGAAATTCAGAGACATGGTCATATTTGCGGAGTCCAAATATGAACCGAATACAAAGATTTTGAAGACGCTCAAGCTTATCCAATTGCTGTTCGGTAATATTAATATAACAGGAGTCAGCGTAATCGAGAATGGGAAGGAGCAAGGATTGTGCGAGCGTAATTTTAGTATCAATTGGAAGAAAATTTTGCAATCTTCTGAGGGAACTAACAGAAGCAAACAGCTTCCTACTAACACTTGCCATTTGTGGTGACCAAGATAAAGTTTTATCAAATATGACCCCAAGATTTTTTACAGTATCCGTAAAAGGTATATCGGTACCATTAAAGTTTACTGACTGCAAATTAGACCAGTCAAGTTTAGTAATTTGGCGAGGACTACCAATTACGATCGCCTGCGACTTGGTTGGATTTACAACGAGACCATGAGAATTGCTCCATTCCAGTATACGAGAAAGATCATCGTTGACTGTAGAAATGACGTCTGAAATTGATGTAAATGGACCATGCGTATAAATTTGTAAGTCGTCTGCATACAGATGGTAGGAGGAGCGAAGGGTGGAAGTGATGGAGTTAATAAATAACGCGAATAATAATGGAGATAAAACGCCACCTTGCGGAACGCCAGCCGTTAGCGCACTCCAAGAGGAGTATGAATCGTCAATACGCACACGCTGCCGACGCCCGAACAGGTAAGATCGAAACCACTCAATTACTGTTGGAGATATGTTGAGAGAACGCAGCTGCATCAGCAGTATGTCAAAATCAACAGTGTTAAAAGCATTGCTGAAATCAAGAAGAACCAAAACCGTTAGATGCGAATGATCCATGGCAAAACGAATGTCATCTGAGACTTTCAAAAGGGCAGTAGTCGTGCTATGACCGGGACGGAAACCAGATTGTAAAGGATTAAGGATATTGTTATTGTGAAGGAAAGTACTTAGTTGTTGTTGAATTAAGCGTTCAAGGACTTTAGAAAGAAATGGGAGGATGGAAATGGGTCGATAGTCAGAGAATGAACGCGGATGGGAATTTTTAGGTAGAGGAATAACAAAGGCATTTTTCCACGCAGATGGAAAAATGCCGGAGGCTATGGAATTGTTAAGAATGGAAGTGACAGTAGAAAGAATAATGTCAAGGATGGGTAAGATCATAGAACGACTAATGCCGTCATGCCCCACAGCACTCGAAGCCACAGAGCGTATGTTCTTCTCAACATCACAATCAGTGAATTGATTAAAGATAAATGGCGGAAAATCAGGAGTTGGGAGCGATGAAAGATTATTAAGGGTATTGGTTTTAATGCTGCTATCCAATACAGCAGAAGTAGAGAAGTGCCTATTAAGGTTATCTAAGTCAATATTAATGGGGTTACGATTCGGCTGCTTCCCAACTCCGAGCGATTTTAGAAATTTCCATACTTTTGCAGGATTTTCATTATCGACGGATTTATGAATATGGCGTCTTTGAGCATCTCTACACATTCTGTTGCAGACGTTTCGCGCTCGAATATAAAATTCTCTATATCTGTCCGGATCAGATTTGTATTTAGCTTTGGCCCTATTTTTCTTGGCAATAAAACTTTTAATTTCATCAGTCAACCAAGGCGCAGGGAGATGTTTCACTCTGACAGGACGAACAGGAGCATGATGATCGAAAAGATTTAACAATAATGTATTGAACATTTCCACTTGGTCATCAACTGTAGCAGCCAAATCAATGGCTGACCAGTCGGCATTGAGAGCATCCTCGCGCAAACGATTAATATCCATGTTACTAAAATTACGCTGCAACAGGATTTTGGGGTTAGGTTTAGGAGGGCGCACCTTATAGGACAAGAATATGAGGTCGTGGAATGAAAATGCTTCGGCAGGGCATTGCCCGTGCTTGGCAACGTGATCAGGAGAAGAAACTAAGATTAGATCAAGAAGTGAAGGCTGACAACTGGGGAAAAAGTGTGTGGCATCGAGAGGTAAAATGGTTAAATTGCAAGCATGAGTAAGGGTTTTTAGTGCAATTGAGCGATGGTCGTTTTTAAGGAGGCAGGTATTGAAGTCGCCCATAATTATGGTGTGATTGAAAGGGGGCATTGAGTCTTCAAGGAGTTTTTCCAAAGCGGAGAAATAATTAAATGTGGGTGAAGGGCTATACAACACCCCAAGAAGAATGCGAGTATGGGAAAGGGTAATTTCAAGAAAAAGATGCTCAGCGCAATCATTAGGAGGATCAGACATCTGAGAAGAAGAAATAATATTGAATGGAATGTGAGCCCGTAAGTAAATGGCAACACCACCACCGCCTCTCCCAACGCGGTCATTGCGAATCAACTGAAATCCTGGTAGCGAGTAAGAAGTAGAAGGTAGACACGGTTTAAGCCAAGATTCGGATACAAGAATTGCATGAATGTCCCTTACATCGAACGAGTGAAGCATGTCAACGAAATGGGCTGGAATGCTTTGTGCATTAATATGGACTACATTAAAATTCTTTGGAACATCAGAAAATTTATGTTGTAGAGTTTCATTAAGTGATATTTGGGCACTTTGGAAACTATCGGAACTGGAAGATGAAGAGGAAAAAGAAAGATAATGCTCACCTGATTCGTCACTCATTACAACTTATAAACAGAAATATGTATATATATAAATAAATGTAATAAATATATATAAAAATAAATAGAAATACAGTGTAAATATCCACCCGCCAGCAGAAAGAAAGATGTAAATATCGTAAGTTGCAAGAAAATAGAGACTTAATTAAAAGTTAAATATAGATTATAATGTTAAGTAATTGAAAACATGATATCGTAACAGCATTGCACAATAGTAACAAGTACATTACAGTATTACTAAGAGACAATTCCTTACAATGACAATTGGTTGCCAACAATTAAAAAAAAAAAAAAAGAGATAATGAAATTATATCAACACTCATATTGTCAAACGTCAAAGTTAGTAACGTCATAAGCAAATTTACTTAGTCAAAATAAAATGTTTTAGCAATTATAAAAGTTACATTACAAAAAAATTTTAACCGAGTACCTACTAATAGTAGTAAAAGAGACTGTACTTCGATATAATAAAGAAAAATGTGAATTACCTACTATTATGCAATGCTGAGATTCCATATCAAACTTATTTTTTGTTGCAACGCTTGGAACGAGATGCTGCATTTTTGGATCCCGCAGTGTCGTTCGTCATGGCAGCAGAACGCCCAATCGAGGCTCCAGCTATAAGGCGATTGACGTCAGCGATGTTGAGAATGCGAGTCTTGGTCCCATCGGATGTAGCGACGATTACACAGCCGCCACTCGTCCAGCACCGGGTTATCCCAAAATGTTGCCGAGCCGCCATAAAAGCCTCATGCCTTACTTTCGTTAAGAACTCTGATAAAGTAATTCCGGTTCCCTTGAGGCTAGTTTTGGCAAACCAGATCTTATTCCGGACATCAATATTATTGAACTTGATCAATATAGGCCTCGGTTTGTCTGTGTTAGTGCGCCCCATTCTGTGACATCTGCGTATATCGTTAATTGTGAAATCAGTTAATTGGAGTTTTGCTGACATAATTTTTGTGACCTGGGCCCGTGTATCTTCACCTTTGTCTTCACTGACACCATGTATGAGAAGAATCTTACGTCGCCCACGCATCTCCAAGTTGTCAATTTGCTGGGCGATTATCTCGACCTGGCTTTGTAGGTTCTTGAGAGCTGTTGTTATGAACAACCTGAATGCGACAAAGTCAGCGGACAACGAAGCAATCGTCGGGGATCCAGTGGCCTTCTGGAGATCAGCCTGGAAGTCTGCCATTCTGGCATTAAAGAGGGCCATCATGTCAGACATATTCGCCTGGATGTTCTCCATGATATAATGATTTCAAGAAAGGAAATATACTGCTAACAGGTAGACTACACTGTTAAGTATGATAAAACATAAAAAGAATCTTGTATATATTGAGTAAAGTAATTTAAATTGTTTTTTTAGTCAGAGCTCTGTTTTTCACTTCCACACCCAACAACTACCCACCAACCAAAAAACCTTTCTTTATACGTCGTTGGGTTTCCGATAACAGAATTTGCAAGAAAAGTCGAATTCAGTCAACTCATATTACGCCATGAACTTCGTTCGTTCACTGAATGAACAAAGTCCCCTATAAATTCAATTGCTAGCTTGACCGTCAAATTCACTGTTCAAGGCGTGAAGAACAATGTTTATCCTTCTTTTTCATGTCTGTCAATTATAACGATCTCATAATCTCGTATCTTTCAATGGATTACAAAATTGTTATTTTCGTGGAAACTGTCTCTGAAGACAGACGGGAAACGTCTCATTAACTTTGTTTCAAATAAAATACGCTAAATTTTTTTTTTCACTTTAGTATTATAAAAATAAGAATAAAGTACCTACCTATCTTCATTCTTTTAAGGAGTGAAAATATTTCTAATAATATTTTTTATGTAAATTTTTATGATTGTTTACATCACTATTGTAAATTTGCGAAGATATATCGGTGACGTCGCAGACACCATGGTCTTGTGAGGACTTGACATGAGTAGTAGTTGTTGGCCAAGTCCAATTTCTCTGTAAGTAAGAGTTGCTACTGCAGTGCGGCTATGTAGGCGGATTCCTCACCCAAAGGATGCTAATAGTACCTTATTACTGTACCTACGTTGCAGACAGAAATAGTGACTTCATTTTACAATTAATGGGTGATGAACATGCCTCTTGCCAAGCGATTTCTTGCTTAAATTTTACTCTGGAGCCCTCAATCGAGGTCTACTGCTGAACAAATACTTCCCTCTTATACTTCCATACTTCGTCTTCGTGTTGCTTGTACCAATGCTGTATTCACGAGATCGTCGGTCAATCGTCTGAGAGACTTAGAGACAAGTCGGTAATTCCAGTTCTAATAAGTATGCGTTCCTTTCTGATTCTATTTTACTGAGAAATTCCGAGCTGGCTCTGGCTCTCTCAATTGCATGCTGTACAGCCTTGAGCTTCCATATAAGACCCATAATAAAGGATTACGTCACTGTACGTAAGTCATCACTGCCAACACATACAGGCCTAAGACTTTCGCCTTGAGACATTGAGGTATTGTGGATGCCATCGGTTCATCGTCGAATTGGACTCGACGAGATACTTCTTTCTCGAATTTGGATGTACTAGTAAATAGCTGGATTGTTTATCCTAGGTAGACATACTCGCCAGCAAGTCTAAATATATTTAAATAATCTGGAGTAAAAATAATGATTTATCTTAGTCGTAATTATGACGGTGTAAAATTTTATTAAAATATGTTCAGCAATTTTTGTGTGGTGTTATTATTTTTTAATACAACGTTGAGAAGTATATAAGCATAAGTATACCTCCCTGACGTATAGTAACCTCAACTCACCTAATGTAAGGCGCTACCGTAGCCTATACTTGCAATACACAACAACTCCTTACGAGCTTACTGGCAATCCCACTAACTCCTAGAAACACAACAACCCTTCAAGGAGCTGTTATTTGGCAGCAGTTTTATGTGAGGTGGAGGTACTTGCTCAGTCGGGCTGATTTGATGCGTCCTACGTCTCTTAAAACCATTCAAATTAATACAAAAAGTTAAGTTAAAGTACAAAAACATTGATTTTGAAAATGGAACCTATGAGCCTTGGTGTTAAAGTAGCTTTGCTAACCACTCCGCCACCGATTTCGTCAGAAGACTAAAGTCAGACGAAGTCAGAAGACTAAGAGGTAAAAATATTTATAATAGATTTTTTTGCTTCGCACCACTTCAAAAACATATTCCAAGAATATATTCAAATATCAAAATATATAATTCTCGTCTCCATTACAATTTTATTACATATTGATGCCCTTGCCTGCCCCTTTTTCGCTAGAGCATCATTTATTAATTGGCATGGGAAAAAGGTGCAAATCTGGTCGGTTTTGTTTCTAAATTTGTTCGGGAGTCGTTTATACTATCTATCTATAACTTTAATCCAAATGTAGTAGTAGGTAGGCAGAGAGGGCCGAGCGACACGTGATTTTGTCCATCTCACTCGCGTCTTTAACATTCATAACTCTTCTTATGCTCGCATGCTTGTTTCTAGGGCTCCTGACATCACCGTTTGATAAATAGATTTGGCCACGGTAGATAAATAAGTCTTGGCTTCTCCGGTATCCTTCTATTTTCGCATTGTACACTCTTTCGTCATTTTTTATCCTGGATTCTTTCTACATGTTCGAACCAACGGACCATGCCTTTTCTTACCTTAATACCGCCACTCTCTTTCAGATTTACTTTCTTACATCATCATTGTGAATGCGGTCAGTAAGCGTAACGTCCCAAATTTTGCGCAATACTCGCATATCGGGCGCATTTAATCTACTTTCATGTTGTTCTGATTTTTCAGGTATAAAAAGAATAAAGCCTCCCTTATTCTTAACATTATACCTATAGATCCTAACGTTTTCGAATTCATTAGGATTGGCGAGGTCCGCTACCGTTGTATCTGTTCCGAAATTCTTAATGAATTGATTTATATACTAATTCTGCTCAATTTATTTATTTAAATTTAGAAAGCCGCCTGTGTGAAAACGTAGGCGGATTTATTTGTTGTGTCAACTAATTATAAATATTGGTGCGTCAGCTTAGAAAGAAAAAAACTCTCTTAATATTGATATCGAATGCGGAAATCGAAAGTTAGGTTCGAAAAATAGGCCAACAAATACGTCTATAAATAGACAAAGGGTCACGAAATCTCAGTGACCTCGTGACCTAATGGTCTGGCATAGAACTATTCTAGCGAATGATCCAGATAGTGCTGAAACAGAGTTAATATTTTTAAGCATGCTTTTCCCTCAAGTATCAGATTAATGTAATCAATATTAATCGTGTCATGAACAATGATAATGTATCGTAATTTTCAATATTATCTATCTATTCATGTCTTCACACCAACTGCCTTACAGGTAGAAGATACCGAGGCCACTCCTCGAGTCGGGAGGCATACAAGCATACGGCCAACCTGATTTAAGCGATTGCCGATTAGTTGCTTTGATGCGCCCTACCTCTCTTAAATATAGCCAAACCCAGAAAAAGAGACACGCTTATGTACCTACTCACAGCATGTCCTGCATGGAAATCGCACCCACGTATTCGTGTCAAAATAGCGGCAGCGCAGCGTCACAAACCATTGCGGCACCGAGCTTTTCAATGTGTAAAATTTATTGATTTGGTGTGCTTTGAAGACAAAAAGTTTGCAAAAGACTTCATTAGGATACCACCTGTTAAAGTTCTTTGTTCTACTATAGAATATCTAAGGGACGAGTATCGACTAACTCTTAAAACCGCGTTTTTCACTACATCCTCGGATTTGAAAGCTTTCCCATGTAAAAAGTTATCGAAGTGCCGAAAAAAAGGAAATCATTTGAAACATAGTCTAGTCTAAAGTAGTTTTGAAATGATCCATATTGAGATGTGTGGACGAACGTTGCCGTAAAAAATGCATTATAACAATTGTCTCATTTGTTTGATAGCAACCTTGACCATCATCCTTTACAATGTATCACAGTACATCGCTACAGTTATTATTGCACTAGATATGAACAAACTGTAATGAAAATTCATTTGGCACCATTCTTTACAGGATCGCTGTGAATATATATTATACAAAAAATGTCTGTGGCGACATAAATAAAATTTTGTTCTCAAATATGTCCCTAAATGAGTTAAAAGTAATGGGCAGTAAGAATGTATAAACGTAGTTTAGCTCTGATTATAATTTCATCTTAGTCGATAAATATGGTAAATCCTAGATATCACCAAGGCATTTGACCAGGTCTGGCACAAAGCACTTCTCTCCAAACTTCCGGCATACGGTCTGCCGCTCCAGCTTTCTAATAGGATTCCTGGCTTCTTGCATGAACGTAAAATCCGCATCCTTGCAAATGGATACGCTTCGCGATTCATGTTAGTGAATGCCGGTGTCCGACAGGGCTCCGTTCTATCGCCCACCCTCTTTCTTCTTTATATCAATGACATGCTGCCACTTAGTAATATTCATTGCTATGCACCTGACAGTGCGGTCCATTGGAAATATTTCGGTCGGCCTGCTGCTGGTCGGACAGAAATCGATGAAAAGCATGAGAGTCATGTCTTAAGCTGAATCGGGTATTCGATCTCATTAGTAAATGGGGTTCTAATAACTTGGATGAGTTTAATACCGAGAAAACTCAGGTGTGCGCGTTTACTACAAAAATGCCCCCATTCCTTCCCACTCCCAGTATTTAGGGCGCTTCACTCAGTATATGAGGTGGACTGAATATACTAGGCATGGATATTCGCTGGAACCTTAACCAAGGAAACTACATCGGAAGCCTCATATCAGCAACTAAAACTCGAAGTCCTGAACAATGTACACTAGCTCTTCGCGCCGGACCACCTTTGTCTACTTTATAAGACTCAAGTTCGGGCCTGTGTCGGAGCCGTCCCAGACCATCTCTGGGACGGCTCTGCACCATATCTTCTCGAGGCTCTCTTAGACGGCGAAGATGTCACCAAAAACCCAGAACCTCTTCAGCTCCGTAGCGACATTGACTCGCTAAGCGTGCGTTCCTTCTGTCATAAAACATTGTTCCACTGTTGAGAACATTTCTTTGCGTACTAAAAAGATCGGCAACTCCTATCCCTGTCATACCATTAAAAAGTGGAACACCTTATCTGTACATGTGCTTCCACTTTCCTGCAAAAGTGTGAAGAAGCATCTTGCAGGCCAGCATGGCAGCGTCAACTGACAGGACACTGTGTAGTCTTTTGTCAGTTACCGTTGCGATTTGGGCTCCTATTTCGCTTACCATCAGACGAAGCGAAGTGAGCTATGGTGTGCTATATATATAAAAGAAAAGATCATTGGCCACACCAGAATCTATCCGTGTCTGTACAGGTCATATAGCGGTGATATAGGCACAGCTCGTTTATTCGAGTACCCGCAAATGGCGACTGACAGAGTTTGCTACATTCCTAATTATTTAGTGTAACTGCGGGAGCAAAAAAGTCACCGTGGTTTAATCGATATTTTTTGTTGTTGGCAATCTTCTAAAGTAGGCTGCTTACAAGCCTTGGACTACGGCGCGTGCTAATGAAGATCCTAATATCTCTGTTTCAATTGAATGCTGCCGCGAGATACAGAGATACAGTAAGAGGGTGATACCTAGCGAAAAATTCGATTTCATCGGTATAGTTGCTGAGCGGCAACTTCCCTCTGGGAGCGGTGCTTCTGGTCGCTCGCTACTTTCTTTTTCACAAGGAAAATCATACCTTTCTTAGTTAAGGTCACATGCCAAGATTTGAACCAGGGTTCAGTTGGTCAATAGGCTCTTTCTTTATCCACTGGGCTATTACTACTCTAATTGTAATATGGTTATCTAGCACGTATCTCTATAGATTGTATGTTTAGTATGTGATCTCGAATTCTCTACACAAAATAAGAAAATAAACTGACCATTAAATACAGCGAACAGTAAATATTTTACTATTACGCATACTTTCTATTTTCATCATCATCTTTATCTATAACTAAGTAGCTAATTTGTAACTTCACGTCAACTCCATGACGGTGTAGGCAGAGAGAACCATGACTCAATCGTTACATACCTCATTTGCTTCTTTAACATTCATTATCCTTCTCATTCTAAGGTTTCTAAGGCTCCTGACAAACCTTCTGATAAAACACGATTAATTCGGTCCTTACACACTTTATTCACTTGTTTTAACTTACACAGCCGGTTCTTTATTCCACATTCGTTAGCCTTTTTTTATACACATATTTTTCAACTTTTTACCTTCTAGAGGTTTATATGTCAACCTATGTGCTGCCTACGGCCAGTGACGTATCAAGAGGTCGACACGTTATACACCAACATTATTGTATTTTAAAATAGCGCAAATAGTACTATATCCACGTACAGTTATTTATTATGACACTTTGCTCTAACAAAGAGACAAATGATAGGGAATACCTGCCGTTAGAAAGAGATGAATATATATCTTAAGACATTTATGCTTTGTGGCAAAGTGCGTGTAGACGCGACGCGAGAGCGTGCCCAACTGAATGCGAGTTGGGCAATTGCCTTACTTTCGTATTACCATTCTAGAGCATGTACGACGTATCTATAAATATAAAAACATCTTAGCCTACGGCAGTACAATTTACTTTACATTATGTAAGTAGTTTTCGTAGCTGTCGCGGAATGGAAATGGAACAATGATATTATTGACAATCACTGATTAGACGTAGACAATGCAGATCAAGAGCCCTCCCACTTGGACATTTTGTCTACATCACGGTATGAAAAATACCGGCGAGTAATAGTCCTTTCCCAGTCGAAATATATGTTTGGTATTCTTACAAAAATATTTGTATTCCCAAATTAACCAATGGTCAGTCAGCTGCAGATCTAGTCAATTACGAATCCATTTTTCCTTATTGTGCGGTTGAGCTAAGATGAATGAAAATAACTACTATATTATTAACCGTAAATAAAGATTATGAGCTGAATATGGCAGTGGACTAAGTTGAGATAAATATTCCTTTTGTATACCTTAGTAGTGTTACCGTGGCCTATGAATGCCACCACATCAGGAACATTATACGACATCGGGAGGCACACAAGCATACGGCCCACATAATGTAAAATGGATACTGTAGACTATGAACGCTCGCAAAACCTAAAGTATCACTCGCGCGATGCCTCTGGTGCAAACACTTAGGAGCTTACTGGTAACACCTCTGTAATGTGGAGGTAATTCTCCAGATGATCCGCTTTAATGCGCCAAGACCAAAATAAATATGCGTGTCATGCATACAAACGTTTGTCCTGTGTGGGCATTGCTAATTACTTCCCTATCGGGCTAGTAACCATTTTAAAGAATATCATGCTGTAGTCTCCGGATAATCCCTGTGGGAAGGTATTGGTAGGAAATGCAAAGTACGAGACCATGGTAGTTCAATGTATATTTGCAGATATATTTGTTTTTATACTCTTACATTATAAAAAATATCACTCGCGCGTTGCCATGAATAATAAGTGAACCTGAGGCTGATTTGCAGTATATGCCATCAATTGGCAAAATATCGTTAATATGCAGCAGAAATAACTTCGAGGATAGAGCAGACTATCACTTTGCCCATGCTATCGGAATATCACCCATCAATAACAAAGTTTTTCGCATCCGCTGAATAAGAAGCTGGCAAACCATTTACATAATCCTTGGTCAGTCGTACTGACCGATTCTCTATGGTGGCAAAACTAATATTGATGGGCTTTGATCAAGTCGTCACGTTACTAAAACGCCAGGATTCGTGTGTTTGTGATACGCTGCATCACCTTGGAGAGAAGAGAGGCTATAGAGATAGATCAGTAATGTATTTCACTCTTTCACGAAGACGGGACTTGTATCAAAGTACAAAGATGCGAGAACGCTTCAGTAGGCACTGCACAAAACTCGTGAACCCACAACTTCAGCACCACTACCGAAATACTGACTAGACTACTCGACTTATGAATATCGAGAGAGAGTAACGGAAGTCTGAGGATATCTCGCTGGGTGAATGAGATTTCTGGTATGGAGCTACCGCATCGCGAGATAGGAGATCGCATGGTGTATTCGTCATTCAATTACGACTTCAGAAAAGGACATTACCAACCCAACCATATTGTATTTTTATAGAAACCTGTGAATGATATTATTTCATGTTTCCTACTCGTAATTACTCGTATGTTGCATGACATGATATTTAAGGTAACAGAATATGTGTACGAGTACATTGAAAACAAACCACCTACAGTTTCCACTATGTTCCATGCAAATAAAAGTTTATTATCGTAAAGATTGAAATATATTTTTAATAATTTCTTATTAACCCCACTAAATATCTTACAATAAAATCCAAAGACAGTGATTTCCTTTTAGCATTATTTATCAATGTCCAATAACTTCCTCATTATTAGCTGTGTTAGAATATAATGGAGGGAATTTTGTATGAAAATTAATCAATCAATGACTAGCATACATATTGTGAGCTAAATGGGGTTACGTATTGCTTTTAAGATAAAGACAAAAAATCTTTATTTGGTAATGGGTCCTCGCGAGCACTTAGATACGTCTTATGTTTTTTAAGTGAAATCTTATTGTACTTTATTAACATCGCATACTATTTTCTTTTAAAAAATATTAACTCCACTGTGGACATAGATATGCTTAGGGAATGACTTCATAGACGAACTGACCTAAATTTATTAGCTTTGTTAATTCCTCCAAATCAAAAGGATATAAAAATTAAAATTTTGATTTTTTAAAGCACAGTGGGTGAGCGGAGACTAAAACGTCTTTGGATGAAAGTCACGGGTCCAGGCGGAAGGAAAAAGGCCTGTCCTATACTCAGAAATACCACATATTTTATTCAAAAATAAATTAATCCCCATTTCCCAAGATATAATATTTCGTTAGATGATCACAACACTTTTAAATGTTATCTATTTCTCTGCTTTAATATTCCTTCATTGAGTGTCTGCTTCTTGCCGGAGGTAATACTCGGACGATGATCGTTTGAGGGAGGTACCTGCTTCACATCGCGCGAGAGCTGGATTCTCATTTCGGCAAAACAAAGCTAAGTAGCATGCCTAGGTACAACATTTCTTGAAATGTTTTACAGCGTATAGATTTTAATTATAGTCGTTCGTTAGACACTATTTTTGTTTATTACAACGTAAGTCCTCAGACATCGCAACTATTGGCCAAAATTATCATATTAAATCTTAATCTACAATAGTTCTATAATATATTATTCATTTATAAGGTAGGCAGGTTACACGTTCGGACCTTAATATTTCCACTAGCTGACGGCTTGATCAACCGAGAGTTGTGGAAATAATTAGGAAACAGAATAACTTTACTCAACTGTCTCTCATTTCAATTAACGAGCTAAATGGTTTGAGAAGACAAAACGCGTTGTTATGCAATATACGCAATTGTTTTATTTATGAATCGATCGACGATCGAGGTTTTAAATTTAAGTAAATCTGTTATTTACTTGAATTTGAAACATCGAAACATCGTTTACGCGAAGCGAAATGATGAGAGATTTGGATTTATTACACAAAAGATTGAAAATAAATGAATTATGCATATTAAGAAATTAAAGCAATACTGATTTTAATGCTAGCACGTTAAAATACATTATATGTAAAAAAAGGAATACAAAAAATAAATAATATTGACCACCGACATGTGTCATTATTAATGATCTATTGCCCACTAGTGGACACGCAGGCATTGGGAGAATGATTAATAATATAAAGAACTATTATTTTTAACCAAGTATAGAGAAAGACGTACGGAATTTTGTGTCAAAATGTCAGCAATGCCAGAAGAATAAGTGTTGAGTTTCTATAAAACAACTGATGAAATTTACGATTATGATACGAAAGTGTTTTTATACGTTGTGGGCGCTTTGCCCAGGGACGAACATGGTAATTGCTACGTACTAACGCTGCAATGCAAGCTGACAAAATTCGTAGAAGTGTATCCATTCGATTTTAAATGGCTATGTCCTTTCAACTTTTACCTTTTTTCTCTGCACATTCACTTTACTTTTATAACGTAATTATGTAAGAAATTCATTTTACTTTAAATTATGTATTTTAAACTAATCAATACTAAAAAATAATATTGTGTTATTTTTGCTTACTATTAATCGTAACTATGAGTCACCCTATCTAAGTATTGTTTAATTAAGTTGTAACTTAACCAGCTAATGTAATCGGTAAAGAGTAGTTAGGTTATTCATATTATGCTGGTTTATATTTGTTTTTTATGCTTAATTTTTTTCTCTCCCTATAATTGTAAGTACGTAAGTACCTACTAGTTAGAAAAATGCAATTATTGTATTGATTTTTTTTGTGCAGATAGGTAATGTAGTATGCACCTATATATGTAACGTGTATATAAATCATATTATTTATGCAATAAATCGGCAAGTAATCCCGACCCAATAGCCCAAGTTTACCGACACATTCGCTATAGTCCCAATACCTGCTGATATCTGATCACAGGCATATTGTTAAATTCGTATCCCCTGGAGCGGCTCATGGCGTATACATTACATCGATCGACCGTAAAATAAATGACCCGGGAATGAACACCGTAAATGATAGTATTTCGATATATCTTACACACGAACGTCTGTTCATACAAGGAAAAAAGGCGACCGCATAACTAGCTTTGATTGTGAAGGATTTATGACGCTTCAAAAAAGCTAGTTAATATATAGACTTTTATTACCTTTAATTTACACACGCTTAGTAGATATTTAATGTTTTGATTCTGACAGAAATGATAAACTAATTTAACTACTGGAAAATGTCCATATTGTTCAAACTTATTACTAAGTGAACATGAACGTTTTGATATGCTGTTTATGATATATATAGTTTAATATGATTTGATAGATTTTGGAGCACTTACGACGTCTTGATTGTTGACATACGAACTGCGTTAATTATGGGCTTACGGCGTACATAGTGTAAATACATAAGCTGCGAATCTGTACTGTTGCCACATAAATGCAATACACCATACAAGATGAGTGTGCGAATATTTTTTAAAGCAAATATTAAGTAATTTTTAATTAATGATAAAAAAATTGAATATTGAAAAAAGAAAATGCGCTTTAAAATTTCGACCACATTTCAAACTCTTTTAACAAAAAATAAAATAAGCATGAAGTCGCACTTTTTTACCATTTTGATACGAAAGCTAGTTTCTTGCTTAAACTCGCTTTCTTAAATACAGAGATGTTAAAGAAAACGGGTTTAAACAAAACGTATTCGTCTGACTAAGTTACAATTATATCATTCAAACTGAACGATGTACCAAAAATATTGCTAATAATAAATATTATGACAATAAAGGATTCTAATAAAGTTTTAGAAAATATCCGGGACTAACTTATAACTTATTTAAAACCCCATTACCAAAATGGCTGGTGGACAAATGTTTATTAAATAAATAACTTCTTATCCTTCAAGCGTGACATTATATAATATTAACGTTTAAATTATTGACATGTTAACGTATATATTCTTAATAAGTAATGCAATTAGAAATTTTTCGGTAAGAAATTTCAATTTGTACGCCAATATGTTATAGCAACATTTGAGAACTGTAACCTTAAGTTGCGATATTTTGGGCAAATTAAATTATCTATCTTGTTTCGCTGTGTCACACTCGTTTTATACTGTGCCTATAGAAACTGTTCTGCTTTCAGCAATAAAATTGAAGCCTATACGTTTACGTCAATATTTTAGAACACATAGTAAGTCTCTTTGTACGAAATGAAAAGTCGGATAAAAATATATTTTTTTATCTATTCAAAAGATGTGCTATTGTTACAAAGTTTTTTACATTGCTTTTTAAATTTGTTTCCGCTGTACGAGATATAGAGCTTAGCAAATTCGAGACAACAACAACAATCAAACAAAGCGTTTCAGAGAAACTGTTAGAACAACTTTGCACATAAGACTTTGGCGTACGTATTTTTTACGCAATCGTATTGGCTTTTTATACTCACACAAAATAAAGTCCACATTTAAAAACATACAAAATTCATATGTATTGTACACAGTGCGTTGCTGACCAGATCCATAGTATAATTAAATTTTACTATGCCAGATCTCAGCATAGACTGCCCTTGTTTCTTCTGGTCGGTCGTCTACAGAACATTTATATTTTAAATATTGAAATTTTCTATATAAATTTTTATCACAAATTTTGACAATTACATTTTATCGATATGTACAAAGGCAATAAAAAAGGTTGTATATAATAGGGCCTAAAGTAAGAAATTGCCGTTTTATAGTAATAGATACTTTGAATTGACAGTAAACATTCATGGTGTGAGATTTTCGAATGAAACTTTTTTCACATGATATCTATGAGGATTTTGTTTTACAAAATGTGCAACATTTGATTTTCGAATTTCAATTGTTTTTTTTATTCAGCTTAGACGGGAAAGATGGATACTACGAAATTCCGAGTAATTTTTGAATACGAGTTCCGACGTGTAACTAATGCGGCAAAAACGGCTCGCAATATCAATGCTACGTATATATAATATGTTTTCGTAATGGAAACTTTGACTTGAAGAATGAGCCACGTGGAAGACCATTCACATAGGTGAATAACGTTGAATTGAAGAAGATGAAGGAAGACAATCCGAGTGGAACTACACAGGAATTAGCGGCTTGGTTTAACGTTACCTTACCTACAATATTGACTCATTTGCATCAAATTAATAATATAAAAAAATCTGTAAAATGGGTGCCTCATCATTTGACTGATCTGGTGAAAGAAACGCGTGTTAAAACTTGTGTTGCCTTGTTGAATCGGTACAGATAAAAGGAATATTGGATCAAATTGTGACATGCGACGAAAAGTTGATTATTTACTATAACCGTAAGCGAAACATGTAATGGCTGACCCCAGGTCAAACGCCGCAACAGTGCCCCTAAAGCATAGCTTACCAAATACGCAAAGGCATAAATAAACTTCGAATTAGATGATAATGTATAGATAATGAGGGTAAATATTTTGATTAAAGAAATATGTTACGTCTTAGAAAAAAACGAATTTAAATTTTTCAGTACAAATTGACAATTTCATACTTTAATCTCTAATATATTAGGGGTTGTACTGCCTGCTGGGAAGACATTTTTTTGCCACGTAGAAAATTGTTCCAATCATGAAAAAAATGGTAGTCAGTTGAAGCAAGGTCTGGCGAGTACGGAGGATGACGTATGGTTTCTAACTGCAGCTCCTTTAGAGTTACAATAGTTTCTCGCGCATTGTGAGGTCTTGCGTTATCATGGAGCAATAATGGTGAAGATCGATTCATGAATCGGAGCTGTTTCACTGCCAGTTTCGCCATCATTGTCCTTCCAGGTAACTGTAACATTAAGAATCTAAACCATTCATCTCATACAGGAGAGGAAGGCCAAGACTTACCTTCCATGACAAATTGATCGTGTTTTATCAAAAGGTGATGTCAGAAGCATTGGAAACCGGCGAGCGTGCATGAGAAGAGGAATGAATGTTAAAGAAGCGAGTGAGATGTGTACGGATCCAGTCACGTGACGCTCGGTTTTCTCTGCCTACCCGGTAAGGAATTTAGCGTGAAGTTATAGATCAACTCATATACAATTATTAAAACAAGATTTAATAGATTCTGGCGTTATTTTGCGAAAGTCAAATTTACATGCAATTTGATCCAACCCGCTTTGTGTGCTTCCGCCACCAATTAGTTCATGTGGCCTAGCGCCGGCCAGCACCCACCCACTACTGTTAGTGCGTGCTACATGCCGACGCTGCCATGGCTGCTCCGGTAGTCTCTGCCTCGGCTGCTGCGGTCGTCCGCCATCTGGAACAGAATCCGCATGCCCCCACCACCACCGTCGCTGCCACGACTGGCCTGGTCGTCCCTGCGACACGCGTTTCGTCTCTCCACGAGGCATCATCAGGCGTTGTAGACGTTAATCGTCACTTGTAGCATGTTATTCTTATGATACGGAAGCACACAAAGCGGGTTGGATCAAATTGCATGTAAAACAAGATTTGATTATTTTAAACAACATGTGTCGTATATGTAATTTGATTAATATCTATTAGAAGGATTTATTTTTATTTTCGGACAGTGCAACGTTTATGAGATCCGCTGGTATTTTATAAATATGTAGAGTAGTTTATATGGAATTTTCTCTAACTTTAATATTAAGAGTAGTAAAGGAAAATTTGTGAAAAATATTTGACATTTCAGCATTAGCGTAGCTCGGGACATAGCTTACTAGCTAGTTAATACATATGTTGACCTAAAACAGGTTAGTTTTAACAAGCATTATTGTGATTAATTTAAAATTAATTTTCGTGGCATACTAATATGTATATTTAGTATTTGTCTTTAATTGTTTTTTTCTATGACGAAATGACACTAAAACGCACCCGGTTTTAATATATTAAAGTTTATCTAAATGAAATATAATTTAAAACTTCAGCATGTTTTATATTTAATTTAGCAAATTTTAAACCCATCATTAGCTAGCAAATCTTATTGCGACCTAACAATCTTACTGTTTGGCGTATGAAGCTCGTGCTGTTTTTTGCGCCCTGTAAAAGCATCAAATATTGTAAATTACGTTAAGTTATAATTTTAAGTTATATTACACATTTCATTATATTTAATGGGTATTTTTTTAATTATATCTTGAACAAATGTTTCCTTAAATGTTAGGTAATTCAAACGTTAAAAATATTTGATCTGTGATAATAACCGTATTACCTGCAAAGATGCGGCCAAAAGTAGTTTTAATATACTGGTTGCGTTTACGCTTTAAATAAAACAACTAAAACTTCAAAAAAAATGTTATTTAAATCGAACATTCGATTATATGTTTATATTTTTAATGTAGACGCGATACGACTTTAAGAGAGGTAGGGTCCATCGAAGCATATCTGGTGAAGTACCTCCACCTCACAGAAAACCGCGGTCAAATAACGACTCCATGGTGTGCTTTTGTGTTCCTGCGTGAGACGAGATCACCAGTAAGCTCCTGAGGAGCTATGGCAATCATTTTACATCAGGTGGACCGTATGCTTTAATGCCTCCCGACGAGTATATATAATAAAATTAATATGTAAACTACATGGGCAAAAATATATTTCAATTAACTACAAACTGTTTGGTAAACTTTTTCAGTTGAACCAAAACCGGTTTAGAATGATATCTTAAAATAACAGATGACGTTCATCGCATTGTTACCTGGTTTGAAATCTTTGTTCTTCAAAAATATCCCTGAATCTTTATGTTCATTAATGAAAGTTACATGATATATTTCCATACCTTTAAGTGCGAGTAGTAATCAGCAGTGAAACGCAGAAATAATACATACGAGAAAGTGTGGAGAGGACATACGAATCTCAGCAATTTATTTTATTGGGTCAAAGTAGTATTTTCCACAGCAGTATCAATATAGCAGTTGTAGCAATATTTATAAAGGAAAACGGTACTAAAATAAGTATGTATATTTCAATACTTTTTGCTTTTTAAATATTGCTACAGAACCTTACACTAAGCATAGCTCGAAATAATCTTAACGAATTATTTGATACTTAAATTAATTTATGTTTTCTTGTTGTAAATTGAAATATGAATAATAAATTTCTTAAAAATAGTGAGTGATATACTTTCCTAAATATTTAATTATAAATTTGAAAAGTTTTTGAAATACCTTTGAAAGTTGAACCTCGTGAAAAATTCAATAATGTTTGACTCAGTGACGTGATAAATTACATTTAGTAAAAATTTTCTTAACAAAAAAGTTCAGAACGTTTTACCAACATAAGGACACTAGCTTAATAAACGCTTTTACTTTAAACGGTTTTCATTTAGCTTGCCTTGTTTGTGTCTTGTGTGGGTCAAATCTAGTAATTAAAATTTATTCCCTTCCTATTGACGAATTGATCTGAAATTTGATACACACCTTTTAGTTCTGATGCCAACACAATTATGTGAATTCAGTACACTGTAAATCCAAGATGGTCGCTGCCTAAAAACATAACAAAGTAAAAATATAAATTTAATTTTAACGGCTTTTTTTGAAACAACAAACATAATAATGATATTGTACTTCTGTATATTTTACTTTTTTTTTGTTTTAACTAAAAATAATTAGCCGAGTAACAGATACCAGTCGTCACATCACTCTTCTCATCAATATGGCATAGATCAAAGGTCGTGGGGATTTTATTTTAATCTGTCTATAGGACAGTCGAGTTGGTAGCGGATTCATTTTTGGCAGATATTAAAAAATTCAATGAAAGTCATACGTACTTTAAATAATAAAAATATATTATTAATAACTTAGTAATTCTACACATGAAGAACATCTTAATTATACTCTTATGAGCCGAATATTCAAAATAAGTGGTGTTAATCTATCGACCGTGCGACCGCAAAAAGACTTGCAACAACCTTTGTAATTCGGATATCTTCGGTTCAGTAACGTATGAACGTAGACTATAACTATTTAGATTGTTTGAGAAGAAAAGTTCAAAATAGAGTAGATAGATGGCAGCATGACTTCCTTTATGTGAAAAAAAATATGAACAAAAAAATTACAATAGTAAAAAAGATTCATACGTTGAAATATTATAATAATTCCCAGAATCGACTTTGAATAAAAGGTAGTAGTATTATACACATCCACTATTAGAAATTTAGTTGCATCATGTCTCACCAGGGGTAGACGTGTTCTAAGGTCTAATATTCAAGTAATTGTTATTATTAGAGATGGCGCTAGAAGCACCGCAAGATAATACCTTCATGGCTTTCAACACGTTACAAACTATTTCTCTTAGTCTAGGTTTTAAGAGAGGTACCGCGCATCAAAGTAGCCCATTTGGGGAAGTATTAGGATTTCATTCTGGAAATTTTAAACTACAGAACAAGCCCCGTGGACGGCCGGAGACCCTAGTTGACAACGAACAATTAAAAGTGATCGTGTAAGCAGATCCATTCCAAACCACGTCAGAGTTAGCGGCAGGCTTCGATATGAGACAAAAAAAAAATTTAACTTGAAACAAATTGGAAAACTAAAAAAGCTCGTAAAATTGGTACCGCATGAATTGAGTCAAGCACACCAACTAACACGTATTGAGTGCTACATTACATTACTCAACCGTCATAATAACGAGGGAATTTTGTAATCGTATTGTTATTTGGGATGAAAAATGTATCCTGTACGACAATCAGAAACGCTTATCACAATGGCTGAACCCAGGGGAACTGGCAAAACCCTGTCCCAAGTGAATGTTGACTCAGAAAAAGGTACTGGTGAGTATTTGGTGGACCAATGCTGGTGTCATACACTACAGCTTCTTAAGATCTTGCTAGACGATTACATCAGATCTGTATTGTCAACAGTTGCAAACCATGGTGGAAAAGTTCGCCATTCAACAACTGAAACTGGTCAATTGCTCTAGCCCACTGCTGCTGCACTGCTGCTGACAACGCTAGATCTAACACTTCATGACAGACGGTCGCTAAATTAGAGGTGCTGCGATGCGAATGTTTCCGACACCCACTATACTCCCTAGACCTTGCTCCAACAGAGTACCACTTTTTTCGCCTTACCCATCTTAAAAATTCTAGACGTGTTCACGCATACAAATATTTGTACAAATATTTGTTGTGGGAACTAAACTCACGAGCGCTGGTGACAAAGTAGCTTCCCCACGATGTCTAACCTAACAATGACCACGACTCCATGGTTATATATGGAATTGACAGCCTAACTGAAAAGTCAAAGAGCCCACAGGGGCGGGAAAAGCGAAAAAACGGCAGCGATATGGTATGAAATTTTTTGTAACATTCATATTTGTATACTACCGTTTTGCCGCTTTTCTCACTCCTATGGGTTTTGGTTTTATGAAGATATTTAACTTCAAATAACTTAGTTACGTTAGTGAGGTACTCACTACGACACTAAACCCGAGGTTACGGCCCTTTTATCAACTTCGGCCACTTCCTAACTTTCATTTACAAAATTGTCCACTTACTAATTCGTCCACTATAAATAGTGTCAGCATATTTGTAAATTTTATTATTGCAAGTCTTAATTCGTTCATTTCTTAACTTTCCATTAAGTCTCTTTCTATGTGGTTCTTTTATATTCTTTCTTTCTTGTTCACCACCGGTTCTCGTCGGTGTTCCGTAGAATATCTATTGTAGCGAAATGCCGTGTTTCTGTGTGCGAGCCAGGTTACCATAGAGCTCTCTGAAATGACAGGACACCAATAATTCAACTGGACTTGCAAACGTCCATGGGCTGCGGTAATCGCTTTCCATTGGGCGGGGCGCAGCTCGTTTGCCTCTATCTATCTATCATATAAAAAGCATTTAAATCTCATTTTCTTCCTTATAATTAAATAGAGAGAAATATACGAGTATATTGGATGATACCTCACCAGTAGTTAGAGGGATAAAATAGGATGAGACATGTTTAAATAAAAGCAAGTTAAGAAGTAGACAACTTTGGAATTGGACATGTTAAGAAGCGGTGTTTGCAAGGCCAGCAACGCATTTGTGACGCCTCTATTGTTGCAAGGGTATATAAAGCAAAGCTGTTTATCAGGCTGGTTTCTACTAAATTTAATTGCCAGAAATTCTCTATTGAATAAAAAGTGGATCCGTAGTATGTGAAACCTGTTTTATAATGCACGCATTCAAGTGAGTACTGCGAAAAAATTTATGCATTTGCTTAAACCAGCTTAAAATATACAAACTTAGTACAAAGGGTGAGGCTCGAATTTAATTCAAACATTTTGAACGCATTTCAAAGCTTTGTGGGGAAAACAATGTGTTGAAGTTAAATGCCGCTAAAAGGGGTGTAATCTGGCCCAATCTTAGGTTCGCTTCGTTTAAATCGTTTCCTATCGTGAATTAAATATACGTACAATCTAGAGGTTCTATAGGCTTTTATACGTAGCATGTGACATTGGAAAGTTAATAGCGTAAGCAATTGTTTACACTGCTGTGGATAAAATATGCACAAAACCCGATTACTTGGATTCTTGAGGCAACAAGCAAATATGAAGCATGAAGGAAATTATCTATGGAGACCCAAAGACCCAATTTTGCGTAGTAAATAAATTCATCACCACGGCTCTGGCGCTGAAGTGGTTAGTGATGTGGAGGCATGTAACTTCGCTTCTTCTCCTTCTTTCTCCTTCGCTCGCATATTAACGGACGGAGGGAACTATAAACCCTCTACGAGTATTTAGCCCACAAGCTGCACATATACAAAAGATGTGCTTCAATGTGTCCTATCGTATGTTAATTATCAGGGTGTGCCACTTGCCATTGAGGTTGGCTTTTAAAGATGTTAGTGAGACATGCAAATTGATATAACATGCTTCGTGTGCTTCCACGATCGTTTAGTTCGTGAGTTTTGACGAGCTCGGTGGCTCAGTCGTGAATGACGCGACTTTGACACCGACGCTCGTGGGTTCGATTCCCACACAAGGCAAACATTTGTGTGCATGAACATGTCTGTTTTTCTTGGTCTGGATGTTTTAAGAGAGGTAGGGCGCATCAAAGCAGTCCGTCTAGAGAAGTACCTCCATCTCACAGAAAAGGCAGCCAAATAACTACTCCCTAGAGGGCTGTTGTGTTCTTGCGTGTGAGTGAGGTCACCACTAAGCTCCCAAGGAGTTATATTACTATATAATGTATACTTAATATATCGCAAGCGTTAATAGGCTACGGTACCCGCTTTACATCAGGTGGTCCGTATGCATGCCTTCAGGAACAGGAGATTATGCTCCCGATCCCGCCCCCGTTGCTTCCCTGCCTGCTCTGGTCGTGTATGCGGTACATGTAATAATCATTTCTTTATTTTTAGGGTTCCGTACCCAAAGGGTAAAACGGACCCTATTACTGAGACTAACCGTGATAGTTAAACAGTTGAATTTTTCACAGATAATGTATTTCTGTTGCTGCTATAACAAAAAATACTAAAAGACAGAATAAAATAAATATTTAAGGGGGCTCCCATACAACAAACGAGATTTTTTTGCTCGTTTTTGCTCGATATTGATAACGGCAACAGATAGACGCTTGAAATATTCACAGAATATTTAGTTATATACTTAAAAAATAATTAAATTAAAATAAAACAAATATTTAAGGGTGGCTCTCATACAACAAACATTATTTTTTTGCCGTTTTTATAGATAATGGTACAGAACCCTTCGTGCGCGACTCCGACACGCACTTGGCCGGTTTTTATTATTACGCTCAGGTCCTGTAGATGTAATTTTAACAACAAACATCTATGGACGGTGGTGGTTCGTTTGCCCTCTAGTATGTTGAAAAATAACTTTACTGCATTATTCAATTACTCTGTGTCCATGAGCTATCGTTATTCTTTCACATCAGGCAGATCGTACACTTATTTGCCACCTCAATGGCATGTTAATTACTCACTTGATAATTAATAATAGGGGTTAAAGTAAGAAATTGCCGTTTTATAGTATTAGATACTTCAACTTCATTTATTTGCCAAATGTAAGCACATAGATGTTTGACACGGAGATAAAAATGGTTCACCGATGCTCAACGCAACATTTTGCTTATTAGCGCGCAAATATAATTTGTACATTTTTATTAATTAGTGACCTATTGTTACTTTTTACAAACTGAGTTTAACAGCTAACATCTCTCATTATTGTTTTTACTTCAGTATGATTCCTAATTGAATTAACATTGCATGTCGTATGTCAGATAGGTATATTTTAAAATTTTACTAACGAATATTCTTGTCTCAAAAATAATCATTGATAAAATTGCAGTAGGAGTAGTTTTATTTATTTAGAATTAATAATTTAGGATAGCCTCTTTTGTGTGCAGAGTTCAAGTTTGCTCCGACGCTGGCCTAGCAATGAGAGCTAGCAGGTCGGACTGTCCCTAAAGTCGACATTGCTGTAAAGATACATCCCTCAATACCGGATGGAAAGTTTATTAACGTATTTGTACATGTTATTGAGTTAATGTAACATGGGCTGTTGTTGCCTGAAATAAATGTATTTTTTATAAAAGCGGTCTGACTAGGTAACGTTCTCAATAGATAAATAGAATAAATAGACGAATATCTAAATAGAATATTAAAGGATTATTTTGTTCGGAGAGGTTACCCGTAAGCTTCTAAGAAGTTACTATGACAGCAGCGGGCAATTACAAACCGCTGGTCAGATATTATAGTAATAAGAATAATGAAACGTTAATTACTAAATATATCCGACGACAACCCAACTCGGGTATGTTTAGTAGTCCATGTTCGTTAAAGCTTTATGCTAACTATATCCGACCAAAACTCTATGGGGATTTTTCACAAGGTACGTTTAGCGATTACGCATCCAAATTCATCTGTTCAATGTCAGTGTGTGTTAATATTATTTATTGTATTTTTTTAGTTTTGAATATGCGTCATGTATACTAATATACAAAGCGAAAGAGTTTGTTTTTTAAACGCACTATTCTCTAGATCTACCAGTCGGATTTGAATAATTATTTTTGGATTTGAGTGCCTAAGTCTTGAGGAAGGTTATAGGCTAACATCCCGTTACGGGGCGGGCCGTACTGTGGACAACAGCTAGTGTTTATAAATTATTATTAAAGAAAATGTTGCTCCTTTTAGTTTGAATTTGTTCGATCAGGTTTCTGTTTTTATCGTCAGATATTAAAATAGACTATATCGAGGCAAACAAAGTGTCAACTAAATTACACGTCTAACTTATTTGACACAATGAACTAAAAATAAAAATTTACGTTGTATTTTTTTACACGTGACTATGTGAAATCAATACTATTTTCAATTGTTATGTTAGCTTGAAACTCCCAATTGATATTTTACATGATACAGTAGATTAACTACCCGCCCAATCTTCGCACGCGTAGATAGATAGAAAGATACTTTATAATAGTACATAGAAACAATTCTTTATGAAAATGTTCAGATAAACCTTTTGAATCTACCCGTGCTTTAATTGACTAATTTGAACGCGCAGTTACACACAAACTAGTTAGATATATAGCATTGTGAACACAATTGTAAATTGTTGATAACAATGAGTGCGATAAACATGTAAAGGGTTAAAGTATTTTATTGTAATAGATACTTTGAATTGATATTAAATCTCCAAGATGTGAGATTTTCGAGTAAAACTTTTTTCGTATGATACCTATGAGGTTTTTATTTTAAAAAATATGCAAAATTTAATTTTCGAATTTTAATTGTGTTTGAAGTGATAACTTCTGGGAGGGTAAACCGCTTCGTTACGTAACGCATTACGGCGCCAGTCTGTCTGGCTTCCCTTTCTCTCATTTTTTTTATTCAGCTTAGACGGGAAAGATAAATACTTCGAAAAATCGAGTAATTTTTGAATATGAGTTTCGACGCGGAACTAACGCGGCAGAAACGGCTCGCAATATCAATGCCACGTTTGGAGAGGAGACTGCTAATGAACGCACCGTGTGTTTTTGGTTTAAACGCTTTCGTAATGGAAACTTCGACTTGAAGAACGAACCACGTCGAAGACCAGGACACAGGTGAATAACACTGAATTGAAGGAGATGGTGGAAGCTAATTCGAGTCAAACTACCCAGGAATTAGCGGCATGGTTTAACGTTACCTTACCTACAATATTTGCATCAAATCAATAACATAAAATAATATGAAAAATGGGTGCCTCAAGATTTGACTGATCTGCAGAAAGAAACACGTGTTGAACCTTGTGTTGCCTTGTTGAATCAGAAATGTACAGAAATGAAGGAATATTGGATCGAATTAGGACGCGTGACGAAAAGTGGATTCTTTACGATAACCGTAAGCGAAAAATGCAATGGCTAACCCCAGGTCAAACGCTGCAACAGTACCATAAAGCAAAGCTCACCAAGAAAAAGGTAATGGTAACTGTTTGGTAGTCTCTTCATGGCATTATTTACTACAGCTTTCTGAAGTTTGGTCAAGCAATAACAGCAGATGTTTACTGTGCCGAACTTCGAACAATGATGGCAAAACTGATAGTGAAATAGCCCGCCTTGTAAATCGATCTTCACCATTGTTGCTCCATGATAACGCAAGACCACATATTGTACGAGAAACCATTGTAACTCTACAGAAGCTGCAGTCAGAAACCATACGTCATCCTCCGTACTCGCCAGACCTTGCTCCAATTGATTACCTTTTTTTTCGTGATTGAATTTCTTCCCTTTTGGTAGTGCAAAATGCTTTCATACAGTTTGTCGAATCTAGATTTCTATTCCAGGTCTAAATCTAGATCCCGAGAGTTCTATCGCAAATGCGTAAATAAACTTCCGATCAGATGCGATAATTTGATTAATTAAATATCTTTGAAAAAAATGCAACACCCGGGGTGTCACTCCTGCGTTGCCGACCCTAAATTCCTTTCTCAGCTCCTACGTCCATCCATTTTTGCATTGTATTACTGTTTCGTCATTCTTTTATCCTGCATTCTTTCTATATTTCTGACCCAACGCAGCATGCCTTTTCTTATCTTAACACCGACAGTCTTTTTCAGACCGACTCTTTCTCTTAGGTCGTCATTACAAATTTTGCGGAATGCTCTCATCTCGACCTACCATACCCAGCTCTCACTTCCATAAGATAGCGTTTGGATTAGGACCGCGTTGTGAATAGCAAGCTGTGCCTTCTGGCTTACATTTCGACTGCCTAGAAGTTTACCCAACTCTCCATTCACGCTATTCCCTGCACTCACTCGTCTCTCCACATCAGCGGTGTACCATCCATTGCTGCTAAAAGCGCTTCCATGACATGCAATCTCATCCACTTGCTCCAACACTACATCATCAACCGTAATCCAAGTGTTCGTTCTGGTTGTTTTTCTTTCAAATACCATCTTGGTTTTCTCCGCATTCAATTGTAAGCCTTTCTTCATACAATCATGTTCCATTGTTGTAACTAGTGTTTGCAGTTCGGATGGTGATTCTGCTATTAATACTGTGTCGTATGCATAAAGCAGGCAGTTGAACCACTGAGTCACCCATTTGCTTTCCCACATTCATATGTCGTATTCTCATAAGATTACTGTCCAGATACAGGATTAATAGCCGAGCCGATAGCACAGGGATGCTTGTCTGACATTAATGTTGCTATCAAACCAGGGTGGCAAGCTGCTGTCCACGCGCACAAATGCTGTACAATCCTCATAAGTGGATTGTACAGCATGGAGCAGGTCACCATCAACCCCATATGTGGGAAAAATGTTCCAGAGATTCTTAAGCACGACCCTATCAAATGATTTCTCAAGATCCACTAAATCGCAGAAAACCTACTGGTCCAAAGCCAGATGCTTTTCTACAAGCAGCTAATTTTCTATAATATCTAAAATAATATTACAATCTCGTCTTCAAATCTTATTCTATGAAATTTAATTCTCTATTTAAGTATAAATATAATAATTGTCAGATAATTATTATAACAACTCCCTAAAGGGTTGTTCTGTTCCTGCGTGCGAGTGAGGTCACCAGGAGCTTCTAAGGAGTTGCTGTGTTGGCAGCAGAGATGGCATCGTGCTTGTGATACTTAATGTATTACAAGCATTTATAGGCTATGTTAGTGGCTTTAAATCAGTTTGGCCGCATGCTTGTAAACCTCCCTACGTTGTATAAAAAAGTGAGCACCTAAGCAGCTGCAGTATTCGCAGCAGCAGTGGCAATGCATGAGCGACATTTCTAGTACTGTAATTGTTTATATATACTAACCAGTTTGTATCAGATGGGTGGTATGCTTGTAAACCTCCGAGTTTTGTACATCTTCTATCTGCCTTGAAACTCACAACGAATCAAATCGATAATAATAGAATGTAGCAGTTAAAAACTGTTCAAGTTTATTTCACTTCTTAGTGAAGTGAGGGACAGCAAAATGTGAAAAAAAATATTAAATATTATTAAAGTGTTATACATGTATATGTTGAATGATTTTTATTTCCATTTGACAACAATCTATTGAATGAATTAAATCTTAATCCGATTACCATTGATATTATGTTCAATGTACGTAAGAACATAAATACTAATTTATTTAGTAGATAAAAGCAATGTGGGGTTTCAAATATAATACTTGCGTAATACATTAAAGAAATAGCGATTCTTACAGAAATTATACATATAATTGAAATCTTTTAAGATTAGTTACGTCTCTCTGCCTCTTTTTCACTCGTCGAAACAAAGAATAATTAATATACTCACGTATGCTTAGCTAGTAATGCAATCGTATTGATATTACTAAAAAAATTCAGCGATTTTGTTCGGGCAGCTATCTCGAAATATTTACATGCAAACATGAGAGTGCAGCGCTTACTATCCCTCTTAACTTCGGTAGGCCTGTAATGACAATTAATTATCACAGATATTGCAATGAAGTGTAAATGGCTCTCTATCAACTTAAGTCGACGGCTCCATGTGATGGTAATTAAATTACCAAGTGCAACTAACTCATAGAACGCCGCAGCCGAATGGCAACTCTCCGGAGGATTACGGTGCTCCAGTGAGTGAGTAATTACAAAGCTCCTTAAGGGTTGCTATCCTAGCAGCGGATGTGACAAAAGCAGAGCGGTACGTCTTTTATTGCAATCATTTCTAGTGTACTATTTCACGTCAAATGACCCATATGGTAGGTAAAATGTTTAAAACATTATTTCTGACAATGATGGCCAGTTCTGGTGGCCCGCGTCTAGAGCCCCGCTTATGATGTCATTACGTGTACAGAGAATATATGAAAACATTATTCATGTAACAAACTCTGAACACGTCTGCTACGCACAGGGTATACAAAAATTAAAGAACCTTAAATCACCTGTATCGCGGATATTTCTATAATGTACGATTTATTTATCCATTTATGCACGTAGCGCTGCTACATCGTTCACGAGTGCTACGTCGTAGCATGATCCTGCATATTCGTAGCGCGCGATGTTTGCATAAAATATTTCATCTTAAAGTTGAAGGGTTTAAGTCTTATTATATTTGAAACTTGGGCTTATTACGCTTTCAGAATGTCAATTTATATTCGGGAAACGGTACTTGAATGAAAGTGCTTTAAATACTTGGTAAAGTGTCATTATATTGCATTACGTTATAAAATAAAGTAACGAACTTTAGTCGATAAATAAAAATAAAGAAGTTATATCATGTTACTAATTTTTTATCGTAAATTTATTGAGCAAACCAGAGAAGTCCTTTGCGGTTCCAGAGAGTTTTCTTCCGAGAACTTTCAAGATGTGGAATGAGCTCCCAGCCGAGGTTTTTCCAATGGGACTACAGCATGGGGTTTTTTAAGAAAGGCGTGCAGAGGTTTTTAGACGGTCGGCATCGCTAGAGTGACACCTCTGGTGTTAGAAATGACCTTAGACTCCGATGACTATTTACCATCAGGCAGGCCGTATGCTCGTTTGCCACTTTAGTGGCATAAAAAACCTCAAATATCGGATTGTATTGTATTGTAATCAAATTTCTTCATAATGTCTACATGTGTAATAACCTAGGCTATGTTATCTGTTCTCAGTATCAATGGTTTCATAAAATCAAAGAATTCGAGTCATTAAAGATACTATAAAGATAGCTCTTATATGTATAGTATAATTTTGGAATACCATGTTAATACACAGATTAGGTTGCACACGAAATGCAACTTTAAAATCGTGAAATAACAATTCAAGTCGTTTCATCGGTTAGTCATTTTTGTACACAAAGTACTTATATTTTATATTATATGACGGTTTTAAAGTTAATGTTGCTTGTATACAGATTAATATGCCACCACTTATCATTTTGAACAGGATGACTGTAACACCATGTAGTGACACAGGTTATTGATATTATATTTTGTGTATTTACATTAATGCAAAATATTACGAGCAGAATTACATTAACCTAAGTAAAAACAAACCTAAGTATACATGCACATAAAGTAAATTATATTTTACTTTATGTGTATGTGTGTTAGTTGTACCTATGTATAGTGCGTCTATTCTGGCGGCGTGTGTATCAAAGTATGTAATCAAAGGCAGAGACTGAAAAACAGCGGTTTTGCTGAGGCTCCTACCTTTTTATATGTACAAAACCTGTTCATGATTGTATAGTCAATTTTATATTCGTGCACTGTGAAATAATGTCATTGGTCGTAGGCAATGAATTTATTTAGATGAAAAAAGTTTCTTTTAGCTATTTGTTTTATTTTAATAAAAGACAATATTGATACAAAAATATAATAATGGCGAAAAAATTACTTATATACGTTAATCTCACTTGCATGTTATTTATATGTAAAAAGTAGGTATGTAATAATAATAATAATAATAATATCTTTATTTCAGACGTACAAGTGTTGTCCATAAAATGTTTTAGTAAGAGTTAGTAACAATGAGTACCTTAATAACTAAATTAGTATATTATTAATAATTAGATTGTATTGGAACTGAAAGATACATCAATATTTAATGATTGTGTACATTTACTCATGCATACATATCCTAATACAAGTATACATGCATGTATGAGCACATGCACACTTCTATGCGCGGCCCAGAACAACCGCAACCCAATGTTTCTGCATAGGACAGTCAAACTTTTCAGCAATGGCTTTCAGGATACCATTACTACTATTCCTCAATGCCTGCAATAATGAAGCAGCTTTTTTACGCATGATCGCCTGAAAATCGTCTGTATGTGCTTCAGCAAACATTCCTGAGGCGCTACATCGTCGCGGAAGTCGCAATAGCATCCTGAACGCGTTGTTGTACTGTACGCGCAGAACGTTATATGCTCTCTTCGTGTACTTCACCCACAGGCCACTAGAGTAAAAAACCTGGCAGTATGCTTTGAACAGCGTCACCTTAACTTCTTTGGTACACCTAGAAAACCTGCGAGCGAGCATATTGCATCTCACCGCTAACGCTCTGCGCTCCCTTTCCAGATCATCATCGTCCCTGAGATCGCTCGTTACCACATGACCCAAATATTTAAATTTATCTACACGGTTTAGTGCCACACCATTCAGATACACAGAAGGCACATTAGACGGCTGATATTTGCCTGCCTTAAATATGAGTAATTCACTCTTTTTGGAATTATATTTTAGTCCATGTGCCTTCGCATATGCTTCACATATGGCCAACAATTTTCTCAAAGCATTTATCGAGGGGCTTGTATATCAAAATAAATTATTATTAACTTTATTTTTAAAATAGTCAATTTTATACACGTACTCAGCGCTCTCATTTCAATGGCTTTCACCCTACTTTTATGCTTATTTTGCCATATCTATAATTAACTAACGTAGATAAATGTAGACGGTAAAACGCCCTGAATAGCGAGCCGAGCTTTGTCTAGTCCGGCCATGAGTTCTGTTACAAATGAATATGCATTTATTATTTTATGAAGCAATGTAATAATACTAATAAAACTTATATGATGGTGTTCTTCGCCTGTTCTCGGGCAACTTCAGAATATCAGTGGTTTGCTCCTCTGAGTAAACATTACATTGAGATGTTGCCCATTTGTATCACTGCAGCATGCGCACGCGTCTTTTACACTGAATATGTTTTTATTGAGCTTTATTGAGCTGTGTGCGTGTATGTTTAAGCTGATACAAATATAGTTCATATCTGTCTATCTATCTACATATTTATGGAAGTTTCAGCAAAAAAAAAAAAATTGTATTAGAAATGACCACCTTTGGCTTTGATACAGGCCTTTAATCTGTCTGGCCACGAATCTATGGATTTACGCACTGTTTCCATGGGAAATTCAGCCATTGCTTGCTCCAGAGATTTCTTCATAACACAATATGGGCATGTCGTTTCGAGCAGGCCACGTCCTCTAAAACTGACCATAATTTGTAGTCTAAGGGGTTGAGATCTGGGCTAGACAAGGGCCAGTATTTAGCTCTTATAAAGTCTGGAATGTTGGTTTCGAGTCAGGTTTGGGTAGTTCGTGTTTTGTGACCAGGTCTTCCTAAAAGCCCACAGTACATTTTAAAAAAGTGCATTGCTGGGAGGTTTCACTCCTTTTTCACAAAAATGAAGCTTTGTAATTCCTTGATCAGACACCCCCCACCAAACCATTACAGAAGCAGGATGATGACCATGACGTTGTGTCTTTTTGACCACTTGGGCGGCTTCTTTAGAACTCTGTACGTATACTTTGTCATTTTGCTTGTTGTAGTGCTCTTCAAACCAATTTTTTTTTCATTAGTAAAGAGGATATTTCTGTACCTTTTGCCTGCGTATCGGGACCGAAGGCATTTTGATAGATCCACTCTCTTCAACTATAGAGATTGACTTAGGACATATCCTGTATATCGACGATAAGTGCCGACTTTAGGGTTTTGATAAAAGATAAAAATTATATATGGAACGGCCATGGCAACTTATACGTCTTACATTTTTTTAAATATCTAATATAATCTTATTGTATCTTATTCAATTCTCTTAGTTTACTTTTTCTTTTTTAATCTACTGGCATTTCGGAGATGACCAAACAGTAAATGATTTTATTATACGCGACGGAGTCCTAGCAGGAATCTTCATTTCTCGCGATAAGATTTTTTGTTTCCGCGAATTCTGGCTTGAATAGCATAAACAGCCTTTGTAGTTCTAACAGCACGCGGTTGCCCTGATCTTTTATGGTCTTCAACAAAGGAAGTGTTGACATATCTGTCGATAGCATAATATACGAACATACGACTGATACCAAGCTTTTGAAGTATCTAGAATATGACAAACGGCTCCATACTCACTTTGTGCCAGGCAATCACTGCAATCTATATTATATTTTCTTTAACACTCCATTCCATATTGTAATTTGATAATACACACGAAAAAATATGTAAAACGACGGGAAATCGAAAGAAGTTTTTAACATAATAAACGCGTTCTAAATTAAAAATAATTAAAGAATTGAAAAAAGAACAGTTTCAATGTAATAGTATTTATGGCCAGACTAGTTATTTTCGTCTATTATTATTATTATTGCTTTTTCTCAACTCTGAAAGAAAAGCTAGTAGTTACTGTGTTAGCAGCATAGGTGGCATCGCGCGAGTGATGCTTAATGCATTACATGCTTTCATAGGCCACGGTAATCACTTTACATCAGATGAGCCGTATGCTTGTTTGCCTCCCGATGCTACATAAAAAAAAACTAGTTTTGTAATGTTTAACCAAATTTCGATGTGTATGTAAAAGTTTTTTTTCTGACTGCCCTCTTACTCGAACTTCAATTAATTGTACGAGTATGTAGTTGTGTGCTCATCCGATCGTGACGTTGCATTTGGTGAATGTGTGCGTGGGGTAAGGCTGCAAACACAACAGGTGCGGTAGGACACAGCATTCGGCGGCGTACGCCGTAGCTGCCGGGCGTGTAGCTTAGAGCCTTCTACGAAAGCTCTACGGATCCGAATTTCGAAAGTTCTAAAATTGCCGTTGAGTGCTTTTTATCTTATTTTTTTAAAGTGAGTCTCGCGTGTGAAGTGATTACTTTTTTTAATACTAAATTAAATGATTTTGGACGTGTTTTTGTGAATTAAATTGAAGGCGTACTGATTTATCAAGGTACGATATTATTTTAATTAATAGAAATATTTTAATATTATCTAGATGGTAAGAAGTAAAAAAATATGCCAATGTACTCAACAAATCAGCTATTTTTTTTATTAATTGTCAATTAATCTTAATTTTCTCAAATAAATATTTAATTCGGTAGTTTATTTTCTTAAATAAGTAATCTTTCTTCTCGATAGTTTATGCCAAAGTAGAAAATAATTTTTAATTAAATTTATGATTTTTTTTGCAGAAAGTTAATTTTAAATAAAATATACTTATTTAAAAAAAGTTGCATTTCATGTTAAATCCAGTTGAGAATGCGCAAGCTTGCATTCCTAGAGGAACACCTGGCTCGTCAATTATATAACAATTCAATTTTTTGTTTTAATTTGTCGGCCATTTTGACCATGTTCGGTGTTCCTCAACATTCCTATTCTACTTTTTTATGCTGAATCTGAAGTCAAAATTGGAATATTCGAAAAAAACGCACACACGGACAAACGCACAGACAAACATATAGATTTCATATAGGTACGTTGTTCCTGAAAATAATTAGTCTCAAATGAGGTGCATGCATCTTTACAACTGCAGGTAATATTTTATTAAAATGACGCAATTTTTTTAAATATGTTTTATTTAAAATTTTGTTTCTTATATTAGGCTATAAATATAAAAATATTTAAATCAAAGTACATATGAACGCACAGGTTTGTTTCATATTTTCGAAACAATTTGACCTTTTAATTAAATCAACGTAACAAAATTTCTTTGTAAACTTATTGCGCAGCAATATAAATTACGATGAGATTCCGGCAGTTAAAGGTTGCATGTATTGTAATTAATGTTGATAAGTTAACCTAAACTTCAGGATTTTTTTGCCGAAAAAGTCGGAATTACTTAGCACTGGTATATTTTTAAGCAACAATGAACAAATATTTGTCATTTATACCACTAAATTAAACTTACCTGGCGGTAAGCACAATATGAGTGTACGTGGCTGACTAACAACTTTAGAGGTAAATTCAACCTTCTCTGCACGTGGTGCATACTGCTGAGATGCTTCTAGGAATAAAAAGGTAGAGCTTTGCGGTGCATAACATGCAAGCAAGCATTGGGGAAGCATACAAGCATACGTCTACGTGACGTAAAGTAGTTACAATAGGTTATAAACGCTGGTAATACATTGAGTATCACTCGCGTGATGCCACGTCTGCTGCTTACGCAGTAACTCCTTGGCAGCTTACTGATACTTATCGGACCTCACTCACACGCGGGAACACAACAGCCCTCTAGGGAGTTTGTTAATTGGCTGCCGTTTTCTATGAGGTGGAGGTACTTCCACAGTCGGACTGCTTTGATATGCCCTACCTCTCTTAAAAACACCCAGATTAAGAGAAACAGACATGCCCATGCACACAAATTTTTGTCCTGTGTGGAAATCGAACCCACGAGCGTCAAAGTTGCATTATTAACCGCGGCGTCACAGAGCTCGTCAATTTCTGTGTTCTTTGGAGTTAGTGAGATTACCATTAAGTTCCTGAGGAGTTGTAGTACTAGGACCTCAAGTAACAACGCGAGAATGATATATGTAGCATTGCTTGCGTTCACGTACTGTGGAAATGCTACTCGTTATGGTGAAAGCCTACTTGTAGCAGAAAGTAGTATGACAAACAGTAGTTACCATGTCATACGGACGTTTAGAAATCTAAAAATATCACTCCCGTTTTGCCAACGTTATGCATTTTCAAACCATTTTTGAACAACTACTTGTTGTAATCTATAGAAAAAACCTCAACAGTGAATTGATTCTTGTATGGTGAATTTATTGCTGTGGCTTTAGGATTCGCGTAAGAATACATAAAAGATTTCAGTTTTCACTTCCTTACTAGCGAAGGCGTATTTTTATAAAACGAAAAAGCGCCTATTTACATCGTATGTGCGTTGATGTACATTGATCGCGTTTATTTGTTTTTCATATCTGACCGATGACAGATCTCTTTATTTAGGGTTTTCTATCGGTTTACTCTGCTATTTCTTTTATGCTGTTATCAGAGGGGAGTAAACAAGTATGTGGGTTATATAATGATATCGCCGATCATAGACATCAGCAACTCCAGTCTGTCACCGATCCGTGGCCAGTTATATAATGAAAATTCAGACTATTTTCATTGCACGAAAGACCCTCCATGCTGTATTTGTTCTGGGCCACTGTAGAAGGAATTTTATTCTATAACTTTACCTTCTTCCTAGCGTTATTTCGTTTTCTAATCCATTACAATTAGCAATGTTCGCTGTCTAAGCCTAAGGATTTGGCGAAGATTTTACATAGAGTGAATGCCGTCAGACCCTCACAATCCAGGGGAAAGACCAGGCCTTCCATATGTTAACATGTCACATGTATTTCGAAATATAAATTCGAATAGCAAATAGATTCAGGCGTTATTTTGCGAAAGTCAAATTTACATACAATTTGATGTAACCTGCTTTGTGTGCTTCCGTTGGTGGCACACAAAGCAGGTTAGATAAATTTCAAATCACCAATTTAGTGCTACATGCCAGGATTTGAGCCGTTGACCCAATGGCCAATAGGCCGGTTTCTTATTCACTGGGCTATCCTGTTTGCTTACATACAATATTAGTAAGTGATTATTACAAATATGTACGTAAGTCCGAAAATACGAACTTAGGGGTTACATATTCCCACACCGGGATTCGAACTAGGAACCAGTCGGTTTACAAGCTGGTTCGTTATCCACTAGGCCATCATAGCCGTTGATTCTGCCTAATGTTAGTAGTACCACTAGCTGGTAAGTATATTTATTCCCCTTTAATGTAACCGATAATAACGCAATTATAGATATAATTTTGTATTTCTTACCATTAAAGAAAAGTCGAGGCATAACATTAACTTTAATGCGTAAACAAAAATGAAAATATAATGATGCTTTTTTTTAAACAACACACGGCCTACCTGATGTATAGCGGTTAATATACTCGCGCGATGTCACCTCTGCTGGTAACACAGCAACCCCTTAAGAGCGTACTCACTCACACGCAGGAACTCAACAACCCTCCAGATAGTTGTTATTTATCTTCGATTTTCTGTGAGGTAGAGGTACTTCTCCAGACGGGCTGCTTTGATGTACCGTCCTTCTTTTTATGTTTGTCCTGTGTGGGAATCGAACCCACGAGCGTCACTGTCAAAGGCGTGTTATTAACCGCTGCGCCACCGCGCTCGTCTAAACCTGACATTAGTAATACCATTGGTGAGACAATTGACACAACTTTGTGTCCTTAGTGCCATCGATGGTACTAGCGACATTGATTTCCGATCAGTATGAATATTGTTTTATGGCTATTTCTAGAAAAAATACGCCGTTAGTTGTGTAGCATTTTGACAAGCTCAGCGGCGCAGCGGTGAAACGCGCTATTTTGACGGCAACGCTCGCGAGTTCAATTCCCATTCAGGACAAACATTTGTGTGTATGAACATGCCTTTTTGTCTTAGTCTGGGTGTTTTTTTGAGAAGTAGGGTTCATCAAAGCAGCCCATCTGGATAAGTACCTCTACCTCACAGAAAATCGCAGCTAAATAACAACTCTCAAGAGGGTTGTTGTATTCTTGCGTGTGAGTGGGTTCGCTACTAAGCTCTTAAGGGGTTGCTGTGTTATCAGCAGATGTGGTATTACGCGAGTGATACTTGAAGTATTACATGCGTTCATAGGTTACGGTTATCGCTTTACATCAGGTGGACCGTATGCTTATATGCCTCCCGACGTTGTATAAAAAAAAGGTACTTACATTACGTGCGTTATAATATGGTATGGGTGACAGCCGACAGTTTGACATGACTAGAGATTAAACAACGTTTAATCGCGTTAGTGAATATCGATTAACGATCAGATCAAAGCATTAGTTATTGATTAAAATTGAAAAATATATTCGGGATTGGATTAGGAAAATAAAATTGTAAGTAATTTCTCAACGTATTTAAAATAATAATAAAACATTATTATAATTTTAAATACGTTTTAAATATGCTAAATTGATAGAGATATGTCATGTAAAATCGATTAGGTACTTTTGATGGTAACACTTCCGACGTTGGCGGCCATTTTGTTTATTTGATGAAGCCAAGAAGAAAGAAACATCACTGCGCCTTCATTCACAGCCAACAAGATGATGAAACTTTTAGAAGATGCCATCAGAAATGTTACACCGGAAGATTGGGCTACAGTTATATAACATAAATGAAACTAAAAATGATATATTGGCTGACTGGGATCGTGAATTTAATAATCTAATGGTTCACAGCCTAAGCTAATGTCATAGTCTAATACTACGTGTATTGTCGCTCCTGAATTCGTCCTCCGATTCTGAAAGTGATATAATTAATGTCCTATCTATGACGTCTATGTGTATCATAGACGATGTTATAGATAGGCCATGTTAGACTATGACATTAGCTTAGGCTGTGAACCATTACATTATTAAATTAAAAATTAATGATTACATTTTTATTTCGTTTCATTAACCATCACCCTAATAAATTTTGTCAATCGTAAGTGGGATTGAAACTGCTTCACAGTTTCTACATTCGGTTGTCGAGTCACATCTCTATTAGAAAATGGCCATTTGTAGACATAATACGTAATTGCGCATGCATATCAAATAAATTAAACTTTTGTGTTTTTTTACCATAAAATAACTATGTTAAAGATTTTTTTTTACTAAATGTTCATCTTTCATCACCTACAAGAATAATTTGTAAAAACAAAACAAATATATGATTTATTTCAATCGATTGTTTTGTCCAATATAGTGAACTTAACAAGTTACGTTCTAATGACCTGTCAGCCGCACCATGGTATAACGTACGGTGTGTAACTGCTCTACATTCTACAGTACTACAACATAAAGAAAAAATATTTTTACTAACACTTAATATATGATTAATGATAAAAGGGTCCGGTCATATTGATGAATTTTATGTGTCCAATATATTTATAACTAATAACGTGAACTATATCTTCGTATGAGTACGAGTTGCATATATTTGATTTTTCCTAGTAAAATTCCCTGCCTTAACATACTGCACACTCAATGAGGAACTGAAATCGATCTTAGTGTCCTTGTATATACATGAATTGAAAAAGTTCACATTTTATATCTACATAGCTTATAAAAAAAATGCTAGTTAATACAATAAATGATGAAGGATGGAGCCGAGTAATTTTTAACCAAGCCAAGGGTTTAATTTTAGATCTGCTTTCATATAACTTGAAAAGTTAGCGTTGAATAAAATACAAATCAAAATACGAGTCCGTAATAAATTTTAGTATATAAGCATAAAAATGGTACAACCGCTGCAGTTCAAAACAATTATAGAATTAAATTAACATCAAGTGCTTTTGAAAGGCCATTTCTCAAAAACTTTTGTATGAGAGTATACCCAGACGATATTTTAAATTTGATAAACATACAAACAACTCGTAAACTGCCGTTAGTGGGAATAAAGTTTGAGGTTATTGCCTTAAATCACGCGATTTTATTTGGCACATCATAGCCGTATACAGATCGTATACTAATACATAGGGCATCAAATCTGGTAACTGTAAAATGGAAACGGTCTCCGTTCACGCCTCTTTATTATATCTTCTTCTTTCTTATTTAATCTTTATTTTACATTCGCTGGTGTAAACTTAAATACTCTATCGATATCTCTATCGATAGTCTACAAACGCTAAGCATATGGGCTGGTTATACTCTTCGGTCTTCTGTATAACCTGCTGCAGCATATGTATGTGATCTATGGTTGAGAAGGCCTTCCAGAAGCCGGCTTGTTCGGGAGGCTGATGGAAATCATCAAAACTGCGTGCGAGACGAAAACAACCTATAAACATGGCTCAGAAGAGAGATGAAAAACAACACCACCACGCTATTGTCCCATGCCTGTGGCGCTTTGCCCTTGAAGATGACGGAATTGAAAAGCTTCTGAAGCACTCTAATTATTGGTTTTTCACCCGCTTTCAGAAGTTCCGATGTGATTCCATCATCGCCTGGGGATTTGCTGTTCTTAAGGTGTTTAATGCCAACCTAATCTCGTACAGGCTGATGTCCGTCAGATCAATTTGGTTCTTGGGTCTGATGTCGAACTAGAAGTAGGTTCTGGTGGCTTGGTGAATAACTCCATAGAAACTCAATCTCCCTTAAGATCTCTGGTTTAGACAAGACAATGTCGCTAGTCTTGGTTTTTAGCTGCATTAACTGGCTTTGTCCAACAGACAAATTCTTTACAAACACTTTGGTGTCTTTATTCTGCTAAATTAAAATTATACAAAAAGTATTGAAGAGACGAGTGTCGCGTCGCAAAGAGAGTGAAAAGAGACCGAAATCTGCCTGTTTAGCTACCTATACGAGAACGCATCCACTGAAGACTGCAACCTGAATTCTCTTCGAATTTCCATTAACTTGAGGGTTTGGATTGAAAGACTCTGAGGTTTGTTTGTGCGGCGGGGCATAAAGAACCAAACGCATGGACAGTTTCTATTAGACCTCTATTTAGCTCGTCAACGGAGGCGCAGTTCTACAGGCCTTCGATGCGATTTAGTGTAGTTCAAGTTGAAAGCTTTCGGGGTTTTGGATATAGGTTCTTGAAGGTCTTAGAGTAGACTTTATCATGCGGGACCTTTCCAGTCTGACATTCATATTCAAGACGCTACGATGACAAGACCATACGATGATCGCTACCGATTATCACTCTAGCGATCATGGAGACGTCATTGAATATCTGTCTCCTGGTGGTCAAGATAAAGTCTATCTTGTTCCTTATGGATCATCATGTAACACAGTTTAAATGATACAAGAACAAATAAATTAATATCAAACGCGAATTTAGTAGGAGTATAGGAGCCGAGGAAACCTCACCTCTCCTGATCAGATTGCTCATGTAGAAGAAGGCGGTATTAAGGGACCTAAGAACCAGCGGCAATGCATGAAAAGAGCTATGACGTGGTACGATGGTTAGGAACCAACGCTCGGGAATTCGATTCCTAGACAGGACAAGCATTTGTGTGCATGAACATGTCTGTTTGTCTAAGGCATCACATCAACCCTTACTCATCCCACTGCAGGGATACGGGTCTCCCTTCAACCGAAAGTGTTTGGAGCATACTCCACCACACTACTCAATTGCGGATTGGCGGACGCTTGGTCTTAGTACTTTTAAAAGAAATACGGCGCATCAAATCAGCCCGTAGTCTATGGGTCCGCTAAACTGCAGCCAAATAACAACTCCCGGGAGGGTTTTTGTATTCCTGCGAGTGAGTGAGTGATACTTAAGGTGTTGCAAGCGCTCATTGGCTACTAAGGTAACCGCTTTACATCAGGTGAAACGTACGCTTGTGTACCATCCAACGTTGTATATAAAATATATGTGAATCAGAAAAAAAAGCGGGTAACGTGTGAAAGGACCGCGTCATGTGCACCGAGTTTTCTCTGCTTTGTGTTAGCAACGGGGGTTTATTTTGTTATATGTAGACTACGTATTTTGTAAGTTTATATATGTGTGATAAGTACTATCAATGTAGATTGTTGAATGTTGAATTGTGTGGCATCTCATCGTCCATCGTATTATATTATTACTATATTACGAGCCCGGTGGCTCAGTCGTGAATACAAACCTACGGCCCACCTGATGTAAAGCGGGTATCGTAGCCTCTTAACTGCCTCCTCTGCTGCTTACAAGGCAACTCCTTAGGAGCTTACTGGTGACCTCACTCACACGCAGGAATCCAACAACCCTCTAGGGAGTTGTTTTTGGCTGAGGTTTTCTGTGAGGTGGAGGCACTTCCCCAGACGGACTTTGATGCGCCCTACTTCTCTTAAAACATCCAGACCAAGACAAACAGATATTTTCATGCACACAAATATTTGCCTTGTGTGAATCGAACCCACGAGCATTGGTGTCAAAGTCGCGTCTGAGCTGAGTCACCGAACTCGTCCAAATGTTCTATGTGTGACAAAATTTCTAGGCTATCGATACTTCAATACAGACATTCCTACCCAAAAAAGATTCACAAAAAGATTGTTATCTATGAGTAGAAGAACATTTTACTACTGATCCACATCGACCTTTACAAGTGATGTTGTTCATACGTTACGCTTAGTAAGGCGCGCTCTATAGTTTACTTATGTATACTGTAAGGCCTAAATTTAATGGGTTTATAAGAAGTGGTTGAAGAGTTCTACAGAACAAACCCATAAAGTTTAGGCCTAAGAGTATATACATTTAGGGATTATCCTAGTACAGATTTTTATAAACTTAATTGGATAAGGCCCGCATTTTTGTGTAAAAGCACTTGTATATTACCAATAAATCTTTTGTATTTGTATCATTTGCATACATAAGCAAGCTAAGCTAAGGACGAGCTCGGTGGCGCAGTTGTGTGCATGAACATGTCTGTTTGTATTAGTCTGGGTATTTCCTATGTATAATATGTATTTACAAAAAAAAAATGTATTTACGTATGTTTATCAGTTGTCTAGTATCCATAACACAAACTTCGCTTACTTAGGGGCTAGGTGGCAAGTGTAATTTGTCCGACAATATTTATTTATTTATTTATATAGCTTATTAGGTTCATCCACCACCTTTGTAATCCCACTTCAATATAATTACAGTATTGTGTTGTTAATATTATTACATACGTATAAGAAGTTACAGACTGATACGACAATTAGAATTTGGTTATATTCGACGACTTATTTATTTACATACATAGTTACAGGTGAAGCTAATAAAAGCGTGTTAAAAATAACTCAACGCTATTCAATGTTACAGACTGTCGTCCAAATTGATATAGCTTTTGCGAGCTGACCTTTGGCTTGTGCCGCGATAAAAGCTAATCCAGCCTGACAATAGTCAACGAGCTATAGCTCGGATGTCACCATTTGATTGTAATTCAGTGCACGCCAAATATATAGAACAGTGTGTCAACTGGAAAAGACTCGAGAGACATACAAGTGTACGGCCCACTTGTTGGAAAGTGGTTGCCGTATCCTATGAACGCTCGCAATACATTAAATATCACTCGCGAGATGCCACCTCTGCTGCTATTACTGCAGCTCCTTAGGAGCTTATTGGTAACCTTACTCACACTCGGAACACAACAACCCTCAAGGGAGTTGTTATTTGGCTGCGGTTTTCTGTGAGGTGAAGGTACTTCCCCAGACGGGCAGCTTCCATGCGCCCTACCTCTCTTAAAATATCCAGACCAAGACAATCAAACATGTTCATGCACACAAATGTTTGCCCTGTGTGGGAATCGAACCCACGAGCTCTGTGTCAAAGTAACGTAACAGCGCGTTTTGCCACTGCGCCGCTTTGATATGCCTTACGTCTCTTAACCTGAAACATGACTAGTAGTTTGGAGGAGCCACTCCGTTTAGAATCTTATTAGACTATATAATTCCAAATCTTCGTGCGATTAGAACCAGTTAGGTTAGGACGTTTCTTTGAAGTTATCCTACTTTATTTTATGTCTACAGTATTTCTTGGTTACTTTTCGATATTTATTATGGTGAATTGTACGGTGGGTTGTAATTTTAATGTTAAAGTTCTTCTATGGAGTTTGGCCTGCCTGATGTAAAGCAGCAATCTTAGATTATTGCCCCTCACAACCCGCGCCATTGCTATGGAAACCCTATTTTTACTTACAATATCACTGGTTCGAATCCTGGTGTAGTCATGAGCCACATGAATTATTTTTTGATTTTATATACATATTTATAAATATCACTTGCTTAAAAGTGAAGGAAAACATCATGAAGAAACCTGCCTGTCCTAGAAATTATATTTCAAAAGCCTAATGACTTTATAAAGAAAGGTCTGAATTGTGTATTTTCCTCCGGATTGTCAGGGTCTGGCGACAGTCACTCCATGCAAATGAGTATCTTCGACAAATAAAGCCTAGGTAGCAAACCCGGCCAGTTGTAATAGATTTGGAAATGGGGTAACACTACTAAGAAAAATGATATTGGTGAGGCACTCACACCCTGAATAACGACACAGAACACCTCAATAGTTAGGCTTAGTCATTCCCTAAGTACTCATCAAATTTAACTTAATAGGGCTTAACATATTAAAAAGAAGAATAATGAAAAATAAATAAATAAGATACAATAAAATTTTATTCGTCTCGTAAGTGCCCTCGTCCCGTTAGTAAAAAAAAACCTTGAGTTCAATTAAATCAAGTAACTTATGAGTATGCATGCCAAGTTAATTGCAGTATAAGTTAACATTTTATTACTGTTACGTGTTGTTTAGTCGTAAAATACTAGTTTGTGAAATAAGAAACGGTATAGAAATTTATTTTATATTAAATGTTACTCGTGGAGTACATTACGAGTACATTGAATTAAGCATTCCCTGATTTTTATAGCCTTTATTGCCCAAGAAAAAAGTTTCTCAGCGTAATACAACTTTATTAAAAACCGTGTAATGTCTGGCCACGCACAGTGTAGGGTTCCGTATTTGCTTCGCTTTGCATGGTTGCAAAAAAGTTAGATAGTTGCCTAAAATAATAGGAAATCGAGCCATTGAATTTTTTTTAAGATTTAAAATCAAACTAAACCTACTAAACATACCTATTTAAATAATGTATAATATATAATAAAATCCACGACTATCCAGATACAGTATACGCATTAAATGCTTTTTTTTGACCTGGATTACATATCCAGGTCAAAAAAAAGCAGTTGGCCCCTGTGGGCCGTTACTACGTCACCGGAAGGGGACTCCATTAAACTTTTTTTTTTTTGACCTTACTATGTAGTTAGCCCCGAGTGGGCTGTTACTAAGTCACCGGACGCATAGGCATATGAATATTAAGTCCCGGTTGACTTCTATATGGTGATGTAATTTGTGAACAGCGCCATCTAGTGTAAAATATCGGAACTCAAATTACCTATGAATTCAGATGAACTATAAAATACTATAAAATATTCCTCTACTCTACTAGGTGCAATGTCAATATTGACACGACATATATAGACTATTACCATGACTTTTTAACATTTTTCCCTGGCACACTTGAGTTTAACAATTTACACTTTTTATACAAATATTTCACAAACGGATCACTATATCGAAAAGTGATCTTCCCACACCCTAAATGTTTTTATTCCTATCTAACGACACCCCACACCATGGGGTGGGCGCGAACAAATTCATCCCCACTTTACCTGTAGGGGAGGTACAATCAAATTATTTTTTTTTAATTTCATCCTACCACGTTGTCAGCATAGTTAATATGCCAACTACAGCTTTCTAGTACCTCCGCGGACAAGCCGACGGATGGTCAGACAGACGGACAAGTTTCTTGACGGGTTTCTTGTTTACTACGGAACCCTAAAACTGGCGACCTTGCCCTAGCTTCGTACACGTGGATAAATAGAAAGAGAAATGAGTACTTTACAAATGGAACATAACGACAATTGAAACTATTTAGTTGGGTAAGGATATTATGACATCTACCCGTGCTTTGAATGACTACTTTGAACAAAAAACGGTTACTGTTACTTAACTATAATAGTTAGATATATAGCCTCATCATCATCATCCGAGCATTAATCCCGTTGCGTACTACGCTTTTACTTTATATCCCAGGATCCACTAAATTGGTAGGGATAAATTTTCTTCTTACTAGCGTCAACCCATTTCCTAATACTCGTACGTTAATCTGACGGGGTTCGCTATCTAAGCCTAAGAATTTGGCTGAGATACTGATTGTACATAAAGTCACTGTCGTCAGACTTCCACAACCCGAGGGGAAAAAGATCCTTCTTAGGTGCCCACTGGACCCCTGAAACTCGTACCCTGTGCCCACTCGACCCCTGTAATATTTTTGGTGCCTACTCGTCCCCTCCCGCAGAGTACAATCAGTCTACAATCGTCTCGCGTGCTAAGGGTAAAAATAAAATTCATAAAATTGTATAAATATCACGTTTATTAAAAGTCACAGCTAATAACGATATAAAAATCAGTCTCGAAATAATGTTTATAAATCACACATTAATTAAAATCATTAACAATAACAAATAATCAACTCACTCGGGTCTAAGAGCGGCATCAGCGCGATCTTCACAAATCAGGTTTTGATTAATTATTACTATGAATACAGGCACACAATTTTGTTTGTGACTGTAGTATCTCAACACTTTTTTATCTATAACTAGCTGCTGGCTGCCCGGCTCTGGCCGCGTGAAGTCAAATAACGTAGCCTATGTGTTAATCAAGATCATAATCTATCTACGTTTAAGCGTGAAAGAGCAACAAACATCCATCCATACATACAAACTTTCGCATTTATAATATTAGTAGGATTTATATTAAGGGACGAATGGGTACCTTAAAAATTAATTAATATTGAATGCGGATCAATGGGCACCTGAATTGGTGACGAATCTACAACTTTTATTCCAGGGTACGAGTTTTAGGGGCCCAGTGGTCGCGAGTCGGTTGGGCACACGTCTTTTGAAATACAATTTCTTGGACGTACGGTTTCCTAACGATGTGTTCCATCACCGCTGAGCAAGTCTCAATTTCAAATATATACATAAATCCGAATTGAAAGCTCGATGGCGTCGTTGCGGATGTCATTCTAACCGAACACGCAGGTTAAGCAACATAGACCGCAGCCTGTCTATGGATAAGTTTATCTATCTCGAGTTTCTCCGGGTTCGGAGGGCACGTTGCTGTTGTCGATAGATGACAGTCGTTAAGCTAAGTCAGTGGCCCTCGGGCGGCTTGAAAACACTGGTCTTCGCCAATCCACATTTGAACAGCGTGGTGGAGTATGCTCGAAAACCCCTTCTGTTGAAGGGAGACCAGTATCCCTGCAGTGGGATGAGTAAGGGTTGATGTGGTGTGGACATAAATCCGAAAACATGAATTAAGTGGTATATGCCAAGATTTGAACCGGGAAGAAGTTGGTTACAAGGCCGGTTTCTTATACACTTGGCTCTTACTGCTTTTTTTTTGATACTACGTCGGGAGGGATACAAGCATACGGCCCACCTGATGTAAAGCGAATACCGTAGCCTATTAACACTTGAGATAAGTATCACTCGTGCGATGCCTCCTCTGCTGCTTACACAGCAACCCCTTGGGAGCTTACTGGTGACCTCACTCACACGCAGGAACACAAAAACCCTCTAGCGAGTTTTTATTTAGCTGCGGTTTTCTGTGAGGTGGAGGTACTTCCCCAGACGGGCTGCTTTGATGCGCCCTACCGCTCTTAAAACATCCAGACCAAGACAAACAGACATGTTCATGCACACAAATGTTTGCCTTGTGTGGGAATCGAACCCACGAGCATTGGTGTCAAAGTCGCGTCATTCACGACTGAGCCACCGAGCTCGACAGTACACTTGCTTCTACTTAGTACACTTCTACTTAGTGACACTGTTAGACATATAGCCTCGAAGACATGTTTGTGAGTATTGATACTTACTATAAACATGTAGTATATAATTTTACGCGAAATAATAACTTATTATTATATAAATAATTATTGACAGCTTGGGTTACTTCCTCCTAGCGTTATCCCGTTTCCTAATCTATTAAGATTGGCGGGGTCCGCTACCCAAGCGTAAAGATTTGGAAGAGATTACTAATTTTAAGACAGAGTGACTGCCGTCAGACATCCAGAGCATTGGTGTTAAAATAGCGTTACCAATAACTGCTATGTTATATAGTTAATAGATTCAGGCGTTATTTTGGGAAAGTCAAATTTACATGCAATTTGATCTAACCTGCTTTTTGTGCTTCCGCCACCAATTAGTTCAAGCGGCCTAGTGCCGATTCCAGATGGCGGACGACCGCAGCAGCCGAGGCAGAGACTACCGGAGCAGCCATGTCAGCGTCGGCATGTTTTTTTTTTTTTTTTTTTTTTTTTTTTACTGAACTGAAGCTGACTGTTGTTATTTATTATGCAACAACTTGGTACATTTTATTTATTCTCTCTGTGATTTGTTATTCTGTGCGGAACCAAACTATTGAATTATTTTGCTCTGTTATGTTAATTCCTTTACAAAATGGAATCATTCGCTCTGATCGTTTTCAACAAGATGTCCAGGGCGAACTTCAAAAATACCTCAGGACAGTGTTCAATTATGTGAATGATTGTCTCTTCTTCTTCTCCATCACACGAGCAAAAAGGGTCCGGTGCCAACTTAAATCTATTGAGGTACTGCTTCAGACCCCCATGCCCGGTGAATAATTGAGCTGTTAAATTATTGATATGGATCTTACTTAATATTTTGTAGGCAACCTTGCAGTCCCTGAAGAAGATTTTAGTAATGCCGGCTGTAGGGGAACTTTCGTATCTCTCCTGCCACATACAGACAGATCCTTCTCTCAAGATTCGTTTTGCGTAAGACAGGGGGAATCTGTCATATATAGGTTTGCGTTTATCTTTTAAAGCTGCATTTTTCGCCAGGTAATCCGCCCTCTCATTTCCCTCAATACCCGCATGAGCCCTGATCCAGTAGAATTTTGTGCTAGATCCTTTCCTCTGTATCTCATCCACCAAAGTCTGGATTTCTCCAACGATTGGATTTTGGGGAGAGGTTTGTCGTATCGAATCTAGAGAAGACCGGGAATCGCTGAGGATATTGAGGTTAACGGAATTCTTCGACTCATTCTGTAGTTGCAGCGCTCTACAAATGGCGATAAGTTCTGCCTGATAGACGCTACAAAAATTTCCCAGCCCAAATGAATGGTTTCTTACCTCCTTTCCCTTTCTCCATATACTGACGGCAGCACCCACCTTGTTATCGATCTTGCTGCCGTCAGTAAATATGTTTGTGTGTTCTGGGTTAAGCCGCTCGACATCCTCTTCGGTGTTAACAAATCCGTAATTAAGAATCTGTCGGTCTGCCGGGTGTTTGAGACAGAACGGACTGAGTCTTTCCTGGATCCTCCTGCCAGGTAGATACCAGAAAGGACCACCCCTCTTTATTTCGTAGATTGCAGCTTGTTCTTCCACCTTAAGGTCCAATGGCAGAATCCTCGACAGCGTGGTCGCTGCTATCAGAGATGTTGTTCTGTGTGCTTTGCTAATTTTTAAGGCGAATTGTCTCGTAATCTTTTCTAGTCTTTTAATATTTCCTTTTAATTTAGCGCCATCCCTGTAGACATTTGCGGCGTATAGTACGATAGGCTCCAGGACAGCTAGGTATAGGGTTCTGATTATTTCTGAATTTAAGCCCCAGTTCGCCTTAGCTGCCCTGGAGACCTTGTTGTAGATGTTAGCACACTTTTTGCTTACTTCATCCAAATGTTTGGTGAAATTCAAGTTTTTGTCCAGCGTTAGTCCCAGGATCTTGATGGAGTCTCCCAGCAAGAGCCTCTGCCCATCTGCAACCAGCACTGGAGTATGAAATTTGAGAAGCTTCGTGATTAACATGGCCTGGGTTTTATGGGGGGCAAACTTTAATTTGTTTTCTCGACCCCACTTCACAATTTCACTCAAAGTCTCGTTAGTTTTAACCTCCACCTCGACTCCCGATCTCCCGGATGCGATCACCAATATATCGTCCGCAAAGGCCTGCACGTGGGCCTCCAAGTGTTCTGCTTTTTCCAGCATTGGATTAAGAAGCATGTTCCACAATAGCGGCCCACATGCAGAGCCTTGGACACATCCTTTATTTGTGCTTTTTTGAGCTTCGGCGCCAGCGTAGGAAAGGCGCACCGTACGTTGGTCAAGGTAGCTGCGCATTACCTTTATGGTATCCTTATCCATACGCTTTTTGACGAGTTCGTTGAGGATGGCGGGCCACCACGCGTTATCGAATGCACCCTCCAAATCTAGAGAAACAACCGAGATTATCTCTTTTCTCTTGAGTGCATCCTTGATAAGCGTGGTGGCGTCATACAGCGCGTCCTCCGTGCTCCGCATTGGTATAAAGCCGTATTGCCGGGCGCTGATCCCATCCGATGATCCCAGTTGCCAAAGGATCCTGTTGGCCAGCATTTTCTCCAGCACCTTACCCAGTATTGCTAGAAGACCAATAGGCCTGTAAGATTTTGGGAGGGCGTAGTCGTCTTTTCCCGGTTTTGGTATGACGACTATTCTTGCAATCTTCCAGCCTCTGGGAAAGTGTCCAAGCTGCAGGCACTTATTATACAGTTCTTGGAATATCAGGGGGTGGACCCGAAAAGCCGCCAGGCAAATATCCGATGTCAAGCCATCTTCGCCCGGCGCCTTCCTCGGGCTCATACCTTCAAGAGCGGTTATTATCTCCGTCATCATGAAAGGACGCGCACCGTCGGGGAGCGTGGGATTTTCATCAATATGGCCAATTTCCTCCTCCACCCTCCCACGCAAGAGCCTCTGCGAGTTAGTGTCCGATTCTGTGTTGTCGTCGGGGTAAAAGGTGTTTATAAGCAAATTTGCCGACTCCTGCGGATCAAGAATACGTCCATCTGTTGATTTTAATAATTTATTTTCTCGATATGACTTGTCGCAGCTCTGTATTACTCGATAAGCGGATTGCCACATATTTTCCTTAGTTTGCTGGGAGCAGAATTCCTTCCAGCTATTTGTTTTAGCTGTTTCTATTGCTTTTTTGTACTCATTTCTTGCGTTATTGTATAGCTGAATAATTTCGGGTCTTCTTATTTCACAAGCCTTGGTTATGCTGTGTCTTAGTCTTAGTGTCTCTTTTTTCTTTAGATCCAGATCATCATTCCACCATTTGTTGACCTTTTTCTTTCCAGAGGGTGTGATGTGTGCAATGGTCTTGTCACATGCTGCTGTTATGGCCAGAGTAAGCGTATCTATGAAGATGTCAAGTTCGTTATTTGTCTGTATGTTATTGATTGTGTCTGTGGTTATTTCTCTTTCTAAAAATTCTTTTATTAGTTCGTTTGATAATGCTTTCCAATTAACATTCTTCATATTGTATTTCCTGGTACTTTTGGGTTTATTTACCTCGGGCTCGATCCTGTCTGTATAGATGGTATAGCGTATGCTTCTGTGGTCCGATAGGGTATTAGTTGACCCATCAACGTTCCAATCCTTGACCCTATTTAGGAGATTCGTGGTGCATGCTGTGATGTCAACTATGCTCTGATAGAGGTGGTCCCCCCTATATATGTGGAAAGTAGGTGTGCTCCCGGAATTCAGCAAGTTTAGGTTCAATTGGTCGAATAGCTCCATAATTTCGGTCCCCCTGCGGTCCTCCGAGTCACAACCCCACCAGTGGCTCCTAGCATTAACGTCCCCTGCTATTATAATATTTGGTGTTTTAAGTTTTTCAACCACATATTGTATTCTGTTTAGGTATGGGCCAATATCCCTATCACCTTCCAGATAAACACTAATCAATCCTACTTCCAATTTGTTGAGTGTAAACTTTATGGCTACGACGTTTTCGTTTATTAGGTCAGGGTTTGGATAAACTTTTATCTGAGGGTTGAGAATGACGATGGCAGACTTTACGGGATTAATTTATATAGCGTCGGCATGTTGCATTTACTAACAGTAGTGGGTGGGTGCCGGCCAGCGCTAGGCCGCATGAACTAATTGGTGGCGGAAGCGCACAAAGCAGGTTAGATCAAAATTGCATGGTATATTATAGTATTCAATTTTTATTATTTTTGCATTATATCTCAGATTAGTACTTAGGTATCTACGGATGCAATGGATTATATTAAAAATATATGTTATTAATATACATTTCGTTTATTGATGAGCTTGGTGGTGCAGTAGTCAGTAACGCTACTTTAATACCAACGCTCGTGAGTTCGATTCCCACATAGGACAAATATTTGTGTGCATGTTTGTCTTGGCCTGAGTGTTGTCTATGTATCATAAGGATATATTTAAAAAAAATGTATTTACCTATGTTTGTCAGTTGACTAGTAACTATAACAGTTTCGATTAATTTGGGGCTAGATGGCGCTATGTAATTGGTCCGACAATATGTATTATATATTTCTTTAATAATGGGCGTTAACACTGGTCACTTGATAGGCGTGCACGGGGATATGAATCCAACACATAGAGGCCCCTTCAAAAAGATTGATGTAATGTATTATACCCGCTGTGACCTGCTCTAGGAGATATTAAGGGAGAATATACCCACGAACAGGTCACGACAGGTATGGGGACTATTACAAAAATGTGGCGGAAATTATGTAGCTATTGAAATGAGATCTGAAGGGATTATTAGTTATTACAGAATAGGGACTGACACCTGTCATAACTATCATGTTTGAGGTTACTTTCGGCAGGCGGTGGCACGCCACTCACTAGATGGACCCTTGAAATGCCAGAGAAAACCAGCCGAGGACAACACCGGTGTGAGTGAATCAAGGGTGTCGAGAGGTGTGCTGTGTGCGTTGCTTTCTCCGAAGTTACTCACGGCGTTATGTCCTTTAACACTTTCTCTCCTGCAGCATATCACCTGCTAGAGCAATATACTCTGTTGACTTTTCTCTGGACGACCAACAAAGGCAAGCCAGAGATGAGAGTTCTTGGATTTCTTCTTGGATTTCCTTTCAATCCTTTCCTTCAATCGACGAAGACACGGCGTAGACAAACGCCCTGATTGACTCTCTGGAGCACTCGGGTACCCGTGGTATTTTTCCGCACCAACAGCTCGCCACAAGCTGCCTTGCGGGGTAATTTTATCATACAAAAAAACGTGTGCGTCTCGGGACGCCCGCCAGACGTAATAACTTAAACTAATCTACATATAATTAAAGCTGCCGTATGCGTGAGAAAGGGAAGCCAGATGGACTGGCGCCGTAACGCGTTACGTAACGAAGCGGTTTACCCTCCCATTAGAAGTTATCACTTCAAAAATACCGCAATCGATCCTAACTCTGGCACCAACCCAACTATTGGCATTTTTACATTTATAGATAAATAACAAAATTTCAATACTGTGGATAGACTGCCCCATAATTGGGTCTTAGCGTGCGGATATCTTAAATCTTTTTTTTTTTTTAATAACTAAGTATTAAGACTAAGTAATGTATTGATAAAAAGTTTGAGAGACTTGTCCACATTCATTGTAAGTAATTTTAATAGTATTAGATTACATTTCACATAAAATATTGCTAATTATTTCGAGATTGCTTCTTAAAGTGCCAATAATTGGGTGGATTACCCTATGTAATGAAAATACATTGCGCTCTTTTCACAGTGGCGTTTGTTCTCCGTAGGCGATCGTCCAAGCGATAATAAGTAGGCCATGGCAATTACTGTGCATATGGTAGGTTACACACACCTTTACTAATAGACGTTTAGGGTAGGCAACGCAACCCCGACAACTCTGGTGTTGCAAATATCCTTAGGCTACGGTAACAGTATCAATAATTCCGTCTCCATCATAGTAAGTATATACTTATACTAAACACCATCCGAATTCAAAGTACATTACACTATTCGATTATTTACTTATCTGAAAGTGTATTGCCACAATAAATTCGTTTAAAAGGCGGTCTTAATGCTACTTTTGTTAACAGTCAACCGAAATGGAGATTTGTGTGTGCACAAGTTGAGAAAATTACGATTACCGATTTCTCTAATGGTCATTTTTAAAAAGGGTAGGGCGCATTGAATCAGCCCGTCCGGAGAAGTATCTATACCTCATAAGATACAAATGACAACTCCCTGGAGGGTTGTTGTATTCCCACAAGTGAGTGAAGTGACCAGTAAGCTCCTAAAGAGTTGCCGTGTTAGTAGAAGACGTAGCATCTTGTGAGTGATACTTAATGTGCTACAAGCGCTTATAGGCTACGGTAACCAATTTACATCAGGTGGGCTGTAAGCTTGTATGCCTCTCGACGTGGCATAAAATTACGTCTCAAACATTTATTAATGGCACTGGCATCCCTTATCAAAGTAACCTTGGCCGAGCGATACACTTTGCCCTTCAATAGACTATTGCTTTGCGAACACCTAGTTATTCAAATGAGGGATACCTTTGTGACGTAACGAACTACGTAGTAATAAGATTGATAAGCATTGTGATGTTCAAAGATTATAATCACAGGCATTAATCCCATTCACGAATCGTCATTCACGACTGAACCACCGAGCTCGTCATCGTTGGATAAATAAATTGATTGAAACTATGAAGCTAAGCATCATATAAACTTTTGATCTTATATATTATTTATAGTAATTAAGTCCGGGAGTATGGTTTTACCGCGAATGGATAAAACCCTACATAATTCAATATACACTCACCATTAGTGTAAATGAATAATTAATTTGATACCTCTGCTACATTATAAAGTTCTGTGCATGGATTTGTAACAAAGGAAAACACTCCCGTACTTATAACGAAAGCCCCATCTTCACATGAAATATTTTTGAAAATAATTGCCGTTAACTCCATACCTTCAAGGTTGTTTTGTTCTTGTTAGTGAGTGAGCCTTTCGAAGAGTTACTTTTTTTATAGTACGTCAGGAGGCATACAAGCATACGCGCCACATGATGTAAAGCGGTTACTGTAGCCTATGAACGATTGTTATAAATAAAGCATCTTCGCACGATGCCACCTCTCCTGCTAACATAGCAACTCGTTACTAGATAACAAAGCGCGACAAACGTTTGAATGTACATACACACAAATGTTTGTCATGTTTTTTATGAACAACATCGGGAGACATACAAGCATACGATCCAACTGATGTATAACGGTTACTGTAGTATGAGGCTTGCAATACATTAAGGATCACTCGCGTGATGCCACCCCTGCTGCAAACACAGCAACTCCTTTGGTAGGTCCTTAGGTAACAGCCTACTGGTGACCTCACTGACACGCAGGGACACAACGAGCCTCCAGGGGATTGTTATTTGGCTGCGGTTTCCTGTGCGATGGAGGTACTTACCCACAGGGACTGTTTTGATGCGCCTTACCTCTCTTAAAAGCAGTTAGCAGCGTTGTAAGCTTTCAAGGGCTGTGGTAAGCATTTTGCATCAGGTAGGCTGCATGCTTGTAAGCCTTTTTATTTAAAAATCTTGTGTAATGGTCGTTTTGTGCGTCTATTTACGCATCACTGAAAAACTACAGAATAGATTATTATAAATTTTCTTATTTTAATAGCTTATATCCGGATTGACGAAATGTAATATGTTTATTTTCGAAAAATAAATAGATTCTAATGGGAAAGCGTAAGATCTGCAACTCTCGGATCGCTAAATCGATTAACAATCTCCGTATTGGATAGGCATTGCCACAGAGACTCGATTTCTTCCATTATTTTCTTCTTATCCCTTCCCTTTCCCAGTGGAATACAATACCAAAGGTTGATTCTCATGAGGCAGCTTAAAGTCTCTGTTTTGGGAGTATATTTTTGTAGAGTATAAAAAACGTGGAGCTCAAATAGGAATAAAAACGAGTTGGAAAATACGTTACTTTTAATATATTGTTAGACGATGTAATCGGCTGGGGACAGAGCCGCGTCGGAAATAAGTAATGCAAAATAACACGTAACATCATGGTATAATTCTATTCTATTAGAGTCTATGTAAGTTTCGATGATTTTTTAACCTATAAAAGGAGGCGGTTTTACATTTCTAGGTATATTCCATTATATATCCAAAGTATCTCGTTGCGATATTTTGGTCGGCCTGAAACTGATGAGAAGCTTGAGTCTTATCGTTTAGCTGAATCGAGTTTTGGATCTCATTAGTAAATGGGGTTCCAATAACCTGGTTGAGCTTAATGCCAAGAAAACTCAGATATGAGCATTTATAGCAAAAATGCTCCCATTCCACTCCCAGTCATCAGAGCGCATGAATACTCGCTGCAATCTTAAGCAACGAAACTACATCGAGAGCCTCAACTCAACAGCTTCCAAAAAAACTCGGAGACCTTAGCAGGGTCTGCCGGTTCTTCGCGCTGCTCCAGCTTTTGTCTGCTTTATAATACTCAAGTTCGGGCCAGCGTGGAGTATTGCTCGCATCTCTTTGACGGTTCCGCACATATCTTATCGAGGCTCTCGATAGGTTGCAGCTGCGGGCTATCCGCATAATCAATGACGAAGAGGTCACCAAAATCCTAGAACCTCTTCAACTTCGTAGGGAAATTGGCTCGTTAAGGGTATTTTACCGCCTTTACCATGGTGAGTGCTCTGTAGAACTGTTCCCTAATCCCACCCTCTCCTTTCCGTCAAAAACCATACGTGCAGACTTGTGATGTCATTATGCCACTGTTTAGAACATCGCGTACTAAAAAGTTCGGCAACTCCTATCTCTGTCGTACCATTAAAAAGTGCAAATATGGGATCCTTCAAACGAAGCATGAAGAAGTAGCAACGGAGCCAGCATGACAGCGTCAACTGAGAGGAGACTGTAGTCTTTTGTCAGTTGCCACTGCGATTTGCTGATGCGACTATGCTGAGCTAATAATATAAATAAAAAAAATATGACTTAGTTTACATATCACCCCATAAGGTGAATTTGGGCAAACCGCGAGCAAAGAAAATTTTCATTATCAGATTTGGAATAGGATTTATCGGTAGGTAGGCCCTACCGATAAATCCTAGGTAGGTTTTGAATCGGTTTTATGTCGTAGAGTATGTTACGTAGAGTTTATGTATGCCTTGGGCTTAGCTTAGATAGAGCTTAAATCAGGTTTGAGTCAAATTTAGGTTCAAAATGCATACTTATAGATTCGAGAAAATCGCCTGTAACTGTAACAGATGCAACAACCGATATGAAAGTGATATTGCTTTTTTTTTTCAATTTAAGTATTCTTACAAACAAACCTGCTTTCAAAATCCACAAGTGATACTCGTGCAAAAACTTAATTTTTCTCTTTATGACATTTTTATATAGCATTTTTTAATGTCAAATATAGTAGGCGTAATAAAGTTTGTAAACCAGTTTTTATACTGCGAAAATCTCTTGAAGCTAAATTTATGGCAAGCAAGCAACTGTACATACATATGAATTTTAAAAATCCAAAATCCCATATGTTTTCTTCGTTGTGTGTATAAAACCGTTAGTTAAAACCGTTAATAGCAGAAACGTAGTGCGAACAGAGTCGAGGGCATATCTAGTAACTAAATATTAATGTGTTGAGTCAAAGCAAATATCCTCTCATGCACATTTCCGCGCGAATTACATCCAGTCTGGAGTACTGTGTGAATTAAGTTACATTCCCACTAGAGAGTTCAGACGATTCTGCAATCTATAACAATATTGTTGGAGTAATATGTTTAAGTAACAACTAATAGGTTCCCCATAGTGCTAAAGATAATATCAGCTAGTCCGGAATCGTTAGACTAACCGTTTATTCGCAAGATATATATGTAGCGGTAGAGTTACTTCAGTATGAAATCGTCGCACCGAGACACGGAATGTCTAACATTTGGTTGATAATCAACTTGCTTCCATAATATAATAATATATAGCAACATTTGGTTGGTTGTTTTTAATCGGTGGAAGTTTTGTATGAAAATATAATATATGATTCTAAACAAAATATCAGTAGCTTCATAGGACTATCCCCATTCTATATTCATCTTTCGGTTAATTATATGCATTAATATACATTGAAATGAAATTATTTAACCCTCTTAGATAGATAGTGATATATGTTTAATGCTATAATGCCAATGCGGAAAATTATGTTAATAAATTACGTCTGCGTACGTCAGTAATATAGGAAATATTAGTCAGTATTATAGAAAGAAGAGAATTAGTGTTGAAATAAGAAGATGCGTGCTTCGTGGTTCTGAAATGTATAAAGAATTACGAAATATACAGCAGAAGGATGTAGCGAGGGAAGGCCAAGACTCACCTACCATGGTCCAATTGGTTCTGTGTTATCAGAACGTTGTGTCAGGAGCCTTCGAATACGAGCGTGCTCGGAACGAGCTATTAATATTGAAGAAGTGAGTGAGTAGCGTAAAGATCGAAACATGTGGCCGGTTCCTAGTCAGGTATATTGGCGTAGCATTCATATTACAAAATTTCATAGTTGCATAATAATTTCTTGGTGTATTGACGAGTTCCCAAGAGTGACTATGTTTACCTCGAAACTGGCGAGGATTTTTGCGTTAGCTTTGCGCTGGTGGTACTCCTTGTAATTGTTTTTGAGCCCCGGTGTCTGTATGTAACTATTATATTTTATGATAGTTTGATAATACTTAACTAGCTGACCCGGCAAACGTTGTTTTGCCATATAAATTATTCCTAGGATTATTTTAGTATTATAAAAATAGGAGTTGATGGTAGAAGGGTGAAAATTTAGGGTTATATGTATTTTTTAATGCCACATCATAAAAAAAATATAAAATAAAATTGTCCATAAAATAAAAATAAAAAATTGTCATACCATACTTATCACTTAGGGGTATGAAAAATAGATAGTAGCCAATTCTCAGACTTACTGAATATGCATATAAAACTTCATTAAAACCTGTCAAGCCGTTTCGGAGGAGTATGTAACTAACATTGTGACACGAGAGTTTTATATATAAGATAAGTCTGAAATAATAACACTTGACAGAAGCTCAAAGTAAATCTACGTGGCTATATTTTTATATTTTTCCTTTGCTAACTAGATAGAAAGAAATGAGCGTTCGTGTGCGTAATAATGGAGAAATAAAATGGAGTGTCAAGTTCACATCTTTTTCAAATGTCATATACATACATATCATCACACCTGTCTACCATTAGCGTAGGCAGAGACTGTGTAATATCAGGTACATCGATTCAAACGTGCTGTGTTTTTTAGGGGCTTTTGATTTGATTATATTCCAGCACATCGCCAATTTGATCTGTAAGTGTGCGTGATGGGTGGCCCCTGCCGATGTCTCCACTTACTCGCGCTCGTACACTTCTTGACTGTATTGTATATTACCCAAAAATAATTACAAAAAAATCGGCCAAGTGCGAGTCGGACTCGCACACGAAGGGTTCCGTATCATTATCTTTAAAAACGGCAAAAAAATCACGTTTGTTGTATGGGAGCCCCCTGAAATATTCATTTTATTCTATTTTTTAGTATTTGTTGTTATAGCGGCAACAGAAATACATCATCTGTGAAAATTTCAACTGTCTAACTATCACGGTTCATGAGATACAGCCTGGTGACAGACGGACGGACGGACGGACGAACGGACGGACAGCGGAGCCTCAGTAATAGGGTTCCGTTTTACCCTTTGGGTACGGAACCCTACAAAATAATATTTTCTCCAGCTAATCTCATAAGTTCCTACAACGAAATTCTGAAAATAATAAAAAGGTATGATCAAAAAAGATAGAAAATATTTATAAGGAGTAGGGCACACGAAAGCAGCCCGTCTGGGGATGTACTTCAACCACACAGAAAAACGCAGCCAAATAACAACTCCCTAGAGGGTTGTTGTGTTCCTGCGTGTGAGTGAGGTCACCAGTAAGCTCCTAAGGAGTTGCTGAGTTAGCAGCAGAGGCAGCATCGCGTGAGTGATACTTAATGTATTACAAGCGTTCATAGGCTACGGTAACCGCTTTACATCTGGTGGGATGTATGGTTGTATGACTCTCGACGTTGTATAAAAAAAAACAATATCACTAATAAGAACCAGGCAGAAAATTAAGAATTATAAAGAAATAATTTAAGAGGGATAGTGGGGTTGTAAATATTAATAGGAGACCCTGAATAGCACAGACACTTCTTTAGTAAATGATACAAAATAAACCCTAAACTTGTGTAAAACGTAACCCAAACCAAACCCAAACCAATCCGGTTTGGGTATACCCTAAACCCTAAACTTGTGTAAAACGTAACCCAAACCGGATTGGTTTGGGTTAGGTTTGCGTAGTGTTTGGGTAAGTTTGAGTCAAATTTAGATCACATTTACGTCGGGTTTAGGTTAGATTTAGGTTCGTTTAAGAAATATTTATTTGATAAAATTGATTACCTTAAATGGCAAACATTTTATTTTTTCGTTATTGACGCACCTTTAGTACAAACAATGCAGACACCTTTGTTTCTACTAAAGGTGCGTCAATAACGAAAAAATATTTTTTTTTCGTTATTGACGCACCTCAGACTTTTGAAAATCTTAAATAGTCCCTTCACAGCCAATTTTTATATCAGGCACAAGAATTTATGAATTACACGTAATTTTCTGTGGGCGAGTTCTACTAGCTCTTGGCGGTTTTTTAGGTTATTAATTTAGAAAACTATGTAAATATTTCCTAACGGTAGATGTGGGCTGAAAGGAGCCTCTTAACACGTGCTTTGAAATACTATAAGTCTTCCTTATCTTTAGTGAAAACCACTTTTGATAGGCACACTCAAGAACCCTACTAATATAACACGTTTCAGATGAAGCAACAAGCTAGAGGCTTCCACATCCGCTTACGATAAGTGCTCTGTATCCACTCTGACAAATTTAATCTAAGCGTAGGTGGTGCTTAAAGCGCTTTATAATTGTTGGCATGTGCCGTAACTTATCAACGAGGTTATATATTGAAGATGACAGCACGGTCTGACGTTACCTGCATGAAATATTATGTTGTTTACATGCTTCCGCTGTTAATGGCTTATCGGTGCACGTGTTATTCTAAACGAATACTCAAATTAAGTAATCTTGACCGTAGCTAAGTTACGGATGGGTATTTTTATGTACGGTTACCGTGGCCTATAAAGGTCAATACAGGAAGTATCGCTCCCGCGGTGCCAACACACATCTTGGTGTTAACACAGCAACTCCTTTGGAGATTACTGGTGACCTCACTCACACGCATTAATACTGCAACTCTTAAAAGACCTGTTATTTGGCTGTGTTTTCTATGAGGTGGAGGTACCTCCCAGATGACCCTACCTTTCTTAAAAACACAGACAAATACAAACAGACATGTTCATGTGCACAAATGTTTGTCCTGTGTGGGAATCTAACCACCACCAACCATCGTCAAAATTGGGCTTCACCTACGTTAAGCCGTCGATTCCAACTATTTCCATAAACGGCAGCCATTAAACTAAGTCAGGGTTATCGGGTGAATTGTCAACATCAGTGTTCGCAATATAGCACCGTAACAGATTATTCTCTTAATTTGACCTTCGGTTGACGTGTCACTGACGAATCATACTAGTAGAATGAACTACTACCCTTATCTAATAGGTAGAATTATAAATTAATTCATTCATGCATTCTACCCTATTTCTTCGGCGTATGACAGTGATAAAACATAACCAATTTTATCGGTATAGAAGCCTAGCCCATAGCCTTCCCCATGTCCTTCCACTTTCGCGTTGTCTTTCATCATTGCTTCTTCCTGCAGTCCTTCTACATGTTTAAACCAACGGAGTATGCCACTATTTATCTTAATATCGATTCTATCTTTCGGACAAACACTTATTTTCATTATCATTGTGGATACGGTCTACATGCCATATGCCGCAGATTATCCACAATACTCGCTACACGGCCGCATGCTCTTTCTGCCATATCATTTCGCTTCCACACGTCAGCGTTGGGACGCCACAACCGCATTGTGTACAGCGAGCTCTTCTCTCTTCTCCGTCAAGTTTTTTCTTACAAAAAAAAATCCTAATGCTCCATTGACACTGTTCCCCATGTTCATTAGTCAGTCAACGCTGGTGATGAGTGACGAATGTATCATTTATACATTCTAAAGGCGCCTTCGATATATACAATCTTTTTCATCTCTTTCAAACACGTTTGATTTCTTTACCTTTGTTTTTCATACTACGATTGGTGAAAAACAATTGACAAGTCTAGCGGTGGAGTGAGTATCAGTGCTACTTTCACATCACGGCTCGTGGATTCGATTCCTACACAGGACAAATATTTGTGTTTATGAACACGGTTGCTTGTCTCGATTGAGTATTTTTTTATACCACTAAGGTAGCAAATTAGCGTTACCGTAAGCTATGGACAATGCAACACTAGTGGTTTCGCTGATGTCTTAACGACTCAAAATTTTTAAAAGTGGCTGGACGCATCAAAGCATTTGGCAAAAAAACTTTTTAGTGATACCTTAGATACATAGTTAATCATTAAATGTTTGCGTTACAGATATTTGCAACCATACTATACTTTATCCATTTATGTTAATCTAGATAGCGTTTAGCGTGTGAACACTCCATTATAAAACGTAATCGAGTACGTTTGCATATCCCGAGAGGTTTGCATACATGAACTCCTAAGCCGTAGTATTAACTCTCTGCCGCTATTTTCCTAAGAGAATACATACTGGAGTTGTTCGATAAAGATGTGAAGAGATTTACAGGGACGGTAAAACATAATGGCTCCTATGTTACAAGAGAATACACGCCACTGTAACCGTTTCCCACGAGGAAGGCCATATACGCGATCAAATATGCCGCCTTCGTTATATAAAAACATCAGCATGTATCTGTAACGAAAGCTCTGAAAGAAACTACCTTTTACGTGCATAGAAATTCGACCTTTAAATTATGAATCCATCTATTAATCTAAAACAACTTTCGATTGATCATTCTAAGGTCAACCGACCTTGTTAGTGCCAGCAACAATTTATCATTGTCTGTAGTGACATATCGACTGAACTAACTCCATTTACCTTGAGCTTTCATCGTTGAACTCAGGGAAACGCGTTGTGGATAGACTAATGATTAAATAGTTACCGAAGTTTGTTACTCTTCATTAATTAATTTGTGATGCGATCTTTTGTATGGTTCTTTATATTTTCGTCAATAAGTTAGCGATGAGAACCCGACGTTCACAAAAACAAAAATCTGCCACTGGTTCGAGCCTACTGACCAATGGGAGAATATTTATATATTCTCCCATTGGTCAGTAGGAATAAGTGCCGCCATGTTGATCCGCTAACTAGACGAGCTCGGTGACTCAGTCGTGAATGACGCGACTTTGACACCAACGCTCGTGGGTTCCATTCCCACACAAGGCAAACATTTGTGTGCATGATCATGTCTGTTTGCCTTGGTCTGGATGTTTTAAGAGAGGTAGGGCGCATCAAAGCAAGTCTGGGCAAGTACCTCCACCTCACAGAAAACTGCAGCCAAATATTTATTCCTGCGTGTGAGTGAGGTCACCAGTGAGCTCCCAAGGAGTTGCTGTGTAAGCAGCAGAGGAGGCATCGCGCGAGTGATACTTAATATGTCGCAAGCGTTAATAGGCTGCGGTACCCGCTTTACATTAGATGGGTCGTATGCTTATATACCTCCCGACGTAGTATAAAAAAAACCACTTGCGCATTCTACTTTACCCTCCGGCCCGTAGCGGTAAATTGAGTTAATACGTAATATTGATCTCATCGTCTCTATATAGGTCATTATCTTAATGTTTTCGGGTAACCAGACGTAAAGTGTTTATACTGTAGTCGCTCCAGTGTAGTATATCGACGCTAGCAAGATAATACGTTTCTCGTATGTTACCATCATTGTTACAAATTCAACAGCTCCTCTTCAGACTCTTGTATACCTCACGCCTCAGGAACATAACATTCTTACCGAGGAACTTTGCAAGGCGGCGCTTCCTATCCGATCTGGTGACTTCTTATGAAAGATAAAGATAAAAGTTCTTCATATTATATATATATATATATATATATATATATAGCAAGTGGTAAAATTAAAGATGTATTAACACATGTGCTGAATATTAGACAGACACCTCAGTCTGTCAGATATTCATCAATCTATACAACTTCAATACAGATAAATAAAATTGGAGTGTCTGTTTGTAATATTAAAATAACCGCTTTTTACTAAATGCATATGGATATATACACGGTACATATACCAAAATGAATATATTTACAATTTTTGTCTGTCTGTTTGTTCCGGCTAATCTCTGAAACGGCTGGACCGATTTTGACGGAACTTTCACTGGCAGATAGCTGATGTAATAAGGAGTAACTTAGGCTACCTTTATTTTAGAAATTTTATTTATTTTTATTAATATAAATAAATAATAAAATAAAACTATTCCGCGCGGACGAAGTCGCGGGCACAGCTAGTTTTGTAATAAGCGTTTTACAATTTTTTTACATTACTTTTAAAATTCTTAAACTATTAAAAAATATTAAAAAATTTGGGTCATTTGGGTCCCTTGGGTAACGCAGGTAGCGTTCCCGCGTTGGATAATTATCATTTTTACAAAGAGTATTCTTGATGTGCCTTTTGAACATCTTCTCGGGAAAGGGCAGAGCTGTTTCAGGCAATATATAATGGCATGGAATACTATTTTTATCAAAACATCTACAAGCAAGCCGATGTACCGGCATACACGCACTTAACAACTTCCTGCCTCTAAAATTTTCTCTGTATTATATCTGTTACCAATTAAGCTAGTTTGCTGTCACAAAAATATCGTAAATAAATAAACGAATTTGTTAGTATGAATAAGCGAGTATTCAGCCTAGTATTCTTAATGCGGCAAAATCATGGTTACACATGTGGAAACTTTTTCCAATGTTTGTCTTGCGGAGCATAAATGAGTAAGATTCTTGCACTCCAAATCACTTGAACATTTTCTATACTGAAGATTTCTTATGAGAAAATACAATAGCTTATATTTCAATTAAGTATCGTTACTAGTTTTCATTTTACGTAGATTTAATTGTACACAGCGCAGCTATTACGTCTGTTATATTATAAACTCGCACCGCTCGTTTCGCTATGCATTGCCGTCTGTCAGTTGCAGAAATGGCCGTAAACCATACGAGAATGCGAAATGAACAGTGCAAACATTGGAACATGACGGCGTACATCTCTTGCATGGTACCCTTTGTAAAGTCAACGTCTCAGATAATATTCGACGCATTGAAATAATTAGAGCATACATTGTCTTTATTTTATAATATAAGTACTATAATATCGTTAGGTCATAAATAAAATTACTTGATATCTTTCTTTCTCTGGCGGATTACTCTGTGATGGACGGAACGTAGATTACTGAAAAATGTGCAGCATTCCTTCTACGAGTATCCTTGCAACATTATACCTCAGCATAAAAAAATATCTGTTCCAATGAATACAATAGCATGTATGAAGAGGCTGATGAGTGTGAAAGAAGCGAGAGCGTATATTCGTATCGGAGCACTTGGCATTCCATAGATCACGCCAAGATAGGCGTGAGCCGTGAATGTATTGATAAAACATAAATAAGTCATAAATCTTACTTTTATTCAGCAGAGTAATTCCACCCAAGCCTATACTACTTGTTTAGCAGGCTTTAATTAACGAAACATGCTTTGTTTCCTCCTTATATAGTTATTCATTACACAGTATAAAATACAGTCGTTATTTCCGTCTGTCGCTTTTTTGGACAATTCTTGAATCTATAATTTCGCAATGAATTTTATAAAAAAGATACAAATTCTTTATTGCTCTTGCATTTTTTTAAAATACTCTTATTGTATCTTATTCAATTATTTTACTTCATTATTATTCGTTTTTAATCATTAACGTCTAAAATCGCACATTTAATGTATTTAATCCCAAATTTTCATACGTCTTCTACCCCTTGTTCACCCCAATGTTCGAAATGAAAGTCACTTGACAGACAGAGAACAAAAAGTCCCCTGAAATAATTTATATATACATAAAACTATTCATTTAAAGATATTTTCACAGGAGCTAGCACTACTCGTAGAAGTTACGAGTAAAAAGATTGTTATTATAAGTATTTATTTCATTATATTATATGAAACTACAAAATTGTAAAATTGTTGTATCATAATGTACAAAAATTAAATAATGCACAAAGGTAAATATAATATGTCAAATACGTAATAAATTTGTAGGCTTAATTAACATTAACTATAGAAAATATTATGTAGTAGAAGTATTATGATTCGATTTGCATTAGAATTTAATGCATGTGTTTATATTAGTATGACTTTTAAAATGTTATCAGATAATCATCTCGTTGAGAATCGTACTACGCCTATATCATGGTACCCACAAGCTGATGTATCCTTGAGATTGCTTCTGAAGGACTGTAAAATTTGGAACAAATATGCCATCCAAAAAAGAGGCTCCTGTTAACGATAGAAAACATAACTATAATAATTCAATGATTGACCGATTTATTCATATCCTCTCACCTTTTCTTTACTTCTATTTATTTTCCTTTCATATAATTTTAATAACATAATACATATTATCGTAATTCTCTTACAAAAAAGAATTATCTTAAATATAAACCATTGAAAATTTTGGAAGTTTAATCAAACTTCTTTACGGAGTTATAGCTTTTCCTTCTAACGATTATTTTTTTGTAACTTCTATTAAAAACATTTCTGATTGAAGTGAAATCCACATTAAACAGTGGGATGAATATGTTGTGATGTAACAAAATATAATTTGCGAATATAATCAAATTAAATAGACATATTAGCTAAAAGACTTTATTAAAGCCACCTTTTGTTAGTACAAAAACGTCTACCCTCCATGTCGGCGTGTGATAAATGGAGCAGCCTGTTAATCCTTTCAGCTTACTGAATCCTCTCAGGAAAATCCAAAATTGTGCTTTCAACAAAGGCCTTGCTGTCTTTTTCATTTTTGTAACTAAGATATCAGGTGTCCCTTTCTGCCTATTTTGTGAAATGTGTCTAATTATGACATAGGCAATTTGTAATTTAGGGATTAAAACTAGCTTGATGCTGCCACGGCTTCGTCAGTGGGGAATTTGATACTGGTATACAGTAATCTAAAATTTTAATAGGGTTTTAATTTTCACTATGTACAATTTCATCAAAATACGTTCAAAATAGTAATTGCATGATGCGTGCGCGATTAAAAGAGAGACAGGTAATTTGATCTAAACTACTTTGTGTGCTTCTTCTATCGATTATTTCATGCGAACTAGTGCCGGCCGACACCCGGGACACTACGGTTAGTAGATGAATGCCGCCGTTGCCATGGCTGCTCCGCTCGTCTCTGCCTCGGCTGCTCCGGTCGTCTCTGCCTCGGCTGCTCCGGTCGTCTCTGCCTCGGCTGCTCCGGTCGTCTCTGCCTCGGCTGCTCCGGTCGTCTCTGCCTCGGCTGCTCCGGTCGTCTCTGCCTCGGCTACTGCGGCCGTCTCTGCGAGTATTCGCCATCTTAAATATGAACCACACCGTTGCAACACCCACCACCGTTGCTACACTGGCTATTCCGGTCCTCTCTGTAACACATGTTTCGGCTCTCCACGGGGCATCCTCAGGCGCTGTAGATCTACAGCGTACGTACTTTGCCACGCTACTTTGACATGAACGCTCGTGGGTTCGATTCCCACAGTGCATGGATGTCTGTTCTCATTAGCACGGGTATCTTTAGAGGAAGGGTGCATCAAAGCGGGCTGATTGTCTGAGCAACCTGTACCTTACTAAAAACTGCAGTCAAATGAGAACTTTTCGAAGAATTGTTTTGTTCCATGTGAATGAGGACGCCAGTAAGCTCATAAGGAGCAGCAGATGTGGTATCGCGTGACTTAATATGTTGCAGGTATTCATTGGCTATGGTGATCGCTTTCCATCAGATGATCTGTATGTTCGTGTGCATTTCGGCCTTGTGTAAAAAAATTCAAAAAATCTTTATTGCATTGTTTTCAAATCCACAACCTTTGCGAAAAGGTGAACCTGTTTGTAACCTCTATAGTTAACGTTCTGCGTTCGTTGTTGTTATGGCAACGCTAGTGTGGTGGCAGTATTGAATGCATGCGTAATGAATTACATGAAGTTATGGTAGAAGGGGTCAATGGACAAAATCCTTTCACTGGGAAAATTTCATAATGGTAATTTTGGCTTCTGTTTTGATAGTGAAGCCATCTTCGTCACTATCGTGTAAAACAACTAGATTTTTATTAACACTTATTTATTACAATTTGAAATTTTCTCGAAGAGCTCTGTAGCGGAGTGGTTAGTAACACTACTTTACTCCAACTCTCGTGGGTTCGATTCCCACACAGTACGTTCGTTCGTTTGTGTGCATGAAACTGTCCATGAACAAAAAATTGTCTTTGGGGAATAAAAGCAGCCTGTCTGTGGATGTATTTCCACCTCACAGCCAAACAACAACTCTCTGGTGTGTTGTTGTGGTCCTGCTCGTGAGTGAGGTCACCAGTACCTAAGTCGTTGCTGTGTTTGCAGCAGAGGTGGCGTCACGCAAATAATACTTTAATATATTGCGAGCGTTTATATGCTACAGTAACCGCTTTGCATCAGGTAGTTTGTATGCCTCCCGGCGTTGTATAAAAAGATCTACCTAAATATATGTGTATATATCATCACGCCAGGTCCTTTGCGAGGTAGGCAGAGAGAACCGAGCATCATAGATACCTATTTTACATGAAAATAGGTACTAGGTTACGGTTACGCTTTACGGTTTCTAGAGCTCTTGATATCACCTTTTGATAAAACACGACCTATTTGGTCGCAGTAGGTGAATTTCGGCCTTCCTCATCTCCTACAATCTTCCACTTTCGCATTGTATATCTATGTTGTGTTTCCAACAATCAACCTATTCACAAACATCGCAGTAACCAAGCGGATATCTACGTAATCCACTTGAGGATGAACACGTAACTTGTACTCGTAATAGAAATCTTTGCCCCGAGTTTATATTTCCACTCGGGGTAACGATTTCTTAAGACTTGGGTGCATTCCGCCGATGTTGACATACTAAGAATTTGGTATATTCCGTTTGTAATATGCTGTTAAACCGGGTTTTCACTAGAATAGACGAAATAAGTTAATAAAAAATAGCAGCGATAGATACATCAGATGCATGTAAACATATATATGTAAACTCCTCTCCACACATTTTCGTATAGGTGGATATTGGCACTTCCACTGAGATTTATTTACAAATTCATCTTAGGACTTATATCCAAGTAGAGGTGAATCTTTGTGGGATAAATAAAAAAAATATAAAACTACACTGATTTTCTTTTTCATAGTAACATTGAAAATATTTACAATAATTTTCATACTCCTACGTCGGATAGAAAACAAGAATATGGCTCTTTTAATGAAATACGAGTAGTAACCATAACTTAAAATGCTTGTGATTAGAAGAGTGCCTCTTGAGCGTTGCCACCTTCACTGTTAACGCACTATCTGCTCGTAGACAGCAGCTTGCTCCTTATATACTCTCTTACTTCCTCTGGAATGTCAGTGTATTACCCGAGATGAGCACACACATCACTATACTTTATTCCTCTTTTGTCGGAAATTGGTACGGTTGTCAAGGTGTACCAGTTGGAAATGAGATTGCCTTGGGATCGAAAGAAATGAATTCTCATGTATATTAGATGATCCACCTTTGGACTAGGTAGGTGATATCAAAATCTATTGACGTAAACGGCGGGATGGAACCCTGGTATGTTTCTAGGAAATAAGTGGGTTAGGTGGAGTCCACTTGGAACCGAACCGTTTTGAGTATGAGTCAGATAAAACCACGCCGCCTTCTTTTTGACCATGATGTATACATGGGTATATTCCCATCGACAAAAAAAAATTATGATAGCGAGCCACTTTTACTCCAAAAAAAGAACCAAATTGACACCAACGCTCGTGGCTTCGATTCTTACACAGGATATGGATCTGTTTATCTTGGTCTTGGTGTTTTTAAGATAGGTAGGACGCATCAAAGCAGCAGCCAAAGAACGTCTCCCTGGAGAGTTGTAGTGTTCCTGCGACTGAGCAAGATCAACAATAAGCTCCTAAGGAATAGCTGTGTTAGCAGCAGAGTTGGCATCGCGCAAGTGATACATAACGTGTTGCAAGCGTTACCGTTTTACATCAGATGGGCCGTACGCTTATATGCATGTCAACGTCTTATAAAAATATCATCCTCTGGTATCACTGGGCTTAATAAGTTACAAGTCGATAACTCGAACTCTGCAAACACCTAGCCTATTTCATTCTCTTTCATTAACGTAACAGCTAGTTGTTATGCTAACTGTAACTAAATTACTCCAAGAAAAAAAGCATAATGAAAACAAAATCCTTTATGCGGTATTTCTACACTTTGTCTCACGTCACATAAATACACAGAGTAATAAATTCAGTGCCGTAATTGTTTTAGCTTAGACAAATGGTGGTGAGTAATAAAATATACGCGTTTCATAAGATTAACGCATAGCTATGTTTAGGGGGGTGTTTTATGATCGAGAAGAATTTATGTCAAAGAGAAAAAATACGCTCAAAATATTTTTTTTTTGTTTAGTTGTGTTTTATTCTATTTCAATACGCATTGCCGTACAATACGTATTGCTATACGTATTGTACTCTACAATACGTATTACGTATTGAAATAGAATAAAAAGCAACTCAAGAAGTAAAACCTGTCGTTTTTAGGGTTCCGTACCCAAAGGGTAAAACGGAACCCTATTACTGAGGCTCCGCTGTCCGTCCGTCCGTCCGTCCGTCCGTCTGTCACCAGGCTGTATCTCATGAACCGTGATAGCTAGACAGTTGAAATTTTCACAGATGATGTATTTCTGTTGCCGCTATAACAACAAATACTAAAAAATAGAATAAAATAAATATTTAAGAGGGCTCCCATACAACAAACGTGATTTTTTTGCCTTTTTAGGGTTCCGTACCCAAAGGGTAAAACGGAACCCTATTACTGAGGCTCCGCTGTCCGTCCGTCCGTCCGTCCGTCCGTCCGTCCGTCCGTCCGTCCGTCCGTCCGTCTGTCACCAGGCTGTATCTCATCAACCGTGATAGTTAGACAGTTGAAATTTTCACAGATGATGTATTTCTATTGCCGCTATAACAACAAATACTAAAAAATAGAATAAAATAAATATTTAAGGGGGCTCCCATACAACAAACGTGATTTTTTTTGCCGTTTTTATAGATAATGGTACGGAACCCTTCGTGCGCGAGTCCGACTCGCACTTGGCCGATTTTTTTATAGATAATGGTACGGAACCCTTCGTGCGCAAGTCCGACTCGCACTTGGCCGATTTTTTAAAAAGTTTTTACATTTTTTTCATACAATGTCGGGAGTCATACGAACATACGGCCCACCTGATATGAAGCGGTTACCGTAGCTTATGAATGCTTGCAATACATTAAGTGTTACTCATGCGATGCCACCTCTGCTACTAACATAGACATATTTTAGGAGCTTAACAGTGACCTCACTCACCCGCAAGAACCCAACCCTCCAGGGAGTTCTTATTTGACTACGTTTTCAATGAAGTGGGGGTAGTTTTCCAGACGAGCCTTTTTGATACGCCTTTCGTATCTTAAAATACCCAGACTAAGATAAATGGGCTTGTTAATGCACAATTGTTTGTCTTGTATGAGAATCGAACCCAGGAGCGTTAGTATCAAGGTATTATTACTAACCACTGCGCCACCGAGCACGTCAAAATTATGTTTTATCAAATTAAGGAAGGAAATGAAACATAACATAATTTATGACATTAGGATGCAAGTGGCTCCCTAACATATATTGAGTTCAAGCCAATCTCACGTGCTCGTGGTGCATCCTGCTAATTAACAAACGAGACTGATGAAAAAGAGAATTAATTCACCTTATTCCAAGTATTCACTCGTCTCTTCACATTAGCGGTGTACCTTCCATACTTGCTAAAAGTGCGGTCAATATATTATACTTCTCGAGTCGGGGATGCTCTGATGTCTACAGACTTCGTTGCTCCTAATTTCCTTCCTATATGAACACATTTATTGTCATAGATTTCGGGTGGCTATTATTACAGCCATTGGCTGTAATTTAGCTTGGAACTGAATGAACAAACAAATTTAATGGATGTATTTGACAGAGAGGAAAGCAGAACGTAAGCAAAGATTACGGATTGTGAATTCCGTCCTTGCCAAAAGTACAGTCATTGACAGGTAATCAGGAAGGACAAAGAGTGTAGGTCACATCAAAGTATCCCGACTCGAGAAGCGTCTTTGAATCTCAAAAGATTGTAGCTGTTGCGGTTTGAATAAGACCAGTATTTTCAAGAACGTATGTATATTCTGTCGTCTATGGACTGACTAACTTACATAATAATAAACAGTCTATATATATTTAACACAACAAAGAAATATTACTATGACAAAGGGATATTGATCTGGACATCTCAACGTGATGTTTGGTGCTTACAATTTCCGTATACTTGCTATATTTTAATTTACTACATCTGTTATTTTACTCACGTATTCCTATAAAGGAGGATACATACTTATTCTAAAGGTACGAATACATTAATATACTGTGTCCCATAGTAGCCAAGTAACAACTCTCTGAATAGTAGTTGTTCCAGCGAGTGAGTGAAATTACTATTGTATTGTTGGCATACATGGGCTACGGTAGTTACTTTAATTACCCGTATTCTTGATTTATCTCCCCACTTAGATAAAAAAATATAGGTATGACTGATTGTTTATTAATCAGAAAGAACCTTCAAATAAAAAGTATACATACTGGTTACCATCAGGCAGGCCATACGCTTGCTTGTCACCATAGTCAGTGTATTAGTATAAAAAACCAAAATAAACGTATTGATGAATAACGGTACAATAATCGTTATATTATGATATACTGAAATAACAAATAAAGAATTATGTATATGTATGTTTGTTAATTGTTAGATTAAATTTTAATTTTTCCCTCAACTTGTACTAAATGTATAATGTAAATTGTCATATGTAAAATGATATCGTAAATTGTCATAAATTTGATAAAAATAATAATTATTCTAAGGTCAAGTCACGTGTGCCTTGACAAGGTAATTTATAACATATTGACCATCCCGTATACCACCTTTAATAGTACTAAATTAATGTTATAAATTGAAGTGATTATAAATAAATAAATAAATAAATGTACTTTCTTCATTCCGTATTTCTAAATCCTAATACGACAGAAGTACCTTTCTTAATTTCGTTTTCTGAAATTTATGTCCAGAATTAAGGCCTTGATATTTGACAATTTCAGCTCTTTAGCAATTTTAGAAAAAAAAGAGAGTCGATGACCATACACAGATGGATAATAAGCAATCCTATGAGGAATCCATTATTATATTTTAAGGTATAGGAACCTGAAAGTTGGAAGAGCAGCATTGCATTGGCAAATAGTATTCACAGTTCTAAGCGTAATTTCTTTTTGAGGGCATGCACTATTATATACTTGAAAGAAAAGCTCTACCTCTTTTACTTTACTTCCTACAGGAACAATTGACTTTTTAACAATTGATAACATTTTTTTTTTATTATCCCCAAAGGGATCTTAGCGCATGCAGCACATAAACTCTAATAAAGTCTTCTAAATCTTATATGTCCCAGTTCCTAGATCCATACTTGAAGTTTTAATACCGACGAGAGACGAGCTCGGTGGCGCAGTGGTGAAACGCGTTGTTACGCTACTTTGACACCAACGCTCGTGGGTTCGATTCCCACACAATACAAACATTTGTGTGCATGAACATGTCTGTTTGTCTTGGTCTGGGGATTTTCTATGTATAATAAGTATGTATTTACAAAAAAAAATGTATTTACGTATGTTTATCAGTTGTCTAGTACCCATAACACCAGTTTCGCTTACTTTGGGGCTAGATGGCGCTGTGTAATTTGTCCGACAATATTTATTTATTTATTAAATACCACCCATAAAACCATAGTGAATTTTACAAGGTTACCAAAAAGTTAACAACATATTTATTATATTTGGGTTTTTTCATTGGTGGACAAACTCACTAGCGCTTATGTCACAAAATACTATCAAAATTGTCACATAAAACTAATTTTATACTGAAGCGTAATAATTCCAATATAACAATACCAATCGGCGAAAGCGCGGGAAGAAGTCTATCAATTAATAACCAACTTTCTCAAGCAATAATTCAAAAAGTAGTATGTATGTATGTATGTATATCTTCACGCCAAGTCCCTTGCGGGGTAGGCAGAGAGAACCGAGCGCCATAAGACGCGGTCCTTGCATACTTCACTCGCTTCTGTGACATTCATAGCTCTTTTCATGCACGCTCGCCGGTTCCTGGGGCTTCTGATATCACCTTCTGATAAAACACGACCAATTTGGTCATGGTAGGTTAGTCTCGGCCTTCCTCGGCTCCTGCATCCTTCCACTTTCGCATTGTATATCTGTTTCGTCATTCTTTCGTCCCGCATTCTTTCTACATGTCCGAACCAACGGAGCATGCCCTTTCTTATCTTAACACCGACACTCTTATTTAGACCAACTCTTTCTCTCACGTCTTCATTACGAACGCGGTCAGCAAGCGTCATGCAATATCAAAAAGTAGTGAATCTGTAAAAACAAGCACTTGCTCTTTGGGCAAATAAGAACTCCTCGCGACTTTTATGACCCAATTTTCAGTTCCGTAATAGAGAAGGCAAAATCCATGGATTTAAATAAGTTGATTTGAATAATCAATTTTCTTTGTAAACTTAAGTGGATACTAAGCTTCTTGATATGCCATTTTCACTTTCAGTACAAAATATTGTGTGCTGATGTAGAACTGCTTCATTTTATTTTGCAGCTTTCCGCGTTGCAATTGGTTCTTTTATACCTATGTTAAAATAGGTGTAATAAATTTGCATTTGAGTACAGAATAACTTTGAGTTCAATACTATTAACTAGTATGTATAATTATATTTTAATATATTACAATACTACGAACTTAGCAACTAGGAAATCACCGGCGAAGATAATAAAACATGATAAAGCAAAGTCTTATGGAATAAAATTTCTTAGAAAAGTGAAGTTAACGTACGGCACATCAAAGCAACGCCTCTGGGGATGTACCTCCACCTCACAGAAAACCATAGTCAAATAACACCTGCCTGTGGGGTTGTTGTATTTCCGTTTGTGAGTGAGGTCACCAGTAAGCCCCTAAGAAGTTGCTGCGTTAGCAGTAGAAGTGTCATCACACGAGTGATACTTAATGTATTGCAAGTATTCGTAACCTAAGGTAACCGCTTTACACCAGGTGGGCAGTATGCTTGTATACCTCTAGACGTCGTTAAATTTAGTAAAAAATTAAATATCCGTTTTAAATTTTTATTAAATAATTAAATATTATGCAACCGCAAACTCTTACAATGTTGAAAATATACCAAGAAATGAATAAACGTAAATTATCGTAAAACCTTGCAGGTAAATCATTACATGTGCTAACAATCCATTAAGAACAATAAAAAAAGCCTCTGTTAAATTTCCACGTTGAAACACTTAAAATAGTCCATTAAAGTTTAAACTGAGGGCTTTACGACCAAAGCTCTAGTTCTTCAAAGCTTTTGAGGGAAGCAGTGTAATTACTAGTTGCAGGTCTATTTCAGTCTAACACTTTTGTAGTATATACACTGTATATATGTATTTCCAATAGTACATGACAATGTACTAAAAGATAAAACCGGCCAAGTGCGAGTCGGATTCGCGGACGAAGGGTTCCGTACCATTATCTATAAAAACGGCAAAAAAAAATTACGTTTGTTGTATGGAGCCCCCCATAAATATTTATTTTATTTTAAGTTAATTATTTATTCTTAAAGTGAAATTTATAACTAAATATTCTGTGAATATTTCAAGCGTCTACCTGTTGCCGTTATCAATATCGAGCAAAAAGGAGTTATTATGTGTGTAATGTTCATGTATGTATATTTACTGTGTGTAGTAATTTTAATTAAGAATATCTAAATAATTTGCTCTCTTACTTTGTGTACTGATTTTCTTTATAATGTTCTCTTCCATAAGGTTATCTGGTAGAGAATGCTATTAGCATTAAGTCCGCCTTTATACCCTACATATGTGGTAAATAGAGTAAAATAAATATTTATCACTTGCACGTGAACATCGTGAGGAAATCTACACGTCTAAGAAATTATATTTCGAAAGGCGTGTGACCTAACCTAAGAAAGATCTGGCTCTCCCTCCGAGTTGTGGAGGTCTAACGGCAGTCACTCTATGTAAAAATCAGTGTCTTCGCCAAGTCCTTAGGCTTAGATAGCGGACAATCGCCAATCTTCTTCGCCAAGTCCTTAGGCTTAGATAGCGGACAATCGCCAATCCTAATAATTTAGGAAACGTGACAACGATAAGAAGAACATGTATGTTTGTCTTGCTTTGGGTGTTAGGTAGTTTGGTAGGACGCATCGAAGCAGCCCGTCTAGAGAACTACCTCGATCTCACAGAAGACCACAGCCAAATAATAAAACCCTAGAGGATTGTTGTGTTCCTGCAAGTGAGCCAGATCAGCAGTAAGCTCCTAAAGAATTGCTGTTACAACAGCAGAGGTGGCATCGCACGAGTGACGTTCATATATCTATTACAAGCGTTCATTGGCAACGGTACGCTTTTCATCAGGTGGCCCGTATGATTGTATGTCTCCCGGTGTTATGTATAAAAACAAATCTGCTTAGCGCCAGAGAAATACAGATATAGCGGAAGTTATATCTGTATTTCTCTGGCCAACTGCATTCTTATTTATTATAACTATAACGTCATTCCCAACATAATGATTTTAGTTTTTTAAGGTTAATTAATTTAGTGAAAAGACGAATGAGTGCTGGGAATAGTGTGAATGGAGCATTGGGAAAAGTTCTTGACAGTAAAAGCTTAAGTCAGAACGCACTGCTCGCTATGCATATCGCAGTGCTGCGCTAACTTATAGAAGCGAGAGCTGGGTATGTGTACTTATGGAAGAGAGAGCATGAAGGTAGGATAAATGCAGTCGAAATGCGAGGGTTACCCAAAATTCAAGGCATAACGTTTGTAGAGCGCAATGACGTTGTTAGAAACAGAGTGGGTCTGAATAAGAGTATCGGTGTTAAAATAAGAAGACGCATGCTCCGTTGGTTAGGACATGTAGAAAAATAATGTGGGGAAAATGTATTCTACATCCTACTACTTTCGTGTAATACAGATGTATAACACGAAAGTAGTAGGATGTAGAAGGCGAGGAAGGCCAAGATTTACCTACCATGACCAAATTGATCGTATTTTAATGACATGTATTTTAATGAGTGAGGTCAGGATAGCGAAGTTATACAATTAGTTTATTTATGTTTCATAAGAATATTTATTTACAACGCAATTAAAAACTCAATATCATAATAATCGTTGTTTAAAAGTCTGTAAATGTTTGTCTTTCTCCGTCAACCTTTTATTCCTCTTATTCCTTTGAAAAACTTTCTTACGGCCTTAAAATGCCTGCGTCAAAGGATTATAAATAGTCCTTTGAAACAGACATTTTCTTCTTTACTACGACAATAATGATTTAAATTTATGAGTTTTTAATTTAAATACAATATCGGATATCAAACGAGGAGCTGTCATAGCCCAGTGGATAAAGAATCAACCTAATATCCGACGATCCGTGGTTATAACATGTACCACTAACTTTGAGTTCTGAGATTTATGTACATATTTGAGATTTATTCTCTCTTTTCTTTCTTTCTAATTCTTTCTCGGCGATGAAGGAAAACATCGTGAGGAAACCGCTAAGAAATTGTATTTCAGACGACATGTGACCTGACCTTAGAAAGGTCTGATTTCGCTTTGGATTATAGAGGTCTGACGGTGGTAGTCCTATATAAAAATCAGTATCTTCGTCAAATCCTTAGGATTTAGTAACGGACCCCGCCATTCTAATATGTTAGGTGAAAGAAGATAGGAAAAAGAAGATCGAAAATCAAACGAGCAGTCTAAGGCTTTCTTTTTCGGTAGCACATTCCTACTCGATATGTACACATACCTATATACATACACTTGATTTAAAAATAGTGGTTTCTTGTAATCCTTGTAATGTTCATATTTCACACATAATGAAAAACTACAAAGTTAATCATCATCATCATCATTTCAGCTCGTATTCATCCACTACTGTACATAGGTCTTCCCTCTAAAGAGTCACTTCCTCGATTCTGCATACGACGACTTCTTAACCTCTAGAGGTTGTCGCTTCGTCTAGTGAGGTGGTCATCCCACACAGCGAGTACCAGTAGAATCTTTCTTTCTCAGCAGTTGTCGGTTCTACGAACTATGTGTTCGGCCCACTGCCAATTTACCTTGGTTATCCTTTGGGCTGTGTCGGATACCTTAGTTCTACTACGGATTCTATTACTATTCTATTTAGTAGAGAAAACCCGACCATAGCATGCTAAGCGACATTAGCTTCCCTATTCGGCTCGCAAAAAAAATAGAGGAATAAAACCCTCTATATCGTTGACTTAAACAACAATATACACCAATTTATTTTTTATTTATTTTATTTATTTAAACTTTATGCACACAGGTGTACAGCGGTGGACCTAATGCTATACAAGCATTCTCTACCAGTCAACCTTAGGGTGATTCAGAAAATAGAATATAAGTAGGTGCACAAGGGAACATCATCAACAAATACAATGGATTATAAAACATTACATTCATAGATAAAAATTAAAAATACGTTATATACATACATACTACAATATGTTTGCCCAAACTTGCCACAATTGTAGCATTTGATAATGGTATCGCGACTTCGTTTCACTTTAGCAACGTGATCATTCGCTGTGGTAGGTGCTTTGCCTTTAAGAAATGATATTGCTTTCAGTTCCTGCTGTAAACGCCATTCTCTGTACACGTGGTTCAAATTGCGCGATATGTCCCATAACTCTTTCTTTTTTGACATAAGGGAGGTCATTAACGTGGCGGCATATGAAGCTAGACATTCACCTTCTTTTGGTTTGCTGCTATTTAAATTTATCAAAAAAAGCAGATGTAGTTTCAGGACAATCGTACCTTGATATGAAAAGGTCCTTGAAGTCACTCCAACACCTGCCATGGAAAGATACTTGAGATAGCTAAGCAGCAGCTTGTCCCTTCAGCGCACGGCTCAAAGCAAACATCAGCGGAACACCACTCAGTTGCTGATCCGGTACACACATATCCGCGGTATTGATCCATGCACGCGCGTCCACATTTCTTTTGTCAAGATCGAATTCGGACAGCTGAATGTCAATGCTAGTCGATGGTCCTTTCATCGCTTGAACCAATGCTAAAAGATTCTTGTTTTGCTGCTCCAGTAAAAGACGCCATTCTTCTTCATCATTATTTCCATTTTTCCTTATCGGGGCGGTTGGATTACATCCCACTTCTGATGTCGGAACGTGGATATAATTGTCGTCAGGTGGCTCGTTGTTCATGGCGAATAAAGCGAAATACCAGCGTAGTTAATCTTCTCAAAATTTAATCAGCCAATTACCACAATATTATTAACAAAAGTTATGCTTAGATCGTTGATTACAACGGATTCAAAATGCGGTGGACGCGACACGTGCGGTTGGCTCCATTGCTCGATTCGTAATGCCGCTTCCAATGACGGTCTCTCGTCTTGACGTTTTTGACAACTGACTATAACCAACATTTCGAGCAAACCATAACAAACACAACCGGTGTTGCCAATTCAACGATGTCGATTCCACCCAAGCGCCGACTTGACATTTTGATCCGTTATTATTAAAACTAGCATCACGGGGATTGATTTTATCCGGGCTTCTCAATATGGTGTTGCTACCTCTGCGACATATATATATATATATATATATATATATATATATATAGGTATATATAATATACATATATATATATATATATATATATATATAATATACACACACACATATATATATATATATATATTTGTTTATATGTTTTCTATAGATGAAACATTCCATAAGCTTTGGCGGATATCTCGTAGCTGAACTCGAATATTCAAGTACTCACCGGTGGCTCTTCGATCTTTACTAGTATAGCAATTGTCTAGTTTCCCCACCTCGACGATAATGCACTGTTAGTCTTTTTGAGGAACAAAAAAGTGCTTTTACTGTACTGTGTATGAAAGAAATCAGTCAAGCGTTAACGCGTTTACAGATCCACCAATTTACAACCAAACTATGAACTGAAAGGTGTCATCACCGTCATTTCAATAAGTTGTGTAACTTTAATGTGTACAAGTATCAAATTACTGATAAATTGACCTATCTGAAATGTAATACGGTTTAAAAGAAATTTGCCCAGGAGTGAATAAAAAACGAACATAATGTATTAAAATCTTATTTGTTACTATGTAAAATATAATATTCTTAATATTCCTAACGTTATCCCGTTTCCTAATCTATCATCCGCATCCGCTACGTAAATTTTGCGAAAATACTAACTTTGTCATGGAGCAACTACTGTTAGACCTCCACAACCCATAGGGAAAACCAGACTTTTCCTTGTGCAGGTCGCCTCACAAAAACGCGAATTTAGTGGTACATGCCCACATCAGGATTAGAACCGGGGGCCAGACGATTAATAGCCAACAGATTTCTTTGTCTACTAGAATATCACTGTTCCGAAAATATAATATTGTTGGGGATTATATATGTGGTTAATGTAGGTGTGCACTTATATTATCCAACCACACTATATATTTTACGTCACGCGAAGGGCTAAGCACTTATTCCTATTCTTTTTTAACCATTTCCTTAAGAAAAACACTACTATTTTCTTATGTCAAGTGAGAATAATAGCGGTCCCTCCTACTGTGAATAAAAAGCATGTCCATGTGTAACGGTACTTGATTTACTTTTATTATGTTGTCACTGTACGGCTAGGAAAAGAAAACACAAGGGTAATAAAAGGTAAAACGTAGTACTTTTTTAAGGGTAACAAGAGTAATATGTGTAAGGTAGTATTTTATTTACACTATCTTGATTGGGATAAAATTGCGAGGTATATGTCGCACTGGTACTCATTGGTTTTTAAACCGTGGTTTAGTTAATATGGTTAGTAGATATTATTCCGTTGATTACATGTTTAGACTTTTTACAATATCATAATTGCAAAGAAAAACATTTTTTTTTTAAATTATAAATATAAATAACAACTCATCAAAAACCTTTGTGAAACCTAAAACCCACCGAGTCCGATTCTAATTATTGTGATATGATTCAGAACTGCGTATAGAACATGAGAAAAATGTTTTTTAATGTTTGTCACATAACACGCTTACATTTAGTTAGTAAACTTTTCGTATACCGACTAAATATAATCAATATTTACTATGGGACCGTCATAGAAAAATAAAAACGAGTATGCCTTAGACCACATGACTAAAGTAAAACTTACAGATAATCTACGAATAAATAGACTTATTATTTACTAGCTGCTGCTGAGTCAAATAACGTAGCCTATGTGTTAATCCAGATCATAATCTATCTACGTGCCAAATTTCATTCAAATCCGTTCAGCCGTTTAAGCGTGAAAGAGTAACAGACATCCATACATACAAACTTTCGCATTTATAATATTAATAGGATTCGTAGCAGACAATAGGCAATTTAATAACCATCGCGCTCGCGACGGACAGACCGACGCACGCACGCACGCCCGGAGGGTGTTGACTGGGAATTTCACTTGGTTCTTCTTCTTCTTCTTCATAAACTTTATTGAACGTTAGCGATTAGAAGCACTATTTTCACATTCACATTATTATAGTGGTTGCAAAAGTCACTAACTTATATCTCCCTCTCAACTTCCGTTCGCCTACCCCCTCGTGCTCGCACCTCTCTCTCTTCTACAGTAATATACGAAACGTAACTCTCACTCTTTCTATCTTCACTAACTTATATCTCCGTCTCAACTTCCGTTCGCCTCGCCAGATCACACTTTTCGTAACGCTCTTGTCACGCATTTACCAACTAACTTCCCAAGGCAAGCGTGCGTAAAGAAGTTTTACTTCAACAAGAAAATAGTACTATTCCATGACCAAAAGTGATCCGATCAAACTATTTGTTCAGAGAAGTATATTATTTATTATCTCTAAGTTGTTCACACAGTAAAAGTTTTCATATTGTTGAATTGAATCACGCTTTTAGATGAACAAGAATTTCGATAGATACTGTATTTGCAAAGTTTAAATCGGTATGATAAAGTTACAATGCTCTGAAGTTAGTGATGAATTCTTATTCTGCACAATAGTGAATGTAAAGGTGCTTGTTCACTTATTCAGCTTTTTCCGTATCCGTAAAAATAGAGGTGAAGGAAATGTGACAGGTTTTTTTTAAATGAATGCGTATGAAAATTCAAATGCTTAGAAAACATTAATGAAATGCTCGTTGCAAGCAAATGAGCAGTGTTTCGCATACTTCTTCAAGCTTTCTCTCCGACGTGGTTTTTGTTTTCATAAAAATAAGGTGACATACAGGCACACGGCCTGCCTAATTGTAAACAGTCACCGTTGCCTATGGACATTTACAACACCAGGGATGTCACTAAAAGCCTCTTCACGCCTTTCTTGAAGTACCCCCTGCTGTAGTCCCTCGGAAAAACCTCATCTGGGAGCTCATTCCACAACTTGAGAGTTCTCTGAGGAAAACTTCTCTGGAACCGCACAGTATGGGACCGTTGCCGTTCCAGGGTGTGAGGGTGAACTCCCCGCCCCCAGCGAGTGGTGCGGTTATAAAAAGTAGCTGTCGCCATCATATCGAACAATTGTTCAGAATACAACCCGTTGTACAATCGGTAGAACACATAAAAGGAGGCAAAACCTCCCCTTAAACTTAAAAATTCAATACCGTGTGTGGTGTAGCTTGACTTGGTAATCGCCAAGAAATCTGAACGGAGATTACAGGAAACTCTTTGCAAAGTTTCAAATGAAATTTTTTCAGTTACTAAAAATACATTCGTTCGATTAAACTGAAAATGGAATCAGGGCTATGTCATGTCATTTTCAGGGGATAGTAAAAATCTGCTTGTCCGATATAATGTTTCGGAAGAAATTAGGGTGCATTTTTTACTTACTTTATAAACATGAAGATTAGCGGAATGATTCATGATTTGAAAATAAATTAAAACGTTTAATAAAAGAGTGAAACCTACTTCGTTGAAGTCAAGGAGCTATTAATCATTGTTTTAATCCTTACCGGCTTCGACTATAGAAAGTCGATTTCATTACAGGACTTCTTTTAAAAGTTTTTTATTCTTAGCTTTTCAGCCAATTAATTAATTCTGACAAGCTCGGTGGCTCAGACAGGAATTATGCGACTTTGACACCAACGCTCGTGGGTTCGATTCCCACACACGACTAACATTTGAACATGTCTGTTTGTCTTGGTCTGGATGTTTTAAGAGAGGTAGGGCGCAACAAAGCAGCCCGTCTAGGGTAGTACCTTCACCTCACAGAAAAACCGCAGTCAAATAACAACTCCCTAGAGGGTTTTTGCGTTCCTGCGTGTGAGTGAGGTCACCTGTAAGCTCCTAATGAGTTGCCGTTTAAGCAACAGAGGAGGTATCGCGCGAGTGATACTTAATATACTACAAGCTTTACATCAGGTGGGCCCTATACTTTTATGCCTTCCGACGTTGTATATAAAAAAGTTAAAAAATTCAGGCATTACTTTGCGAAAGTCAAACTTACATGCAATTTGATCTAATCTACTTTGTATGAAAACTCGCAAAGCAGTTTAGATTAAACAGCATATATTTTTATATAACATAATGCTAGTATAATATCAAGATTCTCACACAAAATAAACATTTATGTACAAGAACATATTTATCATGGTCTGGATGTTTTTAACAGAGGTAGAGTGTATCAAACTAACCTAACTGAGAAATACTATTATCTACTTATAGTTTATTGACCACAAGATAAGCACGGTGAACTTAATGCTAAGAATATTCTTTACTAGTCAATCTTTTGGCAAAAGCTACACCAATGAGGTTTCCAAAGCTTCAGTAACAAATACAGTTTTCATGACGTGAGATGTACTAATTTATATTCAATTTGATCTAACCTCTTTTGTATGTCTTGTGTTTGTTCCGCCACCAATTAGTTATGCGATCTACCACCGGGCGATACCTAACCATCACCGATAAGATCTGCACGCCGTTGTTGATATGTTAAAAGTAATACTCTACCACCAGGCTAACATAAACACTAACATCTTCAAAAATTTTCACTTTCAAAGTACGAACTTTCCCTCTGTTGTGCATAATGGCAAGTTAAACCAAAATACCCCAACTATTTGTACATTAATCTTTAGATCGAACCAACCCACTCATATTTTATCCTCGACGGTCGCAAACTTAGCAAAAACGAAAATATATGATATCGGAAACCGAACGGATCCTCCCGAAGAAAAACAACATTATGCAAAATAGCAATAACTTTTAGATGAAAATACATTGAGAGCTTCATGAAAATAAAATTAAAGATATTTGTAAGGTTACTTGTGGTAAAAAAGGAAAATTCGCAGAGAAATAGATGCCTAACAATAATATAATTAAACTAAAAAATACGAATACTTATAAAAATTGGATAGCGAACAGAAATTTTAAGAGCTAAGTAGATATATAAGGACTTATTATGGCGAACTTGGTAGAGCTCGGAGTTGGATATCACAAACACACTAGAAGGACACTGCAGTTATCTCGCTGGTCCCGGGCATTGTACATTCTGTGTACTAAGTATCGGGAATTTGTCAATAAAACAAAAAATACAAATTATTCATCTAAATTTATTTTATCGCCTTCAAAGTAGGCCCCATCGCTTGCAATACAACATCTCCACCGCTTCACCCAGTCTTCCATACATTTTTCATAGGCTATTTGCGGTATGGCCTTTAGCTCATTCAGCGAATTTTCTTTTATGGCTTCTATCGACTCAAAACGTTTTCCTCGAAGTGGTAATTTTAACTTGGGAAATAAAAAAAAGTCAGACGGAGCCATATCAGGTGAATACGGTGCTTGGTCGAGAACTTTTGTTGAATTTTTCGCTAAAAACTCTTTCACTATAATGGCTGTGTGTGATGGTGCATTATCATGGTGCAGCATCCATGAGTTGTGTTGCCACAAATCTGGACGTTTTCGGCGGATACTCTCACGCAAACGCTTCATGACGCCTAAATAATATTCTTTATTCACTGTTTCTCCCTCTGGAAGGAATTCGGAGTGAACCACACCACGGTAGTCAAAAAAAACTGTCAGCATCACCTTGATTTTGGAGCGACTTTGCCGCGGTTTTTTGGGTTTCGGCTCGTTTTCGAGACGCCATTCTGAAGACTGTTGGCTTGTTTGCATGTCGTACTCATAAACCCATGTCTCGTCGCCAGTTATTATACGTTTCATAAAGGTCGGATCCGTAGAAGCTCGGGAAACCATGTCTTCAGCGACATGCTTTCGCTGCGCTTTTTGAACAAAATTGAGCTCTTTTGGAACTAGTCGAGCGGCGACGCGTTTCATGCCTAAAATGTCAATGAGAATGTTGTGGACGGACTTAAAAGATATGTTCACCTCACTAGCCAACTCTCTCAGACTCATACGTCGATTTTCGAGCACTAGCTTCTTGATTCTGTCGATGTTTTCTCTGGTCGTAGCGGTTGAAGGTCTACCAGAACGAGGCAAGTCTACTACTACTTCTCGGCCTTCTTTAAAAGCCTTATACCATTCATAAGCCCTTGTTTTCGATATACACGATTCGCCGTAGGTATTTCGCAACATTTTTAGTGATTCACCACATGAAATATCATTTGAAACACAAAATTTAAGGCACACTCTTTGTTCAACAATATTTTCCATTGTAAAAATCGCCGAGGACTCAAAACTATGACCAACAAAAAGTGTAGTTTAAAACAAATTAAATGACAGATCCCGCTCAAATTTTGCGCGCTAAATCAGTACAGTGCTACCAACATGCAGTAAAAAAATTAGAACGACCTCTTTTACGCGGGTCTTTTTATTGACATATTCCCGATACTTTTTACACAGAGTAGTATATACGGGCACGAGCTCGGTGGCGCAGTGGTGAATCACGCTGTTACGCTACTTTGACACCAACGCTCGTGGGTTCGATTCCCACACAGTACAAACATTTGTGAGCATGAACATGTCTGTTTGTCTTGGTCTGGGTATTTTCTATGTAGAATAATTATGTATTTACAAAAAAAAAATGTATTTACGTATGTTTATCAGTTGTCTAGTACCCATAACACAAGCTTCGCTTACTTTGGGGCTGGATGGCGCTGTGTAATTTGTCCGACAATATTTATTTATTTAATTATTTATATAGCCCTCGTGGAGATGGAGAGTGGAGGTCATCCTGTAACCTACCACGGCAGCGTCGAAGGTTCACCATTTTAACCTTGAGTACCCAAAAAGTTCTCCCAATCTTTGAGCTTAGGTAGCGGATAGTTCAAATCCTAATGGATTAGGAAACACGTAAACGCCAAAAAGAATATAATTTTTAATAATGAAAATCAGTCTTATTTCAAAACAAAAACATTTTTTCGCAATAGTTGCCAATGTTTTATCGCAATAGGATGAACGGTAGTGGCTGTGCATAATTTTGACTCAGATTTAGAAAAGTCAGATTTTGATTTCTGCTTCTCGCTTTATTCTTCTCGTACGAAACTCTAAAAGGGAATCTGCAATTCCTGATATTCTGGCCTCGTGTTCTGTCTCCACAATTAGCCGCGACATTGTGACCGCTCTTTCACTTCGACACAATTGCATTAATTCACTTAACAATTAGCAGTCTTTTGTGAGCTTTTTGTCTTTAATAGTAAAAAAATACTAGATAGTAAAACAGCTATTGATTGCAAATTGAAGGGGCATAATTGACCAACTGTTTTAAGTTAATATCCTAAACATTATTATAACTATAACCATGATTATATAATGACTAGTGATTACTATAAATATAATTAGGTGGATATAGATGCAGGCGTAACGTTAGAGTAACTCAGAATATTTTTAGGAAGAGTGTCACACTAACGGAGACGCAATGCTCAATGTGTCGACTCTGTAAAGCGTTCATATCTTTTGAAAAGCCCTGATTCATCGGGATGTTAGGAGAACATACAGGTTTTAAACATTATGACGTACATAAAGGCAAATATTAATGATTAATTTAAATAGCAAAAGAGGCGCTGTTTGCGACAGTCGAGGCTTAAAAACAATTCCGCTGTGCAAGAAAACAAAGCTTAAAACAACCATATACCTGTCACTTTGAAATCTCGAGATGGATCGCGTTCATTCGTTATAGAATTTGGAATAAGACGTTCGCAAATGGCAGGTGCTGAGGAAGCTGGCAATGAAATAATTGTTTATGTCTACAATTCAGACAGTGCGAAGCAGAAGATTGACCCGTTTTATTTTATTAACTTCAAAAACACGTATCGTTTGGATTAGCCTGATGGACTGGACAAGTGTCCATAAAGGACCACAGGCAGAGTATTAGTGTGGTTAGAGTACAGATGATGATTGTATGATGTCTGCGCATTTTTGATTGGGTATATGTTTCCACTTCTAATACTTTGACTTATTTGACTATTAGGTAAGCAGAGGACATTGCTTTTTTCGAGTGTGTGTGTACTTCACCATCGTTAGAGCGAAAACTAAACACACTCTATCAATTAACAAATCTGGCGAAGGAGGAGTAGAGCTGTAATTAATAAGAAGCAGCCCATCTGAAGAAGTGCCTCCGCCTTACGGAAAACGTTTCAACAGTTCCCTAAAGAGTTATAATGATCTTTATGTTATAACCGCTTCACATCAGACAGGACAAATGCTTTATAGCAGTAGATGTATTACAAAAATATGTTCAAAGATAAAATATAAAACAATATTATCCTCGAACCATGATAAATAATTAGCTATTGTTCAAACATAATAAGAAGTGGCGGCGCTAGCATTCATTTCCTCTTGTCTCGGAAAGGAAGCAGAAAGGCCGCTCTATACAACTACAATATCTGCACCTGGTATTTCACAGTACGGGTTGTTTACAGTCGACGATTTCAGTACAAATATATAGTATCAAAATTAGGCTTCAACAATAGTTAATATTCAGCAACCATTATTTTAAGGCAATTTAGTCTTAAGCGTGTGTGTGTAAATGAGTGTATAGTTACACCTTATCTGTGATGTAGCGAACATAAAAATTATAGCCGCCATATTGAAATGTCATGTAATTGTCAGTGTCTACGACTTTCGATTGCTCTGCATGTTTGTGTTTGTAAATGTCTGTTTGAACAACGCAACTTGCAGGCCATAGTTAAGACGACAAGCCTGTACGAGCAATCAGTTAACAGTTCTTTGGTCTGAACTTTAAAAATGAAACCGCCATGTGATACCGAGTAATTTAAACCTTGTTTCGTGTATCTAGATGAGCATATGGTAAAGACTAGTTACGTTTGGGCTATCTAAAGGCAATCATTGGGTCAAATAAACAATAAATTTGGAAAATAAATGGGTACTGTACATTCAATGGAGAAGTAATGGGGCGGCTTATACCATGATTTGGGAAAAGATAAACCACGCCGGGTAACACAATAACTGTTATAAACATTTCCAGCAGCATTGTCCTTGTTTTATTGAGTTATGCTGGTATATGTAAGAAGTACACGAAATATCACTAGAGTCATGCCATACCACTAAAGACTACTTGTCTAAATAAGTTCAATTCTAATCAGGGCTAGGTCTCAGATAGGTACTCTCATTGTAAAAGTCGACATCGTTACTCCGAAGGTTTGAAATTTTGTTTACATAGAAGTCTTTTAATATCTCAAATTAAGGCTATCCACACAACTGATAAAATATTTCTTTTGACCCATTGCGTGCCGAGCGGTTTGATCGAACCATGCGCGTTATGGCAACAGGTAATAACAATTAACAGTATTAACAATTAATGTATAAAATTGAGAGTGAGAATATACAGTATATTAAAAATCACATGTGCGGAGAGCACAACAGGTTTCAAATACCAGGTGCCTATAACATACTTTACAGGCGATATTTTTTCTGTTTACCACTTTTAGAAATAGTATAAAGTGTCTATATCACTTAGGTGATCGAACCATATCTAAACAATATATTGTTAATGGTAAGTTTATTGTAACACTACATGTAACATTAACACGTATATACGCTGAACATTAAACTGTCCTTCAAAATTAATCCTGATTTCAAAATCTATGTAATGGACCGCCTTTTCGGGTCCCATTACATCTAATTACAATAAAGCTATGAATGTTAAAGACGTGAGTGAGGTGTGTAAGAACCGAGTCATGTCGCGTTCGGTTCTCTCTGCCTACCTCACAAGGGATTTGCAGTGAAGTTATAAGTAGATAGATAGACAGATAATAAACTAAGCAAATGTCCTTTGGATCTATTTTTTTTCACCCGTGAAATATGTAGTCTATATAAATATATGATGCTTAAATATGGGGGTTTGTTAGGAAAGAGTTCAATTGTTACATAATGAGACGTACTGGTGGAGACGTAAAGAAAAGTGGATTTATAGAAATATCGGCTCCAAATAAAAACAAATTCAATATTAACTATACGATCCTATGATAATAACCATAGACCACTATACATTTTTGTTACATTTTAGTCATCATTAGTTCATCAAGTAATTTTAGACAGTTTAACTGGTTCTGATTGGCAGGTTCCATGATTTTTGGTTCAGCTTTTGTAACTAATCCTGGTAACTTTCCAAATAATAAACATATATGTACAATTTCTGTTGAGTCAGAGTCTGGGATATTCATACATGTACAATTCCTGCGTGGTGATGTCATGTGACAACCAAACATCTAGAATATAGGCAGAGATGACCAGCGTGCAAGAACTGAAATTATCGCTCTTTTCTCTGCATGCTAGTGTAAATATTGCAACACTACTCGTGAGTGGTTTATATATATATGACATAAGCACATTTTGAATGCCTACAAATTTAAATCGTATCGTAGTCGAATCGTATAAACAAATATCTATAGATATAAACACAAAATGTTCTTTCTACCTGTAGATTACACAGTTATTTTCAACAAATGATAAGTAATTCCGCAGCGGATCATGAAAATTAAACAATACGCTTTGATGCCGTTTAATCGTCGGCCCAGTAATGTAACTCATTTTATATTAAGTACAACGAAACGAAATGTACAAGGAAATTGATTAAGTGGTATTTTAAACAAACAATATTGCGTACAAAAGGCAACGTCTGTCTTTTCTGCACTCACATTTTAATGCTTGATATGAGGAGAGCTCGATGGTGTCGTTATGTTTGTCATTCTAACCAAACATGCAGGTTAGCTTAACATGCATGATTGGTTATCAACCGGAGCCTGTCTATAGATGGGTTTATCTATCTCGAGCTTCTCCGCGGGGGGCACATTAAACCGTCTGTGCCGGTTGTTGTCGATAGATGACAGTCATTAAGCTAAGTCAGTGACCTTCGGGCTGGATGTCACATTGATAGATAAACAAACATACCTACATATTATATAGGAAAGTCAACTTTAACATTTAGCTCAAATTTGTATGTACTTGAGTAATCCCTAAAAAATCATGTTTAATATATGTGGACGGGTGATATAAAACATAAATTATTAAAAAAAAAAATCTATTTTCTAATATTTTTTCAGTGGTTTTAACTGTTAAATTGAACCGAGTCTGTTTTGGGATAAAATAATAAAAATATAGATGGTGTTAATTTCATTTTTGACCAGATCTACTAATAATTGTTTTTAGAATTATTTCTGAAACAGTGCTATCCTAGAACAGAACTAGACATGTAACGAAATAGGGGTGTTTCATTATGTTTGTGTGGAAACGCAACTTAAGTTACAGAAAAGACCATAATTCGTTGTAAACATTTTAATAATATATATCGTTGTAAAGTTTTAATTATATATAAAGTTATTGAAAAAATTTAACACTGTTTACATGACAAGAATATTGTATCGTTTTTCGTTGATTCTAGCATGTTCCGTTGATTCTTGCATATTCCGTTTATTCAAGCTTGTTACATTGATTCTAACATATAGAAAGGCTGCAGCAAGAACAGATACCATCCGAGCCGTCAACAGGCATCCACCTAGTTTAAATCAGTGAACGTTGAATTTTGCTAGTGGGTGTATTTTCGCAGACGATACGACAACAAACTCAAATAGCAAAGTTTAGTGTAAGTCGATAGAAATCTTTTATCAAAATGTGAAAGGTCTTCGCAGAAAGTTGCAAGACTTTTATACAGGAGTGGCGTCTTCAGAGTCAGATTTATTTGCAATAACCGAAACGGGATGGAACGAATCATTTACGGACGCAGAACTAGTTTCACCATGGTACAACATAATACGCAACCACCGAATGGATGGGCGAAAACACGGCGGAGCACTTCTCGTTGTCACACAACATTTCGAACTGTACTGTGTAACCCACACCGGACAATATAAACATCAGTGATCACATGTTTGAATTGGTTGCTGCTAGGGTATATGTACGCAACAAATATTTATTTTTATGTCGTGTTGTTTACATTTTGCCGAATTCTAGTTAAAACGACTACATTTAGAATAAATATAAATATTGTCGGACAAATTACACAGCGCCACCTAGCCCCAATGTAAGCGAAGCTTGTGTTATGGGTACTAGACAACTGATAAACATACGTAAATACATTTTTTTTTTGTAAATACATGCTTATTATACATAGAAAATACCCAGACCAAGACAAACATACATATTCATGCACACAAATGTTTGTCTTGTGTGGGAATCGAACCCACGAGCGTTGGTGTCAAAGTCGCGTCTTTTACGACTGAGCCACCGAGCTCGTCAAATATTAATATTAATTAGGATTACAAAACAATTTTGTATGAAGTGTAAAAATGAAGTAATAGTACTTAGAAGATTTTAATTTACACTCTTGTAATTATAATATTTGTAATTATTATGGCTATTTTCTGAAAGAGAACGTCGGTGTTAAAATAAGAAGAGGCATGCTCCGATGGTTCGGACATGTAGAAAGAATGCACGATGAAAGAATGACGAATCAGATATACAATGCAAAAGTGGAAGGATGTAGGAGCGGGGGAAGGCCAAGACTTACCTACCATGACCAAATTGGTCGTGTTCTATCGGAAGGTGATGTCAGGAGCCCTAGAAACCGGCGAGCGTGCATAAGTAGAGCAATGAATGTTAAAGAAGCGAGTGAGATATGTAAGGATCGAGTCACGTGGCGCCCGGTTCTCTCTGCCTACCCCGCAAGGGATTTGGCGTGAAGTTATAGATAGATAGATAGATGACTATTTTCTAACTTATTGTGGGTTCACCCAGAGAAATTGGATACCAAATTGCAATAACCGTCAATTAGACCTTGTATTGACATCAAGGGGGGGAGGGTGTGACGGACCTGTTTGTGCCCGTGGACGCATATCATCCGCCGCTCGAAATATCTGATAAGTCGCACGGTGGTTAGCGATTGCTCTACAACGTACATATTGTGCAAAGAGTAGGGCGGACGGCGATGCATAACTCACATAGGCAGTGGATTCTTTCCCGGGCCGACTATCATTTATTATGTTCTTCTATAGCCGGTATAGACTGGGCGCCAATGTATTATTTTAAATAGTTTAGAAGATAGGGTGACCGTGTTCTAAAGAAAAAGCGAGGGCGCGTAAAGTCGAAGTACAATTACCCCGAATGGTACCACACGATAGAAACAATTCGCGACATCCTACTAATATTATAAATATGAATGTCCGTTTGTTTGTTACGCTTTGACGCGAAAACTACTGAACCGATCATCATGAAACTTCGTACAGATTCTTGGAGATATCGGAAGTAAAATAGGATACTTTTTATTTTAAAAAAATATATTATTTATCAATGCGAGCGAAGCCGCGGGTAAAAGCTAGTTATCTATCTATCTATAACTTCACGCCAAATCCCTTGCGGGGTAGGCAGAGAGAACCGAGCACCACGTGACTCGATCCTTACATATCTCACTCGCTTCTTTAACATTCATTGCTCTTCTCATGCACGCACGCCGGTTTCTAGGGCTCCTGACATCACCTTCTGATAGAACATGACCAATTTGGTCATGGTAGGTAAGTCTTGGCCTTCCTCGGCTCCTACATCCTTCCACTTTTGCATTGTATATCTGCTTCGTCATTCTTTCATCTTGCATTCTTTCTACATGCCCGAACCATCGGAGCATGCCTCTTCTTATTTTAACACCGGCGCTCTCTTTCAAAAGCTAGTTAAATATAAAGTAAGGCTTCACAAGTGGTACAAGGCGAGTAGTCTGCAAGCTGATTACGGAGCGTGTGCTCGGTGTAGAGGCTCAAAAATGACATCAAGACCAAGTTGCGATTTAGTTGAGGATCCGAAATGTAACTAATCTTTCTTTTGTAAGAATGTAGAAGCCAAGGATCAAGACTAACCTACCATGACCAAATTGGTCGTGTTTTATTAGAAACTGATGGCAGGAGCCCTAGGAACCGGCAAGCGTGCATGCAAAGAGCTACGAATGTTAAAGAAGGGTGTGAAGTGTGTAAGCGCCATTAGACTTGGTCCCCTTATGGCGCTCAGTACTCTCTGTCTATCCCGCAAGTGACCTGGCGTGAGGATATACATACATACATAACTTTCTTTAGTTACATTATAAACTCGAAATACGTCGGGATACTAGGCCGTATGCCTGTTAATATACAGTGGTTACCGTAGTCTATGGACACTTGAAATACGGTTTGTACAGCTCGCGCGTTGCCATATTAATAAGATAATAGATGCAATACCTCGCGACTACTTCTACTACAAGCAATCTCACTTTCATTCATAGGAGTATTATTCCTACGGGATTTGTTATTTGGCTTAATTTTCTGTGCGGGAGAGATACTTTTTCAGTCCCGCTGTTGAGTAGTGAACTGAGAAATGTCTCTCTTTATTTAATCGCTGTCATCTATAGTAAATAGCTGATATTAGCGTGCCTTCCGAAGAAGGAGGAACATAAACCGACTAAACCCATCCATAGGCAGGCAGCGGTCAATGCTGCTTAACTTTTAAATTGCTTAACTTTTAAAAGATAAAAGCAAACATGTTTAATGATGTTGGTTTAACGGTTCAGTGAGTTACTTTAAGGGTTTGTAAGTGTCTGTAGTTAATTTAGAAGTTGTTCAAATTGTTTTCATAACTAAAGGTAGGGAAAACAAACATTAAACGAACTACGAATAAATTTAGCGGAAACACAGATACATAAATTTACCTGTCAAGACTTTATACTTTTTCCACAAACGCATTTAACAGTTTGGTCTTAATAAATGTTTTAATGACGCCATAACATAAATCCTGATTACAATGAAAGCTTCTATTTTGTAGGGTCTTCAAAATGCTAATATAAAACCTCGCCTAAAACTGCGCTGGCTAATATAAAACCGCGCCTAAAATGCTAATATTAAATTGGGCTAAGTTATGGGGTGTACATTCATCTGTGTAGTTAACGTGATCTTGGTTGTACACTATCTTACGTCTGCCTATTTCTAAGCAAGGCTTAGAGAAGTTATAGAGACGGTATATACGATATTCAAGGCAGTTTGATTGAATAGCTCGTAAAGTGTTTACGAGCTCATTGGCGTAGTGGGTGTAACACTTTTTTGACGCCAATGTTCGTATGTTCGATTCCCAGACAGGACAAACATTTGTGTACATGAACGTGTCTGTCTTGGTCTGAGTGTAATACATGTAAGGCGCATCGAAGCAGGTCGTCTGGTGAAGTCCACCTAACAGAAAACTGCACCTAAATAACACCTCCCTAGAGGGTCAAGTCAAAGTCAAAGTCAAAATCTTTTTATTCCGTAAAAATGGCTACATTTGTTTGGAATCGTCACAATTTTTTTCCCTACCGTGCAGTTCATGACTAGGTGAGCACTGATAAAAATACTGCCAAAAAACTCAGGCATCCCTCTTTTGGTATCCAAACAAATTTACATAATTTATTAATTACATTATAATTGGATCGACTCAATCCCAGGCATTTTTATCATTAATATAGTCAGATACTTTATAATATGCCCTGCTACACAATTTGGCTTTAATAGTAGTTTTAAACTTGTTTATTGACAATTCTCTTATATTGCTGGGAAGTTTGTTATAGAACCGTATACATAGGGTAGTTGTGTTCCTGCGAGTGAGTGATGTCACTTGTAAGCTCCTAAACTGTGTTAGCAGCAGAGGTCCCATAGCGAAATGGCTTGCGGGGTAGGCAGATAAAATCGGTTTTATCTGCCTACCCCGCAAGCCATTTCGCGTGCTACACGACTCGATCCTTACAAATCTCACTCGCTTCGTCAACATTAATTGCTCTTCTCATGAACGCTCGTCGATTTCTAAGGCTCCTGACATCACCTTCTGATAAAACACGATCAATTTGGTTATGGTAGGTAAGTATGGCCTTCGGCAGTTCCTACATCTTACTATTTTCACTTTGTATATTTGTTTCGTAATTCTTTCTTCCTGCATTATTTCTACATGTCCGAACCAATGGAGCATACCTCTTCTTATTTTAACACCAGCACTCTCTTCCAGAACATCTCTGTTTCTAACACCATCATTTTTTTCACGTTGGGTTACAGACAATCAACATGACAACAAAAGCCCATCTGTGAATCGGCTACTGTATACTTCATATGCTCGCAATACAGGTCGATTACTTATTTCCATCCTTGATTATTAGCATCGCAAGCCACCCTCTCGCTGAGTATATCCCTTCTATAGGTAAACGTAGTTTCACAGTCATCCTTAGAAAAATAAAATTAGAAATTAGAAAAATATATTTTAAACACTTTATTTATTAGTTAATAGAGTCAGGCGTTATTTTATATACGCGAAATATATGGAACCGCATATCCCCCACTAATACATATCAAAATTTTACATGCCATAGACACGGGCTTAAAACAAATATTAGGGAACAATTAGAAATTAATAAACATAAAAATTCTAAAAATTACTCTCATGAACAAACAGACAGACGTAATCAATTCCCCTATATTAAATATCTTTTCGCTCACACCATCCACCCCCACCCTCAATTCAATATAAAGGACGGCACTTCGATGGATTTGTGTTATGTTATTCTTACTATTAACGTCTACAACGCCTGATGATGCCTCGTGGAGAGGCGAAACACGTGTCGCAGCGACGACCAGGCCAGTCGTGGCAGCGACGGTGGTGGGGGCATGCGGTTTCTGTTCCATATGGCGGACGACCGCAGGAGCCGAGGCAGAGACTACCGGAGCAGCCATGGCAGCGTTGGCACGTTGCATCAACTAACAGTAGTGGGTTTTGGTGGCGGAAGCACACAAAGCAGGTTAGATCAAATTGCATACTTTATTTATTAAATAGAAATCTCATTTATACACAATAAAACTAAAACTAAATTACATCTAAAATAATAATAATAACCTAAAATAAATCTAAAAAGTGTGGTCCCCGCGGCATTATACCAACGATGCTGGCAGCATTCGCGCACTGAATCGCAATCCTAATGCGCTGAGCAAGAAAACTACGAGCTCTTTGGTCGCCAGTATATATTATATACTAGCTGAAGTCCGCGGCTTCGCACGCATGAGATTTGGGCTTTTAGTAGCCTTTATTTCTATATAGACCTCAAATTCTTTCTGTTAAAAAAAAACAATTTTTAAGGTCGTAGATGCAATCATAGAGCAATTCAATTTTCATACAGCGCCATCTATTGACCTTTACGGGAGGAAGGTACATTTATTTTATTTTTATTACATAAAAAATGCGTAGTTATTTTATGTCTACGCATTCTATGAAAATAATAAGAATAAAATTGCAAAGTCCCCCGAACGGGAAGATATTTCCCCCTAATTTTAACAGTTTTTCATTTTTTACGCAGGAACCCTAAATATTTACGGGATAAAAAGTACCCTATATTCTGCTCTGAACAGTCCTCTGCCTACCAGTGAAAGTCCCATCAAAATCTGTTCAGCCGTTTCGAAGCCCGGACAAACAAACACACAGACAGACAAAAAGTTAAAAATGGGTATTTAGGCTTTGGTGACGTGAAAATAATAATATGAGCTAAGATAAAGGCTTTATTTTGAAATCACATACAGACACTTCAATTTTATTTATATGTAGGTATAGATGAATACCTATAAATAATATATAATAATATTACTTGTAAATCAGACTGGTTACTAGCTCTCTTTTGTCAAAACCTCAGCTAGTCGGTATGCCACAGCACGTGTACGTGGTTGTTTTAGCTCTAGAGATTGTGACTCGGTTGTTTTCTTCTTAGCGTTCCGTTTCCTAATCAATTAGAATTGGCGGTGTCCGCTACTTAAGCCTAAGAATTTGGCGAACATACTGAGTTTTGATCGAGTGACTGTCGTCTGACCTGCAGAACCTTGAGGGCGAACCAAACTTTTCTTAGGTAAGGTCACACGCCCTTCCAAATATAATTTCTTAGACGTGCAGGTTTCCTTACAATATTTTCCCTCGTTACCGAGCAAGGTAATTACAAATATTTACATAAATCCAAAAATACGAATTTAGTGGTACATACCGGATACAAGTCTGAATTTGAACCGGGGACCGACTGATTAAAGGACGGTTCTTTGTCGACTGGGCTATCACAGCTTCTACACCGGAGTTATACCCAGATCTTGTTCTACAACATAAAGTCGCAGTAAATTCATATTGTATATTCATATATACTATTTTAACATCTGACTGGAAAGAAGGCAGAATTAGCTTCTTTTTACATTTGCTGTTTTATTCAAAAAGTTAATTAAAAAAAATATTGCTACAGAGCCATTGAATCTCCTGGTCCATATCCTTTTAGTAATTATGCACAACGTTTCAAGATAAAATAATATCGTCTGTAGTAACAACATATGGTAATTAGGATCCAATGTGAAATTCTACAAAAATAGAAATTCTGTTCCAAGAAGCGCCTTTTGAAGGGCGGATCGGTTAAAGGGATTATATAAATATTTAACTTGCGATGGTTGTGTGATTAGAAGTCCACAGATGTTTCTAGATAAGTTAATAAGTGATACGGTAGGTAGTAACAATATTGTACGATTTATTATTTATGTTCAACTTAAAATGGGTGACCTAATGATGATAAAATTAGTAGCACAAAGAGATTGTTACTAAGTTACTAGATAAAATTAAAAAACGAATACTTGGCAAGGCATAACTCTGCCAAGATATAATACGAGTATCTTCCCAATTTTATAGAGTTGGGCGTTCCATGGAACAAACGCCCGACGCAACATTAAAAATAACTGACTTAGTTTCCAACCATTAAGCTATGGGAGTATCTGTATGATGATCCAAACTATATTTTTGACCAAAATATTTTATGTTAGGTTTTGAAAAAAAATTACCTGATTGATCAATCCTTAAACAGTTAAACTCTTGGCTCTGCATGAGACTTAAAGACACCGAAAGTATTGTGAGCTTGAGAGTCTTGGCCACCAGTTTTCTAACATGCCCTAGTTCTTCAAATATAAAGAACTAGGGCATGTTGGAAAAAAAATCAAATATTGTTAATAGTTATTGTGGTTCAGGTATTCGCATGCATATGCGCACTTTCGGGTGCCACACTCAAGGACAACTGTATTTTTATTATGATGAGAGAAGAAGCATGTATTGTAGTGCATGCGGAGGAGCCATGCACAGTACGTTTGGGGGATCAGACGTCCAAAAATCCCCACTAGGATATCTGTATACACAAATAATTATGTCGTTATCTAATTCAGCACATGATATCGCGATAGTGTATTCATTTAGGAGCCTAACAGTGTCCCTACGTTGTTTAGCTATATTTTTTTATTCATTGAACTAATTATTGATTCTCACAAATCCAATTGCTAATCAATTACCTATTTTGAAATTATGAATGCCAAATAATATTTTTCAACCAATTTTATTTTAGAAAACAATGGTGTTCCTGTCAGAAACTGCCTGCTGTCACAAGTACCTAAATAAAAATAGCCAATGTTTTTAATTGAAATATTTATTAATGAAATGGGCTATTTTCGGGACTTTATACACAAGTATATCGATATATAGGGATTACTCAGTGATTCAAAGCGATCTGCATTACAATTACAATACAAATCAATCAATTCATCAAGTGCCAAATTATATTCATTTCTTAAGTCCTGAAACGACCTAGCTAAATTTGCAGTTTTAGGTTGCATTTCCACCTGTTGTGTTTGACATAACTTTAGCTCAGAATGGAACTCAAGTTATTCAATGATGTTTCCTTACTTTTTGAAATATTGTGATATTTAGTTTTTCCAGATTTTTCCAACGCAGATACAGATTTCTTAAGTTTTAAATCTTTCTTTGTTTTATTGTAAGAGCCAGTTCAATATGTCAAAATAATTAAAATAATAATACTAACTATATTTGTCATCAACATGATCAACCTCCATGCTAATTTTGTGAAAACCGTTTTAAGCTATTCTAATATAGCGTATATACCTGATGTATATATATGTGAAATTTGTGGATTACTCCACAAATTTCACATGCATTTTTTTATCTTATAGGTGCAGTTTTCTTTGGAGCGTTTGTAATATTCAAACATATCGCACGAATGTAGTCACGGACGCAAGTAAACTAGTATTTATATATATAATACATATATAAAATAATCGTCTAGTTTACGAAGTTGCTACTATCTCGTAACATAGCATGAATACCGCATTATCCTTTAGGATATTATGAGCCAGAAATTACGAAGTGTACCTTTGGGCGTACGTGTAAGATTTATTGTACTACTATATGAGTCTTTGAAGCAACAGGTAGAAATCTAAAGGGAAAATTTATTATATTTAGAAACATGTGACAATAATTGCAAGTGGGATAATGTATATACGATATTCAAAAAGGAATAGATAAGAATATAATATGTTAGACATATGAAAATGAATTTGTCACATATCAATTAAATCGCACTCATTGTATTATGTCCTGCAGAATATATATAAATGAATTCATATAATATTTTCCTGTAAAAGTAGACTTTGTTTCGTTAGTTTTTTTAAATAATTTGTTTATTTTAATTTCATTAAAATTTAGTAGTTTTAAAGTAACTTAACCTGCATACAAGGTTAATTTCGTCGTTTATACGAATCCATAAGCCTGGTCAGCATGGCATACATAGTTTTTTATACGAGCAACGTCAGTAGGCATGTTAGCATATGGCCCATCTGATGTAAAGCGGTTACCGTAGCCTATGAACGTTTGCAAAACATTAAGTATCAGTCGCGCGATGCCATCTCTGCTGTTCACACAGCATCTCCTAAGGAGCTTGTCGGTGACCTTACTCACACGTAAGAATACTACAACCCTCTAGGGGAGTGTTATTTAGCTGCGGTTTTCTGTGAGGTGGTGGAACTTCCCCAGATGAGTTGCTCTGATGCGTCCTACCTCTCTTATAAACACCCAGACCAAGACAAACATACTCATACATGTTCATGCACACAAAATTTGTTCTGTGAGAAAATGGAACCCACGATCGTTGGTGTCAAAGTAACGTAACAGCGCCTTTCGCCACTGCGCCACCGAGCTTGACAAATTAGAATATTAACCACATGATTATACGAGTAACTCCAAACGCAATCATGTATAATAAAAATTCCCCTAAGGATGGCGGACTATAAATTCTTCAGAGAATACCCATTGTGCAAATCAGAAAGTAAAGTTAATGCTCGTAAAACCTCCCGTCAAGGCAAGATTTGTAATCATTTTGGTCACAATTTCTTTGCGATCGATCCCCTTTTTATTCCCTGAAATGTTTCATCATTCGATAAGCAACATTTGCACGGTGCAACTTGCAATGCCTATTATTGGAATCCCGATTCTCAAGATACAGGTCAGACCTAGTTTGAGAATCGGGGCTCATAAAACTACAAATGTAAATTATGTGAAATTAACTAACTGATTGGATGTAACATGTAGTATTGGTGAATAAATCATTATTATTATTATACATTTTATTTTTCACAAGCGTATGTTTCCCTTTATCTAGATGTTCAAGTTTTATCTGGTGATATTTCTTGAGAGATTGACGGCGTGGTGTTTTATCAGAAGGTGATATCAGGAGCCCCAGGAACCGTCGAGCGTGCATGAAAAGAACTTTGAATGAACAGAAGCGGGTGAAGTATGTAAGGACCGCGTCTTATGGCGCTCGGTTCTAACTGCCTACCCCGGAAGGTGGTGCGAAGATATACATACATACATTGAAGGCGTCATCGCTATCCATGGATGATAGGTTTTCTATCTCGAGCTTCTCCGTACTCGTAGGGCACGTTAAGCCGGCTGTTGTTGATAGTTTTTTAGGGTTCCGTATCCAAAGGGTAAAACGGAACCCTATTACTGAGGCTCCGCTGTCCTTCCGTCCGTCCGTCCGTCCGTCTGTCACCAGGCTGTATCTCATGAACCGTGACAGTTAGACAGTTGAAATTTACACAGATGATGTATTTCTGTTGCCGCTATAACAACAAATACTAAAAAATAGAATAAAATAAATATTTAAGGGGGTTCCCATACAACAAACGTGATTTCTTTGCTCATTTTTGCTCGATATTGATAACGGCAACAGATAAACGCTTCAAATATTCACAAAATATTTAGTTATATATTCACTTTAAGAATAAATAATTAAATTAAAATAAAACAAATATTTAAGGGGGGCTCCCATACAACAAACGTGATTTTTTCGCCGTTTTTTATAGATAATGGTACGGAACCCTCCGTGCGCGAGTCCGACTCGCACTTGGCCGATTTTTTTTATTAATAATCCCAGTCCTAACTACGTAGCACATTTTTACAACTTATATCCAAGTAAAAATCCCGTAACGGTTTATAACTCTTTTTTACATTTTACTTAAGTACGTAAAATATGTTTTTTTAAAGTATGCTTAGCTCTTACGGGGCTTTTTACAATTTTACATATTAGTAGTATTGGTCAAAACTATTCTCATTTGTTAACAGATAGGCTGTAGTCCTTTCTCCAAAGATTGTATTGTACACGGGTGGTTCAAACATTGGTGTATAATTCAGTGAGCATAATTTTGAGGTTTCGTTTTCAGCTTTAAATTTGCGACCTTTGCGATAATTATGTTTATTCTAAATATATCATATACATTTAATATGTTACAGTATTTAAATAACCGCGTATCATACCCTTTATATTTAAATTTAATTACATTAGGTATAATATTCCTCAAAATTGTTAATTCTTTTTTTATTTTTCTTTTATACTACGTCGGGAGGCATACAAGCATACGGCCCACCTGATGCAAAGCGGGTACCGTACCCTATTAACGCTTGCAACATATTAAGTATCACTCGCGCGATGCTTCCTCTGCTGCTTACACAGCAACTCCTTGGGAGCCTACTGGTGACCTCACTCACACGCAGGAACACAACAACCCTCTAGGGAGTTGTTATTTGGCTGCGGTTTTCTGTGAGGTGGAGGTACTTCTTCAGACGGGCTGCTGATGCGCCCTACCTCTCTGTATACAACGTCGGGAGTCATGCAAGCATACGGTCCACCTCATATAAAGCAGTTACCGCAGCCTATTAACGCGTGTAATATATTGAGTATAACTCGCGCGATGCCTCCTCTGCTGCTACACAGCATCTCCTTAGGAGCTTACTGGTGACCTCAATCATACACAGGAACGCAACAAAACTTGAGAGTTGTTATTTGGCTACGGTTTTCAGTGAGGTGGAGGTGGACATCACCAGATGGGCTGCTTTGATGCGCTCTACGTCTCTTAAATTGTAAATTATATACATTATTTACGAGTGTCTTGTATGTTCTGCCATAGTTATCTAAACAATAATTTACCACTGATTCTCCTAAAGATAAATATAACAATATGAGCACTTTATATAGAATTTCATACTTAAAAATGCTCACTTAACTAAGTAGATAGATAGATAGATAAAACGTTTATTCGATTGCTGACTAATACACACAAGCAAATGTAATACAGAACAAATCTAAAAACAATAATATTATGATGCACAAAGGTATGCGTGTGCTGCAGCCTTTAACTAATTAACCAATTGGTTGATTAGTTTAAGGCTGCAGCAATATGAATGGGCCACAGCTCAGTGGTGAGATTGCTCAAGAGCAAAACACTGATTTTCAGCTGCAGCCTGTAGTGGGTACGAGTGCGTATCTGCTTGAGTTGTTACAAATAAAATATAAAGTAATTGAAAATAACAAAATAGGCGATTCAATAATTATGTGATGAATAATTGTAATCAGCAAATATAATTCATTCAATGAATGTATAAAAAAAAAATATAAAAATAATATGTAAAATAAAATTATTAGTTAAGTATAATTGACATTGCAGCTAGGATCGAGCTTCAAGAACATCAATGCGGTCAACGTTCCTCAACCTCTGTGTTCGAGGAGAGTTTTGATGACCTCGGTGGCACAGTGGTAAGTAGGTATCTTTACTTTAACAGCAACACTCGAGAGCTCGATTCCCACACAGGAGAAAAAATTTTTGTGCGTGAACATGTATGTATTGGTCTGGGTGTTTTTAAGAGAGATAGAGCGTATCAAAGACCGTCTGGGGCAGTATCTCCACCTCACAAAAAACCGCACCCAAAAACAACACTGTGGAGGGTTGTTATATTCCTACATGTGAGTGAAGTCACCAGTAAGCTCCTAAGGAGTTGCAGTGAGTTGCAGGCTACGGTAGCCGTTTTACATCATAACAGATAGTATTCAACATTACCCACAAAAATGTGGTCCGGCCGTTACGCACCCATTCCGCGACGCCCCCGGCCGGGACGCCCCCACTGTGAAAATTTTGTTATTCCGCTACGCTCCCGGCCGGGACGCACCCGTTGTTTCTTTTTTTCCAGTATACTTGAGTAAGGTACTGTTATGAACATAATTGTTAAAAAAATAGAGTAGTAGTGGGTTTATACCTGTGGTGGTGTGGTGGTTTAGACAATGTAGTAGGTATTTTTTTTTTAATATTGTGAAATGACACACTGGCCGAACGATCTTATCACCTGCATACTTGATATTTGATCATGAGCGACAGGGGAGTTCTTATTGTCCGTCTCAATTTATCTATTGTTATCAAAAACTCGTCTGAGTTCAGGTAACCTACACAATAGATGAGCTACCCTTTCTGTTCGATTTTCATTTTGGTAACCAAAATATTTTAATAATATACGTACAATTTAGTTTTTATTTTTAATTACATTGTTTAAAGGGAGTACTTAAAAACTAATCTTACTAATTCTAAGGCTAATACGTGACAGTATACGCACAGCACAAAATAAAAATATTTAAATTAAATAAATAAATAATTTTATCACACTTTCATTCACTTCTATTCAAAAACACTTCTGTTTTCAACAGTATTGGCTCAAGTTTCCTGTCAAAAAACGGGTGTTTTAAAACGGGTGCGTCCCGGCCGGGGGCGTAGTGGAATAACAAAATTTTTACTGTGGGGGCGTCCCGGCCGGGGGCTTCGCGGAATGGGTGCGTAACGGCCGGACCCAAAAATAAAAATGTTCGCAAGGTTATGTGTCTATTGATTTTAGTTAAGTTCCAATAATCAATTCTAGTTTAAAATATGTCATGAAAACAAAGTATAAATAAAATATTATGACATTCATATCATGATACCTTATCCGACTAAATAGTTAAATAGTTTCATAGGGAATTGTTGTTATGTTCTATTTGTGCAAACGAAGTACTAATCTATCTATCTAAAAGCAGTGATAACCCGTGGATAAATATCTGTCCTAGTAACAACTGGTTCCCGGTTCTAATCCTGGCATGTACAACTAAATTCGCATTTTCGGATTTACGTACATATTCGTAATTATCACTAGCTCGCCTGTGAAGGAGGCCCGCACGTCACGTTATATTTCGAAAAGACGCGTGACCTAACTTAAAAAAGGTCATACTACTCAGGTCTGATGGCAGTCGCTTCATGTAAAAATCAGTATCTTCGCCAAATCCTTAGGCTTAGGTAGGGGACCACGCAAACCCTAATAGATAAAAAAACGGATAGAACTAAGAAGAAGAAGTACTAGCCTATCTTTCCCATGCGAAGCCGAGCCGAATCGTTAGTTTATTATAAAAAAAATCGAGATATTTTCGAATTAAGCGTGTAATCACTGTTAGATATCTGATTATAGTAAAAACACATTATTTGCCTCATATTCAAGACTGCAGTGAAGTAGAGATGCAAGGTTATCAGGTTATTTACTCACGGATACTGACGAGTATACAGCGGACGACGAAAGACGAGGCGAAATGTGCTCTACATTGCTCCTATAGATGAATCGGCTGAAGCCGCTGAATAATGAAGTAGGTACATAAGACCAGACGCCGAAAGCGGAAGGTCGCTTGAAGAAGTTTGTACTCGTATATTTACGAACGTGGAACTGGAATGTCTCTCTTTTCATTTCAATTTGTGTAATCCCGTCAGGATGAGTGTTCTACGGACATGTTTGCACTCTCTCCTATATACATATGGTTTATTCATATGATTTTTCGGTCTATCCGATATTATGCGGGCGTATGGTGGGTAGTTGTGCAATGAGAAATACAATATAATTCGTATCATACTATAATTTTAAATCAACACTTGTAATCAATGCTCAGGAAAATATGAAACGAGAGGGCAGTCCCAAGAGCTTACCGTTTGCACTAACTCTCCCTTTCTCCCAGTGTCGATCTCTTGATTCTGCCAAAGCGCGCCACCGTTCGCGCGCTTTTAGTTTCGTGTTAAACATGTATACTCATGACCGGATGCGACATTATGTATACATACATATATAAGTAAAAAATAGCACAGATAAACCCAATCTCTAAGTTATAGTTTTATCAGAGTTTTAATGAATCGAAGATAGTGTCACCAAATCTAAACTAGTACCCATAAAGTTTTCTGCTACGTATAAATAAAATAATTTGAAGACAAAATAATGTCAAGTATAGAAGAAATATAATGAAAAAGAATTCGAGGAAGACCACACGGGGGCGTGGCACTGTTGTGGAGGCATTGGCTTTTTACTAACATAGTTTATAAGAAAATTGTTACAAACGCTATGGACGTATAATCTGATAATAAACGTATTATTATATTTTATTTATACACTTTAGATACATTTTTAAATATAAAGATTTTATATAAAAATAAATACATTTAAAAATATAAAAAAAGGGGGTAGCGAAGCGAAGACCCAAACTACCGGTGGTCAGGGCTCCAGAGTAAGGAACCTTCTCACAATACGGGCCGTGTCCAAAAGAACCGCCTTCTGAATGTGGTTCTTGACCCAACTGCCAAGCGAGAGCCTCTCAAGATATCGGTCGAGGCTCTTCGCTATAAGCCCGTTTACTGTCACGACTATTGGAACAATTATCGTCGAGTCCACACGCCACATGGCGGTAATCTCATGAGCCAAGTCCAAGTACTTAGAAAGTTTCTCTTTCTCAGCTTTCACGAGGTTTTCGTCATGAGGAATGGTAACGTCAACGAGAACTGCACGGCATGTCTCCCGATCTATTATAACAATATCGAGCCTATTGGCGACAGTAGTCCTGTCTGTGATAATTGACCGGTCCCAGTAGAGCGTGATACTACCGTTCTCGAGAACTGGCGCTGGTGCATATTTATAATATGGAAGCTCGGTACTCACAAGGCCGTATTTAAGAGCAAGTTGCTGGTGAATGATCCTAGCTACTTGATTGTGTCTATGTAAGTACTCGCCGTTAGCAAGATGAGAACAACCGGAAACTATATGCCTAAGTGACTCACCGTATTATTATTATTATCTTTCTACTCACGGGTATTAATCCCGGTCATTTGATAGGCTTGCGCGGGGATAAAGATCCAACGCGTAGAGGCCCCTTAGAAAAGATTGTATGTAATGTTGTACACCTGCCGTGATCCGCTCCAGGGGATATCAATGGGGCAATATACCAATGAACAGGCCACGGCAGGTATTGGGACTATTGGAAATATGTCGGGAAAAAGTGGGCTATTAAAGTGAGATTTGGAGGTATTATTAGAACCGGGCTATTGCAGAAGAGGGACGGACACCTGCCATAACTATCATATCTGACTGTTACTTTTGGCAGGCGGTGGCTCGCCACTCACTAGATGGACCCCCGAAATGCCAGAGATAGTCGGCCGGGGGCAACACCGGTGTGAGTGACTCAGGGGTGTTGAGAGGTGTGTTGCGCTTTCTCCGAAGTTACTCGCGGCGTTATGCCCTTTAACACTTCCACCCCTGGAGCATATCACCTGCTAGAGAAATATACTCTATCGACTCCTCTCTGGACGGCCAATGAAGGCAAGCCAGAGCTGAGAGTCCTGCGAGCCTTCTTGACTTTTCACTCCGACCGACGAAGACACGTCGGAGACGAAGGCCCTGATCGACTCTCTGGAGCACTCGGGTACCCGTGGTGTCGTTACGCACCAACAGCTCGCCACAAGCTGCCCTGCGGGGTTATTATTATTATTATTATAGGTAGGTATAATAATGTAAGTCTTAGGAAGATTGCTCATTTATACCAGATTAAAAACAACAGTACGGTTTTTATCTCCTGTAAAGATATTATATATAGGATTGTCGTGTCCGTTGTCTTACTTTACCATCAAATTCGCGATCCGCCCCAGCTTAGATAGTAGAGAATATTATGCTCCCACAGTCCCACGCCGCGTCTGTCGCGTCAATAAATAAATAATAAATAAATATTGTAGGACAAATTACACGGAGCCATCTAGCCCCAAAGTAAGCGAAGCTTGTGTTATGGGTACTAGACAACTGATAAACATACGTAAATACATTTTTTTTTTTTGTAAATACATACTTATCATACATAGAAAATACCCAGACCAAGACAAACAGACGTGTTCATGCACACAAATGTTTGTACTGTGTGGGAATCGAACCCACGAGCGTTGGTGTCAAAGTAGTGTAACAACGCGTTTCACCACTGCGCCATTGAGCTCGTCAATGTACATGAATTGCTTCAGTTAACTAGCTTATTTAAGTTGATAAGGATTATTACTGTATGTTCGTAGAATATCCGAGGAAAGATCCAAGGTGGCTTGACTTTCTCCGTCGTTTTGAACAATTATCGTCAAACTTCAACCGATTTACACAAAACCTTAACAAATTATACATTATCAAAATCACTCTGTTGGTGAAAAGAGCATGAAAATCCGTTTAGTAGTTTTCGAGTTTATAGCAAACAGACGGACAGACAGACGCGGCGTGCGACTTTGTTTTTTTTTTATATACAAGGTCGGGAGACATTCAAACATACGGCTCACCTGATGTAAAGCAGTTACCGTAGCCTATTAACACTTGTAATATATTAAGTATCACTCGCGCGATGCCTCCTCTGCTGCTTATACAGCAACTCCTTAGGAGCTTACTGGTGACCTCACTCACACACAGGAACACAACAATGCTCTAGGGAATTGTTATTTGGCTGCAGTTTTCTGTGAGGTGGAGGTACTTCCCCAGACGGGCTGCTTTGATGCGCCCTACCTCTCTTATAACTAGTTTTGTGATGTATAGTGATATATATGTACATATTTATAAAAAAAACGTCGGGAGACTTATAAGCACACGGTCCTTCTGATGAAAGGTGGTTATATATACATAGGCTATGATGGCTTGCAACACATTAAGTATCACTCGCATGATGCCACCTCTGCTGCGAACACAGCAACTATTTAAGATCTTACTGGTGAGCTCAATTACACGCGGGAACACAACAAAGAGGGAAGTTGTCATTTGGAATTGGAAATTACTCTCATTCACATATTACTCAGTAGAGAAATCTTCCAGAGAACAGAAATGCTTGTATAAAACACTTCAATTAATATTTTATTTTCATAGGCTACGGCAACCGCTTTACATCAGGTGGGCCATATGCTTGTACGCTTTCCGACATTGTGTAAAAAAATTAAATCTCCACCGAATGTTCTGTATTATATCTCAATGCACTACTGGCGGAAAATGTATTTTCCGCACCATAGGAGCAGGAACAAACAAACTCATTATTACTGAAACTGGAAGCGTTAACTAATTCACTAATTATGGTAATAGTATCTTAGACTGCGGAAGGCAAACGATAATTACCATACTGGTAACATACATGTAAACCAGCGTATCGTGCATTTAGTGATGTTCCGAGTCTCTGGTATTTTTTACTTGACTTTATTTGCGTACAATTAAAATTTTAAGACCACTTTATTTACGTAAAATATTTTTTTTTGTAAATGTAGACAAGTAAAAAGTAGCACAGTTTTATCAGAGTTTAATGAATCGAAGATACTGTCGCCAAATCTAAACTAATACCCATAAAGTTTTCAAGTTTTCTGCTGCCTGTAAATAAAACAATTTAAAGGCAAAATAATGTATTTAGGTATCTCAAAGTCTTATACTTTAAGTTATTTTAAAAATACATAGGATAGTGATTGAATGGCATGTTTTCCACGTCTTGATTTAAAGTTAACCCTTTCTGACCTTCTAAGAATCAAACTTCTTACCAAATCTTTTATTTTCATGAATGTAAAAATCACAGCGTGTGAGGTATCGACTTTGTATTGAATCGGATTCAAGCAATGTTTGGGAGGCTAAAATAAATTAATTTTGTTTGCCATGTGTCTACAAGTTTTGTTATGTCACAGGTGGAGCTTCTCGGTCATCTTTCTCGTAATTTTTAAAGTCACTTACCCAGTGTTTTGTTGGATAATCACATACGAATAGGGATATACCAGACAACATTAATACTTTTTTGGTCCTCAAGTAGAATTTTCATGGGACCAGAAGATGCGAATTTTTTTACCTACTATTCTCGGCTAAATTTCGTTGATCAGTTTGCGTTTCCGTACACCCACAGAAAAAAAATCAGAAGTCTTAGGAAGACTGCTGATTTCTGTTTCTGAAAATAATCAGCAGTCGTAGGAAGACTGATTAAAAACAATTCTTTTTCTGATTAAAAACAATAAGAGACTTTTTGTCTCCTCTGGATGTCATATAATAGGATGTGCGTGTCCGTTGTCTTACTTTACCATCAAATTCGTTCACCAAATAACATGAGCTCGTTTCAGTTCTGGCATCAATTCTTATGGAATTTAACGATGGAAGAGTTTCTAGTTACCTTTCAAAGTACATGAAAAATCTTTGAACTTAGCTCATATCAATTCTCAAATATGCTCATGTCATTATGTTAGGTGATGTGACGGTTCTGTTCAATTAACCACTTAAAATCGCTTTTCTCGGTGTTCATAATTGAAGGCCGACCTTCACAAATATTATCCGTCAAAAAACACTTACAGAAACAAAAACAAATTCTTCATAGCAACGTATTACGTTACTCAAACGAGTTGCTCCCTCTTCAAAGTATTTTAAACACAAACAGACCAATCTTGCGGAAAAGAATGTATTTAAAACCAACAATCTTTCGCCCTGAAATCTTTTCTCATTAATTCCATTTTGGCTTCTCAGATTTAATTAAATCACCTTAAAGTGAGATATGAATCCTAATTGAACTTCCTCGACCCATCCCTAACTCTCGTCGCTAATAACGAGGGAACATGTACGAAGTGTAATTAGCTATTTTGCGTCTTTGCAAAACCTGAATGAAAGATAGCTGGAAGATCGTTAGCATTTGTGTCAAAGTGAGGTCAAAGGAGAACCCCATTAAAGAAGCTCATCATCTCACTGTCCCATACACGTGTTCCTAAGGAGTTGCTGTATTAGCGGTAGAGGTGGCATCGCGCTATCGATACTTAATACGCTCGCAAGAGTTCGTAGGCTATGGCAACAAATGGTTTGGACCTTTCGCGTGGAATGAAGAACAAAACTGAAAGTTTATCATAAAGTATTTTTAGGTAATCTAATTCATGAAGGAAAAAAACTTAAGCCCGTCATAGACGTGTCTCACTCTATAAGAATGAAAAAAACAGGAAAAATAAATATTCGCCATGTTTCATACATTTGGAGCGAGATAACATGTTATCTTACGATTATTCACATACGTAATAAATACTAAAACGGATTTAGCTGTCTTGAATATATAATACACTAGCTAAACCCTGCGACTTCGTCCGCGTGTAGCCCGATATCCCGTGGAGGCCATTTTTCATGTTTTTTTTTTGGAAAGACATATTGTTATTTTAAATAGCCTTCCTCAAGAATTGAGCTGTCGAATGCAAAAAGAACTTTTCAAATCCGACCCGTATTTTTAGAGATTAGCGCGTTTAAACAAACAGACAAACTCTACCGTTTTATATATTAGAATAGATTTGTTGATGAAAAGCAAAGGACAAACAAATTTTTATAACAACGTACGAGATACACGTATGCATACCCCACAAGGGACCTGGCGTGAAGATATACATACTCGTACATACATACGAGATACACGGAGAAAATCAATTGAGTTCCTTTGTCTATCGGACAATTATCACAAAATTCTCCATATTTAGAGCAAGAAGCTCTAAATAAAGACTACAAAAAGTTCAGACTTCAAAGTTCAAGGAAGTATTGGAGAGTGACCACCAGTGGAGTGTAGACGTGGTTCATACGTTGGTCAGAAGCTTCTGACTTGATATATAAAGTTCAATAAAGACCTCAGAAATTTTATCCAGACTATCATGCTTAAGCCTTCAGAACCCGTTATATACCTTTTCCCATACATTTAAAGCCGCATTCGTGATGAGGCTCATAGGTTCGATTCCCACAAAGAACAAACATTCTGTGTGCATAAACATGTCTGTTTATCGAGCAGCGTATGCTTGCCACAGTGTCGTACTGAGGAATCTGGTACTAATTCTGCGGTTGGTACGGCTTGCCTAATGTAAAGCTGTTACCGTAGCCTATGAACGCTTGCTACACATTAAGTAGCATCTGCGCGATCACCTCAGTTGCTAACTCAACTACTTCTTGGAAGTTTACGGGTGACCTTACTCACTCGCAGGAACACATCAACTTTCCGGAGAGTCGTTATTTGGCCGCGGTTTTCTGTGAGGCAGAGGTACTTCACCAGACGGGCTGTTTTGAAGCGCCCTAACTCTCTTAAAAATACACACAACAATACAAACATACACGTTTATGTACACAGATGTGTGTCATGAAATCGAACCCAAGACTATTGGTCTGAAAGCAGCATTGCTAACACAGAAACTACTTAGGAACTTACTGGCAAAATCACTCACTTGCAGGAGCATAACAACCCTCCGGGGAGTTGTTATTTCGCTGCGGTTTTCTGTGAGGTGGAGGTACTTTTCGAGTGAGATCCACAGCCCGACCAAGATAAACATATACTTTCATGCATACAGATATTTGTCCTGTACGGAAATAGAACCCACGAGTACCAGTGTCAAAGTAGCATTATTAACTACTCCACTACCGAGCTAGTTTATATAGTTCGAAGTTATGTGCTTAGAAAATATAGTTATCTGAATATAACATAAGCATTGAAGGCAACGACAAACACAGGGATGTGTTTTAGGAGAAATGTAAACATAACCTTCGCCTAATCTCTTCATATCAAGCGCCGTATGATTGATGTGTACTTACTTAACTAAAACATGAACATTGCAACTACTTGAAGTAGTTATCTTAACGAAAACAAACTAAGGATATTTGCGGCGCTAGTGTGTTATAAAATTGTTTTTTTATTTATACAATGTCGGGAGACATTCAAGCATACGGCGCAGCTGACGTTAAGCGGTTTCCGTAGATTATAAACGCTATGTATCAGTCGTGCGATGCCACTTCTGTTGCCAACACACCAACTCCTTAGGAGCTTACTGGTGGAACAACCCTCTAGAGTTGTTGTTTACGCCCTAACCCTCTTAATTAGATTTCTTAGATAATTTACACACTTTATTGTCGATTCGTGATACAATTATTTACGCGAGTAATGTGACAAATACGTAAATCGTATCTACTATCAACAGATATACCAACACTTCCTTTGTTGAGGACCATTAAAGATCGAGGCGACCGCGTGCTGTTAGAATTACAAAGATTGTTAATGCTTTTAAAGCTAGAATTCGCCGAAACCCCATTAGGAAACAAAAAATCTTATCGCGAGACTCCGTCTGCGTGTAATAAAATAAGACCCGAAGCTCATCGCTTATCGTCGATATACAGGACATGACTTAAATCAATCTCTACAGTTAAAGAGAGTGGATCTATCAAAACGCCTTCTGTGCTGATACGCAAGTGAAAGGCACAGAAATATACTGATGAAAAAATTTTCACGATTGAAGAGCACTACAACAAGCAAAATTACAAAGTGTACGCACACAGTTCTAAAGAAGCCACCCAAGTGGTCGGAAAGGTACAACGTGGCCGCACGAAGAGTGAAAAAGGCTGTTCATACACCAACAGCCTTTTAGTTGTCGTTGGTATCTTTAATGTACATACAGCGTCAAGGCACGTTAATCAGAATCATTTTCACTCTTCGTGCGTCATAAGAACGGTGCAAATTTTGAACAGTCGCTGTGTGTACGTAATATGTAATTATTATAAGAGAGCACGATAAAACAAATATATATTAATGTTAACAGTCACAATACATATTATTTTTATATAACATCGAAAGCATTCAATTATATGGCTCACCTGATGTTAAGCGGTTACCATAACGCTTGCAACACATTAACCATCACTCGTGCGATGCCACCTCTGCTGCTAGCACAGCAATTCTTTAAGAGCTTACTGGTGACAAAACTCTAGGGAGTTTTTGTTTGGCTGCAGTTCCCTGGGAGGTGGAGGTGCTACCCCAGACGGGCTATTTTGATGCGCCCTACCTCTTTTAAACATTTTATTTTCTCATTGGGTATGGCAGGGAGCATTAAAGTGGAATAAATGCCGTGGAAATGCGAGCATTGGTCAAAATCTGCGGCGTAATGTTGAAACTCGATCAACAAGATGAATTTCACAATAAAAATGTAGGAAAGAGTTTTTTTTATACCACTAAGGTGGCAAACAAGCGTACAGTCTGCCTGATGGTAAGCAGTTACCGTAGCCTATGGGCATTTGCAATACCAGGGGGTCACTCTTGCGTTGCCGACCCAGTAAGAACCTCTTCACGCCTTTCTTGAAGAACCCCCTACTGTAGTCCCTTGGGAAAACCTCCGCAGGGAGCTCATTCCACAACTTAGTAGTTCTCGGTATAAAACTTCTTGTGAACCGCACAGTGCGCGACCATTGCGGTTCCAGTGTATGAGGAAGAACTCCCATCGATGAGCTTCGGGTCTTATTTTATTATACGCGACAGAGTCTCGCGATAAGATTTTTTGTTTCCTTAATGGGGTTTCGACGAATTCTAGCTTTAAAAGCATTAACAATCTTTGTAATTCTAACAGCACGCGGTCGCCTCGATCTTTAATGGTCCTCAACAAAGGAAGTGTCGGTATATCTGTTGATAGTAGATACGATATACGAACATACGGATGATACCAAGCTTTTGAAGAGTCTTGAATACTTGACAGCTCCATACCCATTTTGTGCAATGCAATCACTTCACTCCTATTTCCTTTGACGCCCTTTTCCATATTGTAATTTGATAATAAACATACAAATGCGTATACCAGACTTCGTATGTAATAATAACTATTGAATTGGCTTAAATACCACAGAGAATCGGTTTCTCCTACAAAAATCGACATCTTGTTAATTTTACACATTTTTTAGGCTAAATTTTTATTTGGTTTTATTACATAGGTGCTTGGAATATAGGGGCGCTTGCGGGTGTATCATCTAACGCATCGAAGATTATTGAGTTTAGAGTTTCTTGGGTCGTACTTATTGGACTTATAACTCGCTAACCCTAACCTAACCTCAAAAGGTTCGGTTAGCGCCCCGACTTAAGAAGTAGACAGTATTAACTTGCGTGGGAATAATCATTAGAAATAATATTGGTATATCCTGAACGTTGAAATAGGAACGTAAATGTGATAATTTGATATTTGTCTGAGCTCGAAATCGTTGGAGATCGAATTAAGATCGATCAAAGGAGTTTGATGGTTTTCCAATTAAATAAAAAAATTACAATCTGCAGGGTCTAATCAAATCAAATATATTTACGTACGTATAATATGTATGGCGAAACCATATAACGTTCTTAGAATGCAAATTTAGGTCAAAACCAAAACTACACGAAAAATTCTTCAGAAATGAACATCTCTTCAGAGGTTATTGAAACGTACGCTCGTGGTGGATACCTACATAGGACAAACATTTTTGCACATGAACAATGTCTGTTTTCTGAAGCTGTGGATATCATGTCATACAATTTATATATATATATATATATATATATATATATATATATATATATATATATATATATATATATAATGACAGTTATACCCCATTTTGTTTGTAGTACAAATGTCTAAACCACACACGAGTTCAGTGGCGCAGTGTTTAATAACTACTCTGATACCAACGCTCTTGTGTTCGATTCCCACACAGGACAAACATTTGTGTCCATGAAGATATCCGTTTGCTTGGTCTATATTTTTAATATAGGTACTTCTCCAGACAGATTGCTTTGATGTTAAAGTAACCTGTCTGGTGAAGAACCGCCACATTTTTTTTTTTTTTTTTTTTTTTTAATGTAGCCTATCAAATTGTCCCTATCGCGCCTGATGGAAAGCGTCAATAAGAACCAGATGCGAGAACAGCCATCTCAGTGATTAGCGCTGTGCTGGCTGTCCCCCCCTTGACGGCCCGCTAAGGTGCCTCTTCACGCCACGTCTAAACGACCCGGGGTTATAGGAAGTGGGGAACACATGCGCCGGAAGCGAATTCCACATTTTGATAGCCCGACAAAGAAACGAGTCGCCGAACTTCTTAGTACGGGAGGTAAGCAACCCAACTCTATGAGGATGTGATTTCAGTCCAGCGCGAGTATTCCGGAGGAGAAAAGGAGAAGGAGGGACGAGGTCAAAAAGCTCCTCAGAACATTCCCCATGATAGATACGATAGAGAACACTCAAGCTACCTATATCCCTACGCAGCTGAAGAGGTTCAAGGGAGTTAGTGACCTCAACGCTATCTATAATGCGTATAGCGCGGCGCTGCATTCTATCGAGAGCGTCAAGTAGATATTTGGCAGACCCGTCCCAGAGGTGAGAACAGTACTCCACGCATGGGCGAACTTGCGCTTTGTATAGAAGGCAGCGCTGCTCAGGCGTGAAGAACCGTCTCACCTTGTTCAGGATTCCGAGTTTTTTAGAGGCCACGGAAATAACGCTCTCGATATAGTCTTTGGGGTTGAGGTCGAGGTCGCCATCACAGAAAACTGCAGCGAAGCAACAACTCCGTGGAGTTTTAGTGTTTTTGCGAGTGTTATCAGCAAGCTGCTAAGGAATTGCTGTTATAAAAAGGAGTGGCAACGCGCGAGTGATTTTAGGTTACGGTAACCGCTTAACCGTAAGCCGTATGCTTACTTGCCGCCTGATGTTGTAAAAATACCTGTGCCACGAGGTGTGCAATATATTGCGACCTAACTTGATTTATAGCAACAATTTCTTAGACTAAGCATTGTAAGCTCTGTCTATCTATAAATTAACGCTACATCCCTTGCGGGGTAACTTTCCACGAGGAACCTTCAGGCACTGTAGATGTTAGTCATAAAACTAACATGATATTGTAGCACACAAAGCAGGTTAGATCAAATTACATGTACATAGAATTCACTTAATTTCGTATTTTTTTTATCTTTTTTATAATTCTTCTTTGTTTTAGTATACTCTTTTTTTATATAACGTCGGGATATATATAAGCGTACGGCTCACCTAATATACATAATACAAGAAATACCACTCGCGCATTGCCACCCCTGATGCTAACTGTAATACTCCTTAGGAGCATTAATTCACAGAAATACAATAAATATCCAGAGTTTTTCTGAGGTTGAGGTATTTTTAGCAGCCCGTCTACCTCCTCCTCACAGAAAACCGCAACTTCGACACCAACGCTCGTGGGTTCGATTCCCACATAAGACAAACATTTGTGTGCATGAACATGTCTGTTTGTCTTGGGCTGGATGTTTTGAGAGAGGTAGGGCGCAACAAAGTAGCCTATCTGGGATTGTACCTCCACCTCACAGAAAAACCGCAGCAAAACAACAACTTCCTAGAGGGTTGTTGTGGTCCTGCGTGTGAGTGAGGTCACCAGTAAGCTCATAGGCAGTTGCTATTTTAGCAGCAGCGATGCTATTTTCGCGCGAGTGATACTTAATGTATTACAAGTGTATACAACGGTATACTACTGTAAACCGCTTCACATCAGGTGGGCTGTGTGCTTGTATGTCTCCCGGCGTTGTATATAAAAAAACTTCCCCTGGCGATTTGCTTTGATGCGCCCTTCCTGTCTTAAAAACACCTAGACCAAATCAAACTTAAATGTTCTTACTTGTATAAATTTATGGAATCGAACCTATGAGCATTGATGTTACAGTAGCAGTATTAAACACTCCGCCATCGGGCTTGTCAAAAGCAGGGACCGGAAAACCCCTTCCTCTGACTAATCCTATTGATGACAAAAGCCTATCAAAATGTTACCCAAACGGTTTCCCTATAGATTATGAAAGCATAAAGTTGTGGAAACATTTTTGAATAAGATTAACTGTTTTTCTAATATGGTAAGCATATAGAGTTTATATTAATAGGGTGTTAGAACTTCAATGTATCATATTTCACCACTTACTATCACTTAGGTGTAAACCCTATGCCTATCTCTTTTCCATGCAATCGTATTCAGACCTTCGTCTTCTTCGCGACATCCCGTTTCCTAATCTATACAGATAAATAAAATTGGAGTGTCTGTTTGTAATATTAAAATAACCGCTTTTTACTAAATACATATGGATGTATAAATAAATAAATATTGTCGGACAAATTACACAGCGCCACCTAGCCCCAAAGTAAGCGAAGCTTGTCTTATGGGTACTAGACAACTGATAAACATACGTAAATACATTTTTTTTTTGTAAATACATACTTATTATACATAGAAAATACCCAGACCAAGACAAACAGACATGTTCATGCACACAAATGTTTGTATTGTGTGGGAATCGAACCCACGAGCGTTGGTGTCAAAGTAGCGTAACAGCGCGTTTCACCACTGCGCCACCGAGCTCGTCATACGTATACACGGTACATATATCAAAATGAATATTTTTACAATTTTTGTCTGTCTGTCTGGCTGTTTGTTCCGGCTAATCTCTAGTCTGAAACGGCTGGACCGATTTTGACGGGACTTTCATTGGCAGATACCTGATGTAATAAGGAGTAGGTAACTTAGGGTACTATTATTTTAGAAATTTTATTTATTTTCATTAATATAAATAAATAATATAAAAATAACTATTCTGCGCGGACGAAGTATATAATACATATCTATTATTATTTTGCTGTTCGTTATTTTACTCTGCTTATTTGGGTAATTATAATCAAATCAAATAAATAAAATTATAACTGAACAATACCTTTTTTAGGGTTCCGTACCCAAAGGGTAAAACGGAACCCTATTACTGAGGCTCCGCTGTCCGTCCGTCCGTCCGTCCGTCCGTCTGTCACCAGGCTGTATCTCATGAACCGTGATAGTTAGACAGTTGAAATTTTCACAGATGATGTATTTCTATTGCCGTTATAACAACAAATACTAAAAAATAGAATAAAATCAATATTTAAGGGGGCTCCCATACAACAAACGTGATTTTTTTGCCATTTTTATAGATAATGGTACGGAACCCTTCGTGGGCGAGTCCGACTCGCACTTGGCCGATTTTCATAGATAATCTCAATTAACTGTATCAATTTGGTTGGCTTTTAGTTAGGGTAAGACTATGATATGCTTACCGAATTCATTAGTTTTGTGAAAACAAATCTATGAAATACTCGATACCCCTTTATTAATAAGTTTTTTTTATATACAACATTGGGAGGTATTCAAGCATGCGGCCCACTTGATGTAAAGCGGTTATCGTAGCCTATGAACGCTCGCAACACATTAAGCATCGCGCGATGCCACCTATGCCGCTAAAACTGATACTCCTTAAGAGCTTACTGGTGACTTCATTCACACACAGGTACGCAACCCTGAAGGGAGTTGTTATTTGGCTGCGGTTTTCTGTGAGGTGGAGATACTTCCCCAGACGGTGCTTTGATGCGTCCTACCTCTATTAAAAGGGGTCCCAGTACCTGATCAATTCTGTTCTTTTGTTCAATAGTGATTGACATGCATTGATAATTAAGATTCTATATTTAGATATTTATGTTTCCTAAAACCCCTTTAGAGCGATAAGACTATTCCCTAAGACGTAGTTTTCTGACAAAGTTGACTCAACAACTCCGGGATCTATTCTTGGAGCTCATCTTGTGGTCACCAGTGTTTATCTAGGCCACAGAGTAATTACATTGTACAGATAGTTGTAAAAAGTAACTTAACTTGTAGCACTAAGGTGTAATTTTGATTGGATGAAGTGTAATACTTAAAATACTCGCACAATATTTCTAAACAATGTACAAATTGAAGCTGCCTGCTTGATGCTAAGCCGTTACAGTAGCCTATGAACATATGTAACGCCAGGGGTGTCACTCTTGTGTTGCTGATGCAGTAAAAACCTCACGCCTTTCTTGAAGAAGACCATGCTCTGGTACCCAGGAAAAACCTCGGCAGGGAGCTCATTCCACTGTCATATATTTTCAATAAAAATTACTTCATGAGAGGTAGGGCGCATAAAAGCAGACCGTCTGGGGAAGTACCTTGACGTCACAGAAAACCGCAGACAAATAACAACTCCCTGGATGGTATCGTGTTACTGCGTGTTAGTGAGGTTACCAGTAAGGGGCTTACTTACTTAAGGAGTTGCTGTGTTAGCAGCAGATGTGGCATCGCGCGAGTGATAATTAATGTCTGTAAGCATTCTCATCTACGTTAACCACTACGTTAACTACAAACATCAGGTGGACCGTATACTTGTATGTATCCCGAAGTTGCATAAAAAACTATTTAAATATTTTGGGGCATAACAAGCTCGCTGACATGTTAAGAGCCAAACCTAAACTTATCTATACATGGTGCATCCTACCAACTAGCAACTAGGCTATGGCGACAGATAGGCAGGGCACAGCTATATGTAATTAGAGACCTACTGCGGAGCCTCTTCAAATAGACCTCACCATTTGATAAATAGGTTTCGTTAAAGATAAAAATCATTTATTTGCCATTAGGCCCTTGCAACACATCTTACATTCTTTAAATTAGATCATATTGTATCTTAATAATATTTTATAGTTTTTTTAGTTTTAATCTTTCTTTTTTAATCTACCAGCATTTCGAAAATGACCATTGGCGAAGAAGAAATGCCAAAAGAAACTTGCCCATAATGGTCTTTTTTTTCATCGTCAATATATATTACAATAAATATATGTGACTGTACATATAGTGATATCAAGTGGTACAAATAAAGATATTAATACATGTGCTGAATCATTGTCAGATAGATATTCATCGATTCTGTAATAACCCTTCTAGCACAGAGCATTTTTGATGTACCTTTTGAACATATTGTCAGGCAAGGACAGAATTGTTTCATATAATTGTATGTTTATAGAACAGAATACAATTTACAATAAACGATCTACTAGTCTTAGCAAGCCGATGAAAGGTAAGGCAAAGGTCTGCGTGTTTTTAAGAGAGGTAGGGCGCATCGAAGCCCCGTCTGGGGAAGTAGCTCCACCTCACAGAAAACCGCACTCAAATGACAACTCAATAGAGACTTGTTGTATTCTTATTTGTGAGAGACGTCACCAGTAGGCTCCTAAGGAGTTGGTGTGTTAGCTGTAGAGATGGTATCGCGCGAGTGATATTTAATATATTGTAAGTGTTTATAGGCCACGGTAACCACTTTACCTTAAGTGGGCCGTATGCTTGTATGCCCCGAGATGTTGTATAAAAAAGCCCTAAAAACTACACCATAAATATTTATTATTTAACTGCAGTTTAGTATAAGATTCCTTCGTCCTCCTATTGTACCTACCCTCTGTTCTAGTCCCATTCATCAAATGTAAAGTCTATTTGAAGAGGTTGCCTTTATCTCTACAGGCGACGAAAGGCACATTAAGATTCCATTCTGTAAACTTAACAGGATAAACTAACACTTTATTAGTTCATTAACAATTTGAACAATTATTTCCTCGCTTTTGTTTGTACGACGTCGGGAGACGAACTAGAAAAGGGAGCCTACTGCTTGAATCACAATATCTTTCCTCGGTAATTCTTTTAATAAGTATTTATATATATGCAATTTGATCTAACTTGCTTTGTGTGCTTCCTGAGTGACGCCCCTGGTGTTGCAAATGTTCATAGGCTACGGTGACTGTTTACCATCAGGCAGACTGTATGCTTGATTGCCACCTTAGTGGTATAAAAACAAAGAGGAATCTTTTCATTGTTAGACGCTGTGAATACATGCAAGGAGTTGCGAGGGTATAGGGGAGAAGCGAAATGTAAATATAAAATTCAAAGAAATTTCAACCTGAAGTGAAATTGAAAATGTTTCTATAAAGTCTGGATACTCGTGATGTCATGCACATATTCTGAAAGAGGTCCATCCTTTGGTGTATAGAAATTCGAGATATAAACGAAAATTCTTTTGCTAAACATTTGTTGTTGGATATAAAAGCCAGAGTTTATTTTGTAAAAGAAGTTACGAAATGGACAGAAATTTAATTTGAAATTTGATATAGTTCGAATAGTACAAAAAGAATTTGGGAGGTAATTAAATTATGGCTATTTGCTTGAACTGAAAATGGGGCTTATTTGGAGGCTTAATGACAAAGTTCGCAAATAGATATAGCGTAATTACTTATAAATCATCGAATATTTACAACTATTTTTACAGACTTAGCTCGCAGGCAGCTAATAAATGATACTTGTGTATCATTTATTAGCTGATGTAAACTGCTTACTGTAAGCGTATGAACGCTTGCAATATATTAAATACAACTAACGCAAGATATTCTCAGAAGCTTACTGACAACCTCACTTACTCGCAGGAACAAGTCAAACAATCAGTTATGTTTGGTTGTGATTTTTGTGAAGTGCGGATACTATTCCACTAAAACAATAATTATATCTTCAAGCAATTTTGATTCATAATGTATTCTTGTAGGGAAGAAAATAACCTATAGGTATATACAGATAAATACAATTGGAGTGTCTGTATGTAATATTAAAATAACCGCTTTTTACTAAATGGATATGGATGTATACACGGTACATATATCAAAATGAATATTTTTACAATTTTTGTCTATCTGTCTATCTGTCGGTTTGTTCCGGCTAATCTCTGAAACGGCTGGACCGATTTTGACGGGACTTTCACTGGCAGATATCTGATGTAGATTGCTTTTAGCAATAAGGCCGCCTTGTTGCATAGCACATTTCTGTAATTGTAAGAATCTTTTGAATGTATTTCCTTAAATTCTGTGTTATGCAAATAAAGTGTATTCTATCTTCTATCTATCTGTGTATTAAGGAATAGCTTAGGCTACTTTTATTTTAGAAATTTTATTTATTTTTATTAATATAAATAAATAATATTTCACGCGGACGATGTCGCGGGCACAGCTAGTTACAAATAAAAATAACTTTTACGAGGTAATACTTGTTAAGGTTTACAAACGGAACCAACGAGGAACTCAATTTTATTATTTTCCCAATGTTTCCCCTTGCTCGTGGGTAGTAAATATGTTATTTAACTTGAGCTTGTGGTACATTATAGAATGCTGTTTATGTTACTTATTCTATCAATTCATCTTCACTAACGATGTCACTGTAGTTACTTTAGTGTTTCTTTCAGAATTTTTAATATAATATGTGTCCGTATTATTATTATTACATTTATAAAGTATAGTGAAAATCTTATATTATAATTCATTTTTTGTATTACCTTTAAAGCAGTTCTCTTCTAATTACCAAATCCTAATGCAACGTGAAATTCATGTTGCCGTTTACAATGGCATATTTTCACTTTAAAGATTGGGCAATATCTACACTAACATTATAAATAGAAAATACTTATTTTTGTATTTTTATTTGAAATGGATATGTTTAAAAAATACTTAACCGATTTTAAAAAGTCGTTCGCATACAGACAGCTATATTATCAACAAGTCTATATAAATATATTTTAATTAGAGTTCCCTGGGAAAATTGTAATAATGTAATCGAATGTATCAAATATACGAGTATGACTGCAAATGTCATTATTTGGCGAGACTTAAGAAAATAAAATGATACATAAAATAATGTACCATATGTATACTGTACTCATCGTTTTCCATAAAAAAGTCCGCGAGTTTATGTACCTAACTGGTATAGTTAAGACACGATAACGGTTTTTGTTCAAATTAGTATATATATATATATATATATATATATATATAATCTAAACATGGATAGAAACAAACGACGATAAAATTCACATCATTCTAATCAATCCTTATTCAACTAAAAACTCATGAATTGAACCATCTTACGGATAGAAGTTATTTTCTGTATGTAAAACTTCTTTGTCGAGTTGTTCACACAAATTTATTTTTTAAAAGTGTGCAAATCGTCACGATTATAACTAGTCTGGCCATAAATATTTTTGCATAGAATTTTTTCTTGTTTTCAACTCTTTAATTGTTTTTGAAAACTTCTATCATTTTCCCGCCGTTTTACATATTTTTTTCGCCGTTTTATATATTTTGACGAGCTCGGTGGCGTAGTGGTGAAACGCGTTGTTACGCTACTTTGACACCAACGCTCGTGTGTTCGATTCCCACACAGTACAAACATTTGTGTGCATGAACATGTCTGTTTGTCTTGGTCTGGGTATTATCTATGTATAATAAGTATGTATTTACAAAAAAAAAATGTATTTACGTATGTTTATCAGTTGTCAGTACCCATAACACAAGCTTCGCTTACTTTGGGGCTAGATGGCGTTGTGTAATTTGTCCGACAATATTTATTATTATTATTTATCCCCGCCGTTTTACATGTTTATTATCAAATTACATTATGGAATGTGGTGTTAAAGAAAATAGGATTGCAGTGATTGCCTTGCACAAAGTGGGTATGGAACCATATTCAAACTACAAATTATGTCCGTTTTAGAGTCAGATCACAGCATCTGTGATCTGTGATTTTAGAGGAAATGGCCTACTGGAAACGACACGCTGACATTGTGTCTCTGAAGAAATCTCTGGAACAAGCAATGGCTAAATTCCCCATAAAAACAGTGCATAAATCCATAGATTCGTGGCCAGACAGATTAAAGGCCCTGTATCAATGTGGCCATTTCGAATAGAATAGAAAAATAGAATATAATTTTTTCAAATTAATTTAATTTTAATTTTGTAAATTAAATAAAAAAAGTAGTATAATTAAAGCTTTCAGTTTTTCCATGGCATTATACGGGATACGAATAAGCAATATGAAGTAATGTAACACATTATGTACCTACCATATGCCACAGCAAATAAATGAATTTTATTCTTACTATGAACAACTCATTAGCGAATCTTAATTAAAATACGATTTGCCATTGTCCAACTCTCTATAATATATCCTTTAGTGACCGCGGCTATATTTATAGACATAAGTATCTTTTCCTTTCGGTGACGGAGTGATTAGCAACGCTATTTTGATACCAAGGCTTGTGTGTTCGATTACTACACGGAACAAATATTTGTGTGCATAAACATGTCCGTTTGTATTGGTCCAGATGTTTTTAAGAAGTAGTTAATAGATTCAGGCGTTATTTTGCGAAAGTCAAATTTACATGCAATTTGATCTAACCTGTTTTGTGTGCTTCCGCCACCAATTAGTTCATGCGGCCTAGCGCCGGCCGGCACCCACCCACTACTGTTAGTACGTGCAACATGCCGACGCTGCCATGGCTGCTCCGGTAGTCTCTGCCTCGGCTGCTGCGGTCGTCCTCCATCTGGAACAGAATCCGCATGCCCCCACCACCACAGTAGCTGCCACGGCAGCGATGACCAGGCCAGTAGTTGCACGTACTAACAGTAGTGGGTGGGTCCCGGCCGGCGCTAGGCCGCATGAACTAATTGGTGGCGGAAGCACACAAAGCAGGTTAGATCAAATTGCATTTTTAAGAAGTGTTTTTAAGTACCTCTATCTTACAGAATACCACAGCCAAATAATAACTCCCTAGAGGGTTGTTGTCTTTCTGCTAGTGAGGTTATTACCAGTAAGCTTATGCGAACATGTTGTGCTAGTAGTGAGAATGGCAACGAACGTGTAATACTTCCTGTATCGCCAGCATTCATAAGGTAAAGTAATTATTGTACATAGGTAGGTGCTTAACACCCGACATTAAAAATAAAATGTGTGCGTCTCGGGACGCCCGCCAGAAGTGATAAATTAAACTAATCTACATATAATTAAAGCTGCCGTATGCGTGAGAGAAAGGGAAGCCAGACAGACTGGCGCCGTAACGAAACGAAACGAAGCGGTTTACCCTCCCATAAAAAGTTATCAGTTCAAAAATAAAAAGAGCGTCTCGGGACGCCAGACAGAAGTGATAACTTAAACTAATCCGCTGCCGTATGCGTGAGAGAAAGGGAAGCCAGACAAACTCGTAACGAAGCGGTTTACCCTCCCATAAAAAGTTATCAGTTCAAAAATAAAAGAGCGTCTCGGGACGCCAGACAGAAGTGATAACTTAAACTAATCCGCTGCCGTATGCGTGAGAGAAAGGGAAGCCAGCCAAACTCGTAACGAAGCGGTTTACCCTCCCATAAAAAGTTATCAGTTCAAAAATAAAAGAGCGTCTCGGGACGCCAGACAGAAGTGATAACTTAAACTAATCCGCTGCCGTATGCGTGAGAGAAAGGGAAGCCAGACAGACTCGTAACGAAGCGGTTTACCCTCCCATAAGAAGTTATCACTTCAAAATTGAACAGAAATTTCGATTACAAATATTGATAAAAAAATTGTCAGATATAAAGTGCTATCTGTCATTTAAAGAAATGGAAAATAATCACGAGATGTCGATAGAATAATTCCATTCATCACTACTTATTATCTGACTCATGAATTGTTTGTTCATTTTCATTAATTTCTTTCATTGTTCCTTGTGACAGTTCGATATCTGTTGTGTTGTTGACAATTTCTTTGACAACATTTTGATAGGGTTCTTTGATAGGATTCTAGATTTAATTTTGTAAGTAAATACAGTTATTTTAATAACAAAATACGCTCAAGTTAATGTTTTTTTAGTAGTCTTTTTGACGAGCTCGGTGGCTCAGTCGTGAATGACGCGACTTTGACATCAACGTTCGTGGGTTCGATTCCCACACAAGGCAAACATTTGTGTGCATGTACATGTCTGTTTGTCTTGGTCTGGATGTTTTAAGAGAGGTAGGGCGCATCAAAATAGCCCGTCTGGGGAAGTACCTCCACCTCACAGAAAACCGCAGCCAAATAACAACTCCCTAGAGGGTTGTTGTGTCCTGCGTGTAAGTGAGGTCACCAGTAAGCTCCTAAGGAGTTGCTGTGTAAGCAGCAGAGGAGGCATCGCGCGAGTGATACTTAATATATCTCAAGCGTTAACAGGCGACGGTACTCGCTTTGCATCAGGTGGGCCGTATGCTTGTATGCCTTCCGACGTAGTATAAAAAAAGTCTATGAACGCTTGCAATACATAAAGTATCATCCGCGCGATGCCACCTCTGCTGCTAACACAGTAACTCCTGAAGAAAATGTAGGTTTTTAAACTTAGAAGTTGGTACTTTCAGGCCAAATCTCTTCTATATATCTTAATATGTTAATAATAATCCCCTTATTCGCTAAACGCAATAGAGTAGACTCAAAGGGGTTATATTTCATCAAGTAAAGTGCTCGCTCCAGGTTAACTCATTTTTACCCAGAACTACGAACTAATAACAGAAAGTCAACAATAATAGAATATGAAAACGTAACACAACTATAAAACTTAACAAAATTACAACTTCACAAAGAAATTTACGAAATAGTGAATATAATGCATGTCATTTTTTATACAACATCGGAAGGCATACAAATATAAGACCCACTTTACGTGAAGTAGCTACCATAGCTTAGAACGCTTGCAATACGAGAAGTATAGCTGGCTTGTTGCCGGCTCTATAGCTAACACAGCAACTCCTCATAAGCTTGCCAGTAAGCTCATAAGGAGACGCTGTGGCATTTTTAAAATGCGTATTGAGATTTTGGTAAACTGCAAAGAAACAACGTGACCATAGTAAAACATCTGTCTGTGGTTGCAAAATAAAGTTTTATTTTATTTCATTTTTCATAAATTTAATCTAATTTATTTGCATAGATTTTAGTCCCAAATACACGAGTATTTATTTTAATTCACTCACCATACGTTCCGCTGAAGAGGAGACGATTTATCGTTGCAATGTCGGATTCCGCTCTATAGTTTATTCATTGTGCTGTGAGACGAAGTATTAATGAAGAAAGCTAGGTTAATCTTATAAACTGGTACTTTCAGACCAAATCTCTTCTATATATCTTAATATGTTAATAATATTCCTTACTCATTAAACGCAATGGAGTAAGCTCAAAAAAGTTTTTCTTCGTCGAAGTAAAGTGCTCGCTCCAGGTTCACTCATTTTTACTAGAACTACGATCTAATAACAGAAACTCAACAATAATAGAATACGAAAACGTAACAAAACCATAAATCTTAACAAAAATCACAACTTCAACAAAGAAATTCAAACAATAGCGAAGATAATCGGCGGCAAAAATACACGTGTCAATATTTGTGTCGAAAGTAAAAATGGCGGATAGTATACGGATAAATGCAAAAGTTGATAATTTTGCAACGCTGTAAATGTATAACTGTTCATCTTCATTGAGAACTATAATAATGCATTCAACCATTGAAATTAACAACGTTTTCAAGTATTTCATAATGTCCACAATTATAATAATTTCATAGAATAAATAAGTAGGGATGTAAAAATGATTATATGTAAAAACAATGGAAATTGTGTGAATAGTGGTGACTTCCGAATATACCGTATATACTGATATATGCTTGATATTACGATTTCGTACCACCCTTATTTTGGAAGACATAGGAGTAAAAATTGAACTGCATTTCTGCAGTCGGATAACACTTAGCTATTCTACGCTTGCTCTCCAAATTGCAGGATCAGGTGTAACTCCAACGCTACTATAAAAGCAAATAGACTGTGAAATAACACTGCAGAATGAACAGTGAGGTATGAAGCTTCTGTCTTAGAGAGCCAGTCTCTACGGATATGTTCAATAAGTGCTTATTAAGTGTCATTATTCGTAATACATGTTTGTATAAATTATGCTCATATATACAGTCTATAGACTTGACATACGTATCTTCATTAAATATATCAGTAGCACATTTAGAGAGGTAAGGCGTATCAAAGCAGCCCGTCTGGGGAAGTACCTTCACCTCACAGAAAACCGCCAAAAACAATTCTCGGGAGGGTTGTTGTGTTGCTCAATGTTGTTAAGATTCGTCCTGTTCCTGTCACACCCGACTACATATATTGTTCGTAGAGCTAGGTATTTATATTGCAAATGTATGTATACTACAGTACCGGCTTCATATCGCAGTTTGTTGGCCACCCGACGTAATATAAAAAAACCGGCCAAGTGCGAGTCGGACTCGCGCACGAAGGGTTCCGTACCATTATCTATAAAAAAAACGGCAAAATAACACGTTTGTTGTATGAGAGCTCCCCTTAAATATTTAATTATTTATTCTTAAATTCAATATATAACTAAATATTCTGTGAATATTTCAAGCGTCTACCTGTTGCCGTTATCAATATCAAGCAAAAATAAGCAATAAACTCACGTTTGTTGTATGGGAGCCCCCTTAAATATTTATTTTATTCTATTTTTTAGTTTTTGTTGTTATAGCGGCAACAAAAATACATCATTCATCCCGCAAGGGATTTGGCGTGAAGTTATTATATATTATTATTATAGAAAAATACATCATCTGTGAAAATATCAACTGTCTAACTATCACGGTTCATGAGATACACGGTACATGAGACAAATGGACGGACGGACAGCGGAGTCTGAGTAATAGGGTTTTACCCTTTGGATACGGAACCCTAAAAAGTCCAAAAAGAAATTTTCCGTCAAATTAATTTAAAGATTCACAAATACTTTTCGAGTGCGAGAAAATCTACCAGAGGGAGACTTTGTACAAAAGTGGTCTGCGTGGGTACCTCTGTTTCACTTATTTCTACCGCCAAGCAGCTATATTTATTTAGCTGTCTTCCGGTTTGAAAGGTGAGATATGGCAGAGAAAGTACTGGGTGCTGTGACGAAACATCCATAGGTCACAAGATTGGCAGCGCGCGAGTAACATCCCCGTGATGTTGCGAACGTCAATAGGCTGCGGTAACCGCTTGCCATCTAATGCGGGCCGCATGCTTGACTGCCAATCTAGTTTCATAAAAAAAAATGTCGAACTGACCTAGACGATACAAACTTGATTTATTTCATCTTATTAATTACTATAGCAATTTTTAAGATAAAGATAAAAATACTTTATCTACCGTTGGGTCTTCGCGGGCGTTTTCATTTTTAAATTACCAGCATTTTGAAAACGACCATTGGCGAAGGAGAATTACCGAAAGAAACTTGGCATTATAGGTATTTTTTCAAACGATTATAATAAATCTATATCAGCATAAGAATACAATAATAATGTTGACGTCAAGTGATAAAATAATAAAAAAATATGTACATGTGCTGAATCATTTCCGGACCCATTTGTTAGTCAGAGATTTATCGATTCTATAAGTATCTTTGATGTACCTTTTGAAGACCTTATCAGGATAGGACAGACTGTTTCAGGCAATTTATTATAAAATCGAATTGAGATATATAATACACTATGATCAATTTCTGCATCAGATATTAGACAGAGCACAGTAATAATTATTAAGGGTTCGTCTGGAAAAGTACAAAAGCTCGCAGTCGTACAAGTGGATAATTAAAAAATATATATATAATATCTGACTGCATCAAACACCGTACTAAAAAAACTTTTCGTCGTAATTCATGACTCAAAGCATTTAATTTTTATGAATTAGAATACATTTAAAACTTGCCTCGTGAAGGCCTTTCATTTGATGGAATGGGCCCAAAATTTTTCGTTCGTCATATAAATTTGTTGCGATGTCACATGTTTTCCAAACAATGTTATGCTTGTGGCTTTGCCGCAATTGGATATTACTCTCCTATATAGCACTATGCATTCCTACAATTGAGTAAAGTTAACAGTAGCAAGTAACAAATTGGCGTATACAATAAAATTCCTAATAAATTTAAAGTGGGCCATGTATTCTTGATGACGAGGAAATTGCAAGAATGGCTGGTCACTGACAGTTTCTATAGTATAGAGGAATATTTAATTACATTTTTTTCTTTCATGATGTTATACATCGACTGTATTGAGTATCTAACTATAATATTATTATTTAACATCATGTAAACATATTCTATGCAAATAAAATGTTTATGATTTATGTTTGTTTAGCACTCGACGTTATTTACAAAAACCAGACCAAGTGCAAAGCCGTCATTTAAAAATGCAGCGAAAAATCATATTTCTTGTATAAAAACCATCTTTAATTTTAATGTTTATTTTATACTAGTTTTTATGCACGGCATCGTCCGCGTGGTGAAAGAGAAACGAAAATAAAATTAGTTTTTATGGGAGTGAGCTATTTTACCAATAGAAAGTAACTTACGGCTCGTATATTACCCTCGGATACTCCAACTGTCTCAATACAAAGAATCACATCGCTCTGTTGCTCCATTTTCGTGTGAAAGAAGAACAAATAAACAAACACGTTTTTATATTTACAATATTAATAGTATGGATTTCATTATTTGTATTCATAAAGTCCATTGTAACACACTCAGTTGGAAATTTGAATTATGTACTTATTATGGTTCACAAGATACAGGAGATGGATGGACATTTATTGTAATGTAAATTGTTGATTTGAAAATGACCTATATTGGCAAGTTTCTTTTCGCATTTGTTCTTCGCCAATAGTCATTTTCGAAATGCTGGTAGATTAAGTAAAAATTAAATCATCGGAGCCCTAGTAATAGGGTTGGCATACATTGAGCTCAGCATCTTAAAGCAAGTATTAACGAGAAAAAAAAATACCTAGTTCAATTTATTATTTTTCGAAACCTTTAAGCAATAGCAAGTACGAGTAATATCAAGTGAATAATAGTACAGAGTTTGTTTATAAAAAAGGTAAAATATTGAGAAATTCAGTAGGCCTGATCCGTAGCAATTCTGTTTGTTGGTTTATAGCCGTTCAGGGCGTGATCGGGGAAGGATCCCGAGTTAGTTTATGTGCTCTGTTCAAAATCTACGACTGAATTTGTTTGTATTGAATATAACCGAATTTTGTTTACATTGTGATGTAGTATGAATGGTAAATATCTATTTCTCTACATCTTCACGGGAAGCCCCTGGCTGGGGCAGTCTCGTGGCTCGTTTATTACATATCTAACTCATTTCTTTAATATTCGTAGCACTTCTCATGCACGCTCGCTGGTTTCAACTGGTACTGATATGTATTTCTGATAAAACACGACAAATTTGGTCAGAGTAGATAACTTTAAGTCTTCTTCGGCTCCTTTGTCCTTCTACTTTCGCGTTGTATACCGTCATTCCTTCCTCAAGCAGTATTGATAAAAAAAAATCTTTTTACTGTATTATTTTTGTATTCAACCAATGGAGCTGAATAATAGTTGAACGAGACGTCGGTGATAACACTTATTCGACGACCGCGTTCGCAATGATGATAACAGGATTGGTCTGAAAGATAGTATCGATATTAAACTAAGAAGAGTCATACTCCATTGAGACAAAAAGAATAGAATCGTAAATAATCTTTTTAGAAATAATACATGAGGAAAGAATGACGAAACTTATATACTAAACGAAAGTGGAAGGACGTAGTCATTTATTTTACTTCCATTCTCAAAAATCTTATTGATAACCTCACTTACTCGCAGTACAGAAACGACCCTCCAGGGAGTTGTTATTTGGCTATGATCTTCTGTAATGTGAAGGAACTACCCAGTGTACTTCCCTTTCGCCAAATTCATTTTATAATTAGCAGGATGCCCCACGAGCAGAAACTGGCTTTGACTCTAATGATGATAGTGAACGATATACAGTCTCAAATACTTCTATATATACAAACTACTATAAATAAACAATTTAATCGCCTGTCAAAGGGATATTGAATATACTACATGCCACAAACACGACATTCATTGACATCGAAGACGAGAAAAACAATAGTACGTCCCGCCTGATGGTACCGTAGTCTATGAACAGTTGTGACATTGGGGGCATAATTCGGGCTGACCCTCTAAAAACCACTACACGTTATTTTTGAAGAACCTCATATTGTAGTCTCTTGGGAAACCTCGGCAAGACGATCATTCAACAACCTAACGATTCCCGGAAATATAACTCTGGAACCCCACAATACGCAACCATTGTGGTTCCAATGTGTAATTTCACTCCGGAAGGAAACGATATTATTTATATCAATTAGTACATTTCCCTGTTAGCGCTAGAATAGCAATTCCGTACAGCAACCTGCAACAGATGACACATTCAGACCACTTCTATGCAACTCAATTTATCATTGTGTGTTTTGCAACAAATAACCGAAAACTCGTACCATTAAATCAAGCAAAAATGTTTATCTTTCCCTATGAGGTGAATATAAATTAAGCTATTAAATAAATTGCCTGTTAATTATTCTGTTATGTTATCATAAATTTTGTATGAAAGGTTAACAATTGCCCGTTTAAACGTAATTAGTATGACTTCATACATCGACGATGAAAAGGCAAAGTTGATGGAGTCATGTAATACAAGGCACCGATTTGTGGGTTTATTTTTCATTATGAGTTATCATTTCGCGCAATCTATACCCTTGTCTTGTTAATCGAACCAATAGGCAAAAATGACGGTACCTCGAATTCGTGGTGGTGGATCATATGCTTTTCAGTCCCATATAAAAATTATATGTTTAGTTTGTTTTTATTTCGGATATACGTCAGATTTTTATCAAATATTTTTAAGGTGATTTTACCTCGACGGGCTAGGTGGTTTATAAACCCATGATTTCTTGAATGACAAGAGTGATTTTACAATGATATTAAGTAATGGTAAATGTCATTATCATGACAAACCTATTAGTAGGAGAGCTAGCGAACCATCTGACTAAGCCGGTTCCCACAAGGCTAAGAAATTTTTAAATAATGTTTTATTATCGGTCCACCAAGAAAGTACCGTTCTGGCAGGCATATGGCGGTTGCATGGTCAACCCTTAAATTTTTTTAAATGTAAAAAAAGAAAAAAAAATTAATCTTTTTCCACATAGCTACAATTTTAATACGGCGTAATTTATATATGTTTAAGTTCAAGATTACCTATACGCTACGCGTTCAACTACTGACATTATAGGTAAAATTAACCCTCCATTTTGAGATCGAAATAGTTACTAAGGCGTATAACAAACTCACGTGTCTGACTGTTTAGAACAGTTCTCTGCGTACGTTCAGCCATATCGACGAAATCCACAACAAAAGGCGTAAACAGAGTCCAAATTAACGAGCAAGGGTAGTAATGCAGTATCAATATCCGAAATCCAAAGCCAGATCAAAACTATATCACAATCGCAGTGAACTCACAGTTTGTACTTTTCGAAGCAACGTCAAGTCGAAACTGCTTTGTTTTGCATTGAGCATTGACGCGAGTTTGCCGGAGGTAGTAGTTGTGCTGGCCAACGATCCTATGTGACGATCGTATTAGATTTCATTTTTAAAAAACAAATGCCGAGTTGTGTGGTAAATAAGTACACCAATAATTATAAGCTTTTAAAAATAAAAAATAAATGTTCGCGGGACCCTAATATATATAGATAGATAGATAGATAGATAGATAAAAAGTTTATTTGTATCATAGAACACACATGTAAGACAATGAGATTGGGTTTTTCACAGAGAATAGGTGCCTAGATTACAAAAAGACTCATACTAAAACTATTATCAGATAGACAAAATACATACAGTACAATGTACAGTGATGTTCAGGCATGTGTGTTGCAGTGATACAAACAGGCAGCAGCTCAGTGGGTTGTCTGCTCGAGGAGCAAACACTGATTTTCAGCTGCAACCTAATGATACACGCGGGAATGCGCGGCAGCGATACAACACACTCGTACAACCATAAGGACACTTTTTGTGCCAATTAATAGTTAGCACAAAGGTACACAGCGCCATCCAGCTCCAAACCAAGCAAAGCTGTATAAGCATATTGTTACATATTGTCCTAATATAACCGTTAAAAAATGCATAAATACAAAAAACAGCGTACATAAAAAAAAAAACTATATAGTTTCGAAATCAATGTAATAAATAAATTTTTGTACTAAAATTATACATTCGATAAATTTTATGACTAACTGCACGTCACTATTGACATTAAAGCAATTTGCTCCTGCAAATGTAATTATTAATTAATACGTAACTTCATGAGTGGACAAACGTCAAAACGGTCATCATAGCGTGCCGCTACTTTAGTCAATATTGGGTTGTAAATAATGCCAAATGGTTATTCTCGTGGCGGGCAAGGGACAGCCATTCATAATGAATTTAGACATCAACAACTTATTTCTTAGAACCTATTGTATAGGTTAAGTCAGATGATTCATGCCTGAGGACGTAGCGGTCGCGATCAGAAGATCGTTAAAAATGTTTATCTCAATACTATCAGTAAAACATAGAAGAAAGTTTCGCTGTACAGAGTTAAAATAAAAAAGATACATGCTCTGGGCATATCAGTATAGCCATTGTCTAAAATACTGGCTTCATACATTTGATGGCAAAAGTGAAACCAAAAATATAACGTACGAAGAAATCTTTACGCAAAAATTTAATAATAAAATTCATAAGGCGTGGTAAAGGACGCCGCATTTTAACTCACAGAGACGGTTTGTGAAAGTAAGTAAATATTTGTAAAGATAAATAAAAATTTATACTTTGCATATAACTCTGTTGATCTATAATTTTAGTAATCCTTCATTATATCTTCACAAAATAATATATCACATCCTTTCTTTCTGACATTGAAATCCGTATAAGTCTGTTGCGCTCGCGCTCCCATCGTGCGACATGACTATTATCTATATACTCGCCTGGCAGATCCTTGCAACCGCCAGAATGTTCTGGCTGTTTACATATACTTTCGAAACAATTGAAAGAATATGCGCTCAAAATTTTAGCCATATGGGAGCAGGTTATGAATTACTATCCCAATGCCAACTTTGATATCGACTGGCATATATTTGCAACCGCCAAAATAGGTTGTCAATTTTTTTTTACACTTAAACATACCTATATAAATTACACCGTATTAAAATTGTAGCCTTGTGGAAAAAGATTATTTTTTTTTTTTACATTTTAAAAAAATTAAGGGATGAGGATGCAACCGCGACATGCCTGCCAGAATGGTACTTTCTTAATGGACCGATAATAAAACATCATTTAAAAATTTTTTAGCTTTGTGGGAAGCGGGTTAGTCAAATGGTTCGCTAGCTTAGCCTATATGTGGTAACTAAGTTGTCAAAGTATTCAAACGCCTTTGATAGGTCGACCAGAGGGAGACTTAGAACAAAAGCCGTTTGCGTGGGTACCTCTGTTTCACCTATTTCTACCGCCAAGTAGCTATATTTATATAGCTTAGTTCTGGTTTGAAGGGTGAGATATTGCAGAGAAATTACTGGGTACTGTGACGAAACAGCCTTAGGTTACAAGATTGGCAGCGCGGGTAATATCCCCGTAGGGTAGCGAACGTCAATAGGCTACGGTGACCGCTTACCATCTAATGTGGGCCGCATGCTTGTTTGCTAATATAGTTGTAAAAAATAAATTGAACAATTGCATAACGAAAGAAGTAAATTCAAGTCATCGTAGAATTATGATTAAACCGGCAAAAGTCGATTACACTAACTTACATAAACAACTTTACTATAAATGCTGCATTTCCAAGAAATTATATTTCGATAGATCTGATCTGATCTGTGACCTGACCTAAGAAAGGTTTGGTTTTCCCGCTGGGTTGTGAAGATCTGATGGCAGTCGCTCCATGTCAAAATAGTATCGTCGCCAAATCTTTAGGCTTAGGAAGCGGAACTCGCCAATTATAGTGGATTAGGAAACGAGATAGGTAACTCTAGGAAAAAGAACTTTCCTATGAGATCACAATTAATCGTGAAGAAAAAAATATCGTCTCTTTACATATTGTTTTACCAGACGATTACTACAATATAAGGAAGTCATTTTCATCATATTGCTCGCTGGTTCTTAGGGTGCCTGATGGTAGGTGAGTCTTGTCCTTCCTCGGCTCCTATATGTTTCTACTTTCGTGTCTTATGACGAAACAGATATATAAATATCTGTTTCGTCATTCATCCCTCTAGCATTTGTTTCCTAGCACTCAATTACCTACTTGTAAACTAATACATAAATACAACATAAAGCGACAAGTTTCAAAATAGTTTTGGCATTTTTATCTATGTTAACATAAGAGTATAATATCCATCCACGATATTGAAAAATCCGTGCATACTTCACAGCGCTTCGGGACTTCAAACTTCGATACGAAAGCCACTGATAGCTTTTTCAACTTTACGTTGGTTTTTCAGTTCAGTAACAATAGTGCTTTATTTTGTAACCGTGACATTCTATATTCTTCCTTATTCTAAGCATTCCATGCACGAATTAATGGAAATCAACCATTTTAAAGAGAAAAAGGAGGAGGAACGCCCTTCCCCCATTAGAATAGGCAGAGACACTAGATGCACAGGAGATCCAAATAAAATTGCTTTCATCAACTTCTATCTATCTATCTATCTATAACTTCACGCCAAATCCCTTGCGGGGTAGGCAGAGAGAACCGAGCGCCACGTGACTCGATCCTTACATATCTCACTCGCTTCTTTAACATTCATTGCTCTTCTCATGCACGCACGCCGGTTTCTAGGGCTCCTGACATCACCTTCTGATAGAACATGATCAATTTGGTCATGGTAGGTAAGTCTTGGCCTTCCCCGGCTCCTACATCCTTCCACTTTTGCATTGTATATCTGCTTCGTCATTCTTTCATCTTGCATTCTTTCTACATGCCCGAACCATCGGAGCATGCCTCTTCTTATTTTAACACCGACGCTTTCTTTCAGACCTTTCTTTTGCTTTCATCAACTTCATGCATGCAATTAACAAAACATAGCTAGTGTACTATACTTTACTGATAAGATCCATTGAATATCTTTTTACATCATAATCATAACTTATGGAATGTTTAAAGAAAGCACAAATATGCAGAGTAATATCAAACAAAAGCTTGTGAGATATAACCAAATATTTTACAGAATAGAGAATACAATAGCAAAATATAGTATTATTCCTTCCAAAAGATTTACTTGCGGGTTTTATACCGTACACCGGGAATGGATACCATAATATTACCGAATGAATGATGTTGCAGATGCCAAACTGTATTTTGTAAAATGTATATAGATATATGTTTTACTAGACTAGCTACCATTGAGTATATAAATCGATTGTGTGATTATCCTATTTATTTACTTTGTTTGATAACAATTCTGCTAAAACAACGGCGTTGTAATGTCTAATAATAATGTTATTAGGAGCTAATTACTGCATTATAAATTCGCCCGAAAGTGGTTAAAATTGCGGTTCAAAGTTTTGTTTTGTTTTCCGCACAAATTTTCTTTGTTACATGTTATATGTATTCATTAACAAAACTTCATCAAGTACAAATACAAAAGTCTTTTAAAATCAATAAATATCACAGTATATATACCAAATATATATAAACAGAATTTTGAAGCAATGCTTACAAATAAAATGTAACTAAATGAAGACATTATATATCTAAAGAATAGTTTTCATAAGAACTCTCCAAGAGACCAAGAAAAGAGAGAAAAATTACAAGAAAACTGATGGGGGGGGGGGTGTAATTGAAAAGTCTTGATAAAATACATTATACTTTATTACATCAAATGAAATAATTATATTTCATTTGATGTTTGAATTATATAAGATAACATTAACTTGATATAGATGATGAGATAATGCCTGACTACTAGTTACATACATAGGGAAATAAATAAATATACAAAAATATATATACATGTATCCATAACAGATAATGCTACACTTGAGTTGCTAATTTTGTATTCATTTAGGTACATGAAAGTGAAGTTTGTGACACGGTTTGATCCTTGAAGCTAACGCGGATAAAAGGTTCAAATTCACAACTTATTTACGCTCCTTTCTAATCTACGAGTATATGCATTTCTAGGCTTTGGAAAATTCATTTCATAACTTGGGAGTTCATCGTTGATATGTTGATATGTTATCTTCATACCGTACCGATATGCTTAAGTCCTAGTTGATAGCTCCAGTTGTGAAAGGAGGCTATGGGCATCATATTAAATAAATTCTACTACCCAATACATAACGTATAGACCACACAAAGAGGGCAAAACGGCTATTATTATTATTAGACTTAGAGAATACCGCGTATAACCTTATAATTTTCACTTACAAATATCTTCTATCTGTGATAATGATTAAGGATTTAATAACTGTTCCTTTAAAGCCTTTGGTAAATTTATTAATAGCTAAATTTCCGGGTCCTCACTGATTCTGATTAAAACTGCGGTACAATATTCTACAGTCACTAAATATTATTATGGTTTCTTACCATGATTACATTTAATTAATTTACCAATATTATTTAAATATTTCTTTATTGCAAATAAATTATTTTATATACCTTGATTATCGAAAGTTTATATTCCGCTTTTCCTTTCAATTTATAAAAAAATATAATTAAATTGTTTTGGGGCTTGAACTTTTTTTTATTGAAACTTATTTTTTTTTTAAATTAATTCACCAATGATTTATAATAAACTTTAATTGTTACGAATAAAATACATATCTCTCTATAAATTCACGCCAAATCCCTTCGCAGGGTAGGCAGAGGGAACTGAGCGCCACGTGACACAATCTTCACACCTCAATCAATTCTTTAACACTCATTTCTCTTCTCACGCATATATTATATTCTTATTCAAATATATATGCTTATAAAATAATAGTGTGTTTTTTAATTCAAATTCAAATTCAAATTCATTTATTGCTTTCATGTGGTACATTTAGTTCTTAAGATTAAGGTGATGGTAGCCGTAACATGAGCCCTGTGAGGGCATTGCAAAATTAAGACATTTAAATTAATTAAATTTTCAGTTTATAAATTATAACAAAATAATATAAAAAATATTTGGCTTCAAATTAAATTAATAGGAAGGGTGGAAAAAATGACGGTACAAAAATCACATGGTCACGGAATGACAGTCATTTCGTGGCCAAGCCGCTAGAGCTTCAGACCTATAACATGCCTTAACGTATAAAGATGACAGGCATACAGACATACAAAATTAGATGTAACATGTATTTGTCGTAAAACGCTTTATTCTAACTAAGAATAAGCCCGGTCATTTTAAAGATAAACAACATTAAACTGTTGTTTCATCGTTAAAAACAACTCCCCTAAACACAATTGTTTACATGTATTAGTTGTGTTTAAGACGGTATTTAAGAGCCTATCTAGCCTTCACGTTACAGGAAACTGCAGTCAAAATAACAACTCCCTGGATGGTTATTGTGTTCCTTCGAGTGAAAGGGGTTACCAGTAAGCTCCTAAGTAGTAGCTGTATTAGCTGCGAAGTGGCATCGCGTTAGCGACACTTAATATATTGCAAGCGGTCACAGGTTACTGTAACTATTGCACATCAGGTGTACCGTATGCTTGTATACCTCCCGACGTTGTATAATAAGATGTAAATTGATTACTGTAACATATGACACTAGTAATGTAAGAAGTATCTCATGCTTTGTTACCTCCATTGCTGACATAGCAACTCTTTAGGAGTTTGCAGATACTATTACCCCCTCACGGGATCACAACAATCCTTGTGAGACTTTACCTCCCTTTATTTTTCTATCTATTGTAGGAAAACATACAAAGAGAGAAAAATCGCCTCCACAAATGATAGGCGTCATCTACAACGGGTAATATTATCGTACGTTATTTCTATTTAGCTTCATAAAATAATCATACACAATGATACTACATTGGGTAACGTAACAAGAGTAATTTCATAAAGAATCCTTCTACTTTCCTTCAAGCGTACAAATACAAATAATTTATAAGAACAAAAATATGATAACTAGGTTTGGAATATACGCGTGTCACGTCTTGACAATTGACATGTAAAAATTGGAAAATATCGTAAATAAATTTGTCACAAGTATTTTTTACAAGGCTTTTTTTATACCACTAAGGTGGCAATCAAGCATACAGCCTGCCTTATGGTAAATAGTCACCGTAGCCTATGGACACCTCTTCACGCATTTCTTGAAGAACTCCATGCTGTAGTCCCTTGGAAAAACCTCAGCCGGGAGCTCATTCCACAGCTTGAGAGTTCCCGGAAGAAAACTTCTCTGGAACCGCACAGTACGCGACCATTGCGGTTCCAGTGTGTGAGGGTGAACTCAGCGTTGTCGGCGAGCGGTGCGGTTATAAAAAGTAGCTGTCGGCATCATTTCGAACAACTCTTTAGAACACAATCCGTTGTACAATCGGTAGAACACACAAAGGGAGGCAAAATTTCTCCTTTAACTTAAGGGTTGTATACCGTGTGTAAGCTTAGGATTGTCGATAATTCTCACAGCTCGTCTCTGAATCGAATCACACGGTCCAAGCTGGTATCCAGGTGCTCCCGCCCAAACGTGACTGCAGTACTCCAAGTGCGATATGACTTGAGACTTATATAACATAAGTCTTTGCTCCGCATTGAAGTACTGCTTTGCTCTGTTGAGCACACCAAGGATTTTGGAAGCCAGCTTGACCTTTTCCTCTAGGTGGTTTCGATATTGCACATCACTAGAGATCTCGACGCCAAGCATCCTAATACTTTTAGTGACAGTAAGAGGTGTGTTCTGGAATTTAGGAACCACAGCAAATGGAGTTTTCTTAGCAGTGAATGCGCAAACTTGTGTCTTCTTGGGGGGAATTCGACCAAGTTAAGCCGCCCCCAGTCAGATATTTTAGCCAAAGTACCATTCATTTCAGACACAATTTTATCGCAGCTTTCCTTCACAAGAGAACGAGGGATGTTTGTACGGCCTGTATAATAAATGTCCCCGGTGTTATCGTCCGCGTAACAATGAATGCCATCAATTGACAACATATCATTGATATGCAGCAGAAACAGCGTCGGAGACAGTACAAAATTCTGAGGGACGCCAGCATTGATATCCATACTATCGGGGCATCCACCGTCAACCACGGCTTTTATGCATCTCTTGGATAAAAAGCTGGCGACCTATTTGCACAAACCCTCGGGCAGCCCGTATGATGGTAACTTCGATAGAAAACCCCGGTGCCAGACCCGATCGAAAGCCTTCGCCATATCTAGGCTGACAGCCAATGCCTCACTTTGACTCTCTATCGCCAAAGTCCAGCGTAAGATAATAATATGTGTAAGATACACTAGAAGATCACCAGTTGAGCGACTATAGCGGAAACCGTATTGACGGTCGCTAATCAAGTCGTGATCCTCTAGGTATCCTAGGAGTCGTGTGTTTATCACACGCTCCATCACCTTGGACAGAAGGGAGTTTATGGCTATAGGCCTGTAATTCGATGGGTCTGATCTATTTCCCTTTTTGGGCACCGTGTGCACATTGGCGGTCTTCCATGAAGTCGGGGCCTGCCCAGTGGAGTAGGAAATCACGAAAAGGCGCATTAGTACAGAACACAATTCAGGAGCACACAGCTTCAGCACCACTGCCGGTATACTTACAAATTACTTTTTATACCGCGACTTTGTAGTGATACATATTAAGAGGAAAATTTGCCGTCAGAAACCTTCCTTACAGTTGGTATACCTCTCCATCGGTAATCGATAGTAATTGGTTCTAAACCCTATATTTTGGGGACGAATTATTCTACGCAACAAGAACAAAAATGTTTTCAGATATACACATTATATAGATGTATTCATACAAATTGGTAATGTATATATAAACTAGCGAATTAACTAACAGGCTGAGCAGGCTGACCAGGCTGAAGCTAAAGCTGCAGATTTTAGGGACGGCATATTTATGGCCAAAACATTATTTTATAGTTTACAGAAATTAAAATGATTCATAATAATACACTATACCAACCCTAATTCTTCTGCAGGGATACGGGTCTCTCCTCAGCCCAAGGGGTTTAAATCATACTCCACCATGTTGCTCGATAATGGATTGGCGAAGGCTAGGGGGATATAACTTAATATTATTATGTACACACCAATACTTCAATGTGTAAATGAATTTGAATAACCTAGTGGGTGCAAATGTGCAAGTCCGAAACTTGTATATTTATACAACGTATGCATTCAAGCATATGGCCCACTTAATGATAAGCAGCTGTCGTAGCCTATGGACGCTTGCAATACAGTATCGCGCAAAGCTACCTCTACTGCTAACACAACAACTCCTTAGAAGCTTACTGGTGACCTCACTCACTCGCTCGAACCCAACAACTCTCGAAGGATTTGTTATTTGGCAACGGTTTTATATGAGGTGGAGGTACTGCCCCAGACTTTGCTTTGAAGCGCCTTAACTTAAAAACACCCAGAAGAATAAACATCATGCTCATGCATACAAACGTTAATCTTGTGAGAAAATCGAACCCGCGAGCGTTGTAGTTATAGTGGCGTTACTAACCTCTGCGCCATCGAGTTCGTCATTCATAATGTACACAATTTAGATGACAAAAATGTTACAGCAGGTGAATAACCCTAAGTCCCGACTACACTAACCACTCCAAACTGTAATATCACCAATCACGTTTGTACTATAAACTCGGCGAAATATTGCCTGTAATAACAATTCGGCAAAACGTGCCGGTTTGCGTTGGAAAGTTTCAGGCCAACATCTGGTGTTTTGCAGCCATACGTATGGGATCGGAAAGTTAACTGGTGACGCATGTACGTCAAAGTTTTCGCGAATGGTTTTTTATAGTGGAAATTTTTGCCTTCTACTTATTCGAGACAGAGAGTTTCAAGTAACAAATAATTTTCGTTTCTACCTTTCGTACTACATTGTCGGTATTAACCTTACTGTCCACTTGATGGTTAGCATAGCGGATTAATACGTAAGTGGATTATAATGATTAGAATTAAAGTCGATTCGAATTGTACACCCTACCAATAAACCTTTTTTTTGTACTACGTCCGGAGGCATACGACCCGCCTAATGTAAAGCAGGTACCGTAGCCTTGCGGTATATTAAGTATCACTCGCACGGTGCCGCCTCTGCTGCTTACACAGCAACTCCTTAGGAGCTTACTGGTGACCTCACTCACACACCGGAACACAACAACCCTCTAAGAGTTGTAATTTGGCTGCGGTTTTCTGTGAGGTGGAGGTACTTCCCCAGACGGGCTGCTTTGCGCCCTACCTCTCTTAAATCATCCAGACCAATACAAACAGACATGTTCAAGCACACAAATTGCCTTGCGTGGGAATCGAACCCGCGAGCGTTGGTGTCAAAGTCGCGTCATTCACGACTGAGCCACCGAGCTCGTCAAGAATGCAAAGCAGTTACCGTAGCCTATGAAAGCGAACAATACATTAAGTATCACTTCCCGATTCTTTACTTTACTTACACACAATAACTCTCAAGCGATTTGATACGATTGCCTGAGGTGGAAATACTTCCCCAGTCGGGCTGCTGTCTTCGAATCGCCCTATCTCTTTTAAACTTGTTTTTATATCAAATTCGATGGATTTTATTTTAGTCTTAATAATGCCCAATATTGATGAGGAGAGTTATCACGACTGGATCCTGTTACCTACCTTATTATTCTTAGCTTTATTTTTTTTTGATACATAATTTGTATCATTAGAATGTATCTTAAAAAAATACTTAATTTATTATTAAATTTTATTGCTAACTTTCATCGATCTTTGATTAGATTATATATTTTCATTAAACCAGTAAAAGTTTCTATAGGTAAATTCATAGATTTCTGTGTAGTTCTTTAGGTTTCTAATTGTTCGCGACAACTATGTAAATAAATAGATAACCGTCGCGCGTAGTATAAGTGATGCACATTTTATATAGTTATAGTTGTTTATGTATAGTTTGTATTAGTTGTTTATGTAAGGATTAGAATAGGTTTACACAGTTTACATACATACTTTGTTAGAGATAAGTTTTACATGTTTTTAGTATATAGGTACGAGCTGTTGCAAGCCAGACTATATAATAAAGTTATAAACGTCTGATTAGTGGCTGCAACAGCTCAATAGAGCATAGATGTACCTATTAACGTAATTTTAAGTTTATAATGAAAACATTTTTATGTAAAACTTCACTGACCCATAGGTTTTGACAATAACTTTAGCAAAAGTTTTTATGGTTTTATATGAAAAGGGGTCAAATGTATGAAATAATAGTACAACTTACAAACATTTTAGACACAAATAAAGCGAGCACGATCAGGTATTGCCTCTAGGTCTGGGCGATTTTGGCTATTGCTATCTCCTTCCCACACATGTACCTCTCGCTCGCACAGCGGGGGTATAAATATGGGCCATACAACGGTGATCGGGTCTAGTCCGGTGACGTAGTGACAGCCCAACCGGGGCTAACTACATAGTCAGGTCAAAAAAAAAAAAAAAAAAAAAAAAAACGGTGATCGGGACCAGTCGTCCGCTACACTCAGCGCTCACACTACAGTGAAATAGCCAGCCAAGTCACTCCGAAGCCAAGCCAGTCCAGACCTAGCAGCAAATACCTACGGCTCCATACTTCTGAAGACAGCATCAGGCGTTTCATTCTGCACCAACCCACAGACCTGCGACTTACAACCGGAGGTCGAAGAACGAAGCCCGCCAGTACCTACTTTCTATTATTTTATATTCATTTACGAAAGTGTACGGGTCGTATCGAAGGGGCCCGTACACTAATGCAGGTGATAGTTACCTCTGGTGTGGCAAACGTTCTTAATCTATCGTCTCACCATCATGTGAGCAGTTATATCAGTTTGCATCATTGAATTAAAAAATTAAAAAACTGGACAGAGCTAATGACTAATTAAAACGTCTAAAAACTTACTAAAATTTTATTTAAGGTAATAAATTTACAAAGAAAAGCGTGTCGCCGTGCCTTAAACTGATAAAATGTCTGCTATAAAAACTTTAAGTGGTAAAAAAATTTTACTTTAATGAGTTAGAAAGCGTCTTCTTCAAAACTAATAAATTAATGCCTCTTTTTGCGAATGGATATTAAAATTATAATGAAATGGTTATTATATGAACTAATTGGGGCTGAAAAAGTTTCCACACTTTTTTAAATATATCTAACAAAAGCTTTTGAATTAAAAGAAATAGCTAATTTTATTATCTATCTACCTATAACTTCACGCCAAATCCCTAATTTTAATTAAATCCTGAAAATATCACAGATTCAATAATAAATAGATGTATTGTTGATGTACCTGCTTACTGAATTTAGCTTTTTTTATTGCAAAATATTAATGTGTATCTAAATTAGTCAGATCATTAATTTGTATACATTTGAAATACACACGGATATCCAAATCTTAATTTTGCAAGTGAGTAAAAGCGTTTTACTTTATTATGTATAACTTTTTTTTTTTACATGTCAATTTACTTATTTAGTCTAGTCAAAAAGTCCGCCCCGAATCGTACCTGACGCAAAAGTGCCCATAACACTTGCAGCATTCCCCCGCTGTATCGCGAGGGATATGCGTTGCGTCAAGTATGACTCAGCTCGAAGGTCAGCACCACTATTCTTTAAGCGCCTTCCCAGCTGCCGCACAAATAACTTGGCTTCCGCACACCAAGCTCCGCCAACCTCCACAGCGAAGGGGATAAAAGTATAATTCGACGTAAGGATATCTAAATTAAATATCTAAATTAGGCCCTTTCCACCTGTCCTGCGGTATCTCTTCTGCCTTGTCTCATTTTCCTATCTCTTCCTCCTGTTAAATTCTCTTCTTAAGCTTATATAATGTCTATTTATGTATCTCCCTATCTGATTTAGTTTCTTTCCTTTCTACTTCGTATTATATACTTGAAAGATACGTGATAGTATGATTTGTAACTTCAATGGTTTAAGCACTTTTGTTAGTAATTGGTAAATTCATCCCCTAAGTGAACAATGTAAATAAAATGTAGTAAAACAATGTGAAACGTTATAAATCTTATTTGCAAGTTACAACTGCAATTAAGAAGTTAACAATGTATTTTTAAGTAACATAGCCAACGTTTAATAATATGCAGTATGCTGTGTTGTTTCTCGTAAAAATGGGTACACAGATGTTACTTCTATAGGTTTCTACTGAATACTTACATCCGTTTCTCACCTCTAAATAACTCGTTTGTCGTTCTTTTAATGCTAGGACATTTTTACAAGCTTTTTCAAAAAGTGCAAATATTTGCAAGAGTTAACTTGCAGTACACAATAGATATATATGCAAAACTCATACTTCGGAGTGGCACAAGAACAATAAGATGCAACATAACCTCAATGAATTAAATGGAGCCACATTATCAACACGCTCTTACCAGGGGTAGCGATTTAGTGCTCAGTCATTATACCTATTTTCCAAAATGGACATGAGGTTGAATAGCCCACTGATTGTAGTCGATTAGTGGCGATAGACCGGCCATCTTTACCCATCCCAGAGCGTGTCACATCCTATTATTCTAACGCCCCCTAATGTTCTATTTTGGTCACAATTATCTTAGCTTAGGAAGGAGTTTAATCATCATTACTTACGACCCGCTTATGAAACGAAATTTTAATGCATAATATTAAACATACTCTACATAAGTCTAATAAATAAATAAATTCTACATAGGTCAATCTAAAGAGTCGAGTTACAACTGCTTGTAAGCGTGATGTTTAGAAAATTTGTAACTTCGATGATACTCTTTTTTTTATACCACTAAGGTGGCAATCAAGCATACGACCTGTCTGATGGTAAACAGTCATCGTAGCCTATGGACATTTGCAACACCAGGGATGTCACTCACGCGTTGCCGACCCTCTAAAAACCTCTTCACGCATTTCTTGAAGAATTCCATACTGTAGTCCCTTGGAAAAACCTCGGCTGGGAGCTCATTCGGCGGCGAGCGGTGCGGTTATAAAAAGTAGCTGTCTGCATCATTTCGAACAATTCTTCAGTACACAACCCGTTGTACAATCTGTAGAACACGCAAAGGGAAGCAAAATCACTCCTTAAACTTAAGGATTCATTACCGTGCGTAAGCTTAGGATTATCGACAATTCTCACAGCTCGTCTCTGAATCGAATCACATGGTCCAAGCTGGTATCCCCCTAAAGATGACTGCAGTATTCCCCCGCTCCCGATCAAAGATGACTGCAGTATTCCAAGTGCGGTCTGACTTGAGACTTATATAATATAAGTCTTTGCCCCGCACTGAAGTACTGCTTAGCTCTGTTCAGCACATCAAGTTTTTTGGACGCCAGCTTGACCTTCTCCTCCAGGTTTTTTTTTTTATACCTCTAAGGTGGCAATCAAGCATACGGCCTGCCTGATGTTAAACAGTCACCGTAGCCTATGGACATTTGCAACACCAGGGGCGTCACTCATGCGTTGCCGACCCTCTAAAAACCTCTTCACGCATTTCTTGAAGAACTCCATGCTGTAGTTCATACAGGTGATTTCGATATTAGAATACTCGTATTATATGAGTAAATTGTCCAGTGGATAAAGAACCGGGATATGACCAAGAGATCCCCGATTCGAATCTTGGCATGGACCACTAAATTCCTGTTTTCGAATTTATGTACATATTTGTAATTATCACTTGCTCGGCGGTGAAGGAAAACATCGGAGGAAACCCCCACGTCCAAGAAATTATATTTCAAATGACGTGCGACCTTACCATAGAATGATCTGGTTTTCCTCTGGGTTGCAGAGGTCTGACGGCAGTCGCTTCATTTAGAAATCTGTATCTTCGTCAAATCCAGAATCTTAGATATCGGACCCCGCCAATTCTAATGGATTAGGAAAAAGTGTTAACGCTAAGAATAAAGAAGAAGAAGTATGTACATAAGTCACTGTAACTTTTATTTTAAACGGATTGATATCTATCAAGCAAGAGCAAACAAAATAAAAAAATGTTTAAAAACACCTTCATCTTCGCGTTGTAAGACTCGCCATTTTTCTTGCAGCGTGCAAATCCTCAGCATTTCCTAATAATTTATTACAGTGATTTCCTTGGCCACTTTTTATCCGGGCCGTATGATCGTGGTGCCCACGTAGAGGAGATAAAAGCTCGGAACCTAAGCTACGGAAAATCTTTGTTAATGTTTCTGGGATTCCAATTTTAGAGAAGTGATAAATGGTCTGCGCTCTGTAGTCAATCGTTTAGTTTAATGGACGGAATTTTAAACGATTTCTTTCATTTTCCTCATCTTATAATGCATTAGTATCAATAAGTAACCACGTTGGATTATATATTTCTTAACTATATAAGAAAATGTATATCGTTAATAGATTCAGGCGTTATTTGCGAAAGTCAAATTTACTGACAATATAAATGTAATCTCAATAATCTAAACTACTTTGTGTGCTTCCGTTATCGATTAGTTCATGTAAATTTGCACTGGCCGGCACCCACTCCCTACCGTTAAGAAGCGTGCCGTCGCTGCCATAGCGGTCACGACTGTCTTGATGATTTACTCAAAAGTTTTTCTGTAAAAATCATCACAAAGACTGTGTTAACTATTACGGGTTAAAGTATGAAATTGCCGATTTGTACTGAAAAATTAAAACTTGTTTTTTTTCTAAGATGTAACATACTTATTTAATCAAAATATTTACCCTCATTATCTATACATTGCTACCATCTAATCGGAAGTTTATTTATGCCTTTGCGATAGAACTCCGGGGATCTAAATTCGACAAACTGTGTGAAAGCATTTTGTACTGCCTACTGGGAAGAAAATTTTTTACCACGTAGAAAATATTCTAAATCATGAAAAAATGGTACTCAGTTAAAGGAAGGTGTGGCGAGTACCGAGGATGACGTATGGTTTCTAACTGCAGCTCCTGTAGAGTTACATCGGTTTCTCGTGCAGCGTGAGGCATTATCATGGGGCAATAATGGTGCAGATCGATTAACGAGTCGGGGCTGTTTCTTTTGCTTTACTTTTGCTTTAGGGCGATGTTGACCTGGGGTCAGCCATTGCATTTTCGCTTACGGTTATCGTAAAGAATCCATTTTTCGTCACATATCACAATTTGATCCAATATTCCTTCAAATATGTACCGATTCAAAAAGACAACACAAATTTCAACAGGCGATTCTTTTTGCAGATCAGTCAAATCATGAGGCACGCATTTTTCATATATAAGTTATTGATTTGATGCAAATGAGACAATATTATATGTAAGGTAACTTTAAACCATGCCGCTAATTCCTGGGTAGTTTGACTCGGATCGGCTTCCACCATCTTCTTTAATTCAGCGTTATTCACGTGCGTGGGCGGTCTTCCACGTGGTTCGTTCTTCAAGTCGAACTTTCCATTACGAAAACGTTAAACCAAAAACACACGGTGCGTTCATTAGCAGTCTCATCTCCAAATGCAGCATTGAAATTGCGAGCTGTTTCTGCTGCGTTAGTTCCGCGTTGGAACTCGTATTCAATAATTACTCGGATTTTTGAAGTAACCATCTTTCCCATCTAAGCTTATTAAAAAACAATTGAAATTCGAAAATAAATTTTGCACATTTTTTAAAAGAAAAACCTCATAGCTATCATGTGAAAAATGTTTCAATAGAAAATCTGAGCATGGTGTCAGATTTTCTATTGATTGAATTCGTTTAATATCAATTCAAAGTATCTATTTCTATCAAACGGCTATTTTATACGTTAACCCCTATTATTTTCTTTTTATATATCGTCAACTTGCAACACTTAAAATATCATTCGCGCGATGCTATCACACACTTTTCCCATCACCCCAAATCCTTAGAAGCTTACTGGTAATGTCACTCACTCGTAGGAACATAAAAATCCTCCCCCGAGTTGTTATTTGGCGACGGTTTTCTGTAAGATACAGATACTTCCCCAAACGTATCGCTTTGATGCGCCCTACCTCTCTTAACAGAAATCGGACCAAGACAAACAGACATGTCCACACACAAAAATGTTTGTCCTGGTAGGAATTGAACTCACAAGCCTCTGTGTTAAGTAGGTAGGCAGAGAGAATCGAGCACCATAAGATGCGGTCTTAGCCACTTTAACATTAATAGCTCTCTTCTCTTTATTGCATCCTAGCTGATTACAAGAGATTCTGACATCGCTTTCTGATAAACTACCGCTCAAATTGGTAGTGATAAGTGAGCCTTGGCCTTCCTTCCACTTTGGCATTTGTTCTGTTATCATTCTTTCATCCCGCATTTTCTACATATGTGAAACGACATAGCATATCTTTTCTTATCTTATCAATTACGCGCTCTTTCATACGAACTTTCCTTTTTATATCGTCACTAGCTGCAATCCGCGGCTTCGACCGCGCGTATCCTGATATCCCAGCTTATAAGGGTCGGATCGTAATGCTGAATAGCATATAATCTTCCTCGAGAATTGGGATATCAAATGCAAAAAGACTTTTTCAAATCCGACCGGCGGTTCCAGAGATTAGCGCGTTCAAACAAATAAACAAACAAATTGTTCCGTTTTATATGACGAGCTCGGTGGCGCAGTGGTGAAACGCGTTGTTACGCTACTTTGACACCAACGCTCGTGGGTTCGATTCCCACACAGTACAAACATTTGTGTGCATGAACATGTCTGTTTGTCTTGGTCTTGGTATTTTCTATGTATAATAAGTATGTATTTACAAAAAAAAATGTATTTACGTAAGTTTATCAGTTATCTAATACCCATAACACAAGCTTCGCTTACTTTGGGGCTAGATGGCGCTGTGTAATTTGTCCGACAATATTTATTTATTTATATAACAGTATGGATTACGAACGGTATGCAAGCATTACGCCGCGGGTAATTTTCCACACAGGACCAATATTTGTGTGCATGAACATGTCTGTATGTCTTGGTCTGGATATTTTTAAGACAAGTAGCGCGCATCAAAGCAGCCCGTTTGTGGAAGTGCCTCCACTTAACAGAAAACCGCAGTCAAATAACAACTCTCTGGTTGTTCCTGCGTGTGAACGAGGTCACCTAAGCTCCTAAGGAATTGCTATGCTAGTAGCAGAGGAAGCATCGCACGAATGATACTTAATAATACAAGCGTTGATAGGCTACGGTAACCATTCTGACGTTGTGTAAAAAAAAGTTCCATTGTTCGTAAAGGTAATACTCATTTAGTAGTATTGAATTGCTAATCTCATGTTGATGGAAGGTTACCTTTAAAGTACAAGTATTCTTTCAGTGTTTCCCATCTGGCTTCAAAGTCGAAGAGCCAAAAATCAAAATATCATGAAAGTCGTCTTTGAAATATATTCATTAACTTATAATTATATGATAAGTAAATACTTACTTTGTACTTCGTTTGCATAAATCTAGATTCTCTCAAAGTTATCAGTGAAATTGAATTTCGTTCCTCCATCTGTATAATTTTATAATATTTTTTGTATACACTGTATTACATTAATAGACAAATATATGTCTAACAATACTAGCTATAAAGACTATATGTTTGAAAATTACTACATCATCATCATCAGCATTAGTTTTATGTACTAACGATTGCGTTATCGATATTGTCTTTATATTTCTAGCCAAATCGACTTCTAAACTGATTCTCAATGTCAACTATAGCTATACAAGTAGATAGTTTGATAGTGCAGCGTGTAGTGGATAAAAAATCGGCCAAGTGCGAGTGGGACTCTCGCACGAAGGGTTCTGTACCATTATCTATAAAAAAGGCAAAAAAATCGCGTTTGTTGTATGGGAGCCCCCTTAAATATTTATTTTATTTTAATTTAATTATTTATTTTTAAAGCAGATATATAACTAAATATTCTTTGAATATTTCAAGCGTCTACCTGTTGCCGTTATCAATATCGAGCAAAAAAAATTACGTTTGTTGTATGGGAGCCCACTGAAATATTTATGTTATTCTATTTTTTAATATTTGTTGTTATAGCGGCAACAGAAGTACATCATCTGTGAAAATTTCAACTGTCTAACTATCACGGTTCGTGAGATACAGCCTGGTGACAGACGGACGGACGGACGGACAGCGGAGTCTCAGTAATAGGGTTCCGTTTTACCCTTTAGGTACGGAACCCTAAAAACCACTCAGTTACTCTACTAACGAGGGAGTCATTTGAATTTTAGTGTGGACAAGTACCACTAAATTAGTGTTTTCTGATTTTATAATACTACGAGTATTTATCGTCATAATAAATATACTAATAAATAAACATTTAAATGACTTCCTCTCTTGGCAAAGCGAGAGACAGCAATATGACAAATAAGGCATTTGCAAACCTCAAAGAGATGGCTAGTCTAGTGAAGCCTAACTGCCCTGCACCACGGTTTATCAAATATCTAACACTATTGGTACCTTGTCAGTTGTTACCTAACACATCGATTCCAATAGTATAGATTGCGGAACCGGCTAAACACCTGGTAATTCTCCCTTGTTGCCACCAAATGAGAATAGTATACTACCCCGGATGTGACACGGAAGGAATTTAACATATCATCCCGCTCCCGACGCCAGAGGTCGCACTCCCACAGAACATAGTGTGCTGTTGGCTCGAATTCATGATTTGTCATAGAACACTCACATAAAGGCGATGACACGAGTCTAAACGAAAAGAGCTTCGCCCTAAAATTTCCATGCCCAGTTAAAAATTGCGCAACAGGATGATCGATTTCTAACCACTCTTTTACTTAATCTGTCTCGCACTGATTGAAAGAACAGATACAAGTGGCGTCCTTTATTAGAAGTTTCCCATCTTTCTTGCAATTCCGATAGCAAAGTGTCAAGTACCTCGTCAATTGGTTTGAACAGTCTAAGTATTTTGTTATGATCGCGATGTTTCAGAAAATCAGGGTGCATGTTTTTAGATGTGTAGTACATTGAAGCGTGTCGTTGTATTTCCAAGTCAACTGGTAACACGCTTGCTAACACTGGATTCTTGATGTTGTCTCTCCATCTAGTGGGGGGTCATCCGACACTGCGTGCGCCAGTATGAGGACTCCATCCATCCGAGAATCTTTCTTCCCCAGTGGCTGTCGGTTCTACCAACTATGCCGGGCCGGCCCACTGCTCTTCAGCTTGCTTATCGTGTAGACTATGTCGCTTACCTTAGTTCTACTGCGGATATCCTCATTTCTGATTCTATCACGCAGAGAAACCCCGAGCATAGCTCTTTCCATAGGACGCTGAGTGACCTTGAGATTTCCCATAGGCCCCCACTGAAGGGCCACGTCTCAGTTCCGTATGACATCACTGGCAACACACACTGTTCGAAGTCCTTATGAGCTTATTGATTATAATATTCTCCCATTTGTCAGCAGCCTAGAATCGCTGAGCGTTTTTGTAAGCACGAGCTGTCGCAACACATCTCACTCGCTTCTAATGGAGTTTTTTTTTTTACTTTTTAGATAGGATAAGTAACATAATTGTTGTGAAATTAAATTAAACTTACACCAGAGTTACTTAACTATCTGCAAGTTAATAAGAGTTGTTTAAATTAAGAAGTAAACTTGAGAATTTTGTAAGCCAGCGTTTGAAAATGAAAATAAAACCAGCCGGGCAGAGTTAGTAAAACAAATTAATTTTGAAGTATGAACTAACTGTTTTCATAATTTAGTATAATGTTTATGTAATTAAACGAATTAATTATTTGAATGTGTTAATGGAGTAAGTAATAATTTGTTTGACACCCAATTGATTAAATTCGAGAGTTTATTCAGAAATGAACAAATTATTGATTGTATTCTGAAATGCATTTTATTTTATTTCATTTCTTAATCTATCTATTTTTCAATGAAATCTTCGATAATCTTTTCTTGGAGAATGCAAAATATACAGTTTATTTCAACACGGAAAGCTAAATACATGAAGAATGTAAAAATTATAGATACCTATACATATTTTTTAAATATACATTTCTTTACACAACGTAAAAAAGCAAGGGAGCATACAAGCATAAGGCCTGCCATAATGTAAAGAGTTCACCGTAGCCTATGAACTTTTGCAACACATTAAACATCACTAGCGCAATGTCACCTATGCTGTTAACACAGCCACTCCTTAGGAACTTACTGGTAACACTCACACGCAGAACCAGAACAACCCTTTCTCCGGTGAGATATTATTTGGCTACGTATTTCTGTGAGGTAGAGGTACTTCCCTAGATGCGCTGGTTCGATACACCTCACCTCTCTTAAATAGATTCAGGCACATGAATGTTTGTTCTGTGTGGGAATCGAATCCACGAGCGTTGGTACCAAAGTAGCATTACCAGCCCCACTAAGTAAGTCAAAAGATATTTAAAGAAGTGTATATAAATCCTATTTGTCCTATTTACTGAGAAACTGCCATGTGTCAATGTAATCAAAAACGTACGTTAAGTAATGTCGAGTTCAGACTGTCTATGGACAGGTTTCTCTATCAGCGATTCTACATGCTTCAGAAGGCACGTTGATTCTGGCTTTTGTCTATAAATGATAGTCCTTAAGCTAAGTCTTAGAACGCCTTGGAAATAATGGTCTCCGTCAGCAGTGTAACGGACTGTGCTGTAAACCAAGTACGGTGGACCTATATTCCATGATCCCATCCAAAATGAGAATGGGTTGTTGTAGATAGAAAACCTAAAAAACAACGGGTAAATTTTAATGGACCGAGATTAGCGTTTGGGCTGTGCATTGACATAATATCTGTTTTTTTTTTGTAGTTATCCATATTTGTAGTTATCATATTTTTCGATAGTGAAGGAAAGCATCGTGAGATTGCACATCTCAAAACATATATTTCCATTTTACTTAAATCACCAAGATAGAACCAATCTGGCTGTACTGTCTTTACTCAAGAGATAAATTAGTAGTAGATTAAAAAAATAAAATAAGAGAATTGAATAAGATGCAATAGGATTATATTTCAAAAAATGTAAGACGGAGGACGGTAATGTCAAATAAAGAAATTTCTCTTTTTTTATCTTTACAGAATCAATGAATATCCAATTGACAGAGATCTTTGGAAATGATTCGGCACATGTATTAATGTATGTTTAATTGTACCACTTACCACTATACCTATATATTGACGATGAAAAAAAAAAGACCAATATTGGCAAGTTTCTTTTGGCATTTCTTCTTTGCCAATGGTCATTTTCGAAATGCTGGTAGTTTAAAAAAGATTAAAAAACTAAAAATAAAGTATGGAAATTATTACGATACAATATGATCTAATTTAAAGAATGTAAGACGTATCTAATTGCCCTTAAGACCTAGAGGCAGATAAATGATTTTTATCTTTATCTTTTTAGAGAGAGCGTGAGAGAAGCACTTCACAAGTCGGGCTGCTTTGATGTGCCGTACCTCTCTTTAATACCCATACTAAAAGAAATATTTGTATGCGTGAATACATCATTCACGCACACAAATGTTTGTTTTATATAGGAATCGAACCATGGAAGAAACAACTTATGGAGAGACGATGTGACTAATATTGCGTAGTAACTCAATTCACTGTAAAGAGGGGAGAGAGGAACACAGCCTTTTTGGTAAGCGCGGGGTGTCTTATTGCGCAGTTAAATGTCTTATTGGTATAAGAAATGAACTAACGAGTTTAAACGCCTTTGTGTTAAAGTAATTATTGCTAACATTTCGACTGCCGGGATCGCCATCTTTATTAAAAAGCAAAATATGCATGGAAATTTGTACCAACACGCATGTATTTAATCTTCATCAAAAGCGTCAAAAGCTGAATTAATTAAGCAGTATCTGCGTTAATGTAAAAGGCTTGTTTCAATGCAAATATTAAACATTTTGTTCAAATACAAATGTCTGATGAAAATTATGTAGAGGTAGAGATGGAGCAGAATTTAACTAGTATAGTAATTTTAGACAAATTAATTTCGAATACATAGTAATAGTCTAGTGGCTAAGGAACCTACCTATTGTGAACTAGTCTCTGGGTTGGAATTATGGCGGGGGCATGTACCACTAGATTCGTGTTTTCCGATTTATACACATTTATCACTTGATCGGCGTTGAAGGAAAACACGAGGAAACCCACAAGTCTAAGTAACTTTATTTCGAAAGACCTACGAAAGATCTAGCTTTCTCTCTTCGTTATGAAAGTCTGACGGCAGTGGCTACATGTAAAAATCAATGGCTTAATTAGCGGACCCTACCAATTCTAATGGATTAGGAAACGGGATAGAGCAAAGGGGAAGTCATTATAAATTCATTGAAATAACACCAGATAATACACAAGTGCAGTGAAAGCCCAGTGTATGAAAAACCGGTTTATTGACTAACTGTAGAATTACACTGGAAACTAATACCGACGTTGGAATTTATCTCTTGAATGAAGACAGTAAAGCCAGATTGGTTCGATCTTGGTGGTAGACTGTCTAGTTATGCGCTGATAATTTTTATGATACTAAAGAGAAATTTTGCCAAATAATTTAACTACAAAAAAAAACAGACATTATGTCAATGTACTGCCCAAATGCTAATCTCGGTCCTTTAAAATTTACCCATTGTTTTTTAGGTTTTCTATCTACAACAACCCATTCTCATCTTGGATGGGATCATTGAATATGGGTCTCCCGTACTTGGTTTATAGCAAAGTCTGTTACACTGCTCGGACGGAGACCATTATTTTCAAGGCCCTCTAAGACTTAGCTTAACGACTATCATCTATATACAAAAAAGCCAGAATCAACGTGCCTTCCGAAACACGTACAATCTCTGATAGAGAAACCTATCCATAGATAGGCTGAAGTCGACATTGACGTACGTTTTTGATTACACTGACACAAGGCAGTTTCTCAATTAGAAAATAGGACAAATAGGATTTATACACTTCTTTAAATACCGTTTGACTTACTTAGCGGAGCTGGTAACGCTACTTTGCCACCAACGCTCGTGGATTCGATTCCCATACAGAACAAACATTTGTGTGCATGAATCTGTTTAAGAGAGGTAAGGCGCGTCGAACCGGCACACAACAACCTTCCTAGAGGGTTGTTGTATTCTTGCGCGTGAGGTCACGAGTAATAATAAATAAAGGGCATCACGTGAGTGATACTTAATAAATTATCAGCTTTCACAGGCTACGCTATCCACTTTGCCTCCCGACGTAGTATAAAAAAAATATTTATAAATTCTAAATTGGTATTCTATATTCCGAGTTAAGGTTCATTGCGATAACATAGTGATACAAAAAAATATTGGGCAAAATCATAACACAATATTATCTTTGTTCCAGATGCTCCGGTGTAAGCTGCTAAATTAAATAAACGATAGAAATGGACCCAACAGTTTACCATATTTACGAAATAAGATGAGTATATTACAAATAAAGATGAATGTGAAAGAGCTAAAAGTATACGCCGAAGATGTATAAACAAGAGATTTTCTATCCACATTCTCTGTCAGAAAATGTACCAAAAATTGCAGATTACTCTTGGGATCCGTTCAATTATTCACTTGAAATTTTCAATATATCTGACACTAATTTGACTAATAATGGAACAGTGAATAGTGATAGTGTTGTTACGAACTGGTGGGCACTTATAGCATTAATTCTAGTGGTATGCACAGCTGCCGGGAATGTACTCGTCTGTTTGGCTATCTACTTGGAGAGGAGGCTTCAAAACGTGACCAATTACTTCTTGATGTCATTGGCTATAACAGATCTGCTGGTTGCAATACTTGTGATGCCATTGGGAATATTAACATTGGTTAAAGGTAAGAATGATATATTTCTTTCATTTATATACTATACGATTAACACTGAATAAATAAAGGCTTGAGTAATGTTGTTTAAATTTGTTTAGGATATTATCAAACATAGCTAAAATTACGCTTTGTTTAAGTAATATAATAAAAATATATTGTTTGTGAATAAATAAACTTAAAACGTGCATTTGTGTTACATAATGAAATACTATATCTGTTTAAGTTTAAACGACACAGGTACGTTTTATGAAATGACGGGCGTCCGATTAGCGTAATGGAAAGACAATTAAATACCGTTCAATTAATTTAAACGAAGCCTAATCTAGAAGTAACATCTCAAGTTTTTTAGAGCGATGCTATTACACTCGTATCATCTTCAGTAAAAGAAAAGTTTCTAGGTTATATACTATACTAGGTAGTTGTTAATGTTTTTTATACAAGTTCAAATATTAATAATATGATTGAAATAGGCTTAATGAGCACTTTTAAATCGTCACTTATATATTAATATATAAAATAACAGTGTAATATACATGTCATCATGTATTTCATACTCAGTCTACGCGTTTCATTTAAATAGTAATTTATTGTGTAAATAATCTTTTGCCATTAATAATATAATCATATATAAATATCATATTATATTGTATTGTATATGAATAATATATCATATATAAATATCATATTATATTGGTAGTATAATTATATAGTATATCATATTTAAATTTGAATGTTGAAAGATTTAGAACACATTCAGAAATTTTATTATAAAATCACACACTAAGACCCAAAAACTAATTCTGCTCTTTACGTAACCGTAGTGCTGGAGTCACAATTTCATTTTCTGTATTGCTGTCGTCAAAATCGCATATTTTATTAAAATAATTAAAAAAATAACGTATATTTACGAGAATGAACTGTTGAGATGCAACAGTTAGGATGTTGATTACCTTAAACAATTCTCGCAGACAAGCCCTATCACTTGTATGACGATATTGAGTATGCGAGCCTTAGTATTCTACGCGTAATGTCATTCCGCTGCTTCTTAATTACCGAAGAAAGTTTAAAGTAGATTTTCGGGAACACCGTTCCTATATGAAATCTATATGATTGTCTGTGTGTGTATCTGTCGCTTTTTATTACGAATATTCGAATTTTGACTTCATATTCGGATTCAGCATAAAAAAGTAGAATGAGAATGTCTGAAAATCCAACCTCCTATCTCTTAAGGAACATGGTCAATTTTCGTAAAATTAAAAAAAAATATATATTATAGATTCCAAAAGTAAATTAAAAAGTAGAATAGGAATGTCTTAAACACGAATATCATATTTCTTAAGGAACATGATCAAAATGGCTGACAAAGTTTTAAAAAAATAATTAAATTGTTATATAACTGACGAGCCAAGTGTTTCTCTGGCAATGCAAGCTTGCGCATTCTCAACTGATTTTTACTTTAATCAGTTTTGCAGATCTTTTGATAAAAAAAAAACAAATTCATGTGATAACATACCTAACTAGCCAACATTTCCGTAGTATTTGGTCCCCTACAATGAGGTGATTCTAATCGTTTAGTCGTTACGAACTAACCACGTGAATAAGGTCACGGGTAGTATAATGGTATAAAACATAATATCTTAAGTATCAAGTGATTAAAAAAATTACTCTACATCTATTTGGTAATTATGAAGCTTTTGCTCTTTTTACGTTAAAATTCTTTTCTCTGTCAAACATTATTGGAAGAATTATTCTACTGTACATTAAAAGCTATAAATAGCTGAAGCGACTGAAGCTTAATAAATTTTAATTGAATTCAATTTGATTCTAAAGGAAACGTTCTCCGACGGAGTACTAAATTTCCCTCAAAATCGTCGTAAAAAATTCTCACCTTGGGTAGGTTTGTTGTAATCCAAGTTGAGATTTGTTTATTTATTAGTAGTTTCTTACAAATATATATCAACTAGTTCTCTTCTCTCAACTAGTCTTTAGGCTATGCCTTTTGTATCATATATCAACCATAATGATATTGGTAGTAGCCGCATCTCATATCCGAATACAGAACAGACTACAGTGGCAACATGTAACATCCCTACATGTATTTATTCGGCTAGTCACTGATTTTGTACATCTATCTATATCTATAACTTCACGCCAAATCCCTTGCGGGGTAGGCAGAGAGAACCGAGCGCCACGTGACTCGATCCTTACATATCTCACTCGCCTTTTTAACATTCATTGCTCTTCTCATGCACGCTCGCCGGTTTCTAGGGCTTCTGACATCACCTTCTTAAAACACGACCAATTTGGTCATGGTAGGTAAGTCTTGGCCTTCCCCGGCTCCTACATCCTTCCACTTTTGCATTGTATATCTGCTTCGTTATTCTTTCATCTTGCATTCTTTCTACATGTCCGAACCATCGGAGCATGCCACTTCTTATTTTAACACCGACGCTCTCTTTCAGACCAACTTTGTTTCTAACATCATCATTGCGAATACGGTCTACAAGCCTTACGCCACAAATTTTGCGCAGCGCTCGCATTTCGACCGCGTTTATTCTACTTTCGTGCTCTTTCTGCCATACCCAGCTCTCGCTTCCATAAGTTAGTGTTGCGACCAACACTGCATTGTGTATAGCGAGTTGTGCCTTCTGGCTCAGGATTTTACTGCCAAGAAGTTTTCCCAACGCTCCATTCACATAATTCCCAGCACTCACTCGTCTTTCCACATCTGCGGTGTACCATCCATCCCTGCTGAAAGCGCATCCAAGATATACAAACTCATCCACTTTTTCCAACACTTCATCATAAATCGTAATCCTTACATTAGTTCTGGATTCTTCTCTTTCAAATACCATTATCTATATTTTCTTCGCATTCAGTAGTAAGCTTTTCTCCATACATTCGTCTTTCATCGTTGTGACCAGTGTTTGCAGTTCAGATGGTGTATCTGCTAATAGTAACGGCATCGTCTGCATATAGCAGACAGTTCACCACTAGGTCACCCGTGCGCAATCCCACATTCGTTGACCTTATTCTCTGCAGACAACTATAGAGATACAAGATAAACAGCCTAGCAGATAGCATGCAACACCGTTTGACACCAATTTTGACATCAAACCAGGGTGACTAGATTGTTTACTTTGACCACTTTAAATCAACTGTATGTTTGATTATCAGTTGTTTAAAAAAGTATAAATAAAATATTTCTTAAACAATATGTTATATATTAATATAATTCTATTTTTATTCTGTATCTTCTAGGCGTTGCGGTCCAAAGCAATCTGCATATGGTAGATTTGTATTAATGATAAGTTTCTATAGAGATTCGAGGACGAGTCGTACAACATTTTCAATGAGTAGAAGGTACTTTACGGTTAAAGTATGTGTAACCTCAGTCAAATAGTGTATTACTGTGATTAATATGAAAGAACAAAGCGATAACTTCTAGTAAACTCACATCATAACACAAACAGGATCCTCAGGATATTGTATGATTGTATCCTGTATCACATGATGATGTCCATTTCAAAGACATTCAAGTGCCACAAGATCTGCCATACTAAACAAATTTTCGTGTGCCGCAGTTAAATAAAATTTCATCTTCTAAATACATTTCGTAATCCTGACGTGTAATCATATGGAATGCCACTAATGTTACTAAATAGAATCTCATGTGTCTAAGTATAATTTCATGTCGCTAAATACCGTTTCATGTCGCGAAATACGGGAGTGTAATATATAACATAACAATAAATGCTCTAATGGTTACATTATCTAATTTCATATGATTCAATTTAGTTTGTTACAACAAATATTTCGTTTAATTCTCATTTAAACTAACACTTAGTTACATTGTTTAGCTCTTATAATAATTACAATCTATAATAAACTTTTTGTGAGTCTTTAAACTCTACTAGAGGTACAGAGGTAGTGCGCATAATACCAGCGTCTAGGGAAGTACCTACCTTTTTTTTTTATGACGCGGGGAAAAATGCTTTACGCACACCACCAGTGCCTGGGTGGCCTCCGGTGGTAGTGTGGGACTCCCCGTCAGCTGTCCGACGGTATACCCACTAAACGACCCCGCGAAAGGGCATCGGCCGCGTTGGTGTGGTGCCCCGGATCTGTTAGCAACAGGGCACCACTGCGGCTGGCCAGCCCCTCAGAAGGGGCCGGACTTCTTCAATCTAGAGCCGTCCCGGCAAATTGGGACAGCCCCTCCGGCGGCGGGACCGTTTTGGGGCCAGGTTCCCATCCTGACCCCTAGAGGGACGTACCTACCTAACCTAACAGAAAATCGCAGCAAAATAACTCCCTGGAGGGCTGATGTATCCTGAGAGTGAGTAAGGGTACCAGTAGGACTTCTAAGAAGTTGTTTCTAAGATGTTTGGTTTTCTTTTATTGACATTCATAAAATTAAGTATGAGTACCTATGTAATGAAGGAGAATAAAAATATTATTTTTTCTTATTTCACGGGCTTTAATCCCGGTCATTTGATAGGCGTGCGCGGGGATATGAATCCAACCAAAATAATAATAACAAACTAATACTTAATAATTCATAATCCAAAATCCAATTATTATTATTATTCATAAATCAGATACATATAAAAAAACGCACGATTATTAACGAAGAAACTAATAACTACCAATAATTACAGTATTATATGGGAAGAACGTTATGTCATGTTACAATTATATGAAATAAAGGTTAAGTTACATATTATTAGAACAAATGATAATTTTTTCAGGTCAGTAAAAAAGTTTTTTCGTATTTTACAGTCATTATATAATGGTATGATACCTAAAATTATGTTAAGAATCAGGTTAAAGATAATTATGGGAAAGTTATTGCATTTAAACTTATTTTATCAAATTTACGTAATATAAATAAGTTAAAGTTAAATATTAACTTATATCACACATTATACACTCAAAATACAATACATATCAGTGAATACAATTTCAGGTCACATAATTACGATTTAAAAACCATAAGAACATTTTCTATGTAACCGTAAATTACGTCCTAAATTAAATAGATCCTAAGTGCCTCCCGGCATAAAACATTTACAAAGATATGACAAAACGCATATAAAAATAAACTGTCGAATTTAGTACCTCCTCCTATTTGATGGCCATTGAAAATACATTCCACGTTCAGAACTCGCAAAAATAACGAGTTGTCGTGTTTGACAAATTGCTTTTGAGTTGTTGTAATTAGTTTAGGTAAGAGAGGTAAACTCGTCCGAGTTAGTAACTTGTAGATACCAATGAATATACGTGTTTGGCATCCAGATTGTACGGGCAATCTTATCGATTGGTTCAAGCAATTATTGCTCTGTTATTAATTAACGTTCGGCATTGTTAACTTCGCAGTTAATTTATTATCTAACCTTTGAAACTTTGCGCTATGCCAAAGTCTTCTTCTTAGCATTATCCCGTTTTCTAATCCACTAGGATTGGCTAGGTCCGCCACCTAAGCCTAAAGAATTGGCTAAGATACTGATTGTTGCATGGAGCGACTGCCCTCACACCTAACCTAGAGGGAAATCTAGACCTTTCTTAGGTTAGGTAACACGTCTTTCGAAATATAATTTCTACGGACATGTGGGTCTCCTCACGATGTTTTCCTTCACCGCCGAGCAAGTGATAATTACCAATATGTCCATAAATCGAAAACTTGAATTTAGTGGTACATGCCAGGTTTCGAACCGGTTACTAATGCCAAAGTGGTATTGTAAAAGACATATTAATACACATGCCTTGTTTCTTTCATTGAGATTTTGCACATATGATTTTTATTGAGTTCCTAAGGATGTACTGTGTTAGCAGCAGAACTAGCATAGTGCTAACGATATTTACTGTATTACAAGACGTTTATAGGCTAAGGTAAGGCATTATCAGGTCGGTTGTTGTATGCTTGTACGCTTTTTGATGTTGTATAAAAAAAAATCCATGTTTCGCAACAACTTAAACAATACTTACCTTCAAAAAAAAAGTAAATAATCTTGCCCGAATGTATAAAAAACGAATTTAAAAGATGGAAACAAGATATATATGTATCTACATGATGATATGTATTATGTTACATATTTGAAGGCATATTCTCATGTTTACCAGATTAACTGATGTCTCACTCTGCATGTTGTTACCATGCGTTGAATTACCTAGTCCGTGGCGATTTTTCAATTTACTTTCTATTTTTTATTTTACACTATTTAGTTAATGTGAAAATGCAAATTTGCCAATCTTGTCATTTCATCTCCAGGATGCCCCGTCCCCCACACACCGCCAGACAGTCCATTCATGCCCGTCACTTGCAGCTTCTAGATCTAACAAAATATAATACTAATCTAAATAAATAATTAATACGTATTGAAAAATAAAATACAATTTGCTTTATATATCATAATTATATGTAATTAAAAAAAAAATGAAAGCAAACATGATTTTTGAAGACATAGGTACGAGTAATATATGATACCCCACTTGGCATAGTTTATCGGCTTTCCTTTTCTTCATCATCATATTACCTACGTGGAAAGCATAATGTGGCCACGCTGTTATAGTTGTGATTATCGTTATGACTTTTGTGATAGCCACAGAATTAAGGCGAATCCATTGATCTAGGAATTAACCTGATTGGCCTACGCGTTCCATCTTTAAAGAGTCATAAGGGAACAAACATATATACACATATAGACTGGTAGCAAACACATTACCACAAGCAAAAAAACATCTCAACGATTCAAGCCCACTGATCAATGGGAGGATATTTGAACCAATAAGCTGATTATTGCCGCGATATTGATCCGCGAACTGGCCAATAAGAGCTGCACGTTTAACTTAGCCACCGATTTGTAGCGGTGAATTGAGTTACTACGTAATATCGGTCTTACAGGTACTCCATGGGTTATTTCCTTCATGCACACTACCTTATACAGTCGGATAACAATGTTCATCATTGACAACTAATTTTTAAATTATTTCACTAATATCTGAAGGAAATAGACGTAGAATTACAATTAATTAAACGTAAAATGATAAAACAAATGGACAAATACTTTAGGTAAAGAGCATACTCCACCGGGCTACTCAAACGCGGATTGGCGGAGGTCAGTGTTTTCAAGCCGCCCGAGGGCCACCGACTTAGCTTAACGACGGTCATCTATCGACAACAGCCGGGATCCACGGCTTAACATGCCCTCCGAGCACGGAGAAACTCGAAATAGATAGACCCATCCATAGACAGGCTGCGGTCAACGTTGCTTAACTTGCGTGTTTTGGTTAGGATGACACGCACAACGACGCCTTCGAGCTCTCATAATAATTACTATGCACACAAACAAATAATATGCCTGGAGAATTTGTATAAAATTATCACAGACAAAAGCGAGTTCTCACATAACATTGAAGTGAGTTCAAGAAGTACAAATATCCGGATGTCTGCAAAAGACATTCTCCGGGGTTAACTCGGAACATGAACAAACAAACTTTTAATGTTATGTCTGTTATGTTTATATTACTATAGTTTAACATGGTTGTTTGAATACTTAAGAATGGTTCATGTCTTTTTTTTTTGCAAAGTCGGGAGGCATACATGCATTCGGCTCACCTAACTTAAAGCGATTACCGTAGCCTATGAACGCTTGTAATACATTAAGTATTACTCGCGCGATTCTAGTACTTTGAGACCGATGCTCATGGGTTCTATTTTTACACAGGACAAAGGTTCGTGCACACAAATGTGCACGAACATGGTCTGTTTGTATTAGTCTGGGTGTTTTAAGACAGTGAGGGCACACCGAAGCAACCGTCTGTAGAAGTACCTCCACCTCACAGAAAACCGCAGCTAAATAACTCCTCGGAGGGTTGTTGCGTTCCTGTTAGTGATTGAGGTCACCAGTAATCTCCTAAAGAGTTGCTGTGTTAGCAGTAGAGGTAGCATTGCGCGATGCTTAATCCTACTAATATTATAAATGCGAAAGTTTGTATGTATGGATGTTTGTTGCTCTTTCACGCTTAAACGGCTGAACGGATTTGAATGAAATTTGGCACGTAGATAGATTATGATCTGGATTCACACATAGGCTACGTTATTTGACTCCACGCGGGCGGAGCCGCGGGCAGCAGTTAGTCTATTATAAGGGTTCATAGGCTACGATAGTTGCTTTTCATCAAGTGCTTGCTATGCTTGAATGCCTCCAGACGTTGTATAAACATACAGCGGCGGACTTGCACATTTGCCACCACTAGGTTATTCAAAAGGATCAAAAGGTAAGCTTCTAAGTTGTTGCAGCAGAGATGGTATCGCGCGAGTTATACTTTATGCATTGCAAGCATTCATAGGCTACGGTGAGCGCTTTACACGTGGGTCGTACGCTTGTATGCCTCCAGATGTTGTCCAAAAAAAAGTTGTTTATATTAAAGATGACTTTACAGGTAATAATAGAATGGCTACGGTGGTTGCAAGTTCCACGTAGGTTTTATAGTTTTTTTTTAATTAATTACTGCAAAAAAAAACACCGGGGAATACAGCTGGTCTTTTATAAGTTATTTAAGCTCCACGAGAACGAGCTTATTAGCAAACAAGCGTTGACCTTTGCCACAATTAAGCAAAGGACTGTTACATTGTGAAAACTTTTCAGATTTTTTATCAAATAGATTGCTTGTCGACTCCCAAAGGGCTTAAATTAGTTGTCATTAACTTTAAGGTTATTTTCATTGAGGGCTCCTTTGTACCCTAATTCTAATCAAGGACTAATCACCGGCCAGGTGAAGTTACGCACAAAGTTATTGCTCTTTAGGTTGTTTAAGCGGTATCGCAAACTTTATTCCCTAACGAAGCTTTTGTAGTTGTAGTGATTCATTAACCAAGTACGAAATTACTAAAGCTTAAATTGTATATATACATTTTATCACATTTACTCATAAGCAAAACGGACTTTTTTTATACTACGTCGGGAGGCATACAAGCATTCGACCTACCTGATATAAAGCGGGTACCGTAGCGTATCCGCTTTATTAAGGCTTGCTTAATATATCATTAAGTATGACTCGCGCGATGCCTCCTCTGCTACTTACACAGCAACTCCTTGGGAGCTTACTGGTGACCTCACTCACACGCAGGAACACCAACTCTCTAGGCAGTTGTTATTTGGCTGTGGTTTTCTGTGAGGTGGAGGTACTTCCCTAGACGGGCTGCTTTGATGCGCCCTACCTCTCTTAAAATTATACGACCATAGAGCGAGAGTTTATTTTTTATTTTATTTAAATTTTGACATTTAATTATATTATATGTATTGGATATATTATATTGAGATATTGAGCAGTAATAGCCCAGTAGATAAAGAACCAGCCTATTGACCATCTGGTCACAGGTTCGAATCCTGACGGGGGCGTGTACCACTAATCTTATTTATGTACATGTTTATCACTTGCTCGACGATGAAGGAATACATCGTGAGGAAATCCACACGTGCAAGAAAAGACGTGTGACCTAAACTAGGGAAGATCTGGTTTGCTCTCTGGGTTATAGAAGTTTGACGGCAGTCGCTCTATGCAAAAATCAGTGTCTTTGCCAAATCTTTAGGCTTATCCTTCCTCTTCCTTTAATTTGTATATTCTTTACAGTTGTTATTATTAAATAACTTCTCTCTTTTCTTTTCTTTAGCGAGTGAAGTGTGTAAGAACCGCGTCTTATGGCGCTCGGTTCTTTCTGCCTACCCCGCAAGGGACCTGGGGTGAAGATATACATACATACATACATACAACTTCTCTCTTTATTTCTTCTCCAAATAAAATTACATCATGTCATGGATTTTCTAAACAATTTTTATTTATTTATTTAGCCAAACTTACAACTACGAGTATCTTTACAGGAGAAAACCTAATGCGACAGTGTAGCAATATACATATAGGTAAATAGGTAATTCTGAATATTATACATATCTACTTAATTACATTTTATAACATAGAACAAAAAGTATAGTCCTTGTGAGTTTACTCATAGTACAACAAAATAGGTCCAACTCGTTAGCCATGAGATTTATAACACGAAATGCGCGCGTCAGTGGCATTTCGCTCAGTAGGTTAGTACGTGCACGTGGTACAGCCAGCAACTGCGGTAGACGTCGTCGCCACACGTATTTATCAGGAACAAATATGCCTATTCGTTCTAAAAATAAAGCATTATATTATTTTCCGCGAAGTACCTTGATTACATAAGTAACAAGTCGGAGCTCCCTTCTGACCCTTAGCTCATAATATCCAACCATACCAAGGATAAACAAAGTTGGATACATTAGCGGATAGTACGGGTAGACATTTTACAGCTTCATGTTAAGATATCTAACAAACTTATTTTGTACACGCTCCAACATAAGGCAGTATTTTTTTTCGTTCGGTGACCATATAACCGAGCTGCACTCGAAGTGACTTCTTACCAACGCATTAAACAGTGCTATAATCGCATTAATATTTGTGAAGGTTTTAACACTGCGGAGATCGAAACCTAACTTCCGGTATGCTTTTTAGGGTTCCGTACCCAAAGGGTAAAACGGAACCCTATTACTGAGGCTCCGCTGTCCGTCCGTCCGTCCGTCCGCCGTCCGTCCGTCCGTCTGTCACCAGGCTGTATCTCATGAACAGTGATAGCTAGATAGTTGAAATTTTCACAGATGATGTATTTCTGTTGCCGCTATAACAACAAATACTAAAAAATAGAATAAAATAAATATTTAAGGGGGCTCCCATACAACAAACGTGTTTTTTTTTCCGTTTTTATAGATAGTGGTACGGAACCCTTCGTGCGCAAGTCCGACTCGCACTTGACCGATTTTTTACATATACGAGGGTCATTTGAAAAGTTCTTAGCCTAACATACTTAACGAAACCACACGATTTTGAGTTTATTTTTATTTTTCAACATACTCTCCTCCGAGCTCAAAACACTTTTTCCATCGACCTGGTAAGGCTTCGATACCCGTTTTAAAAAAATCTTCGTCTAACTCCTCAAAATAAGCGTCCACGGCGGCTATGACCTCTTCATTTGTAAAAAAATGTTTACCACCTAAACATTTTTTCAGCTTTGGGAACAGATAAAAGTCGGACGGTGCTAAATCCGGTGAATATGGGGGATGAGGTAACAATTCGCAGCCACATTGATGGATTTCTGCCATGGATTGCACAGAGGTGTGAACGCGCTCATTGTCCTGATGAAACAAGACTTTTCTTCTCAATAAACCTGGACGTTTTTCTTTGATTTCTTCTCTCAAACGACGCAAAAGGTTGCAATAGTAATCGAATTTATTGTTTCATCCTTTTTAGGGTTCCGTACCCAAAGGGTAAAACGGAACCCTATTACGGAGGCTCCGCTGTCCGTCCGTCCGTCCGTCCGTCCGTCCGTCCGTCCGTCCGTCCGTCCGTCCGTCCGTCCGTCTGTCACCAGGCTGTATCTCATGAACCGTGATAGTTAGACAGTTGAAATTTTCACAGATGATGTATTTCTGTTGCCGCTATAACAACAAATACTAAAAAATAGAATAAAATAAATATTTAAGGGGGCTCCCATACAACAAACGTGTTTTTTTTGCCGTTTTTGTAGATAATGGTACGGAACCCTTCGTGCGCGAGTCCGACTCGCACTTGGCCGATTTTTTTAAATAATCCACGAGAATTATACCCTTTGCATCCCGAAAAACGGATGCCATGACTTTGCCCGCCTTTGCCTTCTTTAGGGTGGGCGATCCTGCTCTTTTCCATTGTTTCGACTGTTCTTTTGTCTCGGGTGTATTGTGGTGAACCTAGGTTTCATCCATGGTTATAAATCTTTCAACAAATTCTATTGGGTCAGCTTCATATAACTCTAAACAGTCGCGAGAAGTTGTGAGTCGGTTGCGTTTTTGTTCCACTGAAAGCAGTCGCGGTGCCCTCCGCGCAGACACCTTAGAGAATCCAAGTTTAGTAGTAATTATATGATGTGTTCGCTCAGATGAGTTGCCTACAGTCTTAGCTATCTCCTCGACAGTCAATCTTCGATCAGATAAAATTAAATCACAGATTTTTTCTTTGTTTTGATCAATGGAAGCAGTCGAAGGCCGGCCACTACGGGGCTCATCTTGAATGGTCTCACAACCACGTTTAAACTCTGCCACCCAGTTTTTAACAGTCGCATACGAAGGAGCGGACTCGCCCAAAGTAGCAGACATGTCTTCATATATAGCTTTTGGAGTTAAACCTTTCAAATTCAGGTATTTTATCACTGCACGATGTTCAATTTTATCCATTTTCAAAAATAGCTCTGACTTGACTTACGGTATCACGTGTAAACGAATAATGAGTTACTGTGAATAAACTAAACTGTGCATACTTGTTGCTAAATAATGTAACTACAAAATGAGGGTAGTTATAAAAAAAACCAATGACTTTAACCATGTTAGGCTAAGAACTTTTCAAATGACCCTCGTATTAGTGATGTGATCACGAAAAGTCAGTTCCGCGTTAAAACATACTTACACTCTGGTCATACATACATACACTCTGGTCATCGGTATTTCGCCAACCTTATAACTGTGGTGTATGGGCGTGTATGCACGAGTAAATGTAACAGTAGAATATTTGGGGGAGTTAAACTGCAAGAGGTTTTTGTCGCTCCAATTCACCACCCGGTTTATATCCTGCTGTAGTCTCTCACAGTCTTCACCATTATTTATAGGAAGATACAATTTTAAGTCGTCCGCAAACAACAAACATTTGGCGTCTTTTACGACCTTCGGCAGATCGTTTATTATCAGTAGGAATTCCAAGGGCCCTAAGTTACTACCTTGACTAACTCCAGTTCTTTACCAGAACTGGAGTTAATATGGTTTCGACCTGTGGCCTGCATATTCTACGTACTGTTTCCTGTCTCTCAGATAGTTGACAAACAAAATGAGTAAATGTATCCATCCATCCAATTTCTTCAGCAGTATGTCGTTATTGATCAAGTCGAATGCTTTTTTAAAGTCAAAGTAAGCGGCATCGACTTGACCCCCACTGTCAACCACCGGCTGTATGTCATTCGTGTAACACAGAAGATTGCTACTGGTTCTGCTACCCACTCTGAAACCATGTTGTGCCTCTGAAAGTTGTTCATTTACCTGCAAGTATATGCTCCTGTGTACTGCAGCTTCCAATACTTTTGCCGCAGTCGAGAGTACTGCAATTGGTCTGTATTCTTCCACCTTAGATCCCGCTCGTTTCTTCGGTACCGGAACAACTTTAGTTGTTAGGCACCTTTCTGGAAACGCTGCTGCCGCTAAATATAGGTTATAAATATGAAGCAGTGGTTCAGCTAACACAGAGCGACAGTCCTTCAAAATATACGGCGGAATACCGTCCGGTCCAGCGGATTGCTTTGGCTTAAGGTGTTGAAGTGCCCTTAGTACATCTTGTAACTGTAATTTGTTTGCTCACAAATAGCTTTATTAGTATATTTACAGTATAATAATAATTTGTTATTTTTATACAATGTCGGAATGCATACAAACATACGGCTCACCTGATGTAAATGGTTACCATAGCATACGAACGCCTGCAAACGTTAAGTACTGCTCGCGTGATGTCACCTCTGTGTCTCAGCAATCTCTCTGTGTATCCTCCTCACTCACTCGCTGGAGCACAACAACCCTAATTTAATAGTTAATAGATTCAGGCATTACTTTGCGAAAGTCAAATCTATATGCAATTTGATCTAACGTGCTTTGCGTGCTTCCGCCACCAATTAGTTCATGCGGCCTAGCGCCGGCCGGCACCCACCCACTACTGTTAGTACTTGGTACATGCAGACGCTGCCATGGCTGCTCCGGTAGTCTCTGCCTCGGCTGCTGCGGTCGTCCGTCATCTGGAACAGAATCCGCATGCCCCCACCACCACCGTCGCTGCCACGACTGGCCTGGTCGTCGCTGCGACACGTGTTTCGCCTCTCCACGAGGCATCATCAGGCGTTGTAGACGTTATTCGTAAGAATAACATGCTACAAGTAATAAATCCATCGCAGTGCCGTCCCTTATATTGAATTGAGGGTGGGGGTGGATGGTGTGAGCGAAAAGATATTTAATAGTGGGGAATGGTTTACGTCAGTCTGTTTGTTCATGAGAGTAATTTTAGAATTTTTATGTTTATTAATTTCTAATTGTTCCCTAATATTTAGTTTTAAACCTTTGTCTATGGTGTGTAAAATTCCACATATTTAGTTCACATATTTAGAAAAAATAACATACATGTTGCTCTCAAATCCCATAATTCACTCAGGTCACTTTGTAACACTAAAGATAAAATCCCGCCCAATAAAAAATCCGGCGTCTATAAGCTGTTCTGCGATGAATGTGAACACGTTTATATCGGGCAAACTGGTCGTAACTTTATAACACGATTTCACGAACACGTATCGGCGTATAAAAACAATCGCCCAGAAAGGTCACACTTCGCCGAGCATCTTATAGACAAAGGACATAACTTATCCCCCACTAATACATATCAAATTTTACACACCATAGACAAAGGTTTAAAACTAAATATTAGGGAACAATTAGAAATTAATAAACATAAAAATTCTAAAATTACTCTCATGAACAAACAGACTGACGTAAACCATTCCCCACTATTAAATATCTTTTCGCTCACACCATCCACCCCCACCCTCAATTCAATATAAGGGACGGCACTGCGATGGATTTGTTACTTGTAGCATGTTATTCTTACGATTAACGTCTACAACGCCTGATGATGCCTCGTGGAGAGGCGAAACACGTGTCGCAGCGACGACCAGGCCAGTCGTGGCAGCGACGGTGGTGGTGGGGGCATGCGGATTCTGTTTCAGATGACGGACGACCGCAGCAGCCGAGGCAGAGACTACCGGAGCAGCCATGGCAGCGTCGGCATGTACCAAGTACTAACAGTAGTGGGTGGGTGCCGGCCGGCGCTAGGCCGCATGAACTAATTGGTGGCGGAAGCACGCAACGCAGGTTAGATCAAATTGCAAACCCTAATTTAGTTGCAGGTATCTATTCGAAATTGTAATTTCAAATTGATAAACCATAAGTATTTATAATATGTAACCGCTTTACTTCAGGACAATTTTATGATTATTTGCTACTCTGCATTCTATATAATATACAACATTCCACGTAGTAGTATCTTAAATATGGGTTACTATATGGGTATAGCCATTTCTAAACTCATTTTTAAAGACGGCACGAAATTAATTCAGTATTTAAAAGCAGGTCAAAGGTACCCATAGTTATCCGCATGGAACCAGGCACTGAATGCCTCGCACGTGTAACTAATTGAAGGCTTGAACCACTCGCTTTGCAATTAGACGGTAACTCTTAGTCAGCTCCTTAAGTTTCCATATTTAATTCAAAGCTTCTATGAAGATTTTCTGTCGATACGTATGGCACTACCTCAGATCAAGAGGAAAATAAAGACGGAGCGCTTGTAAACAAAATCGACGCATACAGTGAAGCTGACATCACAAATGTGTGTGCGTGACCTTTGCCTTCATGTCATGTACTATTTTGCCTCCAAACAGAGTGAAAAATGCCTGCCAAAACCTATTTTCCGCGAATGTGCACCTAATTAAGTAGTAATATTCTTCTTTTAAGGATAACAACATTTGGAAATGGTTAAAAATTTCGAGCGTAGTTTTAAAATGCTGCTATCATATACACTTAATTAAATAACTCTTCTGTACATTTTGTCACTAAACTCCTCCTAAATAGCCGAATCGATTTTGTTGATTTTATTTCATGTTTTTTTTTTCTTCATTCTTCATTGTTCTATTGACTATTTTTTTCATGTGTATTTGAGTGGTTCCCAAGACGATTTTGATTTACAAATAGCCCCGGTAGGCAGCACTGCGATTGCGTTTCTAGGGATTTTTTGGGCAATACAACGTCAGTCTAGTTAGCTAGTATAAGCATGAAATTGTTTTTGCTCCATTGAATCCCAGGAGTTGGCTTATTCTTTATTTTTCCTTCTGACGCAATGTGTACGGTTTCACTTGCTCTGGCGGACAGGTAAGCTGCGAGCTTCTTTTTTAAAACTGGCTTCCTTTTACTAGCGTCCTGTATGAGAGCACAATGCTCCGTTTTTATTTATTTCTTTTGTTCTGAGAACGTACTTATAATTGATGAATCTAGGCGAGGGCGTTTGTATGTACTTTATTTTATAGTTCTATTTAATTCATTGGCATATATACTTACTGGCATCTTTATTGCCAAAGCAATTCTCACCTGTACATATTACACACTGCTGAGTATCAAAAGAGGTTCAAACGCCAGAGAAGTAGAGTACAAATACTTACGCCCTCTTTCGCTAGAATCCTATTAAGTATATATTTTCCATCTACTTTATATATATACATTCTCATATTTAGCTCTCGGTTAAAAATATTCTTTACGGTGTCTCTCTGTCCAATAATGAACAGTTACAGATCAAAATAAATGATGTTTCAAACTAGGACAGCTTGTTGGGATTCCTCAAAAATTGTGATCCCATATGCAAAGTTATTTATGAAAGATTTTAATATTTTGAGATGTTTCTTGCAGTCTCCAGTAAGGAATTTCAGGTATTGTACCTAAATAGGTTGAATTAAATTAAGGGTTCGTGCAGCCTGGCCGAGTATATTGTGAAACAGACTAATGCAGCCCAATTTAAACTTAATCTTACCATATTTACATATGAACGGTATTGTAATAACAAAAACAATTTTCGCCAACTCTTATAATTGCATTGTTTTTGGAGTTTATTTCAGCTATAAGACAAATAAAATAAAGTTAATGTATGTAACATTATATGTTGTTATAAAAAATGCCTTTTCGCTTAATAGAGCACTGTTAACAGTAATGGGCGTGCCAATCGCATACACCAAATCGCACAAATTTCATCCAATCCATCCCTAACTTTATGTAAAGAACAATATGTACAATACAGGTTAATATTTTTTTTTTATTAGTTTATTACCATTTAGATCAAATTTAAAAACCACTGGGGTTTGTAACGAAATGTCGTTTTAGTCAAGCGGATAAATATGGTATACAGTAACAATACAATACATAATAATACATCAACAAAAAAACATACATATTACTAGATTCATCAAATATAAATATTTCGGAGCGGCAAAGCATGAATGACACAACGCCCCTGATGTTGCAAATGTCCATAGCCTATATAGCCGGTGACCGCTTAATATCAGGCAAGCCGTACGTTTGCTACTTTGGTGGTATAAAAGATATAACTCTTACAATAATGCAAGATTCGTTCTTCGATAGGTAACCAGGTAAGCACGCATACTGTGTTACCTACACAGAACAAAATTATGGCAATATGAAAGTGACTATGACTTTCGAACTAAGTTAAATTAAACTACGGTATAAGGATTATATTTAATATTTAATTCATCATCATTTGTGTAGTACTCATAACACAAACTTTGCTTGTCTTTGGGGTTAGATGGCGCTGTGTAATTTATTCGGCAATATTTATTTATATTTTTACTGTAATTTATATATATTATCTAAGTAGGTTTCGAATATACGTCCATAGGTTCTTACTCGAATTTGAATGCGAGAATCGTTGAGCGAGCAATGAAGTAGTTTGATGTGAAATGGGGTGCGATATCCTAGAACTTTTCTATTAGACAGGAAGTGTCGTAGTTTGCTCCGCTATAAAGTTCCAAACACATAAAAAATGAATTTATTATAGACGATAAATTAAATTGAAAACTTTAAATAACCAATATAAAGTTTTCAATTTAGTTTGTCGTCTGTAATAAGCCTAAGATATTTATGTGATTTCATACATTCAATAGCTAGGCATCGGTATCCTTCAACATTAGAACTATGCGCAAGATGACTGTTGTGCTGTTTAATCCATCGAAATACAATTTCAAAAACTAAAACTAATGTTTTGTATATTTTATAAGGATTTTTCATCAAACGTACTTAAATCACATTTGATATTGATTTTCGGCTTTTTTTGCTATCCTTGTGATGCGAGATATTGTTTTCTATTTTTTTTTAATCATAATTCTAGAACAACACATACAATAAGATTTTTAACGTACGGGTATTTTTTATTCTGATCATTTTAGAAAAAAAAATGGTTTCGTTTCTTAAGACCCGTTTAGCAATTACAAAATAAATAATGTCAATATAAAACAATTCCTCGATTTTTATTATTGGCAAAATTTCACGACTGCCATGAGACCATGCTGCTCGTCAAATTTCAAGATCCTTGGTCAACTATAAGTACAATTTATGTTAAGCATATGGATTTCTAACAAAACAGACAACCCTCTGTCTGTTTTGGTAGATCTACAATCTATAGCTACAAAAATAGAAATGATGATTCTCGAATTAATGTCTAGTATTGATACTAAATCTCACTACTTGGACAGTATCCATCCTCCATTTACAAGCGCGCAACTTGTCATCGACAAAGAATTCATCCTGACAATTTATTAATTGGAGTTGTAAGACATTGCTTGTTGCCAAATTACTACTTTCCAGCAGCATACTTCAACAACGACGGCTTGCTAGTTTACTGTCACCATTTAAATAAAGATAATAGATAAAACCCGTTGAGAATGCGCAAGCTTGCATTGCCAGAGGAACACCTGGCTCGTCAATTATATAACAATTTAATTATTTTTTTTTAAACTTTGTCGGCCATTTTGACCATGTTCCTTAAGAAATATGATATTGGTTTTTAAGACATTTGTTCTACTTTTTAATTTACTTTTCAAATCTGAAATAAAGATTCAAATTTTTTTTTATATTGTTGGCCATTTTGACCATGTTCCTTAAGAGATAGGAGGTTGGTTTTTAGACATTTCTATTCTAGTTTTTTATGCTGAATCCGAATCTGAAGTCAAAATTCGAATATTCGAAAAAAAAGCGCACACACAGACTAACGCACACACAGACAAACATATAGATATCATATAGGAACGGTGTTCCTGAAAATCTTTATTTGGCATTGGGCCCTCGTGGGCACATAGATACGTCTTACATTTTTGGAAATGTAATCTTATTATATCTTATTCAATTCTCTTATGTTACTATTTTCTTTTTTAATCTGCTAGTTAGAGGAGAACTATTCCAGGACGTATTAAAATTGAAAATATCGTACCGTTGGATCCTTTTTATACCATACTAGTACAGCAAATTCATTCCAGCTGGAAGAATCAATAGGAGTGACAACGAACTAGGGAAAAATGAAATATTTAAATGGCTGTCGAGAATTTTAGGTACAAAAGCTAATCCCGCAATTACGCCCTGTATTGTGGCCGATTTGTCGACGATGTTTGATGGTATTTCCATCGTTGTATTTGTGTGAATGCGGAATTAGTGCTGTGGTAATGGTAATACTAGCAATAAACATATAAATCATTGGCATAATACTGCAAGCAGTGACTTTGTGACAAAATTCAATAGTGTTATTGACTATCTCGTTAAAAATAATCAGCTTCATCTGTAATATATGAATTTTAATTTGAATAAAAGTTTTACTAAATGTTATTTATAACGCTACCTTTATACCTCTTTCATTGTTTTCATTAAAGTTTGCATTAAAGCAGTATCTTTATAGTGTCAATTTGAAGTTGGGAAGAAGATAAAACAGTTATAGCTAACGGTATTAAATGAAATGAAACTTATTAATGCAACTAGCTGTGCCCGCGACTTCGTACGCGTGGTATTCGGAATAATAATAGGTTATGTTACTAACAGAAGAGGCCTTCTATGGGAGTTACTGTGGTGAGATGATGAGCCGGAATGCTTTTCTTTCTAAGTCTGAGTGTTTTGTTATTTTAATAATATTTGCAGAGCTGCGTTAGCCAGGGAAGCTATATAACCGAGAAAATTGTCTTTTTTGCAGTTTTGCGGTTTTCGACTGTTACACGTAGTACTCCTTCAGTTTTGAAGGTAGAGAGCTGATTGTTCGACGTGAATATACCTTAGGTTTTGTAGATTACCCTAAAATAGATTAAATTTCGATTAGCTCAATAAAGGATATCGATAAGTGATGTTATCGCCCCAAAAATCGTTCCAATACAAAGTCAATTGGAGCGCGTATGGCGAGCATTGAAAAACAACAAGACGATCACTATCGCCGTCTAGGGGCAACAGATGTGTGCCGCTATAACAAAGCGGGGTTAGGGTTAGGGTTAGGGTTAGCAGCTCTGCTTACGCAGCTTGCTGTTATTTACTTATTGTGCAAAAGCAGCTCTGCCAATGCGCCGCAGGCCCAGCTCCCCTAGTTTTATATAGCTGTTGCTCGCGACTTCGTCCGCGTGGACTTTAGTTTATAAACACCGTCTTTTAATTCTAAGAGGCAGGTATTTGGTATTTTTAATCACACACATTTATTATAATTGCTGCCGTGGCGTGGGCTAATATTTTGGGTTTACTTAGAATTCTAAGAGAAAAAGTTCTCATGTGTCTAGCCACCGTTAATTTGTAAAACGTGGCCCTTCACTGCGGGCCGTATGGGAAAGCTCAAGGTCGCTCAGGGTGCTATGTAAAAAGCTATGCTCAGGGTTCTGCGTGATAAAATCAGAAATGAGGATATCCGCAGTAGAACTAAGGTAACCGACATAGGCCACAGCATAAGCAAGCTGAAGTGGCAGTAGGCCGGCCACATAGTTCATAGAACCGACAACCGCTGGGGTGAGGCCTATGTTTAGCAGTGGACTAATACAGGCTGAATGATTGACCAATTGGTACCCGGTTCGAACATTTGCAGGGGCATGTACCACTAAATTCGTGTTTTCCGGTTTATGGACATATTTATCACTTACTCGGCAGTGAAAGGAAACATCACAAGGAAACCCACACGTCCAAGTAATTATACGTCGTAAAACGTACGACCTAACCTAAGATAGATCTGTTCTTCCCTCTGGGTTGTCGAGGTCTAACGACAGTCGCTCTATCTAAAAATCAGTATCTTCACCAAATCCTTAGGCTTAGGTAGCGGACCCCGCCAATCCTACTTTAGGAAACGGGATAAGCAAATAGAAAGTAGAAAGTGGCAGAAATAAGTTTCGAACTTGATAACATTCTATTGAGTGAATATCATATTAAGCCGTGACTGACGTTAGTTTGCAGTTTTTTTCATGACGTATTTCGCTTACACATTTTCACTCAGTTATAAAAAATATCCATCCTTTGATGGAGTTATTATTTTTTCTAATCATTTGCAATCTTTGTCGATGTTCAACTTAATTTTTGACAATTCTGGCATTGTTGTGTCGCTTATGATCAGCTGCTAATCGTGCTTCACATTCTAAACTACTTTCCAGCTCTCTATACTGCAAAGTCCGAGCTATTTAAGACCTCAAGTGCCTTTCTCTATCTGTGAAGGTCTCAAACTTACGCAATAGTCCATGAGCCTCGCGATCGGCAGTTAGACGTGCTTCCCGTTCTTCTGGTGTCTCCTGAGGCACTTTCTGTTTGCACTATATGAGAGCTCAAGCGAGTTTCCCTGTACGTAAAGGTCTCAGACTCACATGATAATTCATGTGCTTCACGATCGGCCGATAAACGTGCCTCACGCTGTTCACTATTCTCTAGAATCATCATTCGAGAACGATGTGAGCTCGAGCTAAGCCGTATTGTTCGTATATCGTGCTATCGACAGATATATCAACACTTCCTCTGTTGAAAACCATAAAAGATCGGGGTGACCGCATGCCGTTAGAACTACAAAGACTATTAATGCTGATAAAGCCCGAATTCCAATGTTGAAACTCCATTAGAAAACAGAAAATCTTATCGCGAGAAATGTTGATTCCCGCTAAGATTCTGTCGCGTATAATAAAACAAGACCTGAAGCTCGGCGCTTATCGTCGATATGCAGGACATGCCCTAAATCAACCACTACAGTTGAAGGGAGTGGATCGATCAGATCGCCTTCTGTCCCGATACGCAGGTGAAAGGCACAGAAATATCCTTTTTACTGATGAAACCATTTTCACAGTTGGAGAGCACTACAACAAGCAAAATGATAAAGTGTACGAATACAATTTTAAAGAAGCCCCTCAAGTAGTCGGAAAGGTACAACGTGGTCATCATCCTGCGTCTGTAATGATTTGGTGGCGGGTGTCTTATCAAGGAGTTACAAAGCTTGATTTTGTGAAAAAGGAGTGAAGATTTCAACCAAAGTGTATCAACAGACAGTCTTGGATCCTGTTGTGAAACCTCTAAGAAATACACTTTTTAGAAATGTACCGTGGACTTTCCTGCAGGACTCTGCACCTGGTCCTAAGGTACGAACTACCCTGGCTCGAAACCAACGTTCCAGACTTTATAAGAGCTGAAGAGTGGCCCTCGTCTAACCCAGATCTGAACCTCTACTACAAATTGTATTCAGTTTTAGAGGACATGGCTTGCACGAAAAGACACTCCGAGATTGTGTCCCTTAAGAAATCTCTGGAGCAAGCAGAGGTTAAATTTCCAATGAAAATAGTGCATAAATCCATAGATTCGTGGCCAGACAGATTAAAAGCCTGTTTCAAAGCCGGTGGTCTTATCGAATAGAATCATTTTTTTTTTGCTGAGACATATTTATGGAAATAAATATGTCCAAGTTTTATTAAGATTGCATTACTTGATAAAAAAATAAATGCAAATTCATTTGTAACAGAACTTATGGCCCGACAAGTATATTGTTGGATATAAGTATAAATAATATTTCCGGTCAAGCATGTTATTTTAAATAAGTCTTTGTTGTACGTGCCCCGAGTAAGTTCAAACCTAAACAAGTGCAGACTACGGGGCATCTTATTGTCTCGTTCTGCCACACAAGATATACTGATAATGATAGTTACTTTCGAATTCATGGAACTAGTATGGACTTGCCGTGTATGTTCTCTTTAAACTTCGTACCGTGACAAACAAATATACAGCCCACGTTTCCAGGAACAACCCTCCAGAAAGGTGTAATTTCGCTGTAGTTTTATGTGAGGTACCTCCACATTTAGGAATGTCATAAAGGCTGTAGTGTAATAAATTCAATTCAAACTTCCTTTTGAAAGCAGATCTTAGCGATTCATCGAGTTGTAGAGTTCTTGATAATTACTCCAACGTATAAACTCGTGTAATACACTAAAACAAGTCATTAAAACTTTAGATATTTAACTCAAACATCTATTAAGTTATCAAAGTGCAGACGGTTTACCATCTAAACATATATCTAACTGCATTTACCCTAAACATGGCTCTATAAAAGTTTTAAAAGATGTTTAGGAGTTGTTTAACAGCTTTATAGTGGTAATTGTTCGAGTATGTTCCGAGTAAGGGTGCGTTAGTCACGGTGAATACCATTCAATTCAAGAGTTTTATATGACTTTGACACCAATACTCGTCGATTCGATTCCCATATAGGGAAAATATTTGTGTTCACGAACATGACTGTTTGTCTTTGTCTAAGTGTTTTAAAGAGAGGTAGGGCGCATCAAAGCAGCCCGTCTGGGGAAGTACCTCCACCGCACAGAAAACTTCAGCCATATAACAAGTACCTGGAGAGTTGTTGCATTCCTGCACGTTAGTAGATATGGTCACTAGTAAGCTCCTAAGGGATTGCTGTGTTAGCAGAAGAGGTGGCGTCGTAAATATATATTTATAAAAAAAAATGTTATCAGTTTTCTAGTACCCATAACACAAGCTTCGCTTGCTTTAAGGCGAGGTTTTTCCAACGACATTTTTTTTATTTAAATCTCTTTCTTACATAGATTACTACTTATTACGATATCGAGATTGAGAGTACTTATGTCATCTACGTCAGGAGGCATATAAGCATACGGCCCACCTCATGTAAAGTTGTTACTTAGGCGCTTATTAGTGACCGCACTCACATGCAGGAACGCAAATACTCTCCAGGCACTTGTTACTTGGCTACTCTATTCTGTATGGTGGAGGTACTTACCCAGACGGGCTGATATGGTCCGCCCTAACTCTCTTGAATATACTCGGACTAAGACAAACTCACGAGTGTTGATGTCAAAGAATCTGATGACGAGCTCGGTGGCTCAGTCGTGAATGAAGCGACTTTGACACCAACGCTCGTGTGAACGATTCCCACACAAGGCAAACATTTATGTGCATGAACATGTCTGTTTGTCTGTATGTTGTAAGAGAGGTAGGGTGCATCAATGCAGCCCGTCTGGGACAGTACCTCCACCTCACAGAAAGCCGCAGCCAAATAACAACTCCCTAGAGGGTTGTTGTGTTCCTACGTGTGAGTGAGGTTACCAGTAAGCTCCCAAGGAGTTGCTGTATTAGCAGCAGAGAAGGCATCGTGCGAGTGATACTTAAAATATCGCTAGCGTTAATAGGCTAGGACCCGCTTTCCATCAGGTGGGCCGTATGCTTGTATGTCTCCCGACGTAGTATAAAAAAAAGCGTTACTAACCACTGCATCACTGATTTTGTTAGCTTCTTATCAATACATTATTTTAGTAGTCTTAATATATAGTTAATATAAAAAAAACAGAGTTAAGGTGCCACATGCTAAAATTCAACTATTGGCATATTCCATTAAAAGTATTGACGTCTTATTCTTTGTCTATTAATATAATCACCCTAATATACCAACAATTGAGTGGGTGGGAATGTTAGGTCGGATATCTGTACTTTTATTCTTAGCGTTACCCCTTTTCCTAAGCCACTAGGATTGGCGGGGTCCGCGACCTAAGCTTAAGGGTTTGTAGATGTTACTGATTTTTACATGGAGCGCCTTTATAGAAATATAATTTCCTGAATATAATTTCTGGTTTCCCCACGATGTTCTCCTTCACCGCCGAGCAAGTGATAATTACAAATATGTACATAAATCCGAAAACACCAATTTAGTGGTACATGCCAGGATTCAAACCAAGGACCTGTTGATCACTACGCCGGTTCTTTATCCACTGGGCTATCACTGCTCATCTGTATATACTCGTACTAATCTGGATTACGGTATATCTGTACATTAAGGTATTTTGATGAATATAAGGTTATATCTCGATTCATTATTCATGCTATTTAGAAATGTTTAAGACTGCTATGTAAAACTTGATCAACCAAACTCCATGTAGGCGAAGCCCTGAGCTGCAGCTAATTATTAAATATTACTCGGGAACCACTGTGTTCTGCGAGAGAGAAAAGGTTTGCATCTTTACGCTTAAGATAAGCAAACAAAGGACAACCTCAATCTCAATCTAGACATCAGGTTCCGTAGAATTTAATGAAGGCATTAGCCCGGCTATGGAAATACAATGTGATCCATTAGATGTATTTTGTGTACAGATTTGTATAAGGTATGTAAAAGCATTATAGAGCGGGAGCGACTCGTTAATTTTAGTGAAGGTATAAATAAATACTGTACCATTTAATTAGTGGGAATAACGCATGTGATGACCTTGGTGGCGTAATGTTTAGTAATGCTACTCGTACTTTGACACACACATTTGTGTGCATGAACATGTCTGTTTATCTGAATCTGGGTGTTTTTAAGAGAGGTAGCGCTCATCTAAGCAGTCTGGGGAAGTACCTCCACTTAATAGAAAACCGCGTCCAAACAACAATTTACTCGAGGTTTCTTGTGTTTCTACGTGTGAGTGAGGTCACCGGTAAATTCCAAGGAGTTGCTATGTTAGCAGCAGAGGTGGCATCGCGTGAGTATTATATATACTAAAAATACTCTTCTTCTTCGTATTACCCCGTTTCCTAATCCATTAGGATTGCGGGGTCCTTCAACTAAACCTAAGAATTTGGCGAAGCCACTGCTTATTGCATGGAGCGACTGTCGTCAAACCTCCAAAATTCAGAAGGTAAAACCACATCTTTATTAAGTTAGGTCACACGCCTTTCGAAATACAATTTCTTGAACGTGCGGATTTCCTCACGATGATTTTTTTAAAGAATGCAGGATGAAAGAATGACGCAACAGATATGTAATACAAAAGTGGAAGGATGTAGGAGCCGAGGAAGACTAAGACTAACCTACCACGACCAAATTGGTCGTGTTTTATCAGAAGGTGATGTCAAGAATCCTAAAAACCGGCGGGCGTGCATGAAAAGAGTTATGAATGTTAAAGAAGCGAGTGAATTGTGTAAGGACCACGTCTTATGGCGCTCGGTTGTCTCTGCCTACCCCGCAAGGGATTTAGCGTGAAGCTATAGATAGATAGCAGTTTTAATGTGACACATACACAACCGAGAGATAGACCATCAGAATCGCAGAATATTACTTCTGTGGTGATTATAACATCGAACTGAACATCTTTTTTACAAAAATAGTTCCAAGAATAAGATGTTGAGCTTGATGAATTTCTACTGCTAATGCTACTGCTACTATAGTTTACATTCAGGAGCGCAAATTAAATTGGAAAGATTTTTTTCCAAGTTAAACCTTTATAAATATTCTGAATGAAATACTGCAAAACCTGAATTCTAACATCTAACAAATTGTATTTCTGCAGCTGTCTTGCATTTTAGGGGGCATTGAACTTGAAACTACTACACTGAAGTATCTAATATAGTTTGGCCAGTCGACTTGTGAGTTGATTGCAGAACTGAGTAATTATATAAACGTGACTAATACGGAATTGATTTTTTTGCACACTATAATACAAACCCTGCGAGTTAAGTATTCAGATGACCCGGGAAAGTTGTTTCCGTATACTTTAGGCCCCGACTGTAATACTGTATCCAATATGACAATTGGCCAAGTAGCCAATGTAATTCTGTAGGTACCTTATATGACAAAGAAGTTAAACATATGTGGTTAATAAACCTAAAACAAAATTTTCATAACAAAAAAATGTACTAAATTAGTTGGTCATCCATACTTATCCAAGACGTTTTATTTTAAGTGTATTCCCATCTGGAAATACTATAGGTGCACAAAATGGCAATAACTTTAAACCACATAGGTACTTAGTAAAATGACTCATAAAATGAATCGAAAAATTATTTGGGCGACATATATAATAAATTATATAACAATATTTCATTCCATGCGAAGTAACGCGTAAATTTTAAGTAAGTTCCCAGAAACAGCAGCGAGCTCCCACACTAGCACGACCCGAAGCATGTCGACCATCTATCAACGCCAAAGTCCTTTTATGGCAAATTGTGAACGTCGAATTAGATTATAGCGATTAGGGTAACTGCAGACGTGACATTTTGCGACTGCGAGCAAAAAGATGTAATCATCCATCATTGGCTTGAGTGTGTTCTCGGGGTCCTTGCATTAGTGCTTAATGTAACTTAAAATTTTATGATTTTCCTCATTGATTTGAATAGTTTTCTCTCATTATTGTTCCAGTAACAGTACATTAATGTAGGGGCTGAAAGTAAAGTAATGAATCGTCGGCTGGGTAGCATTGGAAGGACGAGGCAAAGTGATCTACTTTCGATGTAATTTTACATCGAAAGCACTCAGCGGTGCCTAATAATTCTACTAAACGTAACAGTCAATAGCTATTTTCAGTCACTTTTGTCTCACTTGCGAAGAAACAAAGTAATAAAGAACATATATAAATTTTGATTCATGTTAAAGTTTACATTGCAGTCTATATAATTAGAAAAATAATCATGGAAACTGCAACAGAAATATTTTAGGTAAAAAAACCTAATTCTTTTGACGTAGTACTACGCATTTTAATAAACACCTAGAAAGGGTGATAAAAATATGATTTTCATTCGCGCCAAGTGACAAGGACGATCTGCAAGCTTTTTCTTTTTTAAATATATGTTTCTAAAGTAAATGACGGAATATCTTTAGTCAAGTGTTTTTATTATATCATCTTTTTATAGAAACGAGACAGCTATGAAACTTACATGCAATTTGATCCAACCTGCTTTGTGTGCTTCCGCCACCAATTAGTTCATGCGGCCTAGCGCCGGCCGGCACCCACCCACTACTGTTAGTGCGTGCATCATGCCGACGCTGCCATGGCTGCTCCGTAAGAATAACATGCTACAAGTTGACTTGTAGCATGTTATTCTTACGATTAACAAGTTGACTTGTAGCATGTTATTCTTACGATTAACGTCTACAACGCCTGATGATGCCTCGTGGAGAGGCGAAACACGTGTCGCAGCGACGACCAGGCCAGTCGTGGCAGCGACGGTGGTGGAGGGGGCATGCGGATTCTGTTCCAGATGGCGGACGACCGCAGCAGCCGAGGCAGAGACTACCGGAGCAGCCATGGCAGCGTCGGCATGATGCACGCACTAACAGTAGTGGGTGGGTGCCGGCCGGCGCTAGGCCGCATGAACTAATTGGTGGCGGAAGCACACAAAGCAGGTTGGATCAAATTGCATGTAAGTTTGACTTTCGCAAAATAACGCCTGAATCTATTAACTAGCTATGAAACTGTTCTCGGTTCCTATGGAGATAAGAAAGTGAAAGAAGCTAGTTCTAGATTTATATATGGAATGAATCCTCCTCGCATCGAATACTTTATTTCATTATAAAGATCACACGTATACCGACGGAATGACCAAACAAGTGTGATTGATTTGATAATCGTTTCCAAAAATTTATTGCGTAACGCGTGTAGACCGTATTCGTAATGATGATATTCGAAACAGAGTTCTTTTCAAAGAGAGCGTCGGCGACGGTAAAATTAGAAGAGGTATGCTTTGTTGGTTCAAATATGTGGAAGGAATGCAGGTAGAAAGAATTACGAAACAAATATTGTATGGTTACTAAATAATAAAGGGTCTTTCAAAACAAAAATAATATAAATTTATTTAAACTAATATTCACAGATAAAGTTATAAAAAGACGGCTTCATGATATAATAAAATTAGGTCTAGGACGGCAATATTCAGGATGATTAGACCGGGTAAACTTAGAGGATTCAGTAGAGAGATGGCCAGTAGTTAAAAAACAGAAAAATAACGTGAATGGGTTTTCTAAAACAAGTATACTGGCAAAACTGAGCCAAGCATAGAGATATAGTAAACAATACAAATTATTGCGTTTATTTCTTCCGCACGGATTCTTTTTGGCCAATCCCATTTGAAGATAAGAGAAGTTTTAATGTTGTCTGCTACACCGCCATTTTTTCCCCAGTGTACTTAAAGAGTACAAAAACATAACCGAGAAACCGCATCCTTTGCACCATGATAATATTTAGACGCACCCGACGAAAATAAAATTTTACCGTCCTAAAAAGTTAACAACTATTTGTAAGTTGTTAACTTTCTAAAGTCTATAATTTTTTAAAAATGAATTTGTGAAATTGGAAAGTTTATTAATTTAGATAGCTGGATGTTGCCTGAGCTTCACTTATATAGTGACGTGTAGTGAAACTAAAAACTATAGGATTAAAGTCTTAATTTAAGGATACAAGTATAAGAGGATGCAAATGTCGATGTTGAGTTCGGTTTCCGGTTCTGGAAATAGATAAATATTTTTATAGGTTCCTTTTGTTTAATACTTAATTATTGTCTGTATATATCTTCACGCCAGATTCCTTACGGAGTAAGCAGAAACAATCGGTCCTTATAAACCACGCTCCCTTCTTTACTATTCATATCATTTCTTGTGCACGCTCGCTGGTTCCTAGGGATCGCCTTCTGATGAATACTCCTGTGTTTCGGTCTTCCTCAACTCTTACATCCATACACTTTCGCATTGTATTTCTATTTAGTCATTGTTTCATTCTGCATTCTTTCTACCTGTCTTAACCAACACAGCATGCCTTATACGCCAGACGTTAATTATTTTCTCATAAGTAGAATATGCGGAATGAAGTAGAGTTAGTATGTACTTTGAGTGTGAGCATACATGCTACCTTGGGCCGACGGCTTATTTACAGGTAGCAGATGCTAAAGGGTACGTGAAAACACTAATCACGTTTCTTAAATTCCCATGACTGATTTTTATGTATGTTTTAGAGAATATTGTTAGAAATTAGTAGAAGTAATCAACACTGCCAGACACTTCCCGTCGGTGGGAACTTTCGCAAGATTTATGCTAGATATATTGTGATATCGCATGCACGATGCCAAAATTGCACGTTTAATGCTAAAAGTATCGACCTATTTTTATTGTTCTTCGAAATTATGGTTATTGACCATGATGATAATAAATAATCTACATCTCTTTGTACAAAAAAAAAACGTAAACGTAGAAGCAATCTTTTGGTCTATGGGACCGAAGTCTCGGGACAAAGCTATAATTTAATTAAAGTTGAAAGTAGTTCTAAATAATTACAATATTTTTGTCGATTATTTCAACTGGTGGAACATAGTTACACAGTTAATGAAACAGATGGAATCCAACTAAAAGTTTCGAATAAAAAATACTATTTGCTCCAAGTAAATATCTAAGTCATTTGTATAAAATTAAACTTGATTCTAGATAGTTATAGCAAATGGAGACTATAAATTAAGTTGGGAACACGCTATTACTACTTAAATGTAAGACTGATCGAGACATTTAGTACAAAGTCTAGATAATTCTGTAAATTTAACTAAAAGCAGGACGATTACAAATATAATATATTGAACTATACATAAAACGATGGCGGTCAAGTGTGAATCGAACTCGGGTAAGGATTCCATCCTACTAATATTATAAATGCGAAAGTTTGTATGTATGGATGTTTGTTGCTCTTTCATGCTTAAACGGCTAAACGGATTTGAATGAAATTTGGCACGTAGATAGATTAGGACCTGGATTAACACATAGGCTACGTTATTTGACTCCACGCGGGCGGAGCCGCGGGCAGCAGCTAGTATGTTATATTTTATTAAGTTCATTAAAGAAACTATGCTAATTAGTAAACATTTTGATTTTTCTTTATAACCAAAGTTTATAAAGAAACATCAAAATGTTTACTAATTATAAAATAATATTATATGCTAGCTGTGCCCTCGACTTCGTCCAGTGGAATATTATTTATTTATATTAACAAAAACAAATAAAATTTCTAAAATAAAAGTAGCCTAAGTTACTCCTTATTACATCAGCTATCTGCCGGTGAAAGTCCCGTCAAAATCGGTCCAGCCGTTTCAGAGATTAGCCGAAACAAACAGACAAAAATTGTAAAAATATTCATTTCGGTATATGTACCGTGTATACATCCATATGCATTAAGTAAAAAGCGGTTATTTTAATATTACAAACATACACTCTAATTTTATTTATCGGAGCGGAGCTGAATAAATAATGTTAAGTTTAGCGGGCTAATGTTAAATTCATCCTATTCACTAAAATTCTGTATTCCGATAATTATCTACAAAGGTTAATATCTACAAATGCAGGGTTGGGCATGGGTAAACTTTGTGGTGAACTGTCTGCCTTATACAGACGATGCCGTATTATTAGCAGAAACATAATTTGATATTTAAATATTAGTCACAATCACTAAACACGCGGAAAGGGAAACTTAATAAAAAAAAACAAAGATATTTTGAAAGAGAAGAAACCAATACGAATGTATAGATTACGGTTGATGATGTAATTTTGGAATAAAGTCAGAACGAATGTTTGGTAAACTTCCTGGCAGTAAAAACTTGAGACAAAAGGCGCAATTTCTTTAAACACAACGTGCTCTCACTTCCATTTGCCCAATAACGTATGGTCGTATGTAACATTTGACGCCCTCAGTGATGCAGCGGTTAATTTTTTTTTATACTACGTCGGGAGGCATACAGGCATACGGCCCACCAGATGTAAAGCGGGTACCGTAGCCTATTAACGCTTGCGATATATTAAGTATCACTCCCGCGATGCCTCCTCTGCTGCTTACACAGCAACTCCTTGGGAGCTAACTGGTGACCTCACTCACACGCAGGAACACAACAACCATCTCTTTTTAGGGTTCCGTACCCAAAGGGTAAAACGGAACCCTATTACTGAGGCTCCGCTGTCCGTCCGTCCGTCCGTCCGTCCGTCTGTCACCAGGCTGTATCTCATGAACGGTGATAGTTAGACAGTTGAAATTTTCACAGATGATGTATTTCTGTTGCCGCTATAACAACAAATACTAAAAAATAGAATAAAATAAATATTTAAGGGGGCTCCCATACAACAAACGTGATTTTTTTGCTCATTTTTATAGATAATGGTACGGAACCCTTCGTGCGCGAGTCCGACTCGCACTTGGCCGATTTTTTAGGGTTCCGTACCCAAAGGGTAAAACGGAACCCTATTACTGAGACTCCGCTGTCCGTCCGTCCGTCCGTCCGTCTGTCACCAGGCTGTATCTCATGAACCGTGATAGTTAGACAGTTGAAATTTTCACAGATGATGTATTTCTGTTGCCGCTATAACAATAAATACTAAAAAATAGACAAAAATAAATATTTAAGGGGGCTCCCATACAACAAACTGTTTTTTAGGGTTCCGTACCCAAAGGGTAAAACGGAACCCTATTACTGAGGCTCCGCTGTCCGTCCGTCCGTCCGTCCGTCCGTCCGTCCGTCCGTCCGACCGTCCGTCCGTCTGTCACCAGGCTGTATCTCATGAACCGTGATAGTTAGACCGTTGAAATTTTCACAGCTGATGTATTTCTGTTGCCGCTATAACAACAAATACTAAAAAACAGAATAAAATAAATATTTAAGGGGGCTCCCATACAACAAACGTGATTTTTTCGCCGTTTTTATAGATAATGGTACGGAACCCTTAGTGCGCGAGTCCGACTCGCACTTGGCCGATTTTTTTTTGCTCGTTTTTGCTCGATATTGATAACGGAAGCAGGTAAACGCTTGAAATATTCACATAATATTTAGTTATAAATTTACTTTAAAAATAAATAATTTAATTAAAATAAAACAAATATTTATGGGGGGCTTCCAAACAACAAACGTGATTTTTTGCCATTTTTAGAGATAATGGTACGGAACCCTTCGTGCGCGAGTCCGACTCGCACTTGGCCGATTTTTTTTTCTTACACCCTTGCCGTGGGCAAGGCGTCAAAGTCGCGTCATTCACGACTGAGCCACCGAGCTTGTCAAATAACGCGACTTTGTCACAGACGCATGTGTGTTCGATTCCCACACCGGACAAACACTTGTGTGCATGAAAATGTCTGTATGTCTTGTTCTGGATGTTTGAAGAGGTAGAGATTTTGGGAATACTGATTTTGCAATGGAACGAAAGCCGACAGACCTTCACAACCTAGAGTTAAAACCAGACTTATCTTAGGTCATACGTCTTTTGAAATATAATTTCCTAGCTGTGTGCGATTCCTAATTAATATTGTTTTCACTACCAGCAAGTAATAATTACAAATATTAAATAAATAAATATTGCCGGACAAATTACACAGCGCCACCTAGCCCCAAAGTAAGCGAAGCTTGTGTTATGGGTACTAGACAACTTATAAACATACGTAAATACATTTTTTTTTGTAAATACATACTTATTATACATAGAAAATACCCAGACCAATACAAACAGACATGTTCATGCACACAAATGTTTGTACTGTGTGGGAATGGAACCCACGAGCGTTGGTGTTAAAGTAGCGTAACAGCGCGTTCCACCACTGCGCCACCAAGCTCGTCAACCTACGTCATAAGTTCTAAAACATGAATATAGTGGTACTTGCTTACTCCAGGATTCGAATCACTGACCTGTTGGATAAAAGGGCGGTTCTTTATCTACTAGGCTATTACTGAACGTAACAAAATACGTTAATTTTGTTTTCACTGCATTTCCATTCCAAGGTTTTAACTATTGTCTTTCGCTACGCTTCAAAACACAATCCTTCCTTCAATGGCTGAGTAATTCTATGTCGTCTCCTAGAATTAGATAGACGAGTGGAAACAATTAAAGTTGTCTAGAACACTCCCCTATTGTTTAATTGGAAACACAATGTTTTTACTTCGCTGGGACAACTACACTATGCAATAGAACTGTATTGAGATTTTACTTTACAATTAACGACGAAAAAGTTTCCTCTAAACGTTTGTCTTGCAACGACAAAAAATAAGGGTAAATGGAATGAAAGAGGCTGGAAGGAGCAGTGATTTCACGGTCGGCAACGCATGAGTGACATGGTGTTGCAAATGTCCATAGGCTACGGTCACTGTTTACCATCAGGCAGGCCGTATGCTTGATTGCCACCTTAGTGGTATAAAAACAAAGTGATAACCTAATGGATAAATAACCTTCGCGTTGACCAATTGATACACAATTCGAACCCTGCCATGTACTGAAAATTCGAGTTATCGAATTTAATGTAATATTTTTATTTTAAGTAGTTAGGTAGCGGACTCTGCCAATCCTAATGAATTTGGAAACGGGACACCATTAAGCGGAAGAAGACAATGAAACAGGCGGGTATAGACGGAACAGAGTACTGCTACTCACACGGATTGTTATATGTGAAATGTTGTAGAGTACGCAAGCAGTCTAGTCATCCTTACACTGAAAGGTATAGTCGTCAATGTTGTACATAAATAGGTTTCTCACTAATGTGTCTATATTGACGAAGAACCTCAGAATTAGAATAGAAAATGTTGCATTGTTTTCTAACTAGATACTAACTTTAAAAACTGTCTATAGTCTTTACCTCTACCTCTTCAAAGAAAATGAGATTTCATATATATTAAATGGTTCAGTATTTTTTATTATTAAGAAAAAAGGTACTTTTCGTAAGATAATCGCGGAAAGGTACTTTTCGTAAGTGGATCGCGGACGAAATAACGAAGATTATGCAGTATAATATACAAAAGTGAGTTTCGAGCTATCTCTATTGTCGTCAAAGCTATCTTGTTTACTTTACAGACCAATTTCATATCTAAACCTAAGCGTATACAGAGACGCAGGCTACGCAGTACAGTAGGCAGTGCAAATTAATCTTTGTGATAAAAGTGATCACAGCACTTACAAGAATTGCCACATCTTGCATAATCCGCACGGAGATTTCTCAGGAGCAGATCCTAGATGATACAATACGAGTTCTTACTTCGAAACACATTTTGATCTGAAGGCTATTGTTATATTATATTAATAAAAACTGGAGGTCCACATGGCAAATTGAATACCTATATAAAAATTACTCCTTTGTTGTTGCCATAAAGAGTCCTTTAAATACATTTCGTGTATAAAGAAGTCACTACTGGCCCTTACATTTATATTGAAGCGATTTATCAACATAAAGAATAAACTATGTGCTAATTACTAACGACCAATGCATATCGCCTAAACCCATTCCGCGTATTTAATAAAAAAAATGAAACCATGAAAAAGAAATTAATTAACAATTCGCGAAATTATTATGTAACACACATAAAAAATCATACTCATAGAATGGAGAACAAAGACGAATTAAAATTGCGCTTAGCTGAACTATGCCACCTGCGTTGCCTCATTCTGTACACGCTTAGGCTAACATCGCTTTGAGACTTTTATAACAGACGAGTAACGTTTGTAAAAAATATGACATAGTAAAGAGAAGAGGATGACATAACGTTATCTTTTGTTTGGAATATTTTCACAACCGTATCGCTAGGTGATATCAGTTTTAGCATTATATTACCTTACTCTTGGCATTGTCGTTTTGTTTACGTAATGTCAAGGTTCGCTTGCGTGAGCGTGTCTATTCGATTGACAAAATATAGTCTGCCCTTGACTGGAATACAAGTCAATTTCATAAAGTTTATAGTTTGATTTGAATTGAAATCAAAATATCAATATAATTAGAGTCAATTACTATTGAATGTCAATACCCATTGACTATTTAATGAGATAAAGCATGATACTGGAATACCACTTGAGAATCCATCTATTTAACGACTATTTTATGCATATGGGATTGGCTTTACTGACGACGGTTGTAGGTTAAGTAGGTTTTGGTCGAGTTTTATCAGGTGATTTTAGGAACCCTAGAAATCCGCAAGCGTGCGTGAAAAGAGCTAATAAATCGAACGAGGTGTACAGACATCACGTCTTGTAGCGCCCGGTTACAAATCAATAAACCACTTGCCCTCGCATAAAGGCCCTCCACATTCACTAAAACGTAGTGTTTTAGCTCCTAAATATATCAGCGATCTGAGCCTTCTCACGAATGACAGAATATATTAACCAATAAGCCGTGTTGTTCATAAGTGACCCGATGTTGTTCCCTGAAATAGCTAATAAGAACTGCACGTTCTAGTTTACTTGCCGTCCCGTAAAGATGAATATTTTTACTACGCAATCGTGTTAACAATGCTCCATTGTTTATTTCCTTCGTGCATCCGATTCTCATTGCCTACCCTGCAAGGGAACTGGCGTATAGATATATATAGATATAGATAATACACATTTATTAGTCTAGAGAGTACAAGACAGCAACCTTCTAATTTCGAAGCAACATTATCCTAAGTAGTATTTGAAATATGCATAACGATGCCTAATTGCCGAATGCAATTACGTAATGCAGTAGGCGAAAACAAAAATACGTCTGCAATATTAGACAGTAGAACAGAAGCTTTTAGAGACTTAATAATAAATATTAATAAGGAGCGCCTGTGGTGCCAAGAACTTGCAATTTAGTAAGTAAAATTTATTTCAATAATATTGCATAAGAATCGCACAGACTACAGAGCATTCAGAGCGGATTTTTGACTGTAAAATAGATTTTATTACGTTAGAATAAATCGCGAAAATGTTTGAACATTAAATCGACTGCACGTGCTCGAGGACTCGCAAGCTTCTCTTTTATTTAACCAAATATTCTTGCCCTATATATGAATCGCAATGTATGAAGAAAGGCTTACAATTGAATGCGAAGAAAACCAAGATAATGGTATTTGAAAGAGAGACAACCAGAATGAACATTAGGATTATGGTTGATGATGTAGTGTTGGAGCAAGTGAATGAGATTGTATATCTTGGAAGTGCTTTTAGCAGCAATGGAAGGTACACCGCTGATGTGGAGAGACGAGTGAGTGCCGGGAATAGGGTGAATTGAGCGTTGGGTAAACTTCTAGGCAGCCGAAATCTAAGCCAGAAGGCACAGCTCGCTGTACACAACACGGTGCTAATCCCAATGCTAACTTATAGAAGTGAGAGCTGGGTATGGCAGAGAGAGCATGAAAGTAGAATAAATGCGGTCGAGATGATAGCATTGCGCTAAATGTGTGGCATAACGCTTGCTGACCGCGTTCGTAATGAAGATGTGAGAGAAAGAGTTGGTCTGAAAGAGAGTGTCGGCGTTAAGATAAGAAAGGGCATGCTCCGTTGGTTCGGACATGTAGAAAGAATGAGGTACGAAAGAATGACGAAACAGATATACAACGCAAAAGTAGAAGGATGTAGGAGCCGAGGAAGACCGAGACTGACCTACCATGACCAAATTGGTCGTGTTTTATTAGAAGGTGATGGCAGGAACCCCAGGAACCAGCGAGCGTGCCTGAAAAGAGCTATGAATGTCTCTGAAGCGAGTGAAGAAGTATGTAAGGACCGCGTCTTATGGCGGTCGGTACTCTCTGCCTACCCCGCAAGGGACTTGGCGTGAAGATATACATATACATACATACATGAATAGCAATGAAGTTTATTTGAGCAGTCAGAATCCGTTATATACGTTTTCCCATACATTTCGCGGTCGTATACGACCACCCGGGTTTCGAAGGGTTAACAGTGCGATTAAGTAAGCATTACTCCTGAGTTCTTCTCAGTCTACTACTAACCATTTAAGCTCGTGGTCGAGAATCCGTTAATAGGTATATGAAGAAATCAACCAAAATGCGAGCATTGATGATGTAGGCATAGGCAAGTCAGGAGTGACTGAATAAAGATAAGATAAAAAGATGTAAAACCTTAATTTGCCATAGCCCCTCGCGGGTAAGATACGTCTTAGATATATGAAATCAAATCTTATTATATTTCGTTAATTATTAATACTTTCTGTTTTTATTTTTGAATTACTAGCATTTCGAAAAAACTTAATGTCAGTATAACAATACAAAAATAATGATCAGGTGGAGTGTTAAAATTCAAACACTTCAATTTGGAGTCTAATGTAATTCCAAGAAATATTCATTAACTAGTTCTAAATTATTAATATTATTGTTGTCAATGAGAACTTCTGTACATAAAGGACTAAATTTAATACATTGGTTTTAGTTGAGTTTAATAAAAGATTATTGCATGTGAATTAGTTTAGAATGGCAGACAGATCACTATTAGTCAATATTTTCACACCGGCGAGAGACATTAAAAATTAAAGAGGTATTATCAACAAATAGCATACGGACGTACATTTAAAATAAAAATGGACCTAAAATAGAACCATTGGGCACCCCATAAATGTTAAAATATGTATATATAAGTTTAAAATGCGTATTCATTATAACAGAACTTATGGCCGAACTGGGTATTATAGGTTTTGATTCCCTTGTGTCAAAATAAGAGGCATAAACGGCCGTATCTTTAGAATACGTTGGCTTAAAAGTATCTTTTTTCTTACTGCTTCATGGATTTGCAGATTTGAGTATATTACACATTCATTTCAGCTTGATACCTCCACGAGTTCCTGAGCAAAATGATCTTGGCAGATGAACAGACGGACAAAGAAGTAATCCTATAAAGGTTCCTTGTATACATTCAATTTATGTGAAGGTAAAAAAGTACACACATATAGTATAAATACGAAAACAAGAGAATTATCTATTACAGTTTGTGGAGTTCGCTACTCAAAGGGTAAAGCTATATCCTATAAATAGTTTCTCTTGTATCTTTTAGGTAATAGATTAAAGCATCAGCTTGCTAAAGATATTATTGGCATAGGTAATTATTGGCTGCTCTGGTAGTCTCGGTTGCCTTCGTCTCTGCTTTTGACATCTGTAACGGAAACCGTAAACACATGTCGTGAATAGAATGGATGTCAGTTAGCGCTTGTTCGTATGAACTAATTGGTGGCAAAAAAATGCAAAGTAACTTACAGGTTGAGTGCACTATTATGTCTATCTATACAGCTATTTCTTGTAAAGGAAATGTTTATCCAAAACATAATAATAAATTTGTAGCTAGTGTGATGGAAATAATCTACGGAGAACTGATGAGACTATTTTACAATAGTAACTCATTTCACTGCTACGGGCCGGGAGGTTTAAGTAGAACGCGGAACTCGATTGGCTAGTTCACTAATCAATATCGCGTCACTTATCGACTTGTTAGCTATAATATATCCTCCCATTGATCAGTAGGCTCTAATCACTAAGATATTTAGGCGCTAAAGCACTACATTTTTGGTAGTATATACATAAGTGTTTTTTTTTTTGGTTTGTGGTGGCTAGGGTTCTTGGCAATTGAAAGTCATTGTTGCTAGTTTAATCAGTAAAACACGTTAACAAGATGCCAAACACAAGGGATACAAGATACGGTGAATGCGTCGAACCCCATGTTAAGACGTATACACGCAATATATTCCGCCGCTACTAATCAACTGTCCGCGGCTCGACGCTCAGGCAGCCAGCCACCCGGGAACCCGGGACGCGAGGAGGCGCGCTGCGGTAACACCGCGGCCACAGACAAATAGCGTGTTACCATAACCTTACAGGTCTAAGCGCGGCGGAGAAATCCCTCTCCCCGATCTATGGGGAAGCTTACTGCATATGGTGACATACTACAAATTAGATTTTTTCAGTAATTTTCAATTATGAACAGCGACCGATTTTTAGGGTTCCGTACCCAAAGGGTAAAACGGAACCCTATTACTGAGGCTCCGCTGTCCGTCCGTCCGTCCGTCCGTCCGTCTGTCACCAGGCTGTATCTCATGAACCGTGATAGTTAGACAGTTGAAATTTTCACAGATGATGTATTTCTGTTGCCGCTATAACAACATATACTAAAAAATTGAATAAAATAAATATTTAAGGGGGCTTCCATACAACAAATGAGATTTTTTTGCCGTTTTTATAGATAATGGTATGGAACCCTTCGTGCGCGAGTCCGACTCGCACTTGGCCGATTTTTTCTTATCCTGTAGAGTGGTATTAATAATAATAATAAATATACTTTATTGCACCAACATAAAATTACAATGTATATTAAACTTATGAACTAAAGCACAACAGGCGGTCTTATCGCTAAGCGATCTCTTCCAGACAACCTATAGCTGAAGAAGAACAATATAAATTTGGTATTGTTTGTTAGTAAGCTCATGCAGAAGAGGATAAATATGTATAGGAAGTATCGCTCGCAAGTTACGTTCCCTGCACAGTAAAGTCCTTATGAGATTACTGATAACCGCACTCACTCGCAGGAATACAATAAACCCCCAAGAATGTGTTATTAGGCCGCAGTTTTCTGTAAAGTGGTGTTGCTTGCGCCCTGCTATTAGGATATTCGTAGCTTATTTATCTTACTATTATAGAATAAGTAAAGTTATAAAATTTATGTACTTCATTTCAAGTTTTTTATAACTGGTTAAATAATAAACATCTAAAATACAATTTCATTGTCATTCTTTAGCAGTAACGATAACATTAATTTTTATCTCCGGTTATTTCGCTAATATAAACGATATCATTTTTTTTTGTCACCGGTTATTTCGCGAATACAAATGAAAATATGGTGGAACCTACATGTAGATAATACTTGTTTAAACAATATTTGAAATTACCACTTGATGAGCGGTAAAGGATAACATCGTCAGCTCAAGAATTTCTTGAGCGTGCAGGAATATTTCTGAAGAAGCTTAAACCTGGTTTTTTGTCTCTGAGGTGTAAGGCTTACGTAGCGGACTCCGCCATTCCTAATAGACTAGCAAACTGAATAACGCTAGGATGAAAAAGAATAATAGATACGCCAAATTCGCACTTGGTCACTTTTTATTAAATTAATGCTCATTGTACACTTTGCTGTATTTACAATGTGTTTTAGATATATACACTATAAAAACAGAAAGTTATTTTCGAAATAAAAGTTGCCCCATTTTAAGTGGGTACAATCGAAAGCTGTCTTTTCCGTTTAAGGAAAGATGGCGTAAATGGCATAAAATACCTTAAAAGCCATTTGTTGTTTCAACGACTTATTGAACGGTGGATTATTTTCTCGTGCCCTTCGGTAATGTTTCCGTTTCAAAAAATCTGTAAAAAATTAATGATTACGCTATTAAATTTTATAGATATTTCATTTACCGTTTAATGGCAAATAAGCGTTGATAGAAAGAGGATACCGTTGCCGACAGTTGTAAAATTAAAAGTGTATTTATATCGCTACTGTTATTTTAGCACCTCCTTAGGGGCTTTCTGTAGTAAGTAGTACAAGCAGTTCTCCAGGATACATATTCTAATTTATTTGTCTAAGGTTTTCTGTAATGTATTTTCCTCTTCTTTAGTTGTTAGTTTTATGGAGGTTCTAGGTAGATTGCTCCTAAAATATAGCTGTGTCGAGATTTTTAACCGGCAGGTTGCACCATGTACAAATGAGATTAGCTACGACATTAAAAATGATGTTCAACGACTTCGATTGTGTAAATGGTCGATTGTCTATTTCTTGGAATAACATCAATAAAATTATTAGAAATGTGAATGTAACTTTATCTGATTACTTTCATGACTACAACAACTATAGGAATCATAATGAACTTTTAACTGCATGGAGGTAGTCTGTACCATGTGGAAATATAGGAGAAAATATAGGTGAGCCAAGTTGCGAGCAGAATAGTTTACTATCATATTACGGTAGTTGGTTAGGAGGTTGCTCTATGAGGCAAATTGGAGACGTGCCAGTAATACTCCTTGATTTGATATCATGAATATAAACAGAATGTAAGCTTTTTTGCTTATATTCCTATGAAAGTATATCAAATCAAGAGTTTACGAACTTTTTTTGCTGCACTTAACGATATCATACGCCGGTTCCTTGCCACCGTCAATGTGCCAAGTCTACTTGAGCCGACTTGTATTGCAAGAGACAATGGCAAGAGACCGGACGGTATGAGTTTGATTCCATGGAAGATTGGCCGGGTGCTGGTATGGGATGCAACCTGTTCAGACACGCTGGCCCCTTCCCATCTACATGGAACCAATAACAGAGCTGGTGCGGCTGTGAAGCGGCTGAAAAAACTAAAGCATGCAAATACAGGGGTCTAGGCTCCGAATGTGATTTTGTCCCATTCGTTGTCGAGACCCTTGGTCCGTGGGGTCATAGCGCTATAAGGCTTTTTAAGGAAATAGCAAACAGGTTAGTCGACATCACATGAGACCGAAGAGCTGGCAGCTACCTCGGACAAAGAATTAGTCTAGCTATTCGAAGGGGGAACGCTGCTAATATCTTCGGAACCTTGCCTAAAGGGACTACTTTTAATAATATATTTTAGTTATTTTATTATATTTTTTAAGGTTTTTAGTTTTAGGTTCATTGTTCTAGTATATATTTTTTTATTAGTGGTATATCATTTAGATTAATTATGCATATATTTTAGTATATAAATAATCTCTTATCCGTGCGGTGACGGAGAAAGAATATTAAAAATCACCGCCCCCTCTCTTCCCCTGGGTGTCGTAAGAGGCGACTATGGGATTTCCTGACGTTCCAGCATCTCAGCCGGTGGTAGGGTAAATACCCGCCTGGTTGGCTATCACCGTACACACGGCGAAACACCCGTGAAGTGGCGTACCTATGAGTACGTCGCGTTTCGGGATCAGCTGGTGTATAACCAGTGCTCGGGGGATTGTTGACGCGATATTGCGGGAACAGTGGTGGATTCTGTCTATCCATTGTCAGAAGGACTGAGCTGACCCGTCGGCCAGGGAGACCCGTTGAAACGGTTGTTCCGCTGGCCGCCCGCGGTATAGTACAGGGGCCCAATCAAAACTAACCACCTTGAGAGGCTGCCCTTTCATACCGCGCATAATCTCGGGGTAGATCGTCGTGCCGATTGGTGACCGGATGGTGGGGACCCGGCGACTACTTCCGGGGGGGTTCGGGGGCCCTTCCGTCCGACGGATCAGCACAGCTCCTTTGTCGACAAACTAATGGAGAAACAGTCCACCGCGTTTCTTCCCCAATGTCGTGGTAATTCTCTCCCGCTTCACGCTTCCGTTCTATACATTACTCATGACAGCGCAAATAGGAAAAGATGGTCTAACAGCGGTGCACTCCCCCACTGTTCAAGGTTGAGTTCGCTAACATCCGCGGACTCCACTCTAACCTTAATGCCGTCCACCAACACCTAGAGACGGCACGGCCCGCCATGCTCTTCCTGACGGAGACACAGATTCAGCGTCCAGCGGACACGTCCTACCTCCAGTATCCCGGTTATGTGCTTGAGGAGAATTTCCTCGCGAAAGCCGGGGTCTGTTTGTTTGTCCGCTCGGATGTATGTTGTCGCCGTCTGCGCTGCCTAGAGGATTCCTCCTTTCCTGTCCTCTGGGTGCATGTAATTCTGGGCCTTCAGAGCCGTATTTACATGTGCCTATACCGACCCCATACTAGGGACACGGAGACAACTCGGCTCTTTGAGTACATGAGTCGGGCGGCAGATGAAGCGCAGGAGCGGTACCCTACTGCAGAGATGGTATGTTTGGGGGACTTTAACTCTCACCACGACTCCTGGTTGGGATCCTCTACAACTAACCATGCAGGAAGGACCGCCCACGCGTTCGCTCTTTCGCACAGCCTGACGCAACTGGTGCACCAACCCACCAGAATACCTGATGTTGCTGGTCAGGAGCCCTCTCTGCTAGATCTACTGCTGACCACCCACCCTGCTGGCTACCGGGTTGAGGTCGGGGCGCCCCTGGGCACATCTGACCACTGCCTAGTATCCAGCACAGTGCCAAGCGCGATTCCGCCACAACCCACAGAGGTTAGGCGTCGTGTCTGGCACTACTCGTCAGCAGATTGGGACGGTATGCGCGACTACTTTGCTTCCGTCCCATGGGGGCAGCGCTGTTTCAGTGAGAAGAATCTAACGGCGAATGCTGCGGCCATTGTTCATGAGATCGGCGTTGGCATGGAATACTACATTCCCCACTCCGATGTCGTCATCAAAAGCCGGAGACGCCCTTGGTTTAATCGCGAATGCGCTGTAGCTGTTAGTAACAAACAGGCGGCGTATCGCGCTTGGATCAGGGGTCGCGCCCTTAAAGATCCGAATACTAATTCACTGAAATCAGCCTACAACACTGCCACCAAGATCTGCAAGAGAGCATACATAAGAGCGGACGCCCAGCGCGTTACACGAGTCGGCACGGAACTAGTGGCGCACCCTACTGGATCGCGTAGCTACTGGCGACTGGCCAAAGCCGTGCAGGCCAACTTCTGCCAGCCCTCGCTGCCACCGCTGCGATGCCCTGATGGCTCACTGGCTCATCAGCCGCAGGAGAAAGCCGATCTTATGGCCAGCCTCTTTGCGGCTAACTCCCGGATCGATGACTGTAGCACGCAACCACCAACAATACCCTCCAGTGGATCCGTTATGCCTGATATCCACATCAGGCAGCGCGATGTGCGTTTTGAACTACAGTCACTCGATGTCCGAAAAGCCAGTGGTCCGGACGGTATCCCAGCGATTGTTCTTAAAAAATGTGCAGCGGAGTTGTCTCCGGTGCTGACGCGCCTCTACCGCCTCTCGTACTCGACCGGTTCTGTTCCGGATGCTTGGAGAGAGGCCAATGTGCAGCCGGTCCCCAAAAAGGGAGACCGTTCTGACCCATCGAATTACCGCCCCATTGCCGTAACTTCAGTGTTGTGCAAAGTCATGGAACGGATCCTTAACAATCAATTGATCCGTTACCTAGAAGACCACTCCATAATCAATGATCGTCAGTATGGTTTTAGACCGAAACGATCAACGGGTGATCTTCTAGCGTATGTGACGCACCTCTGGGGGGAGGCAATCGATAAATATGGCGAATCCATGGCAGTCAGCCTAGATATCGCCAAGGCGTTTGATCGGGTCTGGCACAAAGCACTTCTCTCCAAACTTCCGGCATACGGTCTGCCCCTCCAGCTTTGTAATTGGATTGCTGGCTTCCTGCATGAGCGTAGAATCCGCGTCCTTGCAGATGGATGCGCTTCGCGGTTCATGTCAGTGAATGCCGGTGTCCCACAGGGCTCCGTTCTATCGCCCACCCTCTTTCTTCTGCATATCAATGACATGCTGCCACTTGGTAATATTCATTGCTATGCAGATGACAGTACGGTCCATGGGCGATATTTCGGTCGGCCAGGTGCTGGTCGGACAGAAATCGGTGAGAGGCGTGAGAGTCTTGTCGTTGAACTGAATCGGGTTTTGGATCTCATTAGTAAATGGGGTTCCAATAACCTGGTTGAGTTTAATGCCGAGAAAACTCAGGTTTGCGCGTTTACAACAAAGATGTCCCCCTTCCTCCCCACTCCTAGTATTCAGGGTGCTTCCCTCAGTATGCATGATAGCCTGAATATGCTGGGTATGCGTATTCATTGCGACCTTAACCAGCGTTATTACATCGAGAGCCTCATCTCAACAGCCTCAAGAAAGCTCGGAGTCCTGAACAGGGTGCGCCGGTTCTTCACGCCGGACCAACTTTGTCTGCTTTATAAGACACAAGTTCGGGCCTGCGTGGAGTATTGCTCGCATCTCTGGGACGGCTCCGCACAGTATCTTCTTGAGGCTCTCGATAGGTTGCAGCGACGGGCTATCCGCATAATTGACGACGAAGAGGTCACCAAAAACCTAGAACCTCTTCAACTCCGTCGGGACATAGGCTCTCTAAGCGTATTTTACCGCCTTTACCATGGCGAGTGCTCTGAAGAACTGTTTTCCCTTATCCCACCCTCACCCTTCCGTCATAGAACCACACGTGCGGGCTTGCGATGTCATAGTTTCACGGTTGAGAATATCTCTTCGCGTACCAAAAAGTTCGGCAACTCCTATCTTTGTCGTACCATCAAAAAGTGGAACGCCTTGCCTGCACATGTGTTCCCTCCTTCCTACAATATGGGATCCTTCAAACGAAGCGTGAAGAAGCATTTTGCGGGTCAGCATGGCAGCGTCAACTCACAAGATACGGGATGTAGTATGTTGTCAGTTGCAGTTGCGATTTGGGCTCCTCTTTCGCTTACCATCAGGCAACGAGGGGCCACTATGCTGAACTAATATAAAAAAAAAAAAAAAATCTCTACTTGTCAATTATATATTATAAAATTACAAATAATAGAATTCATTGAACTATAACTATACATGACAAATATATGGCCATCAGTTTGATCAGCTTAGTAGCTAAAAGTACGCAAATATTATTGAGAATTAAATGAGGGTGAAATTCGATGTGTTTCATCGAGAAGTGTCTCATCGATCTTTGAGAAGCACAGTCTGGATTTCGGAATGCGATAGGATGCACGGATACAATTTTATAATTCGTGACTTCGCAATGTAGTGGAGAACCAATTGGACACATTGAAGGAGGAGAAAGCATTTGGCAGGGTTGTACGAATGGATCTCTGGGTCAGTATATTCGGATATAGGATTTCAAAGTCAAAGTCAAAGCCAAAATATTTTTATTCCTTAAAAATGGCTACATTTGTTTGGAATCGTCACAGGCACATTGACAGGGACCTGATCCGTGCTACGGACTTATAAGGAATGCCGGGTGAACGGCATCTTATCGTTCTGGTTTGCCATCAATATTGCAGTCAGACAGGACTGTGAGCTACCCGGTCGGTATCTGGACAATTGTCTGCAAAGAATAAGATCTATGAATGTAAAATTTTGACGCGCTCGGTGGCGCTGACGTGAATGTCGTAACTTTGACGCCAACGCTCGTGGGTTCGATTCCCACACAGGGTAAACATTTGTGTGCATGAACATGTCTTGGTCTGGATATTTTAAGAGAGGTAGGGCGCATAAAAGCAGCGCGTCTGGGGAAGTATCTCACAGAAAACCGTAGCCAAATAACAACTCCCTAGAGGGTTGTTGTGTTCCTGCGTGTGAGTGAGGTCACCAGTAAGCTCCTAAGGAGTTGCTGTGTTAGCAGTAGAGAAGGCATCGCCCGAGTGTTACTTAATGTATTACAAGCCTTCGTAGGCTACGATAACCGCTTTACATCTGGTGTACGCTCCACCAGATGTAAAGCGGTTATCGTAGCCTACGAAGGCTTGTATGCCTTCCAACGTTGTATAATAATAAAAAATCCGTATTAAGGGGTGAATTATCTGCTTCATGCAGACGGCATTGTATTATTAATAGAATAGCCACCGAGGGGGACTCGAAACACTAAACACAACGATGAAAGATGATCGTAATGAAAAATTGGATTGTAAATCTTGGAAGAATTTTTAGCAGGGAAGTTAATAAATTATAGCACATATAGGCGGACAGAACTTGAAAGTAGAATAAACCAAAAACACATACATTAAGCAAACAGGCTTGATGATTGACATCCAAAATGTAATTATGGCGTTTACATGTAACCCTTTTACAGCCTCATCATTATGTGTTACCGACGTGCATGACTGCCGAAAGAGAGGGCACAGTAATGAATAATCAATGGATCTAAGGAGCCACATTATGTTATGTATATGTTACGGGGGTGACAACACGCAATTTACACTCCTTGTATAGGATATTAAGACCTGCTGCAGTCCGGAGATTTGTTTACTATATACATTTTTTCTACGTCAGATAGGAAACAAGCATGAGGAATTGTCATTTGGTAAATCTTTTGTAAGGTAGAGGTATATTCTTAGTTTAGCAGCTTGTGCCATACTTCTCTTTGTCAGAACTTCGTTTAATATGCACCACGGAGGATTTAGGTTTGATAGTTAATAGATTCAGGCGTTATTTTGCGAAAGTCAAATTTACATTTGATCTAACCTGCTTTGTGCTTCCGCCACCAATTAGTTCATGCGGCCTAGCGCTGGTCGGCACCCACCCACTACTGTTAGTAAGTGCAAGATGCCGATGCTGCTATGGCTGTTCCGGTAGTCTCTGCCTCGGCTGCTGCGGTCGTCCGCCATCTGGAACAGAATCCGCATGCCCCCACCGCCACCGTCGCTGCCATGACTGGCCTGGTCGTCGCTGCGACACGTGTTTTGCCTCTCCAAGAGGCATCATCAGGTGTTGTAGACGTTAATCGTAAGAATAACATGCTACAAGTGACAAATCCATCGCAGTGCCGTCCCTTGTATTGAATTGAGGGTAGGGGTGGATGGTGTGAGCGAAAAGATATTTAATAGTGGAGAATGGTTTACGTCAGTCTGTTTGTTCATGAGAGTAATATTAGAATTTTTATGTTTATTAATTTCTAATTGTTCCCTAATATTTAGTTTTAAACTTTTAGGTTTGACTCTAAACATATTGGTGAGCTACTTAGGTACTTAAAAGTTTCTTTCAATGCGAGAAAAAACACTTTTCAAGTCTAATAAACTAATGACCGTTTACGCCCTTTGCCAACAGCGCACCAATATAAACATCCGAAACACCCTGAAACATCCCCTCATTAGCGACCAATCAATGTTTGCGAGCTCACAAATTGGGAGTAATATAATCCTAAGTGAAACGAGAACCATGGTCACAGTATAGGTAAATAAGAGTAGGATAACTTCAAAGAAACAATAAGAAACGGGCACCTTAAGACGATTAAATGAAAATTTCGCAACGAAACTATTCTGGTGTTTCATTAACGAAATTACGTTTTATGTTCAAAATGTTTCTTATTCTTCTTATTCTGTCCTCACACTTTCTCGTAAAGCTTGCAACTTGCACGCACAGCGGTCGGTATGATGTAATTGGCGAAATAATATTTTTTTTAATTTTATTACATCACCTTTTGCATATATTTCAGAATGTAACAGTCATTTATTTGTTAGAATATGATGATTACATAGAGTCATGGTGTCATAGGTCTGCCGTCATTGGCGTAGAAATTTTAAAATTAAATGGATAAATAAAATCCAAATACTTGTACAGTGAATTTATTAATTCACAGTATTCGTCACCTATTTCGGCTCCAGGCAAACGGAGCTAAAATTTTGATTATCACTTGCTTGGCGATGAAGAAAAAGATCGCAAGGAAATCAGCATAAAGAAATTTTTTTTTTGCAGTTTACTCCTTAAGAAACGATTTCGAGTTATAAGGCCCGGTAGGGAAATTTTATGAGAAGTAAAATCAAGTGAACGCGTTAATAAAAATCGACCAAGTGCGAGTCGGACTCGCGCACGAAGGGTTCCGTACCACTATCTATAAAAGCGGCAAAAAAAACACGTTTGTTGTATGGGAGCCCCCCTTAAATATTTGTTTTATTTTAATTTAATTATTTATTCTTAAAGTGAATATATAACTAAATATTCTGTGAATACTTTAAGCGTCTACCTGTTGCCGTTATCAATATCGAGCAAAAATGAGCAAAAAAATCACGTTTGTTGTATGGGAGCCCCCTTAAATATTTATTATATTGTATTTTTTAGTATTTGTTGTTATAGCGGCAACAGAAATACATCATCTGTGAAAATTTCAACTATCTAACCATCACGGTTCATGAGATACAGCCTGGTGACAGACGGACGGACGGACGGACAGCGGAGCCTCAGTAATATGGTTCCGTTTTACCCTTTGGGTACGGAATCCTAAAAATCGGCCAAGTGCGAGTCGGACTCGCGCACGAAGGGTTCCGTACCACTACCTATAAAAACGGCAAAAAAATCACGTTTGTTGTATGGGAACCCCCTTAAATTTTTATGTTATTCTATTTTTTAGTATTTGTTGTTATAGCGGCAATAGAAATACATCATCTGTGAAAATTTCAACTGTCTAACTATCACGGTTCGTGAGATACAGCCTGGTGACAGACGGACGGACGGACGGACGGACGGACGGACGGACGGACGGACGGACGGACGGACAGCGAAGTCTCAGTAATAGGGTTCCGTTTTACCCTTTGGGTACGGAACCCTAAAAACGTTACGCTCGTCTGCCTAAAAGAGACGAACATATACATTTGTAGGATTTAACGTGCGAGAGAGTGACATAGAAGTATCTAAAGGATTTCACTGAGTTTTTTTCATACAACGTCGGAAGGCTTTTATATACTCGGCCCATCTGATGTAAAGCAGTTACCGTAGCCTATGAATGCTTGTAATACAATAAGTATCTCTCGAAAGAATAATTAAAGATAAAGGTGAAAATGAAGGCGAAGGCGAAGTGGAGCCACTATACAAAAAAAAATACGCTAAATCAATCACTGCAATTGACGAGAGTGGATCGAACAAAACGCCTTCTGTCACGATAAGTAGAAAGTCACAGAAATATCCTCTTTATTGATAAAAAAAAAATTCACGAGTAAAGATTGTTGTAGTGCACAACAAACAAAATAACAAAGTTCTAAAGAACGACGGCTTCTTCGGCTCTAAAGAGGTCGGAAAAGTACAACGTAGGCATATCCTGCACCTGTAGTGGTTTCGTGGGGCGGTGTCTTATCAAGGAGCTTCATTTTTATGGAAAAGGCGTGAAGACTTCAGCCAAACTGTATCAAGAGCAATATACTATATTTTTATAAATGTACCGTGGACTTCCTGGCAGGACGCTGCACATGGTCACAAGGCGAATTACCCAAGCCTGGCTCGAAACCAATGTTCCGGACGTATAATAGCTGAAGACTGGCCCTCGTCTAGCCCAGATCTGAACCCCTTTACCAACAAATTATGGTCCACAATTTATGGTCAGTTTTAGAGGATATGGCCTACTGGAAACAACACGCCGACATTGGGTCTTCAAAGAGAACCGAATCGCTGTGATTGCATTACACAAAGTAGGAATGGAGCCAAATGCAATTTTTAAAACTCTCCATACGCTTGGTATTAGTAAAATGTTTGTGTACCGGGCTATTAATAAACAATGAGACCTCCTCTGTTTGTGACAGTAAAAGATCTGGCCGTCCACGTAGTGTTTGTATGAAAAAGGTGGTCAAAGCAGTAAGGCAAAGAATTCGAAGAAATCCTGTCCGAAAGCAAAAGATTTTATCTCCGAAGATGAAGATAGCACCTAGAACCATGTAGCGTATTGTAAAAGATGACTCAGGACTTGCAGCCTATAAGAGACGTACTGGTCATTTCTTAACTGATAATTTAAAAAAGAATAGAATGGTAAAATCGAAACAACTACTGAAGCGGTACGCAAAGGGAGGTCACAGAAAAATTTTGTTTACGGATGAGAATTTTTTTACAATTGAGCAACATTTTAACATATAAATGACCGTATTTATGCTCAAAGCTCTAAGGAAGCTTCCCTATTAGTCCACAGAGGACAACGTGGGCACTATCCGACTTCAGTGATGGTTTGGTAGGGTATTAGCTATGAAAGAGTCACTGAGCCATACTTTTGTGAAAAAGGTATCAAAACATCGGCACAAGTGCATCAAGATACCATTCTTGAGAAGGTAGTGAAGCCCCTTAACAACACCACGTTCAATAACCAAGAATGGTCCTTCCAGCATAACTCGGCGCCGGGTCATAAAGCTCGGTTTACGTAGTCTTGGTTAGAAACGAACGTTTCGGACTTCATCAGAGCTGAAGACTGGCTGTCGTCTAGTCCCAATTTTAATCCGCTGGATTATGATTTATGATCAGTTTTAGAGAGTACGACGTGCTCTAAATGCCATGCCTATTTGGAGTTCCTAAAACAATCCGTACGATTGGCAGTGAAGAATTTTCCCATGGAAAGAGTGCGTGCTTCTATTGATAACTGGCCTCAACATTTAAAGGACTGTATGGCAGTCAGTGGAGACCACTTTGAATAAGCTTTTTATATTTTAAATTGTTTTATATTTATGTATTAAACTAACACACTGTAAAAGTAATAAATGTTATTTGCAATAGATTTTTTTTTCTTTGTGTCAGTATTTATGGCCAGACTAGGTATTGCAACTGATTACAGCATTTACTCAGAAATATGTAACGGTACGCATCAGTGTGAATGTGACGATTTAAAATGCTCCTTTGGAGTTATACTACTGCTTACATCTACTCGTCTACTGTGATAACGCTATAACACGTATGTTCATATTTATGTCAAAAAAGGTTTAACTGCATTAGATGTCTTACTACTCTGTACATTTTCTGTGTCATGCGCTGTCTAGGCGGATTTAACATTTTTAAATATTTCGCATGTATGCAAATCAATTGACAACGGCCGAAACCGACAACTTAAAATGCCCTCCGAACCTCGGAGAAGCTCTAGATGGCCATGATAAACCCATCCACAGACAGGCTGCGGTCAACGTTGCATAACCTACTTGTTCGGTTACAATTACAAGCGCAACAACGCCTTCAAACTCTTTTAATACAATTTACTTATCGTGACCAAATTGATCGAGTTTTATTAGATGGTAATTAACAGTTAAGAGTCCGAGACACCTGCGAGATTGTATGAAAAGGGCTATGAATATTACAGAAGCGAGTAAGGTGTGTAAGGACCGAGTCATGTGGCACTAGGTTCTACGTTTCATTTGCTTACACACCGTAAGGGATTTAGCATCAAGCAAAAGATAGATACATAGAATTATAACAAACAAAAATTGAAAACATTTGCTAGTATAAAACAGTTTTTTCACACGCTTTTACCATGTATTTTCCCGCGGTTTCTTATAATCTATGCTTTTATGTCAGTACGAACGTTTGTTTTATGTATTTTGTGAGTATATTTTAGAAGTGAAAACTTCTTTAGCGGCGTTGTGCACTTTTTGGGATGAGTAAAAAATGTTAAACTCGCGTCAGTACACGTGACCTTGACCGTAAGATTTTGGTGAGAATTAGAACTTATGTTCACTGCAGCGCGAAAACATAAATAATGTTCCTCTAATAAACAATTAAAACATGAAGCGCTAGATCGTTCATAGGGCATTATTTTCTCGCTACCAAAATGTTGTAAGCGCCATGAAATTCTTGGCGCTTACGCGTTTCGTTCAACGTAGTTTATCAACATCGCTGTTTGGTTTAAGCGGCGCAGGACGCTTTCGCGAGTGTACATGTGTGTTTGAGTTTTCGTGATTGGCGATGATGATGCTGGTAATGATGATGGTGAAAGTTGATTTTTCTGAGAGATAAACTTTTTAATGTAAAATAATTGTAATAGTTCTGAAGTGTTATATAGTTGTAAATTTTTAATCCTACTAATAATATTATAAATGCGAAAGTTAGTGTGTATGGATGGATGTTTGTTGCTCTTTCACGCTTAAACGGCTGAACGGATTTGAATGAAATTTGGCACGTAGATAGATTATGATCTAGATTAACACATAGGCGATACGATATTTAACTCCACGCGGGCGGAGCCGCGGGCAGCAGCTAGTGTAAAATAAATTGTCATGTTTGTGTACGATAGCGCAATAAATGAATATTGTATTTTACCACACACATGATAGTATTTTTATACTGATAAATAAAGCAATTCGTGCGAAATTATTCCCTAAGCATTCCAAAATATTCAAAAATGCACAACGTTAATATTTAAGTTTTCACTTCTGCCGGCACTCCCGGTGCAACCCGTTTTTTTATACTAAGTCGGGAGGCATACAAGCATACGGCCCACCCGATATAAAACGGGCACGGTAGCCTATTAACGCTTATAATATATTAAGTATCACTCGCGCGACGCCTCCTCGGCTGCTTACACAGCAACTCTTTGGGAGCTTACTGGTGACCTCACTCACATGCAGGAATATAACAACCCTCTAGGGAGTTGCTATTTGGCTGCAGTTTTCTGCCTGGTGGAAGTACTTTACCAGGCGGGTTGCTTTAGTATATAATGTGGATAAATCAGAGACATTGAAAACTGTTTTTAAAAACTTTATAAAATATATTTGATTTTGACGTGCATTAATACTATAAAGTGTATTCGTAAATGAACATAAGAATTCCTTCGCTATAAAAAAGTGACTTTAATCAAAATATTTAGCCAGTTAACGCAACTTGTTAAATCTAATAGACCAATTTAAAAAAAGCACTGAAAAATCATTGAATACGTAAATCTTAGTATTTAATAAATTGTATGTTTATAAAAAAAGATCAATAAAGCTGAAAATTATATATAAAATTATGCTTTATTTTGCTTTGCTTTACCTCATAATATTAAGTCCTAAAAGAGAATGTAGAATAAACTCTTTACCGACCTTTCCTGAAATACTACATGAGGTTCTTCAAGCTACCGTAGTGGCATCAAAAAATCCTATTACCGTTCTTGATCTGTTTTTATATTATATATATTATTAACTATAAACAAAAAATCTCCTAATATCACGGACGGCCTAACCTATACATATGTCTATTCTCTCCAAACTAGGCATTAAGGCCCTACTGTACACACATGACTGCAACATGTACTTTCATATTTCGGCTACATACTATAAAAAAGTAAATGGCATTCTTGAAAAACTGGTCATTATTGGCAACACCGAAGGAAAGAGGCCACGTGGCCGTTCGCTAACATGTTGGTTTGACCAAGAGAAAGAAGCTCATCTAAATTTTACCAGGCAGTGAGAGCTACTTCGGAATGGAACTGATGAAGATAGATTGTCTTTTTGAGGGGTGACCATGATCCTCAGTAATGAGCGACCGATTGAAGAAGAAGGAAGTATAGAGCTCGGTGGCGCAGTGGTGAAATGCGTTGTTACGCTACTTAGACACCAACGCTCGTGGGTTCGATTCCCACACAGTACAAACATTTGTGTGCATGAACATGTCTGTTTGTCTTGGTCTGGGAATTTTCTATGTATAATAAGTATGTATATACACAAAAAAATGTATTTAAGTATGTTTATACAGTTGTCTAGTACTCATAACACAAGCTTCGCTTTCTTTGGGGCTAGATGGCGCTGTGTAATATGTCCGACAATAAAATAAAAAAAGGAATCAATTGAAAGTTTAAACTACTTATTTATGGATCACATAGAAAAAATGATATATATTGTTAGTAGTATATAGTGTAAGTACCTATGTATTATATTTAAGGACTAGCTGAAGCCCGCGGCTTCGCACGCATGAGATTTGGGCTTTTGGTAGCCTTTATTTCTCTATAGACCTCAAATCCTTTCTGTTAAAAAAAAAACAAAGTTCAGGGTCGTAGATGCAACCATAGAGCGATTCAATTTTCATACAGCACCATCTATTGACCTTTACGGGAGGCAACGTATATTTATTTTATTTTTATTGCATAAAAAATGCGTAGTTATTAAAAAAATACTTATTCTATGAAAATAATAAAAATAAAATTGCAAAGTCCCCGCAGGGGAAGACATTTCCCCCTAATTTTAACAGTTTTTCATTTTTTACGCAGAAATCCTAAACATTTACGGGATAAAAAGTACCCTATATTCTGCTCTGAACAGTCCTCTACCTACCAGTGAAAGTCCCGTCAAAATCGGTTCAGCCATTTCGAAAATTAGCCCGGACAAACAAACAGACGGACAGACAGACAGACAAAAAAGTTAAAAATGCGTATTTAGGCTTTGGTAACGGGAAAATAATAATATGAGCTTAAGATAAAGGCTTTATTTTGAAATCACAGACAGACACTTCAATTTTATTTATATGTATAGATTAATGTACAACAGGCGATGTTAACGTTAAGCGATCTTTTCCAGACAACCTTAACCTGTTAGAGAACAATAAAAAAATAATAAAATATTTAAGTAACACGGAATAAATGGTCTTACATTATATGGATTAATTATCGAAATAAGTAATATATTAAGTAGCTACTGCAGTGGTATGTATAAGGAGTCATCAAGAAAAAGAAAATAGTGGTGAGGGAAAGATATACTTAAAGAAGTTGTACCAACAGACTACCCTACACCATGAAGATTTAAAAAGGCCGTGAAGAGGTTTTAACAAAGACGGCAGAGCTAGAGTAATACCTCTAGTGTTGCAAATATTCATCGGTATGTGATCTGTATGCCTAAGGTAGTATAAAAACGTTACTGTTATATCTCTGTTCACGAAGCATGTTTTTTAAGTAATTATCTATGAATTTATTATGAATTGTTTGAAAACTTTAGTAACGTATATTTTTAAGAATCATAAAGAAAAGAAAAACGTTTTATTTTACGATGTAACAGGATTTTTTCACAAATTTATTCTAAACATCCACTACATGGCAAAAAAAGTGTCTCGCCAAGCCATATTTCTAGAATCACTTATCTTAAATGCCTTCGATTTCAGTGATTTTGTCAAATGTTTGAATTCAGGGATTCACGTGTCGAAATATGTTCATTCTTTTGTGTTTGACATAACTTTGAAATTCGACTACACAGGGCCAGTTTTCAGCTCTTATAAAATCCGGAACGTGGGTTTCGAGCCAGGCTTGGGTAGTTCGTGCCTTGTGACCAGGTGCAGAGTCCTGCTGGAAATTCCACGGTACATTTTTAAAAAGTGTATCACTAAGAGTTTCTACAACATGATCCAAGACAGTCTCTTGATACAATTTGGCATAAAGAAGTCTTCACTTCTTTTTCACTAAAATAAAGCTTTGTGACTCCTTGATAAAACACCTCCCTACCAAACCATTACTGGATGATGATGACGATGATGATTTTGAACAAAAGATATCTCACCACTGTTTTACCCATCGGAAGCGTATATTTAAGGTGCGACGCCCTTTAACCCTTCGAAACCCGTGTGGTCATATATGACCGCGAAATGTATGGGAAAAGGTATATAACGGGTTCTGTCAGTACCTAAGACTACGTCGATATTGACAGGTAAACCGACAAGTTGATTAATGGAAACATAGCGTGAACGTGGACAACCGTCTTCAGCAAACAAGGGATTTTTGAAAAATAGAGATTGATTCAAATATGTAACAAATGCGACAGAGGAAACAGTATAATAATGATAGTTACAAAAAAACTCTATTTGCCATCGGGCTCTGACTGATAGCCATGTGAATTTTTCTTATATTATAATTATTATTGGTAGTTAGTGCTTACAATTGTATTTTTTCTTTTTTACAAAAAATCTTTATATGCCACTTGATCCTCCCGGATACGACATTTTTTTTATTAAAAAATTCTTCATATTTGTATTTCATATTGTACATTGTTTACCAGGTGTTTACAAGGTTACCAGTTTATTTCAGAAATGACCCTTTCTGACAGAAATGAAATATGATTGTGGATTTTTACTACGTTAATATTTACCTAAAAAAAATCCATAATAAATCATAATAAAAATCGACTAAGTGTGAGTCGCACTCGCAATCGAAGGTTTCCGTGCCTATAACAGAATACAAATTTGTTGCGTAGTCTAAACTCCAATAACTTGTATTAACATTAAGATGACATTATCGGTACTTAAACTATGGAACTAATTTATTTTTTGAAGTATATTAGAAGAATTATTTAAAATAAATCGGTATGTCCATCGAGCAAATAGTTATAGTAATAATAATTATTCTAAAATATCTAAAAGATCTGTATATATTAAAAATAAAATAAATTAAAATGTCCTAATAGGCGATATATTAATATAAATATAATAAAATAAACAAGCAATCCATCAAGGAACCGTAAATGATATTTCATCATCCGTTAAATAATACAAATTAATATGTCCACCGAATTCTGGTAGGTCCAGTTCAGCTTCTTATTTCCTTATTGTTTTAAAATATGTTCAGCTTGTTAAAGTCATACAATGCATTCAGTTTAATATGAATAAAAGGTTTTCTAAAGAAGTTAATTCGCTTTGCAAAAGTGATATTTATGGTGGGCAAAGCAGCCCAAATCTACGTTTTTTAATTAAGGCATTATAAGTTAGGGAGGATAGCTCGTCTTTATGTGTATCGAGAGCCATTGTTAAAAGATGTAACCTTCTAATGCTCAGAACACGAGTCTCCGAAAATGGATCATAGGAGATTGTAGAAAATCGAAATGGCTTCCTCAACATTGTCTTTAGAGCAGCCCTTTGTGACCTTCCTTTTATAAAAGAGTCTTGTTCTACTCTGCTTTTTCTAGCATCAAACATGCTAGAAAAAAGAAGAAAAATTCGGTAAATCTATTACCAACTTAACTTTTACTGTATTTGCACAAATTTTCAATTAAATGGTTTCCTCGAAAATTTTATAAATGAAAATATAATGAACCAGTATCAAATTGTACATGACATCAGTACGCGCCTACAGGGGTGTGAAGTGATTTAGTTTGCGGGTGATGTCTGAACAAATCTAATTGACTATGTCTGTGTGATGCCTGCAAAATGGACAGAAAAGACAAAATGCTTCTACAATCTCGATATCAATAACACAGTCCAGACCAATAACTCCATCACTATTTTTAAAAATAAATTGAATATACAAACTCAACTCTTGTATGATTTTATTATATGTTTAAATAGATAGATAATATTTCAATTGTCTCTAAGTAGCACGTACTGAGAGTGCCATACCTACCATATGGAAAAACATTATGCTGAACTTTAACATCACCATTTTATTTTCAATGATAAAAAAATGTAATGTAAACATGCCTGAAGTAATGCGAAAAGAAAATTATCTCTAAAAGAAATGAGAGAGCCTATCGGGACAGCAATCAGTGACAATAAAGGGGTTTACATTGGGACTAGTAAGCGTGAATGGGGCCCATAATGTTTCTACGGCCCAAGTTTCCGGCAATTTGTTCGTAAAACGCCTACTAGGCTTTGATTTATTTGGTAATAAATTAACTGCGTACCTACAGGGTGATCAATCGAAAACAGTCAGTGGAGTAGAAAAGCGATATTATTTTATTAATATCTACTGATGCTTATTTTAAGGTGTTAAACTAAGTTAAGCAGAAGGAGAGTTTCGGTATTTCAAAATCACGTGAAGTATGATAAAAGTTTATGTATTGATCATAGAATAGTTCCTACTCAATATATTCACCATGTCTGCATAAGCTTTTCTGTCTAGTTCTGTATTTATTTATTTAAAACTTTATTGACCACTACATTTTGGTACAATAGGCGGACTTAATGCTAGTTGCATTCTCTACGAGTCGACCTTTGGGAGTGCAGAGATTCACGATTGCGGCTTAACATTACATATATAATAATATATATATATATATATATATACAATAATAATACATATATATATATATATATATATATATATATATACACATATATATATATATATATATACTTACAATACATATACATACATACATATAAATTATACGATACATACAAACGTATTAGACATACATAATTGTTACAACTTATATTAAAATAATAGAAATATATAAATAATGATGACGGTCTTACTGCCTTGTCGAGCTTTCAAAAAGATATTGGTGTACCTTCTTTTTGAAGACAAATTTGCTGCACGATTTCTTGATAGAAACTGATAACGCATTCCAGAGTTGAATTGATTGCCTAGTGAAGGAGTTGGACATGAAGCCTGAGCGGAAAAGAGGGATAGAGAGTAAGAGAGAATTGTAGGAACGTAGTGGGAGATTATGAGAGTCACAGAGATACTGAAACTTGCATTTCAAGTATTCTGGAGAATGAGGGTTGGAAAGAATAGAATAGAGAGTACAAAGTAACCTCAGATTTCGACGCTGACGAATAGGTAGCCATCCAAGCTTAGACCTGTATTTAATAGATTTAGGTAGAATAAAGGTTTAGATATTTTATAAATATCTTATGTATGATAAAATTTCATGTACAGATACTTTGGAATCCATACCAACCGACCCAAATATCCAACCAGTCTATTAACTAACTGGTCGCCAGTTCGAATACTGACATTAACCACTAAATTCGTGTTTTCGGATTCATGTATATGTTCGTTATTATCACTAGCTCCGTGGTGAAGGAAATCATCATAAGGAAACCTGTAAATCCAAGAAATTATGTTTCGAAAGACTTGTGATCTAACCTAAGGAAGATCTGGTTTTGTCTCTGGGTTGTGGAAGGATAAATAAATAAATATTGTCGGACAAATTACACAGCGCTATCTAGCCCCAAAGTAAGCAAAGCGGGGATAAGGATCCAACGCGTAGAGGCCCCTTAAGAAAGACTGTATGTAATGTTATACACCCGCCGTGACCCGCTCCAGGGTATATCAATGGGATAATATAAATAAATAAATATAAATAAATATTGTCGGACAAATTACACAGCGACATCTAATCCCAAAGTAAGCGAAGCTTGTGTTATGTGTACTAGACAACTGATAAACATACATAAATATATATTATTTTTGTAAATACATACTTATTATACATAGAAAATACCCAGACCAAGACAAACAGACATGTTCATGCACACAAATGTTTGTACTGTGTGGGAATCGAACTCGCGAGCGTTGGTGTAAGTAGCGTAACAACGCGTTCCACCACTGCGCCACCGAGCTCGTCAAAACGCTAAGTAGAAGACTTTGGAATCCATACTACAAAATATATTTACTAAATCTGCATAACCCTATTATTTTAGTCCTTTTGTTCAGTTCTCTTCAGTACTTAAAAAACCAATGTCGTGACCACGTTCACAATTACTGTATTAATTAATCGTAATATGTGTATGATTTCTATTGATTTCACTTTCATTCAGGATATTTTTGTCATTGTAATTAATGTAATTTACATACAAATATTCATTTATTTGCATGCCGTAAAGCAAAATATGGTTGCTTAACGTAATTATGTGACTTAACCCAACTGTGTTAATATAAATTTATGGTGAGTTAGATAATTATATTTGATTCGTATGTTTTTTTTTTTTTATATATTGGCTCAGCATAGTGGCTCCTCTTCGCCTGTTGGTAAGCGAAAAGGGGAGCCCAAATTGCAGCGGCAACTGACAAAGGACTACGGTGTCCTGTCAGTTGACGATACCATGCTGGCCCGCAAGGTGCTTCTTCACGCTTCGTTTGAAGGATCCCATGTTGTAGGAAGGAGGAAACACATGTGCAGGCAAAGCGTTCCACTTTTTGATGGTACGACAAAGATAGGAGTTGCCGAACTTTTTGGTACGCGAAGAGATATTCTCAACCGTGAAACCATGACATCGCAAGCCCGCACGTGTGGTTCTATGACGGAAGGGAGAGGGTGGGATAAGGGAAAATAGTTCTTCAGAGCACTCGCCATGGTAAAGGCGGTAAAATACGCTTAGAGAGCCTATGTCCCTACGGAGTTGAAGAGGTTCTAGGCTTTTGGTGACCTCTTCGTCGTCAATTATGCGGATAGCCCATCGCTGCAACCTATCGAGAGTCTCAAGAAGATAATGTGCGAAGCCGTCCCAGAGATGCGAGCAATACTCCACGCAGGCCCGAACTTGTGTCTTATATAGCAGACAAAGTTGGTCCGGCGTGAAGAACCGGCACACCCTACTCAGGACTCCGAGTTTTCTTGAAGCTGTTGAGATGAGGCTCTCGATGTAATAACGCTGGTTAAGGTCGCAATGAATACGCATACCCAGCATATTCAGGCTATCTCGCATACTGAGGGAAGCACCATGAAGACTGGGAGTGGGAAGGAAGGGGCACAGTTTTGTTGTAAACGCGCAAAACTGAGTTTTCTCAGCATTAAACTCAACCAGGTTATTGGAACCCCATTTATTAATGAGATTCAAAACCCGATTCAGTTCAACGACAAGACTCTCACGCCTCTCACCGATTTCTGTCCGACCAGCACCAGGCCGACCGAAATATCGCCCATGGACCGTACTGTCGTCTGCATAGCAATGAATATTACCAAGTGGCAGCATGTCATTGATATGCAGAAGAAAGAGAGTGGGCGATAGAACGGAGCCCTGTGGGACACCGGCATTCACTGACATGAACCGCGAAGCGCATCCATCTGCAAGGACGCGGATTCTATGCTCATGCAGGAAGCCAGCAATCCAATTACAAAGCTGGAGGGGCAGACCGTATGCCGGAAGTTTGGGGAGAAGTGCTTTGCGCCAGACCCGATCAAACGCCTTGGCTATATCTAGGCTGACTGCCATGGATTCGCCATACTTATCGATTGCCTCCACCCAGAGGTGCGTCACATACGCCAGAAGATCACCCGTTGATCGTTTCGGTCTAAAACCATACTGACGATCATTGATTATGGAGTGATCTTCTAGGTAACGGATCAATTGGTTTTAAGGATCCGTTCCATGACTTTGCACAACACTGAAGTTACGGCAATGGGGCGGTAATTTGATGGGTCAGAACGGTCTCCCTTTTTGGGGACCGGCTGCACATTGGCCTCTCTCCAAGCATCCGGAACACAACCAGTCGAGTACAAGAGGCGGAAGAGGCGCGTCAACACCGGAGACAACTCCGCTGCACATTTTTTAAGAACAATCGCTGGGATACCGTCAGGACTACTGGGTTTTCGGGCATCGAGTGACTGTAGTTCAAAACGCACATCGCGCTGCCTGATGTGGATATCAGGCATAACGGATCCACTGGAGGGTATTGTTGGTGGTTGCGTGCTACAGTCATCGATCCGGGAGTTAGCCGCAAAGAGACTGGCCATAAGATCGGCTTTCTCCTGCGGCTGATGCGCCAGTGAGCCATCGGGGCATCGCAGCGTTAGTAAGTAATGAATGATTGTCATTATTTTGGCTATAATAATTATCAAGTTTTAAACGCTCAACTGGCAAAAAACCACACATCCATGGTGGAATAAAATATTTTCAGTTGCTTATAAACACTTGCACAGCAGCTTGTAACGTAGGTAAAGCCAGCATAGCGTAAAATTTATAGGTTTGTGGGTAAAGCGCGTTTCCGGCCAAGCCGACACTATCCAGAAACATCCTGTTGAAGTTACTTACTTGCAGGAATAGCAACATAAATCTACAGGTAGTTTGTTTGAATAGGTTTTATATATAGTAGAAGTAGATACTTTATCAGACTGTGCTATATCTCTTACGGGTGATCTTAGTTTGGCAATCGGCAAAATATACCAAGCACGAATACCTACATGGTATAGCTGAGGTTCAGGGCTAAGCTTAAACTGATGACTAGGTGTCCTTACTTGAGAGTAAATAGATTGAGAGTCCCTTTATGGCAAGACTCCCCGTAGCAAACTTCAAAGACCAGTTAGTTTTACTTTAAAACATAGTCTACAACTTTCCATAGCTCTGAAGACCAGAATTGTAGAGAAACGTACATATGTATCGGTTGTGTTTCTACACGCATATTGTACTGTTCTATCGGTAGAGGTATCTTGTTTCTTTATATCTGGGTAAAGCCCTCATACGCCTGGATAGCCTGTTTATACAGGCTTGCAATGTGTCTGCTTTGTTGGTTTCCGCTAAGATGGCAGAACAGCGATACGGTAAGTAGCGATAGCGTATGAGCACAGCGATGTTGATGTGGTAACACATTAATGTCTACTCTGCCGATTTTCAATCTTTTCAATTCATTTATATTCTTTACAGTTATTGTATAATAATTAATACGTATTTTAAAAATACGACAACAATACAATATTCAATAGATATAAATCAGTTGGTTATTAATTATTTACCAGTTAACATTATGTCTAATACCAAAATATATGTCAGTAAAATTATAGTCACAAGATCTTAAACCAAGATTATAAGGGGTATTCATCATTACTGTAGCAACATTTTTCCAATCTAGGTACAGATTATTTTTAATTCATTAGGCAATTTATTAAACAATTGAGTTTCCTAAAACTTTGCACCGTTCTGACTATCGCATGTACAGGAATTACTTCAACTACTTTTTTTAAAGATGCTTTACAAGTTTTTTTTTTTTAAGCACTTAACGTATAGATTTAGACAGATAATAAACATATTTAAAATAAGTTATAATTTCTTTTGCATTGCCTTTTTTTATACAACGTCGGGAGGTATACCGGCCCACCTGATGTAAAGCGGATACCGAAGCCGTATTAACTCTTGCAATATATTATTAAGTATCACTCGCGCGATGCCTTCTCTGCTGCTTGCACAGTAACTCCTGGGGAGCTTACTGGTGACCTCACATGCAGGAACACAACAACCCTCTAGGGAGTTGTTATTTGGCTGCGGTTTTCTGTGAGGTGGAGGTACTTCCCTAGACGGGCTGCTTTGATGCGCCCTACCTCTTAAAAACATCCAGACCAAGATAAACAGACATGTTCATGCACACAAATGTTTGCCTTATGTGGGAATCGAACCCGCGACCGTTGGTGTCAAAGTCGCGTCATTCACGACTGAGCCACCGAGTCAAAAATCTCCTACAAAAATAAAATATACAATGTAAACACTCTAAAAGTAGTATATTGTTTGAGTAGCTCTCTACAGGACTGCTCGTAAAGCTCGTTTTTAGGGTTCCGTACCCAAAGGGTAAAATGGAACCCTATTACTGAGACTCCACTGTCCGTCCGTCCGTCTGTCACCAGGCTGTATCTCATGAACCGTGATAGTTAAACAGTTGAAATTTTCACAGATGATGTATTTCTGTTGCCGCTATAACAACAAATACTAAAAAATTTAATAAAATAAATATTTAAGGGGGCCCCCATACAACAAACGTGAATTTTTTGCTCATTTTTGCTTGATATTGATAACGGCAACAGGTAGACGCTTGAAATATTCACAGAATATTTAGTTGTATATTCACTATAGGAATAAATAATTATGTTAAAACAAAACAAATATTTAAGAGGGGCTCCCATACAACAAACGTGATTTTTTTGCTGATTTTATAGATAATGGTACGGAACCCTTCGTGCGCGAGTCCGACTCGCACTTGGCTGATTTTTTGCTCATTTTTGCTCGATATTGATAACGGCAACAGGTAGACGCTTGAAATATTCACAGAATATTTAGTTATATATTCACTTTAAGAATAAATAATTAAATTAAAATAAAACAAATATTTAAGGGGGGCTCCCATACAACAAACGTGATTTCTTTCGCCGTTTTTATAGATAATGGTACGGAACCCTTAGTGCGCAAGTCCGACTCGCACTTGGCCGATTTTTATATTTTAAAGGCTTTGGCAGTATTGTAATTTATAACTGTTTCCCCATAATGCCAGTCCACAGACCCAGCCAGTTTTAATGATTATATTTTTTATATTACGTTGGGAGGCAAACAAGCATACGGCCCACCTGATGTAAAGCGGGTACCGTTGCTTATTAACGCTTGCGTTATATTAAGTCTCACTCGCGCGATGCCTCTTCTGCTGCTTACACAGCAACTCCTTGGGAGATCACTGGTGACCTCACTCACACGCAGGAACACAACAACCCTCTAGGGAATTGTTAATTGGCTGCGGTTTTCTGTGAGGTGGAGGTACTTCCAAAGACGGGCTGCTTTGATGCGCCTTAGCTTTCTTTCCGGGATTATGTCGGGAGGCATACAATAACACGGCCCAGGCTGGCTGTCAGATTTTTGATGTTCTTCGGCAGTGTACCGACGACGAAATGTTCCAGCATGACAGTAAGTAGTTTGTGTAACTGCTTCGCCACAAACGCAAGCATATTATCCGATTGTATTGTCTTCAAAAGGCTGATGGTATCTTGGAGATTTTCTCTGACGTCTCATTACCACAGCAGCATCTTATGGCTGCAAATATTTACTAAAGATCCCATTTTTACTAAAGATTGATTTACGCTGGCCTCGTCCACAGTTTCAATAGCATGTTGTATAAACATTAACAGCTCATGGCTATGAATTACACGGATAAGCTAGCTAAACAAAAGTGTGCAGTGCAAGCAGCAAGGTTGCACATTTCTCAATTGATTTGTTTATAAATGTATCTAGCTCGACTTTTCTATTTCTCTTTTGCTAGAGCATCGTTCAATTAATTTGCAAAGTGCTCTACGGACAGGTGTTAGCTTTAACTGTAACGATCTTGGTTAGCCAATTACACTTCACGACAGTTAATTCAATTATCTCTCTCTTTTGACATACTTGACATATTTTAAGCGTCTTCGAAAGAAGCGATATTCTGAATTCGATAAACTGATAATAGCGATAAACTGATATTTCTTCTCCTGTGTATTTGTTAACGATATCTTCGTCAATTTTATTGTGAATCGATTATGAATCTGATTCAAGTTATAAGTACGGGGCTAATATCCAGATGCTTCGGGCCAAAGGAAAAAATCATACAGCGAGATACTAGATATTTGCATAGTAAAAGGTATTGCTTTCCGTTGCTAAGTACACTAAGCTTCTTAGACACTAGTCACCTTAGTATCCTTAACATGATAATGTTTTTAACGAGCAATTCTTGTATATTTATAAATGTTCTCGTATATCTCGGATATTTGTAACGATTTTGAACATTTTTTAAAGTTATACTTCACGGGAAAAATTATGAGAGTGAATTTTTCCAACACCGACACCACACCGTAAGGATTACGATTGATGATGAAGTGTTGGAACAAGTGGATGAGTTTGTATATCTTGGATGCGCTTTCAGCAGGGATGGAAGGTACACCGCAGATGTGGAAAGACGAGTGAGTGCTGGGAATAGATATTAGTGAATGGAGCGTTGGGAAAACTTCTTGGCAGTAAAAACCTGAGCCAGAAGGCACAACTCGCTATACACAATGCAGTGTTGGTCCCAACGCTAACTTATGGAAGCGAGAGCTGGGTATGGCAGAAAGAGCATGAAAGTAGAATAAACGCGGTTGAAATGCGAGCGCTGCGCAAAATTTGTGGCGTAAGGCTTGTAGACCGTATTCGCAATGATGATGTTAGAAATAGAGTTGGTCTGAAAGAGAGCGTCGGTGTTAAAATAAGAAGAGGCATGCTCCGATGGTTCGGGCATGTAGAAGGAATGCAAGATGAAAGAATGACGAAGCAGATATACAATGCAAAAGTGGAAGGATGTAGGAGCCGGGGAAGGCCAAGACTTACCTACCATGACCAAATTGGTCGTGTTCTATCAGAAGGTGATGTCAGGAGCCCTAGAAACCGGCGAGCGTGCATGAGAAGAGCAATGAATGTTAAAGAAGCGAGGGAGATATGTAAGGATCGAGTCACGTGGTGCTCGGTTCTCTCTGCCTACCCCGCAAGGGATTTGGCGTGAAGTTATAGATAGATAGATAGATAAACCGACACCACAAAATCGACATCACGAAGTTGGTTGTACTTTTAAGTTTCGTTTGTGCCTATATTCAAGGTATTTACCCAAATACTTATTTATGAATTTACAACACATGTTGTATTTATATCGAAATAGATAAAATATATTAATACTCGTGTACATATATGTAGATGTGTGTGTCTTTAAATTACATATGGCGGTGATTGATATTCATTAATATAAATTATGTCTTTTTGTTACGCGACAGAAATATAATTTCATACGTGCATATATAGTATATTTACACACACTTTTTTATTTAGATATGTTTTTGTTTCTTAGGTTTATCGATATACGTAGGTGTTTATCTTGACAAAATTTGAATTAAACAAACAAACAAAAAAGAAACGCCAAGAAAACCTCGTCCATCTACTAATTGTTTAATTTAAGAAAGAAATTTGTATTTATTAATTATAAGAAACAGACAATTTGGGAATTTTGTAAATTGTACTGAATTATATTCATTGCTCCAATTAGCGCTGTTAACTACCACTTGTTCCCAAAATAGATATTATTGGTAAATTTCACTTTTCGCAAATGTTTTATATAAGAAACAACTATTTAAAATGCATTAGGCAGATTAGAGTTTGATTTCCATGATAGGGTTTTGGTCTGAAATAAAGATGCATTGAAGGAAGATAAATATTAAAAATAATTATATTTGAATGGATATTATTATTCTCCAAATAAATGTTAACTGATTAAAGAAAAAATATGTGACTAGAAGTTTTGACTTCAAAGAAATCGGTTTCATTTATTACTACATAAAAAGGATACTATCAATTCGTCGCATACATTGCTTTTTATTTCATCATCACATCGTCATTAGTAAATCGATAGTGAAAATTTGCTTTTGATTAGGAAGGTCCTAAAGTCCGATTGATTTATAAATTTGAGGAAAGTAGAAATTTCCTTAATTTCCTTAAAATCAGAATTCGCAGTCAGTTTTGAGCAATTAAAAACTTTTATATTACGGAAATTGTCGCTCGATTTGCACATATACATACAATATATTGACGAGATTGGTGACTCTACCTCTCTTGAGAACATCCAACAACTATTAAATTGTGGAATGAGCTCCCTGCCGATGTTTTCCCAAGGGACTACAGTATGGGGTTCTTCAAGAAAGGCGTGAAGAGGTTCTTACAGGGTCGGCAACGCAAGAGTGACACCCCTGGCGTTGCAAATGCCCATAGGCTAGGTATTAATATGCCTAAAAGGAGACCTCGGCATCTAGCTTTAAGTAACTGTCTGTTAGTGAAATAAAGAATTTTTATTATTATTTTATTTTTATTCACGGGTATTATCCCGGTCATTTGATAGGCGTGCGCGGGGATATGGATCCAACGCGTAGAGGCCCTTTTAAGAAGATTCATGTTATGTTGTACACCCACCGAGACCCGCTCCTAAAAATATCGATAGAACCATATATCTATGAGCAGGTCACGGCAGGTATTGGGACTATTGCGAATGTATAGGAAATGATTAGTCTATTGTAATGAGGTCTGGAGGGATTATTGGTACTGGGATATTGCAGAAGAGGGACGGACACCTGCCATAACTATCATATCTGACTGTTATTTTTGGCAGGCGGTGGCTCGCCACTCACTAGATGGACCCCCGAAATGCCAGAGAAAGTCGGACGGGGGCAACACCGGTGTGAGTGACTCAGGGGTGTCGAGAGGTGTGCTGCGCTTTCTCCGAAGTTACTCGCGGCGTTATGCCCTTTAACACTTCCACCCCTGGAGTATATCACCTGCTAGAGCAATATACTCTATCGACTCCTCTCTGGACGGCCAATGAAGGCAAGCCAGAGCTGAGAGTCCTGCGGGCCTTCTTGGATTTCCACTCCGACCGACGAAGACACGCCGGAGACGAAGGCCCTGATCGACTCTCTGGAGCACTCGGGTACCCGTGGTGTCGTTACGCACCATCAGCTCGCCACAAGCTGCCCTGCGGGGTTATTATTATTATTATTATTATTATAGGCTACGGTAACTGCTTACCATCAGGCAGACCGTACGCTTGGTTGCCACCTTAGTGGTATAAAAAAAATCCAGACCAGTACAAACAGGCGTGCTCATGTATATATAATGTTTATCTTGTACGAACCCACCAGGTTTGGTGTCAAAGTATGGTTGTTCTACCTATAGTATAACGGATTATGTTCTGAGGAGCTGTTCGACATTGCGCCAACAGACTCGTTTTACAATCGCACTGCTCGCCAACGGCTGGGAGTTCATCCTCATATACTGGAACCGCAATCGTCACGTACAGTACGGTTCCAGAGAAGTTTTCTGCCGAGAACTTTTAACTTGAGGAATGAGCTCCCTGCCGAGGTTTTCCCAAGGGACTACAGTATGGCGTTCTTCAAGAAAGGTGTAAAGGGGTTTTTATAGGGTCGGCAACGCAAGAGGTACACCCCTGGTGTTACAAATGTCCATAGGGTGCGATAACTGCTTACCATCAGGTTTGCTGTATGCTTGTTTGCCACCTTAGTGGTATATACTAGTGACGAGCTCGGTGGCGCAGTGGTGAAACGCGTTGTTACGCTACTTTGACGCCAACGCTCGTGGGTTCGATTCCCACACAGTACAAACATTTGTGTGCATGAACATGTATGTTTGTCTTGGTCTGGGTATTTGTTATGTATAATAAGTATGTATTTACAAAAAAAAATGTATTTACGTATGTTTATCAGTTGTCTAGTACCATTACACAAATGCTTCGCTTACTTTGGGGCCAGATGGCGCTGTGTAATTTGCCCGTCAATATTTATTTATTTATAAAAAAAGGTTTTACCACTGCGCCACTGATACCGTCTAAAAATATTTAATTCTATTGATACCGAATTTTCTAGTAAATAAATAACGATATACCTGAGGTGTGGCATATATACATTCATAATTCACCGATTACAATATATTACGTTTCTTTGTTCATTTTACCCTCTATGAGTTCTAACTATTCTTAGATCATGTTCGCTCACGGTCAGGCTGCACTACGTGCGCGTACGGCTGGTTATTGATATGTTGATTACAAAGTTGCTTTTAGTATGTACTCATATTATATTAAACTAGCTAACCCGGCAAACGTTGTTTTGCCATATAAATTATTTCTAGGGAATTTTTAGTGTAGAAAAAAGTAACTAACTTATTGTATACATGAATAATTACTAAAATGACTATTAAAAAATAGGGGTTGGTGATAGAAGGGTGAAAATTTAGGGTTGTATGTATTTTTAATGCCACATTAAAAAAAATTGTCCAAAAAATAAAAATAAAATGGTGGACAACCCTTATCACTTAGGGGTATGAAAAATAGATAGTAGCCGATTCTCAGACCTACTGAATGTGCATATAAAATTTCATAAAAATCGGTCAAGCCGTTTCGGAGGAGTGTGGTAACTAACATTGTGACACGAGAATTTTATATATAAGATAACGATTCGGTTACAAGTCTACTACAAATATGAAGTGACTCCTGAGGTAATTGCGTGATGTGAACCAAGTTGGTAAAATAGTAGGAGGTAGTGGCTACGTTGCGTACTTGTTCCGACAAACAACTCCCTGTGTGTCGTAATATACCCTTCTATCATTGTCCAGCTACCTCACGCACCGCCTGAGTTAAACAGTAGCTTAGTAACTCAATGGTGCTTGTGTAGTGTGTATCTAACTTTATTGGTATCGTATGTAACAACCTTTAGACTAGTGCGTGTTATATGTGATACGAATACTGTTAACTTGGCGCCTTATAATAGATATATATGCCCAATATAACCATGAAAGATGTATTCAGTTATAAACTTCTGCGTTTAAATTTTCATAAACCGTTAAAAAGCTCGCGTATTGAATCTAATGTGGTTACCTTTAACGCTAGTATTTTTTTTATACAACATCAGGAGGTACTTAAATGTACTGTCCACCTGATGTAAAGCGGTTACCGTATGAACGATTGCTACATTAAGTATCAATAGCGCGATGTCACCTCTGCTATTAACACAGTAACTCCTTAGGAGCTTACTGTAGACCTCACATACATGCAGGAACACAACAACCTTTCATGGAGGTGTACTTTGGCTGTGATTTGTCTATAAGATAGAGGTACTTTCCCAGATGTGCTACTTTGGTGCGCACTACCTTGCTTAAAATACATTAAAAGTACACCTAAATACAAATACAGGATGTACTGCTCGCACGTTGTCTCCCTTGTTTACATGCAATTTGATCTAACCTGCTTTGTTTGCTTCCGCCACCAATTAGTTCATGCGGCCTAGCGCCGGCCGGCACCCACCCACTACTGTTAGTACGTGCTACATGCCGACGCTGCCATGGCTGCTCCGGCAGTCTCTGCCTCGGCTGCTGCGGTCGTCCGCCATCTGGAACAGAATCCGCATGCCCCCACCACCACCGTCGCTACCACGACTAGCCTGGTCGTCGCGGCGACACGTGTTTCGCCTCTCCACGAGGCATCATCAGGCGTTGTAGACGTTAATCGTAAGAATAACATGCTACAAGTGTAGCATAGCACGTGTCGCAGCGACGACCAGGCCAGTCGTGGCAGCGATGGTGGTGGTGGGGGCATGCGGATTCTGTTCCAGATGGCGGACGACCGCAGCAGCCGAGGCAGAGACTACCGGAGCAGCCATGGCAGCGTCGGCATGTAGCACGTACTAACAGTAGTGGGTGGGTGCCGGCCGGCGCTAGGCCGCATGAACTAATTGGCGGCGGAAGTATACAAAGCAAGTTATATCAAATTGCATGTAAATTTGACTTTTGCAAAATAACGCCTGAATCTATTAACTGTCTCCCTTGTCGTTAACACAGCATCTCCACAGAAGTTAACCTCACTCATAGACAGAAACACGACAACCCACCAGACAGATGTTATTTGACTGCAGTATTTGGAAGCCAAGGGCCTCCCTCTGTCGGACTGCTCTGCTCTGCACCTTCCCCAATCAAATCACTAAGTCACTAAATCAAATTTAGTTTAATTTCCACCTCGCATCCACGGTGATCAGCATTATACTTGAAACATCTGCTCGCAATCTATATAGCCAACAGGACATGTTTTCCGAGCATAAATATTGGCAATACCGTCATAAACATGTTATATCTATCTACTGCTGAATAAACGCCTACCAAAATGTTTTCCATCATGTGCTATTTTCCGTTTTCCTCATCTAACCATTTCCGACCGCTCTTTAGAGGTAATTGGTCCATATAGAGAGGGGACGAATCGCTTCGCCGTTTCATGCCACGCCTCGAGGACCTCTCTTTCACATCTGGAATCACTAATACTACACATGTGGTCGGATTAACCACTTCAGCGTGCTAGACTCTGAGATTCGTTTGTACAACTTTGGTCTAATTTCTTCGTAATGAGTTCTATTAGTATACTCTAGAGAATATTTGTAACCAACGCTCGATGAATACATGCGCATGAATAAATGCGCTGCTCTACCCACTCTACGCAACTCTATCACGCACGTTGAGTTAGCTTCGCTTGTATATAGTAGCCTCTGCGCGCATATCATATGTGACAAGGGAGTAGCGCTTTTAAAGAAGAAGAAGAAACAAGAAGAAGGTCCTTTGTTAAAGACTAAGTACTTACTATACTACTCTAGGCACTCTACGCTACTCTATTACGTACGTTGACTTTGCTTCGCTTAGAATAAAAATACATGCGACACCATCCACTGTAATCAATGTTACGTATGAATACGTTATATCTATAACCTTCATACCATAGCCTCTACGTGCATATCCTACGTAGCAATGGAGTAGCGCTTTTAAAGCTTTTTAGCGCTATGTAGACGTATGCCAAGTTTTAAGTACCAGAGACGGGTAGGACACTCTGGTTAATTACATATAAATGTTTTGGTTAAATATATTCCATATTTAGTACTTTTTAAGGTTCCGTATCATAAAAAGAAATAAATGTAACCTTTGTAGGATCACTTTGTCATCTGTCTGTCCGTCTGTCAATATTATTTTTGACATGAACACGTGGAGGTGTCAAGTTGAAATGAATATCAAACATATTTAACATTCAAATCTATGAAATTTATAATACAAATGATCCCTTGAAATAGTGAAAAACCAAACTTCTAAGTCAATACAAACAAACGTACGGCCGTTTATGCTCAGTTTATACTGCATAGTTTGACACTCGCAATGGAATCAAAATCTATAGAGTATTTCCATAGGTGTATTAAATTTGGCAAGAGCAATGTTATGTAGCAAAAGTAAAGGGAAACTTCTTACAACTGTGAATTTGTAGTTACATCACAAAAACATTATTTTTGCGATTGCAAACTTATTTGCAGTTGCTAAACTAACCGCGACCTATGTCGATATGTATGGTGCAACAGTTTTCCAACGGCAAAGTTAGGTTTCTCCCTCAATCCAGTTTACATTTTCATTTAATCAACATTCGGTGCTTCCTTACTCAACAAGGCGCAGCCTTAGAAAAACTCGTGGTTCATATTTCAAAAAATGTAAAACGATGAATGTTGTTCATGGGCTACGTCATCATCTGGAATGTTTTAAATAGAGAAGCTTTATAACAAAAGCAGAACTTTCGTTAGGAAGCATCCAGCTTCTTAACTCAGTGTATATACCAATCTTATGTAAGGTCATTCGATTGCCTCCAAGCCTATTAATGAGTCAAGTGCGAGTTGACTCGTTACAAACATTTTTGCATCTATAGGTCAACTGAGAGACGGATTTCCGATGTACTTTTCTTCAGTCGCACAACTAAATTTATTTGAAAATTATCACAAATAGTCTATTATGTTATGCAGTCAGGTTTATTGATGATGTCTGAAAAAAGATCCATATTGGCTCAATCTTATTCCTATTTTTATTTTACTACCGATTTGTGTTCATAATAATCACTCTCCATAATTCTTTTCCTCATACTTTTTTTGTTCCTAAATTTTTATTACTAACAACGGAACTCATAATATAACAGAACAGTTCTCATATTTTTTTTATTAATACTGTCATTACTAAGAGCTTGTTTCAACTAATAATGTTAGTTTTCAGAACAGTTTCCTTCATAACAGACAATGTTCGGTTCTGGCGCTTCGTCGGCCACTGCCGCGGAGCGAGGGAAGCGAGCGTGCCGCGGCAGTGGCCGCACTCGGTAGGGTTCTCACTCAGTTCTGCCTAAAACTTCTGCTCGCTGCGCTCGTCGTCGTACCTATTATTATTACTTTTATTTTTTTCCATTGCAATCCAATGCGGATAAATAAACTTATGATTAAGTAATATATGAAAACAAATATTAGTATAAAACAAATTTATGAATATTAGCGTTATGTATTAGAATAATTAGGATTTTCGGTCATTAGTATAAGAAAATATATGGAAACAAATATTAGTATAAACCAGGTGTATATTAGTGACATTATTAATTCTGATGATTATGAGTTTCGATCATTAGTATTAAATATTTTTACGAATCGTGATCATTATGATGTAAAATGGTATGAGAAATATTTTCGGACTTCCGATTAAAGGGCTTAAAAAGCTATGTGAATAAATGCATTCCTCTGAAAAAGCTTCAAAGTTTCAATAAAAATGTTAGACATATTTTTACATTTTGCTTTGCAAACGTGAGTGGTAAGTTTTATATGAATGATTTTTGATGATTTCTGAAACCTTGTGCTAATTAGAATCATAATTGGACATTTCCTGGCATATTTTCATAACTCATCATCAATAACTGACTCATGTTTTTCGCTTCACGGACTTTGAATATAGAGGAATAATGTGAGGGAATGGAATCCCTGACAGATAGATGAACAGATGGACAGAGCGGTATGAAAAGAGTGCTTTTTGATATGAAAACCTAAAACGTATTATCAAAATAAATACAACGCATGCTAATGAAAGAAATACTCGAATTGATATAACCTTTTTCTTCTTGAATTTTGTCAACACGTCTGTTTTGGCTTCTGATTCTATACTAATCGCAAGCTTGGTAACTTAACGTACAAACTCTACTAGTATACGGATCTTCCTTCAACCGAAATTGTTAAGAGCATACTTTACGACGCGGTTCAAATGCGGATTGATGGAGGTCACTGTTTTCAAGTCACTAGAAAGTTACTGATTTAGATTAACGACTATCATTTATCGACAAGAGCTAGGATCGATTGAAGGTCTCAAGATGCCTAATTTCCATCTATAGAAAAGCTGCTATCGAGGCTGCATAACTATGCGTTTTCGATTTGACTGTCACGTACCACGACAACTTGGAACTCCTCACAGCCAAATATCAATTCTTTTTTATTATCGTGAAGCAGTACTTCTTAAATCCACTTTGTTTGGACATAATAGTGAATAATAGCAGGCAGCCTAAAGTCTTTTTGAATATAATTATCTGCCTGGTAGAGTTATCTCAGTGGTAGAATCATCGCTTAAAAGAGATAGAACCCAGCAGGAGGTCGTGCTCTGCCTGGTCAGATTTTTCTGTAGTGGTGGAGCATATTAAGCATTGCTGAAAATATCTGTCTGGAGAAGTACCTCTACTTTACAGAAAACTGCAGTTAAATAACATCTCCGGGAGGATTATTGTGTTCCTCTGTGTGAGGAAAAGTTGCCAGCTCACTTAGAGGTCGTTGTGCAGACAGAGGCCCTACGGAAGTCAAACCGTCACAGTAGGCTGAGGCAACAGTCGGGGAGATCCGGTGAAATAGTTGGCTGCTGATTATCCTCAGGTCAATGGGGTTCAGGAACCTATGAATCACTTAATCTCCGCTCAGATTCCGAAGTCGCCTTAAGGTCATGCTAGCGGCCAATGCACTTGATGTGGTCAAAACTTCAGCATATTTATCTCTAATGCTCGCTGTGTAACATTAAAACCTAATCCTAGTCTAGGGCCTCGTAATTTCACGCAGAGATAGACTGTGATAAATTGTCAACGATCCTAGGCTTATATATAGTATTGACCCCTTGAGTTTAAAGAGAGATATTGCCTCCCTTTGTTTGCTCTGCTAAATTGTTCAATAAGTTGTAGAATGTCAACAGCCTTTTTAGGGTTCCGTACCCAAAGGGTAAAACGGAACCCTATTATTAGGGTTCCGTACCCAAAGGGTAAAACGGAACCCTATTACTGAGGCTTCGCTGTCCGTCCGTCCGTTCGTCCGTCCGTCCGTCTGTCACCAGGCTGTATCTCATGAACCGTGATAGTTAGACAGTTCAAATTTTCACAGATGATGTATTTCTGTTGCCGCTATAACAACAAATACTAAAAAATAGAATAAAATAAATATTTAAGGGGGCTCCCATACAACAAACGTTTTTTTTTGCCGTTTTATAGATAATGGTACGGAACCCTTAGTGCGCGAGTCCGACTCGCACTTGGCCGATTTTTTTATAATCACACCGCTCGCTGGTAGATGGGAATTCATCCTCACCATTGATTCACGTACTATATAATTTCATAGAAGTTTTCTACTGATAGCTTGTAAGAAAGTTGTAGCATATAAAAAATTGCGCGAACAGGGAGGGGTTGATTAGCTCGAAGTGCCAGCTGCTCCTGATTTTAATGGGATCATCGCTTAAAATCATACACTTATAATCGTACATTTATGTGTGGCAATTTTTTATGATTCTTTGAATTTTTGTAATCCTAGTGTGATATATTATGCAATCTTCTTCTTCATAGCGTTATCCTGTTTTCCACCACATTAGGATTGACGGGGTCCGGTACCTATGCCTAAGGATTTGGTGAAGATACTGATTTTTATATGGAGCGACTGCCGTCACACCTCCGCAATGCAGAGTGAAAATCAGATCATTCTTAGATAAGGTCACACTTCTTTCGAAATATTGCTTGGAGGTGCGGGTTTCCTAGCGATGTTTTCCTTTACCGCCGAGCAAGTGATAATTATATATATTTATCCGCTGCATCGTGTATTTAGTAGCTTTTTAGTGATTTCTCACAACTGCCTTTTCTTGTTTCAGGATACTTCCCATTGCCGCCGGTGTACTGCCTTACCTGGATCTGCCTTGACGTGTTGCTGTGCACTGCTTCTATAATGCACTTGTGTACTATAAGTGTCGATAGGTTAGTTATATTTCTGTCAAGTATCATATTTAATCTAATAATAATTAAATTAAATAATACTGGAATTATGATAATGATATAATTATATACAATGCAAAAGTACATGTGTTCAGGAACCGAGAAAGGGCAAGACTTACCCATACTGATAATAAGTCACGACCAAATAGATCCAGCTCGCTGGTCTAGATGGTGAAAAAATCAGTCACATGACCCTTAATTCTTTCTAGTCACCACGCAAGGGACTTAGCGTAAAGATATAGATAGATAGACAGACAAAGATATCGAAACTAATAATCTAAAGAGAAAATATTTGTTTTTTAATATGTATGTTATAATGGACGAATTCAAAAAATACTTAACCGATTTCAAAAAAATCTTTCATATGTAGATATTTATCGTGCGCTGGGAAACTTTTGATTATACATAAAATGACTACATTTTCATAGTACACATCATTACACACAAAAAAAATCCACGAGGCTATATATCTAACTAATATATGATAACTGTTTGCAATTCAAATTATTCAATTGAAGCACGGGTAGAATCAAAGGACGATGACGATTCATATCATGATATTGTTGTTATGTTCAATTTGTTAAGTGACAAATTAATCTTTCTATCCTACCTACCCATGCGAAGCCGGGGCAGGGGCCCCAATTTATGAACTACAGGTCATCCTTCTTGCAAGTTCGTCCTCGTATAACTCGTAGATTCTATAAAAATCTATTCTTTTTCGATCGCGTAGCTGACAAACATGACATACTTGACGAATATGTGGGCTATGTAAACGTTTGAAATACAAGAAGAATCGCTGATTCATTACTACTATTACTACTAGTGTTTACGCGTTACCTCATTTACTCACATTAATACGACAACATTCCAAAGAATTTGCTACTTGGTCGCGATCTCCTCTAAAGTGGAGGTAATTTCTCATTCCGTCAATTTATTATCAAAAATCGTTTATTGTGCATACTAACTATTTGTTTGTACACCGTTAAGGCGACACATCGAAAAATTAGACCAACTTTCATCGAATAGTATAGGCTAATGACTAAACTGACGGATCTAAGATTTTAATATAAATAACTTCATTTCTTTATCTTGAATTTGCTTGCTCAAATACGCGATTGTGTAAAATTGATTCGATAATAATTACTTTCGAAAACACCTCCTGAAATTCATTATTCTTGAAATTACAACGAAGTTGTTCTGTTTATACGCTTCAAAATTACTTAAATCTATTAGTAATATCTATGTTTATAATATGCTTGCTGCATATTTTGATAAGTGAAACATGAAATTTTTTAAAGATATTTTAAGTTTCTGACAATTTCTAAGCGATCACATTCGTCTTGGGTGCTACGTGTTTTCGACCTTATTGTGCGGTAATGAGGATTATAAACGCGTTGACTAACTACATCCAGCCAGTCCGGCTGCAGCCCGCTTCGAGGTAAGACCTATGTCGACTGTCTGCTCGAGCTCGCTCCATTTACATCGCGACACCGAAGTTTTTATAATTAATAGTTGTAAATATTCAATATTATAGTATTTAGCGTAAGTGTATTATTATTAGATATAAGTAGTAAATAATATTATAGGTTTATATATATTTATTATACTGTTGTAATAATGGGGAACACTAAAAAGAAAATATATAGAATAAAAATACAAAGAAAATGTTCGTAGAATGGGGGAGGCGAACAAGACAAGGTATTTATTTTTTTTAATTATTATATTCATTAAACATATTATAATAACATTGTGTAGACATATTTCTAGTTTTTAGAACAGTTCCTAGGTATGGTTGGCCCAAGCTATTTAATTCCTCTTCAAACTTTTTTTTAATTTTGCTTACTTAATAACTCTATATAAAACTGCATTAATTAAATAAGAGTTATTTTTTGCAGGAATAAACAGTAACATTTGATAATTGGTATACATTATCCACAGGCTGACCGCGTACCTATATAGGACGGCAAACTCCTATTATGTCCATTATAATCTGACCGAACTCCGACTTAGAAGTTGTACGTCGGTGGAGGTCAGGTTACGTTGGAAATTTATACCAATAAGGTTCGCGTTCTCAGCACATAGCAACCAGTGGAGACTCTTTATTTCTTTGTATTAAAATAAAAACTTATAAAATAGAATATTTTTGCTGTTTTGTTTTTTAGGAGAAACTTACTAAATAAACATATTCCACTAGAAGAATCACTACTCGATTTATATGCTACTTTAACGTAAGTGTCATACGGGACGACAAACTCATAGTAACCATTATAAGCTCACCGAACTCCGACTTAGACATTGTACGTAGGTGAAGGTTAGTTTACGTTGGAAATTTATCCAATCAGAAGATAGAAAACCAGTGGAGGTTTTTTTTTTTTTTTTTGTATTAAAATAATTACTAGTAAAATAGTATATTTTGATAGTTTTTAAAAAAACTCGGTATGTTTCATGTTAAAGAAGCGAGCGAGGTGTGTAAGTACCGAGTCATGTGGCGCTCACGAGGGATTTAGCGTGAAGATATAGATAGATAGTATACTTATACCCATGGTACTCGTGAAAACAAATAATATTTACTATGAACCAACACTGAAAACACAAAAAAATCATCTATTCTATACATTGTGGTTAGTATTGAACTATTGTACGGATTAGATTTATTTTGCAACATCAGAGATGGTCCTGGTTCTTTCTTCTTGAGAGTTTAATAAATAACAAGGAAACGTACAACAATACAAAACACAGAGTATACATAAGTAAAATACAATAAATGTCATTATACTGAAGTTAAAGTTATGAAACAGCAAGAAAATCATTTGTCACATGTTTTTTTTAAATATGAATAGATTATAAAATCTATTTGTATATATGTATATTAGGGTGTCCCTTATTTTTCAAAGTTTTTATTTTCTAACGCATATGTCTTAGTTTTGTTCATTTGCTTTTAAAACACTCGGAAATTAATTTTTAACTTATTTGGATTACGATAATCCGTGCCGAATTACATCGAAACATGTTCATACAAGTTGCGCGGCAGTGCCGCACGTACTCGCGGTATTCATTTGTTCAAATTCAAAGTCAAAATCTTTTTATTCCGTAAAAATGGCTACATTTGTTTGGAATCGTCACATTTTTTTTCCCTACCGTGCAGTTTATGACTAGGTGAGCACTGATAAAAATACTGCCAAAAAACTCAGGCATCCCTCTTTTGGTATCCAAACAAATTTACATATTTTGTTAATTACATTATAATTGGATCGACTCACTCCCAGGCATTTTTATCATTAATATAGTCAGATACTTTATAATATGCCCTGCTACACAATTTGGCTTTAATAGTAGTTTTAAATTTGTTTATTGACAAATCTCTTATATTGCTGGGAAGTTTGTTATAGAACCGTATACATTGCCCCATAAAATAATTACTTGTTTTGTGGAGACGGCTTGCATATAACACAAGATTATGCTTATATCTAGTATTTATGCTATGAATATCACTCTTTTTACAAAATGAGTCTATGTTTTTATGGACATACAAAAGATTTTCATAGATATATTGCGATGCGACTGTTAAAATATTTATTTCTTTGAATTTTTCTCTAAGGCTCTCACAGGGACCAAGTTTGTAGATAGCTCTTATGGCTCTCTTTTGCAATAAAAAGATGGTGTTAATATCCGCGGAGTTACCCCAAAGAAGAATTCCATATGACATAATACTATGAAAGTAGCTGAAATAAACTATTCTAGCCGTATCAATATCAGTGAGCCGTCTAATAGTTTTCACTGCATAAGCTGCAGAACTTAGTTTTCCTGATAATTTTTCAATTTGTGGGCCCCTTTGTAGTCTGGAGTCAATTGTTATACCCAAGAACACAGTTGTCTCCACAGAGGCTAAATTAGTTCCATTAACATGTACGTTGGTAGCCACCTGCCTTACATTAGGTGTTGAGAACTTAATTACTTTAGTCTTTTTATCATTTAAAAGCAGATTATTAACACTAAACCAATGAATAACTTTAGAGAGAGCATCGTTAACTTCGTCATAATTACCTAACCGTCTATTAATTTTGAATGTCAGTTATTCTCGTGATTAATACGTAATGTTTTAACTTTTATAAGATGGCAGTGGAATTGAGAAGCAATAAATCAAGTATTTTCTTAGTTGGAGACGTAAATGATCAAATAATAGGCGCAAAATTACCGTCTAACCGTCAAATTCTTCCTGTACTTTTTTATAAAATTCGCGAAGTTAAATTGACTGTTAGTGAAAGCGCATACCTAGTCATTCGAGAGTGTATTATATTTAGGGAAAAAGCTAGGATCCCTACCAGAGCTATACCTAACTGTGTAAAATAACTTGTGAATCTTCACCAGGAGGGAGTTGCAAAAAAAAACCAATTTTCTATTTCAATTTCAATCTAATTCAATATGATAATTTTATTTCTCTTATTTATTCCAAATAAAAAAATCCTGTGTTTACTCGGCGCTATCAGCCATTATGACACTCGAACATCTATAACTTCAAGCCAAATCCCTTGCGGGGTAGGCAGAGAGAGCCGAGCGCCACGTGACTCGATCCTTACATATCTCACTCGCTTCTTTAACATTCTTTGCTCTTCTCATGCACGCACGCCGGTTTCTAGGGCTCCTGACATCACCTTCTGATAGAACATGACCAATTTGGTCATGGTAGGTAAGTCTTGGCCTTCCCCGGCTCCTACATCCTTCCACTTTTGCATTGTATATCTGCTTCGTCATTCTTTCATCCTGCATTCTTTCTACATGCCCGAACCATCGGAGCATGAATCTTCTTATTTTAACACCGACGCTCTCTTTCAGACCAACTCTATTTCTAACATCATCATTACGAATACGGTCTACAAGCCTTACGCCACAAATTTTGCGCAGCGCTCGCATTTCAACCGCGTTTATTCTACTTTCATGCTCTTTCTGCCATACCCAACTCTCGCTTCCATAAGTTAGCGTTGGGACCAACACTGCATTGTGTATAGCGAGTTGTGCCTTCTGGCTCAGGATTTTACTGCCAAGAAGTTTTCCCAACGCTCCATTCACACTATTCCCAGCACTCACTCGTCTTTCCACATCTGCGGTGTACCTTCCATCCCTGCTGAAAGCGCATCCAAGATATACAAACTCATCCACTTGTTCCAACACTTCATCATCAATCGTAATCCTTACATTAGTTCTGGATTCTTCTCTTTCAAATACCATTATCTTTGTTTTCTTCGCATTCAGTAGTAAGCCTTTCTCCATACAGTCGTCTTTCATCGCTGTGACCAGTGTTTGCAGTTTAGATGGTGTATCTGCTAACTAAACATATGTGTCCGAATCAACAAATGGCCCGCTTTAGCCTCTCGATAAACAATGTTGTATTATGTAGCTAGTGTTTCATTCTTCTTAAGGGGGATACATGCCGTCCAGTGGCGCCTCAAGGAATAAAATATCGTATCTTAGCGTGGAAGATAAACATTATAAAGTCATGTGTTGCGTGTATTACAAATACAATAACGTACTTTTACGTCATTAAACCAACAATTGAAATGTTTTGCTTTCGTTGTTATAGGCATAATTGCCAAAAAACGGCCTCTTTTAGCACTTTTGCTTATAACAACGATAGTGGAATATTTTGAGTGTTGGTTTAATGACGTAAAAATACTTTACTATCTTCGTAATAAATGCAACATAAGATTTCATAATGTTTATCTTCTATGCTATAATATGTTTTTTTATTCAATGAGGGCGCCACTGGACGAGACCTAAGTAAGAACAACATAGATACCAAGACATGTTAACTTATAGAGATATAAACATAAAACGATGTCATTGATTTCTCTTTCAATAAACTTTTAAAAGTGAATACGTTTCTGTAGTTTTTTATTACTATTATTACTATTGTTTTCCGTCTAGCTTAAATAAATATGTTTGGTTCAGTATGTATAAAGCTAAATAATAATTAAATCAATAATTTTTATTAAATATTGATATTATAAATTTTATTTAAGTGTGACGCGACTCTGTAGCTTTTCTGTTCGTTTGCATTGACTATACGTTGACCCCAGGTTACCTATTAGGCGCTAATTTCAAATTTTACAAATCGAGCGTCGAGTGTCAATTGAGGGGCGCGGGGTGATTGGGCGGAGCCATTTTAAAGCTTCACGATCGAGGTGTCGCCTTAATGATATAACAATTCACAATTTATATTAACATAACAGCAATTATCATGTGGGTATACAAATATGAACATTTCTTTACCTTCCGTACTAGTCGAGACTGTGTTACGGCAATTATACACTATCTATCCGCCCCGGCTTCGCACGGGTGATATGATCGCTACCAAACTTCACAGGATCACCTGCTGGGCTAACCTAAAGATTCACTGAAAATTTCATCAAAATCTGCCCAGCAGTTTTTGAGTCCATAGAGGACATACAGACAAACATTCATTTTTATATATATAGATTGCAGTTTACGTTACGTACGTTTTTTTCTACCTACGTTTTTTTCTACCTACGTTTTTTTCTACCTTCGTTTTTTTCCAGAGCAGTGTTTGTTACATAGTATTATGCGCCACGTGCATGTGAAGTTGTCTTCAAACGTAAAGCGGGTAGTGAACGGTTTACATCCAATTACATTATTTTATGTTAAGGAGTATCATCTTCTAGCAGGCATGGTGTATCACATGTTTGTTTTGCATTACCCCCAATAAATTGCAATCCATAGGATCTATCCTTATGGATTGCAACCTGTAAATTAGACTTAGTGAATATTCAATTTCAGGTACCTGTCCCTCCGTTACCCAATGAGGTTCGGGAGAAACAAGACAAGGAAGCGTGTGACAGTGAAGATAGTCTTCGTCTGGATACTGTCCACAGCCATGAGTCTTCCATTAAGTCTTATGTATTCAAAGGTAAGTCCATTTTATCTATATAGTATTTGAGAACGACATCGTTGTTGCATGTACGTAACATATCACTAAAATTAAGTACCGTTGGATGTATGCCAGGGACTGAATGAGGTTGTTGTTACATGCAGGTTAATCAACAGTAACGACAGTCTGTTTATGAGTATATCTACTTCGAGCTTAGTCTTATTTTGGGGGTCATGGCTTATCCCTTCAGTCCAGGCTGTTGTTAATTGATAACAGTCGTTAAGCTAAGTTAGTAGATTTCATATGATTATGAAGCATCCTCGAAGAATGAAGATAATATAATAGCGAAGACACTGATATTTGCTACCGATTCTAGAATGGGTTGTATTCATAGTTGTTTCATATGATTTAACGGTTTCATTCCACGATCGTTCCACTCGCTATCGACTAAGAAAATATTCTCAATAAATGTAATAATAATAATTTAAAACACTTCAAAATTAAAATGGCAAACAGATATTTTTAAAGGATCAGCACCGTGCGAGTAGTACCTCTGACGAGTTATTATGTTGATACTGTTTTTTGTAGACGCTTGGTGGAATTTTGAAGACATCGCGTTAATGTTAATACTTGCACTTGTACAGATTTCACTTCACAATTTATTTAATAATTATTTTTACCGACCGGTTTCGCCTTTACGGCATTATCAAGATATAAATACCTTGATAATGCCGATTAAGTGGGCTGTACGTAGTAATAACATCAATTTTTATCATAGTAGTATAATTGAAATACGTTCAACTACATAATATCTGATAAATAACGTGCCTCCATATTCCACCTACATATGTACGTTTCATGTTTAAATCAAAATCAAATAACAATTTTCATTTACATTAATTCGTTTCAACCCATATTTAATTTGTATATCACATACAATATTTATATGTAATTCTGTTGAGTTTGAGTAGGAATAATCTAATAAGGTAAATTGAATATTGATGCATTTCAAAGTATTTCTGTTGTAGATCTCCAAAACAATAAAGATATTTTGAAAGACATCAAAATTCAATAGAGTGAACAGCGGGAATTTCTAATTAAACTCTGAATCAATTTCGATAATATTGCAGAAGTTTTTGGTGTTCAACGCAAGGGTTTCACAAGGATTGCTTTATTTGAATTCGTTTTCGAGCAAGGCGTGGTATTACAAAAGTTTTGTTCAGTTGTGTAGGTCAACTAAAGAAATTCGGTTGGAAAGGTCGTGTCTTGCGTTATTTGTTATTTTCCACTAACTTAGTAAACAAGCATACATCCTGTTCGATGTCATATAATTATTGTAGTCCATGGACACTTGTAATAAAAGAGGCGTCACTTTTTTTTGTAATAACTTTTTTCGTTCTGACTGTAATACTTACCCAAATTAAGATTATATACTCGTAGATAGGAGGATTATATCAGGAGACATGTACCTATTCTGTAATTACGTAGTTCATAAAATAATGAAAAAGTTGTAAAAACTCCGATTAATAGTGTTATAACGACGAGCTCGGTGATGCAGCGGTTAATAAGGCGAATAAAGAGTTGCTGTGTTAACAGCAGAGGTGGCAAATCGCGAGTGTAACTCAATGTTTTACAAGCGTTCATAGGCTACGGTAGCCACTTTACATCAGGTAGAACATATGCTTGTATGCCTCTCGACTTTGTATATACATAAAAACCTTGTCTGTTATTAAATATATAACTATCACCCGCGCCTTCGCCCTGTGGATTTTATGTGTTAACATGCACCTCTAACATTTCTAGGATAATAAGTAGTGTTAACACTCGGATTGTGTCGTGTAAAATTTAATCATAATCCGCACCGTACTTATCTGAATTGATACGTACATGAGAACAAACAAAAAAACAGGTTTGAAATCCGGGCTATAAAATTCAATGCCAATTTGGCGCTATAAATTCGGTGGAGTTAGACATTGTCCAGAAGGATAGAATTCACTGGAATTCACTAAAATTCAATACCAATTTGGCGCTATAAATTCGGTGAGGTTAGATATTGTCTAGAAAGATAGAATTCACTAGAATTCATTGGGGTTAGACATTATCCAGAAGGATAGAATTCACTGGAATTCTATCAATTCTGGACAATGTCTAACCCCACGTTGTCTCGCACGAATTGATACACGCGATGGCGAGTTACTTGGCGTCAATATATCTATCGCATCTACAAGTATCGTGCAAGTTCAGAATTCGCGAGCAAATACGCCTACTCGTGACTTATACGCGTATATGACACCCACGAGCCGAGATACCAAATACTCTTTGGAGCATTTAGTATACGCACGAACTTCAGAGCAAGGCCACGTACTGAAAGTGAAATGGAAAATTTTACCGAGTTATTTATAGACAAAATAAAAATACTCCGGCAAGATGGAATATGAGATTTTCTGATTATTCCAACAGAATTTTAAAACAGAGAGCTTGAGAAGAATGGACGTTAATATTTTCTGTATATGTGTGTACTATGTATCATTCTATCACGAAGAACTGGATGCACTAATTACAATCTAGTTTCCGTTTGCTTTCGTCTCTAGCGCGGTAAGCTACAACTCGGTCGCTTAATCTATACGTTCATATTTAATATTGAATACATCCTCAAATGCTCGCACGTGAACCCTCATTTCTGGACGTAATTTACGCACTTATACGCGCGAAATGATGTGAAGCGAATTCGCTCCTTCTGTACAAGGTACTCATAGGCTGAGAATTACCGCCAATTGCTACATAGGCGAATGCGTAACTTTTATGCCGTAGCCGGCGGTACTCTACCGCAGTATAGATATAACAGCAGGCTGACTAGCGCATATAGGCATTTCTTAAATTGCTGCTCATTTCTATTTAAGTGCGATGATTTACTACTTTTTGTTTTTGTGCTATAATTGTTCCGTACCCAAAGAATGCTAAAGGTATATTTTACTGAGGCTACATTGTCTGTCCATTCGTCTGTCACAGGGCTGTATCTTTTGAACCGTAGTATGTAATAAAATAAATAAATAAAAAAATATTGCCGGAGAAATTACACAGCGCCACCTAGCCCCAAAGTAAGAGAAGCTTGTGTTATGGGTACTAGACAACTGATAAACATACGTAAATACATTTTTTTTTTTCGTAAATACATACTTATTATACATAGAAAATACCCAGACCAATCAAACAGACATGTTCATGCACACGAATGTTTGTACTGTGTGGGAATCGAAGCCACGAGCGTTGGTCTCAAAGTAGCGTAATAGCGCGTTTCACCACTGCACCACCGAGCTCGTCGAAGTAAACACTTGAACTTTTCTCAGAGTGTGTATTACTATGGCGATATAAAATAAAATATTTTGTTCCATCTTAATAATGCAAAAATCCTAATAATTGTCTAACAAGAAAATCATAAAGGAAATAAATAACTTAAATATTAAATAACTCGAAATATTGCAAAATATGTATATAAGATTTGTATTTGGTTTGCGTAAATTTGATCACATTTCGGAATTTTATAAACAGCTAAATCGGCTTCCAGTAAGAGATCGTAGGAATGTTCTCATATTAGGCTTACTGTACAACGTCCTCTTCAATCCATCTTCTCCTAAATACCTGAGAGATAGATTCCAGTTCCGTGACGTAGACGATCGGTTTCGATCTTGTGGAAGCCCATTACTAGATATACCATCTCAATGTACAAACGCCTACAGCTGTTCGTTTACTACAAATACCACAAGGCTCTGGAACTGTCTTCCTCATGAAATTCAAATAGCACCTTCAATTTTCTCTTTTAATTCCCGTCTCGTTAAATTATACAACGGCGACAATTGAGCTCATTTTTATATTTTAATGTGCATTTTTCCAATTAATTTATTTGATTAAATTTATTTAAATTTTAGGTATTAATCTTCTATATTATTGTAAAATATTGTTTTATTATTCGTGTTATCAAAATTTTCTTTTTTTTTGCATAATTTATGTAAAGTTATACTTATGTACAAGTTGTTAATTACGTATTCTGCTCAATAATGGAGGTAACATACATGTGCTGTTACGACACACATTATCAATGATTCTGTAGTTGGAGAGATCTCTTTGTGGGATAAGTCCGCCACCACCCGCAATTGTATATAACTATTGTCTCTTTTATAACTTACTATTGTATAATTTTTAATATACAATAAAGATTTTTTTTATATTAATACGTGAAGGAAAAGGTTTGTACCCCTTTTTAAGCATATTGCGAGCACGGAGGAATATGGTATTTGGCATAATTAAGGTACATATGGAGAAGAAGAAGCAGAAATGTGAAAACTATGCGAATTATGTATTATAATAAATCTAAATGTAAATACTACATTAAACAAAATAAAACTCTTCAGATTGAAATACAAAATGTTGATAAATAAAATTTGTCAATGTCAAATACATGTTAGACTGTGATCAAACAGTCACACTGAAATTATAGATTATCGCTAAAGAGTCTTTGAATAATATTGTTGAAATAAAATATGCATTGTTTACTTTGTACGTACATTGTATATTTTGTGAATGAATGAATGAGAATGTACTATTCTGGCTAAAAGTATTAAACTAGACAAATTAACTGTGCACATGGGCGAAACATGTGGCTGGTACAGCAATAAAACCCCCAAGACAATGTCAAACACTGCGACAATGTTTTTATAATATTATAAAGTCTTAGCCAAGCTATACCATATGTTTTCTGTCGTATTTGTAGATACTGGTAGATTATGTAACATATTAAATTTAAAAAACAAACAAAACTTTATATAAGATTTAAGTAATAAGAAATCGAGGAATTATGGTCGAACTTCGAGCACGGGGTGACCTCTAGTAAATGTAAATACGGCATTAACAATAGAACCTCTTCTAATTCTCTGTGTGAATTTGAAACCGCATATACATATTAATCTAATGATGAAAAATCAATAAACCAATATATCAATACGAATAACTAATTAAGGGCAATTTAAAATGACATTGGGCTAATAGACGCATGTCAGGGTTGACGTAAGTAAATAGGTAGACGTCTGCGGTTAAGGTTTAATAAGTAATGTAAATAGTAGTAGTCAACGTCATTCAGTAATCTAGTAATAATTCAGTATCATTTTCTTCTATGTTTGTCAATCTATTTATATTATTTATTATTTTTAGTAGCTATTATGAGCTATAGTTAACGATAACAGAAAATTGAAAATAGTAAAGAAAAAACATTGCAGACACGCAAATACAGATACTTTTTCTCAATTTTTCAATAGTGAATACAGTCGAGTTTCGACCATTGCGGTGAACACTAGTATAAACAAAAATAAGGGCACAATAAAATTATATTCGTGATTTATCATTCGTCAATATAAAATTGTTTCAATCGTCTACACAACCTGTAAAACTCTCGGGTACCGTCAAATAAACAAATTTAATCCAACCGGCAAGAATGGTCGTAATGTTATAAGAAGTCTGATGAGCTCATAAGAACATAACAGAGATTTAATTTAAAAAATATAGATGCAACGGTAATAGAGGTATATTTTTTGACAATTTAACCGTAATAACGTCCAAACTTAAATTGTCTTAAAACTTATATAATCGAGGGGATCACACTTCTTCAATTTTTTGCAAGATTTTCATTTCGAGCTTTTTTTTATATAAACACGAAAGGTACAGTAGAGTCTAGCCTCACCTCGACTCCACTATGATTTTATTATATACCAGCTTTTACCCGCGGCTTCGCTCGCATTGATAAAAAATATATATATATTTTTAATAAAAAGTATCCTATTTTACTTCTGATATCTCTAAGAATACGTGTACAAAGTTTTATGATGATCAGTTCAGTAGTTTTCCCGTGAAAGCGTAACAAACGGACATTCACATTTATAATATTAGTAGTATATACATTATGCTTTCTATTGACTATTTTATATAAACACCATTTATATAAAAATGATAGGTATAGTAGAGTCTAGCCTCGCCTTGACTCTACTACGATTTTACTATATGTATACATTATTTTTCCACGAGTTTGGTGACGCAGTAGCGAAGCGCACTGTTACGTTACTTTGACACCAAAGTTCATGGGTTCGATTCCCTCATAGGGCAAACATTTGTATACATGAAAATGTCCGTTTGCCTTGGTAACACTCACAGTGTTTTAAGTGAGGTAGGGTGCATCGAAGCCCGCCTGTGGAAGACCTCACAGAAAACCGCAGCCAAATAACAGCTCCCTATAGTTGTTGTGTTCCTGCGTGTGAGTAAAGTCACCGGTAAGCTGCTAAGGTGTTGGTGTAATAGCAGGAGAGGTGACCTCGCGCGAGTGATATTTAATGTATTGTGAGCATTCATAGGCTATGGTAGCCGCTTTCCATCAGGTGGGCCGTATGGTTGTATGTCTCCAGATGTTGTATAAAAAAATATTAGCGATTAGCCTCGGCTTTGCACGGGTAAATAACTGTATATATGAATATCTTCACGCCAGGTCCCTTGCGGGGTAGGCAGAGAGAACCGAGCGCTATAAGACGCGTTCCTTAAACACTTCACTCGCTTCTTTCACATTCACAGCTCTTTTTATGAACGCTCGCCCGTTTATAAGGCTCCTGACATCACCTGGTAAATAACTGTTTAGTTGGATAAGGATTAATATTATATAAATCTTATCAACTTTTGATTCTACCCTTGTTTTGATACACTAATTTCTACAAAAAAGAGGTCGTGATTTAACTATACCTATCTATCTATCTATCTATAACTTCACGCCAAATCCCTTACGGGGTAGGCAGAGAGAACCGAGCGCCACGTGACTCGACCCTTACTTACCTCACTCGTTTCTTTCATTGCTCTTTTCATGCACGCTCGCCGGTTTTTAGGGTTCCATACATCACCTTCTGATAGAACACGACCAATTTGATCATGGTAGGTAAGTCTTGGCCTTCCTCGGCTCCTATATCAGGGAATTAACTATACCTGTTAGACATATAGCCTTGCAGATTTTTATATGGGTTTATCCGTTATAAACAAACATTCAAGAAATCAAATCTTTTCTATCTATAACTTCACGCTAAATCCCTTGCGAGGCAGGCAGAGAACACCGGGCGATACATGACTCGGTCACTACATACCTCACTCGCTTCTTTAACATTCATAGCTCTTCTCATGCACGTTCACCTGTTTCTGGGGCTCCTGACATCACCTGAGAAAACATGATCAATTTGATCATAGTAGGTAAGTCTTGGCTTTCTTTGGCTCGTACGTCCTTCAAATATTTTCTCTTCGTTAATCTATATAAGAAGATTAGCTTCAAATTCAACGAAGTTCAGTACCGAAACCACTTGGAAGAAAAGGTCAAGCTGGCGTCAAAGAAACTTGGTGTGCTCAAAAAAGCCAAACAGTACTTTAGCGCGAGGCAAAGATTTATATTAAATAAGTACCAAATCAGACCGCGTATGGAGTTCCGTAGTCCCTCTGGGTGGGGGCATCTGGTTACCAGCTAAGACCTTGTGACTCGATGCAAAGACGAGCTGTGAGAATCGTCGATGATCCTAAACTCACACACGGTATTGAGCCCTTGGGTTCAAGGAGAGATTTCACCTACCTCTGGGTGTTCTACTGATTGTACAATGGGTTTTGTTCTGAGGAGTTGTTCAATATGATGCCAATAGCCTCGTTTTACAACCGCACGGCAGGCTGATGGCTGGGAGTTCATCCTCATATACTGGAACCGCAATGGTCGCGTACTGCGGTGCGGTTCCTGAGAACTTTTCTACCGAGAACTATTAACTTGTGGAATGAGCTAGTCGAGGTTTTCCCAAGGGACTACAGTTTGAGGTTTTTCAGCAAAGGCGTGATAAGGTTCTTACACGCAACGCAAGAGTGACAACCCTGGTGTTGCAAATGTCCATAGGCCACGGTAACTGCTTACCATCAGGCAGGCCGTACGCTTGTTTGCCACCTTAGTGGTTATAAAAACTCAAATCATATTCTCTTAGCTTGATTGTAGTCCTGTCTTAATTCTTGATTCTAGTTCTGTTTTAGTTAGAAGTGGTACCGGAACTACGAGTACGTTCCGTCTTTCCACTGAGAATTGTCGAAGGAAAGATTTCACATACTATCTGACACGGTGTTGGATTAAATGTATTCATTACGCATAAACCACACCCACTCATGTTTTCCTTTATCATCGGATCTGCTCTCTGTGGAGGTTCATATACGTAAGGTTTTGCGTTGAAAATGAAATGATGATAAAATATACTGATTGAAATGGAAATGAAACATTAAAATTATTAAAAAACTTAATAAAACAAATTAAATATTTTTTTTATACACCTAGATTGGCAAACAAGCATGTGGCCGCATTAGATGGTAAGCGGTCACCGCAGGCTATTGACGCTCACAACACCACGGGGATGTTAGTTGCGCGTTGCCAATCTTGTGACCTAAGGCTGTTTGGTCACAGTACCCAGTAATTTTCCTGCCATATCTCACCCTTTAAATCGGAACACAGCTATATAAATATAGCTGCTTGGCGGTAGACATAGCTGAAACAGAGGTACCCACGTAAACGACTTTCGTACAAAGTCTCCCTCTGGTAAAATATATGTAATGATTTTAAAATTATGGTAATAAAAGGCATTTTACTAGAAGATGGACACTTTTAAGCGTTACATTAACACTGGTGCTGCGTAACATAGACATTATGACATGTTAGAGGTATAAATATGTAAGATGCCACGATTTTAACGATGGTGATAATTTTGATGAGCTCGGTAGTGTAGTGATTAGCAACGCTACTTTGACACCAAAGCTCATGGGTTCGATTCCAACACGGGACATGTGTGCATTTGTGTTCATGAATATGTCTGTTTATCTTGGTCTGGGTGTTTTTAAGAGAAGTAAAGTGCATCATGGCAGCTTTTTGGGGGAAATGCCTCCAACTCGTAAAAAAACTACAGCGATTTAACTACTCCCTGATGGGTCGTTCCTGCGAGTGAGTGAGGTTACTAGTAAGCTCCTAAAGATTTGTTGTGCTAACAGCAGACGTGGCATCGCGAGTGATACTGCTTGTATTGCAAGAGTACCTAGGTTACGGCAACCGCTTTAAATCAGATGGGTCGTGTGCTTGTATGCCTCCCGATGCTGTTTTAAAAAAAAATGTCACGGCACGCCTCTCTTGTTCCTAGGAAGGTACAATGAAGGGGCAAGTTTATGTGTGTACGATATCATACTAATAAACATGATGATTTTGATTATGTGTCGCTATCTCTCGGATGTACGACTTTCATCTCGTAATGAAAATATTTTAATTTGGGATCTGTTTTTGTTTAGTGTCGTACACGCTCAAACTAATAATTATTATTTTTTTGTGATTAAATTCGTTGTAAGTTCCAAGGCACTAATAGTTTTAAACCCGATACTGCAACGAACATTACCGTTCCATACTAACATGGTGGACTCCGTTGTAAATTCTCAATACTCGTTATAGCCTTAGGAATATATGGCGGACTTACCTAGTAGAATAAAATACCTTTTAAATACCTTTCCACGTCAATCAGAATCGCATAACTTATATCTTAAATATACATCTTACCGAGGCGAAATACAATCATTAAAATATTATATGAAAATAATTTAATATCTGCTCTCGAGTGGCTCTCAAATTCCAACAATGAATACTAAAGTCGAATGACGTGTTTTTTTTATAATTGAATGTGGGTATGTCATAGCAGAATCGATGTTTAACTAAGTAGCGGAAAATTAAAAACCTTTTTAAATTCAATTGGAATCGAATACCGATTCTCATGTACAAAACCTTTATGTTTGGAGTTGAATGACACAATCTAATTGGTTTTGGGTGAGGTAAGTAATTTTAGACTTTATTACTACGATGCGTGCTCAAATTAGATCCCTACATCTAAAACTTCGTGCATATAGTGATTAGCTGAACAAACATCAAGTGGAGAAGTTGATTTTTTAAGATATTTATATGCATACCAAACGATATTCATAACCACATCAAATTGCATAAGTATGTACTTACTCGTACATACACTCGAATATGAGTCCTTTCTGTTCATCATGGAAGGGTCGCTTGATAACGGTAGTCTGAAACCGAATGTAGCGAAGACCAAGTACGTGACGACATAGCATACAAATTGCAAGAGTGTCGCCTGCACTGGTACAGCCACAACATGTAGGGAACATAATGTCTAACCATGCCGCCTCACCCTCCTCTCACAATAAAAGTTACGAAAGATCGCTCGAAGTGAAAAATAATAGCTGAAAATACGGACCCCAAGCTGGCAAGGATGCAGACGGGATTAACACTCAAATGATGACGATGAATATGTCTGAAGGTTCACTACTGTTATCCAATTCAATCGATTGCTTTTTTGATCTTCTTCTCCCTTTCTTGACTATGTTTTATTTAATGCCGGCAACTACTTTTGCTAATTGCAACCATCATTGTATTGACTGTATCTCAGAATTTAATTATTTTCATCACGTTTATTCTTAATCTTACCCTTTTCATCTGCCTGTTAATTTTAAATTTGATTATAACTTTCTATATATTGTGTTTACAAATGCTTACAATAATCGTAAGGAATATCGCTCGCACGTTGCCACAATCACTGGTATCACATACTAAGCATGTTTTCTATTTTCTACGTTAGTCTGTACAGTCCGTGTATAGTTTTGATGGCTTTACTCAGGGCCCAGTTCGCAGCCCCGTATTGACAGTCAACTTAAAGATAAAAGCTCCTAAAATGTAATGACATTTTAGGACCTTTTATCTTTAAGTTGATACGAGTATCTTCGTTGATGGTGTGATTTCATGATTCAAAAAATGTCACGGGCTTTTATTGTATTTTTATTAAATATCGAAATTCATGTAAACTGCTTGTCAAGGTAAACAAAAAATAAATATGTACATGTACATACATATTAATTTTTTTATTTACCTTTGCATGGATGTAGAAGCCGCGGAAGACCAATACTAACCTACCATGACCAAATTGCTCGTGTTTTATCAGAAGATGATGTCAGGAGCCCTAGAAAACGGCGAGCGTGCACGAAAAGAGCTATGAAGCGAATGTTAATGTTGATGTTATTCATATGGCTCCAGTTCTTTCTGCCTACCCCGTAAGGGACCTGGCGTGAAGGTATACATACAAACATATATTTGCGCAACATTTTTAACCTATTTCAAGTTTGTCAAAAGCTAATGCAAAGATGTGTTCTGAATACAAGCGGAAAGTAGTTGCTACTATACCAGTACTATTAATAAGATCTAGGTTAATTGCTGATCACCGACTGTTCATCTATTAATTACCATATTACATATGAAGGCTGAAAGCGAATTACTGATGATATTTTTTTTTTTACTGTCAAATCATTTCTACAGCCAGTATAATACAAGGAGCACTAACCTGGGTGCTACTGTCTCTATACATGCTAATTTCTTCACACTTTTGAGATATCCCATATCTGTCGTCCCTTGAATCAGTATATGCTGCATCAGGATATGGTACAACACTTTAAATTTTACTGTATTAAATATTCAGAGACACTTCAGAATATTCTCAACGTTTGTAAAATATTTTTAAGGTAAACCATTTGCCAGTAGATAGCTGTTCACAAAGGGTTGCATGAATAATAACTTGTGGTTGGAAGCACCCCGGGGAAGAGTTATACCCCGATTATATCCCAATACCTTTTTCAGTACATTTTTAGTAGGGTTTGTAAACATATTTTGTTGTGTATTCTGACGTGAAACTAACTTATATACCATTATGCAACGTTTTTGATATAAGCAATCTTATTAATTTTAAAAGTATTTTATTAATATTACACATGACCAAGTCAGTAAATATTGTTTACATGTTTGTTTCTTTTTCTTGACAAAACGGCTGAATTGAATGCTTAAAAATTGACAGAGACATTATGATGTAGAAAGGTACATTATGACGTAGAAAGAGTACTGTTTCCCTAAAGTGAGAGGGCTAGTTTAAAGCTGCGCACCAAACCGTTTAATGTAATAATGTGAGCGTTTCGTTCAAATTCAATAAGCTTTAATTGATTGGGCAGTACCATAATTAATGCTAACGAGAAAATACCGTATACCAATCAAACGCGTATTCAATAACCAGTATTAACATTATTTATTTTGTTTATACTGGTTATTTCAACTTCGGGAGGTAATCAAGCATACAGTCCACCTAATGTAAAGTGGTTACCGTATAGCCTATGAACGCTAGTAATATATTAAATATCACTTACTCGATGACACTACTGCTAAACAGCAACTCCTTAGGAGCTTAATGGTGACCTCACTCACTGGCAGGAACACAAAAACCCATGGTGGGTTTATAATTAGGTGGGAGTTGTTAATAAACATTTTATCAAATTTTAGGAGTTATACTTTTTTGCGAGCGTGCATGAGAAGAGCAATGAATGTTAAAGAAGCGAGTGAAGTATGTAAAGATCGAGTCACGTGGCACTCGGTTCTCTCTGCCTACCCCGCAAGGGGTTTGGCGTGAAGTTATAGATATATAGATAGATATACTTTTTTGGCGCGTTAGGGAAAAATGATGGGAGTGAACCTTTTAGGACACGGACATCTTAAATCGATACCACAACAAGTTGGTTGCTATGTCGCCAAGTTTCGTTCGTGACTAAATTCAAGGCAGTTATTTAAATACTTTACAATACGTGTTTTGTATCAGTACAGAGAAAATATATTTATATATAAATATATATGTGTGTATGTCATTAAATTACTTTATAATAAAAATAATAATAATATAATAGTCACCTACTTGTGATTGACGATTACTTCTCTTCCTTGTACGGTTGTCTGGAAGAGATCGCTTTAGCGATAAGACAGCCTATTGTACTCTTCTTATGTCATGTCTGTTGAATGTATTTGTTTTGGTGCAATAGTGTAAAAATAAATAAATAAATAATTTATCATATTATCGTTTTGTTTTACAAATGTAGAGTACTGGTGCGCGGTATGAAATTTTCGGAGTTATTTTTGTTTCGTTACGCGAATGAAGTGTAAGATATTAAGTGCGTACATGGTATTTGTGACAAGGGAATTTTATGTATTCTGTACATTCGGATAATAAACTTAATAAACTACATTACTTAAACACCTATCAGTGAACTCATATCGCCTCTGCCAAACATTACCAATAAATAACTCTGTGGTTATACCACAAAACTTAATTACCCAACCAACAAGTATTTCCTGCTAACATCTGGCAATAAATAATTACTGTGGTATATGCCAAGTATACACATGAACATATAATTTTTTCAACTCCTCAATCGAATATCGATTGATCTGTACAGCTAAAGCCCATCAAATGGGCAGTTTTAATACATAATAAGATAAAGATAAAATAGATAAAAAAAATGTCCGATCTTGCTCCTCGTGTTTTAAGAGAGGTTGGGCGTATCAAAGCAGCACATCTGGTTAAGTTGTTAATTAGGCGCAGTTTTCTGCGAACATTTGGCTTTATCTCATTTGAAACTCAATACAAATAACTTATTACATACTTATACAGTCAATGAACGGCTTTGTAAATCTAAACCTTAGTTTTTTGTTCAATGCTAAAATTCGAATAATGATTAAAGAACGTACATTGTTAGTACTTTGTTAAATGTGGAATGCGCTACCAATTTCTTCGTCTTCTCCGCATTATTCCGTTTCCTAATCCATTAGGATTGGCGGGATCCGCTATCTGGGCCTAAGGATTTGGCGAAGATACTGATTTTTGATTTTTCTGCGGTCAGACCTCCACAACTCAGAAGGAAAACCAGAACTATTATTAGGTTAGGTCACACGTCTTTCGAAATATAATTTCTTGGACGTGTGAGTTTCCTCACGATGTTTTCCTTCACCGCCTAGCAAGTGATAATTACAAATATGTATATAAATCCGAAAACACGAATTGTGTGAAATGTACCACACATGCCCCTGCCAGGATTCGAACCGGCGACCCGTTGATGAATAAGCCGGTTCTTTATCAACTGAGCTATTAATGCAATTCGCAGAAAACTGCGCCTAATTAACAACTCCCCGGAGGGTTTTTGTGTTCCGGCGCGTGAGGGAGGTCACCGGTTTACCAGAGGGAAACTTTGTATAAAATTCGTCTGCATGGGTACCTCCATCTCACCTATTATTACCGCCAAACAGCTATATATTTATATTTTTATACAGCTGTGTTCCGGTTTGAAGGCAGAGAAATTACTGGATACTGTGACGAAATATCCTTAGGTCACAAGATTGGCATCGCGCGAGTAACGTCAATAGGCTGCGGAGACCGCTTACCATCTGATGCGGGCCGCATGCCTGTTTGTCAATCTAGTCGTATAAAAAAAAACCAGCAAACTCCTACGGAGTTGCTGTGTTAGCAGCAGAGGTGGCATCGCGCGAGTGATACTTAATGTATTGCAGGCGTTTATAGGCTACGGTAACCGCTTTACATCAGGTGGGTGGTATGCTAGCATACCTCCCGACGTTGTATAAAAAAAAGTCTCTCTTCAAAACACATGCCTGAACAGACGTTTGATTTATTTAGAAGGAGGGAGCACGTTATATTAAGATATACGTGAATGACGCGCTTATATAACAATAGTGCGTGTACACTTAACTATTTAAAAGTTTCACTGTTCTAACTATCGCACGATTTATACGTCATATCGTATTAATGAACACAATTATTATGGCACAGCCCGTATTCACAGATAATAAACTTGCTATGAACGCAGAACGAATAAATGAACAATATTGCTTGATTTTTGCTGAGCCGTGTATTGCGGCCAGCACTGACTACTTAATGGAAAAAAAGCAATATGTGATTTACAAACTCTACGCCAACTTAAATTCCCGGTGGAATATAAAAAATGGTTTTAATTTCTTTAGGGGAATAGATAGCGCATTCCACATATAACATAGTATTGAGAGCAGTAATAGCTCAGTGGATAAAGAACCGGCCTATTGATCAACTGGTCGCCGGTTCGAATCCTGGCAGGGGCATGTGTGGTACATTTCACATAATTCGTGTTTTCGGATTTATATACATATTTGTAATTATCACTTGCTAGGCGGTGAAGGAAAACATCGTGAGGAAACTCAAACGTCCAAGAAATTATATTTCGAAAGACGTGTGACCTAACCTAATAATAGTTCTGATTTTCTTTCTGAGTTGTGGAGGTCTGACGGCAGAAAAATCAAAAATCAGTATCTTCGCCAAATCCTTAGGCCCAGATAGCGGACCCCGCCAATCCTAATGGATTAGGAAACGGAATAATGCGAAGAAGACGAAGAAATTGGTAGCGCATTCCACATTTAACAAAGTACTAACAATGTACGTTCTTTAATCATTATTCGAATTTTAGCATTGAACAAAAAACTAAGGTTTAGATTTACAAAGCCGTTCATTGACTGTATGAGTATGTAATAAGTTGCAATAATATAAGTTATTTGTATTGAGTTTCAAATAAGATAAAGCTAAATCTTTCAATTTAATTTGATACTCAAGTGATGATTAGACGAACTTGATTGAAGTTCTATCATAATTAAACGTAAATCGTAGTAAGTGCTTTGATCGATAAGACTACACATGTTTAATTGATTTAAAATACTTAGATAAAAGCACTGAAATATCAAACTAACTTTATTGGAGAGAACACCACCTTTTTAACCACCATACCACCATAATTTTAATTAACAAATAATATTAGCTTATAATGCTTTCACGTATAAGAGGTTATTATGACCACGATAGTGCAATAGAAACCGATGCGTAGGCAATGATTTCTAATATATACCACACAAGTCTTTCTATCTATGACTTCACGCCAAATCCCTTGCGAGGAAGGCAGAGAGAACCGACCGCCACGTGCTCGATCCTTACATACCTCTCGCTTCTATAATGTTCATTGCTCTTCTCATGCACGCTCGCCGGTTTCTAAAGCTCCTGACATCACCTTCTGTTAGAACACGACCAATTTGGTCATGGTATCATGGTAAGTCTTGCCCTTCCTCGGCTCCTATTATCCTTCCACTATTGCGTTGTATATGCGCTTCTCCTAATTTTTTCATCCCGCATTCTTTCTACATGTCCGAACAATGGAGCATGTCTCTTTTTATTTCAACACCGACTCTCTCTTTCAGACCAATCTTGTTTCCACATCAGCGATGTACCTTTCATCCCTGCTGAAAGCGCATCTAGATATACAATCTCATCCACTTATTCCAACATTTCAAGCCTCTCTTCATACAATAGTTTTTCATCATTGTGACCAGTGTTTGCCGTTCTGATGGCGTTTCTGCTAATATCACGGTATCGTCTTCATACAGCAGACAGGCCACCACTAGGTCACCCATGAGCAATTCTACATTCGTTGATCTTATTTTGAACTATCGAAATACAGAATAAACAGACTAGCAGATAGCATGCAACCCTGTTTGATACCAATTTTGACATCAAACCAGGGTGACATGCGATCCTCTAGCTCTCTCCTCTAGAATTGCTCAGGACACATGCTGAACAATTCTTGTTAGTGGGCTGCATAGTACATAACAGTGAAACGACAATCCCATATCTCAGCAATATGTCCCATAGTTCCGCAGAAACCCGTCAGGTCAAATACTTCTCCACGATATTGCGGAGTGAGAAAACTTGATCCGCTACATCCCCTTCCATTTTGGAATCATCCCTGTTAAAGAGAGCTATGTCGATAAATTAGAAAAAATCACAAAGATTTTTATTTTGTGAATTCTTTGTGACCTTCAGTTACAGACACCCATCTGATCCTGACAGCTAAATAACAAGCCGTCCGCACCAACATTATTCCTGATAACTTTTAAACCATTACCTTACAATATTCTGTTATAACAAGGGGATAATTGGGATCAAAGCCGAAGCGCTAGCTCATGTATCCCATCGTTCTAGTTTTTGCGTCTAGGTTTTCCCACTATTATATAGCAAAATATTTAAAGAAAGTAATAATTATTTAAAGAATTTATCGAGTGAGGTGTGTAAGGACCACGTCGTATGGCGCTCGGTTCTCCCTGTTTACTCCGCAATGGAATTGGTATGAAAATATGAATACATACTAAAAATCATGTAAGTTTAAGCAATTTATGTTGCCTCATATTTCGTCGTAAAGGATAATGGAATGATGATTGATGGAAAAAGGATGTGTGACAAAATGTACTAAGAAACATTTGCCATCATCGTGAGGAAACGCGCGTTCTAGAAATTATATTTTAAAAGACGTGTATCCTTTTAAAATATAATTTTAACATGGTAGACCACGATATCTTACTTGCTATACTAAAACACATACAATTCTCATCCTCGACATCGACTCGACAGCAAGCGTGTAGGCCGAGATTTTCGGATTGGAATGATCTATTGGCTGGCGTCCCCCAGGGTGGTATTTTGTCTCCTCTGATGTTCTCTTCTTTCATAAATTTGCTATCATTCATCTTAATTTGCAAATTTATACTCAGACCTCTGTCAATACATTGAATACCGCTATAAGACAAATAAATACAGATCGCAGCAGAATTAATACCTGGTCATAAAATTATGGAATTCTCGTGAATCCCACTAAGTATCGAGCAATTATAGGCAGCTCACGTCAAATTGCACGACTGGACGCTAATTCATTATCTGCTGTCCTGCTTAGCGACTCGATTATCCCCTTCAGCACCAGCGTTAAAAGACTTGATATCCATATCGACTGTATGTTTAGCTGGACTAATCAGCTGATTGAAATTAGTCGTAAAGTCATATCAGCATTACGATTTTTAAACCGATACAGAAATTTTCTTCCTATTGCTACTAAAGTTACTCTTGTGCAATCCCTCATCCTGTCCGTAATCCATTATGGTGATGTGTGTTATCCCGATCTCAATGCAGATCTGCTTGATCAGCTGGACCGGTTAATTAATAATGCCATCCGATTTATCTTTTGTCGTCGTAAATTTGACCACATTTCTTCCTACCGGTCTAAGCTTGGATGGCTACCTATTCGTCAGCGTCGAAATCTGAGGTTACTTTGTATTCTCTATTCTATTCTTTCCAACCCTCATTCTCCAGAATACTTGAAATGCAAGTTTCAGTATGTCTGTGACTTTCATAATCTCCCACTACGTTCCTACAATTCTCTCTTACTCTCTATCCCTCTTTTCCGCTCAGGCTTCATGTCCAACTCCTTCACTCAAGCACTCGTTCAGCAAATTTGTCTTCAAAAAGAAGGTACACCAATGTCTTTTTGAAAGCTCGACAAGGCAGTAAGACCGTCATCATTATTTATATATTTCTATTATTTTAATATAAGTTGTAAGAGTTATGTATGTCTAATACGTTTGTATGTATCGTATAATTTATATGTATGTATGTATATGTAATGTTAGTATATATGTATTTAATGTATGTATATATATATATATATATATGTTTAGCCGCAATCGTGTCGTGATTCTCTGCACTCCTAAAGGTCGACTGGTAGAGAATGCAACTAACATTAAGTCCGCCTATTGTACCAAAATGTAATGTGGTCAATAAAGCTTTAAATAAATAAAAAAAATAATATCCTAAATTAAGAAAGGTCTGGTTTTCTCTGTGGGTTGTGGAGGTCTAACGGTAGTCGCTCCATGTCAAAATCAACCCTAATCGAGTAGGAAACGGGATAACGGTAGGAATAAGAAGATCCCATGTGCTTGTTTGCTACAGAAAAAATAAAAAATAATATTATTTATATAGAAGTGAGTGTAATAACTTTCAATATCTAGAATATAAGAGTACTGCAGAGCTTTTTGGCTCTACACTGCATGTTACATGTTTGAATTTCTTATTTTTGGCACGTACGAGCTGTAATGTGGTCGGTACGATTTGTGAATTTTGTTACACGTAGAAATGAAACATGTGTGTTACTTTGCTATACTTTTCGTTCATTAAATCGAATTATTTGTATGGAATAGATATAAATGTCGAGCTCGATAGCGCAGTGTTTAGTAACGCTACTTCGACAGCAACGCTCGTGGATTCCATTCTCACACAGGATAAACACTTGTGTGAACAGGAACATGTTCTCTTGATGTGTTTTTAAGAAAAATGGAGCTCATGAAAACAGCTCGTCTGGAGAAATTTCTCCATCTCACAGAAACCGCAGCCAAATAATAACTCGCTGGAGAGTTGTTGTGTTCATGCGAGTGATTACGAGTGATTAGGTCACCAGTAAGCTCCTAAGGGGTAACTTTCTTAGCAGCAGATACTTAATGTGTTGCAAGCGTTCGTAAGCTACGATATCCGCTTTATATCAGATGGACTCTATGTTTCTACGTGTTATGTAGAAAAAAATGCACGTGTGTTACAAATATTTGATGCAGCAAACGTTAAAGGGTGATTAAAAATATATTATTTTAAGGCAACAAAACGGAATATATGGCTCTTGTAACGCGGAATCAAGGCTAGTGATGCCACGACCGTGCATAGGTTACTATAACTACTTTTTTATACTACTTAAGTGACATATAAGTACGAGCTCGCCGGCCGAATGGTTAGCAATGTTAGCGCTAGTCGGTTCGATTTCCATACAAGACAAACATTTGTGTGCAAGAATATGTCTTTTTGTCTTAGTCTGGATGTTTTTAAGAAAAGTAGGGCGCATCAAAGCAGCCTAACTTCGTAAATATTGTCTACCTCACAGAAAACCTCAGATTAATAACAACTAATGGAGGGTTGTTATGTTCAAGCAAGTAAGCGTGGTTACCGGTGAACTCGGATTTGCTGTGTTATCAGCGGGTGTGGTATCGCGCGAGTGGTACTTCATGCATTGCTAGCGTTCATAGGCTACGGCATACTGTAAGTGGGTTGTAGGGTTGCAAGACTCGACGTTGTACGAGTATATAACCTTACCCTGTCAACATTTGATACGTCACTCGTGTGCCAGGCAATTAATCGATGATAATCAGGCAGGCCGTTTTGATTGACCTTAATAGTATAAAACAAATTAAAACGCTGTAACCATGGAACAGCGTATAATGTATACAGCCAAATAACTATACTAAAAAGAAAGCCTTTTTATGTAAAGAAACGAAATTATGACCTGCCCTAAGCGTAACAGAACTCATTTCACACATTTGTAATTGTTATACTCGTACCTACTGCTAAGTTCAAAATCATCATCATTTCAGAGAAAGGACGTTTTATAGCGAAGTCATGACAAACCAAGCTATGTACCTCCATAGCTATGTACATCCCATTTCAAGCTGTTATTTTTATAGTTAATAGGTTCAGGCGTTATTTTGACAAAGATAGGCTATTTGATCTAAACTACTTTCTGTGCTTCTGCTATCGATTACTTCATGCGAGCTAGTACCGGCCGGCGCCCATCCACTACCGTTAGCAGATGTATGCTGCTATTAACGACTAACGTTTACAGCGCCTCGCCTCGTGTAGAGATGAAACACGTATACACGCAGAAACGACCGGAGCAGCCAGGGCAGTAATTGCAGTGGGTGGCTGGAACTAGTTCGCATAAACTAATCTGTAGCGAAAGCACACACACATCAACCTCTACTCATCCCACTGCAGGGATATGGGTCTCCCTTCAACCGAAGGGGTTTAGAGCCTACTCCACCACGCTGCTCAAATGCGTATTGGCGAAGGCCAGTGTTTTCAGGCCGCCCGAGGGCCACTGACTTAGCTTAACGACTATCATCTATCGATAACAGCCGGGACCGACGGCTTAACGTGCCCTCCGGATACGGAGAAACTCGAGATAGATAAACCCATCCATAGACAGGCTGCGGTTGATGCTGCTTAACCTGCGTGTTCAGTTAGAATGACACGCGCAACGACGCCATCGAGCTCTCGAAAGTATACAAAGTAGTTTAATTGCAAATTTCTTCTACTTGGTACATATTCATACGACGTCTTTATTATAGTAGCCATTCCTGCATAATAATAATACAACCTATGTTATGTAAGCGCATACATTACTTACTCTTTGTTATCGTGCGCTCCTTACTTGTGCTTGATAATGTCTCTGTTATAGAGCGCTAGCCTCTAAGAAACTGCATTAACGATAAGACGACCTATTGTATTCCCTAATGTATAATACAATTATTTTTGATAAAACTTGCAATATTTGTATACAAATTTACACAAAATTGAGAGTAAAAGAGTGATTTTTTTATAAGATTACTAGAAAAACGTTTTTACGTACATTTCAATTTCAAAACAACGTTTTTCGGTAACACAAAAAATATCAAATACTTTGCACAAAGTTCGACATTCTTCATTAACAACCAACTACATTTTTTTTCGACCAAGTACCTAGTATTTTTTTAGTATAGACAGGTGTGCAACTTAGACTAAAAGTACTTAATTCATTCATCATAGACACGAAGCCAAATATGACAAATCTGAAAAGGACGACAAATACCGAAATAAGACAACAAATTAATATTCGACGACACTGTCGGAAACCGAATTGCCGGGGATGTCGGGGAATGTCGGGGAGCAAAGGAGAATTCAAGTTGCGCACAGTTAAGATTAACATTAAAAATCAAATCATTATTTTTCACTACGTCTCCCAAAAAATTAGGCCATAATTTCTCCGGAGAATAAATTACATAAAATTAAAAATACGTTAAAATCGTAACGTAACTCACAAGTTCCGGTTCGCCATTTAAATTAAATTATTGCCAGTGCAAGTACTTGACTGAATAAAAGCAGTCAATTGAAAATAAATATAACAAATCTACCATTTATAGCGCCAAACATACATATTACGTATATTTCGATGACAATTGATAACTATTAGTAACTACAAGTATATTTTCAGTATTTACGTGTATTTAAAGGAAGATGTTTAAAAATTGAGAAACTCGTTTCAATGGATATACGGCAACATTGATGGGAGTCTTGAATTGGCAAATGTAAAATTTGTTTAATGTTTCCGCTTTTGTTTATTCTCTTTTATGCAAAAGTATGGGTACCTATAGTTTGTTTCACCCGTGCTTGAATGTTTAATATCATTTCATATTTCTTGTCGTAATACGTCGAATTGAGCTTCTCGAAATATAACAATAATACCAAAAAAAATAATACAATAATATATATCATATTATATTATATTATATTATATTATATTATATTATATTATATTATATTATATTATATTATATTATATTATATTATATTATATTATATTATATTATATTATATTATATTATATTATATTATATTATATTATATTATATTATATATATAATATATAATATATTTGATATGGCTGAATTACGAAGATGATTGTTGAATTGATTTAGAAGAAAATCATGCCGACTCTGGGAGCTACGTATATGCTCTATTTATACCTTAAATACATTATATGTAAGCAGCTACTTATAATCCAACCGAAAAATGTAGGTGATATTACCGGTCAAAAATAACCTAAAATGAAGAATTTTAATAGCGTTTTTCTTGTAATTCCGGAGCTATTTATAAACAATGTTACTTTAATTGGAATAAATAGTTGAAACCCTGCAGGTTGCAGCCGGTTTTATTTATGTACAACTAAGATAATATTGAAACCAAGCTCCATACAACAATAGGCATTCTCCCTTCAACGGGGACGTTTGATCAAAATTTGCAACCGAGTCGAGGACACCGGACACTAATGAGGCCCCTAAATTGATACAAATACAAAAGATTAGTCTATTATATTCGTGTGAAAATAATACAAACAGTTGTGAATGTGGCACAAGTTTGATGTTTAATACATAGAACGCGCCTGTTCCGCTCGGTCTCAAGTTGCGTTTTTAGGTCTTCGTTCCTAGTACTCACACATAAAGTTCTATGTGACAGTCGCATTCTGCGTTTTATATTTGTTGCGTATTTGGTCCAAGTATTTGGGCGACCAAGCTTATAGTAGCGTTTTTATTTTATGTAAAACCGCGTTTTTTTTATTTAAATACAAAATTTTATCCAAATTGTTAAGGGCCGTTTCCGAGATTCATGAAATATATTTATACATATACAATAATTTCTCTTAATATCATAAAAGTATATATTTCTTAATAATTTTTATAGTATAAGATATCTTTCCTTCTCAAAAAATCAGTATTTGCAACGCAATCTCACGGGGTACATGCTTTCACTTTAATAAAAGGGAAATCACATTATACTCAAAAGAGACATTTATTAACTTTAGCACCGTTTATTTTTAGAAACAACAAAAAGGGTGAGATTTTCTGTTGTATATTTATTGTTTTTTTTTATACAATGTCAGGAGCCATACATGCATACGGCCCACCTGATGTAAAGCGGGTACCGTAGCCTATTAACGCTTGTTATATAGTAATTATCACTCGCGCGATGCCTCCTCTGCTGCTTACACAGCAACTCCTTGGGAGCTTACTGGTGATCTCACTCACACTCAGGAACACAACAACCCTCTAGTGAGTTGTTATTTGACTGCGGTGTTCTGTGAGGTGGAGGTACTTTCCCAGACGAGCTGCTTTGATGCGCCCTACCTCTCTTTAAATGTTAGTATATTCACGGATTTAGTGTCTTATACCACCAAATATTGGTAGCAAAATTATTATTTTATTTTCCCAAAGTAATTACCGACATGCCAAAAAATTATAAACACACTAATAATTACAATAAATTAAATACCCAACTTATACTTACTTTTTCGTAGTTATATACAATATTTTTTCGTTCATCGACCGTAGTTCTACATAATACAGTATACTATATACAATACAAAATGTTTCGCGTTCTTTGACGGTGGCTTTATACAATATAAATGTTCAATGTTCCTCGACGATGGCTGTCGTCAACAGTACCAAAGAACCAGCAACCCCTGGGAAAAGAAGGTTCCTTCTAGAATAGCATCTGCTTACTAATACACGCAATGTGGGACGACCTCCCACTAGATGGAGCGATGACCTGAAGAAAGTTATAGAAAGTCGATGGATGCAGGTGGCTCAGGATCGAGGCGAGTGGCTCTCTTAAGGGGAGACCTAGCAGTGGATGAATTCGTGTTGAAATGATGATAAAATACCCGACTGCACCCCCCTCAGACTAGAATACTGTTATATTAGGCAAAAGAAATATTTTACATCATTACATTCGAATTCTAAGGAGTACCTAATTAAGAGAATATCACAATTAGCCAGTATTCACCAAAAAATGTAAATTCCGATTATTGAAGTGAAAATTTCTTTAGGCGCACTGAGCACTTTATTTTGTGAGTATTGAATGAGACTGAGCCTTCATGCTCGGCTATCGGGTAAAGTCGAGTCAAGTCGACTAAGGGAGCGAGATATAGTCAACGCGTCACTGCTATACTCGCACGGCGACTGTTACATGAGAGAGCATAACGCATCAGACACATTCAGTGTCGACATATACATGATACGTGCGTTTATGTATTAACCTTGTCTTGATGAAGTTTTCACTTCTTTTGTGAGTTCCTAAGCATGCACTTTTTTTAATTACCTAAGATATGTTATAAAGTATATACAAAAGTCAGTTGGAATAAATCTTTCGACCCTTCCATTCTTTTGAAGTCGTACGAAAGTAATTATGGTGGAAAAAAATAAAACTGAATATTTTCTTTCACAGAATGCGGAGTCGGTTCTCATCGAGGGCTCCTGTCAAATCCCCGATCCATTATACAAGGCGATTGGTTCCATCATCTCCTTCTACATACCTCTTGGAGTAATGCTGCTGACGTACGCGTTGACCGTCCAACTACTAGCACGGCAGAGGAAGGGGCTTGGCGCTGGATGGGCGGCTGGATGGCTTGGTGCGCCTCAAATCGGTATATCGTAGCTGGGAAGAACAAAAAACATTATTACACCTCAAGTTTTCTGTATATACTAATTTTGCCATGTTCACCCTTGGGTCTATAATAGTAAATACGTTTTATTTCATCTCATTATTCTTATTTTTATTACGATTTTTATCGCAATATTTTGTCATCGACGCCATCCGGCACAATCTAACTACTACTACAGTATATTAGAGCAATACATCTCAAGTGTGTCCTTCAAATAACTACATACTATGCGAAGACGCTAGGGCTGACACAAACTTTCAACACTAACATAATTGGCTGATAGTATGCGCATTGAAACATTTGTGACCGAAATGCTATTCTTTAAATTTATTTTTTGATGTAGGTGGCATGTAGACCAGTTTCCAAAATTTTACTATTATTTTTAATTTTATATTAATTTGAGAGAGGTAGAGCGCATCATTGTTTTAACTTCTTTTAATTTTTATTAAAGTCGTCCACATGCGAACTGTTTTATTTGTATAATACATGTTCTTTTAAGTAAGTTGATTAAGATTTTTGACGAGCTAGGTGGCGCAGTGGCGAAACGCGTTGTTACGTTTCTTTGACACCAATTTTTGAGTTGTTATTTGGCTGCGGTTTTCTGTGAGGTGGAGATACTTCCCAAGACGTACTGCTCTGATGCGCCCTACCTCTCTAAAAAATACCCAGATCAAGACAAACAGACATGTTCATGCACATAAGGCACCGGCCCCAATGCACGTGGTCTAGTGGTCAGCGGTCTCTTAGAATCCTACCCACACAAAAGCAGTCATACCGTGGCGGTCTGCTTTTGAGAATATAGGAACACAGAACTCGGAACTCTGACCGCTAAACCGCGTGCAGTGAGGCCGGTGCCTAAATGTTTGTCCTGTGTGGGAATCGAACCCATAAGGGTTGGTGTCAACCACAAAATCTTAATCAACTTACTAAAAAGAACATGTATATAAATAGTTCGCATATACACATATATACCTATATACTTAAAATGTAAATGGTTCTACCTACTTAAAAAATATTTATAACTTGCTACTCGACCCAGCTTCGCACGGGTGATCCAATCGATACCAAACATCACAGGATCACCTGCTGGGCTAAGCTGAAGATTCACTGAAAATTTCATCAAAATCTGCCTAGCCGTTTTTGAGTCCATAGAGGACATACAAACGAACATTCATTTTTATATATTAGAAGATTTTCAACGTTAACAGGAGGTTTCCGGTAAGTGGGACCACATTTGACTCGGACCGCGGATCCATTTAATTTGTATTTTTTTCTTCCGGCGACTGGGACCACTCATAAATTAATAAAAAAAATCAAAGCAGTGTTTGAAAAAAAAATGTCTACGAACCAAATTTCTATGAACGTCTCCTGTCTGATAGCTTTATTCATTTATTTTCGACTCATTTCATTTTATCTCCTTTGATTAAATTCCATTCAGTTTATATAATCATGGCTAGGCTGTTTATATAATCACATCAAGTTACATTTTACGTAGGGTAAATATATAAAAGTCTGCTTCTTAAAGACTGCTAGCATATTTTTATTTTTCTAAGTCAGTGTAATATGGCAAAGAGTATTATTATCATATTTATTTGACACCGTGATTGTTATGTCTTTTGTTCTTCCACTGTGACGTGTGAATAGTTGTATAGCTTAGATTATAGTGTAAGTTTTCTTTACTAATCTTTACTAATATGTAAAGCGGAAGTGTTTGTTTGTTTCAATGCACTAATCTCTGGATGTACCAGTTGGATTTTAAAATTAGTTTTTAATTTATAAGCATCGGGAGACATGCAAGCATATGGCCCATCTAATGTAACATTCCCATGTTACTATCCCTACTACTAGCACAGCAACTCTTTAGGAACTGATTAGATTAGATTACTGATTAGATCACTGTCTCCCAAGAACACAACAACCAGGAAACAAGTTGTTATTTGACTGCTGTTTTCTATGAGATGCAGGTACACCCCTACCTCTGTCCAAAACACCTACACCAACACAAGCAGAAATGTTTATGCACACAAAGGTTTGTCCTGTGTGGGAATCTCACCGACGAACCTTTGTGTAAATAGTATTATTAATAATTTCGCCACTGAGCTCGTCACCACGAACAAACAGTTTTTAAACAGTTTGTAGGTATTTATACCTATATATTTGCGTACAATATAAAATAGAATTCGAATGAACGATACTCTGCGTGAGTTTTTGACGTTAAGCCCGGCTACTGACATGCATGGCGTCGGAAACATTTAAATTCCGCATAAAAACAAGTTTTATTACATCTCGAAATTTGTAGACACAATGACGCATTAAGCTTTTGAGGGTTCCGTACCTCAAATGGAACAACGGAGCCCTTACATGATCACTTCATTGTCGGTCTGTCAAGATCATTTTTTTTTTACAGGAACGTATGAAGTTATTAAGTTGAAATTAATATCAAATACTGAGGTTCACTATTCCTTGATGCACTAAATATATCGAACGTATAAGTCAACGCAATCAAAAGATACAGCCATTCATGCACGTTTCATAACGCATATTTCGACACTCGTAAGGGAATAAAAACTTGTACGAACGATCTAGATGGAATTTGGCAACAAGCCATATCGTATAGCACAGGCAATAAAATAAATCCGAAAACAGTACATTTGTTGTAACATTTAAATAATTTTTTTTTTGCTATTTTAATCTGTTTGCATGGGGACAAGACTTTTCCAAGGGTAATAGTAATGCCCTGTGTTTTCATACTTTATGAATTTTAGTTATGTTACCAAATTATTTTGGTGAATGCATCAGTACATCACCAAACTGCTTACACTGTTATACGTACTTATTATTGTATAAGTACATAGATTTATCGTACATAAATTTGTCTCTAAATCTATGTATAATTAGATGAATATTATTTTTGTTAATTTACATCATTTGTCAAAAATTTAAAATACCTCAAATGCAAATTGTAGGCATGCCGCATCACCAGTTAGCAAATATAGCTCCAAATTAATTATAAATAATAAAATATCAAATAACATTGATTTCTAATTTTTAGTTTCAACTATGAGATTAATATTATAATTACACGTTTGTGGAACTGATTTTGGAGCGAGACTTAGAACGTAATAGGGAAAAACGGGAAAAATCTTCGAGATTCGAATCCCGTGATTGACAGATAATTTACATACCTATTTTTGTGCGTGAGTCCACTTGCACTTGACTGATTTTTTTAGGTTTATTTGTCCCCGTGAATACTAGTCGTTTTTGATCAATGTATGACTAAGAATGATTATCAGTCATATAAGTATGTCATAATGAGTATCATAATTTTATAGCTGTCTACATTGCAAAAAGTGATTCATATTAGTTATAATATATACTTATCATCGTATAATGGCGATAGATTTACCTTTTTAATAAATAAACTTCTAGATAACCCGAAACTATGTTTTAAGATTGCTTATTTGAAAATGCCGCGTAAATGGCGCATTTACTTTTTTAATAAACTTCTGGATGACCCGAAACTTTGTTTAAAGATTGCTTATTTAAAAATACCCCATAAATGGCGCATTAACTTTTTTAATAAATAAACTTCTGGATGACCCGAAACTTTGTTAAAAGATTGCTTATTTAAAAATGCCGCGTAAATGGCGCATTAACTTTTTTAATAAATAAACTTCTGGATGACCCGAAACTTTGTTTAAAGATTGCTTATTTGAAAATGCCACGTAAATGGCGCATTAACTTTTTTAATAAATAAACTTCTGGATGACCCGAAACTTTGTTTAAAGATTGCTTATTTAAAAATGCCGCGTAAATGGCAAATTGCATCTTAACACGTGACGACATTTGTAAGTAAACAAACTAAGAACTAGTTAAATGCCACAAATCAAAACTACACTTTATTTATATAATATATTAATGTGGGCAATGGTTTTTACGACTACTAGTTTGATTACAGACAAATTACTTTCTTTAAACATAGTTTTGTGTCGTTTAAAGTTTATTTACTTAAAATGATGTTTTCTATTGTGATATATATGAATTATGATTATTTTGAATTACTTTTTGAAATGTTGTCCCAACCTTTATTATGAAATAAACGTGATATTTCAGTAATAATGCACGTAACCCCGTGAACTCTGGATTAACCCATATCTTTCTCATAATTTTTAGCACCAGCATTTATATAGTGGCAAGATAATCGCTCCAAGTTATGGCTTTCCTCTAATATAATACTATAATGGTGTGGTTGATGACACTGTCTCATAAAAGAGGTTAATGTACACAATATTAATAGACGAACCTACGTCTAAAATATCGAGACGTTATTTGAGGTTTTTAATATGTTATTCACCGAGCTAGTAAAAAATGTGATATTTGATAAGCTCGGTGGCGCATTGGGTTATGCTACTTTGACACTAATGCTCGTCGTTTCCCACACAGGTCAAACATTTGTGTGCATGAAATTGGTGTTTTAAGAGAGATAGGGAGGATAAAATAAGCAAGTCTGGGGAAGTACCTCTGCCTCGCAGAAAATCGCAGCCCGACTCCTTTTTGTTAGTCCTTTTTCCTTTGAATTGTTGCGTTCTTGTAAGTTAGCGGGGTCACCAGTGAGTTCCTAATAAGTAGCTCTGTTAGCATCAGAGGTGGCACCGTGCGTTTGATATTTAATCAAATCAAATCAAATCATTTATTTGTGATACACAGGTAGAAATAGGATACAGATGTTACAATAAAATACATTAGAACAAGCTGTGATCAGCCTTAAAGGCATACAAATGTGTTGCAGATAAGCGAACATTAATTACATTAAATTATATAGGAACCTAGTTATCGTTGTGGAATGTCAGAAGCTATACTACAATTGAACATTAACATAATGGTTATCGCAATTTTTGTAAACATTTTATACATAATATTATATTTATACATAATTAGGAATTCAATTAGGAATAAACAATGTCAAAATTTTGATTCCATGAACTCATCAATGGAGTTAAACGCATATTCGACAAGAAATTTATATAATTTATGCTTAAAAATCCGTAGTACAGTGCAATCTCTTATGCTGTGGGGAAGCTTGTTATAGACTCTAGGTGCCATAGTAAATATACTTTTGTTATACAAGGCGGTTTTATGATGATGTGTATCAGCATTTTGCACAAAATTTCGATTACGGGGTCTGTGAGTAATCTTAAATAACTTCGGGTAACGCCGTATAAATAAACATATCTCGAATATATATAGTGAAGGCATAGTTAAAATATTTAGGCTTTTAAAGTATGGGAGACAACTATCGCGTTTCATTAGGCCGCACATGGCACGAATACAGCGCTTCTGGCTTCGGAATACTTTATCCCAGTTAGTTGCATTACCCCAGAAAATTATTGCGTATCTTAGACGAGAGGCAACATAGCCATGGTACGATGTAAGCAATGTTGGGAGTCCAACTTTTTTGGAAAGCATGTATAGACTATAGGATGATTGAGCCAGTTTTTTACACACAAATTCTATATGACTTTGCCACTTTAAATTATAATCTATATGTAAGCCTAAAAATTTTGTTGTTTCGGTAGTTTCAACTATTTGACCATCGTTTTGAACAAGAATTCTTGGAGTATTACCAGCTATTTGTTTGAATTGCATTAATTTTGTCTTTTCTATATTTATAAGTAAGTTATTGTTTTGCAACCACCCTACTATAGAAGCTAGACTATTGTTTATCGAATTATTATTATTATACACAACTGTACAGTCGTCTGCAAATAATACCATTTTGTCATTAATTGAATTAGGAATGTCATTAATATAGATTAAAAAGAGCAAAGGTCCAAGAACGCTTCCTTGAGGGACACCGTAGAGAACAGATCTAGGTGTCGATTTATGTTGAATTTCTAGCTTAGTTTTGAGACAAATTCTACTTATGCTAGTGATCTGTGTTCTATTACCAAAATACGACTTCAATAAGTTCAGTGCATTACCCCTAACGCCATATCTCTCGAGTTTATCAAGTAGTAAATTATGGTCGACGTAATCAAACGCCTTGGACATGTCCATAAACATAGCCTAAATAGGCTTTAATGGGTTACAAGCGTCCATAGACTACTCCCGATTTTGTTTTAAAATAAAGTTGGCTGCAGTTTTCTGTGAGGTGTAGGTACTTCCCCAGACGGGCTGCTTTGATGCGCCCAACCTGTCTTAAATTACTTTAGTCACTAGCATAAATACAGTCTTCCTGCAAAGAACTGTAATGTAACTATGGGTTACACATCACATACGTTAGGTACTATAAATAAATAATCATACTTGAAAAAATTACAGCGCCATTTAGTCCCTAGCTAAGCAAAGCTTGTATAGCTAAAATTATATCCCGTTTGACACTCGAAATAAATCGTATTTCGACTGTCAAACGGGATATGATTTTAGCTCTAAAAGCGCACGTCATAAGAATGGTACAAAGGTCTAAGTGTAAACCTTTACGTGCAATTAACTGAATTATGGTTAGACAACTGATAAACATGCGCGTATATATTTTTTACAAATGCATACTTACAATACATCGAAAACACAAAAATAATATGTATATATAACAACTCAATTATATAACATGATGAATAATAAACATGGTAGCATTAATTATAGTGATTTGGATACGATACGAGCAAATGAATAATTAATGAACAGGTTTTGTCCATGTTACGGATTAAATGTGAAATAGTTTATCCCTATATCATGAGCAAATAAAATTTTGTATTGCCGTTATGCGAGAATGGCTCAAAACACAGGAGGATTAAATTGGGGTGTCATAATTGTTTACCCGATTGCAAGAGCTATTATCACGCGGTTATTTGTATATTGCCGTATAATGTTTTTGAATACAAGATGTGTTTAGTTGGACTAAATCTCCTACAATGAAAACGAGTACGCCATTTTTGTTGTAGGAATTTTTGTTTATTTTGATAGAGCCTCGGCATCGAATGCAAAGTAATGGTATTTTCTATACAATTACCCTATTACTTTAAATGACAAATTCTTGTATATTACAATGTATTTCGTTTATCTCGAAAACGGTTATGATTTGGTTCATATTTTGTACTTAGATGAAGTTTTCCTACATATATACATACATATCATAACGCCTGTCTCCCATTGGGGTACGCATAGACTACAGAACAACGTGTATCGATCCAAACATACCGCTCTCGCTTCTTCCACATTCATCAACCTCTTCATGCACGGTTCCCCCTCTCTTCGGTTTTGGGTACTTTTGATTTGGAGTGTAAGTTACTCTCTATCATCTTTGGAGTCGAAGTCAACCTCACCTACACGCGGTGCACCCTGTTCGTTAACGGGCAAGGCTCTGACGAAATAACAAAAAAAAAATGTACTAGGCCATGATACGGGTGTTAAATTATACAATACCCCAGGAGGGTACCATAAAAATGAAGCCAAGTAGTAAAAAAATCTTGTCTCACGAAATAATACATAAATTTATTACGATATTAATTGTATAAATGCCTATATTAGCAGAAAAAGTGAGAAGTAAAAAAATATGAGAAGTAAATAAAATAATATAACATTTTATTTAAAACTGTAAGAAATGTCTAAGGAGCCGCTAGGGCCTAATGAATGGCAAATAAATAAAGATTTTTATCTTTTACTTTTTATGTTCCACTCTGCTCACTATACTCAACTGCTATTCTGGCTATTGTATCACTAAATATTTTTAAATATCAATAATACTTATAGGTACAAATATTATTTCATATTCATTTAAATGCTACATAGGTAAACGGAATTAACATGTTTATTCCGATTAGTATTTACAGAATTATACTCTAAGCACATTTTTATTTCATTTAATATTGGTTAGTACGTATCATTCTGTAACTCGGTGTTTAGTCGTAATACAATAGAATATCTTGGATTGATTTTTCTTATACAGGATTAATATAATAACACATCGATAGATAGTTATAGTCTACATAATATATCTACATCACTAAACTATTTTCATATATATTAATACTTGCTAGATTGTATTATGCTGAAATAAATGCGATTTTGCCTTTTTTGCGTGTGTTCATAGGTTTTGTTCTAACATTATTTCTACATACTGCGTTATGATGCTATGAAACATGCAACATTTAATGGTATTTATTACCTCGCCACTATTTTCATGTCTATCATACTTATAAGATAAATTACAATTTTCGCAGTGGAATATGAGGGCGAAATTAATTTATCGAAGGCACAGCGCGGCTGCTTTTCGTTTCAACTTTTGCTACCAGACACGACATTTTGAACAATTGGCCAATGCCTGTTAGGAAAGTTGAATCCATTTATACTTATACGAACTTCTAATTATGAATCTCCTAATTGGTTATTTGCCAGAATATGTGTTACGCGTCTACTTCAATAGTCTATAACTTCAAACTATCAAAGTTGTGTTTCGTATATATAAAACGTAGTCCTGCTATGCTTCTTGTATTCAAATGCCTAAGTTTCCATTGAAAACCTGTAACATATCGTCATTTATAATCAGTATTATTATGAACCAGTATTATTATCTTTTATCATTATTATATTAAGATTTTGTGCACTTTTGACAGTTAATAAGGCTTCTGGGCTCGATTCCAAACAACAAAGGACAACATTTGCATGCATGTATGTATGTATGTAATATATTTATTCATATAAAGTTACACTTTCAATTAAACCATGCCCCGCAAAACTGCTTACGCAGTTTGACTGCAGGTAACTCGCTTTATATAAACATAGCTTATAAATTATTAAATTAGGTTATATTAATACAATTAATTTACGTAAATGGTTACAACGTATCTAACAAGTGTTTTTTTAATAAACTTTTAAATTTAGCAAGTGTAGGCTCACGTCTTATGTCCTCGGGTAAACTATTGAGTAAGTATGGAATTCGTTTTTTTAAAGTTCTATCTCCATAGTAATTTTGTACCATGGGTATTTCAAATTTACCTTTGCCAGTTTTATGTTGCACCAAATTAGTGAATCATTTCTGTCTACTATGATTGTTTACAAGTAGAAGATATTTATGTTTCAGGCTAACCGGTAAAATTTTACATAATTTATATAGTTTAGAAGCCGGTAAAATTTTACATAATTTATATAGTTTGATGAAGTGTTGGAACAAGTGGATGAGTTTGTATATCTTGGATGCGCTTTCAGCAGGGATGGAAGGTACACCTCAGATGTGGAAAGACGAGTAAGTGCTGGGAATAGTGTGAATGGAGCGTTGGGAAAACTGCTTGGCAGTAAAATCCGGAGCCAGAAGGCACAACTCGCTATACACAATGCAGTGTTGGTCCCAACGCTAACTTATGGAAGCGAGAGTTGGGTATGGCAGAAAGAGCATGAAAGTAGAATAAACGCGGTTGAAATGCGAGCGCTGCGTAAAATTTGTGGCGTAAGGCTTGTAGACCGTATTCGCAATGATGATGTTAGAAATAGAGTTGGTCTGAAAGAGAGCGTCGGTGTTAAAATAAGAAGAGGCATGCTCCGATGGTTCGGGCATGTAGAAAGAATGCAAGATGAAAGAATGACGAAGCAGATATACAATGCAAAAGTGGAAGGATGTAGGAGCCGGGGAAGGCCAAGACTTACCTACCATGACCAAATTGGTCATGTTCTATCAGAAGGTGATGTCAGGAGCCCTAGAAACCGGCGTGCGTGCATGAGAAGAGCAATGAATGTTAAAGAAGCGAGTGAGATATGTAAGGATCGAGTCACGTGGCGCTCGGTTCTCTCTGCCTACCCCGCAAGGGATTTGGCGTGAAGTTATAGATAGATTATATAGTTTAGAGTATTCTCCTTAACATTGATTCTTTGTGTTTTTATTTACGAGTAATTTTAAAAATCTTGTTTGCAATGATTCTATTTTATCTATGTATGTTTTAAACTTAAACCATAGCAATCAAGAGCGTAACTTATTATGGAATCCACTAGTGCAAAATATAAACATGTTAGTATTGGCAATGGTACTTTAATACTTAAATGATAAAACTTTTCCAGTAATATTCTTAATTTTCTACATACATATTCTATGTGGGAATCCCAGGAAAAAGAGGTATCTATTTTTACTCCTAGATAATTTACACAATTTACTTTTTCGATAGGATTACACGTGCAGTTGTGCATGAACATATCTGTTTGTCTTGTGTATATTTAAGAGAGGTAGGGTAGGGCACATTAAATTAGTCCAACCGGGGATCTTCATCTCACAGAAAACCGCAACCAAATAACAACTCGCTGAAGTCTTGTTATGTTCCTGTATGTCAATAAGATTACAATTAAGCTCCTAAGGAATCAGCAGCAGGGGGTAATCAAAAAAATACGCAAATTGATGTTTAAACATAGAAACACTGAGCAGTAGCTTTTATATGTCACTACAGCTACCTTTTTTTACACATCATCGTGTGGTATACAAGCACAGGGCCCATCCTATATAATGTAGTTACCGTAGCCTATCGACGCTTACAATACGTGAAGAATCATTCACAAGAAGTCACCTCTTTTGCTAATATAGCTACTACTTGGAAACCAATGAAATTTTCACTATTGTAATATTTACAATAACAAAAAAAGAAAGAAAAAAATATACGGAATCAAAAACAAGTCCCGGTATCGTGTCTATTATGAAATGTAGATTCATTGCGTATTTGATAAAATTCGACGCAGGTGTTATTAAGCTGAATTGCGGTTTGGTTTGATACGCTTTACTGTAAAAGGGTGTCAGATTAAAAACCTTTTTGACTGAGCGGGATTTATGTAGAATCTGCTCGGAATTCGACATCATACTTTTGGATGATATATATTTTTATTATTACTCGAGTTAAATATAAGCTCAGAGCTTCCTGATGTCAAGTAATTATACACTCACTCACTAACTCTTCAGAATCTTACTGGTACTTCACTTACAGGAATACAATAAGCTTCTATTTTTATTATTACTCGAGTTAAATACAAGCTCAAAGCTTCCTGATGTCAAGTAATTATACACTCACTTACTAACTCTTCAGAATCTTACTGTTACTTCACTTGCAGGAATATAATAAGCTTCTATTTTTATTATTACTCGAGTTAAATAGAAGCTCAGAGCTTCCTGATGTCAAGTAATTATACACTCACTCACTAACTCTTCAGAATCTTACTGGTACTTCACTTGCAGGAATATAATAAGCTTCTATTTTTATTATTACTCGAGTTAAATAATATAATAGAGGAAGTATTTCTAAATGCTTCTTCGAAACGTCCTGGTCGCTTTCGCGTTTGCTAATTAGCACGGTGTACCACGTAGTGGCTTTAGCTTGAAAAATGGAAGGAAGGAATGGAAGCCACTTGCTCAGATTAAGCTATTTTTCATCACGTTCATTACATGAACTAGGCTTAACACAAGTGTAGTAATTTCATACAACAAGATGAAGATGACAAATGGCGTAGAAACAAAGGAACGAAGTGAAGTTTTAGTAAGCTAGAGATAATATCAAAAGTAGGAATAAAATGGAAATTGATAAGAAATGAAGAATATACTATTTAAATGTGCGGCGAAAAACATGTTTTTTATACATACGTAAATACATATGATCACGGCTGTCTCCCATTGGGGTAGGTAGAGAATATGGAACGCTAGGTGCACCGGTCTAAGCCTAACCTCGATGGTAGTCGCTCCATGTCAAAATCAGTATCTTCGTCAAGTTCTTAGTCTTAGATAGTGGACCCCGCTAATCCTAATGGTTTAGGTAAAGAGATAACTCAAGTTAAGTCTGTTGATAAGTTGAGTCTAAATTATTGTATAATTGTGTTGTCGTGGCTACTCCTTTGACCTTTACACCACTGACATCTTCTTTTTCTTTGTCAATCGGGAAATACTAATATGTACCACGTTGCCAAGACATAAACATGTCATCACCCCTTGGCAACGTGGTTCCTCCAACTCTTGTTCAAACAACACACGTCTGAACAGATCTAAACTAAATTGCGTCGTGTGCATTGTGGTTATAATTTTGAAATATGTTAATTTTATGTATGTTTATCTTCACGCCAGGTCCCTTCTGAGGTATGCAGAGAGAACCGAGCGCCATAAGACGCGGTTCTTACGCACCTCACTCGCTTCTTTAATATTCATAGTTCTTTTCATGTACGCTCACCGGTTCCTGGAGCTCCTGACATCACCTTCTGATAAATCATTGTAGGATAGTACTGGTCTTCCTCGGCTCCTACATCTTTGCACTTTCGCATTGTATATCTGTTTCGTCATTATTTCATCCTGCATTCTGTATACATGTCCGAAACAACCGAACATGCCTTTTCTTATCTTAACAATGACACTAATATATTACGTTAATACTTTTTAACCCTTCGAAACCCGGGTGGTCGTATACGACCGCGAAATGTATGGGAAAACGTATATAACGGGTTCTGACTGCTCAAGGAGTCATTTTTAAGATACTTTCTTCCGGGTTCCACAGTTTGTACAGTTGTACATTTAGTCACGGAAACGTCATCACTTGACAGTGTTAAATAGATCTGGTATTGCTGATACCTATGGCGGGGCAGTGATCACTTACAAGATCAGATAACCAACATACTCATTTACAAAGTGCAAATAAATATATTTACTTAAGACGCTCAGCTACACAACGATTTTACAATAACATTTAGCAATGAATGAGATTAGCTCAAGTATTTAGCTCTGCCAATTTCAATCCAGAACCATACAAATGACAAGAGATAGGCTAATAGTATGTTATCCAATGTTTTATTTACGGAGCAATCGACACTCGAGTATTAATCCGTTAAAAGCTTCCACATGTTTGATGTCACGACGCCATTGTTATGACAATTGGAAAATGTTCATTTTACTAATAATACAGTATCAGTTTCTTTTTTTATTACCTATCAAATCAACGAACACGTCAAATTTTATAGATTTATCTATAATCCTATTTTAACAACTACGTTCCTTTGATATGTGATCTAGTGGCTATGATTAGCACTATTATTTTTTTAAACACTATGACTCGTATTTTCAAGTACTGCACAAACTAACATGTTATACACGCAAATGTTTGTGTGTGGTCTTAATATGCATGTATCTTAATTTATATGTATTATAAAATAATTGAGCACATAAACATGCAGCATCTGCATCAGACGCACATGCTATTGAGCAACAGTACGGACAAAGTCCAAGCATTACAATTATGTCATCAAAGATATGATTTCGCACAAAACAAACTACCGGTCACGGATAAAGGACCGTGCGTAGATGCGAAATTGCAACGTATCGTTGAAATGAAAATGGAAATCTCTTTTCTTTCGAATGAACTTTCTTGGATGTACAAAGGATCATATACAAAAACTGCAGCTAGGAGATTTCCTCAACCAATTTAAGTCTACAGACTCGAATAATCCTCGTGATGGAGCCAGTCGCATGCGCGCAAAACCGGTACGGCGACAGCTGATATGACGTCGATTTCCTCAAGTTCAATGGCAGGGATACTACAGCCGATTAGCTGACATCGACATTGCCCGTCTGTACAACTACAAAATGTAACGAGTCAACAAATAAAAATAATGACTGAGAGGATGGCTTACAGCATGACACGGGAAGTATTCACAAAAATATCGTTTATTAGCAAGTTTTACAATATTTAAAAATTAATCTAAAGACTGGCGTTAGAAATCTAAGTCAAGTTATCACGAATATCATGATGCCACAATGCCTCAATGGGTGACATATTTGGTATTTCACCAGATTATTTCTCTAGGTATATACATATATTTATACCTCGATGAAAATAGTCTGCTCCTTTATGGCCACAAAACATTGTAATCCGATATTCTGTAAATTTTAAGAATTGTGCGGCAATTAAATTATATTCTACAGCTGGTATAAAAATACAAACCGAATAACTCGACATAAATAGAATCAATATATGTTCTACAATTATAAAAGTATGCAGCATTCTATAGACTATTTGCGGTAGCTATGGCGTAACTATGATCTAATTGCGCTATAAGAAACGTAGTTACTGCCCGATGAAGTACCAAACTTACAATTGACAGTAGTTTATATAGACAGGAACATCTGCAGTGGACGCGTCTGGAGGAGTACGATACTGGAGACAAAACAGCGGTGTTAGAATGCTGTAAAGCATTATAGACTTATATAGCTACAATGGGAATAGTCTAATCTACGACGTGTTAAAAATTATACCGGTTTTCATGGAATATGAAACCGTATTAATTTGTAGTATTGTCTTAGGTTTTCGCGATTGTTACACATTGAAATTAAACTATTTTTAACGGAAGATCCAAAGATCTACTAAAAAATGTTCGGACACTGAGAGCGATTTTTGTATGAATCGGAACATATATAATTAATCCATCCATGTCGGTAGATGTAATAATTGAATAACTAATGTAAGACAAATACCACCTTAGTCTTTCCTGCGACCACGGATGCTGCAAAGCGTTCGAAACGTCAGGTTTCAACAAAATAAATAAAACACGCGATACTTCCGTTAAAAATAGTTTAATTTCAACGTATTAATTTGTATTTTCGTAAATGTAATGATGAATTTATTTATTTTATATCAAGTTGGCGTGTTTTATCACAACGTGAGATTAAAAATCGGTGAGTGTGCATGAAAAGCGCTCTAAATGTTAAAAAACATGAGTGAGGTGTGTAAGAATCGTGTCTGCTGGCATTCGATGCTCCCACCTTACTCTGTAAGGGAAGCGTGAAGTCACAGATAGATAAATTTTATTATTATCTTATGTATTGAGCAAAAACGTTGATTTCTTAAATTTAGAGTTGGAGACGAATACATGCATCAAAGACGTACTTACACAGATCTTGGAGCTGTTTGGATTACCACATAGCGACGCAAGCAGCTCAACGAGTTGTCATACATAGGTGTTTTTGTGGATTATGATGCTCTATGTTTTGATAATTTTCGACTAGAATTATCAACTTGATCTATTATCACCGAAGATACGAGTATAACATGATTTGAAGACCCTTAGGACTAAGAACATAATATGAGGGGAGAGAGAGAGGAGAGTTTGCCATCAATTTTCATGAGTTCTTTGTATTTACACGCAGCATAGTTAAGTAGTACGATAGATTTGTCTGCAAATTACCTTTTGGCTTTCTGATATCTCTATCTATTATCTATAACTTCACACTAAATCCCTTGCGGTGTACACACCTCACTTGCTTCTTTAACATCATAGACTTTCTAAGAGGTTTCTAAGACTTCTGAAATCACCTTGTGACAAAAAAAACCGTCAAGCGCGAGTCTGACTCGCGCACCGAGCGTTCCGTAAAAAAATATTGTCGCAAATTGTTTTCGTGAAAATAATATTTTTGAAGTGAAAACGTCTTGAGCGACGTTGTGCACTTTTTGGGATGAGTAAAAAATGCTAAACTCGCGTCAGGTCATCAGACCAGATCAGGGATTAGAACTGAAGTTCGCTGCAGCGCTAAAACATTAGTTCCCTCTAATTAATCAATTAAAACATGAAGCGCTAGATCGTTCATAGGATATTATTTTCTCGCGACGAAAACGTTGTAAGCGCCATGAAATTGTTGGCGTTTACGTGTTTCGTTCAACGTAGTTTATCAACATCGCTGTTTGGTTTAAGCGGCGCAGGGCGCTTGCGCGAGTGTGCGTGTGTGTTTCAGTTTTAGAGATTGGCGATAATGCTGCTGGTAATGATGATGGTGAGTCGTTGAAATTATGGATAAAAGTTGATTTTTCTGATAGATAAACTTTTTAATCCTACTAATATTATAAATGCGAAAGTTTGTATGTATGGATGGATGTTTGTTGCTCTTTCACGCTTAAACGGCTGAACGGATTTGAATGAAATTTGGCACGTAGATAGATTATGATCTCGATTAACACATAGGCTACGTTATTAGATTACACGCGAGCGGAGCCGCGGGCAGCAGCTAGTGTAAAATAATTGTAATAGTTATGAAGTGTTAAATTTTTAATGTAAAATAAATTGTCATGTTTGTGTACGATAGCGCAATAAATGAATATTGTATTTTACCACACACATGATAGTACTTTTGTACTGATAAATAAGGCAGTTCATGCGAAATTATTCCCTAACCATTCCAAAATATTCAAAAATGCACAACGTTAATGTTCAAGTTTTCACTTCTGCCTGCACTCCCGGAGGGAAAACCGTTTTTTTTTTCACGTATATTATTCTACACAATAAATAATGTTTAATTATTATATGTATAGAACTATACTAGGCAATAAGTTGTTACACTGTCAGAAACGGTCGAATTTGTCGCATTTGCTCAAACTCCAAAAAAGCTCAGTTCTACCATAAATATTCTTTGCTTGAGGTTCCTACTGATATTACGAGTACATCATCATTACATGACAAACCTATGCATAATGTTTCACACGTCACTATAACTTGGGAGAACAAAACTTTTATTTGAGCCCGAGATTTCAAACACACGCACGCACACACCACACCTTCAACACATACACGCGGGCTAACACGCACGCACACACACTGGCACTCAAATATTCAGACGCTAATCTTTTCAGAGCAGTGGTAGCCTAGTGGATAAAGAACCGGCCTTGTGACAAGCCAATCCCCGGTTCGAAACCCGGCATGTACCACTAAATTCGTGATTTCGGATTTATGTACACATTTGTGATTATCACACTAGCTCGGCAGTGAATGAAAACCTAAGAATGATCTGGTTCTCCCTCTGTGTTGCGGAGGTGTGACGGCAGTCGCTTCATGTAAAAATCAGTATATCCACCAAATCCTTAGGCTTAGGTAGCGCATCTCGCTAATACTAATGGGTTAGGAAGCGGGATAACGCTCGAAAGAAGATTGTCAAAGACGGTCGAGTTTGTCGCAGTTGCTCAAATTCTAATAATAGCTCGGTTCTACTTTAGATAGTCCTTGCATTATTCCAACTGATATCACGTCTTTATTTCATGATGAATCTATTCATAATGTTACGTCTTCATAACGTTTACATCATCATTTTATAATTAATTTAAATTTCATTATGTTTCAACACATCTCTATAACTTGGAAGAACTCAATTTTTATTTTAACCGGGGATTTCATACACACGCGCGTGCATACACCACACGCATGTACACACATCCCGCACGTGCACACTACACCCTCCAACATACACACATCGTGTGTGCACACGGGCGTACACGGTAACGGACTTCGTAAATCCTAGTAGAGTAGATTAGATACGGCGTAGGAAGAAGAAGGAAGTAATGCTTTTTATACTACACCTGGTCGGAAAGTAGGTTGTAACTTGCGTAAGAATGGGTCAGAAAGTTCGTCTTTGTAGCCCTACAAATATGTGGGCGGCAAAACCGAATGAAAATCCATTGTTAATGTGCTAAGCGGGAAGAAAAAGTATATGAAAATTCATTGTTAACCTGTTGTTTTTTTTTTATTTTGACATTAATAGAGATTTTGTTTTATACTTTACTCGCAGGTGTAGTATAAAGCACTATGTACCACTTGGCGAGAAAGTGCGATTCCCAACTTGGGCGAATTCAGGCTAAAACTTCGCCCTCGTTGGTAATCGGTCCCTTTCTCCCCTCAGTGAACAATGTACTATTTTTGTGCAGCTTTTCCTATGTTTTTGATTCGAAGTGACATCAATGCGTTCATGCGGTAAACAAACAATGTAAATTACTCTTGGTCCCTGACCTTTTGAAATAAATAATTGACCTGTGAAAAGGTCACAATTTTATTTTTTAAATGGGACAGGTAACTCTCATTATAAATTCCGGGGCTAAAGCTGTCATTCTCTATTATAATAGAAGTGAAGTGAAACCTGAAAATAAAAAAATATATGAAGTATCTGATACTCGTAGGGTAAGTAAGAAGCTCTTGTCAAGCTCCAATAAAAAGCCCATAATTAAGTTTATGTAGGTAGGTTACTTTGCGTAGCTCCCGTACGATATTGAATAATTAAGTTGAAATAGGTGGCTGGATTCAGTACATTCAAAAAATAAAGACTATCCTTTCTATTTATTTACTCTCAATATCATTTTCTGATATGAACTACATCATGAAAGTGGAGACGCGAAAACGTTTTTTTTTTCAAATAGTTATGACTTTTACAATTTTTTATCGATTTTGATCATGTTAAAGGAAAGTGTGTATAGATTTTAGGGTTCTTTAACTACATAGTCTAAATTGCTTATTTTCATAATTATACCCCCGTACGGCCTGCCCATTTTAACGACTTCTGTCCCTTACAGCCTGTGAAATTGTATACAATATATTACCATTGAGAAGTAAAGGCTAGTTCTGCTAAGTTATATAAAGCTGTAACGATAGTTAAAAAATAAATCTAAGACGTAACCAAACGCAGTTATTACTAAAACAATCCAGTTACAATGGGTATTTTTGTCTGTGAATACTATAAATATGTTTTATAAAAGGAAAAACAGAATATTATGCATTTTTTTTATTTCAAAATTACTAAATACTTTCTCTAAACTTGAGTCGAGTATTACAATAATTACGGACATAATCACAAATTTACTTTCTTACTAACAATAAAACCAGTTATAAAAATTGGTAATCGATTGAGATTAGGTAGAAGAAACAAATAAAATTAAATAAAAGTTGTAATGTTTTAAAGAAATGGTTTCTTTAAAACATTATACATAACGTGATGTATAAAATTAACTCGTAGCTTTTCTCAAATAAAAAACTAATAGTAGTATACTTAATCCAACATTACGATCAATTCGGAACTAAAGCCAATTAGGATAACATATTGCTTTTGTCGTCTTATGGAATAACTACCTATCGTAGATTTCAGTTTAATGTACAGAGGTAAATTTCTTAGAAATTGTTATTTATCAAAACCATTTTAATAAATTACGTTAAAGAATAGAAGTTGAAGTTATCTTTACGGTAAGCCACAATATTAAAAAAAGGCGGGAAACTAAAATTGCAACATTACCGGTTTACTTAGTAGGTAATCTACTCTTATTGCTATTTTTATGTAATTTTGAAATAATTGAAATTATTATTTTAAGCAATAACTTTAAGTAATAAAAATAATTCCTAATGTCAACTCAAAACAATTATTTTAGAATCAAAAATTTTGTCACTAAACTATACAAATGTTGTAACCGTTTGGGATTGTCCTATTTTCACATAAACGCTTTAAATCGTTGTACTTAGTGAGTGAAATGGACAATTGTTCCTTGTAAAACTATTGCAATATGATATTGCGCTTTTCGTCTCTTGTATTTTCATTTTCAATAATTAGATCTGTTTCTTTACTCTTAGTCTTCTACCTTTACCCTTTCCTTTCTTGTTTCGCAACTGGTTTCTCAAATAAATATATGCACAAAAACCTAGAACCTCTTCAACTCCGTAGGGACATAGGCTCTCTAAGCGTATTTTACCGCCTTTACCATGGCGAGTGCTCTGAAGAAATGTTTTCCCTTATCCCACCCTCTCCCTTCCGTCATAGAACTACACGTGCGGGCTTGCGATGTCATCGTTCCACGGTTGAGAATATCTCTTCGCGTACCAAAAAGTTCGGCAACTCCTATCTTTGTCGTACCATTAAAAAGTGGAATGCTTTGCCTGTACATGTGCTCCCTCCTTCCTACAATATGGGATCCTTCAAACGAAGCGTGAAGAAGCATTTTGCGGGTCAGCATGGCAGCGTCAACTGACAGGATACGGTATGTAGTATGTTGTCAGTTGCAGTTGCGATTTGGGCTCCTCTTTCGCTTACCATCAGGTAAAGAGGAGCCACTATGCTGAACTAATATAAAAAAAATGCACTGAACCTCAGCATCTTCTGTCATGGAATATTTTACTGCAATTTTTTTCAGATCTTTCTTCTTTAGTGTTACTAGACGAATCTTCTTGAATTGAACTTTGTCCAGAGTTTCAGTTGTGAAAACTTTAGTAATGGCTCCTAGTTAATAAAATCAATAAAACAGCAATTTAGGTAGCTAATTATATTATAAGTTAATTATAGTCAATGAGTGAAGTAGGTATTATTACCTACGGCCTTAGCGTCGGGGTGACGAAACCTTAGTCTTTTTTACACAATAACATATTTGGATTTCAAAAAATACTGGGTCTTAACGGACAAAATCTGCAAGATATCAAAATTTTAAACGTACCATTCGATAGAGAATTTTAAATTGAGTATAGAAAGTTCAAAAACCGATTTTCGCTATTTGTCCCCTACGGCAATTGAAATTACGGTGGATGATATTCGTAATTATTACTTGCTTGACGGTGAAAAAAACACCGTGAGAAAACCCGCAATTTGAAATTATATATTTCGAAAGACGTACGACCTAACCTAACAAAGGTCTGGTTTTCACTCTAAGTTGTGGGAGTGTGACGGCAGCCGCTCTATCTAAAAATAAGCATCTTCATCTAATCATTAGGCTCAGGTAGCGGACCACGCTAATCCCAAGGGATTGGGAAACGGAATAATGCTAGGAAGATCAAGATATAATATAGCCTCCAGTATGCCAAATTTACGGGAATATAAAAGTGATCAATGTACATAAAATCTTGGATAGTTCAATTAGATTACTTTAAATCTATGGTTATTCCTTTAAACTCTATACGGTGTCTAAAACATCATTGTCTTTTGATAGGCGTGACTTCTCATGTTATTAAACATTAATATGATTTTGTACGAAATTACCTACATTGCTCGGAGATACTCAGAAAGTAATTTACAATGTCGTTGATGTAATTAACCGCTTAATTAGTTATACTCAACCCACTGTTCTGTTACGAGTGATTTACGCGGCGAGTATTTGTAACTCGAAGAAGTCATTTTAAAGATCGTAATATATTAATAATCCTCAACATAATTCTTAAGGATTGTTAATTATTTATTTTATGTTCATTAGCATCTTCTCAGGGCTCTTGAGGAGATGCTGCACCAGCTGATACGCAAGTGATACTCCTTATTTTCCAAGCGGCGAAAGTAGTCGCTAATCCCTGTTTTTATAAACACATTGTCGGTTAACAACTATCTTTTTTATACAATATCGGGAGGCATACGTCCTGATGTAGTAGTAGGGGTAGTCTATGAATACTTTAAAAACATAGATCTCAAGAGCTTACTGGTAACACTATACTACATTATGGAAAATGCAAGCATGCACCGAACCACATACATTGCAACATCGCGGCGTGACTGGCTTCAGCGTAACGCGATCACCACGAGTGCTGACTACGCATCACGCCACCTCGCCGGGCGCCTTGCGCAATCCCGGAATGCATAGTTTTAAGTAAATGTTGTTTTTCATATTCATTCTGTTTGTAACATCGATCAGAACTAGACTAAGTTATAATTGAAATTTTGATATTAATTAAATTAGTTAAAATCATTTTGGTTTTTTTGGGTCTTCCGGCTGTGACAAACATATCTAGCTCAGTTGTATTTATTAATTTGTTTTTTTTTTCTACAGAACGCAGATGCACATGGCGAAGATTTCTCGGCCCAAGAGGCACTCCGCAACATTCGGCGGCTTCAACGGAAACTGAACTGCCGCCAATCGACACCAGAGACTTATGGCTACAAGATTCTAGGTACGAACATCATTATTTTTTTAATATTTTGTGATCATCATTGGTCTGAAATAAAGGCTTTTGAAACTTTTTTACTACGGGCCAGATACTTGTAATTTTTCACTTTAATCTTGGCGAGATAATATATTCAGTTGGCCTATTAAATCCATAAATATTTTATTCAACAGCCGTTAACAATTAGACGTCATCCATTGGCTCTCTCATCTCTATAGCTTATTTTAATTAATTTTGTTTAATTTTAACGATATGAATAAGCTACGAATGCTCTAAGTTTGTTATTTTGTCCATTGATAAATCAGCGTAGAATAACACGACGCTTCTATTATTTGGGTTAGTTGGTCATGATTCTAGATATATTTTTGACATATTTTTGCAATTTGATCTAACCTGTTTTGTGTGCTTCTGCATGCAGGCGTTGTGTATGATGGTGGAAGCACACAATACAGGTTAGATCAAATTGCATGTTAGTTATAAAAATTGCATGTAAATTTGTCTTTCGTAATTAACGCCTGAATCTATTAACTAACTGACGTTTTCAAAATCCTAAAAAGACTAGATGCGAAGAAATTGCCCCTTGCCTGCACTCTGTGTTACTGTTTCTGCTGTCGTATATGAATCAAAGGCAATGTTATCGGTGTATGTATTCTCTCTGTCGTACTAATCTTGACTTAATCAAACCATTCAAGTTCACATTGTGGTTACCCTTGTTTGACTTAAGTTGTAGAATGTATTGAGATGTACTTATATGCCATTGAGCTTCTTTAATGGTAGACATCCGTATCGAGCCGTTATTATTCCACTATGTCAATCAGATTTGAAATTTGCCATGCTTTACTGTAAAATAACGAAGTTCAAACCATTATATTTCATTTACTTAAAAAGCATTCCGTATTACCAAAGGACTTAAGAATTGAGAAGTTTAAGTCATATTAATGATTACTTATTTCATCCATTACTACAAATTCTTAAATTGATGAAGTTTTACTGTGCTGCAATTAATATAGATGTGGGCGAAACTTTGTCTGATTTGCTTACAATATTTAGAAGATACATTGAGGCAACATAGGTTTCAAGAACAAGTGATAGAGGGCAGTTACGAAATCTGTAACCGGCAAAATATTTTATGCAAGTTATTTCTGAGTTTATTCCAAATCAGTAGTGAATTTCATCATAAATCTAAATGGTAAAAATCACGAGCCTAGATTACTTTTTGATATGGATTAAAAAGTAACATAGAAAAAAGGTCGGTACCAGTAGCGTGCACGCCGTGACCCTGCCAGTCCAACACTGTAGACTGCAATTCTGGACTCAAACCGCATAGATGCATGGATTAGGGCCACCCCCAGATGTGACGAACAATGATCCATCCACGTGGGTGCGAAATTAAGTGCATGCGGCGGTGGAGGCCTCCGACTACGCGACGTCCAATCTGGCGGGTCGAGGAAAGATGAGTGTCGTATAGGCATATGGAATGTGAGAGGTGGATTACAAGATAAGATATAATGAACGACAGATATATATATATATATGAATATTAACATTATTTCAATGTAGGTATGTAATCGAAGATAGTCGATGAAAATCAGCGATTAACTTAGTTACAGCACTGTAGTTAAAAAAAAGGAATGAGAACGTAACTATTTTTCAGACGTTACGTTGTAATTGTAAATTACATTTTACTTCGAAAATTATATGAAAACAAATACTTGAAATATGTTTTTGCATTTATTTAACGCGACAAGTAATAAAAAGTGGTTTTCGAATTAAAACTTAATAATTGTATTTTTATTACATTGTTGTTATAAGTTACATTCTATTGCTATGGCTAGCTATCAAAACGGGTCTGTTATTTCTCTACAACTTTAGGTGGCGTATACGTTGGGGAAGCCTACTGGTTTTTGAGCAAATTATGCCGGAGAACCGGAAAAGTCCCGACCGATGGGAGACGCACAGTCATCGTGCCCTTGTATAAAGGCAAGAATTCACGTATGGACTGTGCCAAATATAGGGCCATCAGTTTGATTAGCTTAGCAGCTAAAGTGTATGGAATAATCATTAAACGGAGAATGAGATGTAATCCGATGGAATGTTTTGGGAAATACGAATCAAGTTTTTCCATTTTGCAACATTGTAGAGAAGCAACTGGCTATGACGATGCCGTCCTATTAGCAGAATCACCATCAGAACTGCAAGCACTAGTTATAACAATGAAAGATGATTGTAAGAAGAAAGGCTTACAATTGAATGCGAAGAAAACCAAGTCAATGGTATTTGAAAGAGAGACAACTAGAATGAACTCTAGGATAAGTTCATGATATAGTGTTGGAGCAAGTGAATAATATTGTATAGGTATCTTGGAAGCTTTTAAGAGCGATGGAACCGCTTATGTAGAGAGACGAGTGAGTGCAGGGAATACCGTGAATGGAGCGATGGGTAAACTTCTAAGCAGCCGAAATCTAAGGCAGATGGCACAGCTTGCTGCACACAATGCAGTGTTAATCCCAATGCTAACTTATGCAAGTGAAAACTAGGTATGGTAGAGAGAACATGAAAGTAAAATAAATGCGGTCGAGATAAGAGCATTGCACAAAATTTGTGACATAACGCTTGATGACGTAAGAAAGAGAGTTGGTCTGAAAGAAAGTGTCAGTGTTAAAATAAGAAAGGCATGCTCCGTTGGTTCGGGTATGTAGAAAGAATGCAGGATGAAAGAATGACGAAACAGATATACAATGCGAAAGTGAAAGGATGTTGGAGCCGAGCAAGACTAAGACTAACTACCATGACCAAATTAGTCGTGTTTTATCAGAAGGTGATATCAAGAGCCCTAGAAACCGGCGAGAGAAGCGAGTGAAGTGTATAAGGACCGTGTGTTATGGCGCTCGGTTCTTTCTGCCTACTGTGAAGATATACATACATACAACATAGAAAAATGCCGCTGATTTATGTGACACGAAATATCAACCTGCTCATACATTAATGATTGGAATACGCTACGCCGGAGCACTAACCATTAATCTAAGCTACCTATTATTACACATTGAAACAACATTTTTGTAGCTCAAAAGTGCTTCGCTTTCAATAATATAATTTCTCCATACGTTATAACTCAAACCACCTACCTACTTTAATTAATGAAATTACAAAACACTTACTGCATAATCACAATTCTACGAAGCAATTTTTTTAAATTGTACTGCAAAGCAAAATCTGAAAAAATACAGCACGCTATTCATACATTAAAAAATTCGTTGAATTGAAAGTAAGAGTTTGAACACACTAGTACATACATGACTGCCATGACTATATTTTAGTCGCACTACACTCATCATCATCAATAAATCATCCTTTTACTGAATTAAAAAAATCATTCAGTTTGAGTTTTAAATTAGAGATATTTAGGACCCCCACTAGCACGTGTCATGGTCTAAGCTTTACAAGTAGCGTATTTGAGCGAATTTGATTCTCTACGAGAGAGAACTATATTTCACCAGTGTGCCCGCATGCTTAGACATTAGATTAGACTTTTTCTAAGCATTGTTAGCCTTAAAAGAATTTTGTTCATATTAAAATTCTGTGAATCACGTTGTTCAGGGTGGGTGTTTTATTACTACGCCTATCACGTATAATGTACGTAGGTGGCTTTTGTATACCTAACATAGATGAAATTACTACAAGTAAAAAGACGTGAGATCAGCGAGGTTGTGCTTTGTTTGGTTGTGGTGGGGTAATAGAAAGACATCTTGCTCAAAATATTTGTACTTGCACGTTAAGAAATACAAATATTTTTAGAAACGCAACCAAATAATAACTCCTAAACGATTCGAGGACCAGGATAAACCTGACTGTTGCGTCGTGGGGTAATATCTCTGCACTCAACACACACTTCGTTGTGCGTCATGTCGGAATATGTATGTTCGTTCGGGAGGATATTAGTTATCATTTACTCTGGCCTATGGCTTCTTTCAACTGGTTCATTATCCAACGAGAATATCAGATATAGGAGACAGTCGAAGCTCTCTGCAGGATCTTATTGTGACTATGATCAGGATGATTATAACAGTGCATTAGAGCACTGCCTGGTTTAATAGACCATTGTATAATCCAGACCCTAGTGCTTTCCTAATCGTACTCGTTAAGGCGGCTTTGCTTCAATTTTCTTTTACATGCTGCATCGGCATACAAGCGTACGGCCCACCTGATCTAAAGTTGTTACCGTATTCTATGAACGCTTGTAATACATTAAGTATCACTTGGGCGATGCCACCTTTACTGCTAATACAGCGACTCCTTAGGAGCTTACTGGTGATCTCACCACCTGACCTCACTCTGTGCCTCTTTTTTAGTCTCTACAGCGAGAGGTTTGTAAAATTCACCCTATTTATCATTCAATTGCACGCTCATTAATGTTTTTGGATGCCGTTTTGAGATAAACTAAACAGTAACAATTCAAATTTTAAACTACGCATGTCTGTCTGTACAGAAAACTTTACTGTCGACTTTGTTCTAAACTTCCTCCCGTACCAACCGTCCCTTTCGTACCAACCGCGCCTAAGAGAGTAAAAAGGACAGATGCGTCTATGAGCTTCTTCTTCTTCCTGGCGTTATGCCATTTCCCAACCATTAAAATTGGCGGGGTCTGCTACCTAAGCATAAGAATTTGGTGAAAAGGTACTGATTTTTATACAGAGCGACTACTGTCGGACCTAGCTAAAAGTAAAGCAAACCATTTTTGATTAGGTAAATATGTACCTACATAAATCCGAAAATACTAATTTAGTAAACTGGATTACACTTACGCCAAGTGGATTATTTATTTTTTAATTTACTTTTATATTTGAGCTTTTATACTATATATGTAATAGTTTTTAGATCGAGAATGCAAATGAGTTAAAAAAATCGGCCAAGACTCGCGCACGAAGGGTCCCGTACCATTATCTATAAAAACAGCAAAAAAATCACGTTTGTTGTATGAGAGCCCCCCTTAAATATTTGTTTTATTTTAATTTAATTATTTATTCTTAAAGTGAATATATAATTAAATATTCTGTGAATATTTCAAGCGTCTACCTGTTGCCGTTAATAATGTCGAGCAAAAATGAGCAAAAAAATAATGTTTGTTGTATGGGAGCCCCCTTAAATATTTATTTTATTCTATTTTTTAATATTTGTTGTTATAGCGGCAATAGAAATACATCATTTGTAAAAATTTCAACTATCTAACTATCACGGTTCAAGAGATACAGCCTGGTGACAGACGGACGGACGGACGGACAGCGGAGCCTCAGTAATAGGCTTCCGTTTTACCCTTTGGGTACGGAACCCTTAAAACTATATCACCTTGATTTTTTTTTTTGATATAATACATAGATAACTTTTCAGGGGGAATAAAAACGGGGGACTGAGTCTAAATCCCTATTATCACCGTCAGGAACGCGTCGCGAAAACTTGTATTTTTAGTCATATCTGAGATCAGCACCATAGGAAAATATGCTGCAATTTCTATAATCTTTCATGAGGATAATAACTCATAGACTTAGCTTGTAATCTAGGGTGATAGAACATATTTTTTGGATCAGTTTCTTGTTGAGAACAGAAGCTACGAAATGCATCTCAAAAGAAAATAAATCAGTTGAACATTGAATTGAAGAATCAAAGATTCCAACAAAAATATTTCACAATTTCAAATATTTAGAAAGTTCCAAAGAAGAAAGAACTTTTCAGTGAAATCGCAACTTTATCAGATTTATGTAACCAATACAAAGCAAAAAGCCTCTCGACAAAAACAATGGCTTTCAATTTAAGAAGATAGAATAGACCGGAGTCTATACGTCTTCTAGCAAATGGTGCGGCTAATTAAAGCTTCGTGGCATATTTCATATTTTCTGTGTATGTTACATTATATATGTACAGTTACCGACTTCAAATGAAGCCGTGAAGTTATAACTTCATGATATTTATGTGGTAGTTAATGGAACGCTAGAATCTTCACAGAATTACAAACGTTTAAAAACCCATAAAACTTACTCCGCTAAACTCGTAACTTCACTCAATTTATATGAAAGCAATCGAATGCCAGGTTCTAATGAAAAAATCAATATCGATTTACAATTTGTGATGGTATCGTACAACATACGCATAAAAATATACAGGTCGAATTGAGGGCCACCTACTTTTTGAAATCACTTAGAGAAAGGTTTTAAACCTACTCCGCCTGACGTACAATCGAATACTTCTATGGAAGGTGTGTAATTAGTGAGCCATCCTCTTCATAGCTCCGACTTGGCGCTTTGCAACTTGAATTTCTCTTTTTAATTTTCGGTTTACTTTCAGTGTTACCCAGATATTGATAATATCATGGTGTGTTAATTTATTCAACTTTTGTTACATACTTAGACAGAAAACAAAATCTTTGAAGAAATCTAGGAGGGGCCCTGTGTACTATTATCTGATAATTTTGAATATAGTGTGTTTTTCCTTTTCTTTTCAACACATCAACAATCTGATCGACATGTGTGTCTGTAGGGCGGTCTCTACCGATATCTCCACAATTAATTATTACAATTTCATAAGTACACAGCTTATTAAATTAATTTTGGCTCGACTATGACCTAATACGGCAACAATTATGTTTCACGACAAGATTTTATTACGGTATGATTTACTCAATTACCTAATAAATGTATTGTTGAGGATCTAGTAAATAGTATTTGTTCCTAAAATTGTATCAGTCACGTAAATTGAATCACTAAGTAATATCTAAACACTAACCTAAATATTAATGAAGGATTACTTGAAAATAATATTAATCATCAAATAATTGTATTGGGTTTCGAAATAAATGAAGTGTCACCAAATTGAATCACCAAACAATGCAAAGAACTATGCCATTTAATGTATTTATTGTCATTGGAAAATAATATCACTTATCGAAGAATTCACCTGAGATGACTGACAATTAATTAAATAAAACGACATACAGTGGTTTAACATGTGTAAATTAAACATCGCAACATTGTGGCCCCGCTTCGCCTGACAGTAAGCGACAGAGGCGCCCAAATCGTAGCGGTAACTGACAAAAGTCGACAGTGTCCTGTCAGTTGACGCTGCCATGCTGGACTGCAAGGTGCTTCTTCACGCTTCTTTTGAAGAATCCTATATTGTCCAAAGGAGAAAACACATGTGTCGGCAGAGCGTTCCACTTTTTAATAGCACGACAGAGATAATGGTAGCCGAACTTTTTAGTACGAAAATAAATGTTCTCAACTGTGGAATAATGATATCGCAAGCTAGCACGTGTGGTTCTATATTGGAAGAAAGAGGGTAGGATAAGGCAAAACTGTTCTTCAGAGCACTGATCATGGTAAAGGTGGTAAAATACGCTTAGCGAGCCAATGTCCCTACGAAGTTGAAGGCCGTCGCATCGTCGATTATGCATTTAGCCCGTCGCTGCAACCTATCGAGAGCCTCGGGAATATACTGTACGGAACTGTCCCAGAGATGCGGTCCCAGATAAAGCTGATCCGGTGTGTAGAACCGGTGCTGTTCAGGACTCCGAGTTTTTTTGAAGCTGTTGAGATGAGTATCTCGATCTAGTTACGTTGATTGAGATCGCAATGAATATCCATGCTTAGCATATTCAGATCATCTCGCATAACGAAGGGAAGCGCCCTGAAGACTGGGAGTGGAAAGGAATGGGGACGATTTTGTTGTAAACACGCACACATGAGTTTTCTTGGCATTAAACTCAACCAGGTTATTGGAAGCCCATTTACTAATGAGATCCAAAACCTGATTCAGCTTAACGACGAAACTCTCATGCTTCTCATCGATTTCTGTCCGACCAGCAGCATGCCGACCGAAATATGTACCATGCATCCGTACTGTCATCTGCATAACAATGAATATTATCAAGTGGCAGCATGTCATTGATATGAAGAAGAAAGAGGATGGGCGACAGAACGGAGCCCTGTGGGACACCGGCATTCACTGACATAAACCGGGAAGTGCATCCATCTGCAGGGACGCTGATTCTACGCTCATCCTGCATGAGCCAGCAATCCAATTACAAAGCTGGAGGGGTAGACCATATGCCGGAAGTTTGAAGAGAAGTGCTTTGTGCCAGACCCGATCAAATGCCTTGGCAATATCTCGGATGACTGCTATGGATTCGCTATGTTTATCGATTGCCTCCCCCTAGAGGTATGTCACATACGCTAGATGATCACCCGTTGATCGTTTTAGCCTAAAACCATACTGACGATCATTAAATTAGGGAGTGATATTCTTGGAAACGGATCAATTGTTTGGGACTGGCTGCATAATAGCCTCTCTTCAAGCCTCTGGAATATCGGTCGTATGGTCGGGTACGAGAGAGAAAAAATGGTTTTTATTTAGAGGGACCCTCTTTTTCATTTTTGGCTGATGGATACATTTTTTGCTTATTCATTTAGATGATTGAATAATACATAATACTAATAGATTTTTGATTAGATTTATAAGGTGAAAGATCTGCTATTTTCGATACTAATATATTATTGCAGTCCGTGACTTACTTTTTTGAGGATAGAACTTATATTCAGGCTATAGAATAAAGTGATCAAACTATAATTTAAGATACATATTTACATTAATATAACGATTTGTACTTAGAGACTGTTTTGATTAATATAATGACTAATATATTTCATGGAAATAAACAGCGAATAAATTTTGTTAGGGCACTGCAGATTAGTGACAAATCTAAATTAGGTGACAAAATATAATATTGTTACGATTTTGTTATACCACTGAAATGGCTATCAAATGAACAACCTACCTAATGACAAGCAATTACCATAACCTTTAAAGTTTTGCGATACCAAACGTGTCAACCGTGCGTTGCTAATGCTAAAATTACTGTAGTAATACCTAGTATGATAGTGGTTATAGCACGGAGCCCTCAAGGACCAATGGTTAAGCTAATCCACCCTATATAGTTGTCAACAACCATTACACGTTCCGATCTCCAATATATAAATTAAAACAAGAGATGTTAAGCGCACTGAATGCAAAAACCAAATTCAGTTGTGTCTTCTAAGGCAATTTGAAATTCCACAGAAAGAACAGTTACAGGAAGTATGCGGTGCGACTTTTCTGTTTTGTGACTACAGTGAGTTGTTTTTTGTCTATGGAATATGGAACGTCATCAGTATAAACGAACGTAGAAACGCACTAACGGTACAATAATACGATAAATTTATTATTAAATTATTAAATTATAGGTGTTAAAATCATCAATGTCTCAGATACTCTTACCCATGATCTTTAAGTCACATTGAAGAACAGTCTTTCTTTTTTTTAACACGCTTTTGTTAACTTCACCTGTAACTATGTAAAAAAAATCTTGGAAGATTTAGACGCACTCCCCGGTGGCTGATTCAACTTTTGCTCACATTTAGTTTGGATGACAATGAATGGTTAGCTATGTGACGTCATTCTAAATTCAATATGGCGGACTCCCATAGAAAGCGTACTTTTTTGCTTCTTTACTACAACCATAAATGCAATGAAGAGATTATACTGTTAGGAGACTGAGTTTTGAAGTGCTATTTTAAAAGGCATGTTGGTATCCCACATAATTATAACGTCGTTGTATCTGTGAGACAGATGCTCAAGAACAACTTCTAATGTATTAAAATAGCTAAACTTTTGAATACCTAAATGACTGTTTTCCTAAACTTTGTATATATGGGTATATGTTTATTTTATCTATATATAAGACGACTGCGACCACGTGCCTACCATATGGGATGAATAAAGTCGGCGTGAAAATGACTAGCTCCTCAATTTTCTTCGCATACAAAACACTAAATAATTTTCAAAAAACTTTTTCAAATGGTGACGTGTGCTTATAATTACTTAATGTAATATATTATATACTTATTATTTCTTAAATATAACATGAATTAAAATTTTAAAAACTACCAAAGAACTGCGATATGTATATAAAAAAATGGACATTAGAGCGTAATATGATTAATAAGTACAAATAAAATTTAAAATAATTTGAAATGTCCTACAAAACCTCTTCTTTCGTTTCTCCAAAAACAGTTAAATATAAATCTTATTAATGTCAAGTTAAAGTCAATAACAAATATAAAAAATACACTAATGCAATAACTATTAGGTAGGTATATGGGATATTATTAATAGCATTCGTGCGTGACTTAGAATGTACAATTATTATCAACAAATCACATACTACTTAATATGTACAGTCTACAATATTAGTTACAACATAAACTTAGCTTAGAACATGCTCAGGAATGAGATTTATACAAATCAAAAAACGGTTTCAAAATCGGCCTAACCCTTTCTGAGAAAAAATAGTGTAACCGTCACATACTCAAACATCTCTTACTTAAAATGCAATCATCCGTAGCGGGTAAGATGGCACTTTAAAAAATAAAAATAAGTTATTTGTTAAGAGAATTTTAGAAATAGAAGTTTGCATATGACAAAAAATATTAGTTTCTAATAATATTATGTAGTACATGAAATTACCAGAATATTGCCGATTACAACCTGATCGTACCGTTTTGTCAATTTTCAACAAATGTTTCTAATATGTACTTGTATCACTGAGGCATATTAATAGCTACATAAAATGAACTCTTTATGTTAATACTCGTTCTTTACAACTATATAAAATTTAAAACTATTGCACACGTGGGAATGACGATATAACAATAATATTCCAGTAATAAAAGAAATACATTGTTGTCATAAAAGTTACCTATCATAAACGTTACTGCATAACGATTAGCTAATTAAATTTTATGTGCGCTTCGCTTTATGATACGTATTAACTATGGCGATATAGTTTATAAGTTTCATTTAGATTTTGTATAATTAGTAAGTGATATACTACCTTCCAAATAATAAGCAGCAATCAAAGCGTATCAACATAAATTGATCACCAGAAGCATCACGTATAGAAAAATCCCATACTGTAATCTCATGGAAAATCTTCGGCATAAAGTTCATTCTTCAACTCGAGAGTTGGCATGTGAAAATCTGTGAAATCCCAAAGTCTTTCTTTGCATCCCTAATCTATCTAGTACGTGTAAGCTAAATAAATAAATGATCATAAATAAATTATTATATATTATTTCGGAACCGAATCACTACACCCAATATACAATAATTCAAGAAGGTTGGACTCCTGATAGGAATCCAACCTTCTTGAATTATCAATACCTAAATATTTGATCCAAGCTAACATAATGCTTCGCCCTCTTTAATACAACGTGTTTCATTGACGTTAACTTGAACTTCTTCCCTTATTATTAAGAAAATGATTGTATAAGTTACTAGTGTAAGGGTCCAGTGTCAGTTGACCACGTTGCAGTTGGATGTTACGATTAGCTACACTCGGATGATTCTTATATATCCCTGTGGGATAATGACTACCGCTCCGGCTGCAGGGAGATTATTGCAGCGATATATAGATCCACTCTATAGAGCCACTCGCCCTGATCCTGAGCCATCTGCATCCATCGACTGAGATAGTATACTTCATCCAGTTGGAGGGTGTCCCACATTACCAGTAACAGGACGCTATTTAAGAACCTTTGTTCCCCATCGGTTGTCGGTTCTACGAGCAATGTAGCCGGTTTAGTAGTAGCGGCAATTTTGTCAACAATCCTCTACTAGCAGATTACTAAGAGAAGAAGCCATCGCAAGAGTAAAATTCTCTGAGCATTGAAAAGACACCAACGTTACCTCCAAATGATGCATTTTGCTATTAAACAACGATGTTCTAATGAATTTTGTTTTGTTGTTTTACATTAAAAAGTCTGGAAGCCTATATTTTAAGCCATTATCCTCGACAAAACAAATTCTTGAAATAACTTAATTTACTATCGGCTGCCATTATTACACACATTTTCAAAGTCATATTTCAGAATCTATTTATTAGTGACGATCACTAATGATCTAATATACAGTTACACGCGAGCGATAGTTGTTAAATTGCAAGTATTTTCATACTAGAATTGAACGTTTACTCATGAAACTGTCCTTAAAAAAGCAAGGAAATATTGTCACACGAGATATAAACTAATACTGTAGTGTCATACCACACTGTTAATTTATTAATTTATTCCACGCGCTATATGTAGAGCCACTGATAAAAGTGGCTTTCGAACAAACTCGTGGCATTGTAACTGCGTGGGCATGGTTTGTGCGACCCCACGCAAACGCCCACTTTATTAGCAAAAATACTCCACTCCTATTATTAGAAATTAACCAAACTCTTTTGGCCACATCTTTCATACCATGAATTGGAAATAACTTCAACTATAAGGAGATTCAGGCTATAAAAGTCACTTTTTGTATTGTATTTTTAAAGACCTTCCAATGTCAATAGAGGTTAATCTGTTTTAATGGGTTCCGTATCTAAAGTGCTAACGGGTCCCTGTTGCCATGCCTACGGTCTTCATCCGTACGCCCTTTTGTCCAACCTTTACAGGGGTGTATCTTTTGAACCATTGTAACAGCGGATTGAAATTTTCAAAGAAAATCTGTAAAAGATAAAACCAACAGAAAATAAAAATTAGGGGACTTTGAATACAGATATCGTGTTTCTTCGCATTCAGTGAATATAATACAGCTGCGTTCATGTCAAGCGTAGCCTTTCCATCTTTGTATATTATGCTGTTCATAATAAGAGTTAAAATTGTACTGCGAGTATTAGGCGTTCTTAACTGTACAAAATGCAAAAATAGTAAAAGCTACGATTACGACTTGACGACGGATTGTATGTAATTATTACTCAAGCGTCAAATATGTATATGGCCTTTATAATATGAAGTGAAATGAAAACGCTTGTAACACAATGATTTAGTTGTATTTGTTTTACAAGAGTTTATAAGCCACGGTACGTGCTAAGTGCGGGTGCGCTGCTGCCTCTTCGTTACTACCGAAGCTCCTCCTTACGAGATCCCTGGTGATGTCTCTCATTGTTATGTAGAATGTCCCAGTGAAATATTTAAAAATAATAATTATTTTAATAAGTAATTTTAAAATATTTACTTCAGTTAATTAAAATTAATTTTCGTTCCTATAGTTAACAATAACTTCTATACTTTGAGATTAACTATAGTTTGAGATCGTTTGACTATTGTAATGAGTCCTTTGGTATTACAGCGTGTTTTTTAATTATGTTAAACTATAAAAAGAAACACTTAGATATATATTGATGTTATTATAAACTTTAATATTTAGCAACACGTAATAAGCTAAAGCACTGTAATGGTTTGTTTACTTATTCATTGTTAATTTAGCTTAAGTATTGAAATAGTGTTGTCGTGGTTAAAGCCCAATTACTGCTATATGTGCCAATGTCTGAGTGCAGCTTTGTGTGCTACGTAAATATTTGTGCTAAACGTCTGTGTATAAATGTCTATTTTGGTGGTGGTTTATCGAATTCTCTATAGTATCGTCCATTTTATATTGTTTGGTAAAGGTAAAATTTAAAAAATGTAGCGTTTTCTTAGTAAACTACTAAGACAAAGTCGCGCTGTGATGAAGCATTGAAAGTACACAAATTATAGACATTGAACAAAACAAAAAAAAATGGAGATATTGGAACAGTAATAATATTGAATGGATACTATACATAATCTCCATGGTTTTGATAAGCAAGCCCAATAAATAAAACCATCACATAAGAAACCTATGTACGTTTTTTACGCAGTAATCTCCACAAGCACTTTTTATTCAATATGGTTATTAAATTGTTAAAGTAAGAGAATACGCTTCAATAATTTTGAAAACAAAGCTATCCAGAGTCCTTGGTTTAGAAAAGTCAAAAAACATCAAATATGCATAACAGGCAAATGACTGTTATTTATATGAATGTGCCTGATATTAATAATATTATTATGTACGTTAAAAAATAAACAAATATTATGTCAAGATAGGTATTTTTATCCCTGAAAATGATTAGCATTGCTGCGTCTGTTAAATTCTTATGAATAAAACTTCATTACTCAAGAAACGAGTAGCTTTATATCCAGTTACTATTACAACATGTGCCACTAATCCGTAATAATACAAGGAAAGTTCTCGCATCGAAAACTCTGAAGTATTTGATGACAGCGAGTAATAAGAATGACTGGTGTCGAGATGTTGTATCATGTTTTGTAATCCAGTCATCAATCAAAAGAGAGCGAAATGAAAAATTAGTTTTGTCAACTCGATTTTAGATGAAGTTCGCATTTCTATGTAATTTACTATTTACATGCCTGAGAGCATTTCAAATTATAACCACTTGCTTAAACGGAATGTATGTAACATGTTCAAAAAGGCCTATGAATACTAGAAACAAATATTTTGATTGGGTGAATCAATGATACATGAATTGTTAAGCTCTAAAAGAATTTTAGTCATCATCCTCTAATGAATCCTCTGACATTTACGAATACAAGATTACAAAAGTTTTACTAATAATTATTCGTGATTAAATACAGAAAAATAAGTTCTCGAAATTAAATTTACCGCATTTGTCAGAAGTAACAAATAGCAAAAAGTCTAAAAACAGATTAAATAAAGCCGTTTCTACTATTAGCACTGTTGACTTTTGCTTAATCGTCTATGGTAGTAACCACAGGTAGTAGTACCTACCATCCATACTCCATGCAGATGAAGTTACAGGAGTGTAAGACGCAGCTAGTGATCTTTTAAGCCTCAGTCGTTGTATTTCGGCTGATTACGTCACGCTCTAAGTCAATTACTTGTTCCACATAGTCTTAAAAAAAGACAACCCATTTTGCACCTTAACTTATTTAAATTGAATAGCCATTTAAATAATCTTATACCCCTTAACTGTCTACAAATGTTGAAAAAGAGGATTAAGAAAACATGCAACGATTATACTACTGAAGAGTATACTACTATTAATGCTTGTTAAACAACATTCGTCGTACTTTTGTCTATATCACTGGGTAAATAAAGAAGTTTTGCGCAAGCTATGTTTATACGAGTTACATAGAAAAACTTAATAGTCTAAATGATTCCTCTTGCATGACTTGATAAACTACCATCATTCCCGGCTATTTGTTGTGTCGTGTGTCTGTACTGTGTTATCATTTGCGTGTTGTGTTGCACAGCGAGCCCGCCCCGTCAGCAATGACTGCACTTCATCAGTTTGGAGCAGAGATGTTGCGTCTCTCCCGCGGCTTGGAAGCTTCTGCTGCGACCAAACCACAATATAGAGGGTACATACTAATTGGCATTATGATCGCTTTATAACATTGTTTAAAATCTCGCTTGTTTATCAAGCCGGCATCCGAGCAGCACCATGTAAAGTACCACTCATGCACTCGTTGTCTACAAATAATCGACAAGGTGAAGTTGTTTTCACAACGACGTCACATGGTAATTCAATAAACTGCCGAGAATTTATTTTCTTACATACTGCTCCTGCCCCATGAACCTTTACCCTTTGCGTGTTATAGTCTTGCTTTTACATCCGAGATACGATATTTCGAATTGGTTTGTAAGAGGATAACTCACTCTCCATGCACGTACACCCTGCACGTCGATCTGTATTGATATGACTTTGATAAGATAATATGTACGCAGGGCAAGCCGATATTAGAAATAACAAGTATTCGAGAAGAGATGGTGCTGGTTGGTTGTCGATTAATAAATAAGCGAAGATCTCTGCACCAAATCACCAAAATAGATATGGTTAAATTTAGAATAAACAATGACTCAAAATGGCCATTCGTACGAAAAACTGATTTAGTTTTTTTTCCTATTTCTGAATACCTATCTCTGTTTTGGTGAACGAATAATTGTGTTATACTAATTTTCAATTTCAAAACTGCATACCCAAAAAAGGAATGCTCCTAGTAAATATTATGTTAAAATTATTTTGTACTACATTGGCTGTCTTTTGTTTTGTAAAAAAAAATCCGCAATGTACGATTGAGTATTTAAATAAATTTAGCTATCGCACAGTATGTTTGTCAAAGCTAGTTAATAGAGGTATTTTAATCATCCTTTTTTATAAATATCTATATTCGGAACGAAATAAACATAATCGATATTCAAATGTGTCCCACATATAAAGAAAGCATAATTACAATTATGGAATCCATCAATGTAATTGCTTAGCCTTCGATGATTCTATCAAATTAATGTATTATGTCTTTCACAGGACAAATATAACGGAACGAGGTGGCATGCTCACCCCTGGATCGTTGAGCGTATCATCAAGTTCTCCATCTTCTATGCTCCAAGACCGAAGACGACCGTCCTCAACTGGGGATCCAAATACACCTGTACATAGACCAAGAAGTGCTTCAGATGATGAGAGTAATGATGGTTTGTTAGCACCGACAACGTTAACAGCAAAATCTAGAAGTTCTGAAGACGGTTTACTGTTACCACCTCCATGCACTTGTCCCTATTTCGGAACAGAATCTACTCCCCCTAGACGTACTACTGAAGTAATTATTGTTTCTGGGGGTGACATAAATGGGTGTAATGGTTATCCGCGTAACGGAAATTTAAAAGGTGACGAATCTACTCAATTCTTTAGACGGTCCAGTAGAGGCACAGCCTCTATGGTCACGTGGGAGGAAGCGAGGAGATTTAGAAGAGGCTCCAGCTTTGGAGGAGCCAGAACAACTTTAACTACGCCTATTAGAAATATTAGAACCCAAAGATCGATAAATACTAGAGCGCAGCAACAAATTACATCTAGTCCACAGCGTCCAACGCCAAGAACACATCATTCTAGAAATTCAAGTGTAATTTCCAGAAACTCATCACGTCATGGACGAATTTTACGACTAGAACAGAAGGCAACAAAGGTTCTTGGTGTAGTATTTTTCACATTCGTAGTTCTATGGGCTCCATTTTTTATCCTCAACATGGTTCCTGCATTCTGCCCTGAATGCGAGAGGAGAATTTATCCTTGGGTATTTGATTTCGTATTATGGTTAGGGTATGCCAGTTCGATGGTGAATCCAATATTCTATACAATATTTAATAAAGTGTTTAGACAAGCTTTCAAAAAGGTTCTGCTATGTCAATATTGTAGATCTAGGAGGTAGCCAGCACCATGGGAGCGTGTTCGCCCTTCTTCCGATCCAGGGATGGGAGCGCTCTCAGTAAATAGAAACATTAGATCTCAATTCGTATGAATCGGACGAGCTTTAAATAAATATGCATTTAGTTTAGTATGAATCAATGGTTTAGATGTGATTTCCCTTCATAAAAATATATTATATGTATTTTTTAAATGAAGTTATTTCGCAGCGCACATATAATTTTGTGTTTGATCTAGTTACTTATACTCAATGCAGAATTTCGTCTATGTCTTCGTATGTTTAGAAATTTTGTTTAAAATAATACATGTCTTTATTTGTGTTTTATTCAAAATAATCTATCTATTAACCAAAATAGTCATTGCAGTTTATGTACCAACGAATAAGACAATTTAAGAAGTAATTTATGTATAATAAGGTAAGATAAATCCGATTTCGATTGAAAATACTCATGTCACCTTATAAGAGATAAAGAGAGCTATATTTTTAATAGATTTATAATCTCCGCAATGTCAATTAAATTTCACGTACGCAATGTTTAAATGGTTCTCTGCCTTTTCGCAGAAAATTGTGCGGCCGAATACCACTTGCCAACTAACGTTCCCAAGAATTTTATTTAGCGGAATAATCATTTGCCAACTTTTCGTATAATTTTGTTTTATTTCTTAACCTCACAGTTGCCAACTGTATGTTTAGTCTGCTTTTTATAATGACACTTTTCAAAATGGCAACGATTCGCTTCTGGCACTTCGCCGGTCGCTACCGCGGCACGCTCGCTTCGCTCTCTCGGCTCATGCGTTGTTTGTCATACTCTAACCTAACCTAACCAACTGAGATTTCTGTTGCTACACTTATTACAAAATTTTTACTTGTTCGAAAGATTTGACAAATGATAAATGCCCCAAACCTTTTGTGTCATTATAATAATCAGCTTAACATTTTTCTACCAAAGGAAACGTTGTCATACAAACATTTGATTATCGTAAGTTGTCAAAGTGGAAAATAGGCGAAACGTTGGTTGGCAAGTGATAATCGGCCAAACAATTTTCGGCAAAAAGGCAGGGTACCGTTTTTAATTATTGCCCTTTATAACGTATACGTATACAATTTCATCGTAATACATTAAGTGAAACAATTTATGTTGACGGTTCTTTTACCATAGCAACAAAAATCTGCATTGATATTGAGTAATTAGTGTCCTAACATCAGAAAGTACCTGTGTATTCAATTACTCAAAATTTTAGTAATAATGTGTATGACTTAATTTTGAAGACTGAACATTTCGTTATAATTCACAATTATAGGTTACCTAGCCGCTTTATCTATATGGTGTTTAGCAATTTAGTATGATAACTCTGGACGCCACAAAGTCTAAATAAAGATTAAATTATCAAAAATAGTCAATATTTTATTTTCGAATATCTAAGATAATTACGTTCAAGTTACAGAGAAATGAATCTTTAGTTGACATTCATCAACAAGTAATAATAATGAAGGATATATTTATCACATTAAGCGGATACAATTCTAAGGACAGGTTTCTCTTCTTATCTTCTCTTTCTTTCCATGAATAAATTTCAACTTATTCAACTATACATAAACTTTAATGAAGCAAAGTTTGAGAAGAGTGGGCGCGACAATGTTCAAGTTCCTGGGGGGTACAGCCACTTTAGCATCAATTATTCATTTTGACCAAGTTAAGGACGATAGATAACTTAAAAATCTATTAACCTATCTATCTACATCTTCACTTAACCCAAAAATATTTAATTTATATAAGGGTAATGCATTTCCAGTAAGTGTAAATCAATTGAAGCATTTGAGAATATGCATTAGGATTGAGAATTTTATATTCTATTACATACAGAAAAAATGTTGTTATTTAAATATACTCTTTAATATTGTGGCGTTATGAGCTTAAATTCATTGGCATGTTAATGATATTCTTCACCTAATGTAATTCCATGGTGAATGTTCTAATATAGTCACATAAATTAATGAGTCGCGATGGATTATGAATTGACTTATCAGTAATTGTTTATAGATTGTAAAGTTTTATAAATGTGATAATTGTAAGGAAATTGTATATTATATTCTTTCAATACATCACTATAATATAAATATATTAACCTAATTTTCGCGCGTTCAAAAACCTCTATAGAAAGGCGAGGCTGAGGAAATAGTAGGGTTCACTACCCCGGCTGCAAATTGACTTCGTCATTTGTCACTACGTTGAGACCCTAGTACACAGATTCAGAATAGTAATGGTAGACTAGGCTTAGTCAGTTTCAATATTCTGCCTTGATGCATTGAAGTATGAAGATCTGTTCAAACTGGACTATTATGATTGCTCGCAATTTATCAGCAACTCATTACATACTAGATTCTTTCAGATGCCAATTTCGTTCTCTTGTATAGATTTTTTTCCCAACTTTTAAGTGTCCTCTTGGCATTTTTTTTTTATACTACGTCGGGAGGCATACAAGCATACGACCCACCTGATGTAATGCGATTACCGTAGCCTATAAATGTTTACAATACCATAAGTAGTACTTGCTTGATGCCACCTCTGATGCTAACACAGCAGCTCCTTAGAAGCTTACTGGAGACGTCACTCACACGCAGGAACACAATAACCAGCCTCGAGGGAGCTATTATTTGGCTGCGGTTTTTCTGTAAGGTGGTACTTCCCCAGTCGGGCTACTTTAATGCGCCCTACCTATCTTAAAAACACCCAGACCAAGATAAACAGATATGTTCATGCACACAAATGTTTACATGTATTATAAACGATGTTAATTCTATAGGGTTACCAACTCTCGAAATTTATTCGGATCTCTCGACTATATTATCTAAGATGATAGCAGGTTGGTTTAATATTGGTAAGTGATTTATGAACAATTCACCATTGATCACATTGAATCTTAGATTACCAAAATTGTATTCGAAATTACGATATAAGATTGTCATTGGAATTAGCTTTAACTGTAATTGAATAGGATTTTCATCGCAAATAATCATATTTAGATTAGTCTGTTTAGCTGCTGGACAGTTGCTCGCGGACCTGAAAAAGCTATCCCAAATCTAAACAGAATGAATAATGTAAAATCAATCGTTATTGACTGCCGGTGATAAATCATCTTTTATTTTCCCAGTTTATTTGCTTTCTAACAGGTTAGCGCTCATATATTGACGAGCTCGGTGGTGCAGTGGTTAGTTACTCTACTCTGACACCAACGCTCGTGGGTTCGATTTCTATACATGATAAACATTTGTGTGCATGAGCATGTCAAGGTGTTTTTGTGTCATATTATGTATTTCCTAAAAAAAATACGTATGTACGTATGTATTAGCAGTTGTCTAATACCCATAACACAAGCTTCGCTTACTTTGGGGCTACACGGCGCCCTCTACGGCTAATTTGTCCGATAATATTTATTTAATTATTATTTTATTTTTATATCCAGTTTGTTACAGGAAGATAGATCGCAGTGAAGGTATAGGAATGTCATAAAACTTGCGTGCACTTGGGCATATTTTGACATAATTGCCAATACTAGGATAAGAAGGATAGGGTTGCCACACTTGAGATAGCAAAGAAAATGCAGCATACTACGTTTATAGTAGAATGATATAACTGTAGGCCGACTAGTGCAACGGCCCAAAGAATTGAGATAAGGTATAGTTTTGCTATTTAATTTTTTCGTATAGGTATCTTTATCAGAAAAAAAAGCGGTTTTATTTCAATTATTTAACAGAATTTATTAAACATTTTAAGAGATTACAGCGGCCCGGCTAGAGAAGTACCTTCATTTCACAAGAAACCGCAGCTATCTCGCAGATCACCAGTAAGCTCCTAAGGAGTTGCTGTGTTAGCAGCAGAGGTGACTTCGCACGAGTGATACTTAACGTGTTGCAAGAGTTCAAAGGTTACGGTAACCGCTTTACATCAGGTGGGCTGTATGCTTGTGTGCACCCTGACAAATGAACATTTTATGGCTAAAACGATTTACGAAAATGTGTATATTTTACATGTAGGGAAAAAAAAGCATATTAGGAAATATATAGTTTTTGTAATAACTTGTTCACAATAAATAAATATTCAATATAATTATTTTCATTAAATGGCCCTCTCGAAAAGTGACTGTCCGGTGGTTTTTACGTTATCATTAGTAATCGTGTCAAAAAGACCTGAGTGTACATAGCATTATGACATTATAACACACTGCTCTATAGTTAAATATATTCATTAAGACGTTATTATGCGATAGCATAGTCAATTTGATTTGTTTGATCAATTTACTTTGTGTGCTTCCTAATATTGGTTCCTAACATGGGCGGCGAAAGCACACAAAGCAGGTTAGACCCAATTGCATGTAAATTGCTGTATATATTCACTGTGAAAGTATAGTATATCTTCAGGGCTTTCCCGGCTGAGCTGAAGTTTACTTATGGATGACGAGCTCGGTGGCGCAGTGCCGAAACGCGTTGTTATTTTACTTTGACACATTTCTGTGCATGAACATGTCTGTTTCTCTTGGTTTGGGTGTTTTTATGAGGGGCAGGGAAAAATCCTGCCTACTATTACTACAACACCAATATAATTTAGTAATACAAGTAATTACTAAATTATATTGGTGTTGCTAAATAAATGATTAAACATTCTTTATTTGCCATAGGGTTGTCGCGGGCGCTAGACACGTCTTAAATTTTTTTAATTATATTCTTTTTCTTTTTAATCTGCTAGAATTTTGGAAATGGCATATGGCAAAGAAGAAATGCCGAAAGAAACATCGTCAATTAGATGTTAAAAGCATGAAGAGATTGATGTGTGTGGAAGAAGCGAGAGGTGTATGTTTGGATCGGTGCACCTGGCGTTCCATAGTCTCTGCCTACCCCAACGGGAGACAGGCGTGATGGTATGTATGTATGTATTTATGTCATGTCAGCATACTGGTACAATATTAATGATGTCAAGTGGTAGAATTGAAGGTGGCTGTTTTGAATTAGTTTCAGATATCTTTGTTAGTTACATATTTATTAACTTCATAGTACTTAAGCCTTTTTACAGACAGAATTTTTGATTTGATTTTTAAATATATTGTCAGAAAAGAAAAAACTATTTCAGGCAATTTATAGAATATATAGATATATATAATATAAGAATAGAATCAAATACAATTTACAAGAAATTACCTACCACTACAAGCAAGCCGATGTACCGGCATACGCAACTTATTGCTACTTCTAAGATTTTCACTGAACTTTTAAAAGGGCTTTAAGTTTTTTCGGACATAAATTAGGTTTTCAGAAATGTATAGAAAATTGAATAAGAAGAGCAATGAATGTTAAAGAACCGAGTGAGGTGTGTAAGGATCGAGTCACGTGGCGCTCTCCGCCTACCCCGCAAGGGATTTGGCGTGACGTTATGATAGATATTGAGAAAATACACAGCGACAATATTTACATTACATACATTTTATTTCGTTTAACCTTATAACTTAATTACAAAATTTGTAATTATCACTTACGCGGCGATGAAGGAAAACATCTTGAGGAAATCCACGTCCAAGAAAATATATTTGGAAAGTCGTGTGAACTAACCTGGTGTGATTGTCCCTCTAGGTTGTAGAGGCGGTCGGTCGGTCAATGTAAAAATCAGTATCTTTAGCATTTTTTTTGTTATGGATCCATCAATGCTACGAGATTTGGAAACGGGGTAACGATAAGAAGAAGGACCTTATATCTTTCAAAAGGCTTAAAAGATTTCAATCATTGTGATATCAGTGGACTTGTCATGGTCTGGACAAATACGACGAGCTCGGTGGCTCAATCGTGAATGACGCGACTTTGACACCAACGCTCGTGGGTTCGATTCCCACACACGGCAAATATTTGTGTGCATGAACATGTCTGTTTGTCTGAGGCAGGGCGCATCAAAGCAGCCCGTCTGGGAAAGTACCTCCACCTCACAGAAAACCGCAGCCGAAATAACAACTCCCTAGAGGGTTGCGTGTTGCGTTGCGATTCCTGCACGTGAGTGATATCGCCAGTAAGCTCCCAAGGAGTAGCTGTGTAAGCAGCAGAGGAGGCATCACGCGAGTGATAATTAATATATCGCAAGCGTTAATAGGCTACGGTAACCGCTTTACATCAGGTGGGCCGTATGCTTGATACCTCCCGACGTAGTATAAAAAAAATATTAAAACATATAACCATAACACGACGATTTGACGAGCTCGGTGGCGCAGTGGTGAAACGCGTTGTTACGCTACTTTGACACCAACGCTCGTGGGTTCGATTCCCACACAGTACAAACATTTGTGTGCATGAACATGTCTGTTTGTCTTGGTCTGGGTATTTTCTATGTATAATAAGTAAGTATTTACAAAAAAAAAATGTATTTACGTATGTTTATCAGTTGTCTAGTACCCATAATACAAGCTTCGCTTACTTTGGGGCTAGGTGGCGCTGTGTAATTTGTCCAACAATATTTATTTATTTATAACATCTTGTGTAAGGTAGAAAATTGTCGTGCCTGTATCGTTAACATTAAATATAGTACCCTACCCCACTTTCGTTCGAATCTCGCTTGCTAATTATCAAGGTGCACCACAGATATTGATATCTGCAAGAAGATACACCACTTACGCCACATACATCTACTGAAAGTTTCTAAGTACACTCAGTAACATAATAAGTGTCTCAATTTAATTTCCTTCAAACACTTCAAACATTTATATTACAAAGACCCTTTGTAATTAATCTACTTGCGATGAAACTTCCCCATCGTTAGCAGTGATAATTAAATAAAACTAATTGTAGAAAACCTTACTGAAGTTCTAATGATTTACTGTAATTTTATTATGACACCTCTACTTTTGGCGTAAGTTTCTGTAGTTAGGTATAATTCTTTACTAATTTAATTTTTAACTGTTGTTCACTCTTTCATTTCCTTGGAATTATCAAGAGTTATACTATGACAAGCTCGACAGCGGAGTGATTAGTAACTCTAATTTGACAGCAAGACCCAATTTCCACATAGGACAAACATTTGTTTGCATTACCACGTCTATTTGTCTCGGTCTGGATATTTTTAAGAGATATAGGACACATCGAAACAGCACGCCTAAGAAAGTACCTCCAGTTTACAGAAAACCGAGGCAAATAACAGCTCCCTGCAGTGTTGTTTTATTCGTGCAAGTGAGCCTAGATAAGATAAGCAACTTGATCCGTATATCCCCTTCCATTTCGGAATCCTCCCTGTGCCTCCCACAGCATCTCGTCAGATTTCACCCTCATTCTCCTTTCAATTATTCGTCGACGAGCTCGGTGGCTCAGTCGTGAATGACGCGACTTTGACACCAACGCTCGTGGGTTCGATTCCCATACAAGGCAAACATTTGTGTGCATGAACATGTCTGTTTGTCTTGGTCTGGGTATTTTCTATGTATAATAAGTATGTATTAACAAAAAAAAATGTATTTACGTATGTTTATCAGTAGTCTTGCATTTGCAAGTCTTTCGCTCACCAGATGTACATACTTTCTCCTTACACTTTCATCTTGCAATTTTTCACTCCTTATCCTTTCATGGTCTCCGAAGGGATACGCACTCGCCAATGCCTCCACTTCTTGAAAAGTCCCACAAACCGGGTTATCACCAGGTAGTGGTCCGTTTCAAGAGTGGAACCTCTAAAGGCTCTTGTATCCATTATAGTATTTCGGAGACGTCTATCAATTATAATCAAACCAAATATCGCAGTATCGCAGAAGAAGCATGAAAGTAGGGTGAACGCCGTAGCGATGAGATCGCTGAGGAGTAAAAAATAGCACGATACGGGAACTATGTGAAATGAAAGACGATATAGTGACAAAAATTATATATATAGGGTATGTTGACATGATTTGGTAATTTAGAAAGAATGGATGATAAAAGAGTTACAAAAGAAGTGTATCAGACAAGATTGAATGGAGATATCGCTAGGGACTGCTCTAACGTATAGATCAAATTAGTGATGTGTTGAAAAAGAGCCAAAACAAAAGCAACCAAAACCGAATAGCATGCATGATGAGGTTGATGATTGTGGAAGAAGCGAGAGAGGTATGTTTGGATCGGTGCGCCTGGCGTACCATAGTCTCTGCATACTCCAACGGGAGACCTACGATTAGAACCTCCCGGGTCTAATCGTGAATCTAAACCATCCAGGGACCCTTTAAAATACACATAAATATACGAGTATATAAAGATATACATTCTGTGTACTAAGTATCGGGAATTTGTCAATAAAACAAAAAATACAAATTATTCATCTAAATTTATTTTATCGCCTTCAAAGTAGGCCCCATCGCTTGCAATACAACATCTCCACCGCTTCACCCAGTCTTCCATACATTTTTCATAGGCTATTTGCGGTATGGCCTTTAGCTCATTCAGCGAATTTTCTTTTATGGCTTCTATCGACTCAAAACGTTTTCCTCGAAGTGGTAATTTTAACTTGGGAAATAAAAAAAAGTCAGACGGAGCCATATCAGGTGAATACGGTGCTTGGTCGAGAACTTTTGTTGAATTTTTCGCTAAAAACTCTTTCACTATAATGGCTGTGTGTGATGGTGCATTATCATGGTGCAGCATCCATGAGTTGTGTTGCCACAAATCTGGACGTTTTCGGCGGATACTCTCACGCAAACGCTTCATGACGCCTAAATAATATTCTTTATTCACTGTTTCTCCCTCTGGAAGGAATTCGGAGTGAACCACACCACGGTAGTCAAAAAAAACTGTCAGCATCACCTTGATTTTGGAGCGACTTTGCCGCGGTTTTTTGGGTTTCGGCTCGTTTTTGAGACGCCATTCTGAAGACTGTTGGCTTGTTTGCATGTCGTACTCATAAACCCATGTCTCGTCGCCAGTTATTATACGTTTCATAAAGGTCGGATCCGTAGAAGCTCGGGAAACCATGTCTTCAGCGACATGCTTTCGCTGCGCTTTTTGAACAAAATTGAGCTCTTTTGGAACTAGTCGAGCGGCGACGCGTTTCATGCCTAAAATGTCAATGAGAATGTTGTGGACGGACTTAAAAGATATGTTCACCTCACTAGCCAACTCTCTCAGACTCATACGTCGATTTTCGAGCACTAGCTTCTTGATTCTGTCGATGTTTTCTCTGGTCGTAGCGGTTGAAGGTCTACCAGAACGAGGCAAGTCTACTACTACTTCTCGGCCTTCTTTAAAAGCCTTATACCATTCATAAGCCCTTGTTTTCGATATACACGATTCGCCGTAGGTATTTCGCAACATTTTTAGTGATTCACCACATGAAATATCATTTGAAACACAAAATTTAAGGCACACTCTTTGTTCAACAATATTTTCCATTGTAAAAATCGCCGAGGACTCAAAACTATGACCAACAAAAAGTGTAGTTTAAAACAAATTAAATGACAGATCCCGCTCAAATTTTGCGCGCTAAATCAGTACAGTGCTACCAACATGCAGTAAAAAAATTAGAACGACCTCTTTTACGCGGGTCTTTTTATTGACATATTCCCGATACTTTTTACACAGAGTAGTATATGGTCACCACTATAAAATGTGTATTACTTTTGATTTTCTTACAGAGTACGCCATACATCGAGTATTCATTCTTAATAATTTATGCTGAATATTAATTAAAAACGTGCATCACGTAATGTGAGAATATATAAAATAATTTTAATTAAAATCGTTGCTCGTTTGTTCGTATATTGAAATGTCAATTTCGTACATGCAACATGTTCGGACGTCAACACGAAATGTCAATTAATAATATAAAACAAGTTACATAGAAAATTAGAATGTTTAAGTAATACCAAATTTATTTATTTAAAGGAAGCAATTCATCTGTCTGTCTGAAATTTTGAATATTTCTTTTGCTTTGGGACTTCAAAATTATAGAATAACTAGCTTTTACCCGCGGCTTCGCTCGCATTAATATTTTTTTTTTATAAAAAGTATCCTATGTTACTTCTGATACCTCCAAGAATATGTGTACAAAGTTTCATGATGATCGGTTCAGTAGTTCTCGCGTGAAAGCATAACAAACAAACGGACATTCACATTTATAATATTAGTAGGTAGGTAGGTTAAAAATTAAACAATAATTTGTTAATTATATTAAAAGGAACAATAAATGAGCATTAAATTGTTGTGTAAGACATTTATTTTATGTATTTCGGTTAAGTTATGTTACTTTTGTGTATCATGAAGCAAGTATTTCTTTTTTTAAAGTGAATTAGTTTACAATTTTAGTGATGGCTAAACCTACTAAGTATGCTGCTCCAATAAGGAAACTACAGCTAGTTGGAACGATTTATTGAAACATACGATTCAATGATCTTAGTATTATGCATGTTCGTCTTGAGACCTACCTTGTTACCTGGAGTTACTAATCTCATACAGACTGTTCCGAAGATATCTTCGGTATAGCATCCAATCAGTTTAATTCTCGGGGTCACTAGCACTATTGTTTAGCTGTAACGACGATATATACATCTCAGGGATAAATGTTCTCCTGCTATCTAGATCTCACCGAACAGCAGCTTAATAAACTTGAGCGTCTTCAAAACTTGTGTATTCGTTTCATTTATGGCCTTCGTAAGTATGACCACGTTTCTGAATTTCGTACGCAACTCAAGTGGCTTCCCATCCGTTATCGCAGAAAGCTGCATATACTTTCCCTCTTATACTCCATACTATTCAATCCTTCTACGCCTTCTTATCTGAAAAAATGTTTTTGCTTCCATAGGGACATCCATAGTGAGGGTCCCTCACGACGTGATCTTTTCTATTTTCGTCTGAAAACACCCTCTCACTTCACAAACTTTTTTTCTAATTCCTTTTCTGTTCGCGCCGTCCGTCTGTGGAATGATTTACCTCTTACAATCAGGAAGTCTCAAACACTGACGAACTTTAAACAGCTCGTCAAAAGCTACTACCTTTCCATTTAACCTTCTGAACTTATATATATATATGCTTCAATCTTGTGCAGTCTTTCTTTCTTTTGGTGTCGGACATAACTGCATACTTTTGTATTGCATCTATATTCTTAACATAAATTGTGTAATTGTATAAGTTTCTTTTACTCATTATGCGCCACCTACCTTTAGCTATGTTAATTCTCCTTAAAGTTAAGGTTGCCTGGAAGAAATTGCATTAGCGATAAGGCCGCCTATTGTACTTTCTTATATAGACTATGTATATTTGTATATTTTATTGGTGCAATAAAGAGTTTTGTATTGTGTATTGTATTGTTCTCCATCTCACTCAGAGTCTCACCCTTTGTAAGAATAATATCGCCAGTGTCAGTCATCAGCTTCGACAGTTGACTTTGACCAACAGATAATTCTTAGCCGAAGACTTCGAAGCCTTGATTCCCCGTTCTATCGCCTCTTTTATACAAATTGTATTGAAATGGCGTAGTTCTCGCCGTGTGCATTTGGAGTACCGCCTGTTCAGCTGCCTGTGCTCTAGGGTATGAGTTGATGACTGCAATTTTGCGTTTGACCTGCATGGGTTTTTACTGTGCGAGGCTTTAAAGATCGCATAGAACAGCGCATGTACAGTTTCCACTTGGTTGCATAGTTAGCTTTTTATATCGTCGGGTTTTGTACAATCATTAGACACTGAAAAAGATTATGAAATTCAAGCTGAAGCGCTCTCGGAGTTTTAAATCAAGGCAAGAATGAACGGAGTATAGACTTCATCAGACGAGACCTTTCCAGCTTTATGTTTAGATTGAAGATGACTCTTATCCCGTGATCGATTTCGATTTTCACTCGGTTGACTTTAACAGAGGTAGGGCACTTCAGAGCAGCCCGTCTGGGGAAGTATCTCCACCTCACAGAAAACCGCCACCAAATAACATCTCCCTAGAGGGTTGTTGTGTTCCTGCGTGTGAGTGAGGTAAGCACCCAGGGAGTTGCTGTGTAAGCAGCAGAGGAGGCATCGCGCGAGTGATACTTAATATATCTCAAGCGCTAATAGGCTACGGTACCCGCTTTACATCGGCCGTATGCTCGTATGCCTCCCGACGTAGTATAAAAAAAAAGACATCGATGTAAGAAATTTCTTTTAGTGTTAGTGGTGCGTATCCTAGTTTTATAGTAATTCTGTGTCTATATACTCTACATAGTACAATGACGAGCTCGGTGGTCGGTTCGATTCCCACACAGGACAACATCCTGGAGAAATGTTACGTACCTGCATGTGAATGAGTTCACCAGTAAGCTCCTAAGGAGTTACTGTATTAGCAGCAGAGATTATATCGTGCGTGTGATACAAAATATATTTCAAGCGTTTATAGGTTACGGTAACCGCGTTACATTAGGTAGGCCGTATGCCTCCCGACGTTCTGTATTTTTTTTATTTATAAATATCTAAATATTCGTGGCCTTGTCGTTAAGGAGTTCCGTTGTCCCTTTCGTTATCCAAGTTCGGCCCGGTTTAAGACATCCTTGACCATAATAGGTATCTACCATTTTCAGGAACACCGTTCCTATATGAATTCTATATGTTTGTCTGTGCGTTTGTCTGTCGCTTTTTTTCGAATATTCCAATTTTGATTTTCAGATTCGGATTCAGCATAAAAAAGTAGAATTGGAATGTTCAGCAACACCGTTCCTAACTCGTAAGGAACACCGTTAAAAATGACCAACAAATAAAAAAAAAAATTGAATTGTTATATAATTGACGAGCCAGGTGTTCCTCTGGCAATGCAAGCTTGCGCATTCTCTACTGGTTAGATTTGTCATAAATCTATGAACACCTCAGTCTCTGTAAATTTTACATCTTTTTAAGGATTTTCCTGGTGTATCTCCAAAGTGGAAAGTCCATTACTACTTAAATTGAAATGGGCCCACTTTGGAGTTACACTGAACCCAACGCACTTAAAAAAACATTTACAGACGAAGTGATAACCTCCTCCTTTTTTTGAAGTCGGTTAAAAATTACACAAAATGTCATTCAAAGAATTAATATACTTCTACGAAACCAAATTAATGAGCAATTTGATTTTGTCGAAATGCATTAATATTTTATATTTTTACATGCTACATGTGTATTTATGAAACAAAAATCTCAGCAATATATTAATTGTCCGAGAGTATGGAAAGTGAGGTATGGAATGTGGTGACATTGATAATATACCTAAATGACACTATGTGCAATTATCTGTTATATTCATATATATAGTAGATTCGTTTTCGAAACGTCACATCTCAAAATATTTCGAACATGTCTTTCCTTAACTTAGCGTTACTTTTCTGAATCTGTGCTTAGAATCTGTATCTTGATGTCCATGCGTTCTATGTCTTATGTAATGTTACTATTAATTATTATTTTATGTTATGCACAAAATGTCCTTAATATTAGTGATGATCTCGGTATTATTACGTTAATTGAAGTTAAAAACCAAATTAAAATAATATGTAAATACATACTTATTGTAAAAGACACTATAAATTTTAATTAAGTACTTAAATGTAAATAACTATAGAGATGTTTCATAAAGTGTGAATAAATTATTATAAATAAAACGATTATATCGTCTCTCGTCTTTTATATATCCATTTCAACCTACATTACAAATAAGAACCTTGTAAATATACCTGTAAGTATATCATATTTTCAGTTATACATAATACGAATAAATGATATTGAAATTTTTGCAAATTATTAGAACAATATTCCGTAATAATAAAATCTTTTATTAATGAAGTGAAAAACTAGCGTACGATCTGACTGATAATAAGCAGTTAACGAAGTTTTTGTATTATTTATTCTGTGTTATCACTTTTTTAATGTTGACACAGTAAAATCTCTGCTTCATTTTTGAAGCGTCCCATGCTATCGATTGTTGGCAAATCCTCAGCAACGAGTTCATTACTCAACCTGAGGGTTGATGGAGGAAAATCTCTGCGGGATCATACAGCACTTTACACAGGTAAGTATAAAATAAGTAGCAGTATCGTATTGGCATCGTATTTAAAATATACAAAAATCATTTGCAAGTATTCAGTATCAAGAGGAAGTTCGGTGCTGGAAGAAAAGAAGAAGATAGGAACCCAGAATCTAATAAATTACAACGGAAATTAAAATCAACATTGTATATCTTATATAATAGATATGTATCTATATCTTCGGGTTTAGTTCCTTGCGATGTAAGCAAACAAAATCGGGCATATGACTTGGTGTAATCGTTATTGATTCAGAATCACTAATATAAACATTATGTTGTCACATTCAAGGGATACAATAAAATTTATCACTTTATACCTATTATTTATAAATTGGAAGCCTTATTGCCATTGAAAAATTGGAATAATAAATTTCTTTAATTAGCTTTCAAGTCTTCCAAGTGTTCAAAATTTTCAATGAGACAATAAAACAGCAAAATAGTCTCAACAAATTTTTATTATTCAGTATTCAATATTAAGAGAAAGTAAAATTATTTACATGATATGCTTTGTGTTTCATATATTCGACACTAACATTCTTAATTATAGGATATTTGTTAATTATAATGCTTTATTAAATATACCTAGTCTTGCCATAAATACTGAAAAAAAAAACAATTTCTATTGCAAATAACATTTATTACTTTTACAGTGTGTTAGTTTAATACATAAATATAAAACAATTTAAAATATAAAAAGCTTATTCGAAGTGGTCTCCATTGGCTGCCATACAGTCCTTTAAACGTTGAGGCCAGTTATCAATAGAAGCAAGCACTCTTTCCATGGGAAAATTCTTCACTGCCAATCGTACGGATTGTTTTAGGGACTCCAAATTATCATGGCGTTTAGAGCAAGCCGTACTCTCTAAAACTGACCATAAATCATAATCCAGCGGATTAAGATCGAGACTAGACGACGGCCAGTCTTCAGCTCCGATGAAGTCCGAAACGTTCGTTTCCAACCAAGACTGCGTAGACCGAGTTTTATGACCCGGCGCCGAGTCTTGCTGGAAGGACCATTCTTAGTTCTTGAACATGGTGTTGTTAAGGGGCTTCACTACCTTCTCAAGAATGGTATCTTGATACACTTGTGCCGATGTTTTGATACCTTTTTCACAAAAGTATGTCTCAGTCACTCCTTCATAGCTAATTCCCCACCAAACCATCACTGAAGTCGGATAGTGCCCACGTTGCACTCTGTCGACTAATTGGGAAGCTTCCTTAGAGCTTTGAGCATACATACGGTCATTATGTTTGTTAAAATGTTGCTCAATTGTAAAAATTTTCTCATCCGTAAACATAATTTTTCTGTGACCTCCCTTTGCGTACCGTTTCAGTAGTTGTTTCGATTTTACCACCCTATTCTTTTTTAAATTATCAGTTAAGAAATGACCAGTACGTCTTTTATAGGCTGCAAGTCCTAAGTCATCTTTTAAAATACGCGACATGGTTCTAGGTCCTATCTTCATCTCCCGAGATAAAATCTTTTGCTTTCGGATAGGATTTCTTCGAATTCTTTCCCTTACTGCTTTGACCACCTTTTTCGTACGAACACTACGTGGACGGCCAGATCCTTTTCTGTCACAAACAGAGGAGGTCTCATTGTACCTATTAATAGCCCGGTATACAAACATTTTACTAATACCAAGCGTATGGAGAGTTTTAAAAATTGCATTTGGCTCCATATCTACTTTGTGTAATGCAATCACAGCGATTCGGTTCTCTTTATCACCCCACTCCATTTTAATATCACAAAATTTTGTACAATGTATTGGCGCCAAAATGAGAAAACTCAATGAACAATCATATAAAAATGACAGATTCCAAATTCAAATGTAATATTATGTTTATTTTTAATTGTAACAGTATTTATGGCCAGACTAAATATAATACTCTTATACTCACTGTTGACAATATCTATTGGTTGGTATTATTTAATCAGTTCAGTTCGTCTCAAAGTACTATTTTCAATTTTGTTTTAATTTCCATTTTAACGAATTAATTATAATCATTATTTATGGCACATTTATAGCAGTGATAGCCCAGTTGGTAAAGAACTAACTTATTAACATACGATCCCTCGTTAGAACTGGGTATGTACCACTAAATTCGTCTATTTGGATTTATGTAGATATATTATTTGTAATTATTGCTTTAGCGAAGAAAAACGTAGTGAAAAGACGTTCAAAAGAAAAGTTCGAAAGACGTGTGTCCTAACCTAACCAAAGAAAGATCTTATTTTCACTGTGAGTTGTGGAGGTCTGATCGTGATCGCTCCATATCAAGATAGTAACTTCGTCAAACCCTTAGGCATAGGTAGCGGACCCCGCCAATCCCCCACCTATTAGGAAACGGGATAACGCTAGAAGAAGATTATTTATTGCACGTTTATTCTGTGTACCATATTAGTGTTGCCCTCGTCGTATATTTTTCTTTTTGTGTGTTATTATAATATATCGATATATAGCGATATCTATCATCACCAATTTGTTTTTTTTTTTATTATAAGAAATAAATTCCCATGTTAATTAGGTGAAACTATCGCTTCGATGCCATGTTCGGAGTTACTCTGCGAGATACATTCAATAATGAGCACATCCTTAGCAGAACTGGAATTACCGACGTGGCTCGAATGATTAGCAAGTTGAAGTGGCGGTGGACAAGCCAAAGGTTCTCGAATGGGGACCAGGAACCGGAAAACGCAGCGTAGGACGGCCCCCCACACGATGGATCGACGGTCTCGTGAAGATTGCAGGGAGCCGTTGGATGCAAGCGGCACATGACCGATCGCTGTGGAAGTCTTCGGGGAGGCTTATGTTCAGCAGTGGACGTCCTTCGGCTGAAGTGATGATGGTGATGATCACTTCGATGAAACCAGTTTTCACGGTGTTAAGCCAGTACAATAATTACTATTGTTAATTATTACCACCATTCCCACACAGGACAAACATTTGTGTGCATAAACATGTCTGTTTGTATTGGTCTAGGCGTTGTTAACAGAGGTAGCCAAATAACAACTCCATAAGAGTTGTTGTAATCCTGCATGTGAGTGACATCTCCAGTAAGCTCCTAAGGAGTTGCTATGTTAGCAGTAGAGGTGGCATCGCGTGAGTAATACTAAAAGTATTGCAAGCGTTTACAAGCTACAGTAACCGCTTTACATCAGGTACGCCGTATGCTTGTATGCCTCCCGACGTTGTATAAAAAAAAACTTACTTTCCTTCTCCCTGCACTTTCATTTGTTTATACATTAACTCATGACTTTAACTAACAAATGCCATAATGTAGTTAAAAAATAAGTTGAAAGTAATCTAATTATTCCTCATTAAGACACGAAACTCGTAATTACACTATCTGCACCCGTTGAGTTTTAAATAAATCAATTTAAATATTGCGCTTCTGACTTTGTGGGATTAAAATGAAGGAGCCGGTATCTCACACAAAGCGACTGTGAATAATGTAATATTTTCTAAGTGTTCGCCGCTACCCCGTAATACCCCTTTGTACTCTTAGTCGACCTGAAAGTTTCATCTGCGCTCATGCAGTCCACTTGCACCTACAAAGACAAAGGCCGTAACAAACATTTATTCTATACCTACTTAATAGAATGTTTTTTTTTTTTTTTTTTTTTACAATATATGGCAATAGTGTTGCTACTTTATGCCAGTGGACTTCTTCCCGCGCTTTTAACGAGTGACATTGTTCTTATATTTGAAATTTTTACAATTCAGTGTAAAATTAGTTTTATGTGACAATTTCGATAGTGTTTTGTAACATAAGTGCTAGTGCAATTATACAACAATGAAAAAACTCAAATATAACACGTTTATGCACTTTTTGGAAGACGTGAATAAGTTCGCGACTTTGACACCAACGCTCGTGGTTTCGATTCCCACACAAGGCAAACATGAACATGTCTGTTTGTCTTAGTCTGGATGTTCGAGAGGTAGGGCGCATCAAAGGAGCCCGTCTGGGGAAGTACCCTCCACCTCTCAGAAAACCGCAGCCAAATAACAACTCCCTATAGGGTTGTTGTGTTCCTGCGTGTGAGTGAGGTCATCAGTAAGCTTCCAAGGAATTGCTGTGTAGCAGCAGAGGAGGCATCACGCGAGTGATACTTAATATATCGCAAGCGTTAATAGGTTACGGTACCCGCTTTACATCAGGTGGGCCGTATGCTTGTATGCATCCCGACGTAGTATAAAAAAAACTGAATAAATGTGTGTAAAGTCCAAGTCATGTGACGCACGGTTTTCTCTGCATGCCCCATAAGGGACTTGGTGTGAAGATATACATAGATAGATTTATTTAGTATATTTATTAATATTAGTAGATAGTATTTGGACATTGAACTGTATAATTATCTAAATTAACCCTCATTATATAAACAGTTCCCTTATTATCTCCTGTTTTAAGGGCAGTTATTATAATTACCCTGAAGTTTGAACATTTCATTTTGTTGATATGTTTGAATAGTTTATGAAAGTCTTTTTTGAAAGAACGGCTGTAGGGAAAAAAATTGTGCCCAGTTTTCTCTCGAAATATAATAGCAATTAAGATATATTTTTTTTATAATGAGCGTATCCTTATGCAACTTAACAAAATATACAATTTAAATAAAACTTGACAATTGTTGCCGAGCTCGGTGGTGAAGTGGTTAGCAATGGTACGTTAACAACAACGCTCGTGGGTTCGATTTACACACATGACAATTATTTATATAGTTAATATAGATTCAGACGTTATTTTGCGAAAGTCAAATTTAAATGCCAGTCGTGACAGCGACGGTGGTGGGTCATTCGGTTTCTGTTCCAGATGGCGGATGACCACAGCAGCCGAGGCAAAGACTACCGGAGCAGCCATGGCACCACGACCTCATAGAAAATCCCAATCGAATAACGACTTCCTGGAGGGTTGTATTCCTACGAGTGAGTGAAGTTACCAGTAAGCAGGACTTGCTGTGTTATCAGCAGGGGTATTAACGGGTTGGTGATACTTCATTTTTAGGGTTCCGTACCCAAAGGGTAAAACGGAACCCTATTACTGAGGCTCCGCTGTCCGTCCGTCCGTCCGTCCGTCCGTCCGTCTGTCACCAGGCTGTATCTCTTGAACCGTGATAGTTAGACAGTTGAAATTTTCACAGATGATGCATTTCTGTTGCCGCTATAACAACAAATACTAAAAAATAGAATAAAATAAATATTTAAGGGGGCTCCCATACAACAAACGTGATTTTTTTGTTGTTTTTATAGATAGTGGTACGGAACCCTACGTGCGCGAGTCCGACTCGCACTTGGCCGTTTTTTTTTTTTTGTTGACCTGACTATGTAGTTAGCCCCGAGTGGGCTGTTACTACGTCACCGGACTAGAGAGGCGGGCGTGAGGCGCCACAGCCTAGAAAAGAAAGTTAAACGACAGCCTAAGGGCCCCCGAGAGGGGTCGGACCTCGGCTCAGGACGTCGTTGGAGAATCTAATCGAACACGCGGGTTCGTGCCTGAAGGGCCTGTCGGAGGGAGGCGCCCAGGTACCTGGGCTACCGGTACCTGGTGTGTGATACTTCACGTGTGCAGGCATTCTTAGGTTTCGGTAAACGCTTTAATTCTGGTGGGCTGTAAGCTTTCATATCTCCCGACCAGTGGCGTGCACTCCATATAGACAAAAAGACATTGCCTACCCTATCAATTTGATAAATACCATCCGTTGTTTCATTCTTAAACATAGTTTTTAACTAATATTTCGTATCAAAAACAAAAAATTAAAAACAGCTCCATCTATCGGTATCGGTAAGTTATTAAAACCATCGCTAGTCATATTCAAATCGCAGCTAGGCGCTACGCTACACCAGCGCCGCATTGGCAGCTTTTAACGGCGGAAGACACTAACTATTTCTGTCTAGATTTACGTATGTGTGCCGTGTTGTTAATACAAATACTGTAGTGTGCATTCCTGTAATTACATTGCCTACAATAACACAAATAACGCACACTATCGCATAGTATAGACAATGTCTTTTCAGCTGAACTATAACGTAAATTACCTAAGTGTCGCGAGTATTGCTACGTAACTATTTTAAAAAGTAGTTTGCTGCATATAATTATAGTGAAAGATATTGCCATTTCTTTTTTTCGTATAAAATTGATGTTAATTTTATTTTGATTTTAGGATGGCCGCCATTGTTTTTGTTTTGAATCGATTGACTGGTAGCAGACGAAATAAGATATTAAAGTTTTAAAGTTGATAAATATGGATGATATTCACTGCGAAAGTTGTTCATGTGGTGTGTGTAGTGTTCGGTGAATAAAAACAAGTGATCACATACATCATTATTTCCACAAGACTGGGTAACCAAAATCAACATTCTGTATTTTTTGGTAAGCTAATAGCTTTAAAAAAAATCTGCCTACCCTGTCAAAAATCTCTGTGCACGCCACTGCTCCCGACGTAGTATATATAAAAAAAAAACTTTCTTTGCAACATACAACAACGTGAAATGTCCCCCCGCCTAGCGTTTTCAAATCAAAATTAAGTAAAAATTGTGCGCATACATTGCATGTGATGGCAGATTTATAACAAGTTAGATAACATGCCAATTTAATAAAACAGAAGAGTTTGATCATTTGAATCTCTTGGACTACTAGTACCAGTTTGTCAATTATTTTTGCATTTGAAAGCGCAAAATCAATAAAAAATACAAAGCGTAATAAGAATAAATTGATCGATGACGATCAATTTATACTTTTGATCGATTTCGAATCTAGTATCACAATAAAAGTTGGGTGTAATGCCGGGTACTTCGTCTCTTACGCTTTTCATAGTGAATAAACTTCAACCTGTATTATGGGAATGTATTCTGTTACGATGATGACAAATTCAACATGTAGACGAGGGCACCAACACTGGTTTGGAACTTAGTTCGAAGACAATCTAAGTGTAAGAAGAGACCTTGCTTTCCTCCCTGCGTGGTACCTATTGTACAAGGGATTACATTCGGAGTTCTTTGTTTTTTTTATACAACGTCAGGAGATATACAAACATACGACCCACACGATGAAAAGTGTTCACCATAGCCTAGGAACGCTTGCAGTATATCACTCGCGCATTGCCGCCTTTGCTGCTAACACAGTAACTCCTTAGGAGTTTACTGGTAACCTCGCTAACTCGCAGGAACACAATAACCCTCCAGGGAGTTTTTATCTGGCTTCGGTTTTCTGTGACGAGGACGTACTTCTTCAGACGGACAGATTCGACGAGCCCTGCCTCTCTTAACTAGTAAATAACAGCAAGCTGTGTAGGCAGGGCTGATATTTTTTAAATTTAAAAAAATATTTAAATATTTTATTTTCAATTTTTTAATTTTTTAAAAATATATGGAACCCTGTATGACATCTAGCGACGAGTGCTGTTACTTTTTCTGTTGATGGGAGTGCAGTGCAGACTCTGCACTGCAGAGTGGCCGGCCATACGTTTTCCCATATGTTTTTTTTTTCTAATTGGAACGATTTTGGACCGTTCTTCCTCACCAACGAACATTTAAATTTCAAATTAAAGGATACAAAACTACAATATGTTAGCTATTAGTGTGTCGATTTTGGAGTTTCTCACTATTACCGTCTAAACGCTAGCTGGATGACATCAGTCTACCGCAAACGGCAATTTTGAGGGTAATGTGGCTCCGCTGGCTATCGCAGCTCTGCCAATAAAAAAAAATGTTCATGCACTCAAATGTATGGCAGTCGAACACAACCCAATGTCAAGGTAGCATTATTAACTGCTATGCCACCGAGCTCGTCAAATTTTGATGTGATTCTATAATTGTACCTTAGTTCATCAACAGGAAATTCCGATCCTTAAATTGGATCTGAAATATTCATCGTGTATACATGCACGGAAACAAAAGGTGAATACATCGAATACACGCGAGTGAGTCCGTAGCTATGTTTAATTCTTATAATATAACCGGTATCTACTTTCTACCTATAAAAGGAAACGGTAACATAGCAAACGATCACATGCATAATTCCACTTTATGAAAATAATAATAAGTTACAAAATACAAAATGTATATATCTCGAACATGTTACGCTTTGACTTTGTAAGTGCATGTCGGCTACATAAGACGCTGATGAAAGTTTCAGGTTGGCTAAGAATACAAAAGAGGAATTAACCGTATACACGAGCTGCAAACACACTGTATTCCCAGATATTACGAGATTTCATCTTAGTTATATAAGATAGCGACTAATTGTGGATAAACTGTTGATAATTAAGAAAATCATATAGCAACTTTATTTATTTAATAACAGCTATACAAGGTAATTTACCACCTACAATACTTTAAGAGCTAAATTAGGTTTATTTTTTTACGCCGCAATTTTTTTTATACTATGTCTTCCGATTCCATTGTATAAAAAAAAAAATTGCGGCATACAAGCATACGGCCCACCTGATGTAAAGCGGTTACCGTGACCTATGGACGCTTGTAATACATTAAGTATCACTCGCGCGATGTATTCTATGCTGTTAACACAGCAACTCCTTAGGAGCTTACTGGTGACCTCACTCATACGCAGGAATACAACAACCCTCTAGGGAGTTGTTATTTGGCTGCGGTTTTCTGTGAGTTGGAGGTACTTCCTCAGACGGACTGCTTTGATGCGCCTTACCTATTTCGCATTGTAAATCTGTGTCGTCCTTCTTTCATCCTGGATTCTTTCTACATGTCCGAAACAATAGAGCACGCCTACTCTTATCTTAACAACGACACTCTCTTTCATACCAACTCTCTGTTTGTCATACCAACTCTCTGTTTATCATACCAACTCTCTGTTTGTCATACCAACTCTCTTTCTCACTTCGCTATTGGAAAGCATTGATTTTGTGTACTGTATAGTAATTTAAGCTTACGATGCCCACTGATTTAATGGCGTTCATCTTTCGACAGTGCCACTCTGGTTGGACTCTCTCTTTCCGACATTTAATAAACGATAAGCTGGTGATTTATTGCCATATACTCGTATATGTACATGCTGATTTAGAACAGTGATAGTCTGGTTCGAATCCTTGCGGTGGCGTGTACCACTAAATTCATGTTATCGCATTTATAAACATTGTATTTATCACTTGCTCGGCGGTGAAGGATAACCGATCCAAATGCAAAAAGGTTAGGGCGCTGTTATATACCCGAAACTCTTCACCGCAGCATTGGAAGATGTCTTCAAGCTCTTGAACTGGAAAGGATACGGTATAAACATCAATGGCGATTCAATTTGCGGACGATATAGTTCTCATGGCGAAATCGCTGAAGGAACTTAGCGATATGCTCAATGACTTCAATAGTGTTTCCAACCAGGTAGGTCTCAAGATGAACATGAATAATACTGAGATCACGTCCAATATTCATGTTACACATATGCTGGTCTCGGTTGGAAGCACCAAGCTCGAAGTTGTTGACTCTCGGTCGAAGACAGTAAGTCAACTTCGACCGAGAGGTCAACAGACGGATCCAACTCGGCTGGGCAGCGTTCGGGGAACGTCTACACATCTTCTTATCCAAACTATCTCAACATCTGAAGAGCACGGACTTCGAACAGTGTGTATTGCCAGTGATGACATACGGAACTGCGACGTGACCCTTCAGTGTGGGCCGTATGGGGAAGCTCAAAGTCGCTCCTATGGAAAGAGCTAGGCTCGGGGTTTCTCTGCGTGATAGAATCAGAAATGAGGATATTCGCTGTAAAACTAAAGTCATCGACATAGCCCAAAGGATAAGTAAGCTTAAGTGGCAGTGGGCCGGCAGTAGTTCGTAGAACCGAACACCGCTGGGAAGAAAGGATCTCGAATGGCGTCCCCTAACTAGTGAGCGCAGTGTAGGACGACCCCCCACTAGATGGAGCAATGACCTCAAGAGGTTTATAGGGAGTCGATGGATGCAGATGGCAGAGAATCGAGACGAATGGCACTCTAGAGAGGTGGCCTAAGTTCAGCAGTGGACGAATACGGGCTGAGATGTTGATGATAATGAATCCTGGAGGGTTGTTGTGTTACTGCGTGTGAGTGACATCACCAGTAAGCCCCTAAAGAGTTGCTGTATCAGCAGTAGAGGTGGCATCGCACGAGTGATACTTAATGTATCTATTACAAGCGTTGATAGGTTACAGCAACCACTTTACATCTAGTGTGTATGATCGTATGTTTTGCTATAAATATACATAAGTGAAATAGGTCTATAATAACCGTTTATGAGAAAGGCACTGAGTAGCACGTAGGCAAAGCGTAATAGGCATCTTCATGTCATCATGCAATGTTGACCTTTATTCGTTGTCCTATCTGAACAAAGCAGAACCTCGCGATATCCTGACATTACTGACGTATCAAATATAGTACCGCGTGGTGTACTTACTTCTTTAATTGCTATCACCTACGTTGTAGTGTCAAAATATTTATATATATTCTTATTGTAGAAACAAGAAAGTGATTCAATGAGAGGAATTCAAGTATTGGCAGATCATGCAATAACGCATATTGTATTGTCTTAGGTTTTCGCGATTGTTATACATTGAATTAAACAATTTTTATAATGCATGTTATATCAGTAACTAATTAGTGCCGTACATTTCAAACCTCATACTAATTGTATTAATCAAAATCAAGTCTCAGCAGAACAACGAATGTGCATCGCAATTGCTTGCCCACGTAGAGCAGATCGTATACTATAACAAAAAAATCGGCCAAGTGCGAGCCGGACTCGCGCACGAAGGGTTCCGTACCATTATCTATAACAACGGCAAAAAAATCACGTTTGTTGTATGGGAGCCCCCTTAAATATTTATTTTATTCTACTTTTTAGTATTTATTGTTATAGCGGCAATAGAAATACATCATCTGTGAAAATTTCAACTGTCTAACTATCACCGTTCATGAGATACGGCCTGGTGACAGACGGACGGACGGACGGACAGCGGAGCCTCAGTAATAGGGTTCCGTTTTACCCTTTGGGTACGGAACCCTAAAAAGACAATCTAAGTTAATGTTTCTTAGGTACCCTTTTGTACTGTGATTAAGATATAAAGAACTAAAATATTTACACTTGTACTTGAGTATCTACAATAATGACATGTCCACTGCCGTCAACTTAAGAGAGGTAGGACGTATCAAAGCAGTACCTCTGGGATGTACCTCCACCTTTCAAAAACCGCAGCCAAATAAGAACTCTATGGAGAGTTGTTTTGTTTCTGAGTGTTTGAGGTTGCCAGTAAGCTCCTAAGGAGTTGCTGTGTTCTTGTGTTGAGTAATATTTAATGAACATTCTGTGGAACCACTTTACATCACGTGGGCCGTATGCTTGTATGTCTCGTGACGATGTACAATAAGAAGAAAAAAGAAAATGCATATTATATCAGTAACTATTTAATGCCATACATTTCACACGTCATACTAATTATTCTTCGTATTATCCCGCTAAAGATATGCCGAGGACACTGATTTTCAGGTTTCCGTAGTAAACAAGGAACTTTTAATGTAAATATTTCGCAAACAGATCACTATATCGATAAATGATCTTTCCACACCATCAATGTTTTTAGAAAAACCTATCTAACGAGATACCACACCAAGAAGGGGCGGGCGCGAATGAAAAAATTCATCCCCACTTTACGTCTAGGGGAGGTACCACCAAAATGTTTCTTTTCAAGATTTTATTCTACCACTTTATCAGTATAGTCAATATGTATATACATGCCAACTACAGCTTACTAGTATCAAGCGTCTCTAAGCTAGGCCGCGTACTGACCGATAGACAGACGGACAGATAGACAGACGGACATGGTGAAACTATAAGAGTACCTTGTTTACTACGAAAACCTGAAAATCAGCGTCCTCGCCATATACTTAGGCATTACTCTGTCCGCGATTTTTAATGATAAAAAAATTCATTACGCTCGATTTTACTATCTAATTTTATCGCAAGCAAGCAAAGCAAATCAAATACGGAACCCTACGCTGTGCGTTGCCCGACCTGGCCCGTTTTTTATATAAAGCGACCGCCGTCAGACCTCCACAACCCGAAGGGGAAAATAGATCTTAGGTTAGGTCACACGTGTTTGGAAATATAATTTCTTGGACGTGTGGGTTTTCTCACGATGTTTTCCTTCACCGCCGAACAAGTGACAATATGTACATAAATCCGAAAACATGAATTTAGGTGGCCAATATTCCTTATCCACTGGGCTATCAGCGCTCTATATGTCGTACAAATTGTATTAATTAAATCAGTGTCACTATACCGAATTAAAGGATTATAAAAACACGTCTCAGCAGAACATCGAATGTGCATCGCAATAGCTTACCCACGTAGCGCAGATCTCATACCATAACAAAAAAGACAATTTGAGTTAATGTGTTTCATACTACGTAATAGTATGTACTATAACCCAAATGGTACGTAACCTTTTATACTGTTATTAAGTTATAAAGAACTAAAATGTTCACACTTGAGTATCTGCAATAATGACATGTCCACTCGTAAGCTAAGATTAACTTAAATTAATTCGAGGATGATTAATATTATTCCTATTCATGTTATATAAGTCACTGTTAGTGAATGATGATCTCGGTGGCACCGCAGTTAACAACGCGGCTTTGATACCGACGCTCGTGGATTCGATTCCCACACAAGACAAAAATGTGTGTACACGAACATGTCTGTTTAACTTGATCTGGGTGTTTTTAAAATAGTGAAGGCGATGTATGGTGTTTATATATACAATTCGCATTGAATCTACTCACGTCTCACCCCTCGCGCCCCGTATAATTCGTCTATATATATATGTATATATGTTACACTAGAATCGCAATACCTACAGAAATTTAATTTCGCAGGTAGGGCGAGTGTCATGGCGCAGAACCACAAATTAATTATTAGTTACTAGAACGTATAAGAGTCACTTAAGGCCATTGACACGCGGAGATTCACGCAAGTGAAAATTTAAAATGAAACATTTTCAATGTTCGACAAATATTGATATGTTTTTATATATGTCAGTATTATATTGAGTAGGCATTAATTTTGTTATTACTACGCGAGTATTTAATCATACCGAAGTTAATTAACTGGGCAAGTGTTGAATTAAAACTTCAAAGGTTTTCTTCATAAACGTGAAAGTAACTATGAAATTATGAGTCATGCATTTTACAAACCTCAATAGAGTGAGCCACAATCATAGTTCCGTGCGCCAAATCTAGTACGAATAAAAAGAGATATTGTTGAACATAACAAACACAAACACGATATGTTATCATACTATTGAATACATAAAACCAGAACTGGTTTTTCTGTGTAGTCTTTATAGCGCACAGACAAAACAGGCAATGTTATTTCAACACACAATGAAAATATTGGAATAAAAATTTTAGAGCACAGAACATTTTCGATTGGGTCATAGATGGAAATTCAAGTCTCAAAATGTTTACCAAAGAAAAACCAACGTATCGGCGTTATATCAATCAACTACCATCTGATTTGAAAATCAAACTTAGTCCACAAACTATTATATTTAAATTGAAAAACAAAAAGTACACCTACTCAGAAAATACCTTCTTATTGTTTTGAAAATAAGGAAGAAAGTACGTCAATTGCGAGATGATAAAATGTACGATTCTAGCACATAACATTAAAAAAAAACATTCTCAATGATGTTATATAAGTAAATATGTCATTACTTTATATAAACATTCTTTATTTACATGTAAGTATATCTCGGAAACGACTCTAGCAATTTGATTCAAATGAGATTTGTTTTTTAAGTCTCCGGTAGTCTCTCGATAAAGGTAGCAAATTTAAAACTTGAATTGAAAAAAAAACTGTTTTTTCAAATGCCAGAATTGAAAATTTTTTAGCTGATTAAATTATAAACATTATTTTTTGTTGTTAAAATATTTTATTTATTTATTTATTTATTTTTACACTTTATTGCACCAAAACAAATACATTCAATAGACATAACATAAGAAGAGTACAATATGCGGTGTTATCGCTAAAGCGATCTCTTCCAGACAACCGTACAAGGAAGAGAAATAATCGTTAATAACAAGTAGGTACGTGGCGCATTTATAATAAGAAACATACACATGTATATATGAACATGAATACATACAACCCACATTCTAAATAATTACATTTACACTCGAATAAATTATGTAAAAATAACTTTGATGTGGAAGACCATTGACATAATGGTCAGCAACAGGTAGCAATACCAACGTAAGTTATTATAAACATACACATATATAGTATCATAGATATACATAAACATAATATAAGCTAGATAGAGAGAAAGTGTGACTTCACAAGATTTTTAAAGGAGTCTAAAGATTGTGCACATCGAATAGAAATAGGCAAAGCATTCCATAATTGCACAGCTCGTACCGAGAATGACTTAGCGTAATATTGCGAAGAGTGAGATGGTGTTAATAGACGAAGGGAAAGAGTACTACGTGTACCGCAATCGCGACGATCCCGTACCTCACTGAGATAGATAAAACGTTCCTTCAAGTAGCCAGGAGAAGTAGGATTGAAAAGAATAGAATAAAGAAGAGAGAGAATGTGCAAGTTGCGACGTAACCTATATAGGGAGCCACTTGAGCTGCGAGCGAAATTCGGAAACATGATCATATTTACGAAGTCCAAATATATATCGAATACAGAGATTTTGAAGGCGCTCAAGTTTGTTTAATTGGTCTTCAGTGAGGCTAAGGTAACAAGAGTCAGCATAGTCAAGGATAGGAAGGAGCAAGGACTGTACGAGCGAAATTTTTATAGAAAGTATTTTTTTCCACATCATCGTCATATCAGCCGAAGGATGTACACTGTTGAAAATAGGCCCCCTAGACTTCCATATTGATAGGTCCTGTGCTGCTTGCATCCGTCAGCTCCCTGCGACCTTCACAAGATGATCGGTCCATCGTGAGGGGGCTGTCCTACGCTGCGTTTTCCGCTTCGTGGTTGCCATTCGAAAACCTTTCAACGGCCGTCGGTTGACACTTGAGCTTACTTATCCGTTGGGCTATGTCGAATACCTTAGTTCTGCTACGGATATCTTCATTTCTTATCTTAGCACGCAGGTAAACCCTGAGCATAGCTCTTTCCATCTACGCACTCTAAGCGACTTTAAGTCATCGACATACGTAATTTGTCGAAAAACTTTTAAATATTCTGCAAGCATAAGGACTATTTTTAACAATAATACCAACAAGAAAGGGCCCAGACTCGAGCTGAGTCATCACCACCACCAAAACACATAGTTATAGCTGCAGAAGCAAACCGTTAACAACATTTTTTTGAGTTCTGTTTGTAATGTATGACTGATTGATATGTGGCACGCATCAAAGCAAATTTTGTTCAAAAACGTGGAATCATCTACTATCTGTAGTACTTATATTTACTAACGTTCAATATTGCCACTTTCGTAGTCACGCAGCGTCAGTGCTAATCCCCACCTGGCGGGGGACGCGTAACGCAAACTTCGGTGCGATGATGTATCGTTTCATATAAAACAACGAACACATAACAGTCCTTGTTAGGGTTCCGAAACAAAATGGAAATGAGAAATCATTAAGGTGATTTACTCGTGATAGTACATTAAATTTATGCAGTCCAAAATAAATGCACGTTGATAAAAGTTTATGAAAATATACTTCAAAATTAAAATAGGTAGAGTGTATCAGAGTATCCCGCCCGAGTAAGTACTTCCACGTTACACAGAAGTATAGCCAAATAAAAATTAATTTTTGTTGTGCTACATCTGGAGGCATACAAGCAAATGGCCCAAATGAAGTAAAGCGGTTACCATATCCTATAAATGCTCGCAATAAATGAATCACGCACGCGATGTCTCCTCTGCTGTTAACACAGCACACCCTTAGGGGTTCCTGAATATCACCATAGACATCAGGAATGTGTGTGTTGCTCGCGCTATTTTTATCCTTGCTCTCTACTCTTGTTCCTTGTTTACTCTCCAAGGAACTGAAGTTATGTTTTGGTCACCATACGCATAGATTTTTTTCAATCATGCTATTATTTTTTATACAAGCTTACGGCTTACCTGATGTAAACCAAATATTAACTCTCTTCTCATTAAAATCATATGGCCACACAAGCTTTACAGCTGCTCTCAGCAAAAGGTAAAAAGGAGAATTTGACCAGTAACAACCAACCATTAGGATTGGCGGGATTCACTACTAGATTTGGCGAAGATACCGATTATGACATGGAGCGACTGCCGTCAGACCTCCAAAACCCTGAGGGAAACTAGACTTTTGTTCTATTAGATCTTTTTAGGGTTCCGTACCCAAAGGGTAAAACGGAACCCTATTACTGAGGCTCCGCTGTCCGTCCGTCCGTCCGTCCGTCCGTCCGTCCGTCTGTCACCAGGCTGTATCTCACGAACCGTGATAGTTAGACAGTTGAAATTTTCACAGATGATGTATTTCTGTTGCCGCTATAACAACAAATACTAAAAAATAGAATAAAATAAATATTTAAGGGGGCTCCCATACAACAAACGTGATTTTATTGCCTTTTTTATAGATAATGGTACGGAACCCTTCGTGCGCGAGTCACACTCGCACTTGGCCGATTTTTTTAGGGTTCCGTACCCAAAGGGTAAAACGGAACCCTATTACTGAGACTTCGCTGTCCGTCCGTCCGTCCGTCCGTCTGTCACCAGGTTGTATCTCACGAACCGTGATAGTTAGACAGTTGAAATTTTCACAGATGATGTATTTCTGTTGCCGCTATAACAACAAATACTAAAAAATAGAATAACATAAATATTTAAGGGGGCTCCCATTTTTTTGCTCGATATTGATAACGGCAACAGGTAGACGCTTGAAATATTCACAGAATATTTAGTTCTATATTATACTGTAAGAATAAATAATTAAATATAAAATAAAAAAAACATTTAAGGGGGGCTCCCATACAACAAACGTGATTTTTTTTTTTGCCGTTTTTATAGATTATACGGAACCCTTCGTGCGCGAGTCCGACTCGCACTTGGCCGATTTTTTTATGCTACGTCGGGAGGCACACAAGCATACAGCCCAACTGATGTAAATCGGGTACCGTAGCCTAATAACGCTTGCGATATATTAAGTATCACTCGCGCGATGCCTCCTCTGCTGCTTACACAGCAACTCCTTGGGAGCTTACTGGTGACCTCACTCACACACAGGAACACAACAACCCTCTAGGGAGATGTTATTTGGCTGCGGTTTTCTGTGAGGTGAAGGTACTTCCCCAGACGGGCTGCTTTAATGCGCCCTACCTCTACTTGTGTGCCACATAACATCCAGACCAAGACAAACAGACATGTTCATGCACACAAATGTTTGCCTTGTGTGAGAATCGAACCCACGAGCGCTAGTGTCAAAGTCGCGTCATTCACGACTGAGCCACCGAGCTCGAGGTTACACATCTATCGAAATATAATTTCCTGGACGTACTAATGTTTTCCATCACCGTCGAGCAAGTGATAATCTATACTAATATACAAAGGGGAAGAGTTTGTTTGTGTGAACACGCCAATCTCTGGAAATAACAAACGAATTTGAAGAAATCTATTTGCCTTTAATATCCCAATTCTTGAGAAAAGTTATATGCATACATCACCATACGTCCCTTAGAAGCCGAGAAACAAGAAAAAGTAGGAAAATCTACGAGATACAGGGATATGCGCGGTCGAAGTCGCGGGGTCCAGCTAGTTACAAATATAATTCGTGTTTTCCGGATTTATGTACCTAATATATTATATTAGGTACATAAATCCGTTTTTATGTACCTAATATATTATGTTAGGTACATAAATCCGTTTTTATGTACCTAATATATTATGTTAGGTACATAAATCCGGAAAACACGAATTTAGTGGCCAGTATTCGTAACGAGGACCAGTTGCTCGGTAGGCCGGTTTCATCTAGTGGGTTATCACTGCTGTAGCTGAGGTAACATTAAAATGCGTGGTATAAAGGGAGCCAGAAGGCTCAGCTGGCTATACACAATGCAGTGCTGGTCCCAACGATTACTTACCATACCCAGCTCTCGCTTCCATAAATAGGCTTTTGGATCAGGACTGCATTGTGTATAGCGAGCTGTACCTTCTGGCTCAAGTTTTACTGCCAAGAAGTTTTCCCAACGCTCCATTCACACTATTCCCAGCACTTATTCGTCTTTCCACATCTGAGGTGTACCTTTCATCCCTGTTGAAAGTGCATCCAAGATATACAATCTCATTAACTTGTTCCAACACTTCATCATCAACCGTAATCCTTACATTGGTTCTGGTTTCATCTCTTTCAAATACCATTATCTTTGTTTTCTTCGCATTCAATAGTAAGCCTTTCTTCATACATTCATCTTTCATCATTGTGACTAGTGTTTGCAGTTCAGTTGGTGTTTCTGCTAATAACACGGCATCGTCTGCATACAGCAGACAGTTCACCACTTGGTCACCCATGTGCAATCGCACATTCGTTGACCTTATTCTCTGCAGACAGCTATCGAGATACAGGGTAAATGCCCTAGCAGATAGCATGCAACCCTGTTTGATACCAATTTTGATATCAAAAAAGGGTGATATGCTACTATATATCCGCACACACGCTGAGCAATCCGTGTAAGTAGACTACACATCACGGAACAGTGAACCGTCAATCCCATATCTCAGCAATATGTACCATAGTTCCTTTCGCACAAAGATCCACAAAACCGCAGAAAACCTTCTGGTCTATGGCCAGATGCTTCCCTACGATATTGCGGAGCGAGAAAACTTGATCCGTACATCCCCTTCCATTTCGGAATCCTCCTTGTGCGTCCCACAGCATTCCATCGGATTTCACCCTCATTCTCCTTTCAATCACCTTTCCATATAAATACTATACATCTTTATTATTATATTTTTAAAAAAATGAGAAGGTTTTCAATTTTGTTAAAGATGAAATTAATATTTACATTTCAATTTTCATAGATCCTGAAGTGCTATACAATACACGATTGGTCTTATTGTGCTCTATTGCGAGCGCGCTCGCTCCCTGTGTACTTTGTCAATACATCGAGACGCTCTTGTATTGATTGACCAATCAAAGTCCTAAACAGATAGAACGTGACATATTTTCCTGAATATTCCCAGGAAATACTATAAACAAAAATTTCGAATGTTTGTTATGTTTCTCTCCGCAATTTCACGTCGGAAATGAACGTCAAATTGAATTCAGGCATTTCGATGATTTATTTTGTCATATCTTACAGGTTTATTCGCTTATACACGTGCTCACGTTAATGTCGGATTTAATATGCTTATATTTATTTTTGGAATACACAAAATTTAACAGTCTTTAAGAAGTAGGAGATTTCTTGTTCACTGTGTATGTAGTTTTAAACATTTATTTTCACAGATATCTCAGAAATCGCTCAATAAATTAAAACATTTTAAGTCGTGTTCTATTGAAAGTTATCTATATTAATCACCACATTAAAATATTGACGAAATAATGTAGGTGTTAACGAGGTTTTCGTAGCTTTTCGTAACAAACTTTCTTCATATTTGTTCTGTTTATGATTCTATTTTATTATTATTCCATGAGTGTAACTCTCATGATAGTTTTATGTAATGGTTATCCTTTGTTCCTGAGCTTTATTTATACGACTTTGGAAGGCTTCAAGCATACGATGCACTTGATATAAAGTACAGAAACTTATAAACGCATACAATATGCGTTTCCATCACTGCTACTAAAATAGTAATCTTACTCTTCCGCAGGCACAGAATAACTACCCAGGAAGTAGTTTAACCAGTGTCATCTTTTCAAAACAACTGGTACCAACTACTTAAAAAAAAAAAAAATTTCCTGTAAGAGTTTCTAGGTATACATTTTGTACTTAAAGTTTCCTTTTAGGCATAACAATGCCTGTATTAGGAAGCTACGCTCTTCCATAACTAAACTATTATTCTTAATATATATATAAAGCACGTGTGTGTATGTGTGTGTATTTTTTGTGTGTGTAAGAGTATTTTTGTATGTGTATGTGTGCTCAATACATGAATGCACGTGTAATTGTTGTATATATAGTTTATGTATCTATTTTTTATAATACGGTTTTAGTAGTGTTTCCGTCTCATCATAAGTAAGTTGTTTTAACCATTCGTTTAGCATTTTTCTACATTCAAACTGTAGTTTACTGTGTACTTCTATTTGTCTGTTCACATTGTTATATATTTGAGCTTTGCGAGTATCGAATTGCTGATGATTAACTACTTAAGGTGTTTTCTAAGACGGAGGATGTCGAGATAACTAAATACATCCACAGAGGCTTTTTTTATACACCGTCAAAGTCAAACAAGCATACGGCCCACTTGAAATAAAGCAAATACCGTAGCCTATGAACGTTGCAAGCGTTAAGTATAATCCATTAAGTATGACTTGCGCAATACCACCTACAATGCTAACATACTACCTCCATAGGAGCTCACTGGTGACCTCGATCACAAACAGGAATACAACAACCCTCCAGCGAGTTGTTATTTGTTTGCGGTTTTCTGTGAGGTGTGCTCTACCTTTCTTGAAAACGCCTAGACCGACACAAACAGACATGTTCATGTGCACAAATGTTCGTCATGTATGGAAATCAAATCCACGAGTGTCTGTGTCAAAGTATAGCCTCTGCGGTACCGAGTTGTTCAAAGGCTGCATTCGACACTGTTTAATTTGCGTGTTCGATTAGACTGACACGCTCAACGATGCCATCGACCTTCTACCTCCTCAATAATTGATTGATTACCAAAATTTTGCTAGCTGGTGGTCAAGTGTAGCAGTGACTACTTTGACACCAAGGGTCCTAGGTTCGATTCCTATGCTTGACGAAAAATTATATGCACGAAGATACTTATTAACTATGTTAACGTTCCCGGACAAAGTATATTAAAAACTCGTTACTAGTGTAGGTACTATGGTAGTAATAATATCGCAGTTGAAACTGTTTCATCTATCAATCACTGATTAATTCAAATATCCAAACGCGTACGTATTGCTGTCATGATATTTAAAAATATGAACGAATTTATATAATTACTATATTTCCTTTAAGTTATGCGCTGCCATTTTGTTTCTTTACTTCTTCCTCTACTATAAGGTTGTGTAGAAGAGATCGCATCGCGATAAGACCGCCGTTGTACTGATACTTTGTTATTGTTCTTTTCTTATGTATTTTTCTTTTTGGCTAGTTCATGAATCAACATCGCGGCTCTTATCGGCTTACTGTATAATATATTCTTCAATTGGTCAGTAGGCTCAAATTACTGAGATATTTAGGCGCTAATACATAAGGTTTTGTGAGTATTGGGTAGCGTCATGTGCAGCATTGGTTTGTGCTTAAACATAACGTGTAAGTTAGAAATCATATCTCCATATAATTTCTATTCGTATTCCGTTATTTATATTTTAACGCCTAGCCCCTTGCAGGGTTTGCAGAGAGGACCGGGTCACATGACTTTCTTCCTTACACATCTAACTCACTTCTTTAACATTTGTAGCTATTTTCATGGACACTAGATTCCTAGGACTAGGCCTAACTAGGCCTTCCTCAACACCTGCATCTATCCTTCCACTTTATATTTCTGTTTGTAGCGTTATATATCTGTATCCTCGTTACTTCCTCTTGCATTGTTTCTACATATCCGAACCAATGCTATTTCTTATTTTAACACCGATACTCTCTTTTAGATTAACTTCTTTTTCTCACATTTACATCTATCGATCCACAAGCGGTACGCCGTAGATTTCGCACAACGATCGCGTTAGTATGGATTTATTTATGCTTACATGCTCAATTCCGTATATTAGCATTGGTATTAGTACTACGTTGTGTATAGTGAGCTGTGCCTTCTACCTAAGGTTCTAATTGCCAAGATGTTTTCCTATTGCTCCATTCTCACTAACCCCTGCACTCATACGCCTCTCCAGATCAGTACTATACAATCTCATTCACTTGTTTCAAGATTAGATGATCATTAGTAATTCGTTTGTTTCTTCTGGTTTCCTTCCATTCCAATACCTTCACCAGTTAACCAGAGGGAGACTTTATACAATAGTCGTCTGCATGGGTACCTCTGTCTCACCTATTTCTACCGCCAAGCAGCTATATTTATATTTAGTTGTGTTCCGGTTTGAAAGGTGAGATATGAGAAACATCCGTAGGTCACAAGAGTGGCAGCGCGCGAGTAATACCCCCGTGGTGTTGCGAGTGTCAATAGGCTGTGGTGACAACTTAGCATCTGATGCGAGCCGCATGCTTGTTTGCCAATCTAGTTGTATAAAAAAACTTTGTTTTCTTCGCATTCCATTCTAAGCCATTCACAATACAATCCTCTTTTACCATTGTGAGTAGTACTTGCAATACAGATGTTCAGTCTGTTATTAGCACGACATCATCTGCATAAAGCAGACAATTCATCACTAGATCTCCATACGCAATTCTATGTTCGTAGATCTTATTCTCTGTAGATCCAAGCTAAATCGACAGCACGTCGACAAGCTACCTCCTATTCATATGCATGCTGTATAGTTCTCAGAAGTGGACAATATGTATAGCACGTATCCTACTGTACTTACTTAGATCAATTCATATCCCGCGTATATGTTCCAGAAATCCTTTGGCGCCACTCAGTCAAATACTTTCTTAAGATCCACACAACCGCAAAAAATATTATGTTATAACGTCAAATGCCTCTCAGCGATATTGTATACTAAGAATGGTTGATCCGTACATCTTCTTCCATTTCGGTATCCTCACTTATGAAATTATGACAAGATTTTCTTTTGATATTTCCAAGGATCCAAGCAATCGGTCGGTCGGGCCACAGTATAAATTTCCCAACGATTTATGTGGTCGGACACAACTTCAAAATTACGTAATATATTAGAACTTCCTTTTAATTTAAACTAATTGATCTACCAAAGTGTGAAGTTTTGTAATTGCATAGGACCAAGTGATCCGATGGAAGCTATACGTAGTCTAATATAAGTGACTAAATATCTTTATATCCAGCCTTAATATTATGAGTAACCCCACTTTATAAATGTAAGCTTAAACAGTGAGCCATCTAGGAAGTTAAACTACAAAAACATAGTGTGCCTCATTAGTAAGGCTATATTTATATTTATGCATAAATAATGGAGATGCAAATTGTGATAGATCTGAAAAGTATACCCTAAGTATCAATGTACCGGGGAAGCCGAATCAGCATCCTAAATGTATTTTGATATTGAGTAAGGACAATTTGTTAAAAATACAAATACGCGGATGCGTGAAAATTCTGTCAAAAATTTAATTGAACCCATTCTATGTATCTATTCCTAAACAAAGCGTATAAAGGACTAATTATATAAAAAATGAAAATTTATAGCTTTACCTCAATATTCGTTCTCATATCAGTTTTCGCTGTCACAAGTATCTCAAACATATCGGTACATATCAGAGAATTGAAATTAGTCAAGGTGTTCCCTCGTTGTACATGCTGTATTTACAATCCTGATATTATTGAGTCTTTTAAATCCACTTTTTTTAATTAAAAATAATAAAAAATGACAAAAATATACGTTCTAAAAATCTGGTGGTATGTCATGATAAAATCTGTAGGCATTTTTTGTATATCAATTAAATGTGAGTGCTACATAAATGAAATGAAAGATAAATTAATGAATATTGATATTGACTTATCGTGGATGCCAAGAAGCACTAAACAACAAAAAAGAGTAACACGGGAACTCAACTTTTGCGTTTTATGGCTTACTAAATATATAGTTAAAATAGGGTATAAAGTATGAAATTCCCGATTTGTACTGAAAAATTAAAACTCGTTTTTCTCAGATGCAACATATTTATTATCTATGCATTGCTGCCATCTAATCGGTTTATTTATGCCTTTGCGATAGAACTCTGGGGATCTAGATTTTTTCTAATATTTTTACCAGGAGGCAGGAGTCTCCTGGGAAGAAAGAAAATATTGTACCACGTAGAAAATTGTCCAAATCACGAAAAAATGGTAATCAGTTGATGCTAGGTCTGCTGAGTACGGAGGATGACGTATGATTTCTAACTGCAGCTTCTGTAGAGTTACAACGATTTCTCGTGCAGTGTGAGGTCTTGCGTTATCATGAGGCTACGAGTAATATGTACATTTAGAACTATGGATTATAAAGCTGCCACTGCACTACTCGCGAAGTTGCTTCGATGAAGTACTTGTCGAAATTGCTCGAAGTTGGAAGTAGGTGACCATGCACTCGTGCAACTTCGCGAGGCGTGCAGTCGCCCCGCGCCCGCACGCTGTACAACACGAATGTCGTTCAGCGAAAATTAAGAAAAGTGGGGAAAAATAATGTCAAATGTCTCGACTCAGTCAGTCAGTTAGAGAAATGACGCTTACGACGACGTCTAGATGCAACTGAAGCTGAAGTAAGTCTAGTAGTGTAATAGGATAATGAGTAATAGTGTAAAAAGACGCTTCATGTTAGAACTTGGGACGCTTCGAGCCCTTGGCTCGGGCACAAAAACAGACAACGGGCGGAAGTAGTGCGAGGCGAGACGAGGTTGCACGAAGCGCACCGAAGTGCCTCTGTAGAAAGCGAAGAACAGAGTGTAGCTCTGTTATTTGTTAGACCCCGTCAATCCTAATCCATTAGGATTGACGGGGTCCACTACCAAAGCCTAAGGATATGGCAGAAGTACAAATTTTTAAAGATAAAGATAAAAATCATTTATTAAGCCAGACACGTCTTATATTCTTTAAATTAAATCATATTGTATCTTAATCATTTTCCAGTTTTTTTTTTTTAGTTTAGTCTCTCTTTATTAATCTGCCAGCATTTCGAAAATTACCATTGGCGAAGACGAACTGCCAAAAGAAACTTGCCAATACGGGTGTTTTTTTTTACCGTCATATATATTACAATAAATATATGTGAGTAAACATATAGTGATATCAAGTGGTATAATTAAAGATATATTAATACATTTGCTGAATCATTTCCAAACATCTCTGTCAGTTAGATATTCATCGATTATGAAGATGTACCTTTTGAATATATTGTCAGACAAGGACATAACTGTTTCAGGTAATTTATTATAGAATCGAATACAATTTACAATAAAAAATCTGCTAGTCTTAGCAAGCCGATGTACCGGCATACGTAATCTATTTCTGCTTCTAAGATTTTCACTAAATTTTGCAAATGACTACATTTTTACGAGCATACATTATGTTCTCATAAATATACTGAGAGGTAATCGTGAGGATATTTATTTCTTTAAATAGTTCTCTAAGTGATTCCTTAGCGTCCATGTTATAAATAGAGCGGATGGCTCTCTTTTGTAATATAAAAATAGTTTCAATGTCAGCCGTTTTTCCCCACAACAGTATACCATACGACAAAATGCTATGAGAGTTAACTGAAATAGACTAAGCGCGCAGTAGCCACATCCTGTCAATTGTCTAATTCTTCTAAAATACCAGTTTTTTTTATGTGGGGGCCCTACTGCATTTTGGAGTCTATTGTAATTAGAAGAAATACATTATCATTAATAAATTCTAGTACATTATTGTCAATGAGAACGTCTGTATTAACAGAAGGCACATTTGGTAGACTAAATTTTATACGAACGAACACTAGGATTACGGTTGATGATGTAGTGTTGGAGCAAGTGGAAGAGTTTGTATATCTTGGAAGCGCTTTTAGAAGCGATGGAAGGTACACCGCTGATGTGGAGAGACGAGTGAGTGCAGGGAATAGCGTGAATGGAGCGTTGGGTAAACTGTTTGGCAGCCGAAATCTAAGCCAGAAGGCACAGCTCGCTGTACACAGCGCGGTGTTAATCCCAACGCTAACTTATGGAAGTGAGAGCTGGGTATGGCAGAGAGAGCATGAAAGTAGAATAAATGCGGTCGAGATGCGAGCACTGCGAAAAATTTGTGGCATAACGCTTGCTGACCGCGTTCGAAATGATGACGTACGAAAGAGAGTTGGACTGAAAGAGAGTGTCGGTGTTAAGATAAGAAAGGGCATGCTCCGTTGGTTCGGACATATAGAAAGAATGCAAGATGAAAGAATGACGAAACAGATATACAATGCGAAAGTGGAAGGATGTAGGAGCCGAGGAAGACCAAGACTAACCTACCATGACCAAATTGGTCGTGTTTTATCAGAAGGTGATGTCAAGAGCCTCAGGAACCGGCGAGCGTGCATGAAAAGAGCTATGAATGTGAAAGAAGCGAGTGAAGTGTGCAAGGACCGCGTCTTATGGCGCTCGGTTCTCTCTGCCTACCCCGCAGGGGACCTGGCGTGAAGATATACATACATACAAATTTTATACATTTGCTTTATACATGTGAACAAATTTAGAATGGCAGATAGAAAACTATTTACCTTGTCAATATTTTCGCACCGGCGAGATGCGCTAAGAACATTTTCCTTTCATAATTCAGCAACAGCATATGGAGATTAGTTAAGGGAGTGAGTGGTATAGTAAGGCATATTAGTGAAGTAGTCATCAAATAGATTGGCTTCTTGTTTAGCAGCTGTTACAGTTTGATTATTATGTTGAATAGAATACTCATTATCCCGTTATTTATCTTTACCTGTTTCTTTTTTAACAATATCCCATACTGCATTTATTTTATTTTATATACATGATGCGACTGCCATCAGACCTCCACAACGTAGAGGGAAAACCAAATCTTTCTTAGATTAGTCTTTGGAAATATAATTTCTTGGATGTGATATAATTTCTTGACGTGTTTCCTCACGATGTTTTCCTTCACCGCCGAGCAAGTCATAATCTATACAGATAAATAAAATTGGAGTGTCTGTTTGTAATATTAAAATAACCGCTTTTTACTAAATGCATATGGATGTATACACGATACATATACCAAAAGGAATATTTTTTCAATTTTTGTCTGTCTGTCTGACTGTTCGGTCCGGCTAATCTCTGAAACGACTGGACCGATTTTGACGGGACTTCCACTGGCTGATGTAATAAGGAGTAACTTAGGCTACTTTTATTTTAGAAATTTTATTTATTTATATTAATATAAGTAAATAATAAAAAAATAACTACTCCGCGTGGAAGTACCTAATACATATCTATTATTATTTTGCTGTTCGCTATTTTACTCTGCTTATTAATAAGTCGCGGGCACAGCTAGTTACAAATATGTACATAAATCTTAAAACATGAATTTCAGTAGTACATGTAAGTACATGTAAGATTCGAACAGCGGACCTGTTGTTAAATACGCTGGTTCCTTATCCACTGGGCTATCACTGCCCATTATTGCGACATAAATAACGCTGGCCTTCTGAAGGACCTAGACTATCTCAGTTCCGAATTTCATTACGATTTGCATAGCAATTGCGTCCAGAAAATGGAACGGAGAGAGTTACCTTCCTATTTATAACATTACTGTGGATACTTATGATTTACTGTGTATATGTATGTTCTACTCCCGGTTACGCGACTTTGACACCAACGCGCCTAGGTTCGAATTCCACCCAACACAAACATTTGTGTACATGAATATATCTGTTTGTCTTGGTCTGGACGTTTTTAAGAGAGGTAGAGCTGATTAATACAGCCCATCTGGGAAAGACCCCCACCTCACAGAAACACCTCGGCCAAATAACAACTCCCTAGAGGGTTGTTGTGTTCCCGCGTGTGAGTGAGACCACCTGTAAGCTCCTTAGGAGTTGCTGTGCTAGCAGCAGAGGTAGCATCGTAAAAAGAAATCGTGCTAAATAAATGAAAAGGTTACATGGATGAAAACTGTGAAACTTTGTTTTAATTTCATCACTGTTATTTTGTAAACAATAGACATAATAACTTACAAGTACCGTTACTATTTTTATTTTTATATATACATATTTATATCACATCCCAAAATTCTTTTCCAAACTCCCTTATCAATTTAAAGTTTTGGGGTATCTTTCTGAGTAAAATTACGAACTAATGATACGGTAAGTAAATATTGCTTGTAAACCGTATTTGCAATGATGATGTTAGAAACAGAGTTGGTCTGAAAGAGAGCGTCGGTGTTAAAATAAGAAGAGGCATGCTCCGTTGGTTTGGACATGTAGAAAGAATGCAGGATGAAAGAATGACGAAGCAGATATGCAATGTATAAATGGAAGGATGTAGGAGCCGAGGAAGGCCAAGACTTACCTACCATGACCAAATTGGTCGTGTTCTATCAGAAGGTGATGTCAGGAGCCCTAGAAATCGGCGAGTGTGCATGAGAAAAGCAATAAATGTTAAAGAAGTGAGTGAGATATGTAAGGATCGAGCCATGTGGCGCTCAATTGTCTCCCTGCAGGGATTTGGCGTAAAGTTATAGATAGATATTCGGGGTTAAAATAAAATCCTTTAAGTTTAAGTCGTGTATTATATATATATATAAGATTTTATACATTGGTGTTTCCTAAATCTGATAATATCTCTTCTGATACATGAAAGAGAAACAATGCCGAACGATATTTATTAAACCATACTCAAAATAACACCCAGAATATATTTTAGTCAAACCACGGGTACATTTGCTCCGATATATGGCTTGTACGTGCTACATTTTTTCCTTTATACAACAACAGCATTATGCCGAATGAAATACTATTTTCACAAAATGACAGTTTTCGGACAGAAACTGATGAAATTGGAAACTAGCCAACATTTGTTTAATCTTTGCTGAATATTTTGTATTTCGAATCAAGAATATGAAGTTACCTCTAGAGAATCTAATGCGCTAGTGTAATATACCTCAATGTATTGCATTCAAGAGATGTACTAAGATATTATGTAGGTCTTGTGAAGTATTTTTTTTTATTTACAGCCATCAACCCTAAGTGTGTGCTCAATCATATTACATCAATGTACCTGAATACAAAACAGATCTCGGGTTGCAAATTAAATCACTGTATAGTAGGTATAAATATATTAAAATGCTCAGGTAAGTTACAACTCTGGCTTCAGTCAACAATAAAATTTTGTTTTTACACTGACTAGGCAGCTATGCAGTTGGCCCCTGTGGGTCAGTGCGTCATTGCGTCAAGAAACAAACAACACATGGGATATATTTAAGCAAGCAAAAAAAAAAGCAACACTAGCTCTATTCTACTATAAGCACCTAGTAACTTTCGATATTAATTAATTAGGCGTTCTTCAAGAAAGGCGTGAAGATGATTAAAAATGATAATTAATGAAAGGGATCGGACTCATACAAAAATAATACTTTTTGTTATAGCCAAGAGAGATTTGGGCTTTGACAATTGAGAGTCAAGTTAAGGCATTTATACATGTTTGCACAGGGTCGGCAACGCAAGAGTGACACTCCTGGTGGTGCAAATGCCCATAGGCTACGGTAATTGGTAATCAGACAGGCCGTACAATTGTTTGCCACCTTTGTGATTAAAAAAAAAAACGGTTTGCACTCCGGGAGTGCTGGCAGAAGTGAAAACTTGAACATTAACGTTGTGCATTTTTGAATATTTTGGAATGGTTAGGGAATAATTTCGCAGGAATTGCTTTATTTATCAGTATAATAGTACTATCTCGAGCCATCAGCAGTCACCATCCGTGGATACGCGTAGCAGGCTGTAGTACAAATGTCAAACACACATGCACACTCGCGCAAGCGCCCTGCGCAGCTTAAAATAAACAGCGTTGTTGATAAACTACGTTGAACGAAACGCGTAACCGCCAACAATTTCATGGCGTTTACAACGTTTTGATCGCGAGAAAATAATTCCCTATGAACGATCAAGCGCTTCATGTTTTAATTTTTTAATTAGAGGTAACTAATGTTTTAGCGCTGCAGCGAACTTAAGTTCTAATTCTCACCAAAATCTTACGGTCAGGGTCACGTGTCCTGACGAGAGTTTAACATTTTATACTCACCCAAAAAGTGCACAACGCCGCTAAAGAAGTTTTAACTTCAAAAATACTGTCAGCATAGACATGTTGAACCAATTCGGTCAAATTTGACACCATGGTCTAATATAGAAATTAGCATTTTATAAGTTACCTAAGCGCTTGTCTGTGTAGTGCAAGTTCTTATGCAAAAAAGGCATTGTCGCTGGCAGTTGCTTTGAAAGCGTGGATATCAGAAGTCAGCAAGGGTTAACCCCAACAACATGGATTACGGGTTCATGTGAGGCAGATCTTATTTTTGAATGAAATTGTATCAAATGTCTCCTCTTAAAAAAGATCAGCTCTGCCTGTGTGACTTAGACTATACAATTTTTTGTCTCTATATTTATTTTAAAGATGAACAGAGTCATTTTAAAATCATAAAATGTCATCGCCCTGAAATCTTTCTCGTTGTTTCCTTTTCTACTATGAACACGAACTTCAACGCAAACTCTATAAATAATAAAATGAGAAACAAATTCCCGCTATTTTGAAAAAACTTATAGTTGGTTAAAATGATCGAAAATCGAGCCTTTTGGATTTTTTTAACATTCAAAACCAAGTTACTGAGCATAGTCAAATATTGTAAGGGTTATATATACATTCAAAAATCGAGCTGTGCTAGTAACTATTAAATGTTAGTACCTATAACTATTTTATTTATACTTTATTACTACTACTTACTTATAACTACCTATTTAAATAATGTAACTAAATATGTAAAGATTAATACAAAGTGGAATTGAGTCTACAACTATCCAGAATAATCCAGATCCAGAAAGCATTAGTTAGTTATTAAATTCAGAGTTATTAATAAAAACAAAATTAGTGCCCACTTAAATTTATACGCCCTCTTTATTATAAATAAAAAAATTGAAACAAACGACATTGAAGTGACACCGATTAACTACGTTGCTTTATACTTTAATCGCATGCAGTCAACAATGAAGGTTTTTGTTTTATTATTTAAAAAATGTTTTACATAACTTATCATTTTGTCATCGATACTTACATATTCATATATAGAAAATTACATGGCTTTATCATAACAATCTCCTCGTAATCATCATGATCTCAGCCTGTATTCATCCACCGCTGAACATAGGCGTCCCCTCTAGAGTGCCACTCGTTTCCTCGGTCGCAGTTGTACTTATCTAACCGAATAACCTGCCCTAGGTAGACATATTAGTCAATAACTTCGAACTTAGTGCTTCCAACCGTGACTGGCATAGATGTAACATGGACATTCGACATGATCTTACTCTTGTCCATCATGTCGACTTGAGATCTACTTGGTTAGAAACACTATTGAGGTCATTGGGCATAGCGCTAAGTTCCTTAACCCTTCGAAACCCGGGTGGTCGTATACGACCGCGAAATGTATGGGAAAACGTATATAACGGGTTCTGACTGCTCAAGCGACTTCACCATGAGAAATATATCGTCGGCAAACCGAAGGTGAGTGATGTATTCGCCATTGATGTTTATACCGTATCCTTTCCAGTTCAAGAGCTTGAAGACCTATTCCAATGTTGCGGTGAAGAATTTCGAGGATATAACATCGTCCTGTCTTACTCCTTGCTACACGTGGATCGATTTCGTACTCTGATCTTGTACTCGGATACACATCGTTGCCTTACTCTATAAGCACTTCAACGCTTCGATGGACCGATAGTCAATTCAGCATCTCTGGAGAGACCACCGATATCTCATCAGGCACCGCCTATATATCAACGGAATCAAAGACCTTTCTGTAGTCCAAATACGCCAAGCATAAGGGCAGATTATACTTCGCAGTCTTGTGTATAATCGGCGGAGAGTATGTATGTGATATACGGCGCTAAAGCCTTTTAGGAATCCGGATTGTTCGGGAGTTCCTCGTAATATATTAATTCATTTCGGTTTATAAACAAAATAAATTTACTAAATATATATGCGAATTGGATATACTTTTCCGAGACATTTGTAAATATACATAAAAACACATACAGGAATATATAGAATCTCCATATTTTTTTGAAGTCCTTCGTAAATGGCGATTTTGGACAAAATCTACTATTATTATATTACTTCTTATAGTCTAATATAGATGTCAAATTTCGTCAAAATCATAATGAACACTCATTTATCCATGTAAAAACAAATATAATTTAATTCAAATTTTAGTTTAGTTTAAACAGAGGGTGCGCTAGATAAAGTAAATGAACTAGAAGGGGTTTATATTAATCAGACAGCAAAAACACTACCGAAGGCATTTTCGGGACAAAAGGGCAGTCCTGTTAAGGACGTTTTAATAGCTGCGTGTTAAACATTGCATTATTTAGCGTCCATTTAATTTCACATAATACTAGAGGTTGCTTGCCTTTTTATGTATTAACACTGCAGCTATTACGAATTTTAGAAAAACGTTAAATCGTGCCTTCTCCTCATGAGGATCTTTCGTACAAAAACCAAGTTCCTATAGTCGGACGCTGATGTTGATATCGCGTAAAAATGTTATTGCATAACGTGTATCTTATCTATTAATTCAGACATTCAGGGTGTTCAATTTTAAAGTTTATAGATTCAGGCGTTATTTTGCGAAAGTCAAATTTACATGCAATTTGATCTAACCTGCTTTGTATGCTTCTGCCACCAATTAGTTCATGAGGAATAGCGCCGGCCGGTACCCACCCACTACCGTTAGTAGATGCAATATGCCGACGATGCCATGGCTGCTCCGTAATAACATGCTACAGTAGCATGTTATTCTAACGATTAACGTCTGCAGCGCCTAAGAATGTCTCGTGGAGAGGCGAAACACGTGTCGCAGTGACAACCAGACCAGTCGTGGCAGCGACGGTGGGGGTGATTGCGGTTTGTTTCTGTTTCAGATGGCAGACGACCGCAGCAGTCGAAGCAGAGACTACCGGAGCAGCCATGGCAGCATCGGCTTGTTGCATCTACTAACGGTATGGGTGGGTGCCGGCCGGTGCTAGGCCGCATGAACTAATTGGCGGCGGAAGCACACAAAGCAGGTTAGATCAAATTGCATATTCAATTTTAGACGAAGTATTGAATAAATAAATTAAACAATATTTAAAATAATTTAAACACTAAGCTCATTGTAATGCGGTGTTAAATACGAAAACGTAACGTGCTAAAGCTAAACTTTTTTCTCAACATGCAAGATCCCAATCATCCTAACGCCTATGTTATTGCACAAGTAATCATAATATTTCACTTAATTAGAAAAATATTAGGTATATATACTACTACATACTAAGAGTTGCTTAAGTATCTAATAGGCTTTAAAGTAAGTAAAGAAATTCTACTCAAGGATATCTACGAAAACAAATGTGTCCACAATAGGTAAGCCGTAAATAATTGTGATATAAAACACTTCAACGTGTAGCTTTATTCCTTATTCTGCGATTAAGAGTAGCAAATGCATCGTTATTAACGACAATACATTCTGCTGGTGTTTTGTTTCCGTATACAAATTAGTCTCTGTCACAAAAACATGTCGACACACAACACTGTTTCTGCGCTTACTCTTTACAATTTAATAAATACTCAAGACTTTCTACGACAACAATAGAAGATAAGTTTCACCTGTAAATTAGAAGTTAGATCTAACTTTTACAGTTGTACTACAACAACATATAACAAACTAAGAATCTTAATTAATTGTGTACTTCTCACACAAATAATTAAGAGAAGATTCTAAATTTGGTTCTTTATATAATTTTTCTTTATTTAAGAATTCATTGACTAAAAGTTTTGACGAGCAGCGGTTAATAACGCGACTTTGTCGCTGACGCTCGTTCAATTCCCACATAGGAAAAACATTTGTCTGCATGAACATGTCTATTTGTCTTGCTCTGGGTGTTTTAAGAGAGGTAGGACATCAAAGCAGACCTTTACCTCACAGAAAATCGCGACTAAATAACAAATTCTCTGGGTTGTCGTGTTGCTGCGCCTGAGTAAGGTCACCAGGAAGTTCCTAAGGTTACTGTGTTAGCACTAGAGTTGACATCGCGCGAGTGATACTTCCTGTATTACAAACATTCATAGTAACTGCTTTACATCAGGTGCACAGTGCTAGTCACAGGGTACGAACTACCTACCAAAATCTGGCTCGAATCCAACGTTCCGTACTTTATAAGAGCTGAAGACTGGCCCTCGTCTAGTCCAAAACTGAACCCCTTAGACTACAAATTAAGGTCATCTTTAGAGCACATGGCCTGCTCGAAACGACATGCCGACATTGTTTCTCTAAAGAAATTTTTGGAGCAAGCGGTGGCTAAGTTGTGGAAATAGTGCGTTAATCAATAGATTCGTGGCTCGACATATAAAAGGACTTTATAGTCTTTACAGGACGAAAGGTGGCCATTTCGAGTAGAATATATTTTTTTTTTTGCTGAAATTTCCATAAACATGTACTAATATAAGTTTTATTAAGATTTTTATTTATACATTACTATACTTCATAAAAAAATAAATGCATATTCATTTGTAACAAAACTTATGGCAGGACTAGGTATGTAGATTATAATAAGCCAACAAACGAGTAGTCACTAACGGAATTATTCAATGGTTTAAAATTACAAGTGTCTGATCAGAGATAATTACTAAGAACGTGTATCAAATAGATACACCAAAAAGGATCATTATGGTGAACAACCCGACCCCGTATAGCCCTTTTATTACATACAGCGGTATAAACACGTACCCAAAATTCCAGCCCCTAAAATATCTACAAAATTTCTCATCCACAGCATTATATTACAAAGACCTATAAAATGTACTTTGTTCTACTGAAAAGCTAGTATTAACGTTTTGCCTACGGCGAAATTTCTGCGTCATCAAATCTTTAAAGGACTCTTCGAAATTGATTATTCCAATTTCTTAAGTACAACGTGTTTCGATTTGTCACCTTCCAATTTCTTAATGAACCCGATTTCAGCCCTACAACTAGGGACTTCAAATCGTTACAATATCAGAATTTAATCCATTTGCCCCGTTTAGGGCACCTTCGTCCCGGCACCGGTAAAGCCAGGTTTAATTAACCTGGTCCCAAGATTTCAATTATAATTGCAATACAAAGGGATTAACTAGAAATATTATAATTTTGGCTAATTCACTCGCACAATTCTTGAAAATGAACATTTAATAGATTTGTAATAGACTGTCGCAAAATTAGTTACAGGATTTGGATTAGAGTATATTAGATAATTGCTTTCTATTTATATTTTTATAAAGAATGACGAAACAGATATACAATGCAAAAGTGGAAGGATGTAAGAGCCGAGGAAGACCGAGACTAACCTACTATGACCAAATTGGTCGTGTTTTATCAGAAGGTGATCTCAGGAGCCCCAGAAACTGGCGAGCGTGCATGAAAAGAGCAATGAATGTCACTGAAGCGAGTGAAGTATGTAAGAACGGCGTCTTATGGCGCTCGGTTCTCTCTGCCTACCCCGCAAGGGACTTGGCGTGAAGATATATATATATATATACTTTATATTCTTCACACTATAACGCATGCTAGAAAAGTATTTGATGTAATTGATAATTTATACGACATTTGTGACCTGATATTAATGCACATTGCTACTCCAGCTGGTAATACAGCCATATTACTACTTTTAATAGCGAAAAGAACAAAACACACGTGTCACTGCGGTGGTCATCCTCTCCGCAATTAATGTGAACGACTAACAGGGAACATTACTCAAACATCAACAATGTCAATAGAAACCTCAAGATCGCTCATCCGACTATTATGTTCCCGGTTGTATGCAGATATCCTCACCGGCCGACACGTGTACTTTTTTATTATTAGTATTAAAGAATTACCTGCAACGACTGTGTACTCATTCTCAAGCACTTGTTTAGACATTATACCGAATGCATGTTTGTTCCGAAGAATGTTTGTTGTTGCCCTCTTCGTAACTTTAAAGACAATTATTTATCGGTATTGAGAGTATGTATGTGTAGATCATAGCGGCTATACCCAGATATACGTATACGTTTACAGGTGATATATAGGAGTTTCAATATCGCCTTATACACTGCAGTTGCACAGGTGTCAATGTTCTCTAATTTGAAGAAAAGCTGCCTCCACGGGCAGGATCCGAATTTTTTTTGACTAAGCCTAATTATGTCTAAAGTATTTTAATATGTTATCCATACCTTATGGATTCCGTATTGATTGTTAAAGCATATAGCAGTGGAAACATTTATGAATAAGATTAACTGTTTCTAATGTGCTCACTGAGTCCAACAGGGTACAGAATTTAGATATTTAACCAGTTACTATTACGTAGTGTAATACTTATGCCTCTCTTTTTCATGTAATCGTATTCTGGTTGATTTTATATATGTGCGTTCTATCGAGATTGAGTAAACCACCGATACTTTTGGGGTGGTTAGATAATTCACATTTCACAAAACACTTAGGGTTGAATGTTTTGGTTGGTTACCCGAATTAAATACAATGTATACAATGGCTTTCGTTAGGGTAAGTGGATGATATATTTACAGATTTGACAGAATTAGTGAAAACAAGTATATGAAATACAAGATGGAATACCCCTTTAATGGTAAAGTGCAATGTGCTCATCTCAGTCTGTTGACTTATGCCACACGCGATGCCATCCGGCGGCGGGCCGAGGTAGGTCGCGACTTGGTTCCAAATGAGACAGTGGTCCGATGAGTCAAGCGGGCGCATCCACTGACATTCTCGTATCATATTTATTAGGGCGTGTATTCCATAGAAGATCCAGTACATAGCACGTATGGTCCTCTATTCTTGTTTTCTTACGAGAGAATGTACAAGTTAAGAGAAACCATACTCCAGAGCAAATAATGAGTAGACCTCGCCGCGTAGTTAATGCACCGAGAATCAAATCACTCTGCAAGGTGGCCATTAAAATCTCCCAGAATTACTAACTCTGCAGAGAGACGGTTCAATGTGCAATAATGGAACATAAGACGATGACAGTCTTTGTCTTTGGTCTTTTGAAAACATCTGTGGAAATCGTCCGTGTTACTATTCAAACAATTATTTTTTTCTCATACACTACTACATCGGATCACTATGTTATTCGGAACCAGGGGCCCTTCCTCAGACGCAACTCACCTCTGCCTACCTAATGGCGTTATATATGCCATAATAAGGCAGTACAATGGAATGGACTGCGCTGGATTTCTATTCATCGTTCCCGTGAAATTATTTCAGCTTGAAATCACAGGAAATTGACTACTGTGCAAGTAGGTTCACTGAAGTGATTGTAGAAGGCATAAAATTCTACATTCTTTATCTAAACCTGGTATCTTTAAGACTCTGAACTGATTTTGATTAGGATATAAAATATAGCAAAGTTAAAATTCCAATGGTACTAATTTAAGCTACTTAATTCTTATTTTTCATTTTAGTCGTGAGTATACATACTACCTTTGATTTTAATCATCATTTCTGAGCAACTTGGTGTAGTGTTGTTCTTAAGAGTGTACTGAACTGTGTTCCTCTTCAAAACTTTATGATATGCCAGCCTGATTCATTCAAATTACACGCTATCATTAATTAAAAACGTCGTAGTCAGATCATCTTTCATAATAAAGGTTGTCATAAATCTTTAAAACCTGAACAAAAGTACTTTGGGAAAATTGATTGATGAAAGCTAACAGTGTTCTCCGGAACATAGAAGGAAACGAATGACTTGCGTATATCCTGCCCCCGATATGGCTGATATCAGACGATCACGCGAAGAAAGTTATTGACCATTTATTAATAGTAGTAGGCATTGTGTTCTTATCAAAATTTCAAGGTTTTCCACATTCTGTATTTCCTTCAAACATTGTACAAAACGAAACGAAACGTGGCGAAGAGGTGATTTTTACAAATTTAAATATTTAGAAAAATTATGATTACGTTGGCTGAAATAAATTATTAACAATAATAATAATTAATTAGTAAAATGCGTCAAAAGCAATTTGTGAAAGGTATTTTCCGTTGCCAAACAGTCGATATCTTGCACTCAGAAGAACGTAGAGTAATAAAATATAGGTTCTGAACAACTGTGATAGAAGGGACTCCCAGCATTGGGATAAATTTGATTGGAAGTAATGGTGCGTCATTAAAACCAGTACCTTTGTCTTTCTACTGTTATCCCATTTCCTAACATATATTTACATAAATTCGAAAACAGGAATAGTACATTTATTATATATCCTTATCAGAATTCGAACCATAAACCAGTCGGTCAATAACGTAGTTCTTTATCCACTAGGCTATCACTTCCATGCAGCAGCACCTGCTCTCATATATTCGCCAAGGTCTTATATATAGGCATGATGTATCTCGTGCAGGAGGTATTGACTTTGTCTTTACAAAATGACGACACTTTTAAAACACCGAAATTACTGTTAAAACTATAAAATAAAATAAGTTCCGACCTACTTTATACATCATGAAGTCGCTGGAACTATTTTATGTCAGAAAAATAAACGCCCAAGAGAGAGTTTAAGTACGCTGAGAATGCTCAGCTAAGTTTAATTTCCTTTCCAGTTTTCAAAAAGTAATTAGGCGCAGCAGCATATCTGGTATTCTTAAAATAGCTTTGTGTTCGCATTTATTGTTTCTAAATGGCAAAGCCAGTTCGCCTAATCTCCATATAAATAGGCATAGATAAAATAGTTCAGTATAATTTTGCTCACTGTTTATCTATTGATTTACATTTTTAGTAGGTATTATTATCAATGCAATAAAATGCGAAGGAAACAAAGATAAATGGTATTTGAAAGAGAAGAAAGCTGAACAAATGCAAGAATTACGGTTGATGATGTAGTATTGGAACAAGTAAATGAGATTGTATATCTTGGATGCGCGTTTAACAGGGATGGAATGTATACAGCTGATGTGAAAACGCAAGTGAGGACAGGGAACAAAACTGTCAGTGAAGCGGTGGGAAAACATTTTGGTAGTAAAAACTTGTATCAGAGGGCAAAGCTCGCTATACAGAACGCAATGCTGATCCCAACGCCAAAGTACGGAAGCGAGAGATGGGTTTGACAGTAAGAGAATAAAAGCCGTCGTGATACGATCGTTGTACAAATCTATATCGAGTATGGAATGAAAGTGTAAGAAATTTCTTTCCTATATATATACATCTTCTTTCTTACCTTTTATGTTATTTGTTGTTAATTTAAATCAGAAGTGAATTCCTTTAGGCTTTAACCTGAATAACTCAACATTCCTAAAATAAACATCAAGTTTGTGTTGACATAATTATAAATTCCCCCGATAACTATAGGCATTTAAAATAACTTTAGTAATAAATAACCGCAGTTTAGTTAAGTAACCTGATGTCAAATTCTGGAATAAGTATCAAATTGATATGGCATTATAGTTTATATGTATCAGTTCATATTTATGTACCCAATATTTGAGTTTCTTAGAAATAGCAAAATTAATTGACATGCGTAGTAACTTTAATTATACAGTCAATTACGAATGTTACACTAAGCACGGTTATTTGCGGATAAGGAACAATTTCAAATCGGGTTGAAGCGATGGAATATATTTCAAAGTTCAAATAAGGTTTTGTATGTTTTCGTCATGATGACTTTCGTCTTTATTGTCTTTTTAAGTTGGTAACATTTGTCTGCGTCTCGATTTTTATGACATTTGTAACATGATCGCCCGAGATTGCATTTCTAATACCTACTATAGAACGGGTAGTAAAGGAGATAGTTATAAATCATACATATGGAACTGACAGCTGTCAGTTTAAATTTAGCAGCTCCTAGCTATCGCTTGTTTAATCTGCGTGGAAATTTTATTTTCAATTTGTTTCCGAGTTAAAAAGTTGCATATATGTTATTATTATTATATCTATTTAGTCACAGGTATTAATCCCGGTCGTGGGATGTGGATCCAACGCGTAGAAGCCCCATTTGAGGTTATCCCACGGATATAGCCATGAACAGGTCTCGGTAGGTATTGGGACTATAGCGTATGTGTCGGAAATAAATGGGTTATAGAAATGAGACCTGGAGGGATCATTATTATTAGGCTCTTACGGAAGTGGTACAGACGTTTGCCACAACTATTATATCAGATTGTTACTTCCGGAATTTATACTGCGAGTGAGGATCACTAGGAATCTGCAGTTGCTGTTTTAGTATCGCTAAAGACAACGCGGTAGTTCTAATGTTTAAAAAGCTTTTAATTTTTTAATAAAAATTAACTATTTCAAAAAGTGTAATTCAATAAAAAATGCTAGCAATTGAAAAAAACACTCAAATCTATAATAAATCTCTTTTTTTTATACAACGTCGGGAAGCGTACAAGCATACGGTCCGTCTGACGTATAGTGGTTACCGTAGCCTATGAACGCTTGTAGTACATTAAGTATCACTCGCGCGATACTACCTCTGCTGCTAACATAGCAACTCCTTAGAAGCTCACTGGTTTCACTCACACGCAGGAACACAACAACCATTTAGGGAGTTGTTATTAGGCTGCGGCTTTTTGTGAAGTGTTTCCCTACCTCCCTTAAGTAAATATATAAAATACTGAATGGGCTATAATTGAAATTTTTAAATTCAATACCGTACATTCGTCTATAAAAGTGCTAATAGCAGAATGTCATGTATAGTCATAATTCATCCGCAAACTGGAAGCCTTCGTGATTTATCGTCGCCTGTAATTGACGAGGAAGTAGAAATATGAGAAGTGACTAAATTGTTCGTACTTGAATAATCGATGTATTTCAGGGAAACATAGATTTCTACTTTTACGAAGGGCTTGATTCACTGACTAAAGTGAAAAAATTGTTTCTTTTTCAGTGATAACGTACGTTCTGATTTTGGAACATTATGTAATAGTAGAGGAGGTGATTATGCGATGGTTTTCGTGCTGAGTAGTGCTGAGGGTCCGAGGCTGATCGGAGAAGTCGCCAAATGATACCACTGTGTATAGACGAAGCCAAGACAAGAAATAGAAGAAGACTTTATTGAACTGTCTTAGTCTATATATAACATTAGGATTGCCGCTGACCAAGCAATACACGTTATGTCGCAGTAATGTATTAAGTGGCGGTTATACACACTAATTAGCCAATATGCTAGAATTACTAATTACTTTAAAACGTGGTAAACGTACTGCCATGCAATTCTGTAAGAGCAAACGTCCTTACATCCTCGGAAACATCGGCTGTCACAGCCTTCAACACAAAATTGAAATTCTTTGGTGTCGATTTTCATGGTTGTGTGACACTAGCGCCGCAAGGCTGCGTTTGGAATTGGAATTCTACAAGGCAAACAGCCTCGCGTACGCTTACAGCCTTATAGAATACCAAATAATTTAGCCGTGATCGCAGTAGACGATGTCTAAGCTGTGACATCTGTGATCACAGCGACGCACACAGCCATTACGAGTCGCTTAGAGAATTGCATGGCTGATCACATTGGACTGTAGGCTGATCACATAGACTGGTGGGTGAATATCTATATTCTAATTGAGTAAAAGACAATTCACATGGGATGTCTTTTACTCAATTAGAGTACAAAAAATCTTTACATGCACATACTCGTAATTAGTTTCTTTACGTGTATTTTGAAATGAAAACGCGACAGTAAAATGAGACAACAACATTCATCTATAGGTTTTAACGTGGGAGAGAATGAGATAGAAGGCATAATACAGTGTTTATTATAGGGTCCGAACGTTGTACGTATGTTGGTACGTGTAATTTACACGTATATTGTTTACATAAATATTTCATTATGTTAATAAAATCATTTTTCAAGTATGAAAACTGAAAACGAATGCAAAATATGGGCGTGATCATTAAGTTCATATTTTTAAGGTTTTACATATATAGCGTGTGAAATGCAGGTATATTTTTTTCTGCAGTCAACTATAAAAATAGTATAGGTACTATAACTAATCAAATTAAATCAATTACCTTTATATCACAGCGAACGTCAGTCACGCTTTGGCTATTGATTGAAAAGTAGGGGGCATTAGAGCCTTTTTAGGGAAGTACCTCCACCTCACAGAAAACCGCAGCCAAATAACAATTTTCTGGACGGTTGTTATGTTCCTGCGTATGACTGAGGTCACTAGTAAGCTTCTAAGGAGTTACTGTGTTGGAAGCAGTGACAGTTAATTTATTACAAGCGTTCACAGGCTACGGTAACCGCTTTACAACAGGTGAGCCGTATGCTTGTATACCTCCAGACGTTGTATGAAAAAATACACACATAATTGAGCCATGAGGCGCTTAGTTCTCTGTGCCTAACTCGTAAAGAACTTGAAGATATATATTGATAGATTACTGAATCACCAGCTAGTTAAAATTTCCTGCGTTGTTGCACGAAATGGCCATTCTAGTATTGCATATAGTTCAATCGGTGTAGGGTAATGTACATAACTTTCTCGCATAACTTTCACACCTTACCATATTTTATAATGCCAGAATAATGTGAAATAAATTTGAACATTACAAACATTTTAAATTAAATTTGTTTGCTTACCCCATTAGCATTTCAGGTCAGATTACTCCAATTTAACTTTCTATATTTTAACACATGTTCAAAAGTTGTTTAATATAAACTACTCGTAGTTTGGGAAAAATTGACATGTATGTCTGTGCGTACGTAAATAGAAGTCATAGCAATTGAGCTTTCAAATAAAAAAAATATATTTGAGATTATTCGATGGTATCGATGACCTTGTTTTGTACATAACTAAAGTGACAAATAAGCGTACGACCTGTTTGACGGTAACCAGTTACCGTATTCTAAGGAAAATTGCAACACTAGTGTTGTTACTTGTTCGTAGTTAACCCTGGATTGAATACACAATTATCAATAGAATATTTCTAGCAGATAGTGTTTTCATCACCTCTTTAACCTGGCGAGATCCGACTGTCATAATTATGACACTAGCTTACGACATATATACTGAATAACGGTAACTGCAAGATCTGACGGGTCAAGCAACTGGCTTAGTACTGATTTCGACTGAAGTGATCATATTGTTTAAATGAGTTATGTGACAGTCAAGCTAACATGATATACATTACATGTTGGTGAGCTTAATCTCTTTAGAACGCTCTGGATAAACCGCCTGCTACCAGGATAATCGAAGTGTGAATCCAGCAGAAATTTCAGAAGTAAGAAGAAATCTTAACTCACGAAACCCGCGGTTCTTAGTAGTTTTACTACAGGCTTTGTTATCTTTGTTAACATTAAAAGTGCCGCGAGACTGAGTGGTAATATTATGAACTGATATAAGTTTCCATAGAAAAGGAATCTTCTAAAATTTTCGTGTTTTTTCATAAAAATATCCATCTTTGTGCTCCAGGAGTATCTTATCATCAGGCGATACAAGTTTAATAGCTCTTTGAAGGCCCTCCTTTAATTTAAAATAATCAGTATTAATAAAGAAATTTAATATTAGGGTTTAAAATACATGTTGTCATACCATTCGGTTTCGGCGTAAGAAAAAAAAATAGCACCTGCGCGTAATAAATCAGTTTTAGCTTCAGAATGAGGACTTCGATTTGGGTCCATCAGAATTGAATCTTAGACTGCTGGACTCGAGAATGGAATCTTATAACCAGTAATCCAGGAAAGTATTGTGCAGTCGCAAATGATCAGCGACAATTGTTCTTAAAAATAATATAAACGACCAACATGCTTAACCGTGTCTAGTACCGGCGGCCGGCGTGTCTGCAATGGGGTTGGCGATTGTAGACCCGACTATGCCCACGATGAGTGTGTACTCTCTGGCGATGGCAGCAGAGGAGGCGGCGGCAGCTGTCTGTGTGCAGGACCGTTGTATTGATATCGATTTAAAGGTCCCAGCGTGTATGGTTTCAGACGCTTAACTGCATTCTTAGTTGTTGAATCGGCCTTTAATTCTACGCTTGATCTATTGGTTGATTTTGCCACACTTAATATGTCTGCAGAGTCCCGTTGAACAAAAATAAGTCGATTTTTTCGGGTTCCGTACCCAAAGGGTAAAACGGAACCCTTTTACTAAGACTTCGCTGTCCGTCTGTCCGTCTGTCACCAGGCTGTATCTCACGAACCGTAATAGTTAGACAGTTGAAATTTTCACAGATGTTGTATTTCTGTTGCCGCTATAACAACAAATACTAAAAAATAGAATAACATAAATATTTAAGGGGGCTCCCATACAACAAACGTGATTTTTTGTCGTTTTTATAGATAGTGGTACGGAACCCTTCGTGCGCGAGTCCGACTCGCACTTGGCCGATTTTTTGTATTATTAAGGTGGTCCTTGAGATCTTTCTTTAAAGTAAACAGTTCTTTTTAGGGGCAGCATTGTAAAGACAGTATGCTAGAGTGGAATACTTAGAGAACTGTTTGCATCATTTTTTACCATGTCCCTCCGTAGCTGTATGCACAAAGCGATAGGTGAGTTAATTTCGAATATTCTTGTCATTTTTCTTATCTCCCCATCATGTGACAGAATTGCTAGTCAGTAATATAAAGGAGCCCAGTTGAATGGCGGAGGTGCCCGGTCGAGACGCTGAGGTACTCGATTAAGGTGTGGAGGTGACAGGATTTTCTAGTGGCGTTTCATCGTTAGAGGGAGCATTGTTATTTGAATCGTTAAACGTTACGTCACGTTTAAAGGGATGAATGACTGCAGTGGTTGAACATTTAACTGCGAATGATGAAAAGACACGACGCCCGTTTCAGCGAAATAACACAGCATAGGGGCCGTCCACGTCACGTGATGTTTATTTAGCATTTTTTAACTTCCCCCTCCCCCTTGGTGATACGTGGTGAGGTTTAAGACTAACCCCCCCCCCCCTCCATCACGTGTATTTTTAGCACCTACAAAGAATCTTAAATTTTTTAGAATATTATCTTTAAATACAGGTATAAAGTATAATCTAATTTTATTCTAAAAAATTAAGGACCACGATAAAAATGTCTATACAGAAAGGTTGCAGGTAGTTTTTGAATGGCATAAAAATAATATTAAAGGAATGGTGTAATCATGCGAAAAACATACTGTACTAGTACATGATCATATTTAATGTATATTGTCCTCGGACCACGGATTAGCAAGACTTTCTTCAACACTAACAACTGAACAAGCATCTTGCAAGTCAGTTGTTGGCACTGTGCTTTATTGGAGATCAACAGAGAATCTCTCTCGATCTGCTGATCGATCGTCGCGTGAGTATGCGTGTGGGACGAACATTGTGCATCTCTAGACTATTATTGCTCGGATTAGGTTATAAAATATAAATACACGTGATATCTTACTACACCCCCATCCCCCCTGGTGATATTTCGTGATTTTTTCCGAACCCCCTCCTCCCCCTTTCGAGCCTCACGTGATTAATGGACGGCCCCATACCCACATAAAAAATCTCAGCTAAGTACGTATGCGATATTAGGTACATGTCTTTGAATACTAATGTTAATAGCAGTGATAATCTAATGGATAAAGAACCGGCCTAGTAATCAACAGGTCCTCGGTTTGAATCCCGGCGTGTACTAATTCGTGTTTTAGGATTTATGTACATATTTGTAATTATCACTTGCTCGTCGGTAAAGGAAAAAAACATTGTGTGGCAACCCGCACACCCAATAATTATATATTCGAAAGACGCATGATCTTACGTACGATAGATCTGATTTTCCCTCTCGGTCTGGGTGAGGTCTGACGGTAGTCGCTCCATGTAAAAAGCCTAAAAGCTGGCGAAGGTCAACCCCGCCAATCCTAATCTTTACATATATACATCCCCTCTTATCCCCTCTTCGCCCGCTGTTGTTATTCAGAGTGGACGTGTTGCGAGCATAAATAAAATCTCTTATATATTCTACATAGAAATAACTACATTACTATATCATTTATAAGTGCGAATGTGGTAAAACAACAACCAGTACATTTCCACAATTATTTAAAATAATATCCCGCATCTATCGGCTGCGACACCAAGCAGCGAGCGAGGGGACCGCAACTTCACCTCCGCGAACAAAAGACAATTGCTATTTTTGTCTCCGTCCCGCGTGCTACAAGAGAAAGTGAATCATCGTCAGTGTTCTACGTTCGGTGCCACGGCTCCGCCCAACCGACCGCCACGAGGCCTACACTTGCAGCTACGGAATTCACAGTGTTCTGCGGGCCGCCATAGTTACTTGGACTTGAATACTACGGTAACTGCTTACCATCAGGCAGACCGTACGCTTGTTTGCCACCTTAGTGGTATAAAAAAAAAAGTACAGCTATGACGTCCACAGCTAATAAAAGTTGCCTACTGGACAAATCGCTCTCAGATACGGATATTAGAGCCGGATTAAGCTCCGATATTACACCTCCTAATTTCACATTGAAACGCAACAAAAGGAAAATAAGTGACGTCACCGAATCTGAGTTAACTAACTTTAAAGAAGACATGAAAGAAATGATCCGATCTATGATGTTAGTGCATGAAAAGGAGCTCAAGAAGATTACTCCAACATTGATGGAAATTAAAAAAACCAATTGCAGCATTGAAAATTCAATAACTTTTCTTGCAGCTCAGAATGATGAGCTAAAGAAGAAAATTGAGCAGCTAGAAATACAACACAAAAAAGACAGACAATATATCACATTATTGGAGGACAAAATTGAAGACATACAACGCGGTAGTCGTAAAGCCAATATTGAACTAAAGAATGTTCCCAAAAATCCAAAGGAAACCAAGGATGACATGGTGAATATGGTGTTGTGTCTATCTAAGCATATTAAGTGTAATATTCATAAATCAGATATAAAGGATGTCTACAGAGTGCAGGCAAAGAAGCAGGGAAATGGTAATACTTTAATAATAGTCGAAATGTCCTCCGCCATCATAAAAACAGAAACTATTAAAATGAGTAAGGCACATAACATCAAGCACAAAGAAAAGCTCTGTGCCAAACATCTAGGATTTACTAAATATGAAGACACTCCTATCTTTGTCTCCGAGCAATTAACAGCGAAAGGAGCTCGACTTTTCTTTCTTGCGCGGGATCTTGCCAAAACGAAGGCATATAAATATTGTTGGACTGCGTACGGGCGAGTATATGTGAGGAGAGAAGAAAACTCTCCTATTATCCAGATCAAGCATGAAGCTCAAGTCCAAAGTCTGATGCAGGAAACATGACTAGGTATGAACGCTACACGTTTTCAATTAGTCACTGTTGAGCAGTCAGTTGCACTATGTTTAAGTTATGTTATTTTGTTTGATCTGTTCACTATGTTGTTCACTTGTAATCTTTTATTTTTGAATAGTGAATTACTAAAATTACCCACACATGTATTTATGTGTATACTGTATATTTATTTATTTACACTACACATTTGTCCTCTTACATACCCAAATACCCATATAAAAACGCATAAGCACACTGCAATATGCAGCATCGATCATATTTATAAATTTAAACTAAACCAGTTAGCATTTGCACGGTATAGTAATAGCTGGAAATATACGTCACATTTTATCGGTCAAACTGTAATTAACACATATTACTTTGAACTAGAACCGAAAAGTAATATTATATTGTTTATTATCAATGGATAGTTCTCTAAATACCCTAAATGAAATAGATGCCTTGGATATTGCACAGTCTATAGAGTGTGACATTGAGGATTTTTCTAAACAAGTTCATATACAAAAATCAGATTTTACAATTATTAGTCAGAATATTAGAAGTATTTACAAAAATATAGACGACTTTCGACTGTCTTTATCAAATTTGAACTTTGACGTCGATCTTATAGTGTTGAGTGAATGTCGACTAGACTTGAATAAACCTATCCCTCAAATACATAATTACACGTCCTTTCATACAACTAATCACTTTAATCACTGCGATGGAGTAGCAGTGTACGTTAAAAATACTCATAAAGTCAAAGTTAAAGAAATCATACTAACACATGCTTCGTGCTTACAAATAACGACACATAATCACACTATCCTTGGCATCTATCGTTCTCCCTCAAACAACAACGCTGACAACTTCACAAATTCCATAAACAGTCATTTAGAAACAATTAAGTCATGCAAAAATATTATATTAACAGGCGACATAAACATAAATATTACACAAAAAATTAATGAACAATTATATGAACGTACCAATCGATATACTTACCTGAACATGCTGGCTATGCATGGTCTGTTACCAGGTCACTCGTTACCCACAAGAGATAAAAATTGCTTAGACCACTTCTTTTTAAAATTGAGTAATACTAATAATAATGCACTTATTTTAGTTTTACAAACTACCATAACTGATCATTTCATGATATTTTTGAAGCTGTCCAAGGTAAATAAAAATTATAAAAATAGTAAATTCAACACAACAATTGATTATGATAAAGCCCTTCATTGCCTAAAAAAGAGTAATATTCTAGATCTAACTTTATGTAATGAGCCAAATGTTTTGACTGAAACGCTAATATTTAAAATAAAAGAATGTTTATTGGCTAATTCCACAGTAACAAAAGTTCCAAATAAAAGTCGTATTGTTAAACCTTGGATGACTGATGGAGTATTACGTTGCATCCAGAATAGGAACAAAATGCAGAAAACATTAAAAAAAAGATCCCGACAACGAAGTATTAAAAATTACATACCACAGATACCGTAACCACTGTAATAGCCTCATTAAAAAAAATTAAAACGTAAATATGATTCAGATCAATTAAATAAAGCTAATGGAAACCCCAAAAAATTATGGAAAACGATCAATCATATTACAAATCGTAAGGTTCAAAAAAACGAAAGCTTAGAACTACTTGATATAAACGTACCTCCTGAGGTTTCTGTTAATTTAGTAAATCAGTACTTCGCCAACATTGGCAAAGAATTGGCTGAAGATATAATCTTAAGTAGTACGAATTCACATATACCTGAAGATCAACCTGCAAAATCGCAATTATCGTCTTTTGTGCTTTCGGATACTGATACCAATGAAGTCTATAATGTGTTAATGGATTTAAAATCTGATAGTGCATCTGGTTGGGACAACGTACCAACACACTTTATCAAATTGGCGCATGACGTAATTGTTCCCATTATTACTCACCTAATTAATCTGTGTTTCAGTCAAGGCATTTTCCCGGCGCTTCTTAAAATAGCTAAGGTTGTACCTGTACACAAGGGTGGTGAGAAAGACATTCCTAGTAATTACAGACCGATCTCTATTCTACCTGCAATATCTAAAATATTGGAAAAGATAATTAATAAACGCTTAGTAAATTATCTAAATACATTTAATGTACTTTCTGATGGGCAATATGGCTTCAGACAAGGATTATCAACCGAGGATGCTGTCTCATCACTGACTTCTCTCATTGTTGAACAAATTGATCAAGGTAGAAAATGTCTCACAATATTTTTAGACTTAAAAAAATGTTTCGATACGGTCTCTGTTCCTATCCTTATGCGTAGACTCGAGAGTATTGGTATAAGAGGCATCCCATTACAATTATTCAGAAGTTATCTTCAAGATCGTAAGCAAAGGGTAAAAATTGGCTCCTATCTCAGTGAGGAGAGTAACATTAATTATGGTGTCCCAAGCAAGGGAGTGTATTGGGTCCGACACTCTTCCTCATATATATTAACAACCTCTGTGATATAAAAATTGATTCCGGGCAAGTTTTCTCGTACGCAGATGATACAGCTGTGGTGTTCTGGGGTAAAACCTGGGACATCGTACGTAGATCGGCAGAAAAAGGTCTATTTATTGTAGCAGAATGGTTAAAATCAAATCTTTTAACATTAAACACCACTAAATCTAATTATGTAACCTTTTCGAACTACAATAAGTCACAACCCAAAAATAACTTTCAAATATTTATTCACTCGTGTAATAACCCATATGATAATAACTGTTCATGCAATATAATAACTAAGGTAGATAAAATTAAGTATTTAGGCATAATGATTGATCAAAGATTATCCTGGCATGCACACACAGAAATGATAATGAATAGAATCCGAAAACTTATATGGATTTTTAGGACTTTAAGATATGTTGCTACTCCAAGTCTACTAAAACTAATTTACGTTTCTTTAGCTCAATCTATAATAACATACTGCATTCCGGTATGGGGCGATGCCTCGAAAATAAAATTTTTGGAGTTAGAGAGGGCTCAAAGATCATTGTTAAAAGTAATGCACTTCAAACCTTTTAGGTATTCTACGGAAAGCCTTTATTCAGTATGTGACCTACTTACAGTTAGAAAATTGTACATTCTACGAACCATTCTAAAACTCCATAAATCCGTACCATACAAGCCAATCATAGTAAATAAAAGAAGACAGAATGTTCTTGTCCCAGTACAATTTGCCAAGACAACTTCTGCTAAAAGACAATATGGGAGGCAAGCCGCTCACCTATATAACCTAATAAACAAACAGCTAAATATTTACCCCTTAACTCATCGGGAATGTAAAAATACTCTCGGTACCTGGTTAAAAATAAAAAGCTATGATGAAATTGAAAATATGATGATGACACAATACAACTAACCTTCACTAACGCTGTCACACATACTCATCTCAATTGGACAGAAATATTCTACTGGAACTCTACTTTACCACACTCAAACATTCATAACATCATATTATACACGCTATACCACACACACACACTCACACACACACACACTCATACACACAGGTACGCTCGCATGCATGCACTCGTCCACACACACACACGTAACTAACAATGTTAAATAAACTATTTAATTAAACATTAAATTTGTATAAATAGAAGAGCGAAATCTCCTAATACAAGTGTTTATAATGCTTAAAAGGAGATCTCAAACAATGTCTTTATAGTAGTAGTTTTAAGTAACCGCAATAAAATATTTTCATATTTTTTCATACAGAGAAATAAAATTGGAGTGTCTGTTTGTAATATTAAAATAACCGCTTTTTACTAAATGCATATAAATGTATACACGGTACATATACCAAAATGAATATTTTTCAATTTTTGTCTGTCTGTCTGTTTGTTCCGGCTAATCTCTGAAACGGATAGACCGATTTTGACGGGACTTTCACTGGCAGGTAGCTGATATAATAAGGAGTAACGTAGGCTACTTTTATTTTAGAAATTTTAATTAGTTTTATTAATATTATAAATAAATATTAAAAATATAACTATTCCGCGCGGACGAAGTACATAATACATAGCTTGTACGAGTTACCTCGCACATATTATACCTACATCAACATAATTTATTAATAACGCTTGCGAAGCAATAGAAATACAATTATATTGTAATTAATACAATTTAGGTGAAAACAATAAATTAGTGTACGTTTAGCACTCGACTGGTTTGGTTATTAGCTCTCCTCTCCTGGAGTCACCATTCCTATCTAGCATAACCTTCAGCTTTAGCATTTATCATCAGCTTAACGTTTGGGTAACTCCAACATAGCTATTATTATTTTGCTGTTCGCTATTTTACTCTGCTTATTTACTACTTATAATCAAATCAAATAATAGTAGTTTATGCAACTGTCATATTATTATGTATATATTAGGGTATTAAAACATGAGTGTAGTTTTTTGAAACGAGCCGCAGGCGAGTTTCAAAATAAGATTACACGAGTGTTTTAATATCTGATTATATGCAGTTGCATACACTACTTTATTTAATCTCATGGCTATAGGTAGCTACATTAAATAAAATGCAATATAAAAGAAACAAATTATTTATTATAATAATTATTCACATTTTGAATATTGCAATTATGAAACTGAACCTGAATAAGAGGCTGGGGGGCGCCATAAGAGCTAGTCGTTGTCGGAGTTGACAATGGAACGTTTATATTAATTTCATTTTATTATTTTCTATCGAATTGAGTATCGAATTGGATACTAAGATTTTGTTAGTTATAGAATCGTCCATGTAGCCTTCTGCAGCTGTTGTTGACTTCCACCCTCCGTGACGCTTTAGTGCTGTTATGTCTCCGCCAGCATCGATTAGTAAGGTTGCAGAAGTTCTGCGGAAGCAATGTCCCGTGTACGAATCTGAGTTTGGAAGATTAAGATAACTGGCTATCGTTTTACCCAACATTCCAAATTTGTTAATACCAACTCTTTGTTGGGTGCATTTCCCAGATATGTAATTCAAAAAGAAGGAAGGATTGCTACATGAATTTGGTCGCAGTTCTATGTATTGTTTACATAATTGGTAATATTTGCCCGTTATGGTTAAAGATCGGTCTATTTTGTTTTTTGTGTTCCAAATTTTAACTAAAATTGATGATTCGAAAACTTCGACGTCTTTGAATTTAATGTTGTATAATTCCTGTCGTCTTCGGCAGGCACCCATTATTCTAAATATTAGTGGAATCTGTAACAATATTATAAGTACTTAAGTAATATGAAGCCAGTAAATATCTATATATACACCTAATATAAGCAAAATTTGGACAAATCGAGTATTTTAGTTAATTGATAAACAAACGCTAAACACTTTTTTTATAAATACTTTATTAAAAGCTGGCTGGCTAACATTCTGACTAAGACGGACATGTATGCAAGCCAACGTTTGATTACAGAGAAACCAATAGGCCGCCCTCTGTGGCTAGAGTAGTCATTGCGATTCGACCGCCACTTGAGGTTTAAAATACTTGTTCTTGTAATAAAATAGTTGGTCGAAAAGAGAGTGTCGGTGTTAAGATAAGAAAGGGCATGCTCCGTTGGTTCGGACATGTAGAAAGAATGCGGGACGAAAGAATGACGAAACAGATATACAATGCAAAAGTGAAAGAATGTAGGAGCCGTGGAAGGCCGAGACTAACCTACCATGACCAAATTGGTCGTGTTTTATCAGAAGGTGATGTCAAGTGTTAGAACGGTGGAGTGAATACTTTAGAGAAATGTATGATTATGTCCATGACGCTGGCATTGTGAATGAGTCTGTGATTGACTCGACAGTGCCAGCGTACCATGAAGACATTACTATGGATGAGATTGAATGGTCGATACGAAGTTTGAAAGATGGAAAGTCAGCGGGAATCGATATGGTAACGGCTGAGATGATCAAGCTAGGTGGTACCTGCGTTAGGGACGCCTTCTGGTTTTGGTCGTGTTTTATCAGAAGGTGATGTCAGAAGCCCCAGGAACCGGCGAGCGTGCATGAAAAGAGCTATGAATGTCACAGAAGCGAGTGAAGTATGCAAGGACCGCGTCTTATGGCGCTCGGTTTTCTCTGCCTACCCCGCAAGGGACTTGGCGTGAAGATATACATACATACATACATACTTGTTCCGGGGTTGCAAAGAAAAAGATTAGTTAATGTAAAAAGTATCTAGGAAAAATACATAATATGTTAGCTCACTTCACTTTTATAAACTGGCCACAAAATGTTTATTTTTTTCTATATAACGGCATAGTCGGAAGACTTTGCAATACAGGATGTAGCCTCTGCTAATAACACAGCAACTCCTTAGGAGCTTACTCTCAGATACACAATAACTCTCCAGGGAGTAGTTATTTGGTTGCTGTTTACTGTGAGGTGAAAGTATTTCCCCAGTCGAGCTACTTTGATCCGCCTCCTCTCGTAAACATTCAAACAAGATAACTAGATATGTTCATGTACGCAAATGTTCGCTTGTTGTGGGAATCCACGCCTGGTATTAAAATAGCTATTAATAACCACTCTACTATTGTTCTCGTCAATGTGACGTCAGTTTAGTTTAGTTATTTAATTGTGATGGAGACACACATCACGTCAAATTAGTAAGTTGTTACGAGGGTTTCAGGTTAGAAGGGAAATACTTCGAAACTAAATTCTAGCTTGTTAACCCTTAAGATGAATCCGATGTTTCAGTGGATAAGAATAGTTGCTGTCAACCTACTGATCGCTGGTTTGATTTCCAGACGAGAAATTTTATATGGCGTATGAATATTTATATTTTACTGTAACCTGCGGATTTCTATAGTCTCTGTGTATATTCGATAAAAAACGTATATATTGGTAGATAAATTGATTTTTTTGACTAGGTACTGAAAACGTATGTTATAAATTGAGACAACATTTTCATTTGTAGTATAACACAATTGACGACAAATATTTTAGAAGTAAAAACTTCTTTAGCGGCGTTGTGCACTTTTTGGGATGAGTAAAAAATGTTAAACTCGCGTCAGGACACGTGACCCTGAGCGTAAGATTTTGGTGAGAATTAGAACTTAAGTTCGCTGCAGCGCTAAAACATTAGAACATTAGTTACCTCTAATTTAACCATTAAAACATGAAGCGCTAGATCGTTCATAGGGCATCATTTTCTGGCGACCAAAACGTTGTAAGGGCCATGAAATTCTTGGCGCTTACGCGTTTCGTTCAACGTAGTTTATCAACATCACTGTTTGGTTTAAGCGGCGCAGGGCGCTTGCGCGAGTGTGCGTGTGTGTTTGAGTTTTAGAGATTGGCGATGATGATACTGGTAATGATGATGGTGAAAGAGTCGTTGAAATTATGGATGAAAGTTGATTTTTCTGAGAGATAAACTTTTTAATATAAAATAATTGTAATAGTTCTGAAGTATTAAATTTTTAATGTAATATAAATTGTCATGTTTGTGTACGATAGCGCAATAAATGAATATTGTATTTTACCACATACATGATTCCAAAATATTCAAAAATGCACAACGTTAATGTTCAAGTTTCACTTCTGCCGGCACTCCCGGAGTGCAACCCGTTTTTTTTTTATGAAACTAGACAGGCAATCAAGCATGCGGAACGCATTAGATGGTAAGCGGCCACCGCAGCGTATTGACGCTTGCAACACCACGGGGATGTTGCTCGCGCGCTGCCAATCTTGAGACCTAAGGATGTTTCGTCACAGTATCCAGTAATTTCTCTGCCGCATCTCACAACCAGAATACAGCTATTTAAATATGGCTGCTTGGCGGTCGAAATAGGTGAGTCAGAGGTACCCACGCGACACACGACTTTTGTACAAAGTCTCCCTGTGGTAAAATAAAATGAATATATTACTAATCTAGATGTATACCACTATTATCGTCTAAGATGAATCGGTACATTGCATCATTGGTTTAGATAGCAATTCATTAATCGTAGGTACAGGACTTACTGCAATTTGTTTTTATATTTCGAGGATGTTGTAGACATTACTTAAATACGAAGGTTGTTATGAAGAAAAAAAATGGAGCGTTAAGTTATTTTTAATTAGCGGAAAGAAAATTTAAGCAGGTTACCATTGAATCCGGCGGTTGATTTCTTGGGTTGGGTGATTGTTAAAGAGCACGCCATGAGTAACTTCGGAGAAAGCTCAACACACCCCTCATCTCCTCTGAGTTACACACTCACTGCGATTTTGTCAAAATTATTTCACTATATGAAAGCTATGTTATCCCAAGGTTCTGTATTTTCACACAGGAATCTTTTCTGAAGCTTGAAATTCTGAACTTCAAGCCGGTGGAGTCACGGGCATGAATATCAGCTAAAAGACAACTACACATTCTTTTCCACTTCTCTTCGTAAACATATATTTAAAAGTACGCATTTTACTTACATCTTCATGATATACGAGTGTGCATAAAACAAATTGAGAGAACATTTTTATATTACAACAATGTTATTTACTTTGTGATCCCCTTTTTAGACTTCTGTAGCCATAGGCAAAACGGGAACTGCTTGTTCGTGCGTATGACTTGGGTCTCGAATCCTTATATGAGATGAGTTGAAATTTGATTATTTTGTGGAGATATTCAGTTTAAGTATTTTACGTGTAGAGTCCTTAAAAACAGTACTAGTAAATAACAGCAAGCTCTACACAGCTTGCTGTTAAAAAATATTAAAATATTTTATTTTTAATTTTTTAATTTTTTAAAAATATATGGAACCCTGTATGACATCTAGCGACGAGTGCTGTTACTTTTTCTGTTGATGGGAGTGCAGTGCAGACTCTGCACTGCAGAGTGGCCGGCCATACGTTTTCCCATATGTTTTTTTTTCTAATTGGAACGATTTTGGACCGTTCTTCCTCACCAACGAACATTTAAATTTCAAATTAAAGGATACAAAACTACAATATGTTAGCTATTAGTGTGTCGATTTTGGAGTTTCTCACTATTACCGTCTAAACGCTAGCTGGATGACATCAGTCTACCCCAAACGGCAATTTTGAGGGTAATGTGGCTCCGCTGGCTATCGCAGCTCTGCCAATTAACAATTTTTGTGTATAATTCGATACGGCGAATAATATCGGTGGAAAGGCTAATGGCTGGCTTCAAACGACGTTTTTGGAACATTAAAATAGAGCAAGCATTTCATAGTTTTAAAATTCAGAAGAAAGATCGTAAAAAATCTGTTTATTAATTAATTTAGATTTCAAATATACAGTTTTTTTAATTTAATTCTCCTTCCGATGGTTTTATTTAAAGTCCAAAAAACAAAACGCTGCAGAAACAAATATCGCTTGAAGCAATAATGCGTCATGGCATTTCTTTTTTGATCGTGGTAAAACGACTTAAGCGGTGATCTCCCTCGTTTTTCGAGTAAGACTAAATACTTTAAATACAGTGCCTCTTATTAACTTGTAGATTTACTAGTGCAAATTTATTTTATTAAAACCTACATTTTTTTTCTTAGAATTTATTGTTTTATGGTGAAATTATATGTACATCGTATTCTCGTAATTTACGTATGCAAATCTCGCGATAAGATTTTGTATCATGTGAATTATGCAACTAGAAACTAGAAAAAAAAATTTAAACGAAATCAAATTCAACAATGTATGATACATTGTTGAATTTGATTTAAATTACAATTCATTCGCAAATTACTATTCTGTATTTAACTCTTAATTTGTTCAGTCATTAAATAGTAATTACGTCAAAGTTGACGTAATTACCGAAATTACCCCACGCCGGGCTAATAGTGATATATTTGTGTCAACATACAACCCTTTCCTCTGATTCTGCGAATGGAAAACGCGTCCATTTACGGATTACATGGAAATACTTTACGAAGTACGAGTAGATCACTATATGGCCTTCAAATGAAGGGAGGTAGAGCGTATTCTGATTTAGATTTTGAGTATTGTTGACCCTCAATATATATACGCTATAGATTTAATTACTTGGTATACTTTAGAAATTGAAAATTGTATCGACTTTCTATGACGAATTTTAGAATGAAAAGTTGAATTTATATTTGGAAAGTGACATATTTAATAAGTCATATTAACAAGTGATAATAACGAGTGCTCCTTACAAATATGTTCTCACAAGTACGAATAATCTTAATAGTATGTGTCAAACGAATATATCTCTTATTATTATGCCCCAAGTGACTTGGCATGAAGATATAGTGGTAGTATTATTGTTCAACTCACAAAAAAGAATCAATTGTGTTTGTATACTTTATACGTGGAGTCTGTAGTTCCCAAATAAATATACCGATTTTAGTGCAGTTTTCTGTTTAACAGCCACTACAATCAGCATAATGAATGTGCGATGCGGTTTGATCCATATAAACCACAAAATTAACGCGTTAGTTATGAAGCGAGAAAATCAACAGTCAGCAATTACGTTGGTAAAATAAATATTTGTCTCAGGTTCTTTCAATTTCTACCTAGTGGAATTACTCAGTCCCTAACAATCGAATAACTGTACCTACAGAAAATAATAAATAAATAAATAAATAAAATAAAATGTTTGTTTATTTTGGCAACGAGGGCCCATTTGTTAGTAACAATTTGTCTTACAAGCTAATATTAGTATCTAAACATTAAAAAAATCTGAAATGGATTATATTACCGACAATTATATAATCAGTTCCGCATGTATTACCGCCAGCTAGTTACCTCTGTCTAACCAGCACACTAATAAAGTGTTCTAGCATGGGCGAATCAAATTTATTGATTAATGTTTTCAGAATATTGTTGGAGCTATTACGCGTTCTTGTTAATAAGGATGCTGTCTTTTTCCTTATCATGGCATAAAAGTCATCATTTCGTGCAAGCGCAAACATGCCAGACGCGCTACAGAATCGCTGCAGCCCCATTATGATTTCATAAATAAAACCAGTTGAGAATGCGCAAGCTTGCATTGCCAGAGGAACATCTGGCTCGTCAATTACATAACAATATAATTATTTCTTTTTAAATTTCGCGGCCATTTTGACCATGTTCCTTAAGAGATAGGAGGTTAGTTTTTCAGACATTCCTATTCTACTTTTTTATGCTGAAACCGAATCTGAAGTCAAAGTTCGAATATTCGAAAAAAGCGACAGACACACACAGAGACAAACATATAGATTTCATAGGAACGGTGTTCCTAATAAGTACTATTTAGTTTCCAATTTTTGATGTTGTTTCTAAATTGATTGCGGTTTTTGGTAGGTGGTTGCTTTTAATAACTAAAGCTGTGCGTAAACTCTCTTTAGCCAGATCTAAAAATAATAGTGAGCTGTAATAGTAAGTAAATTTGTCCCAAAGCCGACTGTCGAAAAAGACTGTAAAACAGACGTGTAATAATTTTCGTTGTTATAGAAAATCGTTTGTCATCTACGAATAAGACATGCATTTTTTTCAGTTATGAGTTCAATATATGAGTGGACCTGAATGGACTTCGAAATATTTTTTTTTAAATTATTGTAGGAATTGACCCTCTCTGTACGATCTCCTCCCCACTTCTTAATAGGACTTAATATACTTAATAGGAATTCATAGGATGGGGATTGTCCTATTAATTTTACATGTCCTGTCAATTGTCATGACAGGACATGTAAAATTGTCTCCTCCTTGTGTCTATATTTTATGTTTCTAATTATATCAGACTTTAAATTATTCGCCCAAAACATTTGCCTTTGTGCTGTATTACATTTTATCTTTGTTCTTTGTTTTAGGTAGATCAACAGCAACAGATCAATATTGTTAATAGATTCAGACGTTATTAGTTATTAGATGACGGACGACCGCAGCAGCCGAGGCAGAGACTACCGGAGCAGCCATGGCAGCGTCGGCATGTACCAAGTACTAACAGTAGTGGGTGGGTGCCGGCCGGCGCTAGGCCGCATGAACTAATTGGTGGCGGAAGCACGCAAAGCAGGTTGGATCAAATTGCATATAGATCAATATTGGTCTTATAAGTAATTTTAAAACTAAACTAAACAGGCCATTTAGTGTCAAGATCACCATTTATATAACTACTTGTTCTAATTTGTGATATTAGAAGCAATGTCATTGCCGAAAACAGCAAGAACAGCAAGGAAACTGAATTGTATTACTATAATAAGCGCCTATCAATTAATGGATTTAGTACTTGTAGACAAACTTCTATTAGTTATTTGCAAGGAAGACCCTTACACGTCACTCTCATTAAACATACAGGTTAAGCTACGTTGACCGCAGCCTGTCCATAGATAGGTTTAACCATCTCAAACCACCCCGTGCTTCGCAGGGAAAGTTAAACCGTCTATCCCCACTATTGTCGGTAGATGACAGTCTTTAAACTCAGTCAGCAGCAATCGGTCTAAAAACAATAGCCTACGCCAATCCACAGCGTAAGTTCCGTCGGTTAAAGGGAGACCCATCCCTGCAGTGAGATGAGTAAGGGTTGGTGTGGTGGTTAGTTTGATTGTTAATGGGCTCAGTTGTAACAGACAAGCGTCAATTCATTATATATTAATAGATCAGTTATTCTAGAAAAGCATCTATTAGTTTTATTACTTAATAGATTCAGTTATTGCAGATAAGCGTATTTTATTATTAATAGTTAACAGATTCAGTTATTATAGACAGACGCTCATTAGTATTATTAGTTAATAAATTCAGTTTTTATAAACAAGCATAATGTTAGTATTATTTATTTACAGATTCAGTTATTATTGACAGATTTCTATAAATTAATAAATTTTCTTGTCACGTGAAAATGTAACATGATTTTGTGTGGATAACAATTTAGTTTCGGAAATATCAATTTTCTGTTCCCACAAATAATTTGATAATAGTCACTAAACTAAGTTTAATTTGATACTTTTCAGAAACTAAAATTATTATATACACATAAAATCATCTTACATTTTCAACTTCAATATAGAATCGTAAAACTGCAATAAAACCAAAATATTTCCTAATTTCGCGGGCGGCTACCACATCCGTCATGATGGGCCAGAATTTCAACTCATCAATCAATCAGATGACCCTTTGGCGGAATAAACGGGGCCTCATGTTTCCTGTTTCACTACTGATGGAATGACAAAAACAGTCGACTTGGGTGTTGAAAAAATCTATAATCGTTTGAAAGTGTTATGAGGGAACTCCTTACCAAGATCGTCAATATATAGGTACTTTTTTTTTTAATCTTGCCATGAGCATTAGGAACCGGTGCGCGTGCATGAGAAGAGTAATGAATGTTAAAGGTGTGTAATAATCGAGTCACGTGGCGCTCGGTTCTCTCTGCTTACCCCGCAAGGAATTTGACGTGAAGTTATAGATAGATAGATTAAAAAAAAATCATGAAAAATTATTTTAGTAGCTTTATACTAAAACAAAATTCTTCTTTTGGAAAGAAACTTAATTATGCATGTTCATTTTCTATAAAACCGGGAGCCATACAAGTACACGGCTTATCTGATATAAACTGATCACCGTAGCCTAGGAACGCTTAGAATATAATACGTATATCTCGCCACCCGTGCTGTTAATACGTATCCCTTCGGAGCTTACTGGTAAACTCAATCACTCGCAGGAAGAAAACCCCACAGACTACATGGAGTCATCGTCGTATCGTTGGAATTTATTAAATTAGAGAAGATTGGTTATTCAATTTACAAAAACATGAACATGCACTAAACTATGAGAGATAGGGCGAATAAAAACAGCCCGACTGATGAAGTACCGCCATCTCACAGAAAACCGCAGCCAAATAACAACTCCTTAGTGAACCGACTGAAGCTACCAGTAAGCCCCAAAGAAGTTACAGCGTAAACAGCAGTGGTGGTATCGCGCGAGCGACATTATAGATATTGCAAGTGTAAATAAGCTACGGTAACTACTTTAAATGAGGTGGACTATATGCTTGTATGTCTTTAGAAGTTGTATAAAAATATCATGTATATAATTTAGGGACAATAAAGGTAGGAAATGAGAACCTTATAAATCAGTGAAAGGAGCCGGCTACGCTATTTCTCATAGGCAAAACTATACGTTACCACCAGTGTAATATAATTCATAGCTAATATGTCGTTGGAGAGCAGGCGAAATTGGATTAGCTACCGGATCGAATGTGCCTCGGGCCCGTCGTGTACTGTGTACATAGCATTATTATCCGACCGTGTTTGCTACATACGTAGTACGAATACGATAGAAAGGTTATGTTACTAATAAATATACAAGCCTAATACATAACTTAAATAAAGAAGTGCCCACGCACAAACCTGTAAGTTACATAAAATTTATTAACCTGAACATCTGACGATTTTATGTAACTATTAATAAATTATAAGCATATTTTACGCACTTATGTGTATGCATACGTGTGTACAACACACCGACATACACTCACATACACACTCATTTATTCACTCGTAAACATAGACATTCTATTAAAAATTGCGTAGAATGAAATAATATGTGGGTTTGCAAACAAAATTGTATTACGACGTTTAGGACAATTACAACAACGTCCCTTGTAAATTAATAAGTCAATAGCAATCTTCTGACTCTATCAAAAACCGAAGCAAATGAATCAATAAAATAAATATCCTATATCTCTTGAAACTGTAGCAACAACTGTATATTTAATTTTTATTGCTTGTGAACTGGCATTGATGTAATCAATTGCTTACAACACATAAGAATTAACTCAATTTGTCCGCGTGTTTGTTACCATCACGAATAAACGCCTGAATGGATAAGTAGTACGTTTTATTATTATGACAACCGGCTTCTGATCGGGATAAGCCGCGGGAAAAAGGCATTTAATAATATAATTCTTTTTTGGACAGTTTTGACGTCGGTATACGTTTTATCAAGGCATCAAAAAGGAGGAGATTTACAATTCGACCGTATTGTTTCTCTTTTATATATATATATATTTGTTACGAATTTGTTTGCCAAATTCTGAGCATATTTCGATTTTTGAAGTGAAAACTTCTTCGCATCATCTTCACAGCATCGTTGTGAATTGAAACTCGATGAGACGAAAAGCGACAGTAAAAAGAGACCACATACATTGTAACATTAAACCTTTTTTGAATAATATGTTAAATGTAATATTTTCTTTGATTATCTCTGTTAACTCTATGGTAGGTCAATTGTCAAACGTAATTTATTTGTAAATGCAAATTTTTAAAATTATAGATTTTACTGATACAAACAGAAAACAAAACTGTGCACCGCGTCTGAGACCACCAACCCACTGCTGTGTTGGCTGCGCGGTGAACCATCGGCATATTACTCTCTTTTCCGAACCCGTGAATCTCCGGATGCCTAATTAATCAAATATTTAAATACCTCCAGCCCCTGTTGTGGATTTTGAAGATAAATGTCAATTATCGTATGTGATAATTGAATCATCGAGAACTTTCAAGTTTTAAAATTGTCTGTTACTTTGTTTATTTATTAACGCTCACAACAGGAATTGTCATGTTACTTCAAATATAGGTTATACTTTAATCAACAAAACGAAGATATCGCTCTCGAAATTTTATTATGTTGTGAACGAATTAGTGAAAGCCTGTATACATTACTTAATATATATGATAAAATATACGACCATTCCATTCTGATGACTGTATACCGGACCTACTTTCAACCGGAGAACTGTTTCTTCAATCAGACTCATGGCCTGTACCAATTTAAAGTGAAAAGGGATGTGCCCTTCCTTTCTCAAAATGTGCAACAGAATTGCTCAATAAATAGAAATGTCTTCATTTTGACGTATAATTGGATTGCAGACGGTGCGACTTTCATGAATGATATTACCTTTTCCATTTGCTCTGCGAGCTCATGAATTGCTGCATCCTAATGTGCGGATACTCTGCAGGGTGGTACACTTGACTATCCGTTATAAGAAATATATGTTTTCAACACCAATCTTTTATCATAGTATACTGACTACCCTCCGTCAGTTACCGTTTTACATTCGCGAAAATCCCTCTGTCAATGTGAATGTCAAAGAACAGTTTTAATGAACTGTTCTTTGACATTTTCACTACATTACACTTTCAAACTGTGCTTTTGATATACTTTCTGTGAAGTTACTCGTTAGCAAATACGAGTATATTCATCTTTGGATGCAAATTTTTAGAGAAAATCCATTCCTAACATGGCAGCTTTCTAAGAATTTTTTTATTACAATTTTATCGACATGCGATTAAATCTCATTATTAATGTGAAATTAGGCAATCAGTCATCAAGATTAGAGCAATCTGGCGCGGCAGTCGTAATTTAAGGGTTTAATACAGATTCAAGAGTCTACATGAGTCACAACTACGTAGCGAAAGGTTGTTAGTATATAATCTACGCGAAATGTATATTGTCGTATCGAGTGTACACGTTTCATAGTGCAGTAGTTTGAAAAATATGAAACTATAGTTAAAATTTAATTTTGGTCAAAATACACCAAATTATATTTACTGTACAAAATTGTCTCGGTGCTTTATTAGTTTGAGAAAAAATTGGGGCCGTCTTTATATATATATATCTGCGGACGTACGTACAAAGTTAACTGTGAAGATATTTATTTAATTGTACCAAATAGAGTGTTCTGTTGACACGCCGTTACACCGTACGACATAATGCTGTGAAAGAAGTGAAATAGACTAGTCACTTAAGTTAATTGTCTTCTTCTTCCTCCTAGCCTTATTCCGTCTCCAAATCCATTAAGATTGGTGGGGTCCAATATCTAAGCCTAAGAATTTGGCGAAGATTCTGCTTTTTACATGGCGCGACTGCCATCAGACCTACACAGACGACTCTATGACTAACATGAAAAACAAGACCTTTATTAGGTTAGGTAACACACCTTTAGAAATAATATCTTGGACGTCCGAGTTTCATTTTGTTAATGCAAATACGAATACGAACAAAATACGAATTTAGTGATACATGCTAGGATTCCAAATATCATCATATCATATCATATTAGGCTGGCTCTTTATTCAGGGAACTATCATTGTTCTTCCAGCGTAAGTCAATTATCTGATTTTCGTAAATGCGTATGCGAGCCCCAATCTACGTAATTTCAATAAATATAGTGTCATTAACAAATTCCAATTTATTGTTTTCGATGAGACCCTTTGTACTGGCAAAATTTATATTTGGAATATGGCTAAATTTATATTACATGCCAGAATTTTTCGCAGATCGAGTGTGGGAACACTTGCGTCTGAGTGTTTATTTGCTCTTAACTCTACTGACTGAATTAACTCCAAAAAACTCTTTGTAAATAATAACAATTAATTAAAAGATTCACGTTTTGCTATTTAGATGATTGTCTGCGGTCTGGCAACAATCGTCTCCTATATGTTCCTATCCCCAACACCTTCAAATATTCCAAATCTTTTAGTGTGTATACAGCTAGTGTCTTTTTTTATATACTACATCGGGAGGCAAACAAGCATACGGCCTATATGATGTAAAGCAGTTGCCGTAGCCTATTAATGCTTGTAATATATTAAGTATCACTCGCACGATGCCTCCTCTGCTGCTTACACAGCAACTCCTTAGGAACTTACTGGTGACCTCACTCACACACAGGAACACAACAACCCCCTAGGGGGTTGTAATTTGGCTGCGGTTTTCTGTGAGGTGGAGGTACTCCCCCAGACGGGGCTGCTTTGATGCGCCCTACCTCACGTAAAACATCCAAACCAAGACAAACAGACATGTTCATGCACTCAAAATGTTTGTCTTGTGTGGCAATCGAACACACATGAGCGTTGGTGTCAAAGTCGCGTGATTCACGACTGAGCCACCGAGCTCGTCAACAAGTCCGCTATTGTACAATACTGATTCTTACCAAACCACGTAACTTATACATTGTAAGGTTTGTTACTGTACGAGTACAATAAAGTTTTATACGATAGCAACAACAATTCATTGTTAACGATTAATTAGAAAAAGATAGTAACTGAATTTTTTATTAATACGCCTTTATAAGAGCATACATAGTTACCTTGAGCGTATAGTGTAGAAGTTAAGGGTACGCTATGCGGCCTCACTAAAAACGATAACAGCAAAATTACGTACTACTACTACTATAACTTCACGCCAAATCCCTTACGCAGAGGTAGGCAGAGAGAACCGAGCGCCACGCGACTCGATCCTTACATCCATCAACTCATTCATCTTATCACTCAATCCACCTCTCACATTCCACGTGCCTATGCAGCACTCGGCTCTCTTCTACCCGCCACATTTTTTTTATTAATACGCCTTTATAAGAGCAGACATAGTTATCTTGAGCGTATAGTGTAGAAGTTAAGGGTATGCTATGCGGCCTCACTAAAAAAGATAATAGCAAAATTACGTCATATTTCCATTTTCAGAATAAAGAAACCAACTTGATTCGTTTTGAGCATAGTTCGTAGAGCTAAGTTATTCATATTTACTACAAATTCAACATCTCATGAACTACGAGAAAAAAAGACGTAAGATCGTATTTCACTTACACACTGTATAGATTATATAAGAAGTAGATTGGCCAAAGTTAGATCTCGACTTATCTCAATGTAAAAGTCCGATGCGGCTTTAAGAGGCACCCTTGTCTGCCTTGTGACAGTAATGGGCAGTTAATGTGTGGATTTTACTAGAGAAGTGGACGGACAAATAGTGATGTTCCCGCAAATATATCTTATAAGGCTGTTTATATCAATCGAATTCATATTGAGAATTTTGGATACATTGCTACCCGTTACCAATGCAATTTAATAATTACGTACAGTCATCAATTTTAGGTAATGATACTTTACAAAACAATGTTAATGTATTTATATTTATTTACTTTGTTACATATTTTTAATAATTTATTTAAGTACATATTTAGCTTTAATTTAAATATATTTTAATTTAAGACTATTTGGACCACCAAGGTAGTGTAAGGTATGTCTGACGGTAAGGATAGTAATGGCTATTTGCAACACTAAAGGTATTTATTCGTGTACTATCGACTTTATAAAAATATCGTTAAGCCCTATTTGAAAACCATCATTAAATGTATAGTCTCTAGGAAACCTCGGCTATAGTTCATTCAACTGATTTTCGTTTCTCGGAAGATATCTTCTTTTTTTTATTACTCATGCAGGATAAGCAATATCTTTGCGCCCGTTGTTACGGGTGATAAGTCACTATTTGTCCATTTTAAGATTACAACATGAGTTTTGAGTAAACCACACTCCATTTGAGTGCGACAAGTAAACTTGGCGCACGCAAATTGACGAGAAAAAGAAAATGAATAACGCCCCTGGACCCCAATTTTGGACGACGGAATAGTTCCGCATTCGTAATAAAAAATAGTACGAGTATTTGCAACTCATGCGATGTTGTCGATTGCCCAACAATCTTCAACTTATCGCACTAGTTGCACAATGTACTAAAACCGTCAGTGCTTGCGAATTGTAGTTCCAAACGAGGTCCGTGGCACAGTGGTGAATGACGCGACTTTGACACCAACGCTCGTTCAGTCGATTTCCACACAGAACACACATTTATGTGTATGAACATGTCTGTTTGTCTTGATCTGGGTGTTTTTAAGAGAGGGTAGGGCGCAACGATGCAGCCCGTCTGGGGAAGTACCTCCACGTCACAGAAAACCGCTGCCAAATAACATTTTCCTAGAGGGTTATTGGGTTGTGTGGTGAGTGAGGTCACCAGTAAGCTCCTAAGGAGTTACAGTGTTAGCAGCAGAGGTGGTACCGCGCAAGTAATACTTAATGTATTACAAGCGTTCATTGACTACGGTAACCGCTTCAAAATCAGGTGGGTCGTATGCTTGTATACCTCCCTATATTGTATAAAAAAAAATTCTGCCGAACGGTGCGATTCTAGAACAAAGCTGTGGGTGCATCATTTCGAATAACTCCTTGTACAGTCAGTAAAATACAGAAAGAGAGACAAATTTCCCCTGAGTCTTCAATACGGGGTCTAATTTTATGTTATTGATAATTCTTACAGCTCGTCTCTGAACCGATACAAATACAAAGCTCTGGTCCAAGAGCACCTGTTTAAAGTTTGCCTACGTGCCCTTCATATTCGGCGTAGCCAATGTGTAAATACAGTTAGCATTAATGTTCTTGATTTGGTCATAAGAAGCAATAATTTATCAGAGAGATATCTTCATTAGCAATGGGCTCAATTGGTATAATATAGCGTGTTCATTATTTCCATTTCTAGCGGCGTCCGTTCCAGATTCTTTCCCGTCTTTTACAAAAATCGGTGATAGTAATTGTCTTGTTTTCCATTATGAATATTTAATATATTTGTGCTTTATATCACATTTTTAGGGACCCCATTGCTTTTTCGTCCGTCTGTCTGTCACAGAGCCATCTTTTGAACTATAATAAGGAGATACATGCATTTTTATATAGTGTGTATTACTATGACCCGGTATAAAAACAATAGTTAAAAATTTAATAGGGTCCCCATACAAGAAACGTGTTTTAAGGTCGAACGTAACCCTGTGTGTACGAATTAACCTCGTACTTGGCCGAGTTTTTAACGTTGTATATTTTTATAGATATTTATTAATCTCTTCTTAGTGTTGTACCGTTTATTTAATCATTGGGATCTGGCGAAGATACTGATTTTGATTTGAAGCGCCTGACCTCTAGAACCCAGAGGAAAAACCAAACATGTCCTTAAGTTAGGTCACCATATTTAGAAATGTAATTTCATGGCCGTGCGGCATTCCTCATGATGTTTTCCTTCACCACCGAGGAAGTAATAATTAAAAATATGTCATAAATGCGAAAACACGAATTTAATGCTAGCCGGATATTTAATTAATCTATTAAAATATAAAAACGAAGTTTTGAAACAACGGTCCCTCGGAATAAACTTTAGCGGAAAGAGATGGATTGAAGATTGAATGGAGGAATGGATAAACGGCGACGGCGCTGTCAAGTAAACAATTGCTCTGTGTCGAATTTTCTAAAAAAAAATATAATTTGTAAACAGTGGAGAACAAAAGGCGTACAAATCATAAATATTCTGCCGAAATATCCTATACAAGTGTTATCCAGACTTTTAACTAAGTATTTGACTAAATGATTAGTGATACGTGACTGTGTGTGCAAAAAAATATATAAATTATAACCTCATAAACCTCAACTAATGAAAATTCACTTTTCTGTGACAAAGTAAGCCTATAAACATAAATATTATAAAAAGTAAAACAGTGCATTGAAGTTAAATTACTTAATTAATATAAAAAAAAACTGACGGTTATAAATGGTGTCAATTGTTAGACTTTGGAAGGTAATCAGTTGTAAACATTACACACAGTTAACTTGACTTAGGAAAGACATTGTAAATTTCACTTATACTTTTAATAAATCCCTGGCTCAGTTGCATAGTGTTTTGTAAACGTATTGATACCAGATGTTGATGGTTCGAATCCCAGCACTGGTCAACGCTTTTTGTGACTTATAAATTTTCTAAACAAAATTTATTTCTATTCTACCAAGTTTCAGTAAACTATATAAAAAATAAAAATACCAAGTAATACCGCAAGATGGCGCAATGTTTGATCACATATGTGCGTCTAGAGTGGCCCTAGCTGACATGTTCATTCAATCTTGCTCGATACGCTTCTTCGTCCAACCTTTTTTAACATCGCGAAGACGACCGCAGCAGCCGAGGCAGATACAACCAAAGCAGCCATAGCGACGGCATGTTCCATCTACTAACGGTAGTCGGTGGGTGCCGACTGGAGCGAATTGGCATGAACTATGGTGGAAGCAGGCACAGCAGGTTAGATCAAATAGCATCTTTTAACATCCTTTCTTTCCGAATGTCCCAACCATGTCAGCATATAATAGATAATATCATCAGAAGTTTTCAGTTTTCGCCTGTAAATAAAAGTTAGGAACAAACATATCACGAAACTCCATTACAAGATATAAAAACAAAAGAAAGTGGATAATTTGACATTTAATAAGTAATTTGATCGGTAACCAACCACTTTGCAATGACGTCAATTGTTTCAAGAAACTATTTCAAGCCCGAGGTGACGTAAGACACCGACATTAGCGCATTCTCAAAACAATTACTTGTTACCGAAACCTATTTCAAGTATGAACTTATAGTTTTTAAATTCAAGTATATATTTAAAACCAAACCGTAAAATATGATAAAAATTAAAAATTTGATCGTGAATTATGCATATATAATATTTTTTTTTTTTTTTTATATTAGTTCAGCATAGTGGCCCCTCTTTGCCTGATGGTAAGCGAAAGAGGAGCCCAAATCGCAACTGCAACTGACAACATACTATATCCCGCATCCTGTCAGTTGACGCTGCCATGCTGACCCGCAAAATGCTTCTTCACGCTTCGTTTGAAGGATCCCATATTGTAGGAAGGAGGGAACACATGTGCAGGCAAGGCGTTCCACTTTGTGATGGTACGACAAAGATAGCAGTTGCCGAACTTTTTGGTACGCGAAGAGATATTCTCAACCGTGGAACTATGACATCGCAAGCCCGCACGTGTGGTTCTATGACGGAAGGGTGAAGGTGGGATAAGGGAAAACAGTTCTTCAGAGCACTCGCCATGGTAAAGGTGGTAAAATACGCTTAGAGAGCCTATGTCCCTACGGAGTTGAAGAGGTTCTAGTGACCTCTTCGTCGTCAATTATGCGGATAGCCTGTCGCTGCAACCTATCGAGAGCCTCAAGAAGATACTGTGCGGAGCCGTCCCAGAGATGCGAGCAATACTCCACGCAGGCCCGAACTTGTGTCTTATAAAGCAGACAAAGTTGGTCCGGCGTGAAGAACCGGCGCACCCTGTTCAGGACTCCGAGCTTTCTTGAGGCTGTTGAGATGAGGCTCTCGATGTAATAACGCTGGTTAAGGTCGCAATGAATACCCATACCCAGCATGTTCAGGCTATCACGCATACTGAGGGAAGCACCCTGAAGACTGGGAGTGGGAAGGAAGGGGGACATTTTTGTTGTAAACGCGCAAACCTGAGTTTTCTCGGCATTAAACTCAACCAGGTTATTGGAACCCCATTTGCTAATGAGATCCAAAACCCGATTCAGTTCAACGACAAGACTCTCACGCCTCTCACCGATTTCTGTCCGACCAGCACCAGGCCGACCGAAATATCGCCCATGGACCGTACTGTCATCTGCATAGCAATGAATATTACCAAGTGGCAGCATGTCATTGATATGCAGAAGAAAGAGGGTGGGCGATAGAACGGAGCCTTGTTGGACACCGGCATTCACTGACATGAACCGCGAAGCGCATCCATTTGCATAATAAAACCAAAGCAACCAAATTTTAATTTTTATTCATTGTATTTGTATTTTAACTACGTTTCCAACAATATTCAACCCACAGCAGGGGACGTGGATATCATTTCAACTAGGTTTTAGGGTTTAGTGCATACTCGCTCTCTACAAGGTTTCAAAATTGCGAATCGTCAAAAGCTAGTGTTATTAAACCACCAGGAAGGTCATTGACTATGCTAAAAATGTCGTCTATCAACAACATCTAGGATCGAAGGCTGAACCTCTGAAATTCGGAGGAACTCGGCGCGACTAAACTCATCCACAGATATGCTGCGTTCGATGCTACTTAACTTGTGTATTGGATTATACTGGCACGCGCAACAACGCCATCGAAAACTCCATATTTTTATTTTATGAAATATTACCATAGAGAATGGAACATTCCAAAAAGTTTTTTAAATTAATCATAGCGGATATTTATGGCCATATAATATACCACATTAAATAAGTAAACCTTTAAATGAGACTGATTGATGATTGATTGATGACTATTTATTTAAAAATGACGCATTTTGTGATCATAGTATACGTGTTACGTATCGTAGTAACATGAGAATCGCCGGTCAGCGTTTACGTAAGTGCAATTCTTCATGGAAACCGCGTGATTTTGGCAACGGTGTGGTGCAGCGAGACCACCCAGGATACCGCGCTTTCGAGATCGCATCGAGTTTATTTTAAGTTCATTTTTGATCCTTACATCGGCCAATTATAACGCGTAAATTGGATTATATTTTTTATTAATAATGCATCCTCCGGCCGCAGCCTGCGTATTTCACGTGACGTCATTTGTGTGTAAACAAACTCTCAGCCGAAAAATGTCTATTACGATTATTTTGAATCACTTTTTGAAATGTTCGATCTCACCGCTAACCGCACCGCTCGCCGACGGCGGGGAGTTCACCCTCACACGCTGGAACCGCAATAGTCACGTACTGTGCGGTTCGAGAGAAGTTTGCTTCCGAGAACTCTCAAACTGTGGAATGAGCTCCAAGCTGAGGTTTTTCCAAGGGACTACAGCATGGAATTCTTCAAGAAAGGCGTGAAGAGGTTTTGCATGCAGGAGGTCGGCTATGCATGAGTGACACCCCTGGTGTTGCAAATATCCATAGGCTACGGTGACTGTTTACCATCAGGCATGCCATATGCTTGATTGTCACCTTAGTGGTATAAACAAAAGACTCGTGGGTTCAGTTCTCACACAAAACACACATTGGTATGGATAAGTACCACCTCACAGAAAACGTAGCCAAATAACAACCTTCTGTGTAGGAGGGTTGTTGTCTTCCTGCGAGTGAGTAGAGATTACCAGCAAACTCCTTATGAGTAACTGTGTAAGCAGCAGGGGCAGTAACGCGAGTTCATAGGCTACGGTAAACACTGGACTGGACCTCAAAGGAACATAATTGTGATTTACACAATTATGTTCCTTTGAGGTTATAATAGAACTAGCATAATGAAATGAAAATAACGTACCTAAAATCGACGCTATTAATCGACACCAGATTGGGGTAATTACGAGTACGTATACATTGATCGGCATGGTACTATTATGAATGTATATCGATTTTTTTATACATAAATAAACTACCCTAATTTGACGAGCTCGGTGCCGCAGTGGTGAAACGCGCTGTTACGTTACTTTGACACCAACAAGCTCGTGAGTTCGATTCTCACAAAGAACAAATATTTGTGTGCATGAACATGTCTGTTTGTATTGGTGTGGGCATTTTTAAGAGAGGTAGGGCGCATCAAAGCAGCCCGTCTGGGAAAGCACCTCACAGAAAACCGCAGCGAAGTAACAACTCCCTAGAGGACAGTTGCTGCGTGTGAGTGCGGTCACCAGTAAGCTCCTATGGAGTTGCTGTGGTAGCAGTAGAGGTGATACTTAATGTATTGCAAGCGTTCACAGGTTACGGTTACCGCTTTACGTCAGGTGGGCCGTATGCCTGTGTCTCCCGACCTTGTATTAAAAAAAAATATTTTGGCGAGCTCGGCGTCGGGTTGGTTAACAATGATAACTTAACAACAAGTGATTCCCACACAGGACTAACATTCACGCGTATGTCTGTTTGTCTTGGGCAGAGTATTTTAAGAGAGGTGGAGCAAATTAGAGTTGAAGAAGCGCGACTGGGGAAGTAACAACACTTCACAGAAAACCGTAGCAAAAAAAAACTCTTTGGAGGGTTGTTTTGTTCCTGTGAGTGTGTGGGATTACCGGTAAGCTCCTGAGGAGTTGCTGTGTAAGCAATGGGTGGCACAACACACGAACAATAACTTGTGTACGTAGGTTACGTATACAAGTTACTGCTTACCATCAGACAGGCCGTACGCTTGATTGTCACCTAAGTGATAAAAAAAAGGTAAGCCATACACTTGTATGTATAATAAAAACTAATTTGGCCATTGCGAAGGAAATTAAGAAAGTTTAATTAGTATTATAATTAGCTTACTAGTTACAAATTTGCAGTGATAGCCCAGTGGATAATAAACCGGCCTATTGACTTCAGCTTTCTAGGTTCAGGGGTTTGGCCTCGGCGATGATGAGTCAGTGAATTAGCCAGGAACTCCATTTTTAGGGTTCCGTACCCAAAGGGTAAAACGGAACCCTATTACTGAGGCTCCGCTGTCCATCCCTAAGTGCGTCCGTCCGTCTGTCACCAGGCTGTATCTCATGAACCGTGATAGTTAGACAGTTGAAATTTTCACAGATGATGTATTTCTGTTGCCGCTATAACAACAAATACTAAAAAATAGAATAAAATAAATATTTAAGGGGGCTCCCATACAACAAACGTTATTTTTTTGCCTTTTTTATAGATAATGGTACGGAACCCTTCGTGCGCGAGTCCCACTCGCACTTGGCCGATTTTTTATATATATATAGATTATCACTTACTCGGCGGTTAAGGATATTGTGAGGAACGCGTCGTACGACGAATTATATTTCGAAAAACTTGTGACCTTACCCAAGAAGGGTCTGGGTATCCTCCGGGGTTGTGGCGTACCTCCTTATATGACAACCATTATCTGACCCGGTCAAATACTTTATATTATCTTATTCAGCTTATCTATAGATTTATGATAACTTATGATAACAATTCTAGAGGTAAGGTACATCAAAGCAGCCCATCTGGGGAAGTACCTCCACCTCACAGAAAACCGCAGTCAACTAACAACTTCCTAGGTTTTAACGAAAAGTATATCTGTAACGGAAATATACTTGCTGAATTTTTAACGGGGGGTGGCAACGAACGAACGATGCTTCTTCTACTGCAAAATTACAATACAAAACACATCAGGCAAACTGTTGATTGCCTTATTTATTTATAAATAGGCGGATGCCGTGAGCAGGCTTCCATTCTTAGCTAAGTTTATAAAGAACCAAGGCAAAATTCCTGACTACAGGATTCGGCATGTAATTACATAAATCTCTCCGTTTCGAGTAACACGGAACTATCGGCAATCGATTGGACACAAATCCCTCGAATCTATTTATAGCAATATCCCACGTATTTATGCCATGGAATCAAAGTTCACGTAAGTACGCGCGCGGATTAACTTCAGTTGCCACGTTATTAAAGGGTGTTACGCGAAGTTATGTGGTGGTATACACGTATGTGTATACGTAGTTTTATATCTATACCTCCTCAAATGGAATGTAAAAGCAATGATGACCAACTGGTTCCTGATTTGAATCCTGACGGGGGCATGTGCCACTAAGGTCGTGTTTTCGAATTTATGTACCTATTGATCACTTGTTCAGCGGTGAAGGAAAACATCGTGAGGAAACTCACGTTTCAATAAACTATACTTCGAAAGTCGTGTGACCTGACCTAAGAAAGATCTGGTTTTCACTCTGAGTTGTGGAGGTCTGTTGGAAGTCGCTCCATGTAAGAATGAGTGTCTTCGTCAAATCCTTAGGCTTAGGTAGTAGGCCCCGCCAAACCTAATGGATTAGGAAACGGGATAAAGCGAAGAAGAAGAGGACCTCCCTAAATAGACCATGAAGAAAGGATCTCTGGTATAGACAGTGATCTGCACCGTGCTGTACAGTCTAGTTATGAGGAACATACAGCGTGTTAGCACCTAGACGGCAGCTTGTTTTCCTGGTTTGGCATCAACGTTAGTGTTAGCGAAGGCTTATTTCAGTACCAGAATATAATTATTAAACTATAAGTACACGTACACTCACTGTATACTAATTACGCTCTGTTATAGGCCATTGTCATGTATTTTTTTTACATTATATTATATGGCAATAGTGTTGCTACTTTATGCCAGTGTCAAAGTCTTCAGTTTAAAACCATTTGAAAATCTTAATGCTATGTTCCAGCTTCAGGAACTGTGCTGAAAAAATACTTGGGAAGGGTTCAATCAACCAAATCAACCCAGTTTAAATACCACCCGTAAAACGATAGTGATTTTTACAAGTGTTCTTGATGAACTTATTCTCGTCTTCCAAAAAGTGCATAAACGTGTTATATTTCAGTTTTTTCATTACTGTATAATTTCACTAGCACTTATGTTACAAAATAATATCGAAATTTTCAAATAAAACTAATTTTATACTGAATTGTAAAAATTTCAAGTATAACTACAATGTCACTAGTCAAAAGCGCGGGAAGAAGTCCCATAGTCATGTATTCATGACTGCAATTTAAAATTGGAATTTATAGATAGAGCATAAACAACATTTTATTTCCTATACTACAGAAAATGCGACTGGCCAATTTGTTCGGGGAATGAATACATCGCTGGATTTGAATATTTTGTATAATTTCTGACTCAGCTGTGCTGGTCGTTTGTACGAATTCTCATTGGAAAGCTTTTAAAGCATTTATGTAAAACAAAAACAGTTTGTACAATTTAAAATTTCGCGACTCCGTAAACTAATTATTTACATTAAACTGGAGTTTCTACGCCCATCCTTTATTTTTACTGTTGTCTACACACAAGACATACTTTCATATGATATTAATTTTATATTATAACATCCGCAATATTTATGAACAACCTATCCAACAAAACGTTATGCCAAGGGATAGACGAAAAAAAACGTGTAGGCGAGAAAATAAAATAATGTTTTTTTTTAAATTAAATTTCCCTTTTTTTTTGTCGTGATTAATATATAAAGCTGCAGTTGTACAGGAATTAAGAGATCGTGTGTTGAAACCCCACCTAAAAGGAGGGGAGCGGAGTTGAAGTGCTGAAAATAATAAAAAAATTGTCCATCCACACTAACACTTACTCTTTTCACTTACTAATTTCCTACAATTTTCAGACAGACGGGCATGGTGAAACTTTGCTTCCTTGTTGATTACAGAAAGCTAGAAAGAGTATTTTCTTTATTAATTAATAGATTCAGGCTTATTATGGGAAAGATAAATATACCGCTACATTAGTTCAAATTGCATAATTATACATTTTTATTGTCATTTACATTCAAAAACTGGCTAAAAATGAGACAATGCAGTACACAGCAGTGCTACATTTTAGGTAATTATCAAATTTACAAGGTTTTGATTAACATATTATGTGGTAATAAAAATCGATGCATTACTTCACGCCAAATACCTTACGGGGTAGGCAGAGTAAACCGAGCGCCACATTACTCGCCCCCTTACACATATCACTCGCTTCTTTAACATTAATAGCTCTTCTCATGCACGCTCGCCGGTTTCTAAGGCTCTTAACATCATTCTTCCTTCCGATAATATACAATTAATTTGGTCATGTAAGCGTTGGCTTTCCTCGGCTGCTACATTCTTCTACTATCGCGTTGCCTATCTGCTTCGTGATTCGTTATTTGCGTATTATTTCTACTTGTCTGAACCAACGGAGCATGCCTCTTCTTTTTCGGGAATAAAAGTAATAGTGCTAAAACGTCGCTATTATGTTATTAACCCTTAATTTGACAATGGGTAACATATTGAACGACTTTAAAAAAATCCACAGCAAAAATTTTGTCATTGATTTAATTTTATTTATTCGGAACAGTTTATGGATTCCCTACATTATTATACAAAATTTCGTCATAGCTGTGCACTCGCCCTCGGTCGGTCAGTCGTCGACATAATATCGCGGAGGACGAACGTGCCACGACCATTCTTGGTAAGTCACGATTTTTTTTTTTTTGTGACAATGTATACTAATATTTCTACAGTATATTTCATACAGCATACAAATTTATATACATAAATTACAATTATAATATCGTACGTAGATTTTGCGATAAGCATTAGAAAACTGGCATGTTCAATATATTACCCATTGCCTAATATGCACTAATGTCGTATGATAATGTGATGTTCACTATACTAGACGTTACTCGTTATACGCTAATGTGTTATGTTGTTGTGATGTACAGTATACTGGACTGTGCCCATTATGTAAAAACGAAAAATAATATAAATATCTGTAAATCATTGATGATATTATTGAATTATAGTTGTGAATGATTAATATTTTGTTATTTCTGTCGGTATTGTTCCGTATCCTACTTAAGGGTTGAATAATTAGACAGTGTAATAACATCGACATATTATTTATCACCTTTTTTTCATTGTATTTTGATTATCTAATGCTAATATTATTTACAGGCTTTCAAACAAACGTCACGGGCGTCAAACTTATTAGCCTTAGTACCACCAAACAATGCGAAATCCGACGTGGAAGGCGAATCTGAAGGATCTGAGCCGTACAAACCTAAATTACTCTTCGTCCGACGCACCGTCTATAGCGTCATCATTACAACACATAAATTTGTCCGAAAGCCCAGAGGAATAACTTAACAGTTCATGTGACGAAATACCCAATAAGGAGTCAGATTTCATTTCCATACTATCACTGATTATGATACTACTTGTCTCACAATCGGTGCCGTCAGCAATCCAGATAAATTTTGACAATATTCCAACCATGTCATCAATACAGTCCATTCCATCCGTACAAAATTCATTAGCCGGGACAAGCAGCGTCGCCAAAACCAGGTCCACTAGAAAACGTGTTCTTACCCATACCCGCATACGCAATGTTACATCAAAGAAGCGAAAAACTACGAATTATAGATGAAAAAAGGAAGATTTCAACATAAGACAGAAATAATAGATTTGGATTTTGTATCTGACATGCCTACAGACTACACACACACCCATTGATTATTTTGACAAACATTTCTCTGTAGACATATTCCAAGACATAGTTCATAACACTTATCTTTATTCAGTTCAGTCTACTGGGCGGTCAATAAACGTGACAGGATGAAATAAAAGATTTCATAGCTATAGTATTACTTATGGGTATTATTATATTACCATCATACTTAGATTATTGGTCTAGAGAATTGAGATATTCGCCCATTGCTGATGTTATGTCCTTGAAAAGGTTTCAAGCAATATGCAGGTACCTCCATTTTGTTGTAATTCTTTTCCTGATTCAGATCAATATTACAAAGTAAGGCCTTTTATTGAGAAGATGAGAATTAACTGCTTAGCTACGGAAGAAGAGATGAGATAACCATCCCTTATAAGGGTAAGAAAGTAGGCAATATAATCCTATGAAGCCCATATGAAGTGGGGTTTCAAAAATTTCGTAAGAGCAGGTTTGTAGGGTATAGTATACGACTTCTTACTATATGCAGATGAGGATACATTTCGTTTTATTGACTTTTCTGAAGAGGAAAAAGGTTTTACCTTAGAAGCCAAAGTCGTAGTAATCGTAGTCGCTCTTTGCAAAACAATTAAAACGTGAGCATGTGCCATATACTTCGATATTTTTTTTCTATCCTAGATTTGGAAATATGTCTTAGAAATAGCTACGGCATGTTTGGTCTCGGATTAGATGAAACTTTCAGAGATTTTTAAAGATTTTTTACAAAATTTATACATATATATTTGCATAGCATTTGATATTATGTACGTATGTTTTGTAAAGGTGCTTCAAAAATAAATAATTTGATTTTCATACGATTTTTCATTATCTCATCCATATTACTTACAATATATATATATGGCATAAAAATACCGTTTCATGTCTTGATTTGACAACGTCCAATATATAGCACACCACTTTTTGCAGTCACTTTAGGCTATACTGGGCATAGTACAGTATACTGGATAGACTTTTCCTCAAAATCTAGACTTAGGGTTTTTTTTCAGTTATTTTTCCCAAGTCTAGTGACCTCTAATTAATATAAATATATGAAAAAAAAAACATTTCTCAATCAATTTTCATCTTGCTCTTCTAATTGTGTTGGTAAAGTAAGACAAAAGTGATAATAGTTTAACGCGAAAAAATAAACTGCATTGATAACACATAGATAAGATATTTTAACCTTGATCCGTCGGTGCTTGTAAATAATTTCGCTAGGGAATTTCAGAATAATGTCGAAAAATTTGTAGCTCATGTAAATACCTTTACTTTAACCATCCACATATGAGAAAACGTGATGTATCGATAAGAACTGACAAGGCTCTGGTGGAAACTGTTAAACGTATAATTGGACAAATGTATAATAAAAAAATTCGGACTACGACGGTATTAATATTAAGGACATTTACTCCTCCCATTATTACACATTTGATTAACTGTTGTTTGAAAACTGGAATTTAATACCTTCATCAATGAGCTTGCAGATAATTTGCAAGGGCTGTATAAACAAAAAAGAAATATAAAAATATGTTAAAACGTTACTATATTACGGACTATATTACGGTTTATATTATTAAGGACACGTAGATTGTTACTGCGTCAGGAGTGAATCCCCTTACCGAGTTAAACCATTAACAGTTTTGTGGTAAGACGTTATATCATAATAAGTTGCGTTAGGCAATTCAAACAATAAAGTATAAAAAAGTGGATATTTTTTACTTACTAGGAAGTGCCGGAAGGAGCCGGAAATGTTTAGATTTACAAACTACATATACCGCAGAATATAAATCAAAGTTATCTGCCATCGAAAACTAAAAGCCAATACAGATTGATACCCGCAAATCCGCTCCGACCGGCTTGTAAAAGGCTCGGAGCGCCATCCGATGGATGAAATCGATTGTTTGACCCGAAGCTGCGGAGTCACTTGGCTTATAATATATGCGGTGGTAATGATAGCGGATTTCCACTTATTTATTTATTAATGTACACCAACAGAATGTATAACGTACGATCGTTTTCTTGTTCAAAAATCTCGCAACTGTGATTAGTGTTTTATAATTGTATGATCTACTCAAATAATTCCGTTACATATTTACATGTTTTAATTCTAACTTAGTTACCTTAGTTAAGTACCAAAGTAACTATTTATTTATTTAACACTTTATTTACCACAATACAGTAGCTACAAAAGGCGGACTTAATGCTAGTTGCATTCTCAACCAATCAACCATTCGGAGTGGAGAAAAAAAAGATTGCGGTTTTTATTAAAAAGGTAGAGGTACTTACCCCAGGTAAGTACGAAAGATGAAAATTAATGAGCTAAAAGCGAGTTCTTTTTTGAAGTGAAAACTTCTTTAATGGCTTTGGGCACTTGTTGGGATGAGTAAAAAATGTTAAACTCGCGTCAGGACACGTGACCCTGACCGTAAGATTTTGGTGAGAATTAGAACTTAAGTTAGCTGCAGCGCTAAAACATTAGTTACCTCTAATTAAACAATTAAAACATAAAGCGCTAGATCATTCATAGGGCATCATTTTCTCGCGACCAAAACGTTGTAAGCGCCATGAAATTCTTGGCGCTTACGCGTTTCGTTCAATGTAGTTTATCAACATCGCTGTTTGGTTTAAGCGGCGCAGGGCGCTTGCGCGAGTGTGCGTGTGTGTTTGAGTATTAGAGATTGGCGATGATGATGCTGGTAATGATGATGGTGAAAGAACCGTTGAAATTATGGATGAAAGTTGATTTTTCTGAGAGATAAACTTTTTAATGTAAATTAATTGTAATAGTTCTGAAGTGTTAAATTTTTAATGTAATATAAATTGTCATGTTTGTGTACGATAGCGCAATAAATGAATATTGTATTTTACCACATACATGATAGTACTTTTATACTGATAAATATAGCAATTCATGCGAAATTATTCCCTAACCATTCCAAAATATTCAAAAATGCACAACGTTAATGTTCAAGTTTTCACTTATACCGGCACTCCCGGAGTGCAACCCGTTTTTTTATACAACTAGATTGGTAAACAAACATGCGGCCTGCATTAGATGGTAAGCGGCCACCGCAGCCTACTGACGGACGCAACACCACGGGGATGTTACTCGTGCGCTGCCAATGTTGCGACCTAAGGCTGTTTCGTCACAGTACCCAGTAATTTCTTTGCCATAGCTCACCCTTAAAACCGGAACGCAGCTATATAAATATAGCTGGTTGATGGTAGAAATAGGCGAGACAGAGGTACCCACGCAGACGACTTTTATACAAAATCTCCCACGGGTAGATTCTCCTCCTCCCTCTGGTTCTTGCGATGCGATGGCGAAACGCATTTAATGCTGTTTGATTAATTTTAACAATAAAATATGAATCGATTCTATAAAGAACATATTGCTAACTATACACACATAAACATAAATAACTATGATAATACATACATAAGCACAATAATACATACAAAACCCTAGTAATACATACATATTTTCCTTTATAAATAACTGTAATATAATTTCTTATATATAATAATATACTAATTATACAACACACGTATAATTATAGAATATTGAAATTAAGTAAGAAGAGATGTCATGGAGCATAAGTATAGGAAAAAATCCTAAAACCGTAAATTTGTAGTTCCCTCACAAAAAATAAAATATTTTTTTTGCGACTATAATTTGCGAAAATATTTTTTTACGGAACCCTCATAACACGAGTCAGACTTGCACTTGACTGCTTTTAATTTTATTTTTGTTATTGATCCCATATAAATGTTGTCGAAATCGGGTTAGTAGTTTGGTTTTTAAATGTTATAAAAAATGTTATAAAAATATAAAAATTTTAAAGGTTATAAAAAAATAACTGGAATAAAATTGACATTCAGCGGCGTTTACGGTCACTCTTTTTTTTTATACCACTAATATCGCAAACAAGCGTACGACCTACCCGATGGTAAGCAGTAACCGCAACCTATACACATTTGCAACACCAGAGGTGTTACTCAAGCGTAGCCGACCTTGTAAAATCCTCTTCACGACCACTATGAATGTACTTAAAGCCTACCAATCAATTCTTCTTGAAGAGCTCCATGCTGTAGTCCCTTGGGAAATCCTCGGGTGAGACTTTATTCCAAAACTTGAGAGTTCTCGGAAAACTTATGTGGAACCGCACAGTTCAGCGGTGTTTATGTTCACTATTGTTTTATACCACTAATATGGAGAACAAGCATACAGCCTACTTGATGGTAAGCAGTTAGCGTAACATATGGACATTTGCAACACCAGGGGTGTTATGTGTTGCCGACCCTGTAAATACCTCTTCACGCCCACAATGTATGTACTTCAAGCGTACTAATCACTCCTTGAAGAGCTCCATATTGTAGTCCCTTGGGAAACCCTTGGGTGAGAGTTTATTCCAGAACTTGAGAGTTCTCGGAAGAAAACTCTGAAAACTGATCGGTTGTTATTCAAAAAAATTTAATAATCGACCTATTTTTATACCATATTGCTACTGCACTAAGGTACATAATAATTGCTTTATTTACGCACTAAAACATACATAATAATTGCTTTGTTTCTTTATATGACTATAAAGAAATATTATTATAGTGTCTATTTGCAGTTAAACAGAAATTAGAAATATATTGTTAGACTACTTAGAATAAAATCAATGTATAACGACAATAATAATGCACTTATTGTTATTTTTAGAGTGGGTCAGCAAAGTTTTTAAGATATTTTGGGATACGTCAATGCGATAATTGCATTGCTAATGCGTAATTAAACCTACTTACAAACATACACAACAAATGCGCTGGCACCGACTGTAAAAATAACAATAAATGTATATTATTGTCGTTATACCAAAGTAAATAAATAGGAAATAGCATGAAAGGGGATCAGAAATGGAAAATTAGAATGATTTAGAGTCACTCTTGCTTAAGAATGTTTGCGTGATCCACGAAGATAAGTAATATGGAAAGCCATTGTGACCAATTTTATATAGTAACTCAATTCACCGCTTCGGGTCGTGGGGTAAAGTAGAACCCGCAGCTCTTATTGGCTAATTCACTGATTAACATCGCGGTACTTGTCGGCAATATTATCCCATTGGTCAGTATTTAGACGCTAATACACAAAGTTTTTACGAGCCCGGGATGCCGTCATACGCAGTCAAGTGGATTTTTGGTTTGTGGTACAGTCTAAGGGAAAGCGAAATCTGCCCAAGGATGGTTATGACTCAAACGTATGATTTCGCAGGTATGTTAACCGCTCTCAGTCGCACCATACCCTGCGGAGCGAATATTCAGAACAAGCCAACGTAAGGTTTAAAAGGCAATCTGAACGGAATTACCGACGTGTTTACATCACTTATTCGTTTTTTAGAGGAACTAAATATTTTATTAGAAACTGGCGACCCACCTCGGCTTCCCACAGGTAAGATAGAAAAGAATATCCGATGAAAGCTCCCAGGCGGCTTGACTTTTTCCGGCATTTTCATCAATTATCGTCATATTACCAATTTACACAAAACCTTTACAAATTATACTCCTTAAACCTTTCTCAAGAATCACTCTGTCTGTTGGTGAAAACCGCATGAAAATCCGTTCAGTAGTTATTGAGTTTATTTAGCAGACAGATACGGCGTGGGACTTTGTTTTATAATATGTAGAGATAGGCTAAGTAACTGTTTCATTTGGGAAGTCCTTTATCAAAATTGTTGGCGAGCATGTCTGGGAGAAATAGTTCAGCTAGACACGGAAGCTCAACTTTGCACAGTAAGCGATGGAAAGAGTCATGCTCGAAATTTCTAAGCACGATAGATACAGGAATGTGTACATCCGCTAGAGCTAGAGATACTGATGTAGTCCTAAGTATTAATATTTTTTAAGAGAGTGGAAATTTGAAGATCCAATTATAATGTAATTAATAAATTATGTAAATTTGTTTGGATACCAAAAGAGGGATGCCTGAGTTTTTTGGCAGTATTTTTATCAGTGCTCACCTAGTCATGAACTGCACGGTACGGAAAAAATTGTGACGATTCCAAACAAATGTAGCCATTTTTACGGAATAAAAAATTTTGACTTTGACTTTGAAAGGGATGGCCTATATTTAGCAGGGGAGGTTACTCGGCTGAAATAATAATAATGATTTGGAAATGTTTTGTACAAAATTACATTAGTAGATTATAATACCAAAAGTTCATGACCTCAGCGCTGCCTTCATGTCGTTTTCTGTGAACATTTTGGAACAAATTCCCAGTAATATTAAAATGTCACAAAATCTTCTCCCTTTCAAGATTCAAGAAGAATTATAACTGTACTCCTGAGATTTGAGCTGAATAGAATTTATTTTTATTATTTGTTTATTATTTTGTTATTTTTATTATTTAGTCGTGTAATGATCTCCCCGCCAAAGTTAGTCCCAAGAGAGTACAGCGTGTGTGTTCTTCAAGAAAGGCGTGAAGAGGTTTTTAGTGAGTCGGTAACGTACGAATGACACCCCGGTTGTTGCAAATGTCAAAAAGGTGATTATTTAAAATCAGGCAGGCCGTATGCTTGTTTGCTACCTTAGTAATATATATACATATGTATAGAATATGGTTTTCCCTCTGGGTTGCGGAGATCTGACGGCAGTCGCTCCATGTAAAAACCAGTATCTACGCCAAATCCTTAGGCTTAGGCAACGGACCTCGCCAATGCTAATTGATTAGGAAACGGAAATAATATATATATAACTCGTCTGTACCATAAAGGTTTGCCCTTTGAGGTACAGAAGCCTAAAAAAGTTTCCCTTATTCTAAGTAATGCAACTTTGTTGTCCGTCTGTCTGTCTGTCTGTCAAGACTCTTTTTCTCAGGGACAGGTAGAGTTATCAAGCTGAAATTAATATGACATACTCAGGTCTGCAGTCCCAGTGCTCGACTGAAAAAAATCAAACTTCTAAGTCAACGCAATCAAAAGGCTGTTTATGCCTCGTTTATGCGCATATTTTGACACTCTCAAGGGAATTAAAACCTATAGGGAACTTCTCTTTGACATAGAATTATGAAATTTGGTAAGAAGCAAGGTCACGTAACTCTATGACTCGTATGTACTAGTAAGTAAGGTAAGTTCCTGAGGAATTTCTGTATCAGTAGTGAAAATCACAAAGTGTAAGCGATACTCATAGTATTTGCAAGTATTTATAAGCTCCGTTAAACATTTTATATCAGGTGGGCCATAATATGGCCCATCTAATATAAAATCTTTCTGATGTGGCATAAAAACATATACTACTCTGTGTAAAAAGTATCGGGAATATGTCAATAAAAAGACCCGCGTAAAAGAGGTCGTTCTAATTTTTTTACTGCATGTTGGTAGCACTGTACTGATTTAGCGCGCAAAATTTGAGCGGGATCTGTCATTTAATTTGTTTTAAACTACACTTTTTGTTGGTCATAGTTTTGAGTCCTCGGCGATTTTTACAATGGAAAATATTGTTGAACAAAGAGTGTGCCTTAAATTTTGTGTTTCAAATGATATTTCATGTGGTGAATCACTAAAAATGTTGCGAAATACCTACGGCGAATCGTGTATATCGAAAACAAGGGCTTATGAATGGTATAAGGCTTTTAAAGAAGGCCGAGAAGTAGTAGTAGACTTGCCTCGTTCTGGTAGACCTTCAACCGCTACGACCAGAGAAAACATCGACAGAATCAAGAAGCTAGTGCTCGAAAATCGACGTATGAGTCTGAGAGAGTTGGCTAGTGAGGTGAACATATCTTTTAAGTCCGTCCACAACATTCTCATTGACATTTTAGGCATGAAACGCGTCGCCGCTCGACTAGTTCCAAAAGAGCTCAATTTTGTTCAAAAAGCGCAGCGAAAGCATGTCGCTGAAGACATGGTTTCCCGAGCTTCTACGGATCCGACCTTTATGAAACGTATAATAACTGGCGACGAGACATGGGTTTATGAGTACGACATGCAAACAAGCCAACAGTCTTCAGAATGGCGTCTCGAAAACGAGCCGAAACCCAAAAAACCGCGGCAAAGTCGCTCCAAAATCAAGGTGATGCTGACAGTTTTTTTTGACTACCGTGGTGTGGTTCACTCCGAATTCCTTCCAGAGGGAGAAACAGTGAATAAAGAATATTATTTAGGCGTCATGAAGCGTTTGCGTGAGAGTATCCGCCGAAAACGTCCAGATTTGTGGCAACACAACTCATGGATGCTGCACCATGATAATGCACCATCACACACAGCCATTATAGTGAAAGAGTTTTTAGCGAAAAATTCAACAAAAGTTCTCGACCAAGCACCGTATTCACCTGATATGGCTCCGTCTGACTTTTTTTTATTTCCCAAGTTAAAATTACCACTTCGAGGAAAACGTTTTGAGTCGATAGAAGCCATAAAAGAAAATTCGCTGAATGAGCTAAAGGCCATACCGCAAATAGCCTATGAAAAATGTATGGAAGACTGGGTGAAGCGGTGGAGATGTTGTATTGCAAGCGATGGGGCCTACTTTGAAGGCGATAAAATAAATTTAGATGAATAATTTGTATTTTTTGTTTTATTGACAAATTCCCGATACTTAGTACACAGAATGTACTTATTCAAAGTGGGTAGGCAAGAGGTGCTCCTAGTGTTACAAGCGTTCATGGGCTGCGTAATTTACTTCCCCTCCCGAGTGTGTTAGACAGACGATATTATTTTGCTTGTAATATTAATCTATAATCTACTTATTGAAAACTGTTCAGCGTTTTAAATAGAAATCCGACCAAAGTATTTTGAAACTTTCCGCGAGAATAGAACGTGTAATTGCGTTTATCTCAACAATATCATAAATGTGAAAGAGAGGTCAATTTCAGTAGAAACGATCTCTGTTCACCGATATCAAATTTTATTCTGGACTTGGATTAACTTTTTAAACTGACTGGGTTAAAGATAATAAAATGTGTTTATTTGTACAATAATATTAGGTACAAAGTATAAGGTCCACATGATGTAAATTGGCTAACATTATAATAACAATTGGCCACGCTTGTAACGCAGGTAATATCGCTCGCGCGTTGCCGCCCAAGCTAATAACCCAGTAACCTCTTAGGAGTTGTCTGGTAACTTCAGTCACTCGAAGGTGATCCACTAAAATCCAACTAACGGATACGTTGATGGATTACTGTAAAAAGAGTATCTTTTCAGAGGATGGGTTCAAGAGACGTTATAAATGGTTTTGGAAATGTGTTAGGAATAATTTTAGTTTTGAATTTATTTGATATAATCAAATCGGCATTCGTCAACGATATTATTGGAAGAAATTTTTGAGTTCACAACAAGTGCAATTACAATACCAATTCTCAAGTTCTGAACCAGTACAGCACGAACAAGTTAAAGACACAGTACCGTGGCCATCCACTAGTTCACAACACTCTAATACAGCCCAATCACCAAGCACTACTTATTAAAGGAATTCTTCCATCACCTTTCAAGACAACGCTGGTCGCAACTAAGAAATGTCGTAAAACTACAAAACCAATTTTGCATTCGACATCACCTTAGAGTATGATTATTTTTCTCGAAAAAGATGCTAAGAAAAAACTTAACATTGACTAAAAAGCTGTGAAAAAAGAGAAAAACACTGATGACAAAGAGAATGTAGAAGAATAATAATAATAAAAAAACGCCTGGAATAGAAATGAAAGGTTCGTCTGCAAAACAGAGAGATTAGCATTGTATTTAGTGCTCAGAAAAAATAATTTATCCACCATCAGTGGATTGGATTGTACTGATCTGTTGCATTTATACAGACTAAGATGGTTACATTTTCTCTTCATTAATGATTTGTCATACTGATAACATCTATTGCACCTTTTAGGGCTCTAATATTTAATGTTCTGCGAATTCAAATGCATATTCCTCTCGCTTACGCTCCGTGACAACGCGTTTGTCAAAATATCAACGAATTTCTTTTTTTAGTCCGCTCCAATTTGCCTCGGTCAACCCTTTTTTTTTTTTTTTTTTTTGTGACGCGGGGAAAAATGCGTTACGCACACCACCGGTGCCTGGGTGGCCTCCGGTGGTAGTGTGGGACTCCCCGTCGGCTGTCCGACGGTATACCCACTAAACAACCCCGCGAAATGCCATCGGCCGCATTGGTGTGGTGCCCCGGATCTGTCAGCAACAGGGCACCACTGCGACTGGCCAGCCCCTCAGAAGGGGCCGGACTTCTTCTCTCTAGGGGCCGTCCCGGCAAATTGGGACAGCCCCTCCGGCGTCGGGACCATTATGGGGCCAGGTTCCCATCCTGACCCCTAGTCCCACAGGTTAGGGAGGCGGCAGTAGGTGCGCGTAGCGCCTACGCCGCACTCCCGTCCGCCGACTCCGGAGCGGGACAGCCTGAGGATCGTCCTCCCTGTCCCGCTCCGCGGCCTCCTTCTGGGACATGACGGTCTCACAGAAGAAGGCCATCGCCTGCCAGGCACTGTCACTCCCGAGCATGGAGCGGACCACGCTCGGGAGCGAGAGGTCCGCGCTTCCTAGCGCGGACACCAGATCGTGGCGCTGCCGAGACCACCTGGGACACTGCTCCAGAGTGTGCTGGGCAGTGTCCTCGGCCGCGCCACAATCGTGGCAGCCTGGCCGCTCCTCCCGCCTCGCGACCCGGTGCAAGTACTCACCGAAGCACCCATGCCCGGTGAGCACCTGCACCATGCGGAAGGTGAGGGGTTTGCGTCTACGACGCATCCACGCCTCCAGGACCGGGCGCAGCGCAACCGCAACGCGGACTCCGTACCGCGGCTGCGCCAGGTCCTCCCCCCACCTCCGCATCATCTCCACATGCTCTCGCTGGCGATACCGCCCCACCTACACCGATGTGGGGCGCTCGCCGAGGCTCCTCCTTTCCGAAACAAACCCGTATACCTCGGCGAGCACCTCCGTCTCCAACTCCCAGGGCGGGTCGCCAGCGAGGGCGGTCGCGGCCGTCCAAGCTACCGTACGGTACCCCCTTATCGCCCTCTGCACTATGACCCGCTGCGCTCTGCGCAGCTGGGCCTTATTGCGGCTGCAGAGGGCGTCCGCCCATATGGGGGCACCGTACGTGGCCATACTCCGGCAGATGCCGGAGTACAGCCGCCTGCACGCGGCGCTGGGCCCGCCCACATTGGGCAGGAGGCGACCCAGCGCCGCCGCAGCTCTGATGACCTTCGGCCCCAACCGCTCGAAGTGGGGGCCGAAGGTCCATCTTCCGTCAAGGGTGAGGCCCAGGTAGCTCATCTGGGCACTCACCCTTATCCTCGCTCCTCCTAGTTGGAGGTGCGCTCCCGAGGGGGGGCCCCGCCTGCCGGTCCCGCGGAAGAGGAGGACCTCGGTTTTATCCAAGCGGACCCGAAGCCCAAGCCTCTCTATGCGGCTGACCACCTCGGTCAACCCTATTAGTAATGGATATGGACTATATTTGGAAAACAGCCTCGCGCAAACATTTTTTTTTAGTTCTGGCATCCCGGCTTTAATCATAATATTATAATCATTATATTATGATTAAAGCCGGAGAAATATATAATCATTTTAGGTAGATAGAAATCGAATTTTGTTCATGTATTAAATTTGTTCGACACAAAGATGATTACTATAACCACATACGAATAATAAGTATAAGTACATATTTGTAATTTTCGCTTGCTCGACTGTGAACGGAAACTAAAATTATATTTCCAAAGGCGTGTGATCTGACTGAAGAAGAAGAAGGTCTAATTATCCCTCTGGGGTCTGATTGCGGTCAAACTTACTATCTTTGTCAAATCCTTAAGCTTAGGTAACGGACCCCTAAAATCCTAATATTTGGATACGACATAACGCTAGGAAGAAGATATATACCTAGTCCGGCCATAAGTTCTGTTAACAAAGGAATATGCATTTATATTTTTATGAAGTAGAGTAATCTTAATAAAACATATATGTACATATTTATGGAAAACTCAGCAAAAAATAAATGATAAAGTTGATAGATAAAGTTTTTATTTGTACCAGAGGACACACATATATACAATAAACAAGGGTGCAGGTAGACATGTCTCAAACCAAGTGGTAGTGCTCAACGCACTCTACACTTATACACTTAAATTATGCATTGTCGATAGTAATATCACAATATGTATCGCAGAATAAATAATACAATAAATTATACAGAATACGTCATCTCAACAAATAAAACGAGCAAAAGACATAGTCACATAGTTAATAAGTTATTAAAAATTTCGAAGTATTTAGTACCTACACCACATTGCAGTGGAGCATCGTCATGCCGTGTGTCGCAGTGATACAAAGAGGCAACAGCTCAGTGGATTATTTGCTAGTGAAGCAAATCACTGATTTTCAGCTGCGACCTAGCGATGCCGCAGGGATGCGCGCAACGATACAAACTGTTTTTTTACATTTTAGTGCAAAATATGTGAATCAGTAAACAATTGTAAAAGTGAAAGTGAATAAGATCTACTGAAAGTTTGCACATTAGCGGTGTACATTTTTTATAATACAAATGCAATAAGATTCAGAATGTCACCAATCATATACAAAGTTTGAACCGATAATAAATAACCCTATATACAAATACACTCAATAAACTTGGACATGAATACTTATAATAAGAATAATATAATACACACAAACGAAAATAACAGATTACAAGTGGACAGAGATGGAGCTACCGCCACCAAGGCGACAAGTTTGAAATCCTAGTTTTTGGGAATTGAGTAGTGCAGATTTTAGTTGTGTTTTAAAAGAGTACTTTGACAGAGCGTTTCTTATTGGAGGAGGAATGTTATTCCAACACTTAGTCGCCTGGTAGCGAAAACTGCCATTAAAGCCCATCGTTCTATGAAATTGAGTTGTCAAAGGAGCGCGACATGATCTGGGAATACCTGGGCCATAGTGTTTATGAAATGTCGAAATACTTAATTTGGTATAAAGTAAAATTTGGTATAAATGCATAATAATCTATTCGAAATGGCCACCTTTGGCTTTGGTACAGGCTTTTAAACTGTCTAGCCACAAATCTATGGATTTACGCACTGTTTCCATGGGAAATTTAGCCACTGCTTCCTCCAGAGATTTCTTAACAGACACAATATTGGCGTGTCGTCTCGAGCAGGCTATGTCCTCTAAAACTGACCAAAATCTAAGGGGTATATCTAAACTAGACGAGGGCCAGTCTTCAGCGTTTATAAAGTCCGGAATGTCGAAACCAACGTTTCGTAACGCTAAGCTTGGGTAGTTCGTGCCTTGTGACCAGGTGCTGCTCCGAGACCTGCTGGAAAGTCCACGGTACCTTTTTAAAAAGTGTATTACTGAGAGGATTCACAACATGATCCAAGACAGTCTTTTGATACACTTTGGCTGATGTCTTCACTATTTTCACAAAAAATAACAAACCATTACAGACGCAGGATGATGACCACGTTGTACCTTTCCGACCACTTGGGCGGCTTCTTTAGAACTGTGCGTGTACACTTTGTCATGTTGCTTGTTGTAGTGCTATTTAATCGTGAAATTTTTTTAATCAGTAAAGAGGATATTTCGTTGTCTTTCACCTGCGTATTGGGACAGAAGGCGTTTTGATCGATCCACTTTCTTCAACTGTAGGGTCTGATTTAGGGCATGTCCTGTATATTAACGATAAGCGCCGAGCTTCAGGTCTTGTTTTATTATACGCGACAGAGTTCTAGCGGGAATCATCATCATCAATATTTTTTTTTGTTTCCTAGTGGGGTTTCAGCGAATTCTGGCTTTAACAGCCTTTGTAGTTCTAACAGCACGCGGTCGCCCCGATATTTTATAATCTTCAACAGAGGAAGTGTTGGTATATCTGTCGATAGTACGATATACGAACATACGGCTGATACCAAGCTTTTGAAGAGTCTTGAATATGACCGTCGGCTCCATACCCACTTTGTGCAAGGCAATCACTGCATTCCTACTTTCTTTAATACCCCATTCCATATTTTAATTTGCTAATAAACACGAAAAAAATTGGTAAAACGGATGGAAATCGAAAGAAGATTTTAACATACTCGTAATAAACGCGTCCCATATTCAAAATAATTAAAGAGTAGAAAAAAAGAAAAAGTTTGTGTGTAACAATATTAATAGACCAGACTAGTTACACTGATACCTCGTTATAAGACCATGTTAATTTATAACAATGTATAATGTTCGTATAGTAAGAATTCCCATCGTTACTCAATGTACATAGAATCATATTCCGGCTCGACCGATCGTACAGCTAAGCGCACTTTGACATTTGTACCGTTCTTATTTCATACGTAGTAGAGTTACAATAACACTTCAAGCGTTATCTGCACTTACATACACCTCTTAAAAACGCATTCATGTTTATTTTAAATGGTAGCTTGTAGTTGTAGTCGACCAAAGTGTGTGGCGTCCTACCTATATACAGAAAATACCGGACACTGTGTATGAACAGACAAAACAATGGAAAACGGACATATTACTATGGCACTAACGCTCAAGGGTTCCATTCCCACACAGGACAAACATTTGTGAGCGTGAACGTGTCTGTTTGTATAGGCCACGGTGATTTTTAGAGAGGTAGTAAAGTAGCCCAACTGAGGAAATACCTCCATGTCACAAACTGCAACCAAATAACAGCTCCCAGGAGTGTCGTTGTGTTTCTGCGAGCCCTTAATCCACTAAGCTCCATTGAAAAAATACCTTGATGTATCGTCGTGCATTTTATATCCACATCAATCGTTTATTCTGTAGATTGCTATAGAGTGAGTATTTTTATAGACACGTGGGTTCTAAAAGTTCATATTGTTGCTGAGAGGTTTCACAACACGATCCACGTGTTGTGAAACCTCTCAGCAATACACTTTTTAAAAATGTACCGTGGACTTTCCAGCAGGATTCTGCACCTGGTCACAAGCCACGAACTACCCAAGTGTGGCTCGAAAGACTGGCTCTCGTCTAGCTCATATCTGAAACCCTTAGACGACAAGTTACGGTCAGTTTTAGTGGACATGGCCTGTTTGAAACGACACGCCGACATTGTGCCTCGAAATCTCTTTAGCAAGCAGTGGCTAAATTTCCCATGGACACATAATTCGTATCCAGACAGATTAAAGGCCTGTATCAAAGCTAAAAGTGACCATTTCATTTTCTTTAATTTTTTGCTGAGAATTCCATATTATATAAGTTTTTTGACTTGAACTTGATAAAAAAATAAATGACTAACATTTGTAACAGAACTTACGACCGGACTTGAATGGACGGCCGTAAGTTCTGTATTATATATACCTATTTTTTTTTAATCTACGTTGGGAGGCATACAAGCATACGGTCCGCCTGATGTAAAGCGGGTACCGTAGCCTATTAACGCTTGCGATATATTAATTAACACTCGCGCGATGCCTCCTCTGCTGCTTACACAGCAACTCCTTGGGAGCTTACTGGTGACCGCACTCACACGCAGGAACACAACAACCCTCTAGGGAGTTATTATTTGGCTGCGGTTTTCTGTGAGGTGGAGGTACTTCCCCAGACGGGCTGCTTTGATGTGCATGCTTTGATGCCTCTACCTCTCTTAAAACCTATATACATTGATTCTAATAAATCTCAATATCAGACACTATTTCACCCGACGTATAAAACACGACCAATTTGGTCATTATCGGTAAGTTGGTCTTCCTCAGCTCCTACAATCTTCTACATTCGCATTGTATATCTGTTTCATCATTCTTTCATCCTACAATTTTTCATGTCTTTTTTACTTGTCTGAACCAATGGAGCGTGCTTTTTCTTATTTGAACACCAACACTCTTTTTCAGAGCAAGTCTTTTTCTTACATTATTATTGCGAACGCGGTCAGCAAGCGTTACATTACAAAATATACACACGTACAGACAAACATGCATGAACATGTCCGTTTGTCTTGGTCTGGGTATTCTTAAGAGAGGTAGGGTGCATCAAAGCACCCGTCTGGAGAAGTACCTCCACCTCACAGAAAACCGCGGGGAAATCGACTCCCTGAAGGGTCGTTGCGTTCCTGCATGTGTAGAGGTGGCGTCGCGCGAGTGATACTTAATGTATTACCAGCGTTCACAGGCTACTGTTACCACCTTTCGTTAGGTGGACCGTATGTTTCAACACATAAAAACCAAAATGTTCAAATAAACCATGAATAAATTATAAGAAAGTTGTTAGTGCATGTTTTACTCCCGTTTGAAACTAGACCACTAGTAACCACCGCTCTGTTCGTGTGGCGGTCCACATTTCAAAATTGATAGAGGAATCCTAAATATTTTCAAGATATAATGTGTCGTATATGCTATATATATAATTGAGTATATAATCCATTTGTGTACTAAACTTGATCCAAATAGAAATTTCATTAATATTTAAATCTTATGATTGATAAGCCTTATTATTAATTAACTTGAACTAATCTGTCTTGATTGCGATACAACCGTAGTTGCCTCTGTGTTTAATTAAATTCATCAATAATAATCAATACTAGTAGTTTAATAATCTTAAGGCTACATATAGTTATATATGAATATATATATATATATATATGCAATTACAAAACAGTTCAATACCTATTCTCCTCTATCTGTCAATCAGGTAGGGCGCATCAAAGCAGCCCGTCTGGGGAAGTACCTCCAACTCACAGAAAACCGCAGCCAAATAACAACTCCCTACAAGGTTGTTGTGTTCCTGCGTGTGAGTGAGGTCACCAGTAAGCTCCCAAGGAGTTGCTGTGTAAGCAGCAGAGGAGGCATTGCGCGAGTGATACTCAATATATCGCAAGCATTAATAGGCTACGGTACCCGCTTTACATTAGGTGGGCCGTATGCTTGTATGCCTCCCAACGTAATATAAAAAAAAGTATGTTTTTTTTCTATTTAGTGTAACTACTAATGAGCTTTAGTGTTATCAATAAAAAAACTTGGAAACAGTACAAAAATAAAAGTTGGATATATTGAAATTCGTATTTTCTGTCGAAATTTTCAAAATAAGTTTCTTATAAATCTCATTACTATTAAAATTTTATAATTGATAATCCAATATGATGTCCGCATACCCAACCCTAGAATATAATCGTCATATGGAGAAGGAGCAGATATAAAAAAAAAATAGGTAATAGGTATAATATATATCAAATAAGTAACATTTGAATAATTGATGAATTAAGATTAAATATCGATCACTGAACTAGGAAAGTACAAATTGGATGGGCCGATAAGCTCAAATGAGCGGCTTCAAGGGGCTAAATACGGAAAACAGAGTATTGCATAGTTAACGCATTCTAATTGTAATTCTAATATGAATAAAGAAACAATCACGGGGAATCTTCTCATTTCTCGACGTGTAAGAAAACTATAAAACTGACATTATCCTTAAAATATGGACGGAAGAAGTTTTATTCTTCTCGAGTTGGGTAGCGGACCGGCGACGCGTGAACGACTTTAACAAAACCTTTTCACCACCATGTCAAACACAAAACTCACTCTAAGATGCTTGCGTAGAAAGCCTATAAATTGTGTTATTCGATTTTAAAAAAAGGAAACGTTTTGTCTATTCATTATATCACTGAACTATTTTATCTATTCATTATATCACAGACTGAAATTTAGCTTTTACTCACTTATTTCCAATGACAGATATATCCGTCGTTGGCGTAATAAGAATACAATTGATACAGCGAAACGGCGATACGCCATCCAGTGTGTTCCCCCAATATTTAGTGATATACTGCCATCATAGCCTATTTTTGATTCAACACAGGATCGCATACGATGAAAACATCAGGGTAAGAGCTAGATCCAACAGGGAGTAAATATATGTTGGTAAGAAATAAACGTGCAAATATCTACGAAAACGTTTGAAGTCTTTAAAAATTACACATTGACTTGAATTGAATGCCATCTGCATTCTCTGCCATTGAATGTACGAATGTATAGATGAACATAAAAGGTATTATTCAATATTAACTTAGTTGAAATATTGAAAATAATGCTGATGGCTCACGAACATTCAATTCTCATTCAACTCGGTTACCTATTGACAAAGGTACCTGCCAACGGAATGCATTTGCTTAAAAGCCTTCGCGGGAAGTAATATTTTAGATCTCGGATGGAAATTTCAGGAATGTATTTGCTCTTAGTACTCGAGTTTATTATAAAACGGTATAATCTGGAATTATATATTGTAACTTAATGTTGAAATTAAAAGCAATACTATTTGCAAGTCTTGGAGTAACTTAACTTAACTTACTAACATTTCAGAGTCAATATCAACGCCAAGCGTCTGTGGTTCATTACGTGGTTTGGCTAACGATTAAATGCGGATAAAGTAGACCACAGTCGCCTGCGTGGAGCTAAGAAGTATTCTATCTCACAGAAGGTCGCCATTAAAATCAAATAAGTAACAAGTTTGTGGAGATTTTTTGTTATTCCTCCGAAAATTCGCAGTAGGTATTAATGAACAAACGTCTCTTTGTATATAATTTAGTTTTCTTTTTCTTAGCGTTCTCCCGTTTCCTTATCCGTTAGGATTGGTGGGGTCCCCTACTTAAGTCTAAGGATTAGGCGAAGGTATTGATTTTCACATGGAGCGACTGCTGTCAGACTTCCACAACCCAGAGCGAAAAGTAGATCATTCTTAGGTAAGGTCATACGTCTTTTGAAGCATAATTTCTTGGGCGTGCGGGTCTTCTCGCGATGTTTTCCTTCATCGTTGAGCTTGTGAAAATTACACTAGCACAGCGGTGAAGGTGTCGCTATGAAATTAAACATATTCTATAAAAATAAAATGCGATGTAATTGTACGTTTATTTTTGACAGTTTTATTAACAGGTTCCTTAGTATTTTAACACAACACGTCACGGATTCGATTTCCGAACAAAATACCATGTCTTTTTATTTATTTATTATACTTGTAGAAGCAGAATCAGCAGAAGACAGTTAGAAGATTAGTATATTGTTTTTTTTTTATACAACGTCGAGAAGCATGCAAGCATACAGCCCACCTGATGTAAAGCTGTTACCGTAGCTTATTAACGCTTGCAATACATTGAGTATTCCTCGCGCGCCGAAGCAACTCCATAGGAGCTTACTGGTGACCTCACTCACACGCAGGCACACAACAACCCTCTAGGGAGTTGTTATTTCCTTGCGGTTTTCTGTAAGGTGGAGGTACTTCCGCAGTAGGGTTGCTTCGATGCGCCCCTATCTCTGTTAAAAACTTCTTAAACGTGTCTAGATTTGTGTGTCTTCTTCGTATTATAAGTAGGAGGAGGAGGAGAAGAAGAGGAAGAACCAAGTGAATTCCCAGTCAACGCTCTCCGTGCGTGCGTGCGTGTGTCGGTCCGTCCATCGCTAGCGCGAAGGATATTAAATTGCCTATTGTCAGTAAGTTTTACTTCAGTCATGTGGTCTAAAGCACACTCGTTTTTTTTATGCTTACGGTTCTTGCATGAATCAATGACATTACTCATATTTTACAAGGCTGCTGTTTTTTTCACTAGTCAAAAATAAGAAATATACGGTTTATCTCATGATCATGTCGTGCTTTAAAAGAATATTCATTAAGTCCATTTCTGTCCTTTCGTAACTTCACCCAACCAATAGATTTCTGTAACTTTTAAATGTTTATTGAACTTGGTATATCAATGACCCCAATTTCTTCGAATCAATTCGTAGGTGATGCATCATTTTATTTAATTAATCGCTTAACAGTATACCTTTGACCTCGGTCGTCGCAGCTCAAGGCCGACCTTCACGAATATCGTCATTCAAACGCCCACGATCAAATTCCGCGTACCAACGTTTTCCGGTAATCCAATGAGCTGTTCCCAAATGAACACACATAAAAAAATTGTATGAAAAATCACTTTTAAAAATCATAATATTGTGCTGAATATGACATCGTCTATCATTGTTTCCATTTTACACGATGATTTTAAATGCATGATAAAAAAAAATATTTATAAATAATTTCCCGCCATTTTTTGAAAAAGAAACGATTACATACTAGAACAGAATATATTATATCGAATTTAAACAGTCATAAACTACCAGGAGCGTAAAACTTTCAGTGGGAGCCATGTATAATAAACCGCCTGAAACGGTTCTATCCTTACCTGACAATTTGTTTAAAAGGCATATCCAACGATTTCTAGCAATAGGAACGGCTTATGAATGAATCACTCGTTCATTCATATGCTCTGACAGAATCTATAGGGCGGTTTTTGAAATACGTTTACTGCTAGTCATCACTGACTAATCGTTTCAAAATGAATATTGAAAGTTAGTTGATTTTTTTTTATTTAGAATACTTATTACGGATATCAATGTCATCTGTTGGCATAGGACTCTCATTGATTCGGTGTGGACCAATGCTTCAGTCCGAGGGTAACTTTTAGTAATAATAATAGAGTCGATGTTGAATTTCGGCTAAAAATAAAATCGACTCGGTGCAAGATACAAATAATTTACATGCAATTTGATCTAACCTGCTTTGTGTGCTTCCGTCACCAATTAGTTCATGCGGCCTAGCGCCGACCGGCACCCACCCACTAGTGTTAGTTGATGCAACATGCCGACGCTGCCATGGCTGCTCCGGTAGTCTCTGCCTCGGCTGCTGCGGTCGTCCGCCATCTGGAACAGAATCCGCATGCCCCCACCACCACCTTAATATCTTGTCTAAAACGGCAACTGTATGCCCTTTCCGTAGATCTTAGAAATCTAAGGTTTTTGAAAACACTACTGTTAAGGTATACTTCTAAATAATATCTTTCCAACAACTCAATTGGGATTTGTAAAGATTTGCTGTACAATTACAACTCTACTGGGTATCAAGGGTGATGTTTAAGTAAAACAATGGACTACTAGAGATTTTATTTATAGTTTTAAGTTGTTTTCTACACAAGTTTCCAAAATATTCCTTAAATATCTTGACGATTTTTTTTTATACAATGGATTTTTATTTTTATACAGGATCTTCGCAAAATCGTTATGGATATATTCCTAATAGATTAGGAAACGCGATAATGTTAAGAAGAAGAAGAACAACTGAATTGCAAGCATTAACTATAATAATAAAAATAACTGTATGGAGAAGAATTTACATATGAAAAAAAATAAAGAAGAATTAATTAAATGGTTTAGTTTTAGAACTTGTTTTTCATACTATGTCGGGAGGCATACAAGAATACGACCCGCCTGTTGTGAGCCTATGAACGGCTGTGATACATTAAGAATCACTCGCGCGATGCCACCTCTGCTATTACCGCAGCAACTCCTTGGGAGCTTACTAGTGACCACACTCGCACACAGGAACACAAATCCTTCCAGGAAATTTATTATTTGGCTGCGGTTTTCTGTAAGGTGGAGGTATTTCCCCAGTCAGGGTGCTTTGATGCGCCCTACCTCTCTTATTACGATGTTAAAATTCTCCTTCTCCACCTGTGTAAGGTTCGAACAATGCCCTCACGATTGCCGGTTGAGTGTTCTTCCAACTATTTAACCAGGAATGTGTGTAACGGTGACAATTTTTCCTATTTCTTTGCATCGCTGTAAAGTCGCTATATAGTACCATCTACCTACTAACTAATGGACAAGTGGGCGTAGCAGTTCATTATTACAGATGAGATTCAAGCACTTTTTATCACACCGTTATTAGGCAACCAAATGTAGGAACGATATACTGCTACCACTCAGTAATTTACTAAATGTTTCAAGTTCCTTATTTCTATTCGCTAAATGATGCTATATCGAAAAGGTACCGTTGTAGCAGGCTGCTGTAGAGTACCAGGTATTGCTGAAATAATGCTTGTCTTTCCGTGACATCTTTTTGTTATACTTGCATTTTATCAGAATTCTTTCTTGACCTAATGTAATATTTTATAATTCAACCCGTAATTATGGAATGAGGCGCAATCCCATCTCTAGGTGATAGCTGAAAATCAACGAGTTGCTTTAAGCAACATCGCCACTGATCTATGATAACTTTATATTGCTGGAGCGCATACATATATCTATTTTATGTAAAACCTCCACATCAACCCTTGCTGCCACGAACCACGCTGCTCAAATACGGATTGGCGGAGGCCAGCCGGGACCGACGCCTTAACGTGCCCTCCGAGCACGGAGAAACTCGAGATAGATAAACTCATCCATAGACATGCTGCGGTAGACGTTGCTTAACCTGCGTGTTTGGTTAGAATAACACGCGCAGCGACGCCATCGAGCTCGCTACTGTATGTATATGAGCTGTTTTTTTCTTGTGTGACTTTAACACAATTAAACCTACAAAGATATCTATATTATTATTAGTGAAAAGACATATTATAGAGTTATAGACTATCAAACCAATAAAGATGTCTGAAAATAATTCATTACAATAAGGATTATATGGCTGTATAATAATATACTGATACTGGGGTATAAAATTTATTGTAATATCTGACTACTTTAAAAAAGACCTGTATTGGAAAAATGTTGCAATGAAAAAATACACATATGAACGCGTTGATTCGAATTTATAGTAACAAATTCCGAATGTAACAGAGATAGAACTAACAAAATTAACCATGAATGTTCACAAATATTTTTAAAAGGCTAGGGAATCGAACAGCCCGTGGTCTGTGTTTTTGCAGCATTGCAGGCGATATTGATTCAATGGACAATTCGGTTCTAGTTCTGTACTATAAAAAGGTTATGTGATGGATGTGTTCGACTCCCACGCGGGTCAAACACTTGTGTGCATGACCATGTACATCACTCTATGTCAGTCTATATTGACGTATTGCATTCTGGTCTGGGGGGGGCGCTGCTTCTACTCATATGCTCCCACTTGAAAGAGCCCAGCGAGCAATTCTTAAAACAATGTTAGAAAAACCTGTACGTTTCTCCACGTCTCTCCTCTATCAGGATGCTCAAGTCCTTAGCGTTCGAAGACTATACCTCCTTGCTGTTGCTCTTTCTACCCATAAAGAAGTGTTATTGTCTGCAAACTACACCAATTTACTTAAAAAGCGTACTTTCAGGCTTCCGCTCCCCAAAGTAAATTCAACGTTTGCCAAAAGATTCCTCTCTTTCAGAAAGCCTTTTATTTACAATAAAATCAACAGGAAATATAATCTCCATTACTTTGGTCCTCGAGAGTTTAAGAATACGTTGGAAACTCAATTATTGTGCTGGACGTACAGTGATTCAGAAGAGCTATTGAACTGTATTGAATAGCACTAGTGTTTGCTTATTACACTCCTAACTAGAATACGGATATAATAGTGACAATTAACAAATTTTTTTATTATGTAGTTTAAGCGCCTTAACTTTTAGTACCTTATTTCACGACAATTCAAGCTGTAAAGTTGCCCACAGGACAGGCTTAGCCTAGTGTGGGAACTAAATCAATTTCAGATTTTATGTAAAAAAATTCTGTCAATAAAATATTATTATTATTCATTTATTTAATTATTCTCTTATTAGTTACATTTTTAAATATAAAATATATAAAAAAATACATTTAAAAATATAAAAAACAGAATTCCCCCGATAGCGGGAACAAGGTCCAAACTATCGGTGGTCAAAATCACAGAGACAGAAACCTCCTCACAATACGTGCCGTCGCAAGGAGAACTGCCTTCTGTATCTGGCGCTTGATCCAGCTTCCCAACGCGAGCCTCTTAAGATGTTGGTCGAGGCTTTTCGCTATTAAACCATTGGCCGTCACAACGATCGGAACAATAATTGTTGAATCGACATCCCACATGTCGGTAATCTCGTGAGCTAAATCAAGATATTTTGTTTGTTTATCTTTTTCAGCTTTCACAAGATTACTGTCATGTGGAACAGCGATGTCAACAATCACTGCTTGCCGCGTTGATCGATCTATTAATACAATATCAGGTTTATTAGCTACAACAGTCCTGTCAGTAATAATAGATCGATCCCAGTATAATGTTGCATGGTCATTCTGGAGAACTGCTTCGGGCATATACCTGTAATATGGTACTTCATTAACCACAAGACTATATTTCAAAGCAAGTTACTGATGGATAATCCTAGCTACTTGGTTGTGTCTGTGCAAATACTCGCCGTTAGCAAGATGAGAACAACCGGAAATAACATGCCTGATGGATTCTCCAGGGAGATGACACGCTCGACAAATGTCTAACGTGCCATCCTTCATGATGTATTTCCGGTAGTTGTTCGTCTTAATAACTTCGTCCATAATTCCACAGACAAAACCTTCGATTTCCCCAAAGAGGTCTCCGAAACGTAACCAGGATACTGAAGCCAGCGTATCTACATCAGATCCATGCAGGACCTGGTAGAAACGTCCATGTAGCTCCTTGCCTTGCCATATAGCCCTGCGATCATCAATACTTAATATCACAGGTCTACGCGAGTTCTCCTTCGCCAAGGACAAAGGGGTAAACCCGCGATCCACCATAACTACATCCTTATGCATCTCCGCTTCAGCATGCAGGAAATATTCCCTGAGGTTATATATCTCACGATTATGTAAGGTCTTGGCATTCAAGAAACCTCGGCCCCCACATTTTCGTGGGATATACAACCTCATAACTGATGAACGCGGATGATGCATACGGTATGCAGTCAATAATGTGCGTACTATTATTATTATTATTATTATTATTATGTCTGTTTGTATAAGTCAGCCCGTCTGGGAAAGTACCTCCACTTCACATATTGCAAGCGTTCGTTGGCTACGGTTACCACATTACATAAGGTAGGCCGTAAGCGTGTATGCCTGCCGACGTATTATAATAAATACAATACGGTCTACCTGACGTAAAGTGGTTACCGTAGCCTATGAACGCTTTCAATATAAGGAGGATTTAAGTACATGGTTGTGATTATTACTTGCTCAGCGGTGAAGGAAAACATCATGGGTATTGATGACGGGTTGATGAACTTCGAGGCTCTGCAAATGAAATGGTAAAACGTAAAAAAGAATATGTACTTTCATTGTTGGTCACGGCTATACAAATTGGAAAAATAACGGAGAATGGCGTGGGACAGACATGCAGCTAAGCTAAGAAATACCCTCCAATATTCGGTTAGCATGCCGCACTCTCTCTTAACATTTTTGCATACAAAATTAAAATATGTATACGTATCGTTCAGTGAGGAAACCTGCATGTTCAAGAAATTTTATTTCAAAAAGTTGACACCTAACCTAAGAAAAGTTAGATTTTTCCTCGTTTAATGGAGGTTTGATGGTAGGCGATCAAAATCATATTTGCCACCTTCTTAGGCTTACATAGCATACCCCGCCAATCCTAATGGATTGAGAAATAGGATAATGCTAGGAAGAATCTATAACTTCACGCCAACTCCCTTGCGGGGCAGATAGAGAGAACCGAGCGCCACGTAACTCGATCCTTACATACCTCACTCGTTTCTTTAACATTCATTACTCTTAATATGCACGCTACCCGGTTTCTAGGACTCCTGACATCACCTTTTGATAGTGCTAGGAAGAAGATAAAATAAAAACCATATGTTACAATTTCGAAACTGTAACTTTGAATAAATTTGTTCTATATGTTGTAATAATAATATACTAGTTTAATAGTGCCATTCCAGATATAAATAAAACTATATACCAATGATAATCTATAAAAATATGTACTTTGGAAATAGCAGAAATACAATAGCAAATTTTGCTTCTAATATCAGCATTTTTAGGGTGCCGTACCTCAAGGGGAACAACTGAGCCCTCATAGGATCACTTTGTTGTCCGTATGTCTATCTTTTACTCCGTTTATCACGGCCTTTTTTACAGGGACGGGTGGAGCTATTAAGCTGAAATTAGTATCAAATACTCAAGTCTGCAATCCCTTCGAGCTTTGAAAAAATCAAACTTTTACGCAATCAAAAAATACGGCGGTTTCAGCCGCATATTTTGACACTCGCAAGGGAATCAAAATCTACATGGTACTTCCCGTTGATCTAGAATCATGAAATTTGGTAAACAGCAATGTCACGTAGCACAAGTAAAGGTAAAAATTCGAAATCCTTAAATTTGTAGTTACATCATAAAAAAAATGAAAATCGGAAATAATTTGTGATAATCTTCACGACTCGATTCCCGTGCTGAACGAACTATTTATCCATTGTGCCTATTTCTATAACAGTTGAATTTGAAAAAATTTTTTGCATTTAGCACAAGTTTTGAGTAAGGTTATATTGACTATTCACCACAATAATCCGACTCTGACAAGCCGGCGTAAAGAAACAAAGTAAGAAAAAGTTCCTATGGCATACTGGCATGAGCGCCGACGAAGTTGTGGGCCGCAGTTAGCGAAAAATACTATGAAAATATATTCAAATACAACAAACAATAGGAGTAGTATATTTTTAACTTCCATTCACGGTTTAGCCTTCGGATTCGCTCTCGTTTGGTCATCTGTTATGCTAGCCTCAGTGCTGCTCCTGTCACAGACGAAGTCAATACCAAATATTATTATTATTTTACGGATTTAATCGGGTTTAATAACAAGCAGAGAGACAGAGTTTCCTGGTCATTAAAGCTATAGTACTAGTATTAAAAAAAAATTGAATACGTTTCTAATGATCGGATTCTACTTCTAGAAAGTGGTTGTTTTTTTGTAATTTTGAGAATCCAATTTTTTATTACATCTTTTAGAATTTCATTCCAATTATGTAAGGAAAACAGGATTCCCTTGCGAGATTGGCAAAGAGAACCGAGAGCCACGAGACGCGGTCCTTATACCTCACTCGCTTCTTTAATATTCACAGTTCTTTTCATCCACAACCGCCTATTCCTAGGGCTCCTAACATCACCTTCTGATGAAGCATGACCAATTTAGTCATGGTATTTGATCTTGGTCTGCCTTGCCCCTTATCCACTTTCGCATTGTATATCTGTATGGTCATTCTTTCATTCTACATTCTGCTTATTTCTACAGTTCTGAACCAATGGAGCATGCCTTTTCATACCTAAACACCGTCACTCTTTTCAGACTAAATTTCTTTCTGACATCATCATCGCGATTACGGTTAGTAAGCGTTACGCCACAAATTTTGCTCATTACTCTCCTCTCGACTGCATTTACTCTACTTTCATGCCCTGTCTGCTGGAGCTGACACTGCTGGGGGAAAATCGAATACCTTATTTAAGTTATCTGTCTATGGTTTCCACCCTCAGCGTTTTTGCACATCCTGTATAAAGACAAAATAATAATGCGACAGTAACAGAACGGCAAGTTAATTAAACACGTCAATGTCGCAATAAATCAGCTAATTTAAAAAGGGAGTGCCCGAATCCACCCGATAGATCGGAAAGCTTTCCAACGTCGATTCATTACAGCCGACGCAAATGAAGTCGATTCGTTAAATTAGTACTTGTCACCGATTCTCGATTCGATTAATTAACGACTTATGTGTCGATATAACCTTTTAACATTTCAATATAGCTTCCAACTTAAAAATTGAAGCTAAAAGCATAAATTTTTTGACGGCGGTATTTGCATATTTAACCTATTTCAAAAAAGGGGGAGATTTTGAGAATCTTCGCTAATATTTTTTTATGTTTGTTATCTCAGAAATCTATCATTAATAAATCGATATGAATTTTTATTTGTAACTGAAAGGATATATCTTCAGATTGGTCCCATAGAAATTTTATTAAATTCAATTCAGTAGTTTAGATTTTAAATCAAAATAATTGAAAAAAAATATGTCTTCAGTGTTTATAGTCCCTATTTTTTTATACCACTAAACTACCATTCAAATCTCGTACAGACTGATATCCGGGATATCTTCGGTATAGTGTCGGGTCCGTTTAGCTCTGGGGTCGTTTTTAGCACTGGTGTACCGGTTGTAACGACGATGTGTACAGCTGTCCATAAAACTTCTCCATCTAACTCTGATTCTCAGCCTTCGTAAAAATAATGGCGCCAATGATGGCCTTCAAATTCGTAAGTTGACTTTGCTCAACAGACAGCAAATCGCCTCTACGAATTGTATTAAATTGGCGTATGTCTCGCCGTATGCATTATGAAATCTGCCTGTTCAGCTGTCTGTACTCTAACGTGTGAGCTGAAGACTGCAACCATATTTCACGTCTAACCTGCATGAGATTCCGTTACCTTTTTAGCTTTTGAGTTATTTTTGAGCAAGGCTTTAGAAACTAAGCTCTCGCTGCATGTATGGTTTTCACGAGCTTCATGTTGATATCGTCCAGTGTTATGCAATCATCTAGGCATTGAAAATGATTACGAAGTTCCAGTTGAAAGCTTTCGGGGTTTTGGATGATGGCACGAGATGGATGCAGCGTAGATTTCACCAGACGAGACCTTTCCTGCTTTATGTTAAGTTTCAAGATACCTCTTACGATCCAGTGATCGCTTAAGGTTTTCACCCTGTTGTTCACAGATACATTATTGAAAACATGTCAGCTAGTCGTCAAGACGAAGTCTATCTCGTTTTTCGTCGAACCATCTGGGCTATTTCAAGTCCATTTGCGCTGTGGCTGCTTTTTGAAGGAGCAGTTCATCATAAAAAGTTCCACCTTCTCCATGAAGTCGACCAGCAGTTGTCCACTTTGGTTTCGTTGCCCAATTCCAAAAATAAAGGAAAATTTTTTCATGATGCGCCATACAGTTTTACAGCTGGTAAATATACTACGGATGCAGAGGTGGCATTGGTTAGGCACATCCTTAACTTATGGGAGAGATCACAGGATGCTATTGGGGTTTTCCGTGATGTCTCTAAAGCTTTTGATGGTGTCAATCATCAGACGTTGTCTCAAGCTGAACTATTACAGCTAAAGCCCAGAACTTGATTGCAGCTTATACATATTGCAGGTAGTTGTCATAAATGGGGTTAAATCTAAAGGCAGTAATGTTAATATTGGGGTGGCCCCGGGTTCTATTTTAAGTCCATTTTTATTTTTAGTATATATGAATTATCTGTCCTACATAGTGTAGAAAATGGCGGATATAGTACCATTTGCTGATGATAACTCTGTAATTTTTAATGTGGCCCGCCGGTGTGAAAATATTGATAAGGTAAATGGTAAGGTGTCTGCTATTTTAAAGTAGTTCACGTGTAAATCTTTTCCTAAACTCTGCTCAAATCAAATGCATCAAATTTAGTCTTCTAAATGTGACTTCTGCGAATACAGAAGTTCTCGTTGGGAATAATAAATTTGTTAATAATAGCGTGTTTCTTGGGATTACACTAGACTACAAATTACAATAAACATAATAGAAGAGGGTAAAAAGTCATCGAGGCTTTTACACGATCAGTCAACTATGAGCGATACCCACTGATGTCCGGTGTAATGTGTATTCATTGTCTTCAGTTGCTGCTTACCATCGGGCAGACCGAGGTATAAAAAGCACGACGTACATGTTGCTATCGTTAATATCGATTTTATTTTATATCGAGTTCCGCCGGTAAAAATAAAATCCATGACAATTTCATGGATTTTATTTTTACCGGAGGAAACAAATTCTAATTCTACGCTAACGACGCTTCAACACAATATAAATACATGCAATGCAAAGTTAAGTAAGGTCTATCGCATTCAATACCATAACAGACCATTTCTTGGTTTTGGGATCTTTGGTTGTCGAGAAATCTGATTTATTTTATTTGTTTTGTGTTATCGAATCGTTACCCATTTAATAACTTTATTTTTATTATACAGAATAATTATTAATCAATAAAGTACACATTTGTTTAAAATGAGCGGATTTATTTTGTTTATGATTGCGTAAATTAAATGGATTTGCATGATTGAGCAATCATTATCATAATAAGCATCCTTTGCAGAAAGAACTCGTATTCATGACTTCGCATAAATGAGCATGCTTTCTCATACATAGGTGATCGTAAGCATTCTTTTAAGTGCTACGCATACATATATTATTTGCACCAAGTTGAACCCAGTGGTGCAGTGGTTAACAATACTACTTTGACACCAACGCTCATGGGTACAATTACCACACAAGACAAATATTTGTGCATAAACATAATCTGTTTGTCCTGATATGGCTGTTTTTAAGAGAGAGAGAGAGCATAAAAGCAACTTGTCTGGAGAAGTGACTCCACCTCACAGAACAACTCCCAAATAGTTAAATAACAACTCCCTGGAGGGTTGCTGTGTTCCTGCGTGTGAGTGAGGTCACCAGTAAGCCGCTAACGAGTTACAGTGTTAGTAAGAGAGGAAGCATCGCGCGAGCGATACTTAATGTCTTGCAAGCGTTCATAGGCTACGGTAACCGATTTACATCAAATAGGACGCAAGCCTCCCGACGCTGTATATATAAAAAAAAAAGTAAAATTGCGAAACGAAAATCGAAGCAAGTTGTTAGTGTATGTATACAGAACCATTTCATAATTAGTAAATTACAAATCGATACAGTGACTTCAGATTAAACGTATCCATTTTCTTCACAACATGAACTATGAACTAATATCACATAAAAGGCTAAGAGAAAAAGAGCCAACCTTGAAACTGATATCGTTTCTAGTCCATTAGCATTTTCCTGCAAGTGACAATTTAGTTACAAAGTTGAAATGGAAGTTATCTCTATCATAGACTATATTTTATAAACCCACTTTCTACTATGACTAAATTTGTAATTGACTACGCTTTCTAATTTTTTTTTTATTTAACGTTGGGAGTCATTTATCAGCGGCGGAGGCATATAATACGGCCCACCTGATGTAAAGCGGTTACCATAGCCTGTAGACGCTTGCAATACAGTAAGTATCACTCCCGCGATGATATCTTTGCTCTTCGCATGGGGTTCTTCAAGAAAGGCGTAAAGTGGTTTTCAGAGGGTCAGCAACGTATGAGTGACACTCCTGGGTGTTGCAAATATCCGTAGGCTACGATGACTGTTTACCATCAGACTGGCCGGATCCTTGTTTCACCTTAGTGGTGTAAAAAGAAAAGAACCTAGGGACGGAGGACACGAATATTCAATCTCGCAGTGTTACATTGATGCTTTTACTACTTTGAGTCAAGTTAATAAAACGTCCTTCAATATATCAATACATAAGGGCATCGCAATTTCACGGTCTCGATTTCCATTGCAACAGAACACGCCTTTACTTTAACAAGAGAGTTGGGATTCTTGATATTGAGATCATCAGCGAGGTTCAGTTAAGAAATCAACAGCAACAACAGGTGGAATAGATTAAACTAGCGTCCAAGACACTTGATTAAGCACACCAAGACTTCAGGTCATTCCGCACATAGAGCACTATGGATACAGATACTATTGCTACTTAGAGCTAAGCTACTAAAATGCCCTTGTAAGAAATAATATATCAATATGATATGTACGAGTACTTATATAAAAAAATATCAGGTTTTCTTAGTCTCAATCTCCATTGCGACACTGAGCTCATCACTTAGATGTGTCCTGGAGAGAGTTCGATACTAATGCTCGAATTTCATTCGCATATATACGTATTATAATCATTTCACGTTTACAAAATAAATTTTGTCGATTTATAAAAGTGCCCACAAAAGCTTGGGTCTGATCATAATAAGAGTCTCGCCCGAAATGTCTTGTACTTAAACTCTCTTCCAGTACTACAATGCACATGTACCTGCCAAGCTTGAGTACGGGGCAATAGTTTTTCTTCTGTCCCAATTCCGCTTACTAAGTGCGCATATGTCTGTTTGTCTTGGTTTGGGAGTTTTTAGAGAGGTAGGATGCATCAAAGTAGCCTGTCAGGAGAAGTCCTCTCAGTAACCTCTCAGAAAATCGTAGCCAAATAACAACCGCCGTGGAGGTTTGTTGTGTTTCTTCGAGTGAGTGGGGTTGCCAGTAAGCTTCTAAAGAGGTATTAGATAAGAAAAGATCTGCTCCGTTGGTACGGACATACGCAGAAAAAATGCGGGATTATCCTACCGTGACCAAATTGGGCGTATTTTATCAGAAGGTGATGTCAGGAGCCCCAGGTACCGGCGAGCGTGCATGAAAAGAGCTATGAATGTCACAGAAGCGAGTGAAGTATGTAAGGACCGCGTCTTATGGAGTTAGGTTCTCTCTGCCTACCCCGCAAGGGACTTGGCGTGAAGATATACATACATACATACATTGTGACAAATTATTTAAAATTTTAAAAAAATATTTATTTTGAAACTCATTAAAATTTTACGAGTTTAATTGAACAATTTGTAATCAAATCGTCCTTGCCCCAAGGGAAATTTATTGAAGATTATAATACCGTTTTTACCAAAAAGGGTTGAGGTTTGGGTAAACCAATGCTCGATTTAGACAAGGGAATTTTAGGGTTTTTCTTGCATGGGCCGCTCCAACTTTCATTATTCCCAACCTAACTGGTGAAGAAAAAACAACAAGTTCTGAACGAATTTAAAGGTTACCTTATACATATATAGCATATATTTTCCTTTTGTCGCAAATGTAACAACATTTAACATTAAAGTATTACAACAAGCATTTCTTACATTCACTTAAGCAACTATTTCGTAACTTTAAAATATAAAATCTCCCCTTGAAACTGTGTCTCGCGAAAATTTTCAAAACATCCGCAGAAACATAGAAGCGGTAGAATTACTTTAATTAAAATTTTCGAATTTATGGTACTTATACTGATGGCGGTGCTATATGACTTTACGCGAAATTTGAAGTCAAATCGGTGATTGATCCTTTGAATCGAATGCTGTGTGGCCGGCCGACTCATTATACACTTCTTTTAAAGTGATGACCCAACCTTAACGCAAGCATTGGTACATATATCAAAAAGGCTTAAGTGTGCTCAATAATGTTTTGTTATATCTTTGAAGTTCGTTTAGTAGTTTCGTTATAAATAGCTTAACTGGAAAGTTTCCCTAAAGTCATTAAAATTAAAACTAGGAAAGAGATCTCTCTTCCCCAATTTTAGTTTTGATCTACCGGATAGTGGTAAGGGTATAACTGCGAAATAACTAGAATGTTATGTTAATGTTGTAGTCGATGTTAATGAGCGAAGTCGTCAGGAAGTTTCAAAGAAGTTGCTGACTTAACAGTGGGTGTCGGGATACCTGAACGAGAAACCTAATGTCTCCTAGCTCCTGCATGCTAACTATTTCACGCCGAGAAGGTAGAAAGGCGATGAATAAAATAGTTCCAATGTTTAGTAATACACACATCAAAAGTGTCTAGGGATCAACATATATTTTTGCAATAACTTTTCTTCTGATTGATATTAATTAAAATTTTCTTTAAGGATTCATCAAATAAAGTGTTTTCGTTTGTCTACAGTAACGATAAACCAAGTCACCTTTGCATTAATAAAGAAATTTGCCATTTTCATAATAAAGGGATTTTTGACATTTGAACCACTAACATTAAAGTTCGAAAAAAAGACTGAAATAACAGTTTTCTTTAAAATTTTATTGGGTAACTTAAACAATTAATAATCCGTGTTTCTACCGCGAACACTAACAACACAAGAACATCGGTTTGGCATACTCAAAATGAGTTCATCCAAATCACGCTGTGGAATGGCCGCCCATGTTCGTTGCAACAACAAAAAAAGGTCTTCTTGCGACTGGATACCCTCCATATTCGGCAGAGCTCTTCTCTGTAGCATATCCCATGCATGGACACGGAGACAAGACCGATACATTCAAATCACAACTCGAAGAGCTCCAACAATAACCGCCATGATGTTAGCCGTGACGCTTCATCACTCTACAGGGAACTTAATTAGCGACCACACAGTCAGAAACCGCTTGCATGAAGTGAACCTTCATTCCCGAAGACCGCTAAGGGTACCACCTATAGCAATGCACAATCGTAGGATTCGATATCAATGGGCTCTTGAACACAGAAATTGGGCAGAAGAACAATGGCGTTTCGTGTGCTTTTCTGATGAGTCTCGTTTTGGTATGAGACCGGATACAAGACGTATACGACACTGGAGAACCCCTGGACGCCAACAGCGATTAAAATCCTGCCAGGAAGTCCATCTTTATAGTGGTGGAACCATCATGGTATGGGCGGGTATTTGGATCGGCGGAAGAACTGAGTTGATTTGGATCAGAGGCAACCTCAACGCTCAAATTTATGCTGAGACGATTGTATCAGACGTCATCGTTCCTCTACAAGTGCAAATTGGTCCCTTATTTCAGTTAATGCATGATAATGCACGACCGCACACCGCAAGAGTTGTAAGACAGACTCTCGCCGCAGCTAACATCAATGTCATGCCCTGGCCTGCTCAGTCGCCAGACTTGAACCCGATTGAGCATGCATGGGATATGCTACAGAGAAGAGCTCTGCCGAATATGGAGGGTATCCAGTCGCAAGAAGACCTTTTTTTGTTGTTGCAACGAACATGGGCGGCCATTCCACAGCGTGATTTGGATGAACTCATTTTGAGTATGCCAAACCGATGTTCTTGTGTTGTTAGTGTTCGCGGTAGAAACACGGATTATTAATTGTTTAAGTTACCCAATAAAATTTAAAAAAAAACTGTTATTCAGTCTTTTTTTCGAACTTTAATGTTAGTGGTTCAAATGTCAAAAATCCCTTTATTATGAAAATGGCAAATTTCTTTATTAATGCAAAGGTGACTTGGTTTATCGTTACTGTAGACAAACGAAAACACTTTATTTGATGAATCCCTAAAGAAAATTTTAATTAATATCAATCAGGAGAAAAGTTATTGCAAAAATATATGTTGATCCCTAGACACTTTTGATGTGTGTATATCCGTATGTCAGTTAGTCGTTTAATTCTTTTATAAATGCAGATCGTGATTTTAATACGACGAGTGGATCCCCAAAAATGTCATTTGTTTTCTCACTCTGAGTGGGATATTTCAAACCTCAGAACTTTACAAGGGTCCCCGAAGCGGCGTGGCGCCGTGGGCTCTTGAAAAATAATGTCCATAATAAATTCATATCAAAGTGAAATTTCTTATTCTCAAGTATATTCAGAGTAACGATTTTAGATATTTTCAATTTTCCATTTTTATGTTCCCACTTCAGGAGCAGTTGAGACAAATTGATTCTAAAGTCACTTTAGAAATAGTTGACATAATTGCTCCTAAAATAGCAATTATATTAGACAACTGAGCTTGAAGAGGAAGATAAAAGATGTGTTGTAGTCGATTACAGGGGAAAGTGAAATGTTTATTGTTTAATGATATACTACTCTGTTACCGTGGGTGCAATAAGTGTATGCATTACATTTCCAGTTCGATTAAATCATTTAAAAAATCTCTCATAAAATAAAGTGCGTATCTTGAACATGAGGTCAGTGAAGTGCACGTTCTTTCTCCTTCCCCATAGCTTCGTCATATGTCTCATGAATGATCGTCTTAACTCTAGTGGACTTTCTTCCATATCCTACCTACTTTTATATTTTTTGCCCTTGCTGTTAATACGTAGTAGCTTAAGATATACGAGTACATAACCTTCCTAACTTTTCTTTATAACTACTCGTACGACTACTAAGTTTTTTTTTGTACAATTGGGAAGTGGTATACGTTTCAAGACGTCCCCATGTCGTTCTCTGCATACATTGCACGTCTGTATGCGTACGTGGGTGTACGTAAGTTGTGGATATGTAAACAGTGTTCAATTTTCTTTCGGTCCGTTGAAGCAATAGAGTTCATTTTTTATAGTTCGTGCATATTGATGTAACTGGGCTATGATTAGATTATCAGATTACTTCGAAACTAGAAAGACTTAAGTAGGTATATTGATAGTAAAAATTGATAATCGTGTTTAATGATAATAAAAGTTGTTTGTTCCCCGCAGGGCAGCTTGTGGCGAGCTGTTGGTGCATAACGACACCACGGGTACCTGAGTGCTCCAGGGAGTCGATCAGGGCCTTCGTCTCCGGCATGTCTTCGTCGGTCGGAGTGGAAAGTCAAGAAGGACCGCAGGACTCTCAGCTCTGGCTTCCTTTCATTGGCCGTCCAGAGAGGAGTCGATAGAGTATATTCTATCTAGCAGGTGATATGCTCCAGGGGTGGAAGTGTTAAAGTGCATAACGCAGTGACTAACTTCGGAGAAAGCGCAGTACGCCTCTCGACAGTGAGTCACTCACACCGGTGTTGCCCCCGGCCGACTATCTGTGGCATTTCGGGAGTCCATCTAGTGAGTAGCGAGCCACCGCCTGCCGAAAGTAACATCAGATTATGATAGTTATGGCAGGCGTCCGCCCCTCTTCTGCAATAGCCCAGTTCCAATAAAAGCGCCAGATCTCGTTTTAATAGCCCGCTTTTTTCCGACATATTTCCAATACCTGCCGTGACCTGTTCGTGGGTATATTATCCCATCAATATCCCCTGAAGCAGGTCACGGCGGGTATAATACATTACATCATTTTTTGTGAAGGGGCTTTCTACGCGTTGGATTCATATCCCCGCGCACGCCTATCAAATGACCGGGATTAAAACCCGTGAAATAAAAGAAAACAGTTGTAATCAGATATTATAGTTATGGCAGGCATCCTTCTTCCTTCAATAATAGTGCAGTACCAATTATCCTTCCAGATCTCATTTCAATAGCCCGTCGGCAGGTATTGGAACTTGCAAGTCCCTATATCTGCCGAGACCTATTTATAGAAATATTGTCTTATTGATATACACTGGTGCGAGACACACAGGGTAATACATTACATTAATCTTTTCAAAGCGGCCTCTACGCTTTAGATCCATATCCCCGTGCACGTCTATGAAATGACCGGTATTAATGTCCATGACAGAAGAGACATGATAGTTGTAATACTTGGGAAACCGCTTTTGTATATTTGTTTCGTTTTGAACGACCGAACTATAACTAAAAGGGAGCCTTTTTTATACTAAGTCGGGAGGCGTACAAGCATACGGCCCGCCCGACGTAAAACAGTTACCGTAGCTCATGAACGCTTGCAATACACGAGGTGTAATTCGCACGTTGCCGCCTCTGCTACTAATACAGCAACTCTTTAGAAGCTCACTGGTAACCTCACTCATAAGCAGAAACACAACAACCCTCCAGGGAGTTGTTTATATATATATACATATACCTAGTCTTCCCATAAATACTGAGTTAATAGATTCAGGCGTTATTTTGCGAAAGTCAAACCTACATGAATATCTATTAAATGTAAACTATTTTTGTCAAACATACAAAAATAGTTTACATTTAATAGATAGTATAAAAAACTTAACACTACCCCCTTCTTCCAAATTAATTTCACTTGACGTTGAAAGTTTATTTACTAACGTACCTTACGAGGATTGTCTAAAAATCCTCAAGTCCTCCTTAGAAAATAAATTCATTCATCCTGGCGAGACAGATGACATATTACGACTGACAAGACTTTGCATGTCTCAAAATTATTTTCAGTTTGATAATAAATACTATTTTCAAAAAGAAGGGTTAGCAATGGGGTAACCTCTTAGTCCATTGATGGCTGACTTATTTATGGATAATTACGAACGCGAACACATAATCGGTAAACCACACATATTCTATTACTATAGATATGTCGACGATATTCTCATATGCTGGACAGGTACCAATCGTCAATTGGATCTCTTTGTTTCCAAATTAAATAAAATCCACCCTAAAATTAAATTCACTTTAGAAATAGAACAAAATAGTTCACTTCACTTTTTAGATTTAACCATAACTAAAAATCAATCCCTCCATCAATTTTCGATATATCGTAAACCCACTCATACCGATACCACGATTCCCGCGTCATCCAGCCATCCTTGGCAACATAAGCTCGCAGCGTATAAAACTATGATACACCGTTTGATGAGCGTTCCATTAAGTAAGGATAATTACAACAAAGAACTTGATGTAATATATCAGATCGCGAAGTCAAACGGTTATTCCAAATCTACCATCGATAAATTATTGCGTAAAAAGACGAGTAGTATCGTTAACAGACTATTGTACGCGGTTCTATATATTTCGACAAATAAATACACTGCGAGTTTGTCATACCTGGGAAAAATCACTGACAAAATAGTTCACATATTTAGAAAAAATAACATACATGTTGCTCTCAAATCCCATAATTCACTCAAATCACTTTGTAACACTAAAGATAAAATCCCGCCCAATAAAAAATCCGGCGTCTATAAGCTGTTCTGCGATGAATGTGAACACGTTTATATCGGTCAAACGGGACGTAACTTTATAACACGATTTCACGAACACGTATCGGCGTATAAAAACAATCGCCCAGAAAGGTCACACTTCGCTGAGCATCTCATAGACAAAGGACATAACTTATCCCCCACTAATACATATCAAATTTTACACACCATAGACAAAGGTTTAAAACTAAATATTAGGGAACAATTAGAAATTAATAAACATAAAAATTCTAAAATTACTCTCATGAACAAACAGACTGACGTAAACCATTCCCCACTATTAAATATCTTTTCGCTCACACCATCCACCCCCACCCTCAATTCAATATAAGGGACGGCACTGCGATGGATTTGTCACTTGTAGCATGTTATTCTTACGATTAACGTCTACAACGCCTGATGATGCCTCGTGGAGAGGCGAAACACGTGTCGCAGCGACGACCAGGCCAGTCGTGGCAGCGACGGTGGTGGAGGGGGCATGCGGATTCTGTTCCAGATGGCGGACGACCGCAGCAGCCGAGGCAGAGACTACCGGAGCAGCCATGGCAGCGTCGGCATGTTGCACACACTAACAGTAGTGGGTGGGTGCCGGCCGGCGCTAGGCCGCATGAACTAATTGGTGGCGGAAGCACACAAAGCGGGTTGGATCAAATTGCACATAAATACTGAAACAAAGAGAAAAAAAAAAATTCTATTGCAAATAACATTTATTACTTTTACAGTGTGTTAGTTTAACACATAAATATAAAACAATTTAAAATATAAAAAGCTTATTCGAAGTGGTCTCCATTGGCTGCCATACAGTCCTTTAAACGTTGCGGCCAGTTATCAATAGAAGCACGCACTCTTTCCATGGGAAAATTCTTCACTGCCAATCGTACGGATTGTTTTAGGGACTCCAAATTATCATGGCGTTTAGAGCAAGCCGTACTCTCTAAAACTGACCATAAATCATAATCCAGCGGATTAAGATCGGGACTAGACGACGGCCAGTCTTCAGCTCTGATGAAGTCCGAAACGTTCGTTTCCAACCAAGACTGCATAGACCGAGCTTTATGACTCGGCGCCGAGTCTTGCTGGAAGGACCATTCTTGGTTATTGAACATGGTGTTGTTAAGGGGCTTCACTGCCTTCTCAAGAATGGTAGCTTGATACACTTGTGCCGATGTTTTGATACCTTTTTCACAAAAGTATGGCTCAGTCACTCCTTCATAGCTAATACCCCACCAAACCATCACTGAAGTCGGATAGTGCCCACGTTACACTCTGTCGACTAATTGGGAAGCTTCCTTAGAGCTTTGAGCATAAATACAGTCATTTTGTTTGTTAAAATGTTGCTCAATTGTAAAAATTTTCTCATCCGTAAACAAAATTTTTCTGTAACCTCCCTTTGCGTACTGCTTCAGTAGTTGTTTCGATTTTACCACCCTATTCTTTTTTAAATTATCAGTTAAGAAATGACCAGTACGTCTCTTATAGGCTGCAAGTTCTAAGTCATTTTTTAAAATACGCGACATGGTTCTAGGTGCTATCTTCATCTCCCGAGATAAAATCTTTTGCTTTCGGACAGGATTTCTTCGAATTCTTTCCCTTACTGCTTTGACCACCTTTTTCGTACGAACACTACGTGGACGGTCAGATCGTTTTCTGTCACAAATAGAGGAGGTCTCATTGTACTTATTAATAGCCCGGTACACAAACATTTTACTAATACCAAGTGTATGGAGAGTTTTAAAAATTGCGTTTGGCTCCATACCTACTTTGTATAATGCAATCACAGCGATTCGGTTCTCTTTATCACCCCACTCCATTTTAATATCGCAAAATATTGTACAATGTATTGGCGCCAAAATGAGAAAACACAATGAACAATCATTTAAAAATGACAGATTCCAAATTCAAATGTAATATTTTGTTTATTTTTAATTGTAACAGTATTTATGGCCAGACTAATTATACTTCACTACGGTTCTCTGTGAAGTGAAAGTACTTCCTCAGACTGGCTTCTGTGATGCGCCCTACATCTCTTGGAAAAGTATTATTGCTGTATTCTCGGCGGTCGGAATAGATCAGCCGGTAACATGATATTTTGTAAGAACATTGTTCAGTATATATGCAGCGAATCCTAAGTGACAAACTATCTACATAAACTATACAAATAAACTTCAGAATCTACGAGTATACTAATATATAAAGCGGCAGAGTTTGTTTGTTTGTTTAAACGTGCTATTCATTAGAACTACTAGTCGGATTTGAAAGAAATATTTGAATTTGATAACCTATATATAACTGTATTGAGTGCAGATCTTACTTTACATTCACTATGTTGTGTTTGCCTAAAATTGTTTTTACACTGTACTTTTAGTTTAATTATGTAATTGTTCCTAGACATAAGTCATTGGTGTAAAAATGTTCATAGATCTTATAAATAAATAAATAAAACCCAATTCTTAAAGCTATTCAACATCACGATACGACCTTTCGAAGCCGAGGAAAAATATAGAAAGTAGAAACAGCGGGTCTAAATATCTGGGTTCAAGCCCGGATATGATCGTCGATCGTGGAACTCCGTAGTTACTATATAGTGTGCAACTATGTGAAGACACAGTTACGAAGAAGTAATGATTTCATCATAAATAAATAAATAATGTTTATAAATAAATAAATGTTTATTTGCATTATCTGAAGTTTTGTACATGTAGATATGGCTGTTTGGAGTTTCCTTTTAGGCAAACAAATTGTCTCCGTTTACAAACATAATCTTCTTCATCATAGTTGGTCAACAATAGCTTTACAATATGCATGTGATGGATAGAACAAAAAGGTTTAAAGGTGGTCTTCCTGGGACCACGGACGCTGCAAAGCATTCGAAATTTCAGATTCAACAAAATAAATAAAACACGCGATACTTCCGCTAAAAATTGTTTAATTCAAAAATGTTTAAAATTAAAACCTGCCAAGTGCGAGTCGGACTCGCGCACTAAGGGTTCCGTACCATTATCTATAAAAACGGCAAAAAGAAATCACGTTTGTTGTATGGGAGCCCCCCTTAAATATTTGTTTCATTTAATTTAATTATTTATTTTTAAAGTAAATATATAACTAAATATTCTGTGAATATTTTATTTAGTTGCCGTTATCAATATCGAGCAAAAACGAGCAAAAAAATCACGTTTGTTGTATGGGAGCCTCCTTAAATATTTATTTATTCAATTTTTTTAGTATTTGTTGTTTTAGCGGCCACAGAAATACATCATCTGTGAAAATTTCAACTATCTAACTATTACGGTTCATGAAATGTAGCCTGGTGAAAGACGGACGGACGGACGGACAGCGGAGTCTCAGTAATAGGGTCCGTTTTACCCTTTGGGTACGGAACCCTAGTAAAAAAGAAGCCCAAAATGCAAATACAAAAATATTTATTTCCAACCAAAACACGTATAATATTGACTACATTTGATATACAATATCTATAACTTATTATACTATGCCTACTTACGTAATAAAAGAGATATTCAGTTTCCGCTTGTAGTTTGTTTCTAGTAGCAAGTAGTAACGTAACGTAAACAAAAGTAACGTAAATCATGAAGGTAGGTAACAAATAATGAGTATTCCCTGCTGTTGTGTTGTGAGAATAATCTGTATATCATTGTCCAATGGTACCCACACTAGAGTGATCTGTAATAAAGGCATTCATCATTTACAACAAACTTTATGAATACGAATTCAAAATCTAATCAGTACGATATTCTAGTGTTTGTGGGACTAATGCAAAAGTTTGGTATTATTATTTTATACTGTCACTGTATAGCACATAGCGTTGCCACAATTACAAGCAATTTTATAACCTGTTTATCAAAATCAGTCGAAGTAACCCTTTTATTTCGTTAATATTTGAGACTAGCAGCGAAACATCGTCCGCGTGGAATTGGAATTTGTTCGTAGTTTCATGGGTTTTATGCGGAACCATACTTTGTTTTTCAATAAAAGTCGCTTAAATACTCTATACTAATAATACTCCTAATAATATCAGCTATCTCCTAGTGAAAGCCTCCTCAAAATCGATACAGACGTATCGAAGATTAGATGGAACAAACAGCCACAAAACAAAAAAAAAAAATAAGTTTTTATCATAAGTACGGTGTAAACATTTATACTCGTATGTATTTGGAAAAGGTTGTTATTTTCACATTTCAAACAGGCACTTTCATTTTATTTATTTCTATAGATTTCGGGAAAATTCAAAAATGATTTTTCGTACAATGTTTCGTCCTTTTATTTACTACTTCCATTCGTAAACAAACACTCGACCCTCCTCACGTGCACCGTTTTCGTAACATATGAACATTCTCAATACACTTCAGCAACTTCTCAAAGACGAAGATCAGAATCGCGGGAACAAGACAACCTTCCAAAGTGCTCTTACTTTGCTACAATATTCTATAATGCAATTTGATCTAACCTGCGTTGTGTGCTTTCGCACACTACCGTTAGTAGATGCAATAGGCCGCATGAACTAATTGGTGGCGGAAGCACACAAAGCAGGTTCGATCAAATTGCATGTAAATTTGACTTTCGCAAAATAACGCCTGAATCTATTATATATTCTATAAGGCGAAAGTTTCCTAGTTGCTTAAATGTCTGTAAGTACTTCATACTTACTTCCTTCCTAATGTTCAGCAGATTCTATCATCTTTTACTGCTACTACTACGCGTAAAGGCACCTCTCATTCACAAGAATGTAAAATTTTGTCTCAGCGATTTGAGCCTACTGATCAATGGGAGGATATACAAAATGGTCTCATCAGTTCTCCATAGGTTTTTATCCTCCATGGGCTGGCCTCTAAAGATTATTTACATTCCAGATCACTCTGCACCATCTGTTTTGCTACCGCAAAGAAATAATGAACAGCTGAAATATAATGACACATTTGTTTAGACAATGGAGACACAAAGCCGATTTTATACTCTGCTGCTCTCCAAAAGAAGTATCCGAAAACATTGTTCGCTCAAACACTGCGCACAGCTTTGTTGTATTTTGCTACAAATGAAGAATTTTACACAAACCTGCATTTTTTCGTTATTTTTTTCCCCAACATTCCCTTATGATTGTCGTCCGGTATTTCATTTCATTTTAACAAACTTTATGAAACCTTTGTATCTTTCTAGAATCATGAGGATTAATCCCGGTCATTTAAGAGGTATGCGCGCGGATATGGATCCAACACGTAGAGAAGATGAATGTAATGAATGAATGAATATTTGTTTACCAATTAACATACGTATATATCATCACACCTGTCTCCCATTGAGGTAGGCAGACACTATGGAACGCCAGGTGCACCGATCCAAACATACCGATCTCGCTTCTTCCACACTCATCAACCTGCATGCATGCTCTTCGATTTTGGGTTCTTTTGATTTGCCCCTTTTTCAACTAATCACCAATTTGATCGCTATGTGTGCGTCTAGGGCGGCCTGTCCCGAAATCTCCATTCACTCTTGTCTGATACACTTCTTTCGCAACTTTTTTATCATTCACTATTTCTAAATCACCAAACCATGTCAGCATACCCTTTTCATTGTTTGTCCCTACATCATCGTTCATTCCACAAAGATATGATAATTTCTCAGCATCTCAACGACGCATACTCTGAATATATTCAGTGATAATTGAAACAAATCTATGTCTATTAAATAAGCATTGTACAGTTCTATAATGTGATGCGGTGGCGCTCCTTCGCCAGCTCATTAGAGTTATGGGGCGAACAGACCATGGTTATGATTGGTTGGATTTAGTTGATTAACCGACTACAGTCAAATTTATTCTGATAGATGTTTGATAATCTAGGTAGTCTCGTCTCGTACGCATATCTAGTAACTATCGCCTAGCCTCATGTGACGTGGGAGAAAATTTGCTTAGTAAGGCATGGTAAGAGAACTTTCATCGGAAACACATGTAGCAAAAGCACGAATGTATTTACGATGCATGTATGACGAGCTCGTTGGCGCAGTGGTCAGTAACGCTACTTTGACATGAGCGCTTCTGGGTTCGATTCGCACACGACACAAACATTTGTGTGCGTGAACACTTATGTTTGTCTTGATCTGGATGTTTTTAAGAGAGGCTGGGCGCATTAAATTCATCAAAGCAGCCCGTCTGGGGAAGTAACTCCATATCACAGCAAATCGCAGTCAATTTACAAGTACTGGCGGGTTGTTGCGTTCCTGCGTTTGAGTGAGGTTAGTAGTAAGCTCCTAAGATGTGAATGTATCAATAGCAGAGGTGGTATACGATAATCGCTTTTCATCAAATAAGCAGTATGCTTGTGCTTTGCAAAAAATACATATACGCTCTATAGCTTCTTGTTGATAAGTATATTGCAGGATAGGCAGACTTGGCGAACTACTGCGGTTACGGTACTTTTACACCAACACTCGTGGGTTCGATTCCCATATAGGACAAACATTTGTGTATATGAACATGTCTGTTTGTGTTGGTTTGGGCGTTTTTAAGAGACGTAGGATGCATCAAAGCTCCCCGTCTGTGGAAGTACCTCCATCTCACAGAAAACCGCAGCGAAATAGCAATTGCCTAGAGGGTTGTTGTGTTCCTTCGTGTGAGTAAGGTTTCCAGTAGGCCCCTCAGGAGCTGCCGTAGCATCGCGTGAATAATAATTAATTTATTGCAAGCGTATATAGGCTACGGTAACCGCTTTACACCAGGTGGGCCGTATGCTTATAAAAAAAAGAGAAAACTGAGTGTCACATAACTCGGTTCTTACACAGACATACTTCACTTGCTTCTTTAACATTCATATCTACTATGTATCTTACCAGTATGGATGGCTTCTAACATCACCTTCTGCTAAAATACGTCCTTCGAACCTAAATTTGTCTCTCAAATAACTTGTATGCGGATAACGAAATAACGTATCGCTTAGCTTATTACAACAGCATTGACCTAACATGGGTGACAAAACCCTTACCCAGACAAAAGTTGCTGTAGGGCGCGTGACTGACAACAAAATGCCAAAAGAACGAAAATTTCTCTGTTGATTTCTGTCTGTAAAAAACACATCGTTTTTTCCTTTGGGCCCGAAAAAGGTATGTACATAAAGTAAATTTAAGGCTTGAATCAAGTGTGTCCTTTCCTTGCTCTTACCCCTGGATATACTTGTTAATTCATAAGCGTTAGCGGATTTCTGTCATATAAAATGACACAATAAATCAAATATTAATACAACAAAGTAGGAGATTGGATTTGATATACTCGTATCTCTTTATCTGAACACAGGCAAGGCGAATTTTTTGCCCATAAACAATATACTAGATTGGTTCACGAGTTGAAAGATGGTATGATAATAAGATATTTATCTAAAAATTTAAAAATACGAATATTACTTTAACATCTTTACATATGAAAAATAAATAATATATGATAAAGCTAGCTAATTTACACGGGTACATACTATTTTTACAAGGTCGGCAACGCATTAGCGACATCTCTGGTGTTGCAAATGACCATGGGCTAACTGTTTGCCGTCAAGGAGGCCGTATACTTGTTTACTACCTAAGTGCTTTAATTTTTATTTTTATTTTACATTAAGAATATAGAAGGTTATATAGGAAATAGCAAAATTATTACACAATATACGATAAGTAATAATTTATAGAGACTTACTCAACATTGAAGAAGAATAAAGGCAAAATTAATAAAATAGATTATTGATATGTAAGTTTTAACGCGATGAAAAAAATATAAAGAATATAATAGAAAGAATGCAGGATGAAAAATTGACGAAGCAGATATACAATGCAAAATTGGAAGGATGTAGGAGCCGGGAAAGGCCAAGACTTACCTATCATGATCAAATTGGTCGTGTTCTATCGGAAGGTGATGTCAGGAGCCCTAGAAACCGGCGAGCGTGCATGAGAAGAGCAATGAATGTTAAAGAAGCGAGTAAGATATGTAAGGATCGAGTCACGTGGCACTCGATTCTCTCTGCCTACCCCGCAAAGGATTTGGCGTGAAGTTATAGATAGATAGATAGAAAAAAACATGCTGAAAATTTTGTTCAAAAAATCTTAATAAAACAAAGAAAAATTGAGATACCATTATTATACTATACTGTATGGAACCTACGAAGAAGAGGAACCGGAGGTCCAATTCATCAAAAAGTGTTTCTATTCGCTCGTTACTTACACCATATCATTGTCAAATTCGTCCCTCGAGTACCAGTTTCCTTGTAAAGAGGATACGAATGGACAAACCTTGACTTTTTAGGGGACACTATATCTGTTGGGTGCCTACTGAGATCGCATTTACCTTACAAATTTGTTCACAAATGTCGTTTTATTTTGTTGTATGAACTGTAAAAAGGGTTTAATAATAACATAAATCAGATTTTACGGATGTTGGTTTAGCAAAAAAAAACAGTGAAAAAGGAGTGTTTATTTGTATTTTTTACATTTTTTATCACGAATACCAGAGGCACGCACCTTGCGAGTTACCAACCCTGTAAAAAACTATGCACACAGAAATGTAACTAAATTTACACCTATTTGAAGAACTAGTAGTGTCGTGCCATCTGACGTTACTACAGGCTAAACGTTCTTTAAAAGAAAATGCCTCTGGGACGACATCCTTCTGCAGACTAATTCACTGTCTTATCATAGAAGGCCATTTCTGAAATAATCTATAATAATAAATAAAGATAGTCGGACAAATTACATAGCGCCATCTGAGAATAGAAGCTGTGTTATAGGTACTAGACAACCGATAAATATACTTAAATTCCTTCATGCACATGTCATGCACATGAATGTCCTGAGTGAGAATCTAACCCACGAGCGTTGGTGCCAAAGTAGCGTTACTAACCATTGCGCCACTGAGCTCGTCAGTCTCGAGATCTGAAATCTTTCTAACCACATGTACCGTAGGCAGAATAGATGAGGGAAGCAAAGTCTTTCCTTAGACAACTCAGGTAAGCTTCGGATCATGACTATTCTTACATCCTGTATTTACATTAAGTGCAAAGACCCAAGCTGATATGCGATGCCAGCGGTCATGGACGGTTGGACTTGAGAGAGCGTAAATAAATAGGGAATTATCCAACCGAAGCAGCTCAAAAAGGGTTTACATATGCGACCACCGCACATACACTATGGAATTGAGGACCATCACATGTACCCTTAACATTAGGAGCGTCATGAAATCCTGAATTCCTTGAATAGCACATCCCATGTGACATACTTTATCCCATTCCCTAATCCATTGAGGCGGGGTCTGCTACCTAAGCCTGAAGATTTGGCGAAGATACTGATTTTGACATGGAGCGACTACCGTCAGACCTCCTCAAGCTAGAGGGAAAACCAGACCTTTGTTAGGTTAGCTCACACATCCACCGAAATATAATTTATTCGACGTGCGGGTTCCCTCACGATGTTTTCCATAACCGCAAGTGATAATTACAAATCCGAAAACACGAATTTAGTGCCGTGCCATGCCCGGATTCGAACCGGTGACCTGTTACTTAGTAGGGCGGTTCCATATCCACCGGGCTTTATAGTATTATAAGCAATTATTGGGAGTAGAATGTTTTTAAATGTGAGTTTTTATTCTTGGCATGATTTTAGTTTAAGGGTAAGTATCTACAGGTTTAATCTCTATCAATAGGAAGAAAAGTGAAATAATAATCAGCACAACTTTTACGAAATCATGAAAAATAATTACAAACGTATAATTGCTTGACTGATACTTGATACATAACATATTAACTTGACTGGTTTTATTTCTATGTATCCGAGTTAGAGAATATATGCCCACGGGACTCACGAGGCCCATAGATAAGAGGGATATATCAGACTGACTAAATACTACCTGAGGTAGCCTGTATCCGGAAAGGCTTTTAAGGTGTCGTCGGAAGCGATTGCCCTGGAGGAATGGAATACGACGAGGCAAAGGCGGGTAGGCACAGACCGACAGACTGTGGTCAATTTTGTTACTCTGCCTTTTTACATCTGTAATTACAAAGTTATATTATATTTCTTCATACAACGTTGGGAGCCATACAAGCCCACCTGATGTGAAGCGGTTAAAAGCCTATGAACTATTGACAAACATGAAGTATCACCCGCAAGTTGCCTCCGCTGATAACACAGCAACTGCTTAAGAGCTGCTAATAACTTCACTTATTCGCAGGAACATAATAACCATCTAGTAAGATGTTATTTGGCTGCAGTTTTTTCTAAAGTGGAGTTAACCAGGTTGGGCTGCTTTGATGCAGTCTATCTCTCTTGAAATCATCCATACCAAGACAAATACACATGTTGCTGTAGACAAACGTTTGTTCTGTTTGGGAATGGAACCCGTGAGCGTCGGTGTTAAAGTAGAATAGCTAACCACTCCACTACGAAGCCATATCAAAAAATTTTATAGATAATAAAATAAGAACATGTTTGTTTGTCTTGGTCTGGGTATTTTCTATGTATAATAAGTATGTATTTACAAAAAAAAAAATGTATTTACGTATGTTTATCAGTTGTCTAGTACCCATAACACAAGCTTCGCTTACTTTGGGGCTAGATGGCGCTGTGTAATTTGTCCGACAATATTTATTATTATTTATTTATTATAACTGGGCTATTGTAGAAAAGGGACGGACGCTTGCCATAACTATCATATTTGATGTTACTCCTGGCAGGCGGTGGCTCGCCACTCACTGGATGGAGCCCCGAAGTAACAGAGAAAGTCGGCCGGGCGCAACACTTGTGTGAGTGACTCAGGGGTGTCGAGAGGTTACTTGCGGCGTTATGCCCTTTATCACTTCCACCCCTGGAGCATACCACCCGATAAAGCAATATGCTCAATCGATTCCTCTCTGGACGGCCAATGAAGGCAAGCCAGAGCTGAGAGTCCTGCGGGCCTTCTTGACTTTCCACTCCGACCGACGAAGACACGTCGGAGACGAAGGCGCTGATCGACTCTCTGGAGCACTCGGGTACCCGTGGTCACATTACGCACCAACAGCTAATTTAATTTTTTTTGGAAAACAAGCGAAATCTCCGGTTACACATTTCTGTCATTTCGCAATTCTGTCTGACATCTTTCTTGCCGCCCGATAATATATAAAAACGTCTTGGATTTTCACTAACAAAAGCTTGTGTCGAAATTTTCCAAGATGCTCCCCAGAAAATGGAAATCTGACCCGAGATTTGTAATATACCCTTATATTACAAACCTAGGGTCAGGTTGCGATACTTATTATGGTAAACATGTTTATTCCCATATGAAATAGTTTCAGCGCTTCGATCTGAAAGGCGTGTATAAGGTAAACTTATTGAAAAAAGTCATAATCGTTTCTTTTGTTCTGATGTTCACATTTTTTTATACACATCATCGAGAGCCATACGCCTGATATAAAACTGTTACCGTAGCCTATAAACATTTGCAATACACTAAGTATCACTCGCGCGATGATACTTCAGCTGCTGTCATATCAATTCCTTTGACTTCGCTCACCTGAAGGAACACAAAAACCCTCCAGGGAATTATTATTTGACGATGGTTTATTGTTAGGTGGATACTACATCAATCCGGCTGCTTTGTTGCCCTTTATCTATCTTGACGTCCAGAAAAGACAAACATACATGATCATGCAGATAAATGTTTGTCCTGTGCCACCAAGCTCTAGGGAGTTATTATTCGGCTGCGGTTTTCTGTGAGGTGGAGGTACTTCTCCAGACGGGCTGCTTTGATGCGCCACACCTCTCTTAAAACATCCAGACGAAGACCAACAGACATGTTCATGCACACAAATGTTTATCTTGTGTGGGAATCGAACCCACGAGCGGGTATCAAAGTCGCATCATTCACGACTGAGCCACCGAGCTCGTCGTCCTTATGTTTAGCGCCTAAACATCTCTGCAATTCTAGTATACTGACCAATGGGAGAAAATTTAAACCAATGAGCCGATACTTTGTACTCGGCACGGGAACTACCCAATAAGAGCTGCGCGGTCTACTTTACTCCCAGGCCATTTGCGGTGAATTGAGTTACTAAGCAAAATCGGTCTCAATATTTCTCCATATGTCATTTCCTTCATGGTAATTGCCAACAGTAGGTACCTTAAGAATCTTAATGATGTGAATGTAATCTGGATGGATGACCACGAGGATTGGTAAATGTTCTATCTATCTATCTATAAATTCACGCCAAATCCCTTGCAGGATAGGCAGAGAGAACCGAGCGCCACGTGACTCGATCCTTACATATCTTACTCGCTTCTTTGATATTCATTGCTCTTCTCATGCACGCTCGCCGGTTTCTAGGGCTCCTGACATCAGCTTCTGATAGAACACGACCAATTTGATCATGGTAGGTAAGTCTTGGCCTTCCCCGGCTCCTACATCCTTCCACTTTGGCATTGTATATCCGTTTCGTCAATCTTTCATCCTGCATTCTTTCTACATGTCCGAACCAACGGAGCATGCCTCTTCTTATTTTAACACCGACGCTCTCTTTCAGACCAACTCTGTTTCTAACATTATCAATGCGAATACGGTCTACAAGCCTTACGCCACAAATTTTGGTAAATGTTACCGGTGGATAAGTTCATCGCGTGTATTAATGTGTTTCGATCGCTCTAGTCTAGCCTCGAGACTGCAATGAATGTGGTGTAAATAAAAAATCGGACAAGTACAAGTCGGACTCGCGCACCAAAGGTTCCGTACCACTATCTATAAAATTGGCAAAAAAATCACGTTTGTTGTATGGGAACCCCCCTTAAATATTTGTTTTATTTTAATTTAATAATTTATTCTTAAAGTGAATATATAACTAAATATTCTGTGAATATTTTAAGCGTCTACCTGTTGCCGTTATCAATATCGAGCAAAAAGGAGCAAAAAAAATCGACGAAGTGCGAGTGGGACTCGCGCACGAAGGGTTTCGTACCATTATCTATAAAAAATGCAAAAAAAATCACGTTTGTTGTAAGGGAGCCCCCTTAAATATTAATTTTATTATATTTTTTTAGTATTTGTTGTTATAGCGGCAATAGAAATACATCATCTGTGAAAATTTCAACTGTCACGGTTCATGAGATACAGCCTGGTGACAGACGGACGGACAGACGGACGGACGGACGGACGGACAGCGGAGCCTCAGTAATAGGGTTCCGTTTTACCCTTTGGGTACGGAACCCTAAAAATCACGTTTGTTGTATGGGAGCCCCGTTAAATATTTATGTTATTCTATTTTTTAGTATTTGTTGTTATAGCGGCAACAGAAATATATCATCTGTGAAAATTTCAACTATCCAACCATCACGGTTCGTGAGATACAGCCTGGTGACAGACGGACGGACGGACGGACAGCGAAGTCTCAGTAATAGGGTTCCGTTTTACCATTTGGGCACGGAACCCTAAAAATCAGATGTGCAGGATTGGATTCCAATGTAGAATATAATATTATATTCTATAAAATGATTAGGATATAGTAACTTCATTTTACATTGGAGCTAGGTATTGATTATTATTATCTCTAAGGAAAGGGAATAGATAGATATTTATAGACGAGTCGATCACAGAACATATTTTTTATTATTATTTGTAACCATACAAGTATACAGTATACAGGTAACATTTCTTGGTTCAAAGAGAAAATATCCCTGGCGAATACTGATACATTACGTAAATCCCGGGGATTCATTTAGATATGGGCCGATATCTCTTACCTGATTGCATTCAATCAGAAAAACCACTCCGACTTTCATTTTGCGTCATAAATGTTTGAAAATTGGAGCAATTCGCTGTAGTACTTCTACCTCTTTGAGACAAGTCACCTGCACACGATGCATCTTGCCAAATAGTGAAGAGCGTGTAAATTGTGATTTATTTCGAATGTTTACAATAATAATTGTTTTTGTTTACAATAATAATACAAATAATTAGTAGAACACTAACAGAAAAGGTTCTACTGAACAAACCGCAGCGAAACAACCATTCCTGCATGTTCTTTCGACAATTGTGTGAGTTTACTTTTCATACATACAATTTTGCAATTGCAAACTTATTTACAGTTTGTAAACTAACGGCGGCTACAGCTATCTAACGGTAAAGTTATATAAGTATATATATAAGTATATATAAGTATCTCCCACAATCTAGTTTATATTTTTTTTAGATCAATGTTCCGTGCTTTCATACTTATGAACTTCAGGAATGTTACCTAATTATTATATTATGGCGAATGTACAAGTTTGTACAGAAGATTTGGTGTGCGAATCCAACTCACTGATGTTTTGTTTATACAACATTGGAAGTCATATAAGCGTATAGCCTACCTGATGTAAAGAGGTTTAACTATGAACGCTTGCAATACAGGAAGTATCGTTTGCGCTTTACCACCCCAGCTGCTAACACAGAAACCCCAAAGGAGCTTATTGGTAAACCTCGTACTTGCAGAAATACAATAGTTCTCCAAGGAGTTGTTATTTGACTGCGGTTGTCTGAAAAATGGAAATACAACTCCCATTGGGCTGTTTTGATGCGCCTTACTTATTTTAAAAACATTCAGACCAAGATAAACAGGCACTTAATAAACGCAAATATCTTGTGTGGGAATCGAATCCACAAGTATTGATCTAAAGTAGCATTGCCACCCCACTTTTCGGCACATTATTATTTCACAGGGTGCACTATGTGCAAGTGTAGTCGGCTTGACTTTAAACACGATAGTTAGAAATTAGGCTCCTAAAAAAGTAAGCTGATTGAAAAGAGAGTGAATGAAAGATTATCAATAAATTCCGAGAAGCCGCTTAGTAACAATTATCTTCCTTCGAGTGAGTGAGCATTTCTGTACGCTTTTCGCTCTGTTTGCATAGACCTGTAAACTTAGAGGATATGGCAATGCGTGGAACACAGTATTCCTTATATTAGAAGAAAAATGTAAATGTGAGCAAGGGGTCAAGTTTCGTAGATGAACCTTCGAATTAGTTACTGTCACCAATAAAAGAGTTCAGGCCAAGTGGATGTCAAATTCTATAATAATTTTAATCATAGCTGTAGTAATTTATAACATTCTTCAACTCATATAAAAAAATAATTTGTAACTTATTTCACATCCGACTACCAACTTGGCAAGATCAAATTGCCAATAAATTTTGTTAATTTTTACCTGACTGCAGCGAAGCCAAAAAAATGAGGGTTATGTTGTGATGAAACCTTAGCGTGATTTATAAATAGGACCCAAAGGCTTCGGCGTCTCACCCTACGAACTCTATGATTCGTCTATTCTAATCTTAGCCGTGTACTTGATATTGTTTAAGATTTACAAGTAGCAGTCTGAATGATCGTCTAGTTATATTTTATTTATTTGAGTTTAACGTATTAAAACGTGTATTAGCGACCCAGCGAGTGGTTTAGAGCAAAATTATAGTTAGAACAGTTGGTAATGTTATATTACAGTATCAAGTGGTATTAGGGGTATAATTTTGTATATAAGCTCCAGAACCTTTTACTGACCAACTTTTGTTATTAGGTTAGCACCTTTGCAAGCCTCAATTCTGCGCAATGTTTGTTATGTATCATGGCCATGTATTAATATGCTCCCTTTCGTACGTACGTTGATATTTACGCGATCAATATAATGACTTCCACATTGACGATTATCCAACAATCACTATTAGGTAGATTCTATAGACATAGGCTACGGCAGTGGCGTGCACTCCATATAGACAAAAAGACATTGCCTACCCTATCAATTTGATAAATACCATCCGATGTTTCATTCTTAAGCATAGTTTTTAACTAATATTTCGTATCAAAAACAAAAAATTAAAAACATCTCCATCTATCGGTATCGGTAAGTTATTAAAATCATCGCTAGTCATATTCAAATCGCAGCTAGGCGCTACGCTACACCAGCGCCGCATTGGCAGCTTTTAACGGCGGAAGACACTAACTATTTCTGTCTAAATTTACGTATGTGTGCCGTGTTGTTAATACAAATACTGTTCGCGACAACTATGTACATAAATAGATAACCGTCGCGCGTAGTTATAAGTGATGCACATTTTTATATAGTTAATAGTTATAGTTGTTTGTATTAGTTGTTTATGTAAGGATTAGAATAGGTTTACACAGTTTTCATACATACTTTGTTAGAGATAAGTTTTACATGTTTAGTATAGGTACGAGCTGTTGCAAGCCAAGTATATAATAAAGTTATAACGGCGAATTACTGGCTGCAACAGCTCAATAGTGCATAGATGTACCTATTAACGTAATTTTAAGTTTATAATGAAAACATTTTTATGTAAAACTTCACTGACCCATAGGTTTTGACAATAACTTTAGCAAAAGTTTTTATGGTTTTATATGAAAAAGGGTCAAATGTATGAAATAATAGTACAACTTACAAACATTTTAGACACAAATAAAGCGAGCACGATCAGGTATTGCCTCTAGGTCTGGGCGATTTTGGCTATTGCTATCTCTTTCCCACACATGTGCCTCTCGCTCGCACAGCGGGGGTATAAATATGGGCCATACATCGTGGATCGGCACCAGTCGTCCGCTACACTCAGCGCTCACACTACAGTAAAATAGCCAGCCAAGTCACTCCGAAGCCAAGCCAGTCCAGACCTAGCAGCAAGTACCTACGGCTCCATACTTCTGAAGACAGCAACAGGCGTTTCATTCTGCACCAACCCACAGACCTGCGACTTACAACCGGAGGTCGAAGAACGAAGCCCGCCAGTGCCTACATTCTATTATTTTTATATTCATCTACGAAAGTGTACGGGTCGTATCGAAGGGGCCCGTACATTTTGGTCCTTCAGCAGCCGGATACTGGGAATAGTTCTTCAGACGACGAAGAAAAATGCCTGTCACAAGAAGTATGGAGTCGGAAAGGAGGACAACGCCTGCTCAAGTCGACGGAGCCGCCGCCGCCGCCGCCACAGTGACGCCCGCCGCCGCCGCCACCGCCGCCGCACCCGCCGTAGCGACGCCAGAGACGTCTACAGCCGAAACATCGACGACGACGAACACTACGGCCACTGCAACGACCGGCGAGACGACGGCGACCGGCGAGACGACAACCGGCAAGACAGCAGCCACACACCGGACAGCCAGCCCACAGAAGGAGGCCTCTCGCCGCCCGCCCAGCGCGCCCCGCACTACGTCGACAATCAAGCGGAGAGCGCTGGCCAAGGCGCGAGAATTCCTTCTACAGAAGGAAGTGGAGCTGGCAGCTGCACGTGTCGCCGCGTTGGAGGCGGACTCTGAAGACGAGATCGAAGCAGACGAGGACTTGGCAACTAGGAACGAGCGAACAACCGACTGGGTCAACAGAAGCACGCTGGCACTCACCATGGAGCCCTACGTACCGAAGCCCGACGTCCCAGGCCCGGGCCATCGCAGGACCGATGAAGAGGGGAATATAGCAGCGCCGCCGCCGCAGACGTGCAGCGACGCACTTCATCGGGGCCACAGCGAGGTCACGCGGCACGCCGAGCAACAAGTACCGGTTCCAGTGAGGGAAGATATAGAGCCAGCACGCTATTGTGAAGAGAGACGACCGCAACGGGAGTTTGACTACAATCAGCTAGCAACTGCCATCACACTTGCAGCGAGAGCCGTTCAACCCGCCATTGCACCGAGGACCGTCGAGTTACCGTCTTTTCACGGGTCATCGAACGAGTGGCTGCCATTCAAGGCCGCCTATGATGAAGCTGCAAGTCACCTCTCCGAACAAGAAAGGCTGTCCAAGTTACGTCACAGCCTGAAGGGAGCCGCCAGAGATGCAACACTATGTCTCTTCGTCGGGTCAACGACTTCAGAAGAAGTTATGAAGATGTTAGCCGCGAGGTTCGGTCGTCCAGATGCACTGGCAATGACCGAACTGAACAAGCTCCGTGCGCTACCACGACTGGCCGAGAACCCAAGAGACATCTGCATCTTCGCTTCAAAGGTGCTTAACGTCACAGCCACAGTTAAAGCACTGAAGAAGCATCACTATCTACACAACGCCGAAGTGGTACGCAGCGTCATTGAAAAACTGCCGCCAGCGCTGCGCTACAGGTATTACGACTTCGCCGCCGAACAGCCGGAAGATCATCCAGACCTTCTCACGCTGTCCAAGTTTCTGGAAGTCACCGCCGATCGATGTGGAAGCTACGCACCGGCCGAGCTCACTGCGGTTGAAGACCGGCGGGAGCCTGCCGTACGAAAAGGACTACGTGCTTACCACACTCAAGATCAGAAGTCTACTGCGGTGCAACTAAAGTGTCAAGTTTGCAAGAAAGAGGGTCACCATCCGTACGACTGCAACGTGTTCAAGAAAGCCGACCAATTTGCGAGATGGGAGCTAGCCAGAACTCACAGGCTATGCTTCCGTTGTTTGCGAGTCCGCAAATTTCGGCATAACTGCAAGCCAAAGCAGTGTGAAGTCGACGGATGCAAATACACGCACCACCCTCTTCTACACGACACAAAAAGGAAAGAAAATGAAGTTGAAAATTCAACAGCCATAGTTACGTCGACAAGGGAAAATTTCACTGCTGCCTATCTCAAGATTCTGCCTGTACAAGTGACCGGTCCGAAGGGTACATACGACACTTACGCCCTTTTGGACGACGGCTCTACGTGCACACTCATCGAGTCGGCAGTGGCGAACAAGATCGGCGTACACGGGCCGCCCGCGCCTTTTTACATAGAGGGTGTGGCCGGCGCACGTATTACGGCCGATACATCGGAACGTGTACACTTCACCATACAAGGAAGAAACTCAGTGAAGCACGATGTGTCGGCGCGTACAATGGACAAGCTGATGTTGACGACTCAAGGTGTGCCACGTAGTGTCGTGAAACACTGTCGTCATTTGGAAGACATCGAAGATCAGCTGATTTATGAGGAAGGCCATCCAACCGTGTTGCTGGGTCAAGATAATTGGTCGTTGCTGCTCACACACGACGTGCGAAGAGGGACCACAGCCCAACCAGTCGCTTCATTAACCGACTTGGGATGGGTATTGCACGGCGCGACGGGAAATAAGAAGAAGCAGCAAGTCCATCGAGTTAGCCATCTGACTACAGTAACACTAACGGAGGAACAGACAATGGATGACCTCATGAAGGAGCACTTCGCCCTCGAGTCTCTGGGTGTTCAGCCTAAACATTCACACACCAACGACGAGCTCCACGCGCTGCGCACACTCGAGGAGAAGACGCGTCGATTACCGGCGGGAGGGTTTGAAACAGGATTGCTATTCAAACAAAGCGATTTTGTACCGCCGGATAACTACAACACAGCGATGCGTCGCCTCGAGTTAGTCGAGAAGAAACTCGACAAAAATGTTGAATTGAAGCGGCGCTACGAGACACAAATGAACACTCTGATACAGAGCGGCTATGCAGAGAAGGCTCCAGCAGTGAAAAGCGACAGAACTTGGTATCTGCCACATTTTGCAGTTATCAACCCGCAAAAGCCCGAGAAACTACGCATCGTGCACGACGCGGCAGCCAGGACCCGTGGTATCAGCCTCAACGACATGCTGCTGTCTGGGCCCGACCTCATACAGTCTCTACCCGGAGTGCTGATGAGGTTCCGTCAACGCCCAGTAGCGGTCGCAGCCGATATCAAGGACATGTTCCTGCGCATCAACATACGGGAGGAAGACCGAGACATGCAGAGGTTCCTGTGGAGAGAAGACAGAAGAATCGGTCCACCCACAGAGTACCGCATGAGAAGCGTGATCTTCGGCGCCACGTCGTCACCATGCACGGCGATATACATCAAAAACAAAAACGCCGAGGAATTCAAAGAACAGTTTCCCGAGGCAGCGCAGGCAGTGATAGCAAACCACTACGTCGACGACTATCTTGCCAGCTTTGACACGGAGGAGGTCGCCATACAAGTATCAACACAAGTCGCTAATATACACAAACGAGCGAATTATCATCTTCAACGCTGGGCATCGAACTCAAACAAGGTGCGCGCCGAATTCTCCACTACACCTAAGGGGAATTTAGTGCAACTCGATGCAGAGAAGATATTGGGCATGGTGTGGGACCCGAATGAAGACTATCTGGGCTTCAACATCAATCAACACAAGCTTCCGCCTTCAATATTGGAAGGCACGAAAACACCGACGAAGCGAGAAGCCCTACGTACAGTGATGTCTTTGTTCGACCCGCTGGGCTTAGTTACACCTGTTACAATACAAGCGAAGAAGATTTTACAAGATACTTGGCGTACTGGAATCGACTGGGATGTCAAGTTGCAAGACAGTGAAGCCGAAAGTTGGTCATACTGGCTCTCTCACGTGAGAAGACTACCGAGCCTAGCTATACCAAGGTGCTATCCCGGCGTATCGACCGCACATACGAACGAGATACATACTTTCGTCGATGCAAGTTCGTCGCAATACGCCTGCGCTGTGTATTGGAGGGCACAGGATGCATGCGGGAATATACATGTGTCGTTGATAGCTGCAAAAGGCAAAGTTGCACCGTTGAACAAAGTGACGTCAATACCGAGACTCGAACTCCAGTCAGCTGTACTTGGGTGTCGTCTTGCGCGCACAGCCATAGACGAACACGACATAAAGCCGACCCGCCGAGTATATTGGTCGGATTCACGCACGGTACTCTCGTGGCTACGCACTGGCCCGCGAGCGTACAAGCCGTTTGTGGCCCACCGGATCGCGGAGATCGCCGAGGAGACGAAGACCAGCGAGTGGAGATGGGTGCCTACCAAGGAAAATGTTGCAGACGACGCAACGCGCGACACTCCACACGACTTCAACTCCCAACACCGGTGGTTCCACGGGCCCGCGTTTCTACGCGAGTCGGAAACAAACTGGCCGCGAGAGGTCAATGAACCCGACCATATGGGTCTGACCGGCGAGGAAAGAGTCAACTTTGTTCGAAACACTACATCACCAAAGGAAGCACTGCCCGACGCAACTCGTTTTTCAAGTTGGTTAAAGTTAGTGCGTACTACGGCGCGTGTATTACAATTCATCGAACTTCTGCGCATCAAGAAACAACTGTGCAACGCGGCCTACAAACGCAATAAGAAAAACGAAGTTGACGACGCTACTTGGACGAAAATAAAGAAAGCAGCGAAGGGAAAAAACAAGAAAATCAGTGCTACGTGTGAAAGTGAAAACAGCTGTTTCATTCAACTTGAAACACATCACTTACATCGTGCCCAACAGCTGTGGATACGCTCAGTGCAAGATGATGCGTTCAGTGAAGATGTCGCAGCTTTAAAGTGTAAAAAACAGTTGCCTGCTAATAGCCGACTAAGTCAGCTGTCCGTCATTATAGACAGCGATGACGTCATACGGCTACGGTCACGAATAGCAGCCGCTGTCGACATCACGGACGAACAAAAAGCTCCGCCGATTATGGATGGCAAACATACATATGTGCAACTGTACATCTCATGGGTACATCGAAGACTCCATCACGGGGGCTTCGAGACCACGACCAACGAAGTTCGACAACACTTATGGGTACTACGACTGCGCAATACAGTTAGAAGTGTGTTGAAAAGATGTCAACAGTGTCGCATCAGGCGGGCCGTGCCCGCTCAACCGTCTACGGGTGACCATCCACGGAGCAGACTGGCGCATCATCAGCGCCCTTTCACCTACACCGGCCTCGACTACTTCGGCCCGATGACAGTCACTGTTGGACGTGCTCATCAGAAGAGATACGGCGTACTGTTTACGTGTCTAACAACGCGAGCAGTACACTTAGAAGTCGCCGGCACTCTCAGCACCGACTCAGCAGTGATGGCATTGCGACGCTTCATCGGCCGTCGTGGATGTCCAACTGAGCTGTGGTCAGACCAGGGTACCAACCTGAAGGGCGCAGACGTGGAGCTGCGCAGAGCTGCGGAGGAAGCCATGAAGGAGGAATCTTCGGTGCGCTTCATACAATGGCGTTATATCCCGCCGAGCGCTCCATTCATGGGCGGCGCTTGGGAGCGCCTTGTACGGAGCGTGAAGACCGCACTGGCTGCCACACTGCATGAACGAGCCCCGAAGGAAGAAGTTCTCACCACTCTGCTCATCGAGGTCGAACATACACTCAACAGCCGACCACTCACTCACGTGTCAACGGAGGCCGACGACGACGACGCACTCACACCTAACCATTTTTTGATGGGAGGGCCATCACGAGTGCCACTGCCGGGGTCATTCACCGACGCCGACGCAACAGGGCGACGGGAGTGGCGTGCGAGTCAACAGCTCGCCAACCATTTCTGGAGTCGCTGGGTGAAGGAGTACCTGCCAGAACTCCAACACCGGCGGGACCCACGCGCTTCACACGGCGCTATCCGGGTCAATGACCTCGTACTGATAGCAGATGGCACTCTACCTCGTAACTTGTGGCCACGAGGTGTAGTCGTCGCTACCTACCCCGGACCGGACGGAGAGACACGAGCGGTGGACGTGCGGACCAACAAGGGCGTGCTGCGAAGGCCCACCAAGAAGCTGGTGATCCTGCCTACAGCGACGGTCGACGGCGCGAACACGAAAAATATCTCCAGCTGAGATAGCTGCGGCGGGAGTATATGTTCGCGACAACTATGTACATAAATAGATAACCGTCGCGCGTAGTTATAAGTGATGCACATTTTTATATAGTTAATAGTTATAGTTGTTTGTATTAGTTGTTTATGTAAGGATTAGAATAGGTTTACACAGTTTTCATACATACTTTGTTAGAGATAAGTTTTACATGTTTAGTATAGGTACGAGCTGTTGCAAGCCAAGTATATAATAAAGTTATAACGGCGAATTACTGGCTGCAACAGCTCAATAGTGCATAGATGTACCTATTAACGTAATTTTAAGTTTATAATGAAAACATTTTTATGTAAAACTTCACTGACCCATAGGTTTTGACAATAACTTTAGCAAAAGTTTTTATGGTTTTATATGAAAAAGGGTCAAATGTATGAAATAATAGTACAACTTACAAACATTTTAGACACAAATAAAGCGAGCACGATCAGGTATTGCCTCTAGGTCTGGGCGATTTTGGCTATTGCTATCTCTTTCCCACACATGTGCCTCTCGCTCGCACAGCGGGGGTATAAATATGGGCCATACATCGTGGATCGGCACCAGTCGTCCGCTACACTCAGCGCTCACACTACAGTAAAATAGCCAGCCAAGTCACTCCGAAGCCAAGCCAGTCCAGACCTAGCAGCAAGTACCTACGGCTCCATACTTCTGAAGACAGCAACAGGCGTTTCATTCTGCACCAACCCACAGACCTGCGACTTACAACCGGAGGTCGAAGAACGAAGCCCGCCAGTGCCTACATTCTATTATTTTTATATTCATCTACGAAAGTGTACGGGTCGTATCGAAGGGGCCCGTACAAATACTGTAGTGTGCATTCCTGTAATTACATTGCCCACAATAACACAAATAACGCACACTATCGCATAGTATAGACAATGTCTTTTCAGCTGAACTATAACGTAAATTACCTAAGTGTCGCGAGCATTGCTACGTAACTATTTTAAAAAGTAGTTTGCTGCATATAATTATAGTGAAAGATATTGCCATTTCTTTTTTTCGTATAAAATTGATGTTAATTTTATTTTGATTTTAAGACGGCCGCCATTGTTTTTGTTTTGAATCGATTGACTGGTAGCAGACGAAATAAGATTTTAAAGTTTTAAAGTTTTAAAGTTGTAAAGATAAATATGGATGATATTCACTGCGAAAGTTGTTCATGTGGTGTGTGTAGTGTTCGGTGAATAAAAACAAGTGATCACATACATCATTATTTCCACAAGACTGGGTAACCAAAATCAACATTCTGTATTTTTTGGTAAGTTAATAGCTTTAAAAAAAATCTGCCTACCCTGTCAAAAATCTCTGTGCACGCCACTGGGCTACGGTGTACCATTACAATGTGTTTGACCTGTATTTATGTATGCCCGTCCCTATGTTCCCCCGTCACTACAAAACGGCTAAACCAATACTGATCAATAATATATTGGTCAATTCATTTTTATTGGGCGAGTGTCAGTGGATATATTGAAACTATATGGTTTAAAAAATATTTTTTCTCCCAATTACATCGTGTGGTGTATAAAAATGAAGTGCTTTAAAAGGTGATTAATTACAAAAATGTATGCAACTTATATGTTTAAATGTAATTTGGAAAGGGAAATTCCCGTTTGCAAATAAAATTGGAACTGAGCGGAAGAAGGTGAAAGTGAAATTAGAATGGTCCTGCTCGTTCCCCCTTTTTTATAATTGTACAACGCTTATTATTATTATATTATTTTTCATAATGTAATGATATTGTGTCATGTATCTTCATATGTTTTGTATTAATATATATTTTTCCTTTTAGTTTCAGATTATTTGATTATTTCTTGCATTTCAGTGTATAAATTAATTTTAATGTTTTTCCGTACCGCAGTAGGGTTACACAGAGACTTATGTGAGTTTTAACGACATTGTCATGAAAAGACAGAACTGTTTCAGGCAATTTATTATACATTGGAATACAATTCACTAGAAAAGATCCACCAGTCCTAGCAAACCTAAGTACCGGGACGAACTATAACAACTTATTTCTGTTCCTAAGATTTTCTCTTTAGTTTGAAAGCGACATTATATTTATGCGAACATTATGTTTTCATAAATATACTGAGGAGTAACAGTGAGGATATTTATTTCGTTGTAATAGCTTTCAGAGTGATTCTCTGGAATACACGTGAACATAACGAATAGCTCTTTTTTCCAAGCTAAAAATTGGTTCAGGGTTATCCGCCGTTCCCGACAACAGTGTAACATATGACATAAAGCTGTCACAGTAACTGAAATTAACTAAACGCGCAGTACAGACGTCCGTCAATTAACTGATTCTCCTAACTGTATAAGTGGCAGAGCTAAGTATACCGGAAAAATTATTTATGTGGGCGTTTAGGTTTTTGATAAGTGAGTCAGTAATGAAAATGACGCTTTTCGTTACTATATGAGTTTCATTTAATGAGCTCGGTAGCGCAGGGATTGTAATGCTACTTTGACACGAACGCTCTTGGGTTCGATTACCATACAGGACCAACATTTGTGTGCGTGATATGTCTATTTTTCTTGATCTGAGTGTTTCCTATGTATCATAAGATTCATGTAGTTACAAAAATCATAAGATATGTATCAAAAGTTTATGTACTTACACAGCGGATATCTCTACCGAGTGGAGAGCACTATATATTTCCTGGAAGTTACGTATACCAGTACCCACACGATAAGTTACTGCTTTACTAGCCGGAATATATACGCATCGGGCATTTTATTAAAATCAATCTAGAACTGCGCATGCTAGTAGCACATAGCAAAAACATCGTAGTACCAATTAGTAAAAGCTTGTATACATAGGTATGTAACACGTAAATTGTCAATGCACTCCGAACCGACGTTTTATGTCACACGACATTTTCAATTAACGCCGAGCCAACTCATTTCCGGTGACGTCACGTGACTGCCACTTCCTTTTTTCACACCCCTGCAGCCATCTTTTTATTGGCAATCTTTTAATAGTGTGTAGACCTCTATCGAATAAAACAACTATATTACACGAAAATATTTTGATATATTACTTAATTATCATTCGTGTTTTAATTATACCAACTTAAAACAAAAATGGATGTTCACATTTTATGAATTGTAGTAATATAAAACCGAAACGACTTGAATACACTTTTTGTTGTACTATAGAACCGGCAATTATTTATGAAACAATACAAACTTGAAAATAGTACCTATGTAGGAGTCAAGGAAACTCATACGTTATTACGACCCAGTTGGTCGTATTTTATCAGAAGTTGATGTCCGGATGTCTGGAGACCGACGATTGTGCATGATAGTATGAAGAACTATGGTGCTAGAGTAGCAAGTAAGGTATATATAATCCTAGTCATGCAACACTCTGTTCCCTCTATCTTCCACCTACCCCACAAGGACAGCCGTAAAGATATAAAATAAAAAACGGGTTGCACTCCGGGAGTGCCGGCAGAAGTGAAAACTTGAACATTAACGTTGTGCATTTTTGAATATTTTGGAATGGTTAGGGAATACTTTCACACGAATTGCTTTATTTATCAGTATAAAAGTACTATCATGTATGTGGTAAAATACAATATTCATTTATTGCGCTATCGTACACAAACATGACAATTTATATTAGGTACATTAAAAATTTAACACTAAACTTCAGAACTATGACAATTATTTTACATTAAAAAGTGTATCTCTCAGAAAAATCAACTTTCATCCAAAATTTCAACGACTCTTTCACCATCATCATTACCAGCATCATCATCGCCAATCTCTAAAACTCAAACACACACGCACACTCGCGCAAGCGCCCTGCGCTTAAACCAAAACAGCGATGTTGATAAACTACGTTGAACGAAACGCGTAAGCGCCAAGAATTTCATGGCGCTTACAACGTTCAATCAATGTATTAAAGCATATGGAACAGACTTACGAATCTTCGTCAATAGATGGCGCTACTGGTGCAATGAATATATCAAACATCAAAGAACCGAGTTTCGAGGCCTACGAGTCTTCATCAACGGATGGCGCTACTTGTACAAAAAATAAAGATCAAGTACCAGCTACGAAAAATCAACATACCATTCGAGTCACCTTTCCTGGCCATGGTGGGACAAACACAATAGCCGCTACATCAGTTTTTTCGGCGTCTTCAGAGCAGACCTCTAAAGATATAACCTCTACCTTGAAGAATACTGATGTACGAGTACAGTCGTTTAGCCGAGTTGAGGAGGAAAAAAGAAAGGTGTTGTTGTTGACTGATCAGACGGGGGGAGGTATGAGGGCTATACTACAGAAACTTCTTGGGCCTAAGTTTATAGTAACTTCAATAATAAAGCCTTATGCGCATGTTGATCATATTTTAAATACATGTAATTATTTATGTAAAGACTTGACCAAATCAGACTTTGTTATTCTATTAATAGGTTCGAATGACAGAAATCCTCTGCGGTTCCAATCATTATTATATTTCTATTTGAACAATATGACACACACTAACGTTTTATTAGGCGAAGTAGTATCAAATAAATATTTAAATAGAGAAATTATGAATGACATGATGAGATATATATGTTCGAATATAGGTAGTATAACACCATTAAATTTAATTGATAATTTCGACTCTAGCTATAATTATAAATTTGACAAATTGTATGCATCCCGAATTATATTGAGAGAAATTCTACGTTTAAACTACAAGTACGATTATATGAATTACTATAATTCCAAAAATAATCGAGAAACAAATGAAGCAGTAACAAGTGTATGTACCCAGACAGAGGAAACGTTTTTTGTAACAGGACACAACTCACAAGAAGAAAGAGATTTTTTTCTTGGCTAATAATTTAACTACGAGTAGCTTAAATTTGCTGCTTCAAAATCTTTGTGGGCTTAGTAATAAAAAACAAGAATTAGAAATGTACATTGCACTTCAAGGTTTAAAATTACATTACAATTGTATCACTGAACATTTTTTAAATTCTACATCGGCACCAATAATTAACGTAGAAAATTATAAACTAGCATCATACAATTGTAGAGTATCAAAAAAACGAGGTGGCAGCTTAATCCTTGCTGATATTAATAGAGAGACTGAGGATCTAGAAATATGCAAAAAACTGTACAAATGTCAAAGTTTTGAAATTAGTGGAGTGCGCGATGTAAGAACTAATGTATTAATCTTTTGTATATATAGAAATCCCGTAAAAGACAATCTTGCTGATTTTTTTTGTCAACTTGAAAAATTATTACAATTCAGTCTTGACAAAACATGTATAATTTGTGGCGATTTTAACATTAATTTATTAGTTGATGACGATAAATGCAATAGCTTTGTATCTCTACTTAAATGTTACAATTATAGACCTCTTATTAAAATTCCAACATTCCGACGAAATAATTCTGAATCATGCCTTGACAACTTTTTAACTAATTTACCAGAGGAATGTATCTCTGAAAATTCGGTTGACCATAATGGTCTTGCGGATGGACATGCGGCTCTATTTTGTAGTTTGAAAGTAAAAGAGGCAAAAAATAACAACTGTTCCCATTACATAGCCGAACGTCGATCTTTTAGCAAAAACAATAAAGAGAATTTTAAACGTAATCTAAAGCAACAAAACTGGAGTACTATGGGCATAAACTTGTTTCTTAATACCTTACAAAGAATATTCAACAATTCGTTTAAAAAAAGGAAATTGCCGATTAAGTTAGGAATTACTTCTAGACTAAAGTGGATAACTCCTGGTTTAAGGACTGCAAGTAAGATGAAACGCTTTTTGACAACTATGAATGTATGAATGTTGATAACGACGAATCACTAAAAAAATATAAATATTCATATATAAAAATATATAAAAGAGTAATTAATAAAGCACGCAAAATAGCAGTCACTCAGGAAATAGATAGGGCGAAAGATTCGACTAAAGCCATATGGAAAGTTGTAAATAGAAGCAGAAATAAACAATCTATGCTACACAACGATAGACTTTATCTTAAATTAAATAATAAGCTAATAACAAATTCTCAGGACATAGTCGACATTTTTTCTGATTATTTTAAAATAGATAGCAAAAATTCTCTTACAAATAATAAAAACGCGATACTAATGTTGACTGAAAACACCAATAGAGTAACGGACGATATGAATTGGGAGCCAGTGACTCCTTACGAGATCCAAGCTATTGTAAGCAATATGAAACTTAAAAAGTCTTTTGGTTACGATGGTATTACCATTGCATTAATCAAGGAAAATATAAACTTACTTGCTGAACCCTTTAGCCACTTTATTAATCAATGTGTAGAAAAGGGTATTTTTCCTGATCAGTTAAAGATTGCTAAGGTTATACCTATCCATAAGAAAGGTTCTAAAACAGATCCGAAAAATTATAGACCGATATCCTTACTATCTGTACTCTCAAAGATTTTTGAAAAAGTTATGAAGAAAAGATTAGTTTTGCATTTAAACAGAAATAATATATTAAGCAGCAAACAATTTGGATATCAAAAAGGTAAAGGTACTAGAGATGCAATTGATAACTTAATTGGAGAAGTAACATCTAGACTTAATGAAAAGAAAAAGGTGGCGGGTCTATTTCTTGATTTAAGCTCGGCTTTCGATGGTGTAGATCACAACATACTTATGAAAAAACTTGAACACTTGGGAGTTAGGGGTAAATGTTTTGATTTATTTCGTTCATATCTCACGAATAGAAAACAATTTGTACAATTAAGTAATATAGAGGAAGGCCGGGAAAAAATTGCTAAATCTAAAATTGAAATCATTAAAAGAGGTGTCCCACAGGGATCCATTTTGGGGCCCATATTATTCATAATATTTACAAATGATTTAATTAATTATATTAAAAAAAGTGCACCTGACATTGAATTAATAAATTTTGCTGACGACACTAATGCTATTATACATGATACTGACATTGAATCCTTAAATCTTAAGACGAATGAGGCATTAAAGGCTTTTCACTTATGGTTTACAAATAATAATTTAAAATTAAATGCGAGTAAAACAAAAATCATATTATTTAAATCAACAAGTAGGAAACAAGCAAACGTTGGCATTAACTTCAATGATAGACAAATTGACATTGTCGATAATGTTAAATTCTTGGGCACATATATTGATGAGTATTTAAACTGGAAAAAAGAACTATCATCAATTGAAAGTACTATTGCATCGGCTTCTTATGCATTACGTAGTCTTCGTGACAAAATTAGTTTGGAGAGGCTCAGAATGGTCTACTTTGCACTTGTAGAATCCAAGCTTCGTTATAGCATAAAATACTGGGGACAAAGCTATGACTGTAACATAAATAGAGCTTTTGTCTCCCAAAAGCGTGCTATACGTGCAATGGTACGAATATCTCCACAAGAATCATGTAAACCACATTTTGAGAGGTTGCGAATCCTTACGGTACCTAGTCTTTATTTGTTAGTGCTTTTAACTGAATTTAAGAAACAGCTTCCTTTTCTTGAAACTGAAAATCAAAGGATTGAGCGTGAAAAAACCAGAAGGAAATGTTTTAAATCCAATCTGCTACCCAGCTTAAATGTCGTCAAGCACTGTCCTCAATACCAGGCAGTAAAATGTTTCAACTTACTGCCAGTGAAATTTAGAGAAAATATTGGCCTCTTACCATTCAAAAATAAATTAAAAAATTATTGTTGGAAAAGAATTTGTACAAAATTGAGAACTTTTTCTGTTTCGCCTCATAGTTCTTGCATGTGTCGTCATAAATTTCTTGTCATCTTGTATTTAAATTTATATAAAACTTGACTAGATTACCTGACATGCTTCGTGATTATAATCTAATATAATGACGTATTAATTAGATATTTTAGGAATATATATATTATTATTATCAATTTCAGACACAATTGTACATTGTTTATGAATAAATGAATTGCAGAACGTTTTGGTCGCGAGAAAATAATGCCCTATAAACGATCTAGCGCTTCATGTTTTAATTGTTTAATTAGAGATAACTAATGTTTTAGCGCTGCAGCGGACTTAAGTTCTAATTCTCACCAAAATCTTACGGTCCGGGTCACGTGTCCTGACGCGAGTTTAACATTTTTTACTCATCCTAAAAAGTGCACAACGCTGCTAAAGAAGTTTTCACTTCAAATAAAGTTGGTTGTCTGTAAAGTCGGTTTACGGACGATAATTTTATGTCATCACATAAAATTATATTTTGTATGTTTTCTTATTACGGACGATAATTTTATGTTATCACATAAAATTATAAGAAAACATTCAACAGTTGACAAAACAATTGATGTGTAGGTTGTGTGCTGTCGCTGTCTCTGTTCTACTCGGACGCATCGGCCGATGGAGTGGAAGAGAGATAGATGCGTAACAAGCCGAACGCTTAGGCCGATCGTGCCTCTCTATCGCTTGTTCTGCGCTCTCGCTTGCACGCTCGGCTCAGGCAGAACGTGTCACTTTTTCGTGCGTGCAGCCGGCGTTCATCGATTTATAAGACGTTATCACGTCAAAAGAGAAAAAGTGAGTAAAAACAAAAATATTTGAAACTGCTGCGATAAACTGTGTATCAGAAAGAGTTTATATGCTCTTCGTAGATGGCGGGAAGCAAAAGAAATAATTTTCGCAATCGTAACCAAAGCTTGCAAGTGTAAATACAGATTTTCAAATATCAGCGTATGCTAAATAAAACCCTAATTCATTGCTGCTATAGTTTATCTCAAAGGTAAATATAAATTTTCTCTTAGAAGTAACATTTGAGGAAGCTCTAGCAGTATGGTGTTAGCAATAGGTATAGAATTGCGCAAATAATAATCCATGTATTGCAAACGTCAGGTACGGTAACTTCTTCAAATCAGGTAGGCAATGTATTTGCTTGTTAGCGAAATAGTATGAAAAACATGGTTTTACAAAGTCCTTGAATTTAAATCCGTAAAGCTCGAATGTCAGCTTTAGCTGCGAACTAAAAGAGTTTAGCATAATTAGCATTTTAAACTTTTGTAGTGAAAAAGCTCAAAGCGTGTTAACGTGTTAAACCTCAAGTGGAAAACTTATGTATACAAAAGGTATCCGATCATTTAAACAAGTTTTTTATTGGGACTTAAATTTATGGGTTTAATTCGGGTATCTAGAAATAAATCCGTACAAAAGAATAATGAACCAGTAAAACAGGGGGTAAACAGTAATAGCCTAGTGGATAAGAAACCGATCGATAGGACAAACTGGCCCCCATAAATATAAATTAACCTAAGGGATGTATGACTATCCCTCTGGCTTATGGAGAGCTACCAGCAGTCGCTCCATCTCAAAATCTTGAACTAATCCTTAGTTATAGGTAGTGAACCCCGCTAAAATTTATGGATTATAAAACGGGATAAAGCTAGGAAGATGGCAGAATAAAAATTCTGCCATCTTCGTAGTGGCGTAAATAAACCTTATGCCTAACGAAATTATTATATACATTTAATTTTGCCAAAGGTTATATTAAGTGTCATTCTGCCATCTTAAAAAGTATGTTATTGTAAATTCAGACGAGTTATGCGATCAGTTCACATGCATATCGCTGATCCAGCACCTCATTGCACACGGCACCATTGCACACGGCACTATTGCTTAGTAACAACATGGCCGATTTGCGCAACCCAAGTAAACTGCTGATGCAGCTCCTCGCGCGGCCAGCGGGTCTACGTGAGGACGACGCGACCGCACTTTGCTTCTACACATCGGGCGGGTCACATCTATATATTAGGCTAGCATTAAAATCAATGTAATATAAAGTTAATTAATAAAGTATTAATTATAATTTTGGTTTTTTTTCGGTTTCTTTATTGCCGAAAATATAAGTGGCGCAGTCGGTAGGATACTTGACTGATAGGGTAGCTAGGAACACCGGGATATTCTGGGATTTCGCTACCGCGCGTGAGCGACGAACGCGGCGTATCCGCTATCCCACCAGGACGACGCGTACCCGTCACTCCGTCAGCAAGTACAAGAACCAAAAGTCGGCAGAAGAGGCGTTTCCAGTCATCGAAACTAAGAAGAAAGACCAGAATGAAACTGTAAGTGCACTGAATATTTCTTATTCGTGTTGCTATATCTATTCCTAAGTCCTATATATCCTTTCAAAATTTTCCAAAAGGATAAAAAGGGTCCTAGCGAGGCTGCAATCAGGCAGACTCGTAGGCAGTCAGTTTTAGACTCTAATAGAATTATTAATAGTGAGTTAAATCTAGGTAGTTTATTTAGCGATCCGTTCGAATCGGATTTAAAAATGGTTCACGACCCAGACACAATTTTCAAGGCGCTTCGCCCGGTCCCCGAATTCGATGGGAACCCAAATATATTAACTAGGTTCATTAATATATGCGACAGGATAGTGGCTGACTATATGTCATTAGAAGCAGCCGGGGCATTAGGAAACCTTTGTTTAATTAACGGGATTCTCAATAAAATTACCGGACCAGCGGCAACCATAATTAACTCTAGTGGTATTCCGGATAACTGGCAGGGTATCCGTGAAGCATTAGTCAATAACTTCTCTGACCAGCGGGATGAAACAGCCCTATACCATGACCTGTCAATTGCTACTCAAGGTCAGAAATCACCTCAAGAGTTTTATGACCACTGCCAAACCTTGTTTAGCACTATAATGACCTATGTGACTTTACACGAGACCGTGGGTACTACTATCGAGGCTAAGCGGCAACTTTATAAAAAACTTACTATGCAAGCATACGTTAGGGGTCTTAAAGAACCACTCGGATCACGAATTCGTTGCATGCGGCCACCAACGATAGAAAAAGCTCTTGAATTTGTGCAGGAGGAGTTAAATATAATGTACCTCCAACAGCGCAACGATACACTACCTAAAGCGCCGCATTCAAAATTAATTCCCATGGCCAATGCTAATACTATACCAATATCTAAGGGATTCTCTATGCCTATGTCACAGCCATTTATGCCACCAGTGCAGAAGCCTGCACCTATGCAACTTCAAGGCTTTAAGTTTAATCAACCTATGCAGCAACCATTCAAATTCAATCAGTCATACCAAGGTCCTTCACGCACGCAACAAATGTTCAGGGCGCAACCGCCTAATTACCGTCCTAGTAGCAATGTATTCCGCTTGCCGCCTAGGAACCAACAGCCACCTGCTACACCTATGAGTGGCGTACAATCTTTCACGCCTAAGCCATTGCCTCCTACGGGAATTCCTGGGCACGATTGGAGGAAGCATGGTAATCCACCTCCTTCGAACTATTTTAGAACTCGTGAAATAAATCTTAATGAGTGCGTAAACGACAATGGTGATTACTACAATTATTACCACCCTGACTATTACTCCCCCGATGACTATACATACCAGACTTACCAAACAGCTTACTCCGACGAGTATGACGGGCTAGGTTATTTTAGTCATAGTGAATATGAACCCCAGGTCGATTGTGAAGCAAATCAACCTACCATAGAATATTGTATGCCTGAGCTTGAGACCGAGGAACCGCAGCCCTCTACAAGCCAAAATTTTCCCAAGGGCAGCAGATCAAAAAGGTCAAAATAGAGGTTAATTTGCATACGCAAAGGCAATTGCCCTACATTCAAATATCAAATCCCCCGCTTAAATTTCTAATTGATACTGGAGCTAACCAATCATTTATAAGCCCAAGTGCAGTAAAAAGATATTACTCAGACATTAAATTAAATTACGATCCATTCGAGGTCACGAATGTGCATACATCCACGCGCGCTGACTATTCTATTACATTACCGTGTTTCCCGGAACTCAGCGACAGTAGTAATATAAAATTATATATTTACAATTTTCATAGTTATTTCGATGGTCTTATAGGTCTTGATTTACTCCAGAAATGGGAGGCGAAAATCGATTTAAAATCCCAGACTCTTTCTACTAAATACGCAAATAATACCATTTTATTTTACAACTCGCAAAATGAAAATTTATACGAGGATATAATACCAGCACAAAGTTCTAAGTTAGTAAAAGTCCCAATATATACGTCAGAAGGAGATGCATACATTCCTAGACAAATTTTATCTAATTGTATTATACACGAGTGCTTGACGCGAGTTAGTAATAACCGAGGTATAGTAGAAGTCGAAAACACGACCGCGAATGATATCATATTTTCACTCGACCGGCCGGCGCGGGCCGAACTATACAATAACGAGTGCACGCGTACTGACCGCGGCGACAAAAGCGATCGCGCTAAGTATGTACTAGAGCGTTTGCGGACCGACCACTTAAACGCGGAAGAAAAGGCGAATTTAATATCTTTATGTTCGCAATATGCAGACGTATTTTATTTGGATGGCGAACCTCTTACTTTCACCAATCAAATTAAACATAGCATAAAAACCACAGACGAAGTCCCCATTTATATAAAAAATTATAGGTACCCCTATGTATTCCGGCAGGAAATTAAAGATCAAATCAATAAAATGTTAGAGCAGGGTATTATTAGGCCGTCCCGATCAGCATGGAGCTCTCCCATCTGGATAGTTCCTAAAAAGGCAGATGCCTCAGGAAAAACCAAGTGGCGACTTGTCATCGACTTTCGAAAGGTCAATGATAAAACCATCGATGACAGGTATCCTATTCCTAATATTACCGACGTCCTGGACAAACTGGGTAAGTGCCAGTATTTCAGTACCCTCGATTTGGCCACCGGATTTTACCAATTGGAATTGGATCCCTCTGATGGATCTATTCCAAAAACTGCGTTTAATGCTGAAAACGGCCATTATGAATTTTTGCGCATGCCTATGGGGTTAAAGAACGGGCCCTCTAGCTTCCAGCGCGTAATGGATAATGTTCTGAAGGATCTTCAAAACACCGTGTGTTTAGTTTATCTCGACGATATAATTGTATTTAGCACTTCCCTTCAGGAGCATATACTTAACCTTGAAAAAGTATTTAAGAGATTACGTGAGTCTAATTTTAAAATCCAAATGGATAAGTCCGAATTCTTAAAACTAGAGACACCTTATTTAGGCCATATTATTAGCAAAGATGGGATTAAGCCCAATCCAGATAAAATTTCTGCTATCAAGAACTACCCCATTCCAAAAACGGCCAAAGACATTAAAAGCTTTTTAGGACTGTTAGGTTATTATCGTCGATTTATTCCTGACTTCGCGAAGATCACAAAGCCCATGACAGCCAGACTAAAGAAAGGTGCTAAGATTACTCTAACTCCCGAGTATATCCAATGTTTCGAACACTGTAAGACACTTTTGACAAACGACCCCATCCTGAGATATCCCGACTTCTCCAAGGACTTCGTGGTCACTACCGACGCGTCAAACTACGCGATCGGCGCGATCTTGTCACAAGGTACAGTCGGCGCAGACAAACCCATAGCGTATGCGTCGAGGACACTTAACGATAGTGAAATAAACTATTCCACTATTGAAAAGGAGCTCTTGGCCATCGTCTGGGCTACTAAATATTTCAGGCCCTACTTGTTCGGACGTAAATTCAAGATAATTACTGACCATAAACCTTTGCAGTGGCTTGTTAATATCAAAGAGCCCAATTCACGTTTAACCAGGTGGCGTCTTAAATTGAGCGAGTATGACTTTTCAATCGAATACAAAAAAGGCAGTAGTAACCTCAATGCGGACGCCCTATCGCGCATAGAAATCCACAATGAGGAGACTAGCTCCCTAATTGTAAACCCCTCAGAAAAGCCCTCCTCTCACGAAAATTCTGACACTCTTACTGCACATACTAGTCAGGAAAATCCAATATTAGAAATTCCAATTAGCGACGAACCATTAAATAAATTTAATCGCCAGTTGATCCTAACCATGGTAGACGATGTAAAACGACGCCCCGCGGTATCAAAACCCTTTGAGATCCATACTCGCACTGTAGTACAAATATCTCACACAAACATGGAGGATGACGTAATAAGTGCCATAAAAGAGTATGTTAACCCAAAGGTGAGAACCGGGCTTCTCATAAACCCGCCATTAGCAATGTACACTATTGTCCCCATAATTCAAGATAAATTCCGTAGTTCCGCTATGAATTTAGTTCTTACAAAATCGGAGGTTGAGAATGTTAAGGAGTACTTACGCCAACAAGAAATACTCCAAAAATATCACGATGGCAAAACGAACCATCGAGGTATTAATGAGACTTACCTTTCTTTATCTAAACGCTATTATTGGCCAAAGATGAAAGAGCATATTACAAAATTTATCAGTGACTGTACTATCTGCGGGCAGGGCAAATACGACCGTAACCCGATCAAGCAACGGTATAAAATTGTACCGCCAGCTACAAAACCGTTTGAAATCGTACATATGGACTTACTGACAATTGAAAGCGAAAAATATCTCACTATAATTGACGTCTTCTCCAAATACGGACAAGCATACTATTTACGCGATGGTACAGCTCTTAGTGTCATACAGGGGATACTCCATTACGGCACCCATCATGGGTTACCCTTAAATATTGTTAGTGACAACGGTCCTGAATTCACTAACCAATTATTTGCAGAGTTTCTTCAACTTCACAACATTAACCATCATAAGACCTTACCTCATTGTCCGAATGATAATGGAAACATAGAACGCTTTCATTCGACATTACTAGAACATCTCAGACTACTTCGCCTTCAGCGCAAAAAAGAACCGGTAATAAATCTTATACCTTACGCAGTAATTGCATATAACAACTCCATTCACAGCTTTACGAAGTGTAGACCCTGCGACCTCATAAGAGGCCATTTCGATCCTAGGGACCCCGTTAGCATAGACCTAACTAAACACTTACTTCAGCAATACATAGAGTCACACAGAGATCAGATGAAAGAAGTATATGACATAATAAATCAGTCCTCCTTACATGATCGCACTACCCTTATTGAAAATAGAAATAAAGACCGTGAGAAAGAGGTAGAGTATCAACCCCAGCAACAAGTTTTCGTGAAAAACCCCCTTGCGAGTCGCCAAAAACTAGCGCCTCGCTATACGCAGGACAAAGTATTAGCAGATCTTCCTATTCACATATACACTTCAAAGAAACGGGGACCAGTAGGAAAATCTCGTATAAAACGGGTTCCTAAGGCTAGTAAATTGTTACAGGATTCTGATTCTATTGGCGGGCCAGCTAGTTCGAGCAGCGAAGGAGATAAGACTTGACAGTCTTAATGAAGGACCAGGACTACTACCTTTCAAACTAGGACCGACGCGAATCATTGACCACTATCACACATTTATACAAACTATTCGACTAGATGACATACAGGACAACATCGACTTAATTAACTTACAGATAAGTGAATTTAAGACGAGACTTCCTGACGACACCTATATCCTTTACGAACTACAGATAAAGTACCTTCAGGAGAAATTGACTGACGTGACAGAACAGTTACAGAGTCTCGAGCCTAACCGTGCTAAGCGAGGTTTGGTTAATGGCATAGGCTCTATCATAAAGAGTATCACGGGAAACTTGGATTATTCAGATGCAATCCGATACAATGACTTAATTAAAATTTTACAGGATAACCAACATAAAATTATAACGGAAGTAAATAACCACGTTAGCATGTCTAAGGAATGGATGACTGAACATTATAACATAATATCTCAGTTAGTGCATAACCAGGAGAAAATTAACTCCACACTCGAATTACTGTTAGATAAAGAATCTTACGCAGACAGTAATCTCATAAAATATGCTAAATTCGCTCAATTACTCGCAATCATAAGTGAAAACACGGATGATTTATCTAAAGAACTATATAGGATAGAAAACGCCTTGGCGTTCACTAGTAATTCTGTTATGCACCATTATTTACTAAATATAGGAGTTTTAAGAAGCATGTTAGATAAGATTAGATTACTTTATGGGGAACAAAGGGTATTAGATTTAGAATTAAGGGAATATTATAATATAATAAAACCAGGTTGTTACTTTACGGGAAAACACTTAGTAATAGTTTTTAAATTTCCTATAGTATCTACGCTTTCGTATAATTTGTATAGATTAGCCTTAGCCCCTAATAAAAACCATGAAATCCTCTTGCCTCCTCTCCCCTTTATAGCAACCGAAGGGAAATCATTCATGTACATAGAGGCAGAATGCCCGAAGGCCGGAGCAACCTATATTTGTACTGAAAATACTAACCGGATTCAAGAACGAAAGGACTGCATTAACACTCTCATAGTAAATCAGTCTCTTAATAGTAATTGTAACTTAACGACTATCTTGTTCACAAGAGGAGCCATGGAGCAACTGGATGACAGAAGTTACGTAATATTCTTCCCACAACCGACCAAAGTATTATTAAACTGCGACAGTAAAGATTACGACGAATTACAAGGAACTTACCTCGTTACATTACCAGAGCACTGCAGCATACAAGCTGAAGAATTCACAATCATCAACGACTATAACCACGTTGACGGACAGCCGCTTAAACTTAAAAAGATAAGCTACGAAAGAAAATCGCCAACCACTGCGATTCATCGGCTACAAACGAACTCGATAAGCTTAAGAGCCTTGCACGATATTCACGAGAAAGTACTTTTGCAGCCTCCGATCAAAGCGAGCGCCATCCCTTACTCGCTGTATCATACAACTATACCGCTTTACATCATATTACTGGGTATGGTTGTACTCATCGGGTTCATACTAATCTTAAGAAAATTCCGCAATAACTCAAGAAAAGAGCAGCCTATAACCGACGATACGAAACAGAGATACGAAGAAATAGATGAGGCTAAAGTAAGCGGCCATCCAGCAACATTTTTTAAGAAAATCTGAAAAAAAATAGTTGCTGTTCTTCGGGAGGGAGGAGTTATGCGATCAGTTCACATGCATATCGCTGATCCAGCACCTCATTGCACACGGCACCATTGCACACGGCACTATTGCTTAGTAACAACATGGCCGATTTGCGCAACCCAAGTAAACTGCTGATGCAGCTCCTCGCGCGGCCAGCGGGTCTACGTGAGGACGACGCGACCGCACTTTGCTTCTACACATCGGGCGGGTCACATCTATATATTAGGCTAGCATTAAAATCAATGTAATATAAAGTTAATTAATAAAGTATTAATTATAATTTTGGTTTTTTTTCGGTTTCTTTATTGCCGAAAATATAAGTGACGTATAAACATTCGGCCAAACAATAAATCATTTTTATGCCTTAAGAATATTTGTTTAAAGAAGATTGTCATGTGTGTTATGCCAAATAAATATCGGAGCATCAAGATTCTGCCACATATAGATAATCTATTGTGGATAGGGCGATTGTTAAGCCATAGATAAATTCTATCTGGTAGTTTGATACTAAGGTAATATTTTGTGTTACATTTTGAACATTTACTTAGACAAATCTTACATCTGCACTAATACATGAAGCGGAAGAGCTTGTTTGTTTGAAATCGCTAATCTCTGGAACTACGAGTCGAATTGATTTTTTGCATTTGAAAGTTCAGTTTATGAGAACTATTGTAGGCTATTCAATGTCACTATATGAGCAAAGAGAACCAAATTAAAAAGGGGGTTCCCACGGAAATAGAGGTTACACGCGAATCAGGGGCGCTAGTATATATTAATTATCTTGTCCTCATCGTCATCATTTTATTATCTTTGCTATTTTACTTTGTGTAAAATTCATTGAGGCCCATTATATACTTGTTGCCATAACGCGCATGGTGGTATTCAACCGTCTGGGCCTTAAGACCACTAGATAGCATTTTCTCTACTTTAACCCATAATTCAAGAAGTTCATTTTAGGTACAAATCCAACGAGTACTTTCAGTGATTAGCGTATTCAAACAAACAAATAAACTTGTTCGGTTTATTATATTAGTGTACATTACAGTTTGATATAATAACTTTATATCATTATAATTACTGTTAAAAGTCGTGAACTATTTGATATAGATAACTTCAGGACCGGATTTGTGTGGTTAGGCATCTTAGATCACAGACTGTACAAGAGAATGAATTGAATATTAACAAACAATGAAATCACCGAAATGAGCGCTCAAGAGGTGAGCAAATTCGACGCACTGATGTACAAAAGCTTCCTGTACAGGTGTGTGTGAACAAAGCGGTGCTTAGGAAAAAAGATACAAATGAAAACTTAAAAATTAAATAGGACGGTTGAGAATAAAAATATAATTATGAAACATAGTATATATTTTCGTTCTCAATCGAAGCAACCTGTTGCATTTCAGAAACAAGTGAAATAAGGGTAGGGAGTACAATCTCAAGGTAATACAAAGATAGAAAATACAAATCGGGATTCTGCAGTCGTCTGCTCCCGAGATATTCATTAGTCATTGAAGGGATGCCACACCAGTTAAACAGAAATCCGTAGATACCGTTACGTCGAAATATATTCTAAATTTGCCTAGTTATTGCATTACACATCTCTTGTATGTGGTAGGTATATGTATACATACTGGTATATCGATATCTGAAAGAGGTAAACCCATATACTATTAGGGTGCTTAAAGAAACTTGAAAAATAAAAGAAAAATAAATGAAAATTTAAAAAATACCACTACTTAACAGTGCGTCATACTATCCTATCATTACCAAAATTATAGCCAATTTTGAAATTATATTTACATTTTTTCAATATTATTTAATATTAATGTAGTAACGACTTTGGTAAACGTATCTAGACCATTTCCTGCATATAATACCGTCATACTTAATTTTTCCATTTCTCTTAAGTCAACTTTTCATATAAATAATATCATTAATATTTGAAACCTTAAATTTGAAAATATGATGTACTTTCTTATCCATGGAGCTCCAATATTTACAAGATACAATCGCAAACATTGTGCTCCGTGAGCAGGTGCCATGTGCCGGGATTAATCACAACACCTGTTTTAGGAAGAACACATACTGTCCGCTTCTTTACAAAATGCTGTAGTATGCAAGTAAAACAGGAAAATATTAATTATATGTTGACCGCATATCTACTCGTATTAAATATGATTTTTTAAATTTTCGCAAAAGTCCTAAATTCTACCGATATAAAATATTGCAATTATTGTATAATAATTTGCATGCGGCAAATAAAGTTTTTTTTACCTTTATATAATTTAGCTCTTTTTTTATACAACATCAGGAGGCATTCAGGCATACGGCCCACCTAATGTAAAGCAGTTATCGTAGCCAATTAACACTTGTAATATATTAAGTATCACTTGCGCAATGCCTCCTCTGCTGTTTACACATTTATAGGAGTGTCAATTGTTATGACTAAGTTAATATTACACTACACATAAAATAATTATGTAAAATTGAGTTTGACGAGCTCGGTGGCTCAGTCGTGAATGACGCGACTTTGACATCAACGCTCGTGGGCTCGATTCCCACATAAGACAAACATTTGTGTGCATGAACATGTCTGTTTGTCTTGGTCTGGATGTTTAAAGAGAGGTAGGGCGCATCAAAGCAGTCCGTCGGGGGAAGTACCTCCACCTCACAGAAAACCGCAGCCAAATAACAACCTCCCTAGAGGATTGTTTTGTTCCTGCGAGTGATAGATACTTAATGTATTACAAGCGTTCATAGGCTATGGTAACCACTTCACATCAGGTGAGTCATATGATTGTATGCCACCCGGCGTTATACATAAAATGGCACAAGTGTAACGGCACATGTGACTTTAACCGAACACGCGGGTTAAGCAACGGCGACCTGTTTACAGATGGGTTTATCTATTTCGAGGTTCTCGGAGTAGACAATAAATCATTGGTAATGGATATTGTCGATAAATAACAGTCATTAAGTTTACTCAGTAGAATTTGGGCTTAAAACTACTGGCTCCGCCAATCCGCAATTAAGCATCATGGAGGTGTATATTCTAAATCTCTTTAGATAAGCATAATCTTGTGTTACATGCAAGCCGTCTCCACAAAATAAGTAATTCTTTTATGGGGCAATGTATGTATACGGTTCTATAACAAACTTGCCAGCAATATTAGAGAATTGTCAATAAACAAATTTAAAACTAATATTAAAGCCAAATTGTGTAGCAGGGCATATTATAAAGTATCTGACTATATTAATGATAAAAATGCCTGGGAGTGAGTCGATCCAATTATAATGTAATTAATAAAATATGTAAATTTGTTTGGATACCAAAAGAGGGATGCCTGAGTTTTTTGGCAGTATTTTTATCAGTGCTCACCTAGTCATAAACTGCACGGTAGGGAAAAAAATTGTGACGATTCCAAACAAATGTAGCCATTTTTACGGAATAAAAAGATTTTGACTTTGACTTTGACTAAACGGACATCCGTATTCCTGCAGTGGGATGAGTAACGGTTGACATGGCGTGTGTGTGAGTGTGTGTATCATCAAAACTTTCTTACGGTTGCCAAGTTTTATGACGATATAACAGAAGTGGCTGAAATTCAGTTCCTTACACCTATTAACCTAGAAATGGATCTTAAACATACTTTTAAATTAAACAGTTGGACTGACTTTACAGACAGTCTACGCCGATATGTATATATATATATTGTTTACATACGCATATAAGTTTATCCCATTCTTTTTCATAACATTATCCCGTTTCCTATTCCTTTAGGATTGGCGAGGTCCGCTATCTAAGTCTAAGGTAGTGAAGATATTGATTTTGACATGGAGCCGCTACCCTCTGATCTTCATTATCCAGAAGGAAAACCAGACCTTTCTTACGTTAGGACACACCTCTTTCGAAATATAATTTCATGTAAGCACATACATATGCCTTATCTTTACTTACTCAGTCTTTAATGTGGTCGGTTCGTCTTTTTAGGGTTCCGTACCCAAACGGTAAAACGGAACCCTATTACTGAGGCTCAGCTGTCCGTCCATCCGTCCGTTCGTCTGTCTGTCGCCAGGCTGTATCTCATGAACCGTGATAGTTAGACAGTTGAAATTTTCACAGATGATGTATTTCTGTTGCTGCTATAACAACAAATACTAAAAAATAGAATAAAATAAATATTTCATTCCCATATAACAAACGTGATTTTTGCTTATTTTTGCTCGATATTGATAACGGCAACAGATAGACGCTTGAAATATTCACAGAATATTTGGTTATATATTCACTTTAAGAATAAGTAATTAAATTAAAATAAAACAAATACTTTGTTTTGGCTTTTTTGGCTCCCATACAACAAACGTGATTTATTTTGCCGTTTTTATAGATAATGATACGGAACCCTTCCTGTGCGAGTCCGACTCGCACTTGGCTGATTTTTTTATATTTAAGCGATTTATTTAATAAGCTCCTAAGTAATATTCATCCTTCATTCTGTATAATATCTATATTATACGGGATCATCGAACGTAAGAAGGCCAAACAAAAACTCTCAGCTTTCTTTACCCCTTTGGGTATCAAGTGTTTTTTAAATAACTTTTAGAAGTCAGTTCTATACCAATTTTCACCAGAATTTGAACCAAATTCGAATCTACTTTTATAGACTACCGTTTGCATTATCTAAATGCGTTAAGGTATTCTTGAGGTATCGGTAAACATACATAGAGAATAATTCATGAAGATAAACACAGAACCTCCTCATCCTTCTTAGAGCAGGGATAGATCAGTAGATAAAGAACCAGTCCATTAACCATAACCTAAGAAAGTTCTTGGGACCAAGATGCTCTGATTTAGTAATGTGTTAGCAGTAGAGACATGTTGTTAGCCTCTACATACCATAGTAACCTTCTTACGTCAGGTAAGCCGCATGCTTGTTTATAACCTGATGTCGTATACGAAAAAATAAATATAATTGATAATCTCGTATCAGCAAGATGAACCCAATGCAATATATAGATTAGCTTCAACTGCACTTAGGACTGTATGCTACTTGCGCCCTTTGGAAAATAACAAATTGATAGTGGTACAATTAGATTCCCTGGTGATACTATTTTTTTAAACAAGCAAGCTAACAAATATGCTACTCATCTGTTGTAAAGCAGTTATCATAGCATAAATGGTTGAATTATAAAATATCACTCTTAAGTTGCCACCTCTACTGATAACATGGCATTTTCTTAGAAGCTTGCTGGTAACGTCACTCACTCACAAAACTCTCTAGGAAGTTATTTGGCTGCGGCTTTCTGTGAGGTGAACTTCCCTAGTGGGTCTGCTTTGATGCACCTTACCTCTCTTGAAAAGATCCACGTTAAGTGAAACAGACATGTCTATGCACACAAATGTTTATCCTGTATGGGTATCAAACGCACGAGCATTGATGTAAAAGTAGCATTCCTAACCAGTCTGCCACTGAGCTTGCCGAAGAAATTACTAACACTTATGATTTCTTAAACTACTGAAGTGAAAACAAGTGTGTAGCCTACCTGATACAGTCACCAGCTTTGCAAAAACTCTGTAATGAATGTAACAAAGCGCCATAGCGTTCTGGTAATGACACCGTCAAAGTAGGCAAAAACGTTGCAAGAGGGATCACCTAAAAAGGGAGCTAACCAGAGGATTGTTTAATCGCTCACATTTATTTTATATCAACATTGTTTATCATCATTAAAAAGGGGTAATCTAAGGCAGCTAAATTCACATAGAAAATTCTCTCTTTTGTTATGTTTGGGATGTTCTAGAGCAATACAAAAGAGAAAGCTATTGTTTGATTTACATACCTACCAATGTTATATACCATCTCTTGAAGAATCTCTAATATATACTAATATCTACTAATTCGATATTGATTGATGATATTGTGCAAGGCAAAATAGGATGAAAAGCAAGCATAATACAACTGTCATAAATACAACGTATTATGTCTACATTATATTACATTCATATATAGTATATTTCTGAACATTGTATGTATGCATGAATGAAAGGTTACGCCAGGTCTCTTGTGGGGTTGGCAGAAAGAACCGACGCCATTAGACACTGACTTACGCTTCTGTCATTCATAGCTCGTCATAGACATGTGGGAATAAGAATCGCACATACTTACATATATATATATGTGGTTTTTTAACGTTTCACATCAACGAGAATTCACCTTGAAAGGTACTACCATAGGAAAAGTAAATGTTCCTTTTTGAAAAACGATATTGGTATAATCAACTTTTTAGACAAGCTTCAATTGCGCAATATAAAACTGATCTGTGTTAATAAAACAATATATTTTAATAATATCTATATATAATTCACTCTTGAGTAACATTCCTTTTTAAAGAAAGAGAGCGAATAGTTCCTAACACAGTTTCCCTGTGCTATTTACAGTTTTGAATTTTCCTGTATTGTGCAAGTTAATGAAAACACTGATACTCGTGAGAAAATACTTACAATTGAATGGGAATTAAACAAAGATAATGAATGGTATTTATGATAAGAGGAAAGCAGAACGAAAACAAGAATTACTAGTAGTGTAGTACTGCGACAAGTGAATGAGATTGTATATCTGAGTGTTTTTTTTTGTACACTACGTCGGGAGGCATACAAGCATACGGCCCACCTAATGTAAAGCGGGTACGGTAGCCTATTGACGCTTGAGATGTATTAAGTGCCACTCGCGCGATGCCTCCTTTGCTACTTACACAGCAACTCCTTGGGAGCTTACTGGTGACCTCACTCACACGCAGGAGTATAACAACCCTCTAAGGAATTGTTATTTGGCTGCGGGTTTCTGTGAGGTAAAGTTACTTCCACAGACGGGCTGCTTTGATGCGCACTACCTCTGTTAAAACATCCAGACCAAGACAAACAGATATATTCATGCACACAAACGTTTGCCTTGTACGGGAATCGAACCCACGAGCGTTCTTGTCAAAGTCACGTCATTCACCACTGAGCCACCGAGCTCGTCAATATATAGAGATATATAGAGCTGCGTTTGGCAAGAGAGCTGAAAATAGAGGAGACGCGGTGGAGGTGCGAGGGTTGCACGAAATCAATGTCGCTTGTATAATAATGATGTAAGAAAGATAATATCAGTATTAAGAAGAAAAATTTAAAGCCTTTAGCACAGCCCTCAGTTAGTCATTTGTTAAAATGTCAATAGTCTACAAGTATAGTCAATTAATTGAAACTGATCAACTAACCTTTTTCCATCAGGCAAAATGCCCTCGTCACGTCTCCCTTGCCACCATGCATGACTAGAAGTTTTATTTCCAGTAGCTATCTCAATTTTTAGGGTTCCGTACCCAAAGGGTAAAACGGAACCCTATTACTGAGGCTCCGCTGTCCGTCCGTCCGAGACAGTTGAAATTTTCACAGATGATGTATTTCTGTTGCCGCTATAACAACAAATACAAAAAAATAGAATAAAAAAAATATTAAAGGGGGCTCCCATAAAACAAACGTGATTTTTTTTTGGTTTTTTTTTACATAATGGTACGGAACCCTTCGTGCGCGAGTCCGACTCGCACTTGGCCGATTTTTAATTTATTATGTAGTTAAATGTTATTTGTACCTACGTACACGTGTTAGCAGATTCTTGTCGATGATGACCTGACATTGACGAGTACATCATGCTCGTAGTTACACCGTACATCTCTCGATATCGCTCACGACAGACTTTGACGGTGAAAGGGCTAAAGGTTATGACTCAATCCAAGCAACCTTGTTTCCTTCTATCATTTTAACGGTATCCACAGACATTTTACTTGCTAATTCAAATTATTTATTGCATATCATGTCGTACAAAGTTCTTATTTATCAAAATTAGTCACAAACATGAACCCTGCGTAGGGCACAGCAACTCGAAGTTATAAAGTTTTTATTAATTTTATATATTTCATTTATTACTACAAATACATGATATAACTGAATAACTACTATATATCTATATAAAAACTCGTCAATTGAAGTGACTAATTATGAAGTGGTGTGCAGGCCGGGTCTGCATAATGCTGCAAAGTGTCACTTGATGAACTGATACGTTAGCATGCTTAAAGTTAGTGATGGTTTTAAAGTCCGGCCCACATAATTATGCCTTGTACTATATCGGTTCGCTATATGTATCAATATAACGCTTAGAAGTCGTTGCTGTAACTGTTTCAATTAGATTAACAGTTACTTTGTATTGTTAAATGCATTTATATGAATAAGGTTTGTTTATTAGATGTTATTACTTATTAGATTCAGTGTATGAAATGAATGGACGACAGACTAGAAGAGTGAATAATGTATATTATAGTTTTTATTATTACTTTTTGAGTTTCTGGATACAAGGTTTTTAGTTAGCCAAAAGAAAATAATTGTTTTTTTGTTGATTTAGTCTGCTTAGTGCTTGCTTGTTATCCTTGGTGTCATAGACAGTGATTGTCTGGAAATCAACGCCGGGTCATGAGTTGACACGGCAATATGCAGAGATGATAGGACCTATTTGTGACGCCGCACAGCCCTACTATTACTTCACTACCTATTGCAAATAGTTTATTGTGTGTATAGTGTTGTGTTACGTCCAAATAAACCTTATCTTTCTTTCTTTAAAAGAACAAGAAAAAGAAGAAAGTACATGTAAAAAGAATGAAAGTTGAAAATATGTCAGAACAGATAGACGATCCAGAAGAGGAAGGATATAGGAGCCGAAGAAGCTCAAGACTCACTTATTACGCCGAAATTGGTCGTGTGTAATCAAAAAGACGAGCGTGCATGCAAAGAATGAACCTATGAATGTAAAAAGCGAGAGGAGTATCATCTGGCGTGCTGTTCCATCTGCCTATCCCTCTAAAGACTTTGAAGTTACGGATAGAGAAACACCCTCTTTCTTTTACAATCGCCTAGTGACGTTTAAAGTATGTTCAACATTTTACATTTTATTGCCGTATTTGAATTTTGTGATTCGCAACATTAAAATATTGAATTCAGGTGATAATTTTCCTAGTGTGCAATCTCCTTAAATACAGAGAACAATTCTTGCTGATTATCGTGAGTCAGAGATGAATATATTACTAAGTACCATTGTATCTCTCAAACGGAATGACGAATAATTTGGCAAATTGTCTTAGAATTGAAACTGTATGAAGATTTATTTCTATGGTTGAATTTTGCATGTATCTACAATTGAGTATATGTATGTATGGTGTATATATATGAAATGTATGTATAAATTCGTGCCAAATCAGATCGGTAGGCAGAGAGAACCGAGCCTTGACTCTATCCTTACAAACCTCACTTCTTTAACATTAATTGTTCTTCTCATGCACGCTCGGCGGTTTGTAAGGCTCTTGACACAACTTCTGATAAAATACACATTCTGTATATGTGTAATATAATATATAAAATTGTATGAACACCTATTTCGAGAAACAAAACCAACGTCACTTTTCGATTATTAAATGAGGTCCTACCGAAAGAGCTACTGAAGAACTATTTTCCCTTATCCCACCCTATCCCTTCCGTCATAGAACCACACGTGTAGGCTTGCATTGTCATCATTCCACTGTAGAGGAAATTTTTTCTCGCACTTAAAAGGTCGGCAACTCCTATCTCTGTCGAACTATTACTATTACTGCACAAGTGTTTCCTCCTTCCTACAACATGGGATCCTTCAAACGAAGCGTGAAGAAGCACCTTGCGGGCCAGCATAGCAGCGTCAACTGACAGGGTACTTTTTAGCACAATTTAGACTCCTCTTTTCGCTTAGCAACAGGCGAAGCGGAGCCACTATGCTGAGCAAATATAAAAAAAAGCTCTTTTTTTTTAGTTACTAGTTATAGGGGATACAAAATTGCCGCTTTTCAATACTGTGAATGGTAAAAATAATTTATTATATAAATGCATTAATAATATAAACACGTTGATGTTATTGACACGGTCTAGTGCCTTTATGGTAGATAACATGACAAAAAGTCAATTTTAAATTTATAAATTTTCTCTATCTCCGACATAACTCAAGATGATTATAGAAATAAAATTTTGCTATTACGGAATTCGTCCCGTTTCACACAAAAGCGTCGGCGCCGAACTATTGTGTATAAGATGGAATTTTATATTGCCTTCTACTCTCGCTAAGCTCTCATAAAATGGTTGGACATTCTGTACTTCCGTGCAATGGAGCGCAATCCGAGTTCAGATTTATTGTAGAATACGGGTAATGTTCCTGTTACATGTGTCCGTAATTTTGAGTTTTATATGGTTTCGTATCTCAAAAGGCAAAAAGGATCTCTTCAATTCTCAAATGGAATCCCTATATGGCCCATCTGTCCATCTAAAAAAGTACATGAAATTTAGCAAGAAGCAAGGCTTCATAGAGAATTCAAGGACACTTTCCAAATTGTCTATTTTGTGCAATTAATTAAAAAAATATTTAAACATAACAGTCATGAACACCCATGTAACACACCCATGTTACGCCTTTAAACATTTTTCTCCGATACTGGATTGATTTAAAGCATCTTTAATTTTTTTTTTATACCACTAAGGTGGCAAACAAGCATACGGTCTGCCTGAGTAAGCAGTTACCGTAGCCTATGGACATTTGCAACACCAGGGGTGTCACTCTTGCGATGCTGGCCATGTAAGAACCTCTTCACGCCTTTCTTGAAGAACCCCATACTATAGTCCCTTGGGAAAACCTCGGCAGGGAGCTCATTCCACAACTTAATAGTTCTCGGTTGAAAGCTTCTCAGGAACCGCAGAGTACCCGACCATTGCGGTTTTGGTGTATGAGGGTGAACTCCCAGCCGTCGGCGAGCAGTGCGAAAATTAATTTTCTTCTTAGCATCATCCCGTTTCCTTTTCCATTAGTACTGGCGGGGTCCGCTACCTAAGCCTAAGGATTTGGCGATGACACTCTTTTTTACATGAAGCGAGTGCCGTCAGACCTCCACAAGGCCTCAAGCATAGCGAAAACCAAACCTTTCGTAGGTAAAGATACACGTTTTTTTGAAATATAACTTCTTGGATATGCGGGTTTCCTCACGATGTTTTCCTTCACCGCCGAGCAAGTGATAATAATATGTGCATAAATTTGAAAGCACGAATTTAGTGGTACACGCCAGGTTTCGAACTGGAAACAAGTTGATGAATAGGCCCGTTCGTTATCCACTGGGCCATCACTACTCTCTATTTTATATATATATATATATATATATATATATATATATATATATATATCTCTCTCTAATTAATACATACATTGCATCAGAATCCCTATGTATAAAACAGCATGAAAAATAAATAGATTTTGCTGCCTCAAATAGCAAAGAATAGATTTTTTTATACAACGTCGGGAGGCATACAAACATACGGCCCATGTGATGTAAACCGGGTACCGTAGCCTATTAACGCTTGTAATATATTAAGTATCACTCGCGCGATGCCTCCTCTGCTGCTTATACAGCAACTCCTTAAGAGCTTACTGGTGACCATCTCATGGTTCTTAGAAAATGTTTAGTCTAGACGAAGTCACTTTGAACGTAAAGTAATAAAAAAAATGTTACCATGGTAATTAAATATTCCAGTGTCAAATTCCAATTTACTACAAAATAATAAAAATGAATTGTGGGTAATGTTAAAATAAACCCAATTTGCGCGATATTCGAATTAAATGGCTGGCGGGCGAGGCAAATGAGACATACAGCCACGTAGGATACTGAACAAAATTATGCTGTTAAGTAAGTAGCCTGTCCATGAATGAATTTTTAAGAAAGGATAGAGTACATGAAAGCAGCTCATCAAGAGGTAGTAACACCACCTCGTAGAAAAGCGCAGTCAAATAAGTCATATTGATGATACTCCATATCATCAATAATAACCCTTGAAGGGTTGCTGTGTGCCTGCGTGTGAGTGAGGTCACCAGTAAGCTACTAAGGAGTAGCTGTGTCAGAAGCAGAGGTGGCCTCGTGCGAGTGATACTTAATGTATTGCAAGCGTTCATAGGCTACAGCAATCGCTTTACCCCATGCTTGCACGAATCTCGGCTTTGTATAAAAAAAAACTTTCTGGAGTTCCTTTGTGCCCCGAAGAGCAAATTGAGGTGTCATTCTGGGCTGTTGTAATTAACAAAGAGTCGTTAAGCTTAAAAAAAGTTAGTTACCTGTTGATAAGACATCCCCCACCAAACCATTACAGACGCAGGTTGATGTCCACGTTTTATATTTCCGACCACGTGGGCGGCTTCTTTAGAACTGTGTACGCACAGTTTGTCATTTTACTTATTGTAGTGCTCTTTAATATTGAAAATTTTTGGAGTTTACTCCTTAGGAAACGATTTTGAGTTATAAGGCCCGGTACGGAATTTTATGAGGAGTAAAATCAAGTGAACGAGTTATAAGGATAAGGATAGAGATAAAGATACCAACCGAGCGTTGTATGTGTGTGGCGCGCCTACATATTACGAAGCTTGGTACATTTTACGTATATTTTTTTGCACTATTAAACAAATTTGCCTTTCACCTGCGTATCGGGACAGAAGGTGTTTTGATCGATCCACTCTCTTCAAAACTGTAGGGATTGATTTAGGACATGTCCTGTATATCGACGATGAGCGCCGCTAGCTTCAGGTCTTATTTTATTATACGCAACAGAATCCTAGCGGAAATCTTTATTTCTCGCGATAAGATTTTTTGTTTTTAATGGGGTTTCGGCGAATTCTGACTTTAACAGCAGTAATAGCCTATGTAGTTCTAACATCGTCGTCAGATCTTTTATGGTCTTCCATTGAGAAAGTATACCAACATGTCTGTCGATAGTACGATATACAAATATACGGCTGACACCAAACTTTTGAAGTGTCTTGAATATGACCGACGGTTCCATGCCCACTTTGTGAAAGGCAATCCTATTTTCTTTAACACCCCATTCCATATTGTAATTTGATAATAAACACGAAAAAAATATGTATAACGGCGGGAAATCAAAAGAAGTTTTTAACATCTATTATGTTAAAAACTTCTTTTCCGTGTTAAACGTGTTCCAAATTCAAAATAATTAAAAAGTCGAAAAAAAGAAAATTTTCTATGTAACAGAATTTATGGCCACACTAATTATATTAACTGAATAACTAGTTCTCTATGTCTTGCAAAGTACGACCTTGTACGTCTAATCTATGTTATTATTTTAATCTTAAATCCAAATAAAAATTAACTGTTGTTTTATGAACTACACAGCTGTATATCTCAGCTAAGTATGAGTTGCCAAATCCACATTTTCAATTTAACCTGTAGGAGTATAATCCATTTCATATTTTTTCATGCCCAACTCTTTTTGAACACAGCGGGGTTTCGCCCAGGGGTGAAAATATTGTTCAGGATCACAGTTATTTAGGAACTCTTGAGCGATCTCCTGTACTTTCAGGAGCTTAAGAAACCAGGTAAGTTTGATACAGAAAACACCGTTATTCTGTATTTATTTTTAGCAGAAATATTATTTTGTATCTTTAAGAGTAGAGAGTATATGTGTCTCATCAGATTTTATATGTTTATGTTTTCAAGGTAATTTTATTGAATTTATGTATACCTAGTGAGGTCATAAGTTTTGTCAAAAACTTTGATGACATACTTGTTGATAATTATGTAAAAGTTATATATGAAATGAAAGGTAATTAAATGTACAATAAAATTTTATTTACATTATTCGAAATGCCCTCCTCCATTTATGAGCTGGTGCAGAGTCCTGTTGAAATATCCGGTGTCTGTTTTTGAACATTGTTTGAGAAAGAAGTTCTACTATGTTTGTTAGGATGGTATTTTAGTAAACCACGGCACTGGTTTTCACACCTTTTTCACAAAAAAACACCTCAGTTAAGACTGAATATGAGACTCCAAGCCAAATCATGATTGATGAAGGATAATGCCCTAGCTGGACCCTCGGAATACGCGCGCTCGCTTCTTCACAACTGTAGGCATACACCTTATCATTTTGTTTGTTGTAACTTTTTTCGATAGTAAAAACTTTTTCATCCGAAAATAAAATTTCGCGGTTTTTTTCCCCGCGTACCGCCATAACAAAGTGCGGGATCTTTCCATCCTATATTTTTTCAAACGCACGTTCGAAAAATGATCGTTTTTTTACGATAAGCTCGTAGTCCCAGGTCTTCATTTAACACTCTTTTGACAGTGGTTCTGCTTAATCCCATTTGAAGAGCTAAGATGTTTTGTTTACGCACGGGATTTCTTTGGATTCGCGCCTTCACTGCTTTGATGACCGCTGGTGTCCTAACTGCGCGAGGTCGACCGCTCCTCTTACGATCTTCGAAGCTTGAATCTTTAGTATATCGTTTGATAGTGTGTAAAATAAACCGTAGTGTTATTTCAATTTTTCGTAGATTGTTGAAAATCTCTTTCTTTTGGCGCGTAACCACAGCGATGCAACGCGATAACCGCGACTCTATCTTCCTTCTTCGATCACTCCATATTTGAAAATGAATGAAAATGAATTTATTTTTTATTTTCGGCAAGCGGGAACGTTTTATTTTTAAAATTAGTCAAAGTATTTCTTGCCAGCCGTTCCAAAATTAAAATAATAAGGTTTTGACAGAACTTATTATAATAAAAGTAGCAGTGTCTGAACTCTGGTTATCGCTTTAGATATTGTTTATACTGAAAATCGTCGCCACCATATTTCAATCGGCAGGCAACGGACATCTGCGTGAAAGGAGAGCAAAGGTAAAGTAATATCGATTTGACGCCATATACAACCAGGTAAATACTGAACTGGTAGCTAGGATGGTTTTGCGAATTTAGAAATTTTTACTACCAACTTATTTTTGTACAACGTCGGGCAGCATACAAGCCTATGACCTAACTTATGTAAAGTGGTTACCATAGTCGATAAACGCTTGAAGTATATTAAGAATCACTAGTATGGTAGCAACTCCTTAGGAGGTTACTGGTCATCTCAATCACTCGCAGGAACGCAACAATTCTCCATAGAGTTGTTATTTAGCTGCGGTTTTTTGTGAGGTAGAGTAACTTCCCAGACAAGCTACTTTGATGCCCTACATCTCTTAAAAACATCCAGATCGTGACAAATAAACTAACGGTTTTTAAAAGAGATGGGCGCATCAAAATAGTCAACTTTGAAGTACCCTGCCGTTCTTGAAAACACTCAGACTCACGAGCCTTGGTGTCAAAAATAGAATTACAAACCACTACGCCACTGAGCTCATTATTAAATCATGGTATACGTAAATAATTGACTTTTTTACATTTGTTATAAGAAAATCAAACGATGAAATTTAAAAGCTTTTTTATATCACTCAGATAGAAACAAGCGTTCAACCTGCCTAATGGTAAAGTTATCATCAGACAAGTCACGCCTATAGGCATTCTAACTACCAGGAGAGACGTGTGTTTGGAAACTTCTCGGGGATTTCATTCTACTAGAATTCTCGGAACAAACCTGTCTAAAACTGCACAGTACGTAACCACTGTGGTATCAATGACTGAGAATGAATTCCCCGTCATCGGCGTGTGGTTTGGTTCTTTCGGTTATATGAGAATGATGTGTATCTTCAGGCCAAGTCCCTTGCGGGGTAGAATAAGAATGATGTTAACGTTATATAAAATCAATGAGTTTTCTTAATAAAGAAATATTTAGTAATAAATAAGTAACAAATAGAGTTCCTCTGAAAAAGAGTATCAATGTTAGAAGATAGGAAAACGTATGCTTCATTAGTTCGGGTTTGTATAAAGATATAACCTGAACATCCTTCAATACATTATAAAAGAAGAAAGACTGTAACGACGCAATCATTTCTCTCTGCCTGCCCCGTAAGATACTAGGAGTGGTAATATAGATATATTCTACATACTGTAAATAATTTTATTTACCAGATAATGACCGATAATATTGATAGTAGAGTTTTGTTTAGTGTTATCCCGTTTTCTAATCCATTGGGATTCGCTACCTCCGCTACCTAAGCCTAATAATTTGATGTAGACACTGAGGTTTACAAGAGATCTGCCGTCAGATCTCCACTATCCAGATGAAAAACCAAATCTTTCCTAGGTGTTTTTTTTTACCACTAAGATGGCAATCAAGCATACGGCCTGCCTGATGGTAAACAGTCACCGTAGCCTATGGATATTTGCAACACCGGGGGTGTCACTCATGCGTTGCCGACCCTAAGTGGCGTGGGTACAGGTCTTTCGAAATATAATTTCTTGGACGTGAGGATTTCCTCACGATATTTTCCTTCAATGCGTAGCAAGTGATAAGTAAGTAAACATAAAATACAAATTTAGTGGTACGTGCTCCCGCTAGGATTCGAACCAGGGATCAATAGGTCAGTAGGCTGGTTTCTTACCCACTGGGCTATCACTACTCCGTTTCACGATTATATTGACAGTAGAGTATATGTAATGTAGTTTCCATTCTGCCCTTCGTCAAGGAAGTCAAATTTTTTTCACGAGCATTTTTCATCAAAAATCATTTAGGTCGTTTTACTACCCTTTCAACATTTTATCAACGGAATGCGAAGCTCCATAAAAAGTAAAGCAAAGAGCTGCCCTCAGACAGCCTATCAAATTCGAAGAACATAAAACAGATACTTAAATTGCTATTATTGAAATCGATGCCAGAAATTTCAGTCACGTACCAGCAGTATTTCCGTGTAACAAAAAAAGTATTTTTGCTGAATAACCACTGAGTTAATTGGAAATCGTTAAACGTATTTACAATACTGTTATTTGTTTTCAATATTGTAAAGGGTGATAATATGCTTAGTACTTTATTTTTAACAAGTGCTGGAGTTCGCGCTTCGCGCAAATCCCACCACTGCTTTTACGCTTTTGTTCTTTGCACGATTCTGTTTTTTGCACGATAAACTGACTGCACATTGTTCTATACAAATGACCGATGACTGTAATTACAACCTGGAAGTACAAAATGTACTTTTTTAAATACTTCCGGTTATCAAATTAACTCCATTTTGATACCATTAGAAAGATGCAATTTAGTTTGACTTTCTGGTGAAAACCGCATCTCAATCGCATTTATAGTTTTATTTCTAGAGGCCAAAATGTCAGTGCAGAGAAATATAGGGAGAAACCCGGATTTTAAAAGATGATAATATTTTAAAGTGTAAAAAGTAATTCAATCGGTTTATAAGAGTATTTTAATTTGTTTACTCTATGACACAAGAGCGTGAGGGAGTTTAGAGCGGTAACAGACCAGTGGGCAAAGAACCGGCTTTTTTTTATACCACTAAGGTGGCAAACAAGCATACGGCCTGCCTGATGGTAAGCAGTTACCGTAGCCTATGTGTCACTCTTGCGTTTCCGACCCTGTAAGAACCTCTTCACGCCTTTCGTGAAGAACACCATACTGTAGTCCCTTCGGAAAACCTCGGCAGGGAGCTCATTCCACAACTTAATAGTTCTCGGTAGAAAGCTTCTCAGGAACCGCACAGTACGCGACCATTGCGGTTCCACTGTATGAGGGTGAACTCCCAGCCGTCGGCGAGCAGTGCGATTGTAAAACGAGGCTGTTGGCATGATATCGAACAATTCCTCAGAACACAACCCATTGTACAATCGGTAGAACACGAAAAGGGAGGCGAAATCTCTCCTTACACTCAAGGGCTTATGGACCAACTGCTCCCCGGTTCGAATCCGGCCTATAACACTAAATTCGTGTTTTCGGATTTATGTACATATTTGTAAATACTACTTACTCGGCGGTGAAGGAAAACATAGTTAAGAAACGTCCAAAAAATTGTATTTCGAAAAACGTATCACCTTATCTAAGAAAGGTCTGGCTCTCCCTCTATATTATAGATGACTGAGGCAGTCACACCATGTAAAAATCAGTATTTTGAAAATGACCATTGACAAGAAGGAATGCCAAAAGAAACTTGCTAATATAGGTGTTTTTTCAAATCATCAAATTATATGACAAGAAATATTTTTTTTTTACTACGTAATGTAAAGCCATGTAAAGCGGGTACCGTAGCCTATTAACGCTTGTAATATATTAAGAATCACTCGCGCGATGCCTCCTCTGCTGCTTACACAGTAACTCCTGGGGAGCTTACTGGTGACCTCACTCACACGCAGGAACACAACAACCCTCTAGGGAGTTGTTATTTGGCTACGGTTTTCTGTGAGGTATAGGTACTTCCCCAGACTTTTATGTTTTTATATTTATTATTTACTTTTTTACTTTTTATTTTACTTGCTTTAATGCGCCCTTCCTTTCTTAAAACATCCAGACCAAAACAAACAGACATCGAACTCACGAGCGTCAGTGTCAAAGTTGCGTCATTCACGACTGAGCCACCGAGCTCGTCAAAAATATATGTGAGTGTGTACATATAGTGACATCAAATAGTACAATTAAAAATATACTAGCAGAGATGTTTGGAAATGATTCAGCAAATGATAATAATAAAGTTTTATGTTAATATTAAAGCCAACGTTAAAGGTGTTTCTAAGCAGCATTGGTTTTAATTATTATATTATAAGTCATATAAATTATTTAAAAAAAACTTACTATTTCCATATTTTCTCCGACGTTTATGAGCCGAAAAATCAGAGATATATCAGGAAACTTTAAGTATTACAAGTAAAACTGATCTAATAACTAGAACAGTTTCTTAGAATGCATCAAAAATCCTGACCGCATGTATAAGTTAGTTTGTGTAGTTTAGTTATGCGATCCTAGCAACGGACGGTCAAAGAATCCCTTATATTTGATATTGAGATTTACATTATTAGGTCCACGTTTCTAAATAGCAAAGTTTTCGAACGGAATCGTAGTGTGAATCTGACTCACTCTTGATCTCTTGACACAGATGTCTATTAATACAAGTGTAGATTACAGTTTGGTCACTAGATTTATCTTCCTTTTTACTTTAAAATTGTAAATTTTTATATTTTAAGACAGGTTATCTAGAGAACCACTAACGCGGTATTCTTCAAATATAACTTGGAATGGAATATAACTCGATCTATCCGTTGGTAAGCTACGATATCAAAGAGAAATACTCGAGGGATTTGAAAATTTAACACTTCTCTTTGAATAGGGAACAAAATCTTAGCCTTGGAAATTGCAATTTTACATCACAGTTTCAAGAGTTAGAACCGAACAAACATTAGGTAATAAAGTATTTTCGATTTTTTTTATAATTTCGTGGCAACCTTCGCACTGTATTGGTATAAGGACCGACAAAGTCGCGGATCATTTGTAGTGTTGTTCTAAAAGACATACCATTTCTTTGGTCATTTTCAATTCCCTGTAAATAATATGGTACAGTCACACTTAGATTTATTTTTTAATTTATCCGAAACCATACCATACAGTCAACACAGACGTATTCAAAGTACCTATTATTGTTAAATGATTTGACATTATCAGTTCGATTTATTTAAGAAAATTTAAAAATATCGGATAATACAGATAATAAAGTACCAGAAGTTGATGGTTGATTCCCTCGTATTTTTTGTTGACAATTTTGGGTTGTAGTGGTAAATGTTGTGCAAAATCATAATTAATGAATAATGACTCCGTTACATATTGTTTCACTTTAATACTTAGTTAAAGCTTTTATTTGATACATTTATCAAAATTAGGTTATAACAATTCTCATGTTCTTGCAAAATTAAATATGTAGCCTAAAACCTATCCAATTATTATCATTATCATTATTATGCAAGTCACTATACATAGGTGTCCAGTTAGAAAATGGGAACAAAAATATATCGGTTATTATATTTCCATTGTTCAACCATGGCTGTATAGCTAGGTTGGAAGATGGGAATGAGTAGGGGGTGTTTATCATTCGATCTTTACTATTCGGTCTATCTGCCATTTTGAGTTGTTAAGATGCTTTAAAATTTAAAAAGTGCGGAAATAATAAAAAAGTTCACGTGAAAAGATGAAACGGACAAAATAATAAGATTAAAAAAAAACTACCAATTGAAAGTAAAAATTATTGGCGACGCCTACCGTGCACCACCGTACATATTTCGTCTTTGTGCGTGTCATTCTAATCGCACACATAAATTAAGAGACGTCATCCGCAGTCTATTTACTTATATTGAGTTTTAATTATATTGAGTTTATCGATATTTCGGAAGGCATGTCCTGACTAATGCCGTTTAATGATAGTCACTAAGCTTAGCTTAGTGTACTTCGGGCAACTTAAAAACACTGACCACCGCCAATTCGCAGTTGAGCAGAGTGTTGAAGTATGCTCTAAACCCTTTAAGTTGAAGGGATATCCCTACTGTTCATGCAGTGAGATGAGTAAGGATTGGTATATGGACAGGACCGTGTTCGAAAGCCGTCATAAGACATTGTTATAAGTAATTGAGTCAATGTGTTCTACGAGCTTATTTTGGATAATCAACCTGTACGATCAGGATCTCTCGTGATTTATTAGCATAAGATAAAATAAAAAATATTTATTTGCCAAGCCACTTGTTCGCGTCGTACATATTTTGAATAAAATCTTACCTTATTATTTTTTCACAATTCCACTTTATAAGATCATACGGTAAATGGGATCATACATGGGTTTGTACCATATTACCATAATGTACGTTTTTTTAATACAGTAGTTTGGTTTGGCAAGGTGTTGGTGCGTAACGACACCACGGGTACCCGAGTGCTCCAGAGAGTCGATCAGAGCATTCGTCTCCGGCGTGTCTTTGTCGGTCGGAGTGGAAGGACAAGATGGCTCACAGCACTTCCAGCTCTGGCTTGCCTTAATTGGCCGTCCAGATAGGAGTCGATAGAGCAATATGAGTGGAAGTGTTAAAGGGCATAACGCCGCGAGTAACTTCGGAGAAAGCGCAGCACACCTCTCGACACCCCTGGGTGACTCACACTGGTGTTGTCCCCGGCCGACTATCTCTGGTATTTCGGGGGGTCCATCCAGTGAGTTGCGAATCACCGCCTGCCAGAAGTAACATCAGATATGATAATTATGGCAGGCGTCCGTCCGTCTTGTATTGTAGCCCAGTACCAATAATCCCCCCAAATCTCATTTCAATATCCTAATAATTTCCAACATATTCGCAATAATGCCAATACTTGCCGTGACCTGTACATGGGTCTATTGTCCCATTGATATCCCCTAGACCAGGTGACAGGGGGTATACAACATTACACCCATCTTCTCAAAGGGTCCTCTACGCATTGGATCCAAATCCCCGATGGATATAAATAATAATAATCTTTATTTACCAGATCAATCACACACATTTTTAAAACTTATGGCACCCGCACTAGGGGCAGCCTGTCACGCGGGGATCAAATATAGGATATCGAAATAACAATAACATAACGAGCGACAATGTAAACAAACAAAACTTATATAACATTTATAACAAAATATACAATCTAGAGATACACAGTTATTTTTTTTATTGTTTAAAGATTTTTATTTATGGATATGAATCCTCCAACCGTATAAATGATTCCTCGTCTCAATGAAATCTTAAATACAGGATCACCATTATACGATTTGCTGTAATTGAACGAACTGTGAATATTATAGGAATTTTATTTCTTTTTATTCATAAAAATCCTCCTTCGCAAATACTCTTGAAGATGAAGTGTGAACATGATATACTACCTATCTATCCACTTAAACTTTCAATATAATTTTCAACTTGCGTTCGAAGTTCTGCAATATCTTTCAATTTTCTTTAGACACGTGAAGGCGGAAATAGCGTCGTAAATTATTAAATATGATATTTCAGCGTTTGAAATTTGCATGTTGTTTACACCAGCAATATACTGACACAGATTTTGGTCTCAAATTAGGTCACCGTTGTACATAGAATCAATGTCAGAAGCAGGCCATCGTCGCCTGTATGTGGTGTATATACTCTGCGGGACATGAATAAGGCGTTCACTGTATTGTTTTTTGTATTAAAATAATACTGTTGGGTTTCACGAGTGAGATTATTGCTTGTGTAGACGAGATGAGATAAAAATTTATAATAAATACTATTTTGTCTATCTATCTATAAGTTCACGCCAAATCCCTTGCGGTGTAGGCAGAGTGAACTGAACGCCATAAGACGCGCTCCTTACACACTTCACTCACTACTTTAATAGTATCCTATAGCCTATGTCGACTATTCTAAGGTATTCGATATAATTCTACACAATAAGCTCTGGAGAGCCTTGATAGAGCAAGGAATAGAATACAATTACATAAAAATATTTGCTGAAAATATTGACTTGACTTGAGGAAAAGGGAGAATCTTTTGATCTGAAAGGAGGCGTAAGATAAGGAGACCCTGTCTCATCGAATCTATTCAACACCTAGAACGCATATTTAAACATCTCCATTGGTAATCTTAGTATAAATATAAATGGTGAACTTCTAAATCATTTACGCTTTGCAATGATATTGTCATAATAACAGAAAGTCATAATGATCTTCAATATATGCTACAGTCACTGGATGTACAAAACAGAAGTTGTCATTGTGTGGAGAAGGTAGAGAGACGAATCAAAAATGCCCGAAATGCATACTGGTCTCTCAAGCACATTGTTAAATCAAAGATGTATGTCCATCTTTGATTTAAAAATGTTTAATCTCAAACAAAAGACAATGGACTCAGTTGTGACTTACACACTGCTCTACGAATGTCAATCATGGCCCATCACTAAAGTTTAACCATCTCAGATGAAACCATAGCAATCTTTATCGGATGCTGGCATTGCAGAGTTAGTCACAGACACAATCACAGTATCACCTGCTTAGAAGTAAGTATATATTTCCTCAAATTGTTCACTTAACCGTTTACTTATTTTTTCAACCTTAACCATTGTATTTGTCAACGACATTTCACTATACATACATATACTTTTCACTACATCCTTCCACTTTTGCATTGCATATCTGTTGTCTCTCTACATGCCCGAACTAATGGAGTATGCCTTTTCTTATCATAACACCGACACTCTCTTTAAGGACAACTGTCTTTCTTACATCATTACTGCCATTGGAGCAAGCATTCGCAACGCCACAAATTTTGCGCAATGCTCGCATCTCGAACGCATTTAGTTTACTTTCATGCTCTGGCCACCATACCCAGCTAACAATCCCATAAGTTAGCGTTGGTATTAACGCTGCATAGTGCACAGCGGGCTATACTTCCTGGATTAGGTTTCGGCTACCTAAGAGTTTGCACAATGCTCCATTCACACTGTTCCCTACACTCGTCTCTCCACATCAGCGGTGTACATTCCAACCCTGCTAAAAGTGCTTCAAAGATATACAATCTCATTCGCTTGTTCCAATGTTACATCATCAAACGCAATCTTCGTGTTCGTGTTCGACACAAGGAGGATTAGTTCCATGCATGCATCTAAAATTACCTTACCTGCATAATTTACTCTCGTATTTACGTATGTTTGGAATTACTTCACTTCCGCTTAGACTCTATCACACAAAGCACACCGGTTTTTTTTCGTTAAATAGATAGATAGAATACACTTTATTTGCATAACACAGAATTTAAGGAAGTACATTCAAAAGATTCTTGCACATATATATATATATATATATATATATATATGCACTATGCAACAAGGCGGCCTTATTGCTAAAAGCAATCTTTTCAAGGCAACCGCATATATATATAATTATATATTACATATATACGCGTATACATATCATTACATACACAATATACATACACTGTACATAAATACACAAACATGTATATGTTTCAAATGTCAGTTTTAACTAGTTGAAATCAGAGAGAAAGAAGATGATTTTTTAATAGTTTTTTGAAAATGGCAATAGAATTCGCTGTTCTGATAACCACTGGTAAATATATCTATCAACTCATACATCTTATCTTGCAATCCACTTCTCACATTCCAAATGCCTTTCATGCTGACGAGGCTAGATGGGTATGCATCGCCTATGGGGAACGGCCTTGTTTTATGCTATATTTAAATCTTTTTAGCAATTTTCTGCACCTGAATCGAAAAGGCAAGTATTAGCAACAATTTATAGGCTAAATGTTACGGACTACAATGCGTTTCAAATAAGTTGATAACTGTCATAATGACATTTTGATACGTGTCGATAACTTCATTGTGTAACGTATGACCTTACGTTACACAATGAAGTTATCGACACGTATCAAAATGTCATTATGACAGTTATCAACTTATTTGAAACGCATTATACATATAACTTACATTTTCAGTTTCCGGTTTATCACTGATTATCCTTTCAAGATCTCTAAAATGGAAAAGTGCTCTTACTTCTTCAAAAGGTCAATTCAAAGCTCATCATCATTGGTCTGTTTCATAAAAGGAACCTATTCCCTTTTATCAGTTACTTATTTCAGAATATATTGCAATTAAATCGATGCAATTTGATCTAACCCGCTTTGTCCGCTTCCGCCACCAATTAGTTCATGCGGACTAGCGCCGGCCGGCATCCACCCACCACCGTTAGTAGATGCATACAAGTACTCGTAGCAAGTTATTCTAACGACTAACATCTACAGCGCCTGAGCATGCCTCGTGCAAAGGCGAAACACGTGTTGCAGCGACGACCAAGGCAGTCGTGGCAGCGACGGTGGCGGGTGCATGCAGTTTCTGTTCCAGATGGCGGACGGTCGCAGCAGCCGAGGAAGAGACTACCGGAGCAGCCAAGCCAGCAGCAGCGACGGCATGTTGCAGCTACTAACGTTAGTGGGTAGGTGCTAGCCAGCGCTAGTCCGCATGAACTAATTGGCGGCGTAATCACACAGAACAGGTTAGATAAAATTGCATGTAAATTTGATTTTCCCAAAATAACGCCTGAATCTATTAACTAATTAAATCGATCTTATTTTTTTTACAATTCGGTGGAGGATATGTGAATCTTTATGACAATACAACGAATTCGGCACAAGATAATTTTGTTTCTGAGATACATCTAAACTTACCTGCATCGTTTACTCTGGTGTTTGTACGAACCAAGAACAACCAACAAACTATTGTCTTAGGTTTTCGCGATTGTTACACATTGAATTAAACAATTTTTATTTTTTTATCCGTGGTCGCAGGAAGTCTTCCAGCGACCACGGATGCTGCAAAGCATTCGAAACGTCAGGTTCAACAAAATAAATAAAACACGAGATACTTCCGTTAAAAATTGTTTAATTCAACCAGCAAACTGTTTTGTTTGATCCCAACCCATCCGTTCAGATATTTACATACAATTAATAATAATAACAATGCTTTATTGCTGACGAGCTCGGTGGCGCAGTGGTGAAACGCACTGTTACGCTACTTTGACACCAACGCTCGTGGGTTCGATTCCCACACAGTACAAACATTTGTGTGCATGAACATGTCTGTTTGTATTGGTCTGGGTATTTTCTATGTATAATAAGTATGTATTTACAAAAAAAATGTATTTACGTATGTTTATCAGTTGTCTAGTACCCATAACACAAGCTTCGCTTACTTTGGGGCTAGGTGGCGCTGTGTAATTTGTCCGACAATATTTATTATTTATTTATTTATTTTGCAACCATGACTTATTAATTACACTTTGCTAGTGACCGTGATTCTTTAATTAAATTGTTCTTTGATTTCTAGCGATAGACTCCCAAAAGTCCTCAAGTTATTGGGAAACTGAACTCGCAGAATGTACGCCATTCTATCAATAGGAGAACTTAATACATATACCTACGTTAGCGTTATCATCCTAGTTCGAAGCATCCATTGCCATCATGGCCCTGAAAAAATCATCACTGTTGCTTCTTTTTTGTTTAATATCTGTTAAATACAATGCCTCTATGCATTTTTCGTTCTTTACTTCTGCCGAATCATTCATTTTATCTTTAAATACATGTTTCACATCCCTCGTACACATAGTGACACCTCAAGCTAGACTGTTTGACTTTTGTATCGTTCTTATGGCTCCTGCAGTAAGAGTAAGAATGGTGCTGCAGGTGTGTAACATGATTTATTGCTGGGTGTATACGCAAATATAACCTTTACTGCTACGACATAAGATGCATGGGTGTATATACGAGTAGATTAATCTGTCGTTGTCTGTTCATATAAAAAAACGAGAAAAAGGAAGTGAAAATAAGTCTGAAGGAGAGTGTCTCACAACACGAAAGTAGAAGGGTGAAGTTTTATCAGAACGTGATGTCAGGAACCATAGAAACCGGCGAGAGTGCATGTGAAGAGCTGTGCATATTTAAGGAACAAGTGAGGTGTTTAGGGGCCCAGTTATGTGGAGCTCAGTTCTCTGTGCCTACCCCGCAAGAAATTTGGCGCGAAGTTATAGATAGGTAAATAAACAATATCGCCAGTGTGGACAAGTTCTATACTTACACAAGATCGCTGTCAAATAACATCTTTTAAAAGTGTTCCTGCGAGAGAGTAAGTAGGGTTTTCAGTACGCGAGCGAGTAATGCGCAACCGTAATTGGGTTCAAGCATTTGAAATTTTGCAAGAAATGAATTATTAATAATCCGAATAAAGTTGGGGGCAATCTGTAGTCTCCATTAAAGCATTTACGATTTTTCATTCGCGCGTGACTCCAATACAAAGGGCATTAAGGAGACGACTTAGAAACTTCTAATGGATTAACTATTTTATTCAGGACCTCCAAAGTTACAGCTTGTTTGTGTTTTCAGTCTAAGTCTCACTGAAATGAAGCATTAAATCGGAGACTTTACTAACATTCGCATACATAAATATAGAAGCTGTGTTCTTATGGTTCTGTATGTAAAGTTGTTATGGTGCAAATCTACTCTTGCATATTGATGCGAATTTTGGTGCTACCAGCGTCATAAATACATTAAATCGATCATTCAGTCTTGCTAAGTGCCGCCCTCTATCTAATTAATTTAAATCTTTGCTTTTCATACTTATATAATTTTTTTTTGTTGTTACAGCAGTTCTAGAATTTAAATTAACAAGAGTTATCTAGAGTGCACCCTTCCAACTTATGCCCAGTAACTGTCCAAGAAAGGATTACCAGTAATATTTGAGTTGATTTTTTCCCAATCTTCATTCCGACATATTTATCCGACAGAGTTCATTTCATCTTTTGTTTATACTACGTCGGGAGACCTACAAGCATATGGCTCACCTGTTGCAAAGCGGGTACCGTAGCCTATTAACACTTGCGATAAATTAAGTATTACTTGCGCGATGCCTCCTCTGCTGCATACAGAGCAACTCCTTGGGAGCTTACTGGTGACCTCACTCACATGCAGGAACACAACAACCCTCTAGGGAGTTGTTATTTGGCTGCGGTTTTCTGTGAGGTGGAGGTACTTCCCCAGACGGGCTGCTTTGATGTACCCTACCTCTCTTAAAACATCCAGACCAAGACAAACAGACATGTTCATGCACACAAATGTTTGCCTTGTGTGGGAATCGAACCCACGAGCGTTGGTGTCAAAGTCACGTCAATCACGACTGAGCCACCGAGCATTTATAGTGGAATCATCAAATTGTATAAAAACTGTGCTTGGCTGTTCTTCATGCTGCAGTTAATCAGGATAAAAAAGCCGACCATATCAAGTTCCTTTGCTCACTAAGCCTCACATAGTTCAAATTTCAGCGTAGGCAATACCCATATCGATATTATATTTTAAAGAGCTCAGTGGCGCTATGGCTTGTAACGCTACTAACTATGCCAATGCTCGTGGGTTCGATTCCCACACAGGACAAACATTTGTGTGCACGGACATGTCTGTCTGGGTATTTTTAAGAGAGGCATCTAAACAGCCAGTCTGGGAAAGTCCCTCACAGAATACCGCAGCTTAAAATACCGACATGTTTATTGTGTTCCTACGTGTGAATGAGTCACTGGTAAGCTACTAAGGAAATGCTGTGTTAGTAGCAGAGGCGGCATCCTAGAAGTGATGCTTATACAACGTCCGGAGGCATACAAGCATACTGCCCACCTGAAATAGAGCGGTTACCGTAGCCTATGAACCCTTACAACTCATTAGGTATCTCTCACGCCATGCCACCTGTACTGCTAACATAGCTACTTCCTAAGTACTTACTAGTGACCTTATTTACAGGAACACAACAACTCTCCAAGAAGTTATTATTTGCTACGGTCTTCTGTGAGGTGGAGGTACTTCCACAGACGGGCTGCTTCGATACGCCCACCTCTGTTAAAAAACCCAGAACAAGACAAACAGACAAGTGTCACGTTGCTACAAGGTGCCCTAGCATAGAGGGTAAATTAAACAAACGTGAACAGAAAACTAAGATGTTTATTACAGTATTTTAGCTAAGCGAAGAAATAGTCAGGTCGCGGGTTCGATTTAATTTAGTGATTGAGCCCGTACACTATTGTTGAGAACTACCGCACTCTCTTTTGTCTGGCTACGGAAGATCCACCGGCACGGAGACAGCTGCTGCGGCACAGGTTCGTGGTGCAGAGGCTCGTAGTCAGAGATGAGGTAGATGGTTGTCAGGCTCAATAGTTGAACCCCAACGGTATTCCTGTGAATCGTACCACAGTATTACGGTCCAGCCGAGAAGTCCACTACCACTAGCAACCGAGATGCAAGAGAACTTGGCATATACGAGACTAATTACAATTTTCCTAGCGGCTGTGGCATTGCGATAGATAAGCAAGCACTACGAACGATTTATTTCTAATGTTTTGCTAGTGGCAGGATTACAATATAAATAGCACAAATAGGATAGGCAAATAAATACTACGGCTTTGCGGTACATACATAATGTGTGCACAACTTACCCAGTAAGGAAAATTCACTAAAACACCGATAAATTAAAAAGTCGGTTACAATTTTGATAGCCGTTACGTTCGTATTTGTAACGGTAGTTTCTCGTTAGGATAAGTGACGTATACAGGCTCTCAAGTAGTTTGCCGTGGACTGATCGCGGTTACTTAGCGAATGTGTTGTCGATGCAATCAGTTACCGCGTCCCGCACCTACCTCTCCGTTGTCTCGCCCTGCGCTTTACCAATATAAAACACACGGTGCGTTTGTCCGCGCGAATATTGAAAGTAATTTATTTTACCATGTTTTTATATGCTTCTATATTTTGTATAATTTTTTTGTAATTTAAATATGTAGATATTGTTTAGTATTATAAGTACTTAGATTTAAGTTAGTTTTAAGTATGTAAGTAGGTAAGTATAAGACTAAATTTTAAGGAAGTTAGGTAACCTATGTTACACAAGTTCATGCAAATAAATGTCGTGCGAATAGAACCCATGAGCGTTGGTCTCAAAGTAGCGTTACTAACCACTGCACCACCGCCAAAAAATACTCCCTTTCTTAACGACGTAATATTCTTGCCTATTTATATTATAATTCATAAAGCATCAAATCGTAGGTAGCAAAACCGTTTTACTTCTCAGCTGTTGTGTTATTCATACAATGCTCTGCCGAAATAAATTAAATACAGGGATTATGTACTATATATATTTCTTATCCAAGTTAATACTCTTATGTCTAAGTTTGTTTGCTGCGTAAAAGATAATTCCGATGAAATATAAAGAAGTTTATATACGAGAACGATCAATCTTCAATCATTTGATCCTCGTTTCGAAGTTCGCGTGTAACTTTAGCAAACTTTGTAGAATGATAATCAATTTCTTTGAACAATTTGAGTGACAATGTTGAAGCGCGTCACATATCATCTGGATACAAAGGAAATAACTTATAGATTATAATACGATTTTGTAGCAAATAAACTCACCTTTAAACTCACTCTCCCTCTCTTAAAACAAACAGCCATGTTCATGCACACAAATGTTTGCCTTGTGTGGGAATTGAACCGGCGAGCATTGGTGTCAAAGTCGCGTCATTCACGACTGAGCCACCGAGCTCGTCAACGTGACTGTCGTCGATAGATCACAGTCGTTTAGTCATAAACATTAGGGAGGCTTCCAAAAACTTACCACCATTAATGGATTTGTTTTTATACAACGTACATACAAACATACGACCCACCTGATGTAAAACGGTTACAGTTTTACATCAGGTGGGCCGCCTATGAATGATTGTAATACATTAAGTATCACTCGCGCGATGCCACATCTACTTATTATTATTAATATTTATTTATTTACTGCTAACATAGCAACTCCAACTCTCCCAAAGCACATGAGCACACTGGTGGCCTCGCTCACACGCAGGAACCCAACAACCCTGCAGGGAGTTGTTATTTGGCTGCCATTTTGGGAAAGGTGCAGGTACTTTCTCAGACGGGCTGCTTTGATACATCCTACCTCTCTTAAAGACACCAACACGAAGACAAACATACATGTTCATGCACAAAAATATTTGTCCTGTGTGGGAATCGAACCCACGAGCAAGGAAGCGTTACCTCTACGCCTCGTGCTCGTTAAAATAGAATATAACCTTTAATTAAAGTATCCATATCCCAGAAGTAAAGTGGGACGGTGCAGAGGAATATACTAGTAAATAACAGCAAGCTGTGTAGGCAGAGCTGATATTTTTTAAATTTAAAAAATATTTAAATATTTTATTTTTAATTTTTTAATTTTTTAAAAATATATGGAACCCTGTACGACATCTAGCGACAAGTGCTGTTACTTTTTCTGTTGATGGGAGTGTAGTGCAGACTCTGCACTGCAGAGTGGCCGGCCATTCGTTTTCCCATATGTTTTTTTTTCTAATTGGAACGATTTTGGACCGTTCTTCCTCACCAACGAACATTTAAATTTCAAATTAAAGGATACAAAACTACAATATGTTAGCTATTAGTGTGTCGATTTTGGAGTTTCTCACTATTACCGTCTAAACGCTAGCTGGATGACATCAGTCTACCCCAAAACGGCAATTTTGAGGGTAATGTGGCTCCGCTGGCTCTGCCAACAAGCTGCAAAAATTAATGTAGATTATTGATAATGAATTGCAATTAATCTTTTTTTTCTTTTTAGCGTTATCCTGTTTTCTAATCCATTATAATTGACGGGGTTCGCTACCTAAGACGACGGATTTGGCTAAAATACAGATTTTTGCATGCAGCGACTACCGTAAGATCTCGGTAACCCAGAGGGAAAACCAGGACTTTCTTGAGCAAAGCTTTTGTTTAAAAAAAAAGTAAAAAAAAAAATATTCTAATAGCATAATATTCCGAATTAGGGATTAAGGTGGATTAAGATTTTGAGAATATACAACAAGTTATTATTATATTATTTACGCTTTCCCAAAACAGCATACATGGGGAGTTTTTAGTGGGATATTATGGGATCAGAGTCTTCAATCGTCTTTTATGATACCATCAAGCTGATCTGATGATGCAAACGGATTGTAGGGTCTGGAAATCTTTTATGGCAGATGAATGGAAAGTTGAATTTGGGCTATATTAGTTTTATTATGAAGAGTACTTTCTAATACACATGATGACTGAAGGTGAAGCCCCAAAATTGCCGCTGTAACTTCCTGATTGAAACCCAACCTTATACCTCAGTACCTCCAGCTTTTATAATTTACCCATCCCGACTTCGAACGGGGGATCCGATGGCTTTCAAACTTCACAGGATTACACCCACTGATCTAATCTGAAGATTATTCGAAAGTTTAATCAAAATCGTTGCAGCTGTTCTGGAATACATAGAGAACATAAAATAGCGACCTGCGCCAGTTTGGGTAATCTAGCAAGGACGACCCAATCGCTACCAAAGTACACAGTATTACTCGCTGTAAAGATTCCCTGAAAAATTCATCAAATTCGATTCACCCATTTTAAAGCCCATAGAGACATATCTAATTCTACATATAAAAAAAAGATAGGTATACTTTATATTATGAAATCTAACGTACGTAGATTCTTACCCACATACTATGGTCATACCAAGAGAGGGATTATTCTGAATCTAAAATATTCTCTCTATATACATTATGACAAATGACGTTATACTATTTAAATCACGTTTTTACAAATAAAAGCTTGTTGGTAAAAACTTTTTATTTCACTTCATATTTATTTCATCTCCCCTGTTTGGGAAATAAGCATTTCTTTATAATAGCCAGCGAGAAATTGCTTTTCACTGCTTAAACACAAAAGATTATTTCTATATTCAACAACGGATCAAAACCTGGATACGTTTGTAACTACGAACATATTATTACAAAAAAAAGTCGTAGGAAATCGAAAGTTATTTTACTTTGTAAAATACTCTACAAGTTTTATTAGTCATTTTCACTTGATGGCGGCAGAATCAGTAAGCTCCTAATTGCTGTGCTAGCAGGGGTGACAGCACGCGTTCAATTATTCCTGCATTGTAAGAGTTCGTAAGCTATGGCAGCCACTTTACATCAATGCTCGTAAGTCTACTGGCCTTGTGTAAAAAAGGTACATAGAACTAGTACCTAAATTTAGTTATCTTATAAATAATGAATTTTGTCTTCATATTTAAAAATACGAATGAAATGAAAAACTATAAACAACATTAGTGCACTCATCCCATATTATCAGGCAACAATTAGAAATATAAAACATTAGCTTTGTCACTGTTTCTAGAAATGGCACATAAGGGTTTTTAAACAATTTTAAACATTCCATGAGCTGTTTTGATCCCAGGTTACATGTTTCAGGGTTTTTGTAGTTTCACATTTTAATACTGGAAATGAATGGTGAATGTACAAAGAAAATCAAATATATGTAAATTTTCTTGAACTAGTTTTTAAACTGGTAGTAACAAAAGCGCCATTTCTGCAACCAAATATACCTAAACTATTTCGATTCCGATCGAAGTACCGCCTTCGGCCCAATCTCTAATGTGTTTGCGTACGTCTAATAGATCAAAAGATAAAAGGCACTCAAATATTTCCCTTTGTAGGCTCACAATTCGGACCGTGTTTGTATTTGAGAAATAGATAGAATAACAATAATGTTTGGGTACAAATCTCTTTATCATTGGCGTTGCCTGTTTGTTCAGTAACTTTTCTGTTTGTACAGACGTGATTTCTTTATCGGTGGAGAAAAAAATCTTTATAATAAGAATGAACTCTTAGTCCAAGGTATTCCCAAGGGTTATACAACATGAGGTTTTTGGAATTGGCACCGCAAGAGTGATTCCTGACGTAGCAAATGTGCATAAACTTACCATCAGGCAGGCCGTACGCTGGTCTACGCCTTAGTAATATAAAAAAATCGGCCAAGTGCGAGACGGACTCGCGCACGAAGGGTTCCGTACCATTATCTATAAAAACGGCAAAAAAATCACGTTTGTTGTATGGGAGCCCCCCTTAAATATTTGTTTTATTTTAATTTAATTATTTATTCTTAAAGTGAATATATAACTAAATATTCTGTGAATATTTCAAGCGTCTTCCTGTTGCCGTTATCAAAATCGAGCAAAAGTGAGCAACAAAATCACGTTTGTTGTATGGGAGCCCCCATAAATATTTATTTTATTCTATTTTTTAGTATTTGTTGTTATAGCGGCAACAGAAATACATCATCTGTGAAAATTTGACTGGTGACAGACGGACGGACGGACGGACGGACAGCGGAGCCTCAGTAATAGGGTTCCGTTTTACCCTTTGGGTACGGAACCCTAAAAAGATTTTTAAGAAAGGCGGTGGTGTTGCAAGTTCTGCTTTCCATCCGGCAGGCCTCATGCTTATTGACACTAAAGAAACCCTTGCCTTTATGTTAGACACTTCGTACAATTTACGTATAGTCCTTAGACTAGAGCATTGATTGTGTAAAGGACTCTGCAGTGTTGTACAGTTTGTCACTCTTTTTCTAAAGTTACTCTCAGCTTTATGCTCTTCCATCTCTAGAGCACTTCCTTCTTCCACCTATTCCTCTGCTTCTGAAACATATACCTCTGACGGTTCCTCTATGGACGGTGAAAGAAATTAAACCAGAACTGAGAGGTCTTCTTGGGTTTCCAATTGGGAAAAAGATATGTCGTAAACGAAAGCCGTTTAAAACGAAGGTCTATAGTCTATAGCACATATTATCTGTGGTGTAACTACAGATATACAACAAACTCCACCCCATGGAGTTGTTATTTACCTGCAGGTTTCTATGAGGTGGAGTTACTTTCCGAGACGGGTTGTTTAGATGCACCTCTTGTAGTTTACGAATGCTAGCATGCCTGTTTGTCTTGGTTTGGGTATTTCAAGAGATGTAGGCGATCAAAGCAGACCGACAGTTAGCTCCTAAGGTAATACTTTTTTTAGTAATAAGGATGACCACGTGTTAGGGATAATTTCTGATATATTATTTATTTTATTGCAACATCAAATTGACCGTTCGAAAAGAGATCTATATGGGCAAGTTTCTTTCTGTTTTAAAATGATCATTTCCAAAATGCTTTTAAAAAAAGAAAAATAACAGCTAAGACAATTGAATAGCATACAATAACACATTAATTAAAAATATAATACTTGTATTTTTGCCTGCGAGAGCCCAATATCAAAGAAAGATTTTAATAAAAATTTAATATGTTACAGCAGTTAAATGTGGGAAAAGTGTTTTTATTTACTTTTCCATACAGTCATTTGTTGCCCGAGGCGGAAAATGCATCTAGGTATAAATTAAATGATAAAATGCATACATTGACATTATATGATGACAATATTCATATACTTGACATAAATATTTTTAATAATAAACATTATAATTTGACAGAAGATAAATTTTATCTTAGCAATTTTTATAAAAGACAAATAGCAGATTCGCTATCATATTGTTTTAAGAAACCAGCCAAAAGTTTGGCTAACAACCCTGCTTCTTTTGAGCAGTTAGATAATTTGACATTATGTAATGGTACCTTGGAAGGTATTCCAAATTCTTTAAATTAGGTTACAAGACAATAGAGTTTTACTCTGGCAATGTAAATAGTAATAATAATAATATTCAAAATGAAACTAAAAGTAATAATAATATAATATCCCCATCAATTGTAAATTGGCAAGAATATAGAAATAATAATAATTGTATCAACCTGGTGCACCAAAACATTCAGGGGATGTTAGGAAAGGAGTTAGAATTGGAGTTGTTTATGAATTGTAGCAATATTGATATTTTATGTCTAACTGAGCACTGGCTAAAACACCATCAATTCATTTTCAGCTTCAATAACCACCAGGTTGCAAGCTCACTCATCAGAGAGAAGTATATACATGGTGGCTCTTTAATATTATTAAATAAGTTGCTCAAATTTAAAGAAAGGTGTGACATTGTGAGCCTCTCTGTTGAGCGAGTTGTACAGATTTCATGCATTGAATTGGAACGATTCATTGTTATGAACCTGTATAAACCTCCTAGCACGCCCTTTGAAACATTTTCAAATATCATGGAGAATGCCTTAAATACATTATCTAATAGCCATAAAACTGTTATAATTTGTGGAGACTTTAATATAAATATCTTGGAGAAAAATACTGTTACCTACAACGTTTTAAATTTATTTAAATCAAACAATTTGCATCATATTTTTACAGAGCCAACAAGAGTAACTGCTACAAGTGCTACATGTATTGATAATATATTTAGCAATGTAAAACCTTCGTATCAATCTATAATTAATAAAGTTCAGTCAGACCATTCAGGTCAGTTGGTTTCATTTCCAAATTCTTCAAAAATACAAAGAAAGCAAATAAACTATATACCATTTAGTAAAAGCCGCTTAGAAAGATTTAAGTCTAATATAGCAGAAAAAATTGTATTGTTGCCCTATCACGGTACTCCGGACCACTTGTACAGTTCATTATTTAGATTAATCTCTAGTGAATTTAATGCAATCTTTACTCCAAAACAACTGTCTGTAAGTGACTGTATGACATTCAGTGATTGGGCAACTCCTGGTATTTACAAAAGTCGGAATAAATTGTATGAACTTTATGAAGAAAGAACCTGTAATCACAATCCGATTTTTCAAGAACTTGTAAAAAATTATGCTAAAATATTTAAACGAGCCTGTTCCAATGCTAAGTCTATATATTTAAGAAATAAAATTAATGGTTCAACAAATATTATTAAATCTGTTTGGAATATGATAAATAATGAGACGGGTAGAGCGAAAGTCGAGACTTTCAGTTAAAGATAAATGATATAGATATCAAAAATGATATAGAAATTGCGACTGAGTTTGAAAAATATTTTTCTAACATTCCTCTTATTACTACGAGAAATCTTAGGTCTTCTTCTATAGCTGCTGAACTGGTTCTCAAACAGAGCGTGGTAGAATGCGACACAATATTTGAATTTTCAGCTGTAAGCCCAAAAGATGTTTTGAACGCTTTTAAATCAATATCTCGTCATCATATTTGACAATATTTTGTCATCATATTTGACGAGCTCGGTAGCGCAGTGGTGAAACGCGCTGTTACGCTACTTTGACACCAACGCTCGTGGGTTCGATTCCCACACAGTACAAACATTTGTGTGCATGAACATGTCTGTTTGTATTGGTCTGGGTATTTTCTATGTATAATAAGTATGTATTTACAAAAAAAAAAAAAATATGTATTTACGTATGTTTATCAGTTGTCTAGTACCCATAACACAAGCTTCGCTTACTTTGGGGCTAGGTGGCGCTGTGTAATTTGTCCGACAATAGTTATTTTTTTTTTTTATAATAAATATGAAAAAGACTAAAGATCTGTGGGGTCTATCTGTCAAAACCATTTGTTCTATTATTATTTCAATCGCTCCACATTTAGCTACAATTTTCAATTGTTGTGTGGCATCTGGTGTATTTCCTGGCTTGATGAAACATAGTAAAATCATTCCATTATTTAAATCTGGTGATAGTTCGGACCCTTCGAATTTTCGATCTGTTTCCATACTGCCCATTCTCAGTAAAATTTTTGAAAAACGAATGCTTAGCCAGTTGCTCAGACATTTCAAATACACATAATTTGCTTCATAGGAGACATTTCGGATTTACGAGAGGTTGTTCAACTATAGACGCAGGGATTCATTTGCTTAAAAGTATATTCGCGGCATGGGAAGATTCGCATGATGCCTTGGAAATTTTCTGTGATCTGTCTAAAGCGTTTGACTGCGTGCACCATGACACTCTTGTCAGAAAATTACACCACTACGGTATTAGGAACAAGGCTCTCGAACTTCTGTCTTCTTATCTGGGCCAATATTACATCAAAAAATCAATAGGATACAGAAGGTCGATGTTAATGGTAAAAGATCTTCGGGGTCCCCTGTAGTTATGGTAGTCCCACAGGGGTCAATTCTAGGTCCATTCTTATTTTTAGTATATATAAATGACTTACCTTATTATGTAAGGGATAAACATGAGATTGTATTGTTTGCGGATGATACTTCTTTGACATTCAAAATTAATAGACGGTTAGGTAATTATGACGAAGTTAACGATGCTCTCTCTAAAGTTATGCATTGGTTTAATGTTAATAATCTGCTTTTAATTAAATGATAAAAAGACTAAAGTAATTAAGTTCTCAACACCTAATGTAAGACAGGTGACTACCAATGTACATGTTAATGGAACTAATTTAGCCCCTGTGGAGACAACTGTGTTCTTGGGTATAACAATTGACTCCAGACTACAATGGGGCCCACAAATTGAAAAATTATCAGGAAAACTAAGTTCTATGCAGTGAAAACTATTAGACGGCTCACTGATGTTGATACGGCTAGAATAGTTTATTTCAGCTACTTTCATAGTATTATGTCATACGGAATTCTTCTTTGGGGTAACTCCGCGGACATTAACACCATCTTTTTATTGCAAAAGAGAGCCATAAGAGCTATCTACAAACTTGGTCCCAGGGAGAGCCTTAAAGAAGAATTCAAAGAAATAAATATTCTAACAGTCGCATCGCAATATATCTATGAAAATCTTTTGTATGTCCATAAAAACATAGCCTCATTTTGTAAAAAGAGTGATACTCATAACATAAATACTAGATATAAGCATAATCTTGTGTTACATCCAAGCCGTCTCCACAAAATAAGTAATTCTTTTATGGGGCAATGTATACGGTTCTATAACAAACTTCCCAGCAATATAAGAGAATTGTCAATAAACAAATTTAAAACTACTATTAAAGCCAAATTGTGTAGCAGGGCATATTATAAAGTATCTGACTATATTAATGATAAAAATGCCTGGGATTGAGTCGATCCAATTATAATGTAAATAATTAATTATGTAAATTTGTTTGGATACCAAAAGAGGGATGCCTGAGTTTTTTGGCAGTATTTTTATCAGTGCTCACCTAGTCATGAACTGCACGGTAGGGAAAAAAAATGTGACGATTCCAAACAAATGTAGCCATTTTTACGGAATAAAAAGATTTTGACTTTGACTTTGACTTTGAATCTTTTATCTGTAAACGTTAATAGCCTATGATGACCACTTTACGCATCCTATCCTGATTGTTTCCTGACTTTATATAATACATATATATATATATATATATATATATTAGAAAAATCCTCTATTATTACAGTCCCAAAAGCCTTAGCTTTTATGAAACGACGACCTTTTTTACAACCTACTATAAAATAATATAAAGATTTTTTTTTCTTTTTTTTTCAATTTTGTAATTATTTTGCATTTGGAAAAAAGGTACGTGATCATCATCCTACGTCTGTAATGGTTTGGTGGGGGGTATCTTATCAAGGAGTCACAATGTTCCATTTTTATCAAAAACGAGTGAAGAATTCAGCCAAAGTGTATAAAGACACTCTCTTACATCGTGTTGTGATACCTCTCAGTAATACACTTTTTTTAAATATACCGTGGACTTTCCAGCAGGACTCTGCGCCTGGTTACAAGGCACGAACAACCAAGCCTGGCTCGAAACCAAAGTTACGCACTTTATAAGCGCTGAAGACTGGCCTTCGTCTTACCCAGATCTGAACCCCTTAGACTACAAATTATGGTCAGTTTTAGTGAACATGGCCTGCTCGAAACGACACGCTGACATTGTGTCACTTAAGAAATCTCTGGAACAAGTAGTGGCTAAATTCTCCATGAAAACAGTGCATAAATCCATAGATTTGTGGCCTGACAGATTAAAGGTCCGTATCAAAGCCAATGGTCGCCATTTCGAATTGAATTTTTTTTTTTTTTGCTGAGAAAATTGCAAAATAGCTTCCACTTACGAAGTGAATGTTACATAAAAATATTAATTATGCATAATAAATAAATCAATGATTATAAATAATGATAATTAAATGATAAACTCGATAAACTTTATATATAATGTATAACGAGAAGTCAGCTGAGCGTCAGCCGCGCCACGTCATGTTCATTTATTAAATTTGATTACTCGTGTTTATCGTAACGGGTACAACTTACATATTACCGTCGCAAAATTTAGTTAATTTAGTTAGACGCTATACACTAAGTCATAATCCATTTCAAAGAAGAGACAGAGCAGCCAATGGAAATGAATATGGAGCTAAAATATTGAATTAAACAATTTTTAACGGAAGTATCGCGTGTTTTATTTATTTTGTTGAACCTGACGTTTCGAACGCTTTGCAGCGTCCATGGTCGCAGGAGCTAAAATACTCTAAAGCAGTACTACAGTATAAAGTAAATAATAACTTTAGTATATATATATATATATATATGTATGTACTTGAACTTGTCCTAGTTAGAGCTCGGTGGTGCATTGGTTAGTAACACTACTTTGACACCAACGTTCGTGGGTTCGATTTCCACACTGCGCGAATATTTGTGATGAACATGTCTGTCTGTCTGGGTCTGGGTGTTTTAAGAGAGATAAAGTATCAAAGCAGCCCGACTGGGGAAGTACCTGCTCCTTACAGAAAACCGCAGCCAAATAGCAACTCCCTGGAGGGTTGTTATGTTCCTGCGAGTGAGTGAGTGTGCTCCTAAGAAGTTGCTGTGTAAGCAGCAGCGTTCATAGGTTACGATAATCGCTTTTCATTAGATGGGCCGTACGCTTGTATACCTCCCGACGTAAATAAAATCTTACAAGACGGCTCTTCATTATGTAACATACTGGTTTTCTTAGAAAATAAACGACAGTGACAAAATCAAGTCAAATAATGCAAATACAAGCGAGCTGCCAAATGACGTGCTGGTTGGTCGTATAAATTAAAAATTATGGAATTACAAATTATACAATGAGGAATACCTGAGTAACACTCGAACTATATTAGGTAACATAACCTCTGCTGCTAACACAACAACTCCTTAGGAGCTTACTGGTAACCTCACTTATATGACGAGCTCGGTGGCGCAGTGGTGAAACGCGTTGTTACGCTACTTTGACACCAACGCTCGTGGGTTCGATTACCACACAGTACAAACATTTGTGTGCATGAACATGTCTGTTTGTCTTGGTCTGGGTATTTTCTATGTATAATAAGTATGTATTTACAAAAAAATATATATTTACGTATGTTTATCAGTTGTCTAGTACCCATAACACAAGCTTCGCTTACTTTGGGGCTAGATGGTGCTGTGTAATTTGTCCGACAATATTTATTTATTATTATTTATATGAAGGAACACAAGACCGTTGTTATTTGGCTGCGGTTTTCTGTGAGGTGGAGGTACTTGCCCAGATGGGCTGGTTTGATACGCCCTACCTCTCTAGACCAAGACAAACATACATCTCCATGCACACACATGTTTGTCCTGTATAGGACTCGAACCCACGAGCGTTAGTGTCAATGTAACGTAACAATGCGCCACCGAGCTCGTCATTTAAAAGGAACCCTTTCAATTGACCGACAATTGCATTATTTTTAGCTAATGGCATGATTGACCAGTTAATTGAAAATAAAAACTTTCATAGTAATTGTTCCTTGACAATGTCGAGTGTATATACATTCTGTGTACTAAGTATCGGGAATTTGTCAATAAAACAAAAAATACAAATTATTCATCTAAATTTATTTTATCGCCTTCAAAGTAGGCCCCATCGCTTGCAATACAACATCTCCACCGCTTCACCCAGTCTTCCATACATTTTTCATAGGCTATTTGCGGTATGGCCTTTAGCTCATTCAGCGAATTTTCTTTTATGGCTTCTATCGACTCAAAACGTTTTCCTCGAAGTGGTAATTTTAACTTGGGAAATAAAAAAAAGTCAGACGGAGCCATATCAGGTGAATACGGTGCTTGGTCGAGAACTTTTGTTGAATTTTTCGCTAAAAACTCTTTCACTATAATGGCTGTGTGTGATGGTGCATTATCATGGTGCAGCATCCATGAGTTGTGTTGCCACAAATCTGGACGTTTTCGGCGGATACTCTCACGCAAACGCTTCATGACGCCTAAATAATATTCTTTATTCACTGTTTCTCCCTCTGGAAGGAATTCGGAGTGAACCACACCACGGTAGTCAAAAAAAACTGTCAGCATCACCTTGATTTTGGAGCGACTTTGCCGCGGTTTTTTGGGTTTCGGCTCGTTTTCGAGACGCCATTCTGAAGACTGTTGGCTTGTTTGCATGTCGTACTCATAAACCCATGTCTCGTCGCCAGTTATTATACGTTTCATAAAGGTCGGATCCGTAGAAGCTCGGGAAACCATGTCTTCAGCGACATGCTTTCGCTGCGCTTTTTGAACAAAATTGAGCTCTTTTGGAACTAGTCGAGCGGCGACGCGTTTCATGCCTAAAATGTCAATGAGAATGTTGTGGACGGACTTAAAAGATATGTTCACCTCACTAGCCAACTCTCTCAGACTCATACGTCGATTTTCGAGCACTAGCTTCTTGATTCTGTCGATGTTTTCTCTGGTCGTAGCGGTTGAAGGTCTACCAGAACGAGGCAAGTCTACTACTACTTCTCGGCCTTCTTTAAAAGCCTTATACCATTCATAAGCCCTTGTTTTCGATATACACGATTCGCCGTAGGTATTTCGCAACATTTTTAGTGATTCACCACATGAAATATCATTTGAAACACAAAATTTAAGGCACACTCTTTGTTCAACAATATTTTCCATTGTAAAAATCGCCGAGGACTCAAAACTATGACCAACAAAAAGTGTAGTTTAAAACAAATTAAATGACAGATCCCGCTCAAATTTTGCGCGCTAAATCAGTACAGTGCTACCAACATGCAGTAAAAAAATTAGAACGACCTCTTTTACGCGGGTCTTTTTATTGACATATTCCCGATACTTTTTACACAGAGTAGTATATACCTTGTCAGGTGACTTTGAAGTGTACAAGTATCACATAAATAGAATTTCGACAATTACGGCAATTACGATAACTTCGCCCAAATGGGGAGTTAATAACAGCTTGGCTTACTTTTAAACGCTAGGCAAACTTAATTATACGGAACGCAATGCGACGCAATAAAATATATTAAACCATGAAATCTGGAAGTAAAAATATGGTTAGAAAACGAGTTGACAGCTGAAATTGTAATAATTTATACCTTTAGTAATGTAGGTTAAATTTACGGACATTTTTCAAAAAGAAGAAGCGAGATATTTATTTTTAACCCATTAAAGCAACGGCCGGAAAAGACAAGCAATAAGGCGAAAATGTTACTACACGGGTTGCAAATTGTCGAAAAACAAAATTCAGTGCTAAAATATGTTTTTGCCTCATTGCTTATATAGAATTCAAAAAGAAGTTTTTTTTATAAATTTTATTTTTATAAATATTTATGTAAGCTATTTTTGAAATATGTATAAGTTATATAAGGTGTAGTAAAATTATGACGATAAACTTTGCAGGGGTCGTCGGTTGGCATGGAAGCAAGTCACCTTATGTAAAGCTGTTACCGTAGCCTTTGATTGCTCGCAACACACGTTGCCACTCCTGCTGATAACCTACGTTACCAGTAAGTTCCTAAGTTGCTATCAACTTAGGAACTTACTGGTACTTATTCACAGAAACACAACAACCCTGTGAGGTGCAGCTACTTTCCCAGCCGGGCTGTTTTTTACGCCCAACCTCTTATGAAAACATTTAAACCAACACAAATGGACATTATTTTCGTTTGTTTGTTCGGTGTGGGAATCGAAACCTTTATTTATCGACATTGTCATGACATTCCTGACTTTTTTCGTTGATAATGAACATAAAACACGTTAATCTCGTAAAATAATTACTCCCATAGAATTATTTAATTTCATGTTTGTATAAGTCGCATTGTAACAATATGGCATGCTTTATCGTACACAATACAATTTGTTACGAAATAAACGAATTGATTGACTGAATAGGTCATGCTCTCAGATTATTAACACCTCCATTTTTGAGCCCTACTATCCAAAATACTATTTCATTTTCATTCATGAATAGTTCATGAGCCCGGGTGGAAGACGATACGGCCACTATCCAGAGTGTATTTTGCAATGAAAAAAAAACCATCCTCGCAAGACTAGAACTTGCATTTTAACGAGCTGCGATGTATAAAATGGTTTTAAACCACAATACTACATTCAATGGTATAAAACAGTAAAATATTGAGGTATTCGACGAGCTCGGTGGCGCAGTGGTGAAACGCGCTGTTACGCTACTTTGACACCAACGCTCGTGGGTTCGATTCCCACACAGTACAAATTTGTGTACATGAACATGTCTGTTTGTATTGTATTGTATTGGTCTGGGTATTTTCTATGTATAATAAGTATGTATTTACAAAAAAAAATGTATTTACGTATGTTTATCAGTTGTCTAGTACCCATAACACAAGCTTCGCTTACTTTGGGGCTAGGTGGCGCTGCGTAATTTGTCCGGCAATATTTATTTATTTATTATACTTATACATTGAAAAGGCATAAGTAATATATATATATATATCAATAGACTCATTTTGTAAAAAGAGTGATACTCATAATATAAATACTAGATATAAGCATAATCTTGTGTTACATCCAAGCCGTCTCCACAAAATAAGTAATTCTTTTATGGGGCAATGTATACGGTTCTATAACAAACTAACTTTAAATTTGTTTATTGACAATTCTCTTATATTGCTGGGAATATAAGAGAATTGTCAATAAACAAATTTAAAACTACCATTAAAGCCAAATTGTGTAGCAGGGTATATTATAAAGTATCTATATGCAATTTGATCTAACCTGCTTTGCGTGCTTCCGCCACCAATTAGTTCATGCGGCCTAGCGCCGGCCGGCACCCACCCACTACTGTTAGTACTTGGTACATGCCGACGCTGCCATGGCTGCTCCGGTAGTCTCTGCCTCGGCTGCTGCGGTCGTCCGTCATCTGGAACAGATTCCGCATGCCCCCACCACCACCGTCGCTGCCACGACTGGCCTGGTCGTCGCTGCGACACGTGTTTCGCCTCTCCACGAGGCATCATCAGGCGTTGTAGACGTTAATCGTAAGAATAACATGCTACAAGTGACAAATCCATCGCAGTGCCGTCCCTTATATTGAATTGAGGGTGGGGGTGGATGGTGTGAGCGAAAAGATATTTAATAGTGGGGAATGGTTTACGTCAGTCTGTTTGTTCATGAGAGTAATTTTAGAATTTTTATGTTTATTAATTTCTAATTGTTCCCTAATATTTAGTATTAAACCTTTGTCTATGGTGTGTAAAATTTGATATGTATTAGTGGGGGATAAGTTATGTCCTTTGTCTATAAGATGCTCGGCGAAGTGTGACCTTTCTGGGCGATTGTTTTTATACGCCGATACGTGTTCGTGAAATCGTGTTATAAAGTTACGACCAGTTTGCCCGATATAAACGTGTTCACATTCATCGCAGAACAGCTTATAGACGCCGGATTTTTTATTGGGCGGGATTTTATCTTTAGTGTTACAAAGTTACTGCAACACGTTTTCACGAACACGTATCGGCGTATAAAAACAATCGCCCAGAAAGGTCACACTTCGCCGAGCATCTTATAGACAAAGGACATAACTTATCCCCCACTAATACATATCAAATTTTACACACCATAGACAAAGGTTACCTATACGGCCTGCAGTGAAGGGCGACGTCTTAATTCTACTAACACCGTCAATCATACGGTCTTATAAATCGTCTAACAATTAAATCTGTATTTCAATTCCAATTTCAATTTTCTCAAAAACGGCGATAAGAGGATTCGTATAAGATTTTGAATTAAATTATATTTCAATTCAATGTAATCTAATATGACACCAGCTCAAGTTAATTAAACCAAACTCATTGAAACTCAATTAATTGTTATTGAGTAGCGTGTTCAATTTGATCTTAAAATTTAATTGGTATATTCACATTCTAAGCAGCTCGACCTCCACGTCAATATGCACATTTAGATGACTTCCTCTTTTAGCAACTTTTAACATAATATATTAATGGATTATAAAAATGCATTCAAAAAGGTGATATAATTGAATCCAGTACTAAAATAAATATTGTCGGACAAATTAGGGAAGCTTGTGTTATGGGCACTAGACAACTGATAAACATACGTAAATACTTTTTAAATATATATTTAATAAACATTATTGGCAGAACTGCGATAGCCAGCGGAGCCACATTACCCTCAAAATTGTCGTTTGGGGTAGACTGATGTCATCCAGCTAGCGTTTAGACGGTAATAGTGAGAAACTCCAAACTCGACACACTAATAGCTAACATATTGTATTTTTGTATCCTTTAATTTGAAATTTAAATGTTCGTTGGTGAGGAAGAACGGTCCAAAATCGTTCCAATTAGAAAAAAAAACATATGGGATAACGTATGGCCGGCCACTCTGCAGTGCAGAGTCTGCACTGCACTCCCATCAACAGAAAAAGTAACAGCACTCGTCGCTAGATGTCGTACAGGGTTCCATATATTTTTTAAAAATTCATAAATTAAAAATAAAATATTTAAATATTTTTAAATTTTAAAAATATCAGCTCTGCCTACACAGCTTGCTGTTATTTACTAGTTATACATAGTAAATATTCAATCCAAGACAAACAGATATGTTTATGTATACAAATGTTCGTCCTGTGCGGGAATCGAACCCACGAGCGTTCGTATCAAAGTAGCGTTGTTGACCACTGCGCCACAGAGCTCGTTAAAATGGTATAAATGAGTAGTAAAATAAATCACGCTTCGTGAAATGATTGTTACAGCAAGGTTTACGATTTAAACCGCAGCCACACATAGGCAATATTTGAACCAAGGTGTAGTACTAATTCACACCCTGCGGGCCGTATGGGGTAGCTCAAGGTCGCTCAGCGTGCTATAGAAAGAACTATGCTTGGGGTTTATCTACGTGATAGAATCAGAAATAAGGATATTCGCAGTAGAGCTAAGGTAACCGACATATCCCACAGGATAAACAAGCTGAAGTGGTGATGGGCCGGCCACATAGTTAGTAGAACAGACAACCGCTGGGGAAGAAAACTTCTCGAATGGCGCTCCACTAGATGGAGCGACGACCTCAAGAGGTTGTAGGGAGTCGATGGATGCAGGTGGCACAGGATCGAGATGAATGGCACTCCAGAGGGGAGATTCAGCTGTGGACGAATACAGGCTGAGATGATGATGATGTACTAATTCATGTACGTCTTGGACAAACTCGTGAACTTGTTTCCAATAACACTCGAAGTACGATTGTAGCTCTTATCACGAAGGGCATAAGAACGGTACAAAGATCAGAGTGTAAAGCTTGAGCTGCACTTAGCTGTACTAATTCACACCCTGCGGGCCATATGGGGATACTCAAGGTCGTTCAGCGTGCTATGGAAAGAGTTATGTTCGGGATTTGTCTGCGTGTTAGAATTAGAAATGAGGATATCCAGATATATAATAATATTATAATAATATATATTATTTCAACACCAAACTGCGGCAAGTCGGTTGTCGTGACACAATCAAAGGAAATATGATGGTAAAATGCGACGGGTATGTACATTGGGTCCAGCAAAAGGTATTGGAGTTGACGCGTGGTTCATATAAATTGAAGTCAAGGTTGGCCCGGATGCATATACCAATGTGTGAATGTAGTATGTGTTTTTGAATTACTAGTATCTTCTTTTACAAACATAGGATACACGGAATAAAATTGTTAGAGCTATTTTTACTTAATTACGCGAAAGGTGTAAAACTTTTAAAACGCGAGACTTTTTTTTAATGAAACGTCTGCCGTCAGACTTCCATAACCTAGAAGGCTAATCAATATATTTTCATAAAGTCGTTTTTATAAAATACTAGCTGACCCGGCGAACTTCGTACCGCCTCAGGATCAATAAATGGTGTGTTAACTTATTAGATGGTATAAATTCTTTTAATACTTATTATCCTATTCCGGACGAAGACAAATCCAAAAATCATAAAAATCTGTCCAGCCGTTCTTAAGTTATAAATAGTGTAACTAACACTTTGTTGACTTTGTTTTATATATATAGAAGTCGTAGATGATAGATGGATCTGTTTTTGCACATTTTTATTATTATAAATAGTATTGTTCTGTCCATTGCATGCATATTGTAAAGCAGTTGACGAAAATCATTACTTCTTTGTAACTGTGCTTTAAAACAATAGTACGAGTATAACACAACTCAAGGTTCCGCTACACTACTACGCTACGATACACGCCGTAATTCCCGCGATGAGATAGGCGAGGAGCAGCGGATGCTAGGCGCGATAGTGCAGCGTTTTGAATTAGTTTTATGTCGGTAAACACAGAAGTAGATACATACACAATTTGCAGAAAAAGGGTTATAATACGATCACGAGCACTGGTATTATTTGTCAGTACTTAGTGATAACTGTTTAGGCTACGGGGCGTACCCTACACTTAGAGCATTATTTATTTATTAGAACAGACACTAATCTAGTCCGGCGTTGGCTATATCCATTCAAGGAATGGACGATATATGGCCGGCTTGAAAGTCGCTAACCGTAATTCCAGAATGTTCGAAGATGTAAAATCTATTTAAAGAATTATTTTAAAATTGAATCTTAGAATTGTATATTTTTTAGGTATTTTGATTAATTTATATTTGCAAATTAACAGGTTTTACTCGTGGCAGCGACACCTAGCGGTAGGTAGTGGTATCTCCTATACTATTGTGCGATAGTGCCATACGAGGAGTGTTTTACAATCGCCAGATTGCGCTAATTGTAGCATTTAGAGACGAGTTATAAAACAGATATGTTTACATTGCCAATGTCGTGAAAATAGTTAGGTGGTAACGGGTAAACCGTAACAACTGCTCTTTTCCCATAACCATCACCAGTAAATAAGTTAAAGGGTCCGCACGAACTACCTATGGAGAACCGAAGAGATCGATAGTACGTAGCAACGCAATTCACCGCTACGTTTTAGCTTAAAGCGAAAAGCTTTAGATGTAAAGCGCGTACCGTAGCCTATTAAACGCTTGCGATATATTAAGTATCACTCGCGCGATGCCTCCTCTGCTGCTTACACAGCAACTCCTTGGAAGCTTACTGGTGACCTCACTCGCGCGCAGGAACACAACAACCCTCTAGGGAATTGTTATTTGGCTGCGGTTTTTCACGAGGTGGAGGGGAAGTACCCAGACGGGCTGCTTTGATGCGCCCTACCTCTCTTAAAACATCCAGTCCAAGCCAAACAGACCTGTTCATGCACACAAATGTTTGCCTTGTGTGGGGAATCGAACCCACAAGCGTTGGTGTCAAAGTCGCGTCGTTCACAACTGAGCCACCGAGCTCGTCATCCGGAGCCGAGGGTTAACTTAAACGCGTAGCTCTTATTGGCTAGTTTACACTTATCGTCTTATTAGTTAAAATAATCCCTCAGTGTTTTGCTTTTTGCGCTAAAACACAACGTTTTTGTGAGCGGGGATTGCCTTCATGCGCAGACAACTGGTTTATTGATTTATGTTAAACAGCAATCACGTTACAAGCTTTAATGAAATAACAATATATATGAAATCATCGCCAGTATTTATTTACATATATGAACCATAGTATAGGGATGCATTATGAGATAATACTGCTAGGCTCTGATGAAATTTTTCCGCAACGTTTACCCGAGAGCGCTCAACAAAGGAGTCTTGAAAAACAAGTTTATCAAATCACAACGTTTTGTTCCATTAACGATTGGATTTTGAATAATTGATTTCATTATTGACTCTTGGAAATTGGAGAAAAAATTGTGAACGGAATACCAAGTAAATAAAACTGTCAGACTGCGGGAAAGTTTCGGCATTTATATGAATATTTTTATGAACGTTTAGTTAATACGATATACATATTGAAAGTATTAGAAAGTTTTGAAGTGGAAAAAAAAAAATATTTAATCATCTTCGAGAGGCATACAAGCATGCGATCCTTCTTCTTCCTAGCGCTATTGCGTTTCCTGCATTAGGATTAGCGTGGTCCGCCACCTACTCCTAAGGGTTAGGCGATGATCCGTCCTCCACAATCAGCAGGGAAAACCAAACCTCTCAAAGGTTAGGTTAGATTAGGCACGTCTTTTCAGGAACACAGTTCCTGTATGAAATCTATATGTTTGTCTGTGTGTGCGTGTGTCTGTCGCTTTTTTTTAAATATTCGAATTTTGACTTCAGATTCGGATTCAGCATGGAAAAGTAGAATAGGAATGTTCAGGAACACCGTTCCTATCTCTTAAGGTCAAAATGGAAATATAATTTCTTGGACGTGCGGGTTACCTTCACCGCCGAGAAAGTAGTAATATAAATATGTACGCAAATAAGCAAACAGACACTCAGTCTTACCCCCCGCTAGGGGATAGGAATCGAACCAGGGACCAGATGGTCAATAGGTGGGTAATTTATCCCCTGAGCTATCACTACTCTGCTATCACTAACATTTGTGTGCATTAACATGTTTGTTTGTCTTAGTCTAGGTGATTGTATGAGAGATAGGGGGTAATAAAATGGACCTTCAGAATAAAAAAATCATACATACAAGCACACGAATCATCAGATGTAAAGTGGTTACTGTAGAATATTTACGATTGAAACACAGGATGTGTTTCTAGACGTTGCTATTCCTGCTGTTGACACAACAATTTATTTGCAACCTCACTCACAGGAACACGTCAACCCTCCAGGGAGTAGTTATTTAAATGTAGTCTTTGACGTGGAGGTACTTCTCCAGTCGTGCTGCTTTGTTACGCCCTATCTCTCCTAACGACATCCAGACTAAGACAAATAGACATGTTCATTGTCAACAACCCTAAGCTTTCACACGGTATTGAACCCTTAAGTTTAAGGAGAGATTGTGCCTCCCTTTGTGTGTTCTACCGATTGTACAACGGATTGTGCTCTGAAGAATTGTTCGACCTGATGCAGACAGCTACTTTTTATAACCCCACCGCTCGCCGACGGCAGGGAGTTCACCCTCACACGCTAGAACCGCAATGGTCGCGTACTGTGCGGTTCCAGAGAAGTTTTCTTCCGAGAACTCTCAAGCTGGAATGAGGTCCCAGCCGATGTTTTTCCAACAGCATGGAATTCTTCAAGAAGCATATCTTGAAGAATTCCATGCTGTTGAAGAGGTTTTTAGAGGGCCGGCAACGCATGAGTGACACCCCTGGTGTTGCAAATGTCCATAGGCTACGGTGACTATTTACTATCTTTACATCTTTTTTGACAAACTTTATGCTATAATCCTTAGGGAAAATCTCGGCAGTTAGGTCGTTTAACAAACAACTCCTCGGAACACATTATGTTATACAATCGGTACAATACACAAAGGGCGGCAAAATCTTCCCTCAAATTAAGAGCACAGTATTTGCGTGAGTTTGAAATTATTATAGGAGCTTAAAGTTTAAATCCATACTATGTTATCTCTATCTAGATACATCAACAGTAAAAAGTTCGGAGATTTATGAAATTAGATTGGCGCGCGCATTAGCACTTAATGCTGGTGAGTGTACACCCTAATTCATTCATGATTAGATTGAATTTGAAAACAGTTTTTCAAATACATCAGGGACAGGTGACATCCAAGAAACTTGGCAAGCTCAACAGAGCAAAACAATACTTCAGCACTAAACAAAGTGTTATGTTAGACAAGTCTCAAGTCAGATCGCACGTGGAGTACTGTAGTCACCTTTGGGCGGAAACACTTGGATTCTAGCTAGGATCGTATGACTCGGATCAGAGACGAGCTGTAAGAATTGTCGAGAGATTAAGCCTCTTTTTGTGTGTTCCACCGATTGTACAACGGGTTGTGTTCTGAAGAATTGTCTCATTAGACGCCGACAGATTTGTATTTCGACCGCAGCGTTCGCCGACGGCGGGGAGTTCACCGTCACGTGCTGGAACTGCAATGGTTTCGTACTGTTTGGTTCCAGTGAAGTTTTCTTCCGAAAACTCTTAAATTGTGGAACTCTCAGCCGAAAGCCGTTTTTCCAAGGGTATTATGGGGTTCTTCAGGAAAGGCATTAAGAGGTTTTTACAGGGTATATTTTTACGGCAACGCATGAGTGACACCACTAGTGTTGCAAATGTTCACAGGGTACGGTAACTGCCTACCAACAGGCTGGTCGTACGTTTATTTGCCACCTTAGTGGTATAAAAAAAGCAAGCTGTATTTCATTTTTAATGTTATTGATCTTTCCTACAAACAACTATATATAGCATATCACTGCGATAGCGATTGCACTGAAGATAGATACAAATAAAGAATCTATCTATCTAGTGTCTTATAGCACTCGGTTCTCTCTGCTTACACAACGAGGGATCTGGCTTGAAACATAGATGGATAGGAAGCATGACGCCTGTATACTTATCTGGAATTTTGACTCTACCGTCTTGAAATGTGATAATTAAATGACTATAAAACCATATAATGTGGGACCCGTAGGCGTATTCACAATGCCTCAAAACAACGTATTTGAATCGGAATTGGAAAAGTTTTCCATCAAAATGTATTGAATCTTAATGGAAACTTTGAGAGATAATGCGCATCAAAGCAGCCAGTCTAGGGAAGTACCTCCACCTCATAGAAAACAGCAGTCAAATAGCACCTCCCTTGAGGTTTGTTGCATTTCCGCGTGTAAGTGAGGTCACCAGTAAACTCCAGAGGAGTTGCTGTGTTAGCAGCAGAGGTGGAACCGCGCGAGTGATACTTGATGTATTACAAGCGTTCATAGGCTACGGTAACCACGTTACAAACAAAGTAAAAAAAGAATATGACTTTCCTAGGCAATATGAATACCACTATAGGACTAATGATGAAATGGGACATATCTGTATGCCGCGAAGTTATTTTTTGAACAGTTAACATTTGTATCTGTTATAAACTCGATTGTCTTTACTAGTTGTAAAGCTATCGAGTTTATAACAGATACAAATGTTAATTTATTATATTCACAATAAGTTTTCAATTGTTATATTATTATGTATTCACAATAAGTTTCAATTGTCATATAATTGTTATAGAGCTATGTTCATTGTATTCACAATAAGTTTTCAATCGTTATATAATTATTATAGAGCTATGTTCATTGCATTCACAATAAGTTTTCAAGTCTTATAAAATTGGTATAGAGCTATGTTTATTGTATTCACAATAAGTTTTCAATTCTTATAAAATTGGTATAGAGCTATGTTTATTGTATTCACAATAAGTTTTCAATTGTTATAGAGCTCGATGGCGTCGTTGCGCGTGTCATTCTATCCAAACATGCAGGTTAGGTAACGTCGACCGCAGCCTGTCTATGTTTATTTATGTCGAGTTTCTCCGTGCTCGGAGGGCACGTTATGCGTCGGTCCCGGCCGTTGTCGACAGATGGCAGTCTTTAAGCAAAGTCAGTGGCCCTCGGGCGGCTTGAAAACACTGGCTTCCGCCAATCCGCATTTGAGTAGCGCGGGCGAACCCCTTCGGTTGAAGGAAGACCCGTATCCCTGCAGTGGGATGAGTAAGGGTAGATGTGGTGTTACATTATTAATTCCTATTTGTAGGAAGTAGTATTTTGACGAGTTAATTGAAGGAGTGGTTAGCAGTGCTACTTTAACACCGACGCTTGTGGGTTCGATTCCACGCAGGGCAAACATATATGTGCATGAACATGAATATTTGTCTTAGTCAGGTTATTTTCTGGAGAGACAGGGCGCATTGAAGCAGCTCGACTAGGGAAGTACCTCCATCTCATAGAAAATCGCAGCCAAATAACAACTCCTTGTAGGATTGTCGTCTTCCAGCGAGTGTTCCTAAGTAACATTCTAAGGAGTTGCTATGTTATCAGCAGGGATGACAACGTGCGAGTGATACTTCGTGTATTGTAAGCATTCTTAGGCTACAGTAATCGCTTTACATCAGGTGGTATATCACCATATGTTGTTTAAAAACGAAGCGTGAAGAAGCACCTTGCGCCAGCATAGCAGCGTCAACTGACAGGACACTGTAGTCTTTTGTCAGTTGCCGCTGCGATTTCGGCTCCTCTTTTCGCTTACCATCAGGCGAAGCGGAGCCACTATGCTGAGCCAATATAAAAAAATAACATCGCGTTAATGTTAATACTTGCACTTGTACAGATTCCACTTCACAATTTTATTTAACAATTGTTTTTACCGACCGGTTTCGCCTTTACGGCATTATCAAGGTATTTTATACAACATATCATGTATAAAATACCTTGATAATGCCGTAAAGGCGAAACCGGTCGGTAAAAACAATTGTTAAATAAAATTGTGAAGTGGAATCTGTACAAGTGCAAGTATTAACATATCATGTTGTATAAAATACCTTGATAATGCCGTAAAGGCGAAACCGGTCGGTAAAAACAATTGTTAAATAAAATTGTGAAGTGGAATCTGTACTGGAAACGCGATGTCTTCAAAATTCCACCAAGTGCCTACAATCAACAGTATCAACATAATAAAAAAATAAGTAGAATTTGTTTTTAACGATACTATTTTAAATATACTGGATCTTTTTATACAATGTTGGGAGACATTCTAGCATACGGCCCAACTAATGTAAAATGATTACCATTACCTATGAGCATTTATAATACCTTAAGTATTGCTCGTGCGATGCCACTTCTGCTGCTAACACAGAAAATGCTTAGGAGCTTTTTTTTATACAACTAGATTGGCAAACAAGCATGCAGTCCGCATTAGATTTTAAGCGGTCACCGCAGCCTATTGGCACTCGCAATACCACGGGGATGTTACTCCATGCCAATGCCCTGCCAATCTTGCGACCTAAGGATGTCATCTAGATCGTCACTACTGTGAGCAAGGATGTGAGTAAGGTTGAGATATGGCAGAGAAATTACTGGGAGTACCCAGTAATTTATCTGCAATATCTCACCCTTCAAACCGGAACACAGCTATATAAATATAGCTTGGCGGTAGAAATAGGTGGGACAGAGGTACTCAAGCAGACGATGTTTGTACAAAATCTCCCTCAACAGAGAGTGAGTGAGGTTACCTATATTTTAACAAAAATATAGGTAACCTCACTCTCAGGAACACAACAACCCTCCAGGGAGTTGTTATACGGCTACGGTTTTCTGTGAGGTGAAGGTACTTCCCCAAACGGGCTGCTTTGATGTGCCCTACCTCTTTTAAAACACCCAGACTAAAACAACTCTTGGATCGAAGCCTTTGTATTAAAATCGCATCGCTAACCACTCCACTGCTGATATCATGAATAGCATGATGTGCTAATTTGCGCCACAAAACTCCCAATCAAACCTATGGAAAGCTTGGTTCTGGTCGAAGTTGAATAACTTGCCAGTTTACAGGAAAAGGCGAAACAGACGATAGTTTTCTCCTCACTGAATAAAATTGCTACAGCATATTGCTTTTCTTAAATAAGTGTACATTCGCTTCATTTTACGGGCAATAACTTAATTCTGGAGAGCCGGACAGCTGAAGGACGGGTAAGCGGCGGACATCAATCGCAAAGGTTGGCAATCACGTCCTTATTGCCTGGAATCGGCAATAAACGCTTAATAAGGGACTTTACAACCTGACTGAGAGAATACTATTGTACTGAGTGACCTTAGATTCTAAATAGAATGAAATTTTAGGCATATAGCAACTACCATTAGGGGCTGGTCCCGTAGGGATGTGTTTTTTTTTTGTTCTGGCGTGTGGGGTGTTCTGTAGACCTATTTAAGCAGAGTACAAGCACATTTTCATTACTTTTTCCCATTACTTTAAACGAGCAATTAGCTGATAGCCCAGTGGATAAGGAACCAGCTTTTTGACCAATAGGTCCACGGTTCGAATCCTGACACGTACCATTAAATTCGTGTTTTCGGATTTATGTACATACGAGTATTTATCACTTGCACGGCGGTGAAGGAAAACATCGTGAGGAATCCCGCAAGTCTAAGAAATTATAGTTCAATAGACGTGACCTAACCTAAAAACGGTCTGATTTTCCCTCTAGGTCGTGGAGGTCGGACGGCAGTCTCTCTATGTCAAAATCAGTATCTTCGCTAAATCTTTAGGCTTAGGTAGCCGACTCCGTCAATACTAATAAATTAGGAAATGGAATAACGCTAAGAAGAAAAAGACTTTAAATGAGCAATTCTTGTATAAATAGATTTCTTGAATCTCGGAACATTGTATTTCCGATTTGGATCACATATTGTATTTAGAAGAGGTTTTTCTTTTTCAGTTTATCTATATAGGTGACTTTCCATTTTTACACAAAAAACATGAAAAAAGCCGAGTGAATCTCGGTCGCTTTAGTTCTTATTTTTTAAATCCAATAAGTAAGTATATCTCAAAAATAGTAAATAATTATTTTAAAAATTGCATCGACTTTATCCGTAACAGGTCGACCTAAGCGAGCTTAATCTTTCGATATCAAAATTCCCGTACTGAAAGCCCTTGAACTAAGTATTTGTTACTCTTACTCACACTGCGTTAAGTTTGTACAAACCGTGTTTCCAAACTTAGGAGACTATCGTATGGTCATATGATTGAAACAATTAAACCTGAGGTATCGATTTATTGCTGAATAATAACATTATACATTTTCGCCCACCAAGGACAATATACAACTTGTCCTTCATAAAAGAAAACAATAGAACAACTTACGATCTAACAAACCTTAATTTAATACATTTTATAATTTACTACTCTGATATCGGAAGAAGACAAAGTTTCGAAATTGGGCGCTTAATATTTCCGTTTTTAGTTCTTAACGTTACTACCCGAACCAATTGGTCATTGCCAGGATGTGTAGCGATCACTCTGCCATACAACCAACGACAAGAGGGGAGACTATCTTCTCTAACTATAACCACATCGCCCACCTTGGGTTGCGTTTGCAATGTCGACCATTTATACCTATGAAAGAATTTTGTTAAGTACTCCTGGTACCATCGACGCCAAAAGTCCTGCATCATTCGCTGAGTACGCTGCCATCTACGTAGAGATCCCATACTGCAGGATTCATAGTTTTGGTCAGGAGGAGTTACAAGAGGCTCACCTATAAGAAAATGCCCTGGAGTCAAAACATTTAATTCACCAGAACTATTAGTTATAGCGGATAATGGCCTTGAGTTCAAGCAAGCCTCCACCTGTGAAAGCACTGTGGACATTTCTTCGAATGTCAATGTCGATTGGCCTATTACTCTTTTCAGGTGGTACTTGACAGATCGTACTCCAGCTTCCCACAACCCCCCGAAATTAGGTGCTTGTGGCGGAATAAAATGCCAGTTGCAATTGTTCGTCGCTAGAGATTCGGCTAACTCTTGCAATATAGAACCTTGCTCTTTCGAAAATAGTCGTCTTAGCTCCCTAGCAGCTCCCGTAAAGTTGGTAGCATTATCGCTCCACATATCGGTGCACTGTCCCCTTCGTGACACAAATCTCTTAAAGGCTTGCAAAAATCCTTCAGTTGTGAGATCTGTCACAACTTCCAAATGTATTGCCCTTGTAGCCATACAAACAAATAAACAAATGTACCCCTTATGTGACTTATGACCACGCCCCTTTGCTGTACGTATCTGTATAGGACCCGCAAAGTCCACACCGCTACTTTTAAAACAGCGTGTAGGAGTTACTCTAGCCGTAGGAAGTTGTCCCATTAATTGTGTGTGAGGAACAGCATTGTTTTTTACGCATGTTACACATTTCCTGAAGCAGGACCTTACTATTTGTTTTCCACCTAATATCCAATACTTAGCTTGAATATAACACAACATAAGTTGTGGACCACCGTGGAGTGTTTGTTTGTGTGCGTCCTCTATTATTAATTTTGATAAATGACACTTTTTGGGTATTAAAATGGGATGCTTTTGAGCTACAGTGAGACCAGAGTGTTCCAATCTACCACCCACTCTCAATATCTGGGTTGTATCAAGAAATGGATTCAGCGCACGAAGTCCACTATTTTTCGGTAAGTTGCCACCTTGTTTAATTATTTCTATTTCTTTCTGAAAATAGAATAACTGATACTGTCTCACGCACAGATTCAAGGTATCGTTCAGTTCTTGTGTGGATAAATATGCGAGTTTCTTCTGATTGTGCCTACCTATACAATTATTAATAAAACGTCTTACATATGTGATAACGCGTATCATTCTTGTAAGGGACGAAAACCTCTCCCATATGGTAATCTCCAGAACTGCACAGTGAGCAATAACCATTTCCAACTCGGTAGTCAGATCCTTAGATTTTTGGTAATTGATTTTATTCCCTCTCAAAAATTCCGGACCATTAAACCACATAGTGTCAATAATTAGTTTAGACGGATCTAGTCCTCTAGACGCGGCATCTGCCGGATTCTCTTTCGTTGAGACATGTGACCAGTGATGTGAATCCAAATTCATTAAAATCTCTGACACCCGGTTCGCCACAAAGACCTTCCACTTACTTGGATGGCTATTAATCCACGCCAGAACTACCGTTGAATCTGTCCATGCACGTATTTTCTCTTTATCGATTTTTAAAACCGTGGCCACCTCCACTATCAATTTCGTCAATAAAACTGCTCCACAGAGTTCTAATCTTGGTATTGACACCTGTTTCACTGGCGCCACCTTTGTTTTTGCAGATAGCAGAGATACATGAATTCTGCCCTTTGAGTCAACCACTCGAATGTATACCACGGCTGAGTAGGCCATTTTGGAGGCATCAGAAAAACCGTGCAGCTCTACAACTCTATCGTCGGCCCTTGTATGAACCCATCTCGGTATATTAATTTCCTCTAAGTGTTTCAACTCTTCACGGTATGTAAGCCATTCCCTCAATAAATGTTCAGGAACCACTTCATCCCAGTCTATACCCAATAACCATAACCTTTGGATGAAAATTTTTGATTTTATTATACTGGGACCTGCCCATCCCAGGGGATCATAAAAACGAGAGATGTCTGATATAATATTTCTTTTTGTTACAGGTGTATCGAGCAGTGGAATCTTTACAGTATAGCGGAAGGTGTCATCGGTCCGGTTCCAGGTGAGTCCAACTATCTTAATTGTTTCGTCAGATTTTATTTTTAACCCATCTTGAACCTCTCTTGTGCCCCTTTCCCTTTCCATCTCCTGAATAAGCTCATTACAATTGCTCGTCCACTTCATCAACTCGAACCCTCCTTTAGCCATTAACTCATTCATCTCTTTGAATAATCTTATCCCTTCCTCCTTCGTTTCACATCCAGTTAATAAGTCATCCATATAATAATCCGTGAATACCTTTTCAGCCGCTAAGGGATATTGTTCTCCTTCGTCTCTAGCCAACTGCTGTAACGCTTTGACTGCGAGGTAAGGTGCTGAGGCCGTTCCAAATGTAACTCTTAACAACCTGTAATGTTTTATTGCAGATGCAGTATTATCCCTCCACAGTATTCTCTGGTAATCCACGTCCAAGTCATTTACCTTCACCTGCATGTACATCTTCGAAATATCAGCTGTCAAGCAAATCGGTGAGACTCGCCAACGCATTACTAAGTGCCGCAGCTCTGTTTGTAAGGTAGGTCCTACTAAAAGGTAGTCATTAAGTGACATATTGTTTTTTCCCTTACATGATGCGTCCATGACTACTCTCACGGGAGTAGTATCTTTATCATCACGCACTACCCCATGATGAGGTAAGTAAATTGATAACTTATTTAGTTCTTTCTCGGGTACCAGTTCCATCTGATTGAGCAAAATATATTCATTCATAATTTTTTTGTATTTTTCCTTTAACTCTTGATTTTTACCCAATTTACCTTCCAAGGAACGAAACCTTTTTTCTGCTATTTCCCGTGAATTAGTGACTTGTGGGGTCTCTACTTTTAATGGAAGTCTTACAATATATCTGCCTTCACTGTCACGTTTGGTAGTTTTAGCAAAGATTTCCTCGCAACGTTTCTCATCTTCTGTGAACATTTTCTCCTTGATAAGTTTCGGTTCAGCTTCAAGTTCCCAGAACTTCTTAAGAAGTTCATTATCATTTACCCTGCAATGTAATACGTTAATATTTCTTGATCCAGAAGCCCCGTTGATGTTTCCTGAGAGGATCCATCCGAATCGCGTTGCTTGAGCTAATGGTGTTCCTTGAGGACCCCTTTTTAATCCTTCTAAAAGTATCTCGTTATATATTCCTACTCCCAATAATAAATCAATCCGATTTGGGGTATGATACTCTGGATCCGCGAACACTAAATCATTTATACCAATAAAATTCTCTGGATCTAGTTTACTAGCTGGCAAAGGTGCGGTAATGGATTTCAAAACATAAGCACATATTTTTAACTTGTAATTCGGCTCCGTTCTAGACTGTATTTCTAGACTAACAAGACCCTTTGACATTGATTCGTGTCCACCTAGTCCGGAAATGTGACCTAAGACTGGAGATTTTTTCAAACCCAAGAGTTGCACTGTTGACTCTGTAATAAATGAACACTGTGAACCCTGATCTAACAGCGCTCGAACCACATAGTTACCTTTTTTCGTCGTGACCTTGACTAGCGCAGTTGCTAGCAACGCCTGATTGTAAACCGTTCCTGACGAAAAATAAGATACTAATGGATCTCCCTTTTTATCCGAGGTTGAAGCTATTCCTTCCTTTGATATCTCGTTTTCTCCAGTGACATCGATAGTCTCAGATGAAGGATTTCCCTGAGGATGCAAAAGTGAATGATGCTTCCTTTTACAAACACGGCATTTTACGTTGGTACGGCAAAATTTGGCAGAGTGATTACTACCCAAGCAATTGAAACATATCTTATTAGTTTCCACAAAATTACGCCGGGACTGTACAGTTTCTTTTACAAATTTTTTACAAAAGGAGAGCTTATGCTCTTCCGAACAGAACGGACATTTGACTTGAGCTACGTGCATTGATTTATATTTATTACTAGGATCATTATGATGAGTTTGACCTTTTCTTCCTAGGTTGGTCCCCGCATCCAAAAATTCTATTGCCCGATAACGGTTAGTAAGAAATTCTTTAAATTGTTGATAGGTAGGTAAGTCCGAACAATTGTTGCTACTAACATTAAACTCCCATTGCCTTCTGGATTCGGGATCCAGCCTAAAAGTCAAGATGTGAATAACAATTACATCCCAACTCGATACATTTATACCTAAATTGGATAAAGCAGCAAGACAGTCGTTAGTAGTATCAATTAAGTCTTTCAGGCTACTAGCGGACTCATTTACAATTTTCTTCTGACTGAGCAATCTATTGAGTGTATGATGACAAATATATTTTTTATTATTATACCTTTCCTCTAGTAATTTCCAACAACGGTCGTAATTATCTTCAGTAATTGGAATATGCCTTAAAAATTGTTCAGCCTCCCCGTTAAATATCCTTTCAAATAGTGTAGTTTTTGCACCTTATTAAGATTGTTATTTGAATGTATCAATGCACAGTACAGGCCATGAAAGGTTACCCAATCTGAATACTTTCCTGAAAAACTGCTTATATGGATTTTCGGCAGTTTGATTTCAGGAGATTTATAATTACTGCAAGATGTATTAGAAGAAGCAGGTGGCAAATTAGCACTAAAAGAAGCTAAGCCAGACCTAAGTTCACATTTATAATCTGCATAATTTTCCTCGGTCTGATCATATACTTCATCTTTTATATAATCTGACACCTTTAACTCTGTAGAATCAACTGTACGCATTATTTCTTTGTGACCATTCAAAAATTCAAACCATAACTGTTCCAATAGCTCCAATCTGCCCTCTACATATTCCTTAGTGATACGTTCTTTAGGGCTCTTTTTAAAGTTTTTTCTCGCCTTTAAAATACGCTTGGATACATCCATTTGAAAATTTAAAATTGAACCCATAATTGGATATATTAAAATTTAGCAAAGCTAAAACTCAATAAATAACTCTAATCTAAGTAATAAAGTTTAACTACTTAAATCTCAAAAGTTCAAGAGAAATTAACGTTCCGAAAATTTTACAAGTCTCGACCGCAACAAATTTTCTAAGTGTTTAGAAACTTGTAAAAAATCGGGCACAGATTCCCCGTACCTTCGTTTTTATTGAAACTATTCTAAGTTCTAAAAATTAACATGCAAATTATTCTAAGTCTAAACTAATACTTCAAATTTTTCCAAGTCCAAACTTCACTGAATTTTTCTAAGTCCAAAATTTCTTGAGAACATTGAAGTTACGTTATATTTTCTAAGTAAATATTTTCTTGAGAATAAAGTTCAAAATTGTTTGTACTCACAGTTCACTTTTGCACTCCACCACTACTATTCACTGTTGCCTGTACCTCCGTATGCTGCTTGCGTCCAGCTCCCCGCTCCTCACCGTAGTCGCGCCGACCTGACGGACACCGTTTCCCACTGTGGTGACGCCGACTTGACGCACACCACTCTTGACACCGTCCGAAGTCCTTACTATAGGGCTCCTGCTTAATGGCCAACTACGTTTGTGACAGCGATCCACTGTCCGCAGTAGACTGTTTAAAATAGCCTTTATGTATCCGGCTCGAAGGACCATGTACAAACCGTGTTTCCAAACTTAGGAGACTATCGTATGGTCATATGATTGAAACAATTAAACCTGAGGTATCGATTTATTGCTGAATAATAACATTATACAAAGTTCATAAGCGTCATATTTTTTTCGCGGCTTGTGTCACATTTTCCTTTAATATAATAAAACTTCAAAATATATCGAACATCTTTGTTAGATTCACTCATTTTGGCGGAAAGAACAATAGAAAAATGTCGGGAAACCATTTTTACTTTTATTATAACTCCATATGAGCTTACTGGTGACCTCACTGACACACAGGAACACAACAATCCTCTAGGGAGTTGTTATTTTGCGCCCTACCTCTCTTAAAAATACCCACACTAAGAACATAGCACAAATTTTTGTTTTGTGTAAAAATCCAGCCCACGAGCGTTGGCGTCAAAGTAACGTAACAGCGCGTTTCGCCACTGCACCATCGAGCTCGTCAATTTTCTGATTCTATACCGCAGAGATACTCCGAGCATAGTTTTTTTTATAGCACGCTGAGCGACCTTCAGCTTCCCGTAGATAGGTTTATTATTATTATTAAATATATATTTCGGTGTAAATCCATAGTTTGTTAGTAATACACAATTTACTTACTAGGTATATTAGGTGCGTTATGTTTACATGTTCGTCCAGAAAATACAGGAACAGCACGAACATTATCAAGGTATTGCAATATACCATGATTATACGTAGTGGCTGGCCCGGATAACGCACACTGTCCCTATATTCTCCCTCCCAAAGAGACTTCAATACAGTGTCTCATTATATTACAATCAAAACGAGACGCAATTACCTCCAGAATGCTATTCGCGCTGCCCCGCGTCCTAGCAACAGAGAGGCTGCTTTTTTTCTAACAATGGCATGAAAACCATCAGTGAGGACTTTGGCGAACATACCAGAAGCACAGCAGTTACGAGGCAGCCCCAATAGTATCCTGAAAATGTTGTTATATTGGACTCGTAGTTGATCGACCGCCAGGCGCGTATACTTCACCGATAAGCTGCTCGCGTAAAAACTCTGATAGTATGCCTTAAATAGAAGTATTTTAACAGAGTCTGTACAACGAGAAAACCGATGAGCTACCATATTGCCCCTAACTGCCAAAGCCCTACGCTCCCTCTCAATGTCTGCGTCATCGCTAAGTTCCTCGTTTACAATATGGCCCAGATATTTAAAACTACTGATCTATTCAATATGCACCCATTCAATAATACAGGTGGCACGAGTGCAGGAGCTTTTTTATCAGCTGTAAATACGAGAAGTTCACTTTTTTACTATTGTAAATGAGTCCATGCTCTTCAGCGTATTTTTCACAACAATGTAACAATTTCCTGATTCCATTAACCGACGGGCCCATCACACCATGTCATCAGTATAACTGAGGTTATTAACACATACACCATCAATATAACATCCGACATGGCTGCTGCTAAGCTCACAAATCGAACTGTTCAAATATAAATTGAATAGTGTAGGCGATGATAGTCCTCCCTGCCTTACACTGCATTCGAGCACGTACTCATCAGAAAGACAACCATCCCATCTCACTAGTTTAACCTGGTTGGCATACCAATAACGTAGTGAAATGTATTCTTTCGGCATATGCGTGTCTTCCAGTTTCTGCCACAATTTTGTATACAGCACTATATCAAATGCCCTGGATAGGTCTAAAAAACACGCATATACCGGTGTTTTTTCGACATCTTGATTTTTGTATTTGCCCTTGACAATGACATACTTATTGCAATAAACATTACCTTGTGTGTTGTCCAGTTTCACAATACCAAATTTCAAAAATCCGTTCATTGGTCTTTGTGTGATGCTGTAACGACAGACGGATGGAAAGACAAACCGACAAAAAATTAAAATTGTTTATTTCGCCTCTATAGTGATAGTAATGAATATTACAGTAAGACTCAAAAAAAAATTACAATGTACAGATTCTGCTCAGTTACAGTTTTATTATATTTTTTTTATGCAAACACAAGCATGCAGCCCGCATCAGATGGTAAACGGTCACCGCAGCATATTGACGCTCGCAACACCTCGGGGATGTTACTCGCGCGCTGCCAATCTTATGACCTAAGGATATTTCATCACAGTACCCAGTAATTTCTCTGCGATATCTCGCCCTTCAAACCGGAACACAGCTATATTAACATAGCTGCTTGGCGGTAGAAATAGGTGAGACAGAGGTACCCATGCAGACGACTTTTGTACAAAGTCTCCCTCTGGCAAAATATTCCCTGGTAAACTGGTGGTTATATGTAACTCGCATCAGGTCATGAGTATGGATGTTTAAAACGAAACGAAAGCGCGCGAACGGTGGCGCACTTTGGCGGAATCAAGAGGTCGATACTGGGAGAAATTGAGAGTTAGTGCAAACGGCGGCAAGTGACGACGTCTTGGGGACTGTCCTCTCGTTTCATATTTTCCTGAACATTGGTTACAAGTGTTGCATTGGATTTATCATTACACAACTACCCACCATACGCCCCGCGGATAGACCGAAAAATCATACGAATACGACATGTATATTTAAACTTTACACACTGGAGTAAATACACACCGGGGAACTTAAAGATATTTATGTATTCTCAGTCAGAATGGTGCAGAGAATAGCATATAGAACAAGGAAACATTATTAAAACATAAAGTATTATAAATAAAATTTATTACAATAAAAACCTATATCTTTATAGTAAGTTCCTTTCGTAAAGGCAGATTTAACCTAAAATCACTTGTTAGGATTTGTTATTTAGCTGCAGTCTCCTGTGCTTTCCCAATCCGGCTACTTTTAAATGCGCCCTTGATCACTTTTGCCAGAGCCTCGTTTGCTAAATATTCTCTCTGTATACCCCACAAAGGACTTCGCGTGAAGTTATAGTTGACAGATACGACACGACAAAAAGTCGAAACTCACTTCGACTGTCTGTTTCGTACTTTTCCGCAAAGAAAAGAAAATTGTCTTTTAATAAAATATCATTCATTAATGAAATACTTTAATAAATATTATACAAAGCTTTAGCGTTTTATAACGAGCAATGTTCCGCAGAATGAAGAGAGACCCCCGGCAGCTGCTAGCTAGTAATTATTAGCTTCCAAACTTCATCTACTCTAGCCTTTGAAGTTATAAGTTTAACAAGTCTTTAGCAGTTACTTCATTAGAAGTTTCTAGGCAAACAAGATTTAATTGAATATAATGGTCATCTAAAACATATAGTAAATACGTTACCTTCTGAGAAAACGTAACGTAAACGTAACTTGATCGTAAAATCTGAATTTTGATCTTCCTCGGCTCATACGTACTTTCACTTATTATGTACCTGTTTCTTTGTCGTATATCAGCTCTATTAGAGAGATTTTTAAGAGAGGTAGATGTCTGTTTGTCTTGGTCTGGATGTTTTAAGAGAGGTAGGGCGCATCAAAGCAACCCGTCTGGGGAAGTACCGCCAACTCACAGAAAACCGCAACCAAAAAACAACTCCCTAGGGGGTTGTCGTGTTCCTGCGTGTGAGTGAGGTCGCCAGTAAGCTCCCAAGGAGTTGTTGTGAAAGCAGCAGAGCAGGCATCGCAGAGTGATACTTAATATATTGCAAGCATTAATAGGCTACGGTACCCGCTTTACATCAGGTAGGCCGTATGCTTGTATGCATCCCGACGTAGTATTAAAAAAAAAAAATAGAAATCGGCAAAAGTGCTGAAAAGGGCTATGAATGTTATTGAAAAGAGTGAAGTGTACGACGATTGAATCATGTGGTTTTATGCTCTCTCTGCATTTATGCAAGGAACTTGGCATAAAGATATAGACATAGAGATATATTTAATCTACTGTATTATAATTTTATTGTAATAATTTCTATTTCATAATTAATACTTTAGGTTTTGATGATGTTCCCTTATACTACAGGCTATTCTCTGTACCACCCTAAAGTTGACTGGCAGAGAATACGGAAAAGCATCAAGTTCGCCGTTGTATACTATAAACGCCATACTGAATACTCCAGTGCATTAAGTTTTGTTGGCATACAGGCATACGGTCCACCTCGTGCAAAGCGGCTACCGTAGCCTATGAACGCTTGTGATACATTCAGTTACACTCGCGCGATGCCACCTCTTCTGCTTGTTAGCAGCAGAGGTGGTATCGCGCGAGCAGCATTCCCTCAGGAGCTTACTGGTGCCCTCACTCACACGCAGGATCACAAGAACCCTCTAGGAATTTGTTATTTGTCAGCGGTTTGTTGTGAGGTAGAGGTATTTCCCTAGATGGGCTGTTCTGATGTGCCCCTACCTCTCGAGTATATATATTTTTTAGTTGAATCCATCCCAAAAGTCTATCTTCCCAGATTCAATTCCATCTCAGTAAGTATTGAAAGTACAAATTATTTGACCTAGTATATACAAAAAAAAAATGGTAGGCCCAAAACGTGGAACTAGATGAACTTGGAGGTCGAGTGGATAGCGATGGCTACCTATTACTTTAACATCAAACATGGATAGTAGGTTCGATTCCTGCACATTTCTGTTTGCTTTAATATGGGTGTTTTCTTAAGTTTAAATAGGTGTCTATTACATACCCATAATACAATGTTTACTTAACTTGAAACTAGCTTCGTCCGAAAATAATTATTGTTTTATTTATTTAAAAACAGATAATCAGATCACCCTTTACCTTCATTGTAATATGTAACCCTGAATATTCGAATCTGTTAGCAATCACGACGTTAAAGATAAGCTCGGTGGCGCAACGGTTAATAACGCGACTTAGTCACCGTCACTCGTGGATTCGACCCCCACACAATATAAACATTTGTACAGTGCATGAACATGTATGTTTATCTTGGTCTGGGTGTTTTTAAGACAGTTAGGGTGCATCAAAGCATCCTGCCTGGGGAAGTACCTCCACCTCATAACAACTCTCTGGAGGGTTATTGTGTTTCTGCGTATGAGTGAGGTCACCAATAAGCTCCTGAGGAGTTGCTGCGTTAGCAGCAGAGGTGGCATCGAGTGAGTGATACTTAATGTATTACAAGAGTTCATAGGCTACGGTAACCGCTTTACATCAAGTGGAGCGCATGCTCGTGTGCCTCCCGTGTTGCTGGAGTTGGTGTTCGCTCTTGATGTTGGAGCAGTGATAGTCAAGTGTACAAAGAACCGAACCAATAATCGAAGATCTTCCCGAATTCAAATCCCGGAATATATTAGGTCCTTACGTAAGGCGTTCTATGTGGAAAACTAAAAAACGAAAAAAAATTATATGAAATTATATATTTAATCAATCGAATTATGTAACATAATTATCTATGCAGTTTCGCCATTTTATAGGTAGTTCATTGATTGATGAAAAAAAAAAACCCTTTTCCCATTCCAACCAACTAAACCGATCAAATGGTTGTACCGAATCGAACTAGAAAGTGTCCTTTGTTCCTAACGAACCAATTGAATTATTGTCCTGTCAATTACATGACGGTATATTCCGGTCGGAACAACTTTTTGTTTTTAGATGGGATAAAGATTATTGTAGGATATGGTACTTGATCAGACTGCAATTGAGGGCGTGGCGGAAGATTGAGCGCAGCTAACATTCTAGTGGCTTCGAGTTCAGTATTTTGTCAACATATATTCACATTCGAATGGGACTCATAGGTACAATGGTGGGAGAAAGAAAAAAATAACACCGTATATTCAAATTTTTAGGTTTAATAATTGACGAACATTGTAACTGGAAATCACACATTGACTACATATGTAATAAATTAAACAAATTTGTATATGCAATCAAAAGACGAAGACGAATATCGACTCAAAAAATAGCACTTTTAGCGTATCATGGATATGTCCTATCTGTCCTTAGGTATGGTCTTTTATTGTGGGGAAATTCCACAGATATTAATAGAGCTTTCATTATCCAAAAGAAGTGTATCAGAGCCTTGCACGGCGTCGGTCCCTTGGTGTCTTGTAGACCATTATTTAAGAAATTTAATTTGTTGACGTTAACAAGTATATATATTAATCAAGCTGGACTTTTTGTAAAGCAATATCCTGGATTATTCCATAGTTACAACAATATGGAAAAATCCAAAGTTAAGAATAGGGATCCATCTAGGCTGATATTACCAGCTTGCAGTAGTAGCTTATATCAAAAAAATTGTTGCGTAATGACTATAAAAATATTTAATAAAATCCCTAAAGATATAAGAATATTGCCTATTAAAAAATTTAAGACAAAACTTTATAGGTGGCTAGTAAATCAATGTTTTTATAATATTCAAGAATTCATGATAAATAAATATTAAAAATGACTAGATAGTAATAATATATAATAAGTAAAATAATATGAAAATTATGTAGTGTTAAAATTAACAATGGAACTATTTCATTAATTCGGAATTTTATATGTAATTTTATATGGAAATTGTAATTAATTGCATGTCATAATACTGCGGCAAAATATGCGGACTAATATTATTTAACAAGTTCTAAATGTAACCATATTTTATGCAAATAAATGATGATTGATTGATTGATTGATTGAAACAAAATGTACTTCATACAAATTAATAAAAATAGTCTCGTTCTACAAAAAAAAACTTATATTATCAAATGATTTATAAGTAGGGCTAGAGCAATTGACCAGTCTCGGTTGTTGAATTTGCGTGCTTTTCCATCATGGTTTGCAATTGTTGACAATACAGATCTGCCGTAATGTTCTGGCCAGATCTTAGGAAGCTGTAGTGTATGACACCCGTACACGAGTACCTTTTTCTAAGTCAACTTTCGCTTGGGACAGGATTTAGCCGGTTCTCCTGGGACAACCACTATGATGAGCATTTCCGATTGTCGTACGGGATCCATTTTTCATCACAAGTAACAATACGATTCAAAATTCTCGTTAATGTTAATACTTGCACTTGTACAGATTCCACTTCACAATTTTATTTAAATAAAAATTAATGATTCAAAATTCACTAGTTACTATGACGGTTGAGTAATGGAACGCAATACTCAATGCGTTGGTGTGCTTCACACAATTAATGCGGTAACCATTTCCCGAGCGTTTTCACTTTTCCAATTTGTTTCAAGAGAAATAAAACTGTTTTTACCTCACACCGAAACCTTCTGCTAACTGCGACGTAGTTTGCGATGGATCTGCTTCCACGACCACCTTCAATTCTTCGTTGTCAACTTAGGTGTCTGGCCGTCTACGGGGTTTGTTCTGTAGATCAAAACGAAAAGTTGAAACCAAAAACGTACCGTGTTTTCTTTTACAGTGCCTTACCAATAAACATCATAATTCCTTCGAGCTGTTTCTGCAGTGTTGGTGTCACAGTGGAACTCGTATTCGTAAATAACACGATATTTTAAGTTCTCCACGTTCTGAACAGACTTAAGATAAAGAAAAAATAAATTGCGTAACAACAAATGAATCACTAAATTCAAACACAAGTAATTTGATCTTACCTTTGTGTACTTCCGCCACCACATATTTGTAGCTAGAGCAGGTTGGATAAAATTGCATGTAAATTTAACCTTCACAAAATAACGCCTGAATCTATTAACAAATACACAAGCCTAAATTTGAAATAAATTAGAATTTGGGATTCCTAACCAAACGCCAGATTTTTCTTTATTGCACTAAGGTGATAAACAAGCGTACGGCCTGCCTGATCGTAAGTAGAACTTGAAGAACCCCATGCTGTAGTCCCTTGGGAAAACCTCGGCTGGAAGGAGTTCCTTCCACAACTTGAGAGTTCTCGGAAGAAAATTCTCTGCAATCGCACAGTACGTCACCATTGTAGTTCTAGTAACTGAGGATGAACTCCCCCCCCCCCCCCGCACCATCGGTGACCTATGTGATTGTAAAACGAAGGTGTTGGCATCATATCGAATAACTCCTCAGAACACAACCCATTGTACAATCGGCAGAACACGCAAATTGAGGCGAAATCTCTCCTTAAACTCAAGGAAGGGCTTAACACCGTGTGTGAGTTAAGGATTATCGATGATTCTCACAGCTCTCTGACTTGGGGCTTAGCGGTGAACGCGCATACTTGTGTCTTGGTAGGGTTGAATTGAACCAAGTTTAACTCAAAGTACTTTACTCTAAGTACACTCTCTTTCAGACACAAGTCTTTCGGCTTTCCTCCACAAGGGAACGACGGGTGCTGCTAGCATATCCCGTGTAATAAGTGTCAGCCCAGTGCTATCATCCGCATGATAATGAATGCCATCAATTGACACCATGTCATTAATATGCAACAGAAACAGCGTAGGGGACAATATAGAGCCCCGTGGAACGCCAGCATTCATATCCATGCTATCGGAGCAACTACCGTGAACCAAGGCTTTGATACATCTGCTGGCTAAGAAGCTGGCAACCCATTTGCACAAATCCTCGGGCAGCCCGTACGATGGTAACTTCGCTAGAAGACCCCGATAGCATACCCGATCATATGCTTTTGCCATATCTAGGCTGACAGCCAATGTTTCACCATGTTTCTCAATCGCCGAAGCCCAGCGGTGTGTAAGATACACTAGAAGATCGCAGCGAAAGCCGTATTGACGATCGCTGATCAAGTCGTGATCTAGGTATGCCAGGAGTCGTTTATCACGCGCTCCATTACCTTGGAGAGAAGGAAGATTATGGCAATAGGTCTGTCATTCGATGAATCCGATCTGTCACTCTTTTTGGGCACCGGATGCACATTGACGATCTCACATATTTAGAAAAAAAATAACATAAAAATAACATACATGTTGCTCCCAAATCCCATAATTCACTCAGGTCACTTTGTAACACTAAAGTTAAAATCCCGCCCAATAAAAAATCCGGCGTCTATAAGCTGTTCTGCGATGAATGTGAACACGTTTATATCGGGCAAACTGGTCGTAACTTTATAACACGATTTCACGAACACGTATCGGCGTATAAAAACAATCGCCCAGAAAGGTCACACTTCGCCGAGCATCTTATAGACAAAGGACATAACTTATCCCCCACTAATACATATCAAATTTTACACACCATAGACAAAGGTTTAAAACTAAATATTAGGGAACAATTAGAAATTAATAAACATAAAAATTCTAAAATTACTCTCATGAACAAACAGACTGACGTAAACCATTCCCCACTATTAAATATCTTTTCGCTCACACCATCCACCCCCACCCTCAATTCAATATAAGGGACGGCACTGCGATGGATTTGTCACTTGTAACATGTTATTCTTACGATTAACGTCTACAACGCCTGATGATGCCTCGTGGAGAGGCGAAACACGTGTCGCAGCGACGACCAGGCCAGTCGTGGCAGCGACGGTGGTGGTGGGGGCATGCGGATTCTGTTCCAGATGACGGACGACCGCAGCAGCCGAGGCAGAGACTACCGGAGCAGCCATGGCAGCGTCGGCATGTACCAAGTACTAACAGTAGTGGGTGGGTGCCGGCCGGCGCTAGGCCGCATGAACTAATTGGTGGCGGAAGCACGCAAAGCAGGTTGGATCGAATTGCATATAGATTTGACTTTCGCAAAGTAACGCCTGAATCTATTAAGTATACCGCTAAATTCGTGTTTACGGATCTATGTAGATATTACTAATTATCATTTGTTCTGCGGTGAAGGAAAACATCGTTAGGAAACTCGCTCCAAAAATATATATTTCAAAAAGATGTGTGACCTAACCTAAGAAAGCTCTGATTTTTCCTCTGGATTGTCTGGCCGAAGTCGGTCCATGTCATAATCGATAATTTCGCCATATTCTTATCATTAGGTAGCGGACCCCGCCAATCCTAATGGATTAGGAAACGGGATGTTACTAAGAAGAAGAATAAAATAAATATACCTATAGTAAACATTGTAAAATTTACACATTGAATTTGGATGCTCATTGAATTCAATTTCAAGAGTAACTCTACTGATTGTATCCTCCGTGCCATGGAATCCTACATAGAGCGGGAATTATGACATTACGAAGTACGCGATCACAAAAATTCCCTAGATTAAAAGGAATATTTAAAACAAGATTGAATTAATGGCACTGGCAACACAAAGCTAATACGAGATGATGCTATTAGGGCACGATCCGATAAAACAAAATATTTTACCATAGAATTTATGGCATGGATTACGAAGGCTCGATGCCGTAGTTATTTTTATCTTTCAATAAAGTACCTACATGGGATAAATGTAAATCAACAAATCATTTATTTTTACGTAAACACGGTAGAATACATTATGTATACAGGTCTTAAGTAAGTAATTAAAAATAGCAATTAACATATAAAAAAAGGTATTAAAAGTTATAAATAATGAAAAATAATGATATAACAATATCATTGAGTCGATTGTAACAAAATTGTACCTATGCAACTTAATATTACGAGTAAAATACATTACAACAAATTGTTCTCTGAAATTTATTTTTTGTGAATGTTATAAATACGTTACTACAATGATATTGTATTAAAAAGAGGTAGATGTCGCACTAGCGCGCAAAAACTGAGGCAATGAAATTAACCCAATTGGTCTAATATGCGCTATTCTTTGATGCGCTGACGTATTTCAAGCGCAACTCTTGACAAATAGCCATCTCTCTCTATATCATGCGTTCCGTATTATCTATCCCCTTCATTGTTGTAATCTATATACGCCTTAGAAAGTAAGTACTATAATGTCGTAGTGGAACAATAACAAAACGACGCGCAGTATGAATATACGTCATCTTTAAATACAATATCATTGCGTTACTATTGATCTTACACAATGCCTGCTGGAAGGTATTCATAGGAAACGGGATATCGCAAAGAAGAAAAAGATGGTAGGAGTCGACCTGTTCGACCATTATGAGCATCTTACCCAATTGGCAAAAAAAAAGAAAGAATTGCCACAGGATTATTTTGTTTTAATTAGAAGCTGCTCTTATAAACTCATACATAGTATATCTATAGGTACATAAGAGGTAACTCTTATCACAGAAGCATTCATCGTGAGTTCAGATTACGTCTCGGGTGTGCTGTGGTTAACAATTTTTATGCCAAAAAAAACGTGCACCATTGTTTTTTTTTTAACAACGGGAGGCATACAAGCATACGATCCACCTGATGTAAAGTGGTTACTGTTAGCATAGGCTATGAATGCTCGTTATATGTATATTAAGTATCACTGGCGCGATGCCTCTCTGCTGCTTACACAGTAACTGTTTAGGAGCTTACTGGTGGCGTCACTCACACGCAGGAGCACAACAACCCTCTAGGGAGTTGTTATTTGGCTGCGGTTTTCTGTGAGTTGGAGGCACTTCCCCCAAACGGGCTGCTTTGATGCGCTCTGCCTCTCTTAAAACATCCAGACCAAGACAAACAGACATGTTCATGCACATAAATGTTTTCTTGTGTGGGAATCAAACCCACGAGCGTCATTGTCAAACTCGCGTCATTCACGACTAAGCCACCGAGCTCGTCAGATTAACACACCAATTCTAATTAGTTCCCTTATGTGCTGCTACATGCTTCGACTGCTATCACTATCAGGCAACTTGTCCCATACAACATCGCTTCGAGGAATGAAAATAATTTCTCACGTGGTTGTTACCACTGATGTCTAACTAAGACTAAACTACTATATATATATATATAATCTAAATATATATATATATATATATATATACATAAACTGAAAATGGAGTTTCTACCTCATTCAATTTTTATAATTTTTCACAATCTAAAAAATACCTTAAAGTCCTCTCACTCGTTATGCCCGATTAAGGGTTAAATGCTGTAGGAATATATTAAATAATTTGATGGGTTGTATTTATTTCTTGCAAAACTCGTGGTCTTATGATGGGGTCTGTTATTAAATGTCAAAAATTTTGTTATTTTGTAAGTTTTTCTTTACACACATACACCATGTCAAATATACCTGCTAAAGTGAATATTGAAGTATACACACACATAAATCCTGTTACTAAAAACGGGCCGGTATATTGATACCGAATGGATGGATTATAATGAAATTTGGCAACGATATAGTTTAGAACTTAAAGAACGATATAGCATACTTATCGTTGTGATAACGAGCTTTCATTGCGGGCGAGGCCGCGAGGAAAGTTCGTATTGAACAACGAATGCTCTGAGCAAACTGCGAACTAACTACACAATGTATTATGTCGGTCGCATACATGAAATTCCCTCCCTGGGCGCTGTGCCGATATTGACAGATATCTATTCGTGAATTCACCCAATACTCCGATAATTCAATGAATCACTCTCACGTGGGTATTGGCGTATGCTTCATATTGTTGACCCCAATTAAGCACCTATTGTGCATACACTGATCGACAATTAAAATATAACTAATACGAAATGATAACTATTCATATCTTCGCGTTAAGTCGCTTGCGAGCTAGGTAGAGAACCGAAAATATATATACATATATACTTCCATATGTCATTTTATGAGTTATCATATCATTGTTATGTTAACCGGATAGTTCTACATACAGAATAATTATTAAAAAAAATTTGCTGGGCATACTTTCGTAGTAATAAATATTTTTTAAATGCATTTTTCATGTTAAATGTCCAATTTCGGTAATATTGAGAATCTGATATTATGAAAATCTAATATTATGCGAATGAAGGACATACCATTAACTTGTAACGTAAGTTTTGTTAAGCTATTTATTACTATTATTCTTTTAAGTATTGGTAATATTCATTTTTCATTTCCTATAATGTTGGTAGAATCCTTGTTTTTTCCCTTGTCACTTGTTCGGCTATGTAGGAAAGCATCGTGAGGAAACCCGTATGTTCAAGAAATTATATTTCGAAAGACGTGGGCCCCAACCTAAGACCTGGTTTTCCTTCTGGGTTGTAGAGGTCTGACGGCAGTCGCTCCATGTAAAATCGATATCTTAGACAAATCCTTAATCTTAGGTAGCGGTCCCCGTTAATCCTAATAGATTAGAAAACGGTATAACGCTAGGAAGAACTACTTGTTTTTGCTTGGTAATTATAAATTAACTTGATTGTGGTTAATTGATTATTTTACTTACATTAATATACTTGTTAATTCCCTTCCTTTCTTCGATTTTGTACATCGAATTTTAGAAATAATTTTATTAATATAATATGTTTATTAAGCTATTTATGGCTCTCTGGATTTTGTAATGATATTCTAAAAATCGAATGAAATATGTGTTCCAAACGCTTCCATATACAAGCCATACATAGCAATAAAGGAGTCAGTTCTTGGAGGTATCTAAATTGTGAACAACTATATTCTTAAACTGGCAGTAAGTGATCGATGTGTCGATTTTGTGATTCGCAAATGAATAATTAAAACCGTGGGTAGGTAACCCACGGTTTCTGCCCTCAATTGGTGAACTTTCGACGCGGCTGTGGTAGGTTACATAGCGACCTTCACTCTCTATCTCCGCCGGGGTCATCTACTGTGCCCGGGACCAGCGAGATCATCGTTATGTCCTTCTGATGCGCTTGTGACGCCTAAATCTGTGCCTGGGCCAGCAATGACAGCTTAAACAATTGGTGAGCCTAACTGCCTCCGAGCTTGCTGTGTTAAACCCTCATTCATCTACTTAGCCCTCGTCTGAAAATTTCTGTTCGTCCGTCCTTATTTTGATAAATATTTGTATTATTTTGGTTTAATTGTAATGTTACCTATTTCTTTAAAAAACCTCTTTTTTATACTACGTCGGGAGGGATACAAGCATACGGCCCACCTGATGTAAAGCGGATACCGTAGCCTATTAACACTTGAGATCAGTATCACTCGTGCGATGCCTCCTCAGCTGCTTACACAGCAACTCCTTGGGAGCTTACTGGTGACCTCACTCACACGCAGGAATACAACAACCCTCTAGGGAGTTATTTAGCTGCGGTTTCCTGTGAAGAGGAGGTACTTCCCCAGACGGGTTGCTTTGATGCGCCCTACCTCTCTTAAAACATCCAGACCAAGACAAACATACATGTTCATGAACACAAATGTTTGCCTTGTGCGGGAATCGAACCCACGAGCGTTGGTGTCAAAGTCGCGTCATTCACGACTGAGCCACCGAGCTCGTCAAAGTCCTCTTTTATCACAAGTAACCTTAGACGCTTCTTTAACATTCAAAGCTCTTCATGCACTATGTAAACCTACAGTACTCAAGTTCTATGTACATACATATCATCACGCCTGTCTCCCATTGGGGTAGACATAGACTATAAAACGCCAGGTGCACCGATCCAAACATACCCCTCCCGTTTCTTTCACACTCATCATCCTCTTCATGCGTGTTCTTTGGTAATAGAGTACTACGAGTATGTATGAGTAGTTATTTTTCATGTAGCTTTGTAGTTCAAGAGTATTCAAAATAGGATTAATGATTCTAGGATAAACGAACTGTATATTTGCTTAGATGCCGAAAAAATAAAAAATAAACAACTGATGTCTGATTGGCTGACCAGTGTACATCACATGCTTGACACTTTGGGCTTTGTAACGCTTTTATGCAGTGCGTAAGAAGAGTCACAATCGAACTTCGTTTATTAGGCATTTATTATTTATTACCAGGCTTTTAGCTGTACATTACCTAATAACTAAGAATAAAGAATTATTCAAAAATATTCATACATACATATCATCACGCCTGTCTCCCATTGGGGTAGGCAGACACTATAGAACGCCAGGTGCACCGATCCAAACATACCGATCTCGCTTCTTCCACACTCATCAACCTCTTCATGCATGCTCTTCGGTTTTGGGTACTTTTTTTTTTTGGGATTTGAAAAAAAAAAATTCACAGATGAGTAATATTCAAAACTAAACATATTACTCTACTGATATATATGAATTAATTTTTTATGAAGGTATTCAGTTTTGTTTTCAATTAAGTAATAACAAACATATAAATACATAGACACAAAAATTTATATCTATAATTTACTGGAGTTATGGGAGCACAATGAAATACGTGTATACACGTAGTAGTTATTAGTAGTTATTAGTAGTTATTATTATTATTATTTTCGTAGTTATTTATTTATGTATTCTTATATTTATGTTAGGTTTCAATATAAAGAACAAATTCTTTATGGGGTCGATTAATATTTTATTTTAATTGTAATAAAAACCGCAATCGCGTTTTTTCTCCACTCCCGATGGTTGACTGGTAGAGAATGCAATTAGCATTAAGTCCGCCTTTTGAACCAACTGTATTGTGGTCAATAAAGTATTAAATAATAAATAAAATAAAATACACGATAGCCGGTCATATATTCTCGACTGACGTACGATCGTAGGTAGGAGACACATATGCATATTTTATAACTATCACCTGATCATCATACAACATATTACAATACCATTTAATACTATATATTGAAATTCTTTCGTAATTGTTACTTGTTCGGCGTTGAAGGAAAACATTGTGCGCAACCCGTGCGTCCAAGAAATTATATTACGAAAAACGTGTGATATAACCTAAGAAAGCAAGGGCTTTCCTTTAAAATCAGTATCTTCGTCAAATCCTTAGGCTTAGGTTACCGCAAGCAAGAAGTTTGTTTTTGCGTAAGGAAGTAATGTTAATACAACACGCGATTGAATATTAATGTACAATTAGTATATATGCAGTGCTGGTCCCAACGCTTACTTATGGAAGCGAGAGCTGGGTATGGCAGAGCATGAAAGTCAGATAAACGCGGTTGAAATGCGAGTGTTGCGCAAAATTTGTGGCGTAACGCTTGTAGACCGTATTCGCAATGATGAGGTTAGAAGCAGAGTTGGTCTGAAAGAGAGCGTCGGTGTTAAAATAAGAAGAGGCATGCCCCATTGGTTCGGACATGTAGAAAGAATGCAGGATGAAAGAATGACGAAGCAGATATACAAAGCAAAAGTGGAACGATGTAGGAGGCGAGGAAGGCCAAGACTTACCTGCCATGATCAAATTGGTCGTGTTCTATCAGAAGGTGATGTCAGGAGCCCGAGAAACCGGCGAGCGTGGATGAAAAGAGCAATAAATGTTAAAGAAGCGAGTGAGGTATGTAAGGATCGAGTCACGTGGCGCTCGGTTCTCTCTGCCTACCCCGTAAGGGATTTGACGTGAAGTTATAGATAGTCTCTATATATACATACGTACATCATGTCACTTAAATTTATCATTATTAAAATTCCTATTCCTACAAACTACCCACCGATCATCGGAAATAGATTATCTCGTCTATTGTTATTCTCGTGGCGTCTCAGTCTATTGGCTTCAATACTTCATTACTTAGGTACGCAGGTGTCGAGCCGCCATCAGTAATATTCGGCGATTCTAAGGGTTATCTCCACGGATATTCCGCACACGCGTCGAACAAGGATCTACGAATACAGGCGATACTTGGTTAAAAGTATCAAATTTCGAAGGAACTTGTATTTGGGTGTACAAACCATTGACGAGCTCGGCGGCGCAGTAGTTAGTAACGTCGCTTTGATACCAAAGATCGTGGATTCGATTCCCACAGAGGACATATATTTATGAGCATGAATATGTCTGTTTGTTCTAGTCGGTGTGTTTTTAAGAGAGGCATGGAGAAATACCTCCACCTCACAGAAAACCGCAGTCAAATAACAACTCCTCGGACGTCTGTTGTGTTTCTGCGAGTGAATGAGGGCACCAGTAATGCTCCTAAGGAGCAGCTTTATTTGCAGTAGAGGTGGTATCACGCGAATGATACTTAATGTATTGCAAGCGTTCATAACCTTCGGTAAGCGCTTTACATCCGTATGCTTGTATACCGACGTTGTATAATAAAAAAAGCACCTTGTAGGTATTTCTCAGTCCACCACATTCACTAGTCAAGTCAAGCAAGTAAATTTGGCATTACGTTTAAGGCTAGTACCTACCTATACCACATACTTACTGCAAGCTGACGTCTATGGTCGGACCTGTGGAAGGTGCTAGGACAGCTTAAAGTGCCTCGACACCTAATAGCGCTTATTCAAACCTCCTACAAGAGTAACTAACGCATCGTCACTGTAGATAAAATAACCATGGTGTTATTTAGCTTCGGTAATAGCATGGATACAAGTATTTATTTAGCTGCAGTTTTATGTGAGGCGTAGACACTTCCTCAGACGGGCTGCTTTAATTTGCCCTATCTCTCATAAAAAACCCCCGGACTAAGACAAACAGATATGTACGTTCATCCACATAAATGTTTTTTCCTGTGTGGAAATCAAATCCACGAGCGTTGCTGTTAAAGTAGCGTTACTAACCACTGCGTCACCGAGCACGGTATCTTTATGAGGAATCTCACGCTGAACCTACTACTGTCTCAAAAACCTAAAATAGTTCCTGTGGCGCTTTCAAAATCGGTTTGTTCCGAACTATTTTCTCTTCTTAGGCAGTCAAACAATGATAAAGCTGAAGAATTTTCCGTTCTCAGCACTCTGTCTCGTACTGAATTGTGTCAATTTAACATTGAAAATAGTTCTTGTCTACTCTATAGTCCTCGAACGCGGAATAATTGCTACAATAAATGGAAGACAAATAACGGATTGTTTTTTGTCAAAAATGTATTAAGTACGCCTTTATAGTCAAACGTAAAGTAAATAGACTTACTGTATTCTAAGCCCCATTCTTTTCAATGACTACGGATAATCACTGTGGGAAGGCAGAGAGTGGGAGGGTTGAGTCACTATAGGTATCATATAAATATTAAATCTTCGCGATATAGACGGCACCATATTATTAACTGCAAAGGAATTAGACAGCATGTAAAAAAACTGCATAGGTTAGATCATGAAAACTAAAAACCTGCAAATTAAACGAGCACTTAACCTTATTACAGTGACTGAATTCATGATTCTCGGCGCTACTATCAGCAACAATTGGTCGTACAAGATGGAGATTAGGAAACGTGTGGGAATGGCCAAAAAAGCGCAATATCACAATTGCACAGAACGTGACTGTAACATGTCTCTGAAAACTAAATCGAATCTGATCCTCTCAATAGTGTTTTCTATATTTAGTTATGGTGCAGATACGTGAACAATTTTTTTTTATACTACGTCGGGAGGCATATAAGCATACGGCCCACCTGACGTATACGTACTCGTACATACAAACCGTACATTTCAAATCAAGGAGTTTTGTATCCATTAAAATTAAAGGATTATGAGAATTGATCGAACATTCAAACTTAAGTTGGGGTAGCACAACATTGTTGAATACTTATTAAGATTTTGGAGGTGGCATTTTAGATTAGTACCATCTTTAATGTTTTTAAATTTAATTTCATCTTTTTTACATTATTCATAATGGAAGGCATTACCAGTTTTGGTCCCAAAATGTTTTATGATAGTTCTTTTTTTTATACTACGTCGGGAAGCATACTAGCATACAGTCCACCTGATGTAAAGCGGGTACCGTAGTCTATTAACGCTTGCGATATATTAAGTATCACTCGCGCGATGCCTCCTTTGCTGCTTACACAGCAACTCCTTGGAATTTACTGGTGACCTCACTCACACGCAGGAACACAACAATCTTCTAGAGAGTTGTTATTTGGCTGCGGTATTCTATGAGGTGGAGGTACTTCCCCAGACGGGCTGCTTTGATGTGCCCTACCTCTCTTAAAATATCCATACCAAGACAAACAGACATGTTCATGCACACAAATGTTTGCCTTGTGTGGGTATAGAACCCACGACGGTTGGTGTCAAAGTCGCGTCATTCACGATTGAGCCACCGAGCTCGTCAAACTCGGAACAAGACCAACCCAGATCACATCGATACCTTCAAGATGTAATGTTGAGAGGAAATATTTCAAACCCACTGGACGGCTTTTCACACTAATTCTCCAGTCTGCGAGATCATAATATAAAAGCTAGATTCTCCACTGTCTAGCTGTCTTTAGAATTCTTGGATTTCTTGGTCACATCGCAAAAGAACATAGATGGATATAACTTTGAACAACTGGTTGGTTTCTAGCAAGGTCGATGGCAAGCGCTAGAGATGCTACAATCCAACTAGATGATCTAACCAAATCCGAAATGTACTGAAATTTAAATTTTGCGATGCCCGACATGTACCTAGCGGAAGACCACAACAGATGGCAAAACATCTTCACGCAGAAATTAATGTGGGGGAATCGTAACCCTCAGTAATGAGGTGAACAACGCGCTTAGGAGGCAAGATGACGACAAACGCGCATCAAACAGCCCGACTGGGTAAGTACCTTCAGAGCAGAAAACAGCAACCAAATAACAACTCTCTGGAGTTTATAATTTAGAGAGGTTACCAGCAAGCTGCTGAAGAGTTACTGTGTTAGCAGTAGGAGTGGCAACAAACGAAAGATACTTCCCGAATTGCAAGCGTTATTAGGTGGACATGTGTGCCTCAGCCTTTTTATAATAAAAGCTATATCTACCACATTCTAAGTTGTAACTAAGCTTTAACCTAAACGGTTCATAACATCAGATGTCACTCGTAACTGTATCATAAAACTCCTTCTTTGCTAACAACAAATATATGAAAAAGTATTATAAACGTCAGCAGTTATTTTCCTTCATCTTTCATAAAGTACATAATGGCTTTCTGGATTTGATAACGCGAGCAAAGTGGAAAGTAAAAAGCCTAGTAAATTATGGGCCCCTCTCAATCCTTTATTAGAAGGGCCGGAATAACATAGTAGTGGGAAGCGTTTAGGAGGAAATATGGGCAAGTGTGCCTTTTTGATTTGTAGAGTGGAAGTGTTAGGGTATGGAATACCTTTTTATGAATCGACAAAGTAACGGAACGGAATTGTGGATAACAAAAATGTTAAGAACGTGATACACGAAATGTGTTCCTGTGAGAAGTTTATCAACTTGAATCAATTTTATTGATGAAAAGGCCTATTCGATGGTAAATGGCTAATTCTATCATTTTTATTTGCTTTTGATAAATAGTTTTTCGTGTCGATCTATTTATGTATTTTTTTCTAATTATTGCTAATTATGTTACTAACCATTTCAGGTGTTTTATTTGTTTACTAAAAATTAATAAAATACTGTCATTACGAAGGACTGCCAAATCAATGCACAGCGTATAGTGCACTGGACCAGAACTTGAATTTGTTTAATGTGTTCTTGTCTAGAGAAAAAAATAAGAAAGTTATTTTAGAGAGATTTCAATTATGATTCAAAATTTTTCGAACACATTGATCGAGTGGTTAGTAAATGGGTATTTAACACCAAGTGTTGTGGGTTCGATTGCCATAGAATACAAATATTTGTGTGCATGAACATATCTGCTTGTCTTGGTTTGGGTGTTTTCTATGGATCATAAGAATATGTACCTTATTATTTATTCTTAAGTATGCGCTGGTAACAAACAGACTTGGTGTAAGTATTCTCATAAAATAAACGAGACCCTATATCGTTGTTCTCTCTGTGATATATATAGTATAATATAGATCTACGAGTATGTTTCAGATGTTAACAGGAAACAGGCATATGCATTACACGGAAAGTCGAAGCGCATTAATTAAGTCAAGGGCGGGAGGTATACCTTTCAAGGGAAAGGGAGTGCTAACATCAGAGAAGAAATAGAAATTGGATCAGTACTAAGTATTTGCAGTGTTTGACGAGTGGGAGAACATGGAAAGTAAGGTTGGTAATAGTAAGCGAAAAAAGAATAATGGAGGGGAAGATATTCAATTTTAAACTATAGATAATTTTGATGAATCTTGGGATAGCATGGAAGTCAAATTGCAGATGCATATATATGGAACGGGAGAGGAAGTAGCAAAGAGACCACTAGAATAACTAACTGAGAGAAACATATCGTTTTATTACCGCTATTCAAGCCCATTGTAGTCGGACAAAATTGTTACGTACTCCATATTGGCTGTATACATACTAAAATACACCCTGTATATAGCGAAAGGGATTACATTACGCAAATGACTGTTTTAGATGTTAGACTAGGAGAAAGGCGTAAAACATTGTCAGTAAAAGAGTAGCACAACTATGATGACGTAAATGTAGAAAGAATTTGGAAGGAAGGAAAATATCTTTAAACTTTGAATTTAAATAGTGACATGGTAGTGCAACAGGGGGTGCATATCCTCCGGACGTGTGCGGCTGCCAATCTAGCCATCCCGAATACGCACTTTAAAAAGAAATCCGAACATAAATACCTCACTCTCACAACTCATAATCACCTACAGGAGCGGAAGGCATGCTACCTAAATTGATTTTTTACTTACCAGGTGACACCACATCAGCAAAGTTAGCCGTCTTACCCGGTGAGAGTCTCACTGCACGACATCGTCTCCTTGTCTTGGACATCTGCCCGAAGCCCGCGGATAGTCGCTTTGAGCACTGTAGACGCCTAAGTCAAAATCCTTTTATTCCGTAAAAATGGCTACATTTGTTTGGAATCGACACAATTTTTTTCCCTACCGTGCAGTTTATGACTAAGTGAGCACTGATAAAAATACTGCCAAAAAACTCAGGCATCCCTCTTTTGGTATCCAAACAAATTTACATATTTTATTAATTACATTATAATTGGATCGACTCACTCCCAGGCATTTTTATAATTAATATAGTCAGATACTTTATAATATGCCCTGCTACACAATTTGGCTTTAATAGTAGTTTTAAATTTGTTTATTGACAATTATCTTATATTGCTGGGAAGTTTTTTATAGAACCGTATACATTGCCCCATAAAAGAAATTTGCCCAAATTAGGTGATGACTGCTTGATAAAGTCAAATCCCAGGAGTTGACCTCCGCTACCTGCGATATGTGTGCTTGTACCGACGGTGAACCAGTCGAGCACCACTGGGATAGGATTCAGGCGGTCGTCGCCGGAGCGGCCCAAGCAGTGTTTGGAAAAACAAGGGTGGGCAAAGGTGTAACAAGAAGACTTGGTGGTGAAACGATACAGTTTCGAGGGAGATTATGGTGAAGAAATCCCTGTTTAAAAAGTGGCAAGCATCCAGATCTTCACAGGGCCATGACGCGTATAGGGCCGCGAAATGTGTCACTGAAAGAGCTGTAGCCAGAGCCAGACGGGACTACTTAAACCCAATGTACGATTAATTGGAATCGTCTGAGGGTCAGAAGCTCTTATATAAGTTGGCACGTTCCAGGGCCACTTTGAGCGGCACAGGATATATTCAAGTGCCGCTGTGTGTATCTGCTGACCTTAGCGGTAACCTATTGTGCGAGGACCTCATGGTAAAGGAAATATCGCGCTCATATTTCCAAGAGCTGCTGAACAAGCAGCATAAAGTGCCACTTATAACGCCTGACGAAGTTCAATGGGCGCTTCGTCGTATGAAGAATGGGAAGGCAGTCGGAACCGATGAAGTAGTGCCCATCGAAGCCTGGAAGGTGATGGAGTCTCGTGGTGTGAGCATCTTGACCGACCTATGTAACCCCATACTCCTGACCGCAAAAATTCCGAACCAATGGAGACTGACTGTCATGACTCCAATTTTCAAGAGTGTGGTAGTTATCGTAGTGCAAAGGTCATGTCTCACACTATGAAGCTATTCGAGCGGATAATTGACTCCCGGATCCGGCAATACACAGCCTACAAGATATTGTTCAGCGTAATATTAGACGTAGTATCGGCAGCGTCAGAGATGCACATGAGCAGCCTCCGTGGTTGCTCATGTAGGTATATTGACGATATTGCGCCGGCGGACAGGGGGCCCTGCCCTGGACTTTGAAGTTTGTAAAGTATAACAGATAGACGTAAGTACAGTTATTAAAAGCTAGCACGACTGTATTTTAGCAGTAGTACACTGCTAAATTACAGTGACGTTTATAATCATTCCAGTTTTTTTAGAAAGTTTTTCAATAACCTCTACATACTCCTTAATCTGGCCCAAAGAGAGCGTGGAAACTTGCAAAGGAAAGCTGTGAAGGAACTCACAATTTGATCATATCAGAAAATTGATGTTGAAGAAATCCCGTAAAAATTGCCAAAAAAACGTCACTTTTTGCAATCGTCAATTGATATAGTACCTATATATATACATATACAATGTGACCCGTCGCGAAGTGACCGCCCCCCATTTTTAGAGAGTTCTCGCAAAATCAAATGAATAACATATTTACGAAATGATATTCCTTCTGGCCAAAGGCTGCTGTCGAGGAAGATATCAATTTTGTGCATCGGTACAAATACCTTATAAGCGTTATATTCACGTTCATATTTCATGTTAACTTTTTCTAAGGACACTTTAACTAGAGTTTTCTTAAGTATATAATTTATAATGTCCTCCGACGATGTTTCTTTGTCTACATTATTTATAAATAATGGTGTTCTAATGTCCGCTGCCTTAAACTTATCCGTCGGCTCCAAATTAGCTTTTTCTTTCATCCCAATAAATTTATTTTTCAATTAATGTTGATGTTAATAGATTATATAAAGGATAGAAATAAATAAATATATTATTTAAAATGTTTATTGCGATTTTGTCATTGACGAATATAATTACATTTATTTACATTCAATTATTAACAAATAAAATAATGTTCTCATTCGATTATTGGCGAAGATAGTAATAATTACAATTAATGATATATACATTTAAATTACCCGTTTTCATTATTTATACTGCTCTTTATTATTGGTGGTTGTAAATTTACTAATGCACAGGCCATGAATATTATATTGTCTAAATGTTCAAATTCTAATCATATTCACTTTTAAATAACAATGCTCACTGACAGATATGAAGAAATGGAGTCCAAAGTTTAAAATAATGCTCACCACGAGCGCTCGCATCGACATTCTTTCTAGCTCCGCCCCCGTGCACATAGTCATTGCAAAGCTATCGTTTTAGATATAATTTTAATGCCTGCAATAACCTGTTTACGAGTATATATTACCATCAATATAGGGCAATCCACATAATTATTGATACTTTAAGAAGCAATCATGAAATAGATACATATATTTAATGTCAAAACGAATCTAATATGATTACTTATAATAAATAGATAAGAATAAGTCTCTCAAACTATTTATCAATACGTTACTTTCAATTTTAATACTTATTTAATATAAGTATTAAAATTGAAAGTAACGTATTGATAAAAAATAGTTAGAAGTTAAGGTATTCATTAGCTAAAACACCATTATTGGCACATTCTATCCAAAATATTGGAAGCTTATTAATTGTCTATAAATGAAAGGATGTCAATAATTAGGTAGGTGCCAACGTTTAGACGGTAATTACTATATAAGTTAAATTTCACGAAAAAGAACCGGAATTAATAACACTCATGAGATATAAGATATCAAATATGTAGTTAATAATGTGTTACGTTCCTCAGTCTAAGTACCAACAAATACTATATGATAATATCATTCCCATCTGTCCTCACATTTGTAAGCTAACCTGGCGCAAATGGTAAATTTACGAGAATTATCCGGCTATCGTATTTTTTCAATACTCTCACTCAATACCCTTCGGTCGTGAAGTCTCGTTTAGCTCCTAAAGGTAGTTTATTTAAATATGTAAATAGAAGCTTGAGTGCTTTCGTCCTATCATGTTTTAGGAACTTGCGCCTTTTTCAGGACTTTCTAACCTGGGATGTATTAGAACGCTGAGTGTACATCTGTTGTAAATATAGCTAGTACGACATTATGCAATTCGTTTTTTATGCAGTAATGTAATATTAATAAAACTTTTATATACATATTTATGAAAGTCTCAGCAAAAAATAAAAATAATGATTCTATTCGAAATCGCCACCTTTGGCTTTGATACGGGCCTTTAACCTGTCTGGCTACGAATCTATGATTTACGCGCTGTTTCCATGGGAAATATAGCCACTGCTTGCTCCAGAGATGTCTTAAGAGACACAATGTCGGGGTGTCGTTTCGAGCAGGCCATGTCCTCCAAAACTGACCATAATTTGTAGTCTAAGAGGTTCAAATCTGGGCTAGACGAGAGCCAGTCTTCAGCTTTTATAAAGTCCGGAACGTAGCTTTCGAGCCAGGCGTGGGTACTTCGTGCCTTGTGACCAGGTCCAGAGGCCTGCTGGAAAGTCCGCGGTACATTTTTTAAAAGTGTATTGCTAAGAGGTTTCACTATACGATCCAGGACAAAACAGTCTCTTGATACACTTGAAGTATTCACTCCTTTGTCACAAAAATGAAGCTTTATGACACCCCCACCGAACTATTACAGACGTAGGATGATGGCCACACTTTCATGTAGTGTTCTTTAATCGTGAAAATTTTTGTCATCGGTAAAGAGGATATTTCTGTGCCTTTCACCTGCGTATCGGGACAGAAGGCGTTTTGATCGATCCACTTTTTTCAACTCTAGGGCTTGATTTAGGGCATGTCCTGTATATCGATGATAAGCGCCGAGCTTCCGGTCTTGTTTTGTTATACGAGACAGAGTCCTAGCGGGAATCTTCATTTCTCGCGATAAGATTTTTTGTTTCCTAATGGGGTATCGACGAATTCTGGCATTAACATCCTTTGTAATTCTAACAGCACGCGGTCGCCCCGATCTTTTATGGTCTTCAACAGAGGACGTGTTGGTATATCTGTCGATAGTACGATATATGTACATACGGCTGATACCGAGCTTTTGAAGTGTCTTGAATATAACCGACGGCTCCATACCCACTATGTCCAAGGCAATCACTGCAATCCTATTTTATTTAACACCCTATTCCATATTGTAATCTAAAAAAATATGTAAATATAATAAAACCGTGGAAATTCGAATGAAGTTTTTAACATAATAAACGCGTTCCGAGTTAAAGAGTTGAAAAAAGTAAAAGTTTCTATGTAACAGTATTTATGACCAGACTAGTTATGCACAACAGAGTACCAAATCTTGAAATTTCCAGTTCAATATATATAACTACGGAACTGCTACAATTGTGTATACAGTTTACACGAAAGTGGTTCCCAGTAAGCTCGTTGCTGAAAATAGATTCGTTAGGTCGTTTAGATTAGACCCCGCACGTAAAAACAAAAGCACTGCGCGCCAGACTTCGTCTACTTGATTTTTAATTTAATTTTATTTTTTTCAGGGTAACAAACAGCAAGTACAATAAAATGTAGGTATACAATGTTTTTAGTATTACGTTAGAAAACTGCGAACATAAGAGTAAATGGTATTTTACACTGATGACGTCAGAAAGAGTAAACTTATGACGTTGCTATATACTTTTATATAAATACATTACAAGAACCTGTGTCAATTACTTGTCGTTTATATACAATTTTAAATAACCAAAATATGTCAATGGTATTGAAGTACTCATTAAATGATTGCATCATACGACGAAGACAACATGATGGTGGCAACAAATTTTTTTGTGAGAGAATTATAAAAAACACATTGGGTCAAGTAGCAGCCTCGTCGTCGTCTGCATGTAGAAGGAAATTACTGATCTCAAAACAGCTACCTATGCCATTTATGAATAGTATAAACAATAAAGGGTCCAGGATGAAAGTTTTAGATCGAAAGGGCAGAAGACAAAATTGTCAATTCTCAACACTGTTTTGCACCTGTTGCTGTTATTTTGCACCCTCCACCCACCTTTGCACGATTTCTTTAACCATCTATTATATCGGGTTGGCTGGAAGAGATCTCTGATAGAGATAAACTCACCTTTGTATACTGTTTTTGTAACAATATTCTATATATTAATGTGCAATAAAGAATACATAATTATAGGCGCAGAAGTAAAACCATAAATAATAACTTTTGAGTTCTATTTGTAGCCCAATTGTTTGAAATTGATATCATAATCAAGTTTACGAAGCTCTGCGCGCATGGTTATATATTCGTGCTTGCATGCTCTGTTGGTTCCGACATGTCGAAATAATGCAAGAAGACACAATTACAAAAAAGATATACAACGGAGCCGAGGAATGCCAAGAGTTACCTACCATGATCAAATTGATCATGTTTTATCAAAAGGTGATGTAAGGAGCCTAAGAAATCGGTGAGTATGCGCGAAAAGAACTATAAAATTTAAACATAATATTCAAGTAATGAATAACACTTTTTTACCTTTAGTAATTGGAAGAATTTTTAACCATTGAAAATTCTAAATTAATATTTACTAACCAATTGACTTCTCAATTGATCGCTGTGTAAAATTCACTATTCCTATGCCTACATCCTACATCTCCTAATTCCTACATCTTCTGCCGTTATATTCTCATTAATTTAATTTAATTTGATTCCCAAGTATTTTAATCTTCCTCTTTATTTAACTTAGTAAACTGTTAAAAAAAGAGGAAACTGCAAAAAGTAAACTGCGAAGAATTTTGAATAAAATGAGGGTAGCTTTCCTCATTCTATATACGACCTAAAGTTGTAGCGCGCGAGTTACATTTTGCTCTATCTATGCAAAAATGTATAAAAAATATACGCGACAAACATAAAACGTATTCTATTTCAACGTCGGTTAAAAAGTGATCCTGATTCTCATCTAAGTAACAATTTTAAAACAAAATGAAGTTCCTGCTATAAACGAGAAACTTTGTCCATATATTTCGGATACTCAGTCAGAATAATTCTTTCAAGCAAGTTCGTTCCTTACGAACAACTTTGTATGAGCGAATTGAATGAAATATATTCACATTTCTCTTTGTATTCTTTATTGAATTTGGTAATGTGCGCGGTATTAACTTGTTTTGGTCACCCCTTCAAAACGAAAACATTTTAGAAGCTCCCTTTAAAAGGAGCGCAGATTAACCGCTTTTGTTTTTTATTAGCCTTAGAACCGCGACTTTTTATAATGACTGTTTCTGGGTATTTTGAAAAAAAGCGGTAAAGGGTAAACACGAATGTTTCAAAAAAGTCCCGTCTGAGATCGCTGTCGTTTTGCCTCATTTTCCGCCCCTGTGGATTTTAGCTTTAAATCTATCCATAGATACTTATAATTCTAATATAACCAGTCCTGTTCTGTGCAAGAGAAATTAATAAAATCTAATGAAAACCGTGAACTTTGATACGGAATATTTGTTTGATAAATAACAAAAAACACGATTTTTAAAATCTTATCTATGATGTATATTTGATTCACTTTAAAATTATTAGACTGGTTAATTGATACTAGTGCATATTCCCGGTAAATATGTTGGTTATTTTTAATTTCGAAAAATAGAATACTTATACGAATTCTCTGCTCAAAGTTGTTTAAATTCCTTTAGACCCCACAACCAGAAGTAGGAGCAGCGGTGTTGCGTGAAATGTAGCTGAAACGCAGAGTCGCTTTTTCAAAACTACACACATCAAAAGTGTCTAGGGATCAACATATATTTTTGCAATAACTTTTCTCCTAATTGATATTAATTAAAATTTTCTTTAAGGATTCATCAAATAAAGTGTTTTCGTTTGTCTACAGTAACGATAAACCAAGTCACCTTTGCATTAATAAAGAAATTTGCCATTTTCATAATAAAGGGATTTTTGACATTTGAACCACTAACATTAAAGTTCGAAAAAAAGACTGAAATAACAGTTTTCTTTAAAATTTTATTGGGTAACTTAAACAATTAATAATCCGTGTTTCTACCGCGAACACTAACAACACAAGAACATCGGTTTGGCATACTCAAAATGAGTTCATCCAAATCACGCTGTGGAATGGCCGCCCATGTTCGTTGCAACAACAAAAAAAGGTCTTCTTGCGACTGGATACCCTCCATATTCGGCAGAGCTCTTCTCTGTAGCATATCCCATGCATGCTCAATCGGGTTCAAGTCTGGCGACTGAGCAGGCCAGGGCATGACATTGATGTTAGCTGCGGCGAGAGTCTGTCTTACAACTCTTGCGGTGTGCGGTCGTGCATTATCATGCATTAACTGAAATAAGGGACCGATTTGCACTTGTAGAGGAACGATGACGTCTGATACAATCGTCTCAGCATAAATTTGAGCGTTGAGGTTGCCTCTGATCCAAATCAACTCAGTTCTTCCGCCGATCCAAATACCCGCCCATACCATGATGGTTCCACCACTATAAGGATGGACTTCCTGGCAGGATTTTAATCGCTGTTGGCGTCCAGGGGTTCTCCAGTGTCGTATACGTTTATATATTTTATATATTTTTTTATTACAAAGCCACATCTCAATCTCAAGAAATCCGCATAAAAATGCTTGATCCCTAGACACTTTTGATGTGTGTAGTTTATTGTATTGAGAATTTTTTTAATTAATTTTATAATTCCTTCAATTTGGTTCTCACTACCGGGGTAGGTAGTGATTTGGCGTGAAGTTACAGATAGATAGAATTCCTATGAGAAAACTGTATTTCAGCCATGCAGTGTTAGCTGGATTTTTTGACTGGCAAATTTCTTAAATTATGGTCCATGAGTCTCATTACTCGCGTGGTGTCACCTCTGCTGATAAGACAGCAACTCCTTAGGAGCTTACTGGGAACCCTCTAGGGAGTTGTTATTTGGCTGCGGTTTTTCTGTGAGGTGAACGTACTTCCCCACTTCCCCAGACGGGCTGCTTAGATCTCTTAAAAACATCCAGACCAACACAAACAGACATGTTCATGCACATAAATGTTTATCATGTGTGGGAATCGAACCCACGAGCGTAGGTGTCAAAGTAGCATAACAGCGCGTTTCACCACTGCGCAACTGAGCTCGACAAACTTTAACACAAGGTTAATGGGTTCGATTCCCACACAGGACAAACATATGTGTGCGTGAACATGTCTGTTTATCTTGGTCTGAGTATTACTAAGAGAAGTAAAGCACAATAAGTACACCTCTAACCTCACAGAAAACCTCAGCCAAATAACAACACCCTGGTGAGTTGCTGTGTTCCTTCTGGCAAGAGAGGTTACAGTAAGCTCCTAAGGAGTTGTTATGTCAGCAGAAGGGGAGGTATTACGCGAGACATAGTTCCAGTATTGCATACTCGCGTTCGTATTTTCGTGTTTGTAGGCTTCGGTAAACACTTTATAAGGTGAGCCGTTCTTGTATATCTCTCGACGTTGTATGAAAAAAAGGTAGAACTTAAAGCAAGCTCTACGCTTAATATTTTAGTTCCCGTAATTAGATGTCTACTAAAAAAACATTATTAAACTCATATGATTGATTAATTTACTAACAAGTTTGGAGAATTGTTCTGTTTCTTAATCTTTCTTTTAAAATAAAGTTTGGTGAATACACTGCATTGAATATAGTAGTATCACGATATATTTAGAAAGCAGAGTCCCTTTTGTAAGAGCAGTATTTGTCTTCAACACAAATACTGCTCTTACAAAAGGGACTCTGCGTTTCATTTCACGCCACTGCTCCTATTTCTGGTTGTGGAGTCTTAAGGAATTTAAACAACTTTGAGTAGAGAATTTAGATAAAAATCTTTGTTTTCCTGGTGTTAAAAACAATATTGTAGGTCAATAGTTACACATTGTGTATTTCATATACATATCATTACATTCTTGATGTTTCCGCTCAAAAAACGTGTAAACAAGAACTTCAAAAAGACTACAGAAAATGGAAGGGCCATTTGACGCTCCCGAGACTATGGACGAGCGTCAAATTCACTATGAAACAAGTAGCTAGTCAAGTTATAAACAAGACCACGTCACCTAGAGCAGAATGGATGAGTGCTGACCTTGAATGAAGTCTAAGGGAGGAAAGTCTTAAAGGGCGGTAGTTTGAGCTCAGAAGAGGAACGTCGTTGCTATGCTGAATTACACCACGTAATCCAGAGGATGTGTATGAAAGATAGGAATCACGTTACTGCTATTTGCACGGACATAGAGAGGTGGTACGGCTCACACTCGCGGTAGGTTGCAGAAAGTCAAAATCTTATCTAAGGTATGTAAGCCTAAACACTGGACTATAGACAGCGAAGTGGGTCAGCCTTTAATAGAGAAGGATGCAATCCTCCAACGATGGAGAACCTACTGCCAACAATTATACAGCGCGATCGCGACTGAAGAAGGAAGCAGATTGGACTGCATTAACAGGGAGCCTGATGTCTTGATCCAGGAGGTAGAAAGTGTCATTAGGAAATTAAAACTCAAAGCATCACAGTACAAATGTTACAGAATATCAGAAGCGAAGATATAAAAACTATGCACCTTATATGCCAAAAGATCTGGAGAACTGATCAATTGCCGTAAGACTGGATCAAATCAATAGTGGTACGCCTGCACGAGAATGGATCAGTGCGCTAATGCGAAAACTATCGCTCATTTCGCATAGTAGCAAAATTTTACTGCAAATTCTGTATAAAAAGCTAGATACGATTACTATATTAAGAGACACATCTCGAAAATCAAGCAGGATTTGTAAGGGGAAGAGGCACGAGATAACAAATTTTGAATGTGAGGCAGCTTATTGAGAAAAGCAGTGAGCACAACATTAATGCAGCCCTGTGCTTCATAGACTATGCGAAAGCTTTTGACTATATACGCTGGAAAACGTTCGGTGTTATGAATGAGATGGGTGTACCGCAACACCTAACCTTTCTTGTGCAAAGTCTGTACATAGACAATAAATTTCGAGTAAGACTTCAAGACGATCTATCTCACTCTTCAAAACAGAGCGAGAATTATGTCAAAGAAGTATCTTATAACTGCTGTTGTTGAATATACTATTATGTACTACCTACTGTTTGCTGATGATACTTGTTTAATTTTTAATGTTACTCGCCGGTGCTTTAATATTGACAATGTAAATAGTGTTCTATCTGCCATTCTAAATTAGTTCACGTGTAATAATCTTGTTTAAACTCAACGAAAACAAAATGTATAAAATTTAGTTTACCAAATGTGCCTTCTGCCAACACAGAAGTTCTTATTGACAATACTGTATTAGGAATTACAATAGACTCCAATTGCAGTGGCCCCCCGCATAAAAAACTGATCAGTAAGGTCAGCTCCGCCGCATATGCAGTTAGGAGAATTTAGACAATTGACGGATGTGGTTACTGCGCGCTTAGTCTATTTCAGCTACTTTCACAGCATTATATCGTATGGTATACTATTGTGGGGAAATGCGGCAGATATTGAAACTATTTTTATATTACACAAGAGACCCATCCGCTCTATTTATAATATGGGCGCCAGGGAATCACTTAGATAACTATTTAAATAAATATCCTGACGGTTACCTCTCCGTATATTTATGAAAACATAATGTATACTCGTAAAAATATAGTCATTTTCGAAATTTTGTGGAAATCTCTGAAGCAGAAATAAATTGCGTATGCCGGTCAATCGCCTTAGCAAGGCGAAAAAAAAAGGCAAAAAAAAGCCTTGTAGATGTTGTATTGCAAATTGTATTCGATTCTATAATAAATTACCTGAAACCGTTCTGTCCTTGCCTTACAATATGCTCAAAAGGGTATATCAAAAATATTCTGTGTAAAAAGGGTTATTACAGAATCGATGAATATCTAACTGACAGAGATGTTTTTGTAAATTACTAAGCAAATATATTAATATATCTTTATGTGTACCACTTGATATCACTTATGTTCATTCACATATATTTATTGTAATATCGTAATATAGACGATGAAAAAAAACCCATATTGGCAAGTTTCCTTTGGCATTTCTTCTTCGCCAAGGGTCATTTTCGAAATGCTGGTAGATTAAAAAAGAGGAAGGAAAATTATTAAGATACAATATGATCTAATAAAAGAATGTAAGACGTACCTAAGTGCCCGTAAGGGCCTAATGGCAAATAAATATGTTTTTATCTTTATCAATCTCATCGGTGACCATATAATGAGAAGGATCTTGGATACATGAGAAGGCGGCATTCGCGTTGGCGGTCATCGAATGAACAATTTACGATTTTCCGACTACATCTCTATCATTGACGCATCGGAAGCTGAGCTGCCTGTGCTCTTAAGCGGAGTAGAAAGCATCAGCAAGAAGTATGGGCTACTTATCAACAGATCCAAGACAACACTAATGTTTGTGAATAGAGGGGGCACCATGCAACGAACCAACGAGCTTAGTGACCTTGTCGTGGCGCAGAAGTTTTTTATATTTGCATGAAACATGGTACGAGTAGGATGGGGATATAGAAAATACTAGTTAAGTACATCATGTTCCGCTTATTAGAAGAAGCATGCAAAGTAATTCATTGCGAGTCAGTATTCATAAATAACATTATTAGTACAATTAAACTTGTTTACAATACAATACAAAATATTACATTTGAATATTCTAAAACTTCTTTAATTGCATAGTAGTTTTTATCATTAAACCATTTATATAATTTTGTCTTGAATTATTTTTTGGGACATGAAAAAATGTTTCATGTCCCTTGGTAGTTTATTAAATAGTCTAATACACATACATAAGCAATTTCGACTGTATTTTTCAGTTGCCGGTATTTCAAAGAAATCTAATATGTTAGGGTTTCGTTGGCTTCTAGGATTAATGTCAATTGCTTTAATAAATAATAGAAAGAATTGCTTTACAAAAACACAGGCATCATATATGTACAGACAAGGCAAAGTTAGCAAAACAAGATCCCTGAACCAAGGTTTACACGAAGTTTGTGTACCTGGGATCGCTAATCAGCGACGATGGAGATTGTGAGCAGGAGGTGGTTAGAAGAACCCGGATGGCAAAATTAACGGTTAAAGAAAATATGAAGGAACAGAAACATCAACCGCAATACTAAGATAAGACTCATGCGTACTCTTGTTTTCTCTATCTTCTTGTATGCATCTGAAACCTGGACACTAAAAGCCCGTATTCGGTCAAAAAATTGATGCGTTCGAAATGTGGTGCTGGCGCAATATGCTCGGTGTATCATGGACGGAGCGCCGGACAAACGCGTCGATTCTTGCCGAACTTCAAATAACAACTCGGCTCTCCATGATCTGTAGGCAAAAAATGCCGAAATTTATCGGCCACACAGTCAGACGAGACCCAGACAGCTTAGAAAAGTTGACAATCACTGGCTGTGTGGAGAAAAAACGCAGGGGACGCTCGCTGATAAGATGGACAGATATCGCTGAAGAGGCAACAGGGTAGATACCTCAGGCCATACACTTGACACAAGATCGGGGAGCCTGGAGAGCAGTGGTGCGCAAGCTGCGCAATGTAATTACGTACTTCAGTCATAATGATACGACTGTGAAGAAGAATTTCATATGGGGATATGTTGGATCGATTTTTGTAGTCCTAATTATTAGTAACATTCAAACTATAGACCTAAAACATTTTCTCGCAAATTTTTATTTATCCTAAATTTATTTGACCTATTTTACTTCGGTAGTTATATAACAACGACAAACTCCTTATTTTAACTTTCCAAATTCGACATTAGGCGAAACAATTCATAATCTCTACCGTTTACAATTACTATATATTTATAACTTCATACTAGCTACAATTTTTTTAATATTTTGCCCACCCCACATGGAATTTGCACTTGGGGGTGGAGCAGGAAATTAAATAAATACTAGTTTTTTTATTTATATAAAGTGAAAATACGAGTACTAAGGGTCATTAAAAGTACTAACAATTAATTTTTACACTATCGCCATTGTTCAGTTTACCTACTCATTTAGTTTCATCTGATCTGGGTACATCTTATCTTTATCTTTCTGAAGGGTTTAAAAAGAAAGTGGAAACCTAACTTCAAAGCTTTTGGACGTAAAGGGTCCATGTCGGATCTACGTGTACATTTCACTCGCTTGCGAACGAAGCCAGCGAGCAAGACATCTGGGTCAAGAAGCTTTTCAAGTTAGTTTGATATTTGTATTATTTGTTAGGAAAATCTTTAGTCTTTTAATGTATAAACATAGGTTTCATGTAATTACGAGACGAATACTTATGTGCATGAACATGCCAGTTTCTATTGGTCTAAATGTTTTCTATGTAAAAGCCTTTATTTGTAAAAACATAGTTGTTGCATTATTTACCTTGCACGTCTTATAAGTGTATATATATGCATATGTGTATATATACGTACATGTATAAATTACACATATACATATTTGAATTCGCACTTGTACCCGAATTTTGAGTCATACTGAGTTAGGTTCGGGTCAAGTTTGAGTGACGTTTGTAGCATGTTAGGATAAATGTAATAATATAGGTTTTTAAATAAATAAATCATCAAACATCCTACGCATTTAAAGTAAGTTAAGCAATGTAACGAACGTACAGTAGTCTAGTCTGCCGGCCTTGTTTTTGTAAGAGGTGAAGTTTGTTTGTTTGGATATGTGAAGTAATATTACTAGAACTACTGCACAGATTTTTAAATATATTCACTATTTATTCACTTTAGAATAGGGAGATACATTATTCAGGTCATTTCAAGTGCTATAAGCTAAGTTTAATCACCAGGAAGATTTGAAAAATTTGAATTACCATCGAGTTGTGACACCATCGAGTTCTTCATAACATGTTCCTTCAGAACATGTTATGAAGAACTCGATGGTGTCATTGTGCACGTTACTTTAACCGAACACGTAAGTTAGGGAACATCTACCGCAGGCTGTCAGTAGTGAATTTATGTATCTCGAGCGTCTCCGAATTAGTAGGGCACGTTAAGCCGTCGGTCTCGGCTGTTGTCGACATATGACAGTCGCTTAGCTAAGCCAGTGGGCTTCGGGCTGCTTGAATGAACGAGAATGTTAGGCAAAGTACACGGCTACATTACGCAACTGTGGATAGGCCATTTTTTTCAAACCCCTTAGTGAAGGGAGACCTATTACCATTATAGTGAGGTGGGTAACAGTTGATATGAAAATAAATAATAAACAGACTTTAAATACAACTCATCAAAAACACATGCCATTTCGTATCATCAACAAACAACTGAATAAATGCGGCACAAACACCGAGATAAATCTGAAGTTTTCTGACATCACTGCGAGCGAACAGGCCTGGGGAGCGCCATATCAACGCAAAGTGTCCGAGCACAAAAGGAATTTAATCTGCAAGTTCCTATGCGATCCGTGTACCACAACAAACCGACGTCATACTGGCGTGTTGGTAGGCGAGCCACAAGTTTGCGCTTCATTAGGCCTTCCTACTAAAATGAGTGGCGGTGACAGAGGGGTAGGGCTGGTGAATGCAGACTAGGGAAGGACCTCACAGACAGATTTCTCCCTGGAAGAATAATGTATTCCTCTAAATATACATTAAATGCCTGACCTAAGTACCTGAAAAATTATTGTATTAACTACGTCAACCCTAACTCTTTCCAATGCAGGGGTCGGGTCTCCCTTCAACCGAAGGAGTTTAAATCATACTCCACCACGCTGTGAGTTGTCGGAGGACAGTGTTTGCAAGCCGCTCGAAGGCCACTCACTAAGCTTTACGACTGTCATGTATTGACAACAGCCGGGACCGATGGCTTAACGTACCCTTCGAAACTCGAAGAAGCTCGAGATGGATAAATCTGCCACTGTGTTCAGTTAGAATGACACGCACAAAAGCGCCATCGATCTCTTTAACTCACACGCTGTGTTAACAGCAAAAACAAAAGAGATATCATCTTGAATATTTTATCATCTTATTATTTCGATGAGCTCGGTGGCTCAGTCGTGAATGACGCAACTTTGACCCAACGCTCGTGGGTTCGATTCCCACACAAGACAATTTGAGTGCATGAACATGTCTGTTTATCTTGGTCTGTATGTTTTAGGAGAGGAAGGGCACATCAAAACAGCCCGTCTGGGGAAGTACCTTCAACTCACAGAGAACCGCAGCCAAATAACGACTCCCTAGAGGGTTGTTGTGTTCCTGCGTGTGAGTGAGGTCACCAGTAGAGGCATCGCGTGAGTGATACTTAACATATCGCAAGCATTAGGCTACGGTACGATCAGGTGGGCCGTATGCTTGTATCGCTCCCGACGTAGTATAAAAAAAATATATACTATTTCTTTAGCCTCTATTCCTGGAATATAAACAATTAGATTTCTTAATAGATCACCATGAAATAAGACCATCACATGCAAAATCCAAACAAAAACATAAAAAAGCATAGCATTAATCGGAAGTCTGTGCCCCGCCTAATCCTTCATTACCCGTACTGTTTCCCACCACGACTGGCAACTGCATTGTTAGAACACAAAAGCACTAAGAGGTGAAACGGGCCCGTCAGATTCTGATTGTGTCCCATCTGTTATATCCACACAATAATATATACGCTGAACGCTTTTGATATCTCAGTCTTTTCGGTGTTCAGGGTCAAAATTTTGTATGGGCATTGTGCGAATAATATCATGCTATAAATTAGTCTGGGTGTTTTAAGAGAAGTTCGGCACATCAAAGCAGATGGGCCGTATGCTTGTATGTCTGCAGATGTTGTATTTGTATATATATATATATATATAAATATATGACAACCTTATTTTATATATACTCGCCCACTCACTGAAATATATGGTTGCAATTTTTCTGTGAGTGAGCGAGGTCAGCAGTGAGCTTCTAAGGAGGACGTTGCTGCCGTCGTCAGTCTGTAATACGATTCGACCAGCTCGGTGGCGCATTGGTGAAACGCGCTGTTACACTACTTTGATACCAACGCTCGTGGGTTCGATTCCCACACAGTACAAACATTTGTGTGCATGAACATGTCTGTTTGTCTTGGTCTGGGTATTTTCCATGTATAATAAATATGTATTTACAAAAAAAAATGTATTTACGTATGTTTATCAGTTGTCTAGTACCCATAACACAAGCTTCGCTTACTTTGGGGCTAGATGGTACTGTGTAATTTGTCCAACAATATTTATATGTATGTAAAATAAGCATTGATTACCAAACGGTACACGCTAGTAATTTAAAATTTGACAAATTGTTTGTAATGACCTATGATTTATATGCAATTTGATCTAACCTGCTTTGTATGTTTCCGCCACCAATTAGTTCATGTGGACTAGCGCCGGCCGGTACCCACCCACTACCGTTAGTATATGCAACATCCCGTTGCTGCCTCAGGCGTGAGGATTCCCCGTGGAGAGGCGAAACACGTGTCGCAGCGACGACCACGACAGTCGTGGCAGCGACGGTGGCGGGTGCCTGCGTTTTCTGATGGCGGATGACCACAGCAGCCGAGGCAGAGACTACCGGAGCAGCCATGGCAGCGACGGCGTGTTGCTTCTACTAACGGTAGTGGGTGGATGCCGGCTGGCGCTAGTCCGCATGAACTAATTTGCATGTAAAGTCACATCGACTTTCGCAAAATGACACCTATGGTTTGTAACGGCCAATGGTTTGTAACGACCTATGGTTTGTAACGGCCAATGGTTTGTAACGGCCTACGGTTTGTAATGACCTATGAATATAATATACTGTGTAGAAATGACAGGGGATAATCTCTAAAACCACAGACATGATTCCAAAAACATTTTACTAATAGGAAATTGTAGGAAGTTATTACAGGAAATCTAAATAAAAAATAACTATGTTAAGGTTAATTGAGTGATATAAACAATTTTTCTTTATTTAGTGCACCTGTATTATTACCCCATATGAATGTATGTATATCTTCACGTCAAATCCTTACTCCCTAACATTTAACATTCATAGCTCTTTTCAATGTACGCTCGCCGGTTCCTAGGGCTCTTGACATCACCTACTGATAAACCTTTTCAGTATCCTATAATTTTAAAAGACGAATTCACAAGCGCGAGCCTGCGGGCTGCAGCTAGTTTATTATACAACTAAGATTAAAAAGAAGTGTACGTGGCTTGGTAAGCAGTTACCAGCAATAGTAATTCTTGGTTTACCACCTATAGCTTCCCGCCAAATCCCTTGAGGAGTAGGCAGAGATAACCGAGCGCCACATGACTCGATCCTTACAAACCTCACTCGATCCTTTAGCATTCATGGCTGTTCTTATGCACGCTCGCCGGTTTCTAAGGCTCCTGACATCATTTTCCGATACAATTTTCTGTCTTCACCTCACTCACGAGCGTTGGTATCAAAGTCGCGTCATTCACGACTGAACCACCGAGCTCGTCACAATGCTAAAGTAAAAGAATGTAGGAGCCGAGGAAGGCTGCTGCCAATTACACCCCGCGGATTGACGCCCGAGGGTTCCGGCACAGATGATAAAATTTACTCTTTGATCCCGATGATCGCATCACGGGAATGCCCCCTACCTCTCGGACCCCGATCCCACCCTAACACTCCGCACTCGGCGGATCCGAGTGCAGAGAGTAGCCAAGGTACCTGGGCGCCACTCCTCTTAGGCCCTTCAGGCCTGAAGCCGTGCTCGATTCGAATCGTGCATGTTCGATTATTTAGCTCCGCGACGTTTTAAGCCGAGGGTCGACATTTAGACGATAGCTTTTTGTTTTTTTAAGGCTGTGGCGCCTCACGCCCGCCTCTTCCATTCGATGACGTAGTAGTGGCCCACAGCGGCCAACTACACAGGGTCAAAAAAAAACATGTTATTTTACGTTACTTAATTTGACTTTCGCAAAATAACGCCTGATTCTATTAACTATTTATTGTATTCTATTGTACTGATACGATATCAGGATTACCAACATACTTAAACTAATGCAAAACTGATGTAACATTAAATAATATTCATATAAGTTCACTCGTCTATGTTCATTAATTATATTTTGTAGTTGTTACATTTAATATCATTACGCACTATATATATTCAATTTGTTTTGAAAATATCGCCTGAATCTATTAAGTATTCTTATTTCATTGCTACATTTCTTATTAAAATATTCATGCACAAAATAGTAACATTTTGTGAAGAGGTTTTTTTTCACTCTTAATTTAAATAAATTAACATTATCCTATTATTTTGAATGCTGTATGTAATTTATTAAATAGTTTTGTTACGCATAACATGACTTTTCTGTTCTTCTTGATTTTTCATTATTATTCTTTATTTTCTTTTTTTGTCTTTAATTAGTGTAAATTCTTAATTAGATTGCTTAATTTTACCATAATGTACAAACAGGGTACTGTATTTTTTTCTAAGAATACTAACAGAACTGTGTCTGGGGAGTTCTCAACACTGTACGCTCTTTTCTGTGCTTCGTAAACAGATTTTACATTAAAATCGTAGCTATTCCCCATAATTTCATACAATACTCTAATTAAGAGGCCATCAGTATGTAATACACAGATTTAAGGAGCTCTGGTTCACGTAAAGTTATTGCGAAGTATGTCAAAGTAATTGAACTAACTAATACATTAATATTTTTTTGTTTGCTTACAAATTAGTGTACACTCCAAGAAATGTTACGACCTGTTCCGGTACAATAGTTTTGTTATTATAATATGAATATATGTGTCTTGTTGACAATTTGAACAATGTAACATTCGTTTTTCTTCCATTAACATAACAGCTATTAGACCACCAGCCATAAATAATCCCAATACCTAATGTGTGTCGTTCTGTGCATCCTTCAACGTAGCTCCTGAAATTATACTATCAGCCGAGTGAACTATCAATGTATTGTAATATTACTAGTTGAAAAGAAAAGGGAGTTCTAAAAAGAGTTACAAATTTATTAAGGCTCTTATTCACAGTAATATATATATATATATATATATATATATATATATATATATATAACGTTTCTTAAAAGGTCGGCTAATTTAAGTCTTTAAGAACTCGCGAATGAAACGATCTAACACGTAGTTTACTGTCCGAACCACCCGCGAATGTAGTAAGCGGCCGCCGGCTGTAGTGGGCCGCCGACTGTAGACGAGTACGCCAGCGAACCAGCCAGCACGCAGATCCGTGAGGGACTCACGGACGACGCAGTCCAAGATGCAGAAGTTGGCAGGAATCGGTGGGGACCACCTTGCGGTTTAACACCGAAGCGGTAAAAGATGCCGGCCGCCGTAGTCCACCGCGTAGCCAACACAGCAGGGGCTGGAGTTATTCAAATAATATATAGTTAAAAACAGCGAACTTAAAAAGCATAGAATGATAATTTAGAACAAATTCATAGTGCATAATCGACACCAAAACAATGACGTTCTCGTATTTGATAACAAAACATCATTTTTCGAAAATGCAGTTAGCGAAAAATATGCCTTACCTCCAAAACATAAGCCGCACTTTACGATAATTGTTTATGGTACAAAGGAGTCATAGAAATGTAAACAAAATTTTCTTGTCGATGATTGGCTGCATGCGATCTCGCACGATCGAGACACGAGTTCACCCGATGTGGCGACATGTACGCGCCACGAAAGTAAGGCCGTTTATTGCAATAAACAACCACGAATAATATATCTTTACGAATAATTATCTTTACAAACATAACTACACTTACCTATGAAATGTGATTCCTGAGCATTTATGATTACTGGTAGTGTTATTTACACACCATTTGACGACACAAGAAGGCATTATTACGAAAAATCTTGAGAATACATAAATTAAGACAGACTGACACGTCGTTGTTTCAAGCCGACTGACTAACCCCGACTGTCAAGGCGCGCGGCCTCATTTTTAAGCCCCGCCTACCCTGGCCTCTTTTTCGTTGGGTCATTTTTAAAACGTTATTGCTGCTTCTATGCTTTTTAAGTTCGCTGCATGCACACAAATGTTTGTCCCGCTTGGGAATCGAACCCACGAGCGTTGGTCTCAAAGTAGCATTGCTAACCACTTCACCACCTAACTCGTCAATGAATGAAGAATGATTCACTAATGTTTGTTCTTTTCCATACAAAAGTTATCCTGTTAGCTTCAGTTTACCGACAAATTACACAGCGCTGTCTAGCCCCAAAGTAAGCGAACCTTGTGTTATGGGTACATTTTTTTTTCAAATTTATACTTTTAATACATATAAAACAACCAGACCAAAACAAATATACATATTCATACACACAAATGTGTCCTGTATTACTAAACACTGCGCCACCGAGCTCGTCGACCATACATAGCACATTAAATATGTTGTATTGTCTTAGGTTTTCGCGATTGTTACACATTGAATTAAACAATTTTTAACGGAAGTATCGCGTGTTTTATTTATTTTGTTGAACCTGACGTTTCGACTAGTCTTCCTGCGACCACGGACGCTGCAAAGCGTTCGAAACGTCAGGTTCAACAAAATAAATAAAACACGCGATATTTCCGTTAAAAATTGTTTAATTCATATTAAATATGTTGTTTTGTGAGGAGAACGCTGTTGACCGAAAAATACTCTAATTAGTCCAGTTCAGTAACAGGAAACTACAAGTTTCTTATCTTTCTTATCTTCGAAATATAATTTCTTGGACGTGCGAGTTTCCTCACGATATTTCCCATCATCGTCAAGGAAGTGACAATTACAAATATGACCATAAATTCAAAAACAGCAACTTAGTGGTATACGCCAGGATTTGAACCGGGAACCAGTAGGTCAATAGGCCAGTTTCTTATACACTGGGCTTTCACTGCTTAGTTCACGTAACTGTTTACAGCAACTAACCTATAAATATTGTGAAAAACAACATTTTAAGTTTGAGAATCTATCACTATAGCCATAGTGATAGTTTCTCAAACTTAAAATTAAAAAGATTTAAAAAATCGGCGAGAATTTCAAGCGTGCAACGAAACTTACACACATACAAGTATGTACGTACAGCTAAGTGGTATAAGGCTTGCACTTAATTTGCAGCTAAGTGCTTTGATAAGTTTTCAAAGTACATGTATTTTTTTAAACTTAAAGATTGTTTTTTTTATAGGCAATTTGATCTAAACTACTTTCTGTGCTTCCGCTACCGAATAGTTCATGCGAACTAGTACCGGCCGGCATCCACCCGTACGTACGTACGAGTATGTACGTACAGCTAAGTGCACATCAGGTATATTTGTACCAGGATTATGCAGCGCGTGATAAGAGTTACAATAATACTTCGAATGTCATTCGTGATGTGCTCTTAGTTGTACATATGTAGAGCCAACCGACGGAAGCGCATTTAGTTTTTCACCAATTTTACAATAAAATTTAAATAACTAGAACTATCCAAAACTATATAAAGGATAAAGTTAGGTATATTATTAAAATAAATTTCTAAATAAATTAATTCCGTCAAGTGTTTATGAATCACACACGACGACGAGCTCGGTGTCTCAGTCGTGAAAGACGCGACTTTGACGCCAACGCTCGTGGGTTCGATTCCCACACAAGACAAACATTTGTGTGCATGAGCATGTCTGTTTGTCTTGGTCTGGATGTTGTAAGAGAGGTAGGGCGCATCAAAGCAGCCTGCCTGGGGAAGTACCTCCACCAAATAACAACTCCCTAGAGGGTTGTTGTGCTCCTGCATGTGAGCGAGGTCACCAGTAAGCTCCTAAGGAGTTGCTGTGTAAGCAGCAGAGGAGGCATCGCGCGAGTGATATATGTTACAAGCGTTAATAAGCTACGGTAACTGCTTTACATCAGGTGGACCGTATGCCTCTATGCCTCCCGACGTTGTATAAAAAAACACACCCTCATCAGAGGGTGCGAAATATTCCACCTTTAATAAATAGATAATTGAATTAAATGATAAATTCGGCAAAAATCAAACAACGAATATATATTCCGTACAGTTAAAGAAATGCTTCCACAAACGAGATTAATTTAAATCCACAAATATTGGAAAAGTTCTTTTGCGGATCAATTATTTTCTTTTTTATGTCTGGTAACAAGTTTAGAATTGGATTTGTGTCGCTGTGAATTACAATTTAGCTATGGGGATATTCGCTGCAGATATTTTGTTTGAAGTTTTACAACGAAACTTCTTCGGAATACATTCTCTCTTCTGGATTATCTGTTTGTAAAATTAATCATCATCATCATTTGACCCAGCGTGAATATCACTGCTGGACATAGGCCTTCTCCACTAACATTACAATCGTACATGTGTCACTTCTATTCATCGGCCCCCTGCGACGATTACCAAATCATCCGTTCATCGTGAGGGTGACCGTCCTACTTGGTGTTTGTCGGTGTGTGGTTGCCATTTGCTATAATTTAAGCCTCAGCGGCCATCAGTTCTTCGAACTGCCACTTTAATTTTGCTGATCTTAGATCTCAAAATTGGGGGTCGGTACCAGAAGCGTGCACGTCGCGACCCTGCCAGTCCAACACTTGGACTGCAATTCTGGACCCAAACCGCACAGACGCGCGGATTAGGGCGTCCCCCGGAGGCGACGCGCACCGATCCGCCCCCGTCGGTGCGAAATCTAGGGCATGCGGCGGTGGGGGCCGCCACCCACCACGCAACGCCCATCCCGGCGGGTCGAGGGGAGCTGAGTGTCGTATAGGCACATGGAATGTGAGAGGTGGTCTAAAAGATAAGATGAATGAGTTGATAGATATAATGAACGTGAGATGCCTAGATGCTTTGTGTGTGTCAGAGACCAAGCGAAAGGGAAGCGACACCGAAGATCTGCCCGGTGGCATGATGGCCCTGTGGTCCGGGGTGGACCAGGACGTTCATGCCAGCGCTGGCGTAGGTGTCGTGCTTTCATCTCGCTTGGCCGCGGGTGTGAAAGATTACGATTTAGTAGGTCCAAGACTTCTCTGGGTTAAGATAAAACTGGGGATTACGCGAGTGTTTTTAGTTGCAGCATATGCTCCTGTGAGCTCTGCTGATCCCCAGGAGCTCGAGAAGTTTTGGGAGACTGTAAGGGGTATTCTGGATTTGGCCGAAGCGAATGAACGGATAATTATGTGTGGTGATCTGAATGGATGGGTTGGGACCAAGCGAAGCAGTTATGAGGCTGTGCTTGGTCCATACGGAGATAAGAGAGTGAACGATGCTGGTAAGTTACTTTTAGACGTATGTATGGAACGAAACCTCCTTGTGTCGAACACGCTCTTCCATCACAAGGATATTCACACTTACACATGGAGACGGAATGAACAGAAAAGTGTGATTGATTTGATTTTGATAGATGGACGTCTCCGAAAGTCGTTAATGGATACAAGAGCCTTCAGAGGTCCCACTCTTGAAACGGACCACTATCTGGTGATAAGCCGATTTGTGGGGCTTTTCAAGAAGTGGAGGCACTGGCGAGTGCGTATTCCTTTCGGAGACCATGAAAGAATAAGAAGTGAAAAATTGCAAGATGAAAGTGTGAGGAGTACGTATGTACGTCTAGTCAGTGAAAGACTTGCGAACGCGAGTCTTTCCGACTCAGATGTAGACGAATGTTGGAAAGTTCTGAAAGAAAGTATGGTGGACAGTGCGAAAGAAGCATGTGGATGCGCAAAGAGACGTAGAACACTAAGAGGAGATGCCTGGTGGGATGCGGAGGTTCAATCCTCCGTGGAAAAAAAGAGGAAAGCGTGGCTGGATTACGTATCATCTTTGCACCAGAGTGATGGTATGAAAGAAATGAAGAAAGAAATATACCGTCGATGCAAGAATGACTCCAAAGCTTTAGTGAAAGAGAAGCGTGAAAGACTACATATGATTGAGGAAGAGAAGCTGACGAAGAACTTCGAGGCAAATACCAAACTCTTCTGGAGAGAGGTAAAGAAGTCTCGAAGTGGTTCGTCAGCATCCAGAATGGACAAGATAAGATGTAAAGCTGGTGGCATTCTTGCTAACACTCAGGAAGTGTTAGAACGGTGGAGTGAATATTTTAGAGAAATGTATGATTATGTCCATGACGCTGGCATTGTGAATGAGTCTGTGATAGACTCGGCAGTGCCAGCGTACCATGAAGACATTACTATGGATGAGATTGAATGGTCGATACGAAGTTTGAAAGATGGAAAGTCAGCGGGAATCGATATGGTAACAGCTGAGATGATCAAGCTAGGTGGTACCTGCGTTAGGGACGCCTTCTGGTTTTTGAGCAAATTATGCTGGAGAACCGGAAGGGTCCCGAGCGATTGGAGACGCGCAGTCATCGTGCCCTTGTATAAAGGCAAGGGCTCACGTATGGACTGCGCCAACTATAGGGCCATCAGTTTGATCAGCTTAGCAGCTAAAGTGTATGGAAAAATCATTGAAAGGAGAATGAGGGTGAAATCCGATGGAATGCTTTGGGAAGCACAGGGTGGATTTCGAAGCGGCAGAGGATGTACGGATCAAGTTTTTTCACTCCGCAACATCGTAGAGAAGCATCTGGCTTTGGATCAGAAGGTTTTCTGCGGTTTTGTGGACTTTGAGAAAGCATTTGATAGAGTCGTGCGAAAGAATCTCTGGAACATTTTGCCCGGATATGGGGTTGACGGTGACCCACTCCGTGCTGTGCAATCCACTTATGAGGATTGTACAGCATGTGTGCGGGTGGACGGCAGCTTGTCGCCCTGGTTTGATGTCAATATTGGTGTCAGACAGGGATGCGTGCTGTCGGCTCGGCTGTTCATCCTGTATCTGGACAGTTGTCTTCAGAGAATAAGAAATATGAATGTGGGAATGCGAATGGGTGACTCAGTGGTCAACTGCCTGCTTTATGCAGACGATGCGGCATTAATAGCAGAATCACCATCCGAACTGCAAACACTAGTTACAACAATGAAAGATGATTGTATGAAGAATGGCTTACAATTGAATGCGAAGAAAACCAAGATAATGGTATTTGAAAGAGAGACAACCAGAACGAACGCTAGGATTATGGTTGATGATGTAGTGTTGGAGCAAGTGAATGAGATTGTATATCTTGGAAGTGCTTTTAGCAGCAATGGAAGGTACACCGCTGATGTGGAGAGACGAGTGAGTGCCGGGAATAGGGTGAATGGAGCGTTGGGTAAACTTCTAGGCAGCCGAAATCTAAGCCAGAAGGCACAGCTCGCTGTACACAACGCGGTGCTAATTCCAACGCTAACTTATGGAAGTGAGAGCTGGGTATGGCAGAGAGAGCATGAAAGTAGAATAAATGCGGTCGAGATGCGAGCATTGCGCAAAATTTGTGGCATAACGCTTGCTGACCGCGTTCGTAATGAAGACGTGAGAGAAAGAGTTGGTCTAAAAGAGAGTGTCGGTGTGAAGATAAGAAAGGGCATGCTCCGTTGGTTCGGACATGTAGAAAGAATGCAGGACGAAAGAATGACGAAACAGATATACAATGCAAAAGTGGAAGGATGTAGGAGCCGAGGAAGGCCGAGACTAACCTACCATGACCAAATTGGTCGTGTTTTATCAGAAGGTGATGTCAGAAGCCCCAGGAACCGGCGAGCGTGCATGAAAAGAGCTATGAATGTCACAGAAGCGAGTGAAGTATGCAAGGACCGTGTCTTATGGCGCTCGGTTCTCTCTGCCTACCCCGCAAGGGACTTGGCGTGAAGATATACATACATACATACATACATACATACATATACATACATATACATACATACATACATACATACAGATCTCAAAAAGTATGGTACTCTTTTTGAAGAATTCTTTGAAAGTTTTATAAAACAACCGGTGGACAAAAATCTTTTATCAAAGAGATGTAAAACATACGTATCTGTATCGATAAGAAGATAAGGGTTGGCAACTGAAAAAAGGAAAATGTTTAGAGCGGAATACAAGTGTAGAACCTACAATGTTCAACTTGTATAAAAATCGGTAAAAAAAAAATCTGAAAATAATGCTCCTTTTACCATTACAGATAAAAATTGTACTAAAAATAATAATGAAGACTTGAAGTTTCGAACAACGTATGATCGACTTATACATGGGGCACACTAAAAGTTTTGCACTTCTAGCTAATCGGAACTATTTGAATTTCGAATGTTATATTTTTTGAAACGTTGCAACCTACTTAGTAATAAAAAAAAACAATTGGCGGGAAATCATTTGTCAATTGTTTTTTATCACACATCAAAGTTCTACGTACGCAACGAAAATGGAAATGAGTGGAAAAGATTTTACAGCGATGATTTTTTATGATTTTAAAAGTTCTCTCTCTCCGCAAGACTGTGCTGCTCGTCTTCAAAATGCTTTTGGGAGAGAAGCACCTTCTTTGAGCACCGTGATGCGATGGTATGCTGAATTTGAGAGAGGTCGAGTTTCTTTACATGACGAATTTCGTGAAGGGCGGCCTTCGACTGCCGTCAACGTAAATAATGTGGCTACTGTTAAGCGGCTAATTGAAGAAAACTCGCGGATTACCTATGAGACAATTCGAGAACTATTAGGGATTGGTATGAGCCAAATTCAGAAAATTTAACACGATGAATTGAAAGTTCGGAAACTTTGTTGTCGTTGGATCCCTCATGAACTGACAGCGGAGCAGAAGCGGGCTCGCGTGGAATGGTGCTCACAGATGCTACTGGATCGGACGAAACGTGGATTTATTGTTTTGAACCCGAAAAAATTACAGCAATCTTGTGAATGGGTGTTTGAAAATGAGACAGGCCAACAAAAGTGAGGCAGGCGAGAAACGTTGGTAAAAAAAATGATCGCGTTTTTTTTCTCAGCTACGGGTCTCATCTGCACAATTCCACTTGAAGATCAAAAGAGTGTTAATGCCAAGTGGTATTCTACCATTTGTTTACCCAGGGTATTAGAAAAAGTTCGCGAAAGACGACCAAAAAGCCGCGTTCTCCTACATCATGACAACGCTTCTTCACACACGGCCAAGAAAGTAAAGTCATTTTTAACTTCCGAAAAAGTACAACTCGTTACCCATCCTGCACATAGCCCCGACCTAGCACCCTGTGATTTCTGTATTTTCCCCAAAATCAAAGATTTCATGAAAGGTTTCGCTTTTACCAACTCCGAAGAGGCAGTGATAGCGTTCAATCAGCACGTAGAAAACATGCCTTCAGATCTGTGGTCCTCCTATTTTAAAAATGGTTCGATCGCATGAAAAAATGTTTAAATTGTAAAGGAGAGTATTTTGAAAAGCAATAAACATAATATTTTGGTTATAACATGTTGCTTTTTTAAGTTACGCAAAACTTATAGTGTGACCTACGTATATTGGAAATACATATAACGAAGAAGCATCTCGAGAGTGATCATTGGCGAATATAAAATGTCAAAAGAAACTAGCCAGTAGGTACAGGTATTTTTTAAATTGATATTGCAATATATTATATATTGCATGTTAATACAACAGTACAATAAATAAATAAATAAATATTGGCGGACAAATTACACAGCGCCTTCTAGCCCCAAAGTAAGCGAAGCTTGTGTTATGGGTACTAGACAACTGATAAACATACGTAAATACATTTTTTTTTGTAAATACATACTTATTATACATAGAAAATACCCAGACCAAGACAAACAGACATGTTCATGCACACAAATGTTTGTCCTGTGTGGGAATCGAACCCACGAGCGTTGGTGTCAAAGTAGCGTAACAGCGCGTTTCACCACTGCGCCACTGAGCTCGTCAATAATATTGATAATGTCATGTGATAACTGATAAAATACTAATGCATGTGCTGAATCGTATTCAGACATTTTGTCAGTCCCATATTCATCAATACTCTAATGAGCCCTTTTACGAAGAGTATATTTATGTGTCTTTTGAAGACATTGTCAGAATAAGACAGAACTGTTTTAATACAATTTACAACAAAAATCAGATCTACCAGTTTTAGCAAACCGTCACATGCAAATTATTTCTGCTTCTGCTAAGATTTTTATAGAATTTTGAAAACTGCTTTATTTTTTATGAACATACTTTATGTTTTATGTTATGTTATATACCGACAGGTAACGGTGAAAATAGTGAGGATATTTAATTCTTTGAACAGTGATTATAGAGTGGTTTATTTGAATGGCATGCAACCAACTTCAATTTTGTTGTTGGTCATGCTTGTGTCGTCGTAGACTTTAGTCGTATAAGGCTTGCACATAATTTGCAGCTAAGTGCTTTGATATGTTTTCAAAGTACATGTATTTTTTTTAATTAAAAGATTTTTTATTTATAGGCTCTGCCTCGGCTGCTGCAGTCGTCTCTGCGAGTATTCGCCATCTGAAATGTGAACCGCATGCACCCACCACCGTTACTACCCTGGGTGCTCCGATCGTCTCTGCGACATGTTTTTCGCCTATCCGATGCCTCGTAAATTGTGCCGTCAGCAAATAAGGATGGAGAAACATAAAGAAAGCTTCAGGCACCCTCCCACTACCGTTAGTACACGCATGCCACCGCTGCCATGGCTGTTCCGGTCATCTCTGCCTCGGTTGCTGCGGTCGTCTCTGCGAGTGTTCGCTATCTGAAATATGAACCGCATGCACCCACCACCGTTGCTGCCCTCACTGTTCTGGTCATCTCTGCGACACGTGTGTCACCTCTCCACGAGGTATAGCGGACCGGAGCAACTTTGGCAGCGACGGCATGCATCTACTAACGGTAGTGGGTGGGTGCCGGCCAGCACTAGTTCGCATGAACTAATCGGTAGCGGGAGCACATAAAGTAGTTTAGTTCAAATTGCCTGTATATTTGACTTTCGCAAAATAACGCCTGAATCTATTAACTATTTTATTTATGTTTCTCAATCTTTATTTGATAACGGTACAATATCACTCGATATTACTTCTTTAGTTTGATTTGATTCCATCGTCACATATTTTTCATAGTATTTATTTTCTTATTTTTCATTTTATTTAGTTCTAAAGTAACACAGGCGAACACGGTGGCCTTTAATCCGTTGATCGCTGACAAATTTGCAAGATCATACTTTCAAATTTTTTATTGTTTACAATTTTTCATATTTCGTATTTACGAGTAGTATCTGAATCGGTGGAGTTACTCTGAAAACTCAATTTAATGGCAATCGAAATCCAACGTCAAAATATAAGAAAAATCTCGAAAAATTGACCATGAGTTCATAAAAGATAAATTTTGTAAATAAGCGATTGTTCTTCTTAGCATCACAGCGTTCCCTAATCCATTAGGATTGGCGGAATCGACAAACTAAGTCGATTTGGCGAATATACTGATTTTGACATGGAGCGACTGCCGTCAGATCTCCACAACTCAGAGGGGAAATCAGACCTTTCTTAGGTTAGGTCCTACGTCTTTCGAAATATAATTTCTGGGACGTGCGGGTTTTCTCGCGAATGGCGAATTACTTTGGATACGTCATTTCTTTTCGTATGAAAATTTGTTAGCTGGTTATTAATATGATCCTGTAAGTAATAAAAAAAATCATCTAGCAGTACGCTGAGGGAAAACTCATTAGCTAATGCATTTAAATAGACGATAGATAGTTCGTATTCAGCTGCTGGGTTACGGCCTTCAGGACATCAGCTAACAATCGTTCCACCGCGATACAGCCAGCTGACGTTTTTATTTATTCAAAATAGCATATAACCTGTCATCTCATAAATTTTCAATTGGGAATAAATCACTGAAAATGTATATATACTTTTTAATAGGAATGCATATTTTTTCACGTTCGTGCGATCAGCTGACGTATAATTCACCACTTTATAGTCAGCTCATTTTTTTTTATCTCAAGTTTTGTGTTAATTATAAGTTGATAAATTTTATATTATTAAATTTTTTTCTTCTACTTGTGCGGGAGGGTACTACTGTTCGGCCCTCCCACGGAACAGCAGCTGACGTTCACAAGGCTTCATGATACAACTCCTGAAGCATTTTACGAGTTTTCAGCTGAGAAGAACTTGGTCATGAAAACTTGTTGCTGGCTCGCGGACTATTAGTAAAAATGAAGGAACTATGTCGGCTAGGCCTTTAATAAATTAGATTTCACTTTTTTATTTAAAAGTTGTGTTGTAGGTCATGTTTGCTGTGTTGAAATGTACTTACCTACAGAATATCATTGTTTTATTTACATTGAAATCACTTGCGGCTACCAATACTACGAATTAGTTGCAAATAGAGGTCTAAGATATTTAATTAAACACTACAATCCGGTTTTGTTCGCTCAAGCGGAGTTTCGCAGAAACCCTCCCTGCGGTCTCTTTGTTCATAATTGAAGAACTTCTTGGCATTTCGTTCAATGGGTTTCTAGTTATGGTAAAATATAAAACTTTATTTACTATTAGCAATAGTATTGTCTTAGGTTTTCGCGATTGTTACACATTGAATTAAACAATTTTTATTTTTTTATCCGTGGTCGCAGGAAGTCTTCCTGCGACCACGGATGCTGCAAAGCATTCGAAACGTCAGGTTCAACAAAATAAATAAAACACGCGATACTTCTGTTAAAAATTGTCAACAAACCAACCAACAAACTGTTTTGTTTGATCCCAACCCATCCTTTCAGATATTTACATACAATTAATAATAATAACAATGCTTTGTTGCTGACGAGCTCGGTGGCGCAGTGGTGAAACGCACTGTTACGCTAACTAGGAAGATTAGCAATACTTGTGATAAATTACGTTGGCTTTTATGGGCAGCAAAACTGTGAAATAAATTAATAAACTTCTGCGATTCCACAGGTTTTTTTATACAACGTCAGAAGGCATACAACCATACGGGCCACCTGATGTAAAGCGATTACCGTAATCTATGAACGCTTGTAATACAGAAAGTATCACTCACACGATGCCTCCTCTGCTGCTAACACAGCAACTCCTTAGGAGCTTACTGGTGACCTCACTCACACGCAGGAACACAACAACTCTATAGGGAATTATTATTTGGCTGCGGTTTTCTGTAAGGTGGAGATACTTCCGCAGACGGGCTGCTTTCATGTGCCCTACCTCTAATAATTTCCGTAATCCGTAAAGGCCGAACGTAATATTAAGCATCTTTTTTGATGAACGCATGAATTACATGCATGGTTTGAATCGCAGGCTACGGTAAGTGCTTATTGCAATTAGATAGCCAGTTTACCACCTTTGCGGTATTAAAACCACTTTACTGTCAATCTGCTGTTTGTACATTTTGACGAGCTCGGTAGCTCAGTCGTGAATGACGCGACTTTGACCCTAACGCTCGTGGGTTCGATTCCCACACAAGGCAAACATTTGTGTGCATGAACATGGCTGTTTGTCTTGGTCTGGATGTTTTAAGTACCTCTACCTCACAGAAAACCGCAGCCAAATAACAATTCCCTAGAGGGTTGTTGTGTTCCTGCGCATGAGTGAGATCACCAGTAAGCTCCCAAGGAGTTGCCGTATAAGCAGCAGAGGAGGCATCGCGCGAGTGATACTTAATATATTACAAGCGTTAATAGGCTACGGTACCCGCTTTACATCAGGTGGGCCGTATGCTTGTACGCCTTCCGATGTAGTATAAAAAAAATCTGTGTCATAGGTAATAAGTAACTCGTTAATGATCTGAAGTGTGGTCAAGTCTGAAGTTGTGTGGTGAAGAATAATAATTTTGAACTAAAAACGGAATTTAGTTATTTTTATGTGACGTTCCAAGCATTTTTTTTATCCTGTAGATGTTATCGAGTGTTGTACAAATATACATTTTAATTTTGTAGGCTACTGACGAGCTCGGTGGCGCAGTGGTGAAACGCGTTGTTACGCTACTTTGACACCAACGCTCGTGGGTTCGATTCCCACACAGTACAAACATTTGTGTGCATGAACATGTCTGTTTGTCTTGGTCTGGGTGTTTTCTATATAATAATATAATAAGTATGTATTTACAAAAAAAATGTATTTACGTATGTTTATCAGTTGTCTAGTACCCATAACACAAGCTTCGCTTACTTTGGGGCTAGATGGCGCTGTGTAATTTGTCCGACAATATGTATTTATTTATTTATTACAAAAAAAAATAGGTCGTATTTAGTTTGTTTTTAATTCTATCTCAATCAAAGCTAAAGTATTTAGTGACATGTAAAATCTAAATAAAACAAAAATAAATATAGTTGAATAAATTACATCGCGTCTTCTAGTCCTAAACAAAGCAAAACTTGTGCTATGGTTACGCGGCCAAACACATTTGCTTCTTAGTATATGGGACAACCTCAAACCGTTTTGTTGAAATTCCCCATAGTTTTAAAGTAATACGCCAAACGCGGTGTTTTCTATTAAATAAAGAATGAAAATTATTTAATACAGATTTAAAGGATTTTAAGGGTCTGTTTCACAATCGTTAAGTAAAGTTCTAATTGAGCTACTTCGAACTTACTTATCGAATAAACTAGTAACTTGCGTTTCACAATCTCTCAGTAGCGTTAATCATCACATTAACTGCCCAGTAACTTACACATCGGATGAACTGTCAGGTAGCGATTTACTGGACAGATACTTGACAGATGTTGGTATGTGACAATATAACCTCACTTTAAAATAGACACGAATTATATGTTACAAGCTACGAATTACAAGCATCATTTTCATAAAGAATTAATTTAATTTCTATAAAATGGATACTTTTGAGATTATCGAAAACGAATTCGACGAATTTTATGATCACGTTACAGGACCACGCAGGGAAAGAGTATATCACAATCGTTCAAACAACTTGGAAAAATATGATGATATCGACTTTAAGATGAGATTTCGGCTTTCAAAAGATGCTGTACTCTATGTATTTTCTCTAATTGAGAATACAATATCAACGTCTACAAGGAGGTAAGTGTTAATTGGTAGTTATTGCTATGTATTCATAATTGAGTACCTTACAATTATTTCACAACGTAATAATATGTACTAAGTCTGTAAATCTGCATTGATTCTTTATCAATACAGGAGTGCTCGCAGTATGTGTATCTGCAGCAGTTGGGGTGACAACGCAAAATAATTTTACAGAGTCGTGTACTGTTACCGGTAATTGCATTCTGTCTCACGTGCTTCGGATAATTGATAGGTTATCTAATAATCCCTTCAATCAATTACTCAATTATCAATCAATTAGTTAATCAGCCTATGTCACGTATTATCTGTTAACTAAATTCAGGCGCATATTTCTTCGACGAGAGCAATTAATAGTCTTGACATTCCTGCGTCAGGACAATGTTTCTATATTAACATTCATCGCGTTAGTGGCGGTTTATCATCATTAGTATCAAAGCCGTGGTGTACTTTGCCTTTTGGCTATGCTCAACCTCTCTTTCCTCTCTTCTTCGCGACCAGAGAAAAAAAAGATAGATTGGGAAAACCCAATCCCTTTTTTACTACAGGCGAGCCTTATTCCTGTTTTCCACTCAGTGCTGTATAAAAAAAATACTAATTCAAATAAGCCTTGGCAACTGTTGAACCAGAAATAATATTATCATAATATAATTACACTAAACAGCTAAGTAAGTTCAAAGTTCGCTCGTTAAAAGTTACTTTTTAAAAGTAGATTCTACCTTTTTCAGTTTTAGAATGCTGGGGTTGAGAGATCACACTGGCTGTTCAGAATAATAATTAAGTCCTGTTTGGAATAGTAAACACCTGTTTTTTGATGAATAATCTTTTATAAATGGGATTAAAATAGGTCAAAGCAAGTCGTACTCGCTCTGACTACGATTTAAGTATGACTAAATTGAAATATATATTTTTATTTAAACTTTATTTTTCGAATTGGAAACTTCGAAGATTGTGAGAAAAGACAGAGAGAGAGTGGTCAAATTTTGAACATTTTTGACTACGGCTGAAAAACTATTAAATATGTATTTGAAAAAGTATAAGGCTGTGTTTATTAGACGTTTAGATATACCACACCCTCTACCCATAAAACTATATAGAAGTGACATATTAGTAGACGTTACCTGGATCGAATCCTATGTACGTACCACTAAATACGTATTTTCAGATTTCTGTATATATTTGAAAATATCGCGAGGAAACACGCACGTCCAAGGAATTACATAATGTTAGGAGATTTTTTTTTGTGTTTTGTATACAAGTTTTAGAGGTTGTTCTTCCTCATATGTTGCCACAATAAAACCACAGTTTTTAAAGTAAATCACCTCTTCTAAATATTTTTTCACTTTTTATAAGCTGTTTTGGATCAGCATTAGCAAAGCTGCAAATATTTCTTTAGGAACTTCTCTCAACGCTATGTAAATGTCAAAATAATATATTTGAAAACGGGTATATGCACAAACCGTATTATTTTAGCGCCAAAATATTTCAGCAACTGATCAATATATGATATTTTAATAGATAAGTGACGCGATTTTGATCTGAGTTTGAGTGAACTACGCAAATTCTGTTTGACCGGTGATCCATAGGTTATTTCATGTTATCAAATGTGCAGCTGCAGTTCAGAGTTTTAAAATAATAGCGAGTCATTTATAGCAATATAGATTAATGAAACATCAAAATGTGTGAATCTTAACAAACGCCTCTGGGAGGTTGCTATTATTTCCAATTGAGCGACTTAGATGCGCCCTATCTCTCATTTGCCAATGCCTTTTAAATATTTTTAATTATTAGCAGGGTGAACCACGTACTGGTAAAATCGACATTGATTCTAATCTATGACAGTTATTATCTTACATTATTTCTTATTATCTTACAGACACTGTACTTTTTAGGTTCGTCTAAGCAAATCAAATTGTTTCATATAGCCACCATTTTTTTAAACAAAATAGGATATAGGGAGACGGCAGTGTGAAATCGTTAATCATGCAAATGGCAAGACGAATGAATAAATGATACAACATCCATCACATTAACGAGCACATTTGTGTGATGTGTGGCTTACTGGATTTACCGTTAAGAAAATGTTAGGCTTTTGCAAATGTTGTACATATATTTTAACATATATATGTGCACGTCAAGTCATTGCGAGGTAGGCAGACAGAACCGGCGATACATGATTTGGTCCACACCTATCTAGCTCTTTTTATTTACGCTTGATGTTTTCTTGGGCTCCTGATGCTATAGACAATCTGAAGATATAATTCGCTTATAAAATACTAACTGTTGACCGCAGCTTTGCCCGATCAAAGCGGGATGTTAAACATCTCGCTATGGCGATGTTAATATCCTTGCTGAATAATTGGGCTATCAAATTTGATACAAATCTGCCCGTAGATCCATATTATAGCGCGTTCAAACCAACAAACTGTTCCGCTTTATGTATTAGTGTAGATAAGTTGGTACTACAGATACAGTTGAGCAATTAATAGATTACGTAGCACAAAAATTAAATGAAAAGGAACAAGTAGCTAGCTTTTTCTAGCTTGAGCTTCTTATTCAACATGGTAGATAAATTTGGAACGCTATGGTTTACGGGAAGACGAACTAGATAATCGGATCTCTTTTGAACCACAGACAACAGCGTGTAGAGACAACCGCAATTGACGACGATGAAAAGAATGAAATGACATATAAAAGCAATTGAAAATTTAATTGACACTCTTAGAAAGGAGAGTACCATAAAGTTCAATGTTGGTGCACATTTCATTTATATTTTTTACTAATTACCTAATTTAGTGCAATTTAAACTTTAATACTGTAATATATGCAACCTTTTTATTGTCTTTCTATACATCTATGAAATGTCAATTATCAAAATAGGTAGTAAAAATTAATTTGTAAATTCAAATATTTAAAATTAAAGATGTTGAATAGACGAAGGACAAGGAAACAAGGCAGTCTACAGGAGGATTTGATCGGGAACGCACGGTGTACCGCGCTGAGACCACCAGCCCCTGCTGTGTTGGCTACGGGGTGAACTCGTCGGCATATTATTATCTTTTACCGATCCCCTGAACCTCCGAATACCTTTTTAACCTGTGTGCATGAATATGTCTCTCTCTCTTGGTCTCGATGTTTTCAAGAGAGGTAGGGTGCATCAACCCGTAGTGCTCCTGCGAGTGAGTGTGGTTACCAGTAAACTCCTAAAGAGTTTCAATGCGTTCTCTTAGGAATTATTTATGCATATATATACGGAGCGTATGAACGCTTATAGTACATTAAGTATTACTCGCGCGTTGCCAACAACAACTAGTCAAAACAAAATAAGGGCCACTTGTTTAATTAGACGTAAGAAGCGATAATTTATTTTTAATGCATTCTCAAGTAGCTGGTGGTTTATCCTGGTGTTACCTAAAGTGTTTACAAACACTTTTTGAGTACTCCACCTGCATATTTTTTTTAAAGTGGGTAGATTTTGATAATTTCTTGTAACCACTTGATTCTACCCGATTTTAAGACGGATTTTAAACTCATTCAAAGTGAAGATTCTGTCAAGAACAGTTTAAGTTTTTTTCAACTAGTGGCTGAATTAACATTTTGAGAACGTTATGCCGAGAATTCGACGACATATGGACTTACCAACCGTAACCAGGGCCGTAACATTACTTCAAGAAGGCCATTCGCAGCGTTCTGTGGCGTTGCAGCTGGGTTTTTCCCGACGAGCGATTCAAAATGCGTGGAATCGCTTTCAAGAGACTGGGAGACTAACCTGAAGACGGGGATCTGGCAGAGTTCGGGCAACTACCGCACAGGAGGACCGCTCCGTGCGTTTGACTGCCCGTAGAGAACGCTTCATCACAGCCCGCTCCTTACAAAACCGATTGCGGCAGGCGACGGGTACACGTGTGAGTGATCAAACCATTAGGAATCGGTTACATGAGGACCAGCAGTTCTCCAGGAGACGCGTAGTACGGATTCCATTGACAGGTGCTCATCGTGCAAACCGATTGTTGTTCGCTCTAACGTTTAATGGAGTATATTTCTGAGGTTGGCGTGGTATCATAAATATGATATGATGATGCAAGAGCCATGGGATCTCCTCAATAGGTTTCAATTAGTCCATTTAGTTTGTATTTTGATAATCATTTAAGAGACAACAATAATCTAGTGGATAACAAACCGACATATTAACCGGCCAGTCTGTGATTCCAATCCTGACGAAGGCATATGTCGTAAACGGATATATATATATATATATATATATCTATATATATATATATGCAATTATAAACCTTTGGGATACATATCTGCGTTTAAAGTGATCTAGAACATACGGAGTAGTTTCACTGGAACCCTTGCTTTGAACCCTCAAGGGTTCTAAAGGTACTGTTTTGTATCACTAGAACCCTTGAGTACCATTATACACATAATAAAATCACCACTTAACTCATGGACTTTTCAAATATTCACCAGAAATCCTAAATATTATCTTGAATATCGTTTTCGAATATAAACGTAAGCAATGTCTGGGAAAATTGTTGTTACTATTTCAAGAGTTCCAGTGGCACAAAATAGGATTCTCTAGTATCACAAGAACCTTTGAGGGTTCAAAGCAAGGGGTCTAATGAAACTACACCGAACATACTCCCACGCAGTTCTCAATTGTGGATTGGCAAAGGCTAGTACTTTGAGGTTATACTAATGCTAGTCATTTATCAACTGCCATCTAAACAGTCAGGATAGGCGTATTAATTGCTCTACAAATAAACAAATTAATTGACAAGCTGGTTAAAATGTTCGATAACGCAGAACGCTTCAACGCCTCTTCATATCCTATTTACATAGATTAATATCACCTATTTTCCACAAATATATGGTTTATTCATAATATATTCGAGCTGAGCTGAGAGATGATCACTAACTATAAACATAATATTTGACGAGCTCGGTGGCGCAGTGGTGAAACGCGTTGTTACGCTACTTTGACACCAACGCTCGTGGGTTCGATTCCCACACAGTACAAACATTTGTGTGCATGAACATGTCTGTTTGTCTTGGTCTGGGTATTTTCTATGTATAATAAGTATGTATTTACAAAAAAAAATGTATTTACGTATGTTTATCAGTTGTCTAGTTCCCATAACACAAGCTTCGCTTACTTTGGGGCTAGATGGCGCTGTGTAATTTGTTCGACAATATTTATATTTATTTATATTTATAAACACCAATTAGTTCACGTAACACGTGCAGAAGCATGTTATTATGACGATAAATTTCCACGTGCATCCTCGACCTCTCAGCTCAAGTTGCCAATTACATAAAGCCTTGTGGAGCGACCCCATGTGATAGTTAGCACGCTTCGTTAAAAAAATTAACATCGAAATAAGTAGAAAGCTCGATAAGATCATTAGGGATGTCAATCTAACTAAAAAGGTTATTCCAGGCATTCTATGCATGGCCGTATATACCTCAAACTTCAGAGGGTATCATTGGTTGTTTTTTATGCTACGTCGGGAGGCATACAAGCATACAGCCCACCTGATGTAAAACGTGTACCATAGCCTATTAACGCTTGTAATATATTAAGTATCACTCGTGCGATGCCTCCTCTGCTGCTTACACAGCAACTCCTTGGGAGCTTACTGGTGACCTCACTCACGCGCAGGAACACAACAACCCTCTAGGGAATTGTTATTTGGCTGCGGTTTTCTGTGAGGTGAAGACGGACTTCCCCAGACGGGCTGCTTTGATGCGCCTTACCTCTGTTAAAATATCCAGACCAAGACAAACAGACATGTTCATGCACACAAATGTTTGCCTTGTGTGGGAATCGAACCCACGAGCGTTGGTGTCAGTCGCGTCATTCACGACTGAGCCACCAAGCTCGTCAAAAATTGGTATTTAAGTGGCTTAAATATTAATCTCCGCCTGCTTTAACTCCTTTAATTTGAAGGGGGGATAAAGTAAGGGAGAAATAGAAATCGTCGACAAAGGTGAAAACTTAAAACTCATTCTCATATTGTTAGCATTATCATGCCGGTGACGTGGCCTCATAATTATTTTACCTTAACAAAATGGCTAAAGAAGCCACCAATAAAATTTACAAAATATTTCTTAGAACTAACGCACAACAACCGGTATTTTAGCTAAGCGATCTCTGCCAGACAAACTTATGAAAGAATATAGTTCGTTTTTAAGTTTGTTTGGAAGAGATAAGGCAAACTGGCAGGCGATGCAGCAATAATTGCGTCTTATAAGTTTATAACTTATTTGGAATTTGTTACACTATGAATAAATAGAGTGAACTAAACAGCAGAGCATTTCAAAGACACATTACTGGAATTGAAACCGAATTGAAAAGTGCAACATTGTGTTTAGGAGTGAGAGGCTTTTTTAATTTAGAACCAATGTTACACGCAAGCGATAGAGAATGTACAAGTATAAAATAACTTATGGAAACTTGTAACTAGCCTAGTGCGCGTCACTTGTGGCGTACGTTGTCGACCCCGCCCCGTAAAAATCTCTTCAAGGCGCCGCGATGGAGAAAGATTAAATTTAAGTCTCCCTTCAACCATTCCTCGACACTTCTAGCTGTGGACCGGGATAACCCTGGACAACTCTTCTTTCTTTTTTTTAATTTGGCTCTTCAACTAATCTAACTATGTAGGTTTTGGGTGCATCCCGAGCGTATTGCGGTTTAACTCTCTTCGTATAGCTCTGATGGCACTCTGTTGGCACATCGGCGATCTGTGCGATGGTAACTTCTTCATTTGACTGGGAACTGCCCACACTGATGGTGAATATTGATGTGCCTAGTGAACTTGTTCTGATGATAAATGTGCCGAAGATATACCACAAGTCCTGTCATCATGTCCTCTTTCTTCATATTTTAGCTTTTCATTATTTTTTTTCAAGTCTTCTGTCTTGATATTGTTTTCTGTCCAGAAATAATAGGGGTAATGTAAAAAAATGAGATTGTCGTTTTATAGTAATAGATACTTTGAATTTACATTAAACCTTTATAGTGTGAGATTTTCGAGTGTTTATTTTTCACATGATACCTATGAGGTGTTTCTTTAAAAAATGTGCAACATTTGATTTTCGATGTTCAATTGTTTTTTTTATTCAGCTTAGACAGGAAAGTGGGATACTTTGAAAATCCGAGTCATTTTTGAATACGAGTTCCGATACAGAACTAACGCGGTAGAAACGGCTCGCGATATCAATGCTGCGTTTGGAGAGGAGACTGCTAATGAACACAGTGCGTTTTTGGTTTAACCGCTTTCGTTTTGGAAACTTCGACTTGAAGAACGAACTACGTGGAAGACCGGCCACCCAGGTGAATAACGCTGAATTGAAGAAGATGGTGGAACCCGATCTGAGTCAAACTACCCAGGAATTAGCGACATGGTCTAACGTTACTTTACCTATAATATTGACTTATTTACATCAAATCAATTACATACAAGAATATGAAAAATGGGTGCCTCATGATTTGATTGATCTGCAGATACATATGCGTGGTGAAACTTATATTACCTTGTTGAATAGGTACAGAAATGAAGCAATATTGGATCACATTGTGACATCTGAAAAAAGGGGATTCTTTACGATAACCGTAAGCGAAAAATGCAATGGCTGACCCCAGGTCAAACGTCGTAACAGTGCCCTAAAGTAAAGCTTATCAATAAAAAGGTAATGGTTACTGTTTGGCGGTCGCTTCATGACGTTATTCACTATAGCTTTCTCAGGTATGGTCACGCAATAACAGAAAATGTTTGCTGTGCCGAACTTCGAACAATGATGCCGAAACTGGCAGTCAAACAGCCCCGACTCGTGAATTGAAATTCACCATTATTGCTCCATGATAACTCAAGACTGGACGGGAACTCGTTGTAACTCTACAGCAACTGCAGTTAGAACTGCAGCTCCAACTGACTACCATTTTTTTTCGTGATTTGGACAATTTTCTACGTGGTAAAAAAATTTCCCAGGAGGCAGTTCAAAATGCTTTCAGACTGTTTGTCGAATCTAGATCCCCAGGATTCTATCGCAAAGGCATAAACAATGTTCCGATTAGATAGCAGCAATGTATAGATAATGATGGTAAATATACATCTTAGAAAAAATGAGTTTTTATTTTTCAGTACAAATCGGCAATTTCATACTTTAACCCCTAATATGTTAACTATTTATTCGTTTCAGCTATTCATTCAACTATTTTAGAGGATTCCTTGATTTGGTTTGTCCATCGTACTGGTGATCAGCCACGCGTTCTCTTGCCATCAGTGTTCCAATAACGACAAGTCTTTCCAAACTATTGTGCCCTTTCCTCCTGATGTCACTCTTCGGCCAAAAAACATTTTCCGGTATTTCTACCGGTATTTCTACCGGTATTTCTTCTCAATGTTCACACAGTGTGGATAGCCGCGTTGTATTTAGATAGATTAAATGCATCTATTTCAATTTTAATTTAAATTTTAAATCTAACCCAGAAGGCACAGCTCGCTGTACACAACGCGGTGCTAATCCCAACGCTAACTTATAGAAGTGAGAGCTGGGTATGGCAGAGAGAGCATGAAAGTAGAATAAATGCGGTCGAGATGCGAGCACTGCGAAAAATTTGTGGCATAACGCTTGCTGACCGCGTTCGAAATGATGACGTACGAAAGAGAGTTGGTCTGAAAGAGAATGTCGGTGTTAAGATAAGAAAGGGTATGCTCCGTTGGTTCGGGCATGTAAAAAGAATGCAAGATGAAAGAATGACGAAACAGATATACAATGCGAAAGTGGAAGGATGTAGGAGCCCAGGAAGACCAAGACTAAGCTACCATGACCAAATTGGTCGTGTGTCAGGAGCCTTAGGAACCGGCGAGCGTGCATGAAAAGAGCTATGAGTGTGAAAGAAGCGAGTGAAGTGTGTAAGGACCGCATCTTATGGCGCTCGGTTCTCTCTGCCTACCCCGCAAGGGACCTGGCGTGAAGATATATATATATATTTCACTTTTAGTCCGGAACATTTCTAAATATGAATGACAAGAGCAGTAATAGATAGCCCAGTGGATAAGAAACCGGTCTATTGATCAACTTGTCCCCGGTTCGAATCATAGCACTAAATTCATATTTTCGGATTTACGTACATATTATCATTAGCTCGACGGTGAAGGAAAGCATCGGTAGGAAACCCGCATATCCAAGGAATTATATTTCGAAAGACCTTACCTAAGAAAGGTCTGGTTTTCCCTCAGAGTTTTGGATGTCTGACGATAGTGGTTCCATATAAAAATTAGTAACTTCGCCAAATCCATAGGTTTAAGTATCGGACCCCGCCCAATCCTAACGGAAAAGGAAACGGGATAGCGCTAAGGAGAAAAAGAAGATTTCTAAACAAGCAAGTATTTTAATTAATATAAATGTTAATGTACTATTAGAATTTAATTAGAATGAAAATTAATATCTTATTATTTTATCTAACTTTTTGTCTCATATATTTGTTATATAAGAAACCTTATATCAAATCGCTTCATTTTTATGACGGAGTTTTTCTTATTTCTAAATAATAGATAACCATTCTCACGTTTTGCTGAAAAGATAACGCGTGGTTTTGTTTTTGAAGAACGGAAAAATAAACGAGCTTTGGATAGCATGGGCTTAATGATCGTTTTACACGAAAATAGTGGATAAGCTGGCATTCTAAGATAACATGCTCAAGCTCACATCATAAGGTCGACAAAGAAAAATATATTTTCACCCACGATTGAACTGAAATAGAGAAGATACGTGCATTTACATTAAAGATCAGTAGAGACAAATAAATAGTAAATATCTTAATCATTTAAATATTTTTTTATATTAGTTCAGCATAGTGGCCCCTCTTTGCCTGATGGTAAGCGAAAGAGGAGCCCAAATCGCAACTGCAACTGACAACATACTACATCCCGTATCCTGTCAGTTGACGCTGCCATACTGACCCGCAAAATGCTTCTTCACGCTTCGTTTGAAGGATCCCATATTGTAGGGGAACACATGTGCAGGCAAGGTGTTCCACTTTTTAATGGTACGACAAAGATAGGAGTTGCCGAACTTTTTGGTACGCGAAGAGATATTCTCAACCGTGGAACGATGACATCGCAAGCCCGCACGTGTGGTTATATGACGGAAGGGTGACGGTGGGATAAGGGAAAACAGTTCTTCAGAGCACTCGCCATGGTAAAGGCGGTAAAATACGCTTAGAGAGCCTATGTCCCTACAGAGTTGAAGAGGTTTTTGGTGACCTCTTCGTCATCAATTATGCGTAAAAGTAATGTCCGTCAAACATCTCGCTTTGAAAAAGAGATCTCCGGCATTGGGACACCTCACCACGAGATGGTAGATGGCACAGCTCCCCCGTTATTTATATTCGAGTTAGAGGTAAAGAGATTACTGAGAAAATCGGCTTTCTCCTTAGCGCTATGGACCAAACTGTCATCCGGTTTGATAAGTGCGATGAAATATAAGTAGACAGCCCCGTGTATAGATATAAGAATGTTATAAATATGTACGATATAAGATATCTAGTATATAAGAGTTTAATAGTTATTAAGAAATCAGTGATTCATATTAGTTGTTAATAGATACTCTTCAGTGATTCATAGTAGTTCTCATTATAGTTGTAAAAACGTAATCTTTAAATATATTTGTCATTTGTTTACGGAGGAATCGGTGTTTCACTATAAACCAGTCCGCAGGACGTAACATTGTTCATTATCATTTTTAGCATCGAATGCAACGTAACTTGCGAATGGTGAACACTGCACAGTGGGCCGACTAAAGAAATACCACCACCTCACAAAAGACAATAAATATTTTTTTCTTAGAAGACTCTTATATTTCTGTAAGTTCTAAGGAGTTTGTTACTATATTAGCAGTTACAAGGCGCCAGCGATATTATTCATATTGCGAGCATTCATGGACTATCTATCGATCAGTTTCTTCACGGACTCTTACGGGGTAGGTAGAGAGAACTGAGAACCCCAAGATATGCTCAATGTTCCTACTTTAACATTGATAGCTCTTTTAGAGCGTGCTCGCCGGTTCCTCGTGCTCCTAACACGAGTTAGTTCACGAGGAACCTCCTAAGTTCACCTTCTGACAAATCACGACTAATTTGATCATGGAAGATGTGTGTTGGTATTTGTCGGCTCCAACATCCTCCTACTTTCATGTGAATGTATTTGTCTCGTCACTCTTGTACAGTAATCAATTAGATTCATTTCCCTCCCGACATCTATACAGATAAATAAAATTGGAGTGTCTGTTTGTAATATCAAAATAACCGCTTTTTACTAAATGCATATGGATATATACACGGTACATATACCAAAATGAATATTTTTACAATTTTTGTCTGTCTGTCTGTTTGTTCCGGCTAATCTCTGAAACGGCTGGACCGATTTTGACGGGACTTTCACTGGTAGATAGACGACTGTTCAGAGCACAATGTAGGGTACTTTTTATCCCGTAAATATTTAGGGTTCCTGCGTAAAATATGAACAACTGTTAAAATTAGGGGCAAATATCTTCCCCTTTGGGGGTGCGATTCACAAAATAGATGAATTTCGTTAAAATTAGCATAGGTATTTCTATACGCGAAATACAGAATTAATAAGTTGTAGTAAACTCTGCAAACTCAGCAATAACTTTTTTGTTAAATTCCACGCGGACGAAGTCGCGGGCACAGCTAGTTGTGTTATAAAAGTGTAGTTGACATAAATTTCAAATAATTAGATTTTCAGCTTAATTGGTAATATTTTTATTTTTTTTAGACAACAAGACATTTTTAAACATCTTTGAAACAGAAGTATTTGCAAGTTGCCAAGAGAAAAGATGCCACCACCTCGCTTAGTCATTTCATGTTGTGAATAAAATTTGGCAAGTTTCATCAATATTTTGATAAGTAATGTAACTTACCTTTAGATCTAGGGACAAATCGTTCTGTATCATCTGCAAATCTACCTTGTTATTTCGTACCTTCAGACGCTTGGCACTCGTTCAGAAGAGTTATGTTAAGCTCTGAAATCGGGCTCAGCTCCAATTTACGAGTATGTATTGGCCCAACAATGCCAAATACTTGATTTGAATTTTGTAATTGATATTCAAGTTTTTATCTTACCACTATGGAAAACAAGTGTATGGCTTGCTCGATGTTAATGTATTACATACAGTACCATGAGATACTTGCTTTTACTTTAGCTGGCTTTATCAGACCATTTTCAGGCTTTTTTTTTTTTTTTTTTATATTAGTTCAGCATAGTGGCCCCTCTTTGCCTGATGGTAAGCGAAAGAGGAGCCCAAATCGCAACTGCAACTGACAGCATACTACATCCCGCATCCTGTCAGTTGGCGCTGCCATGCTGACCCGCAAAATGCTTCTTCACGCTTCGTTTGAAGGATCCCATATTGTAGGAAGGAGGGAACACATGTGCAGGTAAGGCGTTCCACTTTTTGATGGTACGACAAAGATAGGAGTTGCCGAACTTTTTGGTACGCGAAGAGATACTAAAGAAATACCACTTGTTTCGCTGCAATGAATTAATCACATCTAATGTCTTTCAGAAATATCAGCTTGCTAATTACTGTACAAGTTTCCAATTGCAACTCCGCCCTCTTGGGTTTTGGTTCATAGCTAAGGATCATTTACGATATACAAAGTAGTTTGACAAACAAAAATATGTTCATCGCGGAATTCCGCAGGATCACGTTATAAGAACATGAGATGTGCAAACTCGACCATAATAATTATTACCTTATTTATATACCTAATATATATATATATATTATACAACGTTCAGAGGGGTACAAGCATATCGTCCATCTGATATAGATTGGATACCGTACCATATGAACGCTGATAATACATTAAGTAAAACTCATGAACTGGGCTTTATTTCATGGGGCCGTATGGTTACATGCCTTCCGACATAGTATAAAAAAAATAGAAAAAGCGTTATCGATTTATACTTTTAGTGTTAATAATGAAACCAATATCTGAGCCACATATATATCTCTCTGGTTAATCAAAACTAATAGGAACTTAGACCACATTTTCATATCATCAATTTAAACTATATGCGCTATGCTCGAATTTCGCCAAGTATGCGGAACGTAGACCTTAAAGCCAGCAAATTAAAGTGTTTGACTCTAGTCGAATAAATTATGATAGATTGAAGAGTTCTAGAAAAGCGTCCGCATATAGAGTGCGGAGACTTAACATTGAAACTTTAGATGTCCGATGGCCTCAAGAAAGCTGGCAGAAGTGACTGGATTTAACGTGAAACTTAAGTTATAGCAAAGAGGATCACATATGGTGATAGGCATCAGGTAGGCATTCTATGGAAGAATATTCTATTTTATCATCAGGCTGTATAATATACATATGGTGTGTTGATAATAAACATCTTTGCTATAATATTACGTCATTTATTTTCCCAACTTAATTAGTTTCTTGTTTATGTAACTACTTTGTCTTCTTCAAGTATTGTACTGCAAACGGGTACTAACTGATTCGACTTAGGACACATTAGGTTCAAGTTAATTTAATCCAATAGAATAAAGACAGTAATTTTCCTGTGCAGCAGAAATTGAAAGGAGGTTTCCATTATTTAATAATAATAATTATGTTACTTATAAGGAAAACTGTTCGAAAACTCGTATTCGTGGGACGTTGGTTAAAAGTGTTTTTTTTCATGCCGGAAAAAATCCGCTATAAAGCGAATCTGTCCTAAATAGTGTCTGGTATAAACCCAACCTGTCCTAAACCGAATAAGGGAACCAAGCTATGTCTTCACTTTCATGCAATAAGACCACCGTTGTACTGTTACTTTCTGCTTTTTGTTTTTAATTTATTTTTGTGCGAGAATGTATGTACCTAGTATCGTAATATCAACTGTGTCCGACACTGAAGGCCTTATGAAATTATAATATAAGGAGCGAGAGGCAACAAAGCGTCGTCTGTGAGCTCATAACTAAAGTAGCCCTTGCTGGGAGTGTTGGATATCCAATTTAATTTTTTGTATGGTAATGTAATTACCCTTACCCTTAGTACCCTTACCATCTTTATTCTCTTACGATTATAACAGCAATATTAGACTTTTGTGCTGTCATTTGTATACAATTCATATTAGTAACGGGGATATAATTCAACAAGTAAAAGTTAAATTAAAAAAAACCCCCCGACTGACTGTAAAATAAATCTAAAAATGCGTAGATCTAAAGCTATTGGCAGTTTAATGGCTTTAACTATATGGGTTTTGTGGTGACTATATATTACCTAACGTTTGTATGCAACGGAACCTCCTCGTGTCGAAAATTTATTTCATCATAAGGATATTCACTACCTGGTGATAAGCCTATTTGTGGGACGTTTCAAGAAGTGGAGGCTCGCTATTATAATAGTGTAACAGATTAAAAATCTGATATAAGATTTCCTTTACGACCCAGTCCCGTATCGGTGATACATCATAAAAATTGGTAACGCGAGCTGCTGGCCCGAGACTGCATGCTGAGATTTATTGCCACATAATTTTGCATTTACACGTACAAAATTTGCTAAAGCTCATCCGATCGTTATAAGGGTATTGTTTATCGACAATATCAATGAAACGGATGGATGAGGTGTCGTTAGATTCGTCTTGGTAACCTAGGATAACCTAGGCAAACGGGAATATGTGACTCATAATAAAAGTCAATATGGCGAATTTTTGTGGAGTTAAAAAAAAGAAAATATTTTGTAACCAAAAATAGGCTGTAAATATGAAAGCTTTTTAGGAAGACCACAAAAATACACATAAAAACAACTAAAAATACAACTTATTTGTTCAAAATTAATTTAGAATAATATACTGTAATAGACAGACAAAGACATGTGAGTGATCCTTCAGAGTTCGCGTTAATGTTAATACTTGCACTTGTACAGATTCCACTTCACAGTTTTATTTAATAATTATTTTTATAACATATTTGCTCGTAAAGTGGTTGTAATTACACCAATTTCAATATCGTAATGTATCTCATTACGCACTTGTGCGATAATGTAATGTAAAAGGCACGTGTTTTTTTTTTAATAAAGTTTTAGGATACTCCGTCTAAAAATGAACGATACTTTTAAAAATCCTAGCAAAGAGGTTTTATGTCAAGAAAGTGGTCAATATTTTATGAATACAATTAACTTTGGGAAATAAAATATAACAAATAAACATTTAATTCTTTAATTTAATTAATTTTGACAATAAATTACAACCATTTATCTGTAACAAAAACACAAAAATATTAATTTACTTTATTAGTAATACTGGCTGTTTTTGTACCTTTGCCTAAAAAAAAAAAACGTTGATGCGCGCGCATCGCTTATTTGTGGACAAGTAAAAATAATTCCGCGCGCTTTTTCTTTTCACTGCATTGTTTTTATTTGAAAATGTCGTCAAGTAGTGATGAATTTATTAATTTGACACCGCCACAAGTCTTAAACGCGGCGAAAAAGGCTACTCTAAGCCTCTTGCCTGAAAAATCGACCGATAGATACTTACAAGCCTATCAAAATTTCATCTTATGGAAAACAAGCCAAAATGCAAATTCATTTTCAGAAAATGTGTTTTTAGCCTATTTCATGGAACTTTCTCATAAATATAAGTCAAGCTCATTGTGGTGCTACTATTCAATGCTAAAAAGCACTATGAAAACAAACCATGGTATTGATATCAAGTCATACTCCAACTTGCTAGCATTTCTAAAAAGACGCTCAGATGGCCATATGAGTAAAAAGTCGAAAGTATTTTCGGCTGACAATATCAAGACGTTCCTAAAAGAAGCTCCGGATTGCCGATATTTAGCAACAAAGGTCAGTTGAAACTAAATAATTGTGATTAATTTCTTTCACTTTCGTATTTCTTTACTATATAGTTGTTTATACGTTATTTTTATCTTTTTTCAGGTTGCATTAATATTCGGTATAAATGGTGCATGTAGACGTCAAGAGTTGGCAAACATCACAACTAATGATATCGAGAACCATGGGCGAGTTCTTCTTGTCCAGGTTAAAAACACAAAAAATAAAATTCCAAGGTCGTTCACAATACAGGGCCCTTTTTACGACGTGGTGAAGAAATACGAAGCGCTTCGTTCAACAAAAGCTAATTCCAACAGATTTTTTCAAAATTACCAAAATGGAAAATGCAGTAAACAACCCATTGGCATTAATAAATTTGGAGCAATGCCGAAAGAAATTGCCACTTTCTTAAATTTGCCTGAAGCTCATGAATACACAGGGCACAGTTTCAGAAGGTCCTCGGCTACATTGCTCGCCGATTCAGGTGCGGACTTATTAACACTAAACGCCACGGAGGGTGGCGGTCGAGCAGTGTAGCCGAGGGATACATAGATGACTCGATAAGAAATAAAGATGAAATTAGCTCTCGCATTACAAGGAACATACATTTGGAGTCAAGTGTTGACTTTCAACCATCTACGAGCACACACGCGTACATTCCACCATCGTCGCCGCAGCCGCAACCGCCTCCGCCGCCGCCACCGACGACTGCAGAACTCTGTGGTCTCGTTTCACTCAAGAGAGTGAGAGAGAAACTGGGGAAATTGTAACTAATAATAATAACTTGACAACATTAAAAGTGCCAACTGGCAACGTAACAATCACTTTTAAAAATTGTTCAAATTTTTATAACTGCTTTAACAATTAATTAAAGATTTATTCATTTAACAAAGTCAGAGTTTTATTAATTTCCTCGTAAATATGTTATAAAACGTCGTATGACATACGTGCGCTTTGAAAATTACCGCACTTATATCATAATGTACTATTACCGACCGGTTTCGCCTTTACGGCATTATCAAGGTATTTTATACAACATATCCTTCAGAGTTCCTTTCATACCAATGTATACGTCTATAAAACATTCTAACTCGTCGCAATTACACTCGTGCTAAACGAGTTCGCAGTCAATGAATTGCAGTAGGTCCTTCGAAACATCTCGTCACGTCACGTTCAAAGCATCTTCTAGTACTTTAGAGAGGATAGGAAGAATAGAGATAAGACGATACTGCGAAAATAAAGATGGATTAGCAAATTTAGAAAAAGGAAAAGGAAAATAACATGCGATTCCAAACTCTCGAAAAGGCATTTGCTGTAAGAGAAAAGTTAATAATGTGAGTAATATGTCTTGTAAGCTCGGGATAAGCATATTAAGGCTCATATTATCGCTGCCCACAGCTTTGGTTAAGATAGACAAAATACTTAGCCACGCCAAGATACCCTAAGAAATTTCCAAGTTTGAGAGGATGATTTGTTTTGAAGAGTTGCGTATATATAGCGGCGCTTTTCGACTCTGCACATCCTGTTGCAGACGTTACGAAGTTTCTTGTAAGCCATGAGGTTCTCATCTGTAGGATCTTTTCTATACCTATCCTTGACTTTATCTATCTTTCCCATTGCACATTTGATGCTAGGCGTAAGCCAAGGTGCGCGAAGATATTTTATTCGCACAGGTCGGATTGGAGCATAAGTATCATATAACCCAATTTACGTCAAACTTTTAGCTTTCTCATCAATGTCATTAGATGTCTACTATTAGAATCTATGCTACCAATCTCCTCTCTCAGACTCTTTATATCCATGCCCTTAAAGTCACGTTGAAGAACGGTTTTTCTTATTTGTTTGGGAGAGCGTATTTAATATGAAACGAAAAGACGATCGTTGTATGAAAAAGGAGCGGGAAGCTGTCCATGAGTATTGATTAATTCGAGATTGGAAGTAATTATTACGTCAACTAAAGAAGGTAGACAATTTGGAAAATTATGGGTAGCTGCCAGAGCTAGCAATTTAAATACAATGACGAGACTACAATTGCCAGTCTGAGCTCTGGATTCATTCTTTAAAAGACATATATTTAAGCCTCCTTTATAATTATAACATTCCAGAATTCCAGTTCACAGTATTGGATTAGCAGGGTCGCGGTGTGCACGCTTCTGGTACCGACCCCGCAAAAAAAAACAAAAAGCCTAAAAACATAGATAAAGCTAAACCCACCAGGCGCTGGAAAAGCGGGAAAGCGACAGCGCTTGCATCTAGCGTGTATCCTGTTACACAAAAAGCGGGCGCGATCCAGCGCCGTGCGATCGCTCCTCACAGAAAGCCGCAGCCAAATAACAACTTCCTATAGGGTTGTTGTGCTCTCGCGTGTGAGTGAGGTCACCAGTAAGCTCCTAAGGAGTTGCTGTGTAAGAAGCAGTGGAGGCATCGCGCGAGTGATAATATTTTACAAACGTTAATAGGCTACGGTAAATGCTTTACATCAGGTGAGCCGTATGCTTGTATGCCTCCCGACGTTATATAAAAAAAAGAAATATTCCTGGGCGGTTTCCTCGCGATGTTTTCCATCACCGCCAAGCAAGTAATAATTACAACTGTGTACATTAATCCGAAAACACAAATTTAGTGGTACATGCCAGGATTCAAACCAGGGACCTGTTGTTCGATAAGCTGGTTTCTTAACCACTGGGTAATGTGCTTATATCTGAGATCTAAGAAACTGTTCCTTAGATCAAATTGCACATATTGATATTTAATAGAAATCCTGCTTTAGTTGGAAGTATCTGTTGCATTACTTACATTCTAGTCTTTCTTCTACTTATTACGAAATAATAAAAAAAAATCGGCCAAGTGCGAGTCGGACTCGCACACGAAGGGTTCCGTACCATTATTTAAAAAAACGGCAAAAAAATCACGTTTATTGTATGAGAGCCCCCCTTAAATATTTGTTTTATTTTAATTTAATTATTTATTCTTAAAGTGAATATATAACTAAATATTCTGTGAATATTTCAAGCGTCTACCTGTTGCCGTTATCAATATCGAGCAAAAACGAGCAAAAAAATCACGTTTGTTGTATGGGAGCCCCCTTAAATATTTATTATATTCTATGTTTCAGTATTTGTTGTTATAGCGGCAACAGAAATACATCATCTGTAAAAATTTCAACTATATAACTATCACGGTTTATGAGATACAGCCTGGTGACAGACGGACGGACGGACGGACAGCGGAGCCTCAGTAATAGGGTTCCGTTTTACTCTTTGGGTACGGAACCCTAAAAACAAACCGTTTCATAACAGTTTGCTAAAGAGCCATGATTATTCGCGGAATTATCAGCTGAATGGCATTGATAATCATTCACATTGGCTATTTGGACATATGAAAGGGGTACTTTGCATAGAAACGTTATCAGGATTGGCAGATATTAAATGGAAATCAAATGCGCAATCATTCAGGCTTAGTGAAATAGTGCATACCATGCAATCTCGATATTTGTTCTATATAAAAGGTAAGGTAGGTTCGATACTGTGTTATTATTCTGTCTATCGATCTATATCTTTACGCCAGGTCTGTTGCGGGGTTGACAGAGAGATCCGGATGCCACTAGTACCGCTTTCAGCAGGGAGAGTACACCGCTTCTGTAGAGAGATGAGGGAGTGCAGGGATCAATGTAAATGGAGAACTCCCTGTAGGGTTGTTGTGTTTCTGCGAGTGAGTCATATATTGCAAGCGTTTATAGGCTATGATAACCACTTCACGTCAGGTGTGCTGTATGCTTGAATGTTTCCCGACGTTGTATAAAAACAAACACAGTTCGCTCAGAAAACCGCAGCCAAATAACAACTCCCTAGAGGGTTGTTGTGTTCCTGGGTGTAAAAAGATAAAAGATAAAAATTCTTTATTTGCCATTGGGCCCTCGCGGGCACTTAGACACGTCTTACAGTTTTTGAAATATAATCTTATTGTATCTTATTTAATTCTCTTTTTACTTTTTTCCTTTTTTTTATCTACTAGCATTTCGGAAGTGACCATTGGCTAAGAAGAAATGCCGAAAGAAACTTGCCAATATAGGTCTCTTTTAAAATTGTCAATTAGATATTACAAAAACAAAAAATTCATAAGCATATTGGTACAATAATGTTATCAAATGGTAAAATTAAAGATTATTAAGACCAGGTAGTCTGTGCTGAATTATTTCCAGACATCTTTGTCAGTTATATATTCATCAATTCTATAATAAGCCCTTCTACAGAGAGTATTTTTAATGTACTTTTTGAATACATTGTCAGGAAAGGACAGAACTGTTTCAGGCAACTTATTATAAAATCGAATACAATTTACAAGAAAAGATCTACCAGTCCTAGCAAGCCGATGTACCGGCATACACAACTTATTTCTACTTCTAAGTTTTTCACTGAAGTTTGAAAACGACTTTAAATTTTTACGGGCATACATTATGTTTTCATAAATATATTGAGAAGTAACAGTAAGGATATTTATTTCTTTGAACAGTTCCCTGAGGGATTCTCTGGAGCCCATGTTATAAATAGAGCGAATGGCTCTTTTTTGTAAGATAAAAATTGTCTCAATGTCAGCCGCCGTTCCCCACAACAGTATACCATACGACATAATGCTGTGAAAGTAGCTGAAATAGACTAAGCGCGCAGTAGCCACATCCGTCAATTGCCTGATTCTCCTAACTGCATATGCAGCAGAGCTGAGCTTACCGGCTAGTTTATTTATGTGGGGGCCCCATTGTAATTTGGAGTCTACTGTAATTCCAAGAAACACAGTGTTATTAACATATTCTAATTTATTATTCCCAATGAGAACTTCTGTATTGGCAGAACTCACATTTGGAAGACTAAATTTGATGCATTTGGTTTTAGCTGAGTTTAGCAACAGATTATTACATGTGAACCAGTTTAAAATAGCAGACACAACACCATTTACCTTGTCAATATTTTCACAACGGCGGGCCACATTAAAAATTAAAGAGGTATCATCAGCAAATAGTACTATATCCGCCATTTTCTGCACCATGTAGGGCAGATCATTTGCATATACTAAAAATAAAGGTGTGAGTGAAGTCACCAGTAAGCTCCTAAGGAGTTGCTGTGTAAGCAACAGAGGAGGCATCGCGCGAGTGATATATGTTACAAGCGTTAATAGGCTACGGTACCCGCTTTACATCAGGTGGACCGTATGTTTGTATTCCTCCCGACGTAGAATAAAAAAAAAGTTATCTAGTTAGTAAGGGTGCCCATGTACGCTAAAATAATGGATAATACAATTATAATCAATCGGATTTATAATTGACCTGTACCTATAAGTAAAGTCTGGATAACATGGGATTCTTCAAGAAAGGCGAGAAGAGTTTCTTATAGGTTCGGCAACGCAATAGTGACACCCCTGTCGTTGTAAATATCCATAGGCCGCGGTAACTGCTAACCAGCAGGCAGGCCGTGCGCTTGTATGCCACTTTAGTGGAATAAAAAAATATACGCATCCTGAGCATTTGGGCAATGAAGTAATTCTAAAATATTTGCTATAGAAACACATACCTATTATCCTATAATATTTACCAGACCCTTCATATTTTTTTTAAAACGTCGGAAGGCATACAACCTGCCTTTACAAACTATGAAGCTTGCGATACAAGAAGTATCTGTTGCGCGGTGCCACTCTTGCTACCAACATAGCAACTTGTTACAAGCTTACTGATTACCTTACTCACTGGAAGGGACACAACAACTCTCCAGGGAGCTGTTCATCGGCTACAGTTTTCTATGAGGTGTAGTACTTTCCCAGTCGTGTTGCTTTGATGGGTCCTTACATATAATTATTAAGAATAAGGAGAGAAGACAGACATACAATGGATGGAGCGGCGCCATATTTTAACTTTAATTTCTTTTTAATAGATTTTAGAACCATTTCATTTAAGAACATCAGGTCTTTGTCACTGTTTACCCGCACCGGCCATGGACATGGTATATGCGTTCGAGGTAGGAGGTGTTTGTGTTACATTTTTCTCAGAAACGGTTAAGGCGATTTTGAAACCATTTTGAATCAAGGACCGCTATAGTATACATGTTTCTCCAAAACGGTCGAGTCGTTTTTACGTTATTTTAAAACGGAATACGAATATAATCAGAAACATATACAATGTTTTTGCTACTAAAACGAAAATTAAAAAAGGCACAAATAAAACATAAATATTTTTTTTAGAAAAGCCCACGGCGGAGGTTTGTTACATGAAAAAGAACTTCAAATAAGTAATTTATAAAACCCCCGACTTTAAAGCGTAATATGATTATTATACAGAATATCATTAATAGCCTTCTTCGGTAACCTGTGTTGTACACTGTACATATTAAGTAGAGTGTACCAGTAGCATTGTTGTTGTTAATGAGCATTCAACAACATATATAATAGCCATCTCTTCTTCTTCTTAGCATTATCTCGTTTCTTAATCCATTAGGATTGGCGAGATCCGCTACCTTAGCCGAAGGATTTGGCGAAGTTACATATCATATTCTCATCATATTTTTACATGGAGCGACTGTCATCAGACCTCCGCAAGCCAGAGAGAAAACCACATCATTCTTATATAAGTTCCACTTATATAGTATCCACACGTTTTCTGAAATATAATTTCTTGGACGTGCGTGTTTCCTCATGGTATTTCCACCCCCGAGCTAGTGATAATTACAAATTACTATCTGCGATTGCCTATAAATGGCTTTGTTTATAACATTTTATGTATCTTTATGACGAGCTCGGTGGCGCAGTGGTGGAACACGCTGTTACGCTACTTTGACACCAACGCTCGTGGGTTCGATTCCCACACAATATAAACATTTGTGTGCATGAACATGTCTGTTTGTCTTGGTCTGGGTGTTTTCTATGTATAATAATTATGTATTTACAAAAAAAAATGTATTTACGCACTTTTATCAGTTGTCTAGTACCCATAACAGAAGCTTCGCTTACTTTGGGGCTAGATGGCGCTATGTAATTTGTCCGACAATATTTATTTATTATATTTATTTATTCAATGTAATTATGCTGTTGGCTATCCAAATAAATTTAAATATATAATTAAATTAAATTACAAATATGTACGCAAATCCGAAAACACGAATTTAGTGGTACATGTCAGGATTCGAACCGGGTACCTGTTAGTCACTAGGCGGTTCTTAATCCTCTAGGTCAGGGCTGTCCAAATCACAGTCCGCGGGCCGCATGTGGCCCGCGCCTTATAATGATGCGGCCCGCAACATTTTTATAAAATTGAAATATAGGTCTTCACTGACTGATAATTCACTTACACACGCAGTGCACTTGGCAATTACAAATATTAATGTCGATATTGATAGAATTTGTAAAAGATACATTAATGAAGAATTAATAAAACTAAATTTAACACTATGGCCGTTTTTTCATTTTCTCCAAATAAATAAATTAATGCTAGGTATTAGTTTTTGCGACCCTTCAATATATGCAGTGATTTGTATTAGCCCGCGATCGTATCTGGTTTGGACAGCCCTGCTCTAGGTTATTACTGTTCTCAACATATATAATAATCATATTAAGCTTTAATATTTTTTACTTGAAGTTTTGTTCATGTCACAATATTCAGTAATGGATTTTCACGATTGATAATAGTGATTAGGGCCCAATCACTTTAAAACCGAGAGAGAGACGTGACCTTGCATCCAATTTGACCCTGAACTTCCCGAAAATTCCAGAAACTACTATAATACCTACGAATAATCGAGTATGGCTGTATAACACGGACGTATAACCTGCCCCGTTCGATCCGACATCGTGGGTATTTCAAGTCTATTGCATATGTAAATGTCATACATACATGCATATCGAATTCAATTCCATGGCAAGCTGTAGGAACACGTATTTTGGTGATATTATTCCATATTATGGATATTATCTATTCATAGATAGATATAATAAAACCTTAGTAAGGGTGCGTTTGTGCATGATATTTTTGATATAGTAATACAGCCTTAGTATAGTATCGATACAAAAGGCTAGTCGTTATTACGATTATTCTATTTCTTAGCGTTATCTCATTTCCTAATCCATTAGGACTGGCGGGGTCCGCTACATAAGCCTAAGGATTTGGCGAAGACACTAATTTTTACATGGAAAGACTGCCGTCAGACCAGATCTTTCTTAGGTTAGGTCACACATCTTTCGAAATATAATTTCTTGGACGTGAGGGTTTCTTCACGATGTTCTCCGTCACCATCGACTAAGTGATAAATATTACAAGATGCAGAGACAATCTTAAACGATATCTTTTTGGTCCGCTTTTCATATTCACAATTCGTAAACTATTAGCGTACTTATAGTTGACCTAGAATCGTGTAATTAGGTAGATAGACCTAATGAACCTTGCAGTCAAGGTTAATTACAAATAATAGGAGTTAAAAGTATGAAATTATTTTTTATTTTTTGTATACTACGTCGGGAGGCATACAAGCATACGGCCCACCTGATGTAAAGCGGGTACCGTAGCCTATTAATGCTTGCGATATATTAAGTAGGTATCACTCGCGCGATGCCTCCTCTGCTGCTTACACAGCAACTCCTTAGGAGATTACCGGTGAACTCACTCACACGCAGGAACACAACAACGCTCCAGGGAGTTGTTAGTTGGTTGCAGTTTTCTGTGAGGTGGAGGTACTTCCCCGGACGGACTGCTTTGATGCGCCCTACCTCTCTTTAAACATCTAGACCAGGACTAACAGACATGTTCATGCACACAAATGTTTGTCTTGTGTGGGAATCGAACCCACGAGCGTTGGGGTCAAAGTCGCCTCACAGCTGAACCACCGAGCTCGTCAGAACTCGAGCCTTTCGCATTTTAAAAGAAGAAGCTAATCGCTTCGTACTAATATGTGGAATCTCAACGGTATAGCGGTGAAACCCGGGTGATCGTCTTGTATTCCGATAGTGGAAGGAGGAAGATGGAATTAAGTCGTGAAGCCCTTGTTCACACTCACCAAAGTGACTTCTGTCAAATACCGACAAGCAAGCCACGCTACGCCGGTGTTCCAGACTTTGAAACATAAAGTAAAGTAAAGTTCTTTATTTGCACATAAATAGGGTAGATACATGTGATGTTGGTGTTGACATTTTTAGGTGGCTTAATCTATTTAACCATATTAGATGGCACGCAAATATTATTTGATTTGTGTCTATTAATACTAACATAACATTTCAATACGGATAATAATAAACTAGTTAGTTACATACGAGTATATCAATTAAATTGCTTACAGGACTCTTAACTATTTATGGAAAATGTCACAATGCATTAGTCTGTGGTCATTAACAAAATAATTATACACTATCAAAATATGAAGTAAGTATGACAATTGGAATCTTAATATAATCCGTGCATCATTACATAATATTAGAGTTTATGACTTAAATAGTCACTTGTAGAATAAAAAAGATTGTGAAGAAGCCATCTACGCAATTTACTTTTGAACCTATTAAATGGCAATATTTTAATATGTCCTGGTACTTTGTTATATATTTTGTTACACTTAGCATTCGTTAGTGTTTGTACACCTATCAAACTCTTCTCGCGCCACTCAGTAGAGTACCTAGTGGGCAGCTACCTGATACGTAGCAGATCCATCCCACAGACTGGTGGGTACAGTACTCCATACAAGATCGAATTTGAGCTTGGTATAATTTGAGAAGCTGTTCCAATGTGAAGTACCGTCTCACCCTAAAGAGGATTCCAAGTTTTTTCGTTGCAGTTGCTACTCTGGCTTCAATGGAGCGACTGAAATTGAGACTGTATGTTAAATCAAGGCCAAGCAGACCAAGGCTGTCGGTTAGTGGAATAGATACACCCAGGTAAGTGGCAGCCAGATGAAAGGGATTCCGTTTCGCACTGAAAAGACACGCCTGGGTTTTGTACATTAAATATTTTATTTATTTATAAGGTCTACCAACATTTTTACACCAATGACTTATGTCTAGGACCATTACATAATTAAACTAAAAGTACAGTGTAAAAACAATAATAGGCAAACACAACATAGTGAATGCAGAGTAAGATCTGCACTCAATACAGACATGTATTTTAACACCGTTCCGAACAATAAATTGAAAAGGTTTAATTTTCAAAGATTACAATAATTTGAAAGAATAAATAAATTTTATAAAATTTTAATTTATACGTGCTATAAAGTATATATAAATCATCCCATGTGAGTGAAGTAGCACACAGCACAACGTTGAATAAATATTGTCTGTACGTCTCAAGTGGCCGATTCCGCGCCTGCAGCTTACCTATTGGGAAGGAAAGGTTTTGGAGCATTTGCTTCCATATTAAGAAATACCTAAAAAAACTTGCCAATATAATTCTATTTCAAATTGACAATTAGATATTACAATAAATTTATTTCAGCATATTGGTACAATAATAATGTTCAAGTGTTAAAAAAAGATTATTAAGAAAATGACACGCAAACTTTTGAAAGAAGCTGATAGAAGAATACAAATATTAATCTTTGAGACTTATAATTAACATAGGCCTATTTATCAGATATCATATTCCATTGTTGTTTAGCTGTTAGACTCCCAAATAATAAATAAATAAATAATATAAAAATCAATAGAAATGTATTCTTTTCATTTGGAACATACGTAACGCTAGTGTTACAAGAATTACGAACTCATGTCAGGAGCCCCAGGAATCGGCGAGCGTGCATGAAACAGAGCTATGAATATTAAAGAAGCAAGTGAAGTATGTAAGGATCGCATTAAGACTAGAAGTAGTGCTTGGTTCTCTCTGCGTATTCCGCAAGGGAACTGGCGTGAAGATATACGTACATACATACAAACTCAAGTCACTAAAACGCTCGAGTTTCGTCTTCAGCCTTCTGAATAGCCTCTCGTTTGTAATTTTCTCCGTGACGTCCATTCTTTTATGGTTTTCAATAAGCACAAATAACTGTCGAACATAAAATGAGTCTCATCAAATGTTCCCATCAATCCAAATGAATCGTCTGAATTCTTCTATACATTTTTCTTCTACATCGAAAACTAGTCTGGGCATATAATACTTTAACACAGAAATTTTTCCTTTTTTCAACTGTTTAATTATTTTTCATTTGGAACGCGTTTATAATGTTAAAAACTCCTTTCGATTTCCCGCCGTTTCACACATTTTTTTCATTTTTATTATCAAATTACAATATGGAATAGAGTGTTAATAGGCTATAGTACCCGTTTTACATCAAATGGGCCGATGTAGTATAAAAAAAACATACAAGCATACACATAAACCCGAATTAAAGTGGGTACCGTAGCCTATAAATGCGTGCAATACATTAAGTATCACTCGCGCGATGCCACCTCTGCCGCTAACATAGTAACTCCTTAGTAGTGACTTAGGAGCCTTACTAGTGACCTCACTCACACGCGGAACCACAACAACCCTCTAAGGATTTGTTATTTGGCTGGGGTTATCTGAAGGTAAAAGTAATTGCCCAGACGGGCTGCTTTCATGCGCCCTACCTCTCTTAAAGTGGTTATCTTGGTTTGGTTTTTGAACGGTACATCGTATCGTCGATGTGTATGGCCAGAAAGTCTTAGGGAACACGCTTTTAAACTTCAAAAGAATTGTAAAAGTGCACGACTTTTTCTAAGTTTATCTCAGTAACATATTTTCATACTAGAGCTTTATTAAGCACACATACAAGCACAAGTACGGACTTATGGACTCACTATTGCCATTCCTATAGCGTTTCACGACACGATAGTTGGGTTGTCTTATCCTTCTACGCTTAGTATATATACAAGGTGTATTTGGCTGTTTAATTAATTCTACATCAAACCATTAATTATCTTTTTTCTCGTCACCTACAAACACCAAATGTAGGTAACATTAAAGACCTGCAAATTTTAGTATTGCAATTGATGTTATTTGAACCTACTACACACGCGAAAACAGGTTATTACTTTGAAATCTATCTCGAAGTAGGTATTAAGTGCAAAAAAGGAACTCATGGAATACCTACTAACATATTTACTATGATACTTGAGTTTTATATAATACTTAAAGTAAAATATATACATACTTTATAGAGTATTGATATATTTTAACTCTCAAAGTCTAAACAAACTGTTAAATAATATATTCTGTTAGAGTAAAATTTTGGAAACTGACTCTTGGTCTGCATACCAAAAATACATGCTATATTTCCAATTAAGTTTAATGACGTTGTAATGATACAACGTAGATTATATTTTGATGAGTTATATTGTGGAATTGATAGCGAACTTAGCTTTGTATACATGTATTTCGAGGGGTTGTATGTCCCCCCTTCGACAGCGGAGGGGTTTTGGACATTTCATACGTGTGATTTCGGGCATTTATAACCGCATGTCGTATGAATATCAAAAAAAAAAAATGCTATGCATGGTGGCAGGAATTTGTAAATTGCATGGTGAGCATTGAAAATAAAACGATTAGTTAGGCCGCCCGGATGTCATAAAATTGGAAAGCGGCCGTCTACAAATTAAGCTCAAAGCAATTTTAAAAGCTATCGATAACAAAAGACAGGCGAAGACAAAGGAAGACGGCCTATCTATTGTATCATATTGAAACATGAACGGGCTCTAAAAGGTTTGCACGTGCATGAAAAGAACGGCGACAATGAGTCGCCAGCTTGGGCGTGGGAAGCCGCCGCTGTTACCGGGCGATAATTAAGTTGACGAATGAGAGTGCGCGTCACCCCAGCGCGGGAGACGGGGGCGCGGTGGAGCTCGGTGTGCGGGCGCACGGCTGGACGGGCCATTCGGTTTTCGGGAGTGCTGGCGAGCGGACGTTCGACATCGTGGCGGGTATCATAATAATTATTGTCCATTCGATTCCGGAGTTCGCGCGGTGCGGTCGTGCGACGTCGTGGCTTTTATCATAATAATTAATTCGGTTTAGAGATACTTCTTGTCGAAATAATACGCGTACAAAGGGTCGAGTACTCGAAAACTCCCCACGACACGCGAAGGCGCCGAGATCGGTTTAGAGATACTTCTTGTCGAAAATAATACGCGTACAAAGGGTCGAGTACTCGAACTCCCCACGACACGCGAAGGCGCCGAGATCAGCGTAGCAACACCGCCGAGGACAGCCCACGGTCGCCGACTCCACGCTGCACAGTACGAGACCACGAGATCTTCGCGGGACCGCAGCTTAGCCCAATTAAGTTAACCTGCTGAAGCTAAGTTTAGCCTTAAGACTAGGATTAAATTTAAGCTGAGATTTCACGTTATGTTATACTAAAATTTCCCGTGTTGTGTCCTTTCCACAGAATACGCGGTCGCGAGTAAAGTAAAATCATACGCCTATGCCTAAATCTGTGGCATAGTGGCTAAGTTAAATTTTGTTTTGCAAGGTACATCTGGGTAAGTGAGATTGGATGACGCATTCATACAATCTCGCTGAGGCGAAGGGTTTTTTTTATTTGTTGGCGTATATGAATGGCGCACTTGTGTTAGCCAGGGACACCATTTATATTCGCTTTTTTAATTTTAGTGGCGGCAGAGTACCTTTAGCTTATAGTATTATTCTAGCGTAGCTCGCGGGTTTGATAAGTGCATGTTATCATTACATCTGGAGACCGCTCTCCAGGTGAGCCGATTTGCGGCAAAAATCACGCACAGCCCGATTTCTGTAGACTCAACTGGATTCGCTAGCGGCTCTGAATTGTTTACTCAGACCATTTAAACTCACATGTGAAATTGCCCAGCCTATAAAATATGCCACAATAATCCTGTAAGGATAATTAATGATAGTGTACACTATACTCAAAATAAGTATAATTATTTGCGCAGCGATCAAAATATGCAAAATTCTACGAGATTGGTATAATGACAGAAGTCACTATATTAATCGCGTAAGCTGATTATAGCAAAAGTCAGAGGAAATTTTCCTGACCACCAATTAAAAGACTGCGCAGACGCTGAGGCTAGCTAAAGGTTTAAGACCTAAGCATTATCCTGGTCAGTAAAGGGTTCAGGCGCTCCTGTTAAGTATTCCACAAAGAACCGTTATACACGCCATAATAGCGTGCCTACAACCGACTAACTATCAATTCCCTGAACCGCTCTTAATGTTTATAGATTCACGCTAATAATTAAAATTCTAAACAAAACGAAACAAACTAGACGATCATTTTAGGTCACTACAGGCTGCATTCCAGCAGTATCAAGGCCACGTCATTTTGGGTTGCCTTACAACGTTCATTTTTAAGAGAGGTAGGGCGCATCAAAGATGGTGAAGTGCCTCCAAACCCGCAGTCAAACATCAAACTGCCTGGAGGAACGTTTTGTTCCTGTGAGAGAGTAAGGTCGGTAAGAGAGCGTCGAAGTCAAGCATTTCTTGGATCGGGAGATAGAAGACTATTTTTATTTATTTATTTATTTATTTGTTTCCACAGTCACACACATACACGTAGGATACAATGAATCGTTGACCAATAAATTGTTACAAAGTTGTGTATTTGAAAGGTTTAGTACAGGTATGTGTGTGCTGCAGCAATACAAAAAGGCCATGGCTCAGTATAAAATTTTTGCAAGATGATTTGCAAAAACACTGATTTTCAGCCATAGCCGAGTGCGGGCGCGAGTGCAGCAGGTAGGTTTGATATGAGATAACGTGTTAGTCTCTAGTGATAAGATCGATTAGTATGAGTGTGTATTGTAAATGTATCTTTTGTTTTAAGCATAGAGGTTAAGTGGCAGTCAATTTTTATCACAAAGCTGATTGGGAATGAATTATAGACAGAATGGAATTGGACAACATTATATCAAGAGGGTAAAATAAGATCAATAATAGTAAAGTAAATGGAATAACATAGAATTACTGTAAATCGTTTCCGACAGCGGCAGCTATAGGCAACTGTATAGAATGCTTTACTAGTCTAAAGGTAGGGCGCATCAAAGCAGCCCGTCTGGGGAAGTACCTCCCAGAAAACTGCAGCCCAATAACAACTCCCTAGAGGGTTGTCCGAACCAAATATCGTAGGAGAAATCAAAGCGGCTAGACTTCGCCGGTTCGGGCACGTGGAAAGAATGGGAGAGGTTCGAGCCCGTAAAGAGACCGTGTCTGGGGCGACCAAGTGATCAACGACTGATCGGCCACCCTAGGCATCGCTGGAGTAAAGAGGAAAGATCTGCAAGGCTTCGTAGGTGGCGAATATCGGCCACTGGTACAAGACCGTAAGAAATGGCGTCATCTGGTGTCGGAGGCCAAGACCACTTGGGTCGTTGCGCCACTGCAGTAAGTAAGTACGATGGCAAACATACGCTCTGCCTGAAGGTAAGCAGCTACCGTAGCCTATGGACACTATTCAGAACACCGTACCGTACATAGTCCGGTACAAGACTCATATCGCCTCTTTACAAGAACAACGTGGTATTTTTGAAACCACAACTTTACAGGAGAGCAATTTTAAACATTCAAGCGTTGATAAATTCTAAAATATTAACAATTTTACTGTCGGAAAGCAATTAAATTGTTGTGGGAATTAATGTGTTTTCTGAAAATTAGCAAATAAAAACTCACTCAATATGAAATAAGTGAAAAAACTGATAAAAAAAAAACACAGATACACATGTCACGTTTTTAATGAAAATAAGTCACAAAATGCTTGTAACATATTGATATATCACATTGAAGATGATAAATTTAGGCGTAAGGCTGTGTGATAAGTTTAGTAAAACACACTATTAAAATAAAGATCTTGTATTTAAAAATACAAATTTACGAAAACAACGGCTTACTTACACCATGAAATTAGTTTAAGGCACAATAATCAATTAAAGATCAATGAATCACATAGTACTTAGTACTCGCTTTAATTAAAATTATAAGGTAACTAAAAATTACTTTCATACAAATAAAAAAATCAAAAAGTTAACTGTACATAAAGGTATCTAATAGTAAGTAATGTCTTCTAACACAATTATGGCACCCAGATTTATAGTACTTAGAAATTCAAAATTCAAAACATTGCTATCACCCTTCATAAACATAGAATCACAAATTCTCTTAATACTAATAAAAACACTATTATTTTAAATATAGCAATTAAATATTTCAAAAAATATAATTCAAAAAATTTTTGTACTTAATCAGTCTTATTACAACGATTCGTAAAATGGCTCGTGTTATCTAGGAATGAGGTTTTTATTGACTAAATCCATGAGTTCAGCTTTTGTTCTTTCTGCTAGTCTAGGTTTTTGAAGATAGGCCTTTTGCAAATCTAAATTAATGCTTTGGCTATTATGATTTCTCTTTTTTTTTACCACTATAGCTTTCTTGAATAATTCGTCAGCGTATGATTCTTTATGGCATATGGCATCGGGATCAGAGCTTTGAACTTTTATCATCTTCAGTCCAGCCAGTTTCACAGTATTATTGTCTTCATCTTTCATTATTGCGAAGTTCATTTGAGTGCATATACTTTTCCAATGAAAAAAATCATCGAAGCATATTTCATTAACATGAAATGGCTCGCTTTTTTTCCGTGCCGCCTTTATAGCCCCGATAAATGCGTCAGGTGTATACATTGGTCCTGATCTCAATTGCCTTTTAACTTCTCTCTCTCTATTTGAGAGTGAGCTGAATCGCCCTCGTTCTGCATATGTCCTTTTACGAGGTATTTGTGTGTAATTGATCTGAGATTTGGCAGAGTTTTGACTGCGTAAGTGTACGAGTACATTGAGATCATAAACTTATTTTTTTGCTGTCCGGCACAATTGTCTGAATAAAAGACAACATCGAGGTCTTCAGCCGTTGCGGAAATTTTCTTCAGGTATTTGTAAACACAGGTAGCTATTTCGTTGACAACTCTATTGGCGTTAGACTCATCCCATACATAACTCTCAACTGAATTATTTTGTAAGTTATAAATAGTTAAATTAAGTAGATTTAGTTTGAACTTGTAGTAAAAAACTGAGACGTCTCCTTTGGGGCATTGGAACACTGCTTGAAGATCATAGAACGCTACTAAAATATTTTTGTTGTTCTTATCATTTTCTTTTTCAATACGTTTTTTTCTTTACTTACGTTTTCAATCGCAGAAGATTCCCTGTTCTCTATGACACCGAGATCGTTGAATACCATAGCATGTTCGTTTGTAGACGAAAGTGGTTCCTCGTAGTTTTCAATGTTTATTGAAACCATATTAGATGTTACCAAATTTTGATCATCAGAAATTTTATTATAGTTGGTAGTGATATTTTGTTCCACGTCAGTATCAGAAGAATACTAGTACGTTTTGTTGGTTGGGCTCTGTCCGTCAGAATCAGGATCCTTTACCGAGTCGTCGCTGTCTGTAACGTTATAAATGCAATCAATTTCTTGAAGTGTAATGGTGTGGTATTGGTTTGATTAATTACCCTCTAATTTTGTGAGAATTATTTAGTCCTAACATCTAAATTTCTGTTTAGATGTTAGTAAATGATTTATATCCCTCTGCATTTTAATTAACTTACCTTGATATATAGATGGGCCACTGCTTAAAGAACTGCTAGAACTCGAAGAACTGCTAGAACTAGAGGAACCGCTGCTACTAGTCGAATTACTACGAGGTCGGATGGAATCTACTGCGATGTCTTTGTCTAAAAAGAGGATTAAAATAATGAAATTATAGGAACATAACTATTATTATTACTATATATAGTATACTATTATTATTATATTATATAACTAGAAAAAAAATCAGTACAAGTAAAAAAATACCTTCTGTTGATGTCTGCAATGTATTGGTCGAGCTTTTGGCATATTCATTCTCGTCTTGTGTTAAAATATCGATCTGGGAGTTTGAATCACTTAGTTGTTCACTTAAATTATTTTTAACACCAGTAGCTAAGTGAACTAACATCCTAGATCGGGATGCCATCTGAAAAACAAATTCGTAAAAGTTACTTTATTTTAGCATGTATAATGTAACATTTTAGCATAATATAAGCGATAACTTAAAGGTTTTCAAAAATAACGATGTGAAATAAAATAACCCATAGTATTTGAAAACGATTCATCAACAACATGGTTACATTCTAAGATATCACAAAGAAAACTTATAACTTTTTCATCAATAATGTGGCAATATTCATTATCTCATTCTCAATACTCACGAGTTTTACAACAAAAACGAGTTAAATAACTAATATCACATTATTCAAGTTAAAGTAAATAACAACAAGAAACATACCTTTGCACTAAAAACGTGGTATACTCGTGATGCCACGTTTTTTGTGAAAAGCAGGAACACTTCACTCGTAGCGCGTGCGGGGCAAACTAACACGTCTCGTTGTCGAAGTTGTGCGCCACACCGAAAGAGACAACGTGATAATGCCATTTGCCACGGTGGTGTCGTCTCGTTCACTCATAGCTCCTCGAACATTCACTTTTAAAATGCCGCGTTTTTGTAGAAAATAAAATTCTACATCGCGGTTTTGAATATCAAATAATAAAAAAATACGTTTTTATGAGATGTCACGTTGCTCTTGTAAAGAGGCGATATAATCTACACACACATTTTTAGATAAATAATTTAAAGAATCAGAAACTGTTATATAACTTAATGCCTATTTTAACCTCTAAGTGGATGTATTTGCAAAAATGCTCTTTTAGTCACTTAGGTTATTCACATTTGTAAAAAAACATGCGTCTCGACCAAGTTAGTGTTTTCGGTTATTAGTCAGTCAGTTATTGCTATAATACATGCAGGCTCGTGTAAGATCTTAAGGAGTTACTGTGTTAGCAGTGGATAAAGCATCGTGAGATTGATATTTAATGTATTACAAGCGTTCATATGCTACGGTAACCGCTTTACATCAGGTGGGTTGTATGCATGTATGACTTCCGACGATGTATAAAATATATTACCAACACACATTCGGAAAAGCCCATCAATCCACTACTTTAAAAAAATATTGAAAGGGCATTATTTATCAGATCTAAAATAAGTATATATATGTATGTATATAAGTGTAACTGTATTTATGTTATATATGTATTCATGTAAATATATTTATGGTATATATGTGTGTATTCGGTATGTATGTATTTATTTAAAATTTATTTAGACACGTACTGCTGTCCGCAATTAACGAGATATCCCACTGCTGAGGGTTGGCTGGAAGAGATCTCTTTTAGAGATAAGCTCGCCTCTGTACTATCTTTACTATACACTGTAACTTTTTGTATTTATATGTGCAATAAAGAATAATAAAAAATCGAATCATTAAGTATGTAATAGCTGCACTGCGCGGCTTCTTTCGCGCGCATCTCGATATTTCGTAGGATGCGCTTTTTCGACTTTCTTTCTTTTTCCTCGTCTTCTCAGAGTCTTATCGTAATGTTTAATAGTCTATATAACCTTCCTCACGAATTTGCCTATCAAATACAAAAATATTTTTTCAAATCCGACTGGCAGACCAGTGATTAGCGTGTGATCAAAACAAAACGAACAGTCAAACAACTCTTGTGCTTTATATACTTGTTATTAGTACCATGTTATTCTGTGACTTGGATATAGAGACATATTAACGCAGCGATATATCAAAAGGTAGACACGTTATACACCAACATTATTGTATTTTAAAATGGCGCAAGTAGTACTATATCTACGTACAGTTGTTTATTATGACACCTTGCTCTAACAAAGAGATAAATGATAGGGCATACCTGTCGTTAGACAGAGATGAATATATCTTAAGACATTTATGCTTTGTGGCGAAGTACGTATAGCCGCGGCGCGAGACCGCGGCCATATGAATGCGAGTTGGGCAATTATCTTACCTTCGTATTGCCATTCTAGAGTGTTTACGATGTATCTGTAACTATAAAAACATCTTAGTATTAACGTGATAACAAGTTCCCCGCGAGCACAAAGTTATGACAGTATTTTGTCGAACAATAACCTTATAAAACTCAAAGTGCTTTTCATCTAGGTATACAATATATATATAGACATGAGTAAGATCAATATTCACTAATGAGTGGTGTCCATAATATATTGTTTTTTTTTTACTTTTAAAATCTAGTTACAATAGAAGTTATGTAGTTTAGTCTGAAGCTCTCGTTTCTCCGTAGGTAATTATTAAACTTAAAATATGGCGGGTGTAAATTGGCTAGACTTGATTATTAGGTTTCATATTAACTATGTAATCAGAGTCACGTTTTTAATTAATTTATTTTCTGAAAAGAATTATTTTCACTTTCCAAGTTGTGTATCTTGGAAAGTGAAAATAATTCTTTAAAGACTATAAAATATTAGGTATCTATAGTCAAGTACAAGTCGCACCTGGCTACGAGTATATTGTGGTTTCTCAATGTTTTTTTCTGTCTCAATTCTTATGTTCACTTTCCAAGATACACAAAGACTATAAAATATTAGGTATCTATAGTCAAGTACAAGTCGCACCTGGCTATATTGTGGTTTCTCAATGTTTTTTTCTGTCTCAATTCTTATACACTTAATGGAACACATCCCACTGCAGGGATACGGGTCCCACTTCAACTCCACTCCACCACGCTACCCAACTACGGCTTGGCGGAGGCCAGTGTTTACAAGCCGCCCCCGAAGGCACCGACGACTACGACCAACGGCTTAACGTGCCCTACGAAGATGGAGAAGCTAGAGTTAAACCCATCCACAGACAGGCGGCGGTCGACGTTGCTTAGCCTGCGTGTTCGGTTGAAATGATACGCGCAACGAGCTCTCTACATTGAAAGAACACCTGAAAATAATCCAACATAATTATGTCTGTTTTGGTCACAGCTTAAAATTAATTGTTTACGTGCACAATATATTTTGTCTAAGATTTTTTGAGAATAGTTATAATATTTCTTTTTTAAGAGAATGAAAATGAAAGAATACTCCATATACTATGATTTTTTTAAAGAATACTATCCAGTAGTAGTATTGTCAGTATATACTGATAATAAAAATCAACAATAACTGTATAATTATACACAAGCGATAGATATTGTTAGATTTGGACACATTTTGGATGTAACTATTTACAGTTACATAAATCCTTATAAAAAATTATCCAATCTATCTTAACCTATATGAATCAAGTTTTCAAGCTGGCGTAAGCCAGCTTTAAGTTGCTATAACAAAACATATTTCCCTTTTTATCAATGATTTAATTAATTACTAACAATTTGAGCCGGAATTTGGAATTCTTACATGGCACTACGCTACCATGATGAAGACTCCCAAAGAATATTATTTCTGGCGTCCTGTAGCCATAATAGCTTCATAATCCTGTTAAGTACATATCCATATATATAAACTTATCATATAAAGAGGCTTTTTAGTTTATATTCTATAACAAAGAAAAGGTTTCCTTTGTTATAGAGTATAAACTAAAGAGCCTCTTATGCTCCCGTCAAATAAAAACTCTGCTAACGTAATAACTATTAAATTAATTGAGAGAACCGAGTCTTTTTGACGTAAAATTTTATCACTCAACAAATAGGAGCTCCATTACCGTGAAACATTATCCGTGTCCTAATATCTGCTATTTCGAGGGCAAATCTTTGGTGTAATAAAAACAAAGTTACTTGGTTTACATGAACCCCAACGTCACCACCTAGTGGATACGTCAGATGCTAGCAAGGTGGGCAGAGTGAACTTAGCACAGGCCTTTCCCATCCGACTTGCTTCTTAAACTGTTTTCGTGTACTATCGTTTGTTTTAAGGACTTTTGATATGACCTACTAATAAATGACAACCTATTTACTTATAGTAGGATGGTCTGAACCTTGCTCTGATCCTGTATCTTTCCACTTTGGCGCTGTATATCAAATCTTTTTCTTCCTAGCGTTATTCCGTATTCTAATCTCTTAGGATTGGCGAAGCCCACTACCTATGCCTAAAGTATTTGGCGACTGCCCTCAGTCTTCCATAATCAAGAGGGAAAACCATGTCTTCAGAGAGAAAAGATTTGTAGATGCGCAGAATGTTTTAACCGCTGAGTAAGGGATAATTCTAAATATGCACATAAATTCGAAAACACGAATTTAGTGCTACACGCCCATCCCAGTATTCCAACCAAGTCGTTTAAAAACCTGGTTCTTTATCATTAAGCTATCGTTGCATCCTAGTCTAGCACTGACGTTGCACATATATATCGTCATTTTTTCACCCTGTGTTATTTCTACATATCAAAACGGAAAATGCCTTTTTTTTTCTTTCCTTTCTGACCAACTCTTTTCTGTACATCTTTTCGAGTGCCATACATCTCTGCCGGATTCATTTTACATTATGCTCACTTTGCACCACGCTCCATACACCAAGCTATGCGTTTTGCCTTAAGTTTTGGCTGCTTAAAAAATATCGCATTGCTTCATTCACCCTGTACCCTGCACTTATAGCTATGTACCATTCTAAAAGCATACAAAAGATACATAATCTTATTCACTTGTTCTAGCCATCGAATCGATGGTTCTAGCACTACAGCATTAACCTTGTATTTGCGTTTGTTCTGGTTTCCTCTCTATCGGTCATCATTATCTTAGTATTCCTTGAATTTAGATGAAAGCGTCTCTCCTATCATCTTCTAGTATCATTGTCATTATTGTTTGCAGTCCAGTTGGGGTATTTGCCAATAACATGTCGCTTTGACACCTTCCTTCCTTGCAATAAAGTGTTTGACTTGCAATAAAGTTACCAGCTTTATGCTTTATGACATTCATTCAGCACAGATTTACCGCCGAAAGAGTTATTATTATGGCCGAAGGCCGAGGCCGAAATATCGGAAATAATAAACTAATCGTAAGCAATTCTTTTAAGACTTCCGTCCTTTAACTATTTTCATTTTGATATTAGAGAATTTTTTGCGCCACTGTCTAAGTAGTTACGTCCAAAGATTCATCGTTTGGGCCAAAGTCAGTCTGGGTTTGATCCAAGGTACTACTTACTACCCTAATAAGTATAGAGTACAACAGTTTCCGCACTTTTCTAAGGTACCAATAAAATAGAAATACAAAAATTAACGCTCTGGATCATACTTAATTTTACAAATACTTTTAACTCGGTTCATTTTTAGGGTTCCGTACCCAAAGGGTAAAACGGAACCCTATTACGGAGGCTCCGCTGTCCGTCCGTCCGTCCGTCCGTCCGTCCGTCCGTCGTCCGTCCGTCCGTCCGTCCGTCCGTCCGTCCGTCTGTCACCAGGCTGTATCTCATGAACCGTGATAGTTAGAGAGTTGAAATTTTCACAGATGATGTATTTCTTTTGCCGCTATAACAACAAATACTAAAAAATAGAATAAAATAAATATTTAAGGGGGCTCCCATACAACAAACGTGTTTTTTTTGCCGTTTTTGTAGATAATGGTACGGAACCCTTCTTGCGCGAGTCCGACTCGCACTTGGCCGATTTTTACTTTACGTGTCATAAATTCTACACTAGTGACTTTAGTGCGTTAAAATTATAGCTAACTATTGATTGAAAAACTGTTAAAATTTATGATTGTAGATCCCATTTGTACCGGGTTGTTGCTGGAGTATTTTGGGGAGGACTGCTCTTTTCTAATTTATATAAAAATAAAACTAAATATAAAACTTCATTATTTGCCATTGGGCCATCGGGGTCACATAAACACTCACATTTTTTTAAACATAATCTTATTATATCTTATTCAATTCTGTTGTTTTGATATTTTTCATTCTTTAATCCGCTAGTATTTCGTAAAAAGTTGGTGAAGAAAAAATGCGGAAAGTCTCTTTTCAAATCGTCAATTACATATTACAATAAATTCATATCAGCATTGTGCTACAATAATGTCAAGTGGTAGAATTGAAGATTATTAAGAAAAAAAAAGATGGCTTGTGCTGAATTATTTCCAGACATCTTTGTCAGTTACGAATTAATCAATTTTGTAATAAGCCTTTTTACACAGAGTATTTTGTTTTTATTCATTAACGATATTACTTCTCTTTATATCAAATTTATCTTCAGTAAAGTGTCCTTAAATAGCTGTATTATACTAACAATTATAATTAACATTATTGGCAAATGGGTATTGTTTCCTCTGTAAGAACTTAAAGAACCTTTTCAAGGGACACTCGACCATAATCGAAGAATGAATGAGTCAGAAACGATTGTATTACAAATTTCAAAGATCACTCGAATCAATGAATTTTAGTAATTCAACTCGTAATCTGCGCACATTGACTATAGCTATTGGTCCTCTTAATTAAAATCAAATATCATTATGTGCTTTATTAAAAAACATTGCTTTTCGATATGTGTCATTTTGTTGTATACTAGAATCTGACCGTTTTTAATGTGTTCGAAATAAAAATGGGAGTGCGACAAGGCTGCATCCTGTCCCCGGCCTTGTTCAACATGTATGGGGAATATATTATCCGGAAGGTGTTCGAAACCTGGGACAAGGGATTTCCAATAGGCGGAAAACGGATATCAAATCTTAGGTATGCCGATGACACGGTCCTCCTAGCGACGTCTATTGAAGATATGCAGGAATTGTTTCAGAGACTCGAGACAGAGAGCAACAGCATGGGTCTCGCAGTAAACAGGGGCAAGACGAAGATTATGATTATGATGAAGATTAGTAGACCGTGCCGGGAAATTATCCAACAAGCACCATCCCAGGCGTTGACACTGTGGACATTATGTATATTTGGGCGTACTACTCCACAACGATGGCAGTTGCACACCGGAGATAAAGAGGCGTAATGGTATGGCTAAAGAAGCCATGACGCGACTTAACGTCATTTGGAAGAAGAGGGGTATTACCAATACCACAAGATCCGGTTAATACGTGCTCTACTATTCCCCATATTCCTGTATACATAGGCGTGGAAACATAGACAATACGATCTCGAGAAAGACAAAGAATTGATGCATTCGAGATGTGGTGCTGGAGGCGCATGCTACGCATACCCTGAACTGCCAAGCGCACCAATGCATCGATCTTATCGCAGGTTCGTATCCAAACCCGCCTCTCCACGATTTGTTGGCAGCGTATACTGACCTACTTTGACCACATAATGAGGAAGGGAGACCAGAGCCTAGAAAAGCTGGTCGTTGTTGGGAACACAGAGGATAAGCGAGCCCGTGGACGCTCCCCAACCAGATGGAGCGATCAAGTAAAAAGTTCTCCTTAGCCAAGTTTTGCTCGGTCGTCAGAGACGCCATGGACAGAAAGAGATGGAGGCAAATCATACGATTTAAGTGCACATCATCCACATCCACCGATGATCAAGATCCTTAGTCATAAAGGAACGACCACACACACAGAGAGAGAGAGAATCTGACCACGGGTCCGCTTGCGTGGGGATCCTGTCATCGGTGTCGGTAGTCGGGCACCTGAAGAAGATCATAAGTTACTGTAACTTGCCAAATGCCCGTCTACCTCTATATCAAACATTATGGTCTGGGGAAGTACTCCCATCTTTTCAGAATGTCGGAAGCAATGAATAACTTCCAGGACGGCTGTTGGTGATGGGGTGATGTTACTTCAGAATGTGATATCAGTGCTCCTACGAACTGGCTACTACCTTTCCGCGAGGTTGTACATGTTATTCTAACGACTAATATCTATAGCAGCGGAGGATGCCTCGCGGAGAGGCGAAACATGTGTCGCAGCTATGACCAAGGCAATAATGGCAGCAGTCCAAGGCAGTCAGCAGTCGTGAGAACGACCACAGCAGCCGAGGCAGAGGCTACCGAAGTTGCCATGGTAGCGGCGACAAGTGACATCTACTAATAGTAGTGGGTGAGCGCCGGCCGGAGCTGGTTCGCATGAACTAATTGGTGGCGGAAGTACACAAAGCAGGTTGGATCAAATTGCATGTGAAAATATATTTACCTATTTAGTAACCTAGTTTATGACCGTTACTACTTAGTAAAATAAATCCATCCATCCAGATTCCACCAATATGACATAATACGACTGACAAGAGTTTTTTTTTTTTTTACGGGACAGGCCCACCACTCATACCCACCACTGTGTCTCCTGTGTAGCCAGAATTAACAGCGGCGACCACAAAAAAGGCAATGAACAGTGAAGTCCATTGCCGTCCCGGGGGTTAAACTACAGCTGCCTTGGAACTCACAAACGAATTTATTCAGAAGAAATTTGTAGGAGTAGGAAGTTTTAGAATTGACTTGACTTCCCCTCTTGGCAAAGTGAGAGACAGCAATATGACAAATAAGGCATTTAAAACCTCAAAGAGATGGCTAGTCAAGTGAAGCTCAACTGCCGTGCACCACGGATAATCAAATATCTAACACTATTGGGACCTAACCTGTGAGTTGTTACCTAACACATCGATTCCAATAATATAGATTGCAGAACCGCCTAAACGCCTGGTAGTTCTCCCTTGTTGCCACCAAATCAGAATAGTATACTACCCCGGATGTGACACGCAAGGAATTTAACATATCGTCCCGCTCCCGTTGCCAGAGATCGCACTCCCAGAGAACATGATGTGCTGTTTGCTCGAATTCATGATTTGTCGTAGAACACTCACATAAAGGCGATGACACAGGACACCACTCTTTACTTAATCTGTCTCGCACTGATTGAAAGAACAGATACAAGTTGCGTCCTTTAGTAGAAGTTTCCCATCTTTCTTGCCATTCAGACAGTAAAGTTTCAAATACCTCGTCAATTGGTTTGAACAATCTAAGAATTATGTCAATATCGCCGCGTTTTAGAAAGTCAGTGTGTATGTTTTTAGAGGTGTAGTACATTGAAGCCCGGCGTTGAATTTCTAAGTCAACTGGTAATACGCCTGCCAGCACTGGTAGTGCCTCGGTACTCACAGTTCTATACGATTTACATAAGAATATTAAAGCGAGCCGCTGACTTTGCAGCAACTTGCGACGCGCAGCACCTATGGTAGCCCTATCAGCCCATGCAGGTGAACCGTACGTAATACATCCTAAATATGTGGCTGTGCAAATAATTTTTAACGTTTTAAAAGTTAGGCCCCACGTCGAGGTGGAAATTCGAGTTAACGCATAAAAGTTCTTTTTGGCTTTTTCTCCAACCTGCTTTATGTGTTCAATGTAATTAAAACCTTTGTCTAACAGTAATCCCAAGTAACAAACCAAGTTTTTATTTGCAACTGATACTCCATTGAAGTGGAATCGCGGCGGAACCTGCAAATTTCCCTTAAGCAAGAGCTGATATGTTTTGTGAGGTGCGAAATCGAGACGGTTACGATAACCCCAGTCTGAAATGAGGCCAAGGCAAGTAATGGCTAGTTTTTCTATACTTGATCTGGAATTAGCTTTTATTAATAAGAGGCCGTCATCGGCGTAGCCAGTTAACGAACACCCTTCCGGTAAGGGTAGGCTGAGAAAGTCATCAAAACCGATATTCCAAAGATACGGCCCTAACACCGAACCCTGAGGACAGCCCTGCGTAAGCACCTTCGAAGCAGCATAATGCCCAAATGTTAATTTAGTTGTACCATTAAAAAAGTACGATCGAATAAGGGAGTATATGTTGCTATGGCAACCTCTCGCCTTTAGTTTCAGCAACAACATTGGCCACCAAGCATTATCGAAGGCACCTGAAATGTCTAAGAAAATACCTACAACGTATTTACTAACCGAGAGTTCCACAATTTTACGCACTACGAGTGCCGCATCAACAGTAGACTTGCCGATGGTAAAGCCGAATTGATTTTTATGAAATTGAGGGCCACCGGGCAACAGACGCGGTACAATTAAACGTTCAAGTAATTTACCCAACGATGGCAGTAGGGTAATAGGGCGATAAGACTTCGGATCGTCGGGTTGCTTATCACCGCTTTTTGGTATTATCTTTATAACACCACTACGCAAAACGCTAGGAAAGTTGCCTTCTACAATACACCGGTTTAATACCTTTAAAATAGGTTCCGCGGCCACTTTACAAGCTTCCTTGATCATTTTGTTTGAGATTTTATCATCACCAGAAGCTTTATTTGTTGGTAATGTTTTTACAACATGTAGAAATTCGTCCATTGACACCACAGCTGACATTGGAGTGGCAGGGCACAGATCTACCGCGGCCCTCACCTCGCGATGGTAGTCACTATCATTATCAGGGCAATCATCCGGAATTAAAGCATGCAAAAGTGCATCAGTAGTCTCCTCTATACCGAGGGTGTGGGTATCATCAAGCCTAATATTAGAAACAAAGGCCTGATAAATGCGCCTATTTGCCTTAAATTCGTGATACAGGGGAGACCACGGTCCCTCACAATTCAATCTTTCTACTATTCGTTTTAGCAAATTACCCTTAGATTTTTCGATGGCGGCGCGATAGTGAGATCTAGCAATACGCAAGTTACTCAGAGCTGTTTGGTATGGCTCTCCTTCGATTTTACGTTTTCTTAATTTAGAAATCTTACGTCGGGCACAGCGTAGACTCCTACGCAGCCTGACAAGCGTATCATTCCACCAGTCACAACGTCTCTTATTAACTATAGCTTTTCGGCCCATAATAACGTCGGCACAGTATGTGAATGTATCAGACATAATTTGAACACTTTCTGTGACTGTAAGTTCAGCACGAGTGAAATCCCCGGCGCGAGAAGCGAATAGAGAAGCAAAGGCTGCCCAATCGACATTTTTAGTTTTATACTGAAAGCCAGTATATTGTTGCGGGTGTAAGTTGTCTACAACCGGGGAGAAGTTACAAACGATCAGACGGTGATCACTGCAAGAAGCCTCAGGTAAAACGCGCCAGTTTTGTATTCGGACGTCTACACTAGAAAGTGTGACGTCAATAGAAGACTCGCCCATTGGGCTGCTAAATGTAGGTGGTGCTTCTGGGGTATTGTGAATAAGAAGATTCATTTCAGCAATGAACTCTTCAACAGCAGAGCGTCTGTCAGCATCGGTTGCTCTCAGCTTACCGTACCATAATGGCGATGATGCATTTACGTCAGCTCCTATAACTACTTTATGACCAGAAAGCGCATGTAAAACTCTACGCAGATGGTGTAAATGAGGACTTACTGGGTCTGAATATTGAAAATAACAACTCACTATGAACACTCTTAGATAGGGCGATGTTACTTCAGCTACCGCACAGTGCGTGGACATTAAGTTATTTATCGCTGTTATAGTTAAACCGCTTTTCGGAACATAAATACCCGCGCGCGACTTGTTACTGAGCTGTAGGAATTTACTGGTTAGTTGGGCTCGTTGGTATTGCTCCTGAACTAAGACTAAATCGAGCTTATAGTCCGCAACGAGCTTATCTAATTCTGATGTTGCAATTTTATCGTTGTGAAGATTTAATTGAGCAATCACGACGTTATCCATATCTGGTATTTAAAATATTGTACTCCAACCTAGCCGCGTAAGTTGGACAAGATTCTGACCCGGTCTTGTGGTCAGACACCTTCTTTAGCCGCCTACATGGTGCGTATATCGGTTTAAAGTCTTTTTCCGATTTCTTAGTACATTCCCGCGAGTCATGAGATTCAGCACAGTGAGCACAAGTTGGTTTGGTCTCTGTGCAATATTTGCTAACATGACCGTATTGTTGACATTTTAAACAACGTACTACTTCAATGTCATCAACGAATCTACATGTGGCAAAGTCGATAAAAAATTTTTCTTTTGTTGAAATAAGGTGCTTGCGTATTTCCGGGGATAGTTCGATACCCATCCATTTTCTACCGTAGGCTACAGGACGACGACGCACTATTTTTATATCTTTCAAGTACTCAGACAATGTAATGTTCATTTCGTTTTTTATATTTTGATTATATAAAGCTGACAAAAACTTTGTGTCGTCCATTTTATCGGGAATGTCTTTTATAATAATACGCGGTCGGCGTCCTTTGGGCTTTTCGAGTTTAAGCCCCGCCGATTTTATACCTTCTGCCGATTGCAGCTTCCGTAACTGAGCATCATTTGATACACGTAAAACTACACCCGATTTGGCAGTTTTTTTAACGCCTACGATTTGAAAACCATCATCTGATGGCTTGATGGCTTTCATAAGAGCCTCCTTCGTAGCTTCGGACGTTTTAAATTCCGCGGATCGGGTCTCTGTGGGATATGCCACAATGCAAGGCATTGGTTCGCGAGTTTGAATGCGTTTAATTTGCTTGGGCAATCGAAGTTTCAATTTGTCTGAGTACGATTCACCGGTTTTAGCAACGGGTGCTACATGGTTATTTTTGGCTTCTAATTTGAGTGCTAGCAAATCGCGTTCTATTACGGCAAGCTTTGTTTCAGTTGTTGCTGACTTTATGGCCATCATAGACACTAGAGAGGTAACCCGCTGAGTCATATCCATTATTGCCGATCTATGAGCGACACCAATGCGAGAGGTCAGTCCGTTAATAATTTCGTTAATTTTTGCCAAACATTGTGATGATTCGCGGACGAACTCGATATTGTCAACGTTCGAGTCCACAACTTCAAGCGAGCTATTACGACTTAAATTGGCCATATTTTCAAAGCTAGACGACCGCTGTAGTCGTTTTTCTTTAGGTGACAAATTATTAGGTGATATATCGCCTAACGGTCTTTTGACATTACTGGTTGTTGCGGGCGACGAGCGTGGGGTCAGGTTACTGCGGCGAAAAACCGGCGTATTAATTTTTGTACCACCAGGATCATCGGGGTTGTTCGGCATTTTACAATAACAACGAACTTAGTAACAAATAAAAATAGAATAACTTTAAATAAAGCTAATACGTATCAATACAAAATATTACCCCGATACCGGGGTAAATTTATTGACTGACAACACCAAGAGATAACAATTTGCATACGCTTTTAATATTTTAATGCTACTAATTAATCTTAACTATTGCTTTTCAATAAAATAGAAAACAAAATATCGAATAATTACTTACTTTTCAACGGGGCAAACCTGTTTTTACAAAGCCGCGGACGACGAGACGGCCCGTGCGTACGTACTACCTACCAGTTTCTTGATTTATTTCACTGCGATGAAATATTACAAATTAAACCTTAATTTAAACGAAAATCGACGCGGAATTTAGATATTTATATCACTATAAACCAAATTCAACGAAATATCATACATACTGTACAATAACAACGAAGTAAAATATTTAAATAGCAAACAAATACACGGAGAAAATAAGCGCACCTGACTCGCGAGGAAGCGGGAGGGGAACTCTGACAAGAGTTTGTATGATGAATTATCTTCAATTTTATTCGGTTTGCTGTTGCATATAAAATTTTAATTGATATATGATAAATCGATCTGTTTCGCGTACCGTAAACGGATTTCATTGTATTGATACGATGAAATGAAATGCGCCAACAAGTGGCGGTATTATATGTAAACTGATTCTAAGTAACTACAGGGCCGTGAGAAGTGCTGACGCTATTATTATCATAGGTATATAATATGAATAACATGCATATAATATGATGTTAAATTAGCAGTGATAACCCGTGGATAAAGAACCGTTCTATTGACTGGTCCCTGGTTGGAATCCTGGCATATAACATCATATACTAAATTCGTGTTTTTGGATTTATGTACATACTAGCTGACCCGGCGAACTTCGTACCGCCTCAGGATCAATAGATGGTGTGTTAACTTATTAGATGGTATACATTATTTTAACACTTATTATCCTATTCCGGACGAAGACAAATCCAAAAACACAAAAATCATAAAAATCGGTCCAGCCGTTTTTGTTTTATATATATAGATTTGTTATTATCACTTATCGGTAGGGATGTAAAACCTCGTGAGAAAACTCGTACGTCCTAGAAAATATATTTCGAAAAAGTGTGACATAACCTAAGAAGGATCAGCGAAAGCTAAGAAGAAGAGTGTGTTGTGACATATTCACATAAAATTATATTAAAAAACTACTCTTACTTGTCGTAAGTGTAAGTGTACGTCGGGAGGCATCCATGCATACGGCTCACCTGATATAAAGCTGTTACCGGAGCCTATGAACGCTTGCTTTAAGCAAAACTTGAGGGATGCTCTGTTGCAGATACAGTAACTCCTATGGCTTACCGGCGACCTCACTCACTCGTAGAAACGTAACCACCCTCCAGAGAGTTGTTATTTAGCTGCCGTTTTCTGTGAGGTGGTGGTAACCTTAGTCTTAGGTATCGGACCGTGCCAATCCTAATGGATTATGAAACGGGATAACACTAACATACAGGTAGAAGAGTCCACAAGCTAATTTGTCAAGTTTATGGTATAAAAAGAGAGTTTTCGATCCGCCTGGTATATAATGCTATATAACTTGTAGATCCATGCATTACAAGGAGTACTGTTCCCGTCTTACAATCCTTGTTTTGTACGCAGTATCTCCTTGTCTGTTTCTGCAAGGTATACAGGAAATACCTCATCAGGTAGGCTGTGTTTTACTATATGGAGCTGGCCCCTACTTATTTCTCGACAGACTATTGTATGGTAAATGGCAGGGTGCATCACTAGCCGGTCCGGTTTAGCTGCGTCTCGAAACATGATCGAAATGTAAGAGTATAGGTGCTTACAGCATGAAATTAATTCAAAGCAAATTGGAAGGATTGCATAATTAATTAAATTTATTAATTAAACGACTACTTTTACACCAACGTATGCGGGTTCGATTCCCATACAGGACAAATATTTGTGTGCATGAACATGTCTATTTATTTCATTCTAAGTATTTTTAAGATAGGCAACTCCTTGGGAGCTTACTGGTGACCTCACTCACATGCAGGAACACAACAACTCTCTTGGAAGTTGTTATTTGGCTGCGGTTTCCTGTAAGGTGGAGGTACTTCTCCAGACGAGCTGCTTTGATGCGCCCTACCTCTCTTAAAACATCCAGACCAAGACAAACAGACATGTTCATGCACAGACATGTTTGCCTTGTGTGGGAATCGAACCCACGAGCGTTGGTGTCAAAGTCGCGTCATTCAAGACAGATCCACCGAGCTCGTCAAAATGTCGTGTATGCCTAACGATGTAGTACATAAAAAAAAACACTGATAACATAAAATACTGAATTGTCTAAATAAATTTCAAACTACGGCCAACGTGACACTGTAAATTCTAGCTACAATCAAACTGAACGACTTCATACTTCAAACTATTCCAGTTTAAATACCCGTTAATCTGATCACTGCCTACTACAATGCTCACTCGAAGACAATCGCATTATCCATTCAAAGCGTTCGGGTCTCTCGAGATCCTTGGATGATTGAGGGATCGCACGCCTTAAAGTAACATGAAACTGGTGTACCTTTTGCCAGAAATTTTGGTTAGGTCTATATATAGTTGGGGTAAAATTTGGTATACAAGTGCTGGCTAGCATTAGCTGCGGCCCGCGATTTCGTACGCGCGTATCCGATATCCCATAAAAAAGTTTTGGAAGTAAAACTTCCTTACGCACGCTTGACTTGAGGAGTAAGCTGGTGAATGCGTATCGAGAGTGTTACGAAAAGTGTGACCGGGCGAGGCGAACGGAAGTTGACAGGGAGAAATAAATTAGTGAAGACAGAAAGAGAGAGAGTTACGTTTCATATATTACGAGTACTGTAGGGGCAAGAGCATTTTCTTGCTCTTTTTCTCTCATAGCGAGTAAAGTTTCGTATATTTAAGACACAGTGCAGGCCTATTGTCTGTATCACACTATGGAGATAAAGAAGTTTTCTTCAGTCGTGTGGTCTAAAGCACACTCTATTTTCAGGAACACCGTTCCTATATGAATTATATAATGTTTGTCGGTCGCTTTTTTTCGAATATTCAAATTTTGACTTCCGATTCGGATTCAGCTTTAAAAAGTAGAATAGGAATGTTCAGGAACACCGTTCCTAATAAATTCATCTCTCTCCTATCTCTCCTCTCTCTTAACTCCTATCTCTTAAGGAACATGGTCAAAATGGCTGACAAAAAAAAAAAATATTATTATATGATTGACAAGCCAGGTGTTCCTCTGGTAATGCAAGCTTGCGTATTCTCAACTGGTTATTTCTACTTTCTTTTTCTCCTCGGCTTCTATGAGTTGCATCATAATGTTGCATAGCACCATTACAATATAACTTATAGAAAGCCACCGCATTGTCCACTTGCTCAAGAATTGGGCTATCAAATGCAAAAAGATATATTCAAATTCGACTGTTTAGTTCAGAGATTAGCACGTATAAACAAACAAATATACTACATACATATCATCACGCCTGTCTCCCATTGGGGTGGGTAGAGACGCCAGGTGCACCGATCCAAACATACCCCTCTCGCTTCTTCCACACTTATCAACCACTTCATGCGTACTCTTCGGTTTTGGGTGCTAAATATACTCTTTCGCTTTATATGCTTATATAGATATATATTCCTATATTTATATAAGTTTGTTTATATTATTTTTCCCGAGACCTGTGGTGGGGAGGTTAGCAATACTACTTTAACACCAAGGACCATGGGTTGATTCCTATACAGGACAAACATTTGTATGCATGAACATGTCTTGTTCGTCTTGTTCGTCTTGGTCTGGGTATTTTTAGGGAAGAAGGTCGCATCGAAGTAGTCCATCTGAGGAAGTACCTCTACCTATCTAATTCTACCTCTGCCTCTACCTCACAGAAAACCGCAGCACAATAATAACTCCCTGGAGGGTTGTTGTGTTCCTACGAGTGAGTGAGGTAAGCTTAAGGAGTTGCTCTATTAGCAACAGAGGATCCCTCAAGTGCTACTTAATGTGATGCAAGCGTTCATAGGCTACGGTAACCGCTTTACATCAGATGCGCGGTAAGCTTGTATGCTTTCCAACGTTGTGTAAAAAAAATACCACTTATTGCACTTACGACAAGCAATAGCAGTTATTTAATATAATATGATGTGAATATGTCACATCCCATGTCATTCTTTTTCTTAGTGTTCCCAGATCTTAGTAACAACTCTCTCGTAATTTGTTGTGTTTCTGCGAATGAGCGAGGATATAGTTCTAATTAGTTTTATCTATCTATCTAGAGAAATCTCGGGCCCACTATACAAACATCAATCAATCAATCAATATTCTAAGAGATAGTAGACATTTCGGGATCTCCATCTCGCGGATCAATTTCAGCCTTAAAGACGTTGGAGAGGATACATACTCGCGAGAAGACAACAATCCTGCAAGGAGTTGCTATTTAGCTGCCGTCTTCTACGAAATGAAGCTGCTTCCCGTTCTCGTTCACCAGAACTCCGCTTCTTAATTAATAGGAGTACCACGTGCAGGTGAGGAACCTTGACTCTAAGAATAGTAATGAGTCACTTAACACCCAAACCAGATCACAACAGATGGACTTACTGTTATACGTACATACATATCATTACGCCTGTCTCCCATTGGAGTAGTTGGAGTAGGCAGAGACTATGGAACGCCAGGTTCTTCGATCCAAGGTATGTTTCATGCTTCTTCCACACACAACAACCTCTTCATGCATACTCTTCGGTTTTGGGTGCTTTATTTCGTCCTGTTTCAACACATCACCAATTTGATCTATAATTGCGGGCCCTACCAATGTCTCCATTCACTCTTACCTGATAGACTTCTATCGTAACTCTTTTGTCATTTATTCATTTTGTATCTTTTTCCTATTTATATAAAAAAAGGAAATAAATTTGATTTCGTTGTAATTTCCTTGGTTTAGATCGCAACGAATATCCACGCCTAGCTTATTCAAACTATCTCGCATATTGAGGGTAGCGCCCTGAAGACAGGGAGTGGGGTGACATACACCTTGCCTGGTGGTAAACAGTCATTGTAGCATATCGACATTTGCAACACCAGAGGTGTCACTCATGCGTTGCCAACTTTCTGATGTGAGACAACAGTAATAATTTAGGAGCTGTTTCTACTTCAATGCCAAGTTTTGTGGGTTCAGTTTCCACACAGGACAAACGTGTGTGTGCATGAACATGTCTCCTTATTTTGGTATTTGTGTATTAAAAGAAAGATAGAACAAAATAAAATAGCCCCAAGGGGGGTGTACCTCCACCTCATAGATAAAAGCCCAAATAACAACTCTCTGAAGCGTTCGGGCCAATGAGTGAGGTTAAAGTAAGCTCAGGAGTTGCTTTATTACCAGTACAGGTGGTAACGTGCGAGCGGCACTTCCTGTATTGCGAACGTTCGTAGGCTACGGTAACTGCTTTACTTCAGGTGGGCTGTATGTTTGTATGCCTCCCGACTTTGTATAAAAAAACCCTTTTATTTCACTTATTACAAGCAATAGTAGTGGTTTAATATAATTTGATGTGAATATATCATATATTATTCTTCTTATACCGTTACCTTCTATTACCGTTCTTCTTATGCGTTATACCGTTTTCTAATCCATTTGGATAACCGGCGTCCGCTACCTAAGCCTAAAGATTTAGCGAAGATACTGTTTCATACATGGAGCGACTGTCGTCAAATCAGCCGTATGCTTGCATGCCTCCAGACAAGGTATAACTAAATAAACGTGGAAATGTTGGAAACATAGCTATTCCATTCATTCAATATTAATTTAAAATGATACCAGAGCAACAAGGGTCTTATGTTTTTCCACGGAATTGTTTTAAATGCACTTTGAAAGTGCATTGTTCTCTTGTTCTACGACCTAGTCTTATTTTGTATCATTGTTACATTGCTTTTCAATATTGAATGAGAATACTTTGATCTTTCTATTTATTGAAATTTCCTTTGTTTTTATTTTAGTACTAGCTACCCGCCCCGTTTCGTACGGGTAGACAGATAGCATAAACGGAATAAACAATGGAGACCCGGTAATACAATTTTGCGTAGTAAACTAATCCCTACAGGTCGATGGTAAAATAGAATGCGTAGCTCTTATTGGCTAATTCACGGATCAATAACGCGTCACTTATCGGCTTATAGGTTAAAATATCCTCTCATGGTCAGTAGGCTCGATATTTGGGCTCCCTAATACACCACGTTTTGGTGAGTAAGGAGGCCTTTAGGCGTCGTCAAGTGGTTTATAGATTTGTCATGGATAGAAAGCTATTAAAACTTTATTTGGAGAAATAGAACGTGACGCAATTCCTTTTATATAGAGCGTGTAAAGATTTAAATAATAGAATGTATAATTAATATCATCATACGTCATCATTCTAGCCGAAGGACGTCCACTGCTGAACCTATGTTAAGGCCTATGCCCTCCACTTGTACAGCAGTCGGTCCTGTGCCTGCATCCATCGGCTCCCTGTGATCTGTTGACTAAGGGTAGGATTGTTCGCTCACATCGCGGATTTTTTCTTACTTTTAGCATAGAAACGTCTGATTCGAATAATTTAAAGAGACATTTATGTGTACAGCTAAGTGCAGCGTAAGCTTTACACTTTGACAATTGTACCGTTCTTATGCCGTTTGCAATAAGGGTTACAATCGCACTTAAGTGTTAAGCGTGACCAGCTCTTAGCAGTACATAATCATTCTTGATTATTAAAGTATTCAGTAGGATAAGGATGAATATTATGATATGAATGTCATATAGAAAGTAGAAGGATGTAGGAGCCGAGGAAGGCCAAGCCTTACCTACCACGGCCAAATTGATCGTGTTTTATCAGAAGGTGATGTCAGGAGTCTTAGAAACCGCGAGCATGCATGAGGAGAGCAATGAATGTTATAGAAGCTAGTGAGGTGTGTAAGGATGGAGTCATATGGTGTTCGATTCTGTCTACCTACCTGTAGGGTTACTCTGGAAACCAATTCCGATAAATCGGTATTGGAACTAAGTTCTTGAATCACGAGAGGAGCGCCAAATTCCTTTAATTTTCATCTATGATTGTCTATTATAATAAGATTCAATCACATATTAACCAAATTACAGTACAGATTATGAAATATTATCGAAAGCTTTGACATTGGAATTGGATTGTCATTGGAATTAGAGTCAAGAGTAATTACTGATTTGGCGTGAAGTTATGCATAGAATGTCATCAATTTATTCTACCCATGTTTTGATTAACTAATTTGGACGAAAAACGGTTCTGATTATTACACCCTAGACTTTTTTATAGACTCATTATATATAGTACTCATTATTTATTAATAAATAATGAGTACTATAAAGGTAAAGCAAAATAATATAATGTTTCATCTGTAGTTTTCGTAGCGCACGTCAAATAATGACTTTTGTAGCCAAATTTTTGATACATTGTGTTACATTATTATAATGTTCGTGAGGATCTTAAACATTTTGTAAATAAAATATTGCTTATACTATCCGCTGACAACACAGTTTTCTATATGTGAAAGATTTTTTGAAATCGGTTAAGTATTTATTGAGTTTATACATTACATACAAACATACGGGTAATTTGATCTAAGCTATTTTGCCATATAGGTCACACGTCTCTCGAAATACAATTTGTTGGACTTGTGGGTTTCCTCACGATGTTTTTCCATCACCGCCGAGCAAGTGATAATTACAAATATGTACACAAATCCAATATAATAACATAATATAATATAATATAATATGATATGATATGATATGATATGATATGATATGATATGATATGATATGATATGATATGATATGATATGATATGATATGATATGATATGATATGATATGATATGATATGATATGATATGATATGATATGATATGATATGATATGATATGATATGATATGATATGATATGATATGATATGATATGATATGATATGATATGATATGATATGATATGATATGATATGATATGATATGATATGATATGATATGATATGATATGATATGATATGATATGATATGATATGATATGATATGATATGATATGATATGATATGATATGATATGATATGATATGATATGATATGATATGATATGATATGATATGATATGATATGATATGATATGATATGATATGATATGATATGATATGATATGATATGATATGATATGATATGATATGATATGATATGATATGATATGATATGATATGATATGATATGATATGATATGATATGATATGATATGATATGATATGATATGATATGATATGATATGATATGATATGATATGATATGATATGATATGATATGATATGATATGATATGATATGATATGATATGATATGATATGATATGATATGATATGATATGATATGATATGATATGATATGATATGATATGATATGATATGATATGATATGATATGATATGATATGATATGATATGATATAATATAATATAATATAACAAATGGGTGGACCAATTTATAGATAAGTTCGTTTGGTTGGAATTCCTTTTATGTTTTGTTTTGAGAAACAACACTACTCCTAATAGTCTATGAAACGTGCAAACTGTTAAGGCGACACCTCGATCGTGAAGCTTTAAAATGGCTCCGCCCAATCACCCCGCGCCCCTCAAGTGACACTCTACGCTCGATTTGTAAAATTTGAAATTAGCGCCTAATAGGTAACCTGGGGTCAACGTATAGTCAATGCAAACGAACAGAAAAGCTACGGAGTCGCGTCACACCTAAAAAAAATTATAATATCAATATTTAATAAAAAATATTGATTTAATTATTATTTAGCTTTATACATACTGAACCAAACATATTTATTTAAGCTAGACGGAAAACAATAGTAATAATAGTAATAAAAAACTACAGAAACGTATTCACTTTTAAAAGTTTATTGAAAGAGAAATCAATGACATCGTTTTATGTTTATATCTCTACAAGTTAACATGTCTCGGTATCTATGTTGTTCTTACTTAGGTCTCGTTCAGTGGCGCCCTCATTGAATAAAAAAAAATATCATAGCATAGAAGATAAACATTATGAAATCCTATGTTGCATTTATTACGAAGATAGTAAAGTATTTTTACGTTATTAAACCAACACTCAAAATATTCCACTATCGTTGTTATAAGCAAAAGTGCTAAAAGAGGCCATTTTTGGCAATTATGCCTATAACAACGAAAGCAAAACATTTCAATTGTTGGTTTAATGACGTAAAAGTATTTGTAACACACGCAACACAGGACTTTATAATGTTTATCTTCCACGCTATGATACGATATTTTATTCCTTGAGGCGCCACTGGATGGCATGTATCCCCCTTAAGAAGAATGAAACACCAGCTACATAATACAACATTGTTTATCGAGAGGCTAAAGCGGGCCATTTGTTGATTCGGGCACATATGTTCGAGTGTCATAATGGCTGATAGCGCCGAGTAAACACAGGATTTTTTTATTTCGAATAAATAAGAGAAATAAAATTATCAGATTGAATTAGAGAAAGTATTCCCGCTATTACTACTAGTTTTTATATAATTTTCGCAACACATTAACATAATGTGACCTCCAGGATTTTTTTTCTTTACAAAGAAGTTAAGGGCTATAACTTATAACACACACTTTAGCCCCTCTACGTTATACCTTTAATGCTATTTTTTTAGAGCACGAAGAGTAAACATTTTATTACAAGTTTTTAGCAACTTTTAGTGCATAAAATGGTATACGGCATCTACACAACTTTCACGCGTCATACCTAACATCGACGAATATATCATTCAGGTATCTACTGAAAGATTGCGTACCTAAATGATAAAGAAATTGTATATTTTGATCATTAAATGTAAATTTAACCTTTAAAAATTTATCAAGCACTTGGAATCCAATCAGCGAAATGTGAAAAAAACACAACCAATATTTTAGGGTATCCTTCGAAAGAATAAATTATAATGATTAATTTCATCTAATGATATAGATTTATAAATTTATGGAAAATATTTAGATTTAACATTCAATTATCACTAAGATTTTAAAAATTGCTGTTTTTGACCCTAACCGTTATGTAGCTAAATAAATTGATAAAATTATAATTTATAAAATTAATTTTTATTCCTTGAGCCTCTTTAATAAGCACAAATCTTGATTTGGTGCCTTCACCACCAGACTACATTCAAGCTATTTCACGTAATATATATAACCGCTATGAATAAACAAACGTCTTGAAGTACTCGTTTATCCTTGGCGCTAATTTTGGATTGGGATTGCAACAAACATATTTTTAAAGAGTAAATAGCTCTAGCCATCCACCTTGCTTGATGCATCGCCAGGATCCAGGAGGTCTGATTTTAATTTTTTTCTCATTATCTCCTCCTAGGAATATAATGGATAGTTCAATTACTTCCCGAAGTTCCCGATAATCGTCACGTACAATGTTTTTTTGTAATTCTTGATTATAAAATATCAACAATTCTTTTATTATTGTATTACCAAAATGTTGTGTGACAATATCGGTGTACGATTGAATAGCAGCAATAGTTTTCCAGTCGTCTCTAAATTTTTTGAACATTGGGATATCAGAGCTGCTTGTGACTTGGTGGATTTTTGATTCGATTTGACACAGCTTTACCTTGATCCTGGCCGGAAGAGCTCTCTAGTTTGGGTACAGCCAGAAGTTGTTCATTTTCTCTAAATGAAATTAAAATTGGCAGGCGTTCTTCTTTAGGGCTTCTCACGTCCAGACCAGGTAACAATTTCCCATTCCAGTAAACGGTCACCATTTTAGACATATTATTTTGAAAATCTGATTTTATAGATTCCGCTCTATCTTTTCTTCTCTGAGTGCTAATGCGTTGATAGACGATTTGTTTATCGGTAAATCATCACAGCTAAAATCTAGTGCTTCTACTACAGCCCGGTGTATATAGACAAAATCCCTTATGCTTAATTGAGATCTATCTAAATCTGCAACTAACATAGGCGTGATAAAGTCTTCCTTCCTCGTAACACATTTGGTCATGACTTTTTTCTCTTCTTTTAATTTTCTCTGTTTGGTCCTTTCTTCTTTTTGGCTAACTTTTTTTTGTGCGCCTGCTAAACATCCTGAATTATTTATATAAATATTTTGTCTTCTTCTATTGTAATCCGTTCTAAAGTATCAGCGTGTGCTATATCGAATAAACTATCTAAATTATTTTGAAAGTCCTCACGGCGCATGTAAACATCTTGTATTTTTTTGGAAATTTTTTGCAACTCCCTCCTGGTGAAGATTCACAAGTTATTTTACACAGTTAGGTATATCTCTGGTAGGGATCCTAGCTTTTTCCCTAAATATAATACACTCTCGAATGACTAGGTATGCACTTTCACTAACAGTCAATTTAACTTCGCGAATTTTATAAAAAAGTACAGGAAGAACATGACGGTTAGACTGTAATTTTGCGCCTATTATTTGATAATTTACGTCTCCAACTAAGAAAATACTTGATTTATTGCTTCTCAATTCCAGTGCCATCTTATAAAAGTTAAAACATTACGTATTAATCACGAGAATAACTGACATTCAAAATTAATAGACGGTTAGGTAATTATGACGAAGTTAACGATGCTCTCACTAAAGTTATTCTTTGGTTTAGTGTTAATAATCTGCTTTTAAATGATAAAAAGACTAAAGTAATTAAGTTCTCAACACCTAATGTAAGACAGGTGGCTACCAATGTACATGTTAATGGAACTAATTTAGCCTCTGTGGAGACAACAGTGTTCTTGGGTATAACAATTGACTCCAGACTATAAAGGGGCCCACAAATTGAAAAATTATCAGGAAAACTAAGTTCTGCAGATTATGCAGTGAAAACTATTAGACGGCTCACTGATATTGATACGGCTAGAATAGTTTATTTCAGCTACTTTCATAGTATTATGTCATATGGAATTCTTCTTTGGGGTAACTCCGCGGATATTAACACCATCTTTTTATTGCAAAAGAGAGCCATAAGAGCTATCTACAAACTTGGTCCCCGGGAGAGCCTTAGAGAAAAATTCAAAGAAATAAATATTTTAACAGTCGCATCGCAATATATCTATGAAAATCTTTTGTATGTCCATAAAAACATAGACTCATTTTGTAAAAAGAGTGATACTCATAGCATAAATACTAGATATAAGCATAATCTTGTGTTATATGCAAGCCGTCTCCACAAAACAAGTAATTATTTTATGGGGCAATGTATACGGTTCTATAACAAACTTCCCAGCAATTAAGAGATTTGTCAATAAACAAATTTAAAACTACTATTAAAGCCAAATTGTGTAGCAGGGCATATTATAAAGTATCTGACTATATTAATGATAAAAATGCCTGGGAGTGAGTCGATCCAATTATAATGTAATTAACAAAATATGTAAATTTGTTTGGATACCAAAAGAGGGATGCCTGAGTTTTTTGGCAGTATTTTTATCAGTGCTCACCTAGTCATAAACTGCACGGTAGGGAAAAAAATTGTGACGATTCCAAACAAATGTAGCCATTTTTACGGAATAAAAAGATTTTGACTTTGAATTTGAACAAATGAATACCGCGAGTACGTGCGGCACTGCCGTGCAACTTGTATGAACATGTTTCGATGTAATTCGGCACGGATTATCGTAATCCAAATAAGTTAAAAATTAATTTCCGAGTGTTTTAAAAGCAAATGAACAAAACTAAGACCTATGCGTTAGAAAATAAAAACTTTGAAATATAAGGGACACCCTAATATACATATATACAAATAGATTTTATAATCTATTCATATTTAAAAAAAACATGTGACAAATGATTTTCTTGCTGTTTCATAACTTTAACTTCAGTATAATGACATTTATTGTATTTTACTTATGTATACTCTGTGTTTTGTATTGTTGTACGTTTCCTTGTTATTTATTAAACTCTCAAGAAGAAAGAACCAGGACCATCTCTGATGTTGCAAAATAAATCTAATCCGTACAATAGTTCAATACTAACCACAATGTATAGAATAGATGTTTTTTTTGTGTTTTCAGTGTTGGTTCATAGTAAATATTATTTGTTTTCACGAGTACCATGGGTACTCGTGAAAACTATCTATCTATATCTTCACGCTAAATCCCTCGTGAGCGCCACATGACTCGGTACTTACACACCTCGCTCGCTTCTTTAACATGAAACATACCGAGTTTTTTTAAAAACTATCAAAATATACTATTTTACTAGTAATTATTTTAATACAAAAAAAAAAAAACCTCCACTGGTTTTCTATCTTCTGATTGGATAAATTTCCAACGTAAACTAACCTTCACCTACGTACAATGTCTAAGTCGGAGTTCGGTGAGCTTATAATGGTTACTATGAGTTTGTCATCCCGTATGACACTTACGTTAAAGTAGCATATAAATCGAGTAGTGATTCTTCTAGTGGAATATGTTTATTTAGTAAGTTTCTCCTAAAAAACAAAACAGCAAAAATATTCTATTTTATAAGTTTTTATTTTAATACAAAGAAATAAAGAGTCTCCACTGGTTGCTATGTGCTGAGAGCGCGAACCTTATTGGTATAAATTTCCAACGTAACCTGACCTCCACCGACGTACAACTTCTAAGTCGGAGTTCGGTCAGATTATAATGGACATAATAGGAGTTTGACGTCCTATATAGGTACGCGGTCAGCCTGTGGATAATGTATACCAATTATCAAATGTTACTGTTTATTCCTGCAAAAAATAACTCTTATTTAATGCAGTTTTATATAGAGTTATTAAGTAAACAAAATTAAAAAAAAGTTTGAAGAGGAATTAAATAGCTTGGGCCAACCATACCTAGGAACTGTTCTAAAAACTAGAAATATGTCTACACAATGTTATTATAATATGTTTAATGAATATAATAATTAAAAAAAATAAATACCTTGTCTTGTTCGCCTCCGCCATTCTACGAACATTTTCTTTGTATTTTTATTCTATATATTTTCTTTTTAGTGTTCCCCATTATTACAACAGTATAATAAATATATATAAACCTATAATATTATTTACTACTTATATCTAATAATAATACACTTACGCTAAATACTATAATATTGAATATTTACAACTATTAATTATAAAAACTTCGGTGTCGCGATGTTAATGGAGCGAGCTCGAGCAGACAGTCGACATAGATCTCACCTCGAAGCGGGCTGGAGCCGGACTGGCCCATGTAGTTAGTCAACGCGTTTATAATCCTCATTACCGCACAATAAGGTCGAAAACACGTAGCACCCAAGACGAATGTGATCGCTTAGAAATTGTCAGAAACTTAAAATATTTTTAAAAAATTTCATGTTTCACTTATCAAAATATGCAGCAACCATATTATAAACATAGATATTACTAATAGATTTAAGTAATTTTGAAGCGTATAAACAGAACAACTTCGTTGTAATTTCAAAAATAATGAATTTCAGGAGGTGTTTTCGAAAGTAATTATTATCGAATCAATTTTACACAATCGCGTATTTGAGCAAGCAAATTCAAGATAAAGAAATGAAGTTATTTATATTAAAATCTTAGATCCGTCAGTTTAGTCATTAGCCTATACTATTCGATGAAAGTTGGTCTAATTTTTCGATGTGTCGCCTTAATAGGCTACGGTTTACGTCGGGAGGCATACAAGCATACGGCCCTCTTTACATCAGGTGGGCCGCATGCTTGTATGCCTCCCGACGTAGTATAAAAATAAAAAAGTAGTCATCCAACGTGTGTTGTATAATAAGTATATATTATGTAATAATTTACATTACAGTATATATGTATGTATTACTAGGGTTTTGTATGAATTATTGTGGTTGTGTATGTGTTATGGTAGTTATTTATGTATTCTTATAGTTACGTATGTATAGTTAGGTGTATTTTCTTTAAAGTGTTGATTCATATTTTATTTAAATTTTAATAAAAACCGCAATCGTGTTTTTCCTCCACCCCCGGTGGTTGACTGGCAGAGAATGCAATTAGCATTAACTCCGCCTCTTGAACCTACTGTATTGTGGTCGATAAAGTTTTAAATAAAATAACAAATAAGATTTAATGATAAACTAAATTAATAGATATAAGAGAGTGAGGTGGCTCACATGTGTGCGTGTTATCTTGACTTTCTGTCAATACTTGCCACTTGTGTAACGTGCTCGGTACACCGGTGTGCCGCGGCACACTCCATGCGGAACACTGCCGTACTGCTGCTTTGCTTTGCTTTGCTGTGTTAGCAGCAGAGTAGGCATCGCGCGACTTATATTTACTGTGTTACAAGCGTTCATAGGCTACGGTAACCGGTTTACATCAGGTGGGCTATATATACTTGTATATATAAAAAAAATGTGGAAGGATGTAGGAGCCGTGGAAGACCAAGACTTACCTACCATACCAAGTTGATCGTGATTTATCAGAAGCCCTAGGAACCGGCAAGCGAAAAGAGCTATGAATATTAAGGAATCGAGTGAGGTGTGTACGGGCCGCGTCTAATGGCGCTCGGTTCTCTCTGCCTACGCCGCAGGGGACCTGGCGTGAACATATATACAACATACATACTAAAAATTCATCAAAATCGGTCCGATCGTTTATGTAGAGTTCAGTAATATACACACGGATAGAAAAATTAAATATATATAAACATTAGTTTGGATGTGTATATTGTTACCGATGTCTTCGTCGAGTACGGTTTAATGTATATTCCTAAACGTGTCAGGAACACCTCGACTATGGATAATTCATCATCATCACCACGATCAATTTCGTTCAAATCGTCAATTTCCTTACATATAAATTGGGTAAAGATTTGATTTGTATATCTGCTTCGTCATTCTTTTATCCTGCATCCTTGCCACATGTTCGAACCAACGGAGCACGCCTCTTCATAGTTTAACACCGACGCTGCGAATACGGTCTACAAGGGTTCTACAAGCGAATATCAAAGTATCAAAACTATGTACCTAATACTCACAAGAGGAATCACTGGGTAGACATTTTTTTGTAACTTGTTATTGTCATTGTCAAACAATTACTTAGATAATCTGTATTTCCTGTACATTTTTTAATTGAAGATATCCTATAATTTTAAACGACCGATTCCAGCCTACCCGTCTATAACTTTACGCCAAATCCCTTGCGGGGTAGGCAAAATTCTCAACTCAAACTCAAACTCATTTATTGCATAGTTATATGTAGTTTACATAATATGATGTTAAATTTAATAATTAAAACGCTACAACTTGCCGTTTTGGCGTACAATATTCTTAGACTGAAATAATAAATAAAAATGTCAAAATGTTACACTGTTAAGGCGACACCTCGATCGTGAAGCTTTAAAATGGCTCCGCCCAATCACCCCGCGCCCCTCAATTGACACTCGACGCTCGATTTGTAAAATTTGAAATTAGCGCCTAATAGGTAACCTGGGGTCAACGTATAGTCAATGCAAACGAACAGAAAAGCTACAGAGTCGCGTCACACTTAAATAAAATTTATAATATCAATATTTAATAAAAATTATTGATTTAATTATTATTTAGCTTTATACATACTGAACCAAACATATTTATTTAAGCTAGACGGAAAACAATAGTAATAATAGTAATAAAAAACTACAGAAACGTATTCACTTTTAAAAGTTTATTGAAAGAGAAATCAATGACATCCTTTTATGTTTATATCTCTACAAGTTAACATGTCTTGGTATCTATGTTGTTCTTACTTAGGTCTCGTCCAGTGGCGCCCTCATTGAATAAAAAAACATATTATAGCATAGAAGATAAACATTATGAAATCTTATGTTGCATTTATTACGAAGATAGTAAAGTATTTTTACGTCATTAAACCAACACTCAAAATATTCCACTATCGTTGTTATAAGCAAAAGTGCTAAAAGAGGCCGTTTTTTGGCAATTATACCTATAACAACGAAAGCAAAACATTTCAATTGTTGGTTTAATGACGTAAAAGTACGTTATTGTATTTGTAACACACGCAACACATGACTTTATAATGTTTATCTTCCACGCTAAGATACGATATTTTATTCCTTGAGGCGCCACTGGACGGCATGTATCCCCCTTAAGAAGAATGAAACACCAGCTACATAATACAACATTGTTTATCGAGAGGCTAAAGCGGGCCATTTGTTGATTCGGACACATATGTTTAGTTAGCAGATACACCATCTAAACTGCAAACACTGGTCACAGCGATGAAAGACGACTGTATGGAGAAAGGCTTACTACTGAATGCGAAGAAAACAAAGATAATGGTATTTGAAAGAGAAGAATCCAGAACTAATGTAAGGATTACGATTGATGATGAAGTGTTGGAACAAGTGGATGAGTTTGTATATCTTGGATGCGCTTTCAGCAGGGATGGAAGGTACACCGCAGATGTGGAAAGACGAGTGAGTGCTGGGAATAGTGTGAATGGAGCGTTGGGAAAACTTCTTGGCAGTAAAATCCTGAGCCAGAAGGCACAACTCGCTATACACAATGCAGTGTTGGTCCCAACGCTAACTTATGGAAGCGAGAGTTGGGTATGGCAGAAAGAGCATGAAAGTAGAATAAACGCGGTTGAAATGCGAGCGCTGCGCAAAATTTGTGGCGTAAGGCTTGTAGACCGTATTCGTAATGATGATGTTAGAAATAGAGTTGGTCTGAAAGAGAGCGTCGGTGTTAAAATAAGAAGAGGCATGCTCCGATGGTTCGGGCATGTAGAAAGAATGCAAGATGAAAGAATGACGAAGCAGATATACAATGCAAAAGTTGAAGGATGTAGGAGCCGGGGAAGGCCAAGACTTACCTACCATGACCAAATTGGTCATGTTCTATCAGAAGGTGATGTCAGGAGCCCTAGAAACCGGCGTGCGTGCATGAGAAGAGCAATGAATGTTAAAGAAGCGAGTGAGATATGTAAGGATCGAGTCACGTGGCGCTCGGCTCTCTCTGCCTACCCCGCAAGGGATTTGGCTTGAAGTTATAGATGTTCGAGTGTCATAATGGCTGATAGCGCCGAGTAAACACAGGATTTTTTTATTTCGAATAAATAAGAGAAATAAAATTATCAGATTGAATTAGATTGAAATTGAAATAGAAAATTGGAATTTTTTTGCAACTCCCCCCTGGTGAAGATTCACAAGTTATTTTACACAGTTAGGTATAGCTCTGGTAGGGATCCTAGCTTTTTCCCTAAATATAATACACTCTCGAATGACTAGGTATGCGCTTTCACTAACAGTCAATTTAACTTCGCGAATTTTATAAAAAAGTACAGGAAGAACTTGACGGTTAGACGGTAATTTTGCGCCTATTATTTGATAATTTACGTCTCCAACTAAGAAAATACTTGATTTATTGCTTCTCAATTCCACTGCCATCTTATAAAAGTTAAAACATTAGGTATTAATCACGAGAATAACTGACATTCAAAATTAATAGACGGTTAGGTAATTATGACGAAGTTAACGATGCTCTCTCTAAAGTTATTCATTGGTTTAGTGTTAATAATCTGCTTTTAAATGATAAAAAGACTAAAGAAATTAAGTTCTCAACACCTAATGTAAGGCAGGTGGCTACCAATGTACATGTTAATGGAACTAATTTAGCCTCTGTGGAGACAACTGTGTTCTTGGGTATAACAATTGACTCCAGACTACAAAGGGGCCCACAAATTGAAAAATTATCAGGAAAACTAAGTTCTGCAGATTATGCAGTGAAAACTATTAGACGGCTCACTGATATTGATACGGCTAGAATAGTTTATTTCAGCTACTTTCATAGTATTATGTCATATGGAATTCTTCTTTGGTGTAACTCCGCGGATATTAACACCATCTTTTTATTGCAAAAGAGAGCCATAAGAGCTATCTACAAACTTGGTCCCCGGGAGAGCCTTAGAGAAAAATTCAAAGAAATAAATATTTTAACAGTCGCATCGCAATATATCTATGAAAATCTTTTGTATGTCCATAAAAACATAGACTCATTTTGTAAAAAGAGTGATACTCATAGCATAAATACTAGATATAAGCATAATCTTGTGTTATATGCAAGCCGTCTCCACAAAACAAGTAATTATTTTATGGGGCAATGTATACGGTTCTATAACAAACTTCCCAGCAATATAAGAGATTTGTCAATAAACAAATTTAGAACTACTATTAAAGCCAAATTGTGTAGCAGGGCATATTATAAAGTATCTGACTATATTAATGATAAAAATGCCTGGGAGTGAGTCGATCCAATTATAATGTAATTAACAAAATATGTAAATTTGTTTGGATACCAAAAGAGGGATGCCTGAGTTTTTTGGCAGTATTTTTATCAGTGCTCATCTAGTCATAAACTGCACGGTAGGGAAAAAAATGTGACGATTCCAAACAAATGTAGCCATTTTTACGGAATAAAAAGATTTTAACTTTGAATTTGAACAAATGAATACCGCGAGTACGTGCGGCACTGCCGCGCAACTTGTATGAACATGTTTCGATGTAATTCGGCACGGATTATCGTAATCCAAATAAGTTAAAAATTAATTTCCGAGTGTTTTAAAAGCAAATGAACAAAACTAAGACATATGCGTTAGAAAATAAAAACTTTGAAAAATAAGGGACACCCTAATATACATATATACAAATAGATTTTATAATCTATTCATATTTAAAAAAAACATGTGACAAATGATTTTCTTGCTGTTTCATAACTTTAACTTCAGTATAATGACATTTATTGTATTTTACTTATGTATACTCTGTGTTTTGTATTGTTGTACGTTTCCTTGTTATTTATTAAACTCTCAAGAAGAAAGAACCAGGACCATCTCTGATGTTGCAAAATAAATCTAATCCGTACAATAGTTCAATACTAACCACAATGTATAGAATAGATGATTTTTTTGTGTTTTCAGTGTTGGTTCATAGTAAATATTATTTGTTTTCACGAGTACCATGGGTATAAGTATACTATCTATCTATATCTTCACGCTAAATCCCTCGTGAGCGCCACATGACTCGGTACTTACACACCTCGCTCGCTTCTTTAACATGAAACATACCGAGTTTTTTTAAAAACTATCAAAATATACTATTTTACTAGTAATTATTTTAATACAAAAAAAAAAAAAAAACCTCCACTGGTTTTCTATCTTCTGATTGGATAAATTTCCAACGTAAACTAACCTTCACCTACGTACAATGTCTAAGTCGGAGTTCGGTGAGCTTATAATGGTTACTATGAGTTTGTCGTCCCGTATGACACTTACGTTAAAGTAGCATATAAATCGAGTAGTGATTCTTCTGGTGGAATATGTTTATTTAGTAAGTTTCTCCTAAAAAACAAAACAGCAAAAATATTCTATTTTATAAGTTTTTATTTTAATACAAAGAAATAAAGAGTCTCCACTGGTTGCTATGTGCTGAGAGCGCGAACCTTATTGGTATAAATTTCCAACGTAACCTGACCTCCACCGACGTACAACTTCTAAGTCGGAGTTCGGTCAGATTATAATGGACATAATAGGAGTTTGACGTCCTATATAGGTACGCGGTCAGGCTGTGGATAATGTATACCAATTATCAAATGTTACTGTTTATTCCTGCAAAAAATAACTCTTATTTAATTAATGCAGTTTTATATAGAGTTATTAAGTAAGCAAAATTAAAAAAAAGTGAATTAAATAGCTTGGGCCAACCATACCTAGGAACTGTTCTAAAAACTAGAAATATGTCTACACAATGTTATTATAATATGTTTAATGAATATAATAATTTAAAAAAAAATACCTTGTCTTGTTCGCCTCCGCCATTCTACGAACATTTTCTTTGTATTTTTATTCTATATATTTTCTTTTTAGTGTTCCCCATTATTACAACAGTATAATAAATATATATAAACCTATAATATTATTTACTACTTATATCTAATAATAATACACTTACGCTAAATACTATAATATTGAATATTTACAACTATTAATTATAAAAACTTCGGTGTCGCGATGTAAATGGAGCGAGCTCGAGCAGACAGTCGACATAGGTCTTACCTCGAAGCGGGCTGCAGCCGGACTGGCTGGATGTAGTTAGTCAACGCGTTTATAATCCTCATTACCGCACAATAAGGTCGAAAACACGTAGCACCCAAGACGAATGTGATCGCTTAGAAATTGTCAGAAACTTAAAATATTTTTAAAAAATTTCATGTTTCACTTATCAAAATATGCAGCAACCATATTATAAACATAGATATTACTAATAGATTTAAGTAATTTTGAAGCGTATAAACAGAACAACTTCGTTGTAATTTCATAAATAATGAATTTCAAGAGGTGTTTTCGAAAGTAATTATTATCGAATCAATTTTACACAATCGCGTATTTGAGCAAGCAAATTCAAGATAAAGAAATGAAGTTATTTATATTAAAATCTTAGATCCGTCAGTTTAGTCATTAGCCTATACTATTCGATGAAAGTTGGTCTAATTTTTCGATGTGTCGCCTTAATAAACTCTCTTAAGAAAAATCACTGCTTCCTGAAATTTATAAATGTAGGTTGAAAGGGCAATAAATATAGAAGCGTTCGGGTATAAAAAATCAGTTTAACTCAGTTCGTACCGTTCAGAGTACTATCGATTAGAAAAGGTCCTTATACCCCTTAATTTAAGGATTTTCTAATATCGCTGATACCTTTAAGGTTCCAAATGGAGAGTGATTCACTTGATAAGGCAAAACTATATATTTTCTAATTGCTCGTAAGTGACTTCTGATTAACGGGCACATTTAGGCAAGGCTTGTTGTTTTCCTGCGAGTTAGTATCAAAAGTAGCTAGAGAGGATATAATGTATTACGGGTAAAGAAGATAACGCGTGAACGATGAACGCGATTCACCTTATTTCATAAGCATCCATAGGCTACAGTAACCGCTTCCTATCAAGCAAAGTCGTACGCTTAATTGCACACACCATTAAGCTATTCAACTGTACATGAAGGCATACCGCGCTAACTAAAAGCATTGTGTTTTAACGCCTAAATATGTCAGCAATTCTACTCTACTGCTTATTGGTTAATATTTTCCCAACGTGCAAACTGTTAATAAAACCTCTTAAGAAAAATCACTGCTTCCTGAAATTTATAAATGTAGGTTGAAAGGGCATTGGTCAATGGAAGACTATTTTAACCAATAAGCTGATAAGTGGCGTGAACTAGCCAATAACCCACGAGCGTTGGTGTCAAAGTCGCGTCATTCATGACTGCGCCACCGAGCTCGTCAATCGATCGAGCTCATTGGCTTTCCTTAAGTTCTTTTATTAATGTTTATATACCACCCATCATAGTAAAACCACTAACTAGAAACGTATATCCTCAACACTTTTCATGAGCAAATAAACCCTTATACCCTTCTAAACGCGTTCAAACTAACACCAAATTATTTTAATAAATCTTTGATTTTATGGGACTCTTAGTGGTCGGAATCCGGCCCTCGCTTTAATGTATATAATTCAAAATGGTTTGTACCCTCGGACCCTCCGTGAATTTAATATATTTCCTTTCATATATTTATTGAAACTATACGTTACTACTGTTTTACGTACTATTAATTCTTCTTCTTTGCGTTATTATGTTTCCTGTTATCCATTGGGATTGGCGGGTCCGCCACCTAATACGATTTGGCGAATATACTGATTTTGACATGGAGCGACTATTCTCAGACCACATCCCAGAGGGAAAACTAGACCTTTCTTACTTTAGGTCACACGTCTTTCGAAATATAGTTTCTTGGACGTTATTGCGATAGTGTTACAAGGTATATTAAAATTGTGAAAAATAAAAATGGCGGGTTTTTGGCGCCATAATGTTAGTTTTGAACATATTTTTTTCCCCTACTCTATCGAGTGTTAGGAGGAGGTAGCATAATGAAGGGTATTAAAAGGTGATTACAAAAATATACTCATTTTATATGTTTAAATGTAATTTGGAATGAGAAATTACAAAAAAAAAAATGCTCGTGAGTGTCCGTATCGTCTATGCCACTTGAAGTTGAGAGGTTGGAGAGGAGGAGGTAGGAGAGGTTATTCAAGGAAATGTATGTTCGTTAGTACCCACAGACCAGAACTTAGATGTGAGTAACAACCGGAATCATTTAAAAATATATTCGACCGATATCTTAACAGGCCTGACAGTACAGATATGTAAGCATTGGGGAATTTGCAATATGATATGAACCGGCTCGGTTTACGAAATCAACAAAAGAGTATCAGGATCTTAATGTTTATGATGAGAACAAGGTAGAGATCATTGCAGCTCTCGTACGAATGTAACATATCATTTAAGTCAAAGTCAAAATCTTTTTATTCCGTAAAAATGGCTACATTTGTTTGGAATCGTCACAATTTTTTCCCCTACCGTGCAGTTTATGACTAGGTGAGCACTGATAAAAATACTGCCAAAAAACTCAGGCATCCCTCTTTTGGTATCCAAACAAATTTACATAATTTATTAATTACATTATAATTGGATCGACTCAATCCCATGCATTTTTATCATTAATATAATCAGATACTTTATAATATGCCCTGCTACACAATTTGGCTTTAATAGTAGTTTTAAATTTGTTTATTGACAATTCTCTTATATTGCTGGGAAGTTTGTTATAGAACCGTATACATTGCCCCATAAAAGAATTACTTATTTTGTGGAGACGGCTTGCATGTAACACAAGATTATGCTTATATCTAGTATTTATATTATGAGTAGGTATCACTCTTTTTACAAAATGAGTCTATGTTTTTATGACATACAAAAGATTTTCATAGATATATTGCGATGCGACTGTTAAAATATTTATTTCTTTGAATTTTTCTCTAAGGCTCTCCCGGAGACCAAGTTTGTAGATAGCTCTTATGGCTCTCTTTTGCAACAAAAAGATGGTGTTAATGTCCGCGGAGTTACCCCAAAGAAGAATTCCGTATGACATAATACTATGAAAGTAGCTGAAATAAACTATTCTAGCTGCATCAACATCAGTGAGCCGTCTAATAGTTTTCACTGCATAGGCTGCAGAACTTAGTTTTATCAATTTGTGGGCCCCATTGTAGTCTGGAGTCAATTGTTATACCCAAGAACACAGTTGTCTCCACAGGGGCTAAATTAGTTCCATTAACATGTACATTGGTAGTCACCTGTTTTACATTAGGTGTTGAGAACTTAATTACTTTAGTCTTTATATCATTTAAAAGCAGATTATTAATACTAAACCAATGAATAACTTTTGAGAGAGCATCATTAATCTCTCATTACCAGCGGGCCGCTTTTCCGCCAAGAAATGTATGGGAAAACGTATATAACGGGGTCTCACAGGTTAACTTCGTCATAATTACCGCAAACAATACAATCTCATGTTTATCCCTTACATAATAAGGTAAGTCATTTATATATACTAAAAATAAGAATGGACCTAGAATTGACCCCTGTGGGACTACCATAACTACAGGGGACCCCGAAGATCTTTTACCATTAACATCGACCTTCTGTATCCTATTGCCCAGATAAGAAGACAGAAGTTCGAGAGCCTTGTTCCTGATACCGTAGTGGTGTAATTTTCTGATAAGAGTGTCATGGTGCACGCAGTCAAACGCTTTAGACAGATCACAGAAAATTCCCAAGGCATCTTGCGAATCTTCCCATGCCGCGAATATACTTTTAAGCAAATGAATCCCTGCGTCTATAGTTGAACAACCTCTCGTAAATCCGAAATGTCTCCTATGAAGCAAATTATGTGTATTGAAATGTCTGAGCAACTGACTAAGCATTAGTTTTTCAAAAAATTTACTGAGAATGGGCAGTATGGAAACAGGTCGAAAATTCGAAGGGTCCGAACTATCACCAGATTTAAATAATGGAATGATTTTGCTATGTTTCATCAAGTCAGGAAATACACCAGATGCCACACAACAATTGAAAATTGTAGCTAAATGTGGAGCGATTGAAATAATACACGGTAGGGAAAAAAATTGTGACGATTCCAAACAAATGTAGCCATTTTTACGGAATAAAAAGATTTTGACTTTGACTTTGACTTTAATAATAGAAGAAATGGTTTCGACAGATAGACCCCACAGATCTTTAGTGTTTTTCATATTTATTGATTTAAAAGCGTTCAAAACATCTTTTGGGCTTACAGCTGAAAATTCAAATATTGTGTCGCATTCTACCACGCTCTGTTTGAGAACCAGTTCAGCAGATATGGAAGAAGACATAAGATTTCTCGTAGTAATAAGAGGAATGTTAGAAAAATATTTTTCAAACTCAGTCGCAATTTCTACATCATTTTTGATATCTGTATCATTTATCTTTAACTGAAAGTCTCGACTACGTACTTTCGCTCTACCCGTCTCATTATTTATCATATTCCAAACAGATTTAATAATATTTGTTGAACCATTAATTTTATTTCTTAAATATATAGACTTAGCATTGGAATAGGCCCGTTTAAATATTTTAGCATAATTTTTTACAAGTTCTTGAAAAGTCGGATTGTGATTACAGGTCCTTTCTTCATAAAGTTCATACAATTTATTCCGACTTTTGTAAGTACCAGGAGTTGCCCAATTACTGAATGACCGTATGGGTCACTTACAGACAGTTGTTTTGGAGTAAAGATTGTATTTAATTCACTAGTGATTAAGCTAAATAACGAACTGTACAAGTGGTCCGGAGTACCGTGATAGGGCAATAATACAATTTTTTCTGCTATATTAGACTTAAATTTTGCTGGACAATTCGGGAAGAAAGAAAAAATGAACTCGGCCTGCTATCTTACGTGCCCGTTACTTCACTCCAGCTACTGATCCGTAATCATATTGTTATTCCCTGTTAGCGGAGGTCCATTAAAGTTCTGCCTCATATCCAGCCTACTGTCGACTATTAAAATTGGTGAACATTCACGAGCGATGTTGCAAATACACCACTGCAAAATTTGAATGGCTGTTTGGCCTATAGCGATAAAAAGAAAACAGATTTACTAAGTAATCTTCTTGTCCCTAGCTCAAATATGAATGACAGAGGAGCTGTGCCATCTACCATCCTGTGGTGCGGTAGTTAAATGCCGGAAGTCTCAATTACCCAGCGAAATGTCCGGCGAGCATTATTCTCTCTCGTCATTCATAAATCGAGTGGATCAGACGGTATACCGGCAGTGATGCTGAAGCTGTGTGCTACTGAATTGTTTTCTGTACTAACACGCCTTTTCATGCTTTGTGCAATGTGCACCCGGTGCCCAAAAAGCGCGACAGTTCAGACCCATCACTTTGAAAAGAAGGGATATTATAGCAATAGGCCTATTGCTATAACCTCCCTTCTCTACAAGGTAATGGAGTGTATGATAGACACACGACTCTCTACATACCTAGAGGATTACGACTTTATCAGCGACCGTCAATACGGTTTCCGTCACGGTCGCTCGACTGGTGATCTTCTAGTGTATTTCATACATACATTCATACAACGCTGGGTTTCGGCAATTGAGAGTCAAGGTGAGATATTGGCAGTCAGCTTAGGAATGGCGAAGGCGTTCAATCGGATCTGGCATCAGAATCTTCTATAGAAGATACCTTCATACAGTCTGCAAATGGGTTGCCAGCTTCTTATCCGGCAAGTGCATAAAAGTCGTTGTCGATGGTGGCTGCTCCGATAGTATGGATAATAATACCCTACAGGGCGCACTATACTGCTGCATATCAACGACATGTTGTCAATTGACGGCATTTATTGTTATGCGGACGACAGCACCGGGGACACATATTATTATACAGGCCGAGTTAACATCCCTCGTTCCCTTGTGGAGGAATGCCGCGATAAACTTGTGTCTGACATTAAGGGTGCTTTGGCAAAAGTGTCTGATTAGGGCGACTGAACTTGATCCAATACGATCCCATAAAGACACAAGTGTGTTTGTTTCACCGCTAAGAAAACCCCATTTGTTGTGGTTCCGAAATTCCAGAATACACCACATACCATCGCCGAGTGTCGAGATCTCCAGCGATGTTCAATGTCGAAGTCACCTAGAGGAGATGGTCAAACTGGCGTCCAAGAAACTTGGTGTGCTCAACAAAGCAAAGCAGCACTTCAGTGCGGAACAAAGACTTATAATGTACAAATCACAAGTCAACCTTTGAACTGGCGCACCAGGATACTAGACCAATCTCTCAAGCACAAGGTCCAAACCTTGTGAATCGGTTCGAGAACGAGACGTGACGAGTTGTGAGAATTGTCGGTGATCCTATGAGCTCTTAAGTTTATGGCGAGGTTTTGTCTCCCTTCGTGTGTTCTACCGATTGTACAACGGGTTGCGTTCTAAAAAAATGTGTGATATGATGCCGACAGCTTCTTTTTACAACCACACTATTCGCCGACGGCAGGGAGTTCACTCTCACACACTGGAATCGCAACGGTGACCGTAGCGCAGTCGGGGTTTTATTTCTTTATTCACGACGTTTTCTATCACTGCCGAGGAAGTAATAATTACAGATATGTACATAAATGTTTCGGATTGCTATAAAGTGTTAACTTTTCTAAAAGATAAACATCTTGACCCGATAATTCGCTCAAAAATTAATTAGATCTGTACAAATGTACACCTGTTTTATGAAGTATGCGACTTTATTTGTAATCTAACTTAAAGCATGGTTATCTAGACTAGATGAATATATAAATGTGTGTTGTCCATATGAGAGAAAAACTATTTACTCTTTAATTACATTTAAGTATGCCATGTACGATATAGACATATGAAAGTTAATTTATGTTTCCCACTAATTGAATCTGTAAGCGATTGTTAAGAAAAAGTACATGAATACATTCTCTTTGTTTGTTTGTAGACTTTATTGCATAAATGTTTACATTCGTAAAATAATAGTACAATATTTTATCATACCTTCCTGATAGGTTTTGTTTAAATCAGGTGGCGCTCATTCTTTATTTTATCTATTATTGAATTTCCTGGGTTTTGGCCTGCAAAACCTACGTCTCTACGCAGACTAGCCGTTGATCACCTTGCCTAGAGTCTTCCACGCCCTTTGCTCTGCCGCCCCACATACATAAATGTTACATGTTTGCCTACGCTCAGGTGTAAACCGGTGTTTTTCGTTTGTTTTAGAGCTGAAATGTATACAGAAAAAATTAAAATAGACTGAAACGGGAAGGACACACATAAAGAGTTATACAAGTTTAAGATAACCACCATCAAATGTGTACATGTATTTTTTTAATATGTAGTGTAGGGTATTTTTTTCAAGTCAAAAAGTTACACTAATAGAGATAAACCGACATGCATACATATGCATACACGCAAAATGTTTGTCCTGTGTCGAAATCGAACCCACGAGCGTTGATGTTAATTACTAACGACTGCGTCACCGTTAAATGTGACATTACATATAATGTTTTTAACAATTCTGAATACGTAATTCTAACAGTATCAAATCACAGAATGAACGGCTTGAAATTTATATATCTTTCATTCATATATGTACTATTATTTGTATTCGTTTGCGAACACTAATTCATTGGTTTGATAATTTACTGCAAACTGTAAAAGATTTTATTTATAGGACTAGTATATTTAATAATAAAGTGTGCCTACAAACTTTCTAAATTGTGTCAATTATTACACCATTTACAAATTTATCACCTGCGGCATGGCAATTCATTTATAATTGTGTCATTACTCTCTGCTACTCTATTGACTAATTCTACAATGTCACCTTAATATACGTGCATATACGTGATCTTGAGCTTGTGATAAGAAGGACCACATCAGCCCACTCTCACCTGACTAGTCGCAATTCTTTCGATTAAATACTCGTAGGTTTAGATTGTACTAGACAAAACTGCTCTAATATGACTAAGCGTATGCCATAATATTCACTCCTCCTTAAAGTAACTCACTTGACTATCGAAAATACCCGAATCGGAGAATTAATTCGAAAGGCCGCGGAAGTAAGGGGCAAACAAACAAGGGTTTGGCCGGCTTTACGTATCGTTGTATATTAAAATAGACTGAAATGCGCAACGCCAGGATCGCCTCTTCAAACAGATGATGTCTGAATATATTATCATGATATAACACAGGAGGATTGTCTATCTTTTTAATATACCATGTTTGCGGGTCACCGAAACTACAGTCTCCGAAATAGTGGTGGGGAAAACAAGATCAAAATTTTTAAAATACTGCGTCATTCTAGCCACGGCTGTCATAATTCATAATTCATTTCATAATTCATTTATTCATTGCAGAAACATGGTGTAAGATAGTTGTTACAATACTCGTATAATATGTGATCAAACATGCTTCGTCAAACATGACATAGATCGTAATAAGCTGAGCAGCTCCACCTAGGACTAATGCAGTATACCTCGGCTATACTCTGTATAGCCGCAGGGATCGCGGTGGCTAGGTGGAGCTGTGAAGCTCTCTGTCGCCCGTGGCTGGACTGATGCAGTATGGGGAGGGAAGTTTGGAAACAGCCACTATCGTTTCACCGACGTTCTAAAATGGGCAAAATCTAATTTTAGAAAATAAAACTGAAAGATGTTGAATGGAAGAAAGAATTACGGAATGAAAGAGAGTATGATGTATGAATGTGTATTTATTATTTTTAATGTTTTTTTTTTTAAATGTGTGTACTATATATACATATTGCTGCTTAAATCGCCTTGCCCACGGCAGGGGTGTACGTATATAAAAAAAAAAAAACATGTTTCTGATATTTCTACTAGTTAAACATGCCCATTCATTTTAGTAAACATGAATGTCAAATAATAATATAAATGAAATTCTTGGCAACAATACAATTTTATTTTTTAATTTAGGCAAAAGGATAGCACACATTGTATTATTGAATAGTGTATAAAAGACCTTTTGATGTTAGATTTTACTCGTAAATTCCATTAGTAATATGAGAGGCAAACAGTGAAATGAAGCAGAACCCAACAACTCTGTGAACATATTTATTATTCATATTTACAATAGTGGAGTATACGCCACAATTTATAAATTACCAAGAGTGTTTAATTTGATAGCTAAAAGACATTAAACAGCAAATAATTTTGCAGCTTGAGAGCACTGATAGCCCACTGCATGAATCCTGACATATCTCGTACCACTAAATCAGTATTTTCGTATTTATGTACATATTTTTTGTAATTATAACTAGCTTGGTGGTAAAGAAAAACATCGTGAGGAAATCCGCACGTCAAAGAAATTATATTTCGATTGACGTGCGACCTTAACTATGGAAGATCTTGTTTTCTCTATGGGTTATGGAGGTCTGACAGCAGTCGCTCAATGTACAAATCAAAATCTTCGCCAAATCCTTATGATTAGGTAGCGGACCCCGTCTATTCTAATGGATTAGGAAACGGCATAACGCTAAGAAGAAGAAAAAGAATAATCTTGCAACGAAAATCAAATTATATACGCAACTAATTCTACAAACACTATCACGTTTGTGTGACGTATATAATTCGATTTTATCAACATTCTCTACAATATGTCAAAATTTGCCTTTTGGGTACAAAGCTTCAAAATTATACATTAAAATGCCATGCTTCTTACACAGCTAAAGAACCGTTCACTTTTTGAGCACATCATCTGGAAATTTAATTTTCTTAGCTTAACCCACGTCTCATTTCTTAAATTTCAAACTCCAATAAAAAACTACACGGGAGATTCCCATCCGAATTGGCAATTTCGTACCTCATTCTTGGAAACAACGTAATAAATTACGAACACAGCTGAAAATCTGTGAAGAATACCGCTGTAGCGCAATGATGTAATGCCCCAATTTTCTGCGGCTGAAGTTATGTAACTAGCTTTATTGGATTTAGATTTGTGGGTCTTCATTGTGGCGTGTTAAAGGAATGACATCTTTTTTAAACTGACTTTCGAAAAGGAGGGGATTATATCTATGTTCGTTTTTTTTTATCGACGGTATGTATAACCGGTATCTCTGGGCATAAGCAGAATGAAGCTCACATTATCCATCATTTGGTCAGCGTATTTACGTATCGGATATATACCGAGTGAAGGTTTGGAGGAGCGATAGCTAATTTATTAGATATTTAATGTTTACAAAACAAAATATACAAAGTTCATAAAAAAGAAATATTATCAGAATTTACGATATATATTGAAATTAACAATTTTTAACGGAAGTATCGCATGTTTTATTTATTTTGTTGAAGTCAGGAGTCTTCCTGCGACCACGGACGCTGCAAAGCGTTCTAAACGTCAGGTGCAACAAAATAAATAAAACATGCGATACTTCCGTTAAAAATTGTATAATTCAATGTGTAACAATCGCGAAAACCTAAGACAATAATAATAATATATTCTCACGATTCAATTTCTAATGTACTTTTATGATGAAACTATTAAAATATTCAAATATTTTTCTTCTTCTTACTCCTAGCGTCATCCTGTTTACTAATCCGTTAGGATTGGTGGGGCGGGGTCCGCTACCTAATCCAAAGGATTTGGTTAAGACCGTCAGACCTCCACAACCCAGAGGGAAAACCCAAAAAGTTTTTAGGTTAGGTCATACCTCTTTCAAAATATAACTTCTTGAACGTGCGGGTTTCCTCACGATGTTTTCCAGCCCTACCGAATAAGTGACAATTACAAATATGTACATAATATACGTAATCACGAATTTAGTGGTATATGCCAGGATTTGAATCGTGGACCAATTGATCAGTAGGCCGGTTCTTTATCCACACTGCTTATTGTATACATTACGGATAGCAAAGAAGCGTAGAGCCGGCATAGGAATAATTGAGTGGGTGCTAACATTTAGACGGATTACGATATCATCAACAGCAGCAAAAATATGGATAAACATCAAATCCTCTGACTTTTTAGCAAGAAATGATGCTGTTATCAGAAATGGTGAAGGTATATGATTTAAATTAATTTTTTGATTACGTGAAATAAAGAAAAATATAACATTGTGCACGCTTTCCATACTATTATACATATTCTTATCAAACCACACACCTGCATGTGCATTCACAAACGTGCAGTTATGATTAGTTGCACAATACTTACTTTCGTAATCTTTTGTGTTCTTTTTAAACTAAACTAATTACTTCGTTTTAACATCTTTTGTATATTATTTGTATTTTATACTATCAATGTCCGAAATAAAGTGTGGTTCGGGCATTACAATTCTCGCTTGCCTCAGTGACCCTACTCACTCACATGAACACATCAATCCTTCAGGGAATCGTAACACCTATCTTAATTCAATAGCAATAAAGAAGGTAGAAAAATCGCTTTACCTAATATTTCTTTCAAAGACTATTTCTTATCTAATCGGAAGTGCAAGTCAAGCAACCAAATAGTCCAACTACCTGCCGTGACCTTTTGATGGGTATATTGTCCCATTGATATCCCCTGGAGCAGGTCACGGCGGGTATACAAAATTACATCAATCTTCTCAAACGGGCCTCTACTCGTTGGACCGGGATTATAAGCCGTGACATAAGATAATAATAACAATATTAGTTTATTGATAAAATTTATGTATAGTTTACATAGAACGGGATCTCGTTATGAAAACCTGTATTAGAAGAGTCCTCTCTTTTAAATTTTAGATATTTACACTTAAACGGGTATAAATATCAACAGTAAAATTTGGCTAAAATACAACTTACAATTTCTAAATGAGCACTATAAATATTTAAGTAGGTAATATAATGTACTTATCATTTAGTCATCAAGTCATGTAATGGCTTTCTTGTAGTATAAACCTTTAAGTTATCCTAACGAACTAAACGACAATACGTAAAGGTTAAGAGTTTAGGATGTTCAGGAAAGATAATAGAGCTGATTCAAGTAACTTTTCCTTGCACTAGACACTGAATGGTGTCTAGTGCAAGGAAAAGTGAAAGGATACCTGAATCCCAGCATGGGATGCTAATGAATAACTTAAGAGAAAATTAGGTTGTTATACAAACAAAATTGTAGGGTCAAGGATTCACCTCAATTTTCATTATCACAAATTTGACGGACGCTCCGCGCCGTGGCCATAACCATAATTCCCGTCCGCGACTATCTAATCTATGGAAATTTTATGCTCTTTACGCAAATTGCAATCTGCGTTATAAAGCTACTTCTGCCATGGAGATAAGAAAAATGGAAGAAAAACTTACATACAGCATACAAATGACCGTTGTAGTACTTATATTCGCCAGTTAATGTATATTTTGAATTTCTGAACGACTTCAAAAATAAAGTATTTCCTCTTAATTAAACTGTGTTTATATGTGAATTTTAATTTTTTGGTAAAGTTCTAGCCTCCAATTAATCACGTATATATTCCAAGAAGAGACAGTATTATTGTTGTATATAAGTCCCTCATATCTATTGAATTTTCTGCAGTTTGTTGTTCACCATTTAATAAAGTTAATTTTGATATTACGGTTATTAGGTGACAATGAATCGATACACAGACATTCTTTGTCGAGTATTTGGAATCTATTCCTGTGTATGAATGAATACATTATTAGTAAAATAAAAAACTCGTAAATAATGATGGCTATAAAGTTCTCACTCATGTAATTCTCATGAAAATAATATTCACGATAACATTTGATAGTTAAGTACAATATAGTTACTTAATCTTACGTATGGACCTACCCTTACACAATCATCAAGGCCCATAGATAATTTAACACGTATGTATGATATTACAGTCTTAACCTGAACTAAAACCAAGTAAAGTCGGCAACGTGTAGTGTATGATATTAGGCAACCGTACTCGAAACTACTGAAATACAATTCCCCCCGGTCAGAATTCATCGTCGAATTATCGGGAACTCTCACCATAAAAGAAATGAAATTTATTTTATGGAGAAATTTCAATCGCTCAACCCTCAATGTGATCATAAATCGTCTTCATCAACCGCTTCGATTTTTGTAGACTAATGTAGTCGTGAAACGTACTACGGCATCTTGGTATTTGCGCGACGAGAACGCGAAGCTGAGACGTTCCAGTCCGCGCGGTGCCTTTCCGTACTATACCGGTTGGATGGCTTCATCCTCTTTTCCTTTTCCAGTAATGAAGCCTTGGACGCTCGTAACGATTTGATTTCTCTCTGTGTTTCAGTGGCCGCAGAGATAGTATAAAGTAAAATAGTATAGTACTAAAAAGACGATAAAGGAAATAACCAAAAAATAAATAAATAACAGAAACAATGGGAGATGTGACATACCACGCGAGTTTACACAGGGACGGTTGTCGCCGAGTTTCACCCCACCATAAAACACTCACACACTTAAATAAATAAAAAATATCATTCTACGCACACAAGTACAACGACACACATTTGTTAAGACGCTGTCATTGGATGTTTATTTAAACAACACCCAAGTAAGCACGCACTACTACATTTATAAAGCGGCAGAAACAAGCGGCCGTATCTCGAAACTGTACACACAGTGAACGAATAATATTACTCACTTTACATTGCGTGTTGGTAAACGAGCGGTGGCGACTGCGTAATGGTAGAAAAGCAATGTATGATTAAGAATGAGAAATTTGATATTTATAATTTGTATCGTGGTAAGGCCCTGGTAGAAATGGCGTCAGAGAATTTTTGAAATTAATTCTGTATTTATGCTTATAAAACGTAATATTATTTGTACTTATAGGTGATAAGTGATTCCATTTGATTTAAAGTTAACCACTGCACTTCTATTTTTGCAAAAAGGCGACAGCACAACTTGGCATTTTGCTAAAACAAGGAGCAACGTATCTCAATCGAACTTGATTGCAACTAACTAACTGTTCTTGGCAATGTTCTCGTTTTGAGCATATTGCGGCGACACCAACCACGCCCCCTCGTCACATCTCCCGTTGTTTCTGTTATCTATGGAAATAACCAAAAAGGAATCTATGAAACAAAATTGCTTTACTACTGAACTCACCGCTACGGGTCAGGGGACGTAAAGTAGAACGAACTGCTTTTATTGGCTAGTTCATGGATCAATGTCGTGTCACTTATCAGCTTATTAACGGGACAGACCCACCACTCATACCCACCACTGTGTCTCCTGTGTAGCCAGAATTAAGAGCGGCGACCACCAAAAAGGCAATGAACAGTGAAGTTCATTGCTGTCCCGGTGGTTAAACTACAGCTGCCTTGGAACTCACAATGAATTTAATCAGAAGAAATTTGTAGGAGTAGGAAGTTTTGGAATTGACTTCCCCTCTTGGCAAAGTGAGAGACAGCAATATGACAAATAAGGCATTTAAAAACCTTAAAGAAATGGCTAGTCAAGTGGAGCTCAACTGCCGTGCACCACGGTTTATCAAATATCTAACACTTTTGGGACCTAAACTGTGAGTTGTTACCTAACACATCGATTCCAATAATATAAATTGCAGAACCGCCTAAACGTCTGGTAATTCTGCCCTGTTGCCACCAAATCAGAATAGTATACTACCCTAGATCAGCTTATTAGTTAAAATATCCTCCCACTATTTAGTAGGTTTGAATCGCTGAGATACTTTGGTGTTAAAACACTACGTTTTAATAAGTGACACTCATAATGGTACCCCATTATGAGTGTCAAGTGGTATATAAATCAATATACCTCTTGACATTCATAATCTCTTAAAACTCAAAAACTCTTAAAGCTCAGAAAAACCCACGTGGCCTTCAAACTTAAATATATTTATAAAAAATAATATTTAGCAGTTATATCTTAAAAATACGAAGTTAATAAAATATTTGATGTAGAATTAGTTTAATTTGAAATATATAACACCCATACAAATTTTAAGGTGAACCCTATAGACCCGTGTTGTAATCTGTTGTCTAAAAAGAAAATTATTTGAATTTGACGTTTCGTTATTCTAAGAACTATTTATCTTTTGCGTTCTTTTTTCACTGCTCCGCTGTTGCGAACTACCTGATTGCCTTTTAAAATGACTATCTAACCTAAGCAGTAATTTTAAAAGCATCACAGTGCAAAATTTATTCATAGTTCAAATAATATATACATTTTGTTAGCTTTAATGTCGTTTTGCAATTTTTTTATGTGTACTCAAATTGTTGTGTTTATATTTTTTGTGATGATGTAACAGAGATAGTTTTATTTAATTAAAATCTCGTAATTCCATAAATTATGCACGATATTACTTTGTTTTATACATTTAATGAGTTTACTTAAGTAAGTTGTGTAGGTACTAAGCTGTATAAGTTACTATAGTTTTTAACTATCCCACGGGAACTCTTTAATTTTCCGTGATTAAAAGTATCTAAAATGTTCAATTTATTTCGATATTAGTTCGGTCCAACAGTTTCGGAGATTAGCCCGTACAAACAGACAAACAGACTGAGAAATAAAAAAATTGAATCAAAAAATCTAGATGTGTTTTATTTCACTTCTAACATCCCCCTGACTCGGATTTTAGCTTTTTTTTCTATATACAGACATCGACCTCTACAGTTTTATAATAGATTAGCAAAATATTGGTTGCAGATTTAGAATAAAAATATAGTAGTAATAGATTTTCGAAGATAAAGTGTGAAGGTAAAAAAGTAGATTTGTAATCACAAATGTAGGTTTGCAGACCGATTCAAGTGAAGCAAAATCGAGTTCAGTACATTAATATAAATTACGTAAAGACTGGTGCATCCATAATCATAACGATAAAAATATACAGTAGGGGTATTTTAAATGAATGCCTCGCGTAAGACGTAGCTAATCTGTGATTTTCACAGCCTGGAACTGACAGCACGCTCGCACGTCGTAACTACCGCTGCAAACACAACAAATCCTCATGTGACCTTCCTTTGCAAATGGTTCACGGCGTTCAGTCACTTATATGAACATAATCAAACAAAATAGGGGCCATAGCATTTTGCATGTTGGCAATTTGCAATAGCTTATCATTTAATGATTTTTTTAAAAAACTCCTAGGTAATTCGATTGAGCCGCAAATCTAATCAACGCTAAGTTACAACGAAATAGATATGAAAAAAACAGCTCAATTTACGAAGCAGGTAAGAAATTATAATATAAATTAGTATTCCAGGTTATACACACAAGCTCATCCATATCTTTTTCCAATATTATTAGTAAAAATGACTCAAATGACCTTGAAACGAAAACGTAACAACCAAATTTAAATTTCAACTTGTGGTGCAAATAGAACATATTATATAAACATATTAACTTCCCCTGAAATAGGAAGAAAATAATTGTGCTTTAAATAAGTTTCCTACAATATATATGTATATATAAATATAACAATGAATAGCGAAAGCAAAATAAACTGTATAGGTCTAAGTCTAAGACATAAGAGACTCAGGTACCTTATCTCCCTAGAGGGTTGTTAGATTCTTTTGAATGATTGAAATGGAGTGCCTATTATAAATCATGCCTCAATATCAGGTGTATGTTTCAATGTCACTCGAAACGTAACTAGTATAAAAAAACTCCTTACTAAAACTCTTAAGATTTGGGATGGATTTTCATCAAGTGTCTCAATAATCATAAGCATAATTTCTAATTTAGCAGTACCTAGTCGATGCCGGCGAATAAAAGTCCAACTTTGACCGGTACGAAGTTTCATAGCAGTTACTAGGGGATAGGACAACAATTCGAAAATTGATCTAAATGTCTCATAATGGATATTTATCACCATAAAAATCTATTCTTAAATAAATAATTACCTTTAAATGCCCCAAAGATATGTCAAAAGATTATTTATTTAAAAACTAGCTTTTACCCGCGGCTTCGCTCGCATTGATAAAAAATATATTTTTTTTAATAAAAAGTATATTTTACTTTTGATACCTCCAAGAATATGTGTACAAAGTTTCATGATGATCGGTTTAGTAGTTTTTGCGTGAAAGCGTAAAAAACAAACGGACTTTCACATTTATAATACTCGTATTTAGTAGGATGCCGCTTATAAAAAAAAATTACATTATTTGTGAGTAAATCAAACTACAAGCCGAAGTCAATCTAAAATATGACAAAAATTCTGTATACCACAAACAAACCAATTTTCACGTTTTTCTGGTTAATATATATATACTTTATTACCGAACAAATTGAAACCTAGATAACTTTGGAAATTTCAAACGTTTTTGAATAGTGATATGAAAATACAAGTAGTGTAAATAATAACATTCAGCAGTACGAATTACTAATGTTTTCAATATTTGTGAATCTTGTGAATTTCTTGTGAATGTCCAGAATATATGTATTTTCTATTAATTCACACACATTATGTATAATACGACATACACAATTTTTCATAAGAAAATTTTGTTTAAAATAAAAACAAACACATCCGAGTTTGGAGGCGGAGTCTTGAAATCTTGTTTAACGGAAAATTACAAAAGCGCGGCAAAATCCCTGTTTCCATTACAGCATCATTATCGCTCGTGTAATATTCAGCCCAGTGAGTAAGATGAATTCTATTATGAGAAAGACAAACGAACCCGCATATCCCTATGTCGGATACAATACACTTTCTATTTTAGCAGTATAAAAATGCACATCACTGCGGGTCATGGGGAAGTTCAAGGTTGCTATGGAAAAAGTTCGGGATTTCTCTGCATGATAGAACGATGCGTCTGAATACCAGTTAATTACCTTCTGGTTCGGTTCGGATACAAGCTGGGAGAATTGTTGATAATCCTAAGCTTAAGCAGCGACCTTGTATTCCATTATGTATTTTACCGATTGTACCACGGATTGCGTTCCGAGGAGTTGTTCCATATAGTGCCAATTGCTTCCTTGCACAACTTCATCGTTAGCCGCTGTCGGTCCAGGCATTTTTCAACGTAATAAAGCATAATTATGGTTCTTTAAAAAGGTGAAGAGGTTTATATGGGGTTGCAATGCATGAATGACCGTGTTATTGCATGTGTTTATGAATTGTGGTATAAAAACAATAAATAAAGAAAGTCTACTCTTTAAAGGTCCTATTAATACGTCAAAAGTCGGGGACGACCAAATACTTCGCATTTTGCAAGCGTGTCATAATGCGATTGTGACAACGTGCCTACCCTGCAAGTTAATGTTGTACACAAATTATAAATTAGCTTTTTTTTATACTACGTCGGAAGGCATACAAGCATACGGCCCACCTGATGTAAAGCGGGTAACGTAGCCTACTAATGCTTGCGATATATTAAGTATTACTCGCACGATGGCTCCTCTGCTGGTTACACAGCAACTCCTTGGGAGCTTACTGGTGACCTCACTCACACGCAGGAACACAACAACCCCCTAGGGAGTTGTTATTTGGCTGCGGTTTTTCTGTGAGGTGGAGGTACTTCCCCAGACGGGCTGCTTTGATGCGCCCTACCTCTCTTAAAACATCCCGACCATGACAAACAGACATGTTCATGCACACAAATGTTTGTCTTGTGTGAGAATCGAACCCACGAGCGTTGGTGTCAAAGTCGCGTCATTCACGACTGAGCCACCGAGCTCGTCAAAATATATATAAAGGTTGCCGTAAAATTGGTATTCGTCCATTCAGCATTCATCACGATCCTGTACCACCTGCACCCATCGACTCCCTACAAACCTTTTGAAGTCGTCGCTTCATCTCTCCATCATCATCTTCATCGCTCCACTAGTGGACGTAATTCCAAACTGCGTGTACCAGTACGGGGACGCCATCCGAGAACCTTTCTTTCACCATTAGTTGTCGGTTCTATGTGGCCGGCCCACTGCCACTAAGGCTTGCTTATCCTTTGGGCCTGCAGATCATCATTTCTGATTCTATCATGTAGAGAAACCTCAAGCATAGCTCTATTCATTGCACGCTGAGCGACCTTGAAGTTCCAAGTCAGTCGGCCAAGTCTGAGTTCCATGTGTTATCACTGGCAACACACAATCTTTAGTCTTCAGGCGTTGAGGTATTTTGGACGAGATGTGTCGTAGTTTCCCGTATACTACCAGGCCGAGTTGGATTTGTTTATTGACCTCTCAGTCGAAGTTGGGAACGTAACTGTACCTAAATATACATACATGCATATGGTTATTAATCTGTGGTAATCAAAATTATTTAAAAAAATATTTCAAGCAAATTTAACGAATATATCCGTTTAATCTATTATTTTTGTTAAGAATTCTTATATGCAAAATGTATAAAGTAAACTGCGATCTCAAATTAACTACTCCATAGCATAATATTATCAAAAATTGCAGTGAACGGTTTAAACGTAAACGAATTGTTAAGAGAAATGTTGCCACTCAAATATTCAACGCAAAGCATGTTTTCCCCCACGCCAATTTCCATCGCCATTTATCATCCGTAAATCATGCTGGCTCACTCTGAATGTGTATATTTTTCTTTCTCATCCCATACTTAATTAAAACTTGCGCTTGAACGAGTGATAAAATCTAGAGTAATTAGAATAGAGACGTCGCCTAAGCAATAAGGTTTTCATTTTATTAAATACTTTTTTTTAAATACAACGTCGGGAGGCAAAATCATACGGCCCTCCGGTATACGGTAACCACTTTACATCATAAACTGGTTACCATAGCCTATAAACACTTGCAACACATTAAGTACCACTCGCGCCATACCACCACTGCTGCTAACACAGCTATTCGATAGGAGCTTACTGGTGACCTCACTCATTCGCAGGAATACAAGAACCCTCCAGGGAGTTGTTATTGTGCTGTGTTTTTCTGTGAGGTGGAAGTACTTTCCCACACGGGTTGCTTTGATGCGCCCTGCCTTTTTTAAAGACATCTAGAGCAAGACAAACAGACATGTTTATGTTCACAAATCTTTACTGGCTTTACTGGCTTCCGTTCGGCGGATCAGTACACTCCTCTATCGACAAACTAATGGAGAAACAGTCCACCGCACTTCTTCTCGTTCGAGGTTAAGTTTGCTAATATCTGCGAACTCCACTCAAACCTTAATGCCGTCTTACTGAGACAGCCCGGCCCGCCACGCTCTTCCTGACCGAGATACAAATCCGGCGTCCAGCGGCCACGTCCTACCTCCAGTACCCCAGTTAAGTGCTTGAGGATAATTTCCTCGCGAAAGCCGGGGTCTGACTGTTTGTCCGCTCGGATGTATGTTGTCGCCATCGCTGCTGATTCCTCCTATCCCGTCCTCTGGGTGCATGTAAACCTGTGCCTTCAGAACCGTATTTACATGTGCCTATACCGACCCCATACTAGGGACACGGAGACGACTAGGCTCTTTGAGTACATAAGCCGGGCGGTAGATGAAGCGCAGGAGCGGTATCCTACTGCTGAGATAGTATATTTTGGGGACTTTAACTCACACGACTCCTGGTTGGGATCCTCCACAACTAACCATGCAGGAAGGACCGCCCACATGTTCATTCTTTCGCACAGCCTGACGCAATTGGTAGACCAACCTACCAGAATACATGGCATCGCTAGTCACGCGTCCTCTCTACTAGACCTACTGCTGACAACCCGCCCTGCTGGCTACCAGGTTGAGGTCAGGGCGCCCTTTGGCACATCTGACCACTGCCTAGTGTCCAGCACAGTGCCAAGCACAGCTCCACCACAACCCACGGTGGTTACGCATCGTGTCTGGTGCTACTCGTCAGCAAATTGGCACGGCATGCGCGACTACTTTGCTTCCGTCCCATGGAGGCAGCGCTGTTTCAGTGAGAAAGATCTTACGGCGAGTGCTGCGGCCATTGTTGACGAGATCGTCGTTGGCATGGAATACTTCACTCCTATGTCGTCTTCAAAACTCAGAGTCCTAAATAGGGTGCGCCGGTTCTTCACGCCGGACTAGCTCTGTCTGCTTTATAATACTCAAGTTCGGGCATGCGTGGAGTATTGCTTGCATCTCTGGGACGGCTCCTCACAGTATCTTCTCGTAGCTCTCGATAGGTTGCAGCGACGGGGTATCCGCATAATCGACGACGAAGAAGTCACCAAATACCTAGAACCTCTGCAACTTCGTAGGGGCATTGCCTCGCGTAGCATATTTTACCGCCTGTATCTAGGTGAGTGCTCTAAAGAACTGTTTTTCCTTATCTCACCCTCTCCCTTCCGTCATAGAACTACGCGTGCAGGCTTGCGATGTCATCATTCCACTGTTGAGGATATTTCTTTTCGTACTGAAAAGTTCGGCAAATCCTACCTCTGTCGTACTATTAAAAAGTGGAACACCTTGCCTGTACATGTGTTTCCTCCTTTCTTACAATATGGAATCCTTCAAATGAAGCGTGAAGAAGCACCTTGCGGGCCAGCATAGTAGTGTCAACTGACAAGACACTGTAGTCCTTTGTCAGTTGTCACTGCAATTTGGGCTCTACTTTTAGCTTACCATCAGGCGAAGCGGAGCCACTATACTGAGCCAATATAGAAAAAAAATGGAAGTCAAATTTACAGGAGGTCTAATCTACTTTGAGTGCTTCCACTTTTCAGTGCGTTCATGCGGACTGGCACCGGACGGTACTCATCCACTACCATGTTACTTTAATGACGAATATCTAGAGCGTCTGGGTGAGCGTCTCGCAAAGAGACGAAACACGTATCGCAGAGACCACAAAATACCAGCTAGGGCTGCAACGGTGCAGCAACAGCAGCAGATGAAAGCGCGTAACCGCAGGTATGGCCGCTGGAGCCGAGATGAAGATGACCTGACTAGTCATAGCAGCGACGGCATGCCTCTACTAACGGTACTAGACGGGTGTCAATTCGCATGAAATAATTGACGGCGGAAGCACAGAAAGTAGGTTAGATTAAATTTCAATAAAGTATATTTAAAACCAATAGATTTTTTCTATGTATAACTTCACGCCAAATCTCTTTCGGGGTAGGCAGAGAGAACCTAGTACCACATGAGTCGGTCCTTACAGACCTCACTCGTTTCTTTAACATTCGTAGCTCTTATCATGCACGCTCGTCGGTTTCTAGGGCTCCCGACATCACCTTCTTTTCTGATAAAACAAATTTAATCAATTTCATTTCAATCAAGGATTGATCTATCAAACGAAAGAATATATTAGGTAAGTCTTGACTACTTTTGCGTTGTATATCTGTTTTGTAATTCTTTCTTCTTGCATTTTTTCTACATGTCCGAACCAATAGTGCGTGCCAATTTTATTTCTTAATTAAAAACTATTCTTAATTATTTGCATACGCCACAGGTGTATCTGCCCAATATGGAAGACATAAACCGCCCTTTTTTTATACAACGTCGGGAGGTATGTAAGCATACGGCCCACCTGATGTAAAGCGGTTACTATAGCCTTTAAACGCTTGCAATATATTGAGTATCACTCGCGCGATGCCACCTCTGCTGCTAACACAGCAACTCCATAGGAGCTTACTGGTGCCCTCACTCACACGCAGGAACACAACAACCCTCAAGGGAGTTGTTATTTAGCTGCGGTTTTTCTGTGAGGTGGAGGTACCCCTGCTTGGGCTACTTCGATGTACCCTACCTCTCTTAAAATACCCAGACCAAGACAAACAGGCATGTTCATGTCCACAAATATTTGCCCTGTGTGGGAATAGAACCCACGAGCGTTGGTGTCAAAGTAACGTAACAGCGCGTTTCGCCAATGCGCCACCGAGCTCGTCGAACTTTAATTTTATTTTTATTGTCACGTCATGCAGCCTATGTTACTCTGGATCACGTAAGGATTCTAAAGGTATGATAAACCATTGTTCTCACTTTTATCTGCTACGTACTTCGTTAGAATCCAACAAAAAACATTAAAGATACAATCCAGAACAGCAATGCGGTACGCAATAACACAAAATTGTTCGCTGACACAAAAACTCAAATACTCTGAAAAGAGTATTTTTAAATAGTAAAGTCCAAACAAAACGAGCTAAAAAGTTCTACGAAATTACTTCAACAATTCCATTACTGGAGTTACAAAGATAGGGGGATGTGGAAGCTGGAATTTACTAAAAGTTATATCAATTGTTACTGTTCAATTTCCGCACTGTCGCGGCTGAAAAGCTTTTTACGCCTGTAATACGAAATTCTTTGAACGAGGTATTATTAATATGTATAAATAAATACCTCTGTTATGAGATATGAGTAATTATACGAGTGAATCTGACTGCTTGCGCTCTAACTTATTCAGCTTAGCATTGTCCCATTTCCTATTATATTAGGATTGGCGGCGTCCGCTATCTAAGCCTAAGGATTTGGCGAAAAAACTTTTTTTTTTTAAATATTGTCGGACAAATTACACAGCGCCATCTAGCCCCAAAGTAAGCGAAGCTTGTGTTATGGGTACTAGACAACTGATAAACATACGTAAATACATTTTTTTTTGTAAATACATACTTATTATACATAGAAAATACCCAGGCCAAGACAAACAGACATGTTCATGCACACAAATGTTTGTACTGTGTGGGAATCGAACCCACGAGCGTTGGTGTCAAAGTAGCGTAACAGCGCGTTTCACCACTGCGCCACCGAGCTCTACTGATTTTCACATGATGCGACTGCCGTCAGTTCTCTGCAACCCCACAGGGAACACCTTATTCTTAGGTATAATTTACTGAACATGCGGTTTTCCTCACGATGTTTTTCTTCACCGACAAGCAAGTGATATATTTTTTTTATACTACGGCGGGATCGGGAGGCATACAAGCATACGGCCCACCGGATGTAAAGTGGGTGCCGCAGCCTATTAACGCTTGCTATACATACAAAGTGTCACTCGCGCGATGCCTTCTCTGCTGCTTACACAGCAACTCATTGGGAGGAGCTTACTAGTGAACTCACTCACACACAGGAACACAACAATCCTCTAGGGAGTTATTATTTGGCTGCGGTTTTCTGTGAGGTGGAGGTACTTCCCCAGAGGGGCTGCTTTGATGCCGTACCTCTCTTTAAACATCCAGACCAAGATAAACAGACATGTTCATGCACAATAATGTTTGTCTTGTGTGGGAATCGAACCCAGGAGCGTTGGTGTCAAAGTCGCGTCATTCACGACTGAGCCACTGAGCTCGTCAAAAATAATTACAAATATGTACATAAATCCGAAAATACGAATTTCGTGGTACATGCCAGGATTCGAACCTTCTTTGTCCACTGCGTGGTTCTTTATCACTGCGCAATTTTGCTCAATTTGCCGCAATAAATCGAATGATTTAATGTAAATTGCGCGACTCCTTTGTTTCTAACTACCTTACTTTACCCTAAGATTACCCGCAAATTGCTTGATGATAAGGCTATAGGGATGTATGGGACTCGCTATCGTTCTTAAAGTGGCGCGCGATGGCGCAGTTATTAACGTCACTTTGACACCAAAGTTCAGCAATCGACTCGATTCTCATACAGAACAACTATTTGTGTACGCAAACACTTTCATTCACTCTTTCACAATGTACCGGTTTTATAAATTACTCTTCCGAACACCTCCCTATCAAACAAGTCATCATCATTTCCCTAATTTTTTGTAACAGTTTGCCCGTGAGTCAAATAAGGTCGAGCTTCGTTTGTCAAAGCACAATATACCTTTTGCCCGTTGGGCAACAATATCCTACTAATATTATAAATGTGAATGTCCGTTTGTTTGTTAGCGTTCACGCGAAAACTACTGAACCGATCATCATGAAACTTTGTACACATATTCTTGGAGGTATCAGAAGTAACATAGGATACTTTGTATTAAAATATATATATATTTTTATCAATGCGAGCGAAGCCGTGGGTAAAAGCTAGTATTCTTTATATTTAGATTACTACAACACACTGTCCGCATCTGTATTCGACGCAACACAAATAAGTGCTACGCAAGCGTTTGCCCACGGGTGAGCCAACGTGACCGCATGATGTAACACGTTTTACATTCGCAGAACGCCTGCTCAGCATTCTCGTTCTGTCCTGTAAAAAATATAATTCCCTTTAACATAATGACAATTGACATACAAATAAGCTGATCTGCTTATGGCACTAAGTGCTCTAACATAGTGATGCACTCTGAAATACTTCGTGTGTATGACGACAAAAGTTGGTGATTAATATACACTACGTTTTGTCGTCTACGAACGTAATGTGAACGTATTAAAACAAAATTGCAAAATTAAATCAGTAACTTCCCCTAGGCAGAAATAAATTATTATACAAAAAAGGTACACATACAAACACAAAACTTTCTTAGAGGTGGTAAGTTAAAAAAAGGCATGGCCTGTTGTTTCGATAATGTAGAAAGATAGCAGGATGAAATAATGACGAAACAAATATACAGTGCGAAAGTGAAAGGACGTAGCCGGACGGAGCCGAGAAAGACTGCCAAGCCAAGACTGACCTACCATGACCAAATTGGTCATATTTAATCTGAAGATGACGTAAGAAGCTCGATGGCGTAGTGGTCAGTATCGTTTTTTGACACCATCATTTGTGGGTTCGATTCCCACACAGGACAAACATTTGACCCGACTCACGTAGTTCTTACCTGAAAATAAAATTTTTGTACCACTTGCAGCGGCATCTCCCGAGTCTAATTGTAAATATAAATCATCCTGGGAGTCGCTGAAATACTCTTAAAAAAAATCATCAAAATCGGGCCATCGGTTTAAGAGGAATTCAGTGACACACACGTGCAGGAGAATTATGTATATGTCGCAGGATAATTAGAGAACACGGATCTTTGCGATAATCCCAGGACGATTGCAAAAAACTGTATAATAGGAACCTAACAATTTCGAAATCATTCGAGGTATTTTCAGGATCTTTGCAAAAATCCGACCTATTTTAGGTTAGGTTTGGTTTTCCTATCATCCACTCATTTGCAATCGCCCTAAGATTATCGTATAGATACGTATTTTCCGATTATCCTGCGACATATACAAGCAATCTCTTAAATTAAATTAAATGTAAATGTCCTTCAATCGCGTATACACAATAAATTCTTTACCTGTAAAGTAATTAAAACTGTAAAAATCCAAAAAAAAGGTTTTGACAAAAAGCTAATACAAATTTATCGAGCCGCAACAAAAAAGCCTTACAGTCAACCGTTGCCGCCTCCGCCGTCACACCAGCTTGATGGTTTCATTCCTAACAAAAGTGCGTTAAAAATAATCAAAAATAACACTTGGAACAAGAATGTTTTCGTCGTTTTATTTATACCCTCAATTTTCTTCATCCACGGTCTAAAGTACCAACTGAAAACAACTTTTCGTTTTATCCTACCCCGGTTATAGACCCAATAAAACTTTCGTTGAATTTCTCTCCTGTATATCAATTTGTGCGAAAAACTTCGCTGTTGTATTTGTCTCTGCCTATTTTGTTTTTCGAATTCGCTTTCTGTGGCCCCGCCAGTGTTGTGTAATCGAGAGATTGATACCGGAACCGAAACCAATATTTACAGTCAGATAGCAAGTTTTCATCCATGTTTAATTGCGTTGTTTTGCAACCAACGTGCTATTTCTGTGAAAGGTTTAATTGCAGTTTTTTTAGGTACAGTTTCAGTTCTCTGTTCATTGTAATCAATAACTTTAAAATCACATGTCAATCATAAAGAACTAGCTGTAACCCGCAACATTTTATTGTTTAATGGATACTAAATTTATTTATGTATTACGCCTCCTTATTAATTTCTAATGTAACTTTTGTAAAATCTAGAAACCTAGCGATTTGAGCTGTGTTGCGATGATGTCTTCTTCTTCTTCCTATCGTTATTCCGTTTTCTAATCTATCAGGTTTGGCAGGGTCTATAATTACCGCACATTTACTCCGCGAATGCAAAAAGTTTTCGATATGTTATTTTAAACATTTATAAGAATCAGGTGGTAATAAAACAAAATAACTCGTTAATAACTATATTGTGTATTGTAGAATTTATATAATCTGTGTATCATTGTTTCATCAACTTCTGTTATTTCCGCAGAGCAACTGGAATTATAGAAAAATCTTCTTGCTGTATTACCATCATTGGAATTTCCTCCTATCTATCTTGGTTTATCTATAATTAAGCCCATCTTCTTTGCAATGGTAATTTCCGAAATGCTGGCATATTAAAAAAAAAGTAAAATAAGAGAATTGAATAAAATAAATAAGACTACATTTCAAAAAATATATGACGTGTCTTAGTGCCCAATGGCAAATAAATAATTTTTATCTTATATTTGTTGTATGTTCTACAATATACATAGGTATACTACTCCATTTAGATGTACCAATGTAAAAATAACTATGTATGGTGTAGTTAAAATAACTAAAACTGAAAACAGATAGAGCCACTTAGCTCAATACTACTTTAAGTGCTTTCGCCTCCCGTTAATATATACAAGCTAGCCGATGCTAGTTAAATGCTGTCGTCTTACCTTAACTGTAAATTGCATGAAAACAGTAAGGGACTAAAGGCTTTCTCTTAAAAAAGTACACTTCAGTTAAGAATTTCCTCCATTAGGAAGTCGGTTAATTAATATTTTAAATCCATAACGTACGCACACTGCGTCTTGTGCTTTCCATTAGTAATCCATTAATAATACCACAATGTAATTAATAAATGAATTTAATTAGTACATAAGCTTTGCTTAGTTTGGGACTAAATGGTACTTTGTAATTGCACAGACTCATCTAATCTGAAACTGAGGAATTAAACTTAAATTAACATTGTCTGGCGGTATAGCTTGCATCCTGAGTGACCGTGCATGCCCATAGTGGAATCCGCCGCGCATGAATCGAAATACTCGACAGATTTGTACCTATTCAAACTGCGATCGAGCGCATTATACATGTGAATCCGTTCGTCAAAGCGCGCTTTTTATTTGAACTGGTAGATAATGTATAAATTTAAGAGTAAGTATATTAAGTTGTAAAATAAATTAAGTGAAGAGTATATTATGGAATATTTTGTCAAGATATGGCTTTCTTTCTAGGCTGTAGGGGTCTATTGGCAATCGCTCCATGTCCAAATCAGGTTTTTTAGGCTCGCTTAAATCGCTAAATCTTTAGGCTTAGGTAGCGGACTTCGCCAATCCTAATGAATTTGGAAACGGGATGATGCTAGGAAGAAGACTATGAATGTTGTTCTCATGTAAGTGATTTTCTGTCTTTTTCAGAGTCAATTTCTTTAAATCTAACCAATTTGCAGAGAGTTTTCAAAATAATAACTAACAAATTAGTCGCGTATGTTTCTCTGTTGACGTTGTTAATTTCCTGCTTTGTCTCTTTGATTCTAAAGATTATACAATAAGTAAAGATAAAAGTAGTAAAAATTTCTCTTCAGATGCAGTAAGTGTCTAATTATTGAAAAAAAATAGTCTTTTTAACACAAATATGATAAGACCAGCACTATTACACGCGCAAAAGCATACGCTCTCCATCGTGGACTACCCAAGTAACGCAGAAGGTGCTTAATTAGGTTGTCTCAGCTCATTAATTTTACTATGGCTGCTGTACGGCTTAAGAACAATAGTACAAAAGTTGAATAGATATTGAGCTGTAAAACATCTATTTATACAGCTTGTACATTCCTACGTACCGCAATCTGCATACGCTATGCGCCGTCATTCAATACGCACACTGAGGTTGTTATGTGGAGATACTATAAATAAGGATGCAGATCAGCACTGTTACGGTGCCAAAATATTTACCTGGATTACATCTTAAAAGGTCTGATCGAGCTCTAGTGTATTTGCCATGATATTACAAAGACATCAATATTTTGTCAAATACATAGTGATTATGTATATGAGTTTTTCCGCATAATTTTACACATAAATAATTATCTTCTTTTTCGTGTACATTATCTTCTGGGAGATCCGTTTTTTAAAAGTAGCGACTGCCTTTTTCAATATTTATTTATGAAATATAATAATGGCTAGAAATTTCTGAAAAAGTGTAGAGAAAATATATCATATTTTCAGCTTTAACGAAATATGTTCTTCTATATTTATTTAGTAATTTCGACTGTAACAATTAGTCAGTGTACAAAGGCGACCATTAAGATCGTTAAAAACATTCCCTACCATATACAGATATTCTAGTACAAAGTAAGAGAACAAAGTAATAGAATATAATATTGTAATAGTTACAGCTCACAATAAACATTCAATAAATATATTATACTGAATATTGTATGTACATTATTATTCTCCACACACGAGACATTACATGTTACGTCATTAGATATATTGGTACATTCTGCTCTAGTTTTGTTTATGATATTGTATTAGATTGTTTTATTAGTTTTGTACCGAAATTGGAAAATAAATATTTTATTAAAATATTTTAGCCATAACAAATTACAAATTCAGTATCGATACCAAATAAAAATTTCTTGCAATCACTAGTACGAAAATTTGCATACTGCTGACCGAATGCGGAGCGGCGTACAGTTTTGTATACATGTATTTGCAAAATTAATATTGTGCGATTGCGACCTGTCAATTTTGCTTATTCGTATTGAAATTGAAGAAAAATCAGTAGGCGTTTCGCTATACATTAATACAACTTTATTGTTTAATTTTGCTTTGGCTTTCATTTTCGCCATATAATAATGTGATGGCGTTATAAGACTAAGACTCCAGTGTGTAGATATTCATTATCTTAAACGAGCAATTTTATTCATGTATATTATATATATATATATATATAAGTATATTTCGTGTATATCGCAAACGGTTCTAACGATTTGAACCAAATTTTGTATTTAGATAATGTTTTGCTTTCATGTTTATCTAACATTTAAGATCTATATAGTTATCGTTCATGAAATACAAAATGCGATAGTACAAAAAAGAAAACAAAAAATCCCTGAAATACATACTACTGTATAATAAAAATGTTGTTATGGTAGTAAAACTATTTCTCTTCATTTCATCCAAAAAAAGCTCGACTCCCAGCGTATTTGCCGTAAAGGCACATAGACATATTACGAATTGTTTGCATAGACCAGTTATTTCAGTGCATTCCGAGTATGCGTAGGTGGCGCTCCATCTGCTCACGTTTCATGTCGGTAGTGTATCTACACGTTTATCAAAGAGATAGTTTACAGAAGTTTCATTAGATAATTCATCTGTAAAATAGTTTACTGTGTGTATTTCTATGTCAAGAGTCAAGCTCACATTAAGCACATCTTATGTGGGATTTAAACAAGTCTTATATAAATCGATTACAACAAATATAAGTAAATAATTATATAATTTCAAGTAAAAACTGTACGTAAAGTAAATAGTTTATATTATTGCAAATTATCCGAATTTAGACATTAGAGTTATGCAGACTGGTCTAAAGGATACCTACCTACACTAAAAATTGCACTCAATCGTGTTTGGCTAAGGCGGTAGGACCCTTATCATTGTATAATATTGGAAAAGCTCTTGACCTAGAAAATAATAGATGGATTAAAAGCGATAACGAAGCCCTGATGATTATAGCTGTATGAAATCGAAATTGAACGACTTCTATGACTGAAAACACACGTGTGGAGGATAGATAGGATATCCCAAATATTTATACCGGTCTACAGACTCGTCTATGGCTTCGCCAACCCCGACAGGTGGTATTACAGGCCAAGACCAAATGTCTTCGCTACTGCTACTGACGAGCTCGGTGGCGCAGTGGTGAAACACGCTGTTACGCTAATTTGACACCAACAATCGTGGGTTCGATTCCCACACAATGCAAACAATTGTGTGCATGAACTGCTCTTTGTCTTGGTCTGGGTATTTTCTATGTATATTAAGTATATATTTACAAAAAAAAAATGTATTTACTTATGTTTATCAGTTGTCTAGCACCCATAACACAAGCTTCGCTTACTTTGGGGCTAGACGGCGCTGTGTAATTTGTCCGACAATATTTATTTATTATTATTATTTATTCAGTATCCGACCGCCGTTCTCAAGATACCTTCTCCAGTCATTCACGCGTCGCACCAAGTACACCCTGTCCGCGTCCACTAGCGCAAGGTCGTCGGCATACATGAACAACCAAGCAAGCAGGTCCAGTCGTGAAACGAATCCCGCAAAGCACAGTCCCTGGCCCGGTTCTTTATATCCTGTACACCACTCACACAGTAAGTTATATCCGTCACTTTCCCTACCATATCTACGCAGACGACCTGCAATTATATATTAGTTGTAATCCTAATAATATAAAGGAGGCTATTAGGAAGTTAAATCAGGGCTCAGACAGAATTTCCATTTGGATGGCAAACAATTGTTATACCTAAAATCGTAACAAATCATAATATGTGATATTTGGGTCTAAGAAATAAGTATTACACTAGATGACCCGTGCGAATACTTCGCACCGATAGTGGTTAGTTACGTAGTATAATAAAGAAATAAGTAAATGAAAATATTTATTAATTTTAAATAATTTCTTCAAAAAAAATAGTAACAAAAATAGGTTTATGTTAACATTATATATAGTATTATATAATGTTAACACAATTCTTAGTGAACAAATATCCAATACCCAATAAACACTTTACGTATAAATATACAAATATTGTAGTAAATATTTCATAATAAAAATTTATTATTTTTTGTAATATAAATGTAATAAATATTTTACCAATTGCTTTTACAAATACCATAAAGTAATAAAAATTATAATAGAAATAAAAGAAAAATAAAATAAATAAATAGCATTAAATATTCAAAATCATACTTAATAATGAGTAAAATAAAAATACTTACTTGACTACCCGATTGACACGTTGTTTATATGTTGTTTATACGTTTACATATACCTATATATTTATTTGTTAAATTCAGCGCCACCACGACACATTTAACTGTTAAAAAATATAAATTGCCAACAGATGGCAACTCTTCTTTAAAATTAAATGTTTTTTAATATAATCTTGAAAATGTAAATTTTAAAATGTCATTTTTTTAACGAAAATTAACTGAAACTTATATAAATTAATTTTTTGTCATCAAAGAAAAAATAATCTTTTAAATGGCGTATCAAACATTAAGTTTGATACAGTATTAAGAGAGATATTTCATACCGACAAAAAAACACCTTTGAGTAATAATATTTAGAGATTACTCTTCGAATGCCAAATATATTATGTGAGAAACTAATATAATACAACGTGTGGAACAAGGAATTTGAGATTCACATTTGACTCACACTTCACATATTCATATATGTCACAAATGTAATTCTCAACTGTATAACAGAAGACCTTACTCAACGAAAATTTGAGAATTGGCTTATGCGAATCTCTTGTGTTCTCCAGGCATAACTATGCTGACATGACATATGGGACCTGTCTGCTGGCAAGAGGCTGTCGAATGTCTGATACAAATACCGTGTTCACATTTTGCTTCCACATTCGGGGAAGTATGATGAAGATTTTAGGAGGCAGTTACACTTTGCGACACCTCTTTTTGGTGTAATTGGGTAAGGAAGTCCGGAATATTATTTGAAAAATTATCATGGGCCAGGGACAGGCATCATTATCGCACTAGAGCTCTTTTTACCTTAGCACACAAGAGTACGAGACAGCTTCCGAGGGTTATTTAAATATTTCTCGATCCATTATTTGAATAATCTGTCACCGCCTCTTCGTGCTAAAATATCAAACAAAAGTTTTAAATATTCACCTAAGAACTAATTACATCGTAGCACAAATCGCCAAAGCCGATAATTAATCAGTCAAAACAAGTTACTGTTCTGTTTTACACCCTGGGCCTCGCCTACAAACATCTTATGGTTCATTATGAGTCTATTTTATAAAGGCGCACAAACGGGCATTAAAATCTAATGCAAAACTTATGTTTATTTGTGACGTCGGCATTCACTGTCACGTTACCGCGAAACTAGTATTCTAAATATATATGTCATAATCACCACTCCTTGCTAGTATATACGTATAAGGTTGTATTTGTCCCGTTCCGAAATGTTCAAGCACATATGTTATTACCTGGTCAGGTTATTCATATATAATATTCATTCATGGTTATAATGCGAATTACCAGAATGTGCACCGCAAAAAAATAGTACCACGTAATAAAAAAAAATTGGTAACTATAGATATATCTATTGTTCTAACGTCAATGGTGTCCATGGCGATATAAGTGGCTCCACTGAAAACCAGCCCTGTGGCATAACTGCAGCGCTAATATTAATATTTATTAGTTAGGTTAATGCCTACTAATGACCTTACATATGATTATGTATGTTACGCTAATAAATGTATTTTATTTCTTCTTTCAACCACGGAGGCTGTCCATGTGCCTCTCTGATGCTGTCCGTCACTACATCTAATATTATGCTAAACAGAAATGGACTAAGGGCGTATCCCTAGTGTATTTCGATGGTGATCGGGAAGAGTTGTGTATCGCCAACAGCAGTTCTAACTATAGAATCTAATACGAAATACATGTGTTGGCAAATATTAATATAGGCTTCGGGTACCCCTTTGGACCTTAGTGCTCACCAGATCATAACACGAGGGATGCAGTCTAAGGCTGTCTCCATATCAAAACACAGTAGATTCAGATGCGTGTTCTTCATCCTGTATATCTCCATGATGACGAAACAGGGTAGGTACATGGTCCTTTGACCAGGGCGGAACCCTTCCAGACTTCGATGACAGCGATGTTCAATACCGTATTCATCTGGAGAAGGTCAAATTGGCGTCCAAGAAACTAGGCGTGCTCTTCAGAGCAATGCAGCACTTCACTGCGTGTGTGTGTAAGTTTCAAGTCAGACCGCACATGGAGTAAGTACTGTAGTAATTTTTTATCGAATTGCGTTTTTTCCCAGTAAATATAGATAAACATAAATTGGAAAACCTTGTCTAAATAAAAAAAATATTCAAATCGTTAAAGTCATTTACGAGATACTTGAAATATATATATACAAGAATTGTTTATTTAAAAATCCATTAATTCAAGCAAGCAGAATAAAGCTACTTATTATAAACCTAAAAGATATTTTGACTCTACTATAGGCACCAACCCTAACTCATCAAAGTCAAAGTCAAAATATTTTTATTCCGTAAAAATGGCTACATTTGTTTGGAATCGTCACAATTTTTTTCCCTACCGTGCAGTTCATGACTAGGTGAGCACTGATAAAAATACTGCCAAAAAACTCAGGCATCCCTCTTTTGGTATCCAAACAAATTTACATAATTAATTATTTACATTATAATTGGATCGACTCAATCCCAGGCATTTTTATCATTAATATAGTCAGATACTTTATAATATGCCCTGCTACACAATTTGGCTTTAATAGTAGTTTTAAATTTGTTTATTGACAATTCTCTTATATTGCTGGGAAGTTTGTTATAGAACCGTATACATTGCCCCATAAAAGAATTACTTATTTTGTGGAGACGGCTTGGATGTAACACAAGATTATGCTTATATCTAGTATTTATGTTATGAGTATCACTCTTTTTACAAAATGAGTCTATGTTTTTATGGACATACAAAAGATTTTCATAGATATATTGCGATGCGACTGTTAGAATATTTATTTCTTTGAATTTTTCTCTAAGGCTCTCCCGGGGACCAAGTTTGTAGATAGCTCTTATGGCTCTCTTTTGCAATAAAAAGATGGTGTTAATGTCCGCGGAGTTACCCCAAAGAAGAATTCCGTATGACATAATACTATGAAAGTAGCTGAAATAAACTATTCTAGCCGTATCAACATCAGTGAGCCGTCTAATAGTTTTCACTGCATAGGCTGCAGAACTTAGTTTTCCTGATAATTTTTCAATTTGTGGGCCCCATTGTAGTCTGGAGTCAATTGTTATACCCAAGAACACAGTTGTCTCCACAGGGGCTAAATTAGTTCCATTAACATGTACATTGGTAGTCACCTGTCTTACATTAGGTGTTGAGAACTTAATTACTTTAGTCTTTTTATCATTTAAAAGCAGATTATTAACATTAAACCAATGCATAACTTTAGAGAGAGCATCGTTAACTTCGTCATAATTACCTAACTGTCTATTAATTTTGAATGTCAAAGAGGTATCATCCGCAAACAATACAATCTCATGTTTATCCTTTACATAATAAGGTAAGTCATTTATATATACTAAAAATAAGAATGGACCTAGAATTGACCCCTGTGGGACTCCCATAACTACAGGAGACCCCGAAGATCTTTTACCATTAACATCGACCTTCTGTATCCTATTGCCCAGATAAGAAGACAGAAGTTCGAGAGCCTTGTTCCTGATACCGTAGTGGTGTAATTTTCTGACAAGAGTGTCATGGTGCACGCAGTCAAACGCTTTAGACAGATCACAGAAAATTCCCAAGGCATCTTGCGAACCTTCCCATGCCGCGAATATACTTTTAAGCAAATGAATCCCTGCGTCTATAGTTGAACAACCTCTCGTAAATCCGAACTGTCTCCTATGAAGCAAATTATGTGTATTGAAATGTCTGAGCAACTGGCTAAGCATTAGTTTTTCAAAAATTTTACTGAGAATGGGCAGTATGGAAACAGGTCGAAAATTCGAAGGGTCCGAACTATCACCAGATTTAAATAAAGGAATGATTTTACTATGTTTCATCAAGTCAGGAAATACACCAGATGCCACACAACAATTAAAAAATTGTAGCTAAATGTGGAGCGATTGAAATAATAATAGAAGATATGGTTTTGACAGATAGACCCCACAGATCTTTAGTGTTTTTCATATTTATTGATTTAAAAGCGTTCAAAACATCTTTTGGGCTTACAGCTGAAAATTCAAATATTGTGTCGCATTCTACCACGCTCTGTTTGAGAACCAATTCAGCAGCTATAGAAGAAGACCTAAGATTTCTCGTAGTAATAAGAGGAATGTTAGAAAAATATTTTTCAAACTCAGTCGCAATTTCTATATCATTTTTGATATCTATATCATTTATCTTTAACTGAAAGTCTCGACTTTCGCTCTACCCGTCTCATTATTTATCATATTCCAAACAGATTTAATAATATTTGTTGAACCATTAATTTTATTTCTTAAATATATAGACTTAGCATTGGAACAGGCTCGTTTAAATATTTTAGCATAATTTTTTACAAGTTCTTGAAAAGTCGGATTGTGATTACAGGTTCTTTCTTCATAAAGTTCATACAATTTATTCCGACTTTTGTAAATACCAGGAGTTGCCCAATCACTGAATGTCATACGGTCACTTACAAACAGTTGTTTTGGAGTAAAGATTACATTAAATTCACTAGTGATTAAGCTAAATAATGAACTGTACAAGTGGTCCGGAGTACCGTGATAGGGCAACAAAACAATTTTTTCTGCTTTGTTTTGTTGCCCTATCACGGTACGACTCCAAGGATACCTAGAGGATCACGACTTGATTAGCGACCGTCAATACGGTTTTCGCCATTATCGCTCAACTGGTGATCTTCTAGTGTATCTTACACACCGCTGGGCTTTGGCGATAGAGAGTCAAGGTGAGGCATTGGCTGTCAGCCTAGATATGGCGAAGGCGTTCGATCGGGTCTGGCACCGGAGTCTTCTATCGAAGTTACCATCATACGGGCTGCCCGAGGGTTTGTGCAAATGGGTCGCCAGCTTTTTATCCAACAGATGCATAAAAGCCGTGGTTGACGGTGGATGCTCCGATAGTATGGATATCAATGCTGGCGTCCCTCAGGGTTCTGTACTGTCTCCGACGCTGTTTCTGCTGCATATAAATGATATGTTGTCAATTGATGGCATTCATTGTTATGCGGACTTTTACTAAATGGTATATAGTTTATTTCCTTTCTTTGTATTTTTGAAGAATTTGGAAATGAAACCAACTGACCTGAATGGTCTGACTGAACTTTATTAATTATAGATTGATACGAAGGTTTTACATTGCAAAATATATTATCAATACATGTAGCACTTGTAGCAGTTACTCTTGTTGGCTCTGTAAAAATATGATGCAAATTGTTTGATTTAAATAAATTTAAAAAGTTGTAGGTAACAGTATTTTTCTCCAAGATATTTATATTAAAGTCTCCACAAATTATAACAGTTTTATGGCTATTAGATAATTTATTTAAGGCATCCTCCATGATATTTGAAAATGTTTCAAAGGGCGTGCTAGGAGGTTTATACAGGTTCATAACAATGAATCGTTCCAATTCAATGCATGAAATCTCTACAACTCGCTCAACAGAGAGGCTCACAATGTCACACTTTTCTTTAAATTTAAGCAACTTATTTAATAATATTAAAGAGCCACCATGTATATACTTCTCTCTGATGAATGAGCTTGCAACCTGGTGGCTATTGAAGCTGAAAATGAATTGATGGTGTTTTAGCCAGTGCTCAGTTAGACATAAAATATCAATATTGCTACAATTCATAAACAACTCCAATTCTAACTCCTTTCCTAACATCCCCTGAATATTTTGGTGCACCAGGTTGATACAATTATTACTATTTCTATATTCTTGCCAATTTACAATTGATGGGGATATTGTATTATTATTACTTTTAGTTTCATTTTGAATATTATTATTATTACTATTTACATTGCCAGAGTAAAACTCTATTGTCTTGTAACCTAATTTAAAGAATTTGGAATACCTTCCAAGGTACCATTACATAATGTCAAATTATCTAACTGCTCAAAAGAAGCAGGGTTGTTTGCCAAACTTTTGGCTGGTTTCTTAAAACAATATGATAGCGAATCTGCTATTTGTCTTTTATAAAAATTGCTAAGATAAAATTTATCTTCTGTCAAATTATAATGTTTATTATTAAAAATATTTATGTCAAGTATATGAAATTTGTCATCATATAATGTCAATGTATGCATTTTATCATTTAATCTATACCTAGATGCATTTTCCGCCTCGGGCAACAAATGACTGTATGGGAAAGTAAATAAAAACACTTTTCCCACATTTAACTGCTGTAACATATTAAAATATTTAATCATTATATGTTTATTTAAATTTCCTCTCCTCCCAATAAAAACAATTAAAGTTGTGTTGGGGTGGTAATCCCTCTTAACTATTTTATCAACTATTTGAGTGAAACTGGCTCCAGGCAAACAATAACTGGTAACCAGCTTTCCTGATTTTTGTCATTATAATTGGCCCATGTTTTTACCTATTTCATCACTATACATTATTATTTTGGAGTTATTATTTTCGCTATTATTATTTAATGATGATGACATCTGTTTAAAAGCACTACTATTAATGGCCTCATTCATATTGTGGCTATGTACTTGAGATAGTTTCGAGGATCGAGTTACCTGTGAACATTTCATCGGAGTTCGGGTTAATTCATTCCCATTGTACAAGTTACTAAGAGACAATAATTTTTGTTCATTTTCTCTCAAGTCAGCTACTAATCTATCCATGCCTACACTGTATTCTTCAATATCTCTTTGAGCATCCTCATATTTTTTTGTCATTAAATCTAAAGAACTATTAAGTGTTTGGATCTCAGATGTTTTTATATTCCCTATTATTACTATTAAATTCTATTGTACATACACTACATACACTAGCATGTTTATCCTGTGTGTTCGATACTACAGACTCATCACAGGTTAAGTCAATTGTCAGTGACGGAGGATCATTCGTATTTGACTTCATCTCACTGCAGAGATACGGATCTCCCTTCAACCGAAGGGGGTATGTCATAACTTTTACAGCCGTTTTTATTTAATTATATTTCATAACTAAAAATTTAACAGAGGGGAAATTTTCTCTAGCTTAAACGAGCATGGTGGCAAGAAAGACTAACTGGTCACCGGTTCGAATCCTTGCATGTACCGTTTTTGACGAGCTCGGTGGCTCAGTCGTGAACGGCGCTACTTTGATACCAACGCCCGTGGGTTCGATTCCCACACAAGACAAACATTTGTGTGCATGAATATATATATTTTTTATATTAGAGGGGGGGGGGGGACGAACGGGAAACATTTTTTGTGGCTTGTGTCGCATTTTTTTTTTGCGTTTCATGTAATAAAAATTCTAAATGTATCGAATTTCTTCATATTAGCGGCCAGAAAAATAGCGAGAAACTGTTTTTACTTTTTATTTGTTTGTTTTAAAAATAGTATCAAAACTGCCATATACAAACAGTACAATCAAAGAACTTTACTACTTTTTACTTACAAAATAGGTTTTTTTTTCTCCGACCTAATACATAAAATATGGTACCTACATACTTTTAGTTGTTTCTATTTCGTGAGCATAAATCAAATAACATTGTGGCCATGTCAAACGAAGACTTTATTATGCGAAACTGACAATGCATGATCCTAAAATATTTCGTTGCGTTGTATCAGATCTCACTACTGGGAACGTGATATTTGATATATTGTTATGCTTCCAAATTTGATAGACACACAGCAAAAAGGGATATCGGATTTTTTTTGATTTTATCATAGTTGTGTTGTTATTTGACATTGAATAAGTTATGAACACGTTGAGCTTGCGATCCTTTTTGTCACATTCGTTGTTAGTAAAAAGGTGCAAGGCGAACGCCACGTTTTACGTATGCCATAACTTTTACAGCCGTTTTTATTTAATTATTTTTCATACCTAAGAATTTAACAGAGGGAAAATGTTCTCTAGCTTAAGCGAGCATGGTGGCAAGAAAGACCCACTGGTACGAATCCTGACATGTATCATTTTTGACGAGCTCGGTGGCTCAGTCGTGAATGACGCGACTTGACACCAATGCTCGTGGGTTCGATTCCCACACAAGACAAACATTTGTGTGTTGGGGTTGTTGTGTTCTTGCGTATGAGTGAGGTCACCAGCCATGCAATTCTCTAAGCGACTCGTAATGGCTGTGTGCGTCGCTGTGATCACAGATGTCACAGCTTTGACATCGTCTACTGCGATCACGGCTAAATTATTTGGTATTCTATAAGGCTGTAAGCGTACGCGAGGCTGTTTGCCTTGTAGAATTCCAATTCCAAACACAGCCTTGCGGCGCTAGTGTCGCACAACCATGAAAAGCGACACCAAAGAATTGCAATTTTGTGTTCAAGGCTGTAACAGCCGATGTTTCCGAGGATGTAAGGATGTTTGCCCTTACAGAATTGCATGACAGTAAGCTCCTAATAAATTGCTGTGTAAGCAGCAGAGGAGGCATCGCGCGAGTGATACTTGATATATTACAAGCGTTAATAGACTACGGTAACAGCTTTACATCAAGTGGGCCGTATGCTTGTATGCCTCCCGACGTTGTATAAAAAAACACTAAATTAGTGTTTTAGGATTATTTTGTACATATTTATCATTTGCACAGCGGTGAAGGTAAACATCGTGAGTAAACATGCACGTCCAAGATATTATAAAGACTTGGAAAGACTTGCAACTTTACCTTAGAAAGGTGTAGATACAAGTAGTGATAGCCCAGTGGATAAGGAACCGACCTATTGATCAACAGATCCCCGGTTCGAATCATGACATGTACTACTACATATTTGTAATTATCACTTGCTCGGCTGTGACGGAAAACATCGCGAGGAAACCCCCATAACCAAGAAATTATATTTCGATAGACGTGGTACCTAACCTGAGAAAGGTCTGGTTTTCCCCCTGAGCTGTAGAGGTCTGATGGCAGTCATCCCATGTAAAAATCTGTATTGTCACCAAATCATTAAGCTTAGGCAGGGAACCGCGACAATCCTAATGAATTAGGAAACGGTATAACGCAAAGAAGAAACGAATTATTATTTATTGTGTGAAACCTAAATGTAACCCAATTCTCACTTCACTATACGTGTAATAATTACAATCATTTATTCATTGCCTAGAAATGCGATTCACAGTAATGTCGGACTATTAAGTTGGCATAATTTATGAATAACATGTTTCGGATAATAAACATGCAAATGTACATACATATAAATCAAATGTGTATGTGATTAATTAGAGTACAGCGTTGACTAAATAATAATTACCTTTTTATTATACAACATCTGTTGGCATACAAGCATACAGCCACCTAATGTGAAGCGTCTACCGTAGCCTATGATCGCGCCGGTGCCACCTCTGCTGCTGACACAGCAACTCCTTACGAGCTTACTGGTGATCTCACTCGCACGTAGGAACACAACAACCCTCCATGAAGTTGTCTGTAAGGAGAGGGTACTTCCGCGGATGTACTCATTAGATGCCCCTTACCTCTCTTTAAAACACTCCAAATATTTATAACACCCATTAACAAAATAGTACTAACGCTATATAATAATAATAATAATAATCATTTATTTCAGACAACAGGTTTTACAACACGGGTCCATAGATAAATACCTTAAATTAAAATATATACGACAATATAAACTAATTACTAATTCCACGTAGAGTCGGCGACGTGTAGCGCGTGTCGTTAGGCAACCGTCCTCGGAACTTCCGAAACACGATTCCCTTCGGCCAGAATTCTTCATTCATGAAGGTCGGCAGATGATGAGTTGGAGCCCTCACCACAAAGGAACTAAAGTTTACCTTGTGGCGAGATTCCAGTCGCTCCACCCTCAAGGTGAAGTTGGTCTTCTTCTTCACATAGTCTACAACCTCCTCGACCTTTGTAGACCAGTGTAGTCTGGAAACGTACAACGGCGTCGCTGGTATTTCCACGCGCAGTTGTGACGATCCGGTCTGTGCGGTGCCGCAGTAGTTGCGGTTGGAGGGCTTCTTCTTCTTCTTCCTGTCCACTTGAATGAAGCCCTGCTCGTCGCACTGGTCCTTGCGAGAACCCGGTTTCAAAGCCTTGCGAGCGGGCTCGCAACGACTTGACTTCTCCCGGTGAGATGGTAGGTGAGACCTACATATAGCATTATAAATTATATTATATATTACATAATAGCATTAACAATAAATATTACATAAATAGCATTAACAATAAATATTACATAAATAGCATTAACAATAAATATTACATAAATAGCATTAACGCTGTTGGATTGGGCATCTCCATAAACACAGAAAACCATAACGAAATAAAAATTCCCTGGGGGTTTTTTTTATACTACGTCGGGAGGTATACAAGCATACGGCTCACCTGACGTAAAGCGGTTACAGTAGCCTATTAACGCTTGCTATATATTAAGTATCACTCGCGCGATGCCTCCTCTGCTGCTTACACAGCAACTCCTTGGGAGCTTACTGGTGACGTCACTCACACGCAGGAACACAACAACCCTCTAGGGAGTTGTTATCTGGCTACGGTTTTCTTTGAGGTGGAGTTACTTCCCCAAACGGGCTGCTTTGATGCGCCCTACCTCTCTTAAAACATCCAGACCAAGACAAACAGACATGTTCATGCATACAAATGTTTGCCTTGTGTGGGAACCTAACCCACGAGTGTTGGTGTCAATGTCGCGTCATTCACGACTGAGCCACCGAGCGAGTTGAAGGTTGTTGTGTTCTTGCAAATAAGTCAAGTTGCCAGTAAGCTCCTAAGGAGTTGCTGTGTTAGCTGCTGAGGTGTGAATAAGAGACATACCGCGGTGGCAATCCAAACATTAACTTATCGATCGTAAGCTAAGTATAGCAAGGAGAATATGAAATATAATACTTACTTGATGAACACTTGCAGACCGCGTTCACAATGAAGATGTAAGGAAAAGAGTGTTGGAGTTAAGATAAAAAATACTCTGCTGGTTCGTAATTATGTTGTCAAAGGTTTATTATGGGGCTACGAAGTCGGATGAGGCTATGAATCAGCGTTCCGCAAAGTGTGTGACGCGGCACACTGCTGCACCGTGGTCATTAGCTGGCATGCCGTAGAGAAATAGCCAGTTTTATCAGAAAGTTAAGAAGATAATACCTACACATAGGTGAGGGTTATGCGAGCTTATTAACGTTCCAATAAGTGTTCCAGACTCTTTTTATCACGTTTGCTCAGTTAAGCATTTTTACATTTCATATTAATGATCTTGTATATCTTCACGCCGTGTCCCTTGCGAGGTAGGCAGAGAGAACCGAGCGTCACAAGACGCGGTCCTGGTCACCTGGAGGTGTGTCACCTTATACACTTATGTAACATTAATAGTTATTTTCATGTGCGCTCGCCAGTTTCAAGGGCTACTGACATGACTTTCTGATAAAACACTTCGTCTTTTCGTCATTAGTTCTGGATTCTTCTCTTTCAAATGCCATTATTTTTGTTTTCTTCGCATTCAGTAGTAAGCCTTTCTCCATGCATTCGTCTTTCATCGTTGTGACCAGTTTTTAAAGTTCAGATGGTGTATCTGCTAATAGCACGGCATCGTCTGCATACAGCAGACAGTTCACCACTAGGTCACCCATGCGCAATCCCACATTCGTTGAATGAAATGAAAAAATAAAAATAGGCCGGTTATCCTGTATCTCGATAGTTGTCTGCAGTGAATAAGTCACTGCAGACAACTATCGAGATACAGGATAACCGGCCTATTTTTATTTTTGTGTTTAAAAAATATAATATCCATAATTCTAACAATTACGAACAGTAAGAAACAAATATATTTTTAATAAAAACACACATTTTTGTCTTTAAAAATTATAATATCCATAATTCTAACAATTTCGAACAGTAAGAAACGCAAAACTTGCAGCCACACTGCAAGTTTTGCGTTTCTTACTTACCCATGTATAATTGATTATGTTTATCAGTTGTCTAGTACCCATAACACAGCTTCGCTTACTTTGGGGCTAGGAGGCGCTGTGTAAATTGTCCGGCAATATTGAAAAAAAAAATGTGTGTTCACGCCAGGGTTCGAACCGGAGACCAGTTGGTCAATAGGCCAGTTCCTTATTCACTGAGCTATCACTACTTTCAAACTACACCCTTTTATAATTTAGATGGTATTAATGTCAATTTGTAAAATATTTATTAGCCATAACGACATAAAACAGTTTCAATATTGTGACTATTAGGGACTATTTTAACCAATCGTAAATCTCTTCCAGATCCGAATTTATTATAAATTTTATTATTTTTTGACGGTTTTGAAAAAAGCGAAGATTCAGTCGTACCAACAAAAAACAAAAAGTATGTACGTATGAATAAGCAAGGGGAAATATTCTTAATTTTAGTAACACGTTCAATGAGACGGTTTCTTCTGATTCGTAATCATGTGGGCGAATTCCTGCTATCGCTCTTACACACCAATTCTGAGCCGCAAAAACTTGACCGAAATCAGTTTTATTTCTTCAGAACAATCAACTATATCTGAGAACTATGATTCCTAACAGTACATGATGCTACCTTTTGAGGACATTTTCAATAATATTGACCTTCTTTCAAACCTTGTCATTTCAATATTAATTCCCAGAAAAGGATCACGGCCTTGTCATGTATGTACTGAATCTTGTTTTATATTTATTATGTTGATACTGTTGATTGTAGGCACTTGGTGAAATTTTGAAGACATCGCGTTAATGTTAATACTTGCACTTGTACAGATTCCACTTCACAATTTTATTTAACAATTGTTTTTACCGACCGGTTTCGCCTTTACGGCATTATCAAGGTATTTTATACAACATATGGCGGTACCGTGCAATCAGTGATAGTGGGTATTGTGGGTAATTCACAGAGGTTACTACTGGGCAGTGTTGTCACTTTATAATTTTATATTGACCTAGAAAAAGCATCTATGCGCTGGGCTAGATTACCATTTTTAGGAAAGATATCCTATAAATGTTCACGGATACTTAATAACCGTCGACCAGCATTTTACAGTACCCATTCCCTACAGAATCTGCTCTGTAACACTAAAGACAGAACTCCCACTGAACTAAAAAGTGGAGTGTATGAACTGTCTTGTGCCCAGTGTAATAAAAAATATATAGGCCAGACTGGCAGATCCTTTCAAACTAGGCTCAAGGAACACTGTAGATGCTGGAAACTTAAACGAACAGATTCCAACTTTGCTGAACACCTTTGGAAAGAAGCCCATAGCTTTGACCAACAAACAAACTTTAAAGCCCTCCATATATGTGATAAAGGAAAGAAATTAAATGCCCTGGAGGCTTTAGAAATTAATAGGTTGTTGCATCAAGACGCATCCAGGGCCTTAAATATACAATTGGATATTAACACCTCTCCCCTATTAAATTATTTTACCTTTTGACATTTATTTAATTATTCCGGATGTAATTTACTATTGGCATTTAATATATTTTATTATTTATTTAAATCATAATAGTTCGTGACATTGTAATGATTACCTTACTTGCTGACACTAGACACTTTGATTATTATTTTTATTTTATTCTTTTTTTATTTCAATTAATTTCACTTGAATTTCTATTATGACATTTCAAATACCAATGACCCAACTGTCATAAATTATCCCACAACTCAATATAAAATTATAAAGTGACAACACTGCCCAGTAGTAACCTCTGTGAATTACCCACAATACCCACTATCACTGATTGCACGGTACCGCCATATGTTGTATAAAATACCTTGATAATGCCGTAAAGGCGAAACCTGTCGGTAAAAACAATTGTTAAATAAAATTGTGAAGTGGAATCTGTACAAGTGCAAGTATTAACATTAACGCGTTATATTTATTATGTAGCATTTTCTTTCATAATTACATTTAAAGCAAATAATCATAATGTTGTATTTAGTTTCAAATTATTATATTCAAGCCATTTGACCACCTGGTCCAATGTGCTTTCACATTATATCATTTGTATGAAGCAAAGCGCACTTTTTCTTTACTTTTCATGTGATGGGAACAATATAAAGTTAGAATAAACGTTTCTTTCTTGAGTTCAAATTTCTTTTCCAATCCGACCAACCTGTAATTCTTTCCCACCTGAAATTGCCGGATCATACCAACTTCTTACAATACAAAGGCGGCCATATACGGTACCATCAAAAGTTTACGGCGCCCTTGCTATGTAAATTTTGTCGCATTGAATTCCAAATTTCTTTTGTGTTTCCGTATAAAAAGACTAAGGGCGCAATATCTTGGACAATTTCGCGTGTTTTATAGGTTAACGTGTTACTCATGTGTTTCGGGTTTGCGTGATGTGTTTTGTATTATTAGTGTTTTGCTATTTATGGGTTTCTGGTGTAAAATCATGGTTGTACCAGTAGAGGAACTTTTCAGTGCTACAATGATGACGAATGAATGGTTAAATGATGAATTGGATGAATGGTTAACATCATCAAAATTATTACCTTAATTATTAATAATAATAAGTCACGTACTAATTAATAAGTCACGAAAAACAAACAATGACTTTGGGTTAATCCGATGCCAACATATGGAAGTGAAATCTGGGTATGGCAGAGAGAGCACGAAAGTAGAATAAATAGGATTGAATTGCGAGCATTGCGCAAAATTTGTGATGTGATAACACTTACCGACCTCGTTCACAACGGTGATGTAGAAAAGAGAGACAGAGTGAAAGAGAGTGTCGGTTAACGCAAGAAAGCGCATGCTCAGATGGTTCGGGCATGTAGAAAAAGTGTAAGATAAAAACTGTTAAAGCAGATGTATAATGCGAAAGTGATAGGAATTAGGTGGAAGGCCAAGATTACCATGACGAAATTGATCGTGTTTTATCAGAAGGTGATGTCAGGAGCCCTAAGAATCGATGAACGTACAATGTTAAAGAAACGAGCTGGGTGTATAAGAAATGCATGTTAAGGAGCTCGATTGTATCTGCCTATCCCCCAAGGGACCTGGCATAAAGATATATATTGATAAACTTGAGAAATACTGGTTAGCAATAGGTACTTTAATACTAATACCCGTTGGTTCGATTTCCATACAGGGCAAACATTTGTGTGCGTGAACATAGGTACCTAGTTTTCTTGATCGGGGTGCTGACTGATTCGTTGCTATCGTCATTTTTTGAAATCATTTACACTGGCCCGCACAATAATCAGATGCCGAGCCAGGTGCTTTATGATGAGATAAGAAAGCGATACTGTGTTTACACTCTACATCTTTCCCAAATTGGACGTAATATGGAACCTAAGGGAGGTTAAACACATTTTAATCATTTCTTAAAAATATAGTAAACAGTTGGTCAAAATTCTAAGAAAACTCTTTATCTAAAATATTCGCCAGGACCTATGCTCCCTTTTGAAATAATTGAATGTCAATTATATATTTTGTATATTACGCGGTTGGCATCAGAGTCGCTACAATGCGGGATTTTCACGTTTGGACAGTAGTTGAATAGAAGCAATGTAGCGTTTTGTTATTCCCTGTGCACGATTGCGATTTGACTTGTGGAAACCAACTTAGCTTAATTACAAAATAGTAAAAGATTTCGTGCTATACGTTAGTTTTCACCGTTAGACTTCGTAAAATAGTGCTAAATTTGGCACCCTAAAGTGCTAAGTTGGCAATGTTGCATTTATTTTCAATCAAGGACATTTCAACTATGTACTAATTCTACTTTTGTAACTAGTCTGATCATAAATACATTAAAATACATTTACATTAAAACTTGTCTTTTTTTATACTTTAATTAATAAAATAGAAAATAGGATCGCTGTGATTGCCTTGCACAACGTGGCTATGGAGCCGTCGGTCATAATCAAAACGCTTCAAAAGCTTGGTATCAGCCGTATGCTCGTATATTGTACTATCGATAGATCTGCATATCACTCCTCTGTTGAAGACCATAAAAGATCGGGGCGACCGCGTGCTGTTAGAAGTACAAAGGCTATTAATGCTGTTAAAGTCAGAATTCGCCGAAATGCTATTGGGAAACAAAAAATCTAATCGCGAATAGTTAATATTCCTGCTAGGACTCTGTCGCGTATAATAAAACAAGACATGAAGCTCGGCGCTTATTGTCGATATACAGGATATGCCCTAAATCAATCTCTACAGTTGAAGAGAGTGGATCGATCAAAACGCCTTCTGTCCCACAGGTGAAAGACACAGAAATATCCTCTTCACTGATGAAAAAATCACGTTTGAATAGCACTACAACAAGCAAAATAACAAAGTGTACGCACACAGTTCTAAAGAAGCCGCCCAAGTGATCGGAAAGATACAACGTGGTCATAATCCTACGTCTGTAATGGTTCGGTGGGGGGTGTCTTATCAAGGAGTCACAAAGCTTCATTTTGTGATAAAAGTGTGAAGACTTCAGCCAAAGTGTATCAAGACTTTTTAAAACGTGTACCATTATTTCATTTGTAAAAGCACTTATGGCAATAATTGATGAATAAATGTGTGCAGAATAACGCTGTAAATTGTCACTTCTATTAGTAATAACTATAAACAGATAAAAATAGTAAAAATAAAATGTTAAGGTATTGAGTTTGTCTCTTACAGATATTACACATATAGCTACGAATTTACGAAAGGGTTACCGTAGCCTATAGACTTAATAGTATCGACTGCGCATTCTCAACTTATTCAACACGTAGTTAAGACGCTCAACTTTTGTTGTTGTCCAGATTAGCACTGATCTCAATTAAGAGTGCGAACTTTTGTCACGATAGATAAATGTCGGCGTGGTCACACTATCGTAGGGACGTATCTAATGATTATATCTTTGGTCAAAACTCATTGAATATTCATTCAGATTGATTAAAAATTACAATAACTTCAGATCTTCTTCAAATAGTTAGTAGCACTTAGCACTATTCTAATTTTTATGTATTATTTTTCTTGTCACGGCCAGTGTCACGTTGCGTTACTTGCCACGAATCGGTTAAGGAAGGTAGGATGCATAAAAACAGCCTGACTGGGAAAGTACCTCTGTACCTTGGGTTTTTTAAATACTTAATTTACGTTTTAAAGATAAGATAAAAACTAAAATTTTAATTCAAATTTATTATTGTTAATGCGAACTTTTGTATTAGCAGAAATCACATTTGGAGAACAAATTTGTACATTTACTTTCAGTTGAATTCAGTAAATGATTATTGCATGATAATCAGTTGAGAATGATGAGAAAAGTAATGGTTAAGGTTGAGATACCTATTTCCGCTTCTGAAGCATTACTCCCAGCTGTTTAGAAATCAGGACAAGTCATTAGTATTAAAGCGAATATGTTTAAGATCCAAATACAAATTTCTTTGATCCACTAAGATCCATCGAAAAATTATCTTCATGGATCTTTTAATTCATTATATGAGATTGATAACGAAAGAGTATTTGTGGACTTGTGGGTTCTAATATAATAAAATGTGGGTTCTATTCATGTGAGAGATCGATGGCGTCGTTGCGGGTGTCATTCTAACCGTACACGCAGGTAAAGCAACGTCAACCGCAGCCTGTCTATGGATGGATTTATCTATCTCCAGTTTCTCCGTGCTTCGAACGGCACATTAAGCCGTCGGTCCCGGCTGTAGTTGATAGATGACAGTCGTTAAGCTAAGTCAGTCACCCTCGGGCGGCTTCAAAACACTGGCCTCCGCCAATCCGTATTTGAGCAGCGTGGCGGAGTATGCTCTAAACCCCTTCGGTTGAAGGGAGTATCCCTGCAGTGGGATGAGTAAGGGTTGATGTGTGTGGGTTCTAAAAATCCATTATTAAAATATACCAATATTTTTATTAGTCTTAGAATATTGTTATGTGTTGAAGATGGCTTAAGAATTAATAAATAATTGAATGATTTAATGAAATTGAATAGTTTGATCTTTTTTTATATTATGGCTCAGCATAGTGGCTCCTCTTCGCCTGTTGGTAAGCGAAAAGAGGAGCCCAAATTGCAGCGGCAACTGACAAAGGACTACAGTGTCCTGTAAATTGACGCTACCATGCTGGCCCGCAAGGTGCTTCTTCACGCTTCGTTTGAAGGATCCCATGTTGTAGGAAGGAGGAAACACATGTGCAGGCAAGGCGTTCCAGTTTTTAATACTTCGACAGAGATAGGAGTTGCCGAACTTTTTAGTATGAGAAAAAATGTCCTCAACAGTGGAATGATGACATCGCAAGCCTGCACGTGTGGTTACACGACGGAAGGGAGAGGGTGGTATAAGGGAAAAATAGTTCTTATATATGTTTATATATATATTTAGGATGCATTCAAGACATGTTAGAAATGAATTGTATTCGAATTGCGCTACACCGTCGTCCCCGACTTCATGTCTCCTATTCCAAGACCCACCCAATATGCATCCACGACGTGGTCAATTGCAAATTTAAATTACGTGGATCAACGCAGTTCAAGTATCGACTTGAGAAATGACAGAGCCGAACGATGAATAAACGAGCTTGCCTTTTATTATGCAAATGCTTCGCGAGTTACCGACCCTAAACCCTTCTAAGGAAAGAGGAAGACATGTCTTCACGTCTGATTAGTTCGGGAACACCGTTGAATAAAGTTTATTCGATAACTTCCGTGTGGCAATTTAAACCGCATTCTAGAATTACGTATTTATTTATTTTACTCCACTGACTTTTGCTATGTTTCTTCTTTTACCTCACTTTTGTGTTTATTCTAAGTGATGTAAATTATCTTATGATATGAATGATAATCTAAAAAGTTATTATTATTATTATATTATTTTCACGGGCATTATCCCGGTCATTTGATAGGCGTGCGCGGGGATAAGGATCCAACGCGTAGAGGCCCCTTCAAAAAGGATAATGTAATGTTGTACACCCGCCGTGAGCCACTCCAGGGGATATCAATGGAACAATATACCAATGAACAGGTCACGGCAGGTATTGGGACTATTGGAAATATGTCGGAAAAAAGTGGGCTATTAAAATGAGATTAGGAGGTATTATTAGAACTGGGCTATTGCAAAAGAGGAACGGAATTATTATTATTGCTATTAATATATTATTAAATAACCAGTTGTATAATGCGCAAGCTTGCATTGCCAGAGGAACACCTGGCTCGTCAATTATATAACAATTCAATTTTTTTTGTTAATTTGTCGGCCATTTTGACCATGTTCCTTAAGAGATAGGAACGGTGTTCCTGAACATTCCTATTCTACTTTTTTATGCTGAATCCGAATCTGAAGTCAATAAATTCGAATATTCGAAAAAAAGCGACAGACAAACATATAGATTTCATATAGGAACGGTTAAATCTTAAAAGGACTTCATTGAATTCGACGTCTGTAAAGGTAACATAAGTCTTAGACTTTCAGCGTAACTTAAAAAAATCGGCCAAGTGCGAGTCGGACTCGCGCACGAAGGGTTCCGTACCATTATCTATAAAAACGGCAAAAAAATCACGTTTGTTATATGGGAGCCCCCCGTAAATATTTGTTTTATTTTAATTTAATTATTTATTCTTAAAGTGAATATATAACTAAATATTCTGTGAATATTTCAAGCGTCTACCTGTTGCCGTTATCAATATCGAGCAAAAACTAGCAAAAAATTCACGTTTGTTGTATGGGAGCCCCCTTAAATATTTACTATATTCTATTTTTCAGTATTTGGTGTTATAGCGGCAACAGAAATACATCATCTGTGAAAATTTCAACTATCTAACTATCACGGTTCATGAGATACAGCCTGGTGACAGACGGACGGACGGACGGACGGACGGACGGACAGCGGAGCCTCAGTAATAGGGTTCCGTTTTACCCTTTGGGTACGGAACCCTAAAAAAAGGTTTATTAAAAGATGTTTATATTAATGCAGCTAGAAACAAATCTTAGATAGCATTTACATTAATACGACATAAGACATAAGACATGCCCCGTGGCGTGTTTTGTCAGACGATTAAATCAGGAGCCCTCAAAGCGTGCATGAAAAGAGCAATGAATATTAAAGAAGCGAGCGAGGCGTGTAAGGATCGCGTCTTATGGCGCTCAGTTCGCTCCGCCTACCCCACCTGGCGTGAAGGTATACGTAACTAAAATCAAATTTTATAAATAATCATTACGAAAATATACCTATTACTGTGAATAACATCCAAAAATATTAAATTTTATTCATTTAAACCGTGCCAACGCCTGCCTAACATCCAGATATTAATATCTTAGGATGTCTAGAAAATTCTATTACATTTCACAGTTTCCGAGCACTTTTCTATAAAATCTTCAAGCAGTTTCAGTTTGAAAGTAGTTTTGTCCCGGTAGCGACATTTATTATGGAACGCCAGAGCGTCTTGGGAATAATATAACTCGGCGAAACCTAAAAGCCCCATGTGGATTAACTTTCTACCTTAAACATTGGTAACTTAAGAGAAGTAAGGCGTATCAAAGCAGCCCGTCTAGGGAAGTACCTCCACCTCGCAGCCAAATAATAAACTCCCTGTATGGTTGTTGTGTTCCTACGTGTGAGTGAGATCACCACTCACTCACACGTAGTTAGCAGCAGAGGTGGCATCGCGTGAATGATACTTAATGTATTACCAGCGTTCATAGGTTAAGAGGGCGAACAAATATATGTGGCGCCCTCATTTTGTTTTTATAAACAACGTAGAATTTAAGAGCAATTCCAAGAAAACACTCGAAACTGGCACTGTAGAACCATATTTATGTTTTTATTAAACATATTTTGTCTTTATTATCTATGTACAAGTAACTAAAATTTTAATTATTGCTTATTGTGGCCACTTATAGCAGTAATAAAAATTATGACTAATTAATTGTACAGAGAGTTGTTATCTGGACGAGTTTTCTGTGAGGTAAAAGTACTTCCTCGGACGGACTTCGATGCGTCCTACCTCTCTTAAAAACACCCAAACCAAGGCAAACAGACATGTTCATGCACACAAATGTTTGCCCTGTGTGGGAATCGAACCCACGAGCGTTAGAGTCAATTCAGCGTTATTAACCGTGGCGCCACCGTCTCGTCAAAGCGCGTCAAAACAATTTGTTGTTTGTTCAAAGTTATAGGTCATTTTGACTGTTATTTTTGGATGACTTATTGTTACTTCTGTACAAAATAAAAATTACATAATTCGGGAGAATTATGCGATAGTAATTTTTTCATCGGCATAGAAGGTATATATGAAAAAATAACTTAATAAATATGCAATGACATTAATTGTAATAAAACATCCAAATATTCATTATTAGGTATTTCTATGTTATCTATCCGCTTAGTTATAGATAAATATTTTTCATGAGTCGTCTACGACTACATCCCCATTTTGAATCCTGACGGGGGCATGTACCACTAAATTTGTGTTTTGGGATTTACATATGTACATATTTATAAGTTACTCGGTGAAGGAAAACATCTCGAGGAAACCGACACGTCCAAGGAACTATATTTATAGACCCTACACACCTAAGAAAGACTTGGTTTTCTCTCTGGGTTGTGGGCGTCTGACGGCAGTCACTCTGTATAAAAATCAGTATCGTTGCCAAATCCTTAGGCTTAGGTAGCAGACCCCGCCAATCCTAATGGATTAGGAAACGGGATAACGCGAAGAAAAGAAAGATCTACGACATCATTTAAGAAGGTCGCAGGAACTGCGTGTCCCGCGTGTCCCATATAACTGATTACAAATAAGCACAGTTTCCCATGGTAATTCACTTTGTTGAGCATGTACAATAATGATACACTGTATTGTTCGTAACATCAGATACTATATAAGTATGATAGCTTAGTGGATATAGAACCGACCTGTTATCGGACTCTCCCGGGTTCAAATCTTGGTATTTGTAATTATTACTTGCTGTTTTTATCACATACATACAAACATCGTGAGGAAACCCACACATCCAAGAAACTACATTTCAGAAGACCTATGTATGTATGACCTGACCTAAGAAAAGTCGGATTTGTGGTTGTGGAAATCGAATGGCAGTTGCTCCAGGTCAGGTTTTACAGTCGATACGTCTTCCCTCGCGGCCGTTCGATTGGTGACCTTCTAGTGTATCAGGCTTTGGCTATTGAGAGTTAAGGTGAGCCATTGGTTGTCAGTCTGGGTGTGGCGGAGGCGTTCGATCACGTCTGGCATCGGGGTCTTCTATCGAAGTTAAAATCATATGGGCTGCCCGAAGTTTATGCAAATGGGTTACCAGCTTCTTATCCAGCAGACGCATAGTAGCCATGGAAAAAGGCAGTTGTTCCGATAGCATGGCTGTCAATGCTGGCGTCCCACAGGGCTCTGTATAGGCCCCGATACTGTTTTTGCTGCATATCATTGATATGTTGTCAATTGAAGGCATTCATTGCTATGCGGATGACAGCACCGGGGACACTTATTATACAGGCTGTACTAACATCCCTCGTTCCCTTGTGGAGGTAAGCCGAGATAAACTTGTATCTGAAATGGAGCGTAATTTAGCTAAAGTATCTGACTTGTTTGTTATGATGTTGGCAGAATTATTTTATAACCGCACCGCTCGCCAACGGCGGGGAGTTCACCATCACACGCTGGAACCACAATGTTCGCGTACTGTGTGGTTCCAGAGAAGTTTTCTTCCGAGAAGTCTCAAGTTGTGGGATGAACTCCCAGCCGAGGTTTTCCCAAGGGACTACAGCATGGGGCTCTTCAAGAAAGGCGTCAAGGGGTTTTTGGAGGGTCGGCAACGCATGAGTGACGCCCCTGGTGTTGCAAATGTCCGCAGGCTACGGTAACTGTTTACCATCAGGCAGGTCGTATGCTTGTTTGCCACCTTAGTGGTATAAAAAAGGTAAAAATGAGTATCTTCGCCAAATCCTTAGTTTTCAGTAGCGGACACCGCTAGTTCCAATGGATTAGGAAACAGGATAAGGGAGAAAACTAAAATATATGTATGTATATCTTCACGCCAGGTCCTTTTCGGGATTCGCAGCTCTTTTTATGCACGCAGGCCTGACATCACCTGACATCTGATAAAACACGACCAATTTGGTCATGGTACGTTAGTATTGGTTTTCCTCGACTTCTACATACTTCCTTTTTCGCATTGTATATAACTACGACATATAATGTAAGTATAATCAAATAAATAAATAAATAAATATTGTCGGACAAATTACACAGCGCCACCTAGCCCCAAAAGTAAGCGAAACTTGTGTTATGGGTACTAGACAACTGATAAACATACGTAAATACATTTTTTTTTTGTAAATACATACTTATTATACATAGAAAATACCCAGGCCAAGACAAACAGACATGTTCATGCACACAAATGTTTGTACTGTGTGGGAATCGAACCCACGAGCGTTGGTGTCAAAGAGCGTAACAACGCGTCTCACCACTGCGCCACCGAGCTCGCCATAATCAGATAATGTTCTGAAGTAAGTCAGCGCTTTACCGCTGTGTTCATTGAGGAGCAGTACCACCGTGGAACTACATACCATCTACAGAAGCCTACAGCTAAATAATTGTTCACGGGAGTATTGTCGTGTTCCTGAAGAGTTGCTAAGTTAGCAGCGACGATTGCAGTACCTAGTGAACGATACGTACTCTCACATCACAAGTATTACAAGCTTTCGAAAGCTTGGAAAACTAAATCACATTCTGCTGTAGTATCTCCACCTCGTGATATAAAATGTTTTTGCTATGTACCTATGACTGACGTTTCCCAAACTAATAATTTACTTTTTAGTGAAAAATATGTATTATTAAGCGACAATTAATTGAATACTACTCATTTTTATCATTGCACTTTAGCGCTTAATGGAGATTCATTGATGCGAGAGAAATCCTTGGAGCGGAAACAGATTAATTCTTTAAAGGCATTTTTCACTCCTCGGATTTAAAATTATTTCACGTAAAAATTTATCCCAATTCTAGTAAGAAATGGAAGTAATTTAAAGCCTAATTTAGTAAGTATAATGCTCATTGTTGAGATAAAAAAAACATAACGGAAGCGATTGACTTGCGGTAATTGGTGCATATACCTCGATCATATTGCATGCCATCTGCGCTGCCATCATACTGCGAAGACACTCATATTTGGAAATATCGTACAATTTCGATTTGATTTGATCAAAGCAAAATTTACCTACATATAATCGTCATCAGACAGATCTCTGGCAGTGTAGGCAGAGAGAACAGAGCGCTACAAGACTCAGTTTTTAGGGTTCCGTACCCAAAGGGTAAAACGGAACCCTATTACTGAGACTTCGCTGTCCGTCCGTTCGTCTGTCACCAGGCTGTATCTCACGAACCGTGACAGTTAGACAGTTGAAATTTTCACAGATGATGTATTTCTGTTGCCGCTATAACAACAAATACTAAAAAATAGAATAACATAAATATTTAAGAGGGCTCCCATACAATAAACGATTTTTTTGCTCGTTTTTTCTCGATATTGATAACGGCAACAGCTAGACGCTTGAAATATTCACAGAATATTTAGTTATATATTCACTTTAAGATTAAATAATTAAATTAAAAAAAAACAAATATTTAAGGGGGGCTCCCATTCAACAAACGTGATTTTTTTTCCGTTTTTATAGATAGTGGTACGGAACCCTTCGTGCGCGAGTCCGACTCGCACTTGGCCGATTTTTTTTATTATATCCCATACCGCTTTTTTAACATTCTTAGCTCTATACATGCACTCACGCCGCTTACTAGGGCTTGTGATATCACCTTCTGATAAAAATGTAATGGCAGAACAACAAATGAACAACTGGCTTTCTTTCTAAATTATCAGAGCTTATATTAAAAAATATATATTTAAATTTAGAATGACAAATATTTTCGCACAGCCAAATCAGCAATTTAATTAGCAAGTATGCCGGCGCGGCTCTGATGATGAGAAGTTTCTACCGGGAGCTCTTAAGTTGTGGAATGAACTCCCTGCCGAGGTTTTTCCTAGGGATTACAGCATGAGGTTCTACAAAGAGACGTGAGGAGGTGTTTACAAAAACGATGTCACGAACACGTATCAGCGTATAAAAACAATCGCCCAGAAAGGTCGCACTTCGCCGAACAGATTCATAGATAAAGGACATAGTTTATCCCCCACTACTATATAACAAATTTTATACACCATAGATAAAGATTTAAAATATTGGAGAACATTTAGAAATTATTAAACATAAAAATTCTAAAATTACTCTTATGAACAAACAGGCGGTTACAAAGTGATTTGACAGGCAATTTGATCTAAACTACTTAGTGTGCTTCCGCTCCCGATTAGTTCGTGCGAACTACTGCCGGCCGGTACCCACCCACTACCGTTAGTAGAGGCATGCCGCCGCTGCCATGGCTGCTCCGGTCGTCTCTGCGAGTGTTCGCCATCTGAAATGTGAACCGTAGATCATCAAACTCGCAGCGTATAAATCTATGATATGATCTATGATACACCGTTTGATGAGCGTCCAATTAAGTAAAGATAATTACGTCAAGGAACTTGATGTAATATACCAGATCGCGAAATCAAACGGTTACACCAAATCCACCATAGACAAACTGTTGCGAAAAAAGACGAATAATATCGTCAATAAACTATTATACGCAGTTTCCAATGTTACAACAACAAAATACACTGCCAATTTGTCATACCTAGGAAAATTACTGACAAAATAGTTAACATATTTAGACAAAATAACATAAACGTTGCACTCAAAACACATACCACTCTTAAATCGCTTTGTAACAGTAAAGACAAAATTCCGCCGAATAAAAAATCCGGCATCTACAAGTTGTTTTGTGATGAATATGATCATATTTACATCGGTCAAACAGGTCGTAATTTTCAAAAACGATTACAGGAACACATATCTGCATATAAAAACAATCGCCCAGAAAGGTCACACTTCGCCGAACATCTTGTAGACAAAGGACATCATTTATCCGCTACTGACACATTTAAAATCTTACCATACAATAGATAAAGGACAGAAATTGAATATTAGAGAACAGTTGGAAATCGTTAAGCATAAAAATTCTAATATCTGTCTTATGAACAAACAGACTAACGTAAACAGCTCCCCTCTATTAAATATCTTTTCTCTTGCCCCTTGCGGTTCACATTTCAGATGGCGAACACTCGCAGCGGCGGCATGCATCTACTAACGGTAGTGGGTGGGTGCCGGCCGGCAGTAGTTCGCACGAACTAATTGGGAGCGGAAGCACACAAAGTAGTTTAGATCAAATTGCCTGTAAATTTGACTTTCGCAAAGTAACGCCTGGATCTATTAACTATTTAAAGTGATTTGAGTGAATTGGTCATGTTTTATCAGAAGGCGATGATGTTAGGCGCATTAGAAACCAGTGAGCGTGCATGAAAAGTGCTATGAATGTTAAAGAAGCGACTGAGGTATGTAAGGATCGCGTCTTATGGGGTCTCCCTCCTACCTCGCAAGAACAGCGTCCGAAATGCCTGCCATATTGAGTGCTAATACTTAATCAATCAAGAAATTACGTATAAACTAGTGCCCGACGCATATACATACATACATCTTACAAATTTCTGGATGTGACGTGCGTGTGTATTTTATAGTGACCACGCCGCATTGTGAGCTATTTTTTCGCTCGATAAGCGCTTTTGCTCTTTGAGTTTAACGTATGAAAAGGTTATATATATTTCTTTATGTAATAAGATTATATGTAATAATCAATATATGTAATTTCCGCTATATGTTGATGATTCACTCTACCACACTCCCTATATAATAGTGCCGATTCTGTTGTACCCATTATTAAACGGGCATCGTGGTTAATAATTGCAAATGAAATCAGTTACCGTAGCCTTCAGTCACTTGCTACAAGGGGTACAAGGGGTATTTATTACTAGTATATTATTTCTGCTGTAAACAATTCAAATTGTGTTTCTATATATTTTAACTAAATATTTATGTTGAAATGTGACTATGATACAAGTAAACAAATAAATAAAACTATACTTCATTTTCATAAGCAAAAACAGTATAATTCAAACTCTCCCAATATTTTCATCAGAAAAACAACTGTTTAAAAGGTAAGACAAGATTAAAGAACTCAACTGTAATCCTAAACAAACATTTAAATAAAAAATATCTTTGAATGATGGTAAGGAAGTATCTGTGGGCTTTGAACGAGATTTTAGAGTTCTGTACTCAAAAGACAAAGAACGGAACGCTGTCTCTGCTGTCTGTTGACGAGCTCGGTGGCATTTGTGTCAAAGTCGCGGTCAATATCGCGACTTTGATACCAACGGTTCGATTCCCACACAGTATAAATATTTGCGTGCATGAACGTGTCTGTTTGTTTTAGTCTGGGTGTTTTTAAGAGAGGTAGGGTTTGATACACAAAGTCTGTGGAAATTAAAAATATTTTTTTCATTGCTAAATTCATTCCTAGGTCATACGACCTGTATGATTGTACGAGTATGTATGATACCTCTCATTTCAAATACCAACTTTTACCCATGTATTTACGATCCCGTATCAAATTTGAGTCCAGTCTTGCTTTGTTAAAATTCTACAATGCTTATGTCTAAGTACATACAATCGTGAAAAAAATGTTGTTTTGATCAAAGCTTTTAAACTTTATAGTAAACGAAAATATATCACACCCCTTAAATGAGACGCGCTAAAATTAATACGAGTATGTTACTTTTTCATGGTTCTCTTTATTCAATTTGAACACAATATTTTACCAGCAAAATTTAGGCAAATTTATGATACTTCTAAAACAATTTCTAAGTATCTCTGCAATTCAATGTAGTAGTTTTGAATTTATCATTATTTCTTGATAAACTTCCTCTACAGTTTGTGAGTTGTTACTAAATTTCGAGAACTAATATTGCCCTGTCTATTGCAAATACGTTTTTACTGTGTTGAGCTATTGTTCCTGATGGATCTTTGTATTTTGACGAGCTCGGTGGCTCAGTCGTCAATGATGCGACTTTGACACTCGTAGGTTCGATTCTCACACAAGACAAACATTTTGTGTACATGAACATGTCTGTTTGTCTTGGTCTGGATGTTTTAAGAGAGGTAGGGCGCATCAAAGCAGCCCGTCTGGGGAAGTACCTCCACCTCACAGAAAACCGCAGCCAACTCCCTAGAGGGTTGTTGTGTTCCTGCGTGTGAGTGAGGTCACCAGTAAGCTTCTAAGGAGTTGCTGTGGAAACAGCAGAGGAGGCATCACGCGAGTGATACTTAATAGGGATAAGGAAACGAGATCACGCTAGAATGAAGAAGAAGATAACAGGGACCATACTTAATTAAATAATAGATAAAGGACTAGGGTAGAACAGAATGGTCCCTGGTTCGAATACAGCTGTGGGTATAAACCCCTAAACTTGTATTTTCGTATAATATGTACATAAATACATATTTGTAATTATCACTTGCTCAGCGGTGAATAAAAACATCGTGAGGAAACCCACACGTCCAAGAAATTATATTTCGAGAGATGTGTGACCTTACCTAAGAAAGGTCTGGTTTTGGCTCTCGGTTGTGGAGGTCTGACAGCAGTAGCTCCAAAGACTTAGGTAGCGGGCCCCGCTAATCATAATATATTACGAAACGAGGTAACGCTAAAGAACTGTTAGTTTATTTTTTACTGATCGGTATGGATTGTACGTTAAGCATTACACCAACATTTATACGTTCCTATTTCGTACAGAATAAGAATCATAATTGGACTTCCATTATCAATAAAGATCTGCTCTTGGCTTATACATAGTTTAGTTGCCACATTACTCGGCGTCATGTATTATTAAATACTTTTTTCATAATCTTACACACGCTTTGCGTAGTAGTTATTTAAAGTATTCGTATTTACTTCTCGTAAACGACTGGAATCAAACCCTAGTTTTACATATTTTATGTATTCTGTTCGTTGCTTGCCTATGGTCCTCGAGTCTTGTCCCCCGGGGGACCACGGACAAAACTATTTGCCCATGAAATGAAACCCCGAAGGGGAATAAAAGGGTACCATGGACAAGTGATTTGGCTCGTGGTACCCCCGCTAATCGCCATATATATAAATGCAAATACAATCTCTATGGTAATCTCTATTTTCTATCTCTACTAAATGGCGAGATAACAATTTGGTTTTCTTATTTGTCAAACGACAGTTCGTTTGACGAATGTCTCAATTTGTTTTTCACATGTCGTTCATTTTTTAAAGAACAATTTACAAATAAATCTGAACCTTATTACTTATTCGTAGATCTGAACACATAATTATTACAGTCTAGTAAACATGGAAATAATAGGTTCCATGGTAGTACGTGTCACTAATTTTTATGCCATTGATTGAAAGTCTAGGATAGGGTATCACGGGTAATGAACATTACAATACAATACAATATTCTTTATTGCACCACACGAAACAGTAAAATACATGAAATTAATTTATAATTAATGTACAAAAGGCGGTCTTATCGCATAGCAATCTCTTCCAGACAACCTTAGGGTAGAGGAAAACAAAAGAAAAATTCAGGCAAATAGGTGGCGCAGTATAAAGTAGAAAACATAAAAGAGGATTAATTGTTAATAATCAAAACAATAATGACGATAGATACTTATATATTAATTCACTTAACAAAGTTATACAGCAGTGACAACCAGATTAACAAAAGAACGAAATTAAAACAGGATGAAGGAAAGATAGTGTGCACTAACTCGATCTTTAAAACTGAATATACTTTCTGCATTTCGAATTGTTAATGGCAGAGCATTCCAGAGCTGCATAGCTCGCACCGAAAAAGATTTCGTGTAATACTGGGTTGAGTTTTGAGAACATTATATTTATTTACAAAATTGTTATGCAGGAGTTCCACAGGAAAATATTTTTGTTCGTGGTCCCCCAAGAGGGACTACCCTGGGGGACCACAGGCAAGTCACGACTCTGTTTAATCTCTATATAACATAGTTCCGTTATCCTGTTTTTATCTCTATGAATTGGATCCAATTTCAGAATATACTTTCTCTTACCATCGCCAAAACCATTGGAATTCTCAAGAAATACGATTTATAATTAGTAAGAAGTATTTTTGTTTCAGATATTTTCTAGGTTTTTGATTACAACGTCTCCCCATAGATATTTTTAAGATATCCTTCCTGGTCTATGTCGCCTGCAGTATCGATGGTTGTAATTTTAACAATTTACCACACATCCAATTAGGTTAAGTGTTTAGAAGTTAGAAGAAAGAAGAAGGTAGGATGTGGACGGATAATGAGTTGAATAAAAAAACGCACATTTTTTTTATACTACGTCGGGAGGCATTATAGCATACGGCCCACCTGATGTAAAGCAGTCACCGTAGCCTATTAATGCTTGCGATATATTAACCATCACTCGCACGATGCCTCCTCTGCTGCTTACACAGCAACTCCTTGGAGGCTTACTGGTGACCTCACTCACACGCAGGAACACAATAACCCTCTAGGGAGTGGTTATTTGGCTGCGGTTTTCTGTGAGGTGCTTTGATGCGCCCTACCTCTTTTAAAAACAAATGCATAGTGAGCTCTTTTATTTTTTTAATTCAGTTGCTGCTTCTTTAGCAGTGGTATAAAAACGATGTCTCTGTTTTCTGGTAGTAAAGTACTAAAACCCACTCGATAGATTAAATTTAAAATCTAATAGACGAGCTCGGTGGCGCAGTGGTGAAACGCGTTGTTACGCTACTTTGACACCAACGCTCGTGGGTTCGATTCCCACACAGTACAAACATTTGTGTGCATGAACATGTCTGTTTGTCTTGGTCTGGGTATTTTCTATGTATAATAAGTATGTATTTATAAAAAAAAATGAATTTACGTATGTTTATCAGTTGTCTAGTACCCATAACATAAGCTTCGCTTACTTTGGGGCTGGATGGCGCTGTGTAATTTGTCCGACAATATTTATTATTATATTTAATCAGTGCCAAAGTACGTCAATCATATCCACCCGCTATAAAAAACTTTAGTGGTTCGGAATAAAATCAAAACATTTTTTTACGTACCCACAGATATACATTCTAATGAATACACGTGTACACCGAATCAGGTGGCTTTGAAATGTATACATATACCAATACATACCAACCACCAACAGTATCTATTGCAATTTAAACTTTTAAAGTAATAATCAAAGTAAAAATCAGTTGAGAATGCGCAAGCTTTCATTGCCAGAGGAACACCTGGCTCGTCAATTATATAACAATTCAATTTTTTTTTTTAATGTTTTGACTATTTTGACCATGTTCCTTAAAAGATAGGAACGGTGTTCCTGAACATTCCTATTTTACTTTTTTATGCTGAATCCGAATCTGAAGTCAAAATTCCAATACTCGAAAAAAAGCGACAGACAATATAGGAACGGTTCCTGATGAAATAAATAGATTTGTACTTGTGCAATATGCTTAATTATAGTTTTAGTGTTTCGTGAATACACCTAGTCAGAAGATATGACGCCCGTAAATCCCCAAAATAGAATCCCTAGTGCCAACGAATGCTATAAAATGCAAATAGTAAGAAATAAAAACTAAACTTTATATGTGGGGACGCTTGAAGGAGTTTATTAAGACTGAAGATTGTCTCTGTGCAACTTAATAGCCATAAAGAGATTCCACATCCGTCGAGAAGAAAAAACTTTACTATAAATCGCCGACACATGCGAGTACCTCTGTGATTTCAATTAGGGTTGTGAAATAAATCAAAATATTGCTCCTAAAAAAATACCCAGCTTTATGAGTCTTTTTTTTCTATGCCTACAACAGATTTTTTTTATTCGATAACGGGAGGCATACAAACATACGATCCACTTGATGTAATGTAATATGTTACCGTAGCCTATGATTGGCCCACCTGATGTAAAGGTGTTACCGTAACCTATGAATGCTTCTAGCCCAATGCCACTTCTGCTGCTAACATAGCAACTCTTTAGGTGCTTACTGGTGACCTCACTTACACGCAGGAATACAACAACCCTCCAGGGAGTTGCTATTTGGCTGCGGTTTTCTGTGAGGTGGAGGTACTCGTACTTACTCAGACGAGCTGCTTTGATGTGCCCTACCTCTCTTAAAAATACCCAGACCAACACAAACAGACACGTTCATGCACGCAAATGTTTGTCCTATGTGGGAATCGAGCCCACAAGCGTCGGTGACAAAGTCGCGGTATTAACCGCTGCTCCACCAAGCTCGTTATAAATGAATGAAAAATGAGCAACGTCCGAATAATTTATATTAATAACTCGATTGCATCGTTATGCGTAATGTGACCGTCTGTCTGTGAATGTGTTTATCTATCAGAGATTATCCGACCTTCAGAGGATACAGCAGTCAGAACCCGTTATATACGTTTTCCCATACATTTCGCGGTCGTATTCGACCACCCGGGTCTCGAAGGTTAAGTAGTCAGTAAGGGATCTACGGAAGGCTTGAAAACACTGATCTTCGCCAATCCGCAGTTGAGCATCGTGACGGAGGTTGCTGTGCTGGAGACCCGTATCCCAGCAGGGGGATGAGTTAGGGTTTGTGTAGGTAACCCTGTGACATTATAAGTTATTGATTAATTATAATTTAATTTTAAACCTAAATTAATAGAGTGTGTTGACCTCAACCTCAAGACCAAATTTTAAAAACCATCTCAAAATATTTTTGCTAGATAATCAAAGAAATGGTTTGGTTCAATAGCTTAGGTAGCGGTAACTCAGAGTGTGGTGATGTTCAATACATGTTGATGATAGTGTTGACGGTTTAGTTTGTATGATGTTGATATTGTGATCACGGATTTTATTCTCATTATTATTGTCATTGTAACCTTCAAATGTGATGATGGCTGACACATTTGTATCGTTCGAATGCGTCCAGCACCTATTTGCAGGCAACAACTAAAAATCAGTGTTTTGCTCTCTGAGCAAATTCAACACTTAGCTATTGCCCATTTGTATCACTGCGACACACGCTCCAACAGACAAGGTCAATCAATCAATCAATATCATTTATTTGCTAGAACATGAGTTTACAAAGATGGTTTGTTACAAAAAGTTACAATATGTTCACCTTATATTTTTAGGCATGCAAATATTTAATGAAAGCAAGGCAAAAAAATAGGAAGCAAACAGAAATATAATTAAATAATATTGTGTAGTATTAAAATTTGTTTTGTTGCCATCTAACCATTATTACAATAACAAAATTCAACTTATTGTTTATGTCAAAATTTACTTATTTGTATATTATGTCATGTGAATTAATAATTATATTTTTTTATTACATTTATAATAAAATTTCTTTTTGATTAAATATGGAAATTGTCATCTAAAAATTCCTTAATACTATAATAAGCCTTGTTGAATAGAATGTCTTTTTTCTTGAAAGCGTAATAGTTTACAATTTCTAGTATCTGTTTAGGTAACTTGTTATACAGCTTTGGTGCCATTACAAAGACGCTGCTGTGGTACATTTTAGATTTTGACATTGGAATTTTAACCTTATGATTATTTCGGGCACCTGTTATAAAGTTAAAAAGAGCATATGAAAACTTATTTAGTTTTATACAAACTTTCTCAATATGCGTCTTCCAATTCAAATTTGAATCAATATTTAGTCCTAAATATTTTGTAACTTTAATTTGTTCAATTTTTGTACCGTTGTAATTAATGTCTAAAGGTAATGTTTGTCTCCTATGAATTCCAAATGTCATGAGTTTTGTCTTGTCAATATTGAGAACAAGATTATTTTGTTTCATCCAGTCAATGATATCAGTCATAGTGCTTTTGATATCCGATTCAAGTGATGTCTTTTCATTTCCAATAAAAGTTATTGTGCTATCGTCCGCAAACAGTGATGTTGAATGCTTTATTGAATTTGGAAAGTCATTAATGTAGATGATAAACAGCAGTGGTCCCTAGATACTACCCTGGGGGACTCCTAACAGCACTGTTCTAGGTTCTGACATGTACTTAGTGGCCGTTTTTGTTTTTGGGTTAATTTTTTCAATGATAGTATATTGTTGCCTATTGCTTAAATATGATTTTATGAGCTCGGCAACATTTCCTCTCACTCCATAGTCGTTCAATTTACTGATCAGGATCTTATGATCCACACAGTCAAAAGCTTTTGATAAGTCAATATATAACGCACTAACATTTAATTTATTGTCAACGTTGGTTATCACTTTATGTAGGAAATTATGGATTGCTTTATCGATTGTTTTATTTTTCCTATAACCGTGTTGTTGCTCAGCTAAAATGTTATTGGTTTCAAAATAATAGTATAATCTATCGTAGATAGCTTTCTTAAATATTTTTGAAAAGATGGGGATGAGTGCTATGGGTATGTAGTTTTTATGTCTTCTTTGTCATCCTTTTTAAAAACTGGTTTAATTATTGTATGTTTTAATTTATCTGGAAAGATACCTGTCTCTATGCACAAATTAATAATATAGCATAAAATTGGTGCTATTTGGGCAGATACATATTTTATTACTTTAGTGGATATGTCATCAAAGCCTGTACTATTGGTATTTTTAAAGATCCAATATGCCTTAATATTTCGTACGGTGTAGTTGGTGGGATAAAGAACGATTTACTTGATTTGACAGATGTTTTGATGGTTTTATATCTTCGACTGGCTGAATTCGGTTGTATATGATCAACAAAATGATTATTAAATGCTCGAGTTATCTCTATAGGGTTAGATATAATTTTGCCATTTATTTTAATATTTTGGATAGTTTCTTTAGGTAGATTATATTTATTGTCATTTATTACCTTCCATGTTGCCTTAGATTTATTTTCCGATGTTGTAATAAAGTAGTCATTTTGTGCTTTTTTGGTTTTTTTAATAATTGTTTTTAATCGCTTAGTATAAATCTTAAACTTTTCTTTATTGTGGACTGTTAAGGTATACTGTTATTGCCGTATGCGCAGACGCCGGGCGGAAGGCGACGCATGTGATGGGGGGCCGTCTCTAACCCCCCATCCATCCGTGGGAGAACGCCCCCCATCTCTCGCGGGAGTGGGCGGCAGACGGCGCCGGAGGCTAGGATGTCCGAGTAATGGCCGGACATCCTCGCTTCCTGCAGGCCAACGTCAACCACTCCGCTGGGGCTCAGGACCTTTTCCTGCAGACCATGGCGGAGTGGGACGTGGACGTGGCGGTGGTTGCGGAACCATATTCCGTGCCCTCCCGGCCTAACTGGGCCGGGGATCTGGACGGTTCCGTGGCCATCGTCGCGAGGCCTGGCGCCAGCCCCCCACTCGTGGTGTGGGGGAGGGGAGCGGGTTACGTGGCGGTGGTTCGGGGAGAGTACGCAATCATCGGTGTGTACTTCTCCCCGAACCGCGACCTGCCGGCCCTGGAGCGGCTGCTCGACGCTCTGGGGTCGGCAGTGAGGCGGCTAGCGCCCGCCCAGGTTGTCGTGGCCGGTGACTTCAACGCCAAGTCCACGGCGTGAGGGAACCCGGCCACGCAACCCAAAGGGCGGATGGTGGAGGAGTGGGCGCTGGCCGCGGGACTGTCCCTCTTGAATAGGGGGACAGTCCACACGTGCGTGCGGTGGAACGGAGGGTCGGTGGTGGATCTGTCCTTCGCCACCGCGTCCACCGCACGCCGAGTGGAGGGTTGGAGGGTGGAGACGGGGGTGGAGACACTCTCGGACCATCGTTATATCAGGTTCGAGGTGTCTCCAGCCCCCGGGAGTCCGACGACTTCGTCCCGGTGGCGGAGCCGGTTCCCGCGTTGGGCGCTCACCAGGCTCGACCGGGAACTGGCAGAGGAGGCGGCCATTGTCGGCCGCTGGGGCCTCCCGCCAATGGAGGATCTGGACGCCGAGGAGGGGGCTGGTCGTCTCTGCGACGCCTTCACGGCGGTGTGCAGGGCGGCCATGCCCAGCGTTGGGCGTCCGCCTCCAAGGCGGGCGGTCTACTGGTGGTCGGCGGAGATAGCCGACCTCCGGGACGCCTGCAACGGGGCGCGTGGGGCGTACACTCGGAGCAGGCGTCGCCGCCCCCGGGACGAAGGAAGAGATGGCCATCTGCACGGCATCTACGTGGAGAAGAAGAGAGCCTTGCAGATGGCCATAAGTAGGGCCAAGGAGGGAGCGTGGCAGGAGCTGCTGGAGGGCCTAGACAGGGACCCGTGGGGCCGACCGTACAGGGGAGCGCGGAACAAAATCCGCGCTCAGTCGGCCCCACTGACGGAGACCCTCCAGCCGGCCCTGTTGGAGAGGGTTGTCGGGGAACTCTCCCGACAACCCACGGGGCTACGCTCCCCCGAGGATGGCCCGATCGTCGGACTCCAGAGGAGAGGAGGAGGGCGCTCCGCCGCCCGTCACCGACCAGGAGATGGAGGCGGTCGTTGACCGCCTCCGAGGCAAGAAGAGGGCGCCGGGTCCGGACGGGGTGCACGGGAAGGTGCTAGCGTTGGCTCTCGTGCACCTCGGAGACAGGTTCCGGGAGCTCCTCGACTGCTGCTTGCGGTCGGGGTGCTGCCCGGGACGCTTCAGGGTGGGCCGGCTCTGCCTTCTGTTGAAGGGAGACCGGCCCCCGGACTCGGGGTCGGCAGTTCGACCGGTCGTTCTGCTGAACGAGGCGGGGAAAGCCCTAGAAAGGGTTGTCGCTTCCCGCCTCGCTCAGCACTTGGAGGATGGCCCGGGACCGGGCCTATCGGATGCCCAGTTCGGGTTCCGGGCCAGACGGTCGACCGTCGACGCCATTAGGCACCTAAGGTCGGTGACGGAGAATGCGGAGCGCGAGGGTAAGGTGGTGGTGGCGGTGTCGTTGGACATCGCCAATGCCTTCAACAGCCTCCCCCACAGTACCATACTGGAGGCCCTCAAATACTTTGAGGTGCCTCCGTACTTGGGGAGACTGCTGAAGGCATACTTGGAGGACAGGGAGGTGTGCTTCGAGGATGCGAGGGGCCGTATGGTCAGGAGGTCTGTCGGGTGCGGGGTCCCGCAGGGGTCCGTTCTGGGCCCCATTCTGTGGGACCTCGCATACGACTGGGTCCTGCGGGGCCGTCTCCTCCCCGGGATGAGTGTCATCTGCTATGCAGATGACACCCTTGTCACATCCCGGGGTAAGACCTTTGTGGAGGCGGCGCGGCTGGCCGAAGTCGGAGTAGGACTGGTGGTCAGCCGTATAGAGAGGCTTGGGCTTCGGGTCCGTTTGGACAAGACCGAGGTCCTCCTCTTCCGCGGGATCGGCAGACGGGGCCCACCCCCCGGAGCACACCTCCAAATAGGAGGAGAGAGGATAAGGGTGAGTGCCCAGATGAGCTACCTGGGCCTCACCCTGGAAGGGAGATGGACCTTCGGCCCCCACTTCGAGCGGTTGGGGCCGAGGGTCATCAGAGCTGCGGCGGCGCTGGGTCGCCTCCTGCCCAATGTGGGCGGGCCCAGCGCCGCGTGCAGGCGGCTGTACTCCGGCATCTGCCGGAGTATGGCCACGTACGGTGCCCCAATATGGGCGGACGCCCTCTGCAGCCGCAACAGGGCCCAGCTGCGCAGAGCGCAGCGGGTCATAGCGCAGAGGGCGATAAGGGGGTACCGTACGGTAGCTTGGACGGCCGCGACCGCCCTCGCTGGCGACCCGCCCTGGGAGTTGGTGGCGGAGGTGCTCGCCGAGGTATACGGCTTCGTTGCTGATAGGAGGAGTCTCGGCGAGCGCCCCACGTCGGTGGAGGTGGGGCGGTATCGCCAGCGAGGGCAAGTGGAGATGATGCGGAGGTGGGGGGAGGACCTGGCGCAGCCGCGGTACGGAGTCCGCGTTGCGGATGCGCTGCGCCCGGTCCTGGAGGCGTGGATGCGCCGCCGGCGCAAACCCCTCACTTTCCGCATGGTGCAGGTGCTCACTGGACATGGGTGCTTCGGTGAGTACCTGCACCGGGTCGCGAGGCGGGAGGTGACGCCGGGCTGCCACGATTGTGGCGCGGCCGAGGACACCGCTCAGCACACTCTGGAGCGGTGTCCCAAGTGGTCTCGGCAGCGCCGCGATCTGGTGTCCGCGCTAGGAAGCGCGGACCTCTCGCTCCCGAGCGTGGTCCGCTCCATGCTCGGGAGTGACAGAGCCTGGCAGGCGATGGCCTCCTTCTGTGAGACGGTCATGTCCCAGAAGGAGGCCTCGGAGCGGGACAGGGAGGACGATCCGGAGGCTGTCCCGCTCCGGAGACGGCGGACGGGAGTGCGGCGTAGGCGCTATGCGCACCTACTGCCGCCTCCCTAACCTGTGGGACTAGGGGTCAGGATGGGAACCTGGCCCTATAATGGTCCCGCCGCCGGAGGGGCTGTCCCAATTTGCCGGGATGGCCCCTAGAGGGAAGAAGTCCGGCCCCTTTTGAGGGGCTGGCCAGTCGCAGTGGTGCCCTATTGCTGACAGATCCGGGGCACCACACCAACGCGGCCGATGGCATTTCGCGGGGTTGTTTAGTGGGTATACCGTCGGACAGCCGACGGGGAGTCCCACACTACCACCGGAGGCCACCCAGGCACCGGTGGTGTGCGTAACGCATTTTTCCCCGCGTCACAAAAAAAAAAAAAAGGTATACTGTTATCTAATTCGTTATTTGTAACTCGTACATTGGATACTGTTATCTAATTGGTTATTTGTAAGTTGTTGTTGTCTCCCATTGTTTGTTAGCATATATATCTACGGTAGTTTTATATTGTATGTCTCAGTGCACAAATAAAGCTTTTATCTATCTATCTATCTAACTTACATAGTTCGTGGATTTTCAATATTAGCTTATAGTAATAGTAACTTTCAAAAATGTTACAGTGACACAAATGAGTCTCGCTATACGATTTATTGGGTACTAGCTACTCGACCCAGCTTCGCACGGGTGATCCAATCGTTACCAAACTTCACACCAAATTTTTGACGAGCTCGGTGGCGCAGTGGCGAAACGCGCTGTTACGTTACTTTGATACCAACGCTCGCGGGTTCGATTCCCACACAGGGCAAACATTTATATCATGCATATAAATGTTTGCCCTGTGTGGGAATCCAACCGACGACCACCGACGCTTGTGGGCTCGATTCCCACATAGGACAAACATTTGCGTGCATGAACGTGTCTGTTTGTCTTGGTCTGGGTATTTTAAGAGAGGTAGGGCGCATCGAAGCAGCCCGTCTGGGGAAGTACCTCCACCTCACAGAAAACCGCAGCCAAATAACAACTCCCTAGAGGGTTGTTGTGTTCCTGCGTGTGAGTTAGGTCACCAGTAAGCTCCTACGGAGTTGCTGTGTTAGCAGTAGAGATAGCATCGCGCGAGTATTTATGTATTGCAAGCCTTTATAGGCTACGGTTACCACTTTACCTTAGGTGTTCATGCATGCCTCCCGACGTTGTATAAAAAAATATATATCGAACAAGTATACATAAATAATATATTATATTAATATATAAATTTGTGAAAATTATGTTATGTCGTGGATAATAAATAATCTAATTTAGTCTGTTGCATGTTGCATCTGTTATTTTTCAAATTTTCTATATTTTCATTCAAGGAGAGCTTGTACGACTCCATTTGCGAACTGCTGTGCCATTGACTATATTAGGTATTCAACTTCAAGTTTCAGAGAAATAGAGCACATCGAAGCAACCCGAAGTCTGGGAAAGTACCTCGACATCACAGAAAACGCAGCCGAAAAACAACTACCTGGAAGGTAATTCTGTTCCTGAGAGTGTGTGAGACTTTACCATTTACCATTAGACTCCTAAGATGTTGCTGCTGCTGGTCTTAAGGTGGCGCGTGCTATACTTAATACAACGTGCATGTACTACAGGAATCACTGTACATCAGGTGGGCCGTACGTTTGTATGCCTTACGACGTTGTATAAAAAGAAAATACTATATTGCATTGACACCTGTTTCACATTTAGCAAATTTTTTCTTTCAAATGATTGCGCATAGTTGAACTTTTTATGACGTTTAATATGAATTTCTGGTAGTAGAGTAGTGGGGCGGCTTGACGATGAAGTTATGTTATGTTATGGGATATTTTATGGTACATTTTTGACGAGCTCGGTGGCGCAGTGGTTATTAACACTACTTTGACACCAACGCTCGTAGGTTCTATTCATACACAGAACAAATATTTTGTGTGCATGAACATATCTGTTTGCCTTGGTGTAGGTTTTTTCTGTGTATCATAAGTATGTTTTTGCTAGTACCCATAACACAAGCTTCGCTTACTAGAAGGCGCTGTTATTTGTCCGACAAAATAAAAATATAAGAGCTAAAAAGTTTGCAAAATGTGTTTATTAAAATATTTATGTAAACAATACACGTTTACAATACACCACGGTTGTTATGACGCCTTATCCCAAACTTTGAAATACGCAGGCACGACACACACGTACTAATACACGTACAACGCTCGCGCCCTGTAATAAACAGTGTATAATGCCTTCTATCTCATTCTCTCGCACGTTAAATCCTATAGGTGTATGTACTTGTCTCTTTTTACTGTCGCTTTTTCGTTTCATCGAATTTCAAATCACAACGATGGTAAAGAAGTTTTCACTTCAAAAAACTGTTAGTTCATTATAAAACAATCACAAATTATATTTGTGCAGCCCTATTTTAAAGCTCTCCGTTGTCCATTCATTACAGCAGTTGTGAACTAAATCGACTTACCGCTCGTTCCTGAGGACTCAGAACTCATTTAGTGCATTGTCTCTGCGACGCCTAAAGCTACGAGTGCGTTGTCGACTAATGGGAGAGAAAAAATATAGCGCAGCAATGTTTTCAGAGAAATTTAATTTAGAAAACCATTAGTAAAGTATGTCAAAATAACATTTTACGGACATTATTATCAAAATCTATGATAATTTATTGGCATTTAAATTATTCCATAGGAACCGGCGAGTGTTCATGAAAAACGCTATGAATGTTAAAGAAGCGAGCAAGTTATCCCTACATGGGATCTGGTATGAAGATATACATACATTTATGCGTGGTATTAAAAATGGCTATAGTTTTCTCTACCTCAATTACGTTGTTACCTATTTTTCATGAGTATGCTATAAACGATTTTATATTGATCACACAGCAACACTATTTTTAACACTAACGCGTCAGAATAAATAAGAAATAAAGCAAAATGTAAATATTATAGGTAAATATACACCTTTGTTGCAATTTTCGAGCATTTAATTTACACTACTTTGTTTTATTTCTATACTGAATAATGATAGATGTATGATATCATAGTGATAGCCCAGTATATAAGGAACCGGCTCATTGAACAAATGGTCACCGGATACAGTCCAGGCGGAGGCATATACTACTAAATTCGTGTTTCGGATTTATGTAGATACTTTTATCACTTGCTCGGCGGTGAAGGAAAATATCTTGAGGAAACGCACACGTCCAATAAATTATATTTCGAAAAACGTGTTACCTAACCTAAGAAAGATCTGGTTTTCCCTCTAGGTTGTAGAGGCCTGGCGGCAGTCGCTCCGTGTAAAAATCAATCTCTTCGCCAAATCCCTAGTCTTAGGTAGCGAATCGCTCCAATCCTAATGGGGTAGGTAACGGGGTAACACAAAGAAGAAGAAGAGATGTATGATATCATAGAGTAAGAGTGAGTAGATAACGAGCATATATATATAAATCAATTTTTTTTATACTACGCCGGGAGGTATACAAGCATACGGATGTAAAGCGGGCACCGTAGCTTATTAACGCTTGCGATATATTAAGTATCACTTGTGCGATGCCTCCTCTGCTCCCGCCCTCTAGGGAGTTGTTATTTGGCTACGGTTTTCTGTGATATAGATGGTAGAGGTACTTCCCCAGAAGGGCTGCTTTGATGCGCCCTACTTAATATATTACAAGTGTTAATAGGCTACGGTAACTGCTTTACATCAGGTGGGCCGTATGTTTGTATGCCTTCCGACGATGTATAAAAAAAATTGTTGCGTAATGAGGCAGACTTACTATAAACAGTTCAAATTTGTTCTCAAGAAAAGCACCTATACGTAAATTTAAGGATGTTTCGTCACATTGTCGATTCTCTGCCATATCTCACCCTTCAAACCGGAACACAGCTATATATAATGTAGCTGCTTGGCGGTAGAAATAGGTGAGACAGAGGTACCCATGCAGACGACTTTTATACAAAGTCTCCCTTTGGTTAAAATAATAATGCTAATGTCGAATGGAAGCGAGTGAAGTATGGCGTATGTCTTATGGCGCTCGGTTCTGTCTGCCTACCCTGCAAGGGACCTGGCGTGAAGATATACATACATACATATATTGTGCACAATGCTATTAACAAGACTGAAGCAAGATAGATAGAGCATAACAATATGTCAGACAGTCCCACATACTACCATTTGTAGATGCTTGCCGTTGCTGCCATGGTTGCTGCGGTCGTCCCCGCGATTACTTGCTATCTGAAACAGGAACTGCATGCACCTGCCACCATTGCTGCCCCAAACATCTCTGCGACACGTGTTTTGCATCTCCATGAGACATCCTCAGACGTCGTAAATGTTAGTCGTTGGAATAACATGCTACGAACGGAATCTATCATTTTTTGTTTTGTTTTTAAGCCCGATGTAAAACGACGTCCCTCAAAAAAAGGACTATATCACAAAAATCGTGCGATAGGTATTCTTCTTAGGGGGGCATCCTCCGGGCTAATTGAGAGAGGCAGGTGGCGAACTCTCATGGGTACCCTTTCGGCCGGCCGAACGAGTTATGTCAGACTTCTACTGACTAAACACCACCTAGGGACTGCCTTAAGCTGGGAAAACTTTAACGTCCCCAGAGGAGGCGGGGCGATGCAAGACAAATCCATCGCAGTGCGGTGTATTATATGGAGCTGGAGAAGGGGGTGGTAGGCATCAATGAAAAGATATTTAATAGAGGTAAGCTGCTTATATATGCAATCTCATATTGAAGCGATAATTTATTGGCGGCATTGTGGCAAGGCGCAAATTGTATTCCGTGCTCGCAACACTGTATGCTCGTTTGCAGTATTCACACTGTCATAGATGACGTCAATAAAATACATATCCAGTAAATGTTTTGATTACGCAAATCTTTGCCACGACCTACATCCCTAGTAATCTAATACAATATAATTAATGCGAATTGTTTGTCGGTTTGCGGTATTGAATGCCGTGCAATGGTTGCGGCGCGTTGCGGTTGCGTTGGAATGCGGTTCAATGGGGGTTTAATTATACACCTACCACACTAATTCCAAAAAGTAAGAATTAATTTCAATTATTATACCGACTTGACTATGACCATTTGTTTATTTATTTTATTGCATGTCATATATGAAGTACAGTACAGATTTAAATTCTTAAACTAAAGTAGGCACTTACAGTCATATGACACCCTGTATGTGTAGGTGGGTGTAGCAAAAAATATATATTTTTGACGAGCTCGGTGGCTCAGTCGTGAATGATGCGACTTTGACACCAACGCTCGTGGGTTCGATTCCCACACAAGGCAAACGTTTGTGTGCATGAACATGTCTGTTTGTCTTGGTCTGGACGTTTTATGTGAGGTAGGGCACATCAAAGCAGCCCGTCTGGGGAAGTACCTCCACCTCACAGAAAACCTCAGCTAAATAACAACTCCCTAGAGGGTTGTTGTGTTCTTTCAATAAAAAAACTATTTATTGTTTTTATAGATACTTACGTAGTTTTAAGCATCACTTTACATCAGGTGGATCGTATGCTTGATGCCCTACCAACGTTGTAAAAATATATAACCACTTCTAATACCTCATTTGATTTGTTCATACATGACGATAAGTTTAGGCGGAAAGCCCTGATAAATATACATACATACATAGCATGTTATAATCAACCCTTCTTTTGGATTTTGATTAAATAACCCGCATAAAAATTTCTGCGATTGAACCTTCCATTCTTCTTTCCGAGAAACCTACTAAATTACTCGCAAATTAATTTTTCATTCGTTGGCAACATTGCTATGGCAGTCAATTTAAAAGTAAAAACGTCAATAAATAAATTCATTTCGAACGGGTTGTACAAATAAATCAATTGTATGCATTCGATTTGCAAGAGCTTCATTTCGATGGTAGATTTTTTTATAGATACGTATATGTATAGTTCTGTACGTTAGTGATTGGCAAATAAAAGTATTTTTTATTCAAAATGAATTTGGAGAAGAATTCTACATTTTTTTCAAAAGTGATGCGGTGGAAATAAGTTCACGATCTCGCGATTTGCGGAAACTAGATTTGGATGGTAGATGATTTTTGTTGGTACGTATAGTATACATGAATTGGTACGTTAGTGATTGGCAAACAAAACTTATTTTTATTCAGAACGGATTTGGAGAAGAACTTTGCGTTTTTCCCTAGTAGATATTACCTTAGCAAACAAACACTTGCGTGTTTCGCCGTCACTGGTCATTATCCTTACCATTTCGGTTGCCTAATCTGTACACCCTGAGGACTAATAAACATTCAGCCTTGTAGCTATTAAAGTATTCGAAGGAGAGTGTGTAAGGAGTAAATTGCCTCTGGGTTTGGAGGTTAAATTCTATTTTCGCTACCTTGATTTCTGATATGGCTAAAAATCCTGATCATTGCAAGTTGACGCATGTGGGTCACGACTAGGGTCGTTATAGTTCCCATCGTATCAATGTTGTAGTCAGAGTCATAATAACTTTCGCAGTTAGTATAGTCAGCATTGTTGACATATCAAGGGTGATAGTTGTATATGTTTAGACAGCGTAATCGTTACGACCCTTCAAGTACATTATATTGATCTCTTACACATATTCAAGAGCCTATTCTGTACTTTCCGGTACTACTACTGTACTACCCCAATCGCAACTCATCCCACTGCAAGAATATGGGTCTTCCTTCAACCTGAGGGGTTTAGAGCGTACTCCACCACGCTCAATGGCGGATTGGGAGAGTCCAGTATTTTAAAGCCGTTCAAAGGACAGTGATTTAGTTTAAAGACTGTCATCTATCGACAACAACCGGAACCCGCTGCTTAACGTACCCTCCTATGTACTCAAAAACTAGAGATAGATAGAACTTTCGAAACTCTTTCGAAACTTTCGGGTAACGTGCATTTAATACGAACACAAACAAATAAACTTGATGACGCATGAAGGCACCCAGTAGGGCGATTCTACTAAAAAACTGCACCTGCACTGCAGCGCGGCGTGTGTCAAAATGCGTACATTTTGACGTTTCGTCAAGCGATCTGACAGCTGCGACGTTTAACAAACGTCAAAATGTATGCATTTTGACACACGCCGCGCTGCAGTGCAGTTGCAGTTTTTTAGTAGAATCGGCCTACTGTGCTCATAAAAATCAGTGCTTTAACGGCTAAATACGTCATACGATTCTAGCGTAATAACCAGTGAGAGAATATTTTAACCAATAAGCCGATAAGTGCCACGATGTTGATCCGCGAACTAACCATTACGATTTGCGCGTTCAACTTTACCCAGGGACCGTCAGATAATAGGTCCTTATGTACTGGGCCATCACAGCTCCTGTATGGTCTACCAATTGTACAGTGGATTGTGTCATAAGGAGTTCTTAGATATGTTGCAAACAGTTTTCGTCTACAACCGCAACTCTCACCACCGGAGGAGAATTAGTCCTCACACTCTGAAACTACAATGGGCGCCAACTGTCAGGTTTCATTGAAGTTGTCTTTCGAGAACCGTTAAGTTTTAGTATGAACTGGGATGCTAGATTTTCATGGAAGATATAATGAAGTCTAAGAAAACCGGCAATTGCAAGAAATTATATTTCTGAAAGTATAAGGATGTAGGAGCCGCGGAAGGCCAAGAGTTATCTACCATGACCAAATTGATTGTGTTTTATCAGAAGGTGATACGAGACGCCTTAGAAACCGGCGACGAATGCAAAAGCAATGAATGTTAAAGAACCGAGTGATGTTTATAAGGATCGAGTCATATGGTGCTCGGTTCTCTCTGGCTACCCTGCGAGGGATTTGGCGTAAAGTTATAGAATATAATAGAACTTAGACGTGAAAAATAAATATATGAATTTTGGGTATCTAGGAGTCTACAAGCAGAAAGTAAGTAAATTATAAGTAATTTTCAAAAACACGTAATAACAATAATAACGAGGTCTTGCAGGAGCTGTATCAAAATACTTTTTAAATAATGAGCTCGCCATCATAAAGAAGGGTCAAAGTAAATTAAGGTAATTTCAAAGAATGAACCAACGAAGACTTTTTCATCTCGATTATAATCATTTTTTATCAAAAGCCACGCTACTACAAACGGATGCTTTTTTGTTGATTACGTCGAGTGGAATACAAAAATAAAACCCGCCTAATACGGAGCGAATAACCACGAAGGAAATAACCTTTGGAGAACCGCTGAGACCGATTATGCATCGAACTGCTGTGATATTTAAGCGCTAAAACACAACATTTTTTGTGAGCGAGGGAGGCCTGAAAATATCAACTCGGGGGTTTTCAGGGTCATCATCATCATCACGATCCCGTCGTCAGGTTTCCCAAATTCCTCTTCCCTCTTCTCTACTTACCCCCCCCCCCCCCCCTGTTAATTAGAGGCCTATTCGGCAGTATAATTCAATTATTTTCTCAATTTTTATTTACTAGCTGACTAAGATGCCTGGAAATGATTCAGCATAGGTAACCATATTTTGTTGTACCATTTCATTCTTGTTTCTTTAGTATTGGTAATTTCCAAAATGCTAATAGGTTCTAGTAGGTGAATTTTCAAAAAAATAATATTGACACGCCTGGTGTGGAGTGGTTAGCTTTGGCACTTTAACACCAAGGCGAGTGAGTTCGATTCCCACACAGAACAAACATTTCTATTCATGAACATATCTGTTTTATTTGGCCTGGGTGGAAAGATAGGTAGGGTGCATCAAAACAGTCCGGCTGAGAAAGTACCTATATCTTAAAGAAAACCGCAGCGCAAACAACAGCTCCCTGAAGGATTGTTGAGTTCCTGCGAATAGTTTACCATTAAACTTCCATGGAGTTGCTGTGTTAGCAAACTCTTTTTGGAAGCTTACTGGTAACCTCACTCTCACACGCAGGAACACAACAACCCTCTAAGGAGTTGTTTTCTGTGAGGAGTACCTCCAGGTACTTCCCCAGACGGGCTGCTTTGATGCGACCTACCGTTCTTAAAACATCCAGACTAAGACAAACAGCCATGTTCATGCACACAAATGTTTGCCTTGTGTGGGAATCGAACGCACGGGCGTTGGTGTCAAAATCGCGTCATTCACGACTGAGCCACCGAGCTCGTCAAAAATATCAGGTCGGCCGTGTGCTTTTATGCCTCCCGAAGTCCCGAAACTTTTACTTCAGAAATTTAAGACGTTTAAACACAATGTAGAAAATAACACAAAAAAAATAACATAGAACGGTTGATCCGATCCTGACAATCACTTTAGTAAAAGGAATGATATAATATACATATATATATATATATATATATATATATATATATTTAGGGTTGTGTAAAACTTCCAAACCCAACTCCACGTACGCAGTGTCACGGGCAGCAGATAGTACAGAACAAAGGGCGCCATTAATCTTCTGACTTCATTACCTCGTGAAGCATAACAGAGAGTTTGCCAATGATAATACTATTCTTCTTATGGTAATGCCGAAAATCACTGATCGTTGTAGTGAATGGAATAATTATAGACTACATTGTAATGGTAAATATGAAGTTGATAATAGAAAATGAATGTGCGGTCCCTCTATAGTGTCTAAGATGTAACAGCATTAATTTAAAGCCCAAACTTAAAAGATCACTCAGTAATAATGACACGACCTTTACTAAGGTTGATAAATAAGAAAAAGGTAAATGTAGGAAGAATGCAGGATGAAAGAATGACGTAGCAGATATATAAGGATGTAGGAGCAGAGGAAGGCCAAGACTTATCTATCATGATCAAATTGGTCGTGTTCTAATAGAAGGTGAAGGAGCCCTAGGAACCGGCGAGCGTCCAAGAAATTATATTTCTGAAAGTATAAGGATGTAGGAGCCGCGGAAGGCGAAGACTTATCTACCATGACCAAATTGATTGTGTTTTATCAGAAGGTGATACGAGACGCCTTAGAAACCGGCGACCGTGTAAAGAAGAGCAATGAATGTTAAAGGAGCGAGTGAGGTATGTAAGGATCTAGTCACGTGACGCTCGGTTCCCTCTGCCTACCCTGCAAGGGATTTAGCGTGAAGTTATAGATGGATAGATAAATAAGAAATATTTTAGAGAATAATAAAATAATAATAAATATTGTCGGACAAATTACTCAGCGCCACCTAGCCCTATAGCTAGCGAAGCTTGTGTTATGGGTACTAGACTGCTGATAAACAGACGTATTTTCTTTTTGTAAACACATACTTATTATACATAGAAAATCCTCAGACCAAGACAAACAAGGCATGTTCATGCATACAAATGTGTGTACTGTGTGGGAATCGAACCCACGAGCGTTGGTGTCAAAGTAGCGTAACAGCGCGTTCCACCACTGCGCCACCGAGCTCGTCAAGAATAATAGATGACGTTAATTGCAAGCCAATCAATAATCTACATTAGTTACTGTAGCTAGTATTGCATCTTCTAAATAAATTAAATATTGTCGGACAAATTACACAGCGCCACCTAGCCCCAAAGTAAGCGAAGCTCGTATTATGGGTACTAGACAACTGATAAACATACGTTAATACATTTTTTTTTTGTAAATACATACTTATTATACATAGAAAATGCCCAGAACCAGTGCATGAACATGTCTGTTTGTCTTGGTCTGGATGTTCAAAGAGAGCGCCCTACGCACCAAAGCAGCCCGCCTGGTGAATTACCTCCACCTGACAGAAAACCGCAGCCAAATAGCAACTCCCTAGAGGGTTGTTATGTTCCTGTGTGTGAGCGAGGTCACCAATAAGCTCCCCAGGAGTTGCTGTGTAGGTATCGCGTGAGTGATACTTAATATATTTCAAACGTTAATATGCTACGGTAACTGCTTTACCTCAGATGGGCCGTATGCTTGTATGTCTCTCAACGTTGTATAAAAAAATAGTTAATTATAATAATGTAAGTACACCTAGTACACTTTATGGAAAACAACATAGGCAAATCAAAGAATCGTAAAAATTTGCTCTGTAGTTCATGAAAAAAATCATTTACAACTTTACCAAATGTTTATAAAAAAAGCCATGAAAAATTAGTATTTTTAATAAGGAATTCGCATAAATACTTGTATCTGGCAAATAGACGTGATTCACAAAGAACCTTTTGTTTTTAATTTATTTAATAAAGTTAAGTTTTTGACCTTAAGTACTTGACTTTAAATCTTTAAAATTAATGCTCAAAGCCGAACTCACTCTTTAAAATATCGATATTATTTCGAACAAAATCCGATGAATCATTACACAGAGCCCGTCAAGTTTTCAACTTTAAAAACTTTGCCATTTCATTACAAAAAAAAAAAAGAGGAAATGAAGTCAGCACAAACGGGATATCTGGGTCGGCCACCGGTTCGTTAGGGTCCGCTTGATCAATTAATTCAAGTCTACACTGAAAGGGGTCCGTACCCTCAATTACTTAATCTTACAATAAAACGTAGAGTAACGATAAATGCGTTGTAACAGTTCTGTTTCTTTTGGAATAGCGAATATAGTAACTTTTTAGTAACATAGTAACCATATTTATAAAGATAATACTTATTTTTATTTAATTTTTTTTTAGTATGTTTGGAAAATCAACAGCTTAAAACTATGTTATAAATCTAGTTTAACAATACATTGACCCAGTTACAGGTTTGCGCAAATAGCAACATATTAGACAAAGTAACTTATGAGCAAGCCTTCAGAACCCGTTATATACCTTTTCCCATACATTTCGCGGTCATATATGACCACACGGGTTTCGAAGGGTTAAAGAAATTAATTATTATGCAACTAGCTACTACTACTAATGTTGAATGTAAGACATTAATATCTTTTGACACAAATCGTATAAAAAGAGGAAATAACAAAATAATTATAATAACAACATACATATCACTGCCTAGCGCTCAACAAACCGCTTAGTCAACGACCGCCTCACCGACGCACAACTTGAATTAAATAGGTCTAGATCGAGTTCAGGACCAACTGCATTAAATAGTCTACCCGCGCGAAACATAAAGATGTCTTGCCGATAGTTAGTATTAGCGAATGGTAAAGAGATAGGTGCGTAACGTCGATTTGATTTCACTGGCACTCTAAGAGATATTTTAGATAACATGTCCGGACAATCAATGACGTTTGTAGTTATTTTGAGGAGAAAACCTCAAAATAACTACAAACGTCATTGATTGTTCAGACTTATATAATTACGATATTATATGATATAACTATACCAACCGCAAATAGATATTACTTTTGTTAATGGAATTCAAAAAGGGGAATAGACAGGACTATCGTCGCCATTCCTCATGACGAGAACCTGGTAAAAGCCGAGAAAGAACTCCCTCTAAGTACTTGGACTTCGCTCACGAACTTACCGCTGTGTGGCATGTGGACTGAACGAGTATTGTTAGGATAGTTGTAACAGCAAAGGGTATGTATTATAGCGAAGAGCCTCGACCCTTATCTTGAGACTCTCGTACGATAGTTGTGTCAAGAACCAGATAGACAAGGCAGTTCTGCTGGATATAGGCCACATTGTTAGGAGGTTTGTCACACTGGAGCCCTGATCACCGATAGCGTGGGCCTTCGCTTCACCGATGGTTTCCCCCTTTATATATAATTAAAGGTATTTTTTTATACGTATTTACGAGTATGTACGACAGGAGGAGGTTTCGTTCCGTACATAAATCTAGAATTGACTTACCTGCTTCATTCACTCTCTTATCTCCATAGGGACAAATAACAAATTCAGCTAAATCCAGAACGTCTCTCACAGATTCCCAAAACTTCTCTAGTTCTTGTGCACACGCTGAGCTTACGGGAGTGTATGTTGCAACCAGAAATACTCGCATGATACCCAGTTTTATATGAACCCAGAGAAGTCTCGGCCCTACCAAACAGTAATCTTTAACACCAAAGGCTAAGTGAGAGGAGAGTACGATACCTGCACCAGCACTGGCATGATCGTTCCGGTCTACCCCAGACCAAAGGCCATCATTCCAGCGGGCAGATCATCGGTGACGCTCCCCTTGCGCTTAGTCTCATTCGCACACAAAGCATCTAAACGTCTCTCATTCATTACGTCCATCAGCTCGTTCATCTTATCATTCAATCCACCTCTCACATTCCACGTGCCTATGCAGCACTCGGCTCTCCTCAACCCTCGTAGCGGCTCTCACCGCCGCATGCACCTATGTTCTCACCGACAGGGGCGGATCCGTGCGCGTCGCCTCCAGGGGACACCTTAATCCGCACATGAGCCCCAAACACATGACTCATCGTCGTGTGCTTTCGATTTGATCCTTTATCAGCACATTACGTATTTGATCAACATATGTGCATCTAAGGTGGCCCCTGTCACCACCTCGATTTCCTCTTGTTCGATACTCGATCTTTCGTAACTCTTTTGTCATCCATTCTTTCCAAATGTCCAAACCATCATAGGAATTTAAAAAATTGCGATGTTTTAGTAATTACTATGTATAAAGTCGACAGCTATAACTACAAAATATTTATATTATAGCTACAAAATAAAAAAATTCCCAGCAAATCATAAAAAATAGTAGGCAGAAATCAATCATTGGAACGGATGAATGCTTTGTACCAATTTTTATGATTATAAGTCAATTGCATAGAGATTGTAGGTTTTGTCTCCTAAATTCTTGAAAAACATATACATAAACTTACATAATTTGGAAATTTTCCAATTCCCACTCCCTCTGAGAGCTGCGTGAGTTTCCTTTATTACAATTTTCATACTTTAAAAATCGACTGGAAATACACTTTTATTGATTTTTATGCAAGCAAGGAAACGTACAATAAAGTGATCTTTTTGATGTACAGAATCCAATAAGGTTTGGACATGTTTTTTGAAGTTATACTTCTAATGCGACTTCCAACAAGGTTGCGTTAAACATTTAACGCTACCATGGAGGGGGAATAGAAAGAGACAGAGCGAGAGTGAATGTGTGGCACTCGAACGCATGCGCGTAGTATACTTATACGTTAGTCCAATATTATAGCGAAGTAAACTGTGTGAAGTTTCACTTCTTCCGCGCGGTATTTAATATAATTAATACTAAATATTAATAAATTATTAATGTTAAATATGTATTTAATGATGCCAAAGAAGTATAACGTCTCACGCGCGTACATAAGTACACGCACCCGTTTTTTTCTTTGTATGGTCAACAATGCCTAAATGATGCCTCGGGTTTTGCAACCGACTATAAATCACAGCAAATGCTTATTATAAGACTGGTCCATATGTCTATTGATACCTTGGTGGCATAAAAAACCGTCACTTACGCATTGCCAACCCTATAAAAAAATCTCTCTATAACTTTGTTTAAGAAACCCACGCTTCCTTCGGGAAAGCATAGAAACTTTGCCACTCTAGTGGCAATTCCAAGTTAAATAAGTTTTATGTTCTGTGTATTATATTATGTGTTCGAAGTTACGTGGTTCACTAACATATTCAAAGTTAAAATTAACCGAACCTGTACGTGATGCACCAAAAATTTTAATATACATATGTCATATTGTCACGCCAGGTCCTTTGCGGGGTAGGCAGAGACTGTATATATATATATATATAGAGAGAGAGAGTAGGCATGTAAGACGGTGCCATGTTAACCAAGTGAACATCATCATCTTAAAAAATGACTCAAAGGAAGGCGGCTGCCAAAAGTTATTTAACTTTCCTACTCATCAGATATGTATACTGAAATAAAATCGTATAAAATTCGGGTCTATCTTAACAGAACACCGTCTGGGTTATCCAAAGCCGTTGAGATGTTTCCAAGATATCGTCAATCATACCTAAGAAAAAATATAATACCTAATAATAATAAACGTTTATTCTTCTCACAAAGGTTGTAACAAATTACAGAAGTACTAAATACACAAAGACATTATAAGAAAACCTTGTGAGAGTCTGGAGTCCGTACTAGGAACCTGTATTACAGATCTCCAAGCTCTCTCCCGGTTAGTGCCTTAATAATAAAAATATTTCTCTTAAGTTACCGTGATATCTGTTTGTGAGATACATTTAAAGATACAAGGTAATTAAACTCAAGTTTGAAAAGAGAATATCAAAGTTAGGTAATGTTCTTAAAAATAATAATTAAATAAAATTATTTTTAACATACAAATGTTGATACACACGTAAACAACACACACACATACACACGTGCAACACATACATATAGAATACACATATATGTACATAACCGGACTGACAACGTTATTTAACTGAAATAAGCAAATTTTCAGTTTCTTCATACGACTATATTATAAACCAAGCTGTGAGTTTTTTTTTCATTGAAAATTGGTATAAATAATATAATACTTACATACATTTTTGAAGTGTTACAAATGACAATCTCCTAAAAAATAATATATGTGTGGTGTTCGTATGTATTATGATTAGGTCAGCTCGGGGAATCAAAGGTCGGCTCGCATAATACCTAGTGGTAAAGTTGACGGCAGTCGCCCGCGCACCGCCGCCGTTTGTGTCAAGCGTCTAAAGATCCGCAAGAAACGCCAAACTGTTGCATCATAAATGGAGTCATTACTGAATTTACCCTACCCTAGCTAATATCCGAGAGAGGATAAGAAAACTTTGTACAGAAAACTGTGTTAGACTTTCGCTACCTCCCCATAAAATAAATTATATATAATGATACAAACACAAATAATACCCATGTATATGATTAATGGTTTAAAGTTTTGACAAATTGTGCAATAGGTGTTGGCAAGTATTTTGTTTTTGAAGTAAAACTTGTTCGGAATTCCATTGAGAGTCGGGCAGCATTCCAGACATGGGGAGCGTGAAGTTATTCTATTATCCGGCAATCAATAACCGAAAAACAAATACAGATATAGTATTTGTTTTTTTGTTATTGAGTCTTTTCATAACAGGCCAAGGCAGAAAATATTTTAGCGTGCTATGTGTAAAGGGAGTTGTGCCACAAAATTTTCGTATTTATGTTCATATTTGTAATTATTACTTGATTTGTTTTGATGGAAAACATCATAAGAAATACCTGCATGCTTAAGAAATTATGATCTATGAAGTTCTGCTTTTCCCTCTGAGATTTGGAGGTCTGGTGGCAGTCGCTCCATGTTAAAATCAGTATCTTCGCCAAATTCTTAATCTTGGATAGCGGACCCCGCCGTTTCCTAATCCATCAGGATTGGAGAAGGATTGGATAGGAGTGTATAAAGGGACTGACAAACTAACTCCACAAACACCGCAGGTGTAATATGTTTTACACATTTAGTATTTTCCTCACAAATTTAGTAAATCAACGTGTTACTGAAGTTCCGTGATCATTGCGCGGCTGATGCTCAACTGAACAACCACAGTTGGCTTTTTTTATATACAACGTCGGGAGGCATTCAAGCATACGGCCCACCTGATGTAAAACAGTTACCGTAGGCTATTAACGCTTGTAACAAATTAATTATCACTCGCGCGATGCCTCCTTTGCTGTTTAGCCCATACTTTATTTCCATACAATTCGTAAATTATAATTGCTGGTTTGTATAAATAATACACTATTCTATTTATATGACTTAGTAATATAACGAATACTTTTTATAAATTATGATTTGTGCCGAATATAAGTTCCGAATCATAAAATCGCTCACGGTGTCCGAATACGGACATGGATGGATTAATATATTATTAATCCATCCATGTGTCGGTAGATGTAATAATTGAATAACTAATGTAAGACAAAATGTTACCTTAGTCTTCCTGCGACCACGGATGCTGCAAAGCTTTCGAAACGTCAAGTTCAAAAAAATAAATAAAACACGCGATACTTCCGTTACGAATTATTTAATTCAATGTATAACAATCGCGAAAACCTAAGACAATCGACTAATCCGATTCGGATGTTTTTATTAATAAGACGCTAGGGTACTACTCGTACCTCCAAGTCCTATAGATTATTGATTGAAATGAAATAATCATAATAAAGGACTCAGTAAACTTTGAGAAGCCGAACTTTAAACCCCGAGCTGTGGCCACATCTGTAAAAGGGCTTATTATAGAATTGATGATTATATAACTAACAAAGATGTCTGGAAATAATTCAGCACAGACGACCTATCCTTAATAATCTTTAATTCAACAATTTGATATCATTATTGGACCAATATGCTAATGTGAATTTTTTGTAATATCTAATTGACAATTTTAAAAGAGACCTATATTGGCAAATTTCTTTCGGTATTTCTTCTTCGGCGATGGCCATTTCCGAAATGCTATCAGATTAATAGAGAAACTAGTAAAATAGGATACAATAAGACTATATTTCAAAAATGTAAGACGTGTCTAAGTACCCGCGAGGGCCCAATGTCAAATAAAGAATTTTTATCTTTATCTATAATAACGCTGCACCAGGTTGCAGTACCTGGCATGCATTGATGTGTATTAAACATTAACATAAGGCGCAAATTTTTGTTTATAGTATATCGTCGTTATTAGTACCTTAGCCTTTAGTACGCCACGTGAGGACAAAATTTCTCGTGAAAAATTTATCAAATAACAGCAAATACTCGGGTGAAAGTTATGAAGTATTTCAGCAATGCTAACATAATTACTAGAGATGAAATACGTGGCACATATTACTTTTCAGCTTGTTATCGAATAGTAGCTCAAAATACGGTGGATATGGGATATTCAATAAATCAGGTATCAACCACAACCTCGTTGACACTAACGCTCGTAGGTTCGATTCCCATACAGGATAAATATATGTGTGTATGAACATGTCGATTTATCTTGATCTGAATGTTTTAAGAGAAGTAGGGCGCATCGCAACGATCTGTTTTATATCGTTCAAGTTGGCAATTGGTGGAGTTTTGATGCAAGGTATCAGTAGGGTTGTCGACATTACATAGATATTAAATCTAAGATTATAATTATAATATATAATTATAATTATATATATCAGGAGCCCTAGAAACCGGCGAGCGTGCATGAGAAGAGCAGTGAATGTTAAAGAAGCGAGTGAGATATGTAAGGATCGAGTCACGTGGCGCTCAGTTCTCTCTGCCTACCCCGCAAGGGATTTGGCGTGAAGTTATAGATAGATATATAAAATCTACATAAAATTTGATTTATAAAATATATTTTTATGGCTACCAATGAAACTTATGTGACCTTAAACCATGATATTGTTATTTCTATTGGGGTTAAAGTATGAAATTGCCGAAAAAAACGAGTTTTAGTTTTTCAGTGCAAGAAAAACTAAAACTCGTTTTTTTCTAAGATGTATTTATTTAATCAAAATATTTACCCTCATTATCTATACATTGATGCCATCTAATCGGACGTTTATTTATGCCTTTGCGATAGAACTCTGGGGATCTAGATTCGACAAACTGTGTGAAAGCATTTTGTTCTGCCACCTGGGAAGAAAAATTTTACCACGTAGAAAATTGTCCAAAACCACAAAACAAAAATGGCATGTATGGAGAGCGACGTATGGTTTCTAACTGCTGCTTCTCTAGACTTACACCGGTTTCTCGTGCAGTGTGAGGTCTTGCTTTATCGTGGAGCAATAATGGTGAAGATCGATTCACGACGCCATGACTAGACCACCAAACAGTTACCATGGCCTTTTTATTGGTAAACTTTGCTGTAGAGCATTCCGCTAAGAACAATAAGTGTTACAAAAAATACATTGAAAATCTCCAGATTAATACAAACAAACATGTTCTTGCACGCAAATATTTGTCTTGTGCGGGAATCGAACCCACGAGCCCAGATATTAAAGTAACCATTGCGGGCCACAATTTATCGGTATCGTCCAATTTTATCGCAACATAACTACGCCTTCTATTAACAAACAAGCGTTATCGCTTTTATAAGACCTTCATTTGTGCATTGAAGCTTTGACTTCAGGATCATCGATATTTCAATATTTTCATGCCAATTTAATTGACATGATTCTATGCTTCGGAAATTGCTTCAGTAAATTCTATGTGCCAACGCCACACGATAATTACACGAGATTCTCATCATCTCAGCCTGAATTCGTCCATAGAAACATAGGCCTCCTGTCTAGTGTGCCACTCGTCATGATCCTGTGCCACCTGCATCCATCGACTCCCTACAAACTTAATGAGGTCGTCGTTCCATGTAGTGGGGGGTCGTCCCACACTACGAGTACCAGTGCGCGGACACCATTCGAGAACCTTCCTTCCCCAGTGATTGTCGGTTCTACCAAATATGTGGCCGGCCCATCGCCACTTCAGCTTGCTTATACTGTGGGCTATGTCGGTTACCTTAGTTCTACTGCAGAGATCCTCATTTCTGATTCTGTCGCACGGAGAAACCCTGAGCATAGCTCTCACCATAGCACGAATTGGATCCGTCTGTTGACTTCTCGGTGGAAGTCAACAGAATGTAAGCCAAATAATTGCAGATGAAAACATCAGGTACATTTTCATAAATTTTGCTGAGGACACAATATTAAAAACAGTAAAAGTAAACGGATCAACTACAACATAACAAGAAATAAAATAAATTAGATATATTACAATGTATAATATCGAGTAAATAAGTAGGTGTGTGATATAATATCTAATATATAATCGGAACCGGCCAAAATATAAAGAATAACCCGTAACGCCGCATGATAAAGAGTGGCGATAAAATACTGTAAAAAAAAAACATGGATATTCGACATGATCTTAGTCTTGTCCATGTATATCTCGAGACCTACCTGGTTGGAAACACTATTAATGTCATTGAGCATAGCGCAAAGTTCCCCCAGCGATTTCGCCATTAGAACTCTATCGTCGGCAAATCGAAGGTCGGTGACGTATTCGCCGTTTTTTTTCCAGTCCAAGAGTTAGAGGACATTTTCCGATGCTGCAGTGAAGATGAAGTTTCGGGGATATCACGAGATCGGTGGCGCAGTGAAACGCGCTGTTACGCTACTTTGACACCAACGCTCGTGAGTTCAATTCCCACACAGGACAAACATTTCTGTGCATGAACATGTCTGTTTGTATTGTCTGGGTGTTTTTAAGAGAGGTAGGGGGCATCAAAGCAGCCCGCCTGGGGAAGTACCTCATCCTCACAGAAAATCGCAGCCAAATAACAACTCCCTAGAGGGTTGTTCACATCTAAAAATACTGAAATCATGATTTGATGTGCATTTCAGTATTTTTGATGTGAACATAGTATTTTGCGTAGATTAGGGTTAGTATGTTGACCAATTAAATACAATTCATAAAAAAACCAGTTGAGAATGCGCAAGCTTGCATTCCCAGAGGAACACCTGGCTCGTCAATTATATAACAATTCAAATTTTTTTTTTAATTTGTCGGCCATTTTGACCATTGAGCAGTCAGTACCCGTTATATACGTTTTCCCATACATTTCGCGGTCGTATACGACCACCCGGGTTTCGAAGGGTTAAGAGATAGGAACGGTGTTCCTGATAGTGATAATACACAAGTACACAAAAAAAGACACAAAATTTACTTTATAATTCAATGCTATAATGTATATTTATAATAACATTTGTCAATTAACCAGGAATGTAATTGATGGCTGAAGCACACAAAGCAGGTTAGATCAAATTGCATGTAAATTTGTCTTTCGTAAAATAACGCCTGAATCTGCTAACTATAGGAATATAATTGATAATAAAATAATATAATAAAATAATAGCCACATAAAAGGAGAAAATAATTCTTTGTGGAGTAACAGTGCAATAATGCGGAGAAAGAGCACTTTTAAGTCGTCGTTCTGAAATCTTTTCTCGTTAATTTAATTTCCACTACGACAGTGTACTTCAATGTGTGATAAAAAGTCCCAAATGGTTTCCCCCTAGTATTAATAAAAGTGTAGAGTGTACAGTATTTCTAATACTAAATCGACATGTTCAACTTCAAGGTACACATTTCAAAAGCAACTGAAATCTGTATTATTGGAAGAACAGAAACTGGGTACAGGTCGCTTTGGTATTCGATATCTTGTGCGCTCATAGTCCCTCTCTATGCATTATTATTATTTGTTTACATTATTTGTATTGTATGCTGTGATTTTATTCCTATCACTAATTTATCTTAATCACTCTTAATCCATTTTCATTAATTAGTACGCATTTATATTTATTTATTTATAATAACCCTGAAGACAAATCCTCGGTGTTTTAACGATGACTTATAGTCTGATATGCCTACAGTATTGTTGCACTCGCCCCGCGTGTATCCATCTCAGGTCGTAGCTGAAAACCAGTGACTTGCTCTATGAGCAATTGATTCACTGAGCTGCAGCCTATTTGTACCACTGCGACACGCATGCATGTCTACTGTCTTATCTGTGTGTGTAATGTTCATTTTTTCTTTCTTTGTACGTGTTTTTTTTTTTGTGTGTTTTTTGTAGCATGTGTGTTAGTGTGAGTACAAATAAATCATTTATCTATCTATCTATCTACATGTATGTTTCGTAACAGTTGTATGTTACATAAGTGATCATGCTAAAATTACTCATGCTGTTTATTTAGCAGATCATATAGGAATTTGTCAATACTTTATATTTGACAATCTAAACCTGCGACGTAACTGCTTTAAACGTTGGAATTTTACACTATAAAATAATCAAAGCCGATTTAGTACTACAAAAATTAAAATATTTCAGTACCACACATTTACCGTGGCCCATGTATATTATGTACCTTATAACATTTAATGAGTAATTGTATGTATGTATATCTTCACGCCAAGTCCCTTGCGGGGTAGGCAGAGAGAACCGAGCGCCATAAGACGCAATAATGAGCAATTCTTGTGTAAATAATTCTTTAATAAATATAAATAACTAGCTGCTGCCCGCGTGGAGTCAAATAACGTAGCCTATGTGTTAATCCAGGTCCTAATCTATCTACGTGCCAAATTTCATTCAAATCCGTTCAGCCGTTTAAGCGTGAAAGAGCAACAAACATCCATACATACAAACTTTCGCATTTATAATATTAGTAGGATATTTCGAGTATCTCGGTTAAAAGTTTTGTTTTCAAAGTCAGGAGGCATACGGTCTACCTGATGTAAAGCGGTTATCATAACTTATACTTGCATTACAACTAACACAAGAACTCCCTGGGAGCTTACTGGTGACCTGACCTCACACGCAGGAACATAGCAACCCTCCAGGGAATTATTATTTGGCTGAGGTGGAGATACTTCCTAAATGGGCTGCTTTAATGCACCCTACCTCTCTTAAAAATGCACAGACTAAGACACCCAGTTCTGATAACGCACAAAAATGTTTGTCTTGTGTGTTCGTCAAAATAATAGGGGTTAAAGTATGAAATTGCCATTTTATAGTTGGCAGAGCTGCGATAGCCAGCGGAGCCACATTACCCTCAAAATTGCCGTTTGGGGTAGACTGATGTCATCCAGCTAGCGTTTAGACGGTAATAGTGAGAAACTCCAAAATCGACACACTAATAGCTAACATATTGTAGTTTTGTATCCTTTAATTTGAAATTTAAATGTTCGTTGGTGAGGAAGAACGGTCCAAAATCGTTCCAATTAGAAAAAAAAACATATGGGAAAACTTATGGCCGACCAGACACACACCGTGCAGAGTCTGCACTGCACTCCCATCAACAGAAAAAGTAACAGCACTCGTCGCTAGATGTCGTACAGGGTTCCATATATTTTAAAAAAATTAAAAAATTAAAAATAAAATATTTAAATGTTTAAATATTTTTTAAATTTAAAAAATATCAGCTCTGCCTACACAGCTTGCTGTTATTTACTAGTAATAGATACTTTGAATTGACATTAAACCTTCATGGTGTGAGATTTTAGAGTGAAAGTTTTTTCACATGATACCTATGAGGTTTTTCTCTAAAAAAAATGTGCAACATTTGATTTTCGAATTGCGATTGTTTTTTTATTCAGCTTAGACGAGAAAGATGTATACTTTCAAACTCGCGGCACAAACAGCTCGCAATATCAATGCTGCGTTTGGAGAGAAGACTGCTAATGAACGCACCGTGCGTTTTTGATTTAAACGTTTTCGTAAAACTTCGACTTTAAGTACGAACCACGTGGAAGACTGCCCACATATGGGAATAACGCTGAATTGAAAGAGATGGTGGAAGCCGATCCGAGTCAAGCTACCCAGGAATTAGCGACATGATGATACTTTCCCTTACCTACAATATTGACTCATTTGCATCAAATCGATAAGATAAAAAATATGCTAAATTGATGTCTCATGATTTGACTGATCTTCAGAAAGAAACGCGTATTGAAACTTGTGTTGCCTTATGGAATCGGTACAGAAATGAAGGAATATTGGATCGAATTATGATATGTAATGAAAAGTGGATTCTTTATGATAACCGTAAGCGAAAAATGCAATGGCTGACCGCCGGTCAAACGCCGCAACAGTGCCTTAAAGCAAAGCTTACCAATAAAAAAGTAATGGTAACTGTTTGGTGGTCTATTCATGACGTTATTCACTATATTTTTCTCAGCTCTGGTCAATCAATAACAGAAGATGTTTACTTCGAACTATGATGGCGAAACTGGTTGTGAAACAGCCCCGACTCGTGAATCGATTTTCTACATTATTGCTCCATGATAACACAAGACCTCGCCCTGCACAAGAAATCGTTTTAACTCTATGGGAGCTGCAGTTAGGAACCATACGTCATCCTCCGTACGCGCCAGACCTTGCACCAACTGACTGCCATTTTTTCGTGATTTGGACAATTTTCGACGTGGTAAAAAAAATTCTTCCCAGTTGGCAGTACAAAATGCCTTCACATAGTTTGTCGAATCTAAATCCCAGAGTTCTATCGCAAAGACATAAATAAACTTCCGATTAGATGGCAGCAATGTATAGCTAATGAGGGTAAATATTTTGATTAAATAATTATGTAACATCTTAGAAATAAAACCAGTTATAATTTTTCAGTACAAATTGGCAATTGCCACTATACGCACATACATAAAACATATTTTGCTGGAGAAATATGTCATTTCCAAAATGTTGGCATATTCTCTTATTTCATGAAAACATTCCTCAAATGACCAGCAGTTTCTCCGTGTTAGATAAGAGCAACTCATGATAAACAATTTTCGGGCAGCTGCGAATCGCCGGGCTTGATAGGTTCGTCCCTCGCTTTACCGTATCGTGTAATGTTATAGCCAATATGGATATCCATTATGAACAAGGGTTTACACATCAGTATCTGATGGAATAAGGCGAAAATATAAACAGTAACTAATAAACCCACCCAGGATCTCTGTAGCCCATGCTATCCCAATTACGAAAGTGGAGATAATGGAATTATTAATTGTACGCAAGAAATTTGTAGGATCGGTATAAGTTACACTCCTCTTACATGAGTGTTGTAAATATACTACCGTAGCTGCTTACCATCAGGCAGACCGGGCTTTGTTAGTGGTATAAAACAATTTAATTATCCTTTTCGAATGTTTAAGCCAACGACGCAAATTGAATAATAATAAAAATTTAAATATTTCCGAACAAACAAAAAAATATATGTAGGTTTTAATTAAAGATACTCGTAGTTTCATATTTCGAGATGCTATTTACTAGTCAACCCCTATTTTATTCATATATACCCTTCTAAAACGGGGTGTTTTCTAAAATTAGAAAAAAACACGTCGCTCATTGATTTTGTGACGGAGAGACACAGGCACGCATGTCTCTGCTCCAAAATCTAGCTACTCCGAAATTGAATAAAAAAAAATGCGTTTCTGTTTTTGACATTTATTCGGTCGCATGTTGAGCTAGACAAATCATAAAAAAAGGATTTTGTAGGTAATTTTATGGCCTATAAGCTCATATACATTTCTTAGACCCTCCATTTTATAAAGGTGAACGGTGATAGGGCTGAAGGGCGACACGGATTTCTTACTAATGCTAACTTTGAGCAGCGATATCTCGGAAATTTTTTAAGCTATAAAAACAAAAAAAAAACAATTTTTCTAAAAGAAAATGCTATTTTTTTTTATTTTAGCAATTTTTATGCATATTGCTTATTTTCTGAGTTATTTTTGAAAATAGAAAATTATATAGGATATGTATATATGCATATCTTCACGCAAAGTCCCTTGCGGGGTAGGCAGAGAGAACCGACCGCCATAAGACGCGGTCCTTGCATACTTCACTCGCTTCTGTGACATTAATAGCTCTTTTCATGCACGCTCGCCGGTTCCTGGAGCTTCTGACATTACCTTCTGATAAAACACGACCAATTTGGTCATGGTAGGTTAGTCTCGGCCTTCCTCGGCTCCTACATCCTTCCACTTTTGCATTGTATATCTGTTTCGTCATTCTTTCGTCCCGCATTCTTTCTACATGTCCGAACCAACGGAGCATGCCCTTTCTTATCTTAACACCGACACTCTCTTTTAGACCAACTCTTTCTCTCACGTGTTCATTACGAACGCGGTCAGCAAGCGTTATGCCACAAATTTTGCGCAATGCTCTCATCTCGACCGCATTTATTACTCTACTTTCATGCTCTCTCTGCCATACCCAGCTCTCACTTCCATAAGTTCATATTACTTACTCTCTGAAGACAACTGTCCAGATACAGAATGAACATATAATAACATTATATGTAGGTATAGGATAAATATCAAATAGGAGTAATAATATAGTAAAGTAATATGTAAATTTTCAGAATTTAATCTCATTGTGGGTAGCGATGAGTAGAGTTTCATTGTTGATTTTTATCTTAGAAAAACTCGAAACTCATTTCATTTTCACCATAACTCCGTTAGTTTTCATGCTAAGGGCCTTTATAAAAACGCATTTTGAAGGTTTCTTTGTGTTCTTCGAAAATGATCTGAAGCATTTTCATCGTAAAATGTATCGTTTTTTTGCAATTCAATGTTGAGATTTTTAAATTTTGCATTGAATAATCTTTGTTCGTATTGGGCCTAGATAAAAAAAACGAAATACTTTGTTATTTAAAAAACTATAATTTTAATTCCTACAGTTTTTTGACAAAATCAATAATTTTTAGTTATTTGTGAAAAACATTTGAAAAGCGTCGTTACTAATACCTCAAAAAGCATTGATTTTTCGAAAAACTTTTATAGAATATTTTTTGCTTAGAATTGATTCTTCTATCGATTACTTTTTTTTTCTCCCACATGCGAATTGGGGTGGTATTCATCCCTAACAAAAAACATATATTGGCATAGGGTAGATTTTACTTTTGGAGGTATTCCTTACTTACTGTCAAAATTTCAACAAAATCCATCTTTGTTGAAAAAATTAAGAGCCAAAAAAAAGCCCTTCAGTCACTGGCCTAGAAAGCGATAACGCGTTGACGGCTGCAACTGTCGCGCTATCAGTTGGATCTTTACTTACCCTCAGATAATAGCTCTATTGATTAATTAAAAATGGGTAACCTAATGCAAAAACGAAGCTGTATTATTAACAGGAACACGATTGGAGCTGCAAATACAAATCAGATTGAAATTACGAAAGATGAAAGAGCTAGATATGGATGAAAAAGACAACCAGAATCCATCACTTGATGCTGTAGATACATTGTAGGTATACCACTGCTTTCAAGAGACAAGTGCAGGAAATAGCGTGAATGGAGCATTGATAAAACTTCTTGGCAGTAAAAGCTTAAGTCAGGGTGCATTGCTCGCTGCATGAGTAGATGCTACACCCAATGCTAGTGTATGGAAGCGAGAACAGAAACAGAGCGTAATAGCAGGAGAAACACGATCGTGATGCGAACGTAGCGCAAAATTTGTATCGTCACGCTTACTGATCGTGTTCATAATGAAGACGAAATAATCGTAAAAGTTGGGCTCATAGAGGTTACCGATAAAAGGATGATTTTGCTTTCAAAATGCTGTAATAATTGTAAACCATGTTCCCCACATGAAAATGATTTATATTAATGGATAAAATCACCGCCTTTCACTTGTTATACTATTTCTCATCCACCATTTATAAATTAAGTATATTCACTTACAATATACGGTACAGGTTCATTGGCACAGTAAACATATAATCAGTAGGACAATGAGAAATGTAAGGATTACGATTGATGATGAAGTGTTGGAACAAGTGGATGAATTTGTATATCTTGGATGCGCTTTCAGCAGGGATGGAAGGTACACCGCAGATGTGGAAAGACGAGTGAGCGCTGGGAATAGTGTGAATGGAGCGTTGGGAAAACTTCTTGGCAGTAAAATAATGAGCCAGATGGCACAACTCGCTATACACAATGCAGTGTTGGTTCCAACGCTAAATTATGGAAGCGAAAGCAGGGTATGGCAGAAAGAGCATGAAAGTAGAATAAATGCGGTCGAAATGTGAGCGCTGCGCAAAATTTGAGGCGTGAGGCTTGTAGACCGTATTCGCAATGATGATGTTAGAAACAGAGTTGGTCTGAAAGAGAGCGTCGGTGTTAAGAAGAGGCATGCTCCGATGGTTCGGACATGTAGAAAGAATGCAAGATGAAAGAATGACGAAGCAGATATACAATGCAAAAGTGGAAGGATGTAGGAGCCGGGGAAGGTCAAGACTTACCTACCATGACCAAATTGGTCGTGTTCTATCAGAAGGTGATGTCAGGAGCCCTAGAAACCGGCGAGCGTGCATGAGAAGCTCAATGAATGTTAAAAAAGCAAGTGAGATATGTAAGGATCGAGTCACGTGGCGCTCGGTTCTCTCTGCCTACCCCGCAAGGGATTTGGCGTGAAGTTAAAGATAGATAGATAGACAATGAGAAAAAAAACATGATAACCTTTTACTTTATTACTGAAGATGAATAGCTGACTTAAGTTATCTATGCAATATAGCAAGGCCAGTCAGACCTAAAAATTTGAGTAATATTAAGAGGGGGTTACTAGCAACAGCGATATGGAGAAAATATTTCTCCATATCTACTAATATACCCATAGAGGAAGAGTTCGTATGTTTGAACGCGCTAATCTCTCGAACCACCAGTAGGATTTAAAAAAATCTTTTTGCATTTGATAGCCCAATTCTTGAGGAAGGTTATACATATGTTGACGAGCTCGGTGGCGCAGTGGCGAAACGCGTTGTTACACTACTTTGACACCAACGCTCGTGGGTTCGATTCCCACACAGTACAAACATTTGTGTGCATGAACATGTCTGTTTGTCTTGGTCTGGGTATTTTCTATGTATAATAAGTATGTATTTACAAAAAAAATATATATATTTACGCATGTTTATCAGTTGTCTAGTACCCATAACACAAGCTTCGCTTACTTTGGGGCTAGATGGCGCTGTGTAATTTGTCCGACAATATTTATTTATATAAGTATATATAAAGGTTATCGTCCAATATCACGATTTGACCATTAGAAGTCGTGGAAAAAGGATGAAAATGTAGTATACACGTAGTTCCCACAGAACACGCGTGGATGAAGTCGCGTGTTGCAGCTAGTAAAGGCTATACTAGATATAGCATTACTTGTTTGTCATAAGAGCTTCAAATAACTTTAGCTCACTTCCAATTGAAATGAACATTGATCTGTTTAAGATGCCTGCGTATAAGGTAAGGCAATCATTGACCATTGTTTTTGTCACTAAATAGATAGATAGATAGAATAAGCTTTATTTACATAATAATTGTTACAAGAAATTTCTTAAAAAATAGTAAAACATGTATACTTATTATGCAACAAGGTGGCCTTATTGCTAAAAGCAATCTTTTCAAGGCAACCTTAAGGTAACCAATCGGCGTACAGAGAAGGTTGGGTTAGCAAGGAAGGAAAATTTATTCTTATTAATATAGTTACTTATCTAGTTGTAAATATATACATAGGGATACATTTGTGTACAAATACTAAATAACAATACATATATAATAATAAATAAAGAAAACACATATAATATATAAAATACATACACAAAATATACAAACATAAATATATTTATACATACTAAATGTCAGTGTACAGCTTTTGAAGTTCTAAATTAAGAAGATGAAATTTTACTAACTTTTTGAACACAGCAATAGATTTAGCTGTTCTAATGACTACAGGTAAAGTATTCCATAGCCTAATAGCCTGAATGTAATAGTGCCTGAATGTCCTAATAGCCTGTAAATGATTGGTCGAAGAATTTAGAGGAATGTGACGGGACTGAAAGAATAAGATTTTCACAGGAGCGAAGTTGTAAGTTGTGAGAGGAAGAACAAAATTTGAACCAAATTTTGAGGTAGGAAGGAGCTTTAGGATTAAAGAGTATGAAATAGAGAAAGGAAAGAATATGCATATTTCTGCGCTGACGGATAGAATAAATCTATTGTTACAAGTGGAATTTTAAATGACCATCATGTTATATTGTATTGTGAACGTACCTGAGATTGTTGTTACTTTTTCGTAAAATAATTAAATAACATATCGCCGACCTCGGTGGCTCAGTCGTGAATGACGCGACTTTGACACCAACGCTCGTGGGTTCGATTCTCACACTAGACAAACATTTGTGTGCATGAACATGTCTGTTTGTCTTGGTCTGGATATTTTAAGAGAGGTAGGGCGCATCAAAGCAGCCCGTCTGGGTAAGTACCTCCATCTCACAGAAAACCGCAGCCAAATAACAACTCCCTAAAGGGTTGTTGTTTTCCTGTGTGTGAGTGCGGTCACCAGTAAGCTCCAGGAGGCATCGCGCGAGTGATACTTAATATATCGCAAGCGTTAATAGGCTACGGTAGTATAAAAAAAATAGTATTCGACTACAAACAAAACATCAGTATCACTACGTAGGCACAGTAGAGATAAAAGCAGCATGGATTACTTGAAAGAAACATTTGAATTCGTCATGCTCACGTAGATGAGCGACTTTACATGATTGTAAGAGACGTCGATGTTAGAAACGGCTGGTGCATTGAAATACATGATCAAGTTTTACATACAAGCCTGACTGAGATGCGAAAATTACACAAAATAAGTAGCGTAACACTTGCTGCCTACATTCGCAACTGTTATAAGAATGAACTATGATGTTAGCAAGAGAATTACATACATATCATCACGCCTGCCTCCCATTGGGGTAGGCAGAGACTATAGAACGCCAGGTGCAGCGATCCATACCGCTCTCGCTTCTTCCACACTCATCAACCTTAGAGAATTAGTCTAAAAGAAAATGTCAGTGCTAAGTAAGAAAAGGCTCATTCCATTATTTCAATATGTAGTAAAATGCGGGATGAAAGAAAGACGAAACAGATATACAATTCGAATGTACGAAGTCGAGGTTGGCCAACATTCACCCAAAACAACCACATTGGTCGTAGTTATCAGAATGTAATATGGGGAACGCTAGGTACTGAAGAACATGTATAAAAAGCGCAATGAATATTAAACAACAATCGAGCTGCGCAGGAACTACATCTTTTGGTGTTCTTTTGTCTCTGTCTATCCCACAAGGGACCTGCCGCAAATTATTGCTCCGACCCTTATTATCTCCTACCTTCAGCTACAACAACGACCCAAATCTACACCGGCTTACCTAGGGCCTAGAGTTCTTTTGGTGTACATTGTATTTGATTCTATGATAAATTTGGGTCCTTTCCTAATAATATCTTCAAAAACACATCAAGGATACTTTTTGAAATGATGAATGCTTCTTAAAATCTAATCGACCAAGATATCTTGATATTTCACGTGCAACCATATCCTTAATTTTACCATTTGATATCATTGTTATTGTACCAATATGCTGACAATATACAGGGTCGGCAACGCGTAAGTGACACCCCTGGTGTTGCAAGTGTTCATAGGATACGATAGCTGCTTACCATCAGGCAAGCCGTACACTTATTGGCCACCTTATTGGTATATTTAAAAAAAAGAAATATCTGATTGACCACTTAAAAGAAGACCGACGCAAGCTCAACGTTACACGTTCATTAAATTTTATTGTCATATTGTTTTTATTTATTTCACATTTTCAAGAACACCGTTCCTATATGAAATCTATATGTTTGTCTGTGCGTTTGTCTGTGCATTTGTCTGTGCGTTTTTTCGAATATTCGAATTTTGACTTCAGATTCGGATTCAGCATAAAAAAGTAGAATAGGGTGTTCCTCTGGCAATGCAAGCTTGCACATTCTCAACTGATTTACTTTGACCCCGAGAAGAGAAACATGGATGCGCGTGCCTGGTAACGATAGTAGATATGCTGGTTACACACATAACCGATTACGATCGTCAAGGCAGCTCGCTGATATTTGCTTGAGCAGTGCTCCCATTAAAGAGCTTCTCCTTGTGTGTATTGTATTGGTGTAAATTCGAGGAGTAAATATGAATCCGAAAGGGGGAAATTTTCGTGTGAAGTATGCTATCATAATGCTGCCGGGGCAATTACATTCTCATTACGCAACTGCAGAGAGACGTCGAGAGGCATAGAAGCATACGGCCCATCTGATATAAAGTGGTTTCCGTAGACTGTGAACACTTCTAATACGTTATGTGTCACTCGCGCAATGCCACCTCTGCTGCCACAGCAACTCCTTCGAAGTTTACTGGTGACCTCACCCACACGCAGGAACACAACAACCCTCCAGAGTTGTTATTTAGTTTTCTTAACATTCTGTAACATAAGTTTACCATAATGAAATATTTTTCAACACATTGTCATACTGCTTATCTCTCTACTGTGTCATAATATTCCTGTTATTCATCTGTAGTCGTGGGCTTACAATCAAACGAGCGACAATAGCGAAACTTTATAGTGCAAATAGGAACAAAATAGCGGCATTCAGAGACCTAGTTTAATTAATCGACAAACAATGGTAAATAGACTACAGTGAACGGACGTATTTGTGACTGTAATTAAGCATTCGTTTGATGGTGGTAATTGTAATTTGGAGCAAATATTAGTTGTAGTTCGATTTATTCGGACGATACTTTACACAAGTTCAAGAATCTCGATAAACTACGCACAGGTAATGTTACTGCCTACCCCGCAAGGGATTTGGCGTGAAGTTGTAGTAGTAAGTAATATTTAAGTTGTAGCGATACGAAAACCATAATAATTTAATAAATACTCGTAAACGTGGCAATGGCCATAGCGCGGCTATGAGCCTAGTTAAACCTTTGCTCCACAGGGGCATGATTCTATGAGAATGTTAGCATAGCCTATAGCCATAGAATAATAAGTATTCCCAGCGCTGTTGTTCACGTAACAACGAAGATTATCAGTTGAAAACATATAGCTATGCAGCAAAAATAGTGTAGTACAGAGCTCTTCGCAATGTGAGCTCTGACATCTATTCGAGACAAAAATCTTACTCGTAAATGACTTTCTGTTTAGCGGTATAAACCGTATTCTTGCCGTAGTATAAAAAAAAACAAACTGTCATTCGGTTTTCGTTATAGTGGAGACAGAGCGACCGCGGACAGATGTTTCCCCAGCAGCTTTAGTGAACTAGTATACCGACGAAATCGATTTTGGTCTAGCAATCAACCTCGTACTGGATGTCATTCAGAGGCATTAGGATCCCCATAAACACGCGCCGTGCGACCACGTCTTTCAAGAAGCCTGCTTGAGAAGATAAACTTCTTGTTGATAGGTAATAGTCGTTAAACTAAATAAGTGGCTTCTGATGGCTTGAAAACACTGGTACACACTGGTCTCCGCCAATCCACTGTTCAGCAGCATGGTATACTTAAACTACTTTGGTTGAAGGGGGACTCTTATCCCTGCAGTGGGATGAGTTAGGGTTGGTGTAGTAGGTAACGACTAGGCGATTGGTAATATTTCGTACCTTTCACAACAACCTCCGTCAATGCGGTTGCATAGGAATCAAAGACAACATTGATACGATGCGTATTTCTCGCAGTCTATCTGAGGGCGCAGACTATCATATATATAGAGATCATGTACGGTCCTCTACTCTTGTTGGAGATTGAACCGGTTATGAGAGAGGAACCATAAGCCAACTGTATCTATGTGCAGGTCTCACCCCATAGTTAGAGTATAAAGAGCGAAGCCACTTAGCAAGCTGCATATTAGGCTCTCCCAAAACTCTGCGATATTGCTTGATGACTTTGTCAGCTGCTGTCAAAGGAGCTGTGTCTGTATACCCGCTATGGGATTTGTAAAAGCACGCGTAGATCCAAGTATAACTGACTGGGAGGATATTTGTGTCTCACAATCTCAGAAAGGAAAATTTGACCGAGCGGTCTCTAAGTGTTAATGGACAATATAATTATATATGTTCGATTGAAGTCCCTAATATATTTATAATAATATACGTTAGAAAATTTACGTTAATTGTGGAAGAGATGGCTGTTGTTACAATATATCTACCTCTACATTACCGTTTCGCTATTGTTAAGCTCAAGAGACGAGAAGTCAAGAGTTGACCAGCCCGCTGGTGTGGTTTTTATTGACTAATTTAACACCATAAGCCTCGTGGGTTCGATTCCCACACACGATAAATATTTAAACATGTTTGTTTATCTTGATCTGTTTATGTTTAAGAGAGTGTTTGGTTTGCAGAAAGTCTAACGCTTGTTATAGTGATAACCACTATAAGAACTGCAGCAATGCACCGGCCACATGGACATTGCGAAACATCACGATGGACTACGTGACCGACTAGATTGTAGTTTTGTAATTTTAAGTATTGATATATTAATTCATTCTGGTTCTCGCATCGAACGGAAACAGTTATAAGTTATAATTGTAAATCAACCCAATAAATTACCTTTAAATATTTTTTTGGTTTTTTTTTGGGTTCTCCTGCTAAGACTTCCATATTTCGCTCTTCGGTTATTGTTCCATTTTCTGTTCAGCTTCATCTTAGTAGCTAGATAAATAAATAGACTACGCCAAAAATGCCCTAATTAAAGACAATGGAGAAAGACAGCAGCGGTTATTAAAAAAGATTTATGCTCATTAAACTTTTTGTGTTGTTTAATCTCGAAAGCTCATTTAATTATTTCCGGACCAACGATGCGCTGAGTTGAGGTTAAGTTACTTCTTTAGATGTTTCTTACATTTTTGTAACGTTTATCTTTCTCGTAACATATAGGTAACTTTTGTATATAAGGCATTTTTTTAATAATAAACTTGTACATAATTTGCGATCTAATAGGTAGGTACTTATTGCATTGTATCCTATATTGTAAATAAACGTTGTATATTTTGCACCTCTTTCTTTGCAGGTATATTTCAAATCAAAAGATTCCATGTTACTGAAGGAACTTGTACTAAAATAAAAACCAGTTGAGAATGCGCAAGGTTACATTGCCAGAGGAACACCTGGCTCGTTAATTAGATAACAATTCAATTATTACGTATTATTTTTTATTTGTCTGCCATTTTGACCATGTTCCTTAAGAGATAGGAACGGTGCTCCTGAACATTCCTATTCTACTTGTTTATGCTGAATCCGAATCTGAAGTCAAAATTGGAATATTCGAAAAAAAAACGCATACACAGACAAATGCACACACAGGCAAACATATAGATTTCATATAGGAACGGTGTCCCTGAAAAGTGGGTGTATTTATGAGCGCATGTAAGAAGTTATACTTCTTTCGCGTAGCAAAACAAAAATAACTCCAACTCCAAAAATATTATCCCACGTGCCAGTTTACTACAACAAAAACAAAACGAAAATATGCTAGATAATAGACATAAAATACGTGTTGTAGAATATATGCAAAAATAAGTATTTGAATATTAGTTACCTTGAATTTAGTCACGGACAAAACTTGAGAGACATTTACCAATCAACTTTGTAATGTCGATTTTAGATGTAGGTATGCGTCCAACTTCATGGTATCGTATGTAGATGTCTATCTCGTCATTGACCCCTTTCATGACAAAAGAAGTATAACTTAACAACAAAAAAAGCTGCGGGATTACAATAAACTGAACATAATGACAAAATAAAATCATCGCTTATTACATACAGTCTAAGCTTGATTTTGCTATAGTGACAATGATTATCCAACCAATCACGTTTTTGGAAACTAGACATTAGTTATTTTATACGACATTAGCATAGTTCGAACGTAACTCAGAAATTGTTTTAAAGTTTTATTGAAATTCGTTTAATACGAATAAGTACTGATTGTAAAGTTCAATAACATTTTATTTACTGACAACTCTTCGTACCAATTTGAAGGTGATACGTACGTTTGTCTATTGGTTGCATATAAATATATTGACGAAGCCGAAACTCGCTTCTCGGTACAAGCCCTATTGATGACTTCTTTTGATGGCCGTATATTTAAATTTTGCCGTGTAATTCGGAAATGAAATAAAAAAAGACTATGTATTCATGTGTTACTCAATAATTTGAATAATAAAGAGCAATGATTATAAATAAATTAAAAGTAAAAAACCTTTTTAAAAACAAGCTTTTATTTAAATGCTCTAAAAAGAAAAAAATAAAATTTTATACTAAAACTTTTACTGTTAACTTAGGTCATTTCACATTTGACACAATTTATAGGATATAAAAGCTTGTCGCGAGATTTATGTACTCGTATTTGCTTAGTTTGAAAATTTTAATAGATAATATTATTCTCATCAAATTATTTAATTTACTTGTTAATCTACACAAGTAAATCTCGCGACAAGCTTTTATATCCTATAAATTGTGTCAAATGTGAAATGACCTAAGTTAACAGTAAAAGTTTTAGTATAAAATTTTATTTTTTTCTTTTTAGAGCATTTAAATAAAAGCTTGTTTTTAAAAAGGTTTTTTACTTTTAATTTATTTTTTACTTTTTAGTTATCGCTGGACACGTTTCTCAGTCTATTCATCTCATTCAACGCATCATTGTTGCATGGTCGTGAGCTTCGTTTAGAAGGGTAAGAGCTAATATACAACAGGGTTCGCCCCGGTGCCCTGAGGTGGTACGTTCGCGACATCATATTACACCGAGATGCCACTCAGTCCTCGGCACGGCCTCACCTTGACTTGGGTGTTTAGAGAAATATGCCACTTATTTCAGCTTGAAGCTTACTTGTGCCTTACGAAACACAGTTCCGGGTTTGATTTTGGAGTAACAATTCCACCTCAATATATCAAAATTCCAGACGGATTGGAGCAATGGAGTTGATATTCAACATCTTTTTTTTTAAACTCGCATTCGTATTCTCAGTAAGTCCTTTCTATTGATACTCATATTGTAGGAATGAATTGAAAAAACGTGTGGCACTCGAGGACTGCCGCGGTAAAGCTATTGCATAGCATCTTTTTTTATCAACTTATGCAATTATAATTATTTTTTAATTGTTATTTGGCTGCAGTTGCCTGTGAGGCGATAACGTCACTCACTCGCATGAACACAACAATCCTCCAGGGAATTGTTATTCGGCTGCAGTTTTGAGCATATTTTTCGTGAGGTAGTAACGTCCCTCACTCGCATGAACACAACAACCGTCCAGGGAATTGTAATTTGGCTGCAGTTTTCCGTGAGGTAGTAACGTCACTCACTCGCCTGAACACAACAACCGTCCAGGGAATTGTTACTTGGCTGCAGTTGCCTGTGAGGTGGTAACGTCACTCACTCGCATGAACACAACAAGCCTCCAGGGAATTGTTATTCGGCTGCAGTTTTGGGCATATTTTTCGTGAGGTAGTAACGTCACTCACTCGCATGATCACAACAACCGTCCAGGGAATTGTTATTTGGTTGCAGTTTTCCGTGAGGTAGTAACGTCACTCACTCGCATGAACGCAACATCTGTCCAGCGAATTGTTATTTGGCTGCAGTTTTTACAATTATTTACTACCTCACAACAACCGTCCAGGGAATTGTTATTTGGCTGCAGTTGCCTGTGAGGTGGTAACGTCACTCACTCGCATGAACACAACAACCGTCCAGGGAATTGTTATTTGGCTGCAGTTGCCTGTGAGGTGGTAACGTCACTCACTCGCATGAATACAACAACCGTCCAGGGATTTGTTATTTGGCTGCAGTTTTCCGTGAGGTAGTAACGTCACCCACTCGCCTGAACACAACAATCGTCCAGGGAATTGTTATTTGGCTCCATTTGCCTGTAAGGTGGTAACGTCACTCACTCGCATGAACACAAGAATCCTCCAGGGAATTGTTATTCGGCTGCAGTTTGGAGCATATTTTTCGTGAGGTAGTAACGTCACTCACTCGCATGAACGCAACATCTGTCCAGCGAATTTGCCACCCGACGGAGTTTAAAAGTGTCCATAGGCTGTGTAACAGTATCACATCAGGCAGGCTGAACACTTGTTTGCCACCCGACCGATCATCATCATCATCTGATGATTATGAAAAAAAAAATCTTCTACCAATTTTCTTACTTGTTTGCCACCCGACGGATCACCATCATCATCTGATGATTATGAAAAACAAAAACGAGCTACACGGTAGGCGGAGTGGGAGGTGTTAGGTTTTATTTTCGTTACGGAATTTCTTGATTCGGTCGCCGCAAAGCCCGCGATAAAAGCTATGCAATAGCTTAAAATCTTCTACCAATTTTCTTACTTGTTTGTCACCCGACGGATCATCATCATCATCTGATGATTATGATGACTGATGACAGGACACAAAAGTAAATCATCATCATCATCTGATGATTATGAAAAAAAAAAAATTTCTTCTACCAATTTTCTTACTTGTTTGCCACCCGACGGAGTCTAAAAGTGTCCATAGGCTGGGCTGTGTAACAGTTTCATATCAGGCGGGCTGAACACTTGTTCGTCACCCGATGGAGTATTAAAGTTTTAATAGACTGCGCAACAGTTTCACATCAGGCGGGCTGAACACTTGTTTGTCACCCGACGGAGCATAAAAGTGTCCATAGGCTGTGTAACAGTATCACATCAGGTAAACACCCCAACCACCGTGCATACATACCCTGACTGGACACAAAAGTAAATCATCATCATCTGATAATTATAAAAAAAAAATTTCTTCTACCAATGTTCTTGTTTCCCACCCGACGGAGTCTAAAAGTGTCCATAGGCTGTGTAACAGTTTCACATCAGGCGGACTGAACACTTGTTTGTCACCCAACTAAGTATTAAAGTTTTAATAGACTGCGCAACAGTTTCACATCAGGTGGGCTGAACACTTGTTTGTCACCCGACCGAGTCTAAAAGTGTCCATAGGCTGTGTAACAGTTTCACAACGGGCGGGCTGAACACTTGTTTGCTACCCGACGGATCATCATCATCATCTGATGATTATGAAAAAAAAAAATCTTCTACCAATTTTCTTACTTATTTGCCACCCGACGGATCATCATGTGATAATTATGAAAAAAAAATTCTTCTAACAATTTTCTTACTTGTTTGCCACCCGACGGAGTCTAAAAGTGTCCATAGGCTGTGTAACAGTTTCACATCAGGCGGGCTGAACACTTCTTTGCCACCCGACGGATCAAAATCTGATGATTATGAAAAAAAAATCTACCAATTTTCTTACTTGTTTGCCACCCGACGGATCACCATCATCATCTGATGATTATGAAAAAAAACGAGCTACACGGTAGGCGGAGTGGGAGGTGTTAGGTTTTATTTTCGTTACGGAATTTCTTGATTGGGTCGCCGCAAAGCCCGCGATAAAAGCTATGCAATAGCTTAAAAATATTCGCCAACTTGGGTGTTCCGCCGTGTAGGATTTAGAATGACGTCACACAGTTAACCATGCATTGTCATCCAAATTGAACGTGTATACAAAATTTCAGCTCAATCGATTGAAGATATCTGCTTCAAAATTGATTTTCAAGCTTTAGAAGTCCGCCATATTGGATTAAGAGTGACGTCACATTATTTTTCGAGTTATTCTTAGCAAGCCCTTTTATTTGATACCCATATTGTAGGAGTGCATTAAAAATAGTTGGTCCGCCATCTTGGGTATGCCGCCATGTTGGATTTATAATGACGTCACACACAGTCATGCATTGTCATCCAAACTGAACGTGTATACAAAATTTCAGCTCAATCGGTTAAAGATATCTGCTTCAAAATTGAGTTGCAAGATTTCACCCGAACATACTTACATACTTACATTGCAAGTTAAATAAAAGCTTGTAAAAACGGCGAAGTGCAAGTTCAGTATGCATGTATAAAAAATGTATTGTATTCAAATAAAAATTTAAAAAATTATCAAAATAAAAATAATAATATTTGGGGATTGGTCTCACATATCGCGCACATAGGGGGCGACCGTCTAAATTCAAAAGTAAAAACAAACTGAACACTTTTTAACAGTGACCAAAATTTAAATGAGTACTTACAATCTTATTGATTAAAAAAATGCTCTAGTTTGAAACATCCTTTTTCCTGTATAATATTTAGATATAGTTTTATTCCGACAGACAGATGGCAAAGCCGCACCATAAGGGTTGTCATAATTTTATTACGGATCCTTAAAATGAACATTATCAAATACGTCTTTTATCACAAAGACTATAACAACTGTTGGGTAAGTGCTGATATAATAGTACTCATAGGTTATATTACTATCATATAAACCAGGGTCCTTAAGAAACCGAGGCATTAGTGGAAGATTTTATTTATGTTCACAGAGTTTCATAATACCTAGTTATGTGCAGTATCATTATTACTGTTTTATGTACACCTATATGGTCATAAAAATGTGAATTAACGGAAAACACTATATACTAGACAAGGCAAATATTTCTACAGTCCTTTTTGTGTGCGTTGCCATCAAATTATCCTCAATAAGGGAATTCTCGGACATTATCAGTTTCTAAGTCAATAGAAAAGCAGATAAATAAATTCAAGAAAAATAAAGTAAGGCAATAAAATAAATTTAAATTCAATATAAACTGAGAAGAAAAATTCAATTATGAGCAATACATTGGACCAAGTTCGCGGTATAAAAGTTGCTACTACTACTATAACTTCACGCCAAATCCCTTGCGGTGTAGGCAGGGAGAACCGAGTGCCACGTGACTCGATCCTTACATATCTCACTCGCTTCTTTAACATTCATTGCTCTTTTCATGCACGCTCGCCGGTTTCTAGGGCTCCTGACCTGACCTTCTGATAGAACACGACCAATTTGGTCATAGTAGGTAAGTTTTGGCCTTCCTCGGCTCTTACATCCTTCCACTTTTGCATTGCTAATTGGTATAAAAGTTACGTATTATTATTAGTGCTTGAGAGCAGTTATAGCCCAGTGGTAAAGAACCGGCCTATTGACCAACTGGTTCCCAGTTCGAATCCTTGCGTGTACCACTAATTTCGGGTTTTAGGATTTAGGTACAAATTTGTAACTATAACTTGCTCGGCAGTGAAGGAAACCCACACGCCCAAGAAATTATATTTCCAAAGACGTGTGACCTTACCTAAAAAAGATCTGGTTTACGCTCTGGGCCATAGAGGTCTGACGGCAGATATTCCATGTAAAAATCTGTATTTTCGTCAAACCCTTAAGCTTAAATAACGAACCCCTCCAATCCTAATAGATTACGAACGGATAACGCTTAGAAGAAGATGTACATTATTAGTACCTTGGCGACGGACAGTCACTCGGGATGTTTTATGTTCTATTTTTGTGTAAAATCGCATTTAAGTACTTTTTCTGGCAATACAACTCTTATATTACACATTATAATATCTTTAAAAATTGTTCGCAATTAATAAAAAATAGAGTTTTGGGTGATTGAAACGAGGTTCTAATTAAACAATTAAAACATGAAGCACTAGATCGTTCATAGGGCATTATTTTCTCGCGACCAAAACGTTGTAAGCGCCATGAAATTTTTGGCGATTACGCGTTTCGTTCAACGTAGTTTATCAACATCGCTGTTTGGTTTAAAAGGCGCAGGGCGCTTGCGCGAGTTTGCGTGTGTGTTTGAGTTTTAGAGACTGGCGATGATGATGCTGGTAATGATGATGGTGAAAGAGTCGTTGAAATTATGGATGAAAGTTAATTTTCCTGAGAATTAACATTTTTTAATGTTTTTAAAATAATTGTAATAGTTCTGAGGTGTTAAATTTTTAATGTAATATAAATTGTCATGTTTGTGTACGATAGCGCAATAAATGAATATTGTATTTTACCACATACATGATAGTACTTTTATACTGATAAATAAAGCAATTCGTGCGAAATTATTCCCTAACCATTCCAAAATATTCAAAAATGCACAACGTTAATGTTCAAGTTTTCACTTCTGCCGGCACTCCCGGAGTGCAACCTGTTTTTTTTTTAACCCATATTTCTCTCGGCTTGCGCTCTTGTTTGCTTCAAATAATCTTGGTAACAAATATATTTCCTCAGCCGAGCTATCGAAATCAATACCATAATTACAAAGCACGTATTAACAGATCAAAAATAAAATCCGGACTGCGTGATACTTTAGGTAATTCACCCTCGGAGAGTACCTGCTTGGCTGCGAGCAGATCCGCCCGGCTCCGAGCGTATCCGCTTTAACATGTGAAAAAAAAGCACCGTCTGATGCTTTTGACGAGCTCGGTGGCTCAATCGTGAAAGACGCGACTTTGACACTGACGCTCGTGGGTTCGATTCCCACATAAGATAAACATTTGTGTGCAAGAACATGTCTGTTTGTCTCGGTCTGGATGTTTTAAGAGAGGTAGGGCGCATCAAAGCAGCCCGTCTGGGAAGTACCTCTACCTCACATAAAACCGCAGCCAAATAACAACTCCCTAGAGGGTCGTTGTGTTCCTGCGTGTGAGTGAGATCACCAGTAAGCTCCTAAGGAGTTGCTGTATAAGCAGCAGAGGAGGCATCGCGCGAGTGATATATGTTACAAGCGTTAACGGGCTGCGGTAACTCCTTTATATCAGGTGGACCGTATGCTTGTACGCCTCGCGACGTTGTATAAAAAAAAATGCTCTCCGTGCCGGTTTGTGAGAACGAACATCACATCTTTTACGTATTATATACTAATATTGTCAATTTTTGCTCATGTGGATACGAAAGCCGAAACGAAAGGAAACTAATGTAGTAAGCTATGCTTATGAAACATGTCGACACAATTTTTAAATTTGGTAGTTGAAAAATATGGCATATTATCAGGGATTTCATTATATATCTGCAAGCTCGGACGCGTGAAAGATTTGCAAACTTTCCTCAGCCAGTATTTAGGGATAGCCAACTTATTTTACATACATTAACCCATCCATAAACTAGCTGCGGTCGATGTTGCTTAACGTACGTGTTCGATAAGAATGACACACGCAACGACATCACCGAGCTCCCTTCTCTACACTTACAACGTATGTACAATTTACCCTGATATAGGTACAGCTAGGTATAAAAATTCGTCTGAATAAATGGCAATACAAAACGTGTGCGTTGGTGCCGCCCTGAACAAAACAATAACATTCGCACGAATGCCCACCGAATTCCGCAAATAACGAGTTTAGAATATGAGAACAATTTTATATGTGAAAAAGACCACGCGCGCGCTTTATCTGCTTTGCTTGCAGATAGCAATTGTGTTAATCCGAGCATGTATAGGCAAGTAGCAAATTGGTATGCTCGTTCATATAATCTAACTTACCGTAATAAGGCTCAATCAACTTACTTGCTGTACTTTGTCCGGCCATAAGTTCGGTTACAAATTAATATGCAATATTTTTTTTATGAAGTAATGTAATCTTAATAAAACTTATAGGTCTGTAGGTACATATTCCCTCAGCAAAAAATTAAAAATAAATATTCCTTTGGCTTTGATGCAAACCTTTAATCTGTTTGACCAGTAATCTATGTATTTACGCGCTGTTTCCATGGGAAATTTAGCAACTGCTTGCTTCAGAGATTTCTTAAGAGATAATGTCGGCGTGTCTTTTCGAGCAGGCTATGTCCTCTAAAACTGACCATAATATGTAGTCTAACGTATGCTTAATTGCCACCTTAGTGGTATATAAAAAAACACCCCGATTAAACCATTACTGACGCAGGATGATGACCACATCCTTAACTTTCCGTTTGGGCGGCTTCTTTAGAACTGTGTGCGTACACTTTGTCATTCTGCTTGTTGTAATGCTCTTCAATCGTGATTTATTTTTCGTCAGTAAAGAGGATCTTTCTGTGTCTTTGACCTACGTATCATGCCATAAGGCATTTTGATCGATCCACTCTTTTCAACTGTAGGGGTTTAGGACATCTCCTGTATATCGACGATAAGCCGAGCTTCAGGTCTTGTTTTATTATACACGACAGAGTCCTAGCGGGAATTTCATTTCTCGCCGCGAAAAAATTTTATATTTCCTAATGGAGTTTAGGCGAATTCTGGCTTTAACAGCATTGACAGCCTTTGTAGTCCTATATCGGTCCGATAGTACGATATACGAACACACGGGTGATACCAAGATTTTGAAGTGCCTGGAATATGACCGACGGCTCCATACCCAGTTTGTGCAAGGTAATCACTGCAAACCTATTTTCTTTAACACCTCATTCCATATTGTAATTTGATAATAAACCCGAAAAATATATGTAAAACGACGGGCAATCAAAAGAAGTTTTTAAGCAGTATATAAAACAGTTACCCTTCTGATTGGTCAGAATTTGACACGATATGTATAAATCCTATCTATTAATCTATAACTTCACGCCAAACTGCTTACGGGGTAGGTAAGAAGAACCAAGCGCCACATAAGTCGGTCCAAACACCTCTGTCATTTCTTTAACAATTATACCTCTTCATAAGCACGCTCGCCTGTTTCTAGGGCTCCTGTTCACCTTCTGATAAAACATGAGTCATAGTAGGTAAATCGGGGCCTTCTTCGGATCCTGATTCCTTCTACTTTCACGTTGTAAATCGTAATTCTTTTCTTTTGCATTCTTTCCACATGCCTGACTGAACCAACGTAGCATGCCTCTTCTTATTTTAACAAAGACTCTCTTTTTCAGACAAACTCTGTTCCTTACATCTGTATTACGAACGCAGTCTACTAGCGTTACGCAAAATTTGTGATGTAACGCTTGTAGACCGCGTTCATAATACCTACGTTACATCACAAATTTTGCGTCACAGTCGCATTTTTTTATACGACGTCGGAAGGCATACAAACATACGAATCACATGTCGTAAAGCGATTACCGTCGCCTATAAACGCTTGCAACACGTTAAGTCTCTCGCGCGATGCCACCTCTGCTGCCAAATCAACTCCATAGAAGCTTACTGGTGACCTCACTCGCGCGGAGGACCACAACCACTTCCAGGGAGTTGTTATTTGGCTGAGGTGAAGGTACTTCCACAGACGAGGCACCCTACCTCTCTTAAAAATAAACAATCATGTTTGTCCTGTGTGGCAAGTAATGTAACAGCGCGTTTCGCCATTGCGCATGTGTGTTCTGGCTCAAGTTTTTAGTGCCGAGAAATTAACCCAACGCTCTATTCACACTATTCCCAGCACTTATTGGTCTTTCCACATCAGCGGTGTACTTTCCATCCCAGCTGTAAGCGCATCCAAGGCATACAATCTCATCCACTTGTTTACATCCATTCAACCATAAACCCCACATTGACTGTATATAATAATCAAATTTCAGCCCACTCTATATTTTAGCAAATTAAAGCTTTTAGTCGTTTAAGCCAATTAATATCTATCTATCTATCTATAACTTCACGCCAAATCCCTTGCGGGGTAGGCAGAGAGAACCGAGCGCCACGTGACTCGATCCTTACATATCTCACTCGCTTCTTTAACATTCATTGCTCTTCTCATGCACGCTCGCCGGTTTCTAGGGCTCCTGACATCACCTTCTGAGAGAACACGACCAATTTGGTCATGGTAGGTAAGTCTTGGCCTTCCCCGGCTCCTACATCCTTCCACTTTTGCATTGTATATCTGCTTCGTCATTCTTTCATCTTGCATTCTTTCTACATGCCCGAACCATCGGAGCATGCCTCTTCTTATTTTAACACCGACGCTCTCTTTCAGACCAACTCTATTTCTAACATCATCATTGCGAATACGGTCTACAAGCCTTACGCCACAAATTTTGCGCAGCGCTCGCATTTCAACCGCGTTTATTCTACTTTCATGCTCTTTCTGCCATACCCAGCTCTCGCTTCCATAAGTTAGCGTTGGGCCCAACACTGCATTGTGTATAGCGAGTTGTACCTTCTGGCTCAGGTTTTTACTGCCAAGAAGTTTTCCCAACGCTCCATTCACACTATTCCCAGCACTCACTCGTCTTTCCACATCTGCTGTGTACCTTCCATCCCTGCTGAAAGCGCATCCAAGATATACAAACTCATCCACTTGCTCCAACACTTCATCGTCAATCGTAATCCTTACATTAGTTCTGGATTCTTCTCTTTCAAATACCATTATCTTTGTTTTCTTCGCATTCAGTACTGCTATTTAAACTAGTTAGCCATTTAATACTGCTATTTAAACTAGTTAGCCATTTAATACTGCTATTTAAACTAGTTAGCCATTTAATACTGCTATTTAAACTAGTTAGCCATTTAATACTGCTATTTAAACTAGTTAGCCATTTAATACTGCTATTTAAACTAGTTAGCCATTTAATACTGCTATTTAAACTAGTTAGCCATTTAATACTGCTATTTAAACTAGTTAGCCATTTAATACTGCTATTTAAACTAGTTAGCCAATTAATACTGCTATTTAAACTAGTTAGCCAATTAATACTGCTATTTAAACTAGTTAGCCAATTAATACTGCTATTTAAACTAGTTAGCCAATTAATACTGCTATTTAAACTAGTTAGCCAATTAATACTGCTATTTAAACTAGTTAGCCAATTAATACTGCTACTTAAACTAGTTTTTAAAATAAAGACTTGAACCTCCAGCTTGTAAAATAGAGTCGAGTACTCTAATATGGAGGCGATTTCTTTGTTACAGGCTTTAAAAGGTTGAATCGTTGTGATTTGCTGTTACGCACATACTCTCGTGTATGCATACGTCACATACACTCGTGTATGCATACGTCACATACACTCGTGTATGCATACGTCACATACACTCGTGTATGCATACGTCACATACACTCGTGTATGCATACGTCACATACACTCGTGTATGCATACGTCACATACACTCGTGTATGCATACGTCACATACACTAGTGTATGCATACGTCACATACACTCGTGTATGCATACGTCACATACACTCGTGTATGCATACGTCACATACACACGTGTATGCATACGTCACATACACTCGTGTATGCATACGTCACATACACTCGTGTATGCATACGTCACATACACTCGTGTATGCATACGTCACATACACTCGTGTATGCATACGTCACATACACTCGTGTATGCATACGTCACATACACTCGTGTATGCATACGTCACATACACTCGTGTATGCATACGTCACATACACTCGTGTATGCATACGTCACATACACTCGTGTATGCATACGTCACATACACTCGTGTATGCATACGTCACATACACTCGTGTATGCATACGTCACATACACTCGTGTATGCATACGTCACATACACTCGTGTATGCATACGTCACATATACTCGTGTATTCATACGTCAAAAGCAATTAAGCTGATTTTATTCGTACATTGCTGTAATTTCACCCTGATTAGAATATAACTTAATTGTACCAGCAATCCTCTTGCATTATTTTAGTATTATGCATGTGTTTTTAGGGTTCCGTACCCGTAAGGGTAAAACGGAACCCTATTACTGAGGCTCCGCTGTCCGTCCGTCCGTCCGTCTGTCACCAGGCTGTATCTCATGAACCGTGATAGTTAGACAGTTGAAATTTTCACAGATGATGTGTTTCTATTGCCGCTATAACAACAAATACTAAAAAATAGAATAAAATAAATATTCAAGGGGGCTCCCAAACAACAAACTTTTTTTTTTGCCGTTTTTATAGATAATGGTACGGAACCCTTCGTGCGCGAGTCCGTCTCGCACTTGGCCGATTTTTTTTTTTGTTTTTATTAATAGTTGTCATATCCACAGGCTCTTTGGCCCGTGCCTTTGTTTGTTTGTCATTTTTTTTTTTGTCAGATTGTTAGTTTTTTTATTTATCGCTCCGCAAGTGCGATTACAATAAGTGCCTTATTACTAGTTTTTATTTTAAGCAGAAAGAGGGACGAGAGACGCGGGCAGACCAGTCCCTCCGAGCGGCACCCGTTCACGAGTTGACGCAGAGGGCAGCCATCACCGTGCTCAACCATATTTTAGGGAACTCGATGACCCGCCCCCCAACGCCGCCGCCCGTCTAGACATTTTAGTGAGCACGACTGCTGGCATCTCTCATCTCTATCCCTGCTTTAGTCACTTTTGTTTCTTCCGGAAAGGAAGGGAGATGGCATCCCGGAGCCTTTTTTTTTTTTTTTTTTTTTTTTTTTTTTTTTTTTTTTTTTTTAATAACGTACACCCCTGCCGTGGGCAAGGCGATCTAAGCAACTATTTGTACATGTTAAATACTCATTTACAATAATTAAAACATAATAAATACACATTCATACATCATACTCTCTTTCATTCCGCAATTCATTCTTTCATTCATCATCTTTCAATTTTATTTTCTAAAATTTGATTTTGCCCATTATAGAACGTCGGTGAAACGATAGTGGCTATTTCCAAACTTCCCTCCCCATACTGCATCAGTCCAGCCACGGGCGACAGAGAGCTTCACAGCCCCACCTAGCCACCGCGATCCCTGCGGCTATACAGAGTATAGCCGAGGTATACACCATTAGTCCTAGGTGGAGCTGCTCTGCTTATTCCGATCTATAGTAGCCGTGGCTAGACTGACGCAGTATTTTATAAATTTTGCTCGTGTTTTCCCCATCACTATTTCGGAGACTGTAGTTTCGGTGACCCGCATTCCCAACTCCTGCTCCAAATCGTACCTCTGTTTGGAGAATGCGGGACACCGAAACAATATGTGCTGCACTGTCTGGTCCACGCCGGGCTCGCAGAAGCACGATGGGTCATCACCTATGAACTTCAGCATTGCGCACATCTGTTCGAACTCGGTGACTTCGTCCTCCGCGCAGAACAGTGCGATAGTTTTGTTGTTCTTTCGCACTATTCTGCACGTCTGGTTTCCGATTGTCACTCTTGAAAGTTCATTGAACATCTTGCGCCGCATGGTGGTCTTGCGTGTGCTTCCGTTCAGTAGGGCTCCGAGTCCCGGCGAGATCGTTACCGTTTTCCCTGCCAAGGCATTGCAGAAGGCAATCCCTGCTCTCTCCTCGCTGTCGTCCATATATAAGGCTACTCCTCTCAGGCGCAGTCCTGGTGGCCGATTTTTTTATACCACTGAGGTGGCAATTAAGCGTACGGTTTACCTGATGGTAATAAATCAACCGTAGCCTATGGATACTTGTAAAACCAGGGGTGTCACTCATGCGTTACTGACCCTTCAAAAACGTCCCCACGCCTTTCTTGAGGAACACGATGCTGCATTCCCTTGGAAAAACCCGGGATCGGAGTTTTTTCCACAGCTTGAGAGTTCTCGAATGAAAACTTCTCTGAAACCGCACAGTACGTAACTACGAGTATTTTGGCTCCAGTGTGTGAGGGTGAATTTCCCGCCGGCGGCGAGTGGTGTTGTAAAAAGAAGCTGTCGGCATCATGTCGGACAATTCTTCAGAACACAACCTTTGTACAATCCATAGAACACACAAAGCGAGGCAAAACATGCCTCAAACTTAAGGGCTCACAAAAATATCGCACGGCCGTTATAAAACTCTTACTAGGTCTTATATATGGAATAATATTAATTACTGCTACGCTAGATAATGCAGTAGCACTCTAAATTTCTCACAAGAACACGATAAATATATTGAGAAATATTTTTTATTTATTATTTCCCTGAGATCGACTGCAATGTCGAGGTACTTCCTACTTTGGCCTTCTTATTAATCTGTGCCCTACTACCCTGAACTCCAAAACGGCAACATGCACAGGCTAAATTAACTTTGTGTTTAATCCCGCACACACTCCAAAAATCGCAAATAATAAATTTATCCTCCATATTGTGTAACTTGATCAACGTTTTACGGCAGGTGTACTAGACACAGTAATTTTTCGCCCCGACGACTCAGCGTATCAAAATTTAATGATTGCCTGCCATGACGTGGCTGTGTTCATGTCTGCAATGCTTACGCATCATAAAAATTCAATCGTAACACATTGCCTGATAAATATAATATAACAATACTCAATATTTACAGATTTTTTATATTTACGCATAATAAACATGTTAGATGTGATTTTTATTATACGTCAATATTAAAAATCTCTAAATTCCGAGTATTGTTATGTTATATTTATCAGGTAATTGTATTGTATGATTCCCGAACATCCAAGAAATTATTTTTCGTAAAACGTGTGGCCGAACCTACGGAGGTCTGATTTTCCCTCTGGGTTGTGGGTCCCAGTCCCTGTGGGTGGGTTTCATAACGGAATAATGCTCGAAAGAAGATTCATCATAATATAATATAAGGTGAATAGACTTTCATCGTTTTACAATTTCTCAAAGTCAAACGTACGTATTTTACCATCAGTTATGTCGAGACTAAGGAAAATATACAGTTTTCAGTAAAAATATTAGAAGCAGAAATAAGTTGCGTATCGCGGTACATAGGTACATCGTCTTGAAAGTTTTAGGTTTTGTTTGTGAATCGATTTTATAATAAATATGCAAACCTTCTAAACAGTTATGTCCTTTCCTGATAATAGCATTACAACACCTATTATCAAAAATGCCCTTTTTAAAAGGCTTGTTATACAATTAACGCTAATCTAACTGGCAAAGATTGGATATGATTCAGCACAGGTGTATTTGTAATGCTGCCACATCAGGTCACTTTTATTCTTTTTATTATTTATTCTTGCCAATAGTGATTTGTGCAATGCCATTCAAAAAATACTTATCAGTCAATTCCTGTCAGACTCGTGCACCGCGGGTTCCGTAAAAACGTGTAGATATGTAGTCTCCAAGTTAACTTTACCGTTGAAAACCTATCCCCATACATGGACATTGGTCGCAGTTAGTTTGCACTCGCAAAAAATCAAAACCTATTATGTACTAGGGTACCTCCCATTGTCCTAAACTTATGAAATTTGAAATAATATCATGTAGTATGTATAGTATGTAGTAAAGGGATAAAATCGTAAATTTGTAGTTACGCCTCAAAAAAAATATTTCAATTGCGATACAAATTTATTTTCATTTAGTAAACTAACCGCGACCTATGTTGATATATGGGGATAACAGTTTTTTAACAGTAAAGTTATGTTATCCCTCAGAGATTTTTTTTACATAGCATATCAATCTCCAGTTATGAATGTGGAAATTAATGAACTAGTTTCGAAAGAAAGTAAAAAAAAATGTCTTTTTACGTAGCCAGTTATTAAACTAGTTACGAATATGGTTGAAGAGCCCGAATTTACATATGAAAAGTCATAATACGAAAAAATCAAAATTAGTGCCATCTGTACGAATTCCTCGTAAACAGAAATTCCATCTGCCCTTACAGCATAGAGTTATGTCAAAGGCAATACGGTTTGATATTAAACAAAGTGTACAGATGCCGCTTTGAGGTTGACTTTTTAACGCATAAAGGTAATGTAAATAAACGCAATTAGGGATAAGAAATACTTTAAATAAATGGTTCTATGACAAGTATTATAGATATTCAGATATCCGATATATTTTGCTAACTCGAGGTATTTAAATATTATTATACTAGCATTTCAAATCGGGGTCATACGGAAATTCCCAGTAATTATAATTTTACATTTGAATGCAAAATTTCTTTGCTTATGAAATATGTAATGGTGGTCCTGAAGGGCTATTTAAATAACATTTTTGTTAAATAGATATATATAGATAAGAAAGGGCATGCTCCGTTGGTTCGGACATGTAGAAAGAATGCAAGATGAAAGAATGACGAAACAGATATACAATGCGAAAGTGGAAGGATGTAGGAGCCGAGGAAGACCAAGACTAACCTACCATGACCAAATTGGTCGTGTTTTATCAGAAGGTGATGTCAGGAGCCTTAGAAACCGGCGAGCGTGCATGAAAAGAGCTATGAATGTGAAAGAAGCGAGTGAAGTGTGTAAGGACCGCGTCTTATGGCGCTCGGTTCTCTCTGCCTACCCCGCAAGGGACCTGGCGTGAAGATATACATACATATACATACATACATTTTTGTTAAATACATTGAAATGTGTATAGTTTGAAATTCCAAATCCAAAATTACAAATAAATGTTAATTGGTAACATTTATATGTCGTATTCGTATGATTTTTCGGTGTATCCGATATTATGCGAGCGTATGGTGGGTAGTTGTACAATGAGAAATCCAATGCAATTGGTATCACACTATAATTTTAAATGAACACTTGTAATCAATGTTCAGGAACGAATCGAGAGGACAGTCCCAAGACGTCGTCACTTGCCGCCGTTTGCACTAACTCTCCCTTTCTCCCAGTGTCGACCATTTGATTCTGCCAAAGTGCGCCACCGTTCGCGCGCTTTCGTTTCGTTTTAAACATCCATACTCATAACTGCTGACTAGCAGATTCCCGCTGGCGTTTGTCAATGCAGTTGATAGAGCTGTTAACGTTGACGGTTTACCAAGGTTATGCATTAGTAACTCATGGTAGATTTTTTTTTGGAGGAAAATCTGACACGTCACCGTCATGCTATGTCAACATTTTATCATTTGTTTAAGAGTATAAGTTTAAGTTTTCACTTCCAAACTCCCCTTCCTATTGTTTCTAGGTTTAATATAATAATGAAAAAGAACTTTCTATTGTTTTCTAGGTTTAACTATTTTTTATACATCATTGGGAGTGATGTTAACGTAGCCTATGAACGGTAGCTACACTTAACTATCACTCGCGCATCCAACTTCGCTGCTAACACAGCAACTCCTTAGCAGCTCACTAGAGACCTCACTCACTCGCAGGAACATAACAATCATCCAGGAAATTGTTATTTGCGTGCAGCTTTCTGTGACGTGGAGGTACTTCCCTAGACGCTTCTTTGATGTACCCTACTTCTCTTCATCTAATCTAATTACGCATTCATTGGATACATATTCGATTCTTATACTAGCTACACATAAACGCTTGCAATAGGTGCAAGGCTTTTGAGGATTCGGTGGCTCAGTTGTGAATGGCGCGACTTTGATACCAACACTCGTGGGTTCGATTCCCACACAAGGCAAACATTTGTGTGCATGAACATCTCTGTTTGTCTTGGTCCACGAGACAAACAGCCCGTCTGGGGAAGTACCTCCACCTTACAGAAAACCGCAGCTAAATAACAAATCCCTAGAAGTTGTTGTGTTCCTACGTGTGAGTGAGGTCACCAGTAAGCTCCCAAGGAGTTGCTGTGTAAGCAGTAGAGGAGGCATCGCGCGAGTGATAATTATATATCGCAAGCGTTAATAGGCTACGGTACCCGCTTTACATCAGGTGGGCCGTATGCTTGTATGCCTCCCGACGTAGTATAAAAAGAAAAGAGGAGTAAATATCGTTCGCGCGTTGCCGTTGCGGCAGCTTCTCAAAATTTAGCACTAGTGACCTCACTCACTCGCAGAAACACAACAACCCTCCGGTTGAATTGTAATTTGACTGCGATCTTCTGTAAGATGAGAGGTACCACTTCTCCAAGCGAACGCTTTATTACTACATATCCTGCCCGTGAAGAAATTAACCTACTGAGAACCGATGAGACCAATTTTGTATAGTAACTCAGTTCACCGCTACGAGTCGGGGGTAAAGTATAACGTGTAGCTCTTCATTAGCCAGTTCACGAATCAAGATCACGGCAGTTATTTGCTTGTTTGTTAAAATATCCTCCCATTGGTGAGAAAGCTCGTATCGCTGAGATATTTAGGCGCTAAAACACAACGTTTTTGTGAGCGCGGGGTGCCTTCGTACACGCTAGACTGAGATCACATCCACATACAGTTGGGTTGCTTACCTCCCGTACTAAGAAGTTCATTTCTTTGTCGGATTATCAAAATGTGGAATTCGCTTCCGGCGCATGTGTTCCCCACTTCCTATAATCCCGGATCGTTTAGACGTGGCGTGAAGAGGCACCTTAGCAGGCCGTCAAGGGGGGGGCAGCTAGCACAACACTAATCACTGTGATGGCTGTTCTCACATCTGGTTGTTATTGACGCTTTCCATCAGGCGCGATGAGGACATTTTGACAGGCCACATTTAAAAAAAATGTAGTCAAGAAGTTTATTGGTTTTAGGTCCTGCTCGACTTTAGTCTCGATTCCAAATTAGCTCTAGAGTACCCCGCTAACTAGCACACATGCAGATAAGGTTGACTTAAAATGATAAAAGAAAGAATAAAATTGAACAATATTTTATTTGTATGGTATATTTTATTACATATGGTATTTTTCGTAATTACATTAGTTAGGAGACCTAAAAGATTAAATCTTAGGATCTCAACATGATGACGAGTCTCTATGACCCAATCATATCCAAAACCATAGATATTTTAAAGAGCGACCATAGTTTTAAATAATGGCTCCAATTTAAGAGATAAAAAATGTAACAGACGCATGTATTTATCCACTCATGAGTAAGTACTCTAAATTTGTGTCATGTTTTTTCGTTGTTCAATGTTTATTTTTTATTATGATTGGCCTAGAAAGCATCTTCGACGATACCCTTCACGAGATCACTTAGAAAGACAGTTATTTCATTCTGAAAACAAAACAATAACGAAAACAAATGAATAAATTATACCTTTAGCAGTAACAAATAGAATAAGAAGAAAGAAATCATTTATTGGTGCGTAAACATATTTATGTCCGAATAAATTAAATTAGATACTTGATTAGCAGAGCCAAATTCTAATGAATGTATGTTGCGGTCATTGTGATAAATTGAAAACTATTAATAACTAGCCGACCTGAAACGAATCTTTTGAATGGGAGTATAGAAAAGTGTTCTTTTTAGACGTTTTTAGGCAATTTTTTAAATTTTTCTCTTCGTAAGAACCATCCTCGTACTTCAAGGAATATTCTAAAAAAAGAATTAGCGAAATCGGTTCAGCTGCTCTCGAGATTTGCGCTTAGCAACACATTTAGCGATTCATTTTTATATTATAGATTACCGCCCTTATTAGTAATTAAGGCACTTAACTAAATTCTTGACGTTGACAGTTTATGATTAAAAATTTAAAAGAGGAGGAGCGCATCAAAGCAGCCCCGTCTGAGGAAGTACCTGCACCACACAGAAAACCGCAGCCAAGTAACAACTCCCTAGAGGGTGGTTGTGTTCCTGTGTGTGAGTGAGGTCACCAGTAAGCACCCAAGGAGTTGCTGTGTAAGCAACAGAGGAGGCATCGCGCGAGTGATACTTAACATATCGCAAGCGTTAATAGGCTACTGTAGCCGCTTTACATCAGATGGACCCTATGCCTGTATGCCTCCCGATGTAGTATAAAAAAAAATGTCCACGAGCACGTAAGCTCGTTTTAAAAAAATTGGGCTTGGTTTGAATTAGGAATTCTTCATGGCTAGTAATATGAAAGAAAAGAAAAACTAGTAACCAGCGACCGTCCACGAGAAGAGGGAATTATAATTAATGATTATGTATGTATGTATATCTTCACGCCAAGTCCCTTGCGGGGTAGGCAGAGAGAACCGAGCGCCATAAGACGCGGTCCTTGCATACTTCACTCGCTTCTGTGACATTCATAGCTCTTTTCATGCACGCTCCCCGGTTCCTGGGGCTTCTGACATCACCTTCTGATAAAACACGACCAATTTGGTCATGGTAGGTTAGTCTCGGCCTTCCTCGGCTCCTACATCCTTCCACTTTTGCATTGTATATCTGTTTCGTCATTCTTTCGTCCCGCATTCTTTCTACATGTCCGAACCAACGGAGCATGCCCTTTCTTATCTTAACACCGACACTCTCTTTTAGACCAACTCTTTCTCTCACGTCTTCATTACGAACGCGGTCAGCAAGCGTTATGCCACAAATTTTGCGCAATGCTCGCATCTCGACCGCATTTATTCTACTTTCATGCTCTCTCTGCCATACCCAGCTCTCACTTCCATAAGTTAGCGTTGGAATTAGCACCGCGTTGTGTACAGCGAGCTGTGCCTTCTGGCTTAGATTTCGGCAGCCTAGAAGTTTACCCAACGCTCCATTCACCCTATTCCCGGCACTCACTCGTCTCTCCACATCAGCGGTGTACCTTCCATTGCTGCTAAAAGCACTTCCAAGATATACAATCTCATTCACTTGTTCCAACACTACATCATCAACCATAATCCTAGTGTTCGTTCTGGTTGTCTCTCTTTCAAATTTCAAATTAATGATTATGAATATTAATAAAAGTGGCACTCGGCACCCCAGTCTATCCCGCAAGTGACTTGGCGTGAAGTTATGAATAAACAGTATTAGATGTTTTGGGGAATCGTTATATGAACTACGAAGCGGGCTATGATCAATATCTATACTTAATAAGGAAATGATACATAGTTTACTGACTAGGACGAGCTCGGTGGCTCAGTCGTGAAAGACGCGACTTCGACACCAACGCTCGTGGGTTCGATTCCCACACGAGAAAAACATTTGTGTGCATGAACATGTCCGTTTGTCTTGGTCTGGATGTTTTAAGAGACGTAGGGCCCATCAAAGCAGCCTGTCTGGGCAAGTACCTCCATCTCACAGAAAACCGCAGCCAAATAACAACTCTCTAGAGGGTTGTTGTGTTCCTGCGTGTGAGTGAGGTCACCAGTACGATCCCAAGGAGTTTCTGTGTTAGCAGCAGGAAAGGCATCGCGCGAGTGATACTTTATATATTACAGGCGTTAATAGGCTACGGTAACTGCTTTACATCAGGTGGACCGTATGCTTGTATGACTCCCGACGTTGTATAGAAAAAAAAAGCTTGACTTTAAATGTTTTTATACCACGTCGGGAAGTATACAAGCATACGGCCCACCTGGTGTAAAGTGATTACCGTAGCCTATAAATTATAATTTGCCAGGATTTGGCTTTATTTGGCTGCAGTTTTTTTGTAAAGTGGAGGTATGCACTGACCCAGTCGGACTGCTTCTATGTGCATTATATATTTATAGATCACGTCATCTGTAAATTAATACATCTTCTACACAGATAAATAAAACTGGAGTGTGTGATTGTAATATTGAAATAACCGCTTTTTACTATGCATATGGATGTATACACGGTACATATACCAAAATGAATATTTTTACAATTTTTGTCTGTCTGTTTGTTCCGGCTAATCTCTGAAACGGCTGGACCGATTTTCATTGGCAGATAGCTGATGCAATAAGCAGTAACTTAGGCAACTTTTATTTTAGAAAATTTATTTATTTTTATTAATATAAATAAATAACATTCCACGCGGACGAAGTCGCGGGCACAGCTCGTTTATAGATATAGGTAATGGCCAATAAGGGACTAATATCGGGGTCTTAGTGGGACACGAAACGAACTAATTTGGTGTATTCATTTCCTTTTTTTGTAGCCAAATAATGATATCTGGTCGCAGCGAAATCACTACGAACAAACAAAATCGTGGAAAAACGCTGGTAATAAATAGCATTGTTGTAATTACCTCATACATTTTGACCAGTTCAGGAATCAGGTTGTTCAAAAACAAGCTGACGAATTCGCTAGCACCTTCATGACCAAACATCCCTGTTATTTCAGACTGAAAGAATTCAATACACAGCTTATTATGAGAATGTGAAAATAGCCATAGAAATATAGACAATTTTTTATTTGGAATGAAAAATATAAGTTCCATCCCAACGATCACCAACTGTACTTACTACCTGTGTATGGGGAAGGACATTTTTAGAGTTCTGTGCAGAAATAACCGTATTAAGGCTCCGCTATCTGTCCGTCTCTCCGTCCGTCCGTCTGTCATGGGACTGTAGTAATCTTTTGAATCGTATTAGGTAGACCCTTAAATCTTTCAAAGTATGCATTGCTATAACCGCTATAACAACAAATAATAATAAAAAACCTAAAAAACATCCTCATACAAGGTACTCCAGTTTATAGCGTTTTTTTTTCAAGGTGATATGGAACCTTTGTTTTGCGAGTCCGCCTCGCATTTAGCATTTTTTTTAGAGTGATGACAGTGAGGTAGTAAGAATGAGTGATGTATGCTGCGGCCCAGGATCGTGTGCTTCTTACCACTCATATCACAGAATTGCAGTAGCTAAAAATTGACTAGTTAATTTATTTTCAAAATTTGATCCATACACGTTTAATTTCGATGACAATGTATGATTAGCTAAGTAACGTAATTCTAAATACAATATGGCGGACTCCCCAAGATGTAGCAAGACTAGTTATTTTTATGCACTCCCTTGAGTATCAAACGAAAGGTTGCTCTAAATTCAATATGACGGACGCACCAAGAAAGCGTGTTTTTAGTATTTATGAATTGTTATTAATTTTTTGTAACGCCAAGGATCGTGATACAACGTTTTGACTAGCCCTGTCTTGGCTACATGTAGTAGCCAAGACAGGGCTTCTGTTCTTCTTCTTTCTTCTTTCCATTTCGTGTCGAATATCTAGTTCGTTATTCCTTCCTCTTGCATTCATTCCACATATCCAAACCAACAAAGCATACATCTTCTTCTTTTAACATCGATTCTCCCTTTTCAAGTTATGAAACTTGACTGATTACTCCTTAAAAGAATGAAAAACCCACAGATCTCACTTTTCATGTCGTGTCGACATATACAATAAACAAAGAAAAAAGTATCAAATATACTGACCTGGAATGCTCCAAGACGGAAATTAACAGTGCACTCTGGGACTGATATGCCGGACAAACCAATCGTAATAACTAAACGAGCGTTAATACTCGGCTCGATTATGTGGATCCTTAAAAAAAGTAAAATAAACAAACTATACAACTAATAACATGCACAAAACGAATGCGGTTGAACGTTCGTTATGCGCTTTGTGAGAATGGAGTAACGCACAAATTGAAAAAGGAAGACCATATTTATGCATGGTTATCAGTTGTCTAGTACCCGTTACACAAGCTTCACTTGCTTTGGGGCTGCATGGCGCTGTGAATTTTGTCCGACAATATTTATTTATTATTATTATTATATTTCATAAAAGATAAAGTTACTAGTGGTTTCAGTACTTTATCGTCTTTTAACAAATTGTGTGAGTACGACAACAATATGTGCGAGTAACTGAGACGAGACTAATAACAGGCCATTAACTGTCGCATGCCCAGAGATTTCAAAGCTAAAAACTTAGTTATTTCAGCAATTCGCTATGGTTTCCAATGGCACATTATCCTAATCCTCATTTAGAAAAAAGCGAGTGTGCTTTAGACCACACGACTGATGTAAAACTTCTTTAGCTCCATAGTGTGCTACAGATAATAGGCCTACACTGTGTTTTAAATATACGAAACTTAACTCGCTATGAGAGAAAGAAAATGTGTGCTTACACCTCACTCTCTTGCTCCTACAGTAATATACGAAACGTAACTCTCTCTCTTTCCATCTTATATCTCCCTCCCCTTCCGTGCGCCTCGCCCAATCACACTTTTCGTAACGCTCTCGTCACGCATTCACCAGCTTACTCCCCAAGTCAAGCGTGCGTAAAGAAGTTTTACTTCAATAATATGTTATTGACTTCGTGTGGTCGAGTGGCTGGTAAGTGCTACTTTAACACCATAGGTTGTCGTTTCGACTCCCGGACGGAAGACACATTTTGTTTGCATGAATATGTATGTTTGTATTGTCCTGACTGACTGTATTACAATTTTTTTATTTACAAGAAAACCGTTATTAAATGTTTTTTTTTTAAGAATCACATTTTGTAGCCGTTTTGTGAACTAAACATTCTGTAGCAACTTGTGTGTAAAGAATGTTTGGAAATAATGTAAATCGAACCTACAATCCCAAGATTTGACTAACGTTTTGTGTGCATGAACATGTATGCTTGTCTTGGTCTGGGCATTATTTTATGAGTTTACAAAAACAAAATTTATTTTATATGGTTACCTGCAGAATCGTGCTGAACTGCCGTTTTATGCAAATGGTTTTATCTGAATATCCGCTACATGATATGGGACAACCAAAAATCTACAAAACCGCAGAAAATCTTCTGGTCTAGTCAGGTGCATGTGCTAAGAGATGTAGGGCGCATCAAAGCAGCCCGTCTAGGGAAGTACCTCCACCTCACAGAAAACTGCAGCCAAATAGCAACTCCCTAGAGGGTTGCAGCCAAATAACAACTCCCGCGAGTACTTATATATCGCAAGCCATTAAATAGTTAATAGAAGGTTTAGTTAATAATTGGTTGCGGAAGCACACAAAGCAGGTTAGATCAAATTGCATATCGCAAGCGTTAATAGGCTACGGTACCCGCTTTACATCAGGTGGGCCGTATGCTTGTATGCCTCCCGACTTAGTATAAAAAAGGTGCTTTTTCCCTTTATTGCGAAGCAAGAAAACTTCACCATCATACGTCCTTTTCCATTGCGACTTTACATTTTTCGAACTTCGTTTCGATCATTCAATCTCATTTATAGTATCAGACGCAGACCCCGTGAAGTTAATCATAACTTTGCTTACAACATTAGCGTCCTGGACAATATTATATATTTCCTCTAAATTAGTGTTTAACAAGAATGTCAGTTTGAAACTTTCTTTTTTTCGTTTCAGCTGTTGACCATATATTTGAAGACATCTTAATTTCCCTTTAGAAGAGTTTGGTACTCGCCTCGAAGCCTTCAGTCTCCCTCTCAGAAAAGAACATAACAATTACGAGCATAGTAATGCTCGTAATTATTTCCTCGCGCTTCATTTTCGTTGAAGTTTTAGATTCATCCTTGCAACGACGGTACAGTTCTTTCTTCTTCTCTGTCATATCATCCCCCAGATGTAAAGATGCTACGTAACCTAGCAATGTTTTCCTCGTTTTTGCCAAGGCGAATTCAACCTTTGCGTTCCATAAGGCGTCAACTGTCAATGTTTTATCTCTCTTTGCGCATCGTCGTGCTTCTTTAGGGCAATTCATCGTACATTTTTTTAACTTTCCAGCAATTATCAACCTCAAAGTCGTAAAGAGTTGTGTCTCTCACTTACTAGATGTGTATTGCACTTTCATCTTCCTATTTTTCTCTTCTTACCTGATCTCCGAAAGTTATACGCACTCATCACGGCCTCCACTTTTGAAAGTTCAACAAACCGGCTATCGCTAGGTAGAGATCCATTTCAACAGTGGGACCTTTGTAAACTCTTGTAATATAAAATATTATTTCTAAGTTGTTTAGCATTCGCAATCAAATGCTTCTTCACGTATACGTATGGATGTCCTTATGACGGAATAAAGTACTAACACACAAGGAGATTTCATTCCACACATGCGTCTAAAATTTAATTAACTTTTTTGTTCACTTTGTTATCTCCATATGGGCCATGCATTGTATCAAAACTGTCTCTCTTAGTACCAAATCAACCGTTCAAATCTCACATGTAACAGCTCTCATTTCTCTCAGATTCAATATCCATTTCAGACTCACAAAACTTCTTAAGTTCTTGGTTACACGTTGAGCTTATGGTAGCGTTTACTGGGACTTAAGAAACTCACGGGATCTCCAATTTTACACGAATTTAGTGAAGTCTAGGGCCTACCAAATCCTATTCTCTCACTCACGAGGGTAAGCGAGAAGAGAGTAGTACACCTACTACACACGCATTAACACGATCGTTCTAATTCACCCGGACCGCAAAGGCCATCACCGCATCGGGTAGGTCATCCGTATCACTCCCCTTTTGCTTAATCTGTGTTACACATAAACCATTCAACAGTCTCTCCTTCATTACATCTGTCAAATCATTGATCTTATAAGCTTAATATAACTGAAGGCAGTCCTTCCCTTATATTCCACCTGCCTACTTAGCGCTTAGTTCTACACGACCAGCCAGATTGTGCACTGCGTAACAGACGGCGTGACCCTTTGCCGCCTGCACTCTATGTCGCACCATCGAGGGCGAATTGGCGTGCGTTATCTTCAGGGTATGTTCTAACCTGCGCGTCGGTACGATAATGGTCCAGAATTGCAATCCGCTGTATTGGCAGGGTCGCAACGTACACGCGTGAATCTGGCACATGACTCCCTTTGATTATACAATGTCGGGAGGCATGGAGGCATACAAGCACACGGCTCGCCTAATGTAAAGCGGTTATCGTAGCCTATTAACGCTTGTAATACATTAAAGTATCACTAGCGCGATGCCACCTCTGCTGTTGACAAAGCAATCCTTAGGAGCTTGCTGGTGATCGTACTCATACGCAGGAACACAACAACCCTTCAGAGAGTTGTTACTTGGGTGCGGTAATATGTGAGGTGAAGGTACTTCCCCAGACGGGATGCTTTGATGCGCCCTACCTCTCTTAAAAACGCCCAGACCAAGACAAACAGACATGTTCATACACGCAAATGTTCGTCCTGTGGGAGAATCCAAGCCACGGGCGTCGGTGTCAAATTCGCATTATTAACCGCTGCGCCACCGATCTCGTCAATTTAATATAGTATACCCAATGATATTGTATTAAAAAGAGGTAGATGTCGTACTAGCGCGCAAAAACTGAGGCAATGAAATTAACCCAATTGGTCTAATATGCGCTATTCTATGATGCGCTGACGTATTTCAAGCGCAACTCTGGACAGATAGCTATCTCTCTCTATATCATGCGTTCCGTATTATCTATCCCCTTCTTAAGTAAGTAAGTACTATAATGTCGTAGTGGAACAATAACAAAACGACGCGCAGTATGAATATACGTCATCTTTAAATACAATATCATTGAGTATACCTAATACATCTAATATCTAAATTTAGTATATTATAATTCTTTATTTTGTTTATATTTACGCATATATAGCAAACACTGAGATCAAGACAGACAGCCATGTTTATGTAAACTAACTTCTTATTGCTAAAAATTGCCTATTCTAGTCACTCGACATTCGGTTTTATCACAATTTACTTTTTTTTACGTAATACCACTTACTTGGCTCTACCAGTTCCGAAAATACTTAAACCATCCACGTTCACAAAGAGGTTGTAATGACCTGAAATAATGCTACTTTTAATGGTCCAATTATACTCAAGTTATTTGTAATGAATTAGCATATAAGTAGAAATCGAAGCAGCAGTCAGCTCATCCAGTGGATGAAGTCAGCTAAGTCACTAAATAATTTACTTTGAGTAACCTGAGCATCGAGATCGCTATAAATTTACACTCAGCAGAAGTCAACTGCCCTGACATATATATATATATGCATTTTTGATCTTCTTCTTCGTGTTGTCCTGTTCCTAATCCATTACGATCAGTGGGGTCATGGAGCGATTGCCGTCTGACCTTTGCAACCCAGAGGGAAAACTACATCTTTCTTAGGTTAGGTTAAACGTTTTTCGAAATATATTTTTTTTTGTACGGGTGGGTTTCCTACGATGTTTTCACGAAAATACGAATTAATGGCACATGCACCCGCCAGGATTCAAATCGAGGACCAGGTGGTCAATATGGCGACTCTTTTTGCACATACCCATAATTTTTTTTAATTTTGATTGATAAAATATTCAAATCTTGTTTCTCATTCATTGTGACGAGTTAACCTTGTGCGGACATGAATTTCAATAGTGATAAACAACATCACTTTATGCACAGATTGTTTACCTCGTGTAGAATTATCATATCAGTCAAAGTTTGGTTTTAATAACCCTGCTTTAAGTGTTCTATTATGACAATGTCAATGTTAAGGGTGGTCACAGACTGGCATATTTCCTACGCGTATATATAAACGCACGTCTAAGTCACAAGTGCATAATATAAACCTTTCTTCTGTTACTACTCGCTACTGACTGACCCACCAGCTCTACACGCCCGCAATGGAGCACACGCGTTCGTAATTAAATACAAACGTTGCAAGAGTGTGAACCAAAATGAGCGTAAATAATAGGGGTTAAAGTATGAAATTGCCGTTTTATAATAATAGATACTTTAAATTGACATTAAACCTCCATGGTGTGAGATTTTCGAGTGATTTTTTTTTTATTTAAAACCTATGAGGTTTTCTTTTAAAAATGTGCAAACATTTGATTTTAGAATTTAAATTGTTTTTTTTATTCAGCTTAGGCAGGAAAGATGGATACTTCGAAAGTCCGAGTATTTTTTTTTTATACCAATGAGGTAGCTAATATTGAGGTCGGTACCAGAAGCGTGCACGCCGCGACCATGCCAGTCCAACACTGGATTGCAATTCTGGACCTAAACATAAACCGCACAGATGCGCGAATTAGGGCGTCCCCCGGAGGCGACGCGCATAGATCCACCCTCCTCGGTGCGGGTTTAAGTGCACGCGGCAGTGGGGGCCGCCACCCACCACGCAACGCCCAACCCGGCGGGTCGAGGACAGCTGAGTGTCGTATAGGCACATGGAATGTGAGAAGTAGATTACAAGATAAGATGAATGAGTTGATAGATATAATGAACGAGAGATGTGTGTCAGAGACCAAGCGAAAGGGAAGCGATACCGAAGATCTGCCCGGTGGCATAATGGCCCTATCTGATTCGGGGTGAACCAGGACGATCATGTCAGCTCTGGCACAGGTGTGGTGCTTTCATCTCGCTTGGCTGCTGATGTGAAAGATTACGATTTAGTAGACCCAAGATTTTCTCTAGGTTAAAATGAAACTGGGGATTACGCGAGTCGTTTTGGTTGCAACGTATGCTCCTGTAAGCTCTACTATTCCCCAGGAGCTCGAGATATTTTCGATTTGGCTGAGAGCACGAGAGAACCAAGCGAAGCAGTTATGAGGCTGTGCTTGGATCCGGATTCCATATGTAAATAAGAGAGTGAACGATGCTGGTAAGTTACTTTTAGACGTATTTATGGAACGAAACCTTGTGCCGAACAGTTCTTCCATCCCAAGGATATTCACACGTACATATGGAGATGGAATGAACAGAAAAGTGTGATTGATCTGATTTTGATAGATGGACGTCTCCGAAAGTCGTCGGACCACTATCTGGTGATAAGCCCGTTTGTGGGCCTTTTCAAGAAGTGGAGGCACTGGCGAGTGTGTATTTCTTTCGGAGGTCATAAAAGAATAAGAAGAGAAAAATTGGAAAATGAAAGTGTAAGGATGTATGTATGTAGATCTAGTCAGTGAAAGACTTGCGAACGCGAGTCTTTCCGACTCGATGTAGAGGAATGTTAGGAAGTTCTGAAACAAAGTATGGTGGACAATGCGAAAGAAGCATATGGATGCCCAAAGAGACATAGAACACTGACAGGAGATGCCTGGTGGGATGCAGAGGTTCAATACTCCGTGAAAAAAAGAGGAAAGCGTGGCTGGATTACGAATCATCTTCGTATCGGAGTGATAGTGTGAAAGAGAAGAAGAAAGAAATATACCGTCGATGCAATAATGAAACCAAATCTTTAGTGAAAGAGAAGCATGAAAGACTACTTAAGAATGAGGAAGAGAGGCCGATGAATAACTTCAAGGCGAACACCAAACTCTTCTGGAGAGAAGTAAAAAAGTCTCGGGGTGGTCGGCATCCAGAATGGACAAGATAAAATGTAAAGCTGGTATTCTTCCAGTTCCGAGTTCCGACGCAGAACTAACGCGACAGAAACGGCTCGCAATATCAATGCTGCGTTTGGAGAGGAGATTACAAATAAATGCATCATGCGTTTTTGGTTTAAACGCTTTCGTAATGGAAACTTCGACTTGAAGAACAAACTATATGGAAGATCGCTCACACAGGTGAATAACGCTAAATTGTAGGCCATGGTAGAAGTCGATCCGAGTCAAACTATCCAGGAATTAGTGGCATGGTTTAACGTTACCTTACTTACAATATTGACTCATCAATAAGATAAAAAAATATGTAAGATGGGTGCCTCTTGATTTGACTGATCTGCAGTAAGAAACGCGTGTTGAAACTTATGTTGCTTGTTGAATCGGTACAGAAATGAAGGAATATTAGATCAAATTGTGACATGTGACGAAAAGTGGATTCTTTACCATAACAGTGAGTGAAAAATGCAATGGCTGAGTGTCCTAAAGCAAAGCTTACCAATAAAAAGGTAATGGTAACTGGTTGGCGGTCTTTTCATGGCGTTATTCACTATAGCTTTCTCAGGTCTGGTCAAGCAATAACAGCAGATGTTTACTGTGCCGAACTTCGAACAATGATGTGGAAACTGGCAATGAAACAGCCCCGACTCGTGTATTGATCTTCACCATTATTGCTCCATAATAACGCAAGACTGCACGAGAAACCGTTGTAACTCTACAGGAGCTGTAGATAGAAACCATACTTCATCCTCCGTACTCGCTAGACCTTGCGCCAACTGACTAGCATTTTTTTTCGTGATTTGGACAATTTTCTACGTGATAAAAAAATTTCTTACCAGAAACACAACATTCATACAGTTTTTCGAATCTAGATCCCCAAAGTTCTATCGCAAAGACATAAATAAACTTCCGATTAGATGGCAGCAATGTATAAATAATAAGGGTAAATATTTTGATTAAATAAATATGGTTACATCATATAAAAAAACGAATTATAATTTTTCAGTACAAATCGCTAATTTCATACTTTGACCTCTAATATTAAACCATTCTAAGTCCACGAAAAAAGTAGTAAAAATAAAGCAGCTTATTAGATACATTTACTAATCTTACCGCTGTCAATGTCTATACTAGGTATATGAGCATCCAGGTTAACTGTATTGGTTATAGGTATAACCGGTGAGGTAACGCTAAGGTGATCGATAATAAATGAACCCAAGTTCGTTACGGTTGTATCAGCGATTGAAAATATAGCCCTGAAACAGAAATATATTAATTTTGCTTATCATACGCCAGCTAAGCTATTATAATAGCTAATAGGCTTATTTTCTTGCATTACGAACATTTATATATGTTATTATACATATATACCTTCGATAGTTGCTTACCCTGGGATTGGAATTATCTCATCATCCAGGTGCAGTTCGTCCAAGATAAAAGGGTCCAGCACAGGCATATCATCGGATCCATTGAAAATTAAATCCCTTAGGTCATCTATCATACCACGGATAATCCCTTCTATTAAGGAGTTTCGGGTATCTGAAAGTAGAAGTGTAACTATTAGTAAACCACTAAAATTATAATTATATGTATACATAATTCTTCTGTACGTGCGTATGTCAAAGAACTCCTCCTAAATGAGTGAGACTAGACCAAGAACATAAGTGTGTCATGGTAGGTAGGGCACATAAAGTTCAACTGCATTAGCTTGGTTCGGTCTTGTGAAGTTAGTAGCAAAAAATATCAATAAAAGTACGCCGGATGTGCCACTGTTTATTGATATGAGTAGCGGATTTGACTTCGTAAAACATAAACTTTTACATAAACTGGAATTGTATGACATTAGAGGCCGGGCATGATTGGCTCGAATATAACGAAACTATCACAAGTGACATCCAATTTAGATAGAGAAACACAAAGATTTGATATGTTGATGAGAAGTTCAGGGGTGCCTCAAGGTAGCATTCTTGGGCCACTGCTTTTTTGTTATATATCAACGACCTCCCAAATGCCACCTCACATAAACGTATTCTCTTCGCAGACTACACTACTACAAGATATTTAAGACAAAGGTATCAAGGCTTAGTGTATCAACCTCTCGCAAGCATATATATAAGCGGAATGTATATATATATATAACATGACTATAACCATTTATAATTTACTTCTAGAAAATGTAAAGTTACTCTGAAAGGGACAGTATTTAAGGAAAATCTGACAAAATGCCTTTTAGATAAATGGTTTTATAATATTAATTAATACTTGAACTAATGACAATTAATATAATATATTTTTAATTTATTTATCTTATATATATAATTCTACTGTACGTGTGTATGTGACTGAACTCCTCCTAAACGACTGGACCGATTTTAATGATTTTTTTTGTGTGTGTTCAAGGGGATTCGAGAATGGTTTAGATTCACAATTGGACCCGGTAGGTAGCGCTGTAATCGGGTTACAGGATTTATTGTTTTTATTTGAGATTATTGATGATTAGAGCGATGTCAATAATGTCCGCCATTGTGGTATAAATATCTCATATCGTCTGAGTGCTAGCATCAACAAAGAATTTATTCTGACACATTTCACACTCAGAAGATATTTTTTCTAGGTTTTCTGGGTTTCTAGGTAGGTAGGTAAAAATTGGTTGTTGATTATTTAAACACCATCCTTGTTTAAAAATCCTTTTTTTTCGTAACATATCTTGGAAAACCTTGCTTGGCTGTTCTTATATCTGGTGTGCCTAAATATATTTAAGGTATGAAATAGTAAACGATTTTATCGGTTTTCAGTACATTTTTACATATTTGAGTGCTATACCAGTATAATATTTATACTATTTTAGTACTGTATTTCTTCCACACACAAGAAAAAAAACATTTTTATCTTTATTTTTTAAGTTTAATGTAGCTATACTAAATATTTTTAAGATAAATAGCAATGTAAATGTTAACCCGAGATGTAACGTAATCACAATCATAAAAGTTAATCAAAATCCATTTAGAAGAACTCCACTAAGAATCAACAAAATGCAAACATAAAATTTTATCTTCGACATCAATTCAATCTTCAGCAATAATAATTTCAAAAAACATTATGTACGAACTCGACCTTGCTTCGATTTTATGATATGTACATATCGATTAGATACGTGTGTTTGATTTAACACTTTATCAAATATTATCATGGTAATTAATACTGTTTAAAAAAATTAAAATAGGTAGAACTCCCTGCCCCAGTAATTAAATGATAAAGTATCATTAAGTCAGTGGATCAATCACTTCGTATCACGAATATTAATGACGTTTAAAATTCCAGTCACATTCAGCCGCTGTTTAATCTTCTTTTTTAATGAATTAAATGATTTTGAATTAAATGAGTGTATCATTTGCAAAAAAAAATCGCTCTATTAATGAGTGGTCAAAATCAGACATTTATTTGCTTCAAATATGATACACGAGATTTTAAATCAATAGAAACACAGCAAATTTCACCTGACCAATTTTGGCATACAAATATTAAAATAAAATATAATACCTTACTTAATAATTTGAAATTTGTCATTTTTCATTTACTGTTGATACATGGATAACAACTAACAATCACTCATTATTGATATAAAACATTTTTTTTATTATTTATTTATATTAATAAAAATAAATAACATTTCTAAAATAAAAGTAGCCTAAGTTACTCCTTATTACATCAACTATCTGCCAGTGAAAGTCCCGTCAAAATCGGTCCAGCCGTTTCAGAGATTACCCGGAACAAACAGACAGACAGACAAAATTGTAAAAAAAATATTTTGGTATATGTACCGTGTATACATCCATATGCATTTAATAAAAAGCGGTTATTTTAATATTACAAACAGACAGTCCAATTTTATTTATCTGTATAGATGAAAAAATCTTTTTATTTTCAACAATAAGTATGACACTTATTGTTATGTTGTGTTTAATGCAAGACGCGTAATTAAGGGGATTGGTGACACTCGAACGGTAAAAACTTTGCCCATATTACCTTGATCAGCAGATCAATTTGGAATTTTTTGTTTTGATTCTTGATATGTACTCTAATAAATATATTTATTTGCTGAAAATGTAGGTATTTTCAAAACAAGGAGTGTCTTTGATTAGAAGTCCTATATACACATATATACATTTTATCTTTATATAAATGTAATTAATATAAATTTCACTTTATAACATTTTTCTTATTAAAATTTAAGCATGAAATAAAATTACTTTAAAAAATCTTATAAGTCGTCGCCTAAAAATCCTATGATACTTTAATAACTCTTAATAACAAATAATTCAAGTAACTTTTATTAAACAATGTCGAATAATAGTAATATATTTCTTTGCATATTAAGTCAAAATCATTCGTATAATTCGACTTACCACTAGATTCCGCTCTGCTGCATATACAGTCGAGAGACTGATTATTATTTGATGGAAAACATGAACTGGGCTAATGCGTGTTTAGTACACTTCAGTTAGTTTCACAGTATTATGCATCATTCTATATTGATTTCTCATTTTACAGGAATTTGTAAGCGCCCCAAAAGTAGGATATCTAATTTTGTTGATTTGTTTACTTTTAGTTCGGGAGTTCGCAGCAAAATTGGACAATGATTTTGCAGAGAATGGCGTTTTGATATAAGTTAGATTACTATAATTAGAACCAATTAAGGCTATTGGCCAGTTATAGTCTGTTTAACTTTAAGTTTAATGAAAGTTTGAACTTGTCGATTTTTTTATTATAATAAAAGTGATCTTGCAGACAGATCTACATATATTTTCAATGTCACGAACCTATGGTTCAAATGCCATCTCCTGCAAAATCACTTGGGTCATCCCAAAAAATTGTCAAAATGAAATGCCGCCAAAATCTGAAGTTAAACTCCATATGAGATGGGCAGCTGAATTTCGGTTCTTGGTGGTCAAAATCGCCAGTATACCAAACCCCATCCTCTGCAACATCACTTTGCCTTGGTTACTCGGACCGACATTTTATAAAAATTCATAAAAATCTAACCTAACCTCTAAATGAGATGGCGGTCAGGAATTATATTGGGGACAATATAATTTGCATATATACCAAGCGCCATCCTCTGCAAGATCACTTTTGTTATAGTAAAAAATCGACAAGTTCAAACTTTCATTAAACTTAAAGTTAAATAGACTATAACTGGCCAATAGGCTTAATCGGTTCTAATTATAGTAATCTAACTTATATCAAAACGCCATTATCTGCAAAATCATTGTCCAATTTTGCTACGAGCTCCCGAACTATTAGTCGTTCTATTAAACCTTCAAAATTCTATTAGAATGAATTTGCGTGTGTACATATGCGTATGTGTTTGTATGATGACCTCAATTTTCTCTCGAATTGCTATTTCAAAGTACTACAAGTATAGTAGCAATGGAGCTGTTCATTTTTAGGGTTCCGTACCCAAAGGGTAAAACGGAACCCTATTACTGAGGCTCCGCTGTCCGTCCGTCCGTCCGTCCGTCCGTCTGTCACCAGGCTGTATCTCACGAACCGTGATAGTTAGACAGTTGAAATTTTCACAGGTGATGTGTTTCTATTGCCGCTATAACAACAAATACTAAAAAATAGAATAACATAAATATTTAAGGGGGCTCCCATACAACAAACGTGATTTTTTTTGCTCGTTTTTGCTCGATATTGACAACGGCAACAGGTAGACGCTTGAAATATTCACAGAATATTTAGTTATATATTCACTTTAAGAATAAATGATTAAATTAAAAAAAACAAATATTTAAGGGGGGCTCCCATACATCAAACGTGTTTATTTTGCCATTTTTATAGATAGCGGTACGGAACCCTTCGTGCGCGAGTCCGACTCGCACTTGGCCGATTTTTTTCATTGTATATGTCTTGATAACCCACTAATAATTTTTTGCCATGTAGTAACTATCAATGATTTGACATTTTTACATTGTTTGAAATGGAATATTCATAACTTGATAATGGGCTTATGCCCTGTGTATGTATGATGAATAGTAAATCTTATTATTGATACCCACAATCACTTCCTGCATTAAATATCGAAAATGACATTTGGGATTGCTATGTGATTGACTTGAAAAGGTGTTCGAAGACTTGAAAAGGGCCTCATTAACTCCGTTAACTAAAGTTCTTCATACCTGCATCGAGATTCTGGTCAATCCCGCTCAATGGTCCTGCTACCGATACAGATATTGAAAGCAAGAAACATAACCACACGGCTTTCATTGTGCTATACTGAAATCAGAAAATAAGATCATGAGCTAATCAAGTGACAATCTAGTCAAGTGACATGTGAACACAAAAATAGACATATAATTATAAATTTTTATTATGATTATTGACATATTGATTCTCACATTTAAACGGGCAATTCTTGTATGTATATAAATATATTTTATGCACTCGAAAACGGCTCTAACGAGTGCATTTATCGCAGGAAGTCCCACTATGTCGTATTTTTCTAGCATTTTGCCTAACAAGATATCCTTAGAGTTAACTCCAAGGATACATATCTTACGTAAAATTCTGAGGAGTGTTGTCTTCAGCGCGGAACTATGACAAATTGAGACTTTTTGGGATGAACGCGCTTATACCTTGGAACATTTTGTATTATGCAAGGATTTGGTTGAACTACTACTTGTATCTTGGAACACATGTATATTGGTAGCGTCCGGTTAAATGAGGATTATGTTCAGTTTGGCATTTACTTAGACTACAAAGCCAAATTAGCTATTTTATGTGCCGGATGTCCAAGGCGGTAATTTGTGACCCAGCATAGCTTGTAACCCATATTTGAATATTTTGTTCGAATCGTCGAGTTAATGATTTCTAACCGGCCGGAGTCACTGTCTACACGGCATAGTAAGAAGCAACGTCTCTTACGTTGCCTTCTTTCTATGTGTTTTACAAGTTATACCCCGGACAGAATTGCGATGTCTGCGAAAAATACTTCTAAGGGCCTTCAAGAAAAGGGCAACTTCCTTGAAATTACTGGTAATGGATCCTGATCCACATGGAACATCTGACGGTATATGCAGCGGCACCAACGAGGTTAGCCATCTATTTAATATCAACCTACGAGGATCTTACTGGAAATCTCACTCACTTGCAAGAACCAAAGGGGAAACTATTTTTTTTTTCTGAAACCTACCACAGCGTTCTTATTTAACAGCGACTTTCGGTGAGACCGAGGTACTTCCGCAGTAGAGCTTCTTAAAAAGTGTCACCTTGGTCTGCCTTACTTTGACAGAGCCTCATTTGTTTATCAGGATGCACCACATACACAAAAAGAACAATATATAATGAATAGTTTAATATAGATGCCCTTTGTGATGTCAAAAATGAAACTTAAAGATTGGGAATTGTTCATCAGTAAACGTTCACACTCATCCCAGTATTACGCGAATTCTTTTTCAGTGCGAGCTGTGCAGCTCTGGAATGCTTTACCATTGACAATTTGAAATGTAGAATATTCAGCGTTAAAGGTCAAGATAGTGCGCACTATCTTTCTTTCAGCCTGTTTTAATTTGGTTCTTATTTTTATCTAGCTGTCACTGCTGTGCAACTTTGTTTACGAATTTATATGTTGATTGAATTAATATGTATGTGTATAAATATAAGTATCTATCTTTATTGTTGTTTTTGATTATTTCTAAGTAATCCTCTTGTATGTTTTTTAGTTTATACAGCGCCACCTTCATTTTCTTTATCTTTAAGTAGTCTGGAAGAGATTGCTATGCGATAAGACCACCTTTTGTACTTTAATTATAAGTTAATTTCGTGTATTTTATTGTTGTATGTGTTGAAATAAAGAGTATTGTATTGTTGGTAAAGTCACCAATAAACGAGCCCTTTGGTAAAGTGGTTAGCAATGTTACTTCAATACTAAGGCTTGAGGGTTCGATTCCGATACAGTATAAATACTTGTGCGCATGAATGCCTGTTTGTCTTGTTTTGTGATTGGTGTGGTGATTTTATGAGAGATAGGACGCATTAAAGCCCGACTCGGGATGTACCTCCACCTCACAAAAAACAGCTGCCAAATAATAACTACTGGAGAGTTATCGTGTTCCTACGAGTGAGTAAAGTAATAAATAATCTCCTAAGTGAAGTAAAAGTTGCTGTATTGGCAGCTTGGGTGGCAACACGCGAACGATAATTTCTATACTATACAACAGGTGGGCCGAATGCTTGAAATACCCCCGAGGTTTTATATAAAACTAGCGAACCCGACAGAGGATGCCTTGGCTGTCCGAAAATAAAAACAATAAATCCTGTAACCCGATTACAGCGCCACCTACCGGGTCCAATTGTGAATCTAAACCATTCTCGAATCCCCTTGAACACACACAAAATTTCATCAAAATCGGTCCAGTCATTTAGGAGTTCAGTCACATGTACAGTAGAATTATATATATAAAGATATAAAAATGACACGTTCGAATGAACTTGCATAGTTTACCAAAAATTAAGTTTATTTCACTTTTCGCTCACGTATCAAATTTTTTCGCTCGTGTAAAATAACCATGAAAGAAAATAACCAGAAAGCATGAGCTCAATTATTTAAACAATACCAGAACACGTAACATTATTTTTTATGCTATCATATAACCTCCTTACTGATCACCCACCAAAAATCATCCTTGTTCTAATTCCTATACTTCGGTCATTTCTAATTTTCTCGAGAAAGCACAGCGCTTTGTCAGCGCTATTCACGACATTTGCCCAAGGATTTTCCTACCATCTGATATTTTACACGCCAGAAATTGCCCATTTCAGCTTACTGAGTACTATTTCGATATGATTGGTTCTTATTCGAATTTCCAAATTCTAGAGAAAACCCGACGACGAGCTCGGTGGCGCAGTGGTGAAACGCGCTGTTACGCTACTTTGACACCAACGCTTGTGGGTTCGATTCCCACACAGTACAAACATTTGTGTGCATGAACATGTCTGTTTGTATTGGTCTGGGTATTTCCTATGTATAATAAGTATATATTAACAAAAAAAAATGTATTTACGTATGTTTATCAGTTGTCTAGTACCCATAACACAAGCTTCGCTTACTTTGGGGCTAGGTGGCGCTGTGTAATTTGTCCGACAATAAAAAATAAAAAAAATATAAAAAAAAAAGAACATGCTGTGCAAATTTCTATCTATGGCCCAACCAATCGGTCCCGGCGTATGTAGACTAAACCATACATAACGTACTGTCTTTATTTTCTTTATACAACGTCGAGAGACATACGAGCATGAGACCTACCAAAGTGGTTACCGTATCCTATGTTTGTTTGCAATACATTATGAATCACTCGCACGATGTCGCGTCTACTGCTCAACACAACAACATACGTGACGAGCTCGGTGGCTCAGTTGTGAATGACGCGACTTTGACACCAACGCTCGTGGGTTCGATTCCCACACAAGGCAAACCTTTGTGTCTGTTTGTCTTGGTCTGGATGTTTTAAGTGAGGTAGGGCGTATCAAAGGCGCCCGTCTGGGGAAGTACCTTCACCTCACAGATAACCGCAGCCAAAGTAACAACTTCCTAGAGGGTTGTTGTGTTCCTGCGTGTGAGTGAGGTCACCAGTAAGCACCCAAGGAGTTGCTGTGTAAGCAGCAGAGGAGGCAACGCGCGAGTGATACTTAATCTATCACAAGCGTTAATAGGCTACGGCACCCGCTTTACATCAGGTGGGCCGTATGCCTCCCTGCGGCGTCTGCGGTTTTCTATGAGGTGGAGGTACATCCCTAATCAGACGGTTTTGACGCACCCTACCTATTTTATAAACACCTAAACCAAGACAAGCAATACCTCGGCTGCTGCGGTCGTCCACCATCTCAGCAGCATCATCAGCAGCCGAGGCAGAGACTACCGGAGCTGCCATGGCAGCGTCGGCATGTTGCACGTACTAACAGTAGTGGGTGGCTGCCGGCTGGCGCTAGGCCGCATGAACTAATTGGTGGCGGACGCCCACAAAGCAGGTTAGATCAAATTGCATGTAAATTTGATTTTCGCAAAATAACGCCTGAATCTATTAACAACTTTGTATTATATGAAATAAATATTTACCTGTTATTAATTACTTAAACAAACGACCAATGTGCCACTTCACTAATCACATAATGGATTATCTGATAATATTATTATAATAAATAAAGATTATTATGTTATCTATAACAGACACATACAATCAGGCAAAATACTCTTAAGCGTTAAGATAATTCAAACAATACTTGAGCCCGGGGCAAGAACCGACAGTCACCTATACTAGAACTTGGCATATCATGTTTGGCTGTAAATAAATAACTATTTAATGGCAGACAATTCACTTTCAAACGACAAATAATTAACGAACGCTGATTATCTCCACCTTGCAAAGACCGCTTCCATATATCAACTCTTTGGAGGGTGGCTGAGTAACGGGGGGGATGTGTAACCTCTATTTGAATTGTAATATTCATAGACTACAGTGACCACTTTACATCAACGGGCCGTATCCATGTTTGCTACGCTATCGTTGTGTAAACGTAGTCCATTTTGATTAAATACACTGTATTTTTTTTTAAACAACGTCGGGAAGCATACAAACTTACGGCCCATTTGATTTGCCTCTGTCGCTAAGACAGCAACTACTTAGGAGCTTACTGGTGACGTCACTCCTCCAGAGCATTGTTACTTGGCTGCGGTTTTTCTGTGGGATCACTCTACCACTCTAAAAAAAATCATATAGATTTATTAGAAATTTTCTAATAAATGAGAAATATGGCTCTCTATTGTAATATTAAAATAGTTTCAATATCAGCCGCTCTTCCTCACAACAGTATACCATATGACATAATGCTGTGAAAGTAGCTGAAATAAACTAAACGAGCGGTAGCCACATCCGTCAATTGTCTAATTCTCCTAACGGCATATGTGGCAGAGCTGTGCTTACTGACCATTTTATTTATGTGGGGGCCCGACTACAATTTTGAGTCTATCGTAGTTCCAAGAAATACAGTATCATTAATAAATTCTAGTATATTATTTTCAATGAAAACTTGTGTATTGGAAGACGCCACATTTGGAAGAATAAATTTTATACTTTTGGTTTTAGTTGAATTTAATAAAAGATTATTTCATGTGAACCAACTTAGAATAGCAGATAGAACACTATTTACCTTGTCAATATTTTTGCACCGGCGAGCAACATTAAAAATTAAAGAAGTGTCATCAGCATACAGTAGTATATCCGCCGTTTATTGCACCATGTAGGGCAGATCATTTGTATATACTAAAAATAAAAAGGGTCCCAATATAGAGCCTTGGCGCACCCCAATATTAACATTACTTTAGATTTGACCTTTAGATTTGACCCCATTTATGTCAACAGTTTATATTCAATTGTTTAAGTAAATTGCGATCAAATCATGGGCTTTACCTCTAACTCCATAATGGCACAGCTTGAGCAATAATGTCCGATGATCGACACAATCAAAAGCTTTGGAGGGATCACAGAATACCCTAATAGCATCCTGGGTTCTCTCCCAAGCGCTAAGAACATGCTTGACCAATGCCACCCCCGCATCTGTAGTGGATTTACCTGCTGTAAATCCGTATTGTGCACTATGAAAAATTTCATTGGTCTTAAAATAGAGTTGTAATTGATCAAACACTATCTTTTCGAATACTTTACTCAATACTGGCAAAATAGATATGGGTCTATAATTCCCCAGTTCACTTTTTTCACCAGACTTGAATAATGGAATTAATTTACTAAATTTCATTAAATCTGGGAACACACCCATATCTATACATTGATTAAAAATAAATGCCAAGTGTGGAGCTATTGACTCAATAATATAATAGAATACTTTTATGGTCATTCCTCAATGATCTTCTGAGTTTTAAATGTTTAGTTGTTTAAAGGTTTTAACTATATCGCTTGATTGAATATGTGTAAATTGGAAAAGCTCCACTCTTGGTTGTACATTCTCCTTTGAGCAGTCAGAACCCGTTATATACGTTTTCCCATACATTTCGCGGTCGTAAACGACCACCCGGGTTTCGAAGGGTTAATAACTCCGCAACAATGTGAGGAGATGAATTGAGGGAGTCAGTGGTAATATAAGGGATATTAGTGAAGTAGTCATCAAATAGATTTTATATAGAAAATCTTTTAATATCTATCATTCGGAGTAGACTTTTTGCATATTGGTTTAGTTCCGAAGACAAAGCATTTTATGTTAAGTATGACGTGAATCCACATTCTGCATTACCTGCAGATAAAGAACTTCTTCAATCGTTAACCTTCCAGACTCAAAATGTTGTAGATGCATTCAATTGTGATAACGCATTTTTTAAATGTCACCATGACATGTCTACTACACTCAAAGTTGGCTCCCAACGAAGGAACTCATTTAATTTTTATTGAAGCGATAACTTCTTATGGGAGGGTAAACCGCATCGTTACGTAACGCGTTACGGCGACAGTCTGTCTGGCTTCCCTTTCTTGCGCGCATACGGCAGCGGATTAGTTTAAGTTATCACTTCTCTCGGACGTCCCGAGACGAATTTTTTTTTTACAGGGTTTAATTAAATGTTTGCACTAGAGACGCCCAGATACTTTACGTATATCAGAGACTAAGCGGTAAGCGAAAGCGAAGATCTTTTTGGTGGCATGATGGCCCTATAGTCTGAAGTAAACAAGGGGGACGATCATGCCAGCTTTGCTATAGGTGTCGTGCTCTCATCTCGCTTAACCTCTGGTATGAAAGATTACAGTTTAGTAGGTATCCCCGATTTTATTCAAGTTCAAGATTTCTCTAGTTTAGAATAAAGTCTCGAATTTCTTTGGCTTAAAACTCGTGTAATCCCCGACTTTATTAGTCGAGGATTACACGAGTTTTTTTTAATGCAGCATAATTGTGTTGAGCTGTGCCACCTATCCATCCCGAAGGTATGGTTAGCTTAATACTAAAAATCTCAATAATTCAGTGAGATATCCGACGCGCATTACTCTCTCGACATTCATAAGTCGAGTGGGCCAGAAGGCATACCGTCAGTAATGCTATAGTTGTGTGCTCCTGAGTTGTGTTTTGTACTGACGCGCCTTTTCATGCATTCATCCTCCACTGGGTAAGTCCTGTCTTCGTGGAAATCCGCCTATATGTACCCGGCGCCTAAAAAGGGCGATAGATTAGATCCATCGAATTACAAGCCTAATGCTATGACCTCCCTTTTACTTCTGGCATACCTAGAGGATAATAACTTGATCAGCGACCGTCAATACAGCTTTCGTCATAATCGTTCAACTGTTGATCATCTTGTGTATCTTACACACCGCTAGGCTTCGATGAATGAGTCAGTCATATCTAGGCAGTCAGCCTAGATACGGCGAAGGTTTTTGCAGGGTCGGCAATGCAAGAATGACGTCCCTGGACTTGCAAATATTCATCGGACATGGTAACTGCTACCCTCAGGCAGGCCGTACATTTATTTTCCAACTTAGTGGTGTAAAAAATGCTCAACCAATCCCTAAGTACTCGAGAAGTTTGGAAGACCATACGGAATATTCGGGACTTAGCTAAAGGAATGAACAAATAATGTGTGGAGATCTGAATGGATGGGTTAGGACAAAGGAAAATAGTTACGAGTATGTGCTTGATTTTTACGAACATAAAAGAGTGAACCATGCTAACGATTTAGACGTATGTATGGGATAAAACCTTGTGTCGAATAACTTGTTCCATTACAAGGATATTCATACATGTACATAAAGACGGAATGAACAGAAATTGTGATTGTGAACAGAGTGTATGATTGATTTGGTTCTGCTAGACGGACGTCTCCGAAATTCATTAAACAAGGGCCTTCAGAAAACCGACCCTTGAAACGGGCCACTACTTAGTGGTAAGACGGTTTATGGGCCTATCTATGCGTAATCCTTTCGAACATCATAAAAATAAGAAGGAAAAAATTGGACGATGAAGTTATAAGGAGTACGTCTGTATGTCTGATGAGTGAAAGATTTGTGAACTCTGGTCTTTCCGACTCAGATGTAGCTGAATGTTGTTGAAACGTTTTGTTTGAAAGTGTGAGGGATAAAACGAAAGATGCATGTGGACGCTCAATGAGGCAGATCACTGCTTGATCACTGAGGTTGAAACCTCCGTGGCAAAAAAGACAAAAATATATACCACCAGACATGGTAATATACCACCATACAACCAGGGTGATAGTATGAAAAAGAAGAGGAAAGAAATGTACTGTCGATGCAAGAATGAGCTTCAGTGAAAGTAAAGCGTGAAAGAATTACTTTGAAAAATGAAGAGAGGCTGACGAGGAACCTCGAGACGAATACTAAACTCTTCAGTAAAGAAGTCTCAGAGTGGTTCATCAGCATCCAGAATGGCCGTGATAAAGTCTAAAGCTGGTAACTTTCTTACTAACACTCAGGAAGTGATAGAACAGTTGAGTTAATATTTTAGAGAAATGTATGATTACGTCCAGGGCGCTGGCACTGTGAATGAGTCTGTGACTGAGCCGACAGAGCCAGTATAACAGGGATGAGATTAAATATTCGATACAAAGTTTAAAAAATTGAAAACAATGGGAATGGGTATGGTTACAGCTGAGATGATCAGACTAGGTGGTACCTACGAGTACGTTCGGTATATCTACTGATTTTTGAGCAATTTATGCCAAGAGTAATAAAAATGTCAATGGTGTTAATCATATTTAAATATTGCAATTCCTTCTAAATTATACACAATACAAAGAAAAATAAGCAGCTAATAAATTATTAAAATAATAATTAATCTAATTAGGAATGTAAAATATTTTAAGTCGTACCACAATTAGTCAATAATGAGTTTGTAGTCAATAAAGTATTTAAGTGTAAACATTTGAGAATGGAGTAATTAATCTTGTCATAAAATTCTTAAATTTACTACTTTGGAGGGCCTTTAAAGTGTTTTTTGTTTTCTTTAGGTAGGTGATTACAATTTTAACTGCATTTGCAATGTAATATGCATTATTTTTGTACAGTGTTAAATAGGTAGAGGTGGCTAACAGAATTATATTATTACGTAGCGAAACGTAGCAGGATGCCACGTCACCGACTTAATTAAAATAGTGCTGGTTATTTTTCAGAAATCGGCATATTGTGACGTGCGCATATTGTAATTTTAACAATTTTTAGGGTTCCGTACCCAAAGGGTAAAATGGAACTCTATTACTGAGACTCTGCTGTCCGTCCGTCCGTCCGTCCGTCTGTCACCAGGCTGTATCTCATAAACCGTTATAGTTAGACAATTGAAATTTTCACAGATGATGTATTTCTGTTGCCGCTATAACAACAAATACCAAAAAATAGAATAAAATAAATATTTAAGGGGGCTCCCATATAATAAACGTGAATTTTTGCTCGTTTTTGCTCGATATTGATAACGGCAACAGGTAGACGCTTGAAATATTCACAGAAAATTTAGTTATATATTCACTTTAAGAATAAATAAATAAATTAAAATAAAACAAATATTTAAGGGGGGCTCCCATACAACAAACGTGATTTTTTGCCGTTTTTATAGATACGGAACCCTTCGTGCGCGAGTCCAACTCGCACTTGGTCGATTTTTAGTTTTTAGTAAGTGTTACTACATGAAATTCTTGGCGCCCACGATGTGATTATCCTGAGGCGTCTTTTTTGTAAGACAGATACGGCATGTACATGTACATTAACATCGCTCGAATTACTTCAGTCTACAATACGGTATCTTATCTTTGAATGCTCATTTATACATTTTCGGAGTTCACGAAGTGCATATGAGAATTAACTGAGTTTCTTACCACTGCACTTACGTGTTATTTCTATTGTTCCCATATATATGAATAAGCAGTAACGTTCCACAGAGGCGAAAGATGTGTATGCAATTAGTGTCAAAAAAAAAAATAGTTATACGCAGTTTAATGTCCTTCTTTGGCTTCGCTTCCAATTTCTTGGACAATGTCCTAAGTCAATAAATATGGTCACGTTTGAGTCCTTAAATTGAGGAAGTGTCACAATACTATAGCACGCTCTTTATCACTACTTTCCTTGAAAACATAGAATACGTTTTTTGTTTTCTGAGATTTGAGAGAAGAAAAAAAAATTTATTAGTATACTTATAATGGTATTTCGTGTCCCATCTGTAATATTCATACTCTTTTCAGGAACACCGTTCCTATTTGAAATCTATATGTTTGTCTGTGTGCGTCTGTCGCTTTTTCTCGAATATTCGAATTTTCTTCAGATTCGAATTCAGCATAAAAAAGTAGAATAGGAATGTCTGAAAAACCAACCTCCTATCTCTTAAGGAACAAGGTCAAAATGGCCGACAAATTAAAAAAAAACTAAAAAAAAATATTTCAGATTCGAAAAGTAAATTAAAAAGTAGAATAGAAATGTCTTAAAAACCAATATCATGTTTCTTAAGGAACATGATCAAAATGGCCGACAAAGTTTTAAAAAAAATAGTTAAATTATATATATGATGAGCCAGGTGTTCCTCTGGCAACGCAAGCTTGCGCATTCTCAACTGGATTTTAGTGAAAAATCTCAGTCCCAAAATGTTAAATGTTAATTAATGTTTATTCCATTAAAGTTTTAATTTTTTTATTGTGCAAATATTTTACTGTCATTCTATGTTAGAATGTGACATATAAACATGCGTCCATGTTAATCCTGTACGTGTGGGATATATGCAAGGTAAAATAATTATGGATGTCAATAATAGCACACAAATCAGTATTCCATTATATTATAAATGCTGCCTTAATGATCTTACAATAATTCGTCGAGTATGAGCCGCACGTAGTATTCAATGACCTCGTTGAGATCAGCCTGGAAAATAACATGTTTATATATCAATGAAAATAATTAAAAAACAAATTACTAAACTTTGTATCGATACTTCTGTATTTATCTGTATATATATTCATTGATCTTCATATATGCAATATTGATGCATACTCATGCAAATTTTGACACATCTTCTGTAGACGTAAATGTATTCATACACATTTGAAAACAATATTTATCTATCTATTCCTAATCTAAGTGTCTGACATCATCGATTACTCTCATTTTACGATTACTTTCCTTTTCACGCATTTTATTTACTATTTCATATCATAATTAAGATACCAACCTTATTTATCATTAGGAATATCCCATTTTATTTAATAATTCACCAAGTATTTTCGAACAGTTACTAAATTACTTACCCTGTTGTCAGCGATAGCGCCAGGAAGAGTATTGCCAAAGAATTGGTTAAGAGAGTCCGACCAATCACTGCCCAAGATGTTCACGTTCAAATTAGACTGAAAGAAAAGATTACAGTCAGATTACATAAATATCAAAAATTTTATGGAGAGCTACCCTCCACTTCACGCTATTACATTACTGATATATCGTTACATGATATATCGAACAAGTGGATGAGTTTGTATATCTTGGATGCGCTTTCAGCAGGGATGGAAGGTACACCGCAGATGTGGAAAGACGAGTGAGTGCTGGGAATAGTGTGAATGGAGCGTTGGGAAAACTTCTTGGCAGTAAAATCCTGAGCCAGAAGGCACAACTCGCTATACACAATGCAGTGTTGGTCCCAACGCTAACTTATGGAAGCGAGAGTTGGGTATGGCAGAAAGAGCATGAAAGTAGAATAAACGCGGTTGAAATGCGAGCGCTGCGCAAAATTTGTGGCGTAAGGCTCGTAGACCGTATTCGCAATGATGATGTTAGAAATAGAGTTGGTCTGAAAGAGAGCGTCGGTGTTAAAATAAGAAGAGGCATGCTCCGATGGTTCGGGCATGTAGAAAGAATGCAAGATGAAAGAATGACGCAGCAGATATACAATGCAAAAGTGGAAGGATGTAGGAGCCGGGGAAGGCCAAGACTTACCTACCATGACCAAATTGGTCATGTTCTATCAGAAGGTGATGTCAGGAGCCCTAGAAACCGGCGTGCGTGCATGAGAAGAGCAATGAATGTTAAAGAAGCGAGTGAGATATGTAAGGATCGAGTCACGTGGCGCTCGGTTCTCTCTGCCTACCCCGCAAGGGATCTGGCGTGAAGTTATAGATAGATAGATATATCGTTATCTTTGTCAAAGGAGGGGGCTCTATAGTCATTCTTTATTTGAATCATACATGTTACTTTTTTCTAATACTACTAGCAATTATAGCATTATGAGGCATATATATAGATAGTCCAAGAGCTACTGAACCCTCCGAGTAACGGTTTTCCTGTAAGGCTAGAAATTTGTAGAATTATGAATTAAAGCACGCTGAAGGCAATAACCATGACCTGGCAGGCATCAGCCCTGCACGTCATCAGCCCTTTTATTTTTTAAATTGTAAAATAAATAAGATATCCAAACTTGTTTCTGTAAGCTTAAAAATTTAATATGATTTAGTTCATTCATAGTAAAATAAGAAAAAAAAATGACAGGTGATTACAGTGAGCAAAAGTACCTGCCAGATGAATCGAAATGTGCACAGTTTAGGAGGTAAAATAAACTTTCTTCTGTATCGTTAAAAATACCCGGGGCGGATAGCTAGTTGTAGATAAAACTCAATGGTATAGAAGTTTCAGTCGCCGAGTGGAAAGGTCATTTAGCGATTTTGCATGAGGCGACATTATGAAGTAAAGATTTTTAAATATTATGTTATTATGTTCAGATAAGTACCTCAATACCGGCAAGAGTGAAATCGATGCTTAGACTGCGAATGCTAATTCCAGTAATGATGCCAATGCTGATTTGAGCCTGTCCCACTACGCGAGGTTCGACGATGTCAAAGCTGTAATAATAATGCGATTTCATTACATAAGTGTATGTGTACGTGTATGTATATATAGTTATAAGCTACTTTTTCATTTCTAATTAAAGTTATTCTTATAAGCTTACCTTCCACTAACTGCTGCGTTGGTGGCCAGTCCAAGAATTTCGCCGTCCAATTCGGCTTTACCTGTGAAATATATACAAATTAATTTTCTCAGAAGTCACAGTAATATTACAATTTGTAATTACATACACATTAGTTTGAAGAGAAGAAATCGTCAATGCAAATCGACGACCACTAAGCAATGTATTGAGTAAACCATCGCAAGGAGTATTTTCCTCCTTGCGATTGGTAAATATCATCCAGTTAAGTATTTAAAAATCCACGTACCAATACTGGTAGCAATCCTAGGCAAGGAGATGTCAAAATCAAGTCTGAAACTCAAAATTCCCCAGCTGATCCTGTTGATGACGATGTTGCTAAGACCATTGAAATCCAAGTTCTCGACGTGTGCCTCTAGATGAACAAGGCTAAAAGAAAAATAAATAAAGTTAATTTTATCGTCAAAGCATAGTGAAAACTACATTAGTGACAATTTTTTCTTGTTTTTTATTCGTAATACCTAAAAAGAGTCATTTATTTTGGGCATGTACCCTAAAAAATTGTTCCCACTAAGTCTAAGTGCGTTTCGTAACGGTAAACTCTCGTTTGCCAGTGAGTATATTTCTGAATTAGTAAATAAAAAATGTTCTTCTTCTTAGCATTATTACGTTTCCCAATCCATAAGGATTGGCGGGGTCCGTTATCTAAATATAAGGATTTGGCCAAGATGCTGATTTTTACATGGAGCGACTGCCGTCCGACCTCCGCAACCCAGAGGGAAAACCAGATCATTCTTAGGTACGATCACACGTCTTTCGAAATATTATTTCTTGGACGTGCGAGTTTCCTCACGATGTCTTTTCTTTACCACCGTGCAAGTGAAAAGTACAAATATGTACATAAATCCAAAACACAAATTTAGTGGTAGGTACGTGTCACGATTCGAACCAGGGTCCTGTTGGTCGCTAGGGCGGCGGTTCTTTATCCACAAACTTTACTGGTTAGTTAGAACAGCACTGACAGGCGATCGAGTGGTCAAAGGTTCAAATACCATATTGGCGGGGACGGTGATTTTTTTTTTATTGTAAAATTATTTATATATATAGAAGGTTATTGGTAAGTTGTTCCAGAAACAACTATAAAACTATACATGTATATGTAGGATTTGACTTAAAATTAATTCAGATGAATCGGTATCGGAATTAAACGTGTTTTTAGGCACTTCAGGAGATATCACAGTTGTGTAGATATGAGCATGTATGATAAAATGTAATATATTATAATATAATATTGTTTTAATATAACATAACAGGTGTTTATTGTTTGTAACATTTAATTGAAACATGTTTGCATTTAATAGTTGAAACAACACCGGTTGGAGACCTGGTGACCTGTGGTACAGGTTCCTCGGATACCTAGTTCGGGCACCAGTTCTCCGCAACGTTGCTGTTATGGTTTGTATATGGTTACATCACCATGCTATATTTGTTTGTGTATTTAAGTATAACATTGTAAATTGTCGTTATAGTTGTGGAGAAATTAAATAAATAAATAATAATAATAAAGTTAGTACTTAAGTTGACGAGCTCGTTGGCGCAGCGACGAAACGCCTTGTTATGTTACTTTGACACCAACGGTCGTTGGTCGATTCCCACACAGAACAACATTTGTGTGCATGTTTGTTTGTCTTGGTTTGGCTATTTTTAAGAGAAGTACGGCGCATAAATGCAGTCAATCTGAGGAAGTACCGCCACCTCATAGAAAACCGCAGCCAAATGACAACTCACTAGAGGGTTGTTGTGTATCTGCGTGTGAGTGAGGTCACCAGTAAGCTCCTAAGGAGTTGCTGTGTTAGCAGCAGAGATGGCATCGCGCAAATGATACTTAATGTATTGCAAACGTTTACAGGCTACGGTATCGCTTAACATCAAAAAATACTACGAGAGTAGTGCCGGCCGCTATGGTCACATTGGTTTAATGTTTGTAGCGGATATTAGAACGCAATATAGATGGCAGTCAATGTCATGTTAACGTAATTGCAGTCAGGACTTCTTCCCGCGCTTTTGACGAGTGATATTGTTATTTTACTTGATTTTTTTACAATTCAGTATAAAATTAGTTTTGTGTGACAATTTCGACAGTATTTTGTAACATAAGTGGCAGTGAAATTATACAGTAATGAAAAAACTCAAATATAACACGTTTATGCACTTTTTGGGAGACGTGAATAAGTTCATCAAGAAAACCTTGTAAAAATCACTATCGTTTTACGGGTGGTACTTAAACTGGGTTGATTGGGTCTAGGTACCCTTCCCAAGTATTTTTTCAGCACAGTTCCTGAAGCCGGAACATAGAATTAAGATTTTCAAATGGTTCTAAACTGAAGACTTGGCTATGGGCTAGATCCCTTTGCCTTTCCCCTCGGGGATAAAAAGAACATAAAAAAAAAGTAATTGCAGTCAAAAAATTTCGTAAAATTTCTCAATAATTTAACATTGAAGTTGGATTGTCATTAGATTTAGATTTGAGTATAACCTGCTGATTGGCTTTCTAGACAAAAGTCGTAATGACATGATAATATTTGTTTAAAAAGTACTTACTCAGTTACGGGTAGTCTTACAACCTCATGCCAATTATCTATCCTCAAAGGATCCAGGCCAGCATCCCTGATCGCTTGGGAGACATCAGCAATGATATCAGCGATAATGCCATCCACGAACCGCTCGTCTGTTTTTATGGCATTTAACTCTGAAACACAACCGTTATTATATAATAATTGAGATACGAGATAAACTTTTGCACTTAATTTCACATTTCACTCTCTGCGTGTGATCTTTGAGACGAGCTCGGTGGCGCAGTGGTGAAACACGTCGTTACGCTACTTTGACACCGACGCTCGCGGGTTCGATTCCCACACAGTACAAACATTTGTGTGCATGAACATGTCTGTTTGTCTTGGTCTGGGTATTTTCTGTGTATAATAAGTATGTATTTACAAAAAAAATGTATTTACGTATGTTTATCAGTTGTCTAGTGCCCATAACACAAGCTTCGCTTACTTTGGGGCTAGATGGCGCTGTGTAATTAGTCCGACAATAAAAAAAAAATATTTTCGTTAGAATTAAATTAATGTAGAGCCTGATAGAATTTTCGGTATGACAGATATTTCGTTATGACAGTGAAATTATGTTAGAATTATTAGATAAATTTCTTTTCATCTCAAGAAATGAATCTTTACATATAACTTTCTTGTACGCTTTCTAAATGTTAAGTTCATAATTATTTTTAAAACCGCACCGCTCGCCGACGACGGGCCTCATATGCTGGAACCGCAATGGTCGCGTACTGTGCGGTTCCAGAGAAGTTTTCTTCCGAGAACTCTCAAGTTGTGGAATGAACTCCCCGTCGAGGTTTTCCCAAAGGACTACAGCATGGGGTTCTTCAAAAAAGGCGCGAAGAGGTTTTTAGACAGTCGGCATGGCATGAAGACACCTATGGTGTTGCAAATGTCCATAGGCTACAGCGACTGTTTACCATCAGGCAGGCCGTATGCTTGTTTGCCACTTTAGTTACTTTTGACGAGCTCGGTGGCTCAGTCGTGAATGACGCGATTTTGACACCAACGCGCGTGGGTTCGATTCCCACACAACGCAAATATTTGTGTGTATGAACATGTCGGTTTGTCTTGGTCTGGATGTTTTAAGAGAGCTAGGGCGCATCAAAGCAGCCCGTCTGGGGAAGTACCTCCACCTCACAGAAAACCGCAGCCAAATAACAACTCCCTAGAGGGTGAGGGTGTGAGTGAGGTCACCAGTAACCTCCCAAGAAGTTGCTGTGTAAGCAGCAGAGGAAGCATCGCGCGAGAGATATTTAATATATCGCAAGCGTTAATAGGCTACGGTACCCGCTTTACATCAGGTGGACCGTATGCTTGTATGCCTCCCGACGTAGTATAAAAAAAAATAGTAGTACAAAATATATATATATATATACATACCTGGGTGGAAACTGAGCCGTGGCACAGCGCTGACGCTGGCCAAGAGAATGGCGAAAGCAAAGGCGAAAGATTTCATACTTGAATTATGTTACTGCAAAAAAAAATGTAATCAGTACATATACATATACCTATATATATACATATACTATATACATGTATGTACATATACCTACTAGGCGAAATTTGACAATGTTAAAATCTTGTGCTAGAAGTACTAATATCCAATACATCTATAATTATTAGTGGTTTCGTCTGCTGCGTTTTAAGTATTTTTGGTATTCAATCTATTATGCCAATAATTTTGTCACTTTATTGTTTTACTCATTGCTATATAGTGCGATCTAACGGCTATATTAGAAATATTACATAAGCAAAAGGAGTAATCGCCCTCATTATTATGAATAACATTACGTAGTAGACTCCCCTATTCTCCCCTAAGACCCCTATTCAAACTTCACTATTCTAAAAGCTCATCTGATTGAATCTTTTGTGAGGACACATTGAAATTTTTGTAAAATTTAATCTATATTATTAAAAATGCACACGCGGAGTGTGCATTTTTTGGTCGCAATGAAATACGAACTATAAACATTTAATAAATTCTTAATTTTTCTCCCGTACATATCGCACCTTTGCGGAAAGATTGTGGTATCTCAATATGAGTTATTTCACAGAAGACTTCTTTAAAACTTTTGAAATACAATGACTTTCAAAACTTTGAAGTTGTCGCTTACATTTCTTTGAACAGATGTTTTTCAACTATTAAACTAATGTTATATGAGGTTATTTTAGACGTTAAGCCCATCTAGCAACATGATATTACGGTTTGAAAAAAGAAAATGGAACTTTCGTCACGTTGTTCTTGCAAAAAGGAGAAATTTCATGTGTGTTATCTCGTGATGTCGCGTTGTACATGATAATATTTTTAGAATCTTATTGAGTTATTGTAATAAAACGCGTTATAGAAATATGCTATTTTTTTATTCAGTTATCATTTTTTTGTAAAAATTGTTATATCAAATTACTAGTGTCTTTAAAGGCACAAAAATAGTCTTAAAGTACAGGAACAGTATCCCGCAAGTAATCTAAATGAAAACAGTCTCCAAAACAAAAAAGAATTTACTTCTCAATTAAAGTAATAACAAAAATAAATAATAACAAAAGTAAACATCAAATGAACATTGGCGTTTAAAGCTGTTACTCCCTAGTAGGAGATATCAATCAAATTCAAGTGAATCAGATCATATCACTATAGATCTAACACAATAATGATATTATTATTTGTATCTTTAGTTGACGTCTTAGAGTTGGTACAAAAGTTTCTATATTTGAGTAAAAAATGTTTTACAGAAAACTAATAAAATCAACATTTATCTTAGCATTAACCAATAATAGTATTTTGTCTTAGTTACTAACTAACAACAGTAAATTAATCTTATTTATTAACAGTCTTTGAAATGCACCAAGTCAAATAGTGCTTTGAGCACGTATAACACAATAAAGTATCAAAACCTTAACTTTATAAAAAACATTAAAATTCTGAAATAAAAATAAAGAGATCACTTTTGGGTAACCATCATGTTTGTTAAATATATTTTGTTGCTCCAAAACGTTATTAATTATTACTAATCAAATACCGTTAACTTTAACAATATGTCCTTAAACTTATTATCAATCTTAAGTCATAATGAGGTAGGTAGTCTTACTAATTACTTAATACTTTTGTATTGGGAAACAATATGAAAGAGATTCAAATTTTTTTTTTATAAAAATCAGGAATGTGATTATGAGCCACTAAATCCATGAGATCTTTTTTTTATTCTCCGCTAGTCTAGGTTTCCTTGTAAGTGGTTGTGGTAAGCTTTAATAAGTGCAATAATTTTGACATCCTTATTTTTTTCACCTTTTATTAGGAATTTGTGGGTGACAGATCTAGTGTTCAGCAAGTTCCGCACTGCAAAATAGTACATGGCCAACATAAACTAATTGTTAAATAAACTTATTCTTTAGTTGACCAGAGCAGTTGTCGGAATAGAATAGTACGGCAATTTCTCGATACGAATCATTAGAAATCTTCTTAAGATAGTCGTAAACGCATGTTCCAATTTCGTTTACGTCTCTTCTGGCTTGTGTCTCGACCCAAATATAGCATTCAACTTTGTTACTTTTAAGGTCATAAATAGTTAAATTTAAAACATTTAGCTTTGACTTGTAGTAGAAGACAAAAGTACTGCCTTTAGGGCACTGGAAAATTGCTTGTAGATCATAAACAGCAACGTAAAGATTCTCATCATTTTTATCTTTTTCTTTCTCCATTCGAGATAATTTCTTTACATTTTGGTGGATCTGGTACATTTCTTCTTTTATTTTCTTCCCAGCATCAGTGCTATTATTGTACGACTCACAAAATTCGCACATATCTTTTTTAGGAACGAAGAAGGATATATTGTATTCTTGTGTAAATATACGATAAAACATAACGTAATTGGTGAAATTAACATTTTGAGCTTTGCATCATTCAACGTAATCCCTGTAGAGATCAGTGATCGTTTTTCTTCCGTCAATAAAGTGTCGTTTCGATTAGCTTCTTAAATAGTGGGATTCAATCTTAGGTATGCCTTCAATAAAAGCTTTGACTCCATGTTTAATAGCTTCTTCGACATGGTGGTGTTTTCCATGGCATCCACGATAATCTATCATTGAAGAAATGTTGGTGTTTCTGTTTTTTTTTCTTCAGTGCCGTTTCGATCGGGCGATTGTTAATACTAAGCGTATTTTTATAAAACATCTTGCATACTCGAATTTTAATTCCACATATTGTAAAAAAAGTAGGCGTTATTATTCTCAATCTGCTGCAATCCCCTCTGCATCAACTTTTACATAGCGGCTTTTTGGTGTAATCTTCTCCACCGAATTAGCTATGAATGCCCATTGTTTTTCAATATGGCCCAAATCCCCATATGGTCTTTCAGACGTTGCCGACGCTGATTTTCTGTAATATTTGACTGACATATAAATACACACGTTTCTTTGCAATACGTTTTTACTATCCGTTCGCCAATTGTCCTTTTAGTCTTCAACCACTGATATTGTTTACCACTATTTCTCAACGTTTTTGTGATATTTTTCTTCTATTTATTTTCCTCTTTGCATCTTTTCTTTCATTTTTTCGTTGTAATATTGTCGTTATTATGATTGATTTTGGCAGCTTCTTCAACGTCTACCCTCTTACTGTGAGCTCTGGCTCTGGTTCTGAAATTTCAATATTGTATTATTGTAATATATTCAACAGAAGGTTCGGACTTAATTGCAGCGCTTTCCATAGAAATTGTCATGCCTATTTGGTGATTACTATCTAGGTATTAATTTGAGAAGTCGAATTCTGTCGGCGAGAACGTTACTTTGCATTTTTCCTTTAGTATTTCATAATTTGGGTCTTTCACTGAGTCATCACTATCTGGAATAAATAATTCGTATCGTTAGGTTCTAAATGTCAAAATACGGAAGATATCTTAAGAAAAATAGATGTATTACTGACTGAACTGCTACTGGAGGAGCTACTAGAGGAAGTCGAACTTGTAGATAAGGTACGTTTGCGCGGGTTTAATGTACTAGGGCCTGCAGGGAATAAAATTTTTTTTTTCTATGATTACCTATCTATAGCTTCACGCCAAATCCCTTGCGGGGTAGGCAGAGAGAACCGAGCGCCACGTGACTCGATCCTTACATATCTCACTCGCTTCTTTAACATTCATTGCTCTTCTCATGCACGCACGCCGGTTTCTAGGGCTCCTGACATCACCTTCTGATAGAACATGATCAATTTGGTCATGGTAGGTAAATCTTGGCCTTCCCCGGCTCCTACATCCTTCCACTTTTGCATTGTATATCTGCTTCGTCATTCTTTCATCTTGCATTCTTTCTACATGCCCGAACCATCGGAGCATGCCTCTCCTTATTTTAACACCGACGCTCTCTTTCAGACCAACTCTATTTCTAATATCATCATTGCGAATACGGTCTACAAGCCTTACGCCACAAATTTTGCGCAGCGCTCGCATTTCAACCGCGTTTATTCTACTTTCATGCTCTTTCTGCCATACCCAACTCTCGCTTCCATAAGTTAGCGTTGGGACCAACACTGCATTGTGTATAGCGAGTTGTGCCTTCTGGCTCAGGATTTTACTGCCAAGAAGTTTTCCCAACGCTCCATTCACACTATTCCCAGCACTCACTCGTCTTTCCACATCTGCGGTGTACCTTCCATCCCTGCTGAAAGCGCATCCAAGATATACAAACTCATCCACTTGTTCCAACACTTCATCATCAATCGTAATCCTTACATTAGTTCTGAATTCTTCTCTTTCAAATACCATTATCTTTGTTTTCTTCGCATTCAGTAGCAAGCCTTTCTCCATACATTCGTCTTTCATCGTTGTGACCAGTGTTTGCAGTTTAGATGGTGTATCTGCTAATAACACGGCATCGTCTGCATACAGCAGACAGTTCACCACTTGGTCACCCATGCGCAATCCCACATTCGTTGACCTTATTCTCTACAGACAACTATCGAGATACAGGATAAACAGCCTAGCAGATAGCATGCAACCCTGTTTGACACCAATTTTGACATCAAACCAGGGTGACATGTCACCGTCTATCCGCACACATGCTGAGCAATCCTTGTAAGTGGACTGCACAGCACGGAGCAGTGAACCGTCAATCCCATATCTCGGCAAAGTGTCCCACAGTTCCTTTCGCACAACCCTATCAAAGGCTTTCTCAAGATCCACAAAACCGCAGAAAACCTTCCGGTCTATGGCCAGATGCTTCTCTACGATATTGCGGAGCGAGAAAACTTGATTCGTACATCCCCTTCCATTTCGGAAACCTCCTTGTGCGTCCCACAGCATTTCATCGGATTTCACCCTCATTCTCCTTTCAATCACCTTTCCATATAATTTTGCTGCTAAGCTGATCAAACTGATGGCCCTATAGTTGGCGCAGTCCATGCGTGATCCCTTGCCTTTATACAAGGGCACGATGACTGCGCGTCTCCAGTCCATTGGGACCCTTCCAGTTCTCCAGTATAGGTTGCATAGGTACCAGAAGGCGTCCCGGACGTAAGTGCCACCTAATTTGATCATCTCAGCTGTGATCAGATCAATTCCCGCTGATTTTCCATTTTTCAAGCTTCGTATCGACCATTCGATCTCATCCATAGTTATGCCTTCGTCGGACGCCGTCAACGTGGAGTAAGCATCCGACTCACTCTCATTACCAGCGTCCGAGGCATACTCATACATTTCCTCAAAATATTCACTCCACCGTTCTAACACTTCCTGAGTGTTCGCAAGACTGACACCAGCTTTAGACTTTATCTTATCCATTCTGGATGCCTACGAACCACTCCGAAACTTCTTTACCTCTCTCCAAAATTCTATAATTACAATTAAAAATTTATGAAATGAAACATTGCAAAATTTAGTAATACAACCATCATCATTTGCTTCGATAGTATTACATTGATTGTTTGATTCCATAACATCAATGGAGAGCTCATTTTGAAATTCGCATTGTTGGATGGTATGTTCTGAAGATTGTTCATTTTGTAGGTTAACTATTGGAACTCCTTTTATGCAGTTTTTATTCGTCACCAGTTCTAACATTCGCCTAGATCGTGATCCCATCTGCAAAAATGGTACACACGATTACGAACATGTTAGCGCATACAAAGTGACAATTCAAAACTATCTCTTTAAAAAATGAAATAATTACTAAAATAACGAAACATCGTAAACATACACAACACTAAAAAAAACTAATAAAAAAATATATCACCTTCAACGTGACGTATTGAAATATCCCCGCAAATAAACTGTATTTTTACAAAAACAATACGTTATGAATGGATCACACCCAGAATATCTTATTTAATACTTAATAAGTGTGTCATCTACGACATGACACATTTTTTTCTATAATAATGTTGTAGTTAAGATAACTTACCTTTTAACGTAAATTGTGGTATAGTCGTGATGTCACGTTCTTTTCGAAATGCAGGACCACTTCACTCTTTGAATAATAGGTAACGACTAGACTGTCACAATGTCGCCAAGTAAATTGTCGAACAAGACAACGCTACAGTGTGATATTTTGTCTCTTTCTTTTATTACGCAGCTGTTATACAAACAATAAAAAAAAACACGAAGCCACGTTTTTGGAGATAATAGAACTCGATACGGCGTTTTCAAATTTGCAAAAAAAAAATTTTTTCTCGAAATATCACGGTCTTTCCGGAAAGGTGCGATATATCAATTTTTATTACATTTCAAGCTAATAAATGATTTAATTTTGAAGTTCGATAATTGTTTTTATCGATTAATAAGATATAATTAAATATTTTTAAATGTAATAGGGCTTCGCCAGAAAGATTACTAAACATGTAAATAAATAGGTAGCACGATATCACAGTACAAACCAATAGAAGAAACTGGGTTTTGTTTTTGAAAGGTAAATTTATAAAGATATGTGTCTGCAATTACTGTTGTTGTTAAAAGCTGGCTTATTAATAAATATTCCTGCCACGAGGTATGCAATAGGCTTCGTTTTGATGTTCCTTTTTAAATAAAATACGAATCCTACGGGCTAATTTTCACATCAGCAACGTAAGACTACCTACTGTTGATAACCTTTTTAAAGACGTTCCATTGAAGGCGTGGCACCCACTTCGGAAACAGGAAAAAAGCCCACGTCTGACGTCACCGCTTACGCCCGAATAAAGTTGAGGGCAATCTAGTCACTTGTATTATATTACCTACTTATTATAAGGGCATTATGTTACGATACGATATAAATAAAAATTGAGTCCTCTATGATATAGCAACTTCTTATAATAAAAAAACTTGACACTACTTGGCATATACAGTGAAGCACGCATCACACTTGTTTCAATGTAGCACGGACATGCGAATATTGAGCTACTTGCGCAGATGTAATCTCCGCATACTTCCTCAACATATGCGCATGTTTAGGCACTCCTCAACATGCATTTAGGTACTCCGCAACATGTACTTATACAGGAAGTATTGGGGGCCTAATACAAAGCCTACACTGATGCAAACCACCCGCCAATTAGCACATTAATACGCACCAGCTACTTGCACTGTGTACTTTTAAGAATGCTCAAACTTAATACGCTCTTAACTGAACATTTTTCCGATTCAATAAATTATTTTCACGAAACTTACCTACAGCAATTTCAAATGAAACTAACGCTGCCTTAATCGACGGAATTAAATTGGAACTTTATATAGGAAACGATAAAGATCTAAAATATAATTGATTGTTTTACATGACATATCTTATGATAAAAAAATTATGACGTAGATATCATATTGATAAACCAACCACCTGGTGCCTGATAGGAACTATACAATTATCAATAAAAACAAATAAACAGTAAAGTTAAAAACTAAAACTCGACTTCCGTGAAGACATTTATTTTTGTTATATAATCATTTATTAAAACAATTATAAGAGTAATATTTGACTTCTGTCAAATTATAATAAAAATATGTCGAGGATATTGAGGTCTTCTTACTCGTAAGTTCATACTCTTTTAGTAAGTGTTATTTATTATACACAGGTTTCAGTTTTTATTTTATTTTTATTCATTTCGATTAGGGGTAGCCCCCAAAATATTATCTTGAAAGTCGATCGCACTAGTCGATAGACGCATTAGTACGCATTTATCTTACTACGCAGTTACTGGGGCTTAACTTTATTTTGGTATTAATGTATGAATAGGTAACCTATATATTTTCAGATTGTAATCTTTCATTAGTCAAAAATAATATATCACGTTAATATTAATTTTATTTTTTTCTGATTGTGTTTGTTTTTTGTTGTTACGACAAATAGTTTAGGTATGTATGTATATCTTCACGCCAGGTCCCTTGTGGGGTAGACAGAGAAAACCGAGCGCCATAAGACGCGGTCCTTACATACTTCACTCGCTTCTGTGACATTCATAGCTCTTTTCATGCACGTTCGCCGGTTCCTGGGGCTCCTGTCATCACCTTCTGATAAAACACAACCAATTTGGTCATGGTAGGTTAGTCTCGGTCTTCCTTGGCTGCTACATCCTTTCATTTTTGCATTGTATATCTGTTTCGTCATTCTTTCATCCCGCGTTGAGTATTATTATTTTATTCAGTTTAGGTATCATGACAGATAAACATAAATACTAGCTTGCGTTATAACTCTCATTTTCGCTTCGTGGTAGTGGGATAACTAAAGACAATCTAGCCATGTAAGAACATAGACAGAGCGCAAACTGTGGAATTTCACTATGCAAGTAACGACTTTGTATGTACTGTTGGCCTGTGCATTAATATAATAAAAAATAAAAATTATTAATTATTCTATGACAAATCTAAGTAGAAATTAAATCAGTTATTGTTGTATGTTTTATATGTATACTTATTATAAACAAATTACATACATACATATTGTTGGACAAATTACACAGCGCCATCTAGCCCCAAAATAAGCGAAGCTTGTGTTGTGGGTACTACTGGGTTTAGACTTGGATGCTGTTGCTGTATGGTCAAATGTTAATTCTCTTGTACTGAATCCATCCAAGTCTAAGTTCATGGTAATGGGCACTAAGAGGCAAACCGAAAGAATCTTGAGTGACAAACCTACCGTTAAAGTTTTGGGTAATAACGTAAAGCGTGTTAGCGAAGCATAGAATTTTTGTATCATCACTGATTCCCAGTTGCGTTTTGAAAGTCATGTGTTGGGCCTTGTACGGAACTGCTTTTATCGCTTGAAGGTACTTTATAAAATAAGACACTATTTGACCGAAAAAACGTGTATAACCCTCTGTGAGTCATTGATTTTGTCAAGGCTCAATTACGGCGACCTAGTTTATGGACCACGGTTGTTACAGAAGAGTCAGAAATTGATACAGCGCATGTAAAATGTCGCATCTGCATCGATATCCCTCCGTGAAGCCATGTAACTCCGTTTATTAATAAAGCTTCCATGCTCAGTGTGGAGTCGCGTAGGCAGTTACACCATGCGGTCCTTATGTTCGACTTGATAAATTTTAAAAACCCCGAATATCTTTATACCAAATTAAGTGTACTACGGCTCAGGTATTCCCAGATCGTGTCGCGCTCCTTTGACAACTCACTTTCATAGAACGATGGGCTTTAATGGCAGTTTTCGCTACCAGGCGACTAAGTATTGGAATAACATTCCTCCTCCAATAAGAAACGCTCTGTCAAAGTACTCTTTTAAAACACAACTAAAATCTGCACTACTCAATTCCCAAAAACTAGGATTTCAAACTTGTCGCCTTGGTGGCGGTAGCTCCTCTGTCCACTTGTAATCTATTATTTTCGTTTGTGTGTATTATATTATAAGTATGCATGTCCAAGTTTATTGAGTGTATTTGTATATAGGGTTATTTATTATCGGTTCAAACTTTGTATATGATTGGTGACATTCGGAATCTTATTGCATTTGTATTATAAAAAAATGTACACTGCTAATGTGCAAACTTTCATTAGATCTCATTCACTTTCACTTTTACAATTGTTTACAGATTCACATATTTTACACTAAAATGTAAAAAAAAACAGTTTGTATCGTTGCGCGCATCCCTGCGGCATCGTTAGGTCGCAGCTGAAAATCAGTGATTTGCTTCACTAGCAAATATTCCACTGAGCTGTTGCCTCTTTGTATCACTGCGACACACGTGCATGACGATGTTCCACTGCAATGTGGTGTAGGTACTAAATACTTCGAATTTTTTAATAACTTCTTAACTATGTGACTATGTCTTTTGCTCGTTTTATTTGTTTAGATGACGTATTTTGTATAATTTATTGTATTATTTATTCTGCGATACATATTGTGATATTACTATTCACAATGTATAATCAAAGTGTATAAGTGTAGAGTGCGTGGAGCACTACCACTTGGTTTGAAACATGTCTACCTACACCCTTGTTTATTATATAAATGTGTGTCCTCTGGTACAAATAAAAACTTTATCTATCTATCTATCTACTAGACAATTGATAAACATACGAAAATGCTTTTTTTTTAAATGCATACTTATTATACATAGAAAATACCCAGACCAAGACAAACAGACATGATCATGCACACAAATGTTTGTACTGTGTGGGAATCGAACCCACGAGCGTTGGTGTCAAAGTAGTGTAACAGCGTGTTTCACCAGTGCGCCACCGTGCTCGTCAAATTATAAAATGATAGTAACATCGAGTCTGTATATTTAAAATCGATCGATTAATAAAATCGGTATAGATTCTCGGACTAACTCTCGTACAAACAAACGTTAACTTCAATTTAAATTTTAAATATCTTTCTGTCTGTAACTGCGGATTAAAATTTAGTCTGTTTGAATAATAAAAAAGTTAAATTAAAATGCGACTTCGACAAAATTACTTTTAATGAGATATAAACAAGAGTATCTTTGCGTATCTTTGCAATCAGTTTATATTAAGATACGCATGTATAAACATTTACTAAGAAAATTCTTAAAGTTAACGGTTTGTGTGTCTGTCTATTAAAATTTACATCACGAGAAAACAAAGTTGGAAAATAAAACAATTGGACCAGCCAATGAATATCAATGTAATTGTTTTAAGCATACCGTCGCCATTTTACCTGTTAACCTCGACCAAAAACTACCATGCAAGCCATGGTGGTATTAAGAGAGGAAGGGCGCATCAAGCAAAGTCTGAGGACGTATCTCCTCAATGAAATATACAAATTACAACTCCCTAGAGGGTTGTTGTATTCCTGCGTGTGAGGGAGGTCACCAGTAAGATCCTAGGGAGTCCTGTGCTAGCAGCAGAGGCATCGTGCGAGTGATACTTAATATATTATAAGCCTTCATAGGCCACGGTATCCACTTTACATCAGGTGGGCCGTATGCTTGGATGCCGTCCGACGTTTATGTTAGAAGTGTGACCAGCCAAATACCAAACGAAGCTCTGAAAATAGAAAGAAAGAGCATAATAACTATTTACTTTTATTGTGTTTGCCTGCAGAAGTATACCTCCGCCAAGAAAAGTATAGGGCTTATCAAATCAACCGGGCTGGGGATATAACTTTCATTTTCAGTTTTCTATCAGTAATAATCTTATCTAGCACCTCCACCTCACAGAAATTAGAAGAGGTAGGGCGCATCAAAGCAACCCGTCTGGGGAAGTACCTCCACCTCACAGAAAACCGCAGCCAAATAACAACTTCCCGTAGGGTTGCTGTGTTCCTGCGTGTGAGTGAGATCACCAGCAAGCTCCTAAGGGCTGTGTCAGCAGCAGAGGAGGCAATGCGCGAGTTATACTTAATGTATTAGAAAGCGTTCATAGGCTACGGTAATCGCTTTACATAAGATGGGCCGTATGCTTGTATGCCTTCAGACGTTATATAAAAAAATATATATAATTATTAGTTTTATTCGCTCGGTAATAATATCTTATCCTGAAAATTTGGATATATTCAATTTAAAAATTAGGCGAAACCCGTCTAAGAATAGATTAACAGTGACGTAAGTACTTCGTACTTGCCCCTGAATAGCTCATTACTTTGATTTATGACTAGCAAACATAGATTAGCTTTGATAACATAACCATTGTAATTGAACAACAAGAAACGATTGAAATATGTCCCCATTTTTGAGTTCAATAATGATAATATATGTAGATAATTATATCTTGAAAAATTACATGCCACTGCCAAGTAGATTAATTGGTAGCATGTGATAACGCTGATAATGTTGATGATAAAATTGTAATGTTCCATTTTCTCCTAAAACAGGTGTATAATAGAATAGAATACAATTTATTGCATCAAAATAAATACATTTACGTGACGCGTTATTGCAATAGCATGATATTTTTTTTTTACGAAAACAAACGCTGACTACAAAAACATCTGCTATGAAAAAATGCACTAAAAGGTGCAAAATAATTACTTTATTTCTATAACGACTATAAATAAATATTATTGTATCTATTTGTTCTTAAACAGGAATAGAAATATATTTTTAGGCTACTTAGAATAACATCAATGTATTGTTATACCTATTAAGTATATTATTACATTTATAAGAATTCCATCCCATGGATCGAGAAGGCTAAATACCTAGGTGTCTCCAAAATGACGTTTGGATCTCACATCACCAAAAACAGGAAGAAAGCCGCGTTCTAATTAGGTTAGCTCTCTCCGAAATTCAGGAATCGTAGAATGTTACTTAGAAATAAGTGTAGACTCTACAAATCCAGAATCTGCCCATCCGCACCTACGCCATCGTCGTGTACGTACACGCTGCGTGCTCTCATCTGGTCAGACTCCAGATCATGGCTTTTATTATAAATGAATGAATGAACGAGTCTTAATTATAAAGCTTCCTTAATTTGCTACTAGGATAGCATGCAAATATTTAATGATAAATAAAATTTAATCAAATATAATCTGTTACAATTAACAAATTTACATAAGTAGGTTAAACCTTTTTTTAGCTCGATACAAAACATTTCTAATATTCACATTTTCCATTAATACTCGTACTTACATTATTAACATAATTCGTATTAATGAATTTTAAATAGAATTTTTAAATCTTTATAAATTAATAATAATCATTACTAAGCAGGGCAGGGCAGCTTGTGGCGAGCTGTTGGTATGTAACGACACCACGTGTACCCGAGTGCTCCAGGGAGTCGATCAAGGCCTTCATCTCCGGCGTGTCTTCGTCGGTCAGAGTGGAAGGTCAAGAAGGCCCGCAGGACTCTCAGCTCTGGCTTGCTTTCATTGGCCGTCCAAGGAGCAGTCGATATGCTCTATTGCTTTATTAGGTGATATGCTTCAGGAGTGGAAGTGTTAAACGACATGACGCCGCGAGTTAAATCGGAGAAAGCGCAGCACACCTCTCGACACCTTTGAGTCACTCACACCGGTGTTCATCAAAATCTGCCCAGCCGTTTTTGAGTCCATAGAGGACACACAGACAAACATTCATTTTTATATATATAGACTACTAGCTGACCCGGCAAACATTGTTTTGCCATACTTTTAGGCAACTTTTAAAATTTTTCTCTTCATAAGAACTATCCTCGTACTTCAAGGAATATTCTAAAAAAAGAATTAGCGAAATCGGTTCAGCTGCTCTCGAGATTTGCGCTTAGCAACACATTTAGCGATTCATTTTTATATTATAGATGTACAGATTTTCATATAATATAAAACTCTGAACACCTCCTATGCCCTTACAATTCCGCAACAGATATTCACATTTGAATTATTTACTAACTTGTTGTCATAGTCGGGTTTTAAGTTTCTTATTAATTTTAATTATGTATGCCTATTTGTTTCTGATACAATTCCTAAACCTATGGAAGCATATAATATACCTATTAAATTTATTTTTTAATAATACTACAACAAAAACAAGTTGTATTGACATATTACAAGTCAGTAATACAAGTCAAGAGAATTCAAATTTGATATACTTAAAGACATTGAAAAGTCTCTATTGGCGCCCCCAAAGTCAAAGTAGCGTCGTCAAAATTCAACAGCCTCGTTTTGAGTTGTATGTCGTTTCAGTCGTTTCATTCTGTTGCATTAAATAAACATTGACAGGTCACCCTAACAAAAGCGTGTTAATAAAAACATATTTATATACAAGCATTTATTTTTATAATTAAACACAAATGTTGCAAACATTCAATAATGCAATCATAGCACTAATAAATATTTTTAACTTACTTGAAACATTACTATTAGAATTTAAAAAGATAACTTGACTTAAAATAACCGTGGCAATGCAATAGGCCATCGTGCTTCGTACTGTTCCAATAAACAATGCCAAACAGTATCTTAAATTCATATTAGCGAGTCGAATATTGGCTGTATAATAATTTGTATTGACAAATTAGATTTGTAATATAGTGGATAAATCTACATTTTAGTGAACAGATGTGATTAGCCTATTGTGCAAGGAAAATACCGAACAGCTACAAAATAACAGTACACGCATATGAATAGCCGATATATATAAATCCGATATTATTCATTATACTTTCAGCTATCTCTACTTTAAACTCAAGACTAATGTTTAATTATAGATTGTTAATAAGCAGATAATAATTACCTGCAAGACAACATTGGCTTCCAATTATTCATGGAAAAGATGTTTGCATGCACTTTACTTAATAATACTTTGAATTGCTAACTATTTTCATCCCCAACTACCATATACCAGAATACGGGAGTATTCTTATCATTTAGTAAGCATGGAATATACTTTTAGATCATGGTTCATATATAAGGAAAATATATCCGCTCAGTATCTTTTACAAAATTGATTGTATGTCTCTGTTATATTCTGATTTATATTATAAGCTCTAGGTCACTTTTAAGTATGTATCAATTATGATCATATTTTTCATGGTGATCATCATGATGATATTTTTCATTATGTTTATTTAGTCATGAAGCCTTCGCCAATATTCTATAGTTATTCATCAACACAAGAAGCATGAAAGTGAAAAATAATTAATTTACCATTTACAATAAATTTTATTTGAGTTGTTTTTTTTTTGTATTGATACAACGTAATTAACCATTAAAATATCAATTTATCTTCATTGTATAAATAAATGTTTATAAATGTGGAATTTTATCGCTTTAATGATATTTTTAGATACTGTTTGGCACATCTACTGTGGTACTAGTGTCTTAGGCCTCGTGTAACTATACAATTATAGCCAAGCAGAGTCGAAGCCGAAATCCGTGTTCAAATAACTGATTAAATTCTAATTCTCAAATTAAATCTACATCAACATAATATAGGTATAATACTTGGTATCGACTTGACATACTGGGAAAATAAGATTATATTACATCATCCAAATCTTTTCATGTTTTCACCTTTCAGTGAGCCAGATTAATTACGCAGTATTGTAACTTCACATCAATTACCACAGCAAGTATTTTTTCCCCTTTGACACATTTTGATAAATTTAACTTGAGAACTATTTTATCGACTAACAACAGGTGATTTCGAAGTAGAGTGTTCAAGAAAGTAAATTATAGATTTGTGCAAAACTTTTGAAATACATTTTATTGTCTCGGCGTCCCATTTGCTGTGTTTTTATTTGACCAATGGTAACATATTCAAATATTCGCATATCTCTTTATTTTATTGCGATTCCCTCAAAGTGCTATATGGTGCAGATTATTTTGTAATCAACTAAACCAGTAGAGTTTTAATAATGCGATACAATGCACACCACACCTGTCTCTTTTGCTATTTACGAAACATGAAAGATCATCCGACGAGTGTTTGTAGATTTCCAATCTGTTTAGATATTAAGTCTTGCTATTAAATTACTTATCAATGTAAACGTAGACAAGAATTTTGATGGCGAAACTGATATTACTCTTAATTACCGTTCCTTTTTATATACGAATAGATGTTACTTCTTACGTTCTTGTTGTATAATTTGTATTGAAGAAAGTATTAGAATTCATTCATTGATTATGACCTCGTGGAGGATTTCGATGGCGTCATTGAGCATGGCATTGTAAACGAACAAAACGAGTCGTAGACTGACCATATATGAATTTTAATTATCTCCATCTTTAGACGATACTTAACGCCATCCCAGTTAATGCCGACAGATTGTTAGATGTTAAATCCAGTTATCGGCCTTCTAGCGGCTAGAAAAGTCAGTGCAGACTCTACTAATGCATGCATTCATTTTCCACAACTTCCACCAAACCAAAGGGCTTAGAAAGCCCTTCGATTGAAGAAAATCGTGTAGGTTTCAGGGGGTTAGGGTAAATTAATTAAAGATTGATGCGGTAGCTGAAACCTTGCGACGGCATATTTTATTGATTATTACATGATCTTGTCATGCGTGGGAGCTGATGGTTAGATCCGTACTGTACTAGATATTTGTACCTCATGTTCGAAGAGCTACTTCTGAACAAGCTACTTAAAATATATCTACTCGTATTTTCTCTTTAAAATATATTTGATTATTACAATGTGTATACTTATGATAACTAATAAATACATCGACGTAAACATATGTTTTAATTCAACGTTTTTAACTAAACTTGCAGGAGTTTACGAATGCTTCTAATACTTTCTCAATTGTAATTATTTTTCATCAAAAGTAACTTCTGCATAAATTATATTTATATGAAATTGGAAGAAAAATTCTACCATAAGGCCATTATAATGCCTAATTATAGCTATTAATATAAATAATTTATACACATCACTTGCAATAATGGCGTCATAGCACTGTTACTTAAAAGAAATCATAATTCTGAAACAATTATTATAATACCAATAATAAGGTATTATTGACCGTGTAACCAATATTTCAAATGTAACATTACACTGCTTACATCAATCGTGTCTTTTGTCATAAACATGTATTCGTTTTTGTGACAAACGAAACCATGATAACATAATGTTGTTCACTACCTTCATTCGGGAAGCGAGGTGGCGCTACTTAGGTATTATAATCACCTTAAGAAAGAATCTTAATGATCAAAAATAGATTTAGAGGCCAGAAATTATAACAAAATATCGGATTGAATATTATGTGAGTTATAAAGTTCAAATGGCAAATAATAAAAGAAATAGGACTAGTCAATTCGTCATCATTCTTTGGCACTACACGATTTCGTTGGCCTTTCAATATCACATAATTTAAGAAAGAAAACAGGAGAAATGTCGAGAAGTAACGCGTAACTACATCTACAAGTATCACCTATGTTATAGTGTTATATCAATATATATAAAAGTGAACAAGAGGCACTCTATAGGTTTATATACGCAGGTTAAAATAAGCGTAGTTCGTGAAACATCAAACTTGAACTAGACATGATTACTGATACTAGGAATATTACAGTTTCTAACACCAGCGAATGAAGAATACACAGTCGACATAGAGATACATTCGATTATGTATACACATCGCCTATCAAAAACGAAACAAACAAAAGCCCGTATAATCTACAATTTACGATTAGCACTTAATATCTCATAAAGTATCGTCTTTCACAACAGATTATGATAGATAATATTACCGAATAGGCACCCGCTTGACCTGCCCTTTATTAAAAAAAACAACGAACTTAAAAATACGAGTTTCTACAATACTAACACTCATACAATATTTACAACAATGAAATATTTTTTTTTATCTATGCAGCAGTTGCGAGAGTTTATTAATTAAACTTACTGTATTGTACTAGTATTTTATCTTAGATCTTGAATTGTAAAGATTCGTCTATTAAATATTTTTACCAATATTCGAAAGCTGAACCGCTGAGCGCTACGTTCTCTAAACTAGATGCATCTTCCCTAAACATTAAGGTACTAATTTTGTAAGTTCTAACACATTCAGTATAATATAAGCTGTACATCTCACGCTCCATGTCTGTACATTCTCGTTGATTTTCACCTCGCCTTTTGCGTTCTGACTGTATTAACACATCTGTTGTGATATAGTTTCATCATCTTCAATTTTGTCGACATTGATTGGAATATGCAATATATGCGCAACACCTTTAAAGTAAATTTAAATGGCCTAAAATCCCTTAAAATTGCAGACATAATTCCTTTAGGGTTTCAGAAATTTATTTTATATTTAGGGATTTCATTTGTTACATTTAAAGATACCTTTAATGACAATTGGCCTTAAATTCCCTTTCAAATCGTCACTCATAAGCACATATGTTTGATCTTTAATTAACCGGCTGTAATTTAATTCTTCATTTTCTTGTTTATTCAATTTAGTTCGTCGATTCGGCCAATATACACGAACCTTTAATAACTCGTACAACTTTCTAATATTGGTCCGCTACTGAGTTGTGAAATGATCTAGCTTATTATCTTAACTTACTCTAAGAATGAACTTAGATAAATCTATGCCTTGCGTGATATGTATTAGAGGCGCGTTAAAGCTAACATTTTGCTTTCCTTATCCGCACTCCTAGACCTCAAAATTCATGTAGTCTCCAGTCCTTCATTAGTTTGTTACTTTCACGAAGACAGTTATGATCTTACGCGATCCCAATCGTTCCTGGCAGAAATTTTTACACGTATTATATCCTAATCTTTGAAAGATATGTAAAGGCTTATCAACTATGACAAAATTACTGCTACGTATTTCTATAATTTGTTATTAACAAGTGATATGTTGATGGAGACATCACTCCTTTTAAAATAGATTATAACATTAATTCATTTAATTCATAAACGATACTTTTACATCACTTATACATTAATTTATGAAACATAATGGCAATGTTTCTAGACGAATATTTAATGGACTTAGTACCGGTATTTCAATAGCCATTTTCTGTACAAGTAACATTTTTTGAAGATTAATATCCATTTTCGTAACCTTAAAGCCATTGAAACATCGGTAATCGAAGCGCAATATAACACTTGAGGTGGCTTAAAACTAAAATATACTTTCTATAATTACATTATTACAAAAATAAGTCAATAATAAAATATTCCAGAGATTCTTGATGGCAAAATATACGCACATTATTTATAATATATAATACAAAATTGAGAGATTTTATTGACTTGCAGTCAGTAAGAAGCGAACGGAACTTAGTTTGATGACAATAGGCTCATATGTATGGTACCATATCAGGAATTGATTGTGTTACTGACCTTGTAGCAAGAATAATGAGGCTTGTAAACTAACAAAAATAATTAAGTATAAAGACAATCCTATCTCAACGTTGCCAGTTTTATAAACTGTTCCCATTGCCCTATTCGTGCAGTTTGCTGGTGGCAGCGGCTTATCTGAAAAGTTATAAACAATATATAAATTTGTATCTACAAATTATTATTATGACGTATTAAGGCAACCCTAATTTTTAAATGGACCCTTCTTACTTTTTATTTTAATTTAGTATTGACTTAACAATATAAACTAATTATCTGTATCCGTCAACGGATAAGGTATTAACATTTTTTTAACTAAACCTGCAAGACACGACGTTAATAATAATTCAACCTAACATTTAATATTTTTTCCTAAATTGCAACGTCGTTATTTCCTAATTATACTATAGTAAATAATAATTGACAATAATATAAAATATATCCTTGTCACTTGTCAATGCGCGATTCACAATTTGCGCACCGCTCGCCGACGACGGCGGGGAGTTCACCCTCACACGCTGGAACCGCTGGTCGCGTACTGTGCGGTTCCTGAGAAGTTTTCTTCCGAGAACTCTCAAGCTGTGAAATGAGCTGCCAGCCGAGGTTTTTCCAAGAACTACAGCATGGGGTTCTTCAAGAAATGCGTGAAAAGGTTTTTAGAGGGTCGGCAATGCATGAGTGAACCTGGTGTTGCAAATAGGCTACTGTGACAGTTTACCATCAGGCAGGCCGTATCCTTGTTTGTCACCTTTGTGGTATAAAAAAAGACTATGAAATTCCGACAAATGCAATGGAAACATTTTACATTAGTGTATTATTTCCTCAGCATGTATACTAATTAATTGAAATATAATGTTAAATTATTATGTAATCTCTCACACCAGAGTCCAAGAGATAAGAGCACGACACCTACGCCCACGCTGACATGATCATCCTGGTTTATCCTGGACCTGGACATAGGGTCATAATGCCACCGGGAAAATGATCGCTGTCGCTTCACTTTCGCTGTCTCTATATTTTAACATTGGTAATTGATGCGTAATTATACATCATCTTATAGGAAGTTAACTTTTTAGAAATCAATCTTGTATTGAAGTTACAGAAGTGTAATATATAGAGGCATCAAAGCAGACCATCTGGGGAAGTACCTCCAGCTTACAGAAAACCGCAGCCAAATAACAACTCCCTACAGGATGGTTGTATTTCTGCGTGTGAGTGACGCCACCAGTAAGCTCCTATGGAATCGTTGTGTTAGCAGCAGACGTGGCATCGCACGAGTAATACTAAATGTATTGCAAGCGTTTATAGGCTACGGTAACTCCTTTACATCAGGTGGGCTGTATGCTTGTATGCCTCTTGACAATGTGTAAAAAAAACTTACTTGTAGCAGTCATTAGTTGCGGCAGATACCTCTGCCAGAAAGCGCACTGTTTGACTCTGGCACCGTGACCAACTGCACTAGAGTTCAATTCCAGAGAGAGGTATTCTCTACCCAACGCCGTATGCACTGGCCAATGGACCTTCGTTGACTCGCCGCTAGGATTCACTGAGGGGTTCCTGAAAATAGGGTAAGCATGCCATATTATTGAAATTCAAATGTCAATTCAAGTAATATGCGAAAATAACCTCTATTTAGCAGTCTGGAGCTCCAACTAAGGCACAACAATAGAAATACAGACAGACGTACAACACCTTACCTTACTCACTTGCATATCATAACAATCCTCCTAAAAGATTTAACATAAACCAATCTCACGTCTTATAGTCGGTGTTAAAATAATAAGAGGCATGCTCCGTTGGTACGGTTATGTAGAAAGAATGCAGGATGAAAGTATGACGTAGCAGATATATGAGTACAATGCGAAAGTGGAAGGATAATGAGGAAGGCCAAGACTTACCTACCATGACCAAATTGGTCGTGTTCTATCAAAAGGTGATGTCAGGAGCCTTAGAAACCGGCATGCATGAGAAGAGCATTGTTAAAGAAGCGAGTGAGGTCTGTAAGGGTCAAGTCATGTGGCGCCCGGTTCTCTCTGCCTACGCGAGGAGTTTGGCGTGAAGTTAGAGATAGAAATATCTCGTCGTCAAGCAGCTAGAAGCAGCAATGTGCTGATTAGTAAGGAATGTAACAACAGTGTATATTAAAGATTGATCTTCGAGTGATTTGAAAATATTGGCCACGGACAATCCGCACAGGTGCAGCGAGGCACCAGAGTAGGCCCGTATGTACGTCCCTTTTATTGAATACCTAGTTCCAGCAGAGGGATGAAGAGACTAGCCAAATGGTAGAGTGGATGGCAGTGCTACTTTAACAACAAGGCAGGCAAGGCAAGGGTTCGATTCCCGCACAAGGCAAACTTTTGTGTGCTTGAACGTGTCTGTTTGTTTTGGTCTGAGTACTTTTAAGAGAGGAAGGGCATTAAAGCAGGTTATCTGGAGAAATTCTTCCACCTCATAGAAAACCGCAGCCAAATAACAACTTCCTGGAGGGTTGTTGTGTTCCTGCGAGTGAGTGAGATTACTTTCTAAGTTCATAAGGAGTTGCAGTATTAGCAGCAAAGGTAGGATTGCGCGAACGATACTTCAGGTATTGCAAGCACTCATTGATACGCTACTACGATATCTTTACATCAGCGTCGCGGCGCATGCCTCTCGAAGTTGTATACATAAAAAATATCAATTGACGTCGGTGGCAAATTTCTCCAAATTCTCTATACTTTGAATTAAACAATTTTTAACGGAAGTATCGCGTGTTTTATTTATTTTGTTGAACCTGACCTTCTCGATACTTGTCAAGTCTTCAGAAATTCAATTAAATTAAATAGTGACATCCCGGTATTGTATCGAAATTTTCTGATGATCCATGAGCAAAACTAAAAATAATAATTATCTGCCAAAATTAACGATGGAAAATATTTACAAGGCAATTCAAGTTAAAAGAACTGGTCCAAGAATTTTACTATGAACAATAACTGCTATAACGTACCGTAAATGTTCACATTAACGGAGTTAGAGGAGAAATAAGTGAATTATCTATGCTAAAACAGTAGATTATGGTAGAAGATATTTGTGTCTTTTATCATCAGTTACGCCAAACAAAAGATATTATTTTATTGTGGCGTATAGTATAGGTGAGGTACATTCCCAACAATTATTAGGTATGGTTGTGGCCTTCCTCTCTTTTACCAGGGCCCCGATTGCCACTTGACAGGCTGCAGTTGACTTTAACTATAAGGATGTTGGCGATCTACTTACATACCAAAATAGAAGATAGAGCATTAAGCCTGATGTTGATATTACATTTAAAAAAGCAATCTGGCTTCATTTATCTATATCGCATGTGTTCTATTTTTGTTCGTGTTAGTTAAAAATACTTACCCTGATCTAGCAAAGTTAGCCCAATATCTCATCAATCGTTTACTAAATTCGACTTCCTCCGGTGAATAATTCTTTCCTGGATTCAAAGGTTCTCCAAACACGTAATTAATTTCATCAGCATGCATCACACCCGTCCAAGAGGGCCAAGGATTATTCTTACTGCGATGCTTGTAGTAGTAGGTAAAGACATTATTTCCAGTTTCAGCGTATCGATGAGCAAACTCATTTACACCACACGTGAAATGATAGTCACCCACCATTTTATCAAGTGCATTTCTATTTTTCACGGGATCATCTGGGTTCAACCAATCCGTATATTCGAATGCTATAGCTTGCCTGCCAATATCATCTACATATGGATTCAATTCTCTAACAGCTTGAACATATTGTTCACGGGTTATTCCTACGTTCTCCTCTTTAGGAAATAGCTCCGTCAAATAATATAAGATGAAGTAGTATCCCTCTTCTGTATTCGAGCCCATTAATAGATTGGTCTTTTTGAAATTTTGATGGGCGAGCGAACGTCCGGGCATTTCATCTAAGAATGAACCGTCAATTATGGGAACAAAAGGGAACTCACATATTCCTAATGTACCCCACTCATTGTTGACGAGCTCATCGGCACTTTTCTTTCTTAAGCAGTCAATCATAGGACCCATATCAGCCCTGGAATGAGGACAATGAACAGCTTCTGCTAATCTAATTCCACGTAAAATACTTTCTTCTCTGGAAATTATAGCCCAAGGTGCGGTTGCAGCTCCTGATTGCATTATAGCTTGAGAAAATAAATTTCTAGAAAGGGGAGATAGCAAATGCAAAGATACTGATACTGCTCCAGCTGATTCTCCAAACAATGTTACGTTATGGGGATTCCCTCCAAAATAAGCAATGTTATCTTTAACCCATTGCAATGCCATAATTTGATCAAATAATCCAGCATTGCCGGGTACGTCGGGAGTATCAAAAAACAGGAACCCAAGAGATGCTACTCTATACTGCATAGAGACATAAATAACCTTTTCTTCTGACACTAAGATTTTAGGGTCGTAAACGTCTAATGTAGCGGTGCCTGAATAAAATCCGCCGCCAAAGACCCACAACATGACAGCTGCATTTTTAGGTCGCGGTCTTGGTGCCACTATGTTTATATAGAGGCAGTCTTCTTGCATGTCTGTGTTTGGATTCCACATCATCGCCCCAGGGAAGTCACCAAACACGGTATCTATTATTTGGACGCACGTGTGTGGTAGTGTTGTCGTATTTAGTATTTCGTCACCCCAACTTTCCACCGGTCTTGGATGGCGAAATCTCAAATCACCAGTAGGTTTCTGTGCATAAGGGATGCCGAACCAAGCGTCGACTTTTTTCCCCGTTGCCGCCGTGAGCGTGATTCCTTTCACTCTTCCTTTGCGGGTCCGAATAACTAGTGGATCATCTTCCTCTGGACCTAATTGTGGTTCATCAGCCATGAGTTCTTCGTCGTCGGTCCGCTCATGGTTGGAGTAAAATCTCTCGTCATATTTAGCTCTCTTAGAAGAGGTTTCAGCGTCATCGAACTTGACGCGATTCGAGGAGGTCTCGTGTTCATCGAGGCGCGGGAGTATAGTGTCTAGCTCAGGGTTGTACCGGACAGCCTCGCCATGGCCTCGATATGGCTGGGCAGGCGCTGGGGCTGGAAAGTGTATGGGGTGTTCGGGGGCATGATGCCTCGCTCGGTGCTCGTGCGGCCCGGCCAGCCCGCGCGCTGCCAGCGCCGTTAGCGCCGCCAACACCACGCGCATACCGCCGCTACACCCGCTCCCACAATCACCACCACCTGAAACCAGGTTAATACACTGTTTAATAAATGATATAAACTATAAATGTGCAAATAGTTTGAACATTATTATTTTGTTAAATGACTAAACAAATAGTTACTGTTCTGTAATCTCTAGTAAACTCTAAATATTGTAATTGTCACGATTATATGAAATTATACACCTACGAAGCTGAACTTATTTGCATGTAAGATCAGTGCTATAGCTTAGCGGATCATAATAACTAATCGATTGACACCTCATCCATTAAAATCGACTCAGAAGTTTAATGGTGACGAGAACGCCACAAATACAAACATACATACATATACTTTCCTTTTAATTTTGTCGTGGTCAAGATACATCAAGTGTGAATTTTGATAAATCAATTTAATACGAGTACTAAATGTGCAGTGATAACGTATTGGATAAAGAAACAGCACATTAACCGACTGAACGTGATGTGCGCATGTGCCACAAAATTTATGTTTTCAGATCTATGTATACACATACATATCACCACGCCTGTCACCCATTGGGGTAAAGACTATAGAACGACAGGTACATAGATCCTCAAACCTCTCTCTCCTCTTCCACGCTCATCGACCTCTTAACCCATGCTCTTCGATTTCGGGTAATTTTGATTTCGCCCTTTTTCAGCATATTAGCTATTTGTTCCATATGTGTGCGTCTAGGGTGTAAATGTAGGAGGAAATTATGTAAATGTACTGTAAGTAACTTCGTAGAAGTGGCATGCCGCTATTGTAAGCCTGTATATGCAGATGTAGTCAGTAGTCATTCTGTAATAAACGTTTTTGATAACAGAAGTTCTTCTTCTGTAATCAAAAAAATATTCTATGCTTAGTTACAAGGTTGTTTGATGTAAAGTGAATTATATACAGAGATTGTGAAGGTTTACGAATAATCTTTCGTAGCGCTAATGCTTACAGGCGTTGACAAATTAGTCTTTCAGCAAAATTCAATAAATTGTGCCTTGAAAACAAAACGGGTGATTCATCATAAAGACACACAATAGACGGGACATCACTCGAAAAATCCGTTAATGTACCTTACAAAGAATGGGCGAAATAATATTTTTTGTAGCAAGTGACAATTTTCAGGGCAGGGCTTTAGAAAAGAAAAGGAATTGTATAGTGTGATATTGGGGAATCCCAGTAGTAAAATTATCTCATAAAATCTCACTGCTAAACTAAAAAAACGAACATCATGTAGTTACAAAAGCCTGTAATCTTACCTCGCCTCAGTATCCGTCTGACACAAGTCAAAAGGCAGAGCAAAAGTTTCAAATTTCTAGCTTGTACAAAATGGTACGAGCTAGGGATTTGTAACTTTTGCTAAGTAATTACTCTTATGAACAAGTACTGTGGCTTACAAGTCAAATCATGTAAGGATTGAAGGTTTAGCCTTAAATGATTTAACTTGTATTGGGATGTCAAAAGCAAATAAAAAAAGTTTATGCATTACTAGCTTTTTGTTTTCTAAGCCTAGTGAAACAAACTACCGAGACGAAAGGACTACTGAGAACTCCCTTGAAACTACAGCATTGGGTTAAAAATTACGTAAAGAGAATTTAGCGGATTTACAAGGCGCGAGTGTGTGTGTGAGATGTCCCTGGCGTTATAAACGCACACAGATTATATAGTTGCTGGTTACCCTCCAAATATTATCTATACCTTAGACTCTTGACCACAATTCCCACATTTTTGCCATATATGGAAAAAATGATTTAAAAATGTTACTGAGGTAAACCTCCGATCAATATGGAGTTTTAATTTGTAATAATTGTCATTGTGCAAGTTATTCGGGACGCTTCTGTAATTTAAACACACAGAGAGACATCACTGTTGAGTATAAATGAATCTATAATTCATTTATTTTTTATAAAATATTTCGTACTGAACATGACAGATCAATACATTCAATGTGTACATTGGGACTTGGAGCCGTATTTCTGATATTACCAAAAAATAACAATACAAATACAAAAAAAAAATATGAAATAATTTTAATAACACACATATCTCATAGAAAATACGCAGTCAAATAACAACACCCTGGAGGGTTGCTTTATTGGCGCGAGTAAGAGACGAGTAAGCTCCTAAGGAGTTGCTATGTTATCAAAAAGGAATGGAAACGCGCGAGAGATATTTCATATATTCAGCGTTCATAAGCTATGGTATCCGGTTTATATCAGGTAGACCATATACTTGCGTACCACCCCACGTAGTATAAAAAATCTTAGAATAATTTACGGCTTGAAAGTCACTACAAGTTAATGTCTATAATTCTATATTTTAAATACCTTTTACGTTTCTCTAAGACACTTTTGCATGACAAAAAAAGAAGATATCTAATCAGTATGCCTGATTTTTTGGTTGATGGTTTTGCTAGTAAAACATACACGTTATAGTAAAATTAGGAAAAATGTGTACCACTACACTTGCTAGTAAAACTGTCGAAGCGAAATATTCCCAATGTTCTTATTGATATTGATTTGCCTGAGAAAAGGGTGCCAATATTCCTGAATACGATAATTTTACACGGTAAGGGAGTAAGTGGCTCAGTATCATCTTTAGAATCAAAGTCAATCTCACCTGCATGTGGTGTACCCTGCTAATCAATAAGTGAGGCTTTTTGAAAGATAAGATAGTCAGACCAGCCCTACTGGAGATCTCTACCTTACAGAAGACCAAAGCCAAATAACAACTCCTTCAAGGGTTGTTCACCACCCGACGGTGTGTAAAGAAAGATCCAAATTTTATTCGTAAAAAAATGTTTTACGACTTGCCATGTAAGTAAAAAGTTCATAAATATCGCAATCCATTATAGAACGTTCTGTTATACTCGTACGAGAAACCAATTCGTAAAGCAGTACTATATGCATTTATGCATACGAACTTCATCTCCCAGTGAAACGGACACGAGCATAGAAGTGCAATAAAATTTCAGCGACTACAGAACAGCTTTAAAAATTCTCCACTTATAAAAGTTGTCATAAAGAAAACAGTTTTAAAATAGACTGCATTTAAATTCATTTAAGCGTGGCCCGTAGCGAGAGTTGAAGAAATAGAAAAAGCAATTCGAAGTGGCGGGCGAACTGGCGATATCGCAGGGTCGCGTGCCGGAAGGTCAAAGGTCGATGCAGATACGCAGCAATTTGCAATTCAAGCAGGTGCTGAGTGGCAATGCGACAGCGCTGTCACATTTCTGAGCCTAGCCTTGACTAGCTTAATTGGCGCAGTGGTTATAATGATGGCCGCCATATTGCCTGATTTTTTAAACTTCCCACACAAAAGCTACGATTTAAAAATGAGAGTAAGTGAACTGATTACATACTTAATCGTATAATCTAAGTGACAAGGCACCCATCTTAGCGAATACGCAAGTTAAACAACGTTCACAGTAGCCTGTGTACGGATACTTTTATACAAGAGCACACGTTGATGACTGTTGATGACAGACGGTATGAAAAATATTTTTTGTTTCCCACACCGCTGTTTACCAATAAAGTATAATAAAGTACCGTAGATTAGACATTGTATCCATCCTGTTGAAAGTATATTTTTATCCTAGTATTGGTATGTACACATTGGTATGAGTGCGGGTTGATGTGGAAATCAGCGTATTCAATTATATTCAAATACAAATAATTAATTTTAAGACAGCAGGTTCGATAAACACAGGTCCATGCATATATTACCTGATATGTATAGGTATACCTTAACTTAAAATATATATGAAATTATAAACTTATTAACTAATTTTACATAGAATCGGCGACGTGTAGCGCGTGTCGTTATATAACCGTCCTGGGAACTTCCGAAACACGATTCCCTCCGGCCAGAATTCTTCCTTCATAAAAGTCGGAAGATGATGAGTCGGAACCCTCACCAGAAAGGGTTTAAAAATAATATTAATGGTGAGATTCCAGTCGCTCAACCCTCAAGATGAAGTTGATCTTCTTCTTCGCATACTATACCTATACCACCACCTCTTCGACCTTTGTAGACCAGTGAAGTCTGGTAATGTACGACGGTGCCTATTTCCTCGCGCAGTTGTTACGTGATATTGGGGACTGTAATCAATGTAAGATATGTGGTAGATCCAAATAAAGTGCGCGATATTCTATGTAACCTCCATTGTCATAAAACCAAGAGATAGGGCATTATGGTTATCTAAACTTGAAAAATAATACCTTGGCTTACGTACTGATTGACAAACAACGCAGAGCAAGTCGCTAGATCGCTGGATTTGACTATTTGCAAAGACGTTAAGAATTGTCACGTGGCTGTGAAAAGGAAAAGGTACTTTTCTAGTCAATCTATCCCTAAATAATGCTTTCCCATACTCTCTTTCTCATTTCTTTATCGGTAACTCACATTACATATACGTTGACTTTGAGTTGATGATGAACAAGTAATAAACATTGTCCGATAAGTCACAAATCGCCACCTTGTCCCAAACTAAGCGAAGCTTGTGTTACATTGACAACTGATAAACATACGTAAGTATTTTTTTTTTGTAAGTATATGCTTACGATACATAGAAAATACCCAGACCAAGACATCAGACATGTTTATGCACACAAAGCGTCAAAGCTTTACTAACTACTGCGTCACTGAGCTTCTCAAATGAACAGCGTCGTAGCACAACTTTTATAATTCTGTTTTACCTTAGAAACATCTAAGGTAAAACATAAATTATAAAATACCAATACCAATGTTCTAATTTTATGTGACGTCCGTCATCTAGTATAGAACTCATATCAGCATAGCTCTTGTACTCGCTACCCACTTGCATTGTCCGTAATTGTCTTCACCTCCCGATATGACAGACTACTAATATCTTCTTTAATTTATTTTTAAATAACTGTGCCTTAATCTACTGTTTCCTTCTGTAGTACCTCCTGTAATAGTTATATGGAAGTTATCGTGAAGTCCTAGCATTTTTCTCTTCTGCTCTTAATCTATAACGTACATCAGATTACACGCTACCGCAAGTCTTAAACGCTATTAAGTTAAGCTACTCGTATCAGTGCACATCTGGGTGCACATATTGCCTGACACGTGAAGGGAGTTGCGTTGGAGCTTTAAGTGTTGGGAGTTATCCGCTCATATCTGTACAATGTAATTGCGGAGTTAAAACGCAATGTATCCAAAAATTGTTTGCTTTTTGCATTGTAAATCATTTATATATATATTTATAATGATAACACCTTAATATCGAGCGATGCAGTGGCAGATAAGCCGTGTACGGTTTGTATCCACTCATATAGTAAGTTACGATTTGTTAAAATATAGTAAGAATAAAAACTTATTACTATATCAACTGTACTAGCCCCGTGAATAAATCATCCTATGAAAAGAAAAGTTCCATCCCTATTCTAAGTAGTAAGTATTGCAAACAAGTGCCTACACGCGCGCCACACATTATGCTACATCTAGGTACAGCTACCTAGTTGTGTTTAAGTGAATGGAGGATGCGAGGTAACTTTATCAAAAATCGGCCAAGTGCGAGTCGGACTCGCGCACGAAGGGTTCCGTACCATTATCTATAAAAACGGCAAAAAAAAAACATGTTTGTTGTATGGGAACCCCCCTTAAATATTTGTTTTATTTTAATTTAATTATTTATTCTTAAAGTGAATATATAACTAAATATTCTGTGAATATTTCAAGCGTCTACCTGTTGCCGTTATCAATATCGAGCAAAAATGAGCAAAAAAGTCACGTTTATTGTATGGGAGCCCCCTTAAATATTTATTTTATTCTATTTTTTAGTATTTGTTGTTATAGCGGCAACAGAAATACATCATCTGTGAAAATTTCAACTGTCTAACTATCACGGTTCATGTGATAGAGCCTGGTGACAGACGGACGGACGGACGGACGGACGGACGGACAGCGGAGCCTCAGTAATAGGGTTCCGTTTTACCCTTTGGGTACGGAACCCTAAAAAATCGGCCAAGTGTGAGTCGGACTCGCGCACGAAGGGTTCCGTACCATTATCTATAAAAACGGCAAAAAAAAAATCACGTTTGTTGTATGGGAGACCCCTTAAATATTTGTTTTATTTTAATTTAATTATTTATTCTTAAAGTGAATATATAACTAAATATTCTGTGAATATTTCAAGCATCTACCTGTTGCCGTTATCAATATCGAGCAAAAACTAGCAAAAAAATCACGTTTGTTGTATGGGAGCCCCCTTAAATATTTACTATATTCTATTTTTTAGTATTTGTTGTTATAGCGGCAACAGAAATACATCATTTGTGAAAATTTCAACTGTATAACTATCACGGTTCATGAGATAGAGCCTGGTGACAGACGGACGGACGGACGGACGGACAGCGGAGCATCAGTAATAGGGTTCCGTTTTACCCTTTGGGTACCCTAAAAATGATCTCACATGTACGTGCTACAGAGATAGGTACTTATCAGTGCGATCCAGTGAGTTAGTCGGGTTGAACAATGATTGATTTTCATTTTACTTTTATTCTTAAAATACGTTTAATGTACTTTATTCTACTTATAGAACATATAGTTTAAAGGAATATAATACTTTTCCTTACACACATTATTTCTAAAGACTTGTAACCTAACCTAAGATAGACCTGGAACTGAATGAAAGCCTTCGAAATACGATGTCTTGGTAAGATGGTGCCGATTACCTGAAAAGGCAAAATAAACAATGAATACGTATTAAAGCAAGATGATTAATAAAGGAATATCCTCGAAAATATTTTTATCACGTTTTTATTGTTATTTTTCTTACTAGCATTTTCTAATTGATTAGAGTTGGCATCCCCTACCTAAGCATATGCATGTATATCTATGTATATCTTCACGCCAAGTCCCTTGCGGGGTAGGCAGAGAGAACCGAGCGCCATAAGACGCGGTCCTTGCATACTTCACTCGCTTCTGTGACATTCATAGCTCTTTTCATGCACGCTCGCCGGTTCCTGGGGCTTCTGACATCACCTTCTGATAAAACACGACCAATTTGGTCATGGTAGGTTAGTCTCGGCCTTCCTCGGCTCCTACATCCTTCCACTTTTGCATTGTATACCTGTTTCGTCATTCTTTCGTCCCGCATTCTTTTCTACATGTCCGAACCAACGGAGCTTTCTTATCCTAACACCGACACTCTCTTTTAGACCAACTCTTTCTCTCACGTCTTCATTACGAACGCGGTCAGCAAGCGTTATGCCACAAATTTTGGGCAATGCTCGCATCTAAGCATATGAATTTGGTAAAAATACTAATGACTGAACCAGAGAGAAAACCTCTGGTTTGTGGACATCAGACAGCAGTCGCTCCATTTAAATCAGTATTTTTGCCAAATCAATAGGCTTTCGAGGATAACTTCTATTCGTTATCTGATTTTAATATGTCTTCAACGATTACTTGGTCTTTTGCGACTATCTTACCTTGACATCGTATTTCGAAGGCCTCAAGCTTTCTGTTCGTGTTAGTATCGACGACTTACAGGCATATAAAACTATTTTCAAATGGGGTAGCATAAAAATCGAGATTTAATTATGATAATGTACCGCGGTCTTTAGCCAGACCGGTGTTTAAGTTATTAAGTTGATGGATCATTGCTAGAGGTCACAGTGGAAATAACTGCTTCGTATAATCGCGGATAATCTATCAGTACTTATGTAACATAACATTATAACTTTAAAAGTCTGTCTATTGAACGTAAGGGTTACGGATGACGACGTAATGTTGGGACCAGTATGATGAGATTGTATGTCTTGAAAACGCTGTTAGCGGGGATCGAAGAAACACCACCGATGTGGGCAGATGAGTAAATGCAGGGAATAATGTAAAGACAGCATTGAGAAAAGCATTGGTCATGAAAACTTGAGCCAGAAGGCTAACAGGTGACTATACATCAGTAGTCAAATCTGAAAATGTCTATACCACTCGGAATTATATTGTATATTTTACGTATCAGACTAAATAAAGTTATTCTTCCACCATTTAGTAAAGATAAATCCTATCTATCGTTGGACAATTTAAACACTGTTGTTTTGTTAAAATTATACAAAATGTATAGAAATTATTTCAAATTCAAGAAGTACTAGCACTCTGTTTTTAATTTCATGCATATTGTTTATGCAATATCGGGGGGCCTACTATCGAATACAAACTACTTGATTGTGCATGACGGCTGCGCAAATATCTCCGCGATTCGAGTTTTTTTACCGGGACAGGCCCACCACTCATTCCCACCACTGTGTCTCCTGTGTAGCCAGAATTAACAGCGGCGACCACAAAAAGGCAATGAACAGTGAAGTCTATTGCTGTCACAGGTTAAACTACAGCTGCCTTGGAACTCACAAGGAATTTAATCAGAAGAAATTTGTAAGAGTAGGAAGCGATACGAGCCTACTGACCGATCGCGATGGCAGAATATTTTAAATTATCCTCCCATCAAGCATATACAGTCCACGTAATATAAAGTGTAAAAAGTGGCTACCGCAGCCTGTGAACGCTTGGAATACAGGATGTATCGGTCGTTGCTACGTCTGTTGCTGACATGGCAACTTTTAAAAACTCGTAACCCAACTCACTCACAGAAACAAACAAGCCACCAGAGATTTGTTATTCAGCTGCTGTTTTCTGTGAGGTACTTTGCCAGCTGGGATGCTTTGATACGCCCTTCCTCTCTTAAAAATATTATGTGAAGGCAAAGAATGCGATTTTATTCTTCTTGTGAGCTTTTGTTCTTCTTCTTCTTGAGATATTGGAGTGCACCATGAACCTTTGAATAATAATAAATAAATAATAATAAATATTGTCGGACAAATTACACAGCGCCATCTAGCCCAAAGTAAGCGAAGCTTGTGTTATGGCTACTAGACAACTGATAAACATACGTAAATACATTTTTTTTTTGTAAATACATACTTATTATACATAGAAAATACCCAGACCAAGACAAACAGACATGTTCATGCACACAAATGTTTGCCTTGTGTGGGAATCGAACCCACGAGCGTTGGTGTCAAAGTCGCGTCATTCACGACTGAGTCACCGAGCTCGTCAATCTAATAGTGATGCCAAGATATTTATATCCGCAAATTTATTTCTTAATGTAGTTCCATTGTATTACTCTGCTGAAAATTCATGCTCCGTTTAATCGGACATCTATAAAGAATGCAGGATGATGGAAAAAAGAAACAGATATACAATATGAAAGTAGAAGGATGTAGGAGCCAAGGAAGGATGTGGAAGGGTGTATGAGCTCAGACTTACCTACCACGACCAATTTGGTTGTGTTTTATCAGAAGGTGATGCAAAGAGCCATAGGGACCGGCGAACATGCATGAAAAGAGCTATGAATGTTAAACAACCGAACGAAGTGTATCATGTCGTCTCATAACGTCCGGTTCTCCCTGCCTACACCGCAAGGGACCTGGCGCTAAGACGTATATACGAACTCTGCTGCTAAATAAGCTATCCACCACATCAACCCTTACTCATCCCACTGCAGGGATACAGATCTCCCTTCAACCGAAGGGGTTTAGAGCATACTCCACCACGCTGCTCAAATGCGGATTGGCGTGGCCAGTGTTTTTAAGCTGCCCGAGGTCCACTGTTTTAGCTTAACGACTGTTATCTATCGACAGCAGCCGGGACCGACATCTTAACGTGCCCTCTGAAATACGGAGAAACTCGAGATAGATAAACCCATCCATAGACAGGCCTGTTGTTAACCTGCTTGTTCGCTTCGAATGACAAGCGCAACGGGGCCATCGAGCTCTTGACTATTATTAAATCATTATTGACCATATTAAAAGGCAGCAATAAGTTCTTAGCGGTAGTTCTTCACTAAGCACCTTAACTGGTAGAAAATTATATAGGTCAAGTTAAGGCGCTTAGTGTCGTCAGAGGCCGTAACCATCATAGCATAAAATTCATATCAAAGCTTTGAACATAATACATAAAATTATGACATAAAATTTTGTTCTGGAAAAATACATTCAAAGCAGGCCGTCAGGGAAGTACCTCCACCTCACAGAAAACCGCAGCCAAATGACAATTCCCTAGAGAATTGTTGAGTTCCAGCGTGTGAGTGAAGTCACCAGTAAACTCCGAAGGAGTTGCTGTGCTAGCAGCAGAGGTGGCATAGCGAGCGTTCATAGGCTACGGCAATCGTTTTCCATCAGAAGGGCAGTATGCTTGTATGCCTCCCGACGATGTACAAAAAACCTCTTATAAAATGCTGTGGTATTCCTACGAGTGAATCACTAGTGAGTTGTGAGTGAGAGGTTACCACTAGGTTCCTAAGGAGTCGATGCATTAGTGGCGGGGGTGACATCACGCGACGATACTTAATGTATTGCAAGCGTTCATAGGCTACGGTAACTACTTTACAGGTGAGCCGTATGCCCGTAGGCGATGTTGCGACGTTGTATGAAAAGAACACGGTCACTGGGCTAGTCACAATATTACTGTTTTGGCGTCAATAACATTAGAATGTTTCTTCACAGTACAAACATTTGTGTGCATGAACATGTCTGTTTGTATTGGTCTGGGTATTTTCTATGTATAATAAGTATGTATTTACAAAAAAAAAAAAAAATATTTACGTATGTTTATCAGTTGTCTAGTACCCATAACACAAGCTTCGCTTACTTTGGGACTAGATGGCGCTGTGTAATTTGTCCGACAATATTAAAAAAAAAACAATATTCTTCTTCCTATCCCGTTGCCTTATTCGTAGGATTGACAAAGTAACTACACCACTACCTAAGCCCAAGGCATTGGCGAAGATACTGGTTTTGATATGTAGCGACTGCCATCCGATCTCCACCACCAACAGGGAAAACCAGACATTTCTTAGATTAGCTAATACACCTTTCGCTATATACGAGTAACTTGTTGGAGCAAATCGTTTCTATAATATTCATAGCCCTTTGGGGTACATCCTCAAAGAGAATTGAGCACCAAAAAACGCGGTCCTTACACCCCTGAATCGCTTCTATACATTCTTAACTCTTTCATGCATGCTCACCGATTCCTAAAGCGCCTAACGTCACCTTCTGATAAAACACGACTTATTTTAATAAATTAAATTTTAATTATTCACCTTCGTCGGCTCCTACTTCCTATCGCTGTCGCATTATATATTTCTGTCGTCATGCTTTCAAACCGTATTCCTTCTATATACTCGAACCAACGGAATAAGGCATGTTCCGTCCTCTTAAGTCGGCACTATCTATCTCTCACGAATGACTAAACGGATATGGTTAATAGATTCAGGCGTTATTTTGCGAAAGTCAAATTTACATGCAATTTGATCTAACCTGCTTTGTGTGCTTCCGCCACCAATTAGTTCATGCGGCCTAGCGCCGGCCGGCACCCACCCACTACTGTTTGTGCGTGCTACATGCCGACGCTGCCATGGCTACACGCAGCTCGCAGCGACGACCAGGCCAGTCGTGGCAGCGATTCTGTTCCAGATGGCGGACGGCCGCAGCAGCCGAGGCAGAGACTACCGGAGCAGCCATGGTAGCATCGGCATGTAGCACGCACTAACAGTAGTGGGTGGGTGCCGGCCGGCGCTAGGCCGCATGAACTAATTGGTGGCGGAAGCACACAAAGCAGGTTAGATCAAATTGCATGTAAACGGATATGCGCAACTTTAAACTGAGGTCTACTTGGACATTAGTTTAAGTCACGTTTAGTCCTTCGTGAGAAAGAGAGTAGTCTCAACATTAGTTCCTTTTAGATTTGATAAAGGTTTGATAATTAGTTGAAAAGTTGATAATTAGTTACAAATTTCTGGAACTAAAACAGAGATCTAGGCTTCATTACAGACGATGCTAGTAAAGATTAAGTAAGCGCGTATACTAATGATCATAAATCTTAAATTATTAAAGTTGACCCACAAAACTACAAGTTAATAATTAGGTATAGGTATATGACCAAAGTGCGCAAACGTCTTACGTAATAAATGAACAAGCCCAATTCTACTTAATATTTCTGGCAAGCGGTGCCCATAATTGGCCGAATATAGGCCTGCCAAAATGCGATGGCACGTCGATGCCAAGTGCTCGGCTATCGGCTCGTAACATCTACTTCGGTCGGGTAATATAGGTCGCGAGATAAAATCTCTGTCAAGGTGGTACAGTATTTTTCCGTACCTAGTTAATTTTCCACTTACCGGAGATTAAACTTCGTCTTGTGGTACGAGGTAGAGAGCGCTGAGTTAAAAAATGTTTTTACTTTTAAAAATACAACCTACATTTTTACTAGACTACATGCTTAAGGTAATCGTAAAATACAGTGGTAAAAGGGTTAACCGCGAATGTCCCACGTTGCAATTTTGGGTTCCGGTGAACTAACAGTAAGTAAGAGTAAATAGTAAGTCTTAACGAGAGTTAAGAGGAAGGTTAAGAGGTTTTAGATTAGCTTATGTTTCTACGTTTTACGCTCTTTTTGGCATACGTGCTTACATGCGCGCCACGTTTCGCGCTTCAACAAAGCAAACGCGCGTATTCGCGCTCATTCTTTCGTGAAACGTTGTTTTAGCGTCGTGATCCTCAAAAACAAAAAAAAAACGCGCGGCGAAGAACTTCTTATGGCTCACGCTTATACAAGTTTAAAAGTGCGCCAAAGCTCTTGTGAGTTGCATGTGTGACAAGAGGCACACGCGTATACCTACGATTCTGCAAAAATGAACTTACACGGGCAGAAAATACGCGGTGTTTTAAATTGTTTTTTTTTTTTGTGTAATGTCGCGTTTTGTTCGGGAAATTTACCTGTATAAATAAACTTATAAAGCAAAATCTTGTCTAAATACAAAATACCAAATCTTTTGCGTCAGAGAAAACCAAGGGCCACATGACTCGCCCCTTACATATCCGGCACGTTTCTTTAACAATCATAGCTCTTCTTATGTACGCTCGCCGGTTTCTACAGCTCCTGACGTCACCTTGTGATAAAACACAATCAATTTGATCATGGTAGGTACCTAAGTCTTGGCCTTCCACGGCTCCTACGTCCTATAGATACCTAGTTGAATCGAGGCCTTCCTGGTGAACCCAGGAATCCTTTACTTTCGCATTGTATATCTGTTTTTCTTTCATCCCCCATTCTTTCTACATACCGGAACCAAAGCAGCATGTCTTTTCTTATATTAACACTGACTTTATATTTACTCTCTTTCTTACATCATCGTTGCAATCGCAAACAACAAGTGTTACGCCATAGCTTTTGCGCAATGCTCGCATCTCAACCCTGTATTCTACTAACATGCTCTCTTATGACTTCTTGGTAACAATATACTGTTGCACTAGTCCCTGTACTTGACCGCATTTTACACAAGGCTTGCAATTATTATAACCACTATATGCCTCAAACTCAAATAGTTTTATCGATTTATACAAGTTATAAATAGTTTCCAACTAGCGAAAATAGACTGCTCAAAATAGTTGTTGCGGCTAACTCACGATTCAGATCAGAAGTTCCTGTAAATTTTGGTGTTGGAGTCTCTGATAAAATTCGGAAGTTGTCAGTATATGACATTCTGTCAAGTATCTAAAAGGGTTTTCTGAGTTTATCCTATTGTGCTTTGACAATCAATTTCACTTCGCAAAAGTTGCTTACGACCGCTACGAACGAAGGCAAATGTGAAAATATTTTTACAGAATACAATGGTATTGCAGTGAACGTACAGCTGCAGTCAAGGATTTTTAACAGAATAGCGAGTAATTTACTACAGCGCTGCGCCAACGTCGCAGCTTGCAGATCGCTTAACAGAATAACGAAATGTCAAAATGTACACCTTTTGACACAGGTCGCGCAAGTGTTGCAGCAGTGCTATTGCGTTTTTCTAGTAGAATTGGACTACAGAACAACGTTAAGTCGTCGGTCCCGACTTTTTTTTTTTTTTTTTTTATTGGCTCAGCGTAGTGGCTCCTCTTCGCCTGTTGGTAAGCGAAAAGGGGAGCCCAAATTGCAGCGGCAACTGACAAAGGACTACGGTGTCCTGTCAGTTGACGCTACCATGCTGGCCCGCAAGGTGCTTCTTCACGCTTCGTTTGAAGGATCCCATGTTGTTTAAACCGATAAATTAATAAACCAACCGACTGATTTCCGATAGACGGCAGTCGTTAAGACATTCGTTTTAGCAGAGCGTGTTTGTGCAAACAGTTATTGTGCTCCTACGAGTGAATGAATTTAACAGAAAGCTCCTGAGAAATTGCAGTGTTAGCAGCTGCAGTCATCAACAGCAGTACAAATTCTGTTTAATCTTGGTTTCGGTATTTTTTTTACATTCAGATATTCGCACTATTTCCGTTATGCCTCGACATAGATCGGACATAAACGGGTCGGAATAAGTGATAAAGAACCTGTTCCTTTAATCATTCTGCATATTAAGTTTTTTTTTTATACAACGTCGTCATGCAAGCATACGGCCCACCTGATGTAAAGCGGTTACCGTAGCCTATAAACGCTTGTAATACATTGAGTACACTCGCGCCATGCCACCTCTGCTGCTAACACAGCAACTCCATATCAGCTTACTGGTGACCTCACTCACCCGTAGGAACACAAGAACCCTCTAGAGAATTATTATTTGACTGCGGTTTTATGTGAGATGGAGGTACTTTCCCAGACGGGCTACTTCGATGCGCCCTACCTCACTTAAAATACCCAAACCAAGAGAAACAGACATATTCCTGCACACAAATGTTTGCCCTGTGTGGAAATCGAACCCACGAGCGTTGGTGTCAAAGTAACGTGACAGCGCGTTTCGCCACTGCGCCACCGAGCTCGTAAGTATTTTGTATACTCGCATACACATGATACCTAATAGACAAAATGGAAATTTAATAATGTAAGTAGTATAAAAGTGATGAAATTGTTTTGAGAGATCCATTTAATTAATGTCAATGTCATTAACAATCAACAGTTTTGATTGTTGATTAGTGAATTATTCCAATTCAGATGTTGCAATGCTAAACTCTTCGAATCTAAAACCACTTTTGGAAAGGAGCGCTAACTTCATGTTTGTCTTTGAATAAAGCAATATTGCCGGCCTTAAATCAAAATTAATGTTTTAAGTCATTTTATGATGAACATGTATTTTTTTTTATTTTATATAATATGAGTAAAAATATAGATTAATATTGGCAAATTCCGAAACCTGTTGCTAGTATAGTATGTATGTATGTATATCTTCACGCCAAGTCCCTTGCGGGGTAGGCAGAGAGAACCGAGCGCCATAAGACGCGGTCCTTGCATACTTCACTCGCTTCTGTGACATTCATAGCTCTTTTCATGCACGCTCGCCGGTTCCTGGGGCTTCTGACATCACCTTCTGATAAAACACGACCAATTTGGTCATGGTAGGTTAGTCTCGGCCTACCTCGGCTCCTACATCCTTCCACTTAGTAAAAAATAGTATAGTAAAAAGAAAATATCTATCAACTTGTTTGCAATGTGTTTCTGCGAAGTCAATTTTCCCTACGTTGATTTTCTCGAAGGTGGAGAAGTAGTTTAGAAAGATAAAATGTATGTGTTATATGTGTTATAAATATAGCAGATATATGTTAAAAGTCATGGAGTTCGCTAGTCAATCTAATCGAATACGCAAGGAAAGTAACGTTCGCCGCCTAACCATTGATGGGTCTGAAGGTCTTAGACTGTAAGCGCCGGCCGTAGCCCGTAAATTACAATCGTTAAGCTTAGTTAACCTTTAGCTGGCTCGAAAACACTAGCCTCCGCCAATCCACAGTTGAACAGAGCACCGGAGTATACTCCAAAAACCTTCGATTGAAGGAATACCCATATTTCTACATTGAGATTAGTGAGAGCTGGTGAGGATGCGAAAAGTCAAGCTATGAAAAGGCTATTTCGAGCACTGGTCGATCTCTAGTGAAGATAAAAAACCCTGCACCTGATTGGTTAAAATTAATTCAGTAATCTTTATTAATTGCGAATATTCATATGAATATACAAATATGCGTATACAGGTATGGCACCTATCATAAAAACACACAGGTCACACAAACAGACATGTTCGTGAACACAAATATTTGTCCTCTGTGAAAGCTAATTGCTATTAAAGCAACTCGACCACAGAGCTCGTCAAAATAATTTTATTTCCATTCGCAAAATCAGCAAAAATACAGAGAAGATTAACCACTAATTTACTCAATAAACAGCTGTGTTTTCTTTGAAAACAGTTCAATTTGATCGGTATTAACAATGTTCCATCGTAAACGAATGAATTATTTATGCAAATCTCAAATGCTTTTATTTATGTTGCTTCCGAAGCTACCAAATAAGGTTCGTATACGTTTTGAAGTAGATGAAACCAGGCAGTCGTATTAGCTGTATTCGATGGGTAATAGTCGTTGATAGAGTTAGTGCTAATAGAGTTAGTGCCCATTAAAGCAACCCTACTTGGAAAGTAGCTTCACAGAAAATTTGTGGAGGGTTGTCGTGTCTGCGAATGGGTGAGGTTACTACGAGTAGTAATCTTTTTTATGTCACTAGGCTAGCAAACGAGCATACAGCTTGCCTGTCAATAACTACCGAAGCATACGAATATTTGTAACACCAGGATACGATCCAAATAAAGTGAAATGGTAACCGAAATCAATTAACGTTTGCAATATAAAATACGTTGCACCTCCACTACTAACACAGCAACTCCTCAAACAACTTCCTGGCAAAGCTTTCCCTAAAGACTACAACATGAGGTTCTTCAACAAGTGTATAAAGAGGTTTTTACAAGGTCGATAATGTAAGAGAGCAGAGGCAGCTTTGATGTCGCAAATTTCAACAGGCTTACCTTACCATCAGCCCGGAATTACTCTAGTTTGATTTAGTGGCATAAAAAATTACATATTGGCATATCCATAGTTGCTCAGATTTTAATACTTATATCTACAAAGTAGTAGGTACCAAAGTAATAATTGTCATTTCGACGTAATATCGAATATCCGGCTATATCTGGAGTGTTTGCCTCGCCAAGATAACACAAATACCACTGGGCTACAACACAAATATTTGGGTAACATTCCCAACTCGATGAGTCCAAGTGAGTTTGACGCGGTATTTTTAGGCGTTCCAGTCAATAAACAAATATTATATAACTAATAATACAATGTTGTGACCTTCTTCCCTGCGTTATCCTGTTTCTTAATATATTAGAATTAGCGGAGCAGTCACCTAAGCCGAAAGATTTGGCGAAGATACTGATTTTGACACAGGATTGGGATATGATTTTGTAATGCGACTGCCGGCATACCTCCATAGTTCAGAGCAAAAATCAAACCTTTAGGCTAGGCCACATGTCTTTCGAAATATAATTTCTTGGTCCTGCGGGAAGCTCACGCGCCAAGAAGTTACGTTGGGATTTCTTGGGGAGCGTAAATTGGAAGTCTTCATGTCGTGTCGAGTCCCTTCATGTCAAAATCAGTATCTTCGCTAAATCCTTGGATTTAATTATCAGATTCGGATTAGGAAACAGGGTAATGCTAGGCAGAAAAAGACCGCTTCCGAAATGATAAAACTTAGATCCGCTTCGGACAAAATGAGCGGTTTGAGGACCTCACTCCAACGAATCGTTATCGAAACTAGCGATCCGTGAACTGCGTGACTATAAAATTAATAACTAAAACAAAAATTAATGGCTGTGTTGGATCGGTAACGCAGTTGTTCGTTACAACTATAAAATTAATAACTAAAACAAAAATTAATGACTGCGTTGGATCGGTAACGCAGTTGTTCGTTACAACTATAAAATTAATAACTAAAACAAAAATTAATGGCTGTGTTGGATCGGTAACGCAGTTGTTCGTTACAACTATAAAATTAATAACTAAAACAAAAATTAATGGCTGTGTTGGATCGGTAACGCAGTTGTTCGTTACAACTATACAATTAAGAACTAAAACAAAAATTAATGGCTGCGTTGGATCGGTAACGCAGTTGTTCGTTACAACTATAAAATTAATAACTAAAACAAAAATTAATGGCTGTGTTGGATCGGTAACGCAGTTGTTCGTTACAACTATACAATTAAGAACTAAAACAAAAATTAATGGCTGCGTTGGATCGGTAACGCAGTTGTTCGTTACAACTATAAAATTAATAACTAAAACAAAAATTAATGGCTGTGTTGGATCGGTAACGCAGTTGTTCGTTACAACTATAAAATTAATAACTAAAACAAAAATTAATGGCAGTGTTGGATCGGTAACGCAGTTGTTCGTTACAACTATAAAATTAATAACTAAAACAAAAATTAATGGCAGTGTTGGATCGGTAACGCAGTTGTTCGTTACAACTATAAAATTAATAATTAAAACAAAAATTAATGGCTGTGTTGGATCGGTAACGCAGTTGTTCGTTATAACTATACTATTAATAACTAAAACAAAAATTAATGGCTGTGTTGGATCGGTAACGCAGTTGTTCGTTACAACTATACAATTAAGAACTAAAACAAAAATTAATGGCTGCGTTGGATCGGTAACGCAGTTGTTCGTTACAACTATAAAATTAATAACTAAAACAAAAATTAATGGCTGTGTTGGATCGGTAACGCAGTTGTTCGTTACAACTATAAAATTAATAACTAAAACAAAAATTAATGGCAGTGTTGGATCGGTAACGCAGTTGTTCGTTACAACTATAAAATTAATAACTAAAACAAAAATTAATGGCAGTGTTGGATCGGTAACGCAGTTGTTCGTTACAACTATAAAATTAATAATTAAAACAAAAATTAATGGCTGTGTTGGATCGGTAACGCAGTTGTTCGTTATAACTATACTATTAATAACTAAAACAAAAATTAATGGCTGTGTTGGATCGGTAACGCAGTTGTTCGTTACAACTATAAAATTAATAACTAAAACAAAAATTAATGGCTGTGTTGGATTGGTAACGCAGTTGTTCGTTACAACTATAAAATTAATAACTAAAACAATAATTAATGGCTGTGTTGGATCGGTAACGCAGTTGTTCGTTACAACTATAAAATCCAATATTAAGTTATAAAACATGGACAAAATAACTTCTACTTGCCGTAAGAAAGCCACACGCCGTTCCGGCGACGTGTGAACCAGTGTTGCCAACATTTTTAATGATGTGCCGATATCACTGATGTTTAATCATTTTACATTCAAAAGATTAAATGACTTGTATTTTTTCTGTAGCACCCTGATTTTCATATGAGAAATTACATTGCAAACTAAGTAAGTATTTTTTTCGGTAAGAAAAGGGCGACTGTTGCGTTCCTCCATGAGTTGCTGCGTTAGCAGCAAGTGTCACAACTCGCGAGAAATACTTACTGTATTCCAAGCGTTTATAGGCTACGGTAATGATAATTAGGCCTATCATGATTGTTTATTTGTTTGGTTATGTGCCTTAATGAATAAATAAATTAATATCATTTGCATTTGGCAACACTAGTCATAAAAGTTATAGTTAATGTTAAATACAAAAATATATAATCATTACAACATGCGGTTACATTTTGTGAGTAATATTTGATCTTACGATTTAGTTTTAGAATTAGAGTTAATCGCATAATCTATTATACATTAAGTATCACTCGCGCGATGCCACCTCTAATGTTAACACAGCAACTCCTTAAGGAGTTGTTATTTAGCTGCAGTTTTCTATGAGGTGGAGGTACTTACACAGACGGGCCCCTTTGATCCACCCTACCTCTCTTAAAATCACCCAGGCCATACAAACATACATGTTCATGCACACAAATGTTTGCCCTGTATGGGAATCGAAACCACGAGCGTTGGTGTCAAAAAAATGTATCAGCGCGTTTTACCACTGCGTCACTAAGCACGTTATTTACGTTGTATAAAATAGTAATTTGAACTAACTATAACATTCTAACTAACGTGAAGACAAAACCCTATAACACAACTTAACGTGTACCTATGTATTATTAGAGGGGCGAAGTCTCCGAGACTTCTCTAACCAACCTCGCTAACAGCCCGTCGCAGGATGCCGGGAAGGCATTGTTTCGCCGACAAATGAGCACAGGGGAAGCAATTTGCTATCGAGTTCTCTATTGTTCCACATCAATAGGGAACCGTGCCGGCAGGATACAATAGAGCCGTCAATACTCGTTCATTTTCAGGAAAAGAGGCAAATTTCAATGATATATCATTATTTCGGCTAATGCATATTTTTTATTGATGTCAGTTGAAAGTTACTTTATAGTATTCAAGTGAAAGGCAATTCTAAGTTTAAGGAACTTGCATTCCACTTAAAAATGGTGTAACTCAATAAGCAAACAAAAATACTTCAATCTACACTCATTAATTAGTCTTGCGTTCGCTGTGACAATCGCCTGTTGATGTTTAGTAGTACATTTAAATTAGGAATGAGCTGCATTCTCAAATAGTAAAGAAGCAACGAAACTCAAGAAGAAAGAAATAAAATAATAATGTGGAATGAGCTCCAAGGGACTACAGTATGGAATTCTTCAAGAAATGCGTGAAGAGGTTTTTAGAGGGTCTGCAACGCACGAGTGACACCTTGGTGTTGCAAATGTCCATAGGCTACGGTGACTGTTTACCATCAGACAGCTTGCTATGCTTGTTTGCCACCTTATGAAAATAATAAAATATCATCATAAATATTTCGCAACCAGAATTACGACCTGTTTCTAAATAATAACGATATTATTAGCAAATATTTATATTTTCATTACTAAGAGCAGTGATTGAACAGTGGGCAAAGAATCTGCCTACTGACCGGCTGCTCCCTGGTTAGAATTCTGGTCTGCCTTAATACGTTAGCCAATAATTTCGAGCTAACCACGCCTCCACTGGAAATATCTAAAGGGTAGCAGATGTCAGTTTATTTCACATCTCACTTTTAACGGAAGAAAATTATAACTGCCTCAAACGTTGACGGACCTCTGACGAGCCCTGTAGCGTAGATAGCGTTTCTGGCCACCTTTATGCGGCCCTTATAGACCTCAACGGGGGTTTCTAACCTGAGAGGCATTTTCAAGATGAAAACTGACGTATGTACAGTATATAATATCTTGATCGTTTTTAATGACTAATCTGAGGCAATCTTCATAATAAAGCCTAATGTTTTTATGCCCTAATGACAATATGATCAACCTGTATGTCAAATAATAATTTTGAGTCATGTGTATTGCCCAAGCTCTAGTAGATTACCCGTAAGTGTGTAACAATCGTTGAGAATGAATAATAGGTTTCGTAGAGAAAAACATACAGAGATACTTGGAAGCATTTAGATCAAGGCTGTTGAGGCCACAGTACGCCTCAAATCTGAACTAGACCTCTTCAGAGTTTCTAATTTCTTTTATGATCTTCATGTTATCGACATAGAGTACAATTTAGGAAAAAATAAATATTAATGTCTGTAACAAATAGCAGAGGACCCAAAAGAGATCCCTGAGGCACCCCAGAAAGAAAATTTCTCTACTCCGAAATGTAACCATGTAAAGCCACAGCTTATTGCCTATTGTGAATGTCTGAGGTGAACCATCAAAATAAGTCTCCACGTATGCCAATGGACAGCAATTTGCTAAGTAGGGGCTTATGGTCACTTCGGTCAAAACATTTTACTATAGTCACTCGTAGATCAATTTGATTTAGGGCTATCAACTGTTGCTAACCCTGAATCAAATAGATTAAATTAAGATCGACATATTATTACACTCAAAGGTCACACCAAATATCGTCGCAGGTGCACCCTGATAATAACTTATCGTAATCTTGTTTATTCAATAACTAGCAGAAGCCCGCGGCTTCGCACGCATGAGATTTGGGCTTTTAGTAGCCTTTATTTCTCTGTAGACATGAAATTGTTTCTGTTTAAAAAAAAACAATGTTCAGGGTCGTAGATGCAACCATAGAGCGATTCAATTTTCGTACAGCGCCATCTATTGACCTTTACAGGAGGCAACGTATATGTATTTTATTTATATTATACATAAAAATGCGTAGTTATTTTATGTTACAAAAAATACGTATTCTATGAAAATAATAAAAATGAAATTGCAAAGTCCCCAGAAGGGGAAGATATTTCCCCCTAATTTTAACAGTTTTTCATTTTTTACGCAGGAACCCTAAATATTTACGGGATAAAAAGTACCCTATATTCTGCTCTGAACAGTTCTCTACCTACCAGTGAAAGTCCTGTTAAAATCGGTTCAGCCATTTCGATGATTAGCCAGGACAAACAAACAGACAGACAGACAAAAAGTTTAAAATGCGTATTTAGGCTTTGGTAACGTGAAAATAATATTATGAGCTTAAGATAAAGGCTTTATTTTGAAATCACAGACAGACACTTCAATTTTAGTTATATGTATAGACTAGTTACTACCCGCGGCTCTATTCGCGTGGTACAGTGAACTGGAAAAGTCGAACACTTTTTAGGTTTTCACATAGGAACCCTAAATTTCGTGAAATACTATGTGTTAATCTTGAACATACTCAACGTACTAAACTACATCCAAAATTAAAGAAACGTCCATACGTCCTTACAACTTTTCACATTCATATTAGTAGAAAGTATGATGTTAGCATTCAATCAAATTATCTTCCGTCTATTATATACATATCGCTGTTTCGTTAGTATTTTAGGTTTAGAAAAAAAATCGTCAAGTCTCAGCCCGACTCGCGCACAGAAGGGTCGAAATATTTTCGCAAATTTTCGCAATATATATTTTTTTGTGATGTAACTATAAATTGACTTGTGCTCCGTGACATTGCTTCTTACCAAATGATAATTAATTAATTAATTAATTACAACGGAAAGTGTCCTATAGGTTTTGATTCTCTTGCGAGTGTCGAAATATGCGCATAAACACAAATTTTATTTTTTATTAATTTATTTAAACTTTATGCACACAGGTGTACAACGGCGGACTTAATGCTATACAAGCATTCTCTACCAGTCAACCTTAGGGTGATGCAGAAAATAGTATATTATTTATATACTATTTTCTGCATCACAAGTGTACAAGGGAACATAATTAACAAATACAATGCGATTATAAAACACATATTCATAGATAAAAATTAAATATACGTTATATACATACATACTACAATATAAACATAATACGTAATATATATAGAATATATATATATAAATTTCACTGTTCGAAGTGATTGCAGAACTGACTATTTGACATTAATTTCAGGTTGATAGCTCCACCCGTCCCTGAGAAGAAGGATCTTGGCACGCGCATCCAAGAAATTATATTTTGAAAGATCCTTGAGATATGATGTGACCTGACCTAAGAAAGGTCTGATTTTCCCTCTGGGTCGTGGACGTCTGACGGCAGTCGCTCCGTGTCAAAATCAGCATCCTCGCAGCATCATCCTTAATCTTGGGTAGCAGATTCTGCCAGTGCTTATGAATTAGGAAACGGGATAACGAAGCTCAAATGCTCAAATGAAGAAGAATAAGATTTAATTTAATAAGTTTTTTTATTATTCTACGTCGCGAGCCATACAAGCATACGGCCCACCTGATGTAAAGCGATCACCGTAGCCTATTAACGCTTGCGATATATTAATATCACTCGCGCGATGCCTCCTCTGTTGCTTACACAGCAACTCCCTGGGAGCGTACTGGGGACCTCGCATACAAGGAACACAACAACCCTCTAGGGAGTTGTGATTTGACTGCGGTTGATGCGCCCTACCTCTCTTAAACGTATAAGAAGTGTCTAAGCGCCTACCAGGGCGCAATAGGATGTATTTTTTTTAATCTTTTTTGATAAAGAAGACACGATCTGGTCGTGATAGGTGACTTTTCATAAAAATATCCAATCCTAACAAATCCCAGCGAGATGATACACGCGAGCAGCACCTCACTGTAACTACATATTACACCATCAATATATCTGTGTGTTCCCGCCGGCGAGAGCTCAAAACGAAATTTATGACCGATTTTATATCCCACGGGAGCTTATTACGGACGAGGGGCTTCTCTCGTCCACTGTAACCAGACCTCTTAGGATGAGACCACTAAAATTTTTAAATGTAAAATTCGGAATAAGATTATCTTACAAATAAACTCTGTGAGATTTTAGAGCGATAATGATTAGTTTTAAGAGAAGCTACCTTCTTAAAATTAATCATTACACTAAAACCTTACAGAGTTTATCATCGTAAAATCACTCCGACTGGCGAGGTGCATCCACCTCATAGGAAACTGCAGCCAAATAACAATTCCCTGGTGATCCTGCGAGAGGTTTGAGATGAGATTGCAGCAGCAGAGGTGGTAACGCGTGACCGATACCTCCTGTGTTGTGAGCGTTCATAGGCTACGGTTACAACTTTAAACCAGATGGGCTTTAAAAAAATTTGCCGCGTAGCCACCAAGTTCCGTTTGTAAATGCCATTGGAAGTATTACACCTCGTTAGTTGCAATTAGCTACGGCACATTTTCAACGTATGCAGTATGTTAGCTAAGCGGCGAAATTTCTAACTTAATTTTGTTATGTACAGTCAACTAAGAAATTGCTTTAGTAGTTTTGCTAACAGCCCGTTGTCACGATATTTAAAAAAAAGTAGAGATTTAAAAAATGTGAAGTGAACACGTCATTGACGTCATGCATAATGACAACATGTAATTATTAAATGACCATATGTAATTATTAAATGACCATGATACATTATTCTGGGACAGTAAGTTTTTTTAATTTTCGCGTACATTTATATTACATACATTTATATAATGCGGGACTTTAACGCGTAATTTAGGTATTACCTTTGCATTTCCCGACGTTCCGGCTAAGTTGGGAAATACAGAGGTAAATATTCTTACCTATTCTGGGACTGTTTATTGTCACTAACAGGAACATTTGAATATTATAGCCAATAAACTTGATTTTCAACAACGCATCAAACATATATCGGAGATCGCTGATCTGCAATCTTGGAAAAGCTAATTAAGATGAATGTATATATTCACGCCAGGTCCCCTGCAGGGTAGGCAGAAAAATCCTAGCGTAAGACGCGGTCCTTACACGCCTCAATACGAACCAACGGAGCATGTCTTTCCTTATCATAACGCGAAAGCGATAAGGAAGCGTCAAGGAAGGTCAGCCTCACATTCTATCAACGTTCCTTAACCAATACCCAACATCGAGAGGCATAGAAGCACATGGCCCACCTGATGTAAAGCGGTTACCGTAACTTATGAACACTTGTAATACTTGTAGTGTAATACAGTAAGCGCGATGCAATCTCTGCTCTCACAGCAACTCCTTAAAGAGCTTACTGATGACCTCACTGACACGCAGGAACACAACGACCCTTTAAGGGAGTTGTTTTTGGCTACGGTTTTCTGTGAGGTGGAGGTACTTCCCCAGACAAGCTGCTTTGCTGCGCCGTACCTCTCTTAAACCTTAATAAAGCGCTGTCCTTGACCATAACACCTTTCAACCAGCTATTTTTCTTACATCGGCAAATACGCGTCGAACTCGTACCACCCGTACCATTAAAAAAACATGTTTCTAGTATTAGTGTTATTTCGACCATGTTCTACTACACACCTATGAAAATTTCAAGTATTTCATTTATCGTTCAAAGCATGTACCACACATCCAAGAAATTATATATCAATTGACGTGCGACCTTACCTAAGAATGATCAGGTTTTCCCTCTGGGTTGCAGAGATCAGACGGCAGTCTCTCCGTGTAAAAAAATGTATATCCGCTAAATCCTAAGGGTTAGGTAGCGGACGCCGCCAATTCTAATGGATTAGAAAAACGGGGTAACGCTTCGAGGAAGAAGAAGACGCTTCAAAGCATGTAATCAAAGGTAGACGGACAGATAGTGAAGCCTTTAGTAATAGGGTTCCATTGGTACAGTTTGGGTACTGAACCTTAACAATATTCTTATTACAAACACGACCCTCCGCTTTATATATGTACAGCAAAATTTATGCAATGTAGTCACCCTACAAAGTTGAAGTGTCTACGTGAACTGGCCGATTGTTGAAACCAGAGGTTTCAACTTGGGAAATATTTCCTCGTGTGAAAATTACCGACCAGTGACGACGGAGCCAATCGGTCGCTTCGATAAATTTGTGAAATGTTACCATCATACTGCTCTTATTAACCGACTTCGAAGAACGAGAATCAATGTTCTAGCGTATGTTTCGTTATTCATTGGCGGGATGCATACAAGTATACGGCGTACCTGATGTAAATTACTTACTTTACAGTTAGTTAAATTGTAAATTAAAACTCCTTCCACTCACTAATTTCCAGTCGAAAAGAATACAACCTTTCTTCAGATGTTAACCTACGAGTATGCTAATACTGAATCCCTTCTTAAGGTACAATACTAACATCGATCACGCTTACTACTTCCGACCAATGACTAAGCTACACAATGACAGTAGAGAACCTTAGCAATCTTCTGTGTACTTTAAAATGTACATTGGCACTAAACCATTTCACGCACACTTTTATTACACACGCTATATACACTTATAGACACAACTTGTACCCGCATAGAATGGCTACACATACAAAAATCTTTTTATGTCTAATTGTGACAAAGACTGTAATTTTATTTTGATTATCTTTCTCAATTACTTGATAAGCTTACGACAAGAGGAGCGAGCACTGTAGCGCTGAGATACAGGGTCCCGCCTAGTTCGTAGGCTCCAGTCTCGCACTATAATTACCTTCTATTGTCACCTATACTGTTACCGTGAATATTGTGATGACAAAATAAACGATTAATATTATTATTACTTTACGGGAAGTAATCTACCACATCAACCCTTACTCACCCCACTGCAGGGATACGGGACTCCCTTCAACAGAAGGGGTTTTTTTTTTTACTCTCTTGATCCCCTGCCATGGGCAAAGCTCTATTCAATACATATTTATTGATTATCAATTTTTTTTAAATATTACAATTATAAATAAACAGATTCATACATCAATCTCTCTTCCATTCTATAATTCATTCCTTCATTCATCATCTTTCAGTTTCATTATCTAAAATTCTAATTCTGCCCATTTTAGAACGCCGGTGAACGATTTTAACTGTTCTAAGCTTCCCTCCCCATACTGCGTCAGTCCAGCCACGTGCCACAGCGAGCTTCACAGCTCCACCTAGCCACCGCGCTCCCATCAACCGAAGGAGTTTAGAGCATACTCCACCACGCTGCTCAAATGCGGATTGGCGGAGGCCAGCGTTTTCAAGCCGCCCGAGGGCCACTGACTATATAGCTAGCTATATAAATATAGCTGTTTGGCGGTAGAAATAGGTAAGACAGAGGTACACACGCAGACGACTTTTGTACAAAATCTCCCTCTGGTAAGTTATGTTTCTATATAATATTGGTGAAGATCTAAACAACGCTGAATTTCAGACCAATTTCACAAAAAAATGCGCAATACTGGCACTGTAGAAGTATATTTATGTTTTCTTGAGACATATTCTGTATTTATTTATGTACAATTAGTTACAATATTGATTATTGCTAAAGTGACTACAATAAGCAATAATTACAATTTTGATTACTGTACCAGTATTGAACGTTTTTTTGGAATTAGTCTTAAATTCAACATTGTTAAGAAAAACAAAATAAGGCCGCCACTTAGCTTCATACGCCGTCTTAAAAAATGAGCTGTCAAATGCGAAAATATTTTTTCAAATCCTCATGAAAGTAACCCTCGGGGTCAGAAGAAGTACCTCCACCACACAGAAAACCGCTCCCAAATAACAACTTCCTGAAGGGTTATTGTGTTTCAGCGAGTGATTCTGGCACGACTAAGCTCCTATGTTGCCTTGTTGACATTGCGGGAATAATACTTAATGAGTTGCAAGCGTTCATAGGCTACGGTGGGCGGTATGCTTGTATGTCTCCCGACGTTTTTATAAAAATAATCCAGTCTCCATTAGAACAAGTATGCATAGCTAAGCGCAGATCATGCTGGATCTTTGAAGTGCATTTGAATTCTTATTACCTTTGGCGTATGAACGATACGAGGTTCAAAGTGCAAAATTTGAAGTGTTCTTAACTGTACCACAACAAACAATGATAGTAGACTTTGCCGTAAGTGATCAATCATTTTTTGTTTTCATTTAATGATTGTTTCAGTCTTATCTATTGATATTTATACCACTAAGGTGAGAAATAAGAAGCCTGATAATAAACAATTACCGTAACCTATGAACACTTTCAACACCAGGGGTGTCAATCGTGTGTTACCGACTCTGATAACCCCTCTTTACGCGTATATTGAATAACCTCATTTTGTAGTCCCTTGGGAAAATTGCGTCTCGCTTTTTTTATTAAATTTTTTAATTCATAATGTATTTTTCGTAATTTCTTCGATATTCTGCTTTCTATGCACTATGATATTCTATGACAAGATGAAATGCCTAATTCGCATATTGAATAAACAATAACTAATATATTCAGGAACACCGTTCCTATATGAAATCTACATGTATGTCTGTGATTCGGATTCAGCATAAAAAAGTAGAATAGGAATGTTCAGGAACACCGTTCCTATCTCAAAACATGAAACATGGTCAAAATGGCCGACAAATAAAAAAAAAATTGAATTGTTATTGACGAGCCAGGTGTTCCTCTAGTAATGCAAGCTTGCGTATTCTCAACTGGTTTTTTAATTAATTATCAAAATAACCCTATTATAAGTTGAAAAGCAAGTACGGTGGCGCAGTCGTGAATGACGCGACATTGTCACCAATGCTCGTGGGTTCGAGTCCTAATAAGGGCAAACATTTGTGTGCATGAACATGTCTGTTTGTCTTGGTCTCGGTGTTTTGAAGAGAAATAAGGCGCATGAAAGTGGTCTAGGAAACGTCAGGTTTCAACAAAATAAATAAAACACGCGATACTTCCGTTAAAAATAGTTTAATTTCAATGTGTAACAATCGCGAAAACCTAAGACAATACTAAAGTGGTCTAATTGGAGAAGTACCTCCACCTTACACAAAACCGCAGCCAAATAACAACTCTCTGGAGGGTCGGTGTGTTCTTCACGATACTTATGTTTTTAACCGGTTGTAGAATCCAAAAGTACCATAATAATATAAGTTACATCGCCAACGAAAATATATATTTCTCGCCTGCTTTGTGTACACAAATAGCATTAAAGTCAATTTAAACAATCTGACTATACGAAAATACCAGAGGCGGCTAAATCAGTACAAAATAATACTCAAGAAAAACTATTTTGAAATTTTGTACCATATTAGCAACTAAATCCAACCCAAACTCGAAGAAACCGTAGTGAATAAACCATTTTTTTGTATAGGTACCACTTTTATATAACGTGACAAAATATTTTTTTTTTATACCCTTAAGTCTCCATCTGGTAAATCTTACCAGATGGAGACTTGTACAAAAGTCGTCTGCATGGGCACCTCCGTCTCACCTATTTCTACCGCCAAGCAGCTATATTTACATAGCTGTGTTCCGATTTGAAGGATGAGATATGGCAGAGAAATTACTGGGTATTGTGACGAAGCATCATTAAGTCACACGATTGGCAGCGCGCGAGTAACATCCCCTCGGTGTTGCGAACGTCAATAGGCTGCGGTGACCGCTTACCATCTAATACGGGCCGCATGCTTGTTTTCCAATCTAGTTTCTTAATCCATTACCTTAGCTTAAGAATTTGACGTAGGCCCCGATTTTTTGGCCGCGGTTTTCTGTAAAGTGGAGGCACTTCCTCAGCTAGGCTGCTTTGATGCCCTCTACCTCTCTTAAAAACACCCAGACCTAGACAAACAGACATGTTCATGCACACAAATGTTTGTCCTGTATGGGAATCGAACGCACGAGCATTGGTGACAAAGTAGCGTTACTAATAACTGTACCTAAATGTTGCCACTTAGTCTACCTTTCATACAAAGTTGAAATACTGCTTGTTTTATTTTACTGTGACGGAGTTATATAGTCAGCTCACGCCCCGCTCCGTGCGCGTACATACAAATGACTTAATTATACTTTTCCCATACTCATCTCGTGTGCTTTCGTTACATACTGATATACTGTCATATTTTATTACGTGTTTGCTGTAAACACTGATACTGTCTGTAGAAACCATAGGTACAGCTAAGCGCACATCAAGCGTGTCATTTTGACCTTTGTACCATTCGTATGCTATAAGAGTTACAATCGCATTTATAACGAGCGTGATCTGCTCTTAGTCGTATAAGTACTTAATGTTGTTACTCATTTTGAGGGTTCCGTACCCAAAGGGTAAAACGGAACCCTATTACTGAGGCTCCGCTGTCCGTCCGTCCGTCCGTCTGTCACCAGGCTGTATCTCATGAACCGTGATAGTTAGACAGTTGAAATTTTCACAGATGATGTATTTCTATTGCCGCTATAACAACAAATACTAAAAAATATAATAAAATAAATATTTAAGGGGGCTCCCTTACAACAAACGTGATTTTTTTTTGCATTTTGCGTGCGCGAGTCCCACTCGCACTTGGCCGATTTGTTGTACAACGTTGGGAAGCATACAAGTATACGACGCACCTGATGTATAGCGGTCACCCCTGAACCTCACCTTGGGAGCTTTCCGGTGACCTCACTCCCACGCAGGAGCACAACAACCCACCAGGGTGTTTGTTATTTGGCTGCGATTTTTCTGTGAGGTGGAGTAACTTTCCCGGTAGCGGTGCTTTGATGCGCCCTACCTCTCTTAAAAAAAGGAGAATGATTACCTGGGACTATCTTCGGTCCGCCATGATCGCACACATGTGCAGTGTGCGCGGGCACTCCACTTCACATCCTTTGTGGACACCAGCTGCAACAATTAAACGATTCGTATGAAACGGGTTCTAAGAATTTTCCTACGGTTTTCTGTGACATGGAGGTTGTTTTTTATTTTTTTATATACAATGTCGGAATTCATTGAAGCATATGGCCCACCTGATGTAAAGCGGTTACAGTAGCCTATTAACTCTTGTAGTATATTAAGTATCACTCGCGCGATGCCTCCTCAAAATAACGTAAAAAGGAGGTACTAACCACAATCCAATTGTATGCACAGGTGGGATTGACTCTATAGATGATATTTAGCCAACGCGCTGTTACGTTGCTTTGACACCAATGCTTGTGGGTTCGATTCCCACACAGGACAAACATTTTTGTGCATGAGCATGTCTATTTGTATTGGTCTAGGTGTTTTTAAGAGAGGTAGGGCGCATCAATGCCGTTCCTACGTGTGAGCGCGGACACCAGTAAGCTCCTAAGGAGTTGGTGTGTTAGCAGCAAAGGTGGCATCGCGGGAGTAACACTTATTATATTGCAAGCGTTCATAGGCTACGGTAATAGCTTTACATCAGGTGGACTGTATATTTGTAAGCTACCCGACGTTGCATAATGTAAAAAAAGACAACAACCCTCTGGGGAGTTGTAATTTGGGCGCGGTTTTGCGGGAAGAAAGAATGACAAGGCTACAGTGGAAGGATATACAGAAACTGAGGAAAGATTCCAGACCACGATCGAATTGGTTGTCTTTTTTCAGAAAATGATACCAGTACTCCTGGGGACCAGCGAGCTACGAATATATTATTTTTTTTTCTGAAAAAGTCTTATTCACAGGCTCTTTGGCCCGTGCCTTTGTTTGTTTGACAGGTTGTTTGTCAGGTTGTTAGTTAGTTTATTATTTATCGCGCCGCAAGTGCGATTACAATATAATTAGTAGTACTTAAATATATTTTGGTCAATACATGCTATTTTCGACAAGTCAGTGTTTTTGTTTTTTGTTAGTTTTTTGTTTTTTAGTTTCGTCGATATTTTTTTTTTTCAAATTCGTCAGAGTACATTAATTTTTGTTATAGGCAGAAAGTGGGACAAGAGACGCGGGCAGACCAGTCCCCCCGAGCGGCACCCGTTCACGAGTTGACGCAGAGGGCAGCCATCACCGTGCTCAACCATGTTGTAGGGAACTCGATGACCCGCCCCCCAACGCCGCCGCTCGTCTAGACATTTTAGTGAGCATGACTGCTCGCATCTCTCATCCCTGTCTCTGCATTGTTACAGTTTGTCAGTTCTTCCGGAAACGAAGAGAGATGGCTTCCCGGAGCCTTGCCATGACGCCTTTCCCCTCTCTCTGTCTGCTGGTTTGGGAGGAGGAGGAGGAACCGCTCGCTGGGTCTTCGGAGCTTTCAGTCAACTACGAAGAGAGCTACGAATATTAAAGTGAGTGAGGTATGGTAAGGGCCGTGCCTTATGACGTTGAATTCTCGCTGAGTATCCCGCTAGAGATCTGACGTGATATAAAATGACGTACTAAGCATTATCACAGATTCAGTTGAAAGCTGAAACGAAACACTAAAAGCATTGCCTAGAAAAGCCATATTCGAAACGGATTCAAAAAGCTTTCACGCAGATACCGTACATTTTTAGTGAAAACTTTACGATTCCGATTGGAATATGGATTCGAAGCAACGTGAATATACCTACAGGATTACCATAGAGAAGAAATGAATTGAATTCATATATAAATAAACAGATAGACAGATAACTAAGGACGGTCGACGATCCCCGTATACACACGGTATTGAACCATTAAGTTTGAGGAGAAACTTTGCCTCCATTTGTATGTTCTACCAATTATACGATATATTGTATTCGAAGGAGCTTTGTCATGTGATTGCCTACAGCTTCCTATAATCATACCGCTCGTGTTGGGGAATATTCAAATATTAGAATTCCCTACACTTCTACACAGGATGTTCTCGAATTTAGTAAAACCATTCATGAACCGCATAATATGTGACTGAGATTTTGGTTACAATTGGGAATGAAATGATCTCGTCCCACGAGCTAATTTATATGTCGTATTCGTATGATTTTTTCGGTGTATCCGATATTATGCGGGCGTATGGTGGGTTGTGCAATGAGAAATCCAATGCAATTCGTATCACACTGTAATTTTAATCAACACTTGTAATCAATGTTCAGGAAAATACGAAACGAGAGGATAGTCCCAAGACGTCGGCACTTGCCGCCGTTTGCACTAACTCTCCCTTTTTCCCAGTGTCGACCTCTTGATTCTGCCAAAGCGTGCCACCGTTCGCGCGCTTTCGTTTCATTTTAAACATCCATGCTCATAACCGGATGCGACATGTATATCTTCACGCCAAGTTATCTCACTCGTTTGCGCACGAAGGCGCGGGGTGCGTTCACTAAAACGTTGTCATTGTCAATATCATATATATTTTAATTAAGATATGTATCTATGCACCCATGTTGTAAAACCTATTGTCTGAAAATAAAGTGTGAAATGAGAATATTTTAACCAATAAGCCGGTAAGCGTCGCAATGTTGGTCGATATGAGAGAGCTACGGGTTTTGCTGTACCCCCCGAGACGCAGCGGTGAACTGTATTACTACGCAATATCGGTCTCATCTGTTATTTCTTTCATGCATATGACCCTTCTGAGGCAAGTGGTCACCGTAGCTTCCTCTACCCCACATCCAGACCGAGGCAAACAGGCAATGTTCTAGAATCCACGAAGCGCGTTTTAAAGTATCATTGCTAATCACTCCTCCACCGGGCTCGTTAATCATTTTAATAACATTAGAATCTATTTTTTTATGTAACACAAGCATATCATGGCATGGTTGCCATAGTCTATGGACGCCTGCAATACACAAAGTATAGCTCGAACGATGTCATCTATGCTGCTAACACAGCAACTTAGGAGTTTGCTGGTAACCTTAATCACTCGCAGGAAAACAACAGCCCTCCAGAGAGTTATAATTTGTCTATCTGGTTTCCTGTGAGGTGGGGCCACTTCCCCAGACGCGCTGGCTTCAATACGCTCTACCTCTCTGAAATGGCACAGGGCCGATCGCTGTGGAAGACTAAGGAGGAGGCCTATGTTCATCAGGCGTCCTTCGGCTGTCGATGATGATGAATTATAAAACTAATAATGTTTTTTAATAGCGGTCATAACCTCTATTAAAAAACATTATTAGTTTTAATAACAGCTAAGAACATTACATTTTAATATATGGGAGTGGCAAAGCTAATACTCCTAAAAACAAAACGGAAAATCCCAGGCCAGAATGTAGTCTTAACAAACTTCGCACAAAAGCCGAATACACGTTGTACGTACCCATATTATATACCGGGTGGCCTCAATCTTACCAAGCACTTAGCTGATTAGTTGTAGCCGGACTTTGTATAATCATAGGAGCGCAAAACGTATGTATATGTATACAATGTTTTGTTTGCAGATGCTGGATTGAAACTTGAACCAGTTATGTTTGAAAGGATCCTTTGGATTTTTTACGTCTAATATCAATATGTGATGTTAGCGTGTATCGATAATTAAACAATTTAATTAATATCCGATAGCTTTTCTTCCATCCATTAGGATTGGCGAGGTCCACTACGTAAGCCTAAGGATTTAGCAAAGATACTGATTTTTACATAGAGCATTTATAGTCAGACCACCACAACCAAGATGGAAATCAGATTTTTCTTAGGTTGCGTCTTTCGAAATATAATTTCTGTGACGTACGGATTTTCTCACTATGTTTTTCTACACCGAGCAAGTAATAATTAGATATACTACTCTGTGTAAAAAGTATCGGGAATATGTCAATAAAAAGACCCGCGTAAAAGAGGTCGTTCTAATTTTTTTACTGCATGTTGGTAGCACTGTACTGATTTAGCGCGCAAAATTTGAGCGGGATCTGTCATTTAATTTGTTTTAAACTACACTTTTTGTTGGTCATAGTTTTGAGTCCTCGGCGATTTTTACAATGGAAAATATTGTTGAACAAAGAGTGTGCCTTAAATTTTGTGTTTCAAATGATATTTCATGTGGTGAATCACTAAAAATGTTGCGAAATACCTACGGCGAATCGTGTATATCGAAAACAAGGGCTTATGAATGGTATAAGGCTTTTAAAGAAGGCCGAGAAGTAGTAGTAGACTTGCCTCGTTCTGGTAGACCTTCAACCGCTACGACCAGAGAAAACATCGACAGAATCAAGAAGCTAGTGCTCGAAAATCGACGTATGAGTCTGAGAGAGTTGGCTAGTGAGGTGAACATATCTTTTAAGTCCGTCCACAACATTCTCATTGACATTTTAGGCATGAAACGCGTCGCCGCTCGACTAGTTCCAAAAGAGCTCAATTATGTTCAAAAAGCGCAGCGAAAGCATGTCGCTGAAGACATGGTTTCCCGAGCTTCTACGGATCCGACCTTTATGAAACGTATAATAACTGGCGACGAGACATGGGTTTATGAGTACGACATGCAAACAAGCCAACAGTCTTCAGAATGGCGTCTCGAAAACGAGCCGAAACCCAAAAAACCGCGGCAAAGTCGCTCCAAAATCAAGGTGATGCTGACAGTTTTTTTTGACTACCGTGGTGTGGTTCACTCCGAATTCCTTCCAGAGGGAGAAACAGTGAATAAAGAATATTATTTAGGCGTCATGAAGCGTTTGCGTGAGAGTATCCGCCGAAAACGTCCAGATTTGTGGCAACACAACTCATGGATGCTGCACCATGATAATGCACCATCACACACAGCCATTATAGTGAAAGAGTTTTTAGCGAAAAATTCAACAAAAGTTCCCGACCAAGCACCGTATTCACCTGATATGGCTCCGTCTGACTTTTTTTTATTTCCCAAGTTAAAATTACCACTTCGAGGAAAACGTTTTGAGTCGATAGAAGCCATAAAAGAAAATTCGCTGAATGAGCTAAAGGCCATACCGCAAATAGCCTATGAAAAATGTATGGAAGACTGGGTGAAGCGGTGGAGATGTTGTATTGCAAGCGATGGGGCCTACTTTGAAGGCGATAAAATAAATTTAGATGAATAATTTGTATTTTTTGTTTTATTGACAAATTCCCGATACTTAGTACACAGAATGTATGTACATAAATCAGAAAACATCAATTTAGCGGTACATGCTCCCTCCGGAACAGAACAGTGATAGTCTAGTGGATAAGGAACTGGTTCATAGTTTCACCTTCAGACGCTGGAATCGCAATGGTCGCGTACTGTGCGGTTCCAGAGTTTTCTTCCGAGAACTCTCAAGCTATGGAATGAGCTGCCAGCCGAGGATTTTCCAAGGGAAGTGACCAAGGGACAGCGTGGAAATCTTCAAGAAATGCGTGAAGAGGCATTTTAGAGGGTCGGCAACGCATGAGTGACACCCCTGGTGTTGCAAATGACCATAGGCGACGGTGACTGATTACCATCAGGCAGGCCGTATGCTTGATTTCCACCTTGGTGATATAAAAAAGAACTGGCTGGTCCCTGGTTGTAAGCATGTTCAGCTAAATTTGTGTCATAGGATTTATGTACATATTTATTATTATTACTTGCCCGGCGGTGAAATAAAACATCGTAAGGAAATCTGGACGTCCAATAAATTCGAATTATAAAGGAATTATATTTCGAATGGCGTGTTATTAACCTAAGATAAGTCAGGTATTCCCTCTGGGTTGCAGAGGTCTGACGGGATACGCTCTATGTTAAAATGAATATCTTCGCTAAATCCTTAGGTCTAGAAAGCGGATAACCATAATCCTAATGGATTAGGAAACAGTACTACGTTAGGAAAAAGAAGTATATAACAATATATACTTAATCAATTCGAGATGTAATACTTTAATATATTATTCACTATAATAAAAAATACTATTGAATGCGAAGAAAACAAAGATAATGGTGTTTGAAAGAGAAGAAACCAGAACCAATGTAAGGATTACGGTAGATGATGAAGTGTTGGAACAAGTGGATCAGATTGTATGTCTTGGATGCGCTTTCAGCAGGGGTGAAAGGTACACTGCAGATGTGGAAAGGCGAGTGAGTGCTGGGAATAGCGTGAATGGAGCGTTGGGTAAACTTTTTGGCAGTAAAAACCTGAGCCAGAAGGCACAGCTCGCTATACACAATGCAGTGATGGTCCCAACGCTTACTTATGGACGCGAGAACTGGGCATACCCACCTCTCGCGTACTTCCGTACCGCGTTTATCCTACTTTCATGCTCTCTCTCATAGCAGAGAGAACATGAAAGTAGGATAAAAGCGGTTGAAATGCGAACGTTGCGCAAAATTTGTGGCGTAACGCTTGTAGACCGCAATGATGAGGTTAGAAGCAGAATTGGTCTGAAAGAGAGCGTCGGTGTTAAAATAAGAAAAGGCATGCTCCGTTGGTTCGGACATGTAGAAAGAATGCAGGATGAAAGAATGACGAAGCAGATATACAATGCAAAAGTGGAAGGATGTAGGAGCCGAGGACGACTTACCTACCATAATCAAATTGTTCGTGTTCTATCAGAAGGTGATATCAGGAGCCCTAGAAACCGGCGAGCGTGCATGAAAAGAGCAATGAATGTTAAAGAAGCGAATGAGGTATATAAGGATCGAGTCACGTGGCGCTCGGTTCTCTCTACCTACCCCGTAAGGGATTTGGCGTGAAGTTATAGATAGAGATAGATAATAAATTGATACAAAATATAGACTCAACTATATGCATTATCTGCTAGATGCTACTGGTAATAGTTCACTGATAGCATTATACAGGAGTACATATAACAATAACATTATGTAGATTATATATCCTGACATATATAATATCATATAATTTGATACTTAAAATATATAAACGATGTATGTATTGTATTAATATTACTTAGACAATGCCAGTAAAATATAGCCCCATCGCTACTTTACAAAACTAAATTTGCTGGGATAGTCTATTATGACATCAGGTAGCGGAATTCAGAGTCATGATGCTCGTTGAGAAAATAAATTGGACATGAAGCCCGAACGGAAAAGACGATTAAAAGTAAGCGAGAGTTGTTTGATAAAAGTTGTGTGCGCCGAAAATTGCATTTCAAGTATTCTAGAGCAGTAAAGTGTGTGCCGGGGCACACCGGTGTATCGTGTACCGTAAAAACTGCAGATACGAAGATATTACCTACAAGAGTTACCAGAGCTTATCGGCGATTGCTCCAAATTGTGACCCCCTTATGCTTAACTAAGCAGGCTATCATTTCTTACTAAACATCTTTCTTATCTTATATTTTAATATATAGGTTTATAACTTTTCTAGAGAATAGCGAATAAAAATAATTGATAAAAGTATGTAAGGTAACTTCACATATCCAGGAGTGTAAAGCAATTCAAGCTTTTTTTATTCTAAGCAATTAAAATATTATACTTTCCCTGCTTTAGCCAAAAGTATAAGCCCAAAAACAAATACTTTATCCGAATTTGTTTATGTATAACTTGGATTTTCTCATAAATAAGTTAATATTGGTGTTGAATTTCTTATAATTTTGTACAAATACAAACACATACGTCCAAGTAATTCAAAAACAAATTCGGATACTTACAGAATTTATTTTCGTGTTAATGCAGAAATAATGTTTACATCACATAGAATTTTAAATATGAGAAAAAAAAAATGTTCACGGGCATGCGTCCACAACGCGTATAAGATTCTTTCGAAAATTCGACGTCTCTTGAGGTTATTGCGATTCTCGCATTAATCGCGAGAGTCTCGATAAAATAACCAGAAGATATAACATACGATGTACGTAATTATAGTATCTAGTTTGGTGCGATACAATAGCTTTTACTAGTATCAAAGATAAATAGAGGCGAGGTTAATGCTGCCTCCAATGCTGACGGCTTTCAAAGTGAAGTAACTCTCGAGCCTGGAGAGTTTACACTTGGCAAACGTTACTGTTCTCAAAACTGAGGCGTCTAAAGTTATGTACAGGGTTTAGTAAGATGTAAGTGACTCGTCATCTTTACAACTGCAGCTCAGGATTCAAACGAGGCTTCGGGTGGTAAAAGATGGAAGTTTGATACTTGTTATAAAATTAGCTAAACCAGAAAAGCACATCAACTTTACAGAAGATCGCAACCATACAAGTTTTATTAGATGCAATTTGATCTAACCTGCTTTGTATGCTTCCGCCACTAGTTACTTCTTGCAAACTAGCGTCGCTGCCATGGCTGTTGTGGCCTCCTCGCGATTGCCCGCGATCTGGAACAGAAACGTATGCATCCGGCACCGTTGCAGCCATCGCTGCCCTGGTCGTCGCTGCGACACGTGTTTCACCTCTCCACGAGGCATCATCAGGCGTTGTAGGTGTTAGTCGTGAGAATAACATTCTACAAGTTGCTATTAACTTTTTTTTATTACTTTTCTAAACGTTTAACACGGTGTAAATAGTATATGTTGTATGATTATTACATGCCAGTAAAATTCAAGCAAAAAATATTTTTCAATAGTAAATTTGGAGGTGGAGTCTCTTATATCTTCAGATAGCGCATTTCAGAGTCATGACGACGCTCGTTGAGTACAGAAATTGAATTTGAAGTACAAACGGGAAAAAGGGATTGAAGGTAAATGAAAGTTGTTTGATAGAAGCATTGGCGGAGTCCGCCTCCCTAAGCCAAAGGATTTGACGTAGATACTAATGTTTACATGGAGCGACTGCCATCTAACCTCTGTAAACCAGAGGGAAAACCAAATCATTCTTAGGTAAGGTCACGGGTGGTGCGGGTTTCCTCACGATGTTTTCTTCGCCGCCAAGAAAGTGATAATCACTAAAATGTATATAAATCCGAAAACACGAATTTAGTAGTACATGCCAGGATTCGAACCGGGGACGAGTTGGTCACTACGCCGGTTCTCTATCCACTAGGCTATCACTGCTCTAGTTGTTTGATAAAAGTGTAAGGTTGATAATCAGTATATTCATTGTCATAACGAGAGTGCCGCGGGGGGACGAAAAAGATCCTTGATGCACATGTGATGATTAGCAAACAATTCTGAATATTTTGTAATACTTTATTATACAATTGTATCTTTGAAGTTTCATAAATCCGTGTATGGACATGCTGTGCCGGTGCATAAAAATTTCATCAGACCTAGGAATGAGTAACGTAAACATGACAGCGAAGTCACATCTTCCTATTTTTCCTCATAAGCCCATATTTCGTTTGAAGATTACGTAATAAACAAACTGAAAAAAAATGTGGGGGATTTTGTGAAGAGCAAATATAACGCTTAAGCCCTTAGAGAGTCAGCGCAGCATTTGAAATTTAGAGAAGAAAACGCGGAAAATGGAAGCTTAGGTGTGAAATACACGGCCCTACTTTACATACGTGCCTGTCAATAAATTATTATTAGATTTCATTTTTATTTACGAATAAATTGCTCAGAAAATAAAGCGATTTTGTTTCAAACCAAGCCAAACGTACAATATGGTAATTGTTAAACACACGCAAATACATAAATGTATTATAAATACGTACTTATATAAAAACCGTCGTGACAGTAGAAATGTGCATGTTCATGTATTCAAATGTTTGTCTTGTGCGGAAGTTGAATTAGCGCTCTTTAGTGTAATACTACTAAACCACATGATTATTTTTTCATGTTAACATATTGCTTTCTTTCTAGCATTATCCCGTCACATAATCCATTTGGATTCTCGGGATCCGCTACCTATCTCTACGAATTTGGCGTAGATACAGATTTTTTTACGTTTATCCCATATCCCTGCATACCTCCACAACCCAGAGGGAAAACCAGACCTTGCTTAGATTAGGTCACACATCTTTAGTAATATAATTTCTTGGACGTGACGAGGAAACCCTCCTTACGATATTTTCAATAAAATAATAATAGTTAAGGATTTATGATATAGGTACAAACGATATTAAATATAAATAAGTTCACATACTTGTGGTTATGTGATGAAACTGATCTTACATTGCCATCGGCCAATATCGACTTACTAAAAATTGTTTTCACTACCGCAGCGCAGCGGGTCTGTACCAAATAGCCCCCCGTATATCTCAGTAACCCACTTGAGTGCAATTTGTCCGAGCAACGTTGTCGAGGGCTCTCAACGGTGAAACTAAACTGAACTTGTAGTTTTGCGAGCGAATAAACCCAGTTTTTTGTTACCAAGTTTTTCCATGAAACTAGCCTCAACTGTCCAAACTTGGTCTGCGACAGCATTTCGTTTCCATTACACAGAATGCAGATATGTTGAAGTGAACTTTATCAAGGTTATATTAAGCTGCATCCAATTCAGTTTGGACTAACTCTTAGTTCATATAATTGTTTAAATAGAAGCGATACAATGGAAAGTACCTACACTACACACGAGTAACAATTTTAGTTTGTTTTATTCCTGTGGATGAGGCAAACAGTTTCTAAGGAGATTTGTATACTTTGAGTAAAGTGTCCTACTGGGGGCGGTTGAACTTGGGTCAATTCAACCCTACCAAGACACAAGTCTGCGCGTTCACCGCTAAAAAATACCCCATTTGCTGTGGTCCCCTAATTCTAGAACACGCCATTAACCATTGCCAAGAGTATTGGGATTATCAGCGTCGAGATCTCCAGCGAAGTTCAGTACCGTAGCCACTTTGAAGAAAAGGTCAAGCTGGCGTCAAAGAAACTTGGTGTGTTCAACAGAACCAAAGAGTACTTCAGCGCGGGGCAAAGACTTATATTATGTAAGTCCCAAGTCAGACCACATATAGAGTACTGTAGTCATCTCAGGGCAGGGGCACCTGGTTACCAGCTAGGACTTTGTGACTCGGTGTAAAGACGAGCTGTGAGAATCGTCGATGATCCTGAACTCACACACGGTATTGAGCCCTTGAGTTTCAGGAGAGATTTTACCTCCCTTTGCGTGTTCTACCGATTGTACAATGGGTTGTGTTTCACAATGGGAGTTGTTCGATATCATGCCAACGGCCTCGTTCTACAATCGCACTGCTCGCCGACGGCTAGGAGTTCATCCTCATACACTGGAACCGCAATGGTCGCGTACTGTGCGTCTCCTGAGAATTTTTCTACCGAGAACTATTAAGTTGTGGAATGAGCTCCCTGCGGAGTTTTTCCCAAGGGACTACAGTATGGGGTTCTTCAAGAAAGGCGTGAAGAGGTTCCTACAGGGCCCGCAACGCAAGAGTGACACTCCTGGTGTTGCAAATGTCCATAGGCTACGGGAACTGCTTACCATCAGGCAGGTCGTATGCTTGTTTGCCACCTTAGTGGCGTAAAAAAAACCTGCCGCGTTACCAGCATGAGTAACAGTGCCAGAATGTACTTCTGTATGTACTCAGTAATTACTTCGGTATTAACCGTCTATAATATGTATTATTCATGTTATATCAGTTCTGTTCCAGTCAACTATCAAAAGTTTCAATGTTCTTTTTCCTTATAAAAATACATCTATGGTTAATCTCTGGTCCATCCCTAATGAAAACTTTATGCCTATGGTTACGCTTGAACAGAGGATAATAAGATTTTACTCGTAAGTTATCTTCGATTTCTCGTAATACAAGAAAGAGCAGTAAAAAGCCTAGTGGATAAAGTACCGCCCTATTGACTAACTGGTCCCCAATACAAACTTGGCATGTACTACTAAATTCGTGTTTTCGAATTTATATACATATTTGTAATATAATTACAATAATATAGTATATAGTAATTATAATATTTGTAATTATCAATAAGGAATATGCATAACATTTATTTTTCGTTTTAAATCACACAATTATTATCATATAAAAAGTAAAAAAAAAATCATTTTTTGTAGTTTAGTTTTTTGCAGTTTTTTTTAGTTTAGTTTAGGTATCAAAAATCGTAAAAAAAATCAAATAGTTTCTATAATGAAAAAAACATAATTTGAATCATTGTCATATTTTGAACATGTATTACTATGACAGCATCAATGTGAATGCTTGAATTGCAATACATATTTGGTTGAAATCCATACATTTCTTCATAGCCACACGGCTTGTGACGTCATCTGCCGCGGCCTTTTAGTATGTATCGTTTTCAGGTCACGTGATGAAATGCCACTTTCAAACAGCATTATCTCGCAAACTAATTATCGTAGAAAAAAAATACTTTGAGAATTCTTCTTGTCTATATCTCCTCTTTTAAAATCTGTCCTAAACTTTTTCATGCATATTCCCTATTGGTTGACGGTGAGTGAAATCATTATGAGGAAACCCGCACGTCAAGAAATTCTATTTCGAAAAAGAATAAGAAAGGTCTTGCTTTTCCTCTTGGGTGTGGAGGCCATACTGCAGTCACTCCCTGTCAAAATCAGTATTTTCTTCAAATCCTTAGGCTTAGCCGACCTCGCAGATTTCAGATTTCAAACACATTTGAGAGAGTTTGTAAAGGTTAGTTGTACCCTACTAATCAACTAACGAAGATCTATTAAAAATGGAGTAGGGCGCATCGAAAGACCTTGACTGGGGAAGTACATTTACCTCACAGAAGATCACAGCTAAATAACAATAGGATTGGTTATGTTCCAGCGAGTGATTAAAATCACCAGTAAGCTCCTGACAAATTGAAGTGTTCTTTTTTTTTTTTTTTTTTTTTTTTTTTTTTTTTTTTTTTTTTGCTTGCACCCCTGCCATGGGCAAGGCTATTTTCATGCTATTTGATTAGCAAACTAATTATTAAAAATAAAACACATTCATACACAATACTCCCTTTCATTCCATACTCATTCATACATTCATCAACTTTCAGTTTTATGCCCATTTTGGAACGCCGATGAAACGATTTTAACTGTTTTAACTTCCCTCCCCATACTGCATCAGTCCAGACACGGGCGACAGCGAGCTTCACAGCTCCACCTAGCCACCGCGATCCCATCGGCTATACAAAATATAGCCGAGGTATACAGCATTAGTCCTAGGCGGAGCTGTTCTGCTTGTTACGATCTATCGTAGCCGTGGCTAGACTGACGCAGTATTTTAAAAAATTTGTTCTACGTTTCCCCACCACTATTTCGGAGACCGTTGTTTCGGTGACCCGCAATCCCAACTCCTGCTCCAAATCGTACCTCTGTTTGGAGAATGCGGGACACCGAAACAATATGTGCTGCACTGTCTGGTCCACGCCGGGCTCGCAGAAGCACGATGGGTCATCCGCGCACTTGAATCTGTGCAAGTACGCGGAGAACCCACCATGCCCCGAGAGGACCTGCGTAGTGATGCTCGACGGCACCATTTTACCCACGATGCCGTACGCCGCCGCCGCACTCGGGAAGAACATCTTCGTTGTCGAAGCTGTTGTTCCCGATTTGTATCTCCTGTCCCATTCGTCAATGGTCCCCTTGCGGATCATACCTTTGACGAATGAGACAGGGCAGCGGTCGTAGTCTGGCCGCCTCCGCAACCCCAGTGCGGCGCTCCTGGCGAGTTCATCGGCGCGTTCGTTCCCCTCCAACCCCGCGTGTGCCTTAATCCAGAACAGCGAGACGCTCTTACCCTGGCTTTTGCACAGTTTAAGAGCGTCCCGTGTTTGCACCGCCAGGGGATGGGGGGACTCGACGTTCGCCACCGCCTGGAGCGCCGCCATGGAGTCGCTGAAGATGCCAATACTGGGTCCATCGCAGCTCAAAGCGTACTCGGCCGCCGTGCAGATAGCCAGGAGTTCCGCCTGGTAGACGGTACAGTAGGACGACAAAGCAAGCTTGAGGGCCTTGGTTTCGGCGTCACCGTTCCATATGGACACAGCGGCGCCAACCCGGCCCTCAATCTTGCTGCCGTCCGTAAATATTCGCAGGGCAAAGTTGGAGTGTGCCCTGCATTGTTCCTCGTCCACCAGGCTGCCGAACTCCAAGCTATCTAGCTCCGCGGGATGCGGGGCCTCGATCTTCGAGGCCATCCGCTCGATCTCCCTGTCCCCGAGCAGCGGATGGGGTAGCCCCCTCTTGGCCTCATATAAAGAGGCGACTTCGCGCACTCTGAGGTCAAGAGGCAGCACCCCAGCCAGCAGCAGTGCGGAGTTCAGGGAGACCGTGCGGTAGGCTCTGCAGATCTTCTGAGCGAAGCCCCGCTGTACTCTGTTGAGCTGTTTCTGGATACCCAGCTTATTGACCGCTGGAGCCCATGCGGCGGCAGCGTACAATATCGTAGGTTCCACTACGGCTGAATATATGATCTTCACTACTTCAGGGTTGAGTCCCCAACTGACGCGGGCCGTACGCGCAAGGCGCCCGTATATGGCCACTGCCCTTTTACAGACAGTAGCCACGTGCGCGTTGAACGTCAGACCCGCGTCAATCGTCAACCCCAGCAGTTTGATCTGCCGAGACATGCCAATGTCTATCCCGCCCATGGTAAGCCGCGGGGTGTCATACCGAAGTTTGCGCGTGATCAGCATAGCGCTGGTTTTATGCGGCGCAAACTTCAACCGGTTTTTGACACCCCACGCCCTCACATGCTCGAGAGCGGCATTGGCCTGTCTCTCTATATCCAGCGCAGTGTTGCCGTCGAACATCAGCACGACGTCATCGGCGAAGGCCTGACAGTGCACCCCCGCAAGGTCGAGTTGCTGCAGAAGAGGATCCAATAGGAGGTTCCACAAAATCGGTCCTCCTATGGACCCTTGGACGCACCCTTTGGTGGTGGACCGCAAGGTTTCCCCCCCGGCGTACCTAACTCTGACCGTCCTATCGCTGAGATAGCTGTCGATCACTATCCTCAAGCCCAGAGGACAATTTTCCTCAGCCAGTCGTAGTTTGATTGCCGGCCACCAGGCGTTGTCGAAGGCTCCCTCTATATCCAGCGAGACGAGAGTGAGCATTCTCCTCTCGTCAAGCTTGGCGCGGATGTGCTGCACCAGGTTATAGAGGGAGTCTTCGGTGCCCCTTTGTGGCATAAACCCGTACTGGCGAGTACTAATCCTCGGCAGAATGTGGTGCTTGAGGCGAGCGATCAGCATTTTCTCGTATACCTTGCCCAAGACAGGCAAAAGCCCAATCGGCCTGTACGATTTGGGCAAGGTATACGAGTCTTTGCCTGGTTTTCGAAGGACAATTACGAGGGCCCCCTTCCACAGCCGAGGAAAGTAGCGGAGGGCTCGACATTTATTGAGAAGGGCCAGGAAGAACTCAGGGTCACCGTTGATGGCCCGAGCGCAAATGTCAGGCGTGAGGCCGTCGGCACCGGGAGCCTTCTTCGGGTTGAACGACGATACAGCCGCTGTGAGCTCCCTCATGGTAAACGGCGGGTCATGATCATCATCGACCCGCTCGTTTACCTCGCGGGCCTTCTTCCTCATTTCGCGGTGATCTGTATCGTCGTCCAACTCGCTGTCGGCAGGATAGAACGTATCCGCCAACAGCTCGAGGGACTCCCTGTGATCCAACGGCCTCCCGCCCTCCTGGAGGAGTACATCCTCCTTGCGCTCGGTTGCCCTCCCAATGACCCGATAGATACCTTCCCAGACGCCTTCTCTGTCTTGCCTCCCGCAAAATTTCCTCTAGCTGTCAGTCTGGGCATCCCGCACTGCGGCCTCGTATTTGCCCTTCTGTTCGAGGTACGAACTGACCACCATTTGTCTCCGGTCCGGCGCTGCGTTTCGGATTCTGCGTCGCTTGGTGTTGGTTTGCCTCTTCAGCTCCTCGAGTTCCTCCGACCACCACGGCAATCTAAATGAAACCCCGCCTTTGATTTTGGGCATAAATTGAAGTGTTAGCAGCTGACTGTCTTCTTCCTAGCATTAACCCGTTTCCTAATCCAGTACAAAACAAAAGGGATCCAAATCCAGTATTGGCGCGCCCACTACCTAAGCCTAAGGATTTGGCGACATCGACGACGACGATGGTAGTGATGTTTATATAGAGCGACTGCCGTCAGGCCTACACAACCCAGAGGGAAAACCAGACCTATTTTAGGTTAAGTCACGCTTGTTTTGAAATATAGTTTCTTGAATGTGCGGTTTGTTCACGATGTTTTCCTTCACCGCTGAGGAATCGATAATTACAAATATGCATATAAATCTGAAAACCCGAATTTATAGCAGCTGACCGCTTTAACCGCTTGACATAAGGTGCCTCCCAACATTATGTGAAAAACTACAGTTAACCACTATTATTGTTACTGTACAAATTAATCTAGATAGTCCAAACCCACCACCTTCCGTTCATGGCTCCACAGATCTTGTCGTCATTAAGTCAAAAAAAGTTCCGTGCCGTGAGCATTTCTTTCTATTTAATTCTCTGTTCTTTGTGTCTAATCTACGCACGTTTCTCCTTCTGGCTTAGGGACAAGCCCAAAAACACCTTTGCTATTGTCCATAGCCGCTCTTTCTGCGATTTTTTCTAGCCAGTCTAAGCCGCGATCTATTGCGGCGCATGAATATTGCGGTCCCAGTTAGTCTTCGTATCCATCCCATCCATCATCACACATCCCAGACCGTCATACTTAGGATAGAACCACAACACGTGCATCCTCTGCACTCTCTCCATACTTCCAAATACTAAATACAATCTTGGTAGGACAAACTTAATACATATCTTGAAAAAGGAAACTGTAACTAAATAAAAAATGACGAGCTCGGTGGCGCAGTGGTGAAACGCGTTGTTACGCTACTTTGACACCAACGCTCGTGGATTCGATTCCCACACAGTACAAACATTTGTGTGCATGAACATGTCTGTTTGTCTTGGTCTGGGTATTTTCTATGTATAATAAGTATGTATTTACAAAAAAAAAATGTATTTACGTATGTTTATCAGTTGTCTGGTACCCATAACACAAGCTTCGCTTACTTTCAGGCTAGATGGCGCTGTGTAATTTGTCCGACAATATTTGTTATTTGTTGTTGTTGTAATCTTGGTAGGACAAACTTAATACATATCTTGAAAAAGGAAACTGTAACTAAATAAAAAATATAAAGTAAATTATAATGGAAGAATGTGGGAGGCGAGGAAGGCCAAGACTCACCTACCATTACCATTGGTCGTGTGTCAGCGAGAATGCAGGAAAAGAGCTATGAATGGTAAAGGAGTGAATGAGGTGTGTACCTAAATACCGAGTCATGTGGCGCTAAGTTCTCTCTGCCTACCCCGCGAGAAACTTGGCGTGAAGTTATAGATATACAGATAAGTATTAAATTATAAAACTGAGTATTAAACCTTATTTGACCACTTGGTGAAGTTAGAACCGCATCCCAACAGTGGAATAAGCATAAATTGACGAACAAATTGAACAAAAGAAAAATTTCCCTAGCCCCAATAATTTCGTAAAAGAAAACGAGATAGTCATCAACTGATCGTGTAATATTTTCCTCCTCCGAGCTCAGACGAGCTTTTCGTTGTCAGCCAAAAATCGACCTAGACTCAGCGTGAAGACTAGAAGGCGTTACGCAACCGCAGAGCCCGACCTTGAACCTAAGGTCATGGTGAGAGGTGTTTTCATACATCACCCGGTATCAAGGACGCAACCGGCCCTTTTGTTGTATTATTTGCTTTACAAAGTTTAGGGTGTAATAGATTGTTTAATGCGAATAGTTGCCGTTACTAAACGCTGAATAATGAAACCCGCCAAGTATGAGGGTGACAACTAAACTACCCTTCCCGAACAGGTGGCGAGGTGGAATCGCGCGAGTGATACTTCATGTATTGCAAACGATCATAGGCTACAATTATCTCTTTACATCAGGTAGGCGGTATGCTCGATTGCCACCTTAGTGGTATATAAAAAAGACGTATATGAAAAAACTTAGTTTTATTTATTTAAAAGTTTAGTAACCACAATATTATAGTAGTAGTGGGTCGTATGCTTCCTGCCGGTGTAAAATTGGTTATCTGTAAAGTCACGGTCAGTCAGGTCAGTCAGTCAGGTTTACAGACGAAAATTACGTGATAACGTCATAAGAAAACATTCAACAGTTGACAAAACAGTTCACATGTAGGTTGTGTGCTGCCGCTCTCTCTTCTACTCGGACACATCGGCCGATGGAATGGAAGAGAGATAGATGCTTCACAAGCCGAACGCTTAGGTTATCGTGCCTCTCTATCGCTTGTTTCGCGCTCTCGCTTGCACGCTCGGCTCAGGCGGAACGTGACACGTTTTCGTGCATGCAGCCGGCGTTCATCGATTTATAAGACGTTATCACGTCAAAAAATGAATTCCATACCGATTGACAATGGAACCATGACAATATACACAACATGTATAAGTCACTGGAGTCCGAAGTGACAGCGTAGGACGTGACCATGATCGACGATCGGATGATGATTATAATGATACAGTACGATCAGTTTCTCTTGTTTTCAAAAATGGTTCATTCAAATTATAAATAAATGCATAAAGTGTAATGATATTGTATTCTTAGTAATGATAAATACATGACTTTTCTCTCAAGTAGTGTATTTATAATTTACATAAAACTTATAGTACGTAGGTCTCACTTTTTTATGAGACTTATAAACGAAACAAGTCTTATTTATAAATTACATAAAAAAGTACGGCTTATGTATTATGCCACCTATTGCTCCTTGTAAAAGCATTAGGTCTTACAAAGAGCAAAAGGAAGCAAATACTCAGTATTGTCTTAGGTTTTCGCGATTGTTACACATTTAAATTAAACAATTTTTAGCAACTTTTGTTAATCGCGTGTTTTATTTATTTTGTTGAACCTGACGTTCAGTCTTCCAGCGACCACGGACGCTGCAAAGCGTTCTATACGTCAGGTTCAACAAAATAAATAAAACACGCGATACTTCCGTTTAAAATTGTTTAATTTCGAAGCAAATACTCACTCCAAGTTAATTCTATATTGAACCAGTGCGTAAGCTTGAAATCGTAAATGATCCTTACATTTCGTTTCTGATCCGATTTATACGGACCGAGCCCCAATTCTCTCACCCTAAGGTATGGCAGTGAGCCTGAGCCGCACTTGTATATATAGCTAAGTGGTCTTTTTACCATTTTATTTCGTACGTTAAAACTGCAATCGTGTAATCTGTGGGGGTAGTCATTGCCTGAGAAAGCCATATTCAAAACGAATTCGAAAGTTTTCACATATAGTCCATACATTTTGGCAGATAGATTTAAGAGCGGTAGGGCGTATCAAAGCAGCCCGTCTGGGGAAGTACCACCACCTCACAGAAAACCGTAGCCAAATAACAACTCCTAAGGAATTGCTGTGTAAGCAGCAGAGGAGGCATCGCATGGGTGATACTTAATATATCGCTAGCATTAATAGGCTACCCCGCTTTACATCAGGTGGGCCGTAATGCTTGTATGCTTCCCGACGTAGTATAAAAAAAGATTTTTCGATTCCGATTCGAGTATAGTGTTTCGTGGCAATGTGCACACACATGCTGGTCTTAACAGTACCTTCACATACAGAAATCTTTGCCTATGAGATGACAGCGTCCATTTTTTTTTGGAATTGAAAATTACTGAAGACATCGACGTCAAGAACTCAGTCGTTCATAGCGCTAATAAGGAACGAGTTCAAAAATTTGAAGTTATAGTGAATGGGCTGTTTTATCAGGTTTCCGCTGGGTACATTGTATCTAGTGATATTGTCACATCTATATATATATATATATATATATGTATATATATATATATATAAATGAATGTTTGTCTGTATGTCCTTTATGGAATGAAAAACGTCTGGGAGGATTTTGATAAAATTTTCAGTGAATCTTCAGGTTAGCCCAGCAGGTGATCCTGTGAAGTTTGGTAGCGATCATATTACCCGTGCGAAGCCAGGGCGGATAGCTAGTTCTGTATAATAATCGCCACAAGTTGAAATACACGTGCATTATGACCAGATATCACAATATTTACACATGTCTGCGTTAAAATATTACATTCATTGTTATCTTACACATTTTCTATCTAATTAGATATCTGATTAGGAATAAATTTATTCGATTGAATGAAAATGGAATGCTGATTGATTGATTACCCGTAGAAGTGCACGTGTTGTTTGTGATCAGTGACAGCTTTATAGATAATCAGCCTATTGGCCAAGGTCGAATTTATGAAGGTTCGAATTCTAGCGTAGGTATATATTTATTTATTTATTTAAAACTTTATTGACCACTTTGCATTTTGGATACGATAGGCCGACTTAATGTTAGTTGCATTCTCTACCAGACGACCTTTGGGAGTGCAGAGAATCACGATTGCGGCTATATTTTTTGTATATGTTTATATACAAAAAATATACCACTAAATTCATATTTTTGTACTCGTTCATATTTGTAATTATCACTTGCTTGGCGGTGAGGAAAAAATCGTGAGAAAACCCACACGTCTAACAAATTATATTCCAAAACACGTGTGACCTTTTTTTTATACAACGTCGGGAGGCATACAAGCATACGGCCCACCTGACGTAAAGCAGTTACCGTAACCTATTAACGCTTGTAATATATTAAAGTATCAATCGCGAGATACCTCCTCTGCTGCTTACACAGCAACTCCTTAGAGCTTACTCTGGTGACCTTACTCACACGCAGGAACACAACAACCCTCTAGGGCATTGTTATTTGGCTGAGATTTTCTGTGAGATGGAGGTAATTCCTCAGACGGGCTGCTTTGATGCGCTCTACCTCTCTTAAATCATCCAGACCAAGATAAACAGACATGTTCATGCACACAAATGTTTGTTTTGTGTGGGAATTGAACGTCGCGTCATTCACGACTGAGCCACCGAGCTCGACCTAACCTAAGAATAGTCTGATTTTCCCTCTGGGCTGTGCAGGTGTGACGGCAGTCACTCCAGTAAAGATCAGTATCTTCGGCAAATGCTTAGGTATCCGACCCTGCCCAATCCTAATGGATTAGGAAACGCGATAACGCTAAGAAGATAAAAGATAAAAAAAAAGATAAAAAATTCTTTATTTGCCATTGGGCCCTCGCGGGCACTTAGACACGTCTTAATTTTTTTTTTATTATTTAATCTTATTGTATCTTGTTTAATTCTCTTATTTTACTTTTTCCTTTTTTTTTAATCTACTAGCATGAAGAAGAAGAATGATTTCGACATGAAGCGACTTCAGACCTCCACACCCCAGAGGGAGAATCAAATCTTTCTTAGGTAAGGTCACAAGTCTTTCGAAATATAATTACTTAGCCGTGCGGATTTGCTTACGATGTTTTCCATCACCGTCGAACAAGTGATAATTACAAATATGTATATAATCCCGAAAATCCGAATTTAGTGGTTAATGTCAGAATTTGAACCCGGGACCAGTTGATCAATAGGTCAGTTCCTTATCCACTAGGCTGTCACTACTTGTGCAATAAAAGTATTCTACTGTATTCCAAGTAACACTATGTTAGTGTAAAGCCAGCGAGGGGGCGTGAAAAGAGCTCCCAGTTTTGTGGAAGTGAGGGAGTTGTGGCGTCTGTTTTGTCTGAACTGTTCAGAGTCTCCTTCCATTGCACCACAAGCATATAGCGAAGAAATACACGTTCGCAATGTGTAAATAATTTAGCAACATCACAGGCGCGTACCGACCCTTCAAAAACATCTTCAAGCCATTTTCGAAGAACTTATGCTATAAATCTGTAGACTCATTATAAAATCTTACGGTTCTCGGACGAGCGGAACAGAAAATATGCCTCTTGAACGGCACAGTACTGTATCTTCGGAAACCTTTGTTAATTACTTACTCCGCAAACCACAGCAACATCCGTGTACTGTGTAATTCACACGAACAATACGGTAGTTGTTTAACGTTATACTGTTAAACCTATATATTTAATAATCAGTTGATTAAGATATCTTGGTAACTTTTAAAGAGAAACTAGCATAGCATGTATGTATACATGTATATCTTCACGCCAGGTCCCTTGCGGGGTAGACAAAGAGAACCGAGAGCCATAAGACGCGGTCTTACATACTTCACTCGCTTCTCTAACATTCATAGCTCTTTTCATGCACGCTGGCCGGTTCCTGGGGATACTGACATCACCTTCTGATAAAACTTCTGATTATGGAAGGTTAGTCTTGGTCTTCCTCGGCTCCTATATCCTTCCACTTTTGCATTGTATATCTCTTGCGTCATTCTTTTGTCCTGGATTCTTTTTATGCATGCATATGCATAAAGCATGCATTTTCTTATCTTAACACCGACACTCTCCTTGTCTTTCACTAGCATAGCGTAGGATACTCAAGTATTGAAATTGCATATCTATATTTATATCTTCGAGGCAAATGCCTTGCATGGTAGGCAGGGAGAATAGTATACCATGGCTTGGTCATTACACACCACACTTGCATTTGACATTCATAACTCTATTCATACCCGAAAATTTAGTCGAGATAGGTCAACCTTCCTCGGCTTCTGCATCTTTACACTTTACAGTAATCTAGAGTCTAGAGTCTTACATCTTACATCTAGAGTCTTACATCTCGCATTCTTTCTACATGCTCGAACAAACGTGCATGCTTATCTTTATTTCAATGTAAAGATTATATGAATTAGAATACATTTTTCCAAGATTTTAATTACAAGAACGAATTAAAAGAAAGATTACATTGCTATTTCTATAAATGAGTAAACAATATCAAAGGCATCACCTAGATATCAGTTTGTAAGAATATCCTCACTTGTACTCCTGGCCAGCGAGTTACATGGTTACATGGTAGACGGTGACTTCGAAGTTCGTATTCTCTGAGAAAATTGAAATATGTTTTTGATCACAGATAAATTTAAATCTAAGGAGATAAGGATAATATAAGATATCATAAAATAGTTGAAACTCCGACGGATCTATCCGTTTCAGCACCTTTTCTGTTTCATCTCGCGTTCTTTCAATACTATTTTCATACAACTTTTTCCTAGCGTTATTCAGTTTTCTAATCCATATTCATTGGCGGGATTCGCTAAGCCTTATTTGGCGAAGACACTGATTTTGACATGAAGGGACTGCCCTCAGGTCTCCACAGCCCAGAGATATCAGACTTTTCTTTTCTTAGGTTATTTCAAAATATATTTTTTGGACGTGAGAAGTTTTTCTTCTGAGCTGAGCAATTGATGGCGGATCGATAGCGTCGTTGCGCGTGACATTCTAACCAAACGCGCCGGTTAAGCAACGTCGACCGCAGCCCGTCTATGGATGGGTTTTTCTACCACGAGTTTCTACGTGCTCGGAGGGCACGTTAAGCCGTCGGTCCCGGCTATTGTCGATAGATGACAGTCGTTAAGCTAAGTCAGTGGCCCTCTGGCGGCTTGAAAACACTGGCCTCCGCCAATCCGCATTTGAGCAGCGTGGTGGAGTATGCTCTAAACCCCTTCGGTTGAAGGGGGACCCGAATCCCTGCAGTGGGATGAGTAAGGGTTGATGTGGTGGAGCAATTGATAATGACAAATATGTACATAAATCCGTATCTATATACGAATGTAGTGGTACATGCCTACACCAGGAGTCAAACCAGTGATCTTATCAGGTCGGTTATTCGTTCACTGGGCCAACACTAGCCGCTACTACTGCTTCATTCATATAATCTACATTCAACGTTATCTTAATTTTACTTACAAGTTGGATGTTATAATAATATAAGTTGATATTAAAACCTACGTGATATGAAAGCCTAGGCGGTAAGCTTGTTTCCCATTTGGAGGCTAGGCTTTTAGTCTAAAGTGGCGCACAAAGGCCTCGCCGACCAATTTCCGCCCTCGGTACAGTGCTTCGGGTCAGTTACTGCTATCCGGCACACTGCAATTAAGTTATTTTCGCCTGCAAGTTAAATAAAAAACATAAAAACTGTACATATACTGGCTCTATAGAAGTTCTGAAATAGTCCTAAACTACTAAAATTCGTTAAAATGTTTTAGTTAATACTTATCTATACTAACTAGCTGCAGCCCGCGTCTTCGTTCGGACGTATCCCGTGGTAACTGCGTTGTCTTACTTTCTTTTTGTTTCTTTTGCTTCTAAAGGTCGTATCATGATATTGAATAGCCTATATTCTTTCTCAAGAACGGGGTTATTCATTTTAAAAAGAATTTATCATATCCAACTGTTAATTCCATAGATAACCACGTTCAAACAAACTCTTTTGCATTTGATATAGGTTATGAAATGAAATTCTCGAACAAGATTATAGACTAATCAACATCATGATACGACCTTTAGAAGCCGAGTAAAAAGTAGAAAAAGCTGTTCCCACGGGATATCGAGATACGCACGGATAAAAACGCTATCTGCAGCTAGCAAAATTATATTATTAGAGGTTCATACATTTTAACCAACGTCGGAAGGTGTACAATCACCTTACCCCATGACCGAATCCCGTGTTCCATGAATACTGTTACCTGGATGCTTTAATGCCTCTCTTTCGCCAGAGCCCGTTAATTATCAAGGTGCATCACGTGCAGGCGAGTTAGGCTTTAACCCCTAAAGTTTATAGCGAGCCAGTTACAGTTAAGGTTTTAAATTTTGAGTAATATTTTTATACATCTAGCTGCAACCCAGGACTTCGTCTACGCGTCCACTGGATACTGGGATCCAGTAAGAACAGCTTTTTCTTTTTCCACGGCTTCTAAAGTTCGTATGTTGTTGTTAAATAGCCAATAACCTTCCTCTAGAAATTTCGACGAGCTCGTTGGCTCAGTCGTAAAAGACGCGACTTTGAGACCAAGACTCGTGGGTTCGATTCCCACGCAAGACAAATATTTGTGTGCTCGAACATGTCTGTTTGTCTTGGTCTGGAAGTTTTAAGAGAGGTAGGGCGCCTCAAAGTAGCCCGTCTGAGGAATTACTTCCACCTCACAGAAAACCGCAGCCAAATAACAACTCTCTAGAGGGTTATTGTGTTCCTGCGTGTGAGTGACGTCACCAGTAAGCTCCCAAGGAGTTGCTGTGTAAGCAGCAAAGGAGGCATCGCGCGAGTGATACTGAATATATCGCAAGCATTAATAGGCTACGGTACCCGCTTTTCATCAGGTGGGCCGTATGCTTGTATGCCTCCCGACGTAGTATAAAAAAAAGCCTATAACAAGTGCAAATCCGACCGGCACATCCAGATCTTAACACGTTCAAACAAATTCTTTCGCTAATTAACTAATATATAAAATATTAGTATAGATTCTTATGTATGTCATTGAACTTCTCTTAAATGGCTTCTTAATGATATATTCAGGAACACCGTTCCTATATAAAATCTATATGTTTGTCTGTGCGTTTGTCTGTGTGTGCGTTTTTTTCGAAAATTCGAATTTTGACGTCAGATTCGTATTCAGTATAAAAAAGTAGAATAGGAATGTTCAGGAACACCGTTCCTATCTCTTAAGGAACATGGTCAAAATGGGCGACAAATAAAAAAAAATTGAATTGTTATTTATATAATTGACGAGCCAGGTGTTCCTCTGGCAATGCAAGCTTGCGCATTCTCAGCTGGTTTGTTGATCCATTTCATTGTCATTTACAATTGATCCGATAGATGGCGCGGCAATTTTAATCTAGGATTTTTTGGGCAAAATAACGTCCGTCGGGTCTGCTTTATATTCCATTCCAACCGTTGAGAAACGAGTACTGTATTAGACAATGCGCAATCGATTCTTTTTTTTTAACAACGTAACGTGCTTTTAATATATTAAGTATCACTCGCACGATGCTTCCTCTACTGCTTACAAAGCAACTTCTTAGGAGTTTACTGGTGACCTCACACACAGGAGCACAACAACCCTCTAGAGATTTGTTATTTGGCTGCGGTTTCCTGTGAGGTGGAGGTACTTCCCCAGACAGGCTGCTTTGATGCGCCCCACCTCTATTAAGTTCTTCTCTTTTTCTTTCTCCCAGTATTGCAAGCGATGAAAAGCTACGGTAACCACTTCACATCAGTGGGCCGTATGCTTGTATACCTCCCGACATTGTATAAAGAAATATATCATTAAGACTATACAAAGCCTTATATCCACTGACCTACATTGCATCCGCTATTATCGGATTTTACTTAACCTCTATTATAGAGTATGATTTAAAAATGCGGTCTGCATTCCACCGCATAAACTACATTTGACGACTGTTATTGGGCTTAATAATACTCATTATTAACTTTATGTTATTGTACCATCTCTACTCCACTTTAGTCCATTAACTAACTCATCCAACTGCAGGGATACGAGCCTCCCTTCAACCGAAGAGGTTTAGTGAACAGGGTGTATAAGCCGCCCGAAGGCCACTTAGCTTAATGATGGTCATTTATCGACAACAGCCGGAACAGGCGGCTTAACGTGCCCTCGAACGGAGAAACTCATAATTATATAAACCCATCAATTGACAGGCTGAGGTCGACGTTGCTTAACCCACGTGTTCGTTTAGAATAACACGCGCAACGACGACATCCGACATACGACTCTCAACCACAACCACTATCATTTGCCTACAGGTTCGAATTATCTATTTGTTATTGAAGTGAAAACTTCTTTAGCGGCGTTGAGCACTTTTTGGGATGAGAAAAAAATGTTAAACTCGCGTCAGGACACGTGACCCTGACCGATTTGTGATTTGAAGATTTTGGTGAGTATTAGAACTTAAGTTCGCTGCAGCGCTAAAACATTAGTTACCTCTAATTAAACAATTAAAACATGAAGCGTTAGATCGTTCATAGGGCATTATTTTCTCCCGACCAAAACGTTGTAAGCGCCATGAAATTGTTAGCGCTTACGCGTTTCGTTCAACGTAGTTTATCAACATCGCTGTTTGGTTTAAGCGGCGCAGGGCGCTTGCGAGAGTGTGCGTGTGTGTTTGAGTTTTAGAGATTGGCGATGATGATGCTGGGAATGATGATGGTGAAAGAGTTATTGAAATTATGGATGAAAGTTGATTTTTCTGAGAGAAAAACTTTTTGATGTAAAATAATTGTAATAGTTCTGAAGTGGTACATTTTTAATGTAATAAAAATTGACATGTTTGTGTACGATAGCGCAATAAATGAATATTGTATTTTACCACGTACATGATAGCACTTTTATACTGATAAATAAAGCAATTCGTGCGAAATTATTCCCTAACCATTCCAAAATATTCAAAAATGCACAACGTTAATGTTCATGGTTTCACTTCTGCCGACACTCCCGGAGTGCAACCCGTTTTTTTGTTATATAGCAGACATCCTATTGCTTTAAACAAGCAATACTTGTACTGACGAGGTGACGCAGTGATGACTAACGCTACTTCGACACCAACGCTCGTGGGTTCGATTTCCATACAGGACAAACATTTGCGTGCAAGAACATGTCTATTTGTCTTAGTCTGGCTATGTTTAAGAGATGTAGGCTGCATCAAAGCAGCCCATCTGGGGCTATACAGAGGTTGCTTAACCTATGGGATTGATAAAAGTGAAAGTGCTCACATAGCAATGAAGCAACCTAGCTCCTATTTTGTTCTTTGTGTAAAATGTTGTTTGGAATAATATATTTCTGTAATAAATCTATTTTTTTTTACATATCGTCGGGAGGCATACAAGTATACGGCCCACCTGATGTAAAGTGGTTACCGTAGTCTATGAATGCTTGTAATATTAAGTATCACTCGGGCGATGTCACCTCTGCTGCTAATACAGTATTAGAGCTTCCCGGTGAAGAAGAAAGCTGTTATTTGCCTACGGTTTTCTGTGAGGTGCAGGTACTTCCCCAAACAGGCTTCTTTGAACCCTACCTCTCTAAAAAACACCCAGATCAAGACAAACATTTCATGAACACAAATGTTTGTTCTGTGTGGGTATCGAACCCACTAGGACTTGCTCGGCGCTGAATGAAATTATCGTAAGGAAATCTACACGTTCATAAATCTATCTATCTATACCAAAATCTTATGCTTACCCGGACAAATCTTAATAGATTGTTAAATAGGGATAACACTTGAAAGAAGCTGGGCTTTTCTTGGACCATACGTTCGATAGCATACTCATTTTTTATATATCATTAGGGTGACAAATTTACAAACTACATGCCTGTTGGTAAGCAGATACCATAGCCGATGGTCAATTATAGTACCAAATGTACCGGTGAATGCTCATCACATCAAACATAGATGAACCTCCGTCCCTTAAGACTTCAAAACAAAGAGGTTCATTTTAACTGTTTATTCAAACATATCATTTCAACAGTTAACCTACTTTCTATTTCGGTAAAATTTAGGATTCCCATGGTTAAACCCATGGAGGAAATAACCCATGGAGCATGTGTTACGTAGTAACGCAATTCACCTTACCGTTAGGAGGGCAAAATAGAACGCGCAGTTCTTATTGGCTAGTTCGTGGTTCAACATCGCGGCACTAATACGCCTTATTGGTTAAAGTATTCTCCTATTGGTCAGTAGGCTCGAATCGCAGAGATCGCTGAGGCGCTAAAAAGCAACGCATTTATGAGCACGAGATGATTGTGTACTAGCCAGCCACCCGGACTTCGTACAGGTAGATAGAAATATTAATTAGTATGTATATATGTATATCTTCACGCCAGGTCCCATCAGGGTAGGCAGAAAGAATTGAGCGCCGCCGTCCTTACACACTTCTTACTCCTTAATTTAAACCCGCCGAAACTTTGCAATGGTACTAGGTTGCGAGTAGTGTCGTTGCAAAGAAACGTTATAGAATGTCGTGTAATATCCGGATGCGGAAAAGATGAGATAGTATTTATAGCACGGATTCCTATAATACCGTCGAAATTTGAATTCAAAAGATTGCAATTCCCTATTAATGTCAGTTTTGCTATGACAATCAATAAGTCACAAGGGCAAACGTTAAGCAAAGCTGGTATAAATTTAACTAAGGATTTTGTTGAACCTGACGTTTCGAACGCTTTGCGGCGTCCGTGGTCGCAGGAAGACTCAGACAAGAAGTCAGGTTCAACAAAATAAATAAAATACGCGATACTTCCGTTAAAAATTGTTTAATTCAATGTGTAACAATCGCGAAAACCTAAGACAATATTAACTAAGGGTTGCTTTTCCCATGGGCAACTATACGTGGCATGTTCACGTGCGAGGAGTGCCAGTAGTATCGTTGTTTTAGCCCAAGAAAATTGTACACCAAATATTGTATATAAACAAATTTCTATAAAGCTAATGCGAAAAACTGAAAATTAATAATAATTAAACTAAAAATGCAAAAACGAAAAAAAAAAGGACTAAATGGAGAAATATGTACAATAACAAAATATCGATTCACAAAATAGAAGAATTTTATTAAAATTAGCATAGGTATTACTATACGCGAAATACAAAATTAATAAGTAAACTCTGCGAACTGAACAATAACTTTTTTGTTAAATTTCACACGGACGAAGTCGCGGGCACAGCTAGTAATAATAATAAGCCCGCAGGGCAGCTTGTGACGAGCTGTTGGTGCGTAACGACACCACGGGTACCCGAGTGCCCCAGAGAGTCTGTCTTCATCGGTCGGAGTGAAAAGTCAAGAAGGCCCGCAGGACTCTCAGCTCTAGCTTGCCTTCATTGGCCGTCTAGAGAGGAGTCGATAGAGTATATTGCTCTAGCAGGTGATATACTCCAGGGGTGGAAGTGTTAAAGGGCATAACGCCGCGAGTAACTTCGGAAAAAGCGCAGCACACCTCTCGACACCCCTGAGTCACTCACATCGGTGTTGCCCCCGGCCGACTTTCTCTGGCATTTCGGGGGTCCATCTAGTGAGTGGCGAGCCACCGCCTGCCGAAGTAACATCAGATAGGATAGTTATGGCAGGCGTCCGTCTCTCTTCTGTAATAGCCCAGTACTAATAATCCCTCCAGATCTCTTTTCAATAGCTCAATTATTTCCGACACATTTGCAATAGTCCCAATACCTGCCGTGACCTGTTCGTGGGTATATCCTCCCATTGATATCCCAGGCAGGCCACAGCTGGTATAATACATTACATCTTTCTTTTCAAAGGTGCCTCTACGCGTTGGATTCATATCCCCGCGCACGCCTATCAAATGACCGAGATTAAAACCCGTGAAATAAGAGCTAATAATAATAATGAGTATTTATTTGTCACTTTTTACAATATCTCATTGTGACTGGGGTGTCCATTTAAGTATATAAAAACACGATCAATTTGGTCATGGTAAGTCTTGGCCTTCCTCGGTTCCTACATCCCTCCACTTTTGCATTGTATATCACGTCCGAACCAATGGAGCATGCCTCTCCTTATTTTAACACCGACGCTCTCTTTCAGACCGACTCTGTTTCTAACATCATCATTGCGAATACGGTCTACAAGCGTTACGCCACAAACTTTGCGCAACGGTCGCATTTCGACCGCGTTTATCCTACTTTCGTGCTCTCTCTTTATAATATTAATTTAGGAGATTAAATATACGTTAGGATCACAGTAATTTCGTATAAAGAGTCGTTATGGGACGTAGTAATTGGAATGGAGTGTAATTACGTCACTGAATATGACTCTCCCCTCCCCCTATGACTTTCCCCGCTCTCCAGGTCCACAGAGGGCGCGTCGATAAGACACTTCATGCCCCTATAAAAACTTTCTCAGTGCCACCACCGTAGTTTCGCCTCGGAATATATTAAACTGCCTTATCTTTTCCCTCGAAACGATAGACTTGCTTACGAAGAGAAAATAATACACGAATTTTCCCATCATCCCATCTGGTTTCTGGATCATTTAAATATTTCTTACCTCAATGCATCGCTTATTAAAATAATCCACTTTACTATTTGTCTGTCTGCATGTCAAATGCTTTTTTCTTCGAAACGGCTGCAGTATTTTTTATGCAACGTCCGGGGCAAAAACTCCTTAGAAATTACTGGTAACATCACTCAGGAATACAACAACCCTCTAGGAAATTGTTATTTGGCTGCGATTATCTACGAGGAGGAGGTACATACTCTCGGGTGCTTTATTGCAACCTACTTCTCTTAAAGCACGCAGACCAAGACAAACAGGCATTTTATGCCCACAAATGTTTGTCATGTGTGGGAATCGAAGCCACGAGCGTTGGCGTCAAAGCGAGCGTAGCGTTACCAACCGCTGCACCATAAAGCTCATCAAATTATTATTAGTATTATTCTCGTAAAAATACATTCGTTTGTATCTCAATTTAATAGTATTTTTTAAGCAACGTCGCGATCCATACAAGCATACGGTATAAAGTATCACTCGCACGATGCTACCTCTACTTCTAACACGTCAACTACGTGGAAACTTTCTGGTGAAGGAGTTGTTATTTGGCCGCGGTTTACTGTGAGGTGGAGGTACTTTCCCAGAGTTTACTGCACGGTGATGCGCCCTACCTAAAAATTAAAAGTTTAAAATATGAATGTAGAATTTGAATGTAGGCCAAGAACATATATCTTGTGGCACCCCCAAGACATTAGTGGCCATCCATCACGCAGACCATATGTAAGACGAATAATTGATGACTGACAGTCGTCGCACGAACACCGAATTGATAGATACCACAAAATACAGTAAATAAACTGATTGACATAAACGTGATACGGTTTGATTAATGTCGTTGTGGGTATAACTGTTCAACAACATTGATATAAATATATCTTGAACGAACTCTCAGTAGTAGGATGGCTTATATAATATAAGGGGTTAATGTATGAAATTGCCGATTTGTACTGAAAAATTAAAACTCGTTTTTTTTTCTAAGATGTAACATATTTATTTGACAAAATATTTACCCTCATTATATATACATTACTGCCATATAATCGGAAGTTTATTTATCCCTTTGCGATAAAACCCTACGGATCTAGATTCGACAAATTGTGTGAATGGATTTTGTACTGCCTCCTGGGAAGAATATTTTTTACCACGTAGAAAATTGTCCAAATCACGAAACAAATGGTACTCAGTTGGAGCAAGGTCAGGTGAGTACGGAGGATGACGTATGGTTTCTAACTGCAGCTCCCGTAGAGTTACAACGGTTTCTCGTGCAGTGTGAGGTCTTGCAATATCACGGAGCAATAATAGTGACGATCGATTCACGAGTAGGGCATGTTTGCCTGCCAGTTTGGCCATCATTGTTCGAAATTCGGCACAGTAAACATCTGCCGTTATTGCTTGACCAGACCTGAGAAAACTGTAGTGAATAACGCCATGAAGAGACCACCAAAACAGTTACCATTACCTTTTTATTGGTAAGCTTTTCTTTAAGGCACAGTTGCGGCGTTTGACCTGGGGTCAGCCATTGCATTTTTCGCTTACGGTTATCGTAAAAAATCCACTGTTCGTCACATGTCACAGTTCGATCCAATATTCCTTCTTTTCTGTACCGAATCAACAAGGTAACACAAGTTTCAACACGCGTTTCTTTCTGTAGATCAGTCACCCATTTTTCATATTTCATTTTTCATTATGTTACTGATTTGATGCAAATGAGTCAATATTGTACATAAGGTAAAGTTAAACCATGCCGCTAATTCCTGAGTAGTTTGACTCGAATCGGCTTCCATCATCTCCTTCAATTCAGTGTTATTCACCTGTGTGGGTGGTCTTCCACGTGGTTCGTTCTTCAAATCGAAATTTCCATTACGAAAGCGTTTAAACCAAAAACGCACGGTGCGTTCATTAGCAGTCTTCTCTTCAAACGCAGCATTGATATTACGAGCCATTCCTGCCGCATTAGGTCCGCGTCGGAACTCGTATTCAAAAATTACTCGGATTTTCGAAGTATCCATCTTTCCCTTTAAATAAAAACCTCATGGGTATCATGTGAAAAAAATTTCACTCGAAAATCTCGCACCATGATGGTATAATGTCAATGCAAAGTATCTATAACTATAAAACAGCAATTTCATACTTTAACCCCTATTATTATGACATGTACACAAATACATATCATCACGCCTGTCTCCCATTGGGGTAGGCAGAGACTATGCAACGTCAGGTGTACCGATCCAATCGAACCTCTCTCGCTTCCTCCTCACACATCAACCTCTTCATGCATGCTCTCCATTTGAGATGAAACGTAATATAATTATGTGTATAATAATTATGAAATGTAAAAGCAACAAAAAGATGTCGCTAGCGCGTTACCACCCCCGCTGTCAACACAGCAACTTCTGGTGAACATATTCACTCGCGGGATCAACAACAACCTCCAGGGAGTTGTTATTTGGCTACCGTCTTCTGTGAGATGGAGGTACTTCCCCAGTCGGCCTAACGTGGTGCTCTACCTCTTTTTCGCCAGAACCTCGTCTGTTGATAAGCACGGTGCACCACGTGCAGGTGAGGTTGGCTTTGAAAGGCGACTTTGAGACACTCAATACTAATGCACCTTACCGCTATTAAATATCTTTTAAGAAACCATACAATTGAATTTACGAGATATTAAATGAACACCAATTTTCCAGCTAAAGCCCCAGCTATGGCAACCGACTGTTAAGTTTTCCAATAACGGTAACAACTCGGTACCTCTAATTTCCGTTCCAATGAAAATCTCATTTTACCCGTTCCAAGAAAAACCAGTGAATAAAAAGGTCCAAGCTCCATTTTATTTCCTGACGTAAAGCAATTAACTGGTGCCCCGCATTGGTTAATAGAGGAAGGTTTCCTCTAATCGGGTGGAAATCCAGATTAGAATGGGTATGAAATCCTTCAGCCTGGGATAATGAAGGAGCTACTGTAGTAGAGCAAAGCATTTTCATATCTTAAGCGATGACTGTGTAAATTTTGATGAGCTCGGTGGCGCAGTGGTGAAACGCGCTGTTACGTTACTTTGACACCGACGCTCGCAGGTTCGATTCCCAATGTGGGACAAACATTTGTGTGAATGAACATGTCTGCTTGTCTTGCTTTGATTGTTTTTAAGAGAGGTATGGCACATCAAAGCAGCCCATCTGGGGAAGTGGAGGTGCTTCCCCAGACGGGCTGCTTTGATGTACCATACTCCTCACAGTGAAATAAAAACTCCCTAGAGGGTTGTTGTATTCCTAGGTGTGAGTGAGGTTACCAGTAAGCGCCTAAGGAGTTGTTGTATTAGCAGCAGAGGTGGAAACGTGCGAGTGATACTTAATACATTGCAAGCGTTCATGGGCTACGGTAAACGTTTTACATCAGGTGAGTCGTATGCTTGTATGCCTCTCGACGTTGTATAACAAAAAATATCTAAGATTTTAAAAAAATAACTATCTTTATTACGAATTTAAAAATCATTATTACTAAAAACAAGTATAGTATATAAATATACAAGTTTAATGAATAAAAATAAATATAACATTAGAGGTGTATTTAATTAAAACGTAGCTTTGAACTCTCAATTTTCAGAACTATATTTTGATAGCCAGCTTAATAAGGCTTGGAAGATTTTCTTCCTTCTGACTGCACGATATGGATTATATTACAAGCCATACTGTTTTCATCATCATATCATGTCTATACTAATCTACACTAATATATATTGGTATATATAAAGCGAAAGAGTTTCACTGTTTGAATACGCTAACATCTTGAAATACTAGTTGGATTTGAAAAAATATTTTTTACATTTAATAGCCCAATTCTTGAGGAAGGTTTTAGTCTATTCAACATCATGATTCGAATCTTAGAAGCGGATGATAAAGAAAAAAAGTAAAAATGAGATCACACGGGATACCGGGATATGCGCGGGTGAATTCGCGGTATTCAGCTCGTAGCGTATATTAACCGAGATAACAAGAATATTTATATACATCGTCGGGAGACATACAAGCATACGGTCCACCTGATGTAAAGCGGGTACCGTAGCCCAAGAACGCTGGTAGATACATTGAGTATCACTCGCGCGATACCACCTTTGCTGCTTACATATAACTCCTTAGGAGCTTACTGGTGACCTCACTCACACGAAAACAACAACCCTCCAGGAACTTGGTGTACGAAGCACATAAAGTAAGTTAGCTCACCACTACCACACCAATCCTTAGTAATCTCATTTCAGGAATACGGGTCTCGCTTCAACCGAAGGGGTTACTACGTCGGGAGGCATACAAGCATACGGCCCACCTGATGTAAAGCGGGTACCGTATCCTATTAACGCCAGTGATATATAAATTATCACTCGCACGATGCCTCCTCTGCTGCTTGCACAGCAACTCCTTAGGAGCTTACTGGTGATCGCACTCACACGCAGGAATACAATGACCCTCCATGGAATTGTTATTTGGCTGCGGTTTTCTGTGAGGTGGAGGTACTTCCTCAGGCAGCCTACTTTGATGTACCCTACCTCTCTTAAAATTAATTGTTACAATTTTATCATACATCTGAATCGGCAAAACTCGTATGTTTGCGAGTTTTTTTAATCCTCATAACTGCGCTTTAACCGACTAAAAATATAAACCGTAAACCTCTTCTGTGGCAATCGTGTAAAAAGTGAAAATATCACCAACGCCGCTGCGGCGCACAGTTACTTTAAACGTGTATAGCACTTATGACAAAAGTCGAGTGAATGCCTTGAAACTTATAGTTATTCAACATCTATGACCTATTTTATGGCGCAAGCTTTATAGCCTAATAAAAAGTTTAGGAAAATTGCAGAAAGCGATGAACGTAAATAACTACCTTAGATACCGCAATGCTCAACTTGACTGCGGATATTCAACGGGAAGTAAAGGATCTGGTCAAGTTAGGTCGGTACATCTGTGCATGGTGTACCCTGCTGCTTAGCCACAAATTAATAAATCACTTGACTACGCATGAAGGCACACAGCGCTCACAAAAATATATATACATATATATAATATATATCTATTCAGGATGTAGGAGCCGAGGAAGACCGAGACTAACCTACCATGACCAAATTGGTCGTGTTTTATCAGAAGAAGCCCCAGGAACCGGCGAGCGCGCATGAAAAGAGCTATGAATGTTACTGAAGCGAGTAAAGTATGTAAGGACCGCGTCTTATGGCGTTCAGTTCTCTCTGTCTACCACGCAAGGGACCTGGCGTGAAGATATACATAACTACATCTATTCATTATTACAGCGCCATTTACGCCAGCGACATATGCACTACCGAGTAATGTACGCGGTAGTCCTTTACTCTAAACATAGGTACGAGTAATAATGTAAAGCCGATAGTTGATGTAGTTCAAATATTTCATAACATTTACTTTTCGCAAGCGACTCCCGCTGAACGAAATGAAATGCATTTCATTCCAAAAATTATTTTGCCTGATGGAGGAATTCATCGTACCTACTAATAATTGCATATTTTATTTTATTTGGAAAACATAACAGTACCGATAATATCTAAAATTAGTTGCAAGTTAAAAATATAATATATATATATATATATACATTGTTATCGCATATAGTCTTTGAAAACTTGTTCCTACCTATTAAATAAGAGGGTTTAATATAAAATTAAGGTTAGATAGTAACCAGTTGAGAATGCGCAAGCTTGCATTGCCAGAGGAACACCTGGCTCGTCAATTATATTAAACAATTCATTTTTTTTTTCAATTTGTCGGCCATTTTAACCATGTTCCTTAAGAGATAGGAACGGTGTTCCTGAACATTCCTATTCTACTTTTTTATGCTGAATCCGAATCTGATGTCAAAATTCGAATATTCTAAAAAAACGCACACACAGACAAACATATAGATTTCATATAGGAACGGTAAAGAACCAACTAGTCTCCGGTTCGAATTTGGCATGTGCCAAATATATTCGAGAATTTGGATTTATGTACATGTTCGTAATTATCACTTGCTCGGCGACGAAGGCAAAACTTCGTGACGAAAGTCGAAAATCCAAGAAATTATATTTCGAGAGACGAGTGGCCGAACCTAAACAAGGTCTGGTTTTCCCTCTGAGTTGTCGAGGACTGACGGCACTCGCTCCATGTAAAAATCATTTTCTTCACCAAATTCTTAATCTTTGGTAGCGGACAACGGCAATGCTAAGGTTTAGGAAACGGGATAAATGTAAGAAGGAGAAAAAGTAAAGACACTTTTGACGCGCTCGGTGGCTCAGTCGTGAATGACGCGACTTTGACAACTAAACTCGTACGTTCGATTCTCACACAAGACAAACATTTGTGTGCATGAACATGTCTGTTTGTCTTGGTCTCGGTGTTTTAAGAGAGGTACGGCGCATCAAACCAGCCCGTTTGGGGAAGTACCTCCACCTTACAGAAAACCGCAGCCAAATATCAACTCCCTAGAGGGTTGTTGTGTTCCTGTGTGCGAGTGAGGTCACCAGTATACTCCTAAGGAGTTGCTGTGTAAGCAGCAGAGGAGGCATCGTGCGAGTGATACTTAATATATTAGAAGAATTAATAGGCTACGGTAACTGCTTTACATCAGGTAGGCCGTATGCTTGCATGCCTCCCGACGTTGTATATATAAAAAAAAACAATGAAAAAAAATGCAAAACCAATTTATGGACATCAAATAAGGCCATACGTAGGACATTTTGAAGGTTGTTAGTCTTGTTATAATGGCAGTAGTAGATACTACAGCCCTTTATAACAACTCAACCGCCAAGGTCGATAGTCGTATATAAAAGTTTATTTTAAATCACAATCTATAATTAAAATTTATTTTCAGCGGGATTAATTGAAGGATGCTTGAAACATCAGTTCAACCTTGAAAGGCGTTCACCCTTGATTTGGCGTTGGTATTGCTCACTTGAATGGGCCCAAGTGACCCAAAATAAAGCCAAATAAGCCAAGGTCACGTCTAATTTGTGTGATCTACATATTTGGAGATAAATGGTGCAGTGCAGGTGGCAACCAATCCAACGAGCCCAAACTGTCGTGTTGGCAGTTACAATTGTGTCTTGCGTCTTATATATTTAAATTAATAAGGGGTAAAATAACGAACAGTCGGGTGTTACGCATTTGCGTCCCAGTTAAATACGTATGGCGTCGTCGCCGGCCGCAAATATTGACTGTGCCGCGCGGGCGCACAGCCATGCAATTCTGTAAGAGCAAACATCCTTACATCCTCGGAAACATCGGCTGTTATAGCCTTGAACACAAAATTGCAATTCCTTAGTGTCGCTTTTCATGGTTGTGCGACACTAGCGCCGCAAGGCTGCGTTTGGAATTGGAATTCTACAAGGCAAACAGCCTCGCCTACGCTTACAGTCTTATAGATTACCAAATAAAAAGCCGTGATCGCAGTAGACGATGTCAAAGTTGTGACATCTGTGATCACAGCGACGCACACAGCCATTACGAGTCGCTTAGAGAATTGCATGGCAGACCTGCTAGGCAAGGCGCCGTGGACACGCGCGCTGCGAACTCTGAACCAAATAGCGGAGAAAATTGTTTGTTTTCCTGTTCTCTAAATGAGTTCAATATAACAGCATTGTTCATAATATGTTATGAACAAAGATAATCTGCACTTTTGTATTAGGTTGAAACCTGTAAAAATAGCTGTAAAAGTGGTAAATAAATAAATATATAAATAAAATTATTTATTCTCTTTAGCACGTATCGCCCATTCCCTTACCACCTTCGTCATCATATCACCATATACGTAATTACGTTTTTTTTATACTACGTCGGGATGCATACGAGCATCGACCCACCTGATGTAAAGCGGGTACCGTAGCTTATTAACGCCTGTGATATATTAATTATCACTCGCGCGATGCCTCCTCTGCTGCTTGCACAGCAACTCTTTGGGAGCTTACTGGTGACCTCACTCACACGCCGGAACACAACAACTCCCTAGAGAGTTGTTATTTAGCTGCGGTTTTCTGAGGTGGAGGTACTTCCCCATACGGGCTGCTTTGACGCGCCCCACCTCTTTTAAAACATCCAGACCAAGACAAACAGCCTTGTTCATGCACCCAAATGTTCGTCATGTGTGGGAATCAAGCCTACGAGCGTTGGTGTCAAAGTCGCGTCATTCACGACTGAGCCACCGAGCTCGTAAATCGATATTTATAATTTTAATTCATTAAATATTCAAATTGTTATTAAATTAAGAACTATGTAAGAAATACTGTTAATTTTTTACAATCTTACTAAATAACAGCGCAATGAAAAGGAAACTGACCGAAACGTAACGCATGTTACAGTAACATAATTTCGGTGATGAAGAAGAAATGTTAAAAAACTGGAGATTTGCCCCGGATTTGGACTGGTGTAGTTTACTACTAAAGGAAATCAGAAACCAAGGAGAGCCAAGACTCGTCTACCACGACAAAATGGTACGTGTATCACGCCTACCACGACAAATGTTAAAAGTGGCTTTCACTGCGGGCCGTATAGGGAAGCTCAGGTTTTCTGCGTGATAGAATCAGAAATAATATCCACAGTAGAACTAAGGTAACCGATATAGCCCACAGGATACCCAAGCAAGTGGCAGTGGGCCGGCCACATAGTTCGTGGAATCGACAACCGTTGGGGACAAAAGCTTCTCGAATGGTAGCTAGCCACTCACTAGATAAAGTTTTGTAGGCTGTCGATGGATGCAGGTGGCACAGGACCGAGACAAATGGTACTCTAGAGGCCTATGTTCAGCAGTGGACATATACAGGCTAAGATAATGAATGTTTATTAAGACGGTAAGGTGGATAAGGACAGAGTCATATGACTCTCGGCTCTCTCTCTGCCTACCCCGCAAGGGGCTTGGCGTGAAGATATACATAGTTTATATAGATAGAACTTAGAAAAAAAATGCAAAATATGTTTATTTAATTAAAGATCTATCTAGTAGTCTACGTTATGTATTCTCTGTCAGTCAGTCAGTCGAGAAAATTCCTGAAAATCGAAAATTTTCTTGAAATGGAATTTCAATATTTTAACGCCTCACTGATTACATTTACAATCGCACTGCTCGCCGACGGCTGGGAGTTCATCCTCATACACTGGAACCGCAATGGTCGCGTACTGTGCGGTTCTTGAGAAGTTTTCTACCGAGAACTATTAACTTGTGGAATGAGCTCCCCGCCGAGGTTTCCCCACGGAACTACAGTATGGGGTTCTTCAAGAAAGGCGCGAAGAGGTTCTAAAAGGGTCAGTAACGCAAAGGGTGACACCCCTGGTGTTTCAAATGTCCATCTTAATAATATATAGTCCATAATTGCTTACCATCAGGTAGGCCGTATGCTTGTTGTCCACCTTACTGGTATAAAAAAATCCAAAGAAATAAACCACATACTGAAATCAAAATAACATACGAATTTACTACGAATTGCATCAATTCTATTTTTAGACTCGAAATTGTTGAATTTTGCGGGTTTGATCACCAGAGATATGATCACCGATAACAAACTGAAATATAGCTTTCAATTCTATTCTATTTCGCAAAATATCAACGTATTCAGTACGGAATTTATTTTGTTACGGAAACATGAACAAACAGGACGCTTGCAATACGGACGTTTAGATGTTGAAGTAAGGTGTCTATTATATTGAGATTTTCATAGAAAATTATCATTCAAATTCCCTACTTTTCCGATTGTGTCTACATCTTAGCGATATTCATTAGGAAACGCCTAATTTATTACAATTACCTAAATCTGAGGATTTGGGGAAAATACTGATTTTGACACGGAGCAACCACTGTTAGAGCTCCACAACCCAGAGGGAAAATCAGACCTCTCTTCGGCTAGATCACACGTTTTTCGAAATATGATCGTACTGGTGGGTTTCCTCACAATGTTTTCCTTCACGGCCGAGCAAGCGATACTTTCAAATATGTACATAAATCCAAAATAACGAATTTAGTGGTACATTCCAGGATTCGCACCGGAGACCAGTTGGTCAGTTCTTTATCCATTGGGCTGCCACCGCGCTAAACTTTCCGAATGTGTATCCAAAAAAACTTACATAAAAACCTGACAATTATGACCACAAAGAGAAGAAACCTGGGGTAGTTGTTTTAGTCAAGTCAAAATCTTTTTATTCCGTAAAATTGGCTACATTTGTTTGGAATCGTCACAATTTTTTTTCCCTACCGTGCAGTTCATGACTAGAGCACTGATAAAAATACTGCCAAAAAACTCAGGCATCGCTCTTTTGGTATCCAAACAAATTTACATAATTTATTAATTACATTATAATTGGGTCGACTCAATCCCAGGCATTTTTATCATTAATATAGTCAGATACTTTATAATATGCCCTGCTACACAATTTGGCTTTAATAGTAGTTTTAAATTTGTTTATTGACAATTCTCTTATATTGCTGGGAAGTTTGTTATAGAACCGTATACATTGCCTCATAAAAGAATTACTTATTTTGTGGAGACGGCTTGCATGTAACACAAGATTATGCTTATATCTAGTATTTATATTATGAGTATTACTCTTTTTACAAAATGAGTCTATGTTTTTATGGACATACAAAAGATTTTCATAGATATATTGCGATGCGACTGTTAGAATATTTATTTCTTTGAATTTTTCTCTAAGGCTCTCCCGGGGACCAAGTTTATAGATAGCTCTTTAGTGAGTAAGCATCTAGGGATTTGCAGCAGGGGTGGTAACGCCCTACATTACAAGCGTTCACAGGCTACGGTAACCGCTTTACATCAAGTGGGACGTATGCTTGACTTCCTCCCGAATAAAAATCCACACTGCGTCGAGCCTTTCTCAAGTGATAAAGTTTCATTCATGCGCCAATAATAATGTTTTGTATAAAACTACTAATTTATTTACATAGACATACTAAATACTCAACCGAGTTACAAACAAAACTTTTAAAAGCAATGAACAATCATATACACCATTCAAAATAACTTGTAATGAGTCGAACAACTGGTTATTCGTAATACTAGGTTATTATACTATTTGCCACAATAAATTACTGGAATAAAGTAAAACTATACATTATATATGAATCACTAATAATACCTTAAAGCCAAAACCCATAGAGGTGGAAAAAGCGGGAAAGCGGCAGCGTTACAGGATGGCATTATTTTGTACATTCGTGTTTGTATGCAATCTGTCACACAAAAAGCTATTGCACCGCGCCGAATTACGCTCGCTTTTTGTGCAGGTTGTATACACATACGAGTGTTACGCTGCAACCTTATCCAACGAAATTACAATTACATCGAGAGCCTCATATCAACAGCTTTCAAAAAACTCGGACTTCTGAACAGGGTGCGCCGGTTCTTCACGCCGGACCAGCTTTGTCTACTTTATAAGACTCAAATTGGGGCTGCGTGGGGTATTGCTCGCATCCCTGGGATGGCTCCGCAAAATATCTTCTCTGTGCTCTCGATAGGTTGCAGCGACGGGCTATCGGCATAATCGACGACGAAGAGGTCACAGAAAACCTAGAACCTCTTCAACTCTTCTTCGTGTTATTGTTCCACTGTTGAGAAAATTTCTTCGCTTACCAAAAAGATCGGCAACTGCTATCTCTGTCGTACCATTAAAAAGTGGAACGCCTTGCCTGCACGTGTATTTTCTCCTTTCTACAATATGGGATCCTTCAAATAAAGCGTGAAGAAGTATCTTGAGAGCCACCATGGCAGCTTCAACTGACAGGACACTGTGTAGACTTTTGTCAGTTGCCATTGCGATTTGGGTTCCTCTTTCGCTTACCATCAGGCGAAGCGGAGCCATTATACTCAGCTTGTATAAAAAAATCCCATCCCGTATCGCTGCCGCTTTTCCGCTTTTCTCGCCTCTATGGGTTTTGGCTTTAACAACAACTAGCGACCTTCACGTATGTCATCGTATTGTTTAATATAAATTTTATGAATATTTACATAAAGCTATAAATTGAACGTAGTATTGTAGTGATGTATCGGTTTTCTTTTATGTTAATTGCTTCGAAGATTATTATGATTACTAGTAACTCAGTTTGAGTGACATATAATTAACGTCCGTTTAAGAAATAATAGGCGTTAGAAATGAAATTGATCACTTAATAGCTGCGTTCGAATTCTTCAATTCTGATATTGTAAATTGAAACCCATGAAAAAAATGCAACGTAACATACATTGCATTTTTTTTATATCTAATTGCAATCATTTTATATAACAGGCACTTTTAAAATTTGAATCTGATTTGTATTTAAAGCGGTCTTTGGTTATTCGTTCATGAAAAAAATGCAATGTATGTTACATTGCATTTTTTTCATAGGTTGTTTGTAAAGTGTGTAAGTATTTAACGTTAAGTATATATTAAAATAAAATGTAGACGACTGATTAAATAAATAAATTACGTTTTTAATATAATACAAAAATAAATAATAATATCTGCAAAGGGTACATCAAAAGTAATCTTTGTAAAATATATCTTACATATTTAATATATACGTGAATTACAAATATGCGTGGAAATCATTCAGAACATACAGCCATATATTTCTTTTTAATTCTACTATTCTAGTGTAGCAATAATTTAACATAAATTTATTTTAATACGCAATTGACTATTTGAAAAGCGACCAATATCGACAGCTTTCTTTCAGTACTTCTCCGTCTGTAAAATTTCCGAAATTCTATTAGATAAAAAAAAGTATAATGATAATTAAGAGAATGAATAAGTTACAACAATCATTTATTTAAAAATTTATAGGCATTTTACAAAACTGCCCCAAATAAAGACTGTAAAGTTTTCAGAGTTCATGTATGTCACTTTGTAAGTTACTTTAACTACGAAACTCCTTAGTACTACTACTAGATACTAATCAGTAGTATCAGAGATATCGTTTGAACCCTTACGTTATCCTGCCTAACATTGGCTATGTAGCGTCATAATAAAAATAATGTAGTATGCTTATGTACTCAATATTATGCAGAAAGAAGAAAAAATCTCTAAACTTATCGAGCGGCGTATCAAAATAAAGAGTTTTTCAGATCATCAAGCCACTTTTAAATTAATAAAATATCATTTAATCAATAAACTTTATACTTTATTAATTAATTATGTATGCTTATTAGTTTAATGGTGTTTCTATTGGAAAAACTGGGGCTACATTTTATCCTTAAAATGTGTAACTTTAAACCAAACTACATTCTAGTTAATATTAATAAAGCCGCAATTCTCGTCTTAACTGAGTATTAGTCGAATGTAGTTGATTACTCGACTAAGTCAAAAAGGTATAATATTCATAGTACAAAGTTATTGCAGTGCTATTCCGCACTGACACAAAGTTTTGCAGGTTAAATCACGCAAACACTATTTGAATTCAGTTTTAAATGTTGTACATCAAACGTGCATGACCTTTAGGTTTCGTGTATAAGTATAATTCCTACTGCAGATATGACTGCATTTATACATGCTGCATGCACTTTGGCCTAAAAATGAAGTTTAGGCATATATTCGGTAATTCAAGCTCAGCTTCGCCTAACTAGGTTACTTTTAAAATACACGGGGCAGTGTTTGACACGTGTCCGTAACGATTCTCAAATGTTTTCCTAAATTGACGTGTGATATGAGTTGATATGGCACATTGACGGGCAAAATAAACATAATGGTAAAAAAAATATTGACATGCTTTTATTGGGTTATACAGACTATATTTATTTAATAAAAAGGATTTCTGAAAATGTATATAGTATGATGTTGAAATTTCATTATGAAATTATTGTACAAAATATTTCAGGGCAGATTGTAATTATTTGGTAAAATATCATTCAAAGCAAATAAATTACCATCTGTTTCAATTGTTTGCTTTCTTAGCACGGAATAAAATGCATATTTGAACACTTGTTAGAACTGTAAAAGGACAGGATAACACTATAAAGAAAATGAGATAATAAAAAGGAACCAATAAAGTAGAGGGACAGTAAAAGCTAGAGCTCAGTAAAGTGATAGAATAACTGCAAAAATATATTATATACAGCGCTCTATTTTCAGCACCTAGCCAATCCGGCTACTCGTTTGTATTAACAGTTCATCTAGACTAGACGGATGAATCCTCAACACCCTATGGTTCGTGACGCGCAATATTATATTATAGGACTTTCCTCCTCCATCTGATAATTGGATGGGTAGAATGGCCAGACCACTATCACTTCAGCTTGATGACTTTTAATGTTGTTCTGACTCCTTTAGATCTCCGTCGAATTTCTGCGGTCCGGTTTCTATCCTTTAGACTATCTCCATCGATCGCTGTGTGACTTTCAAGCTGTAGACTAATGGCTAGGATCCATGTCTCAGTAACGTACTACAGTTGACATAAAAAAAATATTATTATTGGCAAACTATTTTGTCCATATTAAATAAGTAACAGGTTATCTTTTGTACAACGATAACTTCCTTGCCTGTATCCCTTACAGTTTTAAAAATAAATAAAATGTGTGAATAACAGCATAGAACTGCTGTCACCGTGCTTAATATTTTACCGTATATATGAAAACAGACGTTTTTGTGGTGAAATGTTCTGATGAAAAATCGCAAACGAGCAATTTTTGTGGCATAAAACGAAATGTAAATATCTTGACCTCATATACAATATTTCACGTTATTGCTTTAAAAAAGCATTATGCTACAGTTCAATAAAAAATTGCTTTATTGTTTTTATGGTCTAGTTATAAAGTAGAGCGCCTACTTTGACCGTACGAAGTAAACGATTCGGGTTAAAGTAGCTCACCACTATTTTTAAAGCACTAACTAACCTCAACTACGAAGTTTCTCGGTGATTAACAAACGATACGAGAAAGATGTAGACTGCGATATTGAATTAGGGTCATCTTGACTGATGAATTACTTACGAGTAACTGAACACACGTTAATAACAATTCACTTGAAGGTTGATGTGTTTATGCGAGTAAGCGATGTCATCATTTGAGTTGAAGATATCCTGTCAAAGGCTTGTACGTAAGTATAATAAGTATCATAATGATTGTCGGTCTGATGTGGAACTGTTTTTGGTGGATCAAGTGATAAGCCGATTCATCATCATACGAGCGTTAGTCCCGACCGCGTCCCAAGTTTTGGTTTCGGAGCCCAGGGTCCGGTTTCCGATTTCTACTTCTCCACTTCGCGCGGTCTTCAGCATCGTTTACTGTGGGTACATTGACATGCATGTCTTTACTTACGACGTCAAGCTAGCACTCCTGGAGTATACCCTTTCTACTGGGTGTCTAGCTAGAAATTTGTTCCCCACATAAGTTGATGGTTTTCGTAAAACGTGATCGTACCAACATAGACAAAGCTTTCAAAGGTAGGCTGATTATATGTTGTAAATAGCAAATAAAGTTGTTAACAACGCAAATACATTGTTTCATGTATGTATATTTTATGATATAAGACGCGGTCCTTACACATTTCACTCGTTTCTTTAATATTCTAGCTCTTTTCGTGCACTGAGGTCCTGACATCATCTTCTGATAAAAGACGACCAATTTGGTTATAATAGGTTAGTCTTGGTCTTCCTCGGCTCCGACATCCTTCCACTTTCGCATCGTATATCTGTTTTGTCATTATTTCATCCTGCACTCTTTCTACATATCCGAACCAGTTACCGTTTTATGTAAGTAAAATTATAAGAATAATTCAAATTACCATTTCACAGCAGTTCAAACTGATTCGGTCAGATCGATGTCGGATCCGAGATCACCTCACACAAACACATTTGAACATCGGCAGTAAGAGAACGCAATAAACGGCCCCCTCGTTGCATCCGTCGCGAACGAAGTGACATCTTTATGATCGTACGCCATATCGCGCCAAAGGGAGCGTAATTGTCCAAATGTTGACAAGGCCCTGCGAATTTGGGGGCATCAAGGATAGCAGACAAACAACAACACGTGTCAGCTGCTAAACATAACATGTGGGTAAATATCTCTACAATAGAAACATCCACCTTCTACGGACAGCCATCCATTTTCGATAGCTAAAATATTTAGGAATTTTCTGACATGTTGTGCCTAAAACAACTGTAAAAAAGTAGTCAAGGTAAAGTTGGACTCGCGCACAGAGGATTCTTTACAGCTCCTGGATGTAGTCATTAACTCATATGTCAACCACTTCAAAAACAACCAGTTGACAATGCGCAAGCTTGTATTGCCAGAGGAACACCTGGCTCGTCAATTATATAATAACTCAAAAAAAAATTTTTTTTTAATTTATCGGCCATTTTGACCATGTCCCACAAGAGATAGGAACGGTGTTCCTGAACATTCCTATTCTACTTTTTTATGCTGAATCCGAATCTGAAGTCAAAATTCGAATATTCGAAAAAAAGCGACAGACCCACGCACATACAGACAAACATATAGTTTTCATATAGGAACGGTGTTCCTGAAAAATAATGAATTATAACAATAACAATGTATGTATATCTTCACGGTCACGGGTGTACAAGACGCGGTCCTTACATACCATACTCGCTTCTTTACGATTCCTAGGACTTCTGACATCTCCTTCTGATAAAACACGACCAATTTGGTCGTGCTAGTCGAGACTTGGTCTAAAAATAATATTGAGGTATATCTTAAATATTATAACCATTTTTATTTTCCTTTATTTGTTTTGTGTGTCGAAAGCACTAAGTAATTTAAATCAAATCGCTTGTAAGACTTAACCATCAAAATTATTTAATGGTATAATAAAACAAATATTGTTTTATGATACATACACTGCAAAACATAAAGTAAGGTATCGATCCATTCGTCCATAATTACTATAATTGTGCTTTCATAACGGTGTACCGTAATGCACTATTTGAAATAATAATTGAACATAAACATTTCTTATAAACGGTAACCTAGACTTGGAACCTTGCTTTCATTAAATGTGTTTATTCCTTACAAATATCGTATTACTTAGACGCAGGAGAGATTTCAGTTTTGTAAATTTGAAATGACTTATTTAACACAATCATAACAAAGGCTAAACGTTTGTTATAACAACCGAAGCTTAGTGTTCCTTGCAATTGTTATTTGCTCTTAAATAAAATTTAACAAATAGGTAACTTAATTTGAGATTGTTGATTCTCAAAGATCTAATGCGGTGTATATACGTGTATCTGTTCATCTATCTATAACTTCACGCCGAATCCCTTGCGGGGTAGGCAGAGAGAACCGAGTACGGGTATGTAATACATATTATGTAAAATTATTTAGCCGCTGAATGGAATGGCTTTATTAGTTTTGACGAGCTCGGTGGCGCAGTGGTTAATAACGTGACTTTGACTCGTTTGACACGCTCGTGGGTTCGATTCTCACTCCGGACAAACATTTGAATGTATGAACATGTCTGTTTTTCATGGTCTGGGTGTTTTTAAGAGAGGAAGGGCGCATCAAAGTAGCCCATCTGGGGAAATACCTACCTCTACCTCATAGAAAACCGCAGGCAAATAACAACTCTCTGGAGGGTTGTTGTGTTCCTGTGTGTGAGTGAGGTCACCAGTAAGCTCCCAAGGAGTTGCTATGTCTGCAGCAGAGGTGCATCACGCGAATGATATTTATTGTATTACAAGTGTCCAAGGCTACGGTAACCGCTTTACATCAGTTGGATCGTATGCTTGTATGCCTCCTGGCATTGTATAAAAACAAGTGCACTGTAATTTTCATTACTACTAGTTAATTTAGTTATAATATAAAATTATATGAGTGACGGCCTGTAATTGTCTCTGAAATTACGATTACAGTGTACTATTATGATTAACTTGGCTGTTGCTCTTCCAATGAAAGAAAAATAAACAATAAGATACGGTAATTTTATGTCAATTATTGTTTGCGATAGTAGTGTAATTAGGTATATGAACTATTTTTCCTTCTTTATACCTTACGAGTGATTATCCACAATATAGTTTATGTTCGCGGAGTTAACAGGCAAGTAAATGGTTTTGAAATCGGGTCTACCCTACCTATTATATCTGAACGCACTCCGTCCAGAGCGGATTTGCGGCGACTAGTGTTGTTAAATAACATGAAAGGTCACTAACGTAGCTTGTCGACTGTCAATAACAGACTAGTGACACGGTTTTAAATGCTTCTTATGACATGTAAAGAATGCAAGAGGAAAGAATGAAACAGATATACAACGCGAAAGAAGTATGTAGGTGCCGAGGAAGGCATAGTCCCATCTATCACCACCAAATAGAACGGGTGTTATCCGAAGTTGAAGCCTGGAGCCCTAGGAAGTGGCGAGCGCGCATAAAAAAGCTATGAATGTTAAAGAAGAGAGTGATGTGTGTAAGGACCGAGTCATGTGCAGCTCGGTTTCCTCTGCCTACACCGTAAGGAATTTGGCGTAAACTTACAGATAGATATAAAAAAAGTTTGTGCGGATGAATTATTTATAGCACTAATACTTATATGACACGTCAAGTTCTTAAGCACGTGCTTCCCAAATGTGCCTCATTTGTCAACGCACTCTGACATCCATCACCACAAACAGCCCTCGAAGAAATAACAAACTGTCAGCAGGGTACGCACGCGTGATTGATTCGACTCAATATGTAATTACAGACTGAACCATAATCTGGTTTCCTTATATTTTACTTTATCAATACGCTTTGGAGAAAATCCCCATGCTTCGATTCCTGCTGTGTGTAATTTTCTGTGTAATTTGTAACGTTTTAACCAACTGCCTACTTTGCACTTTGTTGTTAGATGTAAAGTCGCATGGCATTGCCAAAACTAAGTGTATAATATTTGTATTGACAGCTGTCACAAAGTTTATGGTATTGTGTGTTTGGCGTTTCTTTATTATCTGCATTACCTTTCCTATAAACATGACACCTACTTAAAAAGACGTTTTAATCCAACGAAACTTCACCCATCTCACCGAGCAATTATATACATCGCCCATGCTTCTATCAGATGTGCTAGTATGTAACTATATAACAGACTTTAAATAACTAAATTGTAACAAGGTCAAATTGTTATACATGAATGAGTAATAAAAATTGGCAATTGGCCCCTCTTTTCGCTTACCAACAGGCGAAGCGGACCCACTATACTGAGCTAATATAAAAATAATAATAATAATAGACCCCGCAGGGCAGCTTGTGGCGAACTGTTCGTGAGTAACGACATTACTGATACCTGAATGCTACAGAGTGTCGATCACAGCCTTCATCTCAGACATGTATTCGTCGGTCGTAATGGAAACTCAAGAAGGCCGCAGGCCTCTCCGAAGGCATCACGCTGCGTTCATTAGCCGTCAAAAGAGGAGTTGGTAGAGCAATACTCTCATGTGATATTGTTCGTAATGATCGGGAGAAGTCAACTGACATTTAAGAAACTCGGTGCATTCAACTAATCAAAGCAACACTCCAGCTCGACTTTCGCTATACTATATACGAGTATTATTATCACATTTGAGCTAGATCAAATTAGCGTCGAATGATATGCTTCAAAGACAGAGTTGTGACAATTGTTGATGGCCCCAAGCTTATACGTGGCTTTGAGCCCTTTTAATCTAAGTGAGGATTTTTCTCTCTTTGTGTCTTCTACTACGAATGTCCGTCATCTGAAACACGAACCGCATGCACTCGCCACGGTTACTGGTCTGGCTGCTCTGATCAAATTATTATAGGCTAATATGTTTAATAGGCTTAAATATCTTTCCCTTCCACCCTCCAACTCTATATTGCAGCATAGCGACAGATTTTAATTTTTAGCGTGTTATTTCTATCGACTAACATTTACAGCGCCTGAGGATGAAGTTTTCTCTTGAAACTACAACATTTGAAGCAAGATTTGCATTATTGCGTCTAGATACTTGACTAATGGAATATTTATTAGTAAACACAATTGCTCCTTTTTAAATTGACACTAATCGCATAATTAAAAAACATTTCTTTTTAGTAAGTTGATTCATATGTTATTTTTTTATAGTCTAATTTCTAGGTAATTTAATCTATACCACTTAGTAGATATCAAAATAACAACATCAGACATGTACGTTATCAGAACCGATGAGTAAGTCTATAATATGTGATAAAGTACGTATATATAGCTTCTTCTCTACGCCTGGAATTTTCTGTTGATGGAGAGAGACTTTTCAATTGGGTTTCACGAGGAAAGGCAAACCGTACACCACTACATCATGTTTGCCAACTGTAATAGTGAAAGACATTCCACCTAATTTCACTAGATTAGACTTCCGATAATGGCCTCTGGCCTTGGCTCGCGACTTAATTCGAATTAATGGCGGCTGTTGTAATAAAAATCGCTGCGACCAAAAACAATGTATTTTCTTATTACACCAGTTTCGATTTCAAAAGAATGTATTTTGATACATTTAATGTGTAGGGAAAAGTGGAAAGAGCATTTTTTTATTAAATAGCCTTCCAGAATTCCTTGCATAGGTTGGAAAATTTGTCATAATTTGGGATTCGTAATTTTATTATGACTTCAAAGTACAATAATGCATGCAGTACCTAATGTCGTGACTACCACTTACAACGAGAAGTTAGATGCCACGAACTACTATCGATAAATGCGCCACAGAAGAAGGAGAATTGATCACTCACTGGAACCGGTTTTCCCTAAGACTTTTTAAAGGAACCGCAAAGCCTCTGCGAGTGACGACTCTGGTGTTGCATGTACCTGCCCATAAGCTAATAATTTATGTATAACTACTAACTATCTGGCAATAAAGTTTCCATTGAAATTCTGTGATATGGATGCTAACGTGCAAATAAAAAGTGCATACATGAAAATGTTATCTAGTAATAATTAAAAAGCAAATCTGAATAAAAATCTTGTACCAATAAGGGTGGTCACTATTGGTAAGATTTGATTTGCTCATGAAACAGTCACCAGAAAAATCTGACCTTTTTTCAGTGAATGTAATTTGATTTAAGTTAAAGTCAAATTTATATCATTCTACAATTACAATTAAACAGAAATTCAACCTATACCTACTGAACAACTGTTGAACAATTGTAATAATTATACATTCATTCATCCGCGGCAAAAGATGCAAGCGACACTCAGTTCGCCGAACCCTACTCGTATTTGACAGATTTATTTTAAAAATAATCGCTTATATTTATTCAGATACTTTCTATGGACATTTTGCACCACAATTGCTTCTGATTGTCATCATATGGCGCTCATCATCACTTGTGGTGTCACCCATCATCATTATTTTAGCCAAAGAACGTCACTCTAACACCTCATCATCATTATTTTAAACCCTGGGTCGCTTCACTAGATCTTCTTTCGATCGGGTTTCCAGTTCGTAGTCGCCGTTCGAGAACCCGCAATCCAGCTTATTAATCCTTAGAGCTATATCGGTAACTATTCAATTCAATTCAATTTATTTCTTGCTAAATATGGGTAACAAAGATCTTATATAAAGTTTGTATATATGAACAAGCCAAATATTTACCTGTAGTATAGGCATGCAAGCTTTTTAACATAAAATATATATATCGTTACAGTTAACAAAATATTTAAATAAAATATATCCAATCGTAATTATAAACTTACATTAGTTTAATTAACACGTAACAAATTTTGCATAAAATATTGTCACTTAATTAATATTGACAACAAATTTATCGTTTACAAATTCGTCAACAAAATAATAAGCCCTTTCTATTAGCAAGTCTTTTAGCTTTTTCTTAAAACCTTGTATATTTTCTTCAGCCTTGACATATTATACTATAGTTCTGCTACGCTTTTATTCATTCCTGAGTCTATCACACAGAGAATCTCCTAACATGGTACCCTCAATCATAGTAGGCTTTGCATCCTTAAACTTTCGTATAGTCAAGGATTATGTCTCTGTGCTCTAAGTCATCATTGATACCGTACATTGATAGAAGACTTTCATGTTGGGATATTGAAGCAATTATTACGAAAACAAATCTTGTAAAATTTCTCGAAGACCTCTTTCTCGAAGTCGGACGCACCTAGTCAAGTCTGAGCGCACATGGAGTGCTGTAGTAACCTATAGACGGGAGTACCTGGATAGCAGCTAGTACCTTGTTTGTGTACATGTTGGCCCTTGAATTCAATAATAGGAGAATCTGTTATTCCACATGATGCCAATCTTCCAATGCAGCGGTGAACAGTTTCGTCAGGTAACCTTCCCCTGTCTCGTGTCTTCAATTGGATAGATATCATGCTCAGGTCCTATATCCAGATCGTAATGCTAGCGGTATCTTTGACGAGCTCGGTGGCTCAGTTGTGAATGACGCGACTTTGACGCCAACGCTTGTGAGTTCAATTCCCATTCCCACAAGACAAACATTTGTATGCACGAACATGTCTGTTTGTCTTGGTCTGGACGATTTAAGAGAGGTAGGGCGCATCAAAGCAGCCCATTCTGCGGAAGTACCTCTACCTCACAGAAAACCGTAGCCAAAATAACAATTCCCTAGAGGGTTGTTTTTTTTATTAGTTCAGCATATTGGCTCCTCTTTGCCTGATGGTAAGCGAAAGAGGAACCCAAATCGCAACTGCAACTGATAAAATACTACACAGTATACTGTCAGCTGCGTCAGCAGCAGTTGACGCTACCATGCTGACCCGCAAGATGCTTCTTCACGCTTCGTTTGAAGGATCCCATAATGTATAAAGGAGGGAATACACGTGCAGGCAAGGCGTTCTACTTTTTAATGGCACGACAAAGATAGGAGTTGCTGAACTTTTTGGTACGCGAAGAAATATTCTCAACAGTGGAACGATGAAATCGCAAGCCCGCACGTGTGGTTCTATGACGGAAGGGAGTGGGTCGGATACGGGAAAATAGTTTTTCAGAGCACTCGCCATGGTATAGGCGGTAAAATACGCTTAGAGAGCCTATGTCCCTACGGAGTTGAAGAGGTTCTAGGTTTTTAGTTACCTCTTCATCGTCATTTATGCGGATAGCCCGTCACTGCAACCTATCGAGAGCCTCGAGAAGATACTGTACAGAGCCGTCCCAGAGATGCGAACAATACTCCACGCAGGCCCAAACTTGTGTCTTATAAAACAGACAAAGCTGGTCCGGAGTGAAGAACCGGCGCACTCTGTTCAGGACTCCGAGTTTTCTTGATAAAGCTCTCAATGTAATAACGCTGATTAAGGTCGCAACGCTGATTACCTAGCATATTCAGGCTATCTCGCATACTGAGGGAAGCGCCCTGAATACTGGGAGTGGGAAGGAATGGGGACATTTTTGTTGTAAACGCGTAAACCTGAGTTTTCTCAGCATTAAACTCAACCAGGTTATTGGAACCCCATTTACTATTGAGATCCAAAACCCGACTCAGCTCAACGACAAGACTCTCACGCCTCTCAACGATTTCTGTCCGACTAGCACGAGGCCGACTGAAATATCGCCCATGCACCGTACTGTCATTCTGCATAGCAATGAATATTACCAAGTGGCAGCATGTCATTGATATGAAGAAGAAAGAGGATGGGCGACAGAATGAAGCCCTGTGGGACACCGGTATTCACTGACATGAACCGCGCTCATGCAGGAAGCCAGCAATCCAATTGCAAAGTTGGAGGGGCAGACCGTATGCCGGAATTTTGGAGAGAAGTGCTTTGTGCCAGACCCGATCAAACGCCTTAGCGATATCTAGGCTGACTGCCATGGATTCGCCATATTTATCGATTGGCTCCCCCCATAGGTGCGTCACATACGCTAGAAGATCACCCGTTGATCGTTTCGGTTTAAAACCATACTGACGATCATTGATTATGGAGTGATCTTCTAGGTAACGGATCAATTGATTGTTAAGGATCCGTTCCATGACTTTACACAACACAGAAGTTACTGCAATGGGGCGGTAATTTGATGGGTCAGAACGGTTTCCTTTTTAGGGACCGGCTGCACATTGGCCTCTCTCCAAGCATCCGGAACACAACCGGTCGAGTACGAGAGGCGAAATGCGGCGCGTTAACACCGGAGACAACTCCGCTGCACATTTTTTTAGAAGAATCACTGGGATACCAACCACGACCAATGGCTTTTCGGACATCGAGTGACTGTAGTTCAAAACGCACATCGCGCTACCTGCTGTTGATATCAAGCATAACAGTTCCACTGGACGGTATTGTTGGTGGTTACGTGGAACAGTCATCGATCCGAGAGTTAGCCGCAAAGAGGCTAGCCATGAGATCGGCTTTCTCCTGTGGCTGATGCGCCAGTGAGCCATCGGGGCATCGCAGCGGTGGCAGCGAGGGCTGGCAAAAGTTGGCCTGCACGGCTTTGGCCAATCGCCAGTAGTTAGGCGACGCAGTAAGGTGCGTCAGTAGTTCCGTTCCGACTCGTGTAACGCGCTTGTTGTGTTCCTGCGTGTGAGTGAGATCACCAGAGTAAGCTCCTAAGGAGTTGCTGTATAAGCAGCAGAGGTGGCATTGCGCGAGTAATACTTAATATATTACAAGCGCTAATATGCTACGATAACTGTTTTAAATCAGGTGGGTCGCATGCTTGTATACTTCCCGACGTTTTGTATAAAAAAATCTTATATATGACTCAAAACAGAGAAAAACAACAGAGATTTTCTCCTCGTGTACGCTGACAAAGTAGTATCGAGTCAATTCAACCCCTGGGTTTTAAGTCGAACAAGAAATTGGTTTTGATGATTTAGTGTAAGAGTATCTGTTTATGAGAAGTAATAGTCTTGTGGGTAAAGAACCAACATAGTAGTAATCAACCGCACTCGTTCGAATCCTGGCATGGGCATTATACCACCAAAATCGTATCTTCGAATTTATGTACACATTATTACTTGCTCGGCAGGGATGGATAACATCTTGATAATTTCTTGGACGATCCAGAAATTATATTTCAAAAAGCGTGCGATCTACAATAAGAAAAATCTGGTTTTCCCTTAGGGTTGTGGAAACCTGATGGCAGTTGCGCCATTTCAAAATCACTATCTTCGCCAATATTTTCTTTTTAGGGTTCGGTAACAAACCACGCCAATTCTAATGAATTAAAAACGGGACAACACTAGAAAGAAGAAGCACCAGGATATGCACCTGTCCATCAAACTGTCAAACTTCTGGCTTGGACCAGGCAATGTCACCCATTGATGTCCTTTTTTTCGAGGTTTTTCCCCCAGACGGGCCACTTTGATGTACCCTGCCTCTTAAAACATCCAGACAAACAGACATGTTCATGCACACAAATGTTTGCCCTGTGCGGTAATCGAACCCACGAGCGTCGATGTCAAATTTGCGTTATTTACAAATGCACCACCGGCTCGTCGTCATTGCGTCAACTCCATGCTTCGCAAAATGGATGGATGGAAATGGATCGACGCCAAGGGGTCAATTGCAACAAGTAAGGAGTCCATCACATTCAAACGTTAGTTGGGCAGTATACGAGAGCAGAAAATATATAGACAAGGATTCTACGGTACAAAAATGATTGGAAATCTCTGCGTCAACTGATCTACTTAACAAGCCGACTCCTCACGAGTACTTTGTTCTATGGGATTTCATCTTTGATACTTTTGTGTTACTTGTAATATATTTTGAATGTTTATGAAGAACCCGGTGACGCAATGGTTGACAATGATACTTTAGCATCTAAGCTCGTCGGTTCGATTCTCACGCAGGACAAGATTTGCGTGTATGAACGTGTCTGTCCCTCCTAGTCTGAGTGTTTAAAAGAGAGGCAGGACACTACAAAATAGATCGACTGGGGAAGTACCTCTGCCTCACAAGTCAAAGTCAAATAAGAACTGCCTGGAGGACAACTAACTCATGAGTGGGATTACCAGTAAGCTCCTAAGGAGTTCCTGTAATTCTTATTGTGCCTATTACAAGCGTTAATAGGCTACTATTCACTTTGCATTACGTAAGTCGTATGCTTGTATGCCCCTGGACGTTGTACAAGAAAATGATGAAAAAGTATGCAGCAATGGAAATATATTAATGAAATAGATATTTATTCCGAACTTCTAGTCAGACACTTCAATTTCTACAGGTTTTTTTTTATACCAAATAAGCGTACGGCTTACCTGATGGTAAGCAGTTACCGTAGCCTATGGACATTTGTAAAGACCTGTTCACGCATTTCTTGAAGAACTCCAGGTTAATGTAGGCGCGTTTGCGTTCGTCGACGAAAGCGTTCAATTGTAAATATTCTGTCAGTTCACCGCCTTTGAGCACATGTCACAATATTCTAAAAGGATTACGCAGTCTAAACAGGTTAATGTCTATATTCACATGTTAATTGTGAATTCACTGTCAACATGTATGTGACTGAGGCTCCATTCAATTGGAAACGCGTTCGTGTATGAAAATTGAGTATAGAGGTCGATGTCGTAGGGTTTGACGTGAACGAAAGTGTTCGTGTCGGATCCTTTAAAATGATGTTATAGGCTGTTCAAAATCTAAATACTGCGTATTTTCTTGGCTGATTACTTTGGATTTTTTACATGAAGTTGCATTCTAATAGAAAAGTGGAACAGACTACACACAAATATTTATATTTTCTAACCATGGAGAGGTACTTCTACTTAAACCACTGTCAGTTAACAACTCCTTGGAATGTTATCAGGTTCCTCCGAGTAAACGAAGTTACCAGTAAGCTGGTAAAGAGTTGCTGTTTTAACATGCTAACGATACTTCCTATAAGGAAATACAGCTGAAGTATTTACCGTTATTTTTAATAAATTTCTCTGTGAGCTACAGATGTAAACTTCATGACGCATGTTACCACTGCCTATGAGCACCTACAAGATAATAAGTATGTGTTGAAACATGTGAGGATAGCAGCGGTAACCCTAGCAACTACTGAGAAGCGTGCTGGTAGCGTCACTCACTCTCAAATTTCATCAAATTATCTCAAATTTTAATATCGCTCACTTTCTTGTCGCCAGAAATTTGTTTCCGAGCTCCAAGCCCATATCAATCTTTAAACGTACAAACGTATATGTCAAGTAACATTCATGAAGAGTATAGATAAAATTTTAATTAAATAAAGCCTCACTAAATAATCTCTTTGTATTCTGCAAATGATATTTCTCCTTCGGCAATGGTCCTTTTCGAAATGCTAGTAGATAAAAAAAATATGAAATACGATCAGATTTTATTTTAAAAAATGTATCACGTTCTCAGTTGAGTATCTAAGTTACATTTTAATACAACATCAAATCTTCAACTTATATTCATATAATATTCACAAAAATTACACAGATCTTAATTGAACTGCAGATTCCAATTTAATATACGTATCGCAAAAAATGGCAGAAAGACCTAATGAAACTTTTAGCTAAGAAAGCTAGCTAATCGTCAATCTTGGCTTATTTTACATAGCACTATATTCGGATCTAACTTAACACAATTTGAATTATTCAAACCTGCCGAGCCGTACCCGCGACATCGGTAACCATACATATGAATAGAAAACACACAATGAATATAGGACCTCCTGTTTTTTGAAGTAGATTAAGTAATTTCAATATCTAGAGTATTATATCGCGATATAAAAATCTGTTCTGTACACAGCGACCTTTATCGCGATATAACACATGGCAGAAAATAATCACTACATAATATATAGGTGGTGAGAACCAAACGCTATTAGATGCGGTGCTTTTACACACTTCACTTCCTTCTTTTATTTCCATAGTCTCTACTCATAGGTCCGCAAGGGATCTTGGGGATGTTCACATTGCTTTGGAAAGCCATATTCAAATAGGAATCGAAAAGTTATCTGTCAAAATGTATGGAATATAAGTGAAATTTTTGGAACCCGTTTCGAATATGGTTTTCCGAGGCAATGTGAATACCCCCACTGGTGTGATACAGGTGTGTTGCGTGGGAAGATATAAATGTGTTACGTAGAAAGTGGGGAAAGCATATGCAAGAGATACTTTTAGTATTAGAAGTCCCTCCGTAGTCATAGTACACTAGCTCTGTTCACCTAGGCGGATCACGTGCACTTGTAGTTGACCTTAAATGTTCACAATAATGGTATTCTAGCTTATGGATTCGCCAGCGGGGATCCAGTGCTCATGATATTAGGTGGCCGATTTCTCGAGGTCCCTGTCTACTTCTTTGCCAAAATTTCATCAGTATCGTATACTTTTGTAACTGTTTTTGCACAACTTTAGTACTCTCATTACTGTTGCTTTTATTATTGGTATAGAGATTTAGTTCTAACAGACTTACTCACAGATAGGCATAGCATGGCACTATTTATAATACTAGTCTCCGTATATATATCATGGAAATATATATATACCTTGTTATCGCCATAATAACTACATAGTAACTTACGGGCAGACAAATTTATTTATATGTAAATTTACGCCTAATCTCTTGCGGAGTTGGCAGAGGGAACCGTGCGTCACCTAGCACGATCCATAATACAAGTTTCTTTAACTTTCAGCTGTTTTCATACACGCTCGTCGTTTGTTAGACCTCCTGATATTAAGTTCAAATAAAAGCTATGAAGTTATTAGTGTAGACTGTAGACTAGTTAGTCATCAACAAGCAGACTGTCTGATTTTTACACGTCATTCAGTTTGAAAGCAGTAAAACACCAGGGTACTGTGCGAACAGGCACCTTATAGCAGGCCGGCAACTTAAAAAGCGAACATCGCTGTGTATATATACACAAATGATAATGCCATTACACGAGTATACCCATTGCATGACACAAATACAGTAGCTGTATGAACGCACATTCCTTTGCCCATCCTTACAAATATCCAAAAGTCTATGGTCTGAAAAATTCAAATGGCAATGGAACACGGCCGGTTCAAGGGCGGCGTTCGTTTAGTGGTCGGCGTTCAGTTTCGCGCGGTGTGCCGCGGCAGACGCGCTCGTGCCGCACTGCGACGAGATGCGTCATGCGCCTGCGGTACCCGCTACCTTACATCTTACATACTGTACAATTTAAACATTCCAAATTCAAAAACTTTTGTTTCCTTAATCAGCGAGGAATATATGTAATTCACAATTCTGTTTTTTTATCTTTAGAACAAGCAAATAGCATTTAGGATTCGAACAAAATATTATCTTAAAAAAATATTAGTTTAACCGCAGGCCTGGTTAAAAATAAATTATAATTTACTGCATGCCATGATATATTGGAACGATACAAGAGACTCGAGACAATTTTTTTTTTTTTGAGATTCATTGTTGTCTATGATTATATTATGACATGTGAAGAAAAAAACATATTTGATTAAAAGCTACAACGTGATGAGTAGATTTACGAATAAAAAATAACTAGACAAGGCAGAAGAACATTTTTTTTGATTTTTTTTTGAACATTTTTTTTGCCTTTAGCATTTAGCTTATTTCTGAGGAATTCTTTTTTGTACGTCGGAAGCGATACGTACGTGCCATCTGATGTTAAGTGGCAGCCATTGCCTACGAACGCTTACAATACTATAGGTATGTAAGCAAAATTATTTACTGTATTATATTATGCATATATAATACAGTTAGTAATGAGGTGCTGAGATGTGAGTGAGAATGTGATGTGAGGTTTTGTGGGTTATAATCCGTAATAGGCTACAACAACGAATCAACAAACGAGGCTCTGCAAAAAGAGAGGTATCCCACTTAACAGAAGACCGCAGCCGAATAACAACTCCCTGGAGATTTATTGTGTTCCTGCGAGTATGCAAGGTTAATAATAAGCTTCTTAGGGGTTTTAGTAGCGAAGACGGCAATGCACGAACGGTACTCCTTGTACAATCAATCATACAAGCGTTCAAAGCTACGGTAACCACTTTTATATCAAGTAGGTCGTATGTTGTATGCATGCGTTGTATAAAAATGACAGTTATGCATAACTACACTGTGCACAAAGTTACTTTTTCAATTGTATATTAGTACTTTTTGTTGTTGTTGAGTTGACGAGCTCGGTGGCGCAGTGGTGAAACGCGTTGGTACGCTACTTTGACACCAACGCTCGTGGGTTCGATTCTCACACAGTACAAACATTTGTGTGCATGAACATGTCTGTTTGTCTGGGTCTGGGTGTTTCATATGTATAATAAGTATGTATTTACAAAAAAAAATGTATTTACGTATGTTTATCAGTTGTCTAGTACCCATAACACAAGCTTCGCTTACTTTGGGGCTAGGTGGAGCTGTGTAATTTGTGCGACAATATTTATATTTATTTATTTACTGTATCTATCAGAAATAGGTTATATATTCTGCGCGTTTTCCAGAATCCCATGGGTAATTTCAAAATTCCTTACTCACCGTATTCCCACGCCCCCTAAGGAATTTGCAAGCGTCTATTGGCTATAGTAAAAAAGTGCATATTGTTCAATTTCTTTATTTTGTACTAGCCACTGCTCGTGACTCTGCCCGCATTCTGCTTCTCAAATTTACATAGGAGCGTATTTGTCCTTTATGATAAGTATTAGAAACAATAATAAATTATATTCTCGGTGGCGCAGCGGTTAATAACGCAACTTTGACAGCAACTCTTGTGGGTTCGATTCCCACACAGGACAAACATTTGTGTGTATGAACATGTCCGTTTTTCTTGTCTGGGTGTTTTAAAGAGAGGTTGGGTGCATCAAAGCAACCCGTCTGGGGAAGTACATCCACCTCACAGAAAACCGCAGCCAAATAACAACCCTCTTGAGGGTTGTTGTGTTCTTGCGTGTGAGTGAGCTCACCAGTAAGCTAGTAAGGAGATGCCGTGTTAGCAGTTGCAGAATTGGCATCAAGTGATACTCAATGTATTACAAGCGTTTATTGGCTACGGTAACCGCTTCACATAAGCTGGTATATGATATAAAAAAATATTCTCACAGGAATCCCAAATAAATTAGCCTATACTTTCATAATGTAGCTTCCTCTTAGTGAAACAATTTTCTAAATCGGACCGGCGGCAGTTACTGAGATTTCTTCCTACTTAGAAACAAACAAACAAACTTAGTTTTTTGTAACATTTGAAAAAAAATACTTATAGTTGTGTCATGACTTTATTTACGAGGGAAATTTTGAACAATTTGCTTAGACACATTGCAAAGTAAGCCACCAAAATATTCTCAGTTTAGTAGCAAGATACATCACGCGCAGAGGAGTTAAGCTTTGGCCAAATATGTAGAGCAAAAGCTAAGCTCAATTGCACGTGATGCACCCTGCCAGGTACGCGGCTCTCCGAGAAGAGAGCGAGGGGCACAATCAGCACAACGATATTTGAAATAGACATATGAGGGTAAAATTAGAAGGATATAGGAGCCGACGAAAGTAAAAAATCACTAACACGAGCCAATTCGTCGTGCTCTATCATATTATCTATATATATATAAAAATTGCTTGTCTACCTCCCGACGTAGTATAAAAAAACTATCAGTCAGATTTGAACAATTCAGTCGAAATTCTTGAGGACGTCAAGAATTGCGACTGAACTGTTCAAAGCTTTAGGCTTTTCAACATCACTATACGACTTGTGGAAGCTAAGGAAAAAAAAAGAAAGTAAGAAAAGACAATCGGCACGGGATACGACAAAGTCGTGGGCTGCAACTAGCATACATATAGAGAGTAAGAGAGAGCGTTATCTCTCAGGTTGACTCTTCGTCTTCGCGTTAGCCCGTTTCCTAATCCATTAGGAATGGGTCCGCTACCTAAGCCTGTGGATTTGGCGAAGACACTGATTTTCAGATGGAACGACAGCCGACAGACCACAACAACCCAGAGGGAGAACCAGGTCTGTCTTAGGTTAGGTCACACGGCTTTCGAAATATAATTTCTTGGACAGGTGGGTTTTCCTCACGATGTTTTCCTTCACCGAGGAGCAAGTAATAATTCACCATCCACCCCCACCCTCAATTCAACATAAGGGACGGCACTGCGATGATGACAGCAACGGTGGTGGTGGTGGATGCGGATTCTGTTCCAGATGGTGGACGACCGCAGCAGCTGAGGCAGAGACTACCGGAGCAGCCATGACAGCGGCGGCATGTTGCATTCCGACGGCATGTTACTAACAGTAGTGGGTGGGTGCCGGCCGGCGCTATGCCGCATGAACTAATTGGTGGCGGATGCACACAAAGCAGGTTAGATCAAATTGCAAGTAATAATTACAAATATGTACAAAAACCGAAAAGACGAATTTAGTGATACATGCCAGGATGCGAACTAGGGACCATAGGTTAATAGACTAGTTCTATACCCACTGAGCTATCACGACTATATCTCTTAGATTGAGTATATCGTATTGAAAGCTATATCATGGCTTTAAAAGCGATACTATACAGGTAAAGTCAGGGGAACTGATCGTCAGCACTTTTTCCTTTAAAAATGTCTTGACCTTTCGCTTTCCGTGCCCCACTTCAATATATCATCTGTGGGGTACAGATAGCTGGCGGGCTATCGGCGGGATCTTTTATTTTGTACTGAATAATGATTCGAGGCCGTTGCGATAATCGTGAGCGTGCAAATGCCCTAAATAAGGATTTAAACAACTGATTGACGAATTAAATTAAGGTTAGGTTTTTGTTTGACTTTGATAAGACAGTACGTAAGACAGACAATTATGTAGGTACTTTTTTTAGTTTTATACCAAAAACGGACTACCTGATGGAAAGAATTCACCACAGTTAATGAACTCTTGCAAAACAAGGAGCCAACCTCTCTGCTAACACAGCAACTCCTAAAGGTTACTGGTAAGCTTGCTCACTCGCAATGAGTTGTTACTGTTTAAGATCGGTAGTGCGCATCAAAGAAGCCTGGGGAAGTACCTCCACCTCACAGAAAACCGCAGCCGAATAACAACACCCTTGGGGGTTGTTATGTTACTACGTGTAAGTGAGGTCACCGGTAAGCTCCCAAGGAGTTGCTGTGTTTGCAGCAGAGGTGGCATCGCGGGAGTGATACTTAAAGTATTACCAGCGTTCATAGGCTACGGTAATCACATTACATCAGGTAAACCGTATGCTTGTATGGCTCCGGAGTACCGACGTTGTATATAAAAAAAGAGACGTCAGACTGATTTGATAGACCATATCTCTCTTTGACGATCGTTACCTAACAGGATACACTAGGTGCAGGCCAGACTTGTTTTGACGATAAATGTAATAGTAAGTTTAAACGTCGGAGCATTTGGCAGGAGTTAGTAATTGATGGTTTCACATTTACCTTTCTATTAGTTATTAGTTCAGCATAGTGGCTCCTCTTTGCCTGATGGTAAGCGAAAGAGGAGCCCAAATCGCAACTGCAACTGACAAAAGACTACTCAGTATCCTGTCAGTTGACGCTGCCATGCTGACCCGCAAGATACTTCTTCGCGCTTTGTTTGAAGGATCCCATATTGTAGGAAGGAGGGAACACATGTGCAGGCAAGGCGTGTCACTTTTTAATGGTACGACAAAGATAGGAGTTACTTAACTTTGGGTACGCGAAAAAATGTTCTCAACAGCGGAACAATGACACCGCAAGCCTGCACGTGTGGTTCTATGACGGAAGGGAGAGGGTGGGATAAGGGAAAACAGTTCTTCAGTTTCTGGTAAACGCGGTAAAATACGCTTAGAGAGCCTATGTCCCTTTGTCTCCTTTCTATGGTTCCGCTCCTACCACTCAAGTAAAAAATTAGTAATTCTCTAAACGTATAGTTAATAAAAATAATGAAATTACACTATCATGTTGAATGAATGTTTGTCTGTATGTCCTCTATGGACTCAAAAACGACTGGGCAGATTTTGATGAAGTTTTCAGTGAATCTTCAGGTTAGCCCAGCAGGTGATCCTGTGAAGTTTCGTAACGATTGGATCACCCGTGCGACGCTGGGTCGAGTAGCTAGTGTTTGACAAAATATTAGTAAAAGTGCTAAAAACACCCAGTTCTAACACATATCATTGCAACTAGGAATGACATAATTCTTCCTAGCGTTACTGCCTAAGCCTAAGGATTTAGCATAGATAATGATTTTCCATTCGTAATGGTGAAGTAAGAATGAGAGTTGATCTGAAAGAGAGTGCATGCAGAAAGAATTGAAGAAAAGGATATACAATGAGAAAATGGAAGGAAGTAGGAGCGGAAGAAGGCCAAGATTAACCTACCATGACCGAATAGGTCGTGTTATCAGAAGGAACTGGCGAGCGTGCATGAAAAGAGCTATTAATGTTAAAGAAGCGGGTGAAGTATGTAAGGACGACGTTTAATGGCGCTCGGTTCTCTTTGCCTATCGTGCAAGGGACCTAGCTTGAAGATATACATTTATACAAAAATTTTGATATAAAGACGGTCGTCAGACGTCCACAACACAAAGGGAAAATCAGGTCTTAGTTAGGTATACACACCGAATATAATTTCTAATTATAGTTTTTAAGGAATATATCTTAAGGAAACCCGGACGTTTGGGTTTCCTTAAGATATTCCTTTCCTTAAAAGCTATAATTAGAAATTATATTCGCTTATATTTTTCCTTTGACACCAAGCAAGCGACAATTACGGGAAGCCAAAACATAGTAGTTATACATTAGTAGTACATGCCCAATACAGGATTCGGACAAGGGATAATAAGGTGATTAGGCTATCACTGCAACAATGACTCTAAAATTATATATGAAGAATCTTAGACGAGCTCGGTGCGCAGTCGTGAATGACGCGACTTTGACACCAACGCTCGTGGGTTCGATTCCCACACAAGGCAAACATTTGTGTGCATGAACATGTCTGTTTGTCTTGATCTGGATGTTTTTAGGAGAGGTAGAGCGCATCAAATCAAAGCCCGTCTGGGGAAGTACCTCCACCTCACAGAAAACCGCAGCAAAATAACAACTCTAGTGATACTTAATGTATTGCAAGCATTTATAGACTACGGTACTTAAAAACGCTCAGTCCAAGACAAATCGACATGTTCACTTGCACAAATGTTTGTCCTATGTGAGAATCGAACCCACGAGCGTTAGTGTTAATGTAAAGGAACAGCGCGTTACGTCACTGCGCCACCGAGCTCGTCAATAATTATGTTAGGAACGCCATTATGTATTTCTTCATGTTTACAACCCGGGTCTAAACCAGACGCTAAACTTTATCCGTTGTAGTTATTTAAGACTTTCTAAACTTCGTAGATGAAGAGGGTAGAACAGTTTCTGTGATAGACAGACGTACGGACTGAGCGGCACTATAGGTGTTCCTGTGGGGCTCCGTAGAAAATAAGAAACACTTATAGTTTCGCCATGTCCATCCATCTGTCCGTGGATTAGCTCAAAGAATCTTAGTACTAGAAAGCTGTAATTTGGCATGGGTATACAACATTAATAACATCAACAGAGAGGTCCAATAAAATCTTGAAAAAAATGTTTTAGGCTACTTCCCCTACACGTAAAGTTTTGAGTATAAAGTTTTCGTCCTTCCCATAGTATGGAGTGCCATTGCATAAGTCATATAAGTAAATTGCGCGTACGAGGAAGCTATTATACGATTCAGAGATCCATTTGTGAAAAGTGTAGCTTTAAAGTGCAAATTTTTCTTGTCAGGTGACACCCCTGGCTTCTCATATTCGAAAACAGTTATTTTTACATTATAACAGTATTCACTTCAGTAGTATCACAGTTAACGAGCAATAATCGACCAACCCATAGTATGTATATAGGTGCATGTCAAGCATGACACTTTACTAAATAAACTTATTATCACTCTCAAAACACTACGTTAAATAACATGCGAAAAAACTGCCTTAGACTTATCATGTATACGTATGTCGATTCTATATCGCTATAGCGTGCTATAATGTGGTATCTTCACTCTGTTCAATAAGGCTATTGCCAAACAAAAAACTGCGTACCAGCCGTTTGCAAAGCTCAACCAATAGATTCTTGCCGGCCTTTATTCGAAAAGGTAAAATTATTGGATATTTGTAAAAAAGCACCATAATATTTCAGAAAACAAACAAAAACATAAAATATTTCTTTAGAGAGCGAACAAAATATGAATTACCGATATCAACGTCCACATTATACAAAAAAAATTTTATTACGTGACTGCAAAATCCCAAAATACATGCAAGAAAAATAATTAACATTTAGTCTATTTAAAATTAGATTAACAAATATTTTATTTTTATTTTCGTTAATGATTTTTATTGACTAAAACTGACATTATGTAATTGGATTAATATGACATTTTAGACGTGATTGAATGTTTTATAAAATAAATATTTTTTTATAAGAATGTAACCATATTTAATGCAATTAAATTATTATTCTATCCTTCTATTCTTTACCTTTGTACCGTTCTTATATCGTGTCTAATAACAGTCACAATCGGACTTTCAGTATCAAGTCTTATAGGCTCTTAGCTAAGCTTAAGAAGACGAAGAAGTCATATAATTTCCACTGAAAGTTAACTAGAAGAAGTTGTTAGTTGTGTAGGTAGTAAATATAAGATTATAGGTGTTGGAAAATTATGAAAAAGTTTAATCATAAGCCTCCTTTTAATCTCGCATATGGTATTGAACAACCACGGAACCTTACACTGCCCGACACGCACTAAACTTGGTTGGTATTTTAACATTTTACAAAACCCTAATAATATGCGGGTCAGACCTGACTGTCTATCTGATCCTGCGCTCATAGTTACAGTAAAAAGAGAAGAGATAGGTAGCATCAGTTGCGTGCATTCCATATAGGCAAAAAGACATTGCCTACCCTATCAATTTGATAAATACCTTCCGATGTTTCTGAATTCTTAAACATAGTTTTTAACTAATATTTCGTATCAAAAACAAGAAAATAAAAACAGTTCCATCTATCGGTATCGGTGCAAGTTATTGAAATAGATTCATTAATACCTGCTACATCGATGTGCTACACTAGCGCCGCAATGGGAGCTTAACGGCAGAGATACAAACTATTTCTGTTTAAATTTACGTATGTGTGCCGCGTTGGTAATACGTATAGTGTAGTGTGCATTCCTGTAAATACATTGCCCACAATAACACAAATAATGCACACAATCGCATAGGATAGACAGTGTCTTTTCAGCCGAACCATGACGTAAATTACCGAAGTGTCGCGAACATTGCTACATAACTATTTTAAAGAGTAGTTTGCTCCATATAATTAGAGTGAAAGAAAGTGCCATTTCTTCTTTTCGTATAAAATTGATGTTAAATTTTATTTTGTTTTTAAACTAGGTGGGCCGACATTGTTTGTTTTGAATCGTTTTGATTGACTTGTGGTAGCAGACAAAATAATATTTTAAAGTTTGAAAATGGATAATATTCACTGCGAAAGTTGTTCAGGTGGTGTGTGTGTAGGGAAAATAAAAAAAGATGCGTTTTCAAAACTATCAAAGAGAAAAAAAAACAAATGATTGAGAAAGGCCGCTGTACACCGGATTTGAAATTAATACAAACTAAAGGCAAAGTTAATCGTAAGTTTAATGCAAAACAACATGATTCACATTATTTAAGGCCGCTTTGAATATCTGCAAATTGATATGTATATAAAAGCAATCAATCTATAGATATTTGAGGTGGCTAACCAATCACAAACATCATTATTTCCACAAGACTGGGTAACCAAAATCAACATGCTGTATTTTTTGGTAAATTAATAGCTTTAAGAAAATTCTGCCTACACTATCATAAATCTCTATGCACGCCACTGGGTAGCATGGTCCCAATTAGTCATTCACTACAAAACTAACAAAATTCTGATAGGTCGTTTCAGATGAACTTAACTATAATACCTCATAAACGATATTCCCAGACGCAGCACGCATCTAATCCCAAACTAAGCATAGCTTGTACCATGGGTACTAGATAACACATAAATACGTACTTTGTGAAGATCTGTTCGTTGTATGATACACGGAAAACACACAAAATAAGACACACGGAATGTTCATACACACAAATATTTGTATTGTGCGGGATACAAACGCAGACCTACAAAGGTTCAAGCCCCGTCAAAAACTGATTCAATTAAAATAATAACTTCACTCTATTACGAAAAAACTCAGGGGTTTCGGGTCAAATCCAGATGCCTCTTTACTCTATTTTGTGATTTAGGTGAAGACACAAAACTTTCCGCAGCCAGGTTCGGAATGAGGCAGCTAGTCGCAAGACTCAAATGGACTGCTTCGACCTGCGGCAATGCAAAAGAAGACCGTGATTTTATATTATTTCTTCGTCTCGTTACATTGTGTCGAGATTTACTTCAGTACAGACGTTTGAAAAGACAAGGAGTCATTGAGTTAATAATATTATGCGAAGGCCACAATTGCCGATAAAATTCCTTAATTCATCTTGATGGATGTCTTCATATCTTTCTTTTCTCTATTATAATCGCGGCAACGATTGTACGTTTGTCAGCCATAGCTAGTGAGAAACTAGTAATCTAATACAAAGTGTAAGTCAGATACCCCTTTATTCTATTTTGTGCTTTAGGTGGAGACACATAAACTTTTCGCAGCCACGCTCGGAATGAGGCAGCTCGTCGCAAGACTACTCAAATGGACTGCCTCAACCTGCAGCGACGCAAATGAAGACCGTGGCTTTATATTCTTTATTCGTCTCATTATATTGAGTCGCGATTTGCATAAGAGCAGACTTTTGACTGGATAAATATAAATGCATTGACTTAATTATATTGTACGAATATCGATAAAATTTCTTAATACACAACGATGTCTTCATTACATTCATTTCTCTTAAAGGGATTAAATGCTACAATGACGACAGCGATTTTACGCGCGTTGGCCATAGCTAGTGAGAAACTGGTGAGCTATTGCAAATTCAGTCTTTGTGCGTCTTTGCTCCATTTTGTGGCTTAGGTGAAGACACAAATTTTCCGGAGCGACAACGTCTAGGAATAAAGCAGTTCGTCGCAAGACTGTTCAAATGGAATCCCGGCTTAAAACCTTAAGGATGATGTTGAGGATAAAATAATATTATTTCCATTACATCCACTTCATTTCTGGCAAATTAATTACAACCTCCTCAAAGCGAATCGCGAAACAGTGAAACCACAAGACTTTGTTAGTAAAGGTTAATTAGTAACTTTTTTGATGGCTTCATGTCGGAATTAAATGGACATTGAGAACAGTGAAAGAGCATTATTAACCAATCTCAACGAGGTTTTATCTTACGAGTTATATTATTTTAATTGTGTATGTTAATTCATATCCATCCGAAAACAGTTTAAAGGATTTGGCTAGTAGTAACTGTATGCTACTAAAATAGATTTTGAGATTTTGAGATATGATAGCTCACTATCATATTTAGAATGAAAGCCCATGTACGTACCCTCCTAATTAACAAAATAAGGTTTCGACGAAATTGAGGTAGGGCGCATCTAAATAGTTCCACTGGGGAAGCACCTCCACTTGCACACACGAGTGCAATTTAGCTTTTCAAGTTTCACACAAAATATTTTCAGCATAAAAATTGAGTGTTAATCCAAAACGTACTCCCTTTGTGTCCTAAAATTTATATCATACAATGCTCATAATACAAGGTGTGTACTTACTTGTGAATTGCCAATTCCGCTACTAACATCAGCTCAGACTTCTCAGGAGCTTACTAGTAACCTTACTCACTCGCAAGAATACAACAACTCTTTAGGGAATTGATATTTGACTCCGCTCTTCTGTGAAGTAAAGGTACTTGCACACACTATCGCACTGCTATGATCCACACTACCTTTCATTCCCGGCGAGAGAGAGGTAGTGTGGTTCATAGCAGTATAATTATCTCGATGGTTAATTAACAAGGTGCTCCTAATTAGAAGAAAAGAAATTAAAAATAATATATACTTGGTTTAAAAGATATGAATTTATAATTATATTATATAAAAAGGCATGCTTTTCTCACGCAATAAAAATTATATTGGTAAGTTTGTCGTCTTGGCTTATGTGGGATAGTTCACAGAATTAAAAGAATGAATGATCATTGGATAGATGGTGGAACAAAAAGAGAAGATTTAAAATAATATGTACTTAGTTTAAACGGCAGCATTAAATAAACTGTTATGGATTCGATTAAACAAAACCAAGTAAGCCCAAACTTGAGGTTTACAAATAACTATTAAATAATTCCTCCATAGAACTCCCGTAAACATCATCAGGTCAGCCAAATAACAACTCTTTAGAGGGTTTATTGTGTTCCTGCGTAAGAGTGAGGTCACCAGTAAACTCTTAAGGAGTTGCTGTGTTAGCAGCGGAGGTACATCGCGCGAGTGATACTTAATGTATTGCAAGCGTTTATATGCTACGGTAACTCCTTTACATCAGATGGACCGTATGCTTGTATGCCTCCCGACGTTGTAAAATAAAGCTTGATGCAACCAAATTTCTGGACTATCTTTCGTATTACACTCATTTGCAAGTTTCAAGTTGCTTAAATTAAACAACGACTCTTCCTTGAACAGAAAGTACTCGTAAATAAAAGCACGTAAAAATCTAAGTAGAGCGACTGTGGTAACATAAGGAAGTTTAAGAATGTACAAATTAATTGGGTAATAAACACTTTCTAAAACTTAGTTTATTAATATATTTGCTAGTTTTACAAATAGAGTAAAATAAAGTTCAAAATTTAATTTTATATAAAATTCAGATTGATATCGCATTAGTGAAAAAGACTCTTGATAAACAAATAAATAGGCGAAAAATTTGGTGATATACTTTCCACTTTATGGCCTTCTTAGATGTGGAACCCCAAAAAAGAACCGAAAATACATACGAAAGCCTGGTATTATGTTTCCATTTTGCCTTATATTCATAACAAACTAGGGCCGGCGACAGCTGGGGCCTTGATTTAGCTCTATTGTTAGTTTATTTGTTTCGTGTGAATAAATATTGAACAATACACTTGATTCTCATGTATTGTTGAATGTGTTTTAATCAAAGTTCAATCAATGTATTCAAATAAACATATGACTACGCTTACCTGATTATATATATACAATGTTTACACCCACGTGTCTACCTATGATGAATAAAACCTAAAACCACCGCTGACCACTCCTGTATATGATGTACCTGTCCAATTAACAAACGAAGAAACCTTAGTAGGGATAATGAAAGAAAGCCAATTGTGGAAATACTGGAGGCATTTCCCCAGTCGAAATACAGCAGCCACACATAACAGCGCAGCCAAATAATAATGCAATTGAAAGTTGCAGTGTTCGCGAGTGACTGAGTTTAAAAAGTTGATATGTTAGTAGCGTGGGTGGCAATTCACGAGGTACTTCTTACATTGCAAGCGTTCATAGCCTATGTTAATTCATATCAGGAGAGCCGTGTGCCTGTTTGATTCGCACAGCCGCCTCGTAAGCAATTTCAGCTGGCTTACTTATATTGAGCTAGAAGGGTCCTTCGAGCCGGATAGTGGTACCAGTGAGTGGTCGTAGCTATTCAAGAAGTTTTTAAGGTAACTAGAATCTTCATCGGTGAAAGTCTTGGCAAGAAGCAATATGATCGCCAAGCAGCACTACGCATTGAAGCACTTTGCCCGACAAAGAAAGGAGATGACAATAGTGAATTGGATACGATTTGTGAAGATCATACTGTGAATACTCTTGACATTTCTCTAAAGTAAATTCAGTGAAATTAAAATATGTCAAAACTTATTCATAAGTTAGGAACTTAGAATATTCTTATTAGACTTAGAATGTAGAATAGACTCGGAACATCGTAAACATTTGTGTAAATACAGATGATCGATACTGGAGTTTTTCTTAGATTCAGTAAAGGCACTGGTAAAACTTGTTTATCTCTTGTCATCTTGTTCAAAATTAGAATTTGCAGTGGTTGTCAAAACTTTCTGATATTAAGATAAAACCTTTGTTTCTTTATTTGTTTCCTAATTTTTATTATTATTCATTATATGCAATTGCATATCATTAAGAATTATACTTACATAGGGCTGAACATTACAATATTTGATAAATATTCGGATATAGTATAATTATTTTACATGGATAAATTAGTTTTGCTGCAAATTGACAGCAAATGTATTATCAACAAAGCATTTATAAATTGTAAAAAGTCACCCAAGGAGCGTTTGACTCGGGCTTACTCGAAACACATTTAAAATCTTTAGAAAGACTGTGGAAAGATTTTACTACAACACATAAGACTATAATTAAAAGTGCTACATCACAAGATTATTAAATACTTTACGGAAGATTTTAACGTTACAGAGGAGACGAGTTACAGAGGAATGTTTCTTTGAATATAAGACCGAGTTAAAGGCCACTTTGGGATCGTTGGCAAAGTTGTCAGCTCTTACTAAGTTATCACCGCTCTTACTAATATGACAGCTAGTAAATGAAATAATTGCAAAGTTAATTTACCACAGATTACCATACCAGTATTATCAGGCAATTACGCACAATTGACTTGTTAAAGATCTTGTTAAAGATTTGACGAGCTCGGTGGCGCAGTGGTGAAACGGGTTGGTACGCTACGCTTTCATTTATGACTATAACTAAGAGAACGCAGTCGCTCCAAGAGTATATCAAAATCGAAGATGTTTATGCATTACCAAAGACACAAAACAGTGAGTTGAAACAAGTCCATAGCGAAGCAGATATCGTCCGTGATTTTAACTAAAGCGCCAGTCGTACTATGACCTGGACGAAAACCTGATTGAAATAGATTGAGGATATAGTTTTTGGAAAGTTCAAGTACTTTAGAAAGAAAAGGGAGAATTGAGATTGGACGATAATCTGAGTAAGAAGAAGGATTCCATTTTTTAGGTAAGGAATAATGTAGGCACTCTTCCAAACTGAGGGAAAAACACCAGAAGTAATGGATTTGTTGAGGATCAGAGTGATTACAGGAAGGATAATGTCAAGGATAGGTAATATTATATGACGACTGATGTTATCGCCTCCCACCGCATTCGAAGCAATCAAAAGTACATTCTTCTCAAAATCACATTCAATGAACTGACTAAAGAAAAAGAAGAATAGTCTGGAGTTGGTAGTGATGAAATCTCGTTAAGAGTTTGGTCTTTAACATTGCATTAAAAAGTTGCTGACGAATAGAGTTGCCAGTTAAGGTTATCGATGTCAGTACTATTAGAACAGACGGCTGGATTTCTTCCAACTCCAAGTGAACTCAAAAATTATGCTAAATCACCGTTTTGTACAGATTTATGATATGCGATGGCGTTGGGCATCCCTGCACATCCTATTTCAGATATTGCGAGTACGTATATACTGATCACGATTCCTGTCTGGGTAAGTTTTATATTTGGCCTTGGCTCTGTTTTTGTTTTTAATTAGTTCTTTAATTTCGTCAGTTAGCCATGGAGCAAGAATGACTCTATCTATCTATAACTTCACGTCAAATCCTTTACAGGGTAAGCAGAGAGGACCGAGCACAACTTGACTCGATCCTTACATACCTCACTCGCTTCTTTAACATTAATTGCTCTTTTCATGCACGCTCGCCGGTTTCTAAGAATCCTGACATCACCTTCTGATAGAACACGGCCAATTTGATCATGGTAGATAAGTCTTGGCCTTCCTCAGCCCCTAGATCCTTCGACTTTTATATTGTATATCTGCTTCGTCATTGTTTCAACCTGCATTCTTTCTACATGTCCGGACCAACGGAGCATGCCTATTCTATATACCGACACTCTCTTTCAGATCAACTCTGCTTCTAACCTCATCATTGCGAATACGGTCTACCAGCGTTACGCCACAAATTTTGCGCAACGTTCGCATTTCAACCGCGTTTATACTACTTTCATGCTCTTTCTGCCATACGCAGCTCTCGCTTCCATAAGTAAGCTTTGGGGCCAGCACTGCATTGTGTATAGCCAGCAGTGCCTTCTGGCTCAGGTTTTTACTGCCAAGGAGTTTTCCCAACCCTCCATTCACACTAGTTCTAGCACTGACTCGCCTTTCCACATCTGCGGTGCACCTTCCATCCCTACTGAATGCGCACCCAAGATATACAATCTCATCCACTTGCTCCAACACTTCACCATCTACCGTAATCCTTACATTGGTTCTGGTTTCTTCTCTTTCAAATACCATCTTTGTTTTCTTCGCATTCAATAGTAAGGCTTCCTTCATACATTCGTCTTTCATCATTGTAACTAGTGTTTGCAGTTCAGATGGTGTATCTGCTAATAGGACGGCATCATCTGCATACAGCAGACAGTTCACTAGGTCACTCATGCAATCCTACATTCGTCGATCTTATTCTCTATAGACAAGTATCGAGATGCAGAATAAACAGTCTAGCAAACAACATACAACCCTACTTGACATCAATTTTGATATCAGACCAGGGTGACATGTTGCCATCCATTTACACACATGCTGAGCAATCCTTGTAGGTGGACTGCACAGCACGGAGCAGTGAACCGTTAATCCCATATCTCGGCAATATGCACCACAGTTCTTTTCGTACAACCCTATCAAATGCATTCTCAAGATCCAGAAAACCACAAAAAAGCTTCTGGTTTGTGGCCAGATGCTTCTCGACGATATTGCGGAGCGAGAAAACTTGATCCGTACATCCCCTTCCATTTCGGAATCCTCCCTGTAATAATTGTAAGCAAGTATGGCGTTGTTAGAAATTATTTTTTTCTGAATCAAGCTGTGCTTTCTCGTTTCGAAATTAATTAAAGATATATTTTTTAAAACATCTATTATTGTATACAATCCACATTTGTTTTATTTGGCCTGACTTGCTTGAACACTAGCCTTTACTCAAACTTACTGGAGAAAGTTCGCATTAATTAAAATACCTAGTTAGAATAATATAAGTCATAATGAGTGATTGTCTGTATCGCCGGCTATTAACATCTTTATCATCAACAGCTCTATTTATATTTAATTTACCTAAGAAGAAATGATGCAAATCTATTACTGTTTCAAAATGAAAAGCAGACTTAGGGCAACTCCGTCATACAGCCTAATATCTGTCAGAGTAGTTATATTTTATATAACTGTTAGTAAAATAACGTAGTAAAAGATACTGTACTTTAATAAAAGGTTCGTCATGTAACCAAATACCAACAACAGTTTTTGCAGCTCTAGACACAAAAAAAAACCGTCTGTGATGGGATTTTCGTTTCATTTTTCACACAATAAATTGAAAACGTGGATTCTTTTAATCTCATTTAATTTGTAGTAACAAGCTAAAACGGGGTATAAAGCGCAAATATTTAATATTTATCTGCCCTTTTAATCCCAGTTCTTTTAAAGGAAGCCTGAAACGGCACTAAACAAACAGTTTGGATGTCGACTGTTAGCACAGCTCTAGTGCTGTGGTGATGGTCCAAAATGTAAAGATCGCAACAGTAACAATTGAGGGTATGTTTTTGCAAGTTAGTATCACCATGCGACTGATGAAAAGTTGCTGCCTTAATACTAGAAGTAACGCGGACTGTACTCTATGTATAGCTTCGAAGCTACTGTGACTGTTTCACGTAATACTATTATAAATATATATTTCTAGACTAGGAGGACAACAATTTTTTTTAATATGGTTTACAACTTGTTTCCGGAGATAATAAAAGTAAGGAGCGTATGCACTGTTTATGTACAGTAAAATTTAAACTCTTTACTTATTGTGTGTATACATTAACGGCGTTCCTGAGTACGGGACTTGTCTGGTGCAATAAAAACTTATCGATACAGAATATACCTCAAACACTCACAGCTTCAGCGCCATAGTATGCTACTCGACTTTTGAATGACGAGAGAAAGCAAGGCCCGCAGGACGTCTGTTTTTTCGGTTTTTAAGATTTCCGGCATTGCGCTACCGCTCCACAGAATAGTAAATGGAACAGCCACCATCATTCAAAGTCGAGTTAGAAGCAAAGAGATTGCCAGGAAAATTGGTATTCTCTTACTATAGGCCAAACTGTCATACGATTTTTGCAGTCGTGGCATGGACAGCCGACAGAAGTTTATCTCACCAGCTTTAACTAAAACTAATTCGTATTGTGAACACTAAAAGTAATATCGAACGTTCCATGTAATTCCCTCCTCATATATTTGGACGACGAGGCCATCAAAGTATTGTTATATAAACTAAAAACACAAACATTGAACTAAAGCTTCAGCCAACATAATAACAGTCAAGAATTGCGCTACTTGAAACCTGCTCAACTCACGCGAACAATAAAATACTTAACGATCTCATAATTGTACAGATTGTTTAAAGATTTTAGTTTATATTGTAGTAATATTTAATATATAGTTTAACATTTCACTATTAGCATTTATTTAATTTAAATTTTTAAGCCGTCTTCCGAGATTAAGGTACAAAAGGCGAACTGACGAAACATGTCTGCTAATTACTTTTTAGACATCAGCAGGAGCCACATAAGCATACTGACCATCTATAATAATGATTACCTATTTAATTTATAAATCAGGTAGTACTTGGGAACACAAAAGTTATAGACCGATAACTTGTTTACCTACAATATACAAGTTACTGACATCTGTGCTAAGGAACAAAGTCGCTGATTTTGTTTATGATTCTTTAAGCGCCTGAAAATGGTACTAAACAGTCTAAAGTTAAATTAAGTTAAATTCTCAGGCGCAAATAAGATTCGTGCGTATAGTGGTTGGGTTATGCCTGTATTAATCTCTAAAACCCGCGGACCGCTTTTCCGCCAAGAAATGTATGGGAAAACGTATATAACGGGGTCTGACAGGTTAACCTATACTGTTGGAATAATCACGTGGACGCAGACTGAACTAGATACCCTGGATCGAAAGGTTAGTATACTTTTGACGACAGACCGAATGTATCACCCCCGTTAATCTGTAATTAAGTTGTGTATTCCACGAAAGTGTGGTGGCCGTGGCATGTTAAATGCCAAATCTCTACACAACCGTGAAGTGTGTAACCTTAGGGTCCATCTTTTGTAGGTGAATGTAGACATGCATCGGGAAGTTATTGCGAATGATAAGAGTTTAACACCTCTCTCCATGGTAATCCAGAACTGGCAGAAACCGATAGTTATGAGTATTCAGGCTCTGATATGAATATATTGAAAAGCAACTGTAAGGAAGTATCCTATATACATATTATATAACTTCTCTTATTCGTATTTCTAAATAGAATTTACTTAGATTTTATTTAAATTTTAAATAAATATCTCATTGTAGTCATATTATTTACATAATTATTAGCCTTTGAAAGGTCCCTATGACCACTTCTCAAAGATATCTTTGTTTCCTTCTCCTCCGACGTCATACCAGCTCGAAATGACCACTATTTGATCACTACTTGTTTTTATAAAACGTCGGGTGGCATACAACATACGAACGCTCACAATACGCGAAGTATCACTCGCGCGAGGTATCACTCGCCCTCCTCTGCTGTTGACACTACCACTCCTTGGGAGCTTAAGGTAACCTCACTCACTCGCAGAGACATAACAATCCTCCAGGGAATTGTTTGTCGGCTACGACTTTCTATGAGGTGATGGTACTTTCTTTGATGCGCCTCTGATAAAACACACTATTACAAACAAGTTCATGCACAGAAATGTTTGTCCTGTGTGGTAATCGAACCTACGAGTTTTGTTATTAAATTACTGACCACTCTAACCACTCCGCCACCGTGCTTGTCGTAACACTACAATGCAACGCTGCAAAATTTTAAATCAAGTTTTAATTAAGTTAATAATCCATTACAATGCTACAAATTTACTGGCGAAGCCTATTAAAAATAAGTGCATTCATAAAAGTTTAAAATGAAACCGTAAAGACTTTAAAGTCGACATCAGTAGAGATTAAAACAGCGATAAAAATATGCGCCGATTACAGTTTTTAGGTTCCTTACCCGGTAGCAAAACGGAAACGCTATTGTTAGAACTCAGCTGCATCCGTACTTATGTATCAAGTTTCCGACAATAAGAGCTACTAACTTGACATTGGGATATTTCTGTAGTATATTAATTAACCAAACCCTATGGATATGATTTGTAGTATGTTTTGACGAGCCCGGTAGCGCAGGGGTTAGCAATGCTATTTTGACACCAAGGCTCTTGGATGCGATTCCCACACACGACAAACATTTGTGTGCATGAACATGTCTGTTTGTCTCGGTATTTTTAAAGGTAGAGCGCATCAAAGTAGTATGACTGAGGACGTACCTCCACCTTACAAATAACAACTCCGTACAGGATTGTTGTGTTTCTACGAAAGAGTGGAGTTACTAGTTTGTTCCTGAAGACTTGCTGTGTTAGCAGCAAGAGTGGCAACGCGCAAGCAATACTACCTGGCAAGCATTCTTTGGCTATAGGTAACCCACATTGCATCAGGTGGGCCGTATGTTTGTATTATGTAAGAAAACCACTATTCAAATATTTTTAAATTGGCATAACAGATAAGGTGTCATAAATTAGAGTTTATAATGTACAAATGTGCTGTTTAGTGTTTTAATTCTCAAAAACAAATAAATGATTACGCATCACACCATACGATGGTAGGTGGTACAGATTCTAGCATGGGTGACTGCATACTGACATAAGATGCCGATGCCGACATAAGTTTTCCTACGTTGCGGGCGACCAGTTATTAGAGTTCCTATTAGCACACACTGTCGTGGAAGCCTCGTAAGGAGCTTACTTGATGAGATTACCTGCTCTTCACTGTCGATTAAACCAACAATCGAGAATGTATCATTACATGTCTTTCAGAAATGCTCCAGCCACTGCGGTTACACAGGAGTCAATGTATCCTGATTTAAAGGAAGAAACCTCTACGCGTACGTTGCCCAAAATTCACTCTATGAAAGTTTGCTGACTTATAATGCCATGCAACAGTCCAAGGTAGCTCACGTTTGGTGCAGGGCACTTAGATCCGTATAACACAGGGGTAAGGTAAGTAAAAAGCAGAATCGCTGAGATTATATACATCGGAACGTACTCAGTGGAAAATCCCGCAAAAAGCTTAATCTGTTATCGTATACCTGGTAGGTATTCTCCGAGAACGTGCCAATAAATAAAGAGGATAGGTTTCCGCAAATTTATGAGCAGATCACCTTGCGAAATCAATGGACCAAGAGCCAAGGCACTCGGCACGGTGGGCATTAAAGCCTCCCAAAATCATTAGCTACGCGAAGGGACATTGTTCGATGACTTTCACAGTCTGCACTTCCTGGCATTTGACTAGACACGCTGTGTCAGTATCTCACCTATGCCACTCAACTCAAGTAAAGACACATAGAGCCTGGTACGGCAATCACGATTCATGAGCACTCACAATACTGACAGGCCTCTGTCATCAAAGCAATGAAGACGGCTACAACTAACATATAAATTCATATAGGAGTCGTGCAGTTGTAAATAAATTTAAGATTGTAGATTAAATTTAAACAAACGTTGGATGTTGCGATGTAAGAGAAACAAATAATTCAAAAATTAAAATACCCGAAGCGACGGCATGCGCTCACATAAAATTTTGTTTTAGCCGACATAAAATTGGTCCATAAAATATTTTAACGCCATGACATTTTACCAGTTTATGTCCGCTATGTTTTTATTTCCAATGCTACCCGCGTACACGTGACAAGTATATTTGCTAAAATCCGTCAACTGGAAGTTACAGGGGGGGAAAAACAGATGTAACGAAATAAAAAGTTAGCTTCTAAACGGATGACATTGTTTTATTGTCATTTTCGTACAAAGTATATATACTCGTATATTTAACTGTTAGATAGGTAAGTTATGAGGATAGGATTATAAAATGTTAAATCTGTGTTTTTTGTATCATTAATATTGTGAAGAATATCTGTTGCCGACGCCTTGGCAGTCTTAAAGAGGACCTGTCGTTTTTATGTACAGATTCCGTAGACAACGTCCATATGATGCGCGTGTGTGATAATCAGTTTTGCTTTTGCAAGAATGTACTCCAAGCCCGGTTTCACATGGAATTACGTCTCTGGGTTGGTGCACCCTAGCATTTGCTTATTTCTTTATAACTGCTTACTACGTTGGGTAGGGATGGTAGTCCCCTCCCCCCTCCCCCCTCCCCTCATACGGCACTGGATTGCCACTCCTAGGCTAGGAGACAGAAAAGATTTATAAGTTTTTCCTCCCAAACATTGACAATACCTTGACTATACCTATGCAAATGACACATTATACCCGAATATACGGCATAAGTAAGGTCAGTTAACCGAAGCTTCTTTAATTTCTATGGTAGTAAACAATTGACATACATACATACATAAAAAACATCTTGTCTATTTTTCTGAAGTCGCACGAAATAAGTACGACTACCTTTCGAAGTCAGCTCCATATTAAATAAATGTTAAGTCGTTATAACGTGTTATGATCAGCTGACGCGGAGGCGGACCAAAATATAACCCGGCGTATACGTAGGCGTCCGGGTTCAAGGCTGACGGGGGTACTGGACTGCAAACCGTGGAAATATCACGCATTACCTATTATTTTTAACAATCCATCCAAGAAGGGGCGGGTTATAAGTCTGAAGCCTTTCTTTATGCTGTTCGTAATGCGTCCCTACATTAAGTAATAAAATAATTGCAGTTCCATAGTACTTAGCGTAATCATATCTTTTAGATACTTTTCTTTTTATAAGTTACATCCGCACAAGCTTAAAAATTGATATATTGGATGATAATGACAGACAATAAAAAAAAAATTATTTTAATCTGAACAATATACATGAAAAACTCTCCACTGCTAGTTTCTGCTGTAGAATATTATAGTTTGATAACAAGAAAAATGTTCCAAACTGAAGATACGTAATTCGTATTACAGATTATTCGTGTCATGATTGGTACTGCGTTTTTTTACCAGACTGCAAGGTGTTTTGTTTTCACTTGAATATATTGTTTTACCTCATATCTATCTGGCTTAATGAATTTTAATAATTAACTAATTATGACATAGTGCACAACACCTCTAAATAAGTTGAAACTGCCGGTGCTGTACCACTAGAATTAAAATAATATCCTTGGATTTCCGTGAAAATAGCAGTATTGCAACTTTTGATTTTAGCAAAGAAAAAAATGGTTTTATTTTAATAAAGCAAATTACTTAATTTTTTATTTTTATAATTAAAATTATACATATATGTTATTTTAAATCAATCAATTTACTTTTCGAAAAGGAGAGATAAAAATCTCTCCTTTTCGAAAAGTAAGCATATCCTCATCTATATAGTGGGTGCAAAATTACTTGTCTCTCCTGAGGTAAGAAAGTATTTTTTTTATTGTTACACTCGGCATTGGAACTAGCCTGGATTACCTACAGTATGCGATAATGAAAGTGAAACATCGTAGGTCCCCAATAAAGAACTTGCCCATAGTCAAATTTAACGCCATTATACTCGTACCTATAGAATATGGAACTAATATGTAATAATAATTTTAGCCAAAGGACGTCCGCTGCTGTACATAAACAACTATGTTATATCTCCCCTTAGATTTCCATAACGCTGCAACGATCGGTCCTGTGCTGTTTGTATTCATCGACTTCCTGCGACTTTCACCAGAACATCGGTCCGTCGGAAAATGCTCTATCATGGCACGCTGTGAAAACTTTAGCTTCTGTATGAGATAGGGACCACATTTCTGTCATAAATCATCACTAGTGCCGAATATGGAGGGTATCCAGTCGCAAGAAGACCTTTTTTTGTTGTTGCAACGAACATGGGCGGCCATTCCACAGCGTGATTTGGATGAACTCATTTTGAGTATGCCAAACCGATGTTCTTGTGTTGTTAGTGTTCGCGGTGTGTGTCACACACGAAGAATTTCGGCTTTAGACATTAAAACATGTTCATCAATTTCCCAAACGATGTCTAACTGACTTAGATTCCTGGTGATCCCTCTTTTTCGAAGTTGGAAGTTGTTTTACCTAACTGGACTATTTGACTATATACACACATCAAAAGTGTCTAGGGATCAACATATATTTTTGCAATAACTTTTCTCCTGATTGATATTAATTAAAATTTTCTTTAAGGATTCATCAAATAAAGTGTTTTCGTTTGTCTACAGTAACGATAAACCAAGTCACCTTTGCATTAATAAAGAAATTTGCCATTTTCATAATAAAGGGATTTTTGACATTTGAACCACTAACATTAAAGTTCGAAAAAAAGACTGAAATAACAGTTTTCTTTAAAATTTTATTGGGTAACTTAAACAATTAATAATCCGTGTTTCTACCGCGAACACTAACAACACAAGAACATCGGTTTGGCATACTCAAAATGAGTTCATCCAAATCACGCTGTGGAATGGCCGCCCATGTTCGTTGCAACAACAAAAAAAGGTCTTCTTGCGACTGGATACCCTCCATATTCGGCAGAGCTCTTCTCTGTAGCATATCCCATGCATGCTCAATCGGGTTCAAGTCTGGCGACTGAGCAGGCCAGGGCTAACTTATATCACATTGATGTTAGCTGCGGCGAGAGTCTGTCTTACAACTCTTGCGGTGTGCGGTCGTGCATTATCATGCATTAACTGAAATAAGGGACCGATTTGCACTTGTAGAGGAACGATGACGTCTGATACAATCGTCTCAGCATAAATTTGAGCGTTGAGGTTGCCTCTGATCCAAATCAACTCAGTTCTTCCGCCGATCCAAATACCCGCCCATACCATGATGGTTCCACCACTATAAGGATGGACTTCCTGGCAGGATTTTAATCGCTGTTGGCGTCCAGGGGTTCTCCAGTGTCGTATACGTCTTGTATCCGGTCTCATACCAAAACGAGACTCATCAGAAAAGCACACGAAACGCCATTGTTCTTCTGCCCAATTTCTGTGTTCAAGAGCCCATTGATATCGAATCCTACGATTGTGCATTGCTATAGGTGGTACCCTTAGCGGTCTTCGGGAATGAAGGTTCACTTCATGCAAGCGGTTTCTGACTGTTTGGTCGCTAATTAAGTTCCCTGAAGAGTGATGAAGCGTCACGGCTAACATCATGGCGGTTATTGTTGGAGCTCTTCGAGTTGTGATTTGAATGTATCGGTCTTGTCTCCGTGTGGTGCAGCGATACCGTTCTCCATGGCGCTCAGCCACGGTACCAGTGCTTCGGTAACGTGTCCAAAGTCGACTGATAACACTCTGACTTGTATTCAGAGCTAAAGCCACAGTACGTTGCCGGGAACCAGCTTCTATCATTCCCACGGCTCTGAGCATTTCTTCCCTGCTTAAATGACGTCGCCGCTCCATAATAACGTTGGTTTTAATCAGTAGTAGGGAAACAGTAGCACTAATAATGTCTTCAATGCGTTGTATGTTTTTATAGGGAAAATATTGACAGCTGATTTTCATCTTTTACTCGAATTTGATTGACAGTTCCTGTTTCAAATTATGAAATGCACCAAAAAGGATCCATATAAATTTATAAAATCATAAATTTATTACAAAGCCACATCTCAATCTCAATAAATCCGCATAAAAATGCTTGATCCCTAGACACTTTTGATGTGTGTATTTATCAACAGCTTCGAGAGCAGAGCCCCCCATTGAAACTGGAATGGGTGCAACTTGTATATTCGACGTACTATCACTTATTGAGCAGTCAAAACCCGTTATATACGTTTTCCCATACATTTCGCGGTCGTATACGACCACCCTGGTTTCGAAGGGTTAATAATCAATCACAATCACACTTTCTCTTTTTTAGCTCAGAGGGCCTTAAGGTTTTTATGGCCTTCAGGGTTTTATGTCACATTGCGTCCACATGTTTCTCTTGCACTATTCATCATACTTTCTTTTAAAACTTTCCAGCTTTCGACTTATCCTGACAAATGGGAACATAATAAAAAAAACGAGCGTGCTTTAGACCACACGACTGAAGTCAAACTTCTTTAGCTCCATAGTGTGATACAGACAATAGGCCTGCGCTGTGTCTTAGATATACGAAACTTAACTCGCAATGAAAGAAAGAGAGAAAGAAAATGTGTGTCGGACCTCTCCCTCTTGCCCCTACAGTAATATACGAAACGTAACTCTCTCTCTTTCTATCTTCACTAACTTATATCTCCTCTCAACTTCCGTTCGCCTCGCCCGATAACACTTTTCGTAACGCTCTCGTCACGCATCTACCAGCTTACTCCCCAAGTCATGCGTGCGTAAAGAAGTTTTACTTCAAAAATCTGCCAAATTGGTCGACCCGTTCACAAAATCTTACTTGCTTACGTGTGGCAATTGATTTTTATTTATATGTATGATAGAAACATTGTTATAAGGGCAGTGACAGCTCAGTGGATAATAAACAGCCCTAGTGACCAAATGGGCCCGGTTCGAATACTGCGGCGGGCATGTACCACTAAATTCGTGTTTTCGGATATACTACTCTGTGTAAAAAGTATCGGGAATATGTCAATAAAAAGACCCGCGTAAAAGAGGTCGTTCTAATTTTTTTACTGCATGTTGGTAGCACTGTACTGATTTAGCGCGCAAAATTTGAGCGGGATCTGTCATTTAATTTGTTTTAAACTACACTTTTTGTTGGTCATAGTTTTGAGTCCTCGGCGATTTTTACAATGGAAAATATTGTTGAACAAAGAGTGTGCCTTAAATTTTGTGTTTCAAATGATATTTCATGTGGTGAATCACTAAAAATGTTGCGAAATACCTACGGCGAATCGTGTATATCGAAAACAAGGGCTTATGAATGGTATAAGGCTTTTAAAGAAGGCCGAGAAGTAGTAGTAGACTTGCCTCGTTCTGGTAGACCTTCAACCGCTACGACCAGAGAAAACATCGACAGAATCAAGAAGCTAGTGCTCGAAAATCGACGTATGAGTCTGAGAGAGTTGGCTAGTGAGGTGAACATATCTTTTAAGTCCGTCCACAATATTCTCATTGACATTTTAGGCATGAAACGCGTCGCCGCTCGACTAGTTCCAAAAGAGCTCAATTTTGTTCAAAAAGCGCAGCGAAAGCATGTCGCTGAAGACATGGTTTCCCGAGCTTCTACGGATCCGACCTTTATGAAACGTATAATAACTGGCGACGAGACATGGGTTTATGAGTACGACATGCAAACAAGCCAACAGACTTCAGAATGGCGTCTCGAAAACGAGCCGAAACCCAAAAAACCGCGGCAAAGTCGCTCCAAAATCAAGGTGATGCTGACAGTTTTTTTTGACTACCGTGGTGTGGTTCACTCCGAATTCCTTCCAGAGGGAGAAACAGTGAATAAAGAATATTATTTAGGCGTCATGAAGCGTTTGCGTGAGAGTATCCGCCGAAAACGTCCAGATTTGTGGCAACACAACTCATGGATGCTGCACCATGATAATGCACCATCACACACAGCCATTATAGTGAAAGAGTTTTTAGCGAAAAATTCAACAAAAGTTCTCGACCAAGCACCGTATTCACCTGATATGGCTCCGTCTGACTTTTTTTTATTTCCCAAGTTAAAATTACCACTTCGAGGAAAACGTTTGAGTCGATAGAAGCCATAAAAGAAAATTCGCTGAATGAGCTAAAGGCCATACCGCAAATAGCCTATGAAAAATGTATGGAAGACTGGGTGAAGCGGTGGAGATGTTGTATTGCAAGCGATGGGGCTTACTTTGAAGGCGATAAAATAAATTTAGATGAATAATTTGTATTTTTTGTTTTATTGACAAATTCCCGATACTTAGTACACAGAATGTATGTACATAATTATCACTTAATCGGCGTTGAGGAAATCCTGAGGAAATTCAAACGTCCAAGAAATTATTGAATTTCGAAAGACATCTGACCTAACCCAAGAAAGATTTGAGTTTTTCTCTGGGTTATGGAGAGCTGACGATAGTCGTTCCTTCGTAAAAATCAATATCTTCGTTAAGTCTTAGGTAGCGGACCCCGCTTATCCTAATGGATTAGAAAACGGGATAACGCGAAGTGAAGACGAAACATTGACGGGCTCGGTGGCGCAGCGGTTCATAACGTTTGCCGATCTAGTTGTATAAAAAAATATATATAATGAAAAAAATTTTGATGAGCTCGGTGGCTCAGTTGTGAAAGACGCGATTTTGATACCAACCAACGCTCGTGGGCTCGATTCCCACACAAGACAAAAATTGTGTGCATGAACATGTCTGTTTTTCTTGGTCTGGATGTTTCAAGAGAGGTAGGGCGCATCAAAGCAGCCCGTCTGGGGAATTACCTCCACCTCACAGGAAAACCGCAGCCAAGTAACAACTCCCTAGAGGGTTGTTGTGTTCCTGCGCGTGAGTGAGGTCACCAGTAAGCTCCTAAGGTGTTGCTATGTAAGCAGCAGAGGAGGCATCGCGCGAGTGATATATGCTACAAGCGTTAATAGGCTACGGTAACTGCTTTACATCAGGTGGATGCTTGTATGCCTCCCGACGTTGTATAAAACAAACGGGTTGCACTCCGGGAATGCCGGCAGAAGTGATAACTTAAACATGCGGACCAAACAGCGATGTTGATAAACTACGTTGAACGAAACGCGTAAGCGCCAAGAATTTCATGGCGCTTACAACGTTTTGGTCGCAAGAAAATAATGCCATATGAACGATCTAGCACTTCATGTTTTAATTGTTTAGATGTAAGTAATGTTTTAGCGCTGCAGCGAACTTAAGTTCTAATTCTCACCAAAATCTTACGGTCAGGGTCACGTGTCCTGACGCGAGTTTACAATTTTTTACCCATCCCAAAAAGTGCACAACGCCGCTAAAGAAGTTTTCACTTCAAAAAATATCTGTTCTAATATTGAAAATTTCTGAAAAGCCCTCTTCCATCATTAACAGCGACATGCGAATGATAAAAGTTCAGATTTCATCTGCCATAACTTCTTAGTACGAGGGTCATTTGAAAAGTTCTTAGCCTAACATGGTTAAAGTCATTGGTTTTTTTATAACTACCCTCATTTTGTAGTTACTTTATTTAGCAACAAGTATTATTCACAGTAACTCATTGTTCGTTTACACGTGATACCGTAAGTCAAGTCAGAGCTATTTTTGAAAATGGATAAAATTGAACATCGTGCAGTGATAAAATACCTGAATTTGAAAGGTTTAACTCCAAAAGCTATACATGAAGACATATCTGCTACTTTGGATGAGTCCGCTCCTTCGTATGCGACTGTTAAAAACTGGGTGGCAGAGTTTAAACGTGGTCGTGAGACCATTCAAGATGAGCCCCGTAGTGGCCGGCCTTCTACTGCTTCCACTGATCAAAACAAAGAAAAAATCTGTGATTTAATTTTATCTGATCGAAGATTGACTGTCGAGGAGATAGCTTAGACTGTAGGCATCTCATCTGATTGAACACATCATATAATTACTACTGAACTTGGATTCTCTAAGGTGTCTGCGCGGTGGGTACCGCGACTGCTTTCAGTGGAACAAAAACGCAACCGACTCACAACTTCTCTCGACTGTTTAGAGTTATATGAAGCTGACCCAAAAGAATTTGTTGAAAGATTTATAACCATGGATGAAACCTGGGTTCACCACAATACACCCGAGACAAAAGAACAGTCGAAACAATGGAAAAGAGCAGGATCGCCCACCCCAAAGAAGGCAAAGGTGGTTTTATCGGCGCGCAAAGTCATGGCATCCGTTTTTTGGGATGCAAAGGGTATAATTCTCGTGGATTATTTAAAAAAGGGTGAAACAATAAACTCCGATTACTATTGCAACCTGTTGCGTCGTTTGAGAGAAGAAATCAAAGAAAAACGTCCAGGTTTATTGAGAAGAAAAGTCTTGTTTCATCAGTACAATGCGCGCGTTCACACCTCTGTGCAATCCATGGCAGAAATCCATCAATGTGGCTTCGAATTGTTATCTCATCCCCCATATTCACCGGATTTAGCACCGTCCGACTTTTATCTGTTCCCAAAGCTGAAAAAATTTTTAGGTGGTAAACATTTTTTTTACAAATGAAGAGGTCATAGCCGCCGTTGACGCTTATTTTGAGGAGTTAGACGAAGATTTTTTTAAAACGGGTATCGAAGCCTTACCGGGTCGATGGAAAAAGTGTTTTGAGCTCGGAGGAGAGTATGTTGAAAAATAAAAATAAACTCAAAATCGTGTGGTTTCATTAAGTATGTTAAGCTAAGAACTTTTCAAATGACCCTCGTAGTTTACTCTTTGTATCGTAAACATGAATATTATTAAGCAAAATCAAGTAGGTACATCGATAATTCATGCATGTTAATTACTCCATGTGCTTGCAGGAAATGTTTAATATTCCCAGTGGAATAGTAATCGAACCGCATGCGAATCTAACCCCGTATAAATGAATATCGATTCAATATCATGCCCCATTAAGGTGGAGAATAGTAGATCTAATGTGAACTTACACCGGTCTCTCGATAGAAATGATAATATGTATGTATTACCTAATGTTAACTTTACACACAAAGGCATTTGTTCAAACATGATGATGGCTAGAAATGTAAATTTGAGCAAAATTGTGGTCAAGCAAGCAAGACAAGAATGCGAACAGCATGGTTCACCTAGACATTGACTAGTTAATAGATTCAGGCGTTATTTTGCGAAAGACTTTTGACTTTGACTTTGACTTCATGCGGCCTAGCGTTGGCCGGTAACCACGCTCCCACCACCGAAGACGTAGACGTGTATGGTAAGAATAACATGCTACATGTAGCATGTTATTCTTACGATTAACGTCTACACCGCCTAATGATGCCTCGTGGAGAGCCCTGGTGGGAGCATGCGGTTTCTGTTCCAGATGGCGGACGACCGCAGTAGCCGAGGCAGAGACTACTGGAGCAGCCATGGTAGCGTCGGTATGTTACATCTACTAACGGTAGTGGGTGGGTGCCGACCGGCACATGAATTAATTGGTGGCGGAAGCACACAAAGCAGGTTAGATCAAATTGCATAGACATTGACTGTCTTAGAATAGATGGTAACCGTAGTCTTTGATGTTAGGTTTTTTTTAACGACGTCGGGAGGCACACAAACATATGACCCACCTGATGAAAAGCTATTACCGTAGCCGATGAACGCTTGCAATATATTAAGTAACACACGCGCGATGCCACCTCTGCTTCTAACACAGCAACTACTTAGGAGCTTAACGGTGACCTTACTCACTAGCAGGAATATGTTGTATTACCTTCCAGGGAGTTGTTATACGGCTGCGGTTTTCTGTGAGGTGGAGGTACTTCACCAGACAGGCTGCTTTGATGCAGATGCCTCTCTAGAAAATACCCAGACTAAGACAAACAAACACGTTGACGTAAATAAATGGATGTCCTAGGTGGATAATAGAACCCAGGAGCGTCGATGTCAAAGTAGCATGCTAACTACTACATCGAGCTCGTCAGAATTTTATAATCACGCAGAATGAAAGACAAGGTACCTCTTGCTTTATTAAATAGTAACCTTGTGTTAATTTAGCGCCTGCGACTCCCGTATTTTGTAACTTCCTTCAGCTTCAGTTGCTTTAATAGAGTTTCATATTAGACGCCGTTCAACAATTGCATTAGAAAATACTACAAAGCGAAAGAACGCGTGGACTTTATTAGGATCTCTAATAAACCTTATCAATGTGCCATGTTCTGACATATATATTTATATACGAGTATAATAAACCTCCGAGTAACGTGAATATACAATGTCATTGTCATTATAGCGTCGAAATGCGAGCGTTGTGCAAAATTTGTAGCGTAAGGCTTGTAGACCGCATTCGCAATGATGATGTTAGAAAAAGAGTATGTCTGAAAGAGAGCATCGGTGTTAAAATAAGAAGAGGCATACTCCGTTGGTTCGGACACGTAAAAAGAATGCAGGATGAAAGAATGACGAAGCAGATATACAATGCAAAAGTGGAGGGATGTAGTAGCCGAGGAAGGCCAAGACTTACCTACCTTACTTATATGACCAAATTGGACGTGTTCTATCAGAAGGTGATGCCAGGAGCCTAAGAAACCGGCGAGCGTGCATGAGAAGAGCAATAAATGTTAAAGAAGCGAGTGAGATATGTAAGGATCGAGTCATGTGGCGCTCGGTTCTCGCATTGATTCATCAAGCCCTTAAGAACCTTTCGCACAACCCTGTCAAATGCTTTTTCACTCACTCATTTAGAATTATCCTTTCACTCTTCACTGTTACTAACGCTTTAATTTTGCTCTTCCTCTTCTTCTTTTCAGCTTTATCCCATTTACTTTTCCGTTAGGATTGGCGGCGTCCGTTACCTAAGCGTAAGGATTCAGCGAAGATACAAATTTTTATATGGGGAAAACAAGACCATTAAGATGGGTCATTCGTCTTTGGAAATATAATTTCTTAGACGCGCGGGATTCCTCACGACGTTTTTTATACATCAGGAGGCATACAAGCATACGGAACACATACAGAACCGGAACACAGCTATATAAATGTAGCTGCTTGGTGGTGGTAATAGGCGAGACAGAGGTACCCACGCAGACGACTTTTGTACAAATCTCCCTCTGGTAAAGTTTTTTTTTTTTTTTATATTGGCTCAGCATAGTGGCTCCTCTTCGCCTGTTGGTAAGCGAAAAGGGGAGCCCAAATTGCAGCGGCAACTGACAAAGGACTACGGTGTCCTGTCAGTTGACGCTACCATGCTGGCCCGCAAGGCGCTTCTTCACGCTTCGTTTGAAGGATCCCATGTAGGAAGGAGGAAACACATGTGCAGGCAAGGCGTTCCACTTTTTAATCCCGTCCAGATCCATTTTATTTCAATATCATGTGAATGTCAATTTATTTCATATCATGACTACCGTACTTAGTACTTATTAGTCTAGTATTTCGGTGTCAAAACTTGAAATCCAAGACTTTCGCGGCATAAAGCATAATTATATTGAAATAGCGCGGCTTCGATAGCATGGAAATAACTAACTAATCCTGATAATAACTAATATATATTCATAACATATTATTCCATGTTTCAAACTATCTCTTTATCAAATTTCATCAAGATCCGTTCATGGCTTTGTCCGTGAAAATATATAAATAATCGAATTCTATTTCACATTTGTAATAGAATAACCAATTTTTATTATATTACATAATATGAAGATTCGATTTTGATACTTTTATATTTTGTGTTTTATTTTGTTTATTTTATATATCATAAAAAAATCACTAAAACAAAGTGACAGACACACACGAACACACAGAGAAACATATAAATTTTATATAGGAACGGTGTTCCAGAATATCATGTAAATTCATACGTCTGCCTTACATTTTCACTATCATAAATGATTAAAAACACTAATTTTAAAATTCGGTTTACAATCGACTGAGATATTGTGTAATATTCTCACATAAAAGATCATAGGGATGGAATTGGGAACCTCCTTTTTTAATTCAGTTAAAAACCTTTTCCTTATCTAATTTGTATCGGAGCGCCATATACGGTACAGTTATGTGCAAAAGCTTGTAAATAATAAACAATATGACAACAAAAGAGTATGTGCACAATGACGGTGGCACAGAACTTTATCTTTCTCAATTTTTTGACGGCTATCTAAGTATGCATATGATACAGATATTTACAAAAAATATTCGAATATGTCTCATATCGGGGATTCATAGCCTAAGAAAGATTTGATCGTACGAATCTTTGAATACATACAACACGGGTTGCATTGTATGCAATTATTGTATAAATACATCCTTGTTTCTTACATCCTTATTTCGAAGTCATGAAGAGTTTCATGACTTCGAAATAAGGATGTAAGAAACGAGGATTAGTGAATCATCATCATGTTTAGAGTCAATTGTAAACCTTACCTGTATATTTGTATTTACCAGGGTTCATCCTGTTAATTAGCAACCGGATCTCGTACACATAAGAGTAGAGAAACCTTGGAAGCCCGTCTGGGGAAATACCTTCACATTAAACTATCTATCTATCTAGAACTTCACACCAAATCCCTTGCGGGGTATGCAGATAGAACCGGGCACCACAAGACGCGCTCCTTAGACACCTTACTCGCATCTTTAACATTCATAACTCCTCTCATGCACGCTCCCCGGTATCTAAGGCTTCTGACATCACCTTCTCATAAAAAAACTATTGATTAGGTATGTGTGTATGTATATCTTCACGCCAGGTCCCTTGCAGGGTAGGCAAAGAGAACCGAGAGCCATAAGACGCGCGTTTGACACACTTCACTCGCTTCTCTAACATTCATAGCTCTTTTCATGCACGTTCCTAGGGCTCCTGACATCACCTTCTGAAAAAACACGACCAATTTGGTCATGGTAGATTAGACTTGGTCTTCCTCGGATCCTACATCCTTCCACTTTCGCATTGTATATCTGTTTCGTCATTCTTTCATCCTGCATTCATTCTACATATACGAACCAACGGAGCATGCCTTTTCTTATCTTAATACCGACACTCTCTTTCAGACCAACTCTCTTTCTTACGTCATCATTACGAACGCGATCAGCAAGCGTTATGCCACAAATTTTGCGCAGTGCTTGCATCTCAACCGCATTTATTCTACTTTCATGCTCTCTCTGCCATGCCCAGCTTTCATTTCCATAAGTTAGCGTTGGGATTAGCACCGCGTTGTGTACAGCGAGTTGTGCCTTCTGGCTTAGATTTCGGCTGCCTAGAAGTTTACCCAATGCTCCATTCACGCTATTCCCTGCACTCACACGTCTCTCACATCATAGAGCTTCTTCCTTCTCTGCTAAAAGCGCTTCCAAGATATACAAACTCATCCACTTACTCCAACAATACATCATCAACCGTAATCCTAGTGTTCTTTCTGGTTGTCTATAACTTCACGCCAAATCCCTTGCAGGGTAGGCAGAGAGAACCGAGCGCCACGTGACTCGATCCTTACATATCTCACTCGCTTCTTTAACATTCATTGCTCTTCTCATGCACGCACGCCGGTTTCTAGGGCTCCTGACATCACCTTCTGATAGAACATGACCAATTTGGTCATGATAGGTAAGTCTTGGCCTTCTCCGGCTCCTACATCCTTCCACTTTTGCGTTGTATATCTGCTTCGTCATTCTTTCATCTTGCATTCTTTCTACATGCCCGAACCAAAGCATGCCTCTTCTTATTTTAACACCGACGCTCTCTTTCAGACCAACTCTATTTCTAACATTAACATCATCATTGCGAATACGGTCTACAAGCCTTGTTCTTTCTGGTATTTCTCTTTTAAATACCATTATCTTTATTTTTTTTTGTGTTCAATTGTAAGCCTTTCTTCATACAATCATCTTTCATTGTTGTAACTAGTGTTTGCAGTTCGGATTAATTTGGTCATGGCAAATAAGTATTGGCTGCCTCCTACATCCTTCTATTTTCGCATTGTTTATCTCTCACATGTATTAAAAAAACCCGGTCAAGTGCAAGTCGGACTCGCGCAGGAAGGGTTCCGTACCATTATCTATAAAAACGGCAAAAAAAAATAATTTAATTATTTATTTTTAAAGTGAATATATAACTAAATATTCTGTGAATATTTCAAGCGTCTACCTGTTGCCGTTATCAATATCGAGCAAAAACGAGCAAAAAATCACGTTTGTTGTATGGGAGCCCCCTTAAATATTTATTTATTCTGTTTTTTTAGTATTTATTGTTGTAGCGGCAACAGAAACACATCATCTGTGAAAATTTCAACTGACTAACTATCACAGTTCATGAGTTCATACAGCCTGGTGACAGACGGACGGACTGACAGCGAAATCTCAGTAATAGGGTCCATGTTAAAATTATTATCTTCAGTTTAGGTTAGGGTTAGGTAACGAACCCCGTCGCGATTGAGAAGCGGGATAACTAAGAAGTAGAAGAGTAACTTTTTAGGCTTCCATGGGTTGATTATTGATTCATGGAACCCTAAAAAGTTACTCTTCAGTGCGTGACTCTCAACACTCAGAGTGACCGCCGTCAGAAGTCAGAGGGAAAATCTGTTTCTGTTCTGTTTCAACATTAATGTCGAGCAGGTTGCGTGCTGTCGGCTCGGCTGTTTATTCTGTATCTTGATAAATGTCTACAGAGAATGAAATCTATTAATGTAGAATTGCGCATGGCTGACCTAGTGGTGAATTGCCTAGTTTATGCAGACAATGCCGTGTTAATAGAAAACAGAACATCTAGACTGTAAAACGCAATGATGAAAACTATTGTATGGAGAATGTATGGAGAAAGGCTTACAAGTAAATGCGAAGAAAACATAGATAATGGTATTTGAAAGAGAACTAATGCAATATCGCTGAATATGTTATTAAGTTATGTATGGTTGAAACAAATGAATGATATTATTTATTTTGGATGCATTCTTAGCAAGTATGTAAGGTAAGCCGCTGATGTAGAGAGACGAATAAGAACAGTGAATAGTGTAAATAGAGCGTTGGGAAAACTACTTGGAATACATAATGAGTTGCTGAAGGCACGTCTGGAGGCGAGAGCTAGTTGTCAAATTGCGAGGGTTACGCAAAATCTGCGGCGAAACGGTTGTAGATCAAATTTACAATGAAGATACAAGAAATGGAGTTGTTCTAAAATAGAGTACTGGAATTAAGATAAAAACAAGCGTGCATAAGGAAAGAACAAATTGGTAGTACGTTAACAGAACGGAACCGGCGACAAAAACGAACGCAAGAATGATGATGGATCATAGAATGAGAATCCACATTTAGCAGGGAACGAAAGTACCGCTGATGTGGAGAGACTAGTGTGTACAGAAAATCGTGTGAATAGAGCGTTGGGAAAATTTATTTACAGTAAAAACTTAAGCTGAAGGGCACAGCTCGCTAATGATACACAACGCGGTGCTAATTCCAATACTAATGTACGGAAGTTAGATCTGGGTTTGGTAGAATCTCGATTGCATTTATTATAAAAGTATAATAAATGCAATCGAGATGTGTGCGTTGCGAAAAATCTGCAGCGTAACGCTTATAGACTGAGTACGCAATGAAGATAAGGAAGGAAGTGAGGAAGAGACTTGGCCTGAAAGACAGTATCGGTATGTTAAGATACGAAAAGGCATGCTCCTTTGGTTTGGACATGTAAAAAAATGAAAAAGCAAAGAATGACAATATTTAACGCAAAAGAAGAAAGATTTATGAGCGAGGAAGACATACACATTATGACCAAATAGGTCACATGTTATCAGAAGATGGTGACCGGAGCATGCATGAGAAGATCAATAAATGTCAAAGAATCGATGGAGGGGTTCATACCATATGACGTTCGGTTCTTTCTGCCTACCCTGCAAGGAATTTAACGTGAAGGCGATGGTTTCTTTCGCGATTGAGTATGACACCCATGCTGTGTATGCCTAAATATTCTCGATATTCAACAATCAGCCCGGACATTTCATAAAATGGACAATTCCTACGACATTTTAAGTGCTAACTTATTTAAAGATAGATACTGTAGAAAGAAATACCTCCCTATGAAGAAACGAAATTAGATGTTATTGTGAATCTAGTCAACTGAGTTTTTAATACCATATCGAGCCGCAAGTCAGAATTCGGCTAGTTTTTTTTTTATATGGCATAGGGCCATACAAGCATATAGCCTACCTGATGTAACCTAGTTACAAATAAACATTACAAATTACAAAGTTAGCTTTATCCTAAAATTCTGTGATTAATAAGTACTTAAAAACCAAGAAATAACTTTCGAATAGGTTAAAACTTTATACACATTTGCTAATAAAATACTCGTATATTCTATTCTTTAATACAGACAGGAGCCCGGGGAATCAGCAAGCAAGCTTGACAATATCTATGTAATAACTATGTTGCGGAAGTGAGTGAGATGATAAGTACCGAAGCATGTATCTCCCTCTGTCTCCACTGCAATGGACTTGCCGTGAACTAGCTTCAGCTTTTTTTTAGCTTGCTATAAAGGTATAGATAGATAGATCTATCTATCTATCTATACCTTTATAGCAAGTCCCTTGCGGAGTATGCTAAAACTACCGGGTGCCACATGACTCGGTTTTTCGGAAGCGTATAAAAACCGACGTTTAACGTTTATAACTCTTCTCAAGAACGTTCGCTGGCTTCTAGAACTCCAGACATCATCGTCTGATAATACACGAATAATTATTCATGGTAGGCAAGTCTTAGTCTTCTGCAGCTCCTATATTCTTCACTTTCTATCTTTATAGTATTGTCTTAGGTTTTCGCGATTGTTACACATTGAATTAAACAATTTTTAACGGAAGTATCGCGTATTTTATTTATTTTGTTGAACCTGACGTTTCGAACGCTTTGCAGCGTCCGTGGTCGCAGGAAGACTCTTCTGCGACCACGGACGCTGCAAAGCGTTCGAAACGTCAGGTTCAACAAAATAAATAAAATACGCGATACTTCCGTTAAAAATTGTTTTCTATCTTTATATTAAAACTGGTAAAGCACTTTTGTAGTACATACATTTAATATGTATTTTTAAAATTACTTAGTGAGATACTAAACTATTACTTTGGATATGGAACAAAGTATATTTTTAATGTACATAACTTTGATCTTTTCGTTAATCATATGTGGATTATTATGAGATATTGTTTTAAAAAAAGTCTTAGTTATATTTATTTGTCTTAATATACTATATAATTTCATATGTCATATAAATATAAAAACAACGTCCCAAGGCAAAAATTTAATTATTTTCTGCCAAAGTGCCATTTAGGAGGTAAATGGTTGTTTTGTATATCAAACTACTTGAAGTTTGGTTTATTTTTGAAATTCTGAGCAGGAAAGTTGAATATTACTGGCTTTATAAGTAGACGATAGTCAAAAAAGTGATACTACAGTCAAAATCGTTTTACGCGTTTGGACTGGTAAAAATGGATAAATTGTAGTAAAGAATTATTCATCATAAACAAAGGCCGAACGTAAAGAGGCTTCGAAATTTTGATAACATATAAACTACTGACATATATGAAAAATATTTTTTAATTTAATATACTTTAATAGAAGATTTAAATATACTTTAGTTTGATTTATTTCTATGGATTGTGTAGTTAGATAGCTTTTTGCGTACATCGCCTATTATCTGTAAGTACATACACAAAAGAAAAAGCTGGCTTACATTGATTGAGCAACGCACGGCCTGAACCGTTAGGTCTAGGAATTAGAATTTTTGTATAGAGCATCCTTAAGAAGTGCAGACAATTACTAAAAACGGATGTTTGTCCCCTACAATACCGGGATAAACGGAAGTGAAGTACGTGATACCTTTATATTTTACATGTAATAATAGATACTAAACTTTCTCTTGCAAGATAAGAAGTTTCACTCGCGCGGTGCCACCTTGGCTCCTAGTACATTTTCGGAAGTTAGATAATGACCTCATTCACTCGCTTGTTCACTCTTATTTGAACACCATCAATGCCGACGGTCACCGCGCAAGCGGCAATAAAAATAAACAATCGAACGGAACAAAGAACTGGTGGTTCTGACAAGGTCGAGGCTTATGGCAAAATAAAAAGCGTGGGACCCCACGTATTGACAACCCTCGCCTATATCAACAACCCTGCCTCAGACCTTGTACTGGCCGTGAAATATATTCCAATTACTGCGGCTTACTCCTCGCCAATCCACATCGGAAATGCTACAGAATTAAACTCTCGTAGAGGCTGCGATGCTACGCCGTAGAGGCGACGTAGCAGTATAGCGCCTGATTAGTTTTAATTAAACAATACATCGTCTAAATTAGATAAGACGCTTATTTAGCACCTGAAAGCTCTGGCGACATAATTAATTACATTATATAACAAATTTCAAGTAAATATATAAATTATAAATGCATCTAATAAATATATAATAAGGAACGCATCTTTTTTTATTTTGAAAAGAGAACGTACCTGATATAGATGTCTCGTTCTCTCGGATTGAAGGTCGGAGTGTCAGTGTTTGTGAAGGAAGGGCACTGGTGCTGCACTCGCGTTCGTACGTCTGCGACGGGAGACGGCGACCGACTGGGCCCGCCGCCCGGCCGGGAGCCCCGCCGCCCGCACCCCATACCGCACCCCCGCACCCTAGCGGATAAACAACGTGCATTGTGGACCCGATCTGTGGACCCACTCTCCTGTACACACACATACGCAACTAACACGAGACACATTACCAATTTCGTCTCCATTACCTCTTTGTCCCTACTACAGTTTATCATTCTCGTATTTAAACATCGATGTATCAGTTTCTACAAGATTGAGCGATGATAACGAATGTGAGAGGAGTGGATATAAAATAAATTTGCTGTCCAGATAGTAGTCTAGCGTTATAGATTTTGGATTTAAGTATCACGGTAGTAGTATCCAGGGGAATGACAATGCTTTGGGAAAGACTGTCATTATTAAAAAATATTTTTAGTCATCATCACGCCTTTCGTGTACAACGTAGAGCTTTTTGCGTATGTATATGGATAATTCAGGTAACCTGAAACCTGAAGGAGATATGGCAGCGGAGATGGCAACGCCCAAGCAATGCCCTTCTATACATGCATATATATGATGCTAACTTTTCTTGACACTAGCCTGAATGTCCTTGTGTTTCCAAAGGAAATACATAAAAGCTTCTTGCGTGGTGAAGTCAAAGAGCTTTTACTTCACTTAGTCACGACTGAAATGTATATTAGCGCTTTAGATGCTAATGTAGTATTTCTTCAATAGTTTATCGATGCGTTATCTTTTATCTTACTTACAAATAGCTAAAGTAAACACCATTGTCATTTGGCTACGGTCTGCATTGGGTACAGTAGGTAAGTTTCCTTTAGCGTTTCTTCTTCGTCAATGGTCATTTTCAAAATGCTGGTAAATTAAAAAATCGGCCAAGTGCGAGTGGGACTCGCGCACGAAGGGTTCCGTACCATTATCTATAAAAAATGCAAAAAAAAATCACGTTTGTTGTATGGGAGCCCCTTAAATATTTTTTTTTTTTTTTTAGTATTTGTTGTTATAGCGGCAATAGAAATACATCATCTGTGAAAATTTCAACTGTCTAACTATCACGGTTCATGAGATACAGCCTGGTGACAGACGGACGGACGGACGGACGGACGGACGGACGGACGGACAGTGGAGCCTCAGTAATAGCGTTTTACCCTTTGGGTACGGAACCCTAAAAAGAAAAAAAATCGACCAAGTGCGAGTCGGACTCGCGCACGAAAGGTTCCGTACCACTATCTATAAAAACGGCAAAAAAATCACGTTTGTTGTATGGGAGCCCCCCTTAAATATTTGTTTTATTTTAATTTAATTATTTATTCTTAAAGTGAATATATAACTAAATATTCTGTGAATATTTCAAGCGTCTACCTGTTGCCATTATCAATATCGAGCAAAAACGAGCAATAAAATCACGTTTGTTGTATGGGAGCCCCCTTAAATATCTATGTTATTCTATTTTTTAGTATTTGTTGTTATAGCGGCAACAGAAATACATCATCTGTGAAAATTTCAACTGTCTAACTATCACGGTTAGTGAGATACAGCCTGGTGACAGACGGACGGACGGACGGACAGCGAAGTCTCAGTAATAGGGTTCCGTTTTACCCTTTGGGTACAGAACCCTAAAAAAGAGAACAATAAATAGATTATGAAGAAACGGAATATCTACTAACATTTCCCTCTTTTAACTTAACCTAAATAAATATCAATCTAAATATTAAAAATCTGCTTAGTTCTCACACAAATATACACACACGACTCACACACAGATACAAACCTACACGTACTTACATATGCATATATATTATATACTTACTTAATTTAAGACTAATATATACTTACCCTTTATCCACTCAGTCCAGTGATGGAGAGGCTGATCGTCTGTCACACAGGTCCTCCTTGTGCAGACATCAGTCGCTCGCCTAGATTAAGCTATTTGTAATGTACATCTTGCTATAACAATTATTGTATTATGTTTTATATTGTTATATGTGAGAGAATAAATAAACAAAAATAAAAACAATGAAAAATAAATAAGGTGCAATAAGATTTTATTTAAAAAATATAAGAAACGCCTGCGAGGGCCCAATAGCAAATAAAGAATTTGTATCTTTATTATTTTACAAACCATACATTTCTGTAGCCAAAATGTATCTTTCTCCCCCCCCCCCCCCCCCCCTGTTCTTAATTTATATGTTCTTTACGCTGTTTCAGGTACGTTAGTATACAGTATAATATGCAACATACATGTCATTCAATATACGTATATATTGTATACATTTGACGAGCTCGATGGCTCAGTCGTGAAAGATGCAACTTTGACACCAACGTTCGTGGGTTCGATTCCCACACAAGAGAAACATTGGTGTGCATGAACATGTCTGTTTGTCTTGGTCTGGTTGGTTTAAGAGAGGTAGGGCGCATCAAAGCAGCCCGCCTGGGTAAGTACCTCCACCTCACAGAAAACCGCAGCCAAATGACAACTCCCTAGAGGGTTGTTGTGTTCCGGCGTGTCAGTGAGCTCACCAGTAAGCTCCTAAGGAGTTGCTGTGTAAGCAGCGGGCGAGGCATCGCGCGAGTGATATATGTTACAAGCGTTAATGGTCTACGTTAACTGATTTACATCAGGTGGACCATATGCTTGCATGCCTCCCGGCGTTGTATATAAAAAAAAAATACATATACTACAATATACGTATAATATGTTTATGTATGTAATTCTTCGGTCCGTGTGTATGTCAGTGAACTCCTCCTGATCGGCTGGACCGATTTTGATAATTTTTATTTTGAGTGTGTTTAAGTGGGTTCCTAAATGACTCCAAGTTACAATTAGACTCGGTAGGTAGAGGTACAATTGGTTTTTTTTTTTGCAGGCAAGACAACGCTTTTCAAGTAAGCTAAGTAAAATAAAAATTAAAAAAGAAATTGTTATAATATGTCTACGATTTACACTTATACAGTCGTTAAATGTTGAGACGACTTTTTGCTTTATTTCTTATTTATTTACATGTTTCTTCTTCTTAACGTTTCCTAAACCATTAAAATTGGCGGAGTTTGCTACCTAAGCTTAAGGATTTAGCGGAAATACTGATTTTTACAAGTAGCGACTGCTGTTAGACCTCCACAACCCAGAGGGAAAACCAGACCTTTCTTAAGTTAGGTCCTTTCTTAAGGTATTTTCGAAATATACTTGCTTGAACATGCGGGTTTTCTCACGATAATTTCCTTCACTGCCGAGCAAGTGTTAAGTACGAGTACAAATATGTACATAAATCCGAAGACACGAACTTAATAGTAAATACATGCCAGTATTCAATAAATGTTTATTTTAATAATTGTCTCAGCTTTCCTAACCTTGTCCAAATTTTGTGTTCCTAACTTTAGTAGTGTCACTGCTATAAATATTTTAAACACATATAGAGTAAGTTATCAAAATAATGTCTACGAGGGTGGGATTAAAGAGATTTTGCCAAACACTTGCGTAAGAGTAATTTTATTGTTGACCCTGAGTTAAAAGTCATCCAATTACATATGACAATAATTATAGCCTTTAGTCCATATAAGAAAATATATGTTATGTAATAATAAATATCTATATACTATATAATATCACTTATTTTCTGTAAGATATAAGTACTCGCTTAACCTTTTCTGGAAGGCGCTCAGTAGTTCTATGTTGTTTACTACATTCTTAGTCAGTTTTGTTTCCTCACACAAGTGGATGTCGGCCATACAACGTTATGTAATCATACCAGTGGGGTTTTTTTCTAAATTACTTAAAAGTAGGTAAAAATGTTTATGTAAGTATCCACCACTATCATACTAATCTATACTCACTATATATGGATATGGTTCTCTCATCAACCAAAGGTGTAAAGCGTATACTCCACCCTACGCTGCGCAACTGCGGGTTAGCGTAGGCCAGTGTTTTCAACACGCCTGATAAAAATAAACTTGAGTCAACTAGTTTCAATGTGTTGCTATTAAAATATACTACAATTTGATAAATATAGCGCGTCTGGAAATTATCAATTTTTGTGTTTTCTACATTAATTTTCAATTTATTTTGTGTCAACCTTTCGTTAATATTATTTAGTTCCAAATTTATAACAAAGTCTTTGTCCATTTTTTTACATTAGATCAACAATGTAATATCGTCAGCATATAGAATACAGTTACATTTTTTCGCTTTAGGAAGGTCATTCATGTATAAATGAAAGAATGACGAAGCAGATATACAATGCAAAAGTGGAAAGATATAGCAGCCGGGGAAGGCCTAGACTTACCTACCATGACCAAATTGGTCGTGTTCTATCAGTAGGTGATGTCAGGAGCTCTAGAAACCGGCGAGCGTGCATGAGAAGAGCAATGAATGTTAAAGAAGAGAGTGAGATATGTAAGGATCGAGTCACGTGGCGCTCGGTTCTCTCTGCCTACCCCGCAAGGGATTTGGCGTGAAGTTATAGATAGATAGATTTATGTATAACAGAAAAAGTAAAGGCGAGAGACCCCGCTTCGGCGAACAATTAACAAATAAAATTAATTCACAAGAACAGTTAATTAAATCGTACAAAAGCATAAGCATCGCAAACATAAGTTCAAGTGCGAAAAGGAGGGGTCCGTTCATATCGACACCTTTTGGGATCCCCAAAGACAAGGTCTTGTCGACTTCATTCCGAAGCGTTCATTTAAATGATACGCCAATAGTGAGGAAAAATAAAACTAAAAACACACCTATCCCCCGAAGGTGCCTACAGAGCCAAAAAAAAATCTATAGACACGAACGAAAAATATGTCAAACCATCTATACTGTGCCTCATCAGCAGCATCGATCGCAAACAAATCGCTGCAACATTGAGGAACCGCTTCAGGGAAAATGACATGTGTCATTATCGCATTCCAGGAGGCGGCACAACACAGTTAATTAACGGTCTTGAACAAAAACTTAGAGACTATACTTTGAGTGACTATTGTGTGATCTTTATACGTGAATCTAATTATATTATGTCAAATAATTATATATTTCTAGAACAGGAAGTGAAAGAAAAGTTGTTAACGATACAACATACTAATGTGATCCTATATTTACCTAACTTTAAATATTCATATCGTGCAACCGTATATAACACGCGTATAGAAACGTTCAATAACCTAGTTAATAGCGAGATTCAGGATTACCAATATTGCTACGTTTTCGATTCAAATAGATCTCTAAAATGTTCAAAGACAAATATATCTATTTGCCAGAATACATTTTACATGATGTTGAGTAGATAATTGTGAAGTAACAGTATTCAACCTGTATGCAGATGTGCAAATATTGCCGCATATAATATGGAATAGGTACATATTATTAAAGAATCCGTTTGTTAAATCTACCTGTATGTTAGAATAAGCTAATGTACACAATTTTTCTTCGTATGGTTCATATAATATTTTACGCTATAAAAACAGTTTCGCAGTAATCATGAATTCAATTTATATCAATCTATTATGTTCTTTTCATATGTTACCGAAGTACTATGGCACCATAACTAACCAAGGCTTGTAAAATAATTTTAAATCATTTAATAAACGAATGTCACAGATTTCCATAGAACTAGTAGATTATAAGAGTAAGCTTGTAAATCATGTCATTTCATCGCACAGTCAGATTGGTCAAAGTGAACCAACTGAAATGATCAATAAACATAATAAAGGAACCATTCCCTACTATATTTAAATGCAAAATCAGTCGAAAACTAACGTTGATAATATTCTATTTAAAACAAATCCAAACATAAAATAATGAAAATTCGATTTTTTTTCGTCAGTAATAATAATAAAATTCCTCAACATATTTTTTTATAAACAAAAGAAAATAATTGTAGGAGTAATCTTAAAAAAGAATTAGGTGAAATGAATTTGTCTTACGGAAACATTTTTACAAGGCGGATCATAACAAAATTTAAATATACAAAATTATAGGTTGGCTACAATTTATTCAAGAAAGCCCCAAAGAGGCTCCGCCTCTTTCCTCCTGCATCCTTCTTAAAAATAATCTTAATTTTAGATCAATACAAATAACCATGTAACTGGCTTGCGATTACATTTTTGAATGTTCCACAACATTCAAAAATGTGTATAAAAAAATAACCTAAATGTTTACATAATATGCATATATCGGAAACCTATATTCAATGTTAATATTTTCCTAGATAAACTTACCACATTTCTTAAGAAAATCACATGCAACATTAAACCAGTTGAGAATGCGCAAGCTTGCATTCCCAGAGGAACACCTGGCTCGTCAATTATATTACAATTAATTTTTTTTTTAATTTGTCGGCCATTTTGACCATGTTCCATGAGAGATAGGAACGGTATTCCTGAACATTCCTATTCTACTTTTTATGCTGAATCCGAATCTGAAGTCAATATTCGAAAAAAGCGACAGACAGACGCACAGACAAACGCACGGACAAACGCACAGACAAACATATAGAATTCATATAGGAACGGTGTTCCTGAAAATACTCATATGCCACCTCTGATGCTAACAGAGCAACTCTTTAGGAACTTACTGGTGACCTCATTCACACACAGGAACACGACAACACTCTAGGGAGTTGTTATTTGGCTGCGGTGTTCTGTGAAGTGGAGGTACTTCCCCAGACGGGCTACGTCGATGAGCCCTACCTCTCTTAAAAACATCCAGACCAAGGCAAACAGACATGTTCAAGCACACAAATATTTGTCCTATGTGGGAATCGAACCCACGAGCGTTGGTGTCAAAGTAACGTAACAGCGCGTTTCACAACTGCGCCACCGAGCTCGTCAAACCGAGGTGTGTAAAAACCGAGTTATGTAGCGCTTGGTTCTCTCTGGCTACCCCACAAAGAATTGGGCGTAAAATTAATACGCTAAAACAAAGAATCTATCTATAACTTCACGCCAAATCCCTTGCGGAGTAGGCAGAGAGAACCGAGCGCCACGTGACTCGATCCCTACATATCTCACTCGCTTCTTTAACATTCATTGCTCTTCTCATGCACGCACGCCGGTTTCTAGGGCTCCTGACATCACCTTCTCATAGAACATGACCAATTTGGTCATGGTAGGTAAGTCTTGGCCTTCCCCGGCTCCTACATCCTTCCACTTTTGCATTGTATATCTGCTTCGTCATTCTTTCATCTTGTATTCTTTCTACATGCCCGAACCATCGGAGCATGCCTCTTCTTATTTTAACACCGACGCTCTCTTTCAGACCAACTCTATTTCTAACATCATCATTAAACTAAAACAAAGAACTTTAAACGTAAATGCACAGAATCCGTAAACTGTCACTGTACTTACAACAATATTAACGTACACAAAATTGAGATAAAAAAAGGCTAGAGAAAGGGACAAACAAAAGACTTCAGATCACGAAAGCTACTAAGCGCAAGTCACTCCGATTTAAAGGACCTTATACACTGTTAAAGGTCAGATTTTTTTTTTAGGTTAGTCCTAGAGCAGTTGTAGATCAGTGGATAAAAACCAGCCTAGTAACCAATGATCTCAGGTTCGAATCCTGGTATCCTGTATGTATCACAAAAATCATGTTTTCGGATTTATATACATGTTTCTATTTATCACTTGCCCAGAAGTGAAGGAAACCATTGCAAGGAATTTCACATGTCCCAGAAATTATATAGCTAAAGACCTTTTGACAAGCTCGGTGGCGCAGTGGTGAAACGCGCTGTTACGTTCGTGGGTTCAATTCCTACACAACAAACATTTGTGCATGAACTTGTCTGTTTGTATTGGTCTGGATGTTTTTAAGAGAGGTAAGGCGCATCAAAGCAGCCCGTCTGGGACAGTACCTCCACGCAGCAACCGCATTCAAATAAAAACTCCATAAATGGTTGTTGTCTTCCTACGTGTGAGTGAGGTCACCAGTCAACTCCCAAGGAGTTGCTGTGTCACCAGCACACCAGCAGAGGTAGCATCACGCAAGTGACACTTGATGTATTACAAGACTTCATAGCAAGAGTTCATAGTATGTCTCCCTCTGGGTTATGGATTCCCTTCTGGATTATGGAGGTCTGACCCTATCCTTAGGCGTTTCTTTTTATATACGTATTCCTGCCGTGGGCAAGGCACTTATTGCTACAATATATATTTATTTATACAAAAAAAAATTAAAATCGCTACTATACATATAAATAACACAATCATACATCACACACTTTCGTTCCTCAATTCATTCTTCCATTCATCTTTCAGTTTTATTTTCAAAGAATTCTGATTTGCCCATTTTAGAACGCCGGTGAAACTTTTGTACCTATTGCCAAACTTCCCTCCGCATTATGGATGCGTCAGTCCAGCCACGGGCGACAGCGAGCTTCGCAGCTCCACCTAGCCACCGCGATCCCGTCGGCTATACTGAGTATAGCCGAGGTATACAACATTAGTCCTAGGTGGAGCTGCTCTGCTTATTACGATCTATGACAGCCATGGCTAGACTGACGCAGTATTTTAAAAATTTCGATCTAGTTTTCCCCAACAGTGTTTCGGAGACTGTGTTTTCGGTGACCCGCATTCCCAACTCCTGCTCCAAGTCAAACCTCTGTTTGGAGAATGGGGGCACCGAAACAATATGTGTTGCACTGTCTGGTCCACGCCAGGCTCGCAGAAGCACGATGGGTCATCCGCGCACTTGAATCTGTGCAAGTACGCTTACGTAGTAACCCTGACCCTGCCAATTCTAATGGCTTAGGAAACGAGATGACACTGGGAAGAAGATTTATAAGTAATTATTTTAAAAGCCACTAAGGTGACACTCAAGCATACGTCCTGTGATGGTAAAAAGTTACCGTAGGCTATGGACATTTGCATCACCACTCATACACATGAGACGACCGATGCCGACCCTCTAAATACCTCTTCTCGCATTTCTTGAAGAATCCCATTGTATTTTCGAAGCAAAATCACAAGTAGTGATAGATAAAGTACCAACATATGAACAGACAGTTCCAGGTGTGAATCCTAATTGTTATTCCTTAAGCTTAGTTAATGGAGCCCGCACAATTCTAATGGATTATGAAACGGATAACGCAAGAAAGAAAGACGAAGACTGTAGAAGTAACATTATAAAATGAAACCTTTCTTTATTAGTATGTATGTATGTATATCTTCACGCCAGGTCCCTTGCGGGGTAGGCAGAGAGAACCTAGCGCCATAAGACGCGGTCCTTACACACTTCACTCGCTTCTTTCACATTCATAGCTATTTTCTATTAGTACAGAATAGTTAATAGATTCAGGCACTAGTCATGAGCCGTGATAGCTCAGAGGATAATGAACCGACCTTCTGAGCAACAGGTCCCCGGTTCGAATCCTCGCATGAACCACTAAATTCGTGTTTTCGGATTTATGTACAAATTTGTAATTATCGCTTGCTCAGCGGTGAAGGAAAACATCGTAAGCAAACACGCAAGTCGAAGAAATTATATTTCGAAAGACGTGTGACCTGTTCTAAAAAAGGTCTGGTTTTCCCTCTGGGTTGTGGAGGTCTGATGGCAGTCGCTCCATGTGAAAATCAGTATTTTCACCAAATCCTTATGTTTAGGAAGCGGACCCCGCCGATCCTAATGAATTAGGAAACGGGATAACGCTAAGAAGAAGAAGTTAATAGATTCAGGCGTTATTTTGAAACAATGAGAAATTTATAGACAGTTTGATCTAAATTACTTTGTGTGCTTCCGCTACCTAGTAGTTGACGCAAATTAGCGCGGGCCGGCACCTCACTAGCGTTAGTGGATGCATGCCGCCGTGGCTGATTTTCACGTAGCACGTTATTCTAACGACTAACATCTACAACGCCTGAGGATGCCTCGAGGACAGACGAAACACATGTCACAAAGACGACCGGAACAGCCAGGGCAGCAGCAGTGACTGGTGCATGTGGTTCACATTTCAGATGGCGAACATTCCTGAAAAATTCCTGTCAGATCCTTAAATAACCTAGTAGGTGAAAGCCTACGTAGCCGCACGAATTCTTATGGGTATTGCAATTGGCGGGAGCGCTGACTTTTAAATCATCTATACTCCTACTCAACTAATATATGCTAATGACACCTTACCCTCTACATTGAATGATTAACTCGTCGAATATTAAGTTTAGTTGATCCCCATTATAGTAACAGTACCCATCACTGGTAAGCAATCCTCGTACCCACAGGAGCCGTGCACTCAATGCTTTTAATTTTTTATATTAGAGGGGGGGCAAACGAGCATGTGGATCACCTGATGGGAAGTTGTCACCACCGCCCATAGACATAAGCAACACCAAACGGTCTCTGATCCATTGACAGCCTTTTTAGGGAAACGTAGGCTCTTTTCTTGAAGGTTGACGATATCGTATTTGTTCGTGAACACCGCTGAGGATAATTTAATACCTCTCATCAAGACGGTGAGGGTGAAATTTCAGTTTGTGGCGAGTGGTACAATAGTGGAACTCAGCGGCTGGTATTAAGTTGACTAGCTCCTCCGAACACTTAACATGATACAATTTGTAGGGGTATACCTGGGTATACCTACTAATCGAGGATCTACGATAAATGCGTACACTTGTATCCTTAGGGGATTAAGTTGAACTAAATTCAGTCTACCGTGAATTCAGAACACCGAACCAAGATATTTTTAGCCACACATATTTTTTTAATGGTTATAATATTTTCTTTTTTTAAATTGTATATTTCAGTTTAATAAACTCGTATACAATTGAAAAGTAACTTTCATTTAAGTTAGATTAGGTTAAATTAAAATTACTTTGAAAATATATACTAGAATGTGGTGCCAAGTGTAGCAAAATATTCATAATTAATTATCTCGTTCAGCTTGAATTCGACGCTCAAGGTACCGCTTTTTACCGTATTCTGTCAACTGTCAATATTAACAGAAATGAAAAAAGAAGTCGAAATAATATTTGTGTTTATTACTTACACATATGCAGTATGAAACACTGTTGAATCTACGAAATAAGTAATGTATTCAGTGTAATATTCCATACGTAGTGGTCCTACTGTGCATTACCGTCGCAACATTTAAATAACGTAAATTTTTCCTATATAGCTTGCAAATAGGCTTTATAATAAATAAGCTAGCCTTTTTATTACCCTTGAGTACAAATGTATGATATTGTGCCAAATCTTGTTGTGCATTTGCACATTTAATATTCCCTATAAGAACATCAATCAAGTTTCTGACACGGGCTGTACAGTAACCGCACGTCAAAGTTTCCTCCATTGTACAGTCCCTTTAAGCAAGCCAAGATGGTGGGCGGGGCGGCCAATTCGCGAAGGTCACATTTATCCTTCAATTGGAGCGGTCAGGTAATGGGGCTCATGCATAATTCCGTCCCGACGACCTGCGTCAGGACGTCGGAAATGAGCGGCCCTGACCGAGCCGGGCACGGGGAGCGGGGGACAAAGAAACATTCTTTAAACACTTCAAATAATTGTTACTTACGGCATTTTGTTTTTTAGTCAACTAATATTCTCGTAGTAAATAATGTATTGTACAACAATTAAGCTTATATAGAATTATAAGAGCTTCCGTATGTATGTATATCTTCACGCCAGGTCGCTTGCGGGGTAGGCAGAGAGTACCGAGCAGCATATGAAGCGGTCCTTTTTTTTATATACAACGTCGGAAAACATACAAGCATACGGCCCACCTGATATAAAGCTGTTACCGTAGATTATTAACCATGGCACCTCAGCCGGGTCCCGGCAGAAGGGGCAGACCCAAGAAGTGCTGCCTTGACGTCGTGAGGGATGACATGCGTGCCAATGGTCTCACTATGAGGAATGCTGAAGACCGCACGAAATGGAGAAGCAAAAGTCGGAAAACAGACCCTGGCGCTGAAGCGAAAGCATAGGACGTGACCGGGATTAACTCTTGGATGATGATGATTATATGTGAAAAACATTCGGATCGTACATGGCGCACGTCACCTGACAAAACTCAAATACTCAAAACTAAAATATACATTATTAATTTATTAATAAACATGTTGTATGCAATTTGATCAAACCTGCTTCGTGTGCTTCCGCCATCGCGCTTGTATATTATAATTGAAGTGTACATTTAAATTAACATGTAAATTTGGCTTTCGCAAAATAACGACAGAATCTATTAACTACGAGTATGTTGTACATGCAATGAAATTTTAGATGATAACTTTACTACAAATAAAGATTATCATACTTATCTATACAGATAAATATTGGAGTGTCTGTTTGTAATATTAAAATAACCGTTTTTTATTAAATGCATATGGGTGTATACACGGTACATATACCAAAATATTTTTTTTACAATTTTTGTCTGTCTGTTTGTTTACCCGAATCTCTGAAACGGCTGGACGCATTTTGACGGGACATTCACTGGTAGATAGCTGATGTAATAAGGAGTAACTTAGGCTACTTTTATTTTTGAATATAAGTAAATAATAAAAAAATAACTCTTCCACGCGGACGAAGTTGCGGGCACAGTTAGTTGGGTAATGCAATCAATTTTACTAGATACCCCTGAAGAAATAAGCGGAGCAAATACCATCCGTTGTATTGATATTATTAAAATTAGACATTCACTGTTATATGCTCGTATATGTCACGAATGCCGACCTCCTGATTGTTTTCCTTTCAAGCTGGGCACACAAGATGGAGAACTTATTTATTTTAAACAGATGTATATCCCAATAAAAATATCGTATAAAGTAATTTGGCAAGATTCACAATGTCATACCATTTTCAGTTTTAAACAGTTATCAAGTAAATTATTTAATTCTACAACACCTAACTCTAGAGACACTGCCTTAACTTGTTCGAAAACCAAAAAAATAACTCCATACTCAATCTTTACCGATATACTAAAACAACATTTCTCTTACAACTGATTAAAAGATAAAAATCATCATTATTTCTACCGAAGAACATAAGCCTCCCCCCTTAGACTTCCATAGCGATCAGTCCTATGCTACTATTTTCTTATTTATTATATCGTTATTGAAATCGATGCCGGGAAATACTGTAATATTTTTATTGAGAATATATTTGAGGATAGACGGGGCTCTCTATCATTTTTCGGGCTAATGCCAAACCTTTACATGGTACACACTGCTGGTTAGTAAACAAGTTGATAGCAATAAAAAAACGATATTTCTCTTCCAGAGAGAAGTACCTTAAAAATACTGCATTCAAGTAAAAACTCAATAGATGGTTGTTATATTCTTATCGATAATTCCAATAGATGGAGATTCCAATAGATGGAGTTGTTGCGAATGATACTCTATATATTGGAAGCGTTCTTAGGCTAAGGTAATTTCTTCGCAACAGATATATTTGCCTGTAGACGTTTTTTTTTTTGTTTCAAATATTATCAATCCTTCAAACAAAATGATATGATTTAAAAATATCAACAATGTATTCGATAAATTATTTAATTTTTGTACACTGTTGCAAATGGAAGAATCTGCAGGTGCATGCCAATCTTAATATACTTTTACTTGCCAAATCGTGCCAAACTTCATTTTGTACAGAAATGTTTCAGGGTTGTAACACATTTTTGTCGGCATGTACTTAAGTTAATGTAACAAACCGGATTTTAGACATTACTTTGTGTTGCATCATCTTTAAAGTTGAGTATCTAAAATGTGTCGAACGACATTACCATAATATAGCTTAATTATGTTGGTCTGGTAATGAAGGTCGGGTCTCGCCAAGGGAACTCCTTAATAAGTTCATTTAATTTGGGCTCATTTGACTTATTTTACCTCGTAAGTAATAAATAAGGCATATTTTTTTATTTGTAGAACTATGTATCTTTATATTTCCATACAAATGTTGCCACCTTCACGTTTTTATGTATGAGAAACTGGCCGGTTATAATCTGTTTTGAAAATATGATCATTTATATGTAAAATTTGGTATGTTCCAATTTCAAAAATTTCCCTCCACATTATTGCGAGCTAATTTAAATTATCGTGTCTCATTGAAAAATGAATCTGCGCCGGGAACATTTACGCGCTATGATTTTTTACGATTTCAAGTGTCGCCTGAAACCGGACGAATCGTACTATAGACTTCAAATGGCATTCATGGATGAAGGCTCTTCCAAGGTCACCGTGTATTGTTGGTATAACGAATTCAAGCGCGGTCGACTAACTTTGGGGGATGAAGAAAGAAGTGGTCGCCCTTCGACGACTGTTACGTAAGAAAACATGCTAGGAGTGAAAATTTTAATCCAAGACAATAGGCGAGTTACATATCAGGAGATTTAGCACATACTGCAGATTTGATCGGAAAGCCTTCACGAGATTCTACCCTTGCATCTTTGCAGGAGGAGGATAGTTTTACGCTGGGTGCCGCACAACCCCACCGTTGCTCAGAAACAGGCCGTTTCGTCCACTTTGGTAACTAAATTTACCTAACCAGTTACAAGACAAGATTTTTCTTTCGCTATTTGGTAACTAGTTGTGAGAGAAGAATTATTTTTCCACTTTCGTAGATCAAATTATTTCCATTTTTGTAATCCGAGATATTAGTTTTTATAAAAAGAAAATAACATCGAAATAATAAAGTGTTATACTTAACTTTTAAGTAGGCACTATTATCGGAAGTCCGAAAATATTTCTCATGCCATTTAATAATAGGTACGATGACGAGCGAAGCGAGGAGGAGTGTTAGGTAGAACTGCGACCCTACAGCGCGCGAGCCGAGCGAGCGAAGCGAGCGTGCCGCGGTAGCGGCCGGCGAAGAGCCAGAACCGAACATTGTCTGTTCACGTTCTGAACATCCGCGTTCATAACTATCAAAAAGTTACAAAAGTGGAAAAATAATTCTTCTCTCACAACTAGTTATCAAACAGCGAAAGAAAAATCTTCTCTTGTAACTGGTTACGTAAGTTTAGTTACCAAAGTGGACGAAGCCATCAAACAGCGAAAGAAAAATCTTCACTTGTAACTGGTTACGTAAGTTTAGTTACCAAAGTGGACGAAGCCGATAAAATTTGAAGCAGGCTCGTCTCGGCGTGTTTACGACATCATTACACGATATCCACGTAGACGACTTTTGTACAAAGTCTCCCTCAAGTAATACAATAAGGTTTTTCAAAATCTAAACAATATTGTTACTGTGAACAAAAATATGTTTTTTTACAGAACCTGACTGCAATAAATTCACTTCAATAGCATTTTTTTCTATTTAACAGCAATGCAATACAGAATGGTGAAAATGTGTATAAATTTTCTATTCTCAGTGGTAGCAATGAATTCGTTACGACATCCACCAGAAACTTCTAGCCTGCACTGCGGCGTAGCACACTCCATGCGACAAATGCGATGTAATGAACTCATTTAAATATTACTCGTATCATGTTTTGGGAAAACACTGCCTATCTGTCTGCATGTTAGGAGCCTGTAGCTCGTAAACGAAACGAGTTACTTATATAAAATTTGGATAACCCATTGGAAATGTTGACGTAAAATCGAAAAAGATGAAATCTCTGTGAAACTATTATTCATGTAGAATTTCATACAGAAAAATAACTGGTTTATTTCATTTATTTTCCGTTCTCTTGCATGTGGAGTTGTAAAATTTCAGTAGTAAAGGACTACATATTTTTTTCCATCATAAATAAACAAAATGTGGGAGCAACAATGCTAATACTTTGTCTGGGTCTATCTATTTTTTAATTAAAAAAACTATAAACCAGTTAATATTTGAAATTTGTATAATTGAACTTTTGATGTTTTGCTTTTTTTATGAAACTAGACTTGCAAACAAGCATGCGGCCCGCATTATATGGAAAGCGGTCACCGCAGCCTATTGACGCTCGCAACATGACGGAGATATTACTCGCGCCCTGCCATTCGTGTGACCTAAAGATGTTTCGTCACAGTACCCAGTAATTTATCTGCCGTATCTCACCCTTCAAACCAGTACACAGCTTTATAAATATAGCTGCTTGGCGGTAGAAATAGGTGAGACAGAGGTACCCACGTAGATGACTTTTGTTCAAAGTCTCCCTCTGGTAAAATTTGTGATATTTTGTGTGCAACATTAACCATTTGTGCAAAAATTAAGCAGATTTCCAGCGTGGTTCAGTTCACCTTATTTTGTTTACTGCGTCCCGTCATATATATGGACAGACAACAGGGGAGGTCTTTTTTTTTTTAGTTTAGTCCCATTCGTTTCTAGAATCCTAAAAAGGTGGCACGCTAAAAGGATTTAAACACTCTAGTTCACTATGTGCTTAAATATGTACAAGTCTGTCGATTTGGTCTCTAGGAGTAAGTGGCGCTACGCATATGTGCTACGAACTGCTACGACGTAGCACTGTACATTAGGCACGTACCACGTAAAAACGGTAGACCGGATTTCGATGAAATTTATTACGTTGTTACTAAACCTTCTCAGCAACATTTGACTTTATTAAATTTAAATTTATACTATATAATAATAGAAGACACTATTATGGTTATCTTCTAAAGATATAATTTAATATATAAATAAAAAATAAGATTTCATTATCTATGTAGATAAATAATAGTCATATTTTTAACTAACATTTTTAACATTTTTTTAACTTTAAAATAGGAGGGTATTTTATAAACGCAAAGGCGTTAGAGTAGTTTGCTTTCGAGAACGCTTGCTAGGGAATGAACTCCCTGCTGAGATTGTCTCAAAGAACTGAACCATGCGGTTGTTCAAAAAAGGTGCGAACAGGTTTTTACATGGTCGACAACGCACAACTGTTGCCTTGTTGTTGTTTTTTTTATATAACTTCTGCACAGTGGCTCCTCTTTGCCTGATGGTGAGCGAAAGAGGAGCCCAAATCCCAACCGCAACTGACAAAATACTACACAGTGTCCTGTCATTTGACGCTGCTATGCTGACCCGTAAGATGCTTCTTCACGCTTCGTTTGAAGGATCCCATATTGTAGGAAGGAGGGAACACATGTGCAGGCAAGGCGTTCCACCTTTTAATGGTACGACAAAGATTCGAGTTGCCGATCTTTTTGGTAGGCAAAGAAATGTTCTCAACAGTGACATCGCAAGTCTGCACGTGTGGTTCTATGACGGAAGGGAGAGGGTGTTATAAGAGAAAATAGCTCTTCAGAGCACTCGCCATGCTAAAGGCAGTAAAATACGCTTAGATAGCCTATGTCCCTATGGAGTTGAAGAGGTTCTAGGTTTTTAGTGTCCTCTTCGTCGTTGATAACTCGTTGCTGCAACCTATCGAGAGCCTCGAGAAGATACTATGCGGAGCCGTCCCGGAGATGGGAGCAATACTCCACACAGGCCCGATTTTGAGTCTTATAAAGCAGACAAAGCTGGTCCAGCGTGAAGAACCGGCGTGGTGAGATGAGGCTCTCGATGTAATTACGCTGGTTAAGATTGCAAAGAATATCCATATCTTGGATATACAGGCTATCTCGCATACTGAGGGAACCGCCCTGAAGACTGGGAGTGAGAAGGAATGGAAATGGATGGAATTTTTTGTTGTAAACGCGCAAACCTGACTTTTCTCAGCATTAAACTCAACCAGGTTATTGGAACCCCATTTAGTAATGAGATCCAAAACCCGATTCAGCTCAACGGCAAGACTCTCACACCTCTCATCGATTTCTGACCGACCAAGACGAGGCCGACCAAAGGTCGTACTGTCATCTGTATACCAATGAAAGAAAGAGGGTGGGCGATAGAACGGCTGTGAGACACCGGTATTCACTGACATGAACCGCAAAGCACATCCATCTGCAAGGACGCGGATTCTACGCTCATGCAGGAAGCCAGCAATCAAATTACAAAGCTGGAGGGGCAGACCGTATGCCGAAAGTTTGGAGAGAAGTGCTTTGTCCCAGACCCAATCAAACGCCTTGGCGATATCTAGGCTGACTGCCATGGATTCGCCATATTTATCGATTGCCAGAGGTGCATCACATACGCTACAAGATCAACCGTTGATCGTTTCGGTCTAAAACCTAACTGACGATCATTAATTACGGAGTGATCTTCTAGGTAACGGATGATTGTTGAGGATCCGTTTCATGACTTTGCACAACACTGAAGTTACGGCAATGGGGCGGTAATTTGATGGGTCAGAACAGTCTCTTTTTTTGGGGACAGGCTGCATATTGGCCTCCCTCCAAACACCCGGAACACAACAAACAACTCCGCTGCACATTTTTTTTAAATTATCGCTGGGATACTGTCAGGACCAATGGCTTTTCGGACATCGAGTGACTGTAGTTCAAAACACACATCTCGCTGCCTGATGTGGATATCAGGCATAACGGATCCACTGGAGGATATTGTTGGTGGTTGCGTGCTACAGTCATCGATCCGGGAGTTAGCCACAAAGAGGCTGGCCTGATCGGCTTTCTCCTGCGGCTGATACCAGTGAGCCATGGTGGCATCGCATGGCAGCGAGTGCTGGCAGGAGTTGGCCTGCACGGCTTTAGCCAGTCGCCAGTAGTTACGCAACCCAGCACGGTGCGCCACTAGTTCCGTGCCGACTCGTGTAACGCGCTGGGCGTCCGCTCTTTTGTATGCTCTCTTGCAGACCCTGGTGGCAGTGTTGTAGGCTAATTTCAGCGAGCTAATGTTCGGATCTTTAAGGGCGCGGGTTGTGTCGTGTTGTAATTGAGTTAGTGGTAAAAAAACGTACATATTTATTTAATTTATATAGTTAGGTTGAACCTCACACACGCAACCCGGTCAAATAAACCCATAACGTTACAATGTACGAGTGATTTATTTTTGCGTTAGTTTGCGGAGAGTGTAATATAACAGAGGTTAACGAGAGTATTTTATTAACAATGTACTGTTAAAAAATGTGTCATAATAACCAAAGCGGTCAAACGCATTTTAATTATTCTAGAGATTAAACTCTTTTAAATAAAAGATGCCGAAAGAAGCTTTACACCAAGTTCCATGCAGGATAGACAGTGACATCTGAGATCCTCCTACAGCTGATTCGCGCCATTAACATTCAAGGCTCTTTTAACGCACGTTCGCTAGATCCTAGGGCTCCTGATGCCACCTTCTGATAACACCCGACTAATTTGGTCGTGATAGGTGAATCTTATCGGTCTTAGGTGCTTTTGATTTGGCTCTTTTTCAATACCTCAACAATTTGATCAACATGTGTGCGTCTAGGGCGGCCCCTACCGATGTCACCACTTACTCATACCTTATACACCTCGTAACTCTTTAGTCATTCATTCTTTCTAAATGTCCAACCCATCTCTACATACCCTTTTAAATTTTTGTCACTACATCATCTTTCATTCCACATAGTTCTCGTATCGTGCGTTTTTAGTCTATTAATCATTCTCACTCTACACAGACTCCTCAGTGCTCTCGTTTCTACAGCGTTTACCCTACTTTCATACTTCTTCTGCCATACCCATGCTTGCTCCCAATGTTGGCGTTAATACACCCTGAATGATAGCAAGGCGAGCTTTGCTCGATATGTTATTGCATGTTGCCACAGAGTACAGCGCACCATTGATACGGTTTCCTGCTTTCACTTTTATTTCAATATCGCCCTCACACTTTCCATCTCTTATAAACATAGAACCTAGATACTCATCATAATAATATCAATTGATAAAATTGTATATAAATAATAAATATTGTCGGACAAATTACACAGCGCCACCTAGCCCCAAAGTAAGCGAAGCTTGTGTTATGGGTACTAGACAACTGATAAACATATGTAAATACATTTTTTTTTTTTTGTAAATACATACTTATTATACATAGAAAATACCCAGACCAATACAAACAGACATGTTCATGCACACAAATGTTTGTACTGTGTGGGAATCGAACCCACGAGCGTTGGTGTCAAAGTAGCGTAACAGCGCGTTTCACCACTGCGCCACCGAGCAATCAAAATGTCGTCAAAAAATCGTCATTATGAAAAAGTAAATATATTTTTATCAAGAATCTCATTCTCAAACATAAACTATAACGCAACAATATACATATGACAATATATGCATTTATGCAATCTAAATTCAATCTGCAAAGGGTATACTGCAGTGGCACCAGTCGGCTGGCGGCGAACCAATCTGCTATTATGAGAGTTCAAAAGCTAACAGACCAGTGAGATGGCTACATATCAACGAATGAGTTTGTCGTATATACTTATTTATCTATTGCGTGTGAGTATAGACTTAAATAAGTGTCAACATCATAACAATTTTAAGAGAGTAGGGCGCATCAAAGCAGCCCGTCTGGGGGAGTACCTCCACCTCATACAGAACAAATGGATACCCTCTAAAATTGCACAATTTATCTTTTGTTTGACAGACAAGAGGTTGTGAAATTTATATATTAATTAATAGAGAATGTTTTGTACCTTTGAGATTTGAAAGTTAAAATTACAAAATGGAAACCAGCGAATAGCGAACTGTACACTAAAAGGTACAAAACCTCACGTTGTACTGTTGGCTTTTGAATCCGGATAAAGCGTTTAGCTTTGTGCGATTTTAATTCAATTCAGAATGCATATTGCTTTTCCAGCCCGACAGGTAGTTTGTAGTAAAAGATACTAGATTTTAGATTTGTTGTTAGGTTATATAACCTACCAACATATCTAAAATCCACATACAGTATAATAATTATGTGTTTCATTTGTACGTGAATTATTTGCCTATATAGAAATAATGCCGTTGAGAGACAAGCGTTGCACAAAATCCGCGGCGTAATTCTTGTTTTTTTATGTACAACGTCGGGAGGCATACAAGCATACGGCCCACCTAAAGGAAAGCGGTTACCGTAGCGATACCACCACTGCTGCTAGAACAACAACTTCTTAGGAGCTTACTGATGACCTCACTCACACGCAGGATACAACAAACCTCTAGGGAGTTGTTATTTGGCTGCGGTTTTCTGCGAGGTGGAGGTACTTCCCCAGACGGGCTGCTTTGATGCGCCCTATCTCTCTTAAAAACATTCAGACTAAGACATACAGACGTGTTCATGCACACAAATGTTTGTCCTGTGTGGGAATCGAACCCACGAGCGTTGGTGTCAAAGCAGCGTCATTCACGACTGCGCCACCAAGCTCGTCAAAATGTCGTCAAAAAATCGTCATTATGAAAAAGTAACTCCAATTCACAAATTGCATCTCACCTAATATCGGTTTTAAGCTTTCTTTTAAGACTTTTAGTGGAAACTAATAGTCTTAAAAGAAAGCTTAAAACCGATATTGTCTAATTTAAGAAATTCACTTAATTTATACTACGTTAGGAGGCATACAAGAATACGGCTCACCTGATGTAAAGCCGTTACGGCTTATATACTAACGGTTGCAATACCTTAAGTATCACCAGCGCGATATCACCTCTGCTGCTAACAGAACTATTCCTTAGAAGCTTACTGGTGACCTCACTCACTCGCAGGAATACAACAAAGTTGTTATATGGCTATCGTTTTCTGTGAGATGGTGGTACTTCCCCAGTAGGCCTGTTTTGATGCACCCTACCTCTCTTGAAGACACATAGACCAAGACAAATAGACGTGTTTGTGTACACAAATGTTTGTCATGTGTGGGAATTGAACTCGCGAGCGCTGGTGTCAAAGTAGCATTACAAACTACTTCGCCACCGAGCTCGTGCTTTGGCTTAGGTGGCATACCCTACCAATCCTAATAGATCGGGAAACGAAATAATGCTACGAAAAAAGTTACATTAGGTTTATAGATTCTTAATATACCGCAATGTAAGGTAAAAAAGTCAAGGAGATTCATAAATCTTCAATTTACGACGTCGCCTGTCCCTATGGTTAAAGAAATGGGATAACGGTAGATAGAATGAATTGTGATGCTGTAGAAGAATCTTATACAATGATAGATTAGCCTCTCTCATTGTAAATTCAAGGACACATTTTGAAACCCATTCTTCCCCCGCTGTCCTATTTTTAGGACATTATTACTGAATTTTTTTTTTTGCAAGTTTAAATATTTTCATGAACACTGGACCTTTATGAAATCTATATGTTTGTCTGTGTATCTGTGTGTGCGTGTGTCTGTTGCTTTTTTTCCGAATATTCGATTTTTGACTTCAGATTCGCTTTCAGCATAAAAAAGTAGAGTAGAAATGTTCAGGAACACCGTTCCTATCTCTTAAGGAACATGGTCAAAATGGCCGACAAATAAAAAAAAAATTGAATTGTTATATAATTGACGAGCCAGGTGTTCCTCTGGCAATGCAAGCTTGCGCATTCTCAACTGGTTTCTATTGTTTCTAATAAAATTTGTATTTGTACACTATTTTTCAACAAGGGATATTTAAAGATTTCAACAAAAAGTTCCGTATTTACTAAGCTTGGGAAGTAATGGGTTAATGACATTGGTAATGAGAGATAGGTTGCCTTATTGAAGTGAAACATCAGTAAAATCGAACCATATGCCATGACGCTCTCTCATGCCGTCATGTTCTTTCTACACTGTCGCTCTCGACATCCTTGGGTGTGTGCGTGCGCATACTAGATTCTGCGTTGTTTCTCTGCATGAGCTGTTTACTATACACGTATCTATCCGATGGTTTTTGATTTTTATATATCGATATAAAATTTTTAATATTCATTAAGATATTTGATGTCTGAAGGGCGTTCCGTGATTTGCCATTGAGCCCTCGCGGGCACTTAGGCATATCTTACATTTTTTGAAATATAATCTCATTGTATCTTATTAAATTCTCTTATGTTACTATTTTTCTATTTTTAATCTGCTAGCGTTTTGAAATGACCATTGGCTTAAACTATTAGAGATCACTATTTATGTATAATTGATAAAAAGCATTTCGTGTTATAATTTTTAGTGATGGTAAGGAATCATAAGTTTAACAGCTATTGCAGGCGGAAGCACAATAAGCAGGCTTCGCTGAATACGTATATTGGATTATATCACTCGTTTTCTTATTACACGTTGTGGCCATTTTAACAGGAGTCTATGTTAGCTTTAAATATGTTATTACTAACGTTAGGAGCTCGAAACTATTATCATAGTCCGCGAGTGCAGTATAAGTTTTATTATAACTGCCGACCTTGCGATAGCTCGCGATGCCTTGAAGCCTCGAGGTTATGTGTCATATTTCTTAGAAATGAGTTGAAGTACAGTCTATATGCTATGTGGTCAAACGATTATTGCCTTTACCCTTATAATAGAATGGAATTCTCTCTAATATTGCATGAATGATAAATATGCTTATAAAAATAAAATCTAACTAACGGAAATAACAACAAAAGTATAAACTCTATTCGCTAAAGCGATCTGTTCCAGACAATCACATGGATCGGAAACAATCAGGACTCAGTGGTTAGTAACGCCACTTTAACACTAATTCTGGTGGCTTCGATTCTGACACAGGACTAACGTCTATTTGTCTTGGTCTTAGTGTTTTTAAGAGAGTTATGGCACATCAGCCCGTCTAGGGAAGTACCTTCACCTCACATAAACACCGGTAACCAAAAGAGGTGCTGTGTTAGCAGCAGAGTTGACATTGCGCGAGGGATAGTAAGTATCCCTCGCGCAATGTCAACTCAAAAGTTTTGCAAGCGTTTATAAGTTACGGTAACCACTTTTATACATCGTTGGGCCGTATACTTGTCCCGACGCTGTATCTATCTATCTATTATTTCACGCCATATCCCTTGCGGGGTAGGCTGAGAGAACTGGCGCCACGTGACTCGGTTCTTACACACCACACTAGCTTCTTTATTATCATAACTTCTCATACATTTCTTTCTTCTCTTTCATACTTTCAATTAGGGGCAAAGATGATGATATTGTGGGTTGATGCGTTAGCTGCGTAGATGGGAACGTGCAAGCAGTATGTACTCTTTGTTTCACAAATGTCAAAAGACTACGTTAACCGATCGAAATATAAATAAAAAAAAGGTGGCCGTCATGAGACGCCCGGCAGATGTAAAACATCTTGTAACGGTGCAAACCCTATTTTTGTGTTATTTATGAATATCAGTACTCACAGCGTCATTTAACTAAGAAGAAGATGTATTCATGATGGCAACACGTAGTTGTCAATTGGTGGATTTGGTTTGACAGATAACTTCCCGGTTGGCAGTGGCCACATTTCTTTTTAGGGAGCCTTTTTGATTTTGTAAAGATGTAAAAAAGATCAGTTTCTTGAGTCGTATTGGACGACGATGAAGATTCAAAAGATCGAATTGGTTTTAACCTTCAATATTTCGGACGTAAAAGGTTCGGTGCCTAAGTACCGGCTAAATTTGAGGTTATGATGTCAGCGTGCTGGAGTGTGGATGTCGGAGCCTCGCAGTTGATGGTCTTCGCTGTATGTATATGACGTCCACTCATGACGTCCACTCTTTATATCAGTTTGTTATACCTTCCTGATAGGCTTTTTTTAAATCAGGTGGCGCCCTTTCTCTTCTTTGTCTTATCTATAGTCTTTGATACAGACTAGGAGATTATTAACATACCGGTTCTAGCCCGCGAAATAGCCCTGAACCCACGCGCCCTCTCTGTCTCTTGCTCTGCCTTTATATAAGCTAGCACGCAAAAATTGCTTCAATCTTAGTGAATATTCAAATATTTATAAATAAAATATAAACAAAAACAATAATAAATATGGAGTAAAATACTGTAAAAGACCAGAGTATTGTTAGTAAAATCGATATTTTTTTCTTTTTACGTTAATTTTAATCATAATTCAAAAAAATGTATACATATTCATAAATAGTAAAACGAAATAAATATTTAATAGAGACTATTAAACTACTGTTTAACATCAATGCTGTTATCACAGTGTACAGCTCTAAGAATTCATGTTACAATATAATACGATACTAGCTATATTAGTGAGTTTAGATGCGTGCGGCAAACGCTCCAACCAGATTATCCGTTTGACAGTTTATATCTTATATTTTATGCTGTTAAAAAATAACAATATTTTCGAAGGCTATCGCTACTATGATTATTTTAGCTACTTGTAACCTTAAAACCAAAATATAATTTGTTGCCACAGCCATTCTTCGTATTAAGAATAACCTGGTGGATATACACCTCTGTGGCCTCTGAGGTTCTATATTAACGAAATACATTACATTAATAAACTAAGAGGAGGCGCCTGGGCGACAGAGCTTAGCTCGGCATTTTTAGAACAAAAACTAATTTTTCTAGTATTGAAACTTTGTTAGGTGAGGGTTTTCGCCTTACATGAAGATTAGGGTTACCCTTGTTGGGTTCTTGCAAGTTAGTGATGTTGTCAGGAAGGACAGCGTCACTGCGTTGGCAGCGGAGATAGCGACTGCGCTAACCTCTATACTATCTACGTCTACGTGTATACGCTGCGGTAACCACTTCACTTGAGGCGGGCCTTATTGTTGTTGGCAACTGACGTAAGGATGTTCATTTTAATTTATAACGGTAGATTTCAAAATATTTTCTCGTAGTAATTAAAAATATTTTAATTATATATATTTAAAAACTTCATTATTTTTAGTTTAACTTACGTGTGTAAAATGTATTGCTATTGCATGTTCATTGAAGAATATTTTGTTTTTCTTCACTTTAAAGCAAGTACATTTGAAGTGTAGATCCGAGAGTAGCTAGATGAATACTAACTTACACGACTTCAAATGTGGTAAATTAAGTCAAGTGTTGGTAGGCCCACAACACTATTTACAGATGACACTTAATAATAATGCTAACAAAGTAGCGTGCATAAATTCGCTATTATTAGATACCGATTACGGTTCATACCAAAAAAGACGTGTATTTATATGTTAATATAATCGAGATTGCATATTCTTGACTATGAATATGCATTAAAATTAATAATCGAATGAATAAATAGAACACACATCATTAGCTTGTAAGAATCAAGCGACTTATCGGTGACAGGTTACGTTGGATTATTTTCGTTCCCTACGGATTTTACAGACAATTATACAGCAATTCACCATGACTGCGTGTTCAATTCCCCTTTTTACTTAACCTCTAGGTCAAAAATGAAATAAATATACAGGGCTTACACTTTTATCAACAAAATTCCGTGACATCAAAAACTTCTGTTGGCAGACACCAGAACCCTATACGCAAATAGAGACAAAAATATCATGCTCTGTCTTGCTCACACATACGTGTTTCACGATAATGCCATCTCTCTTCACGAAGGCATTATTTACACTTCTAACCTCAAATGAATAAATAAAATAGTGTCGTACTACAATGAAATGGTATATTAATCATAAAGAATTATAACTTTTTATATTGTTGATAATAGTTTTACAATATTTTTAGTTGTAATTTGTTAAACATGAACATTGTTGAATTTCTGAACGGATAATGGCGACTGACTTGGATTTGAGTCATAAAATTATCGATAATTTCCTTTTTTATGTGATAATGTATGGTACAAAAAGTCATTTGTAATAAATCATTTAATAATTTTACGTACTATTCGTAGATGTACAATCAGGAGTTCTCCTTCGACACATGATGGCATGAGACAGCGTCATGCCAACTGCCGTCACGGCATACGATTCTATTTTACTGCCAAGGCGCGTCAATAGATCTTTCACATCAATAAATATTCTCGGGCAAATTTCACAGTGGATGTTAAAGCAGCGAACGAGGTGTGTAGGGGCCGCGTCATGTGGAGCTCGGTTCTCTCTGCCTACACCGCAAGGGATTTGGAATTAAGAAAACAGGAGTAATAGTGAATTACACAGCGCTATCTGCCCTAAACTAAGCAAAGTTTGTACTACGGTTACTAGAGTACTGATAAACATACCTAAATACTCTTTTATGCATGCTCATAATAAAAGGATACACCCAGATCAAGACAAAAAGATATGTTAGTGCACACAAATATTTGTTTTGTATGGAAACCGAACCAACGAGCCTTAGTGCAATATTAGCCATCGGTAACCATTATACCGCAGGTCTCCTGAAATTGATTACTGAACATAATTAAACTAGTCAAGTTCAGTAGAACAGCTGGAAATCTCAGTGGAAACCCGCCTGCTCAACTATTCTAAGTTGAGCACTCAAAATGAGCAGTAAAGAAAAATATATTCCCGATTCTATTTTAGGACACAAAACGTTTGAAAATAGAACTAGTGAATGAGCTCGTAATAAAAAGTTTGTATGCAGCAACCTCATACAGCTTTAATTAAAAACATTGTATGCAAAGGGCGGCAGGTCGGCCGTAGCGGATGCAAATATTAAAACTTTATTCTTCACAAACCAACTGCGAGGTTATTATGTAAACGTTTCAGTCAGAATGAATTCTGGCCAATCTCGATGGTAATTAATTAGCATTGAAATTAAACCCGTCAGTAAACAAACGGCGCCTAGATGAGAATGGAAATGCAATTTAAGAGAATAATTGAAACGAAACAATTCGATATTTTTTTATACAACATCGGGAGGTATACAAGCACGGCCCACCTGACGGAAAGTAACCTTAGTCTTAGTAAACTTAGCCTACGAACAATTGCAATACACGAAGTACGCGGGCGTACATGTTTTACATATTAGTATAATTGCTACCCCTGCTGCAAATACAACAGTCCTTGAGGAGCGTACTGATAATCGCATTAAATCGCAGGAACACAACAACCCCGTTAGGAACAGCTTTTTCTACTTTCGTTTTCTCACGGCTTCTAATTATCATATGCAGATGTTGAATAGCCTAGGTTACAGGCTAAAGCAAAAATGAAGCTATCAAATGCATTTTTTTTAATCCGACGGATATCAGGATTTGGTCGTGGATTTCTATAAGGTGAGGATACTACTCCAGTCGGGCGGATTTGTAGTATCCTACCTCTCTCAAAAATAAATCTATGCTAATATTCAAAGCGGAGGAGTTATCTTATCTATATATAATATATATAAAGATGCATTTGACAGCATAATTCGTAATGAAGATTACAGACTATTCAATATCGGGATATGATATTTAGAAGCCGGGGGAAAAGAAAGGAAAAGCGGTGCCTAACGGGTTCGGACGAAGTCGCGATTTGCAGCTGTATAAACTGAAAAATATGTAGATCAAATACTGAAAATAACAGTTAAACAAATTAATAAGTTTGGTCTGTATTTAAAGAGGGACCCGTAAGATTTAGAGCTCATTTAAGTTAAATGAGCGCTCACTACATGGAGTTATTGTTAACGATTGAAGACTTTCTGGCTATCTCCAACCTCTGTCATCACACCAGCCTGATGTTTAAGCCTTCATTATGATGCCACCGTAATCCAGCTGCTTACATATATGTCGCAGGGGTAGCAACACCATATTGAGAAGCCCGGAAGAAATCAATCCCCGTGATGCTAGTTTTAATAATAACGGATCAAAATGTCAAGTCGGCGCTTGGGTGGAATCGACATCGTTGAAATGGCAACACCGGTTGTATTTGTTTTGGTTTGCTCGAAATGTCGATTGTTGTCAGTTGTCAAAAACGTCAAGATGAGATACCGTCATTGGAAGCGGCATTACGATTCGAGCAATGGAGCCAATCGCATGTGTCGCATCCACCGCATTTTGAATCCGTTGTAATCTGCGATCCGAGCATAACTTTTGCTACAACTATTTTTGTAATTAGCTGATTAAATATTGAGAAGATTAACTACGCTGGTATTTCGCTTTATTCGCCGTGAACTACGAGCCACCTGACGACAATTATATTCACGTCCATACCATACCATAGTCCATACACATCGATGTACCAAAAGTGCTAACAAGCTAATGAAACGAAAATTTAAACATGATTTTTAATATTGTTCACTAAGTTTAAGAATACATATACGATTTAAATGCGTCCAACTTACCTTTCTACTGTTTTCCAAATTTTTTATTGATAAGACTAAGGCTCAACTATAGACACAAAAAATAAAACAAATCGGCCAAGTGCGAGTCGGGCTCGCGCACGAAGGGTTCCCTACCACTATCTATAAAAACGGCAAAAAAATTACGTTTGTTGTATGGGAGCCCCCTTAAATATTTATTTTATTCCATTTCTTAGTATTTGTTATTATAGCGGTAACAGAAATACATCATCTGTGAAAATTTCAACTGTCTATCTATCACGGTTCGTGAGATACAGCCTGGTGACAGACGGACGGACGGACGGACAGCGAAGTCTCAGTAATAGGGTTCCGTTTTACCCTTTGGGTACGGAACCCTAAAAAATAGATAGAGAAACAGATAAGAAAAAGGGCACTAAACTGTTTTGTCTTTCTATCTATAACTTCACGCCAAATCCCTTCGGAGTCGACTCGCCCTTTACAAACCTCACTCGCTTCTTCTTTAACATTCATTGCTCTGTTTATGCACTCTGGGCGGTTTCTAAGGCTCCTGACCTTCTGATAAACCACGATGAATTTGATCATGGTAGGTAAGTCTTGGCCTGCATCGGCTCCTACAGCCCTCTACTATCCCTTTGTATCTGTTTCGTGATTCTTTCTTCCTTCCTACTTTTTACAATTTCCAATATACATTTCTATAAAGTATATATTCGATAATGTAAATAACAGTGCATAAATAAATCACAATAATAATAATAATTTATTTCGTTCGCAATCAAAGTGACATTTCTGATTCCGATAAGAGGTCAATGAGCATTTATCACAGCATTGAAAAGGCCATCGTACTCGAGTTTGTACACATAGCGACAATTCATGTTGGACACTTCCGGCACCATTTTTACCGTTATTCCATAAGAACGGTACGGAGGGGAAAAAGTCTAGCTTGAGGTGTCGATTTATAAAAGTGGATTATTTTCATAAATAAATACTATAGCTTTGAATTAAACAATTTTTAACGGAAGTATCGCGTATTTTATTTACGCTTTGCAGCGTCCGTGGTCGCAGGAAGACTTCCTGCGACCACGGACGCTGCAAAGCGTTCGAAACGTCAGGTTCAACAAGATAAATAAAATACGCGATACTTCCGTTAAAAATTGTTTAATTCAATGTGTAACAATCGCGAAAACCTAAGACAATACTAAATACTATAGCTGCACTCTTCCAACGATAGAGAATCCAAAACGGGTACTATCAATTGTTGCCTGTCCGTCTCTCTGTATGTTTGTGCTTTGTACAAGTATCACGCAAAAACTACTGATCGAAACTTTATAAAATTATACGCGGTGGCAACTAATAATTTCTAAATGTTGTTGGGTTACATTAACCCCGGAAATGTTTATGGTTTCTGAAACTTTTAACACATAGGGCATGAGTAACTCCCCTGGCATTGCAAGTGTTCACATAGGTACTATAACATTTTCTCTAGACCATAGCCGCAGAAGTTATTTTCAACTGTACCAGCTATGGGACAGTTGAAAATAACTTTTCAACTGTACCAGCTACCTGCGGCTATGGACTCGCAGAGTTTGGCTTTTTAAGGTCCTGTTCATATACCACTAACGTGATCAACAAGCATATGACCTGCCTGATGGTAAGCTGTTGTCGTTGTCCATGAATATACATATTGTATTATGGTAAACTACGGTGAAGCTAATATCTTTCAGAGCACATTTGAATATTTTGGGATGTAAGTGTGGCTTATTTGCTCATGTATCCTGCTAATTAAACCATATGGTTCTGGCGTAAAGGAGGGCACATCAAAGCGATTGGGGTTTCGCCTCCACACGAAGAGCCAACCAAATAATAAGTCCGTTAAGGTTTGTTGCATTCCTGCGAGTGAGATCGCCAGTATGCCCTATGGTGTCGTTACCCGTTATCAGGCTCTAACCGCCAAGCAAATTAAGCCGCTTCAACGACAGCCAGTCTATTGATGGGTTTGATTGTCAGACGGATCAGTCCCGACTATTTTCGTTTGACGACTATCATGAATCTTAATGTAGTAATAGAGTGGTAGATCGCTTCAAAACATCCCAACTAGGTAAGTGTCTCGCCCACCCAGAAAACCGCAGCCAAAATAACAAAAGGAGTTGTAAGGCTTATGGTATTACTGCGAGTGAGTATTGTTACTTTCTGGTATCGATTTTAGATGTCGGTGTCGTAAAAAATCACTCGCACCATTTTACCCTAACGCGTAAAAAGAAGTATAATTACGAATGTATTAAAAATTCTTTATTCGCCATTGAACCCCGACGGGCACTTACACACGTCTTAACATTGGATACTTGATTACAGAAGTACGCACGGAACTATTAAAAGACTATGTATGTTGAAAACGCAAATTTGTAAAGGAAATAACTTTAAAATCCAATAAATATATTCATGTAAACTGATCGGTGCCAAACATACGTGCATTTCAACTGAATAAATTGAGCCCACTGGCGTTTTCCAACTGAACGCATCCACCACTCGATAACGAGCTCCGATGTTTTATTACTTTACCAGGTCGCTTTGTTCTGCTCTTGTAGGGGGAGGGATCAGGTTAGACCGGTCATGTCGGACACTACGCCTCGGGGAATGCGAATTCGAGAAAGTATAGATAGATGACGGCTATATCATGTTGCATGTTAGCGTTTTAGTTACACTAAAATGCTGCATATCAGTTTCCAGCAATTGCGTTGGGCTTGTGGTGAATTTTTATTATACAACATCAGAAGGCATACGAGTATATTGCAAAATATTAACCGTAGCCTATGAACACTTATAATATGACGAGATGTTAGTAACCCTACTTTCACTCCAATGCTCGTGGGTTCGACTTTTACATAGGATATTTTTTTTCTTTTTATAACACGTCGGGAGGCCTGCAAACATACGGCTCGCCTGACGTAAAACGGTTACCGCAGCCTACGAACGCCCGTAATAAATTAAATATCACTCGCCCGATGCCATATCTGCTGCTAACACAGCAACTCCTTAGGAGCTTACTAGTGGCCTCAGTTATAGGCATGAACACAACAACCCTCAAGGGAGTTTGTTATTTGGGTGCGGTTTTATGTGAGGTGGAGGTACTTCTTCAGAAGGGTTGCTACATTGCGTCCAGACTCTCTTATAATTGTTTGTACTGTAACATATGTACATATTTCTCTTAGGAGCTTACTAGTGGCCTCAGTTATAGGCATGAACACAACAACCCTCAAGGGAGTTTGTTATTTGGGTGCGGTTTTATGTGAGGTGGAGGTACTTCTTCAGAAGGGTTGCTACATTGCGTCCAGACTCTCTTATAATTGTTTGTACTGTAACATATGTACATATTTCTTGCAGAATAATATTTGCCCTCCCCTCCAGAGAGTTATTATTCAAGCGTTAATATGTAACCGCTTTAGATCAGGTGGGCCCTGGACTTGTATGCCTGCAGACGTTGTGTAAAAAAGACGTATAAAAAATAACGTTGTTGCTACGGCTATAAAAAATTGTGCATAAGGTGTTTGATCTCAAAAAAAGCGATCAAATCTTGTATTCCATAAGCAATTTGGCTGGTCGGTGTTAAAATATGAAGAGGCATGCTCCGTTGGTTCGGACATCTAGAAAAAATGCAAGATGAAAGAATGACGAAGCAGATATACAATGCAAAAGTGGAAGGATGTAGGAGCCGAGGAAGGCCAAGCCTTACCTACCATGATCAAATTGGTCGTTCTATCAGAAGGTGATGTCAGGAGCCCTAGAAACCAAGCGCGTGTGAAACGAGCAATTAATGTTAAAGAAGCGAGTGAGGTATGTAAGGACCGAGTTACATGGCGCTCGGTTCCCTCTGCCTACACCGTCAGGGATTTGGCGTAAAGTTATAGATAGATAGAACTTGGCTGGTACCCAATACGAATTAGGAGGGACTTCCACTTACTCATTTTTTTGTACATTGTCCTCTACAACCTGTCTGCACCAGGGTATTTGAGGGAAAGGTTTCATATTCATAACGTTGAAGTACTTGCGATCATGGGGATGACTTTGACTTTGATGGAGGATCCTTTCGGACATTTCCTTCTCGACCTTTTGGACAACCGTCACATTTGTACCCATGGGCATGTCTGTACGTCATGGTGTGGGTGTTTTAAGAGATGCAGTGCGCATCATAGCAGCCCGCCTGGGGAAGTACCTCCGCCTCATAGAAAACTGCGGGCAAATAACAACTATCTGGGGGATTGATGTATTCCTGCGACCGTGTGAGATTATCAGTAATCTCCTAAAGAATTGCTGTCTTAGCTAGATTTCGAAGTAAATTCCTTAATACCTATTTTAATTAGTACTATTTCTTTATATAACATAAAAATTACCTTGATTAAATAGACTTCTATACTTATCAGTATTCCAATAGGAATAGTAAACTCCAGTGGGTTCATATAATACCGCAGCAACATAACACTCCGAGATTTCATTTCCATTGCGCTGTACTTATGCAATTCGTGGACGCATTGCGGCACTGATACGCGGCACGAGTAATTATGCAGGCCGTTTTTGTCTTCCCACAGTCACAGTGCAGAAACAAGCAGTTGGATAACTTCAAAGAAACATCCGAAATTATCGCTTTCACACAACACCGTTGTTTATAAAAAACCTATCATAACAGACGCGACTGCGTCGAAACTAATGAGCGCTTCGGACAACGCTCTAGCGCAAGCGATGGTAATCATTTCAAAGAAGGCCTAAGTACCTTTGGTAACTTACTGCTTATTTCTTTACAGTGTTGCAGCCCACGTCACAATTAACTACATAATCGAGATACTATGAAATGTATATTGTGATTGTGAGGCTTGTTGTAGTTGTGATACGTGAGGCATACTCAAAGTTACTGGTACCCAGTTCTAATTGTAATAAAATAAATAGAAAACTTATGCAATTTGATCCAACCCGCTTTGCGTGCTTCCGCCACCAATTGGTGGCGGAAGCACGCAAAGCGGGTTGGATCAAATTGCATATGGATTTGACTTTCGCAAAGTAACGCCTGAATCTATTAACTATTTAAATAGAAAACTATTACGAAATTTAGAAATGCGATTGCCCGCCATCTGGAACAGAAACCGCCTGCCCCCGCCACCGTTGCTGCTATAACTGCCCTGGTCGTCGACGACAGGAGCAGCCGTGGCAACAACGGCATGTTGCATCTACTAACGCTAGTGGGTGGGTCCCGGCCGGCGCTAGTTCGCATGAACTAATTGGTGGCAGAAGCCCACAAAGCAGGTTAAATTACATTGCACGTAAACGGCTATTTAAATAAGCGTTATCCTGGCTATCTTGTCGATTCCTAGCATAGCTCACTTAATACGAGTTTTTGGGGTTTATGTACATATTAAATTTGTCATTATTACTTGCTATACGGTGAAGAGAAACATCGTGAGGAAACCCTCACGTCCTAGAAATTATATTTCGAAAGACGTGTGACCTAACCTAAGGAAGGTCTGGGTTTTAGGCTGCTTACAATGCTTAGACCACGGCGCGTACTAATTGGGATCCTAATGTCTTTGTTTTGAAGCGCAAATTGAATGCTGCCTTGAGGTCCAGTAAAAGGGTGGTTGCTAGAGCAAAATTCTATTGCGTCAGCAGAGTTGAATTTCAACCGTCGACTGCAAACGCCGGATGGCAGTTTGGCCCATAGCGCCAAGGAGAAAGCCGATTTACTCGGTAAACTCTTTGCGTCTAACTCGATTATGAATGACGGGGAAACTGTACCACATACCATCCCGTGGTGCGGTAGCTCAATGCCGGAAATCTCTATTACCCAGCGAGATGTCCGGTGAGCATTACTCTCTCTCGACGTTCATAAATGGAGTGAGCCCTGAGTTGTATTCTGTACTAAAGCGCCTTGTCGTGGTTTCGTACTCCACTGGCCAAGTCCCAACTTCATGGAAGACCGCCAATATGCACCCAGTGCACAAAAAGGGTTATAGATCAGGTCCATCGAATTACAGCCCTATTGCTATAACCTCCCTTCTCTCCAAGGTGATGGAGCGAGTGATAAACACACGATTATCGTATCTTTATCTTATCTTTATCTTTACTGCTGGGCTTTGACTATAGAGAGTCAAGGTGAGGCATTGGCTGTCAGCCTAGATATGGCGAAGGCATTCGATCGGGTCTGGCACCGGGGTCTTCTATCGAAGTTACCATCATACGGGCTGTATCATGCTTGGTTTGTGCAAATGGGTTGCCAGCTTTTTATCTAACAGATGCATAAAACCAGTGGTTGGCAGTGAATGCTCCAATAGTATGAATATCAATGCTGGCGTTCCTCAGGGTTTTGCACAATCTCCGACGATGTTTCTGCTGCATATCAATGATATGTTGTCAATTGATGGCATTCATTGTTATGCGGACGACAGCACCAGGGAAACTTGTTATACAGACCATGCAAATATCCCTCGTTCCCTTGTAGAGGAAAGCCGCAATGAACTTTTATTGACATGAATGGTACTTTGGCTAAAATATCTGGCTGGGGCGGCTTAACTTGGTCGAATTCAACCCCAAGAAGACACAAGTTTGCACGTTCATCGCTAAGAAAACTCCATTTGCTGTGGTTTCTAAATTCCAGAACACACCTTTTACTGTCACCAAAAGTATTAGGATGCTTGGCGTCGAGATCTCCAGTGATGTGCAATATCGAAATCACCTGGAGAAGAAGGTCAAGCTGGCGTCCAAAAAACTTGGTGTGCTCAACAGAGCAAAGCAGTACTTCAGTGCGGGGCAAAGACTTATGTTATATAAGTCTCAAGTCAGACCGCACTTGGAGTACTGCGGTCACCTTTGGGCGGGAGCACCTGGATACCAGCTTGGACCGTGTGATTCGATTTAGAGATGAGCTGTGAGAATTGTCGGCAATCCTAAGTTTACACATGGTATTGAACCCTTAAGTTTAAGGAGAGATTTTGCCTCCCTTTGTGTGTTCTACCGATTGTACAACGGGTTGTATTCTGAAAAATTGTTCGAAACGATGCCGACAGCTACTTTTTATAACCGCACCGCTCACCGATGGCTTAGTTAGTTCACCTTCATATGCTGGAAATAAATTGTCGCGTACTGTGCAGTTCCAGAGAAGTTTTCTTTCGAGAGCTCCCAAATTGTGGAATGAGCTCCCAGCCGAGGCTTTTCCAAGCTACAGCATGGAATTCTTCAAGAAATGCGTGAAGAGGTTTTTAGAGGGTCGGCAACGCACGAGTGGTACCCCTAGTGTTGCAAATGTCAATAGGCTACGGTGACTGTTTACCATCAGGCAGTCCGCATGCGTGATTTGTCACCTTAGTGGTACAAAAAAAAATATACTGTTTTTTATATGATTATCTCCATAACGTGACCCAGATTAATAGTTAATAGATTCAGGCAGATTTTTGCGAATGTTGAATTTGTCGTGGCAGCGACGGTGGCGGATGCGTGCAGTTTCTGTTCCAGATGGCGGACAACCGCAGCAGCCGAGGCGGAGACTACCAGAGCAGCCATGACAGCAGCGACGACATGTTGCATCTACTAACGGTAGTGGGTGGGTGCCGGCCGGCGCTAGTCCGCATGAACTAATTGGTGGCAAAAGCACACAAAGCAGGTTAAATATATTAAAATTAACTCAAATTGATAAAAACCCTCTGATAATACCAGAGAGAATTTGTATACGACAGAAATTCAGATAAAATATATATAAATATCCTACTAATATTATAAATGTGAATGTCCGTTTGTTTGTTACGCTTTCACGCGAAAACTACTGAACCGATCATCATGAAACTTTGTACACATTTTTTTGGAGATATCAGAAGTAAAATAGGGTACTTTTTATTAAAAAAATTATATATATTTTAGCAATGCGAGCGAAGCCGCGGGTAAAAGCTAGTATATTATAAATCAACGAAATATTATTTGGATAATGGTTCTTTGTGTTTGCTGTGTCTTACATTACCCAGAAGTTAAGTCGAGTATCAAGTCTTTTTACTCCTACTATTTCATTCTAATTAAATTCTTTATGAGATTTACTACCTTACTTAGCGCTTTATTGGATTTCACTGCTTTGGACTGAGTACTTTATATCCCATGGAGCCTTTTCCAGGGTTCTCTACTAAAAGGTAAAGAAGGAATACTTAAGTCGCGACACTGTCTATTCGGCCGTCTATCCATCCGTCTGTTCCTATGTCGGCAATGCTATTTGCGAAGTTTAAAGAAGTATATGAAATAATTGAAATTTTTCACTACTACTATGACGAACTCGGTGGCGCAGTGGTGAAACGCTTTGTTACGCAACTTTGACACCAACGCTCGTGGGTTCGATTCCCACACAGTACAAATATTTGTGTGCATGAACATGTCTGTTTGTATTGGTCTGGGTATTTTCTATGTATAATAAGTATGTATTTACAAAAAAAAAATGTATTTACGTATGTTTATCAGTTGTCTAGTACCCATAACACAAGCTTCGCTTACTTTGGTGCTAGATGGCGCTGTGTAATTTGTCTGACAATATTTATTATTATTATTTACTATTACAGCAACACGGGTACTCGTAGGTGTATATCTGTCTCTTGCGGTATAGAAAGGGAGACATAGAAAAAATCGCTATTATTTCGTTTCATCTTTCATCTTTGACGAGCTCGGTGGCTCAGTCGTGAATGACTCGTGGGTTCGATTCCCACACAAGGCAAATATTTGTGTGCATGAACATGTCTGTTTGTCTTGGTCTGGGTTTTAAGAGAGGTAGGGCGCATTAAAGCAGCCCGTCTGGGGAAATACCTCCACCTCACAGAAAACCGCAAATAACAACTGCCTAAAGGGTTGTTGTGTTCCTGCGTGCGAGTGAGGTCACCAGTAAGCTCCCAAGGAGTTGCTATGTAAGCAGTAGAGGTGGCATCGCGCGAGTGATACTTTATATATCTGCAGCGTTAAGTGGGCCGTATGACGTAGTATAAAAAGAAATCTTCTTATATCGGTTGTGTCTTCTTCTTCCTAGGATTAACCCATTTCCTTAGCCATTAGGATCGGCGGAGGTAAGCCTAAGGATTTTCTTCTGATTTTTACATGGAGCAACCCAGAGGCAAAACCAGACCTTCCTTAGGTAAACTCAAACGTCTTTTTTCTTGGGTGCACGCGTTTCCAAGCGATGTATTCCTTCACCGCAGAGTAAATGATTATCAATCCAGTTGAGAATGCGCAAGCTTGCATTGCCAGAACACCTGGCCCGTCAATTATATAACAATTCTTTTTTTTTTTTTAATTTGTCGGACATTTTGACCTTATGATGTTCCTTAAGAGATAGGAACGGTGTTCCTGAACATTCCTATTCTACTTTTTTATGCTGTATCCGAATCTGAAGTCAAAATCCGAATATTCGAAAAAAACGCACAGGCAGACATATAGATTTCATATAGGAACGGCGTTTTTGATGACACGAAAGAAGTTTACGGCTAACACTGTTTATGGAAAACTTAAAACCTCATTGTGGAATTAATTTCACGTAGCACAACGCTAATTGGATTTTCAGCTTGGTTGGACCACTAGTGTTTTAGTAACAAATAACATCCTTAATACGAGAAGTCTTTGGAACTTGCCCCTAGGGAATCTGCCGCCGTATTAATTTTTTCTAATGACATGAATTTGTTGACGTCAAATAAGATTTTGTTCTCATTTCACTGAGCCCTGGTGCACTGAATTGGAACATTTTCAATTACTGATAAATATCACCTAAGCCAAACGCCGGTGGCCTATTTTAAAATCATACGACATTACGCTACGGCGATAGGCATTTCAATTTCGTAAAAGTAATAATTTGATATTATAAGAAATACCATGGTTTAGTGAACTGAAAGGAAATTGAGCTACAAATCTTGTGTATGTATGCATGTATTATCTTCACGCCAGGTCCCATGCGGGGTAGGTAGAGAGAACCGAGACAGACCTCACTCGCCTTCTTCAACATTCAGAGCTCCTTTCACGCACGCTCGTCGGTTCCTAGGGCTCCTAACGTCATCTTCTGATGAAACACGACCAATTTGGTAATGGACCATTTGGTAGGTCTTGGTCTTCCTTGGCTTCGACATCCTTCCACTTTCGCATTGTATATCTACTTCGTCTTTCTTTCATCCTACATAAGTTCTATGAGAAATAAGAAAAGGCATGCTCCGTTGGGTCGAACGACATCATTACGAACGCGGTCAGCAAGTGTTACGCAATTTTGCGCAATGCTCTCATCACGACCGCATTTATTCTACTGTCATGCTTTCTCTCTGCCATACACAGCTTTCACTTCCTTAAATTAGCGTTGGGATTAGCACCGCGTTGTGTATAGTGAGCTGTGACTTCTGGCTTAGACTTCGCCTGCCTAGAAGTTCATCCAATGCTCCATTCACACTGTTCCCTGCATTCAGTCGTCTCTCTACATCAGCGGTGTAACTTCCATCCCTGCTAAAAGCGCTTCCAAGACAATCCCATCCACTTGTTCCAACACTATATCATCAACCGTAATCCTCATGGTCGGTCTTGTTGTCTCTCTTTCAAATACCATTATCTTGGTTTTGTAGTCATCAAAATGATAGTTTTAATTCTGGATATATTACAACTTAGTATTATAATGATTGCTGTTTTGGATCTTAATGTAATTTTTAGTAGTGGTTGTTAAAATTTGAAAATTTTAATATTCTAACCTTTCTTAAGGCGAGGCACTGGAGACGAAGCAGAGATTTTAGGAGGTGAGGTGTGGGGGCAAAACGCGCACAGACTAGAGAAAAAGTTACGTCGCCTGCACCGCACTCAAGGCGGGCGCTCGACGCTCCGTTCGTTTCTGTGACGTGAGCGTTTCGCCACAGTATAAAATATTTCAGTAGTTAATTTAATCAACTTTTATTACGTAATGGGATGTAAAAGGCTTGATAAAATGATCCCTGCAGTAGAGAATCGTCTTTACATATACCAACGTAGTTATTAACCGACTTCGAAAAAGGAGGAGTAGTAAAGTAAAATTGTATTATTTTGTTTGTAATATCTTTAATGTACATTAAAAAATACACAATAATAATAATGCAGCCGAATAACAATTCCCTGGTGGATTGTTGTGTTCATGCGAGTGAGTAACGTTAACACCTTACAGAAATCTGCAGCCAAATAACAATTCCCAAACAAGTTTTCCGTGAGGTAATAACGTCACTCACTCGCATCAACACAATAACCCTCCAGGGAATTGTTATTTGGTTGCAGTTGCCTGTGAGGTAGTAACGTCACTCACTCACATGAACACAAAACCCTCCAGTACTTGTTATTTAGCTGCAGTTTTCTGTGAGGTAGTAACGTCACTCACTCTCATACATACAACAACCCTCCAGGGAATTGTTATTTGGCTGCAGTTTTGAGCATATTTTCGTGACTTAATGAGCGTTTTAGCGGGCAGCGTCAACCTGATTTTTAAAGGGCAGCTTCAAACTTTTGTGTTACAGTATCTTGAAATTTCACTCATCAGTTTTTCATAACGCGCCTAAAGAAGTGTAACTTCAATACAATTTCATAATCATTCATTTTTATTTGAATAAATACATGATTCAGTAAAGCCACGTTTGAATTAATCCTATTTCGACTGTAATTTTTCAAATCATTAAACAGGTAACATGACGTAGGCAATGAAAAAATTGTAGTCAGCTCCTGGTCTATGTACAAAAAATAATTAAGAAAAACTTTGTATTATAGATCCCTGATGATTCACCTACAGGGGAAAGTTGTTTTGTATATAGACTATGCATTTTTGGCGATTGTATAAACTATAAACGACATCCCTACGTGTTGTATTATCGTTCGCTCGGGGCTCGAGTCGGCCTACTTATTTGTTTATACTATGCTGAAGTCCCTGGAGTGGGTTACATATTAATGTGACGAGAGTTCAGCTTATTTGAGCGACTACCGTCTGGCCCTTCTGTTATCTATGGTCTGACCTCTGTAGCTGACGTCTGACGTCTTTCTAGCCTAAATGCAGCTATCCAGTTATTTTGACGAATTAAATCGGTAGGAAAATTAAAAGTAAACAAAATAAGCAAAATGTATTAGTTATAAAAATATATTTGATAATTTTATCGTTTTAAATATTTTATCAAGAGGAAAAAAAGATAACTACTAAAGTCTAAAATTGACTGACTTCATTTGGCATAATATTGACCATCTCGATTTCATAGTGTATTTGAACATTTTTGATTATAATTATATTTGAGCAACTATTACTAGTGAAAAGTGATCCCAGGACATTTAAATATTGTATGGCTCCTGCACCACTTCACAACGCAACCTATCATGATGATTTTTAGTTGATTTACAGTGATAAAAATGAAAACGTACACAAAGATTTGACATGTGCTCGCTTGTGTGAAAAATGTTCGACTAAGCGACGCGTGTACACGACTTTTAAGCCCTGCCCACTTGTACACGATTTTCGTTCGGTCATTTTTTGAGTGCCGTTACATTTCCTGACTTATTATTTATTCGTAGTATTAATAAGCAACATTTTCGTCGCGCGAACGCCCCCAAAACCCCGGAAAATGACACTTATGTCATTTTTTTGCCATAAAAAATATATCGGCTATTTTGAATTTCCAAATAAATAGCAACTAGGTAATCAGCGCCCGAAAAGCCTGATAATTGACACCCATATTATAATTTTGACATAAAAAGTATATCGGCCATTTTGGATTTTAAAATAAATATCATCAGCGCCCCCAATAAATAATCTGGAAAAAGATACCCATGTCGTAGTTTGGCACATACGTTACCTGTGATTATAACATAAATGGTATATACTTATATATAATAATTTAAGAAACAGCTAAATTCTTTTTCGTTATTTCAGGGTTTGTCGACTTAGTAGGTACTACCGTTCTGCATGACTGTGTATTTTGTCAAAGTAATCTTAAATGTGAAAATGTATATATTTGAAAAAAATATATATGTCCTCTATTTGCAAAGTTCGATTTAATCATCTATACCTACACAGAATTCGACATCAACCACGGAATCGGAAGCCAATCGAGAGAAAAACAAACTATTCATACTAAGTTACTACTGCGCAGTTTTCAAATTAATACCTTCATATATGATGTGAAACTTTGTGGTTATACTGTTATATTTAGTCTTTGTCATCGAGTACCTGATTACCAAATCTACTGAAAAATAAATATACATTATTTTCTATAAAAAGAGAGTAATTAACATGGCGTTCCATATAGTTTTCTTTTCCTGTCCTTCTTTTGGATAACAACACTGATTTATTCCTGATTTTGCTTTTTATATTGGCCATTTTCAAATATTTTTCTGATACGCACGGCAGCACGTACTTCGACACAGATCTAACGTTGGCAAGCGCCCGATTGGTACTGGTGAGGAAGCGCGCCGCGCGGTGGCTTGTGAAATCGCTGGGTAACGTTAAAGTTGAGGGATAAATTTTAATTAAAAAATATAGGACTTCAGTTGAAAACCAAAATTTAGCAGGTTCTCTGTAGTATTTAAAGATAAATATTTCCATATAAAAATAATGTGTAAAGTTAGAAATTTCATTAACAAATTATTCGTTTTAGCCTTTATTTTAGCCTGTTTTCAGATTTTTTTATGATCGAGTAAAGTACATCCTATCGTGTAACGAAATAGCACATTCTTTAGACAATATCTTTAGGTGTTTCTGATATTTTTTGTAAGACTGTTATTTAATAGTAAATACCTCAAATATTTGATCTAGAAAATCATTTTTCTCCGCTTCGGCTCCAGTGACTCGCCTTAAAAGGATGTGCTTAAGAATTTTGCATCAAAAGGAATCCTGTACTATCTACAAGTGATAGGAAAATGGTATTCGGATGTATAGAGGATATAAACGATTATTAGTGCATTTATTATTATATTTTTTTTATTATTATTTTAATTGCATTTATTATTTATTATTATGCATTTATTATTTCTGTCTATTGGTCTGTCCACCGTTTCCCCGAATCTATGATGAAATCACATAAACCTTTTGCTATAGTTTTAGTATAAAAAAATTGTAAACACGCGTTCTTAAAATTGAAATTTCTTAATGAACATTTTATGAACATTTTTTTGACTGCCTAGTTAGAAAACCATGTTGTTTAGATGCCATTCCAATACGTATAACAACGCAACTTTAATCAGTTTTACCAAATGCCGTTAGAAATGCTGAAAAGAATTTAAAAATTAATCTAAAATTTCCGAATTTGGTTTTTTATCCTCCAGTGGAACAAAGACCCTGAGATTCATGTCGCATATCACTTCCCGGTAAGTTAATTTTCTACCCTGATATATTTTCTATTTTAGATGGAATGACACCGGCATAATGATATTTTTTTCAAGTTTTAATAAATTTTCAAAATATTTTTTAAATATATTTTGAAAATTTATTGTATTATTTTAATGAAGAGAATTTAGTCCTTTTCTGTATGGATAAGAATTACAATTACATTATAGCTTCTTTGGGTATATAACAGTCAATAAAACATTTGTATCAAGTTGAGAATGCGCAAGCTTGCATTGCCAGAGGAACACCTGGCTCGTCAATTGTATAACTTTTTTATGCAGAATCCAAATCTGAAGTCAAAATTCGTACATTTGAAAATGCGACAGACAAGCACACAGACAAACATATAGATTTCATATAGGAAATGTGTTCCTGAAAATTATGCGTCGCATCATTGACATTTATGTTTTAACCTTGGTGTATGTGCTTAATGGTTCAACCGTAGCGTAATTAAGAAATATGGATTATTTGATTTACCAACATTTACTTCTGGAGGCAACATATTTTTATAAAAATGTGAAACAATCCCAGTACAGTTTAAAGTTGTTGAACATTTAATTACATGATCACATTGCGCAATACCTAGGTGCTGCTTTCTCTTTAGACACTACGGTATCCACTTCAAATTAGACTAGCCGTAAGTTTCAGTATATTATTAGTACAGTGTAGTAAGTAAGTTTTAGTATAGTTTTATAGTAAGTATTACCTGAACGTTATAAAAATAATATCCTAGTTTATTTGTCATCATTGCGTTTTCTTTCATTGGGAACTGCAGCCACCGTGACTGCTTATCAGTAGACACTTGCTTTATTTCTATCATTACGACAATTAACTAGGAATAACATAGCGGACCTTGGGCTCCGAAACGAAAGCGTAGGACGCTCGGATGATGATTTTCAACTAGGTATTACATAAAACTCTATCCAGAGCCATCTTAGTGTCACTTACATTATATACCCGCATACTTGGTCATTCTACTGGAATAAAAATTGTCATATATACATACATACTTTACACCAAGTCTTTTGTGGGACATGCAGGGAGATATGAACGTCACATAATCGCAATAATTGTCATGTGTATAAATAGTTAGGATGTGGTATTATTTAGAAAGTTATATCATTTAATTATATATTTCCTGTGTAAAATTTGAATACTAAAATAGTCCCCACTCTGCCCCATTCTACCGAACTCTTTTATCTCGAACATCTTTATGGGGGAAATTTTCGTGGGAATTCTAATTAAATTTCTTGAGAAGGCGGCGAGTCCGCGACAATGGGGCCTCGAAAATCTACGTCTGCCGGTGCAAGACACGAGTGATAGCGAGCGCAACGATTAATAGGCGAATAGTACAGTATATGAAGCGAAGCAACAAATCCGCTCGCCACACATTCCTTTAGTTACGATTAATTGTATCAAAGCGCTAGTGAGCAGCACACAAAAGTACAGCATAAAGCATTGGACTTTAACACTTACATTGACTTTTGTCAAAACAAAATAAAGAGCTACGAAAATACATTTTCTAAAACATGAATAGTTGATGATTCAGATATATTATAGACAGATAGAAAACACTTTGAAAGGGCTGATAGTCTATACTTGTCCCTGGTGTGAGCGTATACCACTACAACCATCTTTTCAGATTTATGTACATATTTGTAATTAACACTTGCTCGGCGATGAAGAAAAACATCGTGTTGAAACCCGCCATCCAAGAAATTATATTTGAATAGATGTATGAGCTAACCTACGGAAATATTGATTTTCCCTTTCGGATGTGGACTTGTGGAGAACTGAGGGCAGTCGCTCCATTACTAAATAGATTAAGAAACGCGAGGAAGATGAAGATAGAATACGCTTTATTTGCATAATATTATATATTGCAGGAAATACATTATTAGTTTTAAATTGTTACAAGTAGAAAACATATTATGCAACAATGCGACCTTAATATTTAAAGACAACCTTAAGCTAACGAAACTATATACAGAAAAAAGTACTGCTAGCATTACAGGAAATTGTTGAATATTTGACGAGCTCGGTGGTGCAGTGGTGGAATGCGCTGTTACGCTACTTTGACACCAACGCTTGTGGGTTCGATTCCCACACAGTACAAACATTTGTGTGCATGAACATGTCTGTTTGTCTTGGTCTGGGTATTTTCTATGTATAATAAGTATATATTTACAAAAAAGAAATGTATTTACATATATTTATCAGTTGTCTAGTACCCATAACACAAGCTCCGCTTACTTTGGGACTAGATGGCGCTGTGTAATTTGTCCGACAATATTTATTTCTTTATTTTCGGCAATCATTAACCTAAATAAAAAGGTCATTAACCTAAGTATGAAAGTCAGTGCGGTCGTGGTTAAAATACAAATGCAAAATTTGTTTTACTTATAAACAACATTGGAGAAATAAATGGGGGTAAATATTTAGAGGTTCGCCGCTACACTTATTTAGCTATAAATAATAGTAAGCAAATACATTATTTTCCTCCTAATTAAACTGGCAAGCGTCCACAGTACGCACATACTGTGGACACTTACAATACCAGGAGCATCACTTGCTCACTGCTGACCATAACCAAATGCGAGGAAAATGAATAACTTAAATTTTACATTTTAGAAAGTCATCAATGTTGGTGGTTAATTTTAAGTAATTCATACAGGTCAGTGGGTATATTCACATTGCCTCGTAAAGCCATATTCGAAACGGAATCGAAAACTATTCTTTCAAATTCCATACATTTTCTCAGACAACTTATCGAATCCGATTCGAATATAGTGTTTTGAAGCAATGTGAACTGAAGAGTGAACAAAATATGTCGCAAATGACTGAAATCAGTCTGCACAGACGGAGGTTGTTCCGTCCATCCTAAGTGATTATCGCAATAATTAATTTTTGGTGTTTTGAAGCTATCAAAAAGCTACTAAAATAGCCTAACAACTATCATCTAACGACAACCTCAAAAACAAACTGTTTAACATGCACTTCAAAGCACGAAGGAGTTCGATAGAAACATAACATTCTACAGACGTTATTTGGACAGTTTTCATTAGGTTATACATACAGTCAAGATTGTTTTCAATATTTTACCTACAGCTTTTAAAAAAATATAATTTATATATAGATCATGTAGATACAAGTGATTCTCTTGTGACTTGTGCCACAATCTTACTGCCCAATTTGTTGAACCAAATTTACGGTTTACGGTGGTTCGAGACGAGGTCGCAATGTTAAAGTTTTATAATAGATTTTACTAATATATAGGTAAATGGAACCGCCGAGACTCTCTGTGGGCGTCTGGTGAAATATTCAGTCTAAATTGACTTCTTAGAGATCATGCTTTCGATGAAATGGAATTGTTTTTCACGAAACAGAAGAACGTCATTCACGTCATCAATTTGATTCCACTGCCCACCTGATGTAAAGCTATTACCGTAGCCTATCAACGCTTGTAATACATTAAGTATCACTTACACGCCTACTCCGCTGCTTACACAGCAACTCCTTGGGAGCTTACTGGTGACCTCACTCACACGCAGGAACACAACAACCCTCTAGAGAGTTGTTAATTGACTGCGGTTTTCTGTGAGGTGTAGGTACTTCCCCAGACGGGCTGCTTTGATGCGCTCTACCTCTCTTATATCTGACTACGTACAGTTTTTGAGAAGTATGTTATGATTACATTCTCATCATATATTTCTTTTATCATTCTTGTTCATAATTAAAGCAAAAGACGAGCTAGAAGAAACAAAGTCTTCTTTGAAAGAACAGATTTTGACGAGCTCGGTGGCGCAGCGTTAATAGCGCGACTTTGACACCAACGCTCGGGGGTTTAATTTCCACACAGGACAAACATTTGTGTGCATGAACATATCTTGTTGTCTTGGTCTTGGTGTTTTTAAGAGAGGTAGAGTGCATCAAAGTAGCCCATCTGGGGAAGTACCTCCACCTCACAGAAGACCGCAGCCAAATAACAACACTCTGGAGGGTAGTTGTGCGTGTTCATAGGCCCGTAACCCCTTCACATTAGGTGGGCCGTATGTTTGTATGCCTCCCTACGTTGTATAAAAAATAAGGTGGCAGTGCGCCAGCCATATTGGTCCTAGAAGTGACAACCAATGGGGAAAGAAGGTTCTCGAATTGCATCCCCGTACTGGCACGCACGCAGTTTGGTAATTCTCTAGATGTAGCGACGATCTGAAAAGGTGTACAGGGAGTCGGTGAGATGGGGAGATGCAGGTGGCTCAGGATCGAGGGGAGTCGCTCTCTTGAGGGGAGGCCTATGTTTAGCAATAGATGGATACGGCCTGAAATGATGATGATGATTGAATATGTATTTATATTCATCTCCTTTATATATTTTTTTACACTACGTCGGGAGGTATACAAGCATGCGACCCACCTGATGTAAAGCGGACCATAGCCTATTAACGCTTGCGATATATTAAGTATCACTCGCACGATGCCTCCTCAATCGAACCCACGAGCGTTGGTGTTAATGTCCCGTCATTCACGACTGAGCCACCGTACTCGTCAAATAATAACGCAAATGACAAATCCGCAATGACTCGAAAGGACATAGACTTTGGTCATTATACACAGTATTATACACATGCCTACCAATGCGATACGCGTGTTGATCTGTAATTATTTTTTTAATAATAATAATATTTTTATTTATCTTCATTACATAGGTACTAATATTTACATTAATAAGTGCCATGACTTTGTAGACCCATGTAGTAAGTGGCTGGTGCCTGAAGTAGATTCGTAGAAAACCTGAATTACAGGTTTCCAATGTGTACATTACACATCCAATGTTGTATCCTTGTGTATGATCTTATTGACTTTTTGTTAGCAATTTCGGAATCTTTGTAACGTGCATGTCCCTGTTGCACAAATCTATTTTTTCAAGTTATTGACAGCAATAATCTCATTGTATGTATTAACAGCTATCGCCTACTCTGGGTATTAGTACTAGTAACGCACTTGGTACCTGGTTGATAAGGGTTTTTACTCTACTAATCTATTGTAGCTCTAAAAGTTTAATGTACACCTTATTGCTTTTAACGCACTGTCGACTTCGCTTTGAAGTAACTTGTTGAATTTCGTAACCAAAAAATCTTTTAGAAAACCGTATCGTATTGTTTGCCTTCTACGAGTATAAGGTCTACTACTGAGCCACCGAGCTTGTCAGATTTCAAAATATCTTTATATAATGTATAATTCTACTGTACGTGTGTATGTGACTGAACTCCTCCTAAACGACTGGACCGATTTTGATGAAATTTTTTGTGTGTGTTCAAGGGGATTCGAGAATGGTTTAGATTCACAATTGGATCCTTGGACAATTGGCGCTGCAATAGGACTTATTATTTTTATTTTCGGGCAAAGCAACGTCTGTCGGGTTCGCTAGTATAATATAAGAATCTCTTATCACATAAGTTAATGTACGCGGGCACCTGGCTCTTTGAAGGACTGAGAAAGGAACTGAACTAAACTCTACGTAGACCGTACCCAAACTGGATGTAAGCAGTAAACGTGCAAAAACCGAATTCTAGGCAGGATTTTTATTATATCTGAACTTATGGCCGCCGTACATAATTTAGACATATTCCGGGCTCTGTCTTGAACTAAATCGGACTTACACTGAACTTAAGTCAAGTTCAAAGTTGATCTTATATATTCATATGCCTAAGCTGAATATAACCCAGATTGGAACTATATCTAAAGTGAACCTAAGCTAGGAACTACACTGTAACTGAACCAGTTTTAATGCAGACGTTAACCGAACCTAAACTGCACCTATGCCTGCCCACAACTTGATCTTAACTATACCGAATACGTCCAGTTGAGTATGACTTGCGCCAAAACTAATCCGAACCTGAACTGTTAATACAACAACTCCTCAGGAGATTAGAGCTAACCTCACTCAATCACAAGAACACAATTAACCGCCGAGACTTGTAATTTGGTTGTGGTTTCTGTGAGGTGGAGGTACTTCGTGAGTCGCGCTGATATGATACTTCTCTTAAGTTAGAGCAACTGTTATCCATAGGAAACAGTTGGAACTGACGACATAACGAAGTAACGAAACCCATTCTTATACTGGCTGTGGTCGACGCTGATTAAATTGCGTCTTCCATTAGACCGACACGCCAATCGAAGCCATCGAGCTCGTCAAATTCCCCAATCTTCCGTAAAGTCTACTCACTGTCTTTCATATAAACCATGCCTTAATTGTAACTATGTTCTATTAAGTAAGAGGGTGTATTCAAGGTCTTGCAGCTTGACACAGAAATACGGTTGACCGCACCCTTATATTTGCACTGTTGCGTAAACCCGTATTGGTATGGAACCCCCGGCTGTATACATAGCCAAGAAATATGTTAAGTGTACAAGGCCCATTTCAATGTACCACTTTAGGCTACATCTATCTACATGTTCACGCGAAGTCTCTTGTAGATTAGACAGAGAGAACCGAATGCCACATCGTGTCTTTACGTATCACGTCCTCTATTGTAACCTTCACTGCTCTTTTCCTGCACGGTCGTGATATGACACGACCGATTGGGTCGTGATAGACGAGTCTTGGCTTTTTTCGATTTCACATACTTCCTCACGTTTTATCTCATAGCTATTTTCTCAATATTTTACGTATCCTAACCAATGCCTAAATGCATACCATCTTCACATTCTAACATAGCCTCCTTTAGACCAAATTTCTTTCTTACAGCAGTCTTGTCTTCTTGTAAGTAAGTGACCAAGCGCCACAATTTGCACGTGCAAATTGTGAAACTTGTGCGTCACAAATAATGCACTTAGTTCATACTTCTTTCTATTCATGACAGATGGCGTGGGTTTCTGAGTAATCGTCCACCTTAATTTCATGATAGGAATCAACTTAATTATCACGAAGTGAAAAAGTTTAGGTGAATGTAACTAATCCACTAACCAAGTCCAGTAATCGAACCAGTAACCGAACAGTTAACACACAATTGCATATATGATTGCCCAATGTCCCTAGTTATATCCCACTATGCGGCCATAGTGGGATATAACTAGGGTAGTACATATAGTAGGGTATTACCTAGAGTAGAGAAATTACTGAACTGCACGGTAGGGAAAAAAATTGTGACGATTCCAAACAAATGTAGCCATTTTTACGGAATAAAAAGATTTTGACTTACTAATAGTAAGATTTAAAATTCGTTAAGAATGGAAACCCCCCAGTGTGTTGCTGAAAAACATACTAGATTGGGTTTTCAACTTTATCCGAAAACGTGGAGACGCGAGGGTTTTCTCTGCAGCGACAGTATCGTAACATGGGCTCCGTGGCGTAAAGAGGGCGGTAATATCGATGCCCCAATATGACGTGTCTTATCTGTCTTATCTGATATACTCCTGGTCTTTTACATTTACGTTTACTTAATGTTTGCTGGTGTACTTCAATTACAACCGCGGCTGACAACGTCGGCATCAGTGACCGCTCTGTTTACAGTTTGCACTCTTCAGCCCTCCTTTTGATTTCAGCGAGGTATCGTTCACTTTCAGTGAGTTCTCGTTCCCTTTCGAAATCGAAGCTAATGTCATCGAGCGCCTTCCATTTAAAAGGTGAAAAGATCTCGTTTAAACAGCGTGAGCAAAGTCATTATTTAGACGAGCTCGTTGGGTCAGTTGTGAATGGCGCGACTTTGACACCAACGCTCGTGGGTTCGATTCCTGCACAAGACAAACATTTGTGTGTATGAACATGTCTGTTTGTCTTGGTCTGGATGTTTTAAGAGAGGTAGGGCGCATCAAATCCGCAGCCAAAATAACAACTCCCTAGAGGGTTGTTGTGTTCCTATGTGTGAGTGAGGTCACCAGTAAGCTCCTAAGGAGTTGTTGTGTCAGGAGCAGAGGAGGCATCGCGCAAGTGATACTTAATATGTTACAAGCGTTAATAGACTACGGTAACTGCTTTACATCAGGTGGGCCGTATGCTTGTATGTCTCCCGACGTAGTATAAAAGAAATAACCAAAGCGCCACCGAACTTGTCAGTAAAGTAAAAATGTTTGGACAATGTACGAAAATTTCATTAAAAAAAAAAAATCAAAAGGTAAAACTGACAACACAGTCGTCACCTATTCTACCGACTTCAATGAAGTCGGTATCACTTTTTATTTCAATACTATATAGTTTATCATGCAATTTTATTTTATTTTAATAAAATGGTCACCAAACATTACATGGAATTATCAAAGAACTACATGCATAAAATAAAAGACTAAATGGAAGCGTAAACATAGCAAAGACATAAAGATAATCAGAGGGCTATCGAAAGTCTTCTTGAATAATTCTTTTACCTTGTAAGTATGTGTTGAAAAACTTGTTCTCCAATATATTCCAACAGCAAATACGTTTGTACACACAAGGATTTACCGTATTATTTTAAGATCAAACCACTTCCTATAAGTGTTCGTGTAATATACTCGTATACGTAAAAAACAATTTTCAATATTTTTTTTATTCAAAACTTTAGGAGGGATGGTCAATTGACGAGTTCAGAAAGACCATAGGAATCACTGAGTGATGTCTGATGATGCTTATGTTCATAGGCTGTGGTATATACACCTGCCATGGAACTGGCGGTACGCTTATTTGCTACCAGTGGTCCATAGCAATTTGAATATCTATTTGTAACACAAATATTTCATATTTTTACAAAACAATTGGTTGCAATTTCGTATAATTATATTCGAATATTTAATTACGTAAGCGAGCTTATATCTCTATATATCTAGTATTTTTTTTATCTGTCCAACCTAAAACCAAATATGATCCTTTAGTGTTGAAGTGATTTTTACGAGTAACTAAGTCAACTCTCATAAATACAACTTTGAGAGGTCATCTTTGTTCCAATCTAAATGGACGAAAATTGTTAGTGTCCTTTTTTTCGGGTGTCGGTTGGAGTGTACTAATGATAACTTTCTCCACATAATTACAAAATTTAATAACTCCCCTGTTCATAGGATCTCAGCCTCAATATTTTATATTGTTTTCTAGTTGTTTTTATTTAATTTGATTGTGTAAGATAGTTAATTTATTAATTTTGATTGTTTTAATAGAAGAAAAAGTGTAAATATGATGAATAATTGTATTGTATGTATGAACAATAGTAGAAAAAACAGAAACAAATCATATTTTATCTATCCAAAGGACAGTCTAGGTAAATTGAAACTTTATTCTACGAGTAAATACAAGTGACTTAAAATTAGTAACGAATGAAAAGTCAATCAATTTATTATTTTTAATTAAGTAAAGGTACAACATTTAACTTGCAATGTTTGTGTGTATATGCACTAAGCCTTTTAATTTGTCTTATTAAGACAAGAATCAGAGTCTATACAATACCGACCACCCCATTTCTTCCTGCGGATCATTTAAAATGCGACTAAGGGATGACACTTCTGTTAATAAATTAAGAGTAAGTACATACTTATGTAATTTTGGATGAGATCAACGCTTGTAATTTTTGTTTTCTTTTTTGGCTTTTCGTTTATTTCATTTTATTCTTCAGTGCCAACCCTACCAGAATAGGTATAAATTATGGACGCGCCTTACAAGCTTTGTCTCTGTTCCATTTCTTTACTCATGTGGTAGTGTAGCACTTATAATAGAGGATTGTTTAACGATTTGACCGACCGTTGACAATTTTTACTGACCATAAGCCATTGGCATTTGCATTTTCGAAGAATCCTAGCTATATGAAAACTCTGAAATATATTACATGATGCTTATGCTCATTAGCGAATTTATGATAAATATCGAATAATTAGCGGAAACGATAATTGTGTCGTAGATACACTTCATTAGTGGTTGCGTAGGATAGCGATACCGACTCGATAAGGTTGTTATTGGAAACCAGTGGGCGATTGCAATTAAAACCACCAAGTATGAAAGAGAGTTGAAGTGTCAATTAACCTAATGTACTTATATTTTATACTAGCTTTTGCCCGCGGCTTCAACCGCGTAGATTTTGGAATTACGGCAGTTTTACTTATTTTTATTTTACTTCTTATTTTTAAATACAGTTATCATTAAATGATTAGTAAAAGTACCAAATATCCTTATTTGCGTAGTAATGAAGATATATCACGATCTGTTCGGTTTTCATTAACTATTTGATACTGACTGTATACACTCAAAGTACCTCTTTATATACAACATTGCCTATTTTAAAAACATAAAAGTTTCAAATCAGTTACTTGAAAAAATATCTGTCTGGGTTGAAATTCAAAAAATCCTTTCTTATCTCTCACATGCATTACAAAATGAATCTCTTGATGAGTCAGTGAATTAGTCAGGAACTCCATTTCTATTAATATATATTAGCGTCTCGTCCAAACACAATTTCAACCACCTTTTCATCTCGCCTCATCTCGCTAAGGGTGGAATTTTTGAAAACCCTGAAATCACTTTTTTGTATTCTAATAGAGAGTATATGTACAAAGTTTTAAGTCAATAACTTCAAAAAATATTTCTACTCTATACAAAGTGTCAACCGCCTCTTCAGCCCCCTAAGGGTGGAATTTTGAAAAACGCTGAAATGACTTTTTTTACGTCTTGATTGAGAGTATATTTACAAAGTCTAAAGTAGCTGACTTTTAAAAAATTTATTTCTTAACAGTTCATATTTTTAATTCAAGAAATACTTATGACCCCCATTATACCCTTTAAGGGGGTGGAATTTTTGAAAACGCTGAAATCACTTTTATTGTATTTATTAGAGAGTATCTGTACAAAGTATCAAGTCTCTAACTGTAAAAAATATTTCTACTCCATACAACGTGTCAACCCTTTTTCACCCCAAAGGGTGGAATTTTGAAAAACGCTGAAATCACTTTTTTGACGTCTTGATTAAGAGTGTATTTACAAAGACTAAAGTAGCTCACTTTGAGGACATCAATTTCTCAACACTTTAACTTTTATTGTCTACGGTTTTCGCGATTGTTATAGATTAAATGAAACAATTTTTAATCATGGACTCGTCCGAATATATCAGTAAAATTCAAAAACCTTTGTCGGATGATAATACTTATAAAAAGGTAAACAAAGACCCCATCACAAAAATTCTTACTAAAACTAAAGAATTAATGAAGAAACACTCCGAAAATCTGAATGCGTAAACATGCTTGTACCTTCTTGTGTTAAAGCACCAAAACTGTATGGATTACCTAAAATACATAAAAACAGCATTCCTTTACGACCCATAGTTAGCCAGATTGACACACCAATCTACAAACTGGCTCAACATTTATCGAAGGTATTCTCACAACTTCGTGGACATACAAGTGCATATGTTAAGGATTCCTACCATTTCATTAGCCAAATAAAAGACCTAAAATTGACTAGTGATGAAACTATGGTCAGTTTTGATGTACAGTCACTATTCACCTGCCTACCTGTACCAGACTGCATAGAAATTGTGAAAAGGAAGCTTCGTGAAAATGACATGCCTGAGGAATATGGAGAACTTCTAGAACTTTGCCTAACATCTGGCTATTTTATGGGCTGGCCGTTTCTCCTGTTGTCGCCGACATTTTCATGGAAGACCTTGAGGAGAGAGCGATGTCGATGGCACCGGCTGTGCCGAAGATGTACAAACGGTACGTAGAAGATACTTTTGCTGTCATACCCAAAGATAAAGTATCTATATTCCTACACCATTTTAATTCCATCAACAATAAAATCAAATTCACCATGGAATTAGAGGCAAATAATTCACTAGCATTCCTTGATATATTAATTATCAGGAAACTTGACAGCTCACTTACGCATACAGTGTATAGGAAACCCACCCATACAGACAAATATCTCAATGGTAACTCACACCACCATCCATGTCAGTTAGCTACCGTAGGCAAATCCATCCATGTCGGTAGATGTAATAATTAATAACCAATGTAAGACAAATGTCACCTTAGTCTTCCTGTGACCACGGACGCTGCAAAGCGTTCGAAACGTCAGGTTCAACAAAATAAATAAAACACGCGATACTTCCGTTAAAAATTGTTTACTTCAACTTTTTATTCAAGAAATATTTTGACCCCCATTACACCCTTTAAGAAGTGGAATTTTTGGAAACTATGAAATCACTTTTTTGGATTTTAATAGAGTGTATCTGTACAAAGTTCCAAATCACTAACTTTTAAAAATATTTCTAATCCATACAAACTGTTAACCCCCATTTCAGCCCTGTAAGGGTGAATTTTTTAAAAACGCTGAACTTACTTTTTAATGTCTTGATTGGGAGTATAATTACAAAGTCCAAAGCAGCTCACTTTAAAAAAATAAATTTCTTAACAATTCAACTTTTAGTTCAAGAAATAATTTTGACCCCCATTACACCCTTTAAGGGGTGGAATTTTTGAAAACGCTGAAATTACTTTTTTGTATTCTAATAAAGAGTCATCGAAAAATTCTGTTGTACAACAACATAACAGAATTTTTCAATGACAAATATATTAAAATAATATAATTATTATGTTAATATAATTGTCATCGAAACACATTCTGTTATGTTGTAGTAACACTTATGTAAGGGTAAAGTTTTGAGGTACTTGTAAAGTGAAGGTTTAATTTTATATCATTTGGAGTGAAGTGGAGGTTTAATTTTATAGGATTGGCGGAGTCCGCTATCTAAGCCTAAGGATTTGGGGAAGATACTGCTTTTTACCTAGAGCGACTGCCGTCATACCTCAACAACCCAGAGGGAAAACCAGAACTTCGTAAATATGGGATCATTTGAGATATGATTGTATATTTTCACCAAAGGGAGACTTTGTACAAAAGTCGTCTGCGTGGAAACCTCTGTCTGGTCTATTTATACCGCCAAGCAGCTATATATATATATATATATATATACATATATATATATATATATATATATATATATATATATATATATGTATATATATATATACATATATATATATATATGTATATATATATATATATATATATATATATACATATATATATATATATATATATATATATATATAGCTGTGTTCCGGTTTGAAGAGTGAGAGATCGCAGAGTAATTACTGGGTACTGTGATGAAATGCCTTAGGTCACAAGACTAGCAGCGCGCGAGTAACGTCCCCGTGGTGTTGCGAGCGGCAATAGGCTACGGTGACCGCTTACTATCTAATGCGGGCCGCGTGCTTGTTCGCCAATCTAGTTGTATAAAAAAAGAAATGTTATTGCTCCTTAGTTATATTGTACATTCACCACATGGTGAAGCCTAGATGAACTTAAGAAGCAATAAAAATATGAAATATGAAATATGATTAAACTATGAACAACCCCTCTTATAAATCTTTCTTATAATTAAAACCCCATTGACATCGGATTCCTTGTTGATAAATTTTTACGTTTATGAGTTCGTCGAATCGAATAGAGATAAAGAGTAGAAACATACACATTTCGCAAATTACTATATCAAAGGTTACACCTAGTTAATAATGAATAACTATAAACATTGAACTGTTTACATTATCATTATTTATAAATACGACCAACAAGTACGTCTGCAAGTTATACCGTTGTCATCCTCTCAAAATGAAAGTCGCCTTATGTATAGTGTTGTTATTTGCACCGTTTATTGCTTGTACCGATGTTTTAGATTTGATTTCTGTCGCAGAATGTAAGCCGTACATTATTATATTCACAGCCAAAAATAATCGTTGTCTTAATTACGGAGGACGGCATAAGACCCCGCCATTGGGATCAGGATCTTCAGGTCCGATGACAACTATAACCAAAAATCTATTGAGCCCATTTGCACAGGTCTGTGAAATAAAAGTGTGTGGAGACGGTTTACCAGTGTCCGGCAGATATTGTGGTAAAGGCAAATGCAACATATTTGGCAGAAATTGTGATGGAGGATGCATTGAAGGCAGCGCTTCAGACGCCGAAGGAAGATTCCAAGCGAGATGGCCTGCTGGGGAAGTGTGCAATGTTAGAGACTATTACAGCAACCACCAGAGCAAAACTGCAACCATATGTTAATATCGTTATAGTTCTATGTTTGTTCTATATTCTGTTCTATAGTTCTGATTATTTGTACCCAACAACTAGTTACTTAGATTTTTCATGCTTATTTGTGTCCATGAGGTGGTCCTTCCATAAACATAGGCGGCTGGATGAATGTTAATATTCGAGGTATTAAAATTGTCGTACTAGTATCTTGTAAGAAATTATGTAAAGATGTAAACATTATATATATATATATATATATATCTTCACGCCAGGTCCCTTGCGGGGTAGGCAGAGAGAACCGAGCGCCATAAGACGCGGTCCTTACATACTTCACTCGCTTCTTTCACATTGCTTCACTCGCCAGTTCCTAAGGCTCCTGACATCACCTTCTGATAAAACACGACCAATTTGGTCATGGTAGGTTAGTCTTGGTCTTCCTCGGCTCCTACATCCTTCCACTTTCGCATTGTATATCTGTTTCGTCATTCTTCATGTAAACATTAATAAACTATTTTAGTCGTTGCTGTGTTATTAATTTTCTATTATAAATATCGCTATATTTATACACATGCATTTTTATCGCGACATTTTATGATCGTAATAATCATCGAGCATCTGCTAACGGCGAATCACGTGATATCACTAGATTTGTGGATCTAATCGATTGAAATCAGTGAATGATCTGCCAGTATCGAATAATAAACATAATAATAAAGAAGAATACAGAAGGCAGTCCTCCTTAGCACGGCATGTATTGTGAGGAGGTTTCTGTCTCTGTGACCTTGACCACTGATAGTTTGGACCTGATTCCCGCTATCAGGGGGAAACTGTTTTTTATATTTTTAAATATATTTTTTTTAGTAATGATATATTTAAAAATATATTTAATAAGATTATAATTTAATAAAGACGATAATAATAATAAGTACGTATGACCAAAGATGACCCTAATATCGATAAACTATAATGTTACAATATATCTAACATCGTAATATTGATGTGAAGTCAGGTTGCACTGCGTTGAAACAGTAAGAAAGATTTTTACTACTATTTTTATCCTTCCAGAATTTTTTGCTAAATATCAATAAAATAATGCAAACTATTTTACTGTTTAATTTATATATGTACACATATACAGAAGCGGTTCAATATATATATAAGCGAGCAAACATGTGGCAGTGCCAGCGTATGGGTTTGTAAAAATAATAAAAAATATTTTACTACCCAAAAAAGCATTCTGTTGTGAAAATAACCAATATAGAAAGGTCCGTCGTAGTAGCCACATCCGTTAATTGCCTAATTCGTAAATGCATTTGCGGTGAAATTTGTTATTCGTGTGGTGACCCTACTACAATTAGGACACTATTATAATTCTAGGAAATACAATATCATCAACAGTATAATTTCATAATCTACAAGAATTTCCATTAATGCAGAAGTTAAATATTTTATATAACATCGAGACGCATACAAGCATATGGTCCACCTGATGTAAAGCAGTTACCATAACCAATGAACGCTTGCAGTACATTAAGTGTCACTCGCACGATGCCACGTCTGCTTACTAACACAGTAACTCCTTAGAAGCTTACTGATACGCTCAGATGTCAGGCTCACGCTGGGGTGATCTCACTCACAAGCAAGAACACACTTCCCCAGACGAGTTGCTTTGACGTGATCTCTCTAAAAACACCCAGACCAAGACAAACAGATCAATGTTTATGTTCACAAAAATATTTGTCCAGTGTGGGAATTTACCCACGAGTTGGTGTCAAAGTAGCATTACTCGTTATGACGTATAATAGATGTATACTCGTTGTAAGCATTATGACGGGTTCGGTAGCGCAGTGGTGAAACGCGCTGTTACGTTACTTGACACCAACGCTCGTGGATTCGATTCCCACAGAGGACAAACATTTGTGTTCATGAACATGTCTGTTTGTTTCAGTCCGGGTAATTTCAATGTCTCATAAGTATGTATTTGCAAAAAAAATGTATTTACGTATGTTTATCTAGTACCGATAACACAAGCTTCGCTTACTTTGGAGCTAGATGTCATTGTGTACTTTGTCCGACAATATTTATTTATTTATAACCAATGGCGAGCTCGTCACTATAGTAATATTTAATTTAATACCTTTGGTTCAGTGTTCTTTCTACCACTCCAAACTAATTTAGAGGGATAAAAAGAACACTATTTACCTTTTTAATATTTTCACAACAGAAAACTACTTGATAAAATCATTAAGCAACAAATATTTCTATAAGCACCTTTTTCTGCACCATGTAGATCAGATCATATTTCAGCTTTTAAGAGAGGTACGGCGCATCAAAGTAGCCCGTCTGGGGAAGGACCTCCACCTCACAGAAAACCGCAGCGAAATACAGGTCACCAGTAAGCTCCCAAGGAGTTGCTGTGTAAGCAGCAGAGGAGGCATCGCGCGAGTGATATATCGCAAGCATTAATAGGCTACGGTACCCGTTTTACATCAGGTGGGCCGTACGCTTGTATGCCTCCCGACGTAGTATAAAAAAATCATTTAAATATACTTTTTGAGAGATGTCGGACGAGTGAGGTCTCCGGTAAGCTCCTAAGGTGTTGCTGTGTGGTAGCATCGCGCAAGTAATAGGTACTTAATGTATTGCAAGAGTACCGCTTTACATCATGAGGGGCGTATGCATGTATGTCTCTCGCCGTAATATAAAAATTAATACTAAAAATAAAAGGGACCTAAAATAGAACCCGATATTTGCTTTTCGTTGCATAAACAAGATGCAATCTAATTCTGAATCTCATCTTTTAACCCGTAGCGGTACAGCGTCAGCAATAAAGTCCGATGGCCGACACAAACTAAACCTGATACAGACACCCCCAGTAACATACTGTCTATCCCATGTACTCGTATGTGTTACATAGTTCTAACTGTTATGAAATAAATAAATATACGTTATTATAAATTTTTCTCTTTATTTTTTGTTATTATTATTACTACAATCTGTCACCTTGCTGGGACATTAAGTAGCAGTTTTGTCAGAAGATTCAACGGGCGTGCTCGGTATTCGACCTATGTCACATTCTACTTTATTTTATTAGGGTTTAAGTGTGTCCTGTGGCATTTTCCATTTTAGTCTGCGAATCATTTGGTTTTCTTCCATCAATACTCTTGCCAAGCTGTTTGGGTGGTTTGTAATCCTTTGCTTGTATGTTTTAGTGTGGCGGATAATTTCCTGTTTGACAGTGTTAACTTGTAAGTCGTGGTGCAGTTGCTCATTTGTGACAAACCAAGGGGCATTGGTTATCATTCTCAGCATTTTGTTCTGGAATCTTTGTACGATTTCAATATTGGAGTGAGAGGCTGTCCCCCAGAGTTGGATGCCATAGCTCCAGATTGGTTTTAGGATTGCCTCGTACAGTGATAGTTGGGATCGTCGACCAATTAGGCAGAAAAGCTTCCGCACTTGTAAACCTAGTTGCTTACGCTTGGTAAATATATGTTTTTGCCAGGTGAGCCGCTAGTCCAGGTGCAATCGTAAGTATCTTACGTGGTCTTCTTGTGGGACTTCTACGTTATTGAGCTTCACTGTAGGGCAGATGCATCTTCTTAGAGTGAAAGTAACATTTACCGATTTGGATTCATTTGCCTATATTCTCCACTTTCTTAGCCAAGTTGAGATGTCATTCAGTCTATTTTGTAGAATTTTTGCTGCCTCTGGACCCAATCCTGGTGGGAAGTTAAGATCGCAGTATCGTCAGCAAAGGTTCCAGTCGTAATATAGTCTGAGGTTGGTAAGTCAGACGTGTAGATTAGGTTGAGTATTGGCCCCAGTACGCTCCCCTGCGGAACTCCTGCATTGGTGTACTGAAGGTCTGAGAATGCCTCGCCGTTTTATACAAAGAAATGTCTGTTCTTTATGAAGGACTTTAAAATTTTATTGATATAGTTGGGTAACAAGGAGTTTATTTTGAATAATAATCTCTCGTGCCACACTCGGTTGAAAGCTTGCGATATATCTAGAAATACACTTGCACAGTATTTTTTGGCTTCAAAGGATTTGTCTATTATATTTATTTATCTATGTATCTGGTCGATAGCCGCGTGTTTGCGACGAAAACCAAACTGATGGTCGGGAATCAGCTTAGACTCTTCTATCAATGGTAATATTCGTAATAATAATAAGGATTCATATATTTTTGCTGGTATGGGCAGCAAACTGATCGGCCTGTACGATTTTGGGTCCTCGGGCTGTTTGTCTGGTTTTAGCAGCATTATTATTTGGGCAACTTTCCACTGGTAAGGAATAAAATGAATTTTTGTCATTGCATTATAAATTTTTGTTAAAAACATTATCCCAGATTCAGGCAGTTCCTGCAAGATTTTATTAGTGATAAGATCATACCCCGGAGATTTTCTAGGGTTAGCCTTTAGGATTACTCTCTTGACCTCTGTTTTTGTGAATCTCTTTGGTGTAGTTTCGTCTAATTCTGGAGTGTTCATAAATTCCATGACTTCTTTTTCGTGTTCTGGTGAACTTTCATAAGGGTGAGGTTGGAAGACATTTGCCAGATGCTCTGAAAACGTATTAGCTTTTTCCTGATAACTGCTTGCCCAGCTGCCGTCCGATTTTCTTAGTGGGGGAGAGGTTACTACAGGCCGTTTAAGTTTACTGGCCGCATTCCGCAAGGAATATCCTGATGCTGCAGATGCATCTAGACTTTCCAGGTATGCCTGAAATCCTGCATTTCGATAGTTTTCCAGAGTGTGTTTGAGTTCCCTTGCTATGTGGTTTAAGCGTTTTTTTGTATCAGGGCATCTGTCTTTTTGCCATAGTTTGCGGATTGTTCTTTTCTCGTTAATCTTGCTCAGAATATTTTGGGGTATAAGTTGGACAGCAGACCTATGTTGATTTATTGAGGTCGAGTTCCAAGCAGCACTTTGAACATTCACATTAAAATATTCGACAGCATTTATGATGTCGTCCTCTGTTTGATGTTGAATAGGTACATTAAATGCTTCGTCTAGGAGAGCTCGAAAGAGAGGCCAGTTCGTCTTTTGTAACGTACATTTTTTATTAGTTACGTTGACAACATCTCCACTAGTATGGGAGTGAGATCCGATGATAAGTCCCAACAACTGTCGCAAGATATGTTATTGTTTGCGATGCCTTTGGTGATACATAAGTCAATAACGTCTGGTATTTTCACTTTATCAGTGGGCCAGTATGTGGGTTGACCTGTTGAGCCTATATTCATAGTTCTTGCTTGGATACATTTAAGGAGTTCACGGCCTCTAGGCAAGATGAGTCTGGAGCCCCAGAACGTATGTTTGGCGTTATAGTGACCTGCTGCTATAAAACGATTTCCTAGTGTTTTGAAGTAGTCATTAAACTGTTCTTCCTTAATGATGTGTTTCGGCGGGCAATAAAGTGCTGATATAGTTATGTTACTTATCCAATCGCATACTACTACATTGGTAGCTTGGATATAGTCTTTACAGAATGACTGAGTTTGGTAATATTTAATTTTGGTTTTGATCAGAATGGCTGAACCTCCATGTGCTTTTCCATCTGGCTGCAATGTATGGTACTCGTATAATGTGTAATCCGGGATTTTAAAGAAGCTCTTAGGTGTAAAGTGGGTCTCAGATATTAAGACGTTATCAATTTGATGTAATGTCAGAAAAACTTTTAACTCGTTGGTGTGATTGGATAGACCATTAGCATTCCATATACACAGTTTTAGGGTTGTGAATGTAATGGCAACTTTGTCTACAAGCATTTGGATCATCTTTAGCATTTGATTCATGAGAGCCTGCATTGATGCATTAAAAGTCCGAAGGGTGTCTGATAACTGTTGATCGATGTTTGATGTGCGATTATTGTTTATAAGTGGGTTTGGGCTACTTTTCACAGCTTATGCATATGTTTTACCGGGATCAGTACAGTCGTTTATTTGGCTTTCCCTGGTCTTATAATTTTGTCTGGTAGCGTGCTGGGTTTTGAAATGGGGGGTCGGGTATTTTAACTTTTGCAATTCTTTATAAACTATGCAACCTTTATAGTTGGCCGGATGATTACCTTCGCAGAGTATGCATTTTACTTTGTCTGAGCGTTCTTTCCTGGGGCAGTTTTTTGTGATATGCGATTCTGCACATTTAACACATTTGGGTTGTCTGTAACAAAACTTTTGCGTATATCCGTATTGTTGGCAGTTGGTACATTGGGGAATTACTCGCTTAGGTCTGGGTGGTTCCATTACGACACGGCAGTTCAGTAGTGATGTGTAGGTACCTGAGCGATGGAGACCTCGGCGCTTTTTAAACGGTTTTATTTAGCTTGCCTTGTATGTTTATATGTTTGGGTCAAATCTAGTAATTGAAATTTGACTTATTTTTATAAAATGATCACCAAACATTACATGGAGCTATCAAAGAACATACATAACATAAAAGACTAAATGGAAGCATAAACAGAGCATTAACTCTTTTAACTTGTATGAATGTGTTGAAAAACTTGTTCTCCAATATATTCGAACAGCAAATACGTTTGTACACACAATGATATTATTTTAAGATCTAACCACTTCTTATAAGTGTTCGTGTAATATATAGGTAAAGAACTATTCTCAATATTTTTTTTATTCAAAACTTTAGGAGGGATGCTCAATTGACGAGTTCAGAAAGACCATAGAAATCACTGAGTGATGTCTGATGATGCTAATGTTCATAAGCTGTGATGTGCACCTGCCACGGAACTGGCCGTACGCTTATTTGGTACCAGTGGTTCATAGCAATTTAATTATCTATTTGTAACACAAATATTTAATATTTTTTAAAAACTATTGGTTGGAATTTCAAATAATTATATTCGAATAATTAATTACGTAAGCGACATTATATGTCTATAGTAATTTTTTTATCTCTCCTACCTAAAACCAGATATCGTCCTATAGTGTTGAAATGATTTTTAACTAAGTCAACTCTCATAAATAAATTTTATTAGGTCATCTTTGTTCCAATCTAAATGGACGAAAAGTGTTTTGCTTGGATTACGAGTAACTCCACGTAATACACGATTACGTGAAGTTACTAGTAATCCATGCAAAACAGTGGGTTAATCTTCTACCTACATGCATTGCTTACTCCGGCTATGACGGTGCCGTCAATGAGTGATGCTACTTTTCTACCAGGCTATTACTCTGCGAGTGGGGAGCTGTACGTAGCTTGTTAATACCGAGGTATTTCTTAATACGCCAAAAAGCCACTCTCAAACTGCCTGCCTTGATCGGTCGTTATTCTAACAGAACAACTTTAACCCAGTCCTCATACATGGCCACCGTTTTCATGTAAATATCTTTCATAGAAAACACATTCGGCCAACTGGTAGCTCTATCAACTATTGTTAAATAATACCTGTATCCCGCATTAGATGTGTAATATCAACATTACTACTACATCCAATGAAGACTACTTATAAGCGATAGACTACTTCCCTAAAATCTATATATAAAACATAAGTACATTAGGTTAATTGACACTTCACCTCTCTTTCATAGTTGGTCGTTTTAATTGGAATCTGGTTTCCGATAACAACCTTATCGAGTCACTGTCACTATCCTACGCAACCACTAATGAAGTGTATCTACGAAACAATTATCGTTCCCGCTAATATATTCGATATTTATCGTAAATTCGCTAATGAACAAAAGCAATATTTAATATATTTCAGAGTTTTCATATAGCTAGGATTCTTGGAAAATGCCAATGGCTTATGGTCAGTAAAAATTGTCAACGGTCGGTCAAATCGTTAAATAATCCTCTATTATAAATGCACTACTATGATTTTTAGTAAAAAATACTAACTGATAATTTTAACCTGCTATATACTGCTATTCATATGCAATAATGGATGACTCGTCTAATGACTGCGTAGGTAACACAGTCATTAGACGAGTCACTTTGCAAACTTATGCATCATCCGTCCACTGTGTGGTGGATTTGTCATTCTTTTTAGCACCTTTTAAATATTTATTTAACTCCGCCTGGTGTTGCGAGGCTCTAGGTAGATTTAACAGGACAGGCTCACCACTCATACCCACCACTGTGTCTCCTGTATAGCCAGAATTAACAGCGGCGACCACCAAAATGGCAACGAACAATGTTCATTGCTGTCCCGAAGATTAAACTACAGCTGCCTTGGAACTCACAATGAATTTAATCACAAGAAATTTGTAGAGGTAGGATGTTATCGAATTGACTTCCCGTCTTGGCAAAGTGAGAGACAGCAATATGACAAATAAGGCATTTAAAAACCTCAAAGAGAAGGCTAATCAAGTGAAGCTCAACTGCCGTGCACCACGGTTTGTCAAATATCTAACACTATTGGGACCTAAACCGTGAGTTCTTACCTAACACATCGATTCCAATAATACAGATTGCAGAAACGCCTAAACGCCTGGTAATTCTCTCTTCTTCCCACTAAATCAGAATAGTATACTACCCCGGATGTGACACGCAAGGAATTTAACATATAGTCCCGCTCTCGACGACAGAGATCGCACTCCCAGAGAACATGATGTGCTGTTTGCTCGAATTCACAATTTGTCGTAGAACACTCACATAAAGGGGATGACACAAGTCTAAACGAAAAGAGCTTCGCCCTAAAGTTTCCTTGCCCTTTTAAAAATTGCGCAGGATGATCGACTTTTAACCACTCTTTACTTAAGTCTGTCTCGCACTGATTGAAACAACAGATACAAGTGGCGTCCTTTAGTAGAAGTTTCCCATCTTTGTGGGCCGCGTGCTTGTTTCCCAATCAAGTTGTACAAAAAAATTAATTATTGCTCCTTAGTTATATTATACATTCATCACATAGTGAGGCCTAGATGAATCTAAGAAGCAATAAAAATATGAAACACAAAATATGATTTAACTATGAACAACCCCTCTTATAAACAAAACCCCATTGACATCGGTTTCCTTATTGATTTATTTTTACGTTTATGAATTCGTTGAATCGAATAGAATAAACAGTCGAAAATATACAATTCGCAAATTACTATGTCAAAAGTTACACCTAATTGATGATGCATAACTATAAACAATGAACTGTTTACATTATCAATATCTATAAATACGGCCAACAAGTACGTCTGCAAGTTATACCGTTGTCATCCTCTCAAAATGAAAGTCGCCTTATGCATAGTGTTGTTATTTGCACCGTTTATTGCTTGTACCGATGTTTTAGATTTGATTCCATTTGCAGAATGTAAGCCATACATTATTATATTCACTGCCAAAAATAATCTTTGTCTTAATTACGGAGGACGGCATAAGACCCCGCCATTGGGATCAGGATCTTCAGGTCCGATGACATCTATAACCAAAAATCTATTGAGCCCATTTGCACAGGTCTGTGAAATAAAAGTATGTGGAGACGGTTTACCAGTGTCCGGCACATATTGTGGTAAAGGCAAATGCAACATATTTGGCAGAAATTGTGATGGAGGATGCATTGAAGGCAGCGCTTCAGACGCCGAAGGAAGATTCCAAGCGAGATGGCCTGCTGGTGAAGTGTGCAATGTTAGAGACTATTACAGTAGCCACCGGAGCAAAACTGCAACCATATGTTAATAACGTTATAGTTCTATGTTTGTTCTACGTTCAGTTCTGTAACTCTGATTATTTGTACCCAACAACTAGTGCCTTAGATTTTTCGTGCTTATTTGTGTCCATGAGGTGGTCCTTCGTATAAACATAGGCTGCTGGATGAATGTGTATATTTGAGGTATTAAAATTCTCATACTAATCCTTGTATCTTATAAGAAATTATGTAAAAATGTAAACATGAATCACTATTTTGTCGTTACTGTGTTATTAATTTTCTATTATAAATATCGCTATATGTTATAATATTTATCGCGACATTTTATGATCGTAATAATTATCGAGCATGTGATAATGGCGAATCACATGATATCACTAGATTTGTGGATCTAATCGATTGAAATCAGTGAATTATCTGCCAGTATCGAGTAATAAACATAATAATAATAAGGATGTATGACCTAATATGACACTATTATCGATAAACTGTAATGTTACAATATATCTAACATCGTAATATTGAAGTGAAGTTTTTACTACTATTTTTACCCTTCCAGAAATTTTTGCTATATATCAATAAAATAATGCAAACTATTTTACTGTTTAATTTATAAATGTACGCATATACAGAAGCACCGAGTAATACAGGATACTCGATACCGTAACGTATCGATTTTACCACCCTATTCTTTTTTTAATTATCAGTTAAGAAATGACCAGTACGTCTCTTATAGGCTGCAAGTCCTAAGTCATCTTTTAAAATACGCGACATGGTTTTAGGTGCTATCTTCATCTCCCGAGATAAAATCTTTTGCTTTCGGACAGGATTTCTTCGAATTCTTTGCTGCCCTTGTTGCTTTGACCACCTTTTTCGTACGAACACTACGTGGACGGCCAGATCTTTTTCTGTCATAAACAGAGGAGGTCTCATTGTACCTATTAATAGCCCGGTACACAAACATTTTACTAATACCAAGCGTATGGAGAGTTTTAAAAATTGCATTTGGCTCCATACCTACTTTGTGTAATGCAATCACAGCGATTCGGTTCTCTTTATCACCCCACTCCATTTTAATATCGCAAAATATTGTACAATGTATTGGCGCCAAAATGAGAAAACACAATGAACAATCATATAAAAATGACAGATTCGAAATTCAAATGTAATATTTTGTTTATTTTTAATTGTAACCGTATTTATGGCCAGACTAAGTATATAAGCGAGCAAACATGTGGCAGTGCAAACGCATGGGTATGTAAAAATAATAAAAAATATTTTACTACTCTTCCTCCCAAAAAAGCATTGTGTTGTGAAAATAACCTGTATAGAAAGGTCCGTATTAGCCACATCCGTCAATTGCCTAATTCGTAACTGCATTTGCGTTGAAATTTGTTATTCTTGTGGTGATTATACTACAATAAGGACACTATTATAATTCTCAGAAATAGAGTATCATTAACAGTATAATTTCATAACCAACGAGAATTTCCATACATTCAGAAGTTACATTTATTTATATAACATCGAGAAGCAAACAAACATACGGCTCTCCTGATGCATAGTGGTTACCATAACCTATGAACGCTTTCAGTAGTGTATCTCGCACGATGCCACGTCTGCTTACTAACACAGTAACTCCTTAAAAGCTTACTGACACGCTGAAATGTCAGGCTCACGTTGAGGTGACCTCACTCACACGCAGGAAAACAACCAAGAGTTGTTAATTGACTGCGGTTTTCTGTGAGGTGGAGGTACCTCCTCCGAAGAGCTGCTTTGATGTGACCTGTCTTAAAACACCTAGACCAAGACAAAAAGATCAATGTTCATATTCACACAAATGTTGTCCTGTGTGGGAATCGAACCCACGAGCGTTGGTGTCCAAGTAGCGTTACTCGTTGTGCCGTATAATACATGTGTACTCGTGATAAGCATTATGACGAACTCGATGGGGCAGTGGTGAAACGCTCTGTTACTTTACTTTGACACCAACGCTCGTGGATTCGATTCCCACACAGGACAACATTTGTGTTCATGAACATGTCTGTTTGTCTTAATCCGGGTAATTTCCATGTATAATAAGTACGTATTTACAAAAAAAAATGTATTTACGTATGTTTATCAGTTGTACACATAACACAAGCTTCGCTTACTTTGGGGCTAGGTGGCGTTGTGTAATTTGTCCGACAATATTTATTTATTTATAACCACTGCGCCACCGAACTCGTCACAATAAGAATATTTAATTTAATACGTTTGGTACAGTGTTCTCTCTACCGCTCCAAACTTTGTTTTTATACTACGTCGGGAGGCATACAAGCATACGGCCCACCTGATGTAAAGCGGGTACCTATTAACGCTTGCGATAATATGCGATATTTATCACTAAATTGCGATAATTATCACTCGCGTGATGCCTCGTCTGCTGCTTACACAGCGGCTCCTTGGGAGCTTACTAGTGACCTCACTCACACGCAGGAACACAACAACCCTCTAGGGAGTTGTTATTTGGCTGCGGTTTTCTGTTAGGGGAAGGTACTTCCCCAGACGGGCCGCTTTGATGCGCCCTATCTCTCTTGAAACTAATTTAGAGTGACAAAAAGAACACAATTTACCTTGTCAATATTTTCACACCAGAAAGCACTTAATGAAATCAATAAGCAACATTATTCTATAAGCACCTTTTTCTGCACCATGTAGATCAGATCATATAAATATACTCGTACTTTTTAAGAGACGTAGGACGAATGAGGTCTCCAGTAAGCTCCTAAGGAGTTGCTGTGTTAGCGGCAGTGGTGGCATCGCGCTAGTAATCTATACATATAAATAAAAATGAAGTGTCTGTCTGTGATTTCAAAATAAAGTCTTTATCTTAAGATCATATTTTTATGTTCACGTTACCAAAGCCTAAATACGCATTTTTAACTTTTTTGTCTGTCTGTTTGTTAGTCCGGGCTAATATTCGAAATGGCTGGACCGATTATAGTATTATAGTAGAGGGCTGTTCAGAGCAGAATATAGGGTACTTTTTATCCCGTAAATATTTAGGGTTCCTGCGTAAAAAAAATGAAAAACTGTTAAAATCAAGGGGAAATATTTTCCCCTTCGGGGGACTTTGCAATTTTATTTTTATTATTTTCATAGAATACGTATTTTTTGTAACATAAAACAACTACGCATTAATTATGTAATATAAATAAAATAATAAAAACATATACGTTGCCACCTGTAAAGGTCAATAGATGGCGCTGTACGAAAATTTAATCGCTCTATGGTTGTATCTACGACCCTGAACTTTGTCTTTTTTTTTAAACAGGAACAATTTCATGCCTACAGAGAAATAAAGGCTACTAAAAGCTCAAATCTCATGCGTGCGAAGCCGCGGGCTTCTGCTAGTACTTAATGTATTGCAAGAGTACCGCTTGACATCATGTGATCCGTCTGCCTGTATGTCTTCCGCCGTAATATAAAAGGGAAACAAAATAGAACCTGATATTTGCTTTTCGTTGCATAAACAAGATGCAATCTAATTCTGAATCTCATCTTTTAACCCGTAGCGGCACAGCGTCAGCAATAAAGTCCGATGGCCGACACAAACTAAACCTGATACAGACACCCCCGGTAACATACTGTCTATCCCATGTACTCGTATGTGTTACATAGTTTAACTATTATGAAAAAAATGAAATAAATATACGTTATCTATACAGATAAATAAAGTTGGGGTGTCTGTTTGTAATATTGAAATAACCGCTTTTTACTAAATGCATGTGGATGTATACACGGATACATATACCAAAATGAATATTTTTAAAATTTTTGTCTGTCAGTCTGTTAGTTCCGGCTAATCTCTGAAAGGGCTGGACTGATTTTGACGGGACTTGCACTGGCAGATAGCTGATGTAATAAGGAGTAACTTAGGCTACTTTTATTTTAGAAATATTATTTATTTTTATTAATATAAATAAATAATATTCCACGCTGACGAAATCGCGGACACAGCTAGTTATAAATATTTCTCTTCAATCACGAACGTTAATCCCGGTCATTTGATAGGCATGCGCGGGGATATGGAACCTACGCGTGGAGACCCCTTCGACAAGATTGATGTAATATATTCTAGCCACGTACCCATGTACAGTTCAAGGAGTAGTGATAGCCCAGTAGATAAAGAACCGGAATATTGACCACCTGTGGGGGTGTGATGAAGAAACACATCGTGAGGAAATCTACACGTGTAAGATATTATATTTTGAAAGATGTGGCCTAACCTAAGTTGTGGTTTTCCCGCTGGGTCGTGGAGGTCTGACCGGCAGTCGCTCTATGTAAAATCAGTGCCTTCGCCAAATCCTTAAGATTGGTTCATATACCCCGCCAATCCTAATGGGCTAATTAGGAAACAGGATAACGCGAAGAAGATACACATGAATAGGTCGCGACAGGTAAAAGTATTGCAAATATGACAGAAATTAATCGGTTATTGAAATGAGATCTGGAGGCATTGTTAGTACTGGGCTATTACAGATAACGGACTGCCGCCTGCCATAACTATAATATGAACTGTTATTATAATTTTGTATTTAGAATACTAGGTACCTGAGCGATGGAGACCTCGGCCGTTTTTTACGTTGATTTTTTTGTGTAATCTACGTTTTTCCGTAAATACCTATATAGATAAATTTAAAAAACAAATCCTTATCTAAAATTTCATCCAAATTACTAGAATCGTTTTCGAGATGCACGAAATATATTTTTATACTTATAAAGTATGTATATGTGAAGTAATAGGATAGGAGATAACTTACATGGTATGTCTATTTGAAGTTAAAGCATATGCTTAATAATTGCAACCCCTGCATCTGTGGTCGCTCTACCTGCTGTAAAACCGTATTACACATCGTTAAAAATTCACACGTCTTATAGAGGGACTTGATCCTTAAATAGGAAATTTGTAAGTTAATTTATAATTTCAGAATCAAGCTTCGTTGGTCTTTCCAAATATTTTACTCAAATATAGTAAAATAAATGGATCAATATAATGCCAGTTAATTTCTTTGCAATTTGATCTAACCTGCTTTGTGTGCTTCTGCCACCAACTAGTTCGTGCGGCCTAGCGCCGGCCGGCACCCGCCCACTACCGTTAGTACATGCAACATGCCGACGCTGCCATGGCTGCTCCGGTAGTCTCTGCCTCGGCTGCTGCGTTCGTCCGCCATCTGGAACAGAAACCACATGCCCCACCACCGTCGCAGCCACGACTGGCCTGGTCGTCACGTGTTTCGCCTCTCCTCGAGACATCCTCAGGCGCTGTAGACGTGAATCGTTAGAATAACATGCTACAAGTGACAAATCCATCGTTGTGCCGTCCCTTATATTGAATTGAGGGTGGAGGTGAAGGGTGTGAGTGAAAAGATATATAATAGTCGATAGTTGCTAAGGTCAGTCTGTTTGTTCAGGAGAGTAATTTTAGAATTTTTATGTTTAATAATTTCTAATTGTTCCCTAATATTTAGTTTTAAATCTTTACATGCAATTTGATCTAATTTAAATCTTTATCTATGGTGTGTAAGATTTGATATGTATTAGTGGAGATGTCCTTTGTCTATGAGATGTTCGGCAAAGTGCGACCTTTCTGGGCGATTGTTTTTAATGTTTTTATACGCCTATACATGTTCATGATCAAATTCACACATTTATTTTATTTTTTATTTTATTTTATTTACACATTCGTAAATAATGTACATACGAGTATTTAAATTTCATTGCGGCGAAGATTTTAGTACTTCAGTTCAAAAAATGATGATCTAAAACAAGACATAGGCCTAAAACTTTTAAGCGTACGCATTTATCATTTTTATACGACACTAGCGACCCGCCCCGACTTTACCCGGATGATCTCATCGATACCAACCTTCACTGGATCGCCTGCTGGCCAAGTGTAAAGATTTCTATTATATATTTATATCTTTTTTACGTTAAATTTTTAATTTTTGGGCAGTCTCTGAAATATAACGTTTGACTGACGGATCTAAGATTATAATATAAGTAACTTCAGTTCTTTATCCTGAATTTGCTTGCTCAAATACGCGATTGTGTATTTAGCAAGCATTTTATTGTAAAGGTTCACGATCGAGGTGTCGCCTTAAGCCCAGGTTTTTAAGCGCCGATTGACAGTTTTACTTTGATTTTATTTCCTATTATTATTTTTTAAGTTATATTAGTATTATATGCAGGGGCGTAAGACAGGGCGACCCCTTATCTCCAATAATATTTATAGCTGTACTCCAGAGCATCATGAAGACAGTCAATTGGACTAACAAAGGTATATACATAGAGGGAAAATATTTGAATAACTTAAGATTTGCAGACGACATAGTTTTATTCTCAGAAACGGCATCACAACTTAAAGCTATGATACATGAGCTTAACACTGCTAGCCAGGGTGTAGGTTTAGAAATGAATACAAATAAAACAAAAATTATGACAAACAACTCTGAAATATCAATTGAAATTAATGATAAACCATTGGAATACGTACAAGAATACATATATCTCGGAAAACAGATTTCTTTCAAGAAATGTAAACTACAAGATGAATTAAACAGGCGCATTAATATGACATGGAACAAATTCTGGAGTTATAAGGAAATTCTGAAGGCTGACTTCCCCATTAGACTAAAAAAGAAAATTCTGGACACATGCCTTTTACCTTGTCTCTCATACGCTAGTCAAACATGGATTTATAATACACAAACAAAAAGAAAAATCGAAACATGTCAGAGAAAGATGGAAAGGAGCATACTAAACTTGAAACTTAAAGACAGAAAACGAAACACTGAAATAAGGAAAAAAACTAATATCATAGACGCTCTATCACACTGCCAGAAATTGAAATGGAGATGGGCAGGACACATTGCTCGAATGAAAAATGAAAAATGGACGAAGATAGTTACCACATGGACAGGTCCCACCGGAAAAAGAAAAAGAGGTAGACCCCCAGAAAGGTGGTCCGATGCAATTAAAAAGACTGCTGGAGATAATTGGATAACAGAGGCTCAAGAAAAAACTAAATGGAGAAAATTGGAGGAGGCCTATACTCGTCGAGAGGTCCTTAATAATATATAAATATATGCATGCTGAAACTGAAATATTAATGTGATTTTTTAAGAGATTTAATTTAATTTTAATAAGAATGAAATTAATTTATCAAAAATGAAATGTACTTTTAATTATTAAGGAAATAAATGGCTATATTATTATTATTATTTTATTAGTATTATTTGCTCTAAAATCCCTGATAATTCCGGTAACTTGAAGGATATGGATCAATGCATAGAGAGCCTTGGAGAAGACGGATATCCATGAAACGATATACCTATGAACAAGTCTCGGCAGGAATTGAGGCAATTGCGAATGTGTCGAAAATTAATGCTCTATTGAAATGAGATCTGGGGGGTATGTTGGCACTGGAGTATTATTGAAAAGGGACATGTGCCTGCTATTTGCTTAATTACTTTTGGTAGACGATGGGTCATCACTCGCTAGGTTGACTTCCGAAAAAAAATCAGCCTGGGGCGACACCGATGTGAGTAACACAGGGGTGACGAGAGGTGTGATGTGTTTTCTTCGAAGTACTAGCGGTGTTATGAGCTTTAACACTTCTAACACATATAGCGCATAGCCCTAGCGTCTCCTCTGGGGTAGCCAATAAAAGTAAGATAGAACTGAGAATCCTGCGGGTTGTCCTGGGTTTCCACTCCGGCTAATGAAGACACGCTGGAAACGAAAGCCCTGATTGACTCTCTGGCGCATCGGTAGCCGTAATGCCATTTACTCACTATAGCTCGCCAGGATTTGCCCGGCGAGCTTAAACTTTAACTTATAAAGCTTGGTGGCGCAGTTGTTAGTACCGCTACTTTGACACCAAATCTCGTGGGTTCAATTCCCACATAGAACTATCATACGTGTGCATGGGCATGTCTGTTTGTCTTGGTCTATGTGTTTTTAAGATAGGCCTCCGCGTCGCAGCCAAATAACAACTGCCTGGGAGGTTGTTGTATTCCTGCGAGTGAGTCAGGTCACCAAAATAAGCCTATAAAGGAGTAGCTATGTAAGAAAGCAGCAGAGACGACATCACGTGAGTAGTACTTAACATATTGCAAGCGTCCATAGGTTACGGTAACATCTTTGACATCAGGTGGGTTGTGTGCATGGATGCCTCCCAACATTTTATAATAAAAAGAAGAGTAATATGTTTAAATTTCATATATTAAAATGTGTTAATGTTAAATTTGCCGAGTGGAAAGCGGTATTTGTTTCACTGCCGTAAAGGATATCGATTGGAGTGAGCATCATTTTTACGAGCAGTAAAGTTTACTGTAATCGGCTGTCGGCGACAGGTCGGTCGGTGATCGCCGGCTTTACGACTGCATTACCGCAGGTGAGTAGGGTTGCCAATTATACTGTATACAATTACAAAGGTTTAATCTATTTATATCTTCAAGCGAGCTCCCTTGCAGAGAAAACATAACGGCACATGATGCGGTCCCTGTACGAGTATCTCCTACACGTCATTCTTTCGTCTTGGTCCCCAGTTCGAATTTTGCATTTATCTTACAATATGAATTTAGTAGCCTCAGGCAGCACCAGTAGCTACTGAATTCATGTTGTAAGATAAATGCACATGTTTGTAATTATCACTTGCTCGGCGGTGAAGGTAAAGATCGCGAAGAAAACCCAATAGAAAACAGAAAAACTTTACAAAAAATGGTGGCGGTTTCCCACCATTTTTCTATTGTTTTTCTATGCGCCAAAATAAGCGAAGAAGAAAGTTTTGAAGTTTTGTTACGAAAAGGGAAATACGACACATGCCACGAAAAAAATGTGACATTTATGGACTTAACGCAGTATCAGTAAGAGTAGCACAAAATTGTTAGTTTTCAGTACGGGAACTTTGAGATCAAAAACGACAGCTCGCTCTAGTCGTACTTATGGATAAATTAGATACCATTTTTAAAAACGTGGAGCAAGGTCGAGTAAGGAATATTAGTAGTTGCGATATAGCCGAAGAGCTAGGGGTGACCACAAAACAATTTTGAGCCATTTGGAAAAATTTGAATATACAAAAAAGATCGATATTTGGATGCTACACATACTCACTTGAAGAAACCTAATGAATCGTGTACTCATTTATTCTGTATGTCGATAGTTGTCTGCAGAGAATAAGGTCAACGAGTGTAGGATTGGACATGAGTGACCTAGTGGTGAACTGTCTGTTATATACAGACGATGCTGTGATATCAGCAGAAACACTATCTGAACTGCAAACTCTGATCACAATAATGAAAGACTATTTTATGGAGAAACGCTTACTATAATGAAAAAACTAAGATAATGTTATTTGAAAAAGAAGAAACCAGTAGCAATTTAAGATTACGATTGAAGTGGAACAAGTGGATGAGATTGTATATCTTGGATGCGCTTTCAGTATGGATGGAAGGTACACCGCTGATGTATAAAGACGAGTGAATACTGAGAATAGTGTGAATGGAGCCTTGGGAAAACTTCTTTGCAGAGCCAGAAGGCACAACTTGCTGTACACAATGCAGAGCTCGATCCAACGCTTAGTTGTGGAAACGAGAGCTGGTTATGGCAGAGAGCATGAAAATAGGATAAACTCAATCGAAATTCGAGCGATGCACAAAATTTGTTGCGTGACGCTTGCAGACCGTATTGGCAATGATGATGTTAGAAACAGAATTGGTATGAAAGAGAGCGTCGGTGCGTCATGTTCTCTAAGAAGGTGATGTCAAGAGCCTTAGAACATCTCCCATTGTATTCTCAATTTTATTTTATGTTATTGAAATAAATAAATGATAATTATCTAAATTTAAATATTATTATTTTTCTGTCATCACACTAATGAGAAAACAATATTTTTAATAATAAACTGCATTAACTGCCTACCCCGTATAGAACTTGGCCGTATTGAGCCTTCAGTAGGTAGAAATTACATAAACCGAGTACACGGCATTTAAAACGAGTAACTCGGCCGAGTATGAGTACTATAAAACGTGCCGAGTACGCCGAGTACTGAGTAATAAACGAGTACTCTGCGCATCTCTAGTAGCCACATATATATTTTTTGTATTTGTATAATTTCAGTGCATTAAGCTCATAACATGCGTAGCTATATCGTAAGTAGAGAGTACTCGGTTAATATAATTTATCTTTAAAATATTGTTTTCTCATTACGAATTGATTGAATAAGAATTGATTATGTGAATATACTTAAACAAGAAATAAGAATACACTAGAAAAGGGTATGAATTCAATATTCGAAATTTAACAGAAGCAAGTTATAATACAGGTACACTATGCCTTCTGGTCATTCTGGCGTGACTAGGTACGAGAAGCGAGGGCGGCTAGTTATCGCTCGCTCGCTCGCTGCACCACCTAAACTGAACCGAGTAAGTCGACCGAGTACTCGGACCGGTAAATATAACACTGAGTAATACAGGATACTCGGTTACTCGGTAAATTGTGTACTCTGCGCATCTATAATGGTAAGTTAACATGCTCGTCTCGCTCTACGTATATAAACAAGATGAATCTGTATTTCTCCAGTTTCAGCTTGTTCCATGCATATAGAGTAAGACAGCGTGTTATCTTACGATATATTATAGCTACGTCTGAGACGGGCTTTAGTTTGCCTTTAGCAATCATTTAATCATTCATTTCTCAAACGAAATAAATACAGTCTTGACAAGCAATTAATAACACCAAGATAGAACGTGAGAGATGTATACAATTCCCCATAACAAAGGAAGAGATAGATAATATATTTTTGTCTCTGTCATAGCATGTATATTGTGTGTAGGGCACTAACCGAATTCGTGTTCTACAATCAATTTGTTCATTGCAGTACAACAAATTGTTTGCAGAATTTATGCAATATAAACCAAATATTGGTGTGTGTTTGCGTCCCGTGGCTCGTTTGGAGGGTTGTTTTCTAGTATAACAATGGTACGTCCTTGTCAAAAAAGCTACAAAAGCCGCAGTGAGCATGAGGAGGCTTTTATATAACCTTTTTATACTTTTGTAAACTCTATGTTTTTACACTCTGGTATTATGCTTTTGTTTTCTGCTGTCATATTATTATTGTCATCGTTCGTCTTTTGGTAAGCATTATTGTAACTCCTATATCCTAAATAAATAGAAAATACTCTGATATCTGGTCTTTTACCTATTTATTAAATACAGTCCACCTTTCTTTAAAACCCATTCTTTACAGAGCAAATACGAAAACATAACTTTTCATATGTAAGTGTAGAGTTTTAATTGTTGTTATCAAATGTTTTGCAAAAATTAGACACGAGTAGTTTTTAATAAAATCAGCGAACTTAAAAAGCATAGAAGCAGCAATAACGTTTCAAAAATGACCCAACGAAAAAGATGCTGGATGCAGGCGGGGCTTAGAAATGAGGCCGCGCGCCTTGACAGTCGGTGTTAGTCAGTCCGCTTGAAACAACGACGTGTCAGTCTGTATTAATTTGTGTATATGTCAAGAGTTTTTCGTAATAATGCCTTCTTGTGTCGTCAAATGGTGTGTAAATAACACTACCAGTAATCATAAATGCTCAGGAATCACATTTCATAGGTAAGTGTAGTTCTGTTTGTATTTTATTAAATTCGATCTTGTTTACATACTAACCGAGTGGATCGCTTTATGCCAAATGTTGCTTAATAAAAAAAAGTCATGAAGATTTTATTATGTACTACAAAATAAATGTATAGTGCATAATAATATGTTAAAATAATTAAGTTCATTGTATGTTGATCTCGAATAGGCGTCTTAACATCAATGTAATGTTCTATTAGGACAAAATCTGTATATCTTAGTGTGATGTTTTGAAATTGTTTAATGTTCCGTATATAAATGAAAAAAGGAACACTAATAGTACTAAGGTTCTGTCTGTATATCATGATTTCGTTTATTTATGTTAGTGTTAGTTATGATATTGATGTCAAATAAAAAGCATGAATTCGAAAATGTAAGGTGCTGATTACAGCATTGGTTTTAATGATATTGTATTTATTCAAAGATTTCCAGGGAATCCCTTAAAAAAAGAAGCTTGGATACAAGCCGTCCGGTTGGAACGACGCGAACAGCAGTGGAATCCGACAAATCATACAAGAATATGTTCCATCCATTTTCATGAAGACGATTTTTACGTATCTAAAAATGGGTACAGAATGCTAAACAAAACAGCGTCCCCTATATGTACGGTAAGTTAGAAACTTTTTCAGTTAATGGTTGACTTAGTACACATACTATATCTAATTGTGTTTTATTGCAGATGGTGACATTAGCATCCAGAGAATGTGTTAAGAAGAATATTTCAACTAATGCTGACAAAGAAAACAGTGACCCTCAAATGAACCTTTGCGGAATATCGAATCAGCGTAAGCGTAAAATGGTAAGCTCATAACTATACTCTTAGACATTCTAACAATACCATTATGACCTGGGTCTCCACTCTGGGCTCGGGTTTTGCATTGTTGTGAGTGTCACCATATAAGACGGTGTGTATTGGTGAATCTATAAAAGCCGACACGAATCCGGAGCAATTCGTCAATAACACACTCATCATCATATCAGCCGACAGACGTACACTACATAAATTGATTTCCCCCTAGATGTCAATACTGTGAACGATCCCAGTCCTTTTATAAAATTAACTAACCTGCTGGAGTTATGCAAAAAAATTGGTTTTACTCTTCTAAGTAGTTAATTTTCTTTCAGGTCGCTTGTCCTAGCTGTGGATGTAGTTTCGGTGTAACAATGGATGTATCAACCAGAAGCGATCTAAATGATTTTGTACCATCACAAAATAAGTCACCCACTGTTAATATGTTCAAAAGGTACTCGTACATCAAAAATACTCTGTGCAAGAAGGGATATTACAGAATTGATGAATATCTAACTGACAGAGATGTTTGGAAATGATTCAGTACATGTATTAATATATCTTTAACTCGTCAAACGCCGTTATATACCTGTAGTCATAACGCGCATGGTTCGATCAAACCGCTCGGCGCGCATTGGGTCAATTGTACCACTTGATTTCACTATATGTACACTCACATATATTTATTGTAATATATATTAACGATGAAAAAAGGACCCATATTGGCAAGTTTCTTCTGGCATTTCTTCTTCGCCAATGGTCATTTTCGAAATGCTGGTAGATTAAAAATCGGCCAAGTGCGAGTCGGACTCGCGCACGAAGGGTTCCGTACCATTATCTATAAAAACGGCAAAAAAATCACGTTTGTTGTATGGGAGTCCCCCTTAAATATTTGTTTTATTTTAATTTAATTATTTATTAATTTAATTATATAAGTTAATATATAACTAAATATTCTGTGAATATTTCAAGCGTCTACCTGTTGCCGTTATCAATATCGAGAAAAATGAGCAAAAAAATCACGTTTGTTGTATGGGGATTATTTTATTTTATTTTTTAGTATTTGTTGTTATAGCGGCAACAGAAATACATCATCTGTGAAAATTTCAACTGTCTAACTATCACGGTTCATGAGATACAGCCTGGTGACAGACGGACGGACGGACGGACAGCGGAGCCTCAGTAATAGGGTTCCGTTTTACCCTTTGGGTACGGACCCCTAAAAAAGAGATATTAAAACTAAAAATAAATCGAAAATTATTAAGATACAATATGATCTAATTTAAAGAATGTAAGACGTGTCTAAGTGCCCGTAAGGGTCCAATGGCAAATAAATGATTTTTCTTCTGTGTCCTATTTAGCTTCGAATGCTTTCGAGAAACAGCAGTTTTTATTTTTAATTGCAAGTTAATAAAAATATTTTGTGTAAATGTTATTTCATTATTTTTATTAAATATATCCTTTCCTTTGTATACCTAGTGCAAACCAATATCACAAAGAATGTTAATAACTAAAAGTTGTCACAAGTCTATTTTCTTGTATTTAAAATGTAACATAAATGTTTTCTATGTAATTACAGTATTCCCTTACGTTTTGGTTTGTAAGATTACTGACGTAAGAATACAGTAACGTTCATTTAGAATAAAACTAAATATTTTAGTTTGCACACAGTATAACATCCTTTAAAAAATTAAAGATATATTATTCGTGGTTGTTAATTGTATAAAACGGCCTTACTTTCGTGACGCGTTCATGTCGCCACGTTGAGTCAGCTCGTGTCTCGATCGTGCGAGATCGCATGCAGCCAATCATCGACAAGAAAATTTTTCAAACCACACACACAAAAAAATTCAAACCTTTCATTGCTACCTTTTACTTAAATCGTCCACTTTGACGGCTTTTGCATCCCGTCAAATGTCACACGTATTCATTTCATTCGCCAATGATGCCAGTGTTTACTATGCGTTGCTTAGCCAATTAGCAACGAGCGTTGACAACAGAGCCAATCATTACACCATGATGGTAATGGAGAACAAACTAGCTGTTTAAAGAAAACAAACGTCGTGTGACCGATAATCAAAGAGATTTTGTTTGACGTTACTCTTCTATGCTTTTTAAGTTCGCTGAATAAAATCATTTGTATAAAAACAATTATAAACAAAAAGTGTTTCTAGTAGCAACAGCCTAAATCTTTCAGGTTGTCTGTCATTAGCCCGTCAGCCGTTTTCTGTTGTATTTTCAATTTATCAGCACATCACATTCGAGATAAGTATGGCCGGGGACAAAAAAATTGTGTTTGATGCTTTGTAGTTTAGGAGCTTCTTTGATGGTCGTCAAGAACATTGCAATCATAATATTGTTCTTATTCTGACCAACACAGGAATCAGAATAGAATATAAGATGCTTGATTTCTGCTGTCACAAAATGATAAATAAAGTGATATAGGCATGATGCTATTTGATTGGCCCCCCCTTTCACCTGATACCTCATGCCACTCATGCTTATAATCATTACAAACGTGTTTGGTAAGTTTATACGTCCATAACTGTCGTTTATAAAATGCTACACTAGATTTTAAGTAAGGAGTCGATAGACACTATTGCAGATCGAATGTACCCATTATAGTATCATTAATATAATCAGCAGCAGCTCTCTTATTACCGGAATCATACTCTTTATAGGCTTTATCGGCCAAATTTCAGCCCAATCCGTCCAGTGGTTTGAGCTATGGGTTGATAGATGGTCACCTTTGCCTTTTATATATGAAAAAAAAAGATATATGAAAAATGTTAAACTTTTGTGAAAAAATGTGTGCATGTAATATTTTGAGTATGGTTACGATAGTCATGATTTTTTATATCAAAACTCTCTGGCTGTTTACTATTGTAAATCGAGATCGAGATTTGTTTTCGATGTATTTAAGGTGAGTAGGTTTACCTTAAGCCATTTCGCAATCTCTGTTAGCCCAAGCTCAGCCGCCTCCTTAACGGCAGTCCAAGTGTTGCCGGTAAAGACTAAGGCTGTATCATCCGCGTATGATAAGATTTTGGCGTTATTAATATTTTTATTACAGAGGTCGTTTATATAGATTAAAAATAGTGTTGGCCCTAAAATGCTCCCTTGCGGTACACTGAAAGTCACACCAGCCTCACCACTGATAGCCTGACCCACTCTGGCCGTCTGCGTCCTACCGTAAAGCTAGCTTTTAAAAAGTTTCAGAAGTATTCCTCTAATGCCTATCGATTCCAATTTGCGCACAAGTAAAGCCTTTTTCGTCTAGTTATTCAGTGACAGAGGTTGTATACGCCTCAATAGCGTATTCAGTACTCATCAATGACGTTTTGGACAAATTAGGTAAATGCCAATTTATCTCAACACGTAATTTAGCCAGCGGATTCTACCAGGTCGAGATGGACCCTGACGGCATTTCTAAGACCGCTATTAACGTTGAGCATGGGCACTTCGAATTTCTCAGAATGCCCATGGGATTGAAGAACTCGCCGTCGACGTTCTAACGGGTTATGGATAATGTTCTCAGGGGACTACAGAATCTAGTTTAGTTTATTTAGACGACATAATCATCTTTAGCACTTCCCTTCAGGTTCACATAAATAATTTTGAAAAGGTATATATGTATGTATATCTTCACGCCAGGTCCCTTGCGGGGTAGGCAGAGAGAACTGAGCGCCATAAGACGCGGCCCTTACACACTTCACTCGCTTCTTTCACATTCATAGCTCTTTTCATGCACGCTCGCCGGTTCCTTCCTCCTGACATCACCTTCTGATAAAACACGACCAATTTGGTCATGGTATGGTATGGTTGGTCTTCCTCGGTTCCTACATCCTTCCACTTTCGTATTGTATATCTGTTTCGTCATTCTTTCATCTTGCATTCTTTCTACATGTCCGAACCAACGGAGCATGCCCTTTATTATCTTAACACCGACACTGTCTTTCAGTCCAACTCTCTTTCGTTCGTCATCATTTCGAACGCGGTCAGCAAGCGTAAAGATAAGCTGTATCTAACTTTAAGAACTAGTATATCTTTGCCATATTATAAAGTAAGGATGTTATAAAACCAAACCCGGGTAAAATATCTGCAATAGAGAAGTATCCCATTCCTAGAACCCCCAAAGAAATAGTTTTTAGAATTGCTTGGCTACTACAGAAAGTTTATACCGGACTTTACTCTTATCACTAAACCATTAACGCTGTGCTTGAAAAAAGGTAGGAAAATAATATTAGATTCCGAATACACAGCTAGTTTTGAATAGTATAAGACACTTGTTACCCCATATTACCATACCCTGACTTTAACCGTAAGTTCAACTTAACTACTGACGCTTCAGCTTTGCTATTGGCGCTATCTTATCCCAGGGACCTGTAGGAAACGATAAGTCAATCTCGTACGCATCCCGCACTCAAAAAGAGAGTGAATTAAATTATAGTACAATAGAAAAAGAGCTGTTCGCCATAGTATGGGCAACGGAATACTTTCGCCCATATTTCTTTGGTCGAAGATTTAAGGTCATTACAGATCATAAACCCTTACAGTGGATGATGAACCTAAAAAAGCCTAATTCCCGCCTGACTAGATAGAGGTTAAAACTCAGTGAGTACGATTTCACCGTTATATACAAAAATGGAAAAAATTATGCCTGATGCCTTGTCTATGGTAGAAATTCAGAATGAAGAGATAAGCTCTATTATCAGAAAACCCAGCAACAATAGCAAACTCCGATACCCAGACAGCACACACTAGCAATGAAAGTCCTATTCTTGAAATCCCGATTATTGACGACCCCTTAAATAAGTACCATAGCAAACTCTCCATTACTGTAGTGTTGTGAATGATATTAAAAGGTAACCAACGGTAACTAAGCAATGTGAAACACATATCCGTATTGCCGTACAGGTTTCAGAATCGAACTTAGAACAACATATAATTGATACACTAAAAGAATACGTTAATCCTCAGGTTAAACCGCACTGCTAATAACACCACCCTTAAGTATGGATCAAATTATCCCCGTTTTAAAGACTAATTTAGAAGTTCATCTATGAATCTTATTTTAGAAAAATTTAAGTTAGAAAACGTCAAAGAATATCTCCCGGAACAAGACATAACATCTTCTTCATCATCTTCACCACGAAAAGATCAATCACTGCGGCATTAATAAGTGCTGCCTTTCCTTCTCTAGAAGATATTTCTGGCCTAAGATAAAGGAGCATGTAACTAAATTCATCAACGAGTGCACTATCTGTAGTCAGGCCAATTATGATAGAAACCCTATCAGGCCGTACCTTAACATCCATTTAGGGGGTCATGTGCCAGAAGCGTACTCGTTCGCGGCCCCTGCCAATCAATCGATTGCAATTCTGGACCAAGAGCGCACCGACGTACGGATTAGGGCGTCCCCCGGCAGGCGACACGCACCCATCCGCCCCCGTCGGCGTCGGTGCGAATATAGCTGCATGGGGTCGTGGGATGCGCCACCCACCACGCAGCGCTAATTCCGGCGGGACGAGGGGAGCCGAGTGCCGCATAGGTACGTGGAATCTGAGAGGTGGATTGAATGATATGACGAACGAACTGATAGACGTAATTAATGATAGACGCTTTGTGTGTGATGGAGACTAAGGGCAAGGGGAGCGACACCGATGATCTGCCCGGTGGGATGATGGCCCTATGGTCTGGGCTACACTGGGACGATCATGCCAGTGTTGGTGTAGGTGTGGTACTCTCCTCTCGCTTAGGCACTGGTGTAAGAGTTTGCTGTTTGGTAGGGCCTAGACTTCTCTGGGTTCGTATTAAACTGGGCATCACGCGAGTATTTCTGGTTGCAGCATACGCTCCCATAAGCTCAGCGTGTGCTCAAGAACTGGAGAAGTTTTGGGAGTCTGTGAGGGATGTTCTGGACTTAGCTGAAGGGAATGAAAGAGTGATTATGTGAGGAGATTTGAATGGATGGGTTGGGACCAAGCGATACAGCTATGAAGCTATTCTTGGTCCGTATGGAGATAAGAGAGTGAACGAAGCAGGTAAGTCAATACTAGATTTATGTATGGAACGAAACATACTCGTGTCGAATACTTTATTTCATCATAAGGATATTCACACGTATACATGGAGAAAGAATGACCAAAAAAGTGTGATTGATTTGATTTTAATAGATAGACGTCTCCGAAATGTTATAATGAATACAAGAGCCTTTAGAGGCCCCACTCTTGAGACGGACTACTACCTGGTGGTAAGCCGGTTTGTGGGCCTTTTTAGGAAATGGAGGCACTGGCGAGTGCGTATCCCTTTCGGAGATCATAGAAGGATAAGGAGCGAAAAATTGCAAGATGAAAGTGTAAGGAGAACGTATATGCATCTGGTAAGTGAGAAACTTGCAAATGCAAGCCTCAGTGTGGATGATTGTTGGAAAGTTTTGAAAGAAAGTATGGGTGGATAGTGCAAAAGAAGCTTGTGGATGCGCAAAGAGACGTAAAACTGCGATAGGAGATGCCTAGTGGGATGCGGAGGTTGAATCCTCCGTAGTAAGAAAAAAGAAAGCGTGGCTGGATTACGTATCAATAATAATAAAATATGAGAGAATAGAAGAAAAAAATGTACGGTCTACGCAAGAATGAAACCAAGGCCAAGAAACCAAGAGAAACGTGAAAGACAAATTATGAATGAGGAAGAGAGGCTGACGAAAAACTTCGAGGTAAATACCAAACTCTTTTGGAGACAGGTAAAGAAGTCTCGGAGTCTTATCCATTCTGGATAAGACTCCGAGACTTCTTCTTCCATTCTGAAACCACGTCGGCATCCAGAATGGATAAGATAAAGTCTAAAGCTGGTGTCATTCTTGCGAACACTCAGGAAGTGTTAGAACGGTGGAGTGAATATTTTGAGGAAATGTATGAGTATGCCTCGAACGCTGACATTGAGAGTGAGTCGGATGCTTACTCCACGTTGACGGCGTCCGACGAAGGCTTAACTATGGATGAGATCGAATGGTCGATAGGAAGCTTGAAAAATGGAAAGTCAGCGGGAATTGATCTGATCACAGCTGAGATGATCAAACTAGGTGGCACTTACGTCCGGGACGCCTTCTGGTATCAGCAATCTGTGCTGGAGAACTGAAAGGGTCCCAATGGACTGGAGACGCGCAGTCATCGTGCCCTTGTATAAAGGCAAGGGGTCACGCATGGACTGCGCCAGCTGTAGGGCCATCAGTTTGATCAGCTTAGCAGCAAAAGTATATGGATAGGTGATTGAAAGGAGAATGAGGGTGAAATCCGATAAAATGCTATGGAACGCACAAGGAGGTTTTAGAAATGGAAGGGTATGTACGGATCAAGGGTTGTACGAAAGGAACTGTGGGACATATTGCCGAGATATGGGATTGACGGTTCACTGCTCCGTGCTGTGCAGTCCACTTACAAGGATTGCTCAGCATGTGTGCGGATAGATGATGGCATGTCACCCTTGTTTGATGTCAACAGGGTTGCATGCTATTTGCTAGGCTGTTTATCCTGTATCTCGATAGTTGTCTGCAGAGGATAAGGTCAACGAATGCGGGATTGCGCATGGGTGACCTAGTGGTAAACTGTTTGCTGTATGCAGACGATGCCGTGCTATTAGCAGATACACCATCTGAACTGCAAACACTGGTCACAACGATGAAATACGAATGTATGGAGAAAGGCTTACTATTGAATGTGAAGAAAACAAAGAAGAAATCAACAGAGAAGAATCCATAACTAATGTAAGGATTACGGTTGATAATGAAGTGTTGGAATAAGGGGATGAGTTTGTATATTTTGGATGTGCTTTCAGCAGGGATGGAAGGCACACCGCAGATGTGGAAAGACGAGTGAGTGCTGGGAAAAGTGTAAATGGAGCGTTAGGAAAACTTCTTGGCAAAAAAAACCTGATTACAACTCGCTATACACAATGCAGTTCTGGTCCCAACGCTAACTTATGGAAGCGAGAGCTGGGTATGACAGAAAGAGTATGAAAGTAGAATAAACGTGGTCGAAATGCGAGCGCTGCGCAAAATTTGTGGCGTAAGGCTTGTAGACCGTATTCGCAATGATGATTTTAGAAACTGAGTTGGTTTGAAAGAGAGCGTCGGTGTTAAAATAAGAAGAGGCATGTTCCGTTGGGTCGGACATCTAGAAAGAATGCAGGATGAAAGAATGACGAAGCAAATATAAAATGCAAAAGTGGAAGGATGTAGGAGCCGAGGAAGGCCAAGACTTACCTACCATGATCAAATTGGTAGTGTTCTATCAGAAAGTGATGTCAGGAGCCCTAGAAATCGGCGAGCGTGCATGAAAAGAACAATGAATGTTAAAGAAGCGAGTGAGATATGTAAGGATCGAGTCACGTGGCGCTCGCTTCTCTGTGCCTACCCCGCAAGGGATTTGGCGTGAAGTTATAGATAGACCCTAATATCGTGCCCCCACCAAGCAAGCCTTTCGAAATTATTCACATAGAACTGTTCACGGTTCACAATGAAAAATACGCGACATTCATAGATATATTTTCGAAGTGCGGCCAAGCATATGTCTCGAGAGACGGCACAGCAATCAGCATCCTCCAAGCACTATTAAAATTCAGTACGCATCATGGGCTACCTCTTACCATAGTTACTGACAACGGTACTGAATTTAACAATCAGTTATTTGCGGAAATTGTTCGCCTGCACAAATAACCACCATAAAACACTAGCAACACTGGCAACATAGAAAATTTACATTCAACCCTTCTGGAACACTTACGCATTCTTAAATTACAGCATAAAGACAAACCAGTAATAAATTTAATGCCCCATGCCATAATTGCCTACAATAGCTCGGTATATAGCTTTACCAAATGTAAACGGGGCATTTTGACTCATAACGGAGCCATTTTGACTCCAGAGACCCGACTGAAATAGATATTACAGTATATTTACTGAAAAAAATTATGCTAACTTACAGGGAATGAATGAAGACCGTATATGACAATTTAAATGATACATCTTTAGGCAACCGCACAGGTTTGATAGATAATAGAAACAAAAGTCGTGAACCCGAAGTAAAATATTCACCCCAACTATCAGTGTATGTGAAAAACCCGTTTGCGAGCCGTCAAAAGTTAGCAGCACGATATACCCATGATATGGTTCTAGCCGACTTGCCTATACATATATATATACGTCGAAAAAACACGGCCCCGTAGTTAAGTCTAGGTTAAAACGTGTAGCAAAAAGTGCTAAATTGTTACAGGATTCTGATGCTGCTCATCTGGGCGACGGACGGACAATAGATAAGACTTGACAGTTTAGATGTTTAGACGGACCTGGTATCCACAAACGTGCCGTACGACATCGCAACCTCGGCTAATTAGTAGTAATAAACTATTGTAATTTTTGAAGTAAAACTTCTTTACGCACGCTTGACTTGGGGAGTATACTGGTGAATGCGTGACGAGAGTGGTGAGACGTGATCGGGCGAGGTGGACGAAAGTTGAGAGGGAGATATAAGTTAGTTAAGATAGAAAAAGAGAGAGTTACGTTTCGTATATTACTGTAGGGGCAAGAGAGAGAGGTGCGAGCACACATTTTCTTTCTCTCTTTCTCTCATAGCGAGTTAAGTTTCGTATATCTAAAACACAGGGCATGCCCATTGTCTGTATTACATTATGGAGCTAAAGAAGTTTTACTTCAGTAGTGTAGTATAAAGCACACCCGTTTTTTTCCTCTAAATTACTTGTAAAATTATTGTTTTTTTTTCAATTCTCCACTGGGACCCACGTATTTTGACAATCTATTAGTAACATGATGCAAATTTCTTAGGAATAAAAAAATCATTGATATAGCACAGTAACATCTGTTTTATAGCAACTCTAATTACTGTATACATACACAAAAAAATGCTTACTTCGACCAGTAAAAGTACTACTGAAGAGTGAAAATTATGAATGAAACAAGGAAATTGGAGATATGCTTGCTGTACTACGGTGTTCAGCAGCCATGCCCACCAATTTTTTTTTTTTCATTTGTATGAATCCAAATTGTCATTCTGCATCATTTGTCTGTGACTTTCTGTGTCAAAGACAAGTAGCGTACGAACTATCATGGCGCCATGTTAGGGGCGGCATTAACGATCAGTTTGTCTTAGTTCCATGTGTGAATTGTGCGGTCCGTGTATTCTTTTAATGTATAGAGCTTAATTAATAACTGCAAAATTTTACACTTATTTTCTCCTTTATTTAATTATATAATTGCAAACAATAAGCTAAAAGTATACCATAAAGTAAACGAACTTACTAGTGATGTGTCATGTCATTATTTAGTGGTGTTTGGTTATGGTTGATTGTAAATGAATTCACAGATACCCATTCATGAGACGAAACATAAAACGGACTGCGGCAACTGGCGATAAAAAAAAATTTATAATTTTTTTTATAGATCCTACAGCACACATTTTATCTTACTCGAAAAATACTTGATTACGTAAATCAAGGATATTTTTTAAATAGGTAAGTACCAACTTAGAAAATTATAAACTATATATCTAACCATAAAATAACATTTCGTTATTTTGTTGTCTTTTTAATATAAAAGTAGGTAAAATATTAGCATATGTAATATTCTTCGAGCATAGAATGTAATCGAGTTGTATCCTTAAATGTGCACATGGCTTTCCCATACATTAATTTCTGTTCACTTAATTAATTTTCTTATTATTGGTACATTATAAATTCAAATACCAAGTCTATGACTTCTATCATACACGTTCAAATCATGGAAACATCTAAGTTTAATGAAAATTGTAAATAATGTATTGCCGCATTATATGTAACCCGAATTTAATAGTTTAATCTGTACTTTTCCGTTATTGAAAATAAAGAAATCCATTTCTTGCATCACGCAGTCTTCACATAAACAGAAAAATTGTGAGTGGAACATCGGTTCGGAACTCGTGTACAAAATTGCAACCCGAAACAGTTTTACAATAATGTTATGAAAGGGCAACGTAAAAGGTAAACATTGTGTGCCCCCACCAGATTGAATCGCTTCGGCCATTTTGTCGTCGGCATCGTTTTAAATAGCAGTCGCAGAAGATTTTCGATTCGTCTTCTACCACCAATTGATAATGGGAATCAACTATTTTATTTTGTGCACGGTATTTTAAGATATCGATCTCAAACCTATGCTCTGCAGGTTGGTAGAGATCGGACCACCTGTGGGAAGCCGAGGCGGGTCGATGGTTTGATGATTATTAAAATTATATTGGATAATGGTTAATCCAAAAATAGGGTAATAATGTATTTAACCCGCACTCATCCCCTGCCACATTGATATAAATATATTGATTTAATTAGGAGGGAATTTCAATTTCGGTTTTGCGTTTTGTTTTCGGTTTTTAATGTTTTAGTTGTAATACGTTTTATGTTTATAAAAAGCTAAACTGTAAAATTATTACAAGAGTTGTGTTGTATGTGTGGTTTATATGCATTTTGCCGTTGAAAAAAAAACAAGACCTTTGTAATTGGCATGCAGCAGCATGGGCATTTGTTGCCTACTTTTTTAACGATATTTTTTAATTATAGTAATACTTACAAATCCTAAATGCAAATTAAAAATGTAAATATGAATTTACCGTTCACGGGTGCTCAACAGATTTTGATCAAAATGGTAAAGTAATTTTAATATATTTTTGATACGGAAGTAGATTGAACGCTGAGAATAATATCTACCTACTTTCTGAGAATCAAATAGCCGGTGTAAGGTAGTAACTACGATAATTAAAAAAAAAAAGGTATAAATTATTAATAACATATTTCGAGTCTCTTTTGTAGATATGCCACTAACACCAGCCGAAAAAATGAAAAGATATAGAGAAAAACTTAAAAAAAGACCCTGAACGATACGTACGTTATAGAAGGAAAGTATCATGAAGAATGAAAATAAAAATTACAGAAATGTCAGAAGATAAGCAAAAAGAACAAAGAATGAAGTGGAAATAGCAGATAAGAAAACAATTAAAGACAAAAAAACTGATTCATGTTTAAACCAGTTGAGAATGCGCAAGCTTGCATTACCAGAGGAACACTTGACTCGTCAATTATATAACAATTCAATTTATTTATTTTTAATTTGTCGGCCATTTTCACCATGTTCCTTAAGAAATAGGAACGGTGTTCCTGAACATTCCTATTCTACATTTTTATGCTGAATCCAAATCTGAAGTCAAAATTTGAATATTCGAAAAAAGAGACAGACAAACATATAGATAAAAAGTTTAGTTAGAATTTTTAATACTTTATTAAATTATATTAATTAATATGTATTTAAATTTTAGTGACATTTTATGAAAGTGGAATAAAAATATTACACATTATCTATCATCATCATCTAAATAGTAATGATTATGAGCATATTATAATAATGAATACTCTGTTAAGAATATATTATAATGATAATATGATTGTTAAACTGCTATGTGTTTAAATTTGTCGTCCCTAAGTGGAAACTTGTGGTACAGTCTTATAGCTGTATAAAATTACAAATCAATTATAAGGTAGAACTTTTCTTGATATATTTATTAGTATACAATTTTTACATCCATAATAAATAATACGCGTATAAAACGTTAATCGCTACAAAAAATGTTTAGATGATCCCCTAACGGCAAAAGGGCAAATTTTATGAACACAAGTTATGTAGCACTGAGGGACTTTAACAAAACTGCCCAATTTATCACTGTATTTGTTATGTGCTTCGTGTTCGGACATTAAGTCTCCACGGCCGAACGCGGTCCATATTTGCGGTAAATACATATACGCGAATATTCACAAATATAAGTTAAAATAGATAATTTTTGCATACAGGTTAAGATTCATTTTAAATGTAAAAATATGAAAATAATCGAAAAGGAACGTTATCTTTAACGCAGTGATAGTTTTACCTATGTAGATAGGGGTGTATGTAATTTTGCTCCCGTCATTGATCAATTCCATAGACTATGAGTAAAACAGCGATTTGAGTCTAACTCTATAGAGTTGTACCTACAAGGCTGCTAGCTTTAGCTTTAACAAACTCCAAACCATACATTAGTCCACCTCTTTTACCGTGTATGTCAGTTTGTCAATTCTAAACTAAAACTGATTTTTGTTACATTACCCGGAACTGTCTTATCCTTTATAAATGTTTACACTTTAATGTCGTTTTTTGTAACAAACAACCAGTAATAAAGTAAGTGATATTTTTAGCATTAAATCCAGACGCGAAACAATGAACCTTGCATGTAAAAACAAGAGAAAGACTGAAGAAGTACTTATGCGGGAATGCCGCGTTTGTCTTCAATTATTCGGACCTGATGTGGAGTTTGTTAGCTTATTTCAAGCTTGGGATCCCGAATGGGAAGGCATGGAAGCCACTATAGCCGAGGACCTAGCCAAACTGGCCAACATACAGGTTTGTACGCAAATAAGTTTAATGTGTTGATAATTTTATAATTTCTATTCAATTGTGTACATTTTTTACGTAAATCTAACAATATTCAACGAACCGCTTTTAGTAGCACGTTGATTTTGTACGCTCCATATGTGAATCACTGAGACATATGTGAATCGTTCTAACTCGTATGCAGTTACACTCCTCGTACAATAGTTCTTGTTCATCCTTGCAGTTATGAATGCGCGCGTTTTCTTGCTGTTTTAATTAAATATTATATGTGAAGCATACAAAAACATGTATTTATTAAACTCATTCACTGAGCCGTATATGAATAGATCTTCATCACCCTTCCATTTATGAAAACGCGTTTTTTTACTGTTTTAACAAAACACTACATACAAAATATTCCCTAAGCCAACAGTTGCTTTACATTCTCATATTCTGCACAGTGCACTGTAATGATGGATGATGATTAGAAAAGTATCAAACCGAAATGACAAATTACCTCTATTTGTTTCCATCTGTAGAGATGTTTAGTTTTGAAAACAAAAGTAGTTAAAAATGAAGTAACATCCTGATCAAAATCATCAGACCACCACTAGTAAGTGAAATTTCACAGGATTTCTTTGTTTATTAGCAATTGCTTTAAAAATAACACAAAAGCTGGGCGAACCTTGTTAAAATGTTTAGTACATTATTGTTCGGATATGTAAAGTTTGAAACAATTTTAATAAATATTAACTTAAAACCAACTTTTTATATACCTGTCTCACTCATTCATTCACTGTACCATTTAATTGAATTGATTAATATTTGTAAATATGAAAAAAACTATATGTTAAATTGCCCTTTAACCCCTGGCACACCCATACATTTTAAAAATTTCCCATTTTGGAAGAAATATCAATTTTCGAGTTGTTTTGTTGTTTGCCGACAAATGGCCTAAACACAAAGTGTAGTTTGGTTAAGTATTTTCTTATATGTGAGTGCTTGCACAAAAAAAACATGAAGCTGCAAATGGAATACAAATAATAGGAACCTGAGCCACATATATTATAAATATGTATGTAAGAATTGTAGTTATTTTATCTATGAAACAAACTTTGCTTGGTTGAGCTGTGCGCCACATTTATTATCTGGAAATAAATGTGCAAGAGGCCTAATATTTTAAATTATGAGGCCTCTGCTACTGAACATGTAAATGTATCAAAGGTGAGCATCTATTATCTCATTTTTGTCTCAAAATTTATAGTAGTACATTAGATGCTGCTGTGTGTATTCAGCATTGGTTTAGAAATATATTAGAATATATATAGATGTTACTAACATCTATAAGGGAAACATTTGATGACAAGAGAGGGATCTCATCTCCTCCCATAGAAATTGATAGCTGTAGGTGTAGTAATTTCTTTTATGATTTTATAACAAAGGATGGGTAAAAGTGTCCTAAATGAGATACCATTTTAATTTTTGTGTTTATCTTGTAACTTATCATAGATCAAAGATAGTTTTATCTGATAATATACTACATCTAATGTATATTTAAAACCTAACAATATTTTGGCAATAATGACATCCTATGTTATAAGACATTTATCAAAATATTACACTTTTTCAAAATTAACATTAAGAAGGTATCTGAATTTAAGTCCCTAATTTCAGATATGGCATATTTTATGCAACTCTACCCTTAATTGGAACTGAAGTATTAATAGTAAAAACATATTTTAATAATATGCCACAAAAATCAGCGATCACTCCATAGCAACAATCCATAAGAAAGTTCATTATTTACATAAAAACATCTCCCTTCGCCTTGGTTGATGGACATATTTAAGGCTTTTATAGTAAAAAAAAATAGGGCTTAAGCCAAATATAAGTCTGATCCGGAAACATATTGTGACTGTTATATTCATGCTCGAAATGTCTGTAACAGAATGCTCAAAGATGCCATATTCATAAATGTGTTGAAAACTGAGATCCTGCAAAAGTATGGAAATTCCTAAAATTGTTAGAAGTTGGGAAACAGCTAAGTCATTAAGCTAAAGTCAGCTAAGCATTTCTCCTCGCTCACTGTATTTGATAGCAGTACTAAAGCATACCCTTAATAATCCTTCTTCGCACCCAACTCCTTATTACCTGCCATTTTTTTTTAATCAATTTCCAGATTGTGATGTTGAGAAGAATATTCGCTCAAATGCTGTGAGAGATGATGGCATTAGTCGTTCTATGATCTTGCCCATCCTTAACATCATCCTTCCTACCATCACTTCTATCATAAACCATTCCATAGTCTCAGGCTTATTTCCATCTGCGAGGAAAAATACCTTTGTTATCCTTTTCCGTATAAAATTCCCAACTGCATTCATTTTCTGACTATCGACCCAAAGTCTCAGATGACATTCGTTTTGCCACGAATCAATCACAACTAAGACCGCCTACGGAACCCTAGCAATGCAATATGAAAGAATGTCATTCTTTCAATCAAGCAGATATACAATGCAAAAGTGGAAAGATGTAGGAGCCGCGGAAGGCCAAGACTTGCCTACCATGACCAAATTTGTTGTGTTCTATTAGAAGGTGATGTCAGGAGCCCTAGAAACCGGCCAGCGTGCATGAGTAGAGCAATGAATGTTAAAGAAGCGATTGAGATATGTAAGAATCGAGTCACATGGCGCTCGGTTCTCTCTACCTACCCCGCAAGGGATTTGGTGTGAAGTGATAGATAGATAGGAACCCTAAATATTAAGAGGATACATTACTACTGGATAGTAATTCATAGTGATTGGTATACAAAAGTGGACATTATCATTAGAGATAATATGTATTATAGCATCACATTTGTATGGGTAAATGTTAGGGTAAATAACATAACTGTGTGACTTCAAGTTCCTTCTGATTAGGGAAATCTGCAATAAATATATAGTACTTAACTTGACTAACTATGTTTAGAAACTTCCCACTTTCTTCTTCTATAATTTATAGTTTTATTTTGGTTAACATAGCCTTAAATTGACAATGAAAAAATTTCATTTCCTGTACTAGAAATTAAGGTAGTGGCGTGTATTCGTCACCTTACTGGGGCTTACTGGCGCATTTTTAAACATAATCAAATGAAGTAACGCCACTCCCGGCAAGTAAACATATTATGAAATCATATCAATTTAGGAACCTAATAAGCCTTAACTTTTCATTTATTACCCTATTTATTGACTGTTAAAATTCTATTTGTTTCATAAGTGGAAAGTACATGATTTATTCTTTTCCTTATCAAATGAGCAAGTCAATCTGCTGCAGGAGAGCCCTGTTACTCATGCACTGTCTACTGAGGAACAGTTAAGTAGAGCCATTTGAAGCAAACGCTAAATAATGCAACCAGAGACCTGCATAATGCCAGAAACATCTATGTTTGTTTTTTTTAATGTCCCCTCAGAAAACCTCTAAAAAGGAAGGGTCTTCCAACCCATGCCTATTAGGCGATCAACTGCCTCTATCCCTTTACTAAAATTTAAAAAAATATTAGAATATAGATATGGCAAAGCTTCATGGAGGACTGCAAATGTTCTATGGGTTGAATCCATCATAGTGTACTCCTACCACTGTAACTTCTCTTCATGGTAATGAAGCGTGTGACAGCATGTAGCTCTACCTATCTGGTAGAGCTCTTAGATTATGGATTATGCCTTATGCAAGTAAACAAATTTATAAAATGACTATGGGCCTGATACAATATGTCAGTCTACTTCCCAAGGCTATTTCAAATAAAATTCCATCCAATCCACCATCCATCCAAAAAGCCAATGATGATCTACGGATCTACAGATGACCCTGATATGTGAGATTTTTAACAATAGATTTAAGGTGATTATTAACTTTTACTTTGATGATGTAGTGTTGGAGCAAGTGAATGAGATTGTATATCTTGGAAGTGCTTTTAGCAGCAATCGAAGGTACACTGCTGATGTGAAGAGACGAGTGAGTGCTGGGAATAGGGTGAATGGAGAGTTGGGTAAACTTCTAGGCAGCCGAAATCTAAGCCAGAAGGCACAGCTCGCTGTACACAACGCGGTGCTAATTCCAATGCTAACTTATGGAAGTGAGAGCTGGGTATGGCAAAGAGAGCATGAAAGTAGAATAAGTGCGATCGAGATGCGAGCATTGCGCAAAATTTGTGGCATAACGCTTGCTGACCGCGTTCGTAATGAAGACGTGAGAGAAAGAGTTGGTCTAAAAGAGAGTGTCGGTGTTAAAATAAGATGAGGCATGCTCCGATGGTTCGGGCATGTAGAAAGAATGCAGGACGAAAGAATGACGAAACAGATATACAATGCAAAAGTGGAAGGATGCAGGAGCCGAGGAAGGCCGAGACTAACCTACCATGACCAAATTGGTTGTGTTTTATCAGGAGGTGATGTCAGAAGCCCCAGGAACCGGCGAGCGTGCATGAAAAGAGCTATGAATGTCACAGAAGCGAGTGAAGTATGCAAGGACCGCGTCTTATGGCGCTCGGTTCTCTCTGCCTACCCCGCAAGGGACTTGGCGTGAAGATATACATACATTAACTTTGACTGGTGATGAATGTACAGGTAGCATGCTGTGGCAACATTGTGTGCACAATCTATTTTTTTTACCTATGTAAATTGATGAATAACTAACTGTGTCCAGATTATCCGTAATTTGTAGTTTTATCTATTTAATACAATGTACTTGGTTGGCAGCTAACAGCAGTAGATATTTTACCCATTAATAATTACCATTATTTTACCGATTTTGCCTTTAAGGGTACATCTATATTTATGAATAAGCAATGTGTGCAATACAGGCTTACAGTTTATATATATTATAACAATAGTTGCTGTGCATGTCAAAAGTTTAGTATAGATATATTAAGGTCTTATTCCATAAAGATTTTCAAAATGTGTGCAGCTCTTAATTTTTGGCTTGATTTTTGAAGATGATACAATGTGGACAAAGAGGACTTGTGCACAACATGCAACAGCATGGTAAACATGTGCACAGTGAAAACATTTTATATATATAAATTTAGCTATATATTCATCAATAGGAATGAAATGTAGCCTAAAACAGGAAGGTTGATTTTTATCTACTACATATAATTGAGCATACAAAGTAAATTAAAATTACTATATTTTGTAAACATCTTACCCAGGTATTTTAAATAGATTTAATTATGCATTATATTGAAATACCTGTACTATTTTCTATTTGCAGTTATACAACTCTGACCGCTATTCCAAAGTAATCTGTTTAGATTGCGGGGAGAAACTCAGAGAAGCATGTATTTTTGCATCAGTAGCCCGAAATAGTGACTGGATACTGAGGCAGCGATTTGTGTTGCTCGAACGTGACCCAACTCCTGCATTGGAAAGGATCTGGCCTAAGCCTATCCAGGTGAATAGAAATATTAATGGAGCTGTTTATGACAATGCCATGGATGTTGAAGTAAAACAAGAAGTTGTATCAGATGATGAATATGATGATGTTAACGGTAATGATGAAGACAGGGAGGACTATCTCAATCTAGATATAAAAATTGAACCAGAAGAGATAACTGAACAAAAACCATCACAGATTATTGTCAATGGTAAGTGATAGGCCATAAAATTTATTTCCTTAGCAGGAAGCTCGAGAAGAGCCTAATAAAAAAAGATCTAAATATAAGACTATAGGTTAGCAATGCGAAGTTCTTGTTTTCAAAGTATTGTTGGGTAACTACATATGTCATCAATTGACGTCAGGCTTTTTTTTTTATACAACGTCGGAAGGCATTCAAGCGTACAGTCCACCTGAGGTAAAACAGTTGCCGTAGTCTATAAACTCTTGTAATACATTAAGTATCACTTGCATGATGCCTCCTCTGCTGCTAATACAGCAACTTCTTAGGAGGTTACTGGTGACCTCGCTCACACGCAGGAACACAACAACCCTCTAGGGAGTTGTTATTTGGCTGCGGTTTCCTATGAGGTGGATGTACTTCCCCAGATGGGCTGCTTTGATGCGCCCTACCTCTCTTAAAAGGCTTTGTTTGACCTACCATATATCTCTGTAATTTAAGAATGGATTTCGAATTTTTAGTTTTTATTTATAGAACCAAACTAATTACTATATAAAACATGTGTTGCATAATTACTCCTAATATGCTGGTTTGCCACTGCAAGGCGAAAGCGTGTTTATACATTTTTTTGTATTTTTTTCCTTAATTACGTAGGTACCAAAAGTTATTACCTGACCATTTTCCATACGTTTCTTTCCAATGCAGGAACAATAACTTCAGAAGAATTCAATGGGGAGACTTCAACATTACCAAATGGAGATGTGGAAACTATGGTTGAAGAGGTATGTTGTTACTTGTATAATTAGGGGTATATTGTGCAGTATTTTTGTAATGTTGGGTTATTCCAGGCTTTCTCCCACGTCATCATCATGATAATAAGTGCTCTATATTCCTCTCAGTTGCTCAAGATGCCTCTTTATCATCTATCATAGAAATTGGCTTAGGGGTTAATTATGAAAATTCAATAAAATTGCAACAAAACACACTTTCTATCAACAGCATTAATGAGGTGCCTAAAAGAATTTTGAAGTCTGTTAAAGGAAATATCCTTCTCTTTGTGGAAGGTGACACAGATATACCCGAACATTTATTGGATGCTGAAGCCATCAATAACTTATTTTGAACCATTTCCATTCCTAATTTAACTTATTTACAACACTACGGCATAGCCAAAAGGAAATGTTATAATTTTAACAATCGAGGTATGGGGATGGGTTGACGAGCTCGGTAGCGCAGTCGTGAATGACGCCACTTTGACACTAACGCCACGGGCGGTTCGATTCCTACACAAGGCAAACATTTGTGTGCACCACGAACATGTTTGTTTGTCTTGGTCTGGGTGTTTTAAGAAAGGTACTTTAACAACTGGCCTATTAACTCGTCAAGCCCCGAGTGACTGATATCAATCATGCGCGTTACGGCGGAAAGTATATAACGGGATCTGACACGTCACCCGACTGACCCCCAGTTCGAATTCTATGTAGGCATGTACAGCTAAATTCTTATTTTCGTGTTTATGTACATATTTGTAATTATCTGGAGGCAGTTGCTTTATGTAAAAATCCATATCTTCGCCAAATCCTCTGGCTTTAGGTAGCGGATCCCGCCAAAGTACCTCCACCTCACAGAAAACCGCAGCCAAAAACAACTCAATAGAGAGTTGTTGTGTTCCTGAGTGTGAGTAAGGTCACCAGTAAGCTCCTAAGGCGTTGCTGTGTTAATAGCAGAGAAAGCATCGCGCGAGTGATACTTAAATGTATTACAAACGTTCATAGGCTACAATAACCATTTTACATCAAGTTGGCCGTATGCTTGTATGCCTTTCGACGTTGTATAAAAAAAATGACTGCATTTATTATTATTAAATGTCTGCATGTTCCACGGTAGCGTCTAGGCTACTCTTCCAGTGTTGATTACTGTGGTGTCAATCGATTGGTTTATGGTTCTTGGTAATATGGTGAAGAAGATTCTGTTACAACAATGTCAAGATGCAATATATATATCATTTTAAAGAGGTTTAAAATCACATACTAGGCTTTGAACATTTTTGAAATGAATAGATTGATCGTAATTATTAAAATAACCTTCAAAGTAAGCTTGTTTTGGTTTTAAAAGTGTTCCTTTTATTTTCATCAATATATCTTTTGAAGTAATTATAATCCTTACGAAATTATTATCATTTACCAATATTTATCTCAAACTTGTTCTTTCCCCTATTGCAAATATAACTCACCGTTGATCTCCGTATATAACGGCTGCCTACCAAAAAGAGTAAAATAAAAATAACCTAGGGATTAATTCAAAGGTTTGTTGCAGAATTGTCAGGTCGTAGGAACACCTAGTTTTTTTATCGTAGGAATATATAGCAAACATAACGAAACAACTTTTTGAGGGAAAGAAGCACGCGCTAACAAAGAGGGGCACATCTCAGGCGCGTACGTCCGATAAAAGCCACCCCGCCTACAGTGGTCGTTTTTTGACGGGGGTATATTTTAACAATTGCGCTTCCCTGTATATGTAGTCACTTAACTAATGTATAGTTAAGGTCCTCAAAAATATTTAAATCTATTTCAGCGCCTGGAGGCTCCAGAAGTTAAGGAGGAGCCTGTGAGTGAAGAGGAGGAAGAACCGACACCTGGGCCGTCTGACCTACCACTCGACTGCATGCTTTGCACTAAATCATTCAACAGCGTCTCCGGACTGAAGGTAATTTATATAAATTATCATGTTTCTATCGTGCATTATTATTGTCATTGAGTGTTGAACCTATATTTCAGTCTACCCCATGAGGCGTTCAATTTGCGATAATATAATAGCTAGATGTGTTTTAATTAATCATTTGGTGTGTAAAATGTATGTGATTGAATTACATGCACGTGCAATTCAACCACCATCATTTTGCGAATGGACTTTCGCTGAGCGCGCGAATGTAATATAGTGGTGGTTTTACTGTGTATTTTAAAAGGTGGTAAGTATTTTAACAACTAAATGTGTATTTACAAACTCGTATCAATAGGGGAATAGACAAATCAGTTGAGATGATGGTATACTGTTTTACATCGAAAAAATTACCCTATGTACAATTGATTTTTGGCCTAATCGATTCAACTTGAAAAGAATTTTGCCCTTTCAAAAAATATTAAAGGAGCTGTTTAAGGGGAAATATAATGCGCTCATATTTGAAGTTACATCATTACTAAAGACATGGACCAAGGAACACAGACACTAGCGCAAAATAAATTCTACAGCAGGACAGGATTAATGTGGGCCTAAAATTGAAATTAGATATAGGCTGCAATTCGTACCTCCGCAGGATAACTCTAAACGCAAGAAAGTGTTAGTGTCGCGTTTGCACTAAAAGAAACATTATTAAACTAAGAAGCTAATGCTGCGTCAAACAACCGCTACTAAGTCTACTAAGGCAGGTGAACAAACTAATTTGTTCTGATTTAAGTTAACGCATTTTATAGTTTAAAATAATAAATCTGTCAAAGATTGTACTGGTAATACTATTAAAGCAATAATCTATCACAAAGATTTGATTTGTGTATTTTTTTAACAGACAAATATCCGTTAAACCAACCGGTTCTGTTACTAACTGCGTTACATATTATTTTTAAAGTAGTTCTATTTTTGGATATTCGTGTGTAAGTATCGTACCAGAAAAGTCGGTTAACCTTTATCCGATCACGAAAAAGTAAGAAAAAGTGTAAACGTTATCACTTAATGTTTAATATTTAGCAGAAGATTCATTTGTTCCATTTTCTTTGTTTATTTTTAACATAGGTATCTATCTATAACTTCACGCCAAATCCCTGGCGGGGTAGTCAGAGAGAACCGAGCGCCATAAGACGCGGTCCTTACACACTTCACTATCTTCTTTAACATTCATAACTCTTTTCATGCACGCTCGCCTGTTTAGAATTACGGTTGATGTTGGAGCAAGTGGATGAGATTGTATATCTTGGAAGCGCTTTAGCAGCGATGGAAGGTACACCGCTGATGTGGAGAGACGAGTGAGTGCAGGGAACAGCGTGAATAGAGCGTTGGGTAAACTTCTAGGCACCCGTAATCTAAGCCAGAACACAGTTCGCTGTACCTATACAACGCGGTGGTAATCCCTACGCTGATTTATGTAAGTGAAAGCTAGGAATGACAGAGAGAGCATCAAAGTAGAATAAATGCGGTCGAGATGAGAGCATTGCGCAAAATTTGTGGCGTAACGCTTGCTAACCACGTTCGTAATGATGACGTAAGAAAGAGAGCGTCGGTATTAAGATAATAAAAGGCATGCTCTTTAGGTTCGGACATGTAGAAAGAATGCAGGATGAAAGAATGACGAAACAGATATACAATGCAAAAGTGGAAGAATGTAGGAGCCGAGGAAAACCAAAACTAACCTACCATGACCAAATTGGTCGTGCTTTATCATAAGGTGATGTCAAGAGACCTAGAAACATAGGTATGTTTGATCATTACCTAAATTCGGTTGTTACGATTGTGATTGGGATGCTATGGCATCTACTGTCGTAAATAAGGAACCGCAACACACGTTTGTTTGTTGTTTGTTTGTGTTACTATTATTACATTTAACAACAGTTAAAATTTTAATTTTAAAGTTCATAGTCAAAAATCTCTTCTTCCTACCGTTATCCCATTTTCTAATCCATTAGGATTGGTGGAGTCCACTACCTAAGCCTAAAGATTTGACGAAAATACTGATTTTTACATGAAGCGTCGGACCTACACAACCCAAAAGGAAAACCAGACCTTTCTTAGGTCACACAACATATAATTTCTTGGACGTGCGGGTTTTCTCATGATGTTTTCCATCGCCACTGAGCCAGTGGTAATTACTCGTACAAATATGTACATATATCCGTAAACACAAATTTTGTGGTGCATGCTTGAATTCGAACCGGATGACCTGTTGTTCAATAGGTCGGTTCCTTATCCACTGGGCTAACTCACTGATGAATAATTAAAGATAACTTTCGAAAATTCATTATCGTTTTAAGGGTGGTATTGAAACTTCCGAATTGGGTGTGGAAACTCTTCCCGAAGATTTTTCAGCAGAGTCTCTGAAGCTGGAACATGTAAATTCACGAAAAATTTGAAAATGATTTTACACTCTGGTATAAAAACGACCAAAAAATACTTGGAAGGGACTTTGAGATATTATTTTACTATTACTCAAGTGACGCTAATGGACCTGTAGGATGCCCTTTAATGAAGTTATATTTTGATAATATTCTATACCACTAAGGTGACAACTAAGCATACAGCCTGCCTGATGGTAAGCAGTAATCGTAGCCTATAGACACCTGCACAACGTCATAGGCGAGCGGTGCGATTGTTAAACGACGCTGCTGCCATTATATCGAACAACGCATCGGAACACAACCCATTGTACGATCGGTAGAACTCACAAAGGAAGGCAAAATCTATCCTTAATCTGGAAGAACTACCGTGTGAGCTTACGATCATCGACAATTTCCACAGCTCGTCTTAGCACCGAAACACAAGGCCCTAACGGGTGTGCTGTTACGATCTCCATACCTCTATCCATTCTCTTTCTTATGCCCATGGGGTTGAACAGAATACATGTCGTATTTAAAAAAGTACACTTATTTAAATACAACGTACATTGTATACTGTTTACGTGTACCACATTATTAGATAAAAGGAAAAAAATTGCCAACTCTACAACGTGATTGATGACATTACAGGCAGTTTTATTATAAGAGTATGGGAATTATGATGATTCAGACGAATAAAAATTTAAATAGGTTGAATTATTTTGAATAAACCTCACCATAGAAAAATAAATATTATTAAATTATGAACTCATTCATTAATTTGTCCCCGTCACCACCTGTTTTTCGCTCATAAATGGTAACACGGCAACTATCGAAGAACTATCAAGTCTGAGTATAGTCTGTATTGTCGCCACGAGCATTTAATTTACTAAAATATAAAATAACGTTCGTCATAAACCAGTAGAATCGTATCTAAATAATAGATTGCGGCCTGTTGGTTTCGATGAGTATCCAGTGATAAGTATAATAGGTTCGATCTTGTTTCTAATACAAATAAAAGATTTGTCGAACGCGATGTAGAAATACTAGGGAACAAGCGCTTCTGTTTTCTTAATGTCCTCTCGACAATCTTCGGACTTTCGAATGCACGATGAATACTAATTTCCATGCCGATTTATCATTTACATGCAATTTGATCTAACCTGCTTTGTGTGCTTCCGCCACCAATTAGTTCATGCGGCCTAGCGCCGGCCGGCACCCACCCACTACTGTTAGTACATGGTACATGCCGACGCTGCCATGGCTGCTCCGGTAGTCTCTGCCTCAGCTGCTGCGGTCGTCCGCCATCTGGAACAGAATCCGCATGCCCCCACCACCACCGTCGCGGCCACGACTGGCCTGGTCGTCGCTGCGACACGTGTTTTGCCTCTCCACGAGGCATCATCAGGCGTTGTAGACGTTAATCGTAAGAATAACATGCTACAAGTGACAAATCCATCGCAGTGCCGTCCCTTATATTGAATTGAGGGTGGGGGTGGATGGTGTGAGCGAAAAGATATTTAATAGTGGGGAATGGTTTACGTCAGTCTGTTTGTTCATGAGAGTAATTTTAGAATTTTTATGTTTATTAATTTCTAATTGTTCCCTAATATTTAGTTTTAAACCTTTGTCTATGGTGTGTAAAATTTGATATGTATTAATGGGGGATAAGTTATGTCCTTTGTCTATAAGATGCTCGGCGAAGTGTGACCTTTCTGGGCGATTGTTTTTATACGCCGATACGTGTTCGTGAAATCGTGTTATAAAGTTACGACCAGTTTGCCCGATATAAACGTGTTCACATTCATCGCAGAACAGCTTATAAAAGCGGATAAAGGAAATACGTTAGTCATCATGGACCGTAATGAGTATAACTCCAAAGTCAGTGACGTTTTACAGACAGACAGCTTTTTGACGGTAAGTCAAGATCCCACCAACAAATATTTGGCCCAATTAAAGTTAACTGTTAACGGCTCGAAATATATCTTTCCGGATAATTCATATTCAAAATTATTCCCATGAATCCCCATTCTCCTATGCTTTATGGTTTACCAAAATTACATAAAATCAATATTCCAATAAGGCCAGTTGTGTCGTACATTGGAGCTCCCACCTATAAGTTGGCAAAATTTCTTAATGTACATATCCGTGAAAAGATATCTTTTGAGCCAAAACACAGTCTTAAAAATAGTTTACATTTAATTGATAGTATAAAAAACTTAACACTACCCCCTTCTTCCAAATTAATTACCTTACGAGGATTGTCTAAAAATCCTCAAGTCCTCTTTAGAAAATAAATTCATTCATCCTGGCGAGACAGATGACAAATTACGACTGACAAGACTTTGCATGTCTCAAAATTATTTTCAGTTTGATAATAAATACTATTTTCAAAAAGAAGGGTTAGCAATGGGGTCCCCTCTTAGTCCATTGATGGCTGACTTATTTATGGATAATTACGAACGCGAACACATAATCGGTAAACCACACATATTCTATTACTATAGATATGTCGACGATATTCTCATATGCTGGACAGGTACCAATCGTCAATTGGATCTCTTTGTTTCCAAATTAAATAAAATCCACCCTAAAATTAAATTCACTTTAGAAATAGAACAAAATAGTTCACTTCACTTTTTAGATTTAACCATAACTAAAAATCAATCCCTCCATCAATTTTCGATATATCGTAAACCAACTCATACCGATACCACGATTCCCGCGTCATCCAGCCATCCTTGGCAACACAAGCTCGCAGCGTATAAAACTATGATACACCGTTTGATGAGCGTTCCATTAAAGTTCCATAAAGTTCCAACAAAGAACTTGATGTAATATATCAGATCGCGAAGTCAAACGGTTATTCCAAATCTACCATCGATAAATTATTGCGTAAAAAGACGAGTAATATCGTTAACAGACTATTGTACGCGGTTCCATATATTTCGACAAATAAATACACTGCGAGTTTGTCATACCTGGGTAAAATCACTGACAAAATAGTTCACATATTTAGAAAAAATAACATACATGTTGCTCTCAAATCCCATAATTCACTCAGGTCACTTTGTAACACTAAAGATAAAATCCCGCCCAATAAAAAATCCGGCGTCTATAAGCTAAAAAAAAACTAAATATTAGGGAACAATTAGAAATTAATAAACATAAAAATTCTAAAATTACTCTCATGAACAAACAGACTGACGTAAACCATTCCCCACTATTAAATATCTTTTCGCTCACACCATCCACCCCCACCCTCAATTCAATATAAGGGACGGCACTGCGATGGATTTGTCACTTGTAGCATGTTATTCTTACGATTAACGTCTACAACGCCTGATGATGCCTCGTGGAGAGGCGAAACACGTGTCGCAGCGACGACCAGGCCAGTCGTGGCCGCGACGGTGGTGGTGGGGGCATGCGGATTCTGTTCCAGATGGCGGACGACCGCAGCAGCTGAGGCAGAGACTACCGGAGCAGCCATGGCAGCGTCGGCATGTACCATGTACTAACAGTAGTGGGTGGGTGCCGGCCGGCGCTAGGCCGCATGAACTAATTGGTGGCGGAAGCACACAAAGCAGGTTAGATCAAATTGCATGTAAATTTGACTTTCGCAAAATAACGCCTGAATCTATTAACGATTTATCATTTATAAAAATACTTTATTATTACCTAATTATTATTTAACGTTATTTACATATGATCTATATAGACCTGTAAAACTATTTTCCTATTACAAATAACAGTACCTGGATGACCGAACTTAGCTCGGCGTTTTTTTTATTTTTATGTAAAATCTATGTTGTTATTTAAAAAGAAATTCTACTACAACGAACAATTTTATTGTTCGTTGTAGTAGAATTTCTTTTTAATAAGCATGTTAAGAAACAAAACTAAATAAAGTGTGCTTCTTTTTCTTAAGCAAAAATAAATATTTTATCTTTTGTTAATAATTTCAATTCAATATGAATGTATTTCTTCACCTGGCATAGCTATGCTGGTATGTTCGCAATTGATGAAACTCCATCATTTTCTGCATTGAACAGGAACAGTACTTATTATAATCTTCGAACAAGTATTTATAATAAACTTGCAAATGGTTCAGTGGTTTACATTTTCTATATTTATCCTGACTTAATTTCATGATCACATACTTTTTCATTCTTCGGTTACACTTAGTACATTATTCCCAATATAATTTCTTTGATTGTTGCCACATTTTAATTTAAGATCAAATGATTTCACTTTTATTAAATGTCGTTATGGTGGCAATCCTAAAATGGTATGTTATTCCATCACGCTGTCAATAGCAAACTCAGAGTATCTTGTCATTTTTAGGGTTCCGTACCCAAAGGGTAAAACGGAACCCTATTACTGAGACTCCGCTGTCCGTCCGTCCGTCTGTCACCAGGCTGTATCTCATGAACCGTGATAGTTACACAGTTGAAATTTTCACAGATGATGTATTTCTGTTGCCGCTATAAGAACAAATACTAAAAATAGAATAAAATAAATATTTAAGGGGGCTGCCATACAACAAACGTGATTTTTTTGCTCGTTTTTGCTCGATATTGATAACGGCAACAGGTAAACGCTTGAAATATTCACAGAATATTTAGTTATATATTCACTTTCATAATAAATAATTAAATTAATATAAAACAAATATTTAAGGGGGGCTCCCATACAACAAACGTGATTTTTTTGCCGTTTTTATAGATAATGGTACGGAACCCTTCATGCGCGAGTCCGACTCGCACTTGGCCGATTTTTTATTTATCATATTATGTTGAAATATTGATTACTGTTCCGACTGATAAAACATAAGTTTGAGAAATATGGGTTTGGACTGTTACATGCACAGCTTACAACAAGCAACAGTAACAACTATATATACTTTCAAGTCGACTAAATACATCCGGTCTGCACAAAGGGCACTTGATAGAAATCTGACCACAACTGAAATACAAAGTTTACTATAAGGTATTAAGAAAACAGAAGTATCGTTTAACATTATTAACTTAACACACGTTTAACTGAATGTGGGTTAAAACCCGCTAAAATACCACATTTGACAAAACGCCCGCGGTAAACAGTACGCACGAGAATCAACAGTCGCCCGACAACATGGCTGATGCGCGCACGTATATTTATAATTTTACATATTGTAAAATTTACCGAAATATTTTAGTATTTTGGTGTTTTGTCCATTTGTGGTAAGTTTTTTTTTTAATTGATTCCCATCTTTTTTGTTAAAATCACTTATTATGCTATAAAATTGATATAACTAACATTAGTGTTTTGTTGCGTGTGGCATTATAAGCTCTAATTAAAGCGGTGATTTAGTGAGACGTTTTAAAAATCCATATATACTAGACGTTGTATAAAATGTACATAGTACTTCTACCGTACAAATGAAAATATTTTTTATTAATACCTTGCCAAAGAGGGGTATAATTAATGTGCCCATCTATCATATATATGTGTCCGTCTGTCGTCTTCGTATCTGTCAAAGCGATAGACTTATTTCAGTGCAGCAGATTTTACTCGAAAAATCAGGACGGAATATTGTTTAAATATAAACCTGTTCAGTGGTTCTAACTAACGTGTTTGTAATAAGAATTAGGAAATTCATGGGTTTTTAATGTACAATAAAGTGACACAGTCCAGACAATGTCTCGTAAATACGAGCGAAAGACCCTAAGGGCATCATGGAGTGCAAAAGATTTGGAAGAAGCTATGGAAAGTGTAAGAAACAAAAAAACAAAAAAATGGGAGTCAATGAAGCTTCAAGGAAGTATGCGATACCTTTTCGCACTCTAAGGAGGCACCTTCTATCAGGTAAGGGTCCTCTTGGTTGCAATCCGGTTTTTAACAGTGAATATGAGAAAAATCTTGTAAGCTACATCAAAAAGTTACAAGAAGACGGATTTTCGCCAGCGAGAAAAGACGTAAAGGAAATGACTTTTCAACTTGCCAGGAAGTTTAAAATAAAAAACCCATTTTCTACAACTACAGAAACAGCGGGTAACGTCTGGTTTTCTGGATTTATCGCCCGTAACCCCGAACTGGAAATAAAAATCGAGTAAACAGAAAAAGTGTACAGGAGAAAAGTTGAAAACGTGACAGTTATCGGTTGTTGCCAATGCCCTTGGAAACTTCATCCTTGCAGCAAACCACAATTTTCTGGAGATCTTGTCATCTGAATCTGATCTTTCATGAAGTGGTTTTAGCAAATGAAACCCTGACGCCTCTGAAGAATCTCAAACGAACATAACAAATGCGCAGAATGTATGGAAGAGTATTATCAACCTAAACCTTCTGGAGATTGGAATTGATGCACATTTTCTGAAGCTTGATTGTACGATTGAATTCAATGCTCATCTTGTATTGCTTGGTTGCACTAGTTATGCAATATATGAAATCATTTCTGTAATTGATATTGAAGAAAGGAAATCTTCAGTAGTAGCTATTGACCATTCATTATGCCGTGAGACAAGTGTAAACATAGAAATCATATTTTTTCAAACTTAAGAATCTGTACACTCAGGCCAAGTCTGTTCTAATTGCCTTAATATGTTAATAACAGTTTTTCTTCGGTGAATTAAAGCGTAAAACTAATTCGGTCTAGGTTCATTTTCACCAAGAACAACGTTATGATAATATAAACTCAACAATAATAGAATATCAAAACGTTACACTACTAGAAAATTTGATAAAAACATACTTTTAAAAAATTAAGATATACTGACAATAACCGGCGACAGACATACTCGCGTCAACCTCTCAAAAGTAAAAATGGCGAAATAATCCGGATAAATGCAAAAGTTGTTAATTCTTCATACTTCGTATGTATTAACTTTCCACCTTCATTGGGAACTATTATAATGCGTTCAACATTTGAAATTAACTTCATACAAAAAATAATCCGAATAGAGTATTCAAATTAACGTGTATTTTTATATGTATTAATGTAGTAGCGACAGAAATTATTATCGCAATTCTAGTAGTAATAATATTTATTTACATGCAACTTTGAACATTTTACTAAATGTATTTTATTCGATAAAAGTTTTTTTCGTTATAAAAGCGACACTTAAAATTACTATTTTTATAGTTTGTTACATTTTGTCTCAAACCTAAGTGAATACGGTATAGACCATAATCATAAGATACTATGTGATTTCTTCGTACTAAGCGACACGTCACATCGAAATGTTATTTAAAACATCGTATACCGGTGTACGCCAATTTTTAGTTGAACAGAAACCCCTGCCTGTTTGAATTTTATATTTTTATACTACTATAACAAATAGTACCTATATTGTTGATTTTAAGGTGAGTCTAATTAAACTGTGTATGTTATAAGCCTGATGTTACAAGGTCAATTGTATCCTACAAATTTGATTAAGTTCGATTTATGTGTTATTTTCTTTTGTGAGTTTTATTATTTTCTGAGTATACTCGTAAAACACCAAATGTTGTTCCTAAATAAATTTTGGTTACATATTTTTGTTTTATTTTGACGAGTATGGAAAAATGTGGGACATTTTATTGAGCTTTACCCTAATTATTTACCCTACAAAGGAATCCATTCTATGGTTAAATATGGAAATAGAGATCGTTCATTTTGTAAATAACACCTGTATTAGCAGCAGCAGAAATAAAAGATTCGAATTTATCTATCTATTCCTGAATTACAGGGATAATACTTTGAACTAATCATTTGTTCATCATATATTTGTTAGTGGAAATATATGTCATGCAATGCTTAATTGCTACATTGATAATCATGAATGTTCATATATCCCCTATAATATAATAACTAATATATCACGTGAATAACACATTAACATATTTTTATAAATAAAAAGCTAATTTCCCCCGCCTACATGGGTTTTGTTCCTACGGCTTCTCGATTGACGGTCGAGTGCTCTTTCTCATCATAACATGCCCTTCGAATCAGGGCGATGGTGGCGTGCTTAACTTGCGTGTTCAGTTAAAACTGATTTACACGCGCAACGAGGTCATCGAGCTCTTGAATTTAGACAACGAGTTTTAGTTACGAGTTGTTCCACTGTTTAGAAATAGCATCACGTAATATAGAAGCAGATGTGTTAAGACAACATTTCGCCTTATTTTCCACGAGGTATTATCCAGGGTTATGGGGCATAACATAAGCATGGAACATCATATGTTCAAGATAGTAGAGTAATAAGACTTTAGACTTTATATCACTGACCTTCGTTACTATTCTGATGAAACTGATTCGGAAAACTTCAGAAACCTGTCGTATAATTAATTAAGTACCGTTAAGTTCACCTGCTATTCACAGGCATTTTTTTTTTCGAGGTCTTGTCATCGCCCCCATTTGCATTTACACGCAAAGGTTCAACAACAGTTGGGAATTCATCCATATTCATTATAAGTGTGTAGATTCACTTATTTATATTTTTAAAAAACTTCATCATTCAGAACATGTCAACGGATGAAAGCCGATAAGTATTTCAAGTGGCTTAAGGTATACAAAACTAAATTAGTCATTTTAGTAGTAGAATTAATAAAAATAAAAATTCTTTCGATTCGCGAAAGTGTAAATACGTGGCGTATGTCATTCAAGCCCCCAACTATCCTATAAAAAATTTTTACGATCGGCTCAACAGTATAATCGTAACAAGTAACAACCAACAGAGAGAGTTACTTCGGGATCGGGATTATAATACTACATAGACAGTTACTTTTGTACGTAATTATAATACTAGACAATTTCTGTCGTATGTTTATGATTTTCAGCTCTTGCCTTTTTTAGGTTGATATTACTCTAAAATTACGTTAAGTTAGATTTGACCAAAAACAACTATACTAATGTTAGACTATTGAAACTGATGAAACCAACAAAAGGGTAAAAAAACTGCAAAACAACAAAATATTTGTCTATATCTTTACGGCAAGTGACCTGCGGGGTAGGCAGAGAGAACCGAGCGCCACGTGACTCGGTCCTTACACACCTCACTCTCTTCTTAACATCCATAGCTCTTTTCATGCACGCTTGCCGGTTCCTGTGTCTCCTGACAATCACCTTCTGCTAAAACACGATCATCATGGTCATAGTAGGTGAGTCTTGGTCTTCTAGGCTACTACATCCACCTTTGCGTTGTGTACCCATTTCGTCATTTTCTCCTTTTGAATTTTTTATACATGTCCAGTGTATACATGTCACCCAAAGTTCTTCAGAGGTATTATGGTGCCGTCATACCTGAGGATAAAGCGTCGCAGGCAAGGAGCAGAACCGTAGTAATTTTGTATCAAGAGAGGTGATAAATTCCTTTTGAAGTATAATGGTCTCATCTCAAATCTTAGATGCATCTATGAACTTTCTTCAAGAGTTATCAAGAGTATATATCATCCGCCTGCGTCCGATGGCACGCGTGCGTATCTACTTGTTTAGGGAAGGGCCAAACAGCAGCACAGTGACCTGTATTGACATTGTACACGCAGGCGAGTGCACGTTTGTGCGTATAAAAATAATTCCTCGCTCAATCGAACGCGTAATTGGCGAACTTGATACATCGCCGCGCCCATACTCGAAACCTTTGCGCACGTTCTTACTATCCTTTACACACATTCGTTCGCGCGTTTCAGTGCATTTATTTACCGCACCGCGCCCGCGCTTTCGCTGTGTATAAGACTTAATGTATAAGGCCCTGTGGTTCATTGTGTCTGTATTAAATAAGGGGTGTATTCAAACCGCGTTACCAATTACACAATTTTACCTTCTGATAATTTGATCTAATTTGACAGCAAAGTATGTCGACATAAAACTTACTGCATTGAGAAAGAATCATTTAATATCGATATTTGTTGTTTTCACACCCGTTATTTAAACCGTTATTTTGGTGTTAAAATTAGATATGTGTATTCGCAATTCACATCCCTTATTTAAGATTTTTTTTTACAGATGAATTGAACCACAGCCTCAAAAGTCAGCCGAGGTCGGTGTGAGGGCACACTTTATTCTTATTGTAGTTACCGTGAATGGATGTCGTCGTAAATGTATGAATGTTTCGCATTAGCTGAATAAATGTTTCCATTATTCATGTAAAAATATATGGTGAAATTGTGACATTCAATACTCTGATAAGGAGTGGTGCTGTAACATGTGTACACTTATGTAAACACAATATGCAAATAATACAAATACAGAAAGACCACTGACTGAAAACATTCACAATTTGTAAAAAATATATGTGCGAGAAATTACACTTTATGCTGAGCGAAATTGGTTGATATTACTCCGAACGTTGTATTATATTCTACTCGCACTTTGATACTTGAATGCATGGAATGTCAGCAGGACTTACGAATGAGAGGGCCAAGGTATCACAATAAAATTATATGACGCGGGCCTTATATGGCGCGCATTGGTGTTAGGCCCGACCTCATGTTAGCTCAAAAGTTCGGACAGGCGCAGCACGCGGATGGAAACTGATCCTATAGTCCACCGTTTACCATCTCGAGGAAATGTGGCCTTACACCGTATGAAAATTATAAAAAGGTAATTGTCACAACAACATTGAGCCAATAAAATAGAAGCACTGTAACAATTCTGTAGGTGATGAAGTTGTACACATGATATAGAATTAACCTTCCAGAATCATTCAATAGATTCCATTTAAAAAGTCACCATATATTAAGTACGTATTCTGTGTTTAAATTGCTTATATTATTTTGTCTGTAGGATAAATATATTACTTACTATTAGTACTTTTCTCAATAGCCGGTTTGACTTGGCACGCGGAAATTGTCGAATCAAATTCACTTACTTCATTTTCCGGACATCTGGGTTTGGAGGGTGGGTTTTTTTATTCCGCAACTCTTAAGTAGTGTGAACACTATTTTACAGACAAATAATATACTTAATATTTAAGATCTCAAATTAGTGTCAAAATAATTTAGAGTTAACTGAAAGTGCTGTATGTTAGTCAAAGACTGGATTGATGGAGATAAAAATCTTTATGGCCAAGCATGTGTCACTCGAACGTTGAATGTCATGATATAGCAAGAGTACAGGTCATAAAAAGTATGTACCATGTCTCTATTCAGTAGGAACACCTGTCTGTAGATATTACATCAATTTGAGGAATGATGCTTGTTATTGGATCTATCAATTAGTGTTGGAACAGAATTGGATCCGATTGTATTTTGAGATCTAAGTAACGATTTTGTATCGTTCAGTTCACTACATAAAAAGTTCCCCCTTGGCACGAGCACGTGTCATGGCAGATAGCGTACTGAAAGAGATGAAATTTACAACTTAACATGACCGTCAGTAAGGTTTACCATAAGCATGTCCTTATCTTTTTTTTTTTAATTTTACCTTCTACTTCGACTAAATCTTCTGTAAATAACGATTTCTTTCAAAAAGAAGTGCGTATGATTAATTTCCATACACATGTTATTTTTATTGATATCGGATTCGATTTGAAATAGTGTAATGGTCGTTTTTATCCATTTTAGTTACCTGATTTGTTCATGAATCCGACAATTTCAAGATCTATGTCATCATAAATATTTTTGTCTCCAATGCAGCCCTATAAACTTGCTATGTCATGTTCCTTAGGTACTAACCAACGCATTCCGCCTATGAACTAGTCATTATTTAAGTTATTGCTGGTGGTAGTATACAGTGGTCGACACTCCCTTGGAGTGACACCTAGCTAGGTCATGTATTCGCACTTTAACATGCTCAAAACGCGTGGCCGTAAAACGGGTGTCAGATAATGAGGTGTGTTATGAACGCTTTCTCGTTTTCTTGATGTTTACACTAGGTAAGTTATTTGTATTTTAGCTTAGTAAGTTCATATTTGAAACTACTTAAAGGGTCTGACTGTCATTATATATAAAATGAACGAAAGGGAAGGATGGATGGCTTACCATAGCTGCCGAGGACACAATTCCTATACACATTGGCTATGGTTAGTATCGAGTGACCTATGTGGTCGTTGAACCAAAGAATTTCTTTAAAAAGTTTCGAATCATATTAAACATTTAAGTCTAAAGTCGTGCGAGGTTGTTAGGCGATAAAACTAATATATGTCGCTTACGAACTGACCAGTGATAAATGTGCCTGAAAATCGTGAACCGCTCAGTATGAGGTGTTGTAGGCGATGAAATACGTGCTGTCTATATGTATGTATATATTAAAGAAAACAATTGACTGGAACAATCAAGCTCAAACCGTTGATTTTTGCATTAAGGTTCTTTAGATTTATATTGAGGTTTATTTAGAACGTAAGCTTCACTAAGAAGGGATTTTCGGAAGTTTCCACGGCATACCGAGATGCGGGAATGAATTTGCGGGCAATCACATATCCAACATTATTCACTAGCTAATTTACAGGACGCGTTTTAACATCTGCACTGTAAATACGTACATGAAATATAGTATGCACGCATGTTATGTATCAGTGATTATTGACAGCCGCCGTACGGAGTAAACTGTCTAAATTCGTACGGTAATCCTAAACGTGCATGATGGATGCTTCGAACGGACGTCACTTCTTATGATAGTCATCGTAGGTCACTCATCGCCGTTGGGAGTTATGTATATCATTCTGTCACCTAACAACCAGCACGCATAGGATAATTCGAGTATTACTTAGTAACATAGAATGTTTGTCGCGTTTCATATATTTAAAACATGGTATTTACTTATAAATGTTATTATACTTAAGCTATACTTAACTAGTCTATTCTATTTTCAAACATTTTAAATCAATGTGATAAATTAAGTATATTCTATTTCAATATCTATTGTGTAAAAGTGACAAATATATATTTTTATTACTTTTTACTTATTTTGTACCATAAATAGGTACTTTTCTGTGGAAGTTACTAACTTCATGATAGGGTAAAATCGAATTATTAAGAGGGCACGTCATCATTTACAGTTAAATTTGTAAGGTCTGGAAACGAAATCAAAATCTTTTTTATTTGCAAAATATAGATCGGATATTTTAAAGCACTTTTACGGAATTTAATAAATAAAATCAGGTCGCAGGTTTTCATTTGCCTTGTAACATTCCTACGAACGAACCCTGTCTGCAGGACGCTTTATAGCTGTACCGTGCTTTCTTGACCAATGCAACTGTGGCAATGAAGACGGCCATTTCGTTATACCAAATATAGAAAGCGTACATTACTTATAGGCTTCAATAACTTGACCGGATCGTATATTTATTAATCAGATATTCATTACCAAAGCTAGGTTCAAACTGACTAGTGATAAATAAGACTTCCCAGTCAATACAACGTATGAGCCAAACTGCTGCATATATGAACGTAGGATTTTGCATGGGACTTCGGTGGTAGGGGCAAGGCACTGATTATAACATTCTTGTTTTCTCAATCTTGCAATCTTCAGTGTCTGATTATAACATTCTTGCTTCCTTCCTAGTTTCCAACATATTCAAACTACTTATGATAAAATACATTATGTATGTTAAAACAGTTTCTAATTATTGAGTATGCACTATACTCCTAGGAAATGTCCAATGTCGTAATTGTAGTTCTACAATGCTATGGTTTTAGTAACATTTTTGCCCGTTCTATTAACCCTTGGAGGTTTATTTATTCTGGTCTCGCATTTAAGTGCCGTCGGGTGGTTCTATTCAGGGGTAAAAATTGTACTAAAACTATTTTAGACTAGATATCTAACAGTAAATCATACATGTTCCCTATTCATGTTTTATTGGATAATAACCGTTCATGTTCTATATGCCATATTCACGTCTTTGGATAATAAATAAATCCTTGGTGTATAATATCAGTAGTTTTAATTTATGAAAATACCAGGTTATTTCACGCCGCACACCATGACATAACCTGTTATATGTATATATATATACGTAATATGGTATATATACATATATATATATATATATATCAATATAATATGGTACATAACCTGGTACCGCGTGAGTGTTTTTATTATGATTACTATTCATATGCTTTGCGACGACAATAAAGTACAATATACTTCGATTTCTAATTACTTATCTTAAATATATTAAGGCACATATTTACTGGTTTATAATTCTGAAGATACACAGTAGGCGGTCCGCGGATCCTAAACGTACTCCGCAGTCGGAGCAAAGAATTGACGTACTCTTTATCTGTACTCCGAATGCATTTCCAATGAAAATGGTCCCACAAATGCGATCATAGACCGCCATCCGCACATTTCCTGGTCAGAGACTACCTACGTTAGACACGGAAAAGTGGGGACGCACCCTTTTTGTATTTATTTCGATCATCGTCTGTCTGAGTGCCGTTGAATAAAGCTTTCAATTTGTGCACACTAACAAAATACAATTATACCGATTCCCCAACGTGCATTTTAACACGGATAGCCGATGGTACGGCTGTGACGGACCGCGGACGACGGAACCCGGAAATATATGGATCGCTTTAAAGCAAGGCCTAATGAATAAAGAAGCAGCCTAAACGATTGATCTCTGATTCGGACCCGGTGTTCATTCGGTTTGTTACAGTGTGGGCATGTGTCACTAAAAAGGTTTATTTCCGTATTTATATTCATACTTGTAATCACTTGCTCGGTAAATGAAAACATTGTGAGAAGACCTGCACGTCCTAGAAATTATACATATTTAGAAAGACTTGTGACCTAACCTACAAAAGGAATGGTTTTCTTTGTGAATTGTAGTCGCTACATGTCAAAGCCAGTATCTTCGCCAAATTCTTAGGCTTAGGTAGCTGACCCGGCCAATCCTAATGGATTAGGGAACAGGATAACTCTAGGAAGTATATTGTGGCCTGCGATATAAAAATATATGTTATTCGGAACGCGTTGATTATCGATTAATAAAAATACACCGGAACATTCGTCTGAGAGAGCGCTTGCAGTAAGTTACAGGTTAGGTAACTTGGATCGAATTAGATTATCTATTACCAAGATCCCCACGAATGTTCCAGGAAGTGACTAACAGAGTGGCTATCAATGGGTATAGGCCACTGTGGTTCTGTGTATGTCTTGTGATTGTTGATGGTTTGTGGAGCACGAGATATCGAGATGGACGGACGGATACATCGCAATGATTCTGAACCAAGACCGGTGTACTTTGCTGATCGTGTCGTCGGCGGCCAACTTCGCGGTTTCGTCCACGCCTGATAGAAATTGAGAAGTTTGCCGTGCGAGCAGCAGAAATTTCGTGAGTGTAGCTGCCCCAGAAGGGGAAAGAAATTACGAAAGTGACCATGACGTCCGTGGAGACATGGTATTGTGGTGAAACAATATACTGTTGCCGTACACGCAACCCAACTAGTGGAACTCCCGCGCGAGATTTGAGCGTACGCGAGACGGTTTGGCTGGCCATACACTCGTGCGTTTTGGGTAGGTGTGAATAGCAGCCAAAAACATATTCAAGCGTGCTCAAACATTTTTTTAGTCTGATCTTAACCCTTATGTGCCTGTTCTAGCTCTTTGATGACATCCCATAAAATTCTCAAATATGAGAATGAGTTGACCTTTCTAATATTTTGACATGAATACGTCTTTAAATTTGCTTTGTGCGAGGCAATTCAAAAAACGAATGATAACTAAAACGGGGTATACAATTTGGTGTTGTAGCTACATATCTATCGTTCACATCCAAATTTAATTACACCACTTGATAGCTAATAAATCAAAGAATTCGTTACATTGAGTGAGGACTGCGAAACGCGTGCGACGGGGGGAAAGCGCCGCCATGTTAAGATCACATCGCAGCCTCATATAGTTTCCTTTTAGTATAACTTATTTCCGTCTACCCGTTGTAAAGACATATTCAAATTAAACTCACGGCCCTGTACACGACACGCCCACATCCCGTTTTTTCTATTGGTGTATTGGTCTCTTAACCTGAAGATATACCTACGTATCATCCAGAAAGGATCCATTTCCACAGAAAAAAAAACGTAATATCCACAGAGAAAAAAACGAAAATGTAGAATATAATTCTACATATTCCGACAAATATGAGTGAATATATTCAGAATTCATATCCGGCCCTATGACGTATGGCATCGATTAGACTTAGGCATACGAACACCGATACAAACTTGTAACTAGCGCGCTTAGGTGCAACGCAGACCTGCGAAAGGCTAAAAACGACTAATTCGACAACGTAAAGTCATACGATATTAGAAACTGAATTTGATATCTGAACGTACCTACTTATTTTGTCATTTATTTTTATTTATATTCCCATCCTGCTTATGCATAACATTTTCAATTGAATTTAAACCTTACGCAGTAGGTAACAAAGTATGCTAATAACTGTTTTCAGGTACACGTAATAGCACAACATTCCTACAAATCGGTGAAGAGAAAGTATGACAACAAACCTACGCCTGAGAAAAAAAAGCACAAATACACATGTACAACGTGTAAACGAAGTAAGTACCTGTAGTTGATGTTCTATATTATGATTGACACATTGCTGGACCCGCATTCTAGTCCAGTTTGAAATGACGTAAATGAAACGTTCGTTGTTCATCTTTTATTCAGATATCCACAAACGACTTTAACTACACTTTTTAACAATAATAAAGGATAGAATTCTTTATTTGTCATTGGACCTTCGCGGACGATTACGTTTTTTTTTATTATTAAAGTAAAACACGTATTACAGTTTTTTAATAAAATCTTATTATAAGTATCTTATTCATTCCACATTATGTTATTTTTTCTTTTTGAACTAAAACTTCTTTATGCACACTTGACTTGGGGAGTAAGCTGGTGAATGCGTGACGAGAGCGTTACGAAAAGTGTGATCGGGCGAGGCGAACGGAAGTCGAGTGGGAGCTATAAGTTAGTGAAGATAGAAAGAGAGAGAGAGAGTTACGTTTCGTATATTAATGTAGGGGCAAGAGAGAGAGAGGTGCGAGCACACATTTTCTTTCTCTCGTAGCCAGTTACGTTTCGTATATCTAAGACACAATGCAGGCCTATTGTCTGTAAATTTTACTTCAGTCGTGTGGTCTAAAACACACTCGTTTTTTTAATCTACTAGCATTTCGGAAATGACCATTAGTGGATAACCTCATTGCTATTCCCTTTATCATATTTTCTATGACGTCAATGTTTACAAATCCCAGTTTTATTTAAAGTTGTGATTAAAGGTTTTTGTAATTTGGTGAAACACTTCTTTACCCGACGAGACCTTAATCCTCAACCGATATGTTTCAGGCTTTGCGACATCGACAGATCTGATAGTCCACGAGACCTGTCACAACCTATACGCATGTTACAGCTGCAACGAGAAATTCAGTACTTTCGATCTTCTGGCTAAGCATAGGAAAAAATGTAAAAGCAAGTCGACCACCAAAAGCGTTGTCAAAACTTTGGACGACGTTATAAGGTGAGCATCTTCAGATAAACGAAGGCAAAGACTCACGTACCACGACCAAATTGGCCGTGTTTTATCAGAAGGTGTTTCGTCACCAGGTCCAGAAACCGAAGAGCGTGCATGGGAAAAGTTATGAATGTAAAAGCTAGTGACATTTGTTTTTGAATACAACGTAGGATCACCAGTTATAAAGTGGATACCGCAACTTATGCCTATTACAGTGTTGAGAATCTGCAACTACGCATAGCGTAATAGCGCAGTGTCGGTTCAGTATAATTGAAAAGTTGGATACAGACAATTTATAAGCCCCGTAAAGCTAACTTACAGTTAGCGTATGACAGTAACACGTATACACGGCGGCACATACAAAATTTGGTCGTGGTAGATGAGTTTTGATCTTCCTCGCCTCCTGTATACCTGTTTGGTCATTCTTTCATCCTGCATTCTTTCTACATGTCGAAACCAACAGAGCATGCATTTTATTATTTTAACATCGACACTTCCTTTTCAGACCAATTCTCTTTCTTACATTTACACCTCAATTTTTGCGCAATTCTCGCATCTCGACCGCATTTATTCTATTTTATGCTGCCATACCAAATATTTCTTTTTTTAAAAGCATACTTATAATATGTAGAAGACATCCTACAAACTAAAATCAGGCAAGAGAGAGAATCATTTGTGTGCATGAAACACAAATGATTCTCTTGTATGGGAATCGAGCCCCTTGTTGCTGGGGTCATCAGATTATCAGTCAATTAATTATTGCCATAAAGTAAATGCTTCCCTAAATTTCAAATTATGTGGCGCTGTATATTTTGCCCGAAAATATTTGTTATTAATTTATACACTATATATGTGACATCAAACTTTTATTATATAAACTGTCATTTGTAACATCGAGCAGGCCAGGCCTGTGACTAATTATTGTGATCGTCATTTTTCCATCGAGAATTTGACGTAAATGTACGATGAGCTCTAAGGTTCGCCAGTATTATGTATTAAATGTAAGTCTATTAATAAACTCTTAACAGTACAGTCGAAAAACTCCCTTCTAAAAAACTAGATTCCAACTAAGGTAATTCATAATATTGGTATTTTGTAAATATACATAAGGTTTTTTTTAATTTGCCATTAGCTAAGATGGTTTCGGACTCATACTGGCAAAAAGTTTTTTAGGGTTACGTACCTCAAAAGAAGAAACGGAATCCTTATAGGATCACTTTGTTGTCCGTCCGTCTGTTAAGACCGGGACTAGTGGAGCTATCAAACTCAGATTATAACATCAAATACTCAGGTGTGCAATTCCTTCGAGCAGTGAAAAAAATCAAACTCCTAAGTCAACGCAATCAAAAGATACAGCTATTTTTGCCTCGTTTATGCCGGATATTTTGATACTCGTAAGAGAATCAAAATCTATAGGGTACTTTCCGCTGACCCAGAATCATAAAATTTGATAAAAAGTAATGTCTCTAGTAAAGGAAGACATCCGACAATTATAAATGATTTTTTTTAATGATCAATAATTATTACAGATATAGAAATTATTAATGGAGCCACTTTACATTGAATCTAACATTGTCGAAAACCATCATTACGTTTGAATTCTTTCGTCAACTGTACGAAACCTAATGAGAAAATTATTTTCAGATCTAAATACATAGTACCAGAAATCAAAGAAGAGGCGCCAGATGCTCCAACCGAGCTCACATGCGATGAAAAATTCACTGATACGTATGACATGAACATACACGAAGAAATACGCCATATGACCAATGAAAACACCGAGCCTGTCGACACCAACCCAATCGCCATGGAAACTGTTACACTAAAGAGCATATTTAATGGATAAGACCTGTTGATCAATCTTGGTTAATAATTATTGTATCAGAAAGAGCTCGCGCTAAAATGCTATAGGGTCAATTCGGAATACATGATCTCTTAGTACACGTCTGCGGAAATTACGCAATCGAAAGCTTCACGTGTAAATGTATAATGCTCTTTACGTTACGCCAAAACGCAACTAACGTGCCGTGAAGAACAAGTCACGTCAGTTTTCCGCATATGGAAATTTCGCAACCGAACTTCGGTCCGTAACTTCCCCAGTGCGTCCTACAGTCCATTCCATTGGGATATAATTTAAAATATTGTTGAGAAGAAAGTATAAGCCAAAGCAATCATTGGTTTCATCAATCACTTATACTTCTATGAAAATCTACATTTTTTTACAAAGATATGCATCGCGAAATGTTCAGCAACGAATGATGCTCAGCTGAGTTGTGTTCATTGAAGTTACGTGCAAATGTCGATTTAATTTTGTTACATCTTGTGTAGTAAACAGGTACTTTTCGCGATACCAGAATAATGTGCAATCCTGCTTTTTAACTTTTTAAACGGTAACCGTAATATGTTATGGTTAAACAAATTGTCAATATTGTACGTTACCACGCCTGCTGATGATCGCATGATACATCTCCGTATGAGCTTATTGGTAACCTAACTGACTCGCAAGAGCACAAGGACCCTCTAGTTCATTGTTAATTAGCCACGTTCTGTAAGCTCATTGTAACTTATCTGTAATAGTATTGATATATATGATTATTAAGAATGCGTCTTATCATTTCTTACTATCTACATATTTATTTCTATCAAGTATATTTCTACTGATTACAGAATATTTATTCTGAATTCCAATATGCATCGCTATTCGGATATAATGTACTTATTCATTGAAATTATATTGTATAATGATGATATTCTGACTGACCTTATAGCAATTTTACTACAATTAATTTTATGTGAAATGGATAGAATAGGCACGGAATACTATCCGTAGTACATCTTCGAACAAAGGTACGAACGACGGAGCAGACACAGCTGGGTGGGGACTTGCACACAGGCATACAAGCGCAAAGGTGAACGGCAGTTTGGGGCCCTAGAACATTTTACAAGGGCTACTTAATTACATTAAATAGAAAACTTAAATTGAAATTTTTTTAGACACTTTTTTTTTAAGTAAAAAATCAAGACAAGGACGGCAGGACTACGAAAACAATCCACCGTATGAATGCATTGATATCAATTTAAGTTTAATGTATACCAAAGAATGTGACATTCCTCAAATTTATTGCAATGCTTCCGAATAAATGTTTGTTTAAAAATTTGTTGCTCTACGAATCCTATAGCTGTCCTTCCAAACTGCTTATATAGCTGATAAACAAATAATTAGTTTTGGACAAATTACACAGCGCCTTCTAGTCACAAACTAAACAATGCTATTGGTACTAAACAACTAATAAACACACGTTTTAATACCTTTTCGTTGTAAATACGTACTTATGTAGGTAACATGCAAACCAAGACGAACACACATGTTCCTGCACACAAATGTGTACCTTCGAATATCGAATCGGTAATGCCACGGATATCGAACCCACGAGTCTTGATACTAAAGCTAGCCATTCCACCACCTAGCTTATCAAACATACAGTGCATTGAAGGGGTACCTTCCTTTAAAACGCTTAGGTATCACAATGTATGAAAAGCTGCCATTCTTCTTTGACTGAATACATGTAACGTTTGCAAACAATATATATATATATATTGTTATTATTTTATTGTATTTATTTATTTGCAAACAAATAATAATAAAAAATAAAAAAAATATGACTTGTTAAATACCTATTAAAAACGCAACAAATCTCGTAGTAGTAACGACGTAGGACCAACGCTCGGAACTAGTTCTATAATTACGGTTTTTATCGGTTTCTTATTTGATTTATAATGCAACCTAAATATGAAAATAAATAACTTATTTATTTGCAAACAAATAATAATAAAAATAAAAAAAATATGACTTGTTAAATATTAAAAACGCAACAAATCTCGTAACGTGGTTTTAATGTGTTTACGTTTAAGACTTACTACATGGTTGTTATCAGGAGCAACCAATTCGTTCACTTACTATCTGTTGATTGCTAATACGTAGGACCAACGCTCGGAACTAGTTCTATAAATACGGTTTTTATCGGTTTCTTATTTGATTTATAATGCAACCTAAATAAACTAAACATGGACGCCTTGAATGCTAAATCACAGCATAGTGCTAGTTAGTTTATATGAATTAAATTTATGCATACTAGTCATCATATGGCTTGTTATATCGATAGTACATTAAAAATAAATATCACAATCCAACATATGTAATGCCTAATGAGCGTCAACTTATAATGGGATATTAATTCAAAATAACGGTTTAAATCAGGGTTGCCATGTAAATTCACATAATTATTCACATACTCCCGAGAATTGTTTTGTTTATACAATGTACAGTTGTGATTTGTGCACTATATAATATACTAAATCAGTAGAATTCTTTTAATTATACTTGCACAAAACAAATTGAAAGGGTACAATCGTAAATTTACATAGTTTCTAAAGGCGCACTTAATTTTTTAAAGAGATATCTATAACTATAGGTTTTTTTTATACTACTAACACCTTAGTGCAGCTACCGTAGCCTATGGACATTTGCAGCACTAGGAGTGTTACTCATACGTTGGTATTGGATTGTTTATATATTCATAAACCAGGAGATAACCGGGACTTCGTGTGTTTTTCCTTCTAACCTTCCGGATCATGTGTTCAAACATACCAAAAAATATTCAAATCGGTCGAGCCATAGTTTTTGCGAAACTAACGCAATAAGGCACTAAGGCAATGGCTTAAGGCTTGAAACACATAGTAAAATGTATGGAATTTTTAAAATGCCCTGTCTTTTTGCCATAACTTGGGCACGAGGCTGGAGTGACGAATAGTTCAGTAAAAAAAAATTAAAGACCTGGTTAATATACTAACGGTCCATTGGGATAAACCGTAATATTTATGTACTAGTGTGCCCTATATATATTACCGAGGTACAGTCAAAAGCACATCACACTTGCCAGCCTAGGTTATTACATAAAACAACGATCAAAATGTCAAGTTTACGTGTTCTTAACTGTCCTGCTTGATATTCGCAGTCTACAATAAACATTCATATAACACGTGTAAGTAGCTGATGTGATAACTCATTTTATTATAATAGTATTATCATTGTGTAAATTGTCATCTATCTCTTATTGTAAATATGTGTTTTAGCTAATCATTTCTCATGTAATTAGTCTTAGTGTTAAATTATATCGTTGCGTTTTGCAACCGATTTACTATCTTTTATTCTTCTTTGCAGCGTTGCCCCATTTCGTAATCCATTAGGATTGGCAGGGTTTAGACGAGCTCGGTGGCGTCTCGGTTAATTATGCGACTTTGACACCAACGCTCGTGGGTTCGATTCCCACACAGGACAAACATTTGTGTGTATTAACGTGTTTGGGTGTTTTTAAGACAGGTAGAGTGCATCAAAGCAGCAGTCTGGGGAAGTACCTCCGCGTCACAGTAAAACCACAGCCAAATAATAACTCTCTGGAGGGTTGTTGTTCCCGCGTGCGTCTGAGATCACCAGTAAGCTCCTAAGGAGCCACTGTGTTAGCAGCAGAGATGGCATCGCGCGGATGATACTTAACCCGTCAAACGCCGTTATATACCTGTTGCCATAACGCGCATGGTTCGATCAAACCGCTCGGCACGCAATGTGTCATCGCGCGGATGATACTTAAGGTATTACAAGCGTGAATAAGCTACGATAACCGCTTACATCAGGTGAGCCGTATGCTTATATGCCACGCGACGTAAACTAAAAAAGGCTCCGTTACGTCTGCCTAAGGATTTGTCGATAATACTTTTTTTGACATGAGGAGATTGACATCAAACCTTCACAAGCCAGAGGGAAAAGCAGACCTTTCTTAGGTGAGGTAATACGTCTTTCGAAATATAATTTCTTGGACGTGCGGCTTTTCTCACGATGCTTTACATCACCGCCGAACAAGTAATAATAATAAATATGTACATATATGCGAAAACACGAATTTAGTGATACATGCTCACACTAAGATTCGAACCACGACCAGTATGTTTCTTTATCTACTAGTCTACCACTGTTCCGAGTAGTTGTTCAATGTGACACTAACAACCTTGTTTTACACCGGTCGACGTCCGTGGAGAATTCTTCACACAATTCCAAAGAACTTCTAACAGCAAATTGTGATGTGAACTTCCGGCCAAAGTTTTCCCAAGGAACTACAGCGTAATTTTCTTCAAAAAAGACATATTGAGTTTTTAGAGCCTTGGTGTTCCAAGTGTACCATAGGCTACGGTAACTGCTTACTATCAACCAGGCTATACGCTTGTTTGCTACGTTAGTGGTATAAAAATATTAATTATGGCAGCAATACCATAGACACCTCTGTACAGGTGGGTTAACTAAAGCTGGCACGTAAACCCGTTTGAGTCTATTACAGGATTGTCTATCTCCATCACGCGCATAACAGACACAGAGAGATTTAGCAATGAGTCGCACAATGAGTACCTATACCATCATACCGTGCGCTTGTTCACAGACACTACACAAACGCTCTATATCTCAACGTAACGTGTTTAGGTAACGGACCTGTATGTTTGTATCTAAAAAGTTTGGCGTGAAATTTTAGTTTAGACGACTAAACTTAATATGAGCGGACTTAACTCAACGGGCAAGCAAAATATTCCACAGCACTGACGAAGATAGCGGCAGGTGCAAAGTGCAACATTTTCCCGTCAAAACTTTTTATTGATAACCGACCCAGAGGGATCGTTAGAATAGGCAGTACTTGCTTTGTTACATAATTTTTCCACTATATTTCAAGCAAGTACTATATTGTCTTAGTAAGCCCTTTTACAATGCCCCCTTAGGAGCTTACTGGCGACCTCACGCAAGGAACACAACAACCCCCCAGTGAGTTGTTATTAGGCTGCGGTTTTTTGTAAGGAAGAGGTACTTTCCCAGTCGGGCTGCTTTGATGCGCCCTACCTCTCTTAAAAACATCCAGACCAAGACAAACAGAATGTTCCTGCACACAGGTGTTTGTGCTGTGTTGGGATCGAACCCACGAGTCTTAGTGTTAGAGTATCACTGCTAACCACTCCTTCGCCGAGCTCGCCATTGTTGTTTATTTATCAGCACTGATATAAAACATTCACTTTTCTCCATATGTACTATCAAGCAGAACGTACTTGTTTGCTACTTTAGTGGCATAGAAAATAGTATATTTACTGTTACGTAATGCCGAGTGCCTACAGTTAACTTCAAAACAATATCCTTACTGCTAAGTTCTTGTGTTAAGCAAACGAAGATTTAATTTAAAGGCCCCATCTTAGCCCCGGACAGGTTAGTTACTTAACGTTTTAAAATAAAACTAAAAAAATTTAAAATTTGCTTTTAATTTACATTTCAACAATGTTTTACACATAGAAACAGTGTGTGCATGTGTTCTATGAATATATATGTCCTATCCATAATAATATATTTCTCCTACGAGTCGTCTCTGGATCTTTACAATCATTATTTATACAAAACAAAAAATATACATTCTAATTTTCACAACAAATAAAATATGAAGTACATGACAAGACGCGTCACGTAAAAAGAGACAGGCAATAGAAATTGTATAGCGGACAGCGTTCTTTTGAAGTGACGCGCGCGACCCATGTCTAACAAAAAAAATATCTCTAGGCTCCGATGCAATTTCAACTTCAGAACTTTGCTAGGAATATTTACGACTATATCCTACTTTCACGGCATTATGTCCTACGGGAAGCAGCTGTTCCCCTCGAAAATAATGATGTTCAAATGTTTCCGTCACTGAATTATTATGCCAGAAGGATAGCTCATTTTAAAAATATTGATAGGTTACAAGAATACGACGATTCTTACAATTGAACATTACATACGGCATTAACGATTCAGTGACAGAAACCTTTCAATAAATCACTAGCTTCTTCATCGCGGTTATTTTTTTAACTTATTATACAAATTGTGTAATATTTTTATTACACAATTTGTGTGAGAAGAAAGTGATAATTTTGTACTACTCTCCACATAGGCGCTATGCGAGCTAGATTATCAAGATACAATTTGCTGTAAAAAAAAAATAGGAATTAGATGGCGTCCTCGATAGCCCTTTTATTTGGTTGGTATACGTCATGGGCAGTAATTATTTAGGTTTACCACATTTAGATGGGCTTATCTTAGGTGTAGGCAATTACTTCAGTTTGCTATGTCAAGTTCGTTACGTGCCATTGAGAAAGTATCATCTTAAGCCTTATTGGAATGATAAATAAAATAGTTTTTGATAAGTTCATAACCTACTAATAGACTAAGATACGTAATATATGTCGACCAGCACCGATCAAGTAACCGAACGAAATGTGTTTTTTATGAAAGAAAATATGTTAACGAATGTAACGTAGATGAGTTGCCTAATGAACTATGTTCAAGGTTATGTTTAATTAAACAAATATATATATTTTTTCCCGTATCTTCACCGATCTCGTAACCAAAAAAATTGAACACTAATCAAAAGTATAAAGCCTCAGTATGTAAATATAGGGTTGCTTACCTTTTTCTATTAATTTCAACTTGATAGCTCCACCCGTCCCTGAGAAGGATCTTGACAGACGGGCAGACAAACAGACGGACAATAAAGTGATCGTATAAGGGTTCCATTTTTCCTTTTTAGGTACGGATCCCTAAAAATGTAAAAAAATAGATGAATAAATAGATAAGATAATATATCTTATGTATATCATATGTATATTATTTTATTTATTGTCAGTTGCTCCAAAACAACACTTGTCGATTACTAATGCTCTAACAGCACAGAGCAGGCGCATTCTCTGTCATACGTCACAATAGGTGGAGCTAGTTACTATGCTGCGTCCTTTTCTATCGCATTTAGTGCGCAATGTGCCCAGTGACTCTCTCTCTCTCTCTCACAATTTCAAACGACTGACGTAGTGAGAGCAGCTGATATGCTGCGTCTTCCTCTATCACACTGGATGGAATGGATACACTTTTTCGCACAATTTCATACGCTTTCATTTAAATTTCAAAGCCTTACAACCCTAACTCAATGTTCCCTAACAATGGTTTTTGGAAGCAACCTTATACCATTGTATTGGAAAAAAAATAAGCTTTATTTTGATGTATTATTTATTTGGTTACTCGATCGGTGACGGACACATTTTCCATTTAACTATTTAAACCTAGCAACCGTAAACCCTTGAACAGAAAAAGGTAAGCCACCCTATGTTCACATATTCTAGAGGCTTTATACTTTCGATTAGTGTTAAATTTTTTTGGTTACGAGATCGGTGGAGATACAGAAAAAATAAATATTTTTTTAATTAAACATAACCTTGAATAGATTTCATTATGCAACTCATCTACGTTACATCTAAGATGTTTTTATAGTCATAGATACGTTGTACACGCTCTAGAATGGCAATACGAAAGTAAGGTAATTGCCCACCTCGCATTCAGTTGGGCACGTTCTCGCGTCACGTCTATACGTACTTCGCCACAAAGCGTAAATAAGTTATTTCTGGCAAAAATGCCTTCCTGTGTTTTTAGATGGTCCACAAATTACACGGCAACTGTTAAAGACAAGGAAAACGTGTCATTTCATTTGTAAGTACAGTTTTTTTTATTAAAAACATAGTAAATGTATTTAGTTTTTAGCAATATTAAAGCGGGTCTAGTGGCAGCCGTTGCTAGGGGAAGTTGAGGAAAATTTAACTATCACGTTATGAACACAGAATTGTGAATTAAATTTATTCCTAACTTTGTTTTATATTAAGTAATACGCCTACCTACCTTATTTTCAATTATTAGATACTAGTAATACTAGACGTTCTAGAAAAGAATGAAGCGAATAGAATATTACTTATAATTTATTTCTTTCCATTTTAGATTATCAAGATGGTTTGATGAAAAAAAAATGGTTAAATATTTTTTTATTCTACGTCGGGAGGCATATAAGCATACGGCCCACCTGATGTGAAGCGGGTACCGTAGCCTATTAACGCTTGCTATATATTAATTATCACTCGCGCGATGCCTCCTCTGCTGCTTACACAACAACTCTTTGGGAGCTTACTGGTGACCAAACTCACACGTAGGAACACAACAACCCTCTAGGGAGTTGTTATTTGGCTGCGGTTTTCTGTGAGGTGGAGGTACTTCCCCAGATGGGCTGCTTTGATGCGCCCTACCTTTCTTAAAACATCCAGACCAAGACAAACTGACATGTTCATGCACACAAATGTTTGCCTTGTGTGGGAATCGAACCCACGAGCGTTGGTGTCAAAGTCGCGTCATTCACGACTTGAGCCACCGAGCTCGTCAAATTTCGAGTCGTCATTTAAAGTGTTTCCTATATCGCAATGATGTATTTTCCTCTTTAAATTGTCATTTCCTAGAGCAATATCAGACTTATCATCACAGGCTTCACCTAATACGCGCTATTATAGTGAAGTTAAAATATATTTCGCGCATTAAAATAGTCTAGATTAGAGAACTGATTAAAAAAGAGAAAAAAGGAATAAGTTAAGTTTATTTGAGGGAATAATATTTTATCAAATACGTATTTTTTTTATTCACTCACAAACTGACTCGATATTATTTTATAATTACATACATGTTTTGTATATAATTGGTTTTATTATTTTAAACACTAATTAAATGCAGAGCTTTTTCCTCAGTCTCCTCCATATCGGTAAATCAGTGCTCGCGCCAATGAGCGCTCAGCAGCAATCAATACGTAACTAAAGATGTATATTCATCTCTTTCTAACGACAGGTATTCCCTATCATTTGTCTCTTTTTAGAGCAAAGTGTGATAATAAACAACTGTACGTAGATATAGTAGTACTTGCGCCATTTGAAAATACAAAAATGTTCGTGTATAACGTGTCTACCTTTGATACGTCGCTGCGTTACATTCGTTAACATATTTTCTTTCATAAAAAAACACATTTCATTCGCTTACTTGATCGGTGCTGGTCGACATCTATTACGGATCCTGTACTATAAGACTTATGTTATGTATCCAAAAACAAACTATAAAGACTTGTTATTATCAAGTCTGTTTTTGAAGGTTAACAATGTTTACACAATGTTCACAGCCGTAACATGGTTTTAAAAGTGAATCTAAATGCGTTCACATATTTTATACGTAACGCTGTCTAATTGCAGACCGTCCTGCAAAGTTTGAATTTATATATTATCCTTGCAATGCACTGTAATCCAATTTATCGATATTATAATATAAAGCTGATATTACGTCTACGTATTTTTATCGACACCGAAATGTATACAAATCAATCCAGTGCAACACTAGATTATTATCAACTTGCCAAATATTTTTATGTGAAATTACCAAAGTGTCCATAGCTTATTCTTACTAACATTTCATCTAATTTATAAGTTGATGCAAAACTGTGAATTTTCCCCTAAGCTGGTTAGTCTGTAGTTAGTAGACATGCAGTCATGTACATGAAGTACATTCCTGCCTCGATAATACCCAGCGAATCGTCGTAGTATCACAAGAAAGTAAACATTGAACGACGAAAAAGCGTAGCTACCGATATTATATATTCGATACCGAGAATACACTGAGGTCTAGTTTTTACGACATCAAATTAAAACAACCTCAAACATACTGAAAAACATTGTGTACGTGTCTAAGTGTGCTTTTATTACATACACGCGTGCAGAAGACGTCACTTCTATTTCAAATAAACTGACAAAAGAAATCCTGAACAAATGTGAAAGGACACTGATTCCTACACCGTCATGGCATATCTACTGTTATTAGATACACTACGATGTACCATAAAAGATATAAATATACAAAGCGATAAGTGACGCTCCTCAGTCAATAATTGCAATGTTAGACGTAAATTTATGAATCATTTAAATGGCAACATCACAAAATAAATTGTAAGTAATAAGAAATTGAATATCATCTGAACAGACAGTAAGTATTTAAAATCTTCCAGCATCGAGGAAAATATACGTGTATATATAGTGACGTAAGTTCTTACGTGTGTTAGTGGGGGTGGGGGTAATAAGTGCAGTAGGACTAGCCATAATAAGAACATACACGCATTTATTAGTATATAAAAATTTAATTTAATTACTTTTTCGCGAATGACTCTAGTACTATAAAGAAAATTTAGAATGGAACAACAAAGTTACCCATGTATTTCCATGTCTCGTATAAAATTTAACCAGTTAAGTAGTCCAATTTTTAAATTACGTACGTTAAAGTACGTATCGGGATAACCTTAAAATAAAATAATGCTAGATTATAATATGTTAAATAACTTTCAGTTGTGGCTTCCTCGTACAATAAATGTTGTTATTAAATTTACGTTAAGTGTAGGGCTATTTTATTATTTTTTCGTCTTAATACGTCGCAAATTGACATTAGGTATATTGTAATATGGAAACTTGGCAGAGTTCTTTTAATATCATAATAAATTCGGATTTTATTCCACGTTGCTACTGCACTTATTCCTCAGACTGTACATCTCAATAGACGATTTCAATTTAGTACAGATTTTAATTTCATGCATATCTGGTAAAACAAGCGTTGTTGTGGTTGTTGTCTTCATTTCTGTACAAAGAAAAACTTTTAGTTAAATTCCCGCATGCTATAACAAAAAATAAACTCCTGAATTACATGCGAACTTACTCAGATTTATCTAAAATCGTGCATATATAAGTTTTTGTTCCGGACGATCAATATTTTGTCAATCAGAAATGTACTTTATAGTATTGCAGTAAGTTCCAAATAGGTAGTATTAATTATCGACTTTTTCTCTTGATATTTGAAAAGGATTACAGTAGACTGAAGTTTCGCACGTATGTGGAAAAATCTTTAAAATTAACTGCACCAGAGTACTTATGATTTTTCCACATAACATTGGTGTGTTTGAATTAATTATACAATTCATTTGATCATTTTATTATTAATTGAAACACATCAAATAATTACAATGAATTGAAACACATATTGTTATTGATTACTATAATTATATAACATAATAATTTGTATTATCTTTTTAAAACAATTATATATTACAATACTGCATTTAAAATTTAAATATCTACTGACCAGTTACATACCGCATAAAATTAATTCCTGTTGAGCTCGTTAAGGATCCTCAGGATATGCAGGAACAAATTGATGATGTCCAAGTAAAGGTTGATGGTAGCAAGGATATACTCTTCGGGCGAGAGTGTCGTCATCATCTGTTGGGTGTCAAAGATGAGGAAGAAGCTGAAGAGTATTGCGCCGCCGAATGCCAGAGCGATCTCGAGGGCTGAGCTCTGAATGAAGATCTGTAGGAATCCTCCAATAAGGAGAACACATAGTCCCGCCACCAGGCTGAAAGAGAAAGGACATCATCATCAGCATAATTCAGTCAAAGGATTCATTATCTTGGCATTGAGTCTTTGCACGAAATACTGTTTTACGGCGGCTAGGTAAAAAAATATTTATAATCAATCGCAGTTTATGAGAAAGAAACAGAAGAAGGCATACAAATCGACCTCAAATATATAAAAAAAAAGATTTACGACAGCCTCATCCGGACGGTGCGCAGAATTAATACAGAAGGCCAAAGACAGTACAGTATTTCGTACGCCTGATATGAAAGCAAAAAAATGTGTTTATAATTTTTGGACGACCTCGGTGGCGCAGTGGCACCAACGACTTTGACACCAACGCTCGTGGATTCGATTCCCACACAGGACAAACATTTGTGTGCATGAACATGTCTGTTTGTCTTGGTCTGGGTGAGAGTTAAGTTTTAAGAGAGTTAGGGCGCATCAAAGCAGCCAGTCTGGGAAAGTACCTCCATCTCACAGAAAACCGCAGCAAAATAACAACTCACTAGAGGGTTGTTGTGTTCCTGCGTGTGAGTGAGGTCACCAGTAAGCTCCTAAGGAGTGACTTTGTTAGCAGCAGAGGTGGCACCGCGCAAATGATACTTAATGTATGCCAAGCGTTCATAGGTTACGGTAACCGCTTTACATCAGGTGGGCCGTATGCTTGTATGCCACCCGACGTTATATAAAAAAATGTCACATTAAAAAAAGGAATGCCTATAGTTAATGGTATTTTACGATAGTTAAAGACGGAATGAATTTTGTAGCATCAGCCGCTAGTTTAAGGGAATATTAAAAAAAACTTAGATTTCCAGTGGAAAACAAACAGAGGGTAACTTCTTATTATTATAAGTTCACGCAAAATACCTTGCGGGGTAGGCAGAGAGAGCCGAGCGCCACGTGACTGTTACACACCTCACTCGCTGCTTTAACATGTTCATGTTCTTTAAAGTTCTCTTCACACCGAACCAATTAGTGTTCGCTTAAAGCGTATAGAATAACGCGTTATTGTGCGAAAGAAGACCGATTGTATACATATCAGTCGATTCGACGTACGTTAGCTCTTAAGTCTCGGAGCGATGGTTAAGGACTGAAGAAAAATATCCATAAAGCCAACTGCTTGTCATCGTACATGCCAGTTTAAGAGACCGGTTCCGTACTGAATGCGCTCCTAATGTTTAGGACTGGCACAAAGTCTAGTGTACACTATTACCACAACATAAATTTTGTTAATTATTTTTCATAAAATGGCTTCAAACACAATAGATTGCCAATGAATTATTTTACTAAATTACTACAATAAACAGAGAGATTATTGCCCATCATCATATTCCCGAAAGGCTGACATGCAGAACCATCACTGTGTCACTGTTAAAATAACCAACCAACTCCACTATATCAACGTGTTAATCAAACAAAGTATGACATAAAAATATTATATAGACTAAGCTATAACAACTTTTAAATAATGAACTACACAAAAATATTATATACTAGGGAGACTCAGTTTGGTTCACCCAAATCTAAACCGTATGGAAATGGTGTGGGCAATTATAGATTATATACAGTATAGGTCAGTTAGAATGGATGGTATAATGCGCTAAATTTCAAATATAAAAAGTGGACAAAATCAAGGGATAAGACAACACACTAGGGAGACTTAGTTTTGAGTCCTTATCACCCTGATCTAAGCCCTATGGAAATAGTGTGGGAAATTATAAATTATAGGTTATATACAATATAAGTCAATTAGAATGGATGGTATTATGCGCTAAGTTACAAATTATTGAAGAAAAAAAGTGGACACGACATAGACAACAAGTTACCGTAGTCTATTAACACTTGTAATATATTAAGTATCACTCGCGCAATGCCTCCTCTGCTGCTTACACAGCAACTCCTAGGAGCTTACTGGTGACCTCACTCACGCACAAGAATACAACAACCCTCTAGGGAGTTGTCATTTGGCTGCGCTTTTGTGTGAGGTGGACGTACTTCCCCAGACGGGCTGCTTTAATGCGCCCTGCCTTTCTTTTGATGCGTTTATGTAGCGGGTCCCGCCAATCATAATGTATTAAGAATACGGGGCAACGTATGTATAGAAAAAATAATCTACACTTACCCATATCCGACGAAAGAGAAGTCTCGTTTGGTGTTAAGTGTGTAAAGGGTCAGAGCGAACACGACAGCGAACGTTAGAGCGAGAGCCTGGAGCACGACGGCGGTGTTGTAGAACGACACCACCACGCCTACTGTGTATGCTTGAACCACCGTCTAAAAATAAATACAACTGAATATTGTACAACATCGGGAAGCATACAAGCCACATGGTTATATATAACCTATGAATGAACGCTGCTGCGGACACAGCCATTCCTCAGGAGCTTACTGGTAACTTCACTCATTCGGAACACAACAACCCTTCAGGGAATTTATTTAGCCGCGGTTTTCTGTGAGGTGGAGATACTTTTCCCCTTAGTTGCTTTGATGCGCCTTACCCTTCTTAAAACACCCATACTGATACAAATAGGCATGTTTCTACACACAAATGTGTGTACTATATGGACACAAACCAATAATTTTTAAGAGAGGTAGGGCGCATCAAAGCAGCCCGTCTGGGGAAGTACCTCCACCTCACAGAAAACCGCAGCCGAATAACAACTCCGTAGAGGGTTGTTGTGTTCCTGCGTTTGAGTGAGGTCACCAGTAAACTCCCAAGGAGTTGCTGTGTAAGCAGCAGAGGAGGCATCGCGCGAGTTATACTTAATATATCGCAAGCGTTAATAGGCTACGGTACCCGCTTTACATAAGCTGGGCTGTATGCTTGTAAGCCCCCCCGACGTAAAAAAAAAAGATTGCCAATAATTATTTTACTAAATTACTGCGTATGACGGCACCCTGCACACACAAAAACGTGTTTCAGCATAAATATCTCAACGGCTCAAGCCTACTGACCAATGGGAGAATATTTTAACCAATAAGCCGATAGGCGCCGCGATATTGATTCTCGTACTAGCCAATAAGAGCTGTGCGTTCTTCGTCGTCCCCCGACCCGTAGCAGTGAATTGAGTTACTACGTAATATGGTTTTATCGGTTCTCCACAGGTTATTTCCTTCGTGTGTATGAAAATGGAATCCATGAATCTTGGTGTCAAAGTAATATCTATATATATAAAAATTAATGTTTGTCTATATGTCCTCTATGGACTCAAAAACGGCTGGGCAGATTTTGATTAAATTTTCAGTGAATCTTCAGGTTAGCCCAGCAGGTGATCCTGTGAAGTTTGGTAACGATTGGATCACCCGTGCGAAGCTAAGTAATTATGATTCAAGCTATTAAAATAAAATTAGCGACAATGTAAGCAAAGTATTGTTCTATCCTCAACCAAGGTTGAGCAGTAGATAACATAATGTAGTTAAAACCATCAAATGTATTTTTTCGCGCTTCGCGCGGTGGCCGTCTGCGCTACTTGGGGCATAGATTGGGGGAGTTGAATTAAACACGCCGCCTAGAATCAACAAGACGATTTTTGATCTCAGGGGAAGGATCCCTTAAATTACAAGAGCAATAAAAAAATTTAAAGTATTTTACAAAAACAATTGAATTTGCTAAACTTATTTCGTCACTCTACCCTAAGGATGACTGGCAGCATGAAGGAAATAACCTATGGAGAAACGATAAGACCGATTTTACGCATACACTCAGTTACCGCTACGGGTCGGGGGTAAAATAGAACGCGCTGTTCTCATTGGCTAGTTCACGGATCAACATCGCGGCATTTATAAGCTTATTGGTTTTTTTATTGGAGGCATACAAACATACGGCCCACCTGATGTAAAGCGGCCACCGTAGCATATTAACGCTTGTAATATATTAAGTATCACTCGCGCGATGCCTCCTCTGCTGCTTAAACAGCAACTCCTTGAGAGCATACTGGTGACCTCGCTCACACGCAGGAACACAACAAGCCTGTAGGGAGTTGTTATTTGTCTGCAGTTTTCTGTGACGTGGAGGTACCTACTTCCCCAGACGGGCTGCTTTAATGTGCCCTACCTCTCTTAAAACATCCAGACTAAGACAAACAGGCATGTTCATGCACACAAATGTTTTGCCTTGTGTGGGAATCGAACCCACGAGCGTTGGTGTCAAAGTTGCGTCATTCACGACTGAGCCACCGAGCTCGTCAATATATTAATACATTATATGTATCTACGTCACGATACTTACAAATGCAGCTAGAAGATATAAATTAGCTGGTGAGTCTCGCCTCTTGATAATCAATGCGAACAATGTAACCATGCTCAATATAAATGCAATCCCCACCATCCAAGTGCTGAAACAAATAAAAAGTGTAAAAAAAAAGAGAATGACTAAACACATATACGACGCAGAGGTAGTAGAATGTTGGAGGCAAGAAATGTCAAGACTCGTCAATATAATGAACATATTGATCGATTTCTATTAGAAAGAAATGTCAAAAGTCCTAAATTCTGACTTTGTGCATGAAAAGAGCTATGAATGTTAGACGGGCGAAGAAGCTTGTGTAAGAACCAAGCCACGTGGCTCTCGGTTCCATCTGCATACCTTGCCGTAGATATAGTTAGAAGTGTTTATTAAGTTCGCTATACTTATACGAAATGATTAGTCTGATTAATCCTGGCATTTCAAGTTTATTCAGAAAGACATGTCCGTATTTTGCTTTTGTGGTAAATAAGTAGAGTCTAATTATCCAGTGACTGGATAATTATATCATGTCTGGGAATTGATTTTGTACACTAAGTTCATGTTTAGAAGTAATGGAATAAAATAGTACATAATCTAAAACTTTGGGGTGTTATTTTTCTATAATTAATTAAATTATGACTATAAATTCGTGTCTAACGTTGGACAGAATTGACTGCATACAAAATCAATATCAAATTTACCTAAACGATAGACTAAGCTGCATAGACATCAAACTGTTGCCAACTGTTCCTCAGTTCGTGTTTTCAGTACAAAAGCGAAGGAAATTGTGAGGAATCCCACACATTCAAGAAATTATATTTCAAAAGTCGTGTGAAAGAAAGAACTGGTTTTCCCTCTGGGTTGTGAAAGACGGCAGTCGCTCAATGTAGTAATCAGTATCTTTGCCCAATCCTTAGGCTTAGGTAACGGACCCCAGTATTCCTAACGGAAGAAAAAATATCATCCAATCTCCATCAAAAATAAAACTACTTCATAAATGCTATTACACCCACACACAAAAAAATTATTTAAATACAAATAAAAATATTATCTTACTTCTCATGTATGAAAACTTGCACAGGCTTGATGAGGAGGAACACTGTAGTAATAGCCAAAGTTGCTAACAACTGTATTGTCAGCAAGCCGTACACTTTGCGAATGAATCCCAAACGGATCTCCTTGTTAGCATTCGCTACATTGTTACGGTAGGAGAAGTCATCCTAAAGATGAGAAATACAAGTAAATTAATATAGCCTTAACAACTTTATCGGAATCAATATTCCATAAATCACTTTTTCTGTTGCAAAATCATCATACTCTTTATTTAGAATGTACTGGCAATATGAAGTCAAATATACCTTTATCTGCTTATAGTTGTAAGTACATGACAACAGATCAAGCTATACAAAAACCATGAAAATCTCATGTTTCCTACTATGATAAGATGCACAGTAATATAGCTTGATCTGTTTTTGTCTGTGCAGTATACATAATATTATAGCTTTAGAAGACGGGTCACTAACTCATTAGCCAACTCACGACTCATTGACTTCAAATAACTTGGCCTTTCACAATACTAAAACTCCACTTATTTTTAAAACTTAAATTTAACCTTTTAACCACCATTGTCCAATAATCAAGAAGAGAAGAAAAAAATTAATATCACAATCTTATAAAGAAAACTAATATCTAACAAGATCATTGAATTCAATTCTCTGTTTTCAATCCTATTATGTTAACATATACATAATCATATTTTTTTAATACAATAAATGAAGAAGCTCTATTCTTACTTTCTTACAAATCTAAAGTAACAAATATTTGATAAGATTATTGTTGTATAGTTGTCACCGGAGGCACATAAAAAGTTGGATGGTTGTTAAAAGGTTATTTTGTTTGGAGTAGAGTTGTATTAAGTGGCGATACAGCCAATTTTGACTATGTCAATTAGACAGGAATGAGCCTATGTTGATGTGTTAAGACATGTACACCACATGAAGCATGAATTACGACAAATAGTACTTGCTCCAGTATATAAGAAAGGACGCATTAGAATCTTACAATTAGTGGTTTACAGCATAGTAAGCTCAATGGAAATTCGATTACATAAACGCCAATTTGTGATTATTCACACTGCCAACTGCAATCAAATCATTTTGAAGTCTAGTCCATGTGTGCACGGACATGTCAGAAATGGTACTATCTATCCACAAGGAGCCTGCCTGATCTCTGACCCAGTGTTATGTTATTGTTTTAGTAAGACAGTAACAAATAGCATCACATCTCACAATTAGTCTGGTTAATAGATTATCCACTGTAATATCGTCAATGAAATGCCAATACTTCCTAACTGACATTTTTGCTTAAATTGAGTTTTTTAATACAATAGGGTTAAAGTTGGAATTTGCATCCGTAGCAATTACCTAATCATCGATCATTGCCAGAAAGGCTTTAAACAGTTCGTGTAAATGCCTATTATTTAACAGTAAACCAATTTAAGCCTTATTGACACTTAGGAGATATTGGCACTTATATAATATTAATAAGTTAACATTAAGTTTATAATATCATATACTACAATTTACCCGTTGTAAAACCTGTTGTCTAAAAATAAATTATTTGCATAATAGTACATACTTTTGGTTCAAGAACAAACCTTTGGCTTTTTATTCATTTATCTATCTATAACTTCACACCAAATCCCTCGCAGGGTAGGCAGAGAGAACCGAGCGTTGTGTGGGTCCTTACAAACCTCACTCACTTAATGACTGATTTTTTATTAACGACATACTCAATGACCATTGAATGTCTTCGAAGGAATTCTTATTCCTATAGTGTGTCACCAGTGGCGTGCACTCCATATAGACAAAAAGACATTGCCTACCCTATCAATTTGATAAATACCATCCGATGTTTCATTCTTAAACATAGTTTTTAACTAATATTTCGTATCAAAAACAAAAAATTAAAAACAGCTCCATCTATCAGTATCGGTAAGTTATTAAAATCATCGCTAGTCATATTCAAATTGCAGCTAGGCGCTACGCTACACCAGCGCCGCATTGGCAGCTTTTAACGGCGGAAGACACTAACTATTTCTGTCTAAATTTACGTATGTGTGCCGTGTTGTTAATACAAATACTGTAGTGTGCATTCCTGTAATTACATTGCCCACAATAACACAAATAACGCACACTATGGCATAGTATAGACAATGTCTTTTCAGCTGAACTATAACGTAAATTACCTAAGTGTCGCGAGCATTGCTACGTAACTATTTTAAAAAGTAGTTTGCTGCATATAATTATAGTGAAAGATAGTGCCATTTCTTTTTTTCGTATAAAATTGATGTTAATTTTATTTTGATTTTAAGACGGCCGCCATTGTTTTTGTTTTGAATCGATTGACTGGTAGCAGACGAAATAAGATTTTAAAGTTTTAAAGTTGATAAATATGGATGATATTCACTGCGAAAGTTGTTCATGTGGTGTGTGTAGTATTCGTTGAATAAAAACAAGTGATCACATACATCATTATTTCCACAAGACTGGGTAACCAAAATCAACATTCTGTATTTTTTGGTAAGTTAATAGCTTTAAAAAAAATCTGCCTACCCTGTCAAAAATCTCTGTGCACGCCACTGTGTGTCACCACCCTGTGGTGTATTTAAAATAGAAAATTAAACAGTGAGTAGTATACCTTTACTTAGACATATTACTTTACTTAAATTACCTTTTGGTATGGAGACTGTGAATGTTAAGGAGTTGAATAGCTGTAACTAAATGTCAAGCTTTACACTTTAGGCTTTGTACCATTTTTACGATTTATCACTTCGAGAGTTAACATGCGTTCTGCTCTTAGTCATACATTCTCTACAAAAAGTCATTAGCATATATGCAGTATTGAAATTAGGAGATAAACGGTACATTGGTTACAGGTGGATACAACTTGATGATAATCAATAAGTTGTCAGTTTGTGGTGGTCAGAAAGTTATTAAATAGTCCCAACTATTAGGTGTGGCCTAATGCTTGCTATAATTATAAACTACTAAAATGCCTAAAAACTAGTCACATTTTTGTAAGCTGAGAGTGTCAACTTAACGTCAGTGATATATGAATTTCTTAATAAACTTGTATTCTTATGTTGAGTTAATAATCGCAACATATGTCCAATGTTGTTTTATAAACTAATGGTGATGAAATACAAGATATTTCCATAAATTTGATCAACCATTTGTCGAAACCTGCTACACACTGTTTATAATCTACACCTGTCTAATTGATTTTAATTAACGCTGCTTAAATTAAAGCGATAAGCGCTGTCACAAAAATCCCTGCAGATACAATCTTATCAAGGCCGAGCCAAATATAAATATTACTTTTGCTTACAGGTCTTAGCATTATTTTGCAGAAAGGAAATTATTACGCCTGAATTAAGTTCTAACCAATTTGAACAGCTGCACGGTTCATTGTTTGTTAACATATAGCAATACTGAAGGGCATCAAAGTAGTGTAGCGAATTGCACCATCGTTATCATCCTTCAAATCTCGTAATTGTACCCATACCTCCATTGACTCCTTCCCTCCAAGCTCGCAGTCCTCCTGCGCCATCATTAAAGGTACTGTGGCCATGGTTTAATATTTAATCACTCGAAAATCGGAAAAATACGAAACTCAAAAACTATTTGATGGTAAAGAATGTACAGTTTACGTGTTTTTGCTAGGTAGTGCGTGACGTTTGACGGTTGACAGCCTTGACAGTTTTTTTTTTTTTTGGTTCTTTTTATCCCCGTGGGGAAAGGCAAAGGGATCTAGCCCATACAGCCAAGTCATCAGTTTAGAACTATTTGAAAATCTTAATTCTATGTTCCAGCTTCAGGAACTGTGCTCAAAAAATACTTGGGAAGGGTACTTCGACCCAATCAACTCAGTTTAAATTCCACCCGTAAAACGATAGGAATTTTACAAGGTTTCATTGATGAACTTATTCACATCTTCCAAAAAGTGCATAAACGTGTTATATTTGAGGTTTTTCATTATTGTATAATTGCACTAGCACTTATGTTACAAAACACTATCGAAATTGTCACATAAAACTAATTTTACACTGAATGGTAAAAATTTCAAATATAAGAACAATGTCACTCGTCAAAAGCGCGGGAAGAAGTCCCAGCCTTGACAGTACATGACAATGACTTTTTTTTATTGACTCGAGAAAATTAGCCTAAGACAACATACTAAAAGCTCTACATAGCTATACACTGTCCATCTTTTTCGTTTATCGTTAAGCTTAGTCAGCGGCTCTCGGGCGGCTTGAAAACACTGGCCTCCGCCAATCCGCATTTGAGCAGCGTGGTGCAATATGCTGTAAACCCCATCGATTCGAACGTCGAGTCCCCCCATCCCCTGGCGGTACTAACACGGCACGCTCTTAAACTGTGCAAAAGCCAGGGTAAGAGCGTCTTATTGTTTTGGATTAAGGCACACGCGGGGCTGGAGGAGAACGAACGTGCCGATGAACTCGCCAGGAGCGCCGCATTGGAATTGCGGAGGAGGCCAGATTATGACCGCTGCCCTGTCTCATTCGTCAAGGGTAGATCCGCAAGGGGACCATTGACGAATGGGACAGGAGGTACAAATCGGGAACAACAGCTTCGACAACGAAGATGTTCTTCCCGAGTGCGGCGGCGGCGTACGGCATCGTGGGCAAAATGGTGCCGTCGAGCATGAGTACGCAGGTCCTCTAGGGGCATGGTGGGTTCTCCGCGTACTTGCACAGATTCAAGTGTGCGGATGACCTATCGTGCTTCTGTGAGCCCGGCAAGGACCAGACAGTGCAGCACATATTGTTTCAGTGTCCCGCATTCTCCAAACAGAGGTACAATTTGGAGCAGGAGTTGGGAATGCGGGTCACCGAAAACACTGTCTTCGAAATAGTGGTGGGGAAAACTCGAGCAAATTTTTTTATATACTGCATCAGTCTAGCGGTGTAGCAGTGGGCATCCTGCAGCGGTGAGGGGCGTCACCCACCACGCAGCGCCAATTCCGGCGGGATGAGGAGAACCGAGTACTGCATAGGCATGTGAGAGATGGATTGAATGATAAGATAAACGAACTGATAGGCGTAATGAATGAGTACAGTCCACTTACAAGGATTTCTCAGCGTGTGAGCGGATAGATGTTGGCATGTCACCCTGGTTTGATGTCAAAATTGGTGTCAAATAGGGTTGCATGCTAGCTATCTGATAGGCTACTTATCCTATATCTCGATAGTTGTCTGCAGAGAATAAGGTTAACGAATCTGGGATTGCGCATGAGTGACCTAGTGGTGAAAGATGAATGTTTGGAGAAAGGCTTAAACAAATGTAATATAATAATACATGTTATATTTTAAATTACTTATTTTAAATTCATTTACTTGTTTTATGGCAGTTAATTAATCCATCATTCAAAACTAAGCTTACACACGGTATTGAACCCTTAAGTTTAAGGAGAGACTTTGCCTGCCTTTGTGTGTTCTACCGATTGTACAACGGGTTGTGTTCTGAAGAGTTATTCGAAATGATGCCGACAGCTACTTTTTATAACCGCACCGCTCGCCGACGGCGGGGAGTTCACCCTGACACGCTTGAACCGCAATGGTCGCGTACGGTGCAGTTCCAGAGAAGTTTTCTTCCGAGAACACTCAAGCTGTGGAATGAGCTCACAGCCGAGGTTTTTCCAAGGGACTACAGCATGGAGTTCTTCAATAAATGCGTGAAAAGGTTCTTAGAGGGTCGGCAACGCATGAGTGACGCCTCTGGTGTTGCAAATGTCCATAGGCTACGGTGACTGTTTAACATCAGGTAGGCCGTATGCTTGATTGCCACCTTAGTGGTATAAAAAAAACTGATAAATACTGTTTATATTGTTTAGGTGGTAGAATGATTAAAAAAGGCGATTAACAACGTTTTGCTTTTATTTAATGTATTGACGTAACCCACCATCTTATTTGTTAACCTAACAAATAAGATGGTGGGTTACGTCAATACATTCGTCTCGTTTTAGTGATTGTCTTTTTTTATACTACGTCGAGAGACATACAAGCATACGGCCCACCTGATGTAAAGCGGGTGCCATAGCCTATTAACGCTTGCGATATATTAATTATCATTGTGTCATCATTGTGCTAGTGAACTTGTACAGTAATGAAAATTCTCAAATACAAAAGGTTCATGCACTTTTTGTAAGACGTGAATAAGTACATGAAGAGAACCTTGTAAAAATCACTATCGTTTTACGGTTGGTATTTAAACATCAGGATAAGGGGCCCTTTCTGAATAATTTTTCAGCAGGGTTTTTGAAGCTGGAACATTTATATTAGAGAATACTTAAGACGATGGCTGCAAGGGTCTGCCTTTGCCTGGCCCATGTAAGAAGTTAAATTAAAAGAAAGTGATTGAAACACAGCGGCATGCTCGTGATATGACAGTGACAGACAGAACATTTTAAGTTTGTCCATATTTTCTACTTTTAGTTGATATCATTTTCCATGCGGCTTTATTTGCTTATTCGTAATTGTTAAATAAAATGGAAGGACATACGCCAACAGTCAGCTTAGCATCATGCATGCACTTTGTACGTCGGGGTGTAGCAAAAGCAGTGCCCGAAAAGGTCTGAAACGTACCTTATTGTTCGTCAGATAGCAAACTGATGATGCTACAAAAACCCTTATAATTTGTCTTATTTCAGATAGAGTTAACAGAAAAAGAATTGGAAACCATAATAAAACAAACTGCCAATGAATTGCGGTAAGTATTTTTATTGCATTGCAAATAAATGTTACAATATGATGTTTGTTTGATATCACTGTCATCCCCCAGTATCGCAGAACAAGGAGAAGACGTGAGCGATGAGGAAGGCGAGAGTGGACCCAGCACAGAGAGGGAACCTCCACCTGATCCCAATGATAAATTCAACTTTGCAAATTATGATGAAGAAGATGATAGTATGTATGGTTACTTAAAAGTTATACTGGAATTGGCAAGGGTAGTGATTTCATAGTAGTCATTAAATTAAGGCGAGAAGTTCTCCCCATTTTACCCTCAAAAAAGAAAAAAACTTAGCTTAAAAAACTTAGCAAGATATAGTTATAGAATTTGAAAAAAATATAAAAATTGAGCTTATGTACTCACAAGTTGAGACTATTTGTTGTAAAAGTATCCTAAGCGCTAGAGGACTTGCTTTGCTTGCTCAGATTTTTATGATTACAGTTCAATTCTAACCCAACCCAGAGTGTTTTTATGCAACTTTGATGAACAAATAATGACTTATTATTACAAAGCTAGCTTTCTTCTCTGAACCATTCAAAATGAAATGTCATTATATCAAATTGACCTGCAAAGAAATTTGACTTAAAAATATATCATTTAAAAAGGGTAATATTTTGAATCGGGCGCTCGATTTGGGGGGGGGGGGGGGGGCTACCCCCTGGTACCACTCCCACACAAAGGAAACATATAGTTTTAAAGTTATTAACATTTTAATTTTTTGAGGTTATGTTACCTACAATCTTTCAAATTCGAGCAATCACTTTCATCTGATATCAATATTTAGAGGGGGGAGGAGGATTATATCCTCCCCTCCTCCTCTTTGTTTGAAGTATCGTATCGTTTTATTTCCCAACCTCACAATTGCCAACTGTATGTTTAGTCTACTTTTTATAATGACACTTATAAATGGCAACAATTCGTTACACCGGCCGCTGCCGCGGCACACAAACGAAAGCAGAATGACGCGAACCTTAATGTCAAACAAAATGGCAGAATACGTTCCGTTTCAAGGTAAAAAATTACAATTTTACAACAAACTATATTTTTATTGAACAAAATTCGTTCCATTTCACGTGCACTAAAATAATAATTTAAAAAAAGTAAACATTTCCTCGAGCTCCAAGTAGTGTCGTTTGAAAGGGGAGACTAACCCCTACATAAAGCAACCCTCACCAACCCCGAAATCGTGCGCCCCGATAGTAAAGCCAACCCTTTAAAATGTTGAGAGCATACACTATGCTCAAGAGCTACACTAATGAGATGTACACTGATGAAAATTATAAGCAATGAGTAGCGTGGTGTAACATTCAGAGTTGAAGTTCAAGGATTGGATTTGAATTTTAGATAATTTATATTGATTATCTGTATGATAAGCTTGATTTTTAGATAATTTGTGTTGATTATCTGTATGATAATCAAAATAAATTATCTGAAAATCAACTCCACTCCTTGAACTCCAACTCTAAATGCAACACAAACATCTTTTAAGTTACGCTTGCACGATGCCACCTCTGCTGCTGTCACAGCAACTCCATAGGAGCTTATTAGTGATTTCACCTCCCATTTGCAGGAAGACAACAATCTTTCCAAGCAGTTGTTATTTGACTGCGGTTTTCTGTAAGGTGAATGTACTTCCCCAGATGGACTGCTTTGATGCACTCTACCTCTATCAAAAACACAAATACAATTAGACATGTTCATGAACACAAATATTTGTCCTGTGTGAATATCGAACCTACAAGCATTGATGTAGCATTATTAACCACTGCAACACCAAGAACTTAGAACTTTAGGTAGAAGTCGAATTCATTTCTCGTCATAAATATTTCCTGGTTCTGTATAAACCCATCCAACTTGTGTACTGTGCTGACTCGGTATCACAAAATTTTTTCATTTGCATTCAATTTTTGTAGATAATCTCATTATAACAAATTGGAACCGCCAAATTCGACATTCGGCAGAACCCATATTCAATCGATCATCATTTTTAACTACGGTTACAGTACAAATCACACAATGTATTTGGATTATTGCTAAAACTGCTGAATATAAAATTAACTATTCAAATGTAATGTAGTTAGACTACACATTAGTACACATTGTCTGACAACCGCAATAACTTCTCTGGATGGACCCCCATTATGACTGGAAATGTCAGAAGAAGCACCACTCGTCTGAAAATGGCTTTGAGCCTTAGAGGCTCAGTGCTGCGTTATGCCCTTTAACACACTAAAACCTGGAATATATGGCATCCTCTCTGGACGACAATCCAGAGCTTCATAGAGTTTAACTACAACCTACAAAGAGACACTGGTGATAAAAGCTCTCTTGTTGACTTAGTGTCACTCACTACCTATTGTATCACTGCTCAATATGGTTCACCACATATTGGCCTGGGTGTACAAAATTTTAAATTAACCTTTTGGTATATGTATTATACCAATAAATTAATTTAAAATTTATACTTTAGGTATACCAAACTTTCAAAATTAAAATTTGATTACTGTTCAACAGCCAATCCTGTGGGAATCGGAACAGTAGCAACTCTGCCTAATTTAGGAGACCTCAGTGAAAATGTGCAGATAAGGGTACGTATATGTAAACAATATTCAAGTCAAGTAACCGGATTCTCTTTTTTACTTATGTGTAGATTTGTTTAACATTAACTAGAATGGACATTCAATCCCTAGTAAATTAATAAATAAAAGCGTTAATGATTGCAATATTAATTTGTAATAAAGAAAGTGGTCATAATCATCATCAGTTACTGTCTCCCTTAAAGACAGTTGCTTAACATGTTGGACTTTATCTGCAGTGTACTGTACATAATGTACACGATACAATAAAGGTCTTACATAATGTAAAATAGCATTTTATACATTCAGCTAAAATTAAGAAAGAATAATTAAATGCTGTGAAAAGGATTATTGCTATAAAGTAAATTTGGACAACAATGAAGCACCTATTTGGTGCATGAGTAGTATTTATGTTATCAGTAACATTTAAAATTGAATACTTATTAACATTTTAATTTACACCTTTAGACAGAAGGTCCAGACAGTGATGAGGAGGATGATATCATCAAGCCTGAGGACAATCTTCTTTTAGTCGGTCATGTGGAGAGTGATGCTAGTATATTAGAAGTTTATAGTAAGTATCTTTCTAATATATTATGTTTATAATGTACAAAGTAATAAGAGCTTATACAACGAGAAAAGAAACATGCAGTACAAATATCTACTTATACCTCTAAACAATTTCGTCCAAAACCTTTGAGAAAGTAAGTTTTTAAATTTGCGAAAAGCTATAAAATTCTACGAATAAATAATAAGTCTTATTTATTTGTAGATAATATTATATAAAAATGTATATTTTCTCTCGATCTCAACCATATGTGTCTCTTGGCTGTTGCATGTTAGCGATGACCAAATGTGTGAAACTGTAATTCCCTAGTATTCCTAAAATTATCATCTTTATACCTTTACTTTTAAGGCAATAAACATTCATTGACAGGTCAAAATGGCAACAATACCTCTTAAACACGTTTATATTTAGAATAAAAAGAGTAATGAATAAGTATCATATACAATATTTGTTTGGACAATACATTTATCCACAACACAAATTACAAAGGCGTAAAGGTACATTGCTAAACCATGACAAAAAAAGTGGTCCGCCTACATCAGTGAGAATGCATGCCCACTTTCGTTTTTTAACATGTTAAATAGTTGATAATAGGTCTGATTTGCATAAATTTTTTGATCTGACTATCTTAACTATCTTAACTCATATGTGGAAATCAGATGTTTGTCAGTTACGGTATTATACTCTTAAGAAGTCAACTTCTTATGGTATAAGTTTGTTCATCTATTGATTAGTACTTAGACAACATTTTTTTGTACAAAATAATGTTTTATTTTATAATTAAGTTAATATACACAGTAGATAAAAACGCAAAACCTTATCTAAATACAAAATTAGTTGGACCCTTTTTCGTGATAAACGGAATATATACAGTTTGCAGTAATAAAATCGTAATTTATTTATTTATTTATTTGTTACATCAACAAAGTGAACACTAGCACAATCTTAATTACACATACACAATATTCAAAATGGTGAGTGTCACCTCAGTTACAGATGTAAACGACATGTCAGAATTACAATAGCCAAAAAAAGAAATATATATATATATAATTATAGTTTGATTAACATTTACATATTAGTATTATTAAAATTATTACAAATGCGTTTAATTAACAATGAATAAATTGAGATTTCACAAGAATAAATTAAAATTAAAATTAAATTGCACTTGGCTGAGTAGTTGGTCGTCACCAATTAGAGCCTGGCAAGAATTAGCCCCAGACTTATCTTGAAATTACGAGCGCAGCTTGAAAAAATATCAATATCTTGATGTCCCTTCAAGCCGCCCTCCCCGATCACATTCATTTTATTATTATGAACAGCATTGTAGTTGTTAAATAATCTGTTTAAAGGGGAGTATTGGCCCAGATTCGATTTGGCGGCAGTCTTAATAAATGGAGTGTACTTTTTGCATTGTCTTGGTCGGCTCCTAGGAACACATATGTTTAGTTTCGATACAAGATAGGGGGTGTCAGATACATTATTTACCAATTTGTACAGAAACATATCGTCCAGCAGCTCTCTGCGATGTTGGAGTGACCTTAGTTGGAAATGTCGAAGTCGATCGTGATAAGATGGTAGTTTTTTCGCTAACTTACAGCTGTATGCTAAATGCCAGAGGAACCGCTTCTGAACGCTTTCTAGGCGCTTGTTATAAATATCGTAGAACGGATTCCACACGACGCTGCAATACTCTAAAGTACTGCGAACAAGGGCATTGTAGATTGCGATCTTAGTATCAGAATTTCTAAAATCTTTGCAATTTCGTAGCACGAATCCCAAAGTCCCGAAGCCCTTCTTAGCGATGTCATCAACATGCAAGTTGAAACGTAATTTATTGTCAATCGTAACTCCTAAATCCCGGATGTGATCCACTTCGGCTAATGGTTCTAAATTTATGTGATACGTTCTAGGAATAGTAATTTTTTTTCTCGTGAAACGAATCACGTGACATTTGTCTGTATTTAAACTCATGCCGTTCAATTGACACCATATCACCAAGTTATCCAAGTCCTTTTGAAGCAGACGTGTATCCTCGCCTACCTCCACTCGTCTGAAAAACTTTAAGTCGTCAGCAAACATGTAAAACCTGGAGTTAACAAAGCATCTATGTATGTCATTAATGAATACGTTAAAAAACAAAGGACCCAGGTGAGAACCCTGAGGAACCCCGGACAGAACAGCAAAAGGTTTGGATGAATGCCCTTTCATCACTACGATAGATCTCCTATTTGTCAAATAAGACTTGCACCAGCTCAAGAAGATGCCGTCAACACCAGATAAATGAAGCTTGTGTATAAGTAGCTCGTGGTTTACTTTGTCGAAGGCCTTGCTAAAGTCAGTATATATTGCGTCTAATGAGTGTCCGTGATCCACATCTTCAGCAAGGTCCTCCACAAAGGACACCAAGTTAGTTGAAGTGGACCTCGCCTTAACAAATCCGTGCTGTTCTGGTATAATAATTTGCCTGAAGTGCCACGATAGGATTGGATATACTAGCATCTCGAATACTTTTGCGAAGATGGGTATCAAGCATATCGGCCTGTAGTTAGTGACAATGCTAGAATCACCGCTCTTAAGCAGAGGTAAAACTAGAGACTCTTTCCAAACCACGGGAAAAATCCCAGAAATCAAAGATTTGTTAAAGATCATAGATAACGGCGCTGCCAATGAACTGGCACATTTAACGGCAAACACGGCCGGAATTCCATCCGAGCCGGCTCCCTTTGAAAGGTCAAGTCTCTTTAAAACCCTGTAAACTTCAGCGGATGTTACAGAAATGTTTGTCAGAAAGTTTGTAACAGTGGGTTCAAGTAATGTATCATGAACAGTTATGATTTCGGTATTGTATACAGAAGAGAACTGCGCAGCAAATAGCTCACAAATATCCGGTCCGCTAGTAGCAACCCTGTCGGCGGATGACATCTCAGTAGGATAAGCACAGCTGCAACCTCGTTTTTGTTTCACATAAGACCACATCAATCTCGGATTAGACCTCACAGAAGCTTCCAAAGACTCCAGGTACTTGCGATAACATGAATTGTGAAGTAATGCACATCGGTCCCTAAGTATTTCAAAGGTGATTTCATCGCGGGTATTTCTATATTTCTGGTATTTTTTCCTACATTTCAGCTTTTCTTTAAGAGCTCTAATTAGCGCCGTCGAAAACCATACGGGGTACTTATTATTGTTACGGGGTCTATATTTAGGTACATACTTGACAATTAACGATCTCAGTATGTCACAAAAAACTGAAACCATTTCGTTAACATTTGTACAGGTCGCAAACTCACTATTCCACTGAACCTTGCTTAATTCATTCGTAATTCTTTCATAATCCGCCTTAAAAAAGTGAAATCTGGCATCACATTTGGAAGGCAGACTTTTGATACATTCGAGAGCCATGCAAAACTCCAGTGGTGGATGGAGAGGGTCTATAATACTAAGAGGGGTTGAAGATACGTTCAGTTGCGAGATAGTTGTTGTGCAAAGTATGAGGTCCAGTATCCTATTTTTTGAGTTCAGGTAAGAATTATACTGGGCCAAGTTATTAAGTGACATAAAATCTATCAACGTGTTATGCATCAAACTATTTGACATGACAGGTGAGAGTTCCAGCCCTGCTTTTTTTTCCCAGGTTAGGCTACCCAAATTAAAATCGCCGAGAATAATGATTTTGCCGCTATGCTCCTCCAGAATAGTGTTAGAGTGATCAATATAATGTTCAAGAATATGCCGCTGAATTGGAGGGGGTAAGTAAACACCGCAAACATACAGGTATTCAAGTTTGTTCATCGTGTCGCGCAACTCAAGTCCAACCCAGAGATCCTCACAATCAGATTCGTGGTTGTAAAGACGTCGCGATGTCAAACGTTTTGAAACCGCAATTAATACACCACCTCCTTCTTTTTTACTGTGGAATCCGCTACTTTCACGGTCTCGCCTATATAATACGTATCGATCATCAAACAGCTCACCGTCAGATACACCGCTGTTCAACCATGTTTCCGTAAAAACCAATACATCAAAATCACAACAAAGAATGTTCTTAAAAAGTTCAATTGTTTTGGTTCGCAATCCTCTAACGTTTTGATAGTAAAATCTTATATTACTTAGAGTGCCCTTCAGTACGGTTAAACAACTCAAGCGTTATTATGACAATCGATTTAATAAGTCTATGTTCTTAACATATATGTAGTTGGATTCATCATCCTTACGCAGAAAAATTCGTCCGTCACGCACCCACACATATCTGTATTTCAGCTCCTTTGCTTTTCTGCGAGCTGCTCCATGGAGGGCCTTATTTTCGGGAGTGAGATGTTCTACGATGTAAATAGCAGATTTCTTGCTAGCGGCGATACCCAAGTGGCTGGTATTCAATTTGTCGTCTTTGTTATTTTTGTTGAACTTAATAGAGGCTGCTATAAATTCATCTCTCAGACGCTGGGTGCTAAATTTTACCAAGATGGAACGTGGGCGAGCACTCGCATTGTTCATCTTAGCCAGTCTCGAGCAATAATTAATGTCTTTCTCATTGACTGGGCATTTTATAGTTCTACCAAGTTGCTGAATTGTGTTTATCAAGTTTTCGCCCCCGTTTTCTGGAACACATTGTAGTTCTACATTGGTGGAGCGTGAACATTGATCTAACTGAGCCAATCGTGCTGAGAGCGTTTTATTATCAATGCGTAATGCTTCATTTTCTTTCTTGATACTTTCTACTATAGTAGTCTGTGCAATTTGTTCCGTTTTGATTTTCTCAAGTTCTTCGTTAAAGAATGACATCGAAGTTTCGAGGGTTAGCACTGCGTTGCGAACTTCAAGTAGTTGTGGCCTAAATTGTTGTGTGAACATAGTATGAAGCTCTTCTCGAATAATGTCCCGTATGTTGCCCGCTGAGAGGCAAACGCAAGTACTATCGACGGCAATACGATTTTTGGTAGAACGCATTGTAACAAATTCGCGTTGTGGGGAATGACATGTACGTATAGGCGTGTTAGTATTGTCACCGCCCTTCCGTTCCTTACTACGACACAACACACAAACCCAGTTGTTTTTTGCCTCGTTGGTCATAGAATCTGCATCTTTTTGGGTAAGATTTATGCATGAGAAATGATATTTTTGCTCACAACGTGAACAATGCAATGCTGGCGAATTATCTAATTTATTTAAGCAACCAGCGCATTCCCTGCGGCTTGACATCCTTGCAGTATGCAACGTAAACAATCGCGGTAATAGTGCGCAGTCAAATCGCAAACAACAAAAACGGGAGGTATGCCCGATTTATAGAATTCGTCGCTGTTCACTATAGCGAGTAATGCAGAAAGATTCTCGCGACCAAAGGGGCACAAGCGCCGTAAATTTTGAAGCGGTTACGCGTTTCCTTCAACGACTCTGGCAGAAATTGATGAAATGTTATATTTGTTGTATTCACTATTTTTAAACACTTTTATTATCACGATTACACTGATTTATCACTATAATTATTATTGTATAAGGAACATAAGTTTGTGTCGTACTGAATTTCACTATTTTATATGGTATATATTGAGTTATTAAAAATTAATTGTTGAAACAACTATAATAGCTGTGTTCGACTGTGTGGTAAAAGTTGGAATCCCTTTGTTGGTTGGAAAAGTAATAAAATTGTTGTTTTCTTTTCAGTTTTCAACAGTGAAGAGGGTTCCTTTTATGTGCACCATGATATTATATTGCCGTGGTTTCCTCTGTGCATTGAGTGGCTTAGTCACGACCCCTCGGATCCTAATCCAGGTGAGATTTTATTCAATCAACAATGTCCGCAAAGCATCATGTAAATTCTGATAAAATACAATGAGGCTGATTTGTCCAGTACCTCTACTTCACAGAAAACTACACCCAAATGGCGACAACAATTTTGCGAATTTTGCGAAACATTTGTGATCTGTATTCGCGTGTCTATATCATTCCAGGTAATCTATGTGCTTTGGGAGGTATGGACCCCGTGATACAAGTATGGGACTTAGACATAGAAAATTGTCTTGAACCGGCCTTCAAGCTCGGCAAGAAACCCAACAAGAAGAAAAAAACGAAGAGAGTTGGACACAAAGATGCAGTATTGGATATGTCTTGGAACAGAAATTTCACGTATGTGCTTTTAAAATGACTCTTGAATCAGGTTAGGAGAATATTGAAATCTATATAAGATTCTTTGGCGTCCTCAAGACTAAGCCAAGACTTCACTTTCTCTCAGTACAGCCTGCCAATTAACAGAGGCCCTGGTGAAATAGAGATGGGGCACATCACAGCAGTGCAAGATATACCTCCGTCTTATAGACTCTAGAAACCGATTCCGACTAATCGAGCTTTTGAATTATGATAGTAGCGCCGTAACCGATAAGGTGGGCCGTACTTTGAATGCCTCGACGTTGTATGTTGTTGTATGCATACAACTGAGCAAAGTTTGTAAAGTTAATTTTGTTAAACAATTGTTTTGATAGCGTGGTAAGATTTATGTGCTCTTGATTGTACTTACATTATAGACTATTCAATGTTCACGCAATTCCAGACATGTGTTAGCCAGCGGCTCAGCAGACAACACAGTGTTACTATGGGATCTCGATCAAGGCACGCCGCATACGAAACTCGACTACTACCAAGACAAAGTAAGCATTGTTTGCTTGTTGGCCAAGTTATATGTATAATGTATGATCTCGAAGAGCTCAGTGGTTAATAACGCTACTTTGACATCAACGGGTTTGATTCCCACACAGGACAAACATTTGTGTGCATGAACATGTGTGTTTGTATTAATCTGGGTGTTTTAAGAGAGGTAGGCCGCATCAAATGAAATTGCTTGCACTAATACAGTAATTTTTTTTAATATAAGACCAAGGCTGAAGATTGTTTGGCAACTGTATATTGCCTTAAAATGTAGGCATGCAAAATATAAATACATTTAGTCACAAGAATTACTACAATGTCAGTTAATACAGTTATTTATAAATGTCAACATAAATTTAAATAAAAAATATTGGGTTTATTAACAATTACATATTTTTGATGCCAGATTAAATTACATTGTCGAGAGATATGACATAATACAGGTCAATTTAAAATTTATAGTTTATATAGTAATTTACAAAATAAAAGGAGGTAATTTACAAAATTTTGGAGAAGCCATTCCGTCAGCTGTTTTTTAAATTTATTCACTGGCAACTTCACGAATCATGAATTTAGATGGCAATTTATTAAAAAGTTTTGGCATGTAAGACGCATTTTTTAGAAAAGTCGAAGAATACTTTTTAATAAAAATTTAAAAATAAAAGTTGATTATTTGTGCACAAGAAACATATAATTCCAGATGTTGTTTAACAAAAATGCGAGCCTCCAAAATATATAAAGATGGTAAGGGTAGTATTCCTAATTTCTTGAAAAGAGGCTTACAAGTTTGTCTACATCCAACATAGCATAAGGCTCTTACACATTTCTTTTGGACCTTACATACTCTTTAATGTCACACGAGTTGCCCCAAATTATTAAATTATTGTGTAACACGGGAGAGAGAAAACCGTAATAGGCGTTCAGCGCCATCAGAAGTGATGCAATTTGACGGAGTCTGTAAAGTTCAAATGCAAATCTGTTTATTTTCTTACATATAACACCGATATGATTTTTCCAATTTAGATTTTCATCAATTGTGATGGCTAAGAATGTTGTAGATTTAGTTAAGTAAATTTTTTGATTCCTACTATTTATATTTAGTGTGAGTCTTGGGCTTTAGTAAGTTTTGAATTGAACATCCTTGGTACGGAACCAGTTAAGTGCCATTCCTCGAAGTCCATAGCTCTCTAATTTTTTAGTAGTATTTTATGATGGACTAAATGAAAAGCAAATTTCAAATATTTTAGCAACAACCGAAATTAACGTAATAGGTAAATAATTTCCAATATCTGCCGTATCTCCTTTTTTAAAAAGAGATTTTACTACTGATATATTTAATCTGCTAGGACATGTACCCATGTGTCAAAGTCATGTCATTCACGACTGCGCCACCGAGTTCGTTAAAAACCTAACTGTTAACCACCTCGCCAACAGACTCATCGAACAAGGTGTTATTTGGCTGCAATTCTCTGTGAGGTGGGTGTACTTACCCCGTCGGGCTGTTTTGATGCGCCTTACTTCACTTAAAATACCCAGACCATGACAAACATACATGTTAATGCACACAAATGTTTGTTTTGTGTGAGAATCGAACACAAGCCTTGGTGTTAAAGCCATTGCTACCCACTCGACCACCGTGCTCATTGGAGATACTTCATATGTGTTGATCTGACCGAGAAATCTCTTGTCTAGTGCCTTTTTTTATACAAGCATACGACCCACATGATGTAAAGCGGTTACCGTAACCGATAAACGCTTGCAATACATTGAGTACCACTCGCGCGACGCCACCTCTACTGCTAATACAGCAATTCCTTAGGGACTTACACTCTCGTGCAAAGACACTAGAACCGTCTTAGGGAGTTGTTATTTTGCCGCGGTTTTCTGTGAGGTGGAGATGCTTCCTCAGTCCTGATGGTTTGATGGGCCTTACCTCTCTCAAAAATACCCAAGCCAAGCAGACATGTTCATGCAAACAAATGCTTGCGTTTTATAATTTTGTATAATGTATAACAGTTTTTCTTCACAAATGCAAACCTTCGATTGTAGGTGCAGACAGTATCCTTCCACCCCCTGGAAGCCCAGACCTTGGCGGCGGGCGCCTGCGACGGCCTCGCCCGCGTAACGGACTGCCGATCACCAGCCGCGCACCGCTCGTGGCAGCTCGACGGAGAGATCGAGAGAGTCGTCTGGGACAAACTTAACCCTTTCTGTTTCGCTGTAAGTCTTATCTATATATCTTTATATATGTAATACGTCTGTCCGTATGTATGTCACTAGGCTCCTAAACAGTTGAACCGATTTTAAAGAAATTTTTTGTGTGTGTTTAAGTTTTGGGAAATTGCTAAAGATTTTCTCGTCCAAAATATATCAATGTCTCAAGACGAAAGTCTTCCATCAGTGTATATTACCAGTGATGACTTACGGCACAGAAACATGGTCCCTTACCGTGGATCTCATATGGAGGTTCAAGGTTGCACAGCGTGCGATGGAGAGAGTCATGCTTGGAGTTTTTCTGCGAGATTGATTCAGAAATGAGCACATCCGTAACCTAACTAGAGTTACCGACGTCTCTGTCTCTCGAAGTGGCAGTGGGCAGGCCACATAGCTCGGAGACCCTATGTCCTTGGGCTAGAAACGTTCTTGAATGGCGACCCGAAAACACAGCGCAGGCGCGGCCCTCCTCACGATGTACTGACGATCTTGTGAAGACAGCAGGGAACCAATGGATGCTCGCAGCACAGGACCGATCGCTGTGGAAGTCTTAAGGGGAGGCCTATGTTCAGCAGTGGACATCCTTCAGCTGATATGATGACGACAATGTTTAATTGAATTCGAGAAGGATTTCCATTCACATTTGTGGCACTGCGATCGGGTTACGGGACTTATTGTGTTTATTTTTGAACAGGGCAATATTATACAGGTTATAATTGTTTATTATAAAAACGAATTCAGATTTTTCTGTGGGGGCGGCCACATGTCAATTGTATCACAAAGGCAATTGTATCAGTCAGTAATACGCAATCCTGGCCGTATATGTTGCTGACTATCGCCGGCGACCCTGGATCTGTATAATATTTTTCTATTTATCATTAAATGTTGTGTATCCTTACATTAAAGACTCCCGTGAGATTTAATTAATTTTAAATGTATTTCAGATGAGTAGTAATCAAGGGAAAGTCGCATACGTTGATTGCAGGCAAACTGAACCAATGTGGACGATACAAGCACACGAAAAAGAAGTTACAGGTGCGTTATTCTTAATTCTGCATAAATTATCTCAGATCGATGGCGTCGTTGCGCGTGTTAAACAACGTCGACCGTAGCCTGTCCATGGATGTGTTTATCTATCTCGAGCTTCTCCGTGGCTTCTGAGGGCACGTTAAGCCGTCGGTCCCGGCTGTTGTCCATAGATGACAGTCCTTAAGCTAAGTCAGTGGCCTTCGGCTTTAAAATACTGGCCTCCGCCAATCCGCAGTTAAGCAGCATTGTGGAGTATGCTCTAATCCCCTTCGGTTGAAGGGATACCTGTATCTCTGTAGAGGTATGAGATAGGGGTTGGTATAGGTAGATATAGATATGTCACTCTAGCCGGTGTTTTCGCCAGTAGGATTCGACAGCGCAGACTGAACGGGTTGCCCGCCCATTCAGTTTAAATGATATTGAAAACTGTTGCGCAATCCACTGCGTAGTTTAGATAACTAAGCAAACAAAGGGCAGAGAGAGAGAAATAGCAACTTAATACAATGTATTGATTGATTGCAGGTCTCATATTGAGCGAGCAAGTGCCAGGTTTCATGGTAACAGTCAGTACTGATGGGAAAATGAAGAGTTGGGACACACACGGGTGAGTTCCATATCAAAAAATAAAAAGTGTTAGATAAATAATTTAAATAACTACTTATATATCGAAGACCTGCACGAAATCCGGTGCTGGAGTGCAACTCTCACTCTAACATGGAAGCTTTTTTACACAATGTCGGGAGGCAAACAAGCATATGGTCCATCTGATGTGAAGCAGTAACAGTAGCCTATGAATAAAGTAGCTCCTCAGAAGCTTATAGCATCCTCCTCGATCACAGGAACACGTACGAAACTTGGGAATTATTTGGCGGCGGTCTTCTGTGAGATGCAGGTAAGTCTCCAGTCAGAAATAGCCGATGAGGCTGATATTATGTAGTAACTAGAGATGTGTCGAGTCAGACTGACTCGAGTACTGACTCTGATACCTAGCAGGTACTCATTTACTCGAGTATATAAAATACTGAATTCGGATCCACAATAGGCTATTTGACTGATTTTGAAAAATTGTTTTCAATTATTCGTTGGTATATGATGAATACACCACATGCATATTTCTGCGAAATTTGCAGTATTTTACGTAAAATATTGTGTTGAAATTTAAACTACAATATTCGCGCTAAAAACGCTGTTTTTTTAATGGCGGGTGCATATGATCTGCGTGACGTCACAGACAAGTAAACGAGTGTACCGAAGTGTACATTCAGCGTGTTTCTACTATTTTTCTTATCAATTTACTAAAAAAAATGGTGTATAAATGGTGTATTGTGCCACAATGTACAAATACTTCTATAAAAACTCCACAAAAAGTGTTTGTTTCTGTTCCAACGAACCCTAAGAGACGTAATAAGTGGTTACAGTTAGCTCGAAGAGACCCAAACAGCATTTTATCTCATACAAATGTTTTCATGTGTGAAGATCACTTTGATGTAAGTATGCCAGTAATATTTGATTCGAATAGTAATAGGAAATAAGTAAAAATTGATTTTTGTAAAACGAAATAAATATAGTACATATACATAACCTAAAACCATTTGATTAAAATGTGTTGTTTCCATCAACTTGATAGCAAAAACTGGTTTTACCTAGCTTCGATTATTACATTTCAGATGGAAAAAGATACAATTAATTACATGAAGTACAAAATGGGCTTAGAAATTTTGAAAGGTATTAATAGACATAACCTAAATATTTTGTGGAACCAAATTTATATAAAAAATATCATTATAAATAAATAAGTAGATACTTACACAGCAGTTTTTATATTTTTCAGCTCTGCAGCATAATAATCAGTATTATTTTTGAAGAAAAGTGCAACCATAATTGCGTCTATCGTAGGTAGATTTCTATTGTCGGCTCGTACAAAATTCTCGTCCATTTTGATAGCATACACTTTTATTTTTATTACTAGACATTAATGTCTTGCGGAATCTTCAAAAATTCTTGTAAAAATAGCACAAGAAACGAAGAAAATACGACAAAAATGATAGAATCACATACAGCGTATAACAATAAACAATGTTTACTAGCGTGTGACGTCACGCGAGGCGTAGCCAATCATAGAACGTTCATGTCGCTGAATTAATTTCAAAAATAATTTGAATTTATTTTGTTTATTTTGAAAAATCTATAAATATTTTTGGATAAAACAGAGATAAATATGTTTTTTTATGCTATTACCTAATAGAATCACCACATTTCGTAGCATATTTTTAATAGTGTCAAATAGCCTATACTCGAATACAAGTTTCGAGTACTTACGGTATTCGAATCCTGAGTAGAGTATTTCAATCGTAACCTTCTAGATCACGCGTACAGTCCAATTTTGGATGCGCGTATCAAAGTTTTATTTTTATATAATTTCAAAGCTTTTTAAAAAAAGTTTTAACTTTTACTTTAACTTTAGTAAGATTATCAAAGCGAGTAAATCGTTGTTCCTATTCCTAATTTCTATTAAGATAGAACTCCTTTGGTATATACCTAGTCAGGTCATAAGTTCTGTCAATAACTTTTGATTTAATTAATGGTACGCTTTTTGATAATTATATAAAAATTATATATGAAATGAAAGGTAATTAAATGAACAATACAATTTTATTTACATTATTCGAAATGCCTCCTCCATTTTGAATACAACCCCTTAATCGACGCGGCCAGTCATCGATCGCATCACGCACCACATTTATATCTATTTCTGCCGCTGCTTTAACCAGAGATGCTCGGAGAGACTCCAAATTCTGATGAGGTTTAGCGCAGACTTTGTCCTCCAAATGTTGCCATATCTTGTAGTCCAGTGGGTTTAAATTTGGACAATAAGAGGGCAACAAGCATAGAAATGTCATTTAGTTTACATGTTACATGCACATCATTTTATTATTTCCATCACTTTCTCCACAGCTCGCCGCCAGTACAAGTGAGCGAGAGGGCAGTCCGTGTGGGCCAGGCTTTATGCGCGGCCGTGTGTCCAGAAGCGCCGTTTTCTTTCGCCCTCGGCGGCGACAACAAGGAGTGCTTTATAGAAGTTGTCGATCTCACCATTAATGAAAATGGTAATTATAAATATTATTAGTTGATAAGTATAATTTACTCAAATTATCGAGTCCTGTAATATCACTACCAAAGAGCCAAACCAAAGCTATTACCAAAGTACCAATAGTACACTCATACATTCATAAAACATCATATTGACTTCGTTGTGCGTGTCATTCTACTCGTAACAACAACCTTCCAGATTTCTTCTTCCCGCGCTTTTGACGAGTGACGTTGTTTTACTTGAAATTTTTACAATTTAGCATAAAATGTGTCAATTTCGATAGTATTTTGTAACATAAGTGCTAGTGAAATTATACAGTAATGAAAAATCTGAAATATAACACGTTTATGCACTTTTTAGAAGACGTGAATAAGTTCTTCAAGAAACCCTTGTAAAAATCACTATCGTTTTACGGGTGGTATTTAAATTGGGTTGATTGGGTCTAATTACCCTTCCCAAGTATTTTTCAGAACAGTTCCTGAAGCTGGAACATAGAATTAAGATTTTCAAATGGTTCCAAAACTGAAGACTGACACTGGCTTAAATTTTTTTTTTTTTTTGGTTCTTTTTATCCCCGAGGGGAAAGGCAAAGGGATCTAGCCCATACAGCCAAGTCATCAGTTTAGAACCATTTGAAAATCTTAATTCTATATTCCAGCTTCAGGAACTGTGCTGAAAAAATATTTGGGAAGGGTACCTAGACCCAATCAACCCAATTTAAATACCACCCGTAAAACGATAGTGATTTTTACAAGGTTTTCTTGATGAACTTATTCACGTCTTCCAAAAAGTGCATAAACGTATTATATTTGAGTTTTTTCATTACTGTATAATTTCATTAGCACTTACGTTACAAAACACTATCGAAATTGTCACATAAAACTAATTTTACACTGAATTGTAAAAATTTCAAGTATAAGAACAATGTCACTCGTCAAAAGCGCGGGAAGAAGTCCACACTGGCTTAAAGTAGCAACACTATTGCCATATATATAAAAAAAAAAAACAACCGTCCAGGTTATTGTTATTATATCCACAGGACAAGATTCGCTTAATTCGGGACTAGACGGTGTTGTGTAATTTGCCAGGAAATATTTCTTCAACGTTTGTTCGCTTCAATGGTCTAAATTCAAGCATAATCATTATTGAAAATTTGGGGAAAGCATACACGAATTTGCATGTTTTTTCTGTACTGTTTGGAAATTTATTTAATGGTAACACTAAAGGCTGCTAACAAAATTATAAAAATTAAAATCGGTGAACAAACAGCGGAGAAAAATGTATAACTTAATACATAACTTTACCTATTTGGATTTTATCTTTGCCTATGTAGGAACCGCTTTTTCATTCCTCCGACTTCTATGGGCATATCCTTGTGAATTCGGCTTCCTTATGAATTAGGCTATAAAATGCAAAAAGATTTTTCAAATCCGATTTGTCATTTCCAGAGATTACAAACAGTCTTCCGCTTTATGTATTAGTATAGATATGTTTTCCTACCCCTCACTAGTTGGAGCGAAGACCTGAAAAGATTTGTAGGGAGCAGACTCCCTTTCACCTGTCACTGAGTCTGCATCCGAATGCAGCTGACTCAGTGACAGGTGAAATCGAGGCGAGTGACAGGGAAGGCCTATTGGCCGATGCCTCCAGCAGTGGACGAATGCAGATTGAAATAATGATGATGATGATAAGTGTTCCTCGATAGTATGCTAAAATATATATTTTTTATTTTCAGTTGTACAACGGTTCGGCTCTCGGCAACGGGTCACAGTCACTACGGAACCAAACGAGGGCGCTATGGAAACATAATATATTATATATATGGAAATAAAATGTATATAACGTTTATCTTGTTATGATTTGAGAACTACCTTAATCATCGTTACGTTACGATTGTGATTTTCTCCTCGCCCGATAACCTACGCCGCTTAGTTTATATAGCTCTTATTACCACCTAGCATGGAAAGCCATCCTGATGGGACCGAAGTCCCTTTATAATATATATATATATATTTACACACTCATTTTGGTAATTAATTGATACACGCTCCGTATGCTGCCGGGCCAAACATTTAGATTGAAAATGCATTTTTCATCTAGAACAGTACGTTACATGGATCGCATTTCAGTATGGCTGTAAAAGACTTTTGACGATTATGGAAAACCGTGGTAGTAAAAACACAATCTTGAGGGGTAGACGGAGAAAAGGCGCCACAAGATGCGATCCTTATACGCCTCACCCGCGTCTTTTACATTCATAGCTCTTCTCATACATCCTTCTAATAAAACACGGCCAATTTGCTCATGGTAAGTTTTGGTCATCCTTGCCTTGATACATCCTTCCGCTCTTGCAGTTTGTGCTTTGTGAATGCGGTCAACAAGCGTTACGCCACAGATTTTGCGCAATTCTCGCATCTTGACTCATTCTTCCATACGTTAACGTTGCGATTAACTTGGTTTAACGATTAACACGTTGGGTACTGCGAGCTGTCTTCTCGCTTAGATTTTAGTTGTCTAGAAGATTTCCCAACCCTCTATTCCACATTGTTGAATCTAAATAATTACTAATCGGTGATTTCGGTACCTTCAGAGCAGTGATAGCTTAGTGGATAAAGAACCGGCCTAGTGATCGACAGGTCCCCGTTTCAAATCCTGGCATGTACCACTCAATTCATGTTTTCGGATTTGTGTACATATTTGTGAGTCACATGTTCGGCAGTGAAGATAAACATCGTGAGGAAACCCCCACGTCTACGAAATTATATTTCGAAAGACAGACAAATAGGTATGGTTTTCTCTCTGGGTTGTGGTTTTATTTTATACTACGTCGGGAGGCATACAAGTATGTGGCCCACCTGATGTAAAGCGGGTACCGTAGCCTATTAATATATAGTTATATATTAAGTATCACTCGCGCCATGCCTCCTCTGCTGCTTACACAACAACTTCTTGGGAGCTTACTGGTGACCTCACTCACACGCAAGAACACAACAACCCACTAGGGAGTTGTTATTTGGCCGCGGTTTTCTGTGAGGTGGAGGTACTTCCCCAGACGGGCTGCTTTGATGCACCCTATCTATCTATCTATAACTTCACGCCAAATCCCTTACGGGGTAGGCAGAGAGAACCGAGCGCCACGCGACTCGATCCTTACATACCTCACTCGCTTCTTTCACATTCATTGCTCTTTTCATGCACGCTCGCCGGTTTCTAGGGCTCCTGACATCACCTTCTGATAGAACACGACCAATCTGATCATGAGTAAGTAATGCACCCTAACTCTCTTAATACACCCATACCAAGACAAACAAACATGTTCATGCACACAAACGTTTGTCCTATGTGGGAATCGAACCCACGAGCATTAGTGTCAACGTTATTAACCGCGGCGCCACTGAGCTCGTCATGACTTTGGCATCCTGCCCCATTCAGCGTCTTATAAAACACAACGTTTTACAATTTTTGGCTCTTGGGGTAACTTCGACGAGGAAAATATCAAAAATTCTTTCGAGCCACACAACACGTGATCATTTCTGTGAGGATAAATTTCATGTAGGAGGCATATGAAACAAATCGAAAAACAACGGAACACAACCTATTGTACAAACAAGCTGTACTGTAAAAATTGAACAGCTCATCTCTAAACCGAGCGACAAGGCCCAAGTACAGTTTCTTAGCTCGGGTCAGACTTATCTATACTAATATATAAACCCAGGGCTTGTTTGTTTGAACGCGCTAATCTCCCGAAATAGCCGTCGGATTTAATCTATTTGTAATTGATAGCCTAATTCTTGAGGAAGGTTATAGAAGCCGAGGAAAACGGAAGAACGTTAGAAATAGCAGTTCAACCAGGATACCGCGGATTCGCCGCGCGGACCACGGGCTGCAGTCAGTGTTATACAAGTCTCAACACAGACCGCACATGGACAATGGGTGCACCTGGATACCAGCTAGGATCTTGTTATTCGGTTGCGAGACGAGGTGTAAGAATTGTCGACGATTCAAAGCGTAGGCACGTAATTTTAAAGTGTGACTGCCTCGGTTTGTTCTGTGTTTCGAAGAATTGTTCGGAATGATAAATACAATTTTCTTCTACAACCGCACCGCACTAGCATTGGAACCACAACGGTTGCGTACTCTGCCATTCCAGAGAAGGTTTCTTCCCGGAACCGTTAATGAAAACGAAATGTTTATGATATATTTATCACCCTGCCGAAGTAGTCCTATAAGACCGTAATTTTTCAAAAAGGGTGTAAACAGCATTTTACAGGGTCACGAATGCACAAGTGATGCCTCTGGTGTTTACTGTCGGACTTATAAAAAAAAATCGGCCAAGTGCGAGTCGGACTCGCGGACGAAGGGTTCCGTACCATTATCTATAAAACGGCGAAAAAAATCACGTTTGTTATATGGGAGCCCCCTTAAATATTTATTTTATTCCATTTTTTAGTATTTGTTGTTATAGCGGCAACAGAAATACATCATCTGTGAAAATTTCAAGTGTCTAACTATCACGGTTCATGAGATACAGCCTGGTGACAGACGGACGGACGGACGGACAGCGGAGCCTCAGTAATAGGGTTCCGTTTTACCCTTTGGGTACGGAACCCTAAAAAGTCTGTAATTGACGATGATTAAAAAAATACTATAGAAAATATAAAAACAAAAAACAAGTATCAAGTATATTTTTTTAATAATACCGATCAACCACCGTTCAATACAATCACCGTACACAGCTTATGTAAACCAAACCAGTGTATAGATACTTTATATCCAGTATAATACGATATCCAGGGGGGACAGGTTCCAGGTTCGCCGACGTCATAACTTTGCTCGTTTGTCACTGAAAACAAATTAATTAATTTAAAATTCGTATCGTATATTCCAATATCACTGCCATAACCTACCCGTACCCGTATATGAAATCATTAGAATTAGACAACAGATATCCAGCAGTCAGTCAGTCAGCACCGCCTCGTGGTCCGCACACTTTCCATTTTCTATTATTCCACCACCGCCTTTCCACCAATCCCTTTTCCCACCACCGAGTTGAACAAGTTTGTCCAATACTTGTGATAGTGCGCGTTAAAACTCACGCGGAACAAAAATTCGACGCACATATACATCTCCATGTGCGATGTCGTGTTTTTAGGGTTCCGTACCCAAAGGGTAAAACGGAACCCTATTACTGAGGCTCCGCTGTCCGTCCGTCCGTCTGTCACCAGGCTGTATCTCATGAACCGTGATAGAGAGTTGAAATTTTCACAAATGATGTATTTCTGTTGCCGCTATAACAACAAATACTAAAAAATAGAATAAATTAAATATTTAAGGGGGCTCCCATACAACAAACGCGATTTTTTTGACGTTTTTATAGATAATGGTACGGAACCCTTAGTGCGCGAGTCCGACTCGCACTGGGCCGATTTTTTTTCCTAAACGGATAGGCTTATGCGTGCGCGTGTTCTTACAGTGCGTGATATTTAAAACAGCTTTTAAGAGAGGACACACGATGCATCGCAGGTGTAGAGCAGTACCGCCACTTTTGGGTCTAGACGGGCTATATTTTATTTCAAAAAAAAAATTTCGTTCGTTAATTTTGACAAATATTCTCGATCTAACGACGGGCAAATGTTATCCCGATTTTTAAAAACTACGAGGTTGGCTCGTTCGTTTTAATTTACGGCAGCAAAACCGCGTATCCATCAGCAGAGTCCATAAAATTTTATAAATAAACGTATCACGACAAGTATGGCCATAGTGTGACGCATTTGTCTTCAAAAATTTGTAGCCCTTCGTAATGGGTACTACACGCTTTACACAAGTATAATTTTATGGACTTTCATTGATCATACGGTTTCCGTTTCGTACTCCAACCTATGTTAGTTAGAAATTACATACGCACACCTACAAGCACGACTGTTTCTATTGCCCTTTAAAACCACAGTACACAGTTCTCGTTCTTTTTTTTTTATACCTCTAAGGTGGCAATCAAGCATACGGCCTCCCTGATGGTAAACAGTCACCGTAGCTTATGGCCATTTGCAACACCAGGGGTGTCACTCATGCGTTGCCGCATTTCTTGACGAATCCCATGATGTAGTTGGAAAAACCTCGGCTGGGAGCTCATTCCACAGCTTGAGAGTTCTCGGAAGAAAACTTCTCTGGAACCGCACAGTACGCGACCAATGGTCCAACGTGTGAGAGTGAACTCCTCGCCGTCTCGTCGTTCCCGATCACCCACATAATAAACTAAACAAAATTGAGTGGCATAGATCTATTATCGATCAATACACGAACAAATAACACTGCCTGACCTGCCACCACGCGACGCCGTGCATAGCTATTGAGAAGGGGGCCGGCGACTTCGCAATAGCTATGCATGTTGTCGCACCGCATTACCCTTCCTTGATTAGTTTCTCTAGTCTCAAGCGCGATGCGGTACCGGGCGACGACGCATTTCACCGGGCATACCATTGCGGTTTATATAAAATGATCAAGCCTCACCATAACCCACACGCATCGCAGTGCCTCGGTCTGACGCATATATTTAAACCACCTGCTATGTACTGTTGAAATCATGAATATTTGTAAACCATCGCCTTCCCCGATATAATGTTATTGTTGCAAGTGAAGTCTGAGCATGCAGTAATGTTTGTGTTTTAGTTTGTTTGCTTTCAAGGCGTTCCTATTATACATAGCTTTATAATCTAGATAATGCAAAAATAAATATAGAAAGCAATATGTGCACAAATAAAACGAATTTTATGAAAAGGATTGTATTCGCACAATAGTAACTACATATATTGATCGAAATAAACGCATATAATACTGCTAATATTACATCAAATGTATGTATGAGATTTTTTTTTTTTGTTAAATCGCAAAAAGTGTAGGATTGTGATAATAAGAGAGCTGGGAGCTCTGTAATATTTAATCATTAACAACCTGATGAGGCAAACGCGGTCAAATAACAATTCCGTGGAGGATTGTTACGATTCTGCCAGAATGGGGTCACCAGGATGTTTCTGTAGACAGCCCCAGCTCTCGCCGACAGCGAGGGTGGCAAGGCGAACCCCAGGAGTTTATATTATATACTGCAAACATTTACAACTTGCGGTAAATGATTTTATATCAAGCGGACTGCATGCCCTTTTTGACACCCGACGTGGCATAGAAAAATATGACTATTTTAAATGCGTTGCTATTGCCGTATCTTAGCTTAATATATATTTATTACTAATATATGTGATGAAATTGAACGATGAATAATGTGAATAATGAAAAAAGCAAAATAAACAGCACAGACATACAATACGTAAACATAAATCGTAGTCATAAATTTAACAAATTATGGTGATGCATATTTTTTTTAACAAATTATAAATGGCGAATTCATAAACCATACAATACGTACATAGATATCAATAATATGTTTAAATATATAATAATTAGATAAATTAAAAAAGAACATGTGATATTTGAGTTGATTTGTTTATATTATTTAAAAGTAAACGTCATAACCTAATAAAAACCAGTTTATTTCGTCTGTAAAACAATCTTTAACATATATTATTTACGAGTACATAAACTCTATAATCTAAATATTGCTATAAATAATTTCACTCTTCATTACTATAATGTTATTATATGATTTTGGTCGATATAAACATGGATTACGAGATCTAAAATATATAGTCATTTGTTACGAGTATTGGATTATCTTTAACCCATAAATGAAATCATTTACATTGTATAGGTTGAGAACTTAATTAAGTTGCAGTTTATACCATGCCATACGTTTTTCAATAAAAAAAAAAAGCTGTGGCAGTACATAAACATCGATTAATAAAAACTAAAATAAATATTTTAAAGAAATAAAATTGAAAATATAATAAATAATCATATTTTTAGACTGTTTCACTTTTATAAATTGTGATTTAATAAATATTTTATATATTACTATATTTTTTATACTTTTATTGCTATGTAAATAAAATTTGTTACGAGTAACGCCGCGATACGGTTTGATAGCGAGATAATGAAATCTTGATATCACGAATTAAATTAATATGAATTTTTATTCTGATATTTTATCAATTAATGATCTTAAACTGTCAGTCAAAAAGACTCGGTTCAATTTTATATCAAAATAGAATAAATAATCTCATTAGACTCAATAAATTTGTGCTAATACATAAATATTTAGATCGACCAAAATAAATTAATCACTGAGCATTCAACTTTATAAAGTTACATTTTATTTCAAAATAAGTTTTAATTATATGTTTCTAGTAAATATTAAAATAATTGTTATTTAAAAGCGTTCAATAATTTTTCATTTTATCTGCTTAGAGCATAAATTACATTTATTTTGCGTTGCTAAAACGTACCTTTAAGGTACGATGTTCGTAATCGTCAACTCATATTTTCATCGTATGTTTGTCGTTTTTAACATATAAATTTTTTTAGCCACACCAAACTGTTAAAATAAATGATGTAAACCAAGATAGTATGTAAATATATTACATATGTTATAAATTACGAACAAAATTGTGACAAAACAAATATTAAAATCGATCTACATTATGACTTTGATCATAATTTATAGTGTCAAGTTTGTCTCGTTCATTTGAGCAACAGTTTTTGTAATGAAGTCATGAAATTTTGTGACCGTTAATAAAAAAAATGTGTATTACGTTTGGATGGTATAAAATAATGTCAGAATTAAGTTTTTACAAAGGCACATTAAGTCTTTGAGACCATGTATCAACACTGGTTGTATGTCAATAAAGGTAATATTGAATATAATTATATCTTTAAAACTATGTTAAGTATTAAGTATATCTTTCACCGGTTTTTGTTGAAGGAATGAACATAAAATGGCGTACAGTTGATCATGCACAAAATTCCATGACTGCTACGCTTCACTACTTACAGATAACTTCTTTTTAACATATCTGTTACAAGTCAGCTGACTTTGTAAATTAAGCTATACGCCGAGTTGAAAAACCTACTATTATGGTAACCGCTTAGAGCGTTTCTGCATAAAGCCCACACACATACGCAGCTTGCGCCAACGCGTTGTACAGCTGTGTTACCATAATGTATAAAACATACCAAAATTGGGTAATATATTATTATTCATTATATTTTTTCTAAATTGGCAAAACTATGATGATATTTGTCTATTCAGAAGGCAATGATAGGTTGTCCTATCTATTTGTATATAGATATATTTAGAACCACCCGATCGGATTGCACGGATACGGAGATAGGTTTTAACATTTAGTTTTATAATATTTGGGATTACACTCACAAAAATATGCGTTGAACATGGCTATGTAAAAAGCATCATATGACATGATAAAAATACGGTAATGTTTACGAATAATTAATGGGGGAGTGTATTGCAATTTAAAAATATCCCCACAAAAGATCTGTCATAATAGGCAGCGGCTATTTGTTACAGACACAAATGGTTGGCTTCGAATAGGGACTAATATTAAGTGACCAATAGCAAACCTATAGACAAGTTCTCATTGTGTTCGTTTCAGTACATGTGTTAACATGGCTGCCTTCGCGTTGGATCAAAATGACCCAGTAACTAATGTGAGAAATATTCATATGGATATTTTATGTGATGTCATCATAAGAAGAAAAACATAAGAGAAGTCTTACTTAAAAGAGAAGTAATATTGTAGCCAAAATATAGTAATATACTAAATTAAGTCCCTTATTATTCGTAGGATTACATAGACATTTCTACCCATATTCTTAGGAGCGCACGTGTAACAGCAGAAACGCCCAATGTAGGCTTGCTGTGGCGACGTGATGGGGTTATCAGTACATTGCTTGTATTTTACAGGCATATAATTTGCCGTGTGTTCTTAAGGCAGCGATGTACTTTAAATACGCCACTACGCCTATCTTATTTATATAAAAATATAATTACTCGTCAGATGGGAACTTCTTGACGGCGTCGTAAATGGCGCGGGCGACGTAGGAGACGTTGCTAGGGTTCAACCCGCAGATGTTGATCCGTCCGGACCGTAGTAGATATATGTGGTACTCTTGTACAAGATGCTCAACTTGTCGCTGGGTTAGACCCGTGTATGAGAATAACCCTATCTGCTTGACGATGTGGTCCCAGTTGCCGGGTGTGCCCAGTCTGTGAATAAAAATTGATTTTACTCTAGGTACACTCACCCTTGATCTGATTATTGTATGCTACTTTTGTTTTATCTATGGAAGAATAAGAAATATTATCGATGCTCTAACAGCAAACTAAGAGGCAGTATGTTCACTACTTAACGAATCATCCACTTACCTATTGAGTTCAGCTCTCAATGCCTCTCTCATTTGAATGACTCGTGACGACATCGTTTTGATGTGTTCTTTCCTGTAAAAATGAAAAATACAAATTTTTATTCAATATTTTTTTTAACTAAATTAGGGGCAGAGGCTAGTATTTAATGAAGTCGACATTAGGGGGTAAGTTGACATCAAACATTTCATGGCTTAAGAGTACAGCAAAAAAGAAATAAAGTTAAGGTCGACATTCAACCATTCATTAAAAACTATCCTAGCGTAGTATGCTGCTATCACCAAGTTAAAAACTGAGTATACGGACCACTCGTCAAAAAGCTGCTTGTCGTCCAACATTTTAATGGCGATCCGTGCACCATATACCTGTCGTTGGGTAGGAGCACATGCAGCGTATGATCCACGTCACCTGAGACATCAAGTCTCAGGTGACCTGATCGACCTTAGCGTCATTTAGTGCTATCGTCAAGGTAAAACGTGAGTATATTGGCTGTCAAAAAGTTGCTTGTTAGCTAGCACGTTGGCGACGATCCGCCCGCTATGCACCGATGGTTGGGTCAAAGCACATGCTGATCCACGTCACCTGAGACTTGATGACCTGTACGACCTTAGCGTCATTTGTTGCTATCGTCAAGTTAAAAAGTCCGAGCATACTGACCACTCGTCAAAAAGTTGCTTATTGGCCAGCACGTTGGCGACGACCCGCGCGCCATGTGCCGGAGGATTTGAGTACATGCCACGCACGATCCACGTCAGCTGAGATTTGATCGCCGGGATCAATTTGGCGTCATTTATTACTATCGCCAAGTTGCCCACGCGCTCATCTGCAATCATAAACAAGTATATCATCATTACGAACCATAGACTTCGAATATAACCTAATGCATGACAAAAGCAATGCTCCAATTGAATAATGACAGAAGGTGGATGTGTGAAGAAACAGTAAATTGCTTAAACATGTTAAGTTTAATCAGCCTAACGGTGCGAACTATCGTCGTCGTTGCTTTATTTGCTAGTTAACGAAGAATATGTAGTCTTGTGTGAGGTTTGGCTACATGCAAAGCAAATATTATAACTATGATTAATAGTATCTAAGCTTTACTGTATAGTCCAAAGTTCTTGGCGTATGACTGTGCGCAGACGAGCTCGAAGCCCCTCTTGACGAAGTGGCGCACCGCCCACGCGTCTTTGTCCAGATCTCCAGACGCAAATCCTTGGTACGCACTGTCGAAGAACGGGAACAACTTGCGCTCCTGGAATAATGAAATATGACATACTAAAGTACATACAAGGCTGGATAAATCACATCAAAGTTGAAAAAAATATACGCACACGAGAAATTTTATGTATATAATAAGAAAAATTCCAGTTTACAGACAGTGAGTGCTGCCGTTTTTAGTAAAGTCAAAGTCAAAGTCAAAATCTTTTTATTCCGTAAAAATGGCTACATTTGTTTGGAATCGTCACAATTTTTTTCCCTACCGTGCAGTTTATGACTAGGTGAGCACTGATAAAAATACTGCCAAAAAACTCAGGCATCCCTCTTTTGGTATCCAAACAAATTTACATATTTTATTAATTACATTATAATTGGATCGACTCACTCCCAGGCATTTTTATCATTAATATAGTCAGATACTTTATAATATGCCCTGCTACACAATTTGGCTTTAATAGTAGTTTTAAATTTGTTAATTGACAATTCTCTTATATTGCTGGGAAGTTTGTTATAGAACCGTATACATTGCCCCATAAAAGAATTACTTATTTTGTGGAGACGGCTTGCATGTAAGACAAGATTATGCTTATATCTAGTATTTATGCTATGAGTATCACTCTTTTTACAAAATGAGTCTATGTTTTTGTGGACATACAAAAGATTTTCATAGATATATTGCGATGCGACTGTTAAAATATTTATTTCTTTGAATTTTTCTCTAAGGCTCTCACGGGGACCAAGTTTGTAGATAGCTCTTATGGCTCTCTTTTGCAATAAAAAGATGGTGTTAATGTCCGCGGAGTTACCCCAGAGAAGAATTCCATATGACATAATACTATGAAAGTAGCTGAAATAAACTATTCTAGCCGTATCAATATCAGTGAGCCGTCTAATAGTTTTCACTGCATAGGCTGCAGAACTTAGTTTTCCTGATAATTTTTCAATTTGTGGGCCCCATTGTAGTCTGGAGTCAATTGTTATACCCAAGAACACAGTTGTCTCCACAGGGGCCAAATTAGCTCCATTAACATGTACATTGGTAGCCAACTGTCTTACATTAGGTGTTGAGAACTTAATTACTTTAGTCTTTTTATCATTTAAAAGCAGATTATTAACACTAAACCAATGAATAACTTTAGAGAGAGCATCGTTAACTTCGTCATAATTACCTAACCGTCTATTAATTTTGAATGTCAAAGAGGTATCATCCGCAAACAACACAATCTCATGTTTATCCCTTACATAATAAGGTAAGTCATTTATATACACCAAAAACAAGAATGGACCCAGAATTGACCCCTGTGGGACTCCCATAACTACAGGGGACCCCGAAGATCTTTTACCATTAACATCGACCTTCTGTATCCTATTGCCCAGATAAGAAGACAGAAGTTCGAGAGCCTTGTTCCTGATACCGTAGTGGTGTAATTTTCTGACAAGAGTGTCATGGTGCACGCAGTCAAACGCTTTAGACAGATCACAAAAAATTCCCAAGGCATCTTGCGAATCCTCCCATGCCGCGAATATACTTTTAAGCAAATGAATCCCTGCGTCTATAGTTGAACAACCTCTCGTAAATCCGAACTGTTTCCTATGAAGCAAATTATGTGTATTGAAATGTCTGAGCAACTGGCTAAGCATTAGTTTTTCAAAAATTTTACTGAGAATGGGCAGTATGGAAACAGGTCGAAAATTCGAAGGATCCGAACTATCACCAGATTTAAATAATGGAATGATTTTACTATGTTTCATCAAGTCAGGAAATACACCAGATGCCACACAACAATTGAATATTGTAGCTAAATGTGGAGCGATTGAAATAATAATAGAAGAAATGGTTTTGACAGATAGACCCCACAGATCTTTAGCGTTTTTCATATTTATTGATTTAAAAGCGTTCAAAACATCTTTTGGGCTTACAGCTGAAAATTCAAATATTGTGTCGCATTCTACCACGCTCTGTTTGAGAATCTGTTCAGCAGATATAGAAGAAGACATAAGATTTCTCGTAGTAATAAGAGGAATGTTAGAAAAATATTTTTCAAACTCAGTCGCAATTTCTACATCATTTTTGATATCTATATCATTTATCTTTAACTGAAAGTCTCGACTACGTACTTTCGCTCTACCCGTCTCATTATTTATCATATCCCAAACAGATTTAATAATATTTGTTGAACCATTAATTTTATTTCTTAAATATATAGACTTAGCATTGGAACAGGCTCGTTTAAATATTTTGGCATAATTTTTTACAAGTTCTTGAAAAGTCGGATTGTGATTACAGGTCCTTTCTTCATAAAGTTCATACAATTTATTCCGACTTTTGTAAATACCAGGAGTTGCCCAATCACTGAATGTCATACGGTCACTTACAGACAGTTGTTTTGGAGTAAAGATTGTATTAAATTCACTAGTGATTAAGTTAAATAACGAACTGTACAAGTGGTCCGGAGTACCGTGATAGGGCAACAATACAATTTTTTCTGCTATATTAGACTTAAATCTTTCTAAGCGGCTTTTAGTAAATGGTATATAATTTATTTGCTTTCTTTGTATTCTTGAAGAATTTGGAAATGAAACCAACTGACCTGAATGGTCTGACTGAACTTTATTAATTATAGATTGATTCAAAGGTTTTACAGTGCTAAATATGTTATCAATACATGTAGCACTTGTAGCAGTTACTCTTGTTGGCTCTGTAAAAATATGATGCAAATTGTATGATTTAAATAAATTTAAAAAGTTGTAGGTAACAGTATTTTTCTCCAAGATATTTATATTAAAGTCTCCACAAATTATAACAGTTTTATGGCTATTAGATAATTTATTTAAGGCATCCTCCATGATATTTGAAAATGTTTCAAAGGGCGTGCTAGGAGGTTTATACAGGTTCATAACAATGAATCGTTCCAATTCAATGCATGAAATCTCTACAACTCGCTCAACAGAGAGGCTCACAATGTCACACCTTTCTTTAAATTTAAGCAACTTATTTAATAATATTAAGGAGCCACCATGTATACAGTTATCTCTGATGAATGAGCTTGCAACCTGGTGGTTATTGAAGCTGAAAATGAATTGATGGGGTTTTAGCCAGTGCTCAGTTAGACATAAAATATCAATATTGCTACAATTCATAAACAACTCCAATTCTAACTCCTTTCCTATCATCCCCTGAATGTTTTGGTGCACCAGGTTGATACAATTATTATTCTTTCTATATTCTTGACAATTTACAATTGATGGGGATATTGTATTATTATTACTTTTAGTTCCATTTTTAATATTGTTATTATTACTATTTACATTGCCAGAGTAAAACTCTATTGTCTTGTAACCTAATTTAAAGAATTTGGAATACCTTCCAAGGTACCATTACTCAATGTCGAATTATCTAACTGCTCAAAAGAAGCAGGGTTGTTAGCCAAACTTTTGGCTGGTTTCATAAAACAATATGATAGCGAATCTGCTATTTGTCTTTTATAAAAATTGCTAAGATAAAATTTATCTTCTGTCAAATTATAATATTTATTATTAAATATATTTATGTCAAGTACATGAAATTTGTCATCATATAATGTCAATGTATGCATTTTATCATTTAGTCTATACCTAGATGCATTTTCCGCCTCGGGCAACAATTGACTGTATGGGAAAGTAAATAAAAACACTTTTCCCACATTTATCTGTTGTAACATATTAAAATATTTAATCATTATATGTTTATTTAGATTTCCTCTCCTCCCAATAAAAACAATTAAAGTTGTGTTGGGGTGGTAATCCCTCTTAACTATTCTATCTACTATTTGAGTGAAACTGGCTCCAGGCAAACAATAATTGGTAACCAGTTTTCCTGATTTTTGTAATAATAATTGGCCCATGTTTTTACCTATTTCATCACTATACATTATTATGTTGGAGTTATTATTTTCGCTATTATTATTTAATGATGATGACATCTGTTGAAAAGCACTACTATTAATGGCCTCATTCACATTGTGGCTATGTACTTGACATAGTTTCGAGGATCGAGTTACCTGTGAACATTTCATCGGAGTTCGGGTTAATTCATTCCTATTGTACAAGTTGCTAAGAGACAATAATTTTTGTTCATTTTCTCTCAAGTCTGCTACTAATCTATCCATGCCTACACAGTATTCTTCAATATCTCTTTGAGCATCCTCATATTTTTTAGTCATTAAATCTAAAGAAATATTAAGGGTTTGGATCTCAGATTGTAGGTCTTGAATGATGTTTTTATATTCCCTATTATTACTATTATATTTTATTAATAAAAAATTATAAGTAAAAAATAGTCTTCATTGCGACCTGACATGTTAATATTAAATGCCACTCAGTGAGCTAAGGAAAGAACGCTCTCTGTTTCTCTGTGTGATTGAATCTTAAATGAGGACAGTAGACCAAACCAATGGATTGAACCGTATCCACGAACGGAAAAGTTTAGAGTATAAATAGCCACTCTGCTCAACTGCGGATTAGCGGTCAACATTTTCAAGCCGCACGAAAATAACTGCCTCAACAACAGACTTAACAGGCTTAACAACTGTCGTCTATCGACAACTACGTAGAGTAACTGCCTCACTGGAGTTATAGAGAGACGAGGTTATCCAGAAACGAAGCGTGTGGCACTCTACGAAGAAGGCATATGTTCCACAGGAGACGGAAACCTGATATACCTTCATGATTACAGTATAGGGCGAATTCCTAAACTCGATAAATAGTTGACTAATAGATCACTGGGACCTACTTCAGTGACCTTTCTACTCCAGTGACCTACTGCTCATTATGTAGGTACGAACTTATAAGAATTAGAAATCCGCCATTTTGTGGTGGCGGCTATTTTGAATTTGTTTTTTTTTATGATGTACTGTATTCAACTAGTCAAGCCCTTTCATTTAATACCCATATTGAAGGGGTTGAATAAAAAATGTAATCCGCCATTTTGTGGCAGCGGCCATCTTGGATTCACAATGATACTGAATATTCATAATTGTATTGTCATCAGAACTAAAAGTGTGTACCAAATTTCAGATCAATCGGTCAACAGGAAAGGGGTAAAATTTTAATTAAAGCTAAAAAACCGTTTAAAAAGAAATCTGTTGATCTTAGAGCACTACTAACTTCCATGACATCAGCGATCTTCTGCCACTGTTCCTGAGTAGGGTCGATGCCGGTGGGGTTGTGTGCGCAGGCATGAAGAAGCACCACGGAGTTCTCGGGCGCCGAGCGGAGATCCTCAATGAATCCATCGAAGTCGATGGCGCGTGTCTTCGGGTTCCAATAACGATACGTTCGAGGGTCGGTGAAGCCGGAGTTGACGAACACCAGGTGATGATTTTCTGAACAAATATTTATTTATATGGCAATAATTTTAGAACTAAAACAATATATCAAGATAATAATCTCCGACGTAAACAATATATCAAAAATGTAATTATAAAACAATCATTTTGATAAATAAACAATGCATCAAGATTATAATCGTAATTAACTAGATTTAGGTCTCTGGGTAGTTCCCGTTCCGAATGCGAGTGAAAAATAAAAAAAAACTCGGTAAATTGTATCTCATCCCTTTCTACTTAATTATAAACATAAAACATCCTTTTGAAAAATCAGCAACGGATTAGTACGAAGTTTCGGTGTCACAAATATTAAAGATAGGACAAGTAATAATGGATTTAAAATAGATTACTAAAATAATGGTATTTAATTCTTTTTTTTTATTGACCCAATCTTAGATTCGTAGTAGGTACGCGAATTATACAACATTGGAAGAAGAGAAAATGATCTAGCGTTTGAGTTTGTGACATCTGTACTTGTAGTTAAAAAATACTGTTTCGCAGATGATATTTTTTCCGGGTTGTATACAATAATAATAGTTATTATAAATACCAAGTTTAGAATACAAAAATTCAGTTAAACACGTATATATGTGCAAAACTGAAAGCGTTGCAATCCTGACTGCTCATCACTATTTGAGAGAACTGTTAAGCGATTAATCCGACATGTCGGCGCAATGATAGTAGACAGAGAGTCAAGCTTACTTTAACATTTATAAGCGTAGATAAACTCAAATAATAAATAGTAAAAAATATATTGTTCTTACCCCATGTGGGTTGAGAATAGTAGAATGTGGTATATTTCAGATGTTTGTTCAGAAACTCCGCACCGACACGCAAGCTCCCTGTGCCTGAGAGGGTCTGTACGCCAAATGCCTATAAAATACACAAAAACATATAAGCCAAGACATTTTGTACGATGAAGTACATGGTACGACAGTCTTCATTATTTATAAGCACTCATCAGCGTCGGGATCGTTACATCGACCCCTCACACTCGCGGGTCACGGCGAGTCTTGTCTTAACGCATATCATTCCGCACGTAGTTCTATACAAGCAGTCTGCGGCGAGCTATTCGCAAACAGCATGCAACGTTCCGAGGATTCAGTATAGTAATAACGCCGTCCGGGTATTATCGGGGCTGCCTTGATTCTGCAATGTCTCGGAAATGTTGATGATCGAGAGGATTACTTTCATGTCATCATTAGCAAGTTTGCATAATAGGTAGCTTCTACGCAGAGTACGAAGCAGCCCGCACAGGACTCAGGCTATGATAGCTGACTGGTTGGGCTCTTTCTACATGAACCACAGTCTATGTGAACTAGACTCTTTCCAAATATACCACATATTTAGAAAGGGCCCTGTGCACATAACCTTAAAAATGAATCAGTAATACCTACTGTCTTGGTTTGTTTTGTGCAGTACAACGTGCGGATCTACAGCGGTCTAAACAAGTACATTATTATATTTCACCAGTAAGCACAACAGGAACTACGGATTAGCATCGATCAGTGATTTAAACAAATCGTGTAGTTTAGCCGTGTTGACTTACTTTTTGAAACTGATTACAATTAATACTTGGATTGCTAATTTGAGCTGCCTTATTTTCTTAAATTTAACATTACCTTGATATTTTTTATTTACTACAAAATCTGAACGACCATGAAAGCTTGCTTTACGAACTTGTTTTTCGAAAAAATAATAATCGAATTTTGATGAAACCAACAACATTTTGTACATAAATTTAATGTTGAGTATTAATGGCAAGATTCTATTCACGCTGATTGAACAAATAAAATACTTCAAATAGGTAACAGAGAAAATTCTAAAAATTACAACAATTGAACCTTTTTATTCAAAATCGAAGGAGGGTTATTTTTATATTTCACGTTTAATGTTTTGTTGGATGATGATATGAATGATTGGATAAACAACTAACTTCTAATCAAAACAAAATATATAAGCATTTATCTCCATGACTGAGTTTTCTATTGAATCAACAATTCTATAACGAAAATACCGACGTTGTTAATTTCATCTTTGCCTAGTTTGTATTCTTCGCTTTTGAAAAACAATTCGGAATCTTTAAGTAATTAAAAACCTGAACATATGTTACGTCTGTTAAATTCATAGCTCCATATTATTATAAATAAAGACGGATGTAAAAAGTACGTCACGAGAAAGTCGTGTAGTTTGCCCTGTACAATTTATATCAATCCTTAACTATATCTATCAAAACCAGATTATTTTCATTCCCTTACGTTACGATAAGTTGTCGGATCAAACTGGATTAATCTAAATTAAACAATGTAATATCAAATTTGAAATGCTATTTAACAGTATATCTTCAACTGTATTCCATTATTTTCATTTTCCGATAAGATAACGTAAACAGCTGCAATATTTGTCTAAACAATAAGATACGCGATTATTTACTATAGCCATTAAATGTATTTTAAAATATGCTGATGTGAATTTATTGTAATATCTAATAGACAATTTGAAAAAGGAATTTGACTAAAAAAATATACATATTGGAAAGTTGCGGCATTTCTTTTTCGCCATTGGTCACCTCCGAAATGCTAACAGGTTACAAAAATAAAAATAGGAAAATACTATAATTTCACAAAATAAAAGACGTGTCTAAGTGCCCGCGAAGGCCCATTGGCAAATAAAGATTTTTATATGTTTATCTTTAATGCCCTCCGAAGCAAGTGCGAGTCAATCAAAGCTATCCATGGCATGACAGGCTGCTCGCGAGGTCGCTTGTATTGCTAAATCGATTAGACTGAAGCCGTCGAGTTTCTCAATCAAAAACTTATTACAGTGTAAGCATTGTCATTCCCCGTTGTTAGGTTTCATTGACTAGTTACGCTACATAAAAACACAACGTTTGTATTTGTGTGTATGCAATAAAGCACTGCACAACTATCGATAGGCGCGGTGTCATTGTTTGATAAGATTAGTTGATCGATAATATGTGTCGGTAACATAATGCATGTTACCGACACATATTTATCTGTCGATTAGCGGAGTGGCGAGCGACATATCTCCCTCAATTTGGAACAGCCGACGGTGTATCTCCCAATCTGTACATATATTTCTTATCCCAGGTTTATATTGCAGACGCCAAAGGTAGACTATCTTTAAAAAAAATCGTTTTTCAAGGTAGCAATATACTTTAAACCGCGTACGTGCCTAGCTTAAAAGTACCAACCGAAATACTATTAATAAATAAAATGGTCCTACTGGAAGCTTTTTTTTATATATACAACGTCGGGAGGCAACATACAAGCATACGGCCCACCTGATGTAAAGCGGTTATCGTATCGTACCTATGAACGCTTAAGTTACAATACATTCACTCGCGCGATGCCACCTCTGCTGCTAACACAGCAACTCCTTAGAAGCTTACTCGTTACCGCAGTCAGACGCAGGAACACAACAACCCTCTAGGTCTAGAGAGTTGTTATTTGGCTGCAGTTTCCTGCTAGGTGGAGGTACTGCCCCAGACGGGCTGCTTTGATGCGTCCTACCTCTTATGTTTCTGCGGAGGCAGAGGTGGCAACACTCGAATTAGACTTCTCGTATTGCATTACTGTAGTCAAAGCGGACTTTTTCATACTAAACTAACTGTACGTTTGTTTACTACCCTACTTGGGTAGTAGCATAAAATAAAAAAAAACTTACGCGACCGGTAGCTATCGCCTGATTGTCCTCGCCGAGCAGCATCGACACTGATGCCGCTGAGAACTGCTCCAAACCTGAAATCAATGGTTTCATTTAACAGGTAATTTAGAACTTGTGTCTCCCAGCGGCTCTGCTTGTATGAGTCTACATACATATACAAACTTTTAACCTCTGTTTAAAAAACGTCTCTCTTAATGTCCCCTCTACGTTGTATGCGAAATTCCTGTGCAAAAATCATTAATTACATTGTCAGTCATTGCTAGCTTTATTCAGTCTTCTTCTTCTTAGCGTTATCCCGTTACCTAAGCCTGGATTGGCGGGATCTGTTACTTAAGCCTAAGGATTTGGCGAAGATACCGATTTTTACATGAATCAGATCATTCTTAGGTAAGTTCACACGTCTTTCGAAATAAAATTTCTTGTACGTGTGGGTTTCCACACGATGTTTTCCTTCACCGCCGAGCAAGGGATAATTACAAATATGTACATAAATCGAAAACTTGAATTTAGTGGTACATGCACTCGCCGGGATTCGAACCGGGGCATGTTGTTCACTAGGCCGGTTCTTTATCCATTGGGCTATCACTGCTGCTAGTTTTATTCAGTATGCCTGTTTAACAAAAATTTAATGAAAAATTGGTAATCAAGTTATTTTGTAACATTTATCATTTTCTGTGAAAGGCATATTTTTATGATATTATGCTCTCTATATAAAATCCTCAATAACCCTGATACACCCCAATACTTTTGATCCCGGTTTTCTCATAAGACAACTCCCATCCGTTCCCAACGTCCTTGTCTTACCAATATAATAATAATACTCTGAAGTATCCCTCATCCAACACAATTTTTTTTATTTCGGTCATTCACCGTTAATGCCGCACGGCTGTGGAACAAAATACCGATTATAGAAAAATTCGCGCAAAAAATGAGTGTTTTATTTCTTCCATATACTACACACGTATATGGAAGAAATAAAACACTCATTTTTTTTTTTTTCAAGATCAAAGAAGCTTTAAAGCTGACTAATACACCATAATTTATTTAAAACGTACGTGAAAAACGACCGAGAAGCCGCATCGTCCATAACAATGTTTCTTCGTACACGGCTAATAATACAAAGTTAATTTTAATATCCATAAGAGAGCTCGTGATTTATTTTACACAACTTTGTCCGGACCTCGCTCCCTTTGATTTATTTATATCCTTCGAAACAAAAGCCATGAAAGCTTTCAATCAAAACTTGAAAAACAAGCCGTTCGATAAGTCGTCCTCGTATATTGAAAAATGGTTCGACAGAATGACAAAATGGTTAAAAAGTATTAAATATATATATATAAATTACGTAAAGCCTTCAAGCGTCCTACGTATATTTCTCTATTAAATTCCCAGGTCTGGGTAATTTAAAGTTTAAGTAGTCTGTTGTGGAAGGTGTGCGAGGTAAGCTACGCGAGAAAGTTGTGTATATTTCCCTACACTTACTTGTTTCGGTATTTACCTTTTATTTTATTTGCTTACTTGTTATAGACATATCACTTGATTCGTATGCGTCACGGTTTGTGGTAAACTTGTTTAGAAGCATGTCAAGTGCTATTGTTCAAAGTTAAATTGATGAGTTTAGTACAAACAATAATGCTTTATCAATATTATTAATTATATGTATACCTACCTCTGGCTCATATTTATACACAGATATAAAGCATCGAGTGGGAATGATATAGCGGGGCGAGTGAGGAGGGTACGGATCGAGTCATGAGGCGCTCGGTTCTCTGTTTGCCCCGCAAGAGATTTGGCGTGAAGTTATAGATAGATAGTGAAAAAAAACAATACAAAGTACAGTGATCGTAAGAACTGTACGACAGAAAAACATTGACTAAACTAACTTAATTAAGATATTTCAACCAATAGACCGATAAGTCACGCGATGTTGATCCGTGAACTAGCCAATAAGAGCTACGCATTCTACACCCTGACGCCTAGATTGAGTTACAAAGCAAAATTGTTCCATCGGTTCACCACTGATTTATTATTTCCTTCATGGTTTGTGTGCATGAACATGTCTGTTTGCCTTAGACTCGTTGTTTTCAAGAGATGCAGGGCATCAAATAACAACACCCTGGAGGGCTGTTGTGTTCCTGCAAGTGAGTGAGGTTACCAGTAACCTCCTAAGGAATAGCTGTGTTATCAGCAGGAGTTGCAATGCGGGAGGCATATTTCATGTATTGCAAGAGTTTATAGGCTCCGGCAACCGCTTTACATCTGGTGGGCCGTATGCTTGTATACCTCACGTAAAAAAATATATTTTTGGATCCAGTCCATTTCAATGACACAAATACTAGTTCTTCTAATACACAATGCATGTTTTTCGTCTATTACCTTTATTTTTTTCAAACACTTGTCGGTATTTTGTGAGACGCGTACAAGCTAAAAACATACGTACTATTAATCCCCTACGTTCGGAAGCTGATATTTGCTAAAATTTTTAATGTATACAGCACAGAATACAGTGTAACACAGATATACTATAATTTTATTTCGAGAAATAAACCCCAGGAAAAACAAACATTTCACTTTTTGCTTATATGAAAATCCCCATAATATATGTGTAATTTATAATAGAAATATATAATACACTAGCTGTGCCCTATAATAAATAAAATTTCTAAAATAAAGTAGCCCAAGTTACTCCTTATTACATCAGCTATCTGCCAGTGAAAGTCCCGTCAAAATCGGTTTCAAAGATTAGCCGGAACAAACAGACAGACAGACAAAAAATTCAAAATTATTCATTTTGGTATATGTACCCATGTATACATCCATATGCATTTAGTAAAAAGCGGTTATTTCAACATTACAAACAGACACTCCAATTTTATTTATCTGTATAGATATATTTTTTATTTATCACGCAAATAAGACATTGTTTGACAGCTTTTTAAAATCATCATCATCATCTGTTACGTGGTAGGCAGAGTGAACCGAGCGGCACATAACTCGGTCCCGACACGCCCCACTCGCTTCTTTAACATTCATAGCTATTCTCCTGCACGCTCGCTCGTTTCTAAGGCTCCTGACATCACCTTCTGATCAATTTGGTCATGGTTAATATGTACATACATAAATCCGGAAACAATTTAAGTGGTACATGGCCAAACCAGAATTCGAACCAGTGTCTAATCGGTCAATAACAAGCCGGTTATTAAACCACTAGGCTATCGGTGCTCTTAAGCTGCCCCTAGCTCAAACTAACCCTATAAAGAACCAACCTAATCATATTGTAATTTTGTCAACAAATTGCATGTTTCAATATCTAACAAGATAAAAGACGTAATAACATACGCAAAGCTAAAACTGGACTGCAGGTTATCAATCATATGACGATTTGATAACACATAGCTCGGGCTCTGGAAAATATGTATGGCGCCGCCGGAACGTACGAGAAAATAGTTTTATAAAGATAATTGATTTCGTTTTTAGCAACTTAGTATTATATGTTTATCTGCTGAACAACTACAATACAGTTCAAATTTCGCAATGAACAACTCATATGTTCATTTGTTCACATTTCGCAGTGAACAAATGTGTAGGTATGGTCAATGGTCATGTACTGTGACGTTGCAGAGAATTTTTCTAATAAGAACTCTGAAGAAGTTCGCAGGTTACGGTAACTGCTTACCAACCACCAAGCCGTTTAATTGTTTGTCACCTTAGTGCTATAAAAACAAAACAAGTTCATATTTCGTACAATTTCTTTTGATTTTACTTTTCAACTTGGAATGCGTCATGGAAATGAAGATATTTAGTTTTTCATTTAATATTAAATAGTTAAAAAAATCGATTAAGCGTAAGAAGAAGATCTTGTTCAGTCATTTAATATTAAATAGTTAAAAAAATCGTATATTTGCAATTAAAAAACCGTTGCGTTGGGCCTCATTTTTATTTTAGTTTTTCGAGTAACCATCACTCGCAAAAATAGTAGAGGAGCAGTGATAGCCCAGTAGTGGTTATAAAAACGGCCTATTCATCAACCGGCCCTAGGTTCAAATCCTGGCATATACCACTAAAATTGTGTTTTCGGATTTATGTAACTATTTGTAATTGTCACTTGCTCGGCGGTGATGGAAAACACCGTGTGGACACCCGCACGTTCAAGAAATTATATTTCGAAAGACGTGGGATCTAACCTAAGAATGGTCTGGTTACACTCTCTCACTCATTGTGGAGGTCTGACAACAGTCGCTCCATGTCAAGATAAGTATGTCCGCCAAATCCTTAGACTTAGGTAGCGGACCTCGCCAATCCTAATGGATTAGGAGACGGGATAACGCTAAGAAGAAGATCACTCTCAAAAATACATCAGCATGCAGGAAATTGTTACTTGGCTTTAGCATCATGACATAAAGAGTCCTCAGTCGGGGTGCTTCGTATAAAATGTAACTATAACAAGCCCCTCTTAAGCCAGAGCCCCATTTGATAATCGGCATTATGCGCTGCGAGTAGGTTCTATTCTATTCTCTAAGCACAAGTTAGACTGATAATAGGACAACATGGCCTTTGAAGCAAGAACAAAGAAGAGACTAAATTATATTATATAAGTGTACATTGCTCCTTGTTTTCAGCACTGATAAGAAATAACGATTCGACGGCACCACAAAGTCGGATGATATAATAACTCTGCCGATTAGATAATGGTAAACATCCATGTTTGGTCTTATCGAAGATGTAAAATATAATTATAAATTGTTTAAGTGACTATTTTTTTTTATACTACGTCGAGAGGCATACTACAAGCATACCTGATGTAAAGCGGGTACCGTAGCCTATTAGCGCTTGCGATATATTAAGTATCACTCGCGCGATGCCTCTCGTGGGAGCTTACAGGTGACATCACTCACACGCAGGAACACAACAACCCTCTAGGGAGTTGTTATTTGGCTGCGGTTTTCTGTGAGGTTGAGGTACTTCCCCAGACGGGCTGCTTTGATGCGCCCTACCTCTCTTAAAACATCCAGACCAAGACAAACAGACATATTCATGCACACGAATGCTTGCCTTGTGTGGGAATCGAACCCACGAGCGTTGGTGTCAAAGTCGCGTCATTCACGACTAAGCCACCGAGCTCCGACTATGCTCGAAACGACTAAAGGGGCTAACTCTCTTTGCGGAGTATGGATTGTAAAGCAATTGTATCGAACTTCATCGCAATGCATTCCTCTTTGAACTACGTAACGAGTAGGTACGTAAGTCTGTAAATTTTGTATAAACGATAGTTTAATCAATTCCGCTATGCCACACTGATGGACCGATCTCATGATAGAATGATTGTGTAAAGGCACTTGTACGTGTCTAATTCTGTTTGAAATAGAGAAGGAGCGATGAAAATCCCCAAACAAGTGCTTATGAAGGAAGTCATTAAAACTATGAAATGCTCTTAATAATTACATAAGTTTCAAAATTATGTAAACATACTTGTAAAATTTCACAAACTACCGAGATAAAAAGCTAAAGAATTGAAATTGCCGTTGAAATAATTGAACCGGATTCCACACGCAAGCTCACAAGGGCTTCCGCGGGTCGTTGGGATTTAAAATGCTATTTCTATCGCCAGCAAGGGCTTACGAGTAAACAATCACATTGAAACTTATTAAAATTCAATAATTAAAAAGACGTAAAAACCGACAAATTTCAAATAATGGGGAAACTAGGAGCAAAACATAACTTTCATAAATTAAAAACGTTTATAACCGCTAGAACTAGTTGCCTGACCCTTATAAAGGAGTATAATCAAGCACTTCTGAACAAAAAAAAAGGAGAATTATTAACATCGATGCACAATTGGCGTCGCTTGAAAAGCGATCGTGCGGACGACCACTTTGTAATTGCTACATTACATTTTAGCTCTTATCAACATTCACTACGTAACATAAACATGATAGGTATGTACTGAAAAAGAAGTCATTTCAATATTTCATAACTAGTTTTAATTAGTTTGTTGATAAGTATGGGGTCGTACGTTACATGTGTACGGTGGCATTACGACGAGTAAATAATACCAGGTAGTCCTAGTAGTAGTAGTAGTAGTGAACATAGCACGTTACGTTAGGCACGTGATGATGCTAAATTAACATAATAACTATAGATGAATATTGCTAATACTTGTATGTATATCACGTCTGATTAAGGCTGCTATAGATGTCCCCCTTTAAAAAAAGTAGGTGCTTGTTCGCACGGGGTCAGCTACACCTGTACACTAAAATGGTGAACTGTTATTTCGGCTGTCGTCGGTTTTACACTTTTTTTTTTTTTTTTTTTGGGGACACGGCATGTGACATCCAGGGCCTACTTGATGGGCTGCAGGACACTGGTGTCCAGGAATAGAAGCCACGAAATACCATGCACTTCATGTCGTCTCGTGGCGTCTACTATGCCGGCCTTGAAGGTGCCTCTTTATATTCCTCTTAAAGAACCCAATGTCGAACACGTGTGGAGCCGGAAACACATCGCCGGGAAGTCTATTCCACCGGTCAGCAGTTCGGCACAAAAAGGATTGACTAAACCTTTTTGTGCGAGGCAATGGGATAATATTCTCGACTGTGTGAGAATGTGCACGCTGTGATGGACGGTAGTTCCGGTACTTGAACGGGGAAGGAGGAATAAGGCTGTAGAGTTCCTCCGAACATTCACCATGATACAGTCGGTAAAAGTGACTCAGCGCGGCGACCTCTCTGCGGAGCTCCAACGGCTCAAGAGATGCTCCCAGCTTAGGGTCGTCAATAATCCGGACCGCTCGCCAGTGGCGTAGCGTGCCTTGTCGGGGCCCCGTATAAAAATTTTTTTGGAGGCCCTTATATGGAGGTAAAGATTTTTCACAAAAGAAAAAAAATATTGTGAGAAGAAATATTTATTTATCACATAATTTACCCATTTTACAAATAAAAATCGAATTTTAAATATTCACTCTCCTTGCCTTTTTTTCGGCAAACAGATTTATTAAATCATTTATGGCTGATGATGATTTTAGTTTTTCTAAAGTTTCTGCCTCTATGGACAATAGTGAGATGTCTGACAGCCGTTCTTGTCCCATCGAAGTTCTTAAGTAATTTTTTATTAGTTTTAATTTTGAAAAACATCTTTCTGCCGTTGCGGTTGTAACTGGAAGGGTCAAGAATAAAAAGCATGCTGTGATTACCTCGGGAAAACTGGATGCAAGACTATTGAATTTTACTAGCAATAATTCAATGAGTTCTTTAATGGAATAATTTTTTTTAATTTCAGAATTTAAGCATGTTTTTAGAGCCTTTAATTGGTCACAAAGATTAAGTGAGATGTCTTTACTGTATTTAGCAGACAGTTTTCCGGAAGCGTTTAATATCTCTTCGCTTGAAGAAGATAGGAGTTTCTCCGGTTGTAATATTTCGAATATACTACTCAGGTTGCAAAGGCTCTGAAATCTTTCTTTAGTTTGAGAAATTAATATATCTAAACAGCAATAGTATACATTGACTTTGAAATAGGATTCCGGGTCGGAAATTCTCTCATCTTGTGATAACTCATCAAAAAAACGCTTCGTTATCTTTCGCCTACTGTTTTTAAAAACAGTTGTTACCCCCCACTCTTTTGCTAAATCTTTGGATTCATTTAGCAAACTATTAAATGAATTCTGATTTCTTAATTGGCACAGTCTATTTAAAAGATTACTTAATAAAATACTAGATTTCTGTAAGTCATTATTTTTATGCTGTAGAGCTTTAGAAACAGGATTAATAATTTCAAATAGTGAAGAAAAAAATGTAACGAGCACTAAGAAATCAAAACTCTCTAAAATGTTAATTATACTTTTACATTCTTCACGTTCATCTTTTTTATTTGAAATTAAATTTAGTTGGTACAAAGTTTTCATGATTAGTAAAAATTTTTTCTTTACTGCTAATAAAGCGTCGTTCCTAGAAGACCATCTGGTAGGACATACCTTTTTAAGGGTAATCAAATATTTTTCAGATGAATCGTCACTTAGCATAGCCCAGCGTTTTATACTATTGCCAAAAAAAGTATATATTTTTTCTAAATTATCGAAAAAAGTCGATACTTCACGAACATGTCTCGCAGCATCGTTCAAAACCAAGTTTAAAGCGTGCGCAGCACAATGAACATAATCGGCATTTGGAGCATGCTCTTTTATTAGGGTTTGTAATCCTCCATACACACCCGACATAACATTTGCTCCATCGTATCCCTGTCCTCTACATTTAGTCAAATCAATTCCATATTCTTTAGTCAAATTTAAAATGACAGTTTTCAGACCTGCAGCACTGCAATCGGTTACTGCTATGAATCCTAAAAAGGACTCACAGATTTTTATTTCTTTAGGCACATTATCATCATTTTCTGTAACCGAGATATATCGAAAAACTACAGATAGTTGGTCAATTTTTGATAAGTCTTGTGTTGTATCCAGAATTATTGTCAGAAATGGAGCTTTTTTAATTTCTGAGATAATACTGTTCCTAACGTTAGTACCAAGCAAACTAATAATTTCGTTTTGAATCGTAGGGCTTAAATAATTTATTTCACCTTTCGGTTTTAGAAGAAGTTCTTTTAAAGTTGCATCATAGTTAGATAGCAGACGTGAAATTGCCATAAAATTGCCAGAATCAGAATCATGCCCCCTCAAAGGTAGATTACAAGATACTAAAGTAATTATAACATTAATTATACGATGCAGTACATCTCTCCAGAATGTAATTTTACTATCGATTTCACTTTTCAATAGAGTATCGATGGTATTTCCTTGCAACCAATTATTATAAGAGAGTGAGGCACTAATATGCTGCTGTGACTTTTCATGGTCAAGAATAGTTTGTGTGAAATTGCTTCTAACCGAAACACCGTTAACCCAAGCAGAGGAGTACGATTTGTTTTGACGATCTGCTAATAACCAACAGAAGTGACAGTACGGTTTGTTTAAAACGTTAGAATAACATAACCATGGTCTTATAATTTTTATGCCTGCCTGATTGAAATATGAATAATAATAAGCCGAAAAAGGTCGGTTATTTTCTGAAACTTTTGGAAATGGTCCTTGTGGTTTAAATGGACCCAATTTAAAAATTATTTTTCGTTCGCATTCAGTTAAATTGTCACCAAAATTTCCTCTATCTGATGAAATTATATTACAATCTGCATTATCTGCAGATATATCAGAATCGCTGACTTGGGGTTCCTCGATTTCTGGATGGACATCCGATAAAGTATGTGCTTGGCTTTCTTCTATTTCCGGATGGATATGTGACGAAGAACATGCTTCAGAAGAATCTAAAAATAAACGAGTAATTGTTAAAAAATAAATACGAATGCTTTGATACTAAACTAAAAAGAGTTATATATAAATAAATAACGTTACTAAGGGTCACAGTTAGAGAGTGTTCAGTTCAGACGCACACAGACTCTACGCGGATTGTGCTCGTACCTATTAGTAGATACAAAATCACCTGCAGCCCGTCCGTGCATTACTATACACCTGCGTGCTATTTAAACGCAGCGCGTAGTGTAGTGGCCATACAAAACGAGAACCCGAAAGCGAGTCTGCACATCTGAAGTTCTCAACACGCAATTAACGATACAATACGGACTGATAGACAAACAACAAAACAAATCGATCCTATAGATAAGTTAGAATTTTGTTTTTTTTTTAATCAAGGCACGGAACCCTAAAAACAGTATAATTGTGAAAATCGAGGGGGGAGACAACTTTTTGTGACGGACAGATGGACAGACCGAAATTAAAAGATTTCCTTGTTTATCACTACGGGCCCCTAATAAATGGGTTGGGTAGTAGTGTAGTACTTACCTTTCCAATCTAAATCACTCACAGTATCTTGTCTCTGAAAAAATGAAGAAATTTTGGGCACTTTTTTTATAACCTCGTCCCTTTTCTGTTTAATTTTTCTTTTCTCAGCGCCGCTGGGATAATCTCTTTTCCTTTCACTCATTTCTTTTACAAATCGCTACTAATACTGCTAAACCAGAAGAACAATATTGTTTGTACTGAATTACAATGTAATGCACATTTATATAAAGCGCGTAAATAAACAGTGCACTGTACTCCGTGGTTTAACATCCAATGCAAAGTACAACAACGTACACGTACATCGCGATATCGATGAAGGATTCCCGGGGATTCCCCGCTGAGTTGAAGATGAAGTAAGTAAAACGGGGAAGTCCCGCAGCCCGCCATAACGATGTAGTGTTGCCAACTTTTGAACGCACGCTTAAGGCGGGAAAAAAAGGAATTGCTTTATAGAATTTTGTCATTTGTAAAATAAAATAAATTAGAAAGTTTTTATTCTTTTTCCTTACACACTTTGGGGGCCCCCGTGGCCCGGGGGCCCCGTATAATTGATACGGCAAATACGGCGGTAGCTACGCCCCTGCCGCTCGCCTTTGCATTGAATCAAGGGCATTCATCAGGTACTTTGCGGAGCCATCCCAGAGATGCGAACAGTATTCCACACACGGTCGGATTTGAGCTTTGTAAACACTAGTTGCCTTTTGCCTTTAACACAAACCGGACGTATTCAGTCATCTTAGAAGATAAATATATGAATGTTGAATATTTTCGATGATTTAAATGAGCAGTGACAGCCTATCGAATAAAGAACGAGTCTATAGTTCGAATCCTGGTGTGGGCATACCACTAAATGACCAAGAAATTATATTTCGAAAACATGTGACCTAACCTAAGAGACACTCCAAATTACTCACGTCAAAATCATCAACTTCGCGCCGAAATCTTAGGCTTAGCTAGCGGACCCCGCCAATCCTAATTGACTAGAAAACGGAATAACGACAGGAAGAAGATGCTACGGTTAAAATACCGTCGATGTGCTGGGGAGAAATCACGCATCAGAACCGCTAGCGACAGTTTCGCTTCTTTGCAGTGGTAATATTTATTATTTGCCAATAATAGTTTACTCGATGATGACAATTGGTGATTGCACAGTGCTTTACATTATAATTTTATTTAATCATACCATGGCATAATCAACTCAGATAATAATCTCGTAGTATGACGAATTACTATTAAATTACTTTATAAAGACTTAAATTTATAGATTATAGATATCAGTATCGTCACTAAAATGATTATAAAAGAATACAAAATCTAGTAAACACCATATATAAACCACAAAAGTACATGCATGATACTTGGAATTTAGGGAGAATATACATCATTCAAGTCAAAGCCAATCGCACCGGCACGTGACGCGTAAGAGAGGTTAAGGCACATCAACGCAGCCCAACTAAGGAAGTACCTGTACCTCACAGAAAACCGTAGTCAAATAACAATGCCCTAGAGCGTTCTGGAGTCTAATTAAAAAGAGAATTTTCAGAATGGGTTCAAGATTAGTAAATACAGAGTGTTACATACACAAAAAACGTACGAAATGAATTGAGAACTTTTCCTTTTGAAAGTCAGGTTAGTGCGCCTCTCCGATGCATGTTAAAATGTACCTACTAGTGCTCGACCTAATGGGTAGTATTGACTGTTGAAATTGAATATTTGACGAACACAATCTATATTAATAAAAATGGAGTTCCTGACTAATTCACTGTATCATCAACGCCCAGGCCAAACCCTTGTATCTAGAACGCTGACATTTTGCATAGAGGTTACTTTTGTATTACTCACGAGAGATAAGAAAGGATTTTTTGAAATTTAAAGTAGAAATATTTTTTGAAGTTGATGATTTGGAACTTTGTACAGATACTCTCTGTAAGAATAAAAAAAAAGTGATTTCAGCGTTTTCATAAATTCTACTCCATAAAGGGTGTAGTGGGGGTCAAAAGTATTCCTTGAACTAAAAGTTGAAGTGTTAAGACATAGATTTTTTTAAAGTGAGCTATTTTTGACTTTATAAATATACTCTCAATCAAGACGTCAAAAAAGTAATTTCAGCGTTTGTCACAATTCCTCCCTTAGAGGGCTGAAAACGGGGTTGACAATTTGTATGGAGTAGAAATATTTTTTGAAGGTAATGACTGGAAACTTTGTACAGATACTCTCTATTAGAATACAAAAAAAAGTGATTTCAGCGTTTTCAAAAATTCCACCCCTTAAAGGGTGTAATGGGGGTCAAAAATATATAAAGAGGTGCTTTGAGTGTATACAGTCAGTATCAAATACTTAATGAAAACCGAACAGATCGTGACGTATCTTCATTACTACACAAATAAAGATATTTCGTACTTTTACTAACTATTTAATGCTGAGTGTACTTAACAACAAGAAGTAAAATAAAAATAAATAATACTGCCGAAATTCCAAAATCTACGCGTGCGAAGCCACGGGCAAAAGCTAGTATACATATAAATTTGCATTTATTATTAATGGCGAGCCTGCCCGAAGTAACATCAGATATGACAGTTACGGCAGGCGTCCGTCCCTCTTCTGTAATAACCCAGTATTAATCATTCCTCCAGGTCTTATTTCAATAGACCAATAATTTCCGACACATTCCCAATAGTCCCAATACCAGTTATCTGTTCATGGGTACATTGTCCCATTTATATACCATGAAGTAGGTCAAAGAAGGTATAATACATTACATTAGACTTTTCGAAGGGGCCTCTTTGCGTTGGATCCATATCCCCGCGCACGCCTATAAAATGACCGGGGGTAACGCCTGTGATTGAAAAGATATAAAAAAGAAAAAAATATAGATTAATGCTATTGTTACCAAAACTATTTTGTTGGTAATAACTAAAGTAAAATCTAAAGTTAAGTCCATAGCTGCTAAACAGAAAAAGAAAATCGGTTGACAAAAAAAGGAGAAACCGGTAGCGACTGTTTTGTCTTTGCCTACTTATATATAGATAAATAAGCACATACCGCACATTTTACCGTTATTACTTAAAATAAACGTTATTATTTATGATTAGTCGCCAAACTTCGGAGACATGAGGACTTCTCACCGACGAAAAGAAACTACTCAAGGTGAGAGAATTGAAATAATTGTTGTTGAACAACGGAGGACCGCACGCGCTACCTCGCGAGGATTCACGAGAGGTCAGCGAACCATTGGGGTTTTTATGTTTACTGTGTGTGCAGAAATACGGTTTTTAGTTATATACCAATCATTGTTTCAATTACCCTTTCGAACATCTTCACAAATCCGAACAATTTTCACGGCAAATAAGCGAGGAGAGAATTGAAATTTTACCATACCATTTTCAATTTTCATTCCGTTCATCGTATCGCTAAGCCGCCCTAGGGGAAAACCCACCGTCCGGGAATTATATTATGTAAAGGACGTGCGGATGGACTAAGACACGCCTTTTTATTACCGTGGTTTTTATTTTACTTTTTGATACGGGATTATAATCAAACGATTCGTTTAACAGCGATTGGTAAACTCTGACACCGTTTGAAAGTTGGCCCATTTAAGTGTACTTACATTCATGGGGAAGCTGATTTCATTTGACGAACTCGGTGGCATAATGGTGAAACGTGCTGTTACGTTACTTCGACACCAACGCTCGTGGGTTCGATTCTCACACAGGACAAACATTTGTGTGCATGAATCTGTCTGTTGGTCTTGTCTGGATGTTTTTAAGGGAGGTAGGGCGAATCAATGCAGATCGTCTGATGAAGTACCTCCACCTCACAGAAAACCGCAGCCAAAAAACAACTCCCTAGAGGGTTGTTGTGTTCCTGAGTGTGAGTGACGTCACCAGTACGCTATTAAGGTGTTACTGGGTAAGAAACAGCAGCAGAGATGGCATCGCGTGAGCGATATTTAATGTACTGTAAGCGTTCATAGGCTACGGTACCCGTTTTACATCAGGTGGGACGTATGCTTGTATGGCTAGTAGTATAAAAAAGGTTTTTTTAGGAGCAGTGACCAGACCAGTGGGTATAGAAACGGCCTATTTAGCAACTGGTCCCCGGTCGAATCTTGGTATGTATCACTAAATTCGTGTTTTCGGATTTATATACATATTTGTAATTATAACTTGCCCGGCGGTGAAAGAAAACATTGTAAGGAAACTCGCACGTCAAAGAAATTATATTTCGAAAGACGTATGACATTACCCTCTGGTTTGTTGAGGCCTGACGGCAGTGGCTCGAGTTAAAAATCAGCATCTTCGCCTGATCCTTAGGCTGAGGGAGCGGACCCCGCCAATCTCAATGGATTAGAACACGGGATAATGCTAAAAAGAAGATTCAAAGGGAATGTTTTTATATTGTTCACTGTGCTGTAACTACTACATGGTCCACTACACGGTGCTGCAGTGACGGCTTGTTTTGTTAGTTGCAGAAAAATAAAATCTGCGTGATATTTTCTTTTAAATAAGAACTTTTTATTTTAATGACAATGCGAAAAAGCATAATAAGCCTATTAATAGACCAATAACAGACAATTTCTAACATCCAATGTTTAATTATGACACATCCTGCATGCCGATTAGAACTACTTAACATTAATTAGTTGCCCGCCCAAGGCAGCTAGTGTATAAAGTGGTGTTAAAATAAATATTACACGTAGAGATGGCTATATAAAGTAAAATTGAGACTATTTTAGACTAGAAAACCCCAACTGACATTGCCCTACTAAAACAAATAAAAAAATTGTACATAAAATCAAAAGTACACAACACCTCGCAAATCTAAAGTCATGCAGCTGTATTTTTGTTTGACAGTACGTGTCATGTAAAAAAAAATTTCATAAGTAATCGACACTTCTAAAAGTTGTACAAAATGCAACAAAATAGTAATAAGAAATTATCATATTCTACTAGTCTATGAACTAACTGGTGACAGAAGCACACAAAGTAGTTTCAAGGAAATTGAAAACATAAAATATATAACTGAATATATTAACTACTTTATCATGTTCTATATTTTATCAAAATCATAAAGAGTTAATAATTTCATTCTTATTTAGAACAGAAACTGTGTTGTTAAGATTTTATGATTACAAAATATATAGGAACACTATTGTGATTAATTATATATTAAAAAATACATTAAAGGATTACTCACTACTCAAAGAAGACCACAGACAAATAATAACTCCCTGGGGGGTTGTTGTGTTCCTGTAACTGTGTGACGTTTAGTTGCTGAGTTTGCAGCTTGAGTAGCGTGTATATAAAAACATGCTAAAATGGCTTTGACCCTTGTGGTTTTCCGAATGATTTTAAATGAGAGTTAACCTGTGAGACCCCGTTATATACGTTTTCCCATACATTTCTTGGCAGAAATGCGATCCGCGGGTAATGAGAGTTAAAGGATAAGGACTGCACCACTAATAAAATTCCGTATGCACCTGTGTTTGTAAAAGCTGTTGCCTGAAATAAATTATTTGAAGTGAATTAAATTAACTCGACTTGAAATTATTTACATGCAATTTGATCTAACCTGCTTTGTGTGCTTCCATCACCAAATACATTAAAATACCAAATACAGTAAATTTGACTTTCGCAAAATAACGCCTGAATCTATTAACTATTGAAATTATTTAATATGAATTAAGTTTATTATATTTACAATAATTCATCATTTTTAGAATTTTATCCAGTAATAGCCAAAAAAGATCAAATTTAAAAGATGACATGTTCTTTCTTTAAGCTTGAGTACTTTAGACTAATATTGGTAAGACCATAATTAATATAAATGGAATTACCGTACTACCTTACACAGCCTAACATTGTCGAGGCACACATAGCATGTTCCATATGTCTACAACTTTGATTTAGCAGTGTTTATTAAATATGATTAGGAACTTCCTAACAAAGGTGCACACGTTGAATATACTTTGATGAGCGAAGGTAGGTATGATGTGGCATTTAAATAGGTTTAGCTATCCATAAAAAGAGCTTAGGATAGTATTCTAATATAGTTAATATTTGTATAATTCATGAAGATTCTGATTACAAAATCTTCATTACTTATACATATCAAAGTTGTAATTATTGTGTAGTAAATCTATTTGCATGTTGTCTCAACAAGATCTGAATGTAACTATATTTTATGTGAATAATTATTCTATACTATATATTTTTACAATCTATGTCACTTAGCAAACCAGTATATATATGGCTTTCTAAACAATTACATATAACATGTAATTGCCTGCAACTGCTTTTGAAACACAGGAACCTATCAAGGTCTTCCTGATAACTTCACTTAATTATGCAGAACACAACAATGCTCCAGGGAATTGTTACTTTGTTATGGCTTCTGTATTGTTGAAGTGATTTTCCCAATCAGGCCACTTATTAAATGTCACTGTTATTAAGTATCCCACCTACCTCTCAATATATGAAATTTGGAGAAGCAGTACATTTTGTTACATTGTATATGTGAACATAGAATATTACCAATAGGAATTTTTGCATCCAATAGTTAACAATGTTGGGTAATTATAATTTTGCCCTATTTCAATAATGAATTTCACTTCAGGCTAAAAAAGGTTGTACAAGATTTTGATAGGTTTAGTTATTTAAGCTCCAGGTCACAAATAGCATGATATTAAATTGTGAGTTTATATTACATACACCTTTTTTACCCCTAAGCTCTATGGGGTGGAAAAAATAATATATATACAGTTATCCTTACTTATACATGGCAAATTTTTAAATAATTAGAAATATTTAATGTTAAATGGATTCTAACCCAATTAAAATTACTCATAATGAATCACTTATAGGTTTATCCACCTCTCAAATTTTAGTCTTAAAAATCTAGTCCAAAAGGTTTTCACTCACCAAGCACGGGCAAGTATTCATGGAGAAGGGTTGCATCATCTGCCATCTGCTTCTCCATCTTTCGCACAACGGGCAGCACCCATGGTTTGCCATTCTCATCTCTGTATGCTATATAAAAAAGTATGTATAATGTACAACATGGTCAACTTAGAACCTCACATTAATGACTTTTTGACACCTCACATTAATAATTATATCAAAAATTAATTGGTGATGAACCAACTGGGAGGAATAATAATATTTAGGCATATTTATGGTATAAGTGATTTACTGATGAATGAGTCAAAATAGTCAGTGGCAAATTCATGATCACTTACTACAACTGCAGTGAAGAGAACATTCATTTAATTCTGAGAACTCTTTATGTTTTTTTTTTGCACAATGCCACCCCTGCCGCTAACACAGCAACTCCTTAGGAGCTTACTGGTGACCTCACTCACATGCAGGAAGACAACAATCCTCTAGGGGGATTGTTATTTGGCTGCAGTTTACTGTGAGGTGGAGGGCACTTCCCCAGGCGGGATGGTTTAACAAGCCCTACCTCTCTTGAAAACATCCAGACCAAGACAAGCAAATATGTTCATGCACACAAATGTTTGTCTAGTGTGGGAATTGATACTACCAGCATTGGTGTCAAGTCACATTGTTAACTGTGGCACCATTAAGTTCATGACTAGTTACTGTCTTCTGAGAACAAATTACAGCATGAGGTAGTTGTAGCATGATACCCTTGTCATTTGGCATTTACCAACAGGAAGACAATTGTTTGCCATTTTAGAGACAAGTAAAAACCTACAGATTATATATGCTCATTATAATTGTATTAAAAACTTTTCTTTCTATAATTTCACGCTAAATCCCTTGTAGGGCAGGCGGAGAGAAACGAGCGCCACGACTCAAGCCTTAAAAACCTCACTCGCTTCTATAGTATTTAAAAACGTATACTTAATCTAAATTATAGGTTCATAAAACATGTCCGTTTTCAATGTAAGTATTAAGTACATCAGTGATACATATAAACATTAATTAAAACCAAAAAATAATCATAATTTCTGTAACTTAAAAATCAAAACGAAAATGTTTCTATATTATGAAATATAATGAGATAATAATAACTTTATAGTTTGAAGTAAATTAGCCAATAACAAAATTAAGAGCTATTGATCCACATTAATAAGACATTAAATTTGAAATCTGTCTACCTCGCAAGGGATTGGGCGTGAAGATAAAGAAATTTAATTACAAACTATTTTTTTTTCTGGCATAAATAAACAATTACATAACTTGAGAAACATAGGTCAGAGAGTCGCGTTAGGACGATTTTTGTTGGTTATCATAATATCCGAACAGATACAAAATTATAAAAATGCTAACATACCGCCAACACTCAAATTAACTTTATTCTGGAAACTGTCCTCAGTGAACAATTTAGTTAACTGAAACACCTCAATCGGCGGGCCCTGTTCAACCGCTTGAAAACGAGACATGTTAAGTATACGTGCGAGAGCAACAAAAACCACGACAACACTAAAAAAAAACCGTCTGTATTAGTTAGTTAAATACACGATATAGCAAAAAATACTCGTGATAACAATAAAACTGTAATTTGTCAAGCCCGCGCGATTGGATGTTTGACCTCTGTTAAAGACGTCGCTGTCATGTTTCAACGTCACGACTACAAGGGTCTCGATAATGCACGACCAGTATTGCACAGCCAAATAATGTACAGCCAGGAATGCACGGCCAATAATACGTGGTATTGGATTCCAATTATTGGGGTGTGCAATATTGGCCGTGCAATACTGGCCGTACAATATCTGCCCGTACTGATATTGTACGACCAAATAATGTACAGCCAGTAATGCACGGCCAAATAATTGAAACCATCTACATGTACACGGATTATTGGGTTGTGCATTATTGGCCGTGCTTTCCTGGCCGTGCAATACTGGCCGTACATTATTTGTACAGGGTGTAATGTACAGCCAGTATTGTACAACCAGATAAAAGGAAACCATCTCTCATTGGTTGGAGGAATTGAGCTCCTATTGGTCAGCTCACTTGCTCTGTTTGTGCTTCGTTTAGAGGGATTGCGGGGAATGTTTAGGCAAGTGGATGGTCAGTAATGAAGCTAGTTGTCGTTTTTAAATTGTAATATTCTCTTTGTCTGTGGTATGTACACTGCAGGATTGGGTCTGGGTACTCTTTCCAAGTTATTTGGCTTCAACTGTGCTAACAGTTGCTGAAGGTCGAACTGAATTGAATGATTCTAAACTGAAGTCTTAGCTGTATTGTCTAAATCCCTTTGCCTTTCCCCTCGGGTAGAAAAAGAAAAAAAAATTTAAGTTTTGTATTTTTTATTTAAATTGCGTTTGATCTCATTGTAATTGGTGATATGATAGATATAAAAATATAACTAGGCACTGTGCTGTGCTGTGTAGAACTAGTGAAATGGCAAAACAAAAAAGTAAAATGTAATGGGGATATTTCTGCGATGGACATGCTACGATACTCTGCGACAGGAAAGTAACGTAACGTTTCTTTTCCGAATAAGTATTCATGTATGTGATGTTTAGTTATCAAATCAAGTACGTAAAGAACATCTGCTTGAACATGGTATATACTTACAGCTTTCTGCTACAGTATATGGATGCATACTTTGGTTAGCGACATAGCAAAAAAATGAAGTGACTTCCTGAATAACATGAAATTTACTATACTAGTGTCAAATGATGGTCAATTGATATGTTTTCATCTCTTATGAAAGGGAAATTTGGTTTGCCGTATCACCCATATATTTGATGATTCGGCCAATGTACAACTTGTTACAATTAAGGCCATAGCTAAATTAAAACTCTGGAGGTATGTATTCTGCAAATATACATGGTTATCACAAGGTTCCTGTAAAGTTACGTTAAAAGAAACACATGTGAGATGCTCTTAGTGCAATCATAGTACTACTGTCCATGCTATGCTTCACATAAGGTGTGCTTTGTACTCGTGACTGATAATATTAATAAGAAATGATTAAATTTTAAGATAAGTGTAAATATATATTATATAAGTCTCAAGTCAGACTTTTGGGCACCTGGATACCAGCTTCGACCATGTGATTCGATTCAGAGACGAGCTGTGAGAATTGTCAACAATCGTAAGCTTACACACGGTATTGAACCCTTAGGCTTAAAACGCACTAGCGGCTGGCCGTGCTATGGTCTACCGGCTCGCCGTATTCCGGCTAACCGCATCGCCTCGGTACTAGTGCGGTCCACCGTAATTGTCAGTACTTCTAGAAATATTGCATATGATGGACGTCGAAGAACTTGCTGCAGTTATTTATATATATTATCGTAGAAAATGTTGTCAAATAAATAAACAGATTTTGGATATACCCTCTAATGGAAATACAACATGACGGCAGAGAGTTTTAATATTTTTATTTCAGAACTAAAGAAATTTGAAGATAAGTTTAAGTTTAAGGAGAGATTTTGCTTCCCTTCGTGTGTTCTACCGATTGTACAACGGGTTATGTTCTGAAGAATTGTTCGAAATGATGCCGACAGCTACTTTTTATAACCGACCGCTCGCCGACGGCGGGGAGTTCACCCTCATATACTGGAACCACAATGGTCGCGCACTATGCGGTTCCAGAGAAGTTTTCTTCCGAGAACTCTCAAGCTGTGGAATGAGCTCCCAGCCGAGGTTTTAACAGAATGGAATTCTTCAAGAAATGCGTGAAGAGGTTTTTAAAGGGTCAGCAATGCATGAACGGCACCCCTGGTGTTGCAAATGTCCATAGGCTACGGTGCCTGGTTACCATCAGGTGGGCCGTATGCTTGATTGCCATCTTAGTGGTATAAAAAAAATTAACTAACCTAAAATTTCTTTTAAAGTGAAATAACTACATTAATTCTAGAGTTCCATTACAATAGTAATAAATTTGTGATATAATTTTACAATGAAATGTTTTGTGCTTAATTCTGTGTCAAACCAACATTGTGTGAACATTGCTAATTGCATCAATAAAGATCTAAATGTGCTAGCTACTAAACCTACTGTTTTTTTTATACAATCTCAGAAGCATACAAGCATAGGGCCCACCCGATGAAATGAAAATAGTTAACGTAACTTGAATAGAAGCTATGAATGCTTGCAATACATTAAGTATCACTCTCACGATGCCACCTCTGATGCTATCACAGCAACTCCCTCGCACAATCAAAAGAAGCATGTAGGGAGTAGTTATTTGGCTGCAGTTTTATATGAGGTGGAGATGTGGGTCAGATATTCTTCTTAAAATCACCCACACCAAAACAAACAGACATATTCATGCATACATATGTTTATTAGCTATAAAATTATACATGTGCTTATGTTAATCCTTATCGGTTGCAGAAAAATAACAACTTAATTGAGCGAAATTACTGATCAGATCTGAGTTTGAGATATGGTGCTGGTGTAGAATACTGTGTTTTAAAATGCTATACTCACACATGTTTCTAAAGACTTCTAGAATATTTCAATCACATAGTCAGCAGGGAAATAGGTCACCTAGGAAATTTGATGAGTGAAAGTGCAAGAAACCTTAGCAATGTAAACCATTGCTCTAGACCAATTCAGTCCGTGTATGGGCTATATATATATATAATACAAACAAAGACTGTAAAATATTAGTATATGAACATTTCTTGTGAAGGCTATCATGAGCATCATCACCGAGAGACAACATTCAAAGAACTGCTCAAATATTGCTCTCTATGTTTGGTTGTGTGTTTGCCAAACTCAGCTAGAGATAGCTGTGTACTCACCTGGAGTTTAGATGCGACAAGTCATGTATTGTAAATTTACTAAATATATGTGCCTGTCTGAATGTAAAGCCGTATTTACTAAATGCATGTACCTGCCTGAATCGTATATAAAAATTTTGATTCTAATTTTTTCACATAAAATGAAACAGAAAGATGGATTTGCTGCTAATTAAATAAATAGGTATTTATCTGTATATTATCTGTTACAGTCTACAAATTGTATTTATTCAATAAAATTTGTGTAGCTAAATTGTCTTTCATTCTATATGCCAGTACTAATGAAAATTAAATGAAAATACTATCATGCAGTGTTAACCTTTCTGTGGATGGATTTAATTAAAGCGAGCCTGAGTTTGCAGAAGTTATGACTCCTGGCTGTTGTAGATAGATGTGACTGTTAGGTCTATTGAAATCACTAATCTTGTAGGGAGGTAGGCTTGTAGTCTCATATGCTAGCAGTAGGATGAGTATGGTATGCGGTGGCAGTAAATTTTCAGTTCAACCTAATTTCAGGTGGACTAAGTAGTAGACATAATATGAAAGTGTAAGGATGTAGGAGCTGAAGAAGAGTTGTTACCATGATGATTTTTGTCATGTTTTATTAGGATATGTCAATACCTCTAGCCATTGCAAGCGTCCATGAGAAGAATCTTTTTTGCTACTATTTAGAACCAAAATTTTGGACAGCTTGTTGATATTGTACGTTAAAGGATATTAAACTCAGGCAAGCTTGTAGATGACTATAATTGTGTAAATGTAACTGGATTCCTAATAAACAATGTGGAGTAAATAGCTCATAATCTGTTCACGTGTTTAGAATTAGTAAATGAGGCTTTGCCAAATGTAATAAAGCACAATTATATATTTAAAAATTAGCCGAAGTATCATTTTGAGGGTTGTACACAAATAAAAATTTCTAAAGGTCGTGTTATTCTAACAAGTGATTATGAGCAAAGAAGCCAGTGAGATGAGTTACGGTATGAGTAGTGAAAAAGGAATTATGTGCTTGTGTTGCAAGTAGGTAACCCTAACCTAACTAAACAACATTTACATTCTAAGGATAATGACAAGTTTTGAAATAAAACAATATGTGTCACTTAAGCCAATTTCATTTATAAAACAAAACATTTTACATAAACATAACATGACAATTTGTAATTTTCTATTCAGATTACAGCAGATTTTCAGTACCTATCTCAACATACAAGTAATGTCACTGTTGTTAAGAGTTTAGGACTAGGTCAGTAAATGTTTACTAACAGATATATTAAATGTTTCTTTATTCGCTGCCAATCGTACTTATACTGACTATAACACATTCTCGCACTGACCATAATTATCTTTGCTATATTTTGAGGAATTGAAGCAGATATAGATGCAGCAAATTAAATATATCACTCATAGGCCCCACAAAAGATTCCACCAACTATTAACTTATCTACAACATGTTTCTATTATTAAGTACACCAGGGACGGATCAGTCTTGAGACATTTGCATCTATTAATTTGTGATCTTTGGATCCATCAGGCGGCACACATTCACTTTTATTGTCGATATCTTCTAGTTAAGGTAAGAGAGTCGCCTTAAGGGGCCGTACTTTTAATTTGGTTATTACAGAACCTATATACCATTGCAGATGTCGGTCTGCAAGCTAATGGCTTATACACTGCACGGCACAAGATTGGTATTTGTATAAACGTAGTCCAACAGCGAACGGCTTCGGCAGGAATGACGATTAACACTTCACGCCCAAAAAATGTATACACATGAATTACAGGCGTACACCGATAATGACTGGAGTCAGCATATTTTCGAGGTTATAATACCTAATGGTCAGGATGAAACTTAATATAATATAAAATATGTACAATAAAATAAATATTAAAAAAAATTTGAGTGTTTAATTTTTTTTATTTACTTAGGCAAAGTATCATAGTCAATGCCAGGCAATGGTTTTGTAACTAAACAGCCTTATAGTATTTTTTTCCTTCCTGTGTACCCTGGCATCCGAGTAGCGACCGGCGCCACGATTTTTCCGGGAATCATGCTGTGAAATGGGTTACCGGCTACAGGAGTGCAGGCGACCAGGCATCCTGTGGAATGGATGCTACTAGAAGAAGACTTAAATTACGCAACAAACTCCGCGTAGGTACTTGGAATGTCCGAGGCCTTCTACGAAAGGGGAAATTTAACATCCTAGAACAAGAGCTCGATCCATGTAAATGCACTATTACTGGTATATAGTAAGTGAAACTCACTGGAGAGACAGCGGGCACTTCGACACCGACAATCACACAATCTTTTGCTCAGGTAGCCAAACAAATGGCTTTGCTGGAGTGGCCGTGGCCATCCCTAAAGCATGGAACAAATCCGTTATGGCTTATAACCCCATCAACGAAAGATTGATAACTATTAAACTCAGTGCATCGCCTACCCCACTAAATATAATCCAAGTATACACCAACTAGTACAGCGAATATCGAAGATGTAGAGGAGTTTTACAAGTCGCTTGAGGAATGTACTGCCCAGATACCGAAAAAAGAGCTTGTAATAATACTTGGCGACTTTAATGCGAAGGTAGGAGACACCAGCATGGATACAGGTCTACGGGATATAGTGGGGCACTACGGTCTAGGTGTGAGAAATGAACGAGGTGAGCGTCTGATACAGTTCGCAGCTGATAATAATCTAACTATCATGAACACAGTCTTTAAACATCACCCACGAAGACTCTACACTTGGACCACTCCTGACGGTAAAAATAAGAACCAAATTGACTACATATTGATAGGAACTCGATGGAGAAGCTCAATATCAAACGCGCACACACTACCTGGCGCTGACTGTATGTCTGATCACGAGTTTCTTATATGTAGTCTGAAGATAAAACTTCGTAATACTGTCACTAGAGGAACCTCAAGGAGACTGGTAATCACGGACAAGAACTCCTTCGCCGAAACTATCCGAAAGGAGAACTTGGATTGGATAAAGGACACAGAAGCCGACTCTAATACTCTGTGGTTCTCCACAAAAACCTTTATAAAGGACTTAATCACTAAGTCCCAACCCAAACCAGCTAAAATAAAACGACAACATTGGCTGTCTGATAGTACGAGTACATGGAAGCTGAATGAAGAACGTCGAAGCCTGAAAGCCGGGGGCACCGATGTTAAGGTGCTCAATTCCTATAATGCCGAAATTCAGGCTGCTTGTCGGAGAGATCGGAACAAGGCCCTCCAAAACATCTGCGAGGAGCTAGAACAAAATTCACTAAAGTTTGAAACAAAAGATCTACATCTGAAAATCAGATACATAACCCGACAATTCAAAACACGGAATTGGGCTATAGAAAATGCCGCTGGTGATACATTCACTGATATCGAGGGAATTCTCTGGGTGTGGCGAGAGTACTGCAGATCATTATTTGTGAGCACTTCGACAGATACTGCGCCACCACTAAACAGAAAAGACGAACAAGAGCCTTGCATACTGAGAGATGAGATTCATGCGGCAATTAAACATCTTAAAAATGGCAAAGCAGTAGGTATGGATGAAATACCTATAGAAGTCATCAGAGCTATGGGCGATGTGGGTGTCGACATGTTGTATGCCATTTGCTCCAAGGTGTGGGAGAGTGGTAAATGGCCTATCGACTGGTCGAACTCCCTGTTCATTCCACTCCACAAAAAAGAAAGAAAGGGTCTACTAGGAAATGCAGTAACTACAGGTTTATTTCCCTCATATCGCATGCCAGCAAAATACTACTATGCATCCTCAGACTTGCAGCGTTTTTAAATCGGGAGATCGCATCTGAACAAGCCGGATTTGTCAAGGGTCATGGAACACGTGAACAGATTCTTATTCTCAGACAAATCATTGAGAAATCCAGAGAGTTCAATAAACCTCTTTATATTTGCTTTGTAGACTTCCGGAAAGCTTTCGATACGGTGGTTTGGTGCAAGCTGTGGGAGATCCTTTTGGTGATGGGTGTACCGCACCATCTGATACACCTCATACGATCGCTGTACGAGAGTGGCACGGCATACGTCAGAGTGGACGGAGTCTACTCTGCGAATCTAAGAACGCAGGCAGGAGTGAGACAAGGATGCATACTCTCACCGTTACTGATCAACATCTATACAGAATACATCATGCGGATTGTGGAGAAGTGGGATAAAGGCATATCCATAGGGGGGCAGGTGATCACTAATCTAAGATACACCGATGATACTACTCTTCTGGCATCAACTGAAGAAGATATTAAATACTTTTTAGAGCTTCTAGAGTCGACCGCTTTGGATTTTGGTCTTGCCATAAATCGTGACAAGACCAAGATTATGATAGTAGACAGGGCAAACAACAACCACCGTACAGTTAGCGATATAGCTAGCTGTAAAGTAGCAAGCTACGTTTATTTGGGTTCCATTATCACTAACACTGGAGGCTGTAAAAAAGAAATAAAAAAATCGCCCAAGTGCGAGTCGGACTCGCGCACGAAGGGTTCCGTACCATTATCTATAAAAACAGCAAAAAAATCACGTTTGTTGTATGGGAGCCCCCTTAAATATTAATTTTATTCTATTTTTTAGTATTTGTTGTTATAGCGGCAACAGAAATACATCATCTGTGAAAATTTCAACTCTCTAACTATCGCGGTTCAAGAGATACAGCCTGGTGACAGACGGACAGACGGACGGACGGACAGCGGAGCCTCAGTAATAGGGTTCCGTTTTACCCTTTGGGTACGGAACCCTAAAAACGAAGTGCTGTGACCAGATCAGCCATCGAAAAACTTTGGAGGGAAAAAAGAAAATTTTGAAAAAAAATTTGAAGGGACCGCATAATCACGAAAAACACAAATGTCCGTTTAATGAACTGCTTGGTCTTTCCAATTTTCCTGTACGGGGCGGAAACGTGGACGCTAAAACTACAAGACCGAAGAAAGATCGATGCCTTAGAAATGTGGTGCTGGCGACGCTTACTCAGGGTGAGCTGGAGTGCACACAGAACAAACGTATCCATCCTTAAAGAACTCCGAATCAAACAAAGGCTTTCGTCGACTGTTCAATTGCGAATTTTAAGATTTTTGGACATATTACACAGAAAAACAACGCCATGGAACGTTTAGTTATTCAAGGTAGAGTAGAAGGAAATCGGTCACGTGGTCGATCCCCAACAAGATGGCTTGATCTCGTGAAAACAGCTACGCGACGCCCCATAACGGAATGTTCCCGAGACGCCACCAACCGAGAGAAATGGAGGAACATAGCGGGAGCGGCGGTCATGGATGACGGGCACACTATAACCACGACCACTCTGTCAAGAGTACACGACTGAGAAGAAGAAGTACCCTGTCATTAGCGAGATTTTTTTTGTACTACGGCCGTTGAAGGACAAACAAGCATACAGCCTTCCTGATGTAATGTATTTACCACAGCCTATAAATACTTGTATAACGAGAAATATCGCTTGCGCGTGTCACCCCTGTTGCTAACACAGGAACTCCTCGGGATTTGACAAGTAGCCTCACTCACTCTAAGGAGATGTTATATGGCTCCGATATTCTTTGATCCACCCCACCTCAGTGTCACCATAGCCTCGTTTGTCAATTTGTAGGGAACTCTCCGTGCAGGTAAGGCTCGCTTTGACTGTAAAGGTGGTAATGAGCCATACACTCCACTAAGTTTTAATATAATTTGATTTTCACGATGTCATATCGCAAGTTAGGAATTTAGAAATAACTCTGCCGCTGGATTCAGACATTTGAAAAAAAAAAATCAATGGTTCGACCTGTATTTTTTTCTGAACTAAGTCAGATGCCAAACAAAAATCATCTCATCTTATAACAGTAAACAAGTCGGTAATAAAAAGGCGTATGCGTATCGCTTTCACATTACTACGAACACTGCTAACACACACAGCAACTGCTCATGACCTAATTGGTAACGTCATTCACTTACAGGAACATAACTCGAAATGATGGATAGTCACAGTAATAAGTGTTTCTTTGTAATGACGTTGTTACTTGAATTTTCTTCAGAATTTCTTCTATTTTCTGAAATAAGAATGCTAGTAATAACGGTTCGGAAAAAGCCATCGTTTCTTAAACGTCACTCACGTTTATTACTATAGATAAGAGCCTAAACGTTGCATAAAAAAACTGAACAACAATTAGCCTCTAAAGACTACTACATATACTATACTAGTTTTTCACAAATCACTTGTCGACCTGTTTCGGTCAGCCTATATTTATTTAAAAAATATTTATGCGCTTATTATACGTTAGCATTTCTTTAAAAATATTTATACCTTCATTATAAAAATAAATAAAGTTTAAAAGTAAAACACGACTATGATAAAAATGACCACTGCGAAGGAATAAATAATAATAATAATAAACCCCGCAGGACAGCTTGTGGCGAGCTGTTGGTGCGTAACGACACCACGGGTACCCGAGTGCTCCAGAGAGTCGAACAGGGCCTCGTCTCCGGCGTGTCTTCGTCGGTCAGAGTGGAAAGTCAAGAAGGCCCGCAGGACTCTCAGCTCTGGCATGCCTTCATTGGCCGTCCAGAGAGGAGTCGATAGAGCATATTGCTTTATCAGGTGATATGCTCCAGGGGTGGAAGTGTTAAAGAGCATAACGCCGCGAGTAACTTCGGAGAAAGCGCAGCACACCTCTCGACACCCCTGAGTCACTCACACTATAGTCCATCTAGTGAGTGGCGAGGCACCGCCTGCCGAAAGTAACATCAGATATGATAGTTATGGCATGTATCCATCTCTCTTCTGTAATAGCCCAGTACTAATAAGCCACCCAGATCTCATTTCAATAGCTCAAGTATTTCCGACACATTTGCAATAGTCCCAATACCTGACGTGACCTGTTGGTGGGTATATCCTTTCATTGATATCTCCTAGAGCAAGTCACAGCGGGTATAATACATCACATTAATCTTTTCTAAGGGGCCCCTACGCGTTGGATCCCTATTCCCGCACACGCCTATGAAAAGAAAAGGGATTAACACCCGTGATTAAAGAAAAAAAAAATAACTTCGAAAAAAAAATATGGGTGCGTGTAGTTATGTACGCGCGTGAGAAGTTATACTTCTCTAGCATCATTAAATAACATATCCCTGGAGGGAAGTTGTGTTCATGCGAGTGAGTGACGTTGCCACCTCACAGGCAACTGCAGCCAAATAACAATTCCCTGGATGGTTGTTGTGTTCATGTGTGTGAGTGACGTTACTACCTCACGAAAATATGCTCAAAACTGCAGCCGAATAACAAATCCCTGGAGGATTGTGTTCATGCGAGTGAGTGACGTTACCACCTCACAGGCAACTGCAGCCAAATAACAATTCCCTGGTCGGTCTCTTTCTATTCCCCCTCCCCAGGAGCGTTGAACATTTAACGCAACAGTGTTTTCATACCCCCTCCATGGTAGCGTAAAACGTTTAACGCAACCTTGTTGGAAGTTGCATTAGAAGTATAACTTCAATAGGTTTAAAACAGATCCGGGTTACACTGACCCCATACTAGGCTAGGCCTGTATCGTGGGTGTCAAATGAGTATTACACTTCTTAAAAAGTACCTTAAAAAAATATGTTGTGTTGCGGCGAGAAAAATGAGGTGACAAACAAATAATAAGGCACAATTTCGAACAGAAGATTAGCAAAAAGAAATTGCATACACGCCTGGTTTCCACGTGCATCAAATTTTCTTGGTAGATGAATCGCGTGACATTTCCCTATGTTCGTTACTGCGTAATTTAACTTTAATAGCATCTAGTCTTCTCAGACTTTAAAAAACAAAGATAAAATATTTAAATAAATAAATAAATAATAAATAAATATTGTCGGACAAATTACACAGCGCCACCTAGCCCCAAAGTAAGCGAAGCTTGTGTTATGGGTACTAGACAACTGATTTCATAGTATTGTCTTAGGTTTTCGCGATTATTACACATTGAATTAAATCATTTTTAACGGAGGTATCGCATGTTTTATTTATTTTGTTGAACCTGACGTTTCGAATGCTTTGCAGCATCCGTGGTCGCAGGAAGGTCCTGCGATACTACCGTTAAAAATTGTTTAATTGAATAAAATATCTCAATTTGCCATTGCCCCCTCGCATCTTAAACACTGTCTGACATTGTTTTTTTTAATGATATTGTATGTATATTCAATTCTCTTAGTTATCATTCCCCTTTTTTTAATCTAGCAGCATTTCAGAAATTACCTTTGCCAAATAAGAAATGTCTACAGTAACTTGTCCAGCTTGGGTATCTTTTTAAATTTATTTTCAATTTTATCTAAATCAAATCAAATAAATTGAAATAGTTATAATAAAATCAATGCAAAAAGGTGATACAAATAAAATGGAGAATCTATAATTTGTCAACATACATAAACTAACATAAAGTAGTCGAAAACTACTTGAACTACGAAATTGTTAGAAAAATGTAATTAGGAAATTAGCAAAACGGATTTCATAAAAGTAAATTAAAAACACTAGTGTCCTTTAATTTAATAAAAAATAGTGACAGAAAACATTGACTAAGGAATAGATGGTAACTGAAAAACAGACGATTGCTATATTTTTAATAAGAGCAAGGTGTTAGATTTTGTCTGAAATAAAGTGAAATATTTTTTCATAATTGTAAAAAATATGCATTGAAAGGAATTCGACAATGACGGTTAAATGTTACCTCCAAAATCGATGTAAATTTATACAAATTACCAAAGTAAATAAACAAAACGAAGAACTCAACTATTCAAATATCCCGAGGCCCATTATATACTTGTTGCCGTAACGCGCATGGCGGAATTCAGCCACCTGGGCCTCAACTGGTGAAGGACCCCGGTGGCCGAGTGATCAGCAATACTACGAGTACTTTGACGCCGACGCTTGTAGATTCCATTACCACACAGGGCAAACATTTGTGTACAAAATATGTCTGTTGTTTTGGTCTGTATGTTTTCAAGAGAGGTGAGGCGCACATAAAACTACTCCTGGAGGATTGTTGTGTGCGAGTGATTGAGGTTACTAGTAAGCTCCTGAGGAGTTGCTGTGTTACAGCTGGGGTATCTTATCTTACAATCCTACCCTTACATTACATTCCACGCGCCTATAAGCCAATCGACTGCCCCGCCGCTGCATGACATTCGCACCAACAGGGACGAGACGGTGCGCGTCGCCTAGGGGGCCGGGGGACGCCCTAGCCCGCACTTCGGTGCGCTTTTGACTATTTAAAAATACATTATCAGCAAGTATTATAGTACATTTTCTGCACCATATAAGACAGATCAATGCCAATAATAAGGGCATAACAGAATTAAGATTCCTAGAATAATATAATAGCAGCTTCAAATTTTTCTCGTCGATTTTTATCCGGCGAGCGTGGATGATAAGAGTTATGAGCCATAAAATTATGCTGTAGCTAAACCAGGCATAGGCGTACGCATAATATGTAATTAGTGCGGTTTCTACGTTGGTAGTTATTTTAATTTCTCGGAGGGCGTATTTAAAGCTAGATAATTTAGATTTTAGTTTCTTTATATGTGACTTCCAGTTTATGTGTGTATCCACGTTTAGACCGTGCATTGTAAATTCGTCATAGTAAAAAAATGGAATCAACTATTTTTTTACCATTAAATAGGAAATTAATACGTAAGGGGGTTTTTTGATATGGGTGGAAAACCATTAATTTCGTTTTAGTGTAATTAATTTCCAAATTGTGTTCGTCTAACCAATTTGATGTTTTTGTAAGAACTGTATTTAATTTTTCATTTATTGTTGAATTATTCTGGCATGACTTAAGTAATAACATGTCATCCGCGAATAGGATACACGACTCCCCGGCTTTCCCGGTGTTACGATGCTTCGAGAATTGGCATATAAGAATTAAAGAGATTTTTTATTTTATACCTAAGATTATCATAGGTGGAGATAGGTTATTCCTTGATGCTGTTGGTGGCAATCATTTGTATGGCGTAGTTTTTTGAAGAAGCCTTAATGATTTGTACTCCTTTTATATATTTTATTGCAAGATTTTCTTCACCATTTGCAATACGATGGGCGAATTATTCTTTCAGATTTTTAAATCTGGTCTACTGGTAAAGTGTGGTCAGAAAACACTTTTTTTTTGTTTTGGTTCTTTTTATCCTCGAGGGGAAAGGCAAAGGGATCTAGCCCATACAGCCAAGTCATTAGTTTAGAACCATTTGAAAATCTTAATCCGATGTTCCAGCTTCAGGAACTGTGCTGAAAAAATACTTGGGAAGGGTACCTCGACCGAATCAACCCAGTACCAAGCTTATAAAAATTGGCTGGAAGAGATCTCTTACAGAGATAAGTCCGCCTTTGTATATACTAAACATTTGTAACTCTATACGTTATATATATTTGTGCAATAAAGAGATTACAACAATAACAATGCTTATACAACTAGACTAAAAGAGGTAAAAGGAGAGTAGCTCGTTGTTTTTACGGGCACAAGAGACACAAGCCTGTATCATTTTTTTAAATATAAGTTCAAGTATAGTGGCTTTGCCTTGTACCTGATGGCAAGCGCAAGAGGAGCCCAAATCGCAACTGCAACTGCCAAAAGACTACACAGTGTCCTGTCAGTTGACGCTGCCAGGTTGACCCGCAAGATGCTTCTTCACGCTTCGTTTGAAGGATCCCATATTGTAGGGAACACATGTGCAGGCAAGGCGTTCCACTTTTTAATGGTACAACAAAGATAGGAGTTGCCGAACTTTTTGGTACGCGAATAAATGTTCGCAACAGTAGAACAATGACATCGCAAGCTTGCATGTTTGGTTCTATGATGGAAGGGAGAGGGTGAGATAAGGGAAAATAGTTCTTCAGAACACTCGCCATGAAAAAGGCGGTAAAATACGCTTAGCGGGCCAATGTACCTACAGAGTTGAAGAGGTTCTTTTGGTGACCTTTTTGTCGTCGATTATGCGCATAGCTAGTCGCTGCAACCTATCGAGAGCCTCGAGAAGATACTATGCGGAGCCGTCCCAGAGATGCGAGCAATACTCCACGCAGGCCCGAGTTTGAGTCTTATAAAGCAGACAAAGCTGGTCCGGCGTGAAATACCAGCGCACCCTATTCAGGACTCTGAGTTTTCATTTGTTCTACCAGTAGTACTTCCGATCTGGGGTTCTGATCTTGGGATTGCGTTTTTACACGCAATCTAAATTCGCAATAATTTAATTTGAAGCACGAGCACCTAATCTTTACGACAAACTTAACAAAAATCTTAAAATGTATTCTCTGAGATTACGCAGTGGCGTGCACAGAGATTTTTGACAGGGTAGGCAGATTTTTTTTAAAGCTATTAATTTACCAAAAAATACAGAATGTTGATTTTGGTTACCCAGTCTTGTGGAAATAATGATGTATGTGATTACTTGTTTTTATTCACCGAACACTACACACACCACATGAACAACTTTCGCTGTGAATTTCATCCATATTTATCAACTTTAAAACATTAAAATCTTATTTCGTCTGCTACCACTCAATCGATTCAAAACAAAAACAATGGCGGCCGTCTTAAAATCAAAATAAAATTAACATCAATTTTATACGAAAAAAAGAAATGGCAATATCTTTCACTATAATTATATGCAACAAACTACTTTTTAAAATAGTTACGTAGCAATGCTCGCGACACTTAGGTAATTTACGTTATAGTTCAGCTGAATAGACATTGTCTATACTATGCGATAGTGTGCGTTATTTGTGTTATTGTGGGCAATGTAATTACAGGAATGCACACTACAGTATACGTATTAACAACACGGCACACATACGTAAATTTAGACAGAAATAGTTAGTGTCTTCCGCCGTTAAAAGCTGCCAATGCGGCGCTGGTGTAGCGTAGCGCCTAGCTGCGATTTGAATATGACTAGCGATGATTTTAATAACTTACCAATACCGATAGATGGAGCTGTTTTTAATTTTTTTTTTTTATACGAAATATTAGTTAAAAACTATGTTTAAGAATGAAACATCGGATGGTATTTATCAAATTGATAGGGTAGGCAATGTCTTTTTGTCTATATGGAGTGCACGCCACTGAGATTACGAGATGGTAATAAAAAGTATCTAATTAGTTAAAAACTCTAAGCAATAAAGTGTCAGTAAAATAAATAAAATAAACTCATCTTATATTTTATTTCCCACACGTAGTTAGGTTCTAATAACACTATGATAAATGCATCATTGTCGCTTCTTGCCATTTCTATTACGTATGAAATGTGTTTTTCAATAGTACGAAAAAGCTGATCTGCATGGCACAAGCACTTTTTGATTAATAGGCAGTCCTCATAATCTTTTTTGTATAAAACACCTTTGTTAATGAATTAAACGTTTCTCAATCAATAAAAATGTTAAATACAAGTTGCCAACAACTAAAATGGAAGAACTAAGATTAACTGTCTAATATTTGTACCATAAACAATTATTTGTAAATAACCTCATATTACACGAGGTTTCTTCCCGCGCTTTTAACGAGTGACATTGTTCTTATATTTGAAATTTTTACAATTCAGTGTAAAATTAAAATTTATGTGACAATTTCGATAGTGTTTAGTAACATAAGTGCTAGTACAATTATACAATAATGAAAAAATTCAAATACATATAACACGTTTATGCACTTTTTGGAAGACGTGAATAAGTTCATCAAGAAAACCTTGTAAAATTCCTATCGTTTTACGGGTGGTATTGAAACTGGGTTGATTGGGTCGAAGTACCCTACCCAAGTATTTTTTGAGCACAGTTCCTGAAGCTGGAACATAGAATTAAGATTTTCAAATGGTTCTAAACTGATGACTTGGCTGTATAGGCTAGATCCCTTTGCCTTTCCCCTCGGGGATAAAAAGAACCAAAAAAAAATTGTAAATAACCTAAAAAGATGCCTTTTAGGAGCAAAAGATCACTAAATTATTTGAAACTCTTAAATAATAGACATATATCAATGTTAAACTGATAATAATATGTAAAACTACGCCAGATAATTAGTTTGAAATTCTATTTGTTAACATTAATACTATATCTCTTATTCTTCATGCGAATTTGTAAGAAATATACATTGTATAGTGCGAATTATAGATTAGGCACCTACATACTTTACTAGTATGCCTACGTACCACGCCTTTGTACATGCTAAAGATTTGTAACTGTATATGTTAAGTATATTTGTACAATAAAGAGATTACAACAACACTTTTTACATACCTGTCTATTAAATGCATTATATAGTAAGTTTAAAGTAACCCAGTGTGTCAGTGGAGAGAAGTGCTGTTCTTTGTGGCTGATAGTGGATATATGAACAGGAATTATATTATGATGCTTTTGAACAGGCATGAGAAAAGTGGATATACCGACAGTCACAATAAGGACTCCCAGCATGTTGGAAAAATCTTCCAGCATTTAAAAGAGACTATTTACAGTGTTAGCAAATAAATATTGGAGTGCAATTATTTACAATCAAGGGGTGAATAACTTCCACTGCTACAAACTGCCATCAGCAAATCAAACTGAATTTCTGAATTACCAGCTCCTTTGTACATCATTTCCAAACTCAAGTTTGTCTACCATTGGGGTAGACAGAGACTATGCAATTCAATCTATACAATGTTTTATTCTTTGGCTGCTAGGTTATGTGCATAGCACCAGTCAGCACCCTCCCAATAACATTTTAAATGCTGTTGCAACTATGGTTACTCTGATTGTCTTCACAAACCTGCAATATAAACAGCAACAGGGTAATAAAAATTTAAGTCATTTATAGTATGTTTCAAATGATCATAATAAGCACCTTTGGGAAAATATATTTTATGAACTAGCTGCTACTTGCATAAAAGTAACCTATATCTTGAGCTGGCTATTAGCATGAGCTATTTTTGTATGAACCGTCCATTGAGCTGTTTTTACCATCAATGCACAAATTGAACCAGCTACAATATCATATGTGTTGATATAAATGTATTAGGATGACATACATAGAGTATTATTTAATCTATGTATTTTTATTAGACAACAAAACCCAAAGCTCCTAGGAGGTATTGTAATACGAGCAGAGACGGTGGCAATGCATATGTTTATAGTGGCCATTTCTCTTCTAGAGGAATTTATTAGTATGTTCTGTTCTGTGTAATAAAAAAAATATAAGAAGATCAATGTATACTAATATGTAAAGTGGAAGAGTTTCTTTAAGCATGCTCATCTCTGTATTTCCCAGTTAAATTAGAAAATTAATTTTTGGATTTCATAGCCCAATTGAGGGAAAGAAGAAAGGTTATAGGCTACTTAATATCCTCCTACGGTGTGAGTGAAGCTGCTGGCAACAGCTAGTGTTATATGTTTATAATTCATTGTATTGTAAACTGTGTCTATATTAATAAAAATAATTTTATAATGTTACTGTTGTATTTAATATGTAAATATGCAGTGTTATGTTCTAAAAGAGTTAAGTTTGGTTATCTTTTCGAATTCAGTATGCTTAAATTTGTTTCTTTCTACATATTTTTCTTCATGATTTTCACTAATTTACTTTTCTCCACCAATGTATCAGATGTACTGTTACATGCCGATCTCTTTCTTGATATCAGCAAATTTATTCCCAGTGGTTTAACAAGAAATTTAAATTGTAGAGTCACTCTGAAAGTCAAATTCACAACTTTAGAATATATTAAACAATAGTTTAAAATTAATGCCCATTTGAGAAGTATGATAAGTCTATTATTAAGTAGTTTTTACCATGTTGGATGGTAAAAGACCAAGGTCCACTTGTAGTGTACTGGTTACTGCAGTTTAACACAAAATGCTATTTGTATATTGTCATGCCTGCTGTTTTAGAGCCAGAGCCAGTCATTAACTGTACTGTACATGGTAAAAACTGACTTAGTTACTAGAGGAAAAAAAACGAGTGTGCTTTAGACCACACGACTGAAGTAATACTTCTTTAGCTCCATAGTGTGATACAGACAATAGACCTGCACTGTTTTTTTTTTATACCACAAGGTGGGTAACAGCTTACGGCCTGCCTGATGGTAAGCAGTTACCGTAGCTTATGAACATTTGCAACACCAGGGGTGTCACTCTTGCGTTACCGACCCTGTAATAACCTCGTCACGCCTTTCTTTAAGAATCCGATACCGTAGTCACTTGGGAAAACCTGGGCAGGGAGTTCATTCCACAACTTAATAGTTCTCGGTAGAAAGCTTCTCAGGAACTGCACAGTACGCGACCATTGCGGTTCCAGTGTATGAGGGTGAACTCCCAGCCGTCGGCGAGCAGTACGCTGGTAAAACGAGGCTGTTGGCATGATATCAAACAATTCCTCAGAACACAACCCATTGTACAATCGGTAGAACACGCAAAGGGTGGCTAAATCTCTCCTTAGACTCAAGGGTTCAATACCGCGTGTGAGTTTAGGATCATCGACGATTGTGTCTTAGATATACGAAACTTAACTCGCTATGAGAGAAAGAAAATGTGTGCTCGCACCTCTCTTGCCCCTACAGTAATAGACGAAACGTAACTCTCTCTCTTTCTATCTTCACTAACTTATATCTGCCTCTCAACTTTCGTTCGCCTCGCCCCATCACACTTTTCGTAACACTCTCGTCACGCATTAACCAGCTTACTCCCCAAGTCAAGCGTGCGTAAAGAAGTTTTACTTCAAAACCTTACACTTGCTCTCTGCTAATTAATATAGGAGCCAGGGCAAAGAGAGGCAGGGCACATCAATACAGCTCGACTGGGGAAGTACCTCCATGTCACATAAAATAACAACTCGTCGGTGGGCTGTAAGGTGATCAACATGCCTCGGAGTAGTCGCAGAATTAGCAGCGGGAGTGGCAACATGATACTCCTTGGAAGCAAGTTTATTATGGTATCGGATAGAGTATATGAAGTGTCCATAGTCCGCCGTAACAATTTCACATCAGGCGGGCTGAACACTTGTTTGTCACCCGACGGAGAATTAAACTGTCCATAGGCCGTCGTAACAGTTTCACATCAGGCGGGCTGAACACTTGTTTGTCACCCGACGGAGAATTAAACTGTCCATAGGCCGTCGTAACAGTTTCACATCAGGCGGGCTGAACACTTGTTTGTCACCCGACGGAGAATTAAACTGTCCATAGGCCGTCGTAACAGTTTCACATCAAGCGGGCTGAACACTTGTTTGCCACCCGACGGTCTATACAAGTGTCCATAGGCCGTCGTAACAGTTTCACATTAGGCGGGCTGAACACTTTTTTGTCACCCGACTGAGTACTAAGAATTGTCCATGGGCTGTGTAACAGTTTCACATCAGGCGGGTTGAACACTTGTTTGTCACACGACGGAGAATTAAAGGGTCTATAGGCTGCCGTAACAGTTCCACATCAGGCGGGCTAAACACTTGTTTGTCACCCGATGGAGTACTAAGAAGTGTCCATGGGCTGGGTAACAGTTTCACATCAGGCGGGCTGAACACTTGTTTGTCACCTGACGGAGAATTAAAGTGTCCATAGGCCGTCGTAACAGTTTTACATCAGGCGGGCTGATGTCATCCGACTGAGTACTAAGAAGTGTCCATGGCACATAAAATAACAACTCCTCGGTGGGCTGTAAGGTGATCAACATGCCTCGGAGTAGTCGCAGAGTTAGCAGCGGGAGTGGCAACATGATACTCCTTGGAAGCAAGTTTATTATGGTATCGGATAGAGTATATGAAGTGTCCATAGTCCGCCGTAACAGTTTCACATCAGGCGGGCTGAACACTTGTTTGTCACCTGACGATGTATTAAAGTATCAATAAACTGTGTAACAGTTTCACATCAGGCCGGCTTAACACTTGTTTGCCAGCCGACGGAGTCTAAAAGTGTCCATAGGCTGTATAACAGTTTCACATCAGGCGGGCTGACACCCGGCGGAGTAAAGTGTCAATAGGGCTGTGTAACAGTTTCATATCAGGCGGGCTGAGCGCTTGATTGTCACCCGGCGGAGTATTAAAGTATCAATAGACTGTGTAACAGTTTCACATCAGGCCGGTTTAACACTTGTTTGCCACCCGACGGAGTCTAAAAGTGTCCATAGGCTGTATAACAGTTTCACATCAGGCGGGCTGAGCGCTTGTTTTCATCCGACGGAGTATAAATGTATGCATAGGCTGTGTAACAGTTTCACATCACGCGGGCTAAATACTTGTTTGTCACCCAACGTAGTATAAAAGTGTCCATAGGCCCCCCTCTCAACTTCCATTCGCCTCGTCCGATCACACTTTTCGTAACGCTCTCGTTCGCCTGATCACACTTTTTCGTCACGCATTCGCCAGCTTACCCCCCAAGTCAAGCGTGCCTAAAGAAGTTTTACTTCAAAAAGGTGATGATAGAAAATATACCCTTTCAATACCGTATCCATAACAATTAACTTAGATATTGTTGTATTCATGTGAGTAAGGTGATGATTAGATACCACATCTACATCATGAGTGGCAAACGGCCCACCTGATGTAAAGCAGTTACCGTAGTCTATGAACGTATGTAATAGATTAGGTATCACTCGCGCGATGCCTCCTCTGCTGCTAACACAGCAACTCCTCAGGAGTTTACTGGTGACCTCACTCACACATAGGAACACAACAATCCTCTTAGGTAGTTGTTATTTGGCTGCGGTTTTTTGTGAGGTGGAGGTACTTCCCCAGACGGACTGCTTTTTGATGCGCCTTACCTCTCTTAAAACATCCAGACCAAGACAAACAGACATGTTCATGCACAAAAATATGTCTTGTGTGGGAATCGAACCCACGAGCGTTGGTGTCAAAGTCACGTCATTCACGGCTGCGTCACTGAGCTTGTCGACTTTTGTTATGAGAAAATATAAGTACATAATATTTTCTTGTATACTATATGTTTCTTGTTTTCTTTTGTGTCAGCATCACAATAGGGTATACAAGTTACACTTTCAGACATTGAGACCGTGTACAAATTTCCAAATAAGTAAGTAGTACATCTCAAAAACATCATCCAAGCAATAGTAATTTTGGTCAAACTGCAATAAATACATAGATAAGTAATGATCATTCGCACATAATCATTAAACTAGAGCTATCAAACTCATGATGGCTAATGTTATAGGCTATATAAACTCGTACCTATCAGATGCTCATACTCGTAGGTTATAAAAATATTTGTATACAGGAATCGAACCTATAATGCTTGCTGTGGATACAATCGTTGATGCTAGTCATTTTAAGACTTCGGGGTTCTCAATACCTACGACTGCATGTTTTTATTAAGTATTGACACCTCTACCCCACATCTACCAGATAAAAGTATTTAGCCATAATAAACCTACTGCTGAGTTACAGGTCTCCGAGAAATGATTTATGCATAGTTTTCAAGTAAACTTGTTTTATTTACTTACCTACCCTCTATAAATGACTACCGCCTGCAAATAATACGTAAAAGTGTGGGTTTAAGAGTTTTAATGAAACTGGTACTGCAGTGTTACATATTTAAGTGTGATGTGATGTTATACATAACCCCCATTTTTATTATATTTCTTGTTTTTCATTTGGCGATTCATTCTCTTTATGGCGTTTTCTACTTTACCAAGATAACATGTACATAATAAGAATCACAAGATTAGCTCACGAAATTGCAATTAAGTAAGTTTGTCTGTGGAGATCTTATCAAAAATATCGAGCTATTACGGAACCGAGCACTCGCAGATCTAAAGTTTATTATGCCCTCCTCAATCGTTTCCGAACGATACTATCTTATTGGCTTGAGCACTCGCCCACCAGTTCTGTCTAAACGAGGCATGAACCGTCTTGACATTGACAGCTGTTGGTCGCCAATTATTTGGCCGTGCATTATTGGGCTGTGCAATATTGGCTGTACATTATCAGCGCGGCTTGATATTGTACGGCCAGTAATGCACGGCCCGATTTTTGGAAGCCTGACCATGAATTATTGGGTTGTGCATTATTGGCCGTGCAATACTGGTCGTACAATATCAGGGTGTGCCGATATTGTACGGCCAAATAATGTACAGCCAGTATTGCACGACCAAATAATTCAAGACCATGGCTTCCAAAAATCGGGCCGTGCAATACTGGCCGTACATTATCAGGCCGTGCTTTATTTGGCTGTACATTATTGGCTCCCGACTACAATACAACAAAAGTGTCGTAAAAGTGTCAACAACTCATTTTTTTTTGGTTCTTTTTATCCCCGAGGGGAAAGGCAAAGGGATCTAGCCCATACAGCCAAGTCTTCAGTTTAGAACCATTTGAAAATCTTAATTCTATATTCCAGCTTCAGGAACTGTGCTGAAAAAATATTTGGGAAGGGTACGTAGACCCAATCAACCCAATTTAAATACCACCCGTAAAACGATAGTGATTTTTACAAGGTTTTCTTGATGAACTTATTCACGTCTTCCAAAAAGTGCATAAACGTGTTATATTTGAGTTTTTTCATTACTGTATAATTTCACTAGCACTTATGTTACAAAATACTATCGAAATTGTCACACAAAACTAATTTTATACTAAATTGTAAAAAATTCAAGTAAAACAACAATGTCACTAGTCAAAGGCGCGGGAAGAAATCCCAACAATGGTATTTCAATTTTGAATTTTTTTTTTTGGTTATTTTTATCCCCGCGGGGAAAGGCAAAGAGCCCATACAGTCCAAGTCTTCAGTTCAGAACCATTTCAAATCTTAATTCTATGTTCCAGCTTCAGGAACTGTGCTAAAAAAATACTTGGGAAGGGTACCCAGACCCAATCAACCCAGTTTAAATACCACCCGTAAAACGATAGTGTTTTACAAGGATTTCTTGATGAACTTATTCACGTCTTCCAAAAAGTGCATAAACGTGTTATATTTGAGTTTTTTCATTATTGTATAATTTCACTAGCACTTATGTTACAAAATACTATCGAAATTGTCACATACAACTAATTTCATACTGAAATGTAAAAATTTCAATTATAACAACAATGTCACTGGTCAGAAGCGCGGGAAGAAGTCGTCAATTTTTTTTTTAAGTGTGCTAAAATACAAGCCTTCTGATTCTTCTTAAATTTAAATAAGTCTTTCGCCACATACCTCCTCCTATATGACAATTTCTATCGTTATATAGGCCATAAAGTCGTGGCTGCTACATTTTTTTTTACAAAACATCCCATTACTGGGACGTTTAAATGAATAATATTTTTGTAGCATTAAAGTTCTACAAATAACATTTATAGCAGCAATATAGTAAAAACTCAATAATCACCCTGCTTCCAATCACCGAAGGCTTGTCGTGTTCCTGCGAGTGTGTGAGGTTACCAGTAAAGTACTCGTAAGCAGTTGCGGTATCAGACGCTGAGATACACGCGAGCGATACTCTTTGTATTGCAAGCGTCCATAGGCTACGGTAACCTTGTACCGTATGCCTATTTGTCTCTCGATATTGTATAAGAAAACACATTACGATCGGATTTAACCGTTATGATTTTCATAACATAGGAAAAAAAATATAGTTTAATACGCTAATAAACTAAACACCAGTTAATCAATGAAAGTTTATATCATCTCTTGAGTAGGAATTCATGTATAACTATAACAAAATTAATAACTGATAGTCTATCTCTTGGCCGATAATGCTTGTAATAGGATAGTCACAATGTCACGAAGTTAATAAATTTAAGCAATATTCAAATAATGGTAAATACCCCTACTTACTACTACTTAGTACGTACCCAAATAAAAACTTCCTGGAAGGTTGCTGTGTTCCTGCGCCAGAGTGAGCGATACTTCCTGTATTACATACGTCCATATGCTACGGTAACAGCTTTACATGAGCGGGGCGGTATAGCCATATGTAATTTGGTAAATTATTATATACTATTAGGAAGATACAAGCATATGCTTGTTTGCCTCATAATAGTTTACAAAATTACACATTTAAAATATAATAAACGGCTCCGGACGATAGCGGAACGACTATCCAAGCTACCGGTGCTTATAGTTTCATTGTGAGGAGCGAAGTGAGTGAGCAAGGTTTCTGTCAATGCAATTGTGTCTAGAAAAACACACTTCTGAATCTGGTTCTAAACACAACTACCCAGCGAGAGCTTTTCAATATAGCAATGGCAACTCGTCGCAATAAGCCCCTTTTGCTTAACAAGTAAGTCAGTACACATGCCACATTGGAGTCATCCCGATCTTCACAATGTTGTCATCATATGTATCGGAGACGACAAAAACGTATCGCGGAAAAGCACGGTGTGTATCTCGATATATTAGCACGATATCAGGCCTTTTACGATAATAGCCCTATCAGTGATAATACCGGCACAAGTATAAAAATATCCATGTCGAATCCATCAATACAGATCGTAGACAGAGTATATAGATAGACGCGTCATCAGCGTATAGGGGTATGAGATAGAGATAATAAACATAACTTTGTAATCTACATGCCATACACAATAAGTATTGCCACTACGCAACTTTTAACCTCATTGATGGGGTAAACTTGGAACATAATCGGTTACAATCAGAACAGGGGACCGGACATTTTGAAAAGTAATTCAATCATAAAAGATTAATTTGAATTACTTTTAGAAATGTCCGGTCCCTTGTTGTGATTGTAACCGATTATGTTCCAAGTTTACCATATTTATTTGCCATTGGACCCTCGTAGATACTTAGACACGTCTTACATTTTTTTAAATATAATCTTATTGGATCTTATTCAATTCTCAATATTACTATTGTTCTTTTTTAATCTGCGAATATTTCGGAAATGATCATTAGAGAAGAAGAAATGTCGAAACAAACTTGCCAATATAGGTCTCTTTTAAAATTGCCAATTTGATATTACAATAAATTCACATCAGCGTATTGGTACAATAATGATATCAAATGGTAGAATTTAAGTTTATGTTTGTTAAGGAATGATAGTCTGTGCTGAATTATTTCCAGACATCTTTATCAATCACATATTCACCAGTTCTATAATAAGCTCTTTTACAAAGAAATTTTTTAATGTGATTTTTAAAAATTTTCTTTGTAAAATTATTATACATTTTACATATGCAGCGGAGCTGAGCTTACCGGCAAATTTATTCATGTGGGGCCCCATTGTAATTTGGAGTCTACTGTAATTCTAAGAAACGCAGTATTATTAACGAATTCTAATTTATTATTCCCAATGAGCACTTCTGTATTGGGAGAAATCACATTCGGAAGACTAAATTTGATGCATTTGCTTTTAGTCGAGTTTAGCAAAAGATTACTACATGTGAACCAGTTTAAAATAGAAGACATAACACCATTTACCTTGTCAATGTTTTCACACCGGCGAGTGACATTAAAAATTAGAGAGGTGTCATCAGTACATAATTTTATATATCAGTATCAGTAAATATACGCCTTTTTCTGCACCACGCAAGGCAGATCATTCGCATATACTAAAAATAAAAAGGGTCCCAAAATAGAAACCTGTGGCACCACGATATTAGGATTATTGCCTTTAGGTTTAACCCTGTTTATATCAACTGTCTGACCTGTTATTTAAATAAAATGCAATTAAGCTCTGGGCTTTAACCCTATCTACATAATAGTTCAGCTTGAGTAACAATGTCTGATGATCGACACCATGAAAAGCTTTAGAGAGATTACAGAAAACTAAAAAAGCATCCTGTGATCTCTCCCAGGAGTTAAGGATATGCTTAACCAATGCCAACTCTGCATCCGTAGTAGATTTACCACCTGTAAAACTGTATTGCGCATCATGACAAATTCATTGGTCTTAAAAAAGAGTTGCAATTGATCAAGCATTATCGTTTTGTATGGGCCCCTTCGATACGACCTGTACACGAGAATATAAAATAATATAGGCAGGTACTGGCGGATTAGTTCTTCCCACGTGTTGGCTGGAGAAATGAAAGGCTTGTATTGTAGTATGAGGCCAGAGGTAATGCTTCCAGAGAGCGATGGCTATCAAAGGAGGTGACTTGTTTACAAAGTAGCGGGAGATGATTATCCAATGACTGCAGGTTACAACTGTGTCGATCGTCGCGCCCCGGCCCATATTTATACACGCCGGGTGCGAGCGAGGCAGTCTGATTATGCAACCGAGAAAGCATGATAAAAATTAGCCAGCCCTGGAAACATTACCATATTGGGACCACTTTATTGGATCAAAATCGCAACAAGATGTACTAATTTTTCTTACATTCGACCCTTTATCATACAAAAACTTAAAATCTATATACTGTAAGGGACAATAATCAACACACATGAAAAACTATTTAATTCAACCACTTACTGTTAACTTACGGCCATTTAACTGTTATATAGGTACCTACTTAATCTATATGCACGTATATCTCCAAACTAAGACTGCCGCGGCCACCAAATCTAATAATTACTTAATGCAAATTTTCTTAATTCTGGGGTACACTTGCGCGCAGTTATATTTTTACATAAAAAGTCTAGATTTGTTGACTCTATCGAACATAGTAAGTCTGCAGTTTCTTGATTGATTTTCGTTTTCGTGGAGTGATCTTAACTTGCGTGGCTGACAGTACAGATCCTTTTTCTATTTTCTGAAATAGATATATACTTAAATATAAAAATAAACATTCCTATGACAAGTATTTTTAGCTAGATTGATGTAACAGGTACATTGTAAAGTGCTGAGCTCTCACGCTTTACTTTTTAGAAAATATTGACCACTTATGCACCCATTCTAGGTACAGTACAGTTGTGTTTCTGCGTGTGAGTGAGGTCACCAGAGTTGCTGTGTAAGCAGCAGAGGAGGGATCGCGCGCGTGATAATTAATATATCGCAAGCGTTAATAGGCTACGGTGTCCGCTTTACATCAGGTGGGCCGTATGCTTGTATGCCTCCCGACATAGTATAAAAAAAAACAATATAGTTTAACGCAGACTGCGCATTAAACAATAGATTCTCTGTTGAGCGTAGAATTCAAGCATCTGATATAACTACGCCTTTCTATTCTACTCTATAACTTCACGCCAAATCCCTTACGGGATAGGCAGAGAGAACCGAGCGCCACGCGACTCGATCCTTACATACCTCACTCGCTTCTTTAACATTCATTGCTCTTTTCATGCACGCTCGCCGGTTTCTAGGGCTCCTGACATCACCTTCTGATAGAACACGACCAATTTGATCATGATAGGTAAGTCTTGGCCTTCCGCGGCTCCTACATCCTTCCACTTTTGCATTGTATATCTGCTTCGTCATTCTTTCATCCTGCATTCTTTCTACATGTCCGAACCAACAGAGCATGCCTCTTCTTATTTTAATACCGACGCTCTCTTTCAGACCAACTCTGCTTCTAACCTCATCATTGCGAATACGGTCTGCAAGCGTTACACCACAGATTTTGCGCAACGCACGCGTTTCAACCGCGGTTATCCTACTTTCATGCTCTCTCTAACTACGCCACGAGTATATAAGAGATTAAACTTACCGAACTACTTTCTATTTCTATTTCCATAGCTACTTCTTCTGACGACGGTTGGTCATATTTCACGTCCGAGTCGTCAATCTGAAAGTTACACTTAATTAGTAACATTCATCATACAAGCATTTAAGAGAGGTAGGACGCATCTAAGGAGCCCGTCTGGTGAAGTACCTCCACCTCACAGAAAATCCGCAGCCAAATAACAACTCCCTAGAGGGTTGTTGTGTTCCTGTGTGTGAGCGAGGTCACCAGTAAGCTCCTAAGGAGTTGCTGGGTTAGCAGCAGAGGAGGCATCGCGTGAGTGATACTTAATGTATTGCAAGCGTTCATAGGCTACGCTAACTGCTGTACATCAGGTGGGGCGTATGCTTGAATACCTTCCGACGGTGTATAAAAAAAACTAAATTATTAAAATATTAGGATACCATAGCATCATTTGTTGCTGCAACTGTGCTTATTTGGAAGAACTTGGTCGATCAAGGGTCTGTGAGCTCTAAAACAAATAAATAAATATATTCCCTTTTAAATGCATGTATATTATGTCCCGTCCCCCCCCCATCGCACACATATCCTTTTTCTTCTCTCCACATCTGTCTCTGCAAATTCTTCTCTTCAAATCTTATATCTAAATTACATGTTTACGACTTCAGTAGAATTAATTTTCATCGAAAGGACCACCACAGAAATCCGCAGCCAAATAAAAATATCATTCGATCCTCGAGAGTTATTGGGTTCCTGCACGTCACTGCGGTTACCAGGAAGAAGTCATTGCGTTGGCAGCAGGGGTGACGGCATGTGAACGATACTTTATATCGCAAGTGAGTTTAGGCCCCGGTAATGGCTTCACATTACGCAGGCTTTATGTTTGTTTTCTAACTGGCGTAGCATAAACATTGAGTAATAATTATATTTCAAATATTTTAGCTTATTAATTTGTAACAGGAAAAATCTTTTATTATATTTAATTTCGAAAAGTCATTGAAATATTTTAGTCACATATTCAATTACCTATGCCATTACTTTTAATTCAACTTACGTGAATGAAACGCGTAGGAACTGCATCTTTATTTAAGCATATTTTGCTTTTCTTTGATTGAAGGCCAGTTGATTCAAAATGGTTGGAGCAGATCCGGGAGTTGTCATTTGGATGCCAATTTAAACGACCCGTACACTCAATCCATTTATACTTCAAAAATAAATCCTTAGGAAAACTGAAACAATAGATACGCAATATGTTAAATGTGGTAAATTAAGTCAAGTGTTGGTAACCCCAAATAGTGTAATCCTGCTGATTACAGACGACATATAGTGATATCGCTAAAAATGTAATGTTTATAACCTTTTTATTTGATCGGTTAATATCAACAAAAAAATGTTTATTTGTACTTTAATTTAATAAAAATTGCTTACTATTGAGTATGAATCCACATTAAATTAATAATCCTTGAACATGCATCATTATATTGTGACAAATAAGCGACAGCGACTTACCGATGAAAGGTTATGTTGAGTTCTTGTCGTTCACTTCGGCTTTTACAGCCAATTATAGAGCAATTCACCATTACTGCACGATCAATGCATCTTTTAAAATAATCACTACATCACGAGGGAATAAAATACATAGGGTTTACACTTAAATCAACGAAATTGCGTCAGAACGAACAATTTGTTTGACACCAGAACAATCCCGGTGGCAGACATAAAAATCGCATACGCAGATAGAGACAAAACACTCATGGTCTATCTTGCTCACGCACATGTATTTTAGAATTTTCTATCTCTCTTCATGTAGGTATTATTCTTTTAGTAGCCCGTCTATATCTATATACTCTGTCTACGATACAGATAAACTTCATCATCTCGTTGACAAAGAATTATGGTACTCTATCCCATACTGAGAAAAAAGCGTACAGCCGCTAACACCCATTTCAACCATGGTATTAGACATGGAATCACAATATGATTCCGTGTCTAATACTGATAATAATATTAAGCCATGCTTAATATTATTATCGTTATTAGGTACTATTACCACGTCTTAGTCTTTTTGAAAATTATACCTAACCTATATCACCAGTGGTGACGTAATGCTTCTATTGATATGTCATGCATCTAAATCAATTCAAGCATTTAAAAGTTAAGTCAGGCTATAAAAACTTACTTCTATACGTGCATCAACTCTGAAAATAATACGGGGAGTATTTTGGGTAGTCGTATAAAGAGGCAAAAGAAGAATAATTATACATTATAAATATTATAATACGCATTTACAGAGTAGCTTCTTTTGACTTTTATATATAATTATTATTATATATAATTATACATTGCCTCCACCAATTCGCATTTGAGCAGCGTGGTGGAGTATGCTCTAAACCCCTTCGGTTGAAGGAAGACCCATATCCCTGCAGTGGGATGAGTAAGGCTTAATGTTATATTTACATACCTTTCTCTACATATTTGACAAATATTTTAAGTAACAAAACGTATAAAACCATTCTTTAATAATAATTCAGCATTTGTTACTGCGAAGCGAAATATGTATAGCTATTACTGTAGCTACATTTTATAATGAAACAAACTCTACGCCAAAGAGAATTTATACTGAAAATTATACCGCATAACAAAAGCCTTCTTAATGCGTCAAATGTATCACACGTCACGTAATCTTCATTAATAATTGAAATTTAAATAAATTGTTAAAAATAACTTAAGTTGACCGCTTATAATCAAAGCAAGCTTAAAAACTACAAGCATAAGTTTAGTAACAATGACGCCTGAACCAAAGGAAATTGGTCATCAAATTAGGTTCAATAAGACATTGATTGGTCTCTTCAGAAGAGGATGCTGGGAAATACCAGAGATCATGGGAGCTACGGTTATGGCACTAATTGGAGTTGCATTAGGAATTACTGGATGTATAAGATATCGAAATAACGATGGAGATAATAGAGAGTATAAATCTATTTACACAATAGTTCGTAATGGAGACCCACGGGCATGCACTTTCAAAAATCCTGTAAATACGCAGTATAAATGTTAAAATATTTTTTTATTATTAAAAATATAATTTACTCTATTGTGTTTTTGGTAAGGTAAACTTATGAGCTGTATATAACGTACAAGCTTGCATGTGCACGCCAGCTCGAACACGATGAATGACTGCTTGGGAGCTACGAGTATTAGAAGACCAAAACGTTTTTATTAAACCAAGAGAAAGCGGGAACTTTGGAATTTGGCCTTGACTACAATTCAGCAGCACTAGTGACGCCCCTGGTGTTGCAAGTTTTTTGTATACTACGTCGGGAGGCATGCAAGCATATGGCCCACCTGATGTAAAGCGGGTAACGTAGCCTATTAACGCTTGCGATATATTAATTATCACTCGCGCGATGCCTCCTCTGCTGCTTACACAGCAACTCCTTGGGAGCTTACTGGTGACCTCACTCACACGCAGGAACACAGCAACCCTCTAGGGAGTTGTTATTTGGCATCGGTTTTTTGTGAGGTGAAGGTAGTTCCCCAGACGGGCTGCTTTGATGCGCCCTACCTCTCTTGAAAAGAAAGTGCCGATAGACTATGGTAGCTGTTCATCATGAAATACTCCGTATAATTGTTTCCCACCTTAGTGATATAGATATATACCCATTGACTAGGAGAATAGATGATTTTTTTTATAATTTTAGCATATCTCTGGTACATTAATGTATCTGTATACTACGTACGTCGAATATACGCAGTTATATATAGTATTTATTTAGGCTTTATGCGACATGGAGATCCTTTATCTGTTGGCCTACATGAAAAATATTGCTGTACAAGGGGTTATAAACATTTTACAGAAAAAATATAATGATGCTTCCGTCCGGAAGCACAGGCTGGATTTCGAAGTGGCAGAGGATGTACGGATCAAGTATTTTCACTCCGCAACATCGTAGAAAAGCATCTAGCCATAGACTAGAAGGTTTTCTGCGGTTTTGTGGACCTTGAGGAAGCATTTGATAGGGTCGTGCTCTCTGAAATATTTTGCCCAGATATGGGATTGACGGTGACCTGTTCCGTGCTGTGTAATCCACTTATGAGAATTGTACAGAATATGTGCATGTGGACGGCAGCTTGTCGCCATGGTTCGATACCAACATTGGCGTCAGACAGTCTCGGCTCGGCTATTCATCATGTTTGAGATTGAGAAATATGAATGTCTGAATACGAATGAGTGACTCAGCGGTCAATTGCCTGCTTTATGTAGACCACGCGGTATTAACACTCGTCTTGCATTTCAACTGTGGACAGCATATGATAGACCTAAATCTGGATATGTTTATGAAAAGATGTGTACAGCGAGAAAAGTTTTTTAAAAAAAAGCTAATATGCTGTCAAGATAACCAAACTCAAATTAAAACAGATATCATTGCAAAACATCACGCAGCTAAAGACTTTAGTAAATTTTGGAAAAACACTAATAAATTAAATCCCAGGACGAGTCTGCCTGTGAGCGTTGCGGGTGAGAGTGTACCAGCTGATATAGCTAATAAATTTAAGAAACATTTTAAGATGCCGTCATCATTATCGGGTCAGGCGTCGCGGAGGCTGAATGCTGGGGAGTCTGGCAAGTCATTAAGCGTGAGGTTTTCATCCAAGGAGATTGCGAAAGTAATAAAATATATGGTGAGAGGAAAATCTCCAGGCCATGATGGACTCAGCATCGAGCATCTGCAGTATGCTGGTGTACACCTGCCAGAGCTCTTTCAATGCTATTCTCACTGTGTCAGGGCCACTGGCATCTGCCTCACGAGCTGGTTAAGACTATTGTCGTACCTATTCTAAAAAATAGGACTGGTGACGCATCTGATATGGCGAACTACAGGCCTATTTCCCTCGCTACGGTCATAGCAAAGGTGCTGGACAGTGTGCTTGACAGGCATATGTCTGGACGCATAGAATTGCACGATACGCAATACGGTTTTAGACCAGGTCTTTCTACAGAAAGTGCAATTCTAGCCCTGAACCACACGGTTCAGTACTATACGGCTGATGGAAAAACTCCTAAAGTTGTATGCTTCTTGGATCTCATCAGGGCTTTTAAGTTGGTGTCCTATGACCTCCTGTGGCAAAAATTGAAAGAGGATACACAGGTGGCGGGTGAAGTGGTATCTGTACTAGAGTACTGGTACCTTAACAATCAAATGATCCGTTACCTAGAAGATCACTCCTTAATTAATGATCGTCAATATGGGTTTAGACCGAAACGATCGACGGGTGATCTTCTAGCGTATGTGACCCACACCTTGGGGGAGGCAATTGATAAACATGGTGAATCTATGGCAGTCAGCCTAGATATCGCCAAGGCGATCGGGTTTGGTTTAAAACACTTCTCTCCAAACTTTCGGCATACGGTTTGCCCCTCCAGCTTTGTAAGTGGATTACTGGCTTCCTGCATGTGCGTAGAATCCGCGTCCTTGCAGATGGATGCGCTTCGCGGTTCATGTCTGTGAATGCCGGTGTCCCACAGGGCTCCGTCCTGTTGCCCACCCTCTTTCTTCTTCATATCAATGACATGCTGCCACTTGCTAATATTCATAGCTATGCAGATGACAGTACGGTCCATGGGCGATATTTCGCGCGGCCTAGTGCTGGTCGGGCAGAAATCGGTGAGAGGCGTGAGAGTTTTGTCGTTGAGCTTAATCGGGTTTTGGACCTCATTTGTAAATTGGGTTCCAATAACCTGGTTGAGTTTAATGCCAAGAAAACTCAGGTGTGCGCGTTCACAACTAAAATGTCCCCATTTCACCCCACTCCCAGTCTTCAGGGCGCTACCCTCAATATGCGAGATAGCCTGAATATGCTAGGCATGGATATTCGTTGCGACCTAAACCAACGAAATTACATCGAGAGCCTCATTTTAACAGCTTCAAAGAAACTCGGAGTTCAGAAGAGGGTGCGCCGGTTCTTCACGCCGGACCAACTTTGTCTTCTTTATAAGACTCAAGTTCGGGCCTGCGCGGAGTATTGCTCGCATCTCTGGGACGTCTCCGCATAGTATCTTCTCAAGGCTCTCGATAGGTTGCAGCGACGGGCTATCCGCATAGTCGACGAAGAAGAGGTCACAAAATACCTAGAACCTCTGCAACTTCGTAGGGACATAGACTCCCTAAGTACATTTTACCGCCTGTACCATTGTGAGTACTCTGAAGAACTAATTCACCTTATCCCACCCTCTCCCTTCCGTTATAGAACCACACGTGCAGGCATGCAATGTCATCATTCCACTGTTGACGACATTTGTTCTCGTACTAAAAAGTTCGGGAACTCCTATCTCTGTTGAACTATTAAAAAGGGGAACGCCTTGCCTGCACATGTGTTTCCTCCTTCCTACAACATGGGATCCTTCAAACGAAGCGTGAAGAAGCACCTTGCGGGCCAGCATGGTAGCGTCAACTGATAGGACACTGTAGTCCTTTATCAGTTGCCGCTGCAATTTGGGCTCCTCTTTTCGCTTACCAACAGGCGAAGAGGAGCCACTATGCTGAGCCAATATTAAAAAAAATAAATCAATATCTGGCTTGGGTGTGTCACGGCAGACGTTATGTATCAGTAACATAGATAAATTTAAGCATTTATCAGATTTACAAGATGTTATTTGTTATGAAAATGTACAACCTACACTTGTCATAACTGGTTCTTGACACTGCCGTCGAAGTTCGTGAGAACGGGCCCTCTCAGCCTGTTGCATACCTTACTAAATTGGGATGGCTCATTTTCGGTTTTCCCTTTTCTGTCACGGACTGCGCAGATTGTGTCAACTATATATATACTTGCGAGTTTGATAAGTTAATTAAAAATTATTTTGAATTAGATTCTATAGGAATTAGTAACAAAATGTCTAGCTTATCTTCCGACGCGCGAGCGATTTCTATTTTACAAAATACTACTCAACGTTTATCAAATGGTCGTTTCTCAGTTGGATTACCATGGCGTTCTGACAATCTCAAAGTACCTGATAGTTACTAGCTTTATTAAGGTTTTTATCTTTGGAAAGGAAATTTATTAGAAATCCTGATTATGCTAACAGTTACCGTAAGAATATTAAAAATATAATTGATAAAGGTTATGCTGAATTAATACTAATTACTAACTTTACTTTTAAATTATTTGGTATTTCACTTTGGGGATACAAACCCTAACAAGCCAGATAGACTAAGGGTGGTTCATGATGCTGCTGCGCGGTGTGAGTTTGAACTCTCTATTACTTAAGGGTCCCAATTGCTACAGTCTCTTATGGACATTATTTTCGGTTTCGTAAGGGGAAAGTAGGATTAATAGCAGATATTCGTGAGATGTTCCCGCAAGTAAAAATCAGACAGTTCGATAGGGACGAGCAACGTTTTCTATGGCGCGACACTCCTAACGGACCTATTAGTATTTATAGAATGAGTTCAATGATTTTTGGAGCTGTTTCCAGTCCTTTTACAACCATTTATATAAAAAATAAAAATGCCGCTAAGGGTCAATAACAATATCCGGACGCAGCGGAAGCCATTAACAATAATACTTATATGGACGACTATAAATAGGCAGTCACGCCACCATTGAAAAGGCGGCTCAAGTTGCGAGGGACGTGATAGAAATACATAGTCGGCACTAGTTCATCTATCCCATCTGTAGATTTAGGCCATTTTCCCAAAAGCGTTCGGACATTGGGCTTAGTATGGCACCAGGACACAGACACTCTCGATTTTTAACCCGTCAAGATAATTAATATATTTACTAAAAAATTACCGAAAAGGATTACCAAACGTAGTCTTATCGGAACTGATGCATATTTTCGATCCACTTGGTATGTTGTCACCTCTCACCATCAGAGGTCGCGTCATATTCCAAGAGATTTGGCGTGCAAGCACCGGCTGGGATGAAGATATCCCGCTGATTCCTTTTAAAAAGTTTAGTTCGTGACTTAACGATGTATCGTCGGTATTTAATTTGTAAATACAACGTTGGTACTTACAAACCAATAATATACAACGACGTGAATTGCACATTTTCTGTGACGCCAGCAAAGATACATGTGCTGCTGTCGCGTATTTTTGTGTTGTATACTCTAATGGAAATGTGCAACTCGCGTTAGTATCTAGTAAAGCTAGAGTCAATCCATTAAACAAAATTCATACCATCCCACGTTTAGAACTTCAAAGTGCTTTGATTGCAGCTCGTCTTGCGCATGCTATATGTAAAGCGCATAAACATAAACCGACCGCCAGGTTTTTTGGACAGATGCTCGTAACGTTCTTGGCTGGTTAAGGAACGATGCCGGAAAGTACCAAGCATTCGTTTCTTTTCGTTTGGGGGAAATTCATGAACTCTCGTATGGCGTTAGGTATCCACTTGTTTAAATATTGCAGACGATGCGACTCGTTCAGTACCCGGTGAACTTTTACAAAATAGTAGATGGATCAACGGCCCTGAGTTTTTGCGATCTACTCTAGACTTGACTCGAATTGACCTGTCAAACCAATTACTCCGAATCCTTCATTTGAAGACGAACTGAAACCATCGCAAGCGTTGTCTCACTTCATAAACATCACCGACATTTTCTCGCCTATCGCAGCTTCACCATCTCATTTTAGTAGTTGGCTTTGGTTAGATAGAGCCACAGCACGATCACACCATTGTGCCACTCTTTTGATTAACCATTTTAAATTCTCAAATAGGGGGACAAGGATAGGTAACCGTAACCAAACTGCAATTTCTTCAACTTCAAACAGATCGACTCGTATGACTCCACTGACAGCTGAAGAACTTGAACGTGCTGAGAATCACATTTTACGCCAAAGCCTACTACCTTTGCCGAAGAGTTAGCAGCATTACGTTGCGAATTGCCGATACTCGAGGAAGCAAGATTGGGAATAAGGCCATCATGCTCGGAGAGGAAGGACTCTTACAACTTCATGGAAGGATCGATGCTGCAGAGAATGTAGAAAGAGGTGTAAAGCGTCCAATTCTCCTCGACGGTAAAGACCCTGCTGCGCGCCTACTTGTTCTACATTACTATCGGAAAGCGGCACACGCACAGTCTGATACTGTGGTCCATGAGTTACAACAGAAATTTTGTATTTTGAAGTTGAGGTCAACGGTCAGAGCAGTGATTCACTCTTGCCAGTTCTGTCGAATAAAGAAGCCTATTACTTGCACCCCGCCTGTTGGAGATTTCCCTCAAGTAAGACTGGCCCACCACATGAGACCATTTTCTTTCGTGGGTGTAGATAATATTGGACCTCTGTTGATATCTGTTGGCCGGCGCGTTGAAAAGGGCTACTGTGCTTTTTACATCTGCCTCACAATTCGTGCTGGAGAATGTTGCCAAGGCAACTTTTTTATTAAATTAAACATTTTTTTTAACGAAGTATAGCGTGTTTTATTTATTATACTTCCGTTAAAAAAATGTTTAATTCAATGTATAACAATCACGAAAACCTAAGACAACCTTTTTTTAGTTATTTTACATCTTTTTTTGATTTGGACGTTTTGTGACGTGTGGCGGCGCGGTGGCTGTTTTTCGCGTTTATGTTCGTGTACGGATTTCTTGTATTTTCCTATATTTGATTATTATACCCTTTTACCTCAAAAAACATGTCTTGCTTTACCATTTGTCGACCCTCTTTATAAATACAATCCACTTGCTCACTCTGTAGCGCACAACGTGAAAGTGGAAGGATGTAGCAACCGAGGAAGACTATGACTAACATACTATGACCAAATTGGTCGTGTTTTATCAGAAGGGGATGTCAGCGACCGACTGGCGAGCGTACAAGAAAAAAGCTATGAAGGGTAGAGAAGCGAGTGAAGTGTGTAAAGACCGCGTCTTATGGTCCTCGGTTCACTCGAGAAAAACAAAAGGTCGTTAATTCTATTTGATGTAGTTATGGCCCTCACACCCGTACCTCATGATTGCATGTATTTCTGTGTAATATATTCTCGCTCGCTAATATATATTCTTTAAAATATCTTTGCGTTTTTATTTCTAATGATTCCGACTGGTTGTTAATTCATTGAGTTAAATCACTGAGCTAACTATGAGGGAAAAAGTTTACTTGTCGAGAATTAGAAATATGTTAGGTCAACGCCACATGTGCTCACTCCTGACCATATACGCTAGCAAAATACGCTTAACCAACAGATTTTTTTACTGTAGAAGGTCCTGCTATATGACAGTTTCGAAGGATCCATGTATACACCACCACCGCCGCCGGTATGGCTTTAAATATATTATACATAGGCTAATGTTGAATGCTGATGCTAATGGTTTATGCCTCCAAGTAGACCTAAATTAATTATACCTGTGAAGTATTTAACTTACACTAATTTATTATTTCCACCAAATATGTTACATTTGGTGGAAATAATAAATTAGTGTAAGTTTCATTGCACTGCAACATAACTACTGTCGATATGTGTACATGCGGTAAACCGTAGAGGCGAGAGAGGGTCGAGCGCCAAAATAAATAGTCACATTAATTTGACGCTGTCACTATCAGTGAATGAATATTGAGACGAGAATTACACGATTGTTGTAGTTTAATTTGTAATGGAATTGAAATCAACCTACGGCTAGGAGTAAGTCAACCGTTGTGTTCTATCTATAAGGAAACCAAATGGCTGCTATTGGCACTAGACGAACCGTCGCACAGCTCTTACAGCAGGGATGGAGTGAAATTCCCGAAATATTCGCATCCACTGGAATGGCTCTTGTTGGTGTTGGATTGGCGATTGCAGGCTGTTACAAATACGCCAAAATGGACGGAGATAATAGAAGATACAAGAGCACGTACATCATTATGAGGCCAGATGACCCTAGGGTGAAGTTAATTAGGAAAAATTAAAAATGTATAGGAGTCAGTAGTGCAGGTTATGTAATAAAGCTCGTTCAAAATTGTTTGTTTTGTTATTTCGTTTATTAGTAGACCGAATTTAATATTAATTTTGAATTTTTTTTATGTGATTAATGTGCACTTGTTACTTGAGTCCTGTCCCCTTATCTGCAACTAGGCGGCAGGGGGGGGGGGGGGGGGGGGGGGCTCCTTTTCGAGAGTGGGTGTTCGAATCTGCTGCTTCTACTGCCAGTTGAGATCCTAATATCACTATTTTTATTGTAACCATGACAACTTGATGGTAGTGTGGCCTATAGTGTTGAAGGGCAAGCAGCCTACTAGGAGTCTCTTTGCTTAATCTTTTTGAAGTTGACACTACAAACCATCCTATTAAGCAGTAACTCAATGCTTTAGTGAGAATATGTATAATTGTTTGTAAATAAAAATGTTATGCTAACTACAGAATGAATATTGGGACTTTTATTAATTATAACTATATACATTTATATATAAACGTCATAATTTTTGTTTTCACTTTTTCAAAATATGTTAGTGATTTTAAAATATTGCTAATTTCAATATTATGGGTTTGCAAGTTACTTTTTGCATAGAAGATAAACTTACACTTACCTTTTTCAATTACAGAGTGAAGCTAATAGAGACCTTCTCCCTCAGTTTCTGTCACAATAGTAATTTTTCAAACATTGCCTATTTATTTTACATAGAATGTATCATTGCAAACACGAAAATAGTACTACAATGTGGCAAATTTGCGTGAATAAATTTTTTATACAAATGTTAAAGCATAAATTAATGTTTTTTACAATTAGATTGGATAATAAGGGTCATGCTTTACTAATATTAATATCTTAATTCTTTTCATTTTCTTTTTTTCTTAGATAACTATTTTTTTAATACTGTTGCTGTTACTGGAATGAAATATTTGTAAGAAAATCAAGTTGATCAGTATGTTTGTTGTTCTAGTAACAAACAACATCACTTCCACATAATATGGAGTTTATATACTCTAGATTACATGTTTATATCTGTATACTTTATCATTGAGAGTATAGATTATTATTTTCTCAATAAGAAAAATTCAGATGTAATCCTTTTCTGACACGAAATCTCAATACTAATATCTAAAAGTGAATGATATATACTATCCTTTTACTGATGGCGAGCAGTTACTTTTGCCGATAACCTTAGTAACTGGGTGCCGAGCATCACTGGGCATTGCTTTTTTATAAAATCACATTTTATTTGGAAAGCTATGTAAACTTAAAAAGCTAAACTTAATCTGAATCCAAATCATTACAACCAGAATTGCCTACATAAAAAGTATCACTTGCACATTGTTACAATGTCTCTATACTCACATAGCAATCCAACTTTAGCTAATTGTTATATGATATTTTTGTATAGAGCAGAAATGTAAGATGGCCACACTTATCTTAATACCAATACTCTTTTTCAGACCAACTCGCTTATATTCATTGCAAATTCTATATCCAAGTGTTTCACTGCAGATTATGTAACACTTGCATATTTTCATGCTCTATCCACCAAACTAAGTGTGTTATATTTTTGATAAGAATTTTTCTTACATAGCATATTTCTTGTACCTACATTGTTCTATTTCCTCTGGGATCAGTGCTATTTGTTTATTTCTTCCATTTAACATGGTCAGTCGTCATCCAGTCATCCACTCCCTTTTCATTCTTAGCATCTTAGTTGTGTTTGTCACTCTTTTCGTCGCTTATACCTGATAAACAATCTCTTTATCTTTTCACACTCTTACATATTCAGACAGATATAAAAAAACAATGTCATTCACAACTAATAATGCTTCTAATCGGGCAATATCTTTTTAATATTGCCAGTAAGAACACCAATACTATATAATATTTTCAGTATGACCCGAACATAAAGGTATGTGTTTGTCATGGCTAATGCATTTTTAGGCAGGCCAGGTTTCAGGGCGAACATTTCACAATCGAAAATACTGCAGTATTGCCTGACTACATGAAGTAAATAACCTATGGAGAACTAATGAGACCGATATTACATAGTAAGTCAATTGACCGCTACATGTGAGGGGTAAAGTTAGAACAACCAGCTTGGCCAGTTCGCGATTATCAACATGGCATTTATTGATTAAAACTTGTCCCATTGGTCAGTAGGCTTAAATCGTTTTTGTGAGCATGGGGCCTTCATAACAGTCAAGTGGTTTCCTGGTATGTGCCCAACCATGATAATTATTGTTTCTTTCTGGGGTTGGTGGAGCAGTGTCTTTCAAGCCACCCGAAGACTTCGGACAGGCCAAAATACAGAAAAGATTGAGATAGATAAGACCACCTGGGCGATAGTGAATGCTCGGAGGACCAGATGGGCGAAAGAAAAAAAAATTATTTGTTTCAAATATTGGTATATTGACGTTGTTAATAAACACGTAGTTTCACAATATTTCGTCTAAATCAGACATGCAAAATTTTAACCTATCAAATTAAATTACTATATTACATTTAAGAGGTAGGGCGCGTCAAAGCAGCCCGTCTGGGGAAGTACCTCCACCTCACAGAAAACCGCAGCCAAATAACAATTCCCTAGAGGGTTGTTGTGTTCCTGCGTGTGAGTGAGGTCACCAGTAAGCTCAAGCTCAGCATCGCGCGAGTGATAATTAATATATCGCAAGCGTTAATAGGCTACGGTACACGCTTCACATCAGGTTGGCCGTATGCTTGTATGCCTCTCGATGTAGTATATAAAAAAAAACTTAGAGTCTAACTAATTAAATGTAATATAGTAATTTAATTTGATAGGTTTAAATTATAATTATTTATATGCTGATTGTCTAAGTCTTAGACAATCAGCATATAAATAATTATAATTTACCATTTAAAAATTCGGATATACTATAGTAACACTTGTTTACAAGTAGTTTTCTTAACTGTGATTTAAAGACTGACAAGGGTAAGTCTACTCATGTCCTTTGATAGTTTGTTAAATATTTGAATGGCCATCAGATAACAACTACTATGGTATAATGTTGTAGACATATTAGGCCATATTAGTTTATTTGGGTATCTATTTCCCTTTTTATCGAAAAGATAGATGGATGTTAGTCTTTACAAATTGACACATTTCATTAATATATATGCACGGAAATGAGATTTAACTTTTTAAAATATGGTTGTTACTTGTTTAGGACAACTTGTTTTAGGAGATACGTTACATAAGGACTGTATTCACTGTTCCTGTGCTATAAAATACTATCTTTATCTGATCAATTGCCCCATATAATGAACATACGATGAATTGCGATGATGTTTAGGAGTAAAATTAAATGAAGCAGCCATGTCTATGGAATGATTGGAATGTAGTTATATTCCATAAATATGACATTCAACTTGTATGTAATTACTCGTTTTACAGTTAAGTCAAATGTCAAGTAATACCGTGAGACATTTAATATGTCAAAGTGCAACTAATATTTTATTTGGTTACAAATTGTTGAGACAGAGCGTTAGCGAATTTTGTCCACCATCCATCATCATAGGCTGAGTTCAACATGTCCATGGATGGTGGCTCTTTCAGGGCTTAATGCAACGGAAATCAGTAAATAAAATACCATATTCATTTTTTTTAATTTTATTATCATAATTATTCAACACGTCCTTTCAATCACAATAATACACAATGGCAATAAAAATTAAAGGAATCATTACAAATTTTATATCATCATTTATCAAGCATTCATTTCTTTTTCTTACCTTTACTAGAGCCCGCACTATCTTTACTTGAGTTTGATTTATCTTTACTTGAAGTTGGTTTTTCTTTATTGGAACTTGGTTTTTCAGCTCTCTTTTTCTAGAACAATAATTAAAAATTATTGACATACAGATGTAAAAACAATGAGGTGATACAAAAAATTGGAACATCGACAACATACTACATCTGGTGGCAAACAGGCATAAGGATGATTGATACGAAACAATTACTGCTGCTAATGCAGGAAATATTCACCAACGAGTGTGCCATCGAGAAATTTAAGCGACCTTGTATTTTGCAATGTCTCGGTCGAGATTGTTTGAATGTCAGAAGTAGATGTATTTTTTTTCTATATAGCTCTCCATTGAAGAGTTATACATCCATTGAACGAAGTCCTTTAATAAAGAATAAAATAATAAATGTACATGCGATTTGATAAATATAGTTTGATACTATTTTCTTAACATAACAAGATCATAAGTACTAGACAGTCCAATTGCTATGTCCTGCACATCATTACCTGGGTGCACGTACGCCTAATGCTTGTATTCGTCCTCTGGCAAACTATGACTATTATACTGTAGTCAAGATTTTCCAAGATCTACTTGTGGTGGAAACTCTTGAGTAACGAAGGAATCTCTGGATAAAGAGACGTTCTGCACAGCGCTATTTACCGCCTTGTTGGTTGTTGAGTTTCTGCGAGTGAATGACGTCACCAGATCTCAGAACTTCAGAAGAAGTGCATGGCGGTGTCATCACGCAATAGGAGACTGAAACCACTTCAATCAGGTGGGCCGTGCGCTTGTATGCCTCCCGACGTTGTATAAAAAACAGAAACGAAATCATATATCAACCTTAATAAGAGCGTCGTTTTCTGGATCACTGTCCTCCTGGAGATCGTCCTCATCGGCCTGCGTGTCATCCTCGTACTCGTCGTCATCTCGGGCCTTGCCTCGTTTGATGGCCCCCGGGGCGTACGGCAACGCTGTCGCCTTCTTGTTGTACGAACGAGTCATAGCTGCTTTAACCTGCCAGATTCAAGTTATAATCGAATTACAAATCACTAAATGATGTATCATTAAATTATCATTGTGAAGGAAGATTATAAGGAGATACGTACGTCCAAGAAATTATATTTCGAATGCCGTATGGCCTAATCTAAGAAATAGTCTGGTTTTCCCTCTGGTATGTGGAAATCTGACGGCAGTCGTTCAATGTCAAAATATCTTCGCTAAATACTCCTGCAAACATACCTTTTCTAGAAACAAAAGGTATGTTTGCAGGAGTACGACTGATTTATAATTCAATTTCTTTATACATTTATAGGTACAACTTGTCGAAAATGTTCTAAATATTTTATAGCTTGCACGGTTTAATGGCAGAGAGATCATGAAAGTATAAATGCGGTCGAGATGAGAGCATTGCGCAAAATTTGTGGCATAACGCTTGCTGACCGCGTTCGTAATGAAGACGTGAGAGAAAGAGTTGGTCTAAAAGAGAGTGTCGGTGTTAAGATAAGAAAGGGCATGCTCCGTTGGTTCGGACATGTAGAAAGAATGCGGGACGAAAGAATGACGAAACAGATATACAATGCAAAAGTGGAAGGATGTAGGAGCCGAGGAAGGCCGAGACTAACCTACCATGACCAAATTGGTCGTGTTTTATCAGAAGGTGATGTCAGGAGCCCCAGGAACCGGCGAGCGTGCATGAAAAGCTATGAATGTCACAGAAGCGAGTGAAGTATGCAAGGACTGCGTCTTATGGCGCTCGGTTCTCTCTGCCTACCCCGCAAGGGACTTGGCGTGAAGATATACATACGGTTTAATAGCGATGTATCGAAATAGAAAAGACAGAAAGAGAGCTTATCACACAGCCCGATTGAGGAAGTACCTCCATCACACAGAAAACCGCAGTCAAATAACAATTCTCTGGAAGTGATATTGTGTTGTGAGCGAGGTTACCAGCAAGCTGCTGATTTGCTGCTGATTTGTTGCTGTATACGGAGTACCTACGCGAGCGAAACTTCTTATATCGCAAGTGGTCATAGGCCAGGTTAACCACTTTATATTAAGTGGAGACATGCTTTTATGCCTTCAGACATTGCTAAAATCACATCTGTGTAAGTGATCAAGTTATTCAAACGTTTACCTTAGAATCAATCAGTATCATGGGGTTCCTTTGTTCTGGCCAAAGCGACAACTCAGTCAAGGAGTCCAGATCATCGCGCAGCAAGTGGTATGACTCGAGGACTTGTAGCGCCTGGTCGATCCCTTCGCTCTTGTCTTTTATGAGGGGCGTCACGACTGCGTCACGAAGGTGCGAGCAGTAGTCCAGGAAGATTGAGGATTTTGATCCCGATGTGCTGTTGGGTGGAGATTATTACATATATAAATCGTCGTTGAAGTGCCAATACCTCCTAAGTGACATTTTAATTAAATTGAGTTTTTTAATACAATAGGCTTAAAGTTGGAATTTGCATCGGTGGCAATTACACCAAATCATCAATCATTACCAGAAAGGATCTATACAGTTTGTGGAATGGTTATTAAATTACTAATAACAGTAATAAACCACTTTAAGTCTCTCAATTCTCAAAAACTAAATTTAAGCAAAAATGTCAGATAGGAGGTATTGGCACTTCATCGACGAAATGTAGTTTGTAGTAACAAAATAAAATGTTTTAAAGTTTACTGAGTGGCCGAATATTTGGTTGTTTATACAGAAAGTACAGCATTTGATTAGAAAATTATTACATAACGTTAATATTTACAGTTACAGCGAAAATAAAAACATACTGCAAGTTATAATATTGCATAAAGATGCAAAAATTTCAAGCGGGGATGGGAGGTGCAAACTGTTTGGTATGGGAATCAATTATGATGAATAATTTTCGATTTGGTAAATTTTTGCCAAACATTTGGAATATTTTCATCCAGTGAAAACATGTTCGGCTCGTTTGTAATTTATATTAGACTAGCTTTTACCCGCGGCTTCGCTCGCATTGATAAAAAAAATATATATATTTTAATAAAAAGTATCCTATTTTACTTCTGATATCTCCAAGAATATGTGTATAAAGTTTCATGATAATCGGTTCAGTAGTTTTCCCGTGAAAGCTAACAAACAAACGAACATTCACATTTATAATATTAGTAGGATTAAGAACATTTACGATCTTTTTCAGCATTCGAAAGGCCTTTTCTTTTTGTTTCTACCATCGCTATTATTTATTTATTTATCAAATGTTTTGTAAAGCTTTTCTTTTTGAGTAGTTAAAAACTTTAGAGCTAACATTTTAATTAATCAAAATGAAATGGTTTACTATTTTTTTTTTTCAAAATATTGAAAAAAACGGACTGTCATAATTTATTAATAGTCAAATGATTTCAAATGGAGTCATAAAAGGCTCATACATACATTCATAATCCGCGAGAAAGGCTTTTGGTGCTTTGCTTTGAAGCACACAAAGTAGTTTAGATCAAATTGCCTGTAAATTTTACTTTCGCAAAGTAACACAAGCTTATTACTTTGGGGCTAGACGGCGCTGTGTATTTTGCCCGACAAAAAATTTATAAAAATATATATATATTAATATGTAATGTACATGTAGTCAACTTACCTTAGTCTAGTGTGGGCATGTATTTCCTGGCAAAGCCTTTGCATTTTTGTACGTCGTGAATTCTTTCCCAGCCACCCTGGGAAGTTGATCTGCCCAGTCATGTGACCTGCCATTTCGTATCCTGGGATCACTGAGCTGTACATAGCCTGAGATAAATGACATATCATTAGATATCAATATGAACACTTTGTGTTATGATTGAATTTTGACTGGTTTCATATTTATAAATCTGAAAAATACGACGTATTTGTAGATAAGTTTGTTCGAAATTAGTATAATGTGTTAATTCAGCGAAATTATTATAATTCCAAACAATATTAAAAAAAAGAGAATATCAGTGTTAAAATAAGAAGACGTATACTTTGTTGGTTCGTACATGTTAAACGGAAAAGCTATGAATATTAAAGAAGCGAGTGAGGTGTGTATACGCCGAGAGTTATGTGGCACTAGGTTCTCCCTGCCTACCCTGCAATGGACTTAACGTGAAGATATCATAGATGTTAAATTATCAAATAACATTATCCACAAATTTGTCGCATTTTACAATTTATTAGGGTTCCGTTTACGCTCAAAATAATATAAAAAGAGAATTTTTGATCTTTTTCCGAGAAAAATATAGTAAGTTTTATTTATAAAATTAAACAAAATAGAGCTATAAAATCGAAATATTTTAAACTTCAATGGTTTTTTGCCTTCGATATATAACGTCTAATCACGACTGGATAAGGAGACACAACTTTAAAAAATATTTTTTTCTTAATTCAAACGTTATTTTTCGCAGTTACGTAAAAATCATGACTTCAAAATTGCTGTGAATGAATAGGGATGATTTTATCGCAACGAGTTTATAGCAACCTCCTACTTTCTTAAAAATCTAGGAGTGAGCGTGTCCACACGATGATTTTTATTAGCCTCGTCGGGATTCACTCACTTGTGGAAAATGGAAAAACATGACGCAGCAAACAATACTCCTTGTTTTGCAAATATATACATATATATGTTACGGTAACCGCTTCATTTTAGGTGAATAGTATACATGTTTACCACAAGGCATGGTACAAAAACCTTTTTGTTTTTAAATTGAATGATAGGCCATTATCAAAAGCCTCCCCTAAATTCAGTCTTACGAAATACCGGGACACCGAAATCAGACCATTCGTTCGTGTGATGGCTTAGGTAATAACTAAACAGAATGACGTCCGAACCTGCAATGGGAGAAGTGACCAGGCTTGAGCACGTCGTATCCTGGCGTCAACCATGTCTCCAATACTGATGCTGTCGGCTGTCCTACTCACGCGGTCCAGTATCTCTTTCCTGGTAAAACCAATTTAATATTTTTATTACAACCTTATCTAGGTTGTATTATTACAAGTAAATTTATTACAAGTAAACGGACATAGTATGCAAGCACTCAACTAATACAATTTTTATTAGACTTTAAAATGTATCCGCTGTGGGTTATTTGATATATTTTTAACACCGACCATTTAGTTGGTTGCTGTGTGTGGTCAAATCAAAGGTGAAGTGAAGCGGGCATGACGCACCGCAACCGGAAGAACAAAAGCGACGAGCCTAAGGACTCAAAGGGTCGGAACTCTGCTTAGAATGTGATGTGGTCTAAACGACCGGAATTTGTAGACATGTAACCTACCCTGAAGAGTTTACGGAGAGAAGCGCCAAATACTACGCGGTACTTGGTGTATCGCGCAGAAGTCATGGCTACCGTCGGTGCGATGTGCTCCGTGTGAGATCAGAGGGAATCTGACATAACGGTAATTTGATTTATTTATAAAAAATGTAGATTATACAAAAAATGTAAACATTTGATGACAGTTTGATCTAAGATTTAGTTTTTAATTCAGCTGTTTTCTTTTCAAAAATTTTTCGTTCCACGGTTTATCAAATTTTTACATACATTCATTTAATTTTACATTCACTTTATTTTCGAACATACAATAAGAAATATTGTGCTAACGTCGAAAAAATATGTCGGAGCGACTTTAACAAGACCATTTAAAAAAAAAGTTAAATATAAAAAATATTATTATTATTATAATACGTACAAATGACAGCGAGAATCTACCGAATTGATTACAAACGATCTAACGAATTGATTTTTTTACAACTAATCTCCTTCGTGTCACGGTATAGTGTCTTTGTATATGCCGTAAACAGGATAGAGGAAATACTATTTTTGGAAAAAAGTAACCTAATATTAACGATATCAAATTTAACTGAAACATTGTTATAATTAAAAAAAATATGTGCCTGGAGGTTTTTCGAAGAGCCACATTGACCTTGCGGCGAAGAACTCGCCAAGACTTTCCTTTGCGTGAGTCACTCTGATCGAACACGCAGGTTAAGCGACCACAGCCTGCCTTAGGAGGGCTAGTTAAGCCGTCAGTCCCGCCTGTTGTCCATAGATGATAGGCGTTAAGGCGTTTTCTAATCTAAGATACGGGCTTATTATGTGGGGAAACGCAGTAGACATAAACCGCGCCTTTCTGATTCAAAAAAATTGCATAAGAGCAAATGTGGGGCAGGTCCTTTGGAATCGAGTCGACCACTTTTCAAAAAATTAAAATTACTGACGCTACCCGCTATGTACATTTTTGATATCTGCATTTTTGTCAAAAACAATCTACATTTATACACCAAAAGACATGAAGTAGTAAACTTTTCTGCAAGATATCCTAATCGTCTGGCTGGACCCTCTCATAGTACCAACTGCTTCGCCAAAAATAGTTATAATATGTCTATAGTATTATATAATTAACGATATTAAAGACTTGCCTATGAAAACTTTTAGGTCTCGCTTGTTCAGTATACTTTGTGACAGCTGTGTATATAACATTGAGGAATTTAAAAGAATAAGATATAGTATTCATTGAAGCCCATTATATACTTGTTGCCGTAACGCGCATGGCGGAATTCAACCGTCTGGGCCTCAACGGGTTAAGTAAAGCTCGAGGCCGCATTGATACTCTTACTCTTTATACTTTGATTATTATTATTATTGAATTTATGACATTTCCTATTTATTATTATATCTTGGACATAAATCGATGTTATCAATAATTATTAAATATTCATTTGATAGATATGACATTGCTTTGACATATTATGTAAACTAGAATTAAGTTACAATTTATTCTTTCACTTTGCATGCCAATTATTGGTGCGACACGCTTGTACCTACCGTTATATTGTGTACCTATTTACCGTGTTTGCTTACAAATAAATTATTTGATTTGATTTGAAGGTGACTTAAAAACACGTGGCCTTCGCGCGACTTGAATAACCTGGCCTCTGTCAATCCGCAATGGAGCAGCGCAGCGGAATAAGCTCTAAACCGTTCTGAATGAAGGGTGACCCGTACAATGGGATGAATAAAGGGTTGGTGTGGTAGTTGTGAAATATGGCATAGTTAAAATCATATGGAAAAAGAATGCAGATAAAATTATTAATAACGTTCAACAATTAAAATATTATAAATTTCGTTCACTAGACGACTTTCTTTCTTTTGACGAGCTCGGTGGCGCAGTGGTGAAACGCGCTGTTACGCTACTTTGACACTAACGCTCGTGGGTTCGATTCCCACACAGTACAAACATTTGTGTGCATGAGCATGTCTGTTTGTATTGGTCTGGGTATTTTCTATGTATAATATGTATGTATTTACAAAAAAAAAAAAAATGTTTCTACGTATGTTTATCAGTTGTCTAGTACCCATAACACAAGCTTCGCTTACTTTGGGGCTGGATGGTGCCGTGTAATTTGTTCGGCAATATTTATTTATTTTCTACTTCTTTCTCTTATCCCGTTTTCTAAACCATTAGGATTGGTGGGGTCCGCTACCTAAGTCTAAGAATTTGGCGATTTTTACATAGAACGATTGCCGTCAGAGCTTCACAAACCACAGGGAAAATCAGACCTCTCTTAGGTAAGGTTACATTCCTATCAAGATAGAATTTCTTGGACGTGCAGGTTTCCACGCGATGTTTATTTAATTGTCGGGCAAGTGATAATTACAAATATGTGCATACATTCGAAAAGACGAATTTACTGGTACAGCTAAGAGCAGATAATGTTTAACGTTCAAAGTGCGATCGTAACTCTTATCACGAACGGCACGAGAATGGTACAAAGGTCAAAGTGCAAAACTTGAGCTGCACTTAGTTGTACATGTCCATCAGAGACCTTACGTCTACTGTTCCAACTTTACTCTTCACTGGACGATCCCTAGTTTAAAATAAAGGAGGCCTTACTTGGGACAGTGCGGCGCGACCTGCAGGTAGTTCTCCTGCACGAACAGAGGCGCGAGGCTGTAGTCGTAGAAGAACAGGTCACTCTTGTCGTGAATGGACATTTTCTTGTGCTCCTCTTGAGTGAACACCTTGCGGATAGCTTCCCAGGGGCCCTGAATATTCACAAGGAATGATTTTAATTTTTCTTATACGTCGAGAAGTAAATGAACGGCACACCTATTAAAGACGATAATTTTGACGAGCTTGGTGGCACAGCGGTCAATAACGCGACTTTGTCACCGACGCTCGTGAGTTCGATTCCCACACATGACAAACATTTGTGTTCATAAATATGTGTGTTTGTCTTGGTCTGGGGTGTTTTTAAGAAAGGTAGGGTACATCAAAGCAACCCGTCTGGGGAAGTACCTCCACCTCACAGAAAACCACAACAAATAACAACTTTCCGGAGGGATGTTGTGCAAGTGAAGTCACCAGTGAGCTCCTCAGGAGTTGCTGCGTTAGCAGCAGAGGAGGCATCGCGCGAATGATACTTAATGTATAACAAGCGTTCATACGCTACGATAACCGCTTTAGAACAATACAGCGACCCCTAAGGAGTTTACTGGCAACTTTACTCGCAAAGTGATAATGAGTTATTATTTGGGCGCCATATTGTGAGGTACTTCGCCAACCGGGCTCTTTTGATCCACCTTACCTCTCTTACAATATTCTCTGAGCGATAAAAGTAATTCAACGAAGAGTCAAAAACGTCGACATACCATAGATATAGAAGTCAGCAAACTGAAGTTGAAATGGGTCGGCCATATTCGCCGAGTCATACAATCATGACTGGTGGTTTGGCTGCGTGAACATGTCTGTTTGTCTTGTCCTTAAGAGAGGTAGGGGGCATCAAAGCTTTCCTTCTGGGGAAGTACCACCACGTCACAAAAAACCGAAGACAAACAATACCTCCCTGGAGAATTGTGTTCTGCGTGTGAGTCAAGTTACCAGGAAACACCAAAGGAGTTGGTGTGTTAGCAGCAGAGGCGGCATTGCACGAGTGATAGTTAATGTATTGCAAGCGTTCATAGGCTACGGTAACTGCTTTACATCAGGTGGGCCGTATGCTTGTATACCTCTCGACGTAGTAATAAACACAGACGAAGCGTTTAGCTTGATACCGTGCGTACTTTTTAATATAAATTGATTGCAAAGTAAACATTTTTATCAAATGATTCTATTCTATAACTTCACGACAAATCCCTTACGGGGTAGGCAGAGAGAACCGAGCGCTACGTGACTCGATCCTTACATATCTCACTATATTGTATATTTTTGTTGGCATTACTGGAAAGACAGACTACATTATAAAATCAAGTAATAAGCCATTCTCATCACTATTTTGTCACAAATAAAGTTTAAAACAACCTCTAAACGGTCCCGAACCGCCATTTTTTTAGTGGCTGAATTCAGCACCTGGGCTTTTACGGTACTTTTTTTGCTGCTGGGCCTCAATATGAAATGATATTTTCAAAATAGTGTGTTTAATTGTACTTGCCAGTTTAATGTCCTTTTTAATATTGTGTACATCTTGTTTCAGCTTGTCTGCGTCGAGCAATGCTGGGTCGGCGGCCCACAGCGACAACAGGTTGAGGGTCTGGCGGACGTCCTGGCCGGCCGCCACGATCAGCTGGGTGAGAATCTCCTGAGGTATCTTGACGCCCTCTTTGTAACATACTGACATCATTGCCGACTGTAATCGAAAAATACGATATATTCTATTTACTTATACTGTACTAAAGTATTAATTAAGTTATTCCAGAAGACCTGCTAATGAAATAACTTAATTAATACATTACGCGCAATTTCAAATGTTTCGTACATTTTAGACTAGTGTGCAATCGAATTGCCTTCAGGATTTGTATTCCTAGCGTTATTAGGTTCGCTAAGGCGCACACAAGGCGTTATATCTATGTTCTACGCACACAAGACACCAATATTAAGTGCTGCCAACTGCCAACACCGGTTGCGTACAGCAGACGCATCGCATCGCCTACGCAGACCTTATACTCATTTACGCACACAAGGCGTATCAGTTCATATTCTGCGTACACAATGCGCCAATGTTAAGAATACCGATTGCGTTTACAACACGCATAGGCCTATGCAGCTATTGAACTCGTCCACGCACACAAGGCGTATCAATTATGTTCTGCGCACACAGAGCGTCAATGCTGGTAATACTGCTTGCGTTTACAAGACGCATCGTCCTACGCAGCTATTATACTCGTCCACGCACACAGAGCGCCAATGCTGGTAATACTGCTTGCGTTTACAAGACGCATCGTCCTACGCAGCTATTATACTCGTCCACGCACACAAGGCGTATTTATTATGTTCCGCGCACACAGAGCGCTAATGTTGGTTATACTGCTTGCGTTTACAAGACGCATCGTCCTACGCAGCTATTATACTCGTCCACGCACACAGAGCGCCAATGCTGGTAATACTGCTTGCGTTTACAAGACGCATCGTCCTACGCAGCTATTATACTCGTCCACGCACACAAGGCGTATCAATTATGTTCTGCGCACACAGAGCGCCAGTGCTGGTAATACTGCTTGCATTTACAAGACGCATCGTCCTACGCAGCTATTATACTCGTCCACGCACACAAGGCGTATTAATTATGTTCCGCGCACACAGAGCGCTAATGTTGGTTATACTGCTTGCGTTTACAAGACGCATCGTCCTACGCAGCTATTATACTCGTCCACGCACACAAGGCGTATCAATTTTGTTCTGCGCACACAGAGCGCCAGTGCTGGTAATACTGCTTGCGTTTACAAGACGCATCGTCCTACGCAGCTATTATACTCGTCCACGCACACAAGGCGTATTTATTATGTTCCGCGCACACAGAGCGCTAATGTTGGTTATACTGCTTGCGTTTACAAGACGCATCGTCCTACGCAGCTATTATACTCGTCCACGCACACAGAGCGCCAGTGCTGGTAATACTGCTTGCGTTTACAAGACGCATCGTCCTACGCAGCTATTATACTCGTCCACGCACACAAGGCGTATCAATTATATTCTGCGCACACAGGGCGCCAATGCTGGTAATACTGCTTGCGTTTACAAGACGCATCGTCCTACGCAGCTAATATACTCGTCCACGCACACAAGGCGTATCAATTATGTCCAGCGCAAACAGAGCGCCAATGCTGGTAATACGGCTTGCGTTTACAAGACGCATCGTCCTGTGCAGCTAATATACTCGTCCACGCACACAAGGCGTATTAATTATGTTCTGCGCACACAGAGCGCCAATGCTGGTAATACTGCTTTCGTTTACAAGACGCATCGTCCTACGCAGCTATTATACTCGTCCACGCACACAAGGCGTATCAATTATGTTCTGCGCACACAGAGCGCCAGTGCTGGTAATACTGCTTGCATTTACAAGACGCATCGTCCTACGCAGCTATTATACTCGTCCACGCACACAAGGCGTATTAATTATGTTCCGCGCACACAGAGCGCTAATGTTGGTTATACTGCTTGCGTTTACAAGACGCATCGTCCTACGCAGCTATTATACTCGTCCACGCACACAAGGCGTATCAATTTTGTTCTGCGCACACAGAGCGCCAGTGCTGGTAATACTGCTTGCGTTTACAAGACGCATCGTCCTACGCAGCTATTATACTCGTCCACGCACACAAGGCGTATTTATTATGTTCCGCGCACACAGAGCGCTAATGTTGGTTATACTGCTTGCGTTTACAAGACGCATCGTCCTACGCAGCTATTATACTCGTCCACGCACACAAGGCGTATCAATTTTGTTCTGCGCACACAGAGCGCCAGTGCTGGTAATACTGCTTGCGTTTACAAGACGCATCGTCCTACGCAGCTATTATACTCGTCCACGCACACAAGGCGTATCAATTATATTCTGCGCACACAGGGCGCCAATGCTGGTAATACTGCTTGCGTTTACAAGACGCATCGTCCTACGCAGCTAATATACTCGTCCACGCACACAAGGCGTATCAATTATGTCCAGCGCAAACAGAGCGCCAATGCTGGTAATACGGCTTGCGTTTACAAGACGCATCGTCCTGTGCAGCTAATATACTCGTCCACGCACACAAGGCGTATTAATTATGTTCTGCGCACACAGAGCGCCAATGCTGGTAATACTGCTTTCGTTTACAAGACGCATCGTCCTACGCAGCTATTATACTCGTCCACGCACACAATGCGTATCAATTATGTTCTGCGCATACAGAGCGCCAATGCTGACAATACCACTAGCGTTCACAAGATGCATCGGCCTAAGCAGTTATGATACTCGTCTACGCACACAAGGCGTATCAATTTATGTTCTTCTTGTGAGCCAAGGCGCCAGTACTGATAATACCGCTTGCGTTCGCGCATATAAACGGGTGCTAACGCTATTGTACATTGGACGAGTGCAAGACTGCTGATAGCAAAAAGCATTCATCCACCCACCAGACGGTTCGGGGGCCATTTTGCTTTACTCCATGCAGTGACATTTCCACAAGCCTAACGCGCCCGCCCCAACTCGGTCACACGACGGTCCCGCGGCGGTCAAAGCGTACCCAACCGTACATAAGCTTGCATAATTTCGTCTTGTATTATTATCAAAACCCTGCCATATTGAGGGTGAACTGAAGTTTTGAACATCTGCCTAAGTATATCATGCGGCAACCAACCTAGATCAACAATTATATTGACTTTTGTCATAGATCATGCTCAATATAAGCGAACCAATTAAGTTTATGGCTAGAAGTTTACAAAATCTTAAATTGAATTGCGTCGTTTTGTAAAACAAATACGATCAGCGAGCCCAGGTTTATAGCAATAAGAATTTTGATAGACAGCGTCCTCATTTCATATTATTATCGTATAAATGCGTGATAATAAACAGTTTCATTTCAAATAACCATTTTCATTACAATAATAAAATCGCCCATTTTCAGGCTTCTCGGTAATCTGAGTTTGTATCAGTGGCGAAGAGTCCATATAACCCGATTCCCATCGGCTTCCCTTACGAAAAATCTAATCTATGGGCCAACGACATTTTTAGATTGTTATATTCACACACTCACTTTGAATAGTTTGAATTGACTAAACGCCTTAAAAAATTTAAATAGCAATTGTCAAATTGCAAGCCGAAAAATACCGGGTTACTTCTTCATACTAAAATATTTCATACAGAGCATCTATCCCTTTCGTTTCTATGAACTGACTCCTATTACTGCTACTCGTTCCGTCTCGTTTTAGCACGCGAAAACAATACACGAAATAACTCTGTGAATACCGGCTTGTGACAGAGTAAGGTTAGCAACGTGCAAGTGTAAGCGAGAAAGATCATTTATGAAGTAATAGTATCTATAAAGATTCTAAATTATGAATGAATGTAGTTACTGGCGAGTAATATATTTTATTTGGCAGGATTTATTGTAATGATTCTAAATTAAGAATGATTTTAGCGGCATAGAATCGTGCGTGACAGGCGCGTAATACATTTTATTTGCCTGGACTTTATACATGTACATACATAGTACATACATATACATATTGCGTACCCGTATAAGTGTGTAGCGCGAAACTTTAGTTTTGTTAAATTTGTTTTTTGTCAATTTCTTGTCGAATTTTATTTGTTTTTGCTGAAGTGTGGTGAGTGAGTTGTTTTAATTTGTGTTGTGCCGACCGTCGTATAGTAGTTCGTTGGTTCGTTATGGCATTAATTCATGAAACTGTTGTCTAACAGATTATTTACTGCCGAAGGAAACTTCGTTTTCAAAACTATTTTTACGACAGTGTTTTATCTTATTTTGTTAAAAAGAACAGAATTGCTTTAGAATATAAATAAGTCCTAGGTCGTCGTAGTGGTCGTAGATGGTCGATTTTTTATAGTCATCGTTACTTTTGTTAACTTTTTAATTTGATTTTTTACTAGCAGGGTTCGAAATATTTTTCAAACTAACCAAGTATTTATCAAGACTAAAGAACGCATGCCACACATACTGCTTTAACTAAAAAGGCTTTTTTTCAAAACCACCATTATCATACTTGAAAGACACTGCTACTCGGTTACTCGTATATAAACAGCTTCCATGTATGATGAAGGTGGGGCGTATATTTTTGCATCATGGAGCGGGTAGCATTTGGTGAGTGGAATTTTTATACTCCGGCATCCCTTCTGAAAATATCCACCCTTCGCCACTGGTTTTTATATATATTCAAACGTCTGCCACAATTTTTTTTAAAGTATATTTAAGGAACTCTGCTCATACCTGGACATCCAGAGTGTCGAAGAATATTACCTCAATTTTGTTTCGAGTTGCGCCAATAGATCTAGCGCCAACAGGTTCTCCGAATACTGGATATATGTTACCACCTGGTAGCTTTCGCAATTAATCATATTACAGGTAAGATATTGGGACTGAACTAAATTATCTTTGTTTAAAAGTTGCTGGCATCGCAGTAGACTCACAGGATATTCGTGGAAGCGATCTGACTGCTGCAGTCGCAGATTTGGATCGATTATAATCCACCTGTTCGCTATCGATGTTCGCCATGTTAATTATCCTTTTAATGTTGCTCAGTCGCTGGCGCACACCAGGCGCAGGCGCTGTCTCGGACAAGTCCACGAGCCTCATAAAACGCACTACTGACTTACATTGACACTAACAGTTTTGCAATACAACTTTTATTATTTATTGCCATTACCTAGGTGTTGCCATTCTAATAAATAAAATAATTGCTGTAATAAAGCCCGTCGTACATTCGTAGGCATTGGAATCTCCAATATAGGTGTCGATTCTGATGCTACTGACGGGCAATCTGGCTCAATTGCATAAGCTAGCTTATTATTGAAAAAATACTTTGTGTCGCTTTCTATTTGATTATGGCTGGCTTATAATAGCCAACTATATGATCGCAGTATGCGCTAAGCATCAGATGAATGAACAGACCTTAATCTGTTCAACCCTGGGTCTGCTAAAACGCAGATCGTAGCAGTAGTTCACGAAGGAGCGCATTTTCTGGCTGTTTCTGTCGTTGCACATGCAGATTATAGGTACTGATGTGGTTTTGATCAGTGATATCAACTCTTGGAGGCCACCTAAAAAATAAACATACATATATAATAGAATGTTACGAAGAAACAACAGTCTCATTTCACATAAATAAGTCAAGACAGAGCTCATTATTAGGTCAGTAGACAATCTGACTTAGATTGATTATTTTCTTTACTTTTTTTGCCAACAGCGAGGTTTTTCAGATGGCCATTACCATACTAATAATGCACATTCTTGCCTACACACCAAGTATGTGACCCCTTTAAAGCTTTCTTTTAATAATAGAGAGATTTAATAGTTAATAGATTCAGGCGTAATTTGGCGAAAGTCAAATTTACATGCAAGCAAGCAGGTAAATAGTACAGATTTAAGTAACACTTTAGCCAGACTAAATTTTCAATTATGCATCGTTCAGAAGAGGAATTTATTATACTGATAGGTTTATTTTTTGTTTGTATAGTTGTATTAGAAACAACCTACTGCAGCTATACTGATATATATCTCTGATTATGAGTGAAATTACCTCTGTCTTCATTCCCAGCCATCCCGTCGACTTCATCCATGATTAAGACATGCTTCTTTGTCACAGCCTGTTTACCGGTGACACCTGGCCATGAAAATTAAAAATGTATATGAGGTCAAAAGGAACCTTATAGCGATAGTAGTAGTTAAGCCCTAAAATGTTAATTTATTATTAAAAATATTTAAATCTGACGTAAGTTAAACATTTAGTTATTATGTACTAGAGGTATTACTTTACCCAAGTAAAAGTCTTGCTCCATTTTGGTAATAATTTAAACTAATGTCCGCTGCAGCCCTGAAATAATTTAGATTTCTATCCCAAAGATTCGAAGATACAGCACTAAATCGTTTCTAAGGGGTATTTTTCTCGCGACCAAAAGGTCAATAGCGCCGTGATTTTCATGGCGCGTCCGCGTTTAGTTCAACGTAGTTCAGCAATGGTTGTTGCCAATCGGCAACAAAGCATGGCACAAACATTTGGTTCGCGGTGTCGGTTCTAGTGCACTAGTACATAATCACAAACATTTGGTTCGCGGTGTGGGTTCTAGTGCACTAGTACATAATAATTCAATGAGTAATGACCTAGGCTCTTTTTGGTTTGGATGAACACACACTGTCATTTATATCCATAAGCATGAAGCATGCACAAGGGGTAATAACATCCACTTGAGACCAAACAAATTATGTTTATAGTAAATAAATGGACTTGAGATCTTGGTCCGTGGAGTACTAGCGCACTCTTGTTCATGCGTGAAATTTCAACACGCCTGGTCGAGACCACTGTCGACCTGACCCTGCTTCACTGGGGAAGTACCTCCACCTCACAAAAACGCAGCCAAATAACAACCACCTTGGGGATTGTTGTGTTCCTGCAAGAGAATGAGGTTATCAGTAAGCTCTCAAGGAGTTACTCCGTCAACAGCAGTGGTAGCAATGCACGAGCGATACATCCTATATTGCAAGCGTTCATAGCTTACGATGAATGGAAAAGGGGTGGAAGGGTACACTGCAGATGTGGAAAGACAAGTGAGTGCTGGGAACAGCGTGAATGGAACGTTCGGAAAACTTCTTGGCAGTACAAACTTGAGCCAGCTTGAGCAACTTGAGCAGCCACAGCTCGTATGAAAGTAGGATAAACGCGGTCGAAATGCGAGTGTTGCGAAATATTTGTGGCGTAACGCTTGCAAACCGTGTTCGCAATGATGATTAGAAGCAGAGTTGATCTGAAAGATAGTGTCTGTGTTAAAATAAGATGAAGCATGCTCTGTTGGTTCGGACGTGTATGAACATGTGTACATGTAGAAGGTAGGAAGAAAGATTTACGAAACAGATATACAACGCAAATGTAGAAGGATGTAGGAGCCAGGGAAAGCCAAAACTAACCTACAATGATCAAATTGATCGTGTTTTATCAGAAGGTGATGTTAGTAGCATTAGAAAGCGGTAAATTTTTAATTCACAAACTAAAATGTCCCATTCTTTGTATTGACACTTTATGCCATTATCTGAACCTTTCCAATAATGATTGTACCTTGAGCATATCCAGAGAGGGAGGTAGTGGTGAGCAGTTCTCCTATTTGCTCCTTTATAAGCGTCTTATTCCTAGTGTCCGAGGCATTGAATTCCACCACGTCGAAGCCCAATTCTTTGCAGACTAGAGACACAGTTGTGGTTTTGCCTGAAAATGAATGCGAAGGATAAGCGCGTTAAGGCGACACCTCGATCGTGAAGCTTTAAAATGGCTCCGCCCAATCACCCCGCGCCCCTCAATTGACACTCGACGCTCGATTTGTAAAATTTGAAATTAGCGCCTAATAGGTAACCTGGGGTCAACGTATAGTCAATGCAAACGAACAGAAAAGCTACAGAGTCGCGTCACACTTAAATAAAATTTATAATATCAATATTTAATAAAAATTATTGATTTAATTATTATTTAGCTTTATACATACTGAACCAAACATATTTATTTAAGCTAGACGGAAAACAATAGTAATAATAGTAATAAAAAACTACAGAAACGTATTCACTTTTAAAAGTTTATTGAAAGAGAAATCAATGACATCGTTTTATGTTTATATCTCTATAAGTTAACATGTCTTGGTATCTATGTTGTTCTTACTTAGGTCTCGTCCAGTGGCGCCCTCATTGAATAAAAAAACATATTATAGCATAGAAGATAAACATTATGAAATCTTATGTTGCATTTATTACGAAGATAGTAAAGTATTTTTACGTCATTAAACCAACACTCAAAATATTCCACTATCGTTGTTATAAGCAAAAGTGCTAAAAGAGGCCGTTTTTTGGCAATTATGCCTATAACAACGAAAGCAAAACATTTCAATTGTTGGTTTAATGACGTAAAAGTACGTTATTGTATTTGTAACACACGCAACACATGACTTTATAATGTTTATCTTCCACGCTAAGATACGATATTTTATTCCTTGAGGCGCCACTGGACGGCATGTATCCCCCTTAAGAAGAATGAAACACTAGCTACATAATACAACATTGTTTATCGAGAGGCTAAAGCGGGCCATTTGTTGATTCGGACACATATGTTTAGTTAGCAGATACACCATCTAAACTGCAAACACTGGTCACAGCGATGAAAGACGACTGTATGGAGAAAGGCTTACTACTGAATGCGAAGAAAACAAAGATAATGGTATTTGAAAGAGAAGAATCCAGAACTAATGTAAGGATTACGATTGATGATGAAGTGTTGGAACAAGTGGATGAGTTTGTATATCTTGGATGCGCTTTCAGCAGGGATGGAAGGTACACCGCAGATGTGGAAAGACGAGTGAGTGCTGGGAATAGTGTGAATGGAGCGTTGGGAAAACTTCTTGGCAGTAAAATCCTGAGCCAGAAGGCACAACTCGCTATACACAATGCAGTGTTGGTCCCAACGCTAACTTATGGAAGCGAGAGTTGGGTATGGCAGAAAGAGCATGAAAGTAGAATAAACGCGGTTGAAATGCGAGCGCTGCGCAAAATTTGTGGCGTAAGGCTTGTAGACCGTATTCGTAATGATGATGTTAGAAATAGAGTTGGTCTGAAAGAGAGCGTCGGTGTTAAAATAAGAAGAGGCATGCTCCGATGGTTCGGGCATGTAGAAAGAATGCAAGATGAAAGAATGACGAAGCAGATATACAATGCAAAAGTGGAAGGATGTAGGAGCCGGGGAAGGCCAAGACTTACCTACCATGACCAAATTGGTCATGTTCTATCAGAAGGTGATGTCAGGAGCCCTAGAAACCGGCGTGCGTGCATGAGAAGAGCAATGAATGTTAAAGAAGCGAGTGAGATATGTAAGGATCGAGTCACGTGGCGCTCGGCTCTCTCTGCCTACCCCGCAAGGGATTTGGCTTGAAGTTATAGATGTTCGAGTGTCATAATGGCTGATAGCGCCGAGTAAACACAGGATTTTTTTATTTCGAATAAATAAGAGAAATAAAATTATCAGATTGAATTAGATTGAAATTGAAATAGAAAATTGGATTTTTTTGCAACTCCCTCCTGGTGAAGATTCACAAGTTATTTTACACAGTTAGGTATAGCTCTGGTAGGGATCCTAGCTTTTTCCCTAAATATAATACACTCTCGAATGACTAGGTATGCGCTTTCACTAACAGTCAATTTAACTTCGCGAATTTTATAAAAAAGTACAGGAAGAACTTGACGGTTAGACGGTAATTTTGCGCCTATTATTTGATAATTTACGTCTCCAACTAAGAAAATACTTGATTTATTGCTTCTCAATTCCACTGCCATCTTATAAAAGTTAAAACATTACGTATTAATCACGAGAATAACTGACATTCAAAATTAATAGACGGTTAGGTAATTATGACGAAGTTAACGATGCTCTCTCTAAAGTTATTCATTGGTTTAGTGTTAATAATCTGCTTTTAAATGATAAAAAGACTAAAGTAATTAAGTTCTCAACACCTAATGTAAGGCAGGTGGCTACCAATGTACATTTTAATGGAACTAATTTAGCCTCTGTGGAGACAACTGTGTTCTTGGATATAACAATTGACTCCAGACTACAAAGGGGCCCACAAATTGAAAAATTATCAGGAAAACTAAGTTCTGCAGCTTATGCAGTGAAAACTATTAGACGGCTCACTGATATTGATACGGCTAGAATAGTTTATTTCAGCTACTTTCATAGTATTATGTCATATGGAATTCTTCTTTGGGGTAACTCCGCGGATATTAACACCATCTTTTTATTGCAAAAGAGAGCCATAAGAGCTATCTACAAACTTGGTCCCCGTGAGAGCCTTAGAGAAAAATTCAAAGAAATAAATATTTTAACAGTCGCATCGCAATATATCTATGAAAATCTTTTGTATGTCCATAAAAACATAGACTCATTTTGTAAAAAGAGTGATATTCATAGCATAAATACTAGATATAAGCATAATCTTGTGTTATATGCAAGCCGTCTCCACAAAACAAGTAATTATTTTATGGGGCAATGTATACGGTTCTATAACAAACTTCCCAGCAATATAAGAGATTTGTCAATAAACAAATTTAAAACTACTATTAAAGCCAAATTGTGTAGCAGGGCATATTATAAAGTATCTGACTATATTAATGATAAAAATGCCTGGGAGTGAGTCGATCCAATTATAATGTAATTAACAAAATATGTAAATTTGTTTGGATACCAAAAGAGGGATGCCTGAGTTTTTTGGCAGTATTTTTATCAGTGCTCACCTAGTCATAAACTGCACGGTAGGGAAAAAAAATGTGACGATTCCAAACAAATGTAGCCATTTTTACGGAATAAAAAGATTTTGACTTTGAATTTGAACAAATGAATACCGCGAGTACGTGCGGCACTGCCGCGCAACTTGTATGAACATGTTTCGATGTAATTCGGCACGGATTATCGTAATCCAAATAAGTTAAAAATTAATTTCCGAGTGTTTTAAAAGCAAATGAACAAAACTAAGACATATGCGTTAGAAAATAAAAACTTTGAAAAATAAGGGACACCCTAATATACATATATACAAATAGATTTTATAATCTATTCATATTTAAAAAAAACATGTGACAAATGATTTTCTTGCTGTTTCATAACTTTAACTTCAGTATAATGACATTTATTGTATTTTACTTATGTATACTCTGTGTTTTGTATTGTTGTACGTTTCCTTGTTATTTATTAAACTCTCAAGAAGAAAGAACCAGGACCATCTCTGATGTTGCAAAATAAATCTAATCCGTACAATAGTTCAATACTAACCACAATGTATAGAATAGATGATTTTTTTGTGTTTTCAGTGTTGGTTCATAGTAAATATTATTTGTTTTCACGAGTACCATGGGTATAAGTATACTATCTATCTATATCTTCACGCTAAATCCCTCGTGAGCGCCACATGACTCGGTACTTACACACCTCGCTCGCTTCTTTAACATGAAACATACCGAGTTTTTTTAAAAACTATCAAAATATACTATTTTACTAGTAATTATTTTAATACAAAAATAAAAAAAACCTCCACTGGTTTTCTATATTCTGATTGGATAAATTTCCAACGTAAACTAACCTTCACCTACGTACAATGTCTAAGTCGGAGTTCGGTGAGCTTATAATGGTTACTATGAGTATGTCGTCCCGTATGACACTTACGTTAAAGTAGCATATAAATCGAGTAGTGATTCTTCTAGTGGAATATGTTTATTTAGTAAGTTTCTCCTAAAAAACAAAACAGCAAAAATATTCTATTTTATAAGTTTTTATTTTAATACAAAGAAATAAAGAGTCTCCACTGGTTGCTATGTGCTGAGAACGCGAACCTTATTGGTATAAATTTCCAACGTAACCTGACCTCCACCGACGTACAACTTCTAAGTCGGAGTTCGGTCAGATTATAATGGACATAATAGGAGTTTGACGTCCTATATAGGTACGCGGTCAGCCTGTGGATAATGTATACCAATTATCAAATGTTACTGTTTATTCCTGCAAAAAATAACTCTTATTTAATTAATGCAGTTTTATATAGAGTTATTAAGTAAGCAAAATTAAAAAAAAGTTTGAAGAGGAATTAAATAGCTTGGGCCAACCATACCTAGGAACTGTTCTAAAAACTAGAAATATGTCTACACAATGTTATTATAATATGTTTAATGAATATAATAATTAAAAAAAATAAATACCTTGTCTTGTTCGCCTCCCCCATTCTACGAACATTTTCTTTGTATTTTTATTCTATATATTTTCTTTTTAGTGTTCCCCATTATTACAACAGTATAATAAATATATATAAACCTATAATATTATTTACTACTTATATCTAATAATAATACACTTACGCTAAATACTATAATATTGAATATTTACAACTATTAATTATAAAAACTTCGGTGTCGCGATGTAAATGGAGCGAGCTCGAGCAGACAGTGGACATAGGTCTTACCTCGAAGCGGGCTGCAGCCGGACTGGCTGGATGTAGTTAGTCAACGCGTTTATAATCCTCATTACCGCACAATAAGGTCGAAAACACGTAGCACCCAAGACGAATGTGATCGCTTAGAAATTGTCAGAAACTTAAAATATTTTTAAAAAATTTCATGTTTCACTTATCAAAATATGCAGCAAGCATATTATAAACATAGATATTACTAATAGATTTAAGTAATTTTGAAGCGTATAAACAGAACAACTTCGTTGTAATTTCAAAAATAATGAATTTCAGGAGGTGTTTTCGAAAGTAATTATTATCGAATCAATTTTACACAATCGCGTATTTGAGCAAGCAAATTCAAGATAAAGAAATGAAGTTATTTATATTAAAATCTTAGATCCGTCAGTTTAGTCATTAGCCTATACTATTCGATGAAAGTTGGGTCTAATTTTTCGATGTGTCGCCTTAAATGACATATTGTCCTGTAATTTGCCAGTGTATATACTGCTGTATGCAACCAATGACAAAAACTATTAAAAAAGATTAGAAACAGACTTTATTCAAGTCACACATTTCAACCACCTGGACCTCTCAGCAACATATATTGAACAACATTGTGAAATAGTCATCTATACATTGCCCTTGTATGTTGTATGGGGTAGTTTCCCTACAACATACAAGGGCAATGTTTAGATGGCTAGAGATAAAATGTAAATGTTTACTAGTAAATATTCGGTCACAGACAAAAAACGTTCATGGCATAGTTCAATCAATGGTTAAATGCGATGCCGCAGTTGTAATGTGTTCATCATATGGTTCACTACTTTTCAGAGTCAAGAGCTTGCTAGAGACTTTCTTTTTCAGGCCAAATTTGTTCCACGAACCACAACATGGGTTGTGGGTGACCCAAATAAAAGTGTGATTTTTTAGAAAACTATAATCTTTAATGATTTAGATTAGCAGCATCACCTGGTTCAAAATCAGGAGCATTAAATATCAGCATCCATCAGATGTTGCGGATATATGCTTACCATCCGCAACATCTGATGCTTCATTGTTCGAAGTATTGGTTTGGTCATTATTTCATTTCAAATATATTCATGCAAAATATCCATTATTTCATTACTTCTTAGCTGACGGGACATTGATACCATATTGTGCACAGTAGTCGGAGAATTAAATACAAAATTATACGAAAGTCAGACACTAGTAAAGTTGCACTAATTACAACAAGGGTCACAGGCAACCCTACACAATAAATTACTCAATAACTAATGAGCGAGTGCACTCCGCAAAGCGGCACAAGCTACTGATACGAAAACGGAAGGTGACTTAAATGCACAGATTTGCAAGTGTACCTTCCGCAAAAATAAATAAATAAAATCAATCGTGGTCACCTACGCCCCATGTTGTGGTTCTAGCTTTAAGACACACACTCTCGTATTATGTAACAGGTGAGTGTATTTGATACTGTCGGGCCCAAATGTAGATACACGAAAATAAACATTTTGTCGACTCTTCCATATAAACTACTGTACTAGAAAGAATAATATGATTCTACTTCATTAAAAGCAATACCACTCGCTTTCCTATATGATTTTTGTTAGGTCTAATGACGCAAGTTGGCATTTTAACAATATATGAGTTTGGTACGACGCGAAACAATTTAACAAATTAATTTGATCTAAACTACTTTGTGTGCTTTTGCTACCGTGCGAACATGCGCCGGTAAGCACCCAGCCAGTATCGTTAGTATATGCATGCCGTCGCTGCCATGGCTACTCCAGTCGTCTCTGCCTCGATTACTCGTCCCTGCGTACGCCCGCTAACTGATAATGAATATGGCGCGCATGCACCCGGCATCGTTGATGCCCTGGTTGTCTCTGCTACACGAGTTTTGCCTCTCCACAAGGCATCCTCAGTCGCTGTAGATTGTAGCCGTTAGAATAACATACTACGAAAGACTATTCGTAACCTACGAATAACCATTCGTGATTTAACTAGCTGTATTCATTTTTTTTCTGTGATAAAAACGTTAAATGTGGTGCATGCCGCATGTAGCTTATCCACATACAAAATTTTAGGGCTGATGTATAAAAGTCAGTTTATAAAAATGTCCTTACCTACTCCAGGAGGGCCAGACAGTAAGGCAGCTTTGTAGTATCCACCATCGTCATTCTTAGCCCAAGGGCTGGGTTTGGGCAACTTCGCTTTTCTATTCACATACCATTTTGTCAGCCAATTTGTTAATCTGAATTATGAGAGAATAATGTTTTAATTAATAAAGAACACACAACAAGAATTTGTGTAATGTGAAAACGACTATAGCTTTAATAGTTCACTTGTGCTCAAGTCATGAGTCCATTGTATACATGTGGCGAGGATGTGACGAGCTTGATGGCACAGTCGTTAGTAACGTTCGTGAGTGCGATTCTCACACAGGACAAACATTTGTGTGCATGAACATGTCGTGTTTGTTGTCTTCGTATCAGTGTTTTTAAGAGAGGTAGGGCGCACCAAAACAGCCTGCCTAGGGGAGTACCTCCATTTCACAGAAAACCGCAGCCAACTAACAACTACCTTGAGGTTTGCCGTGTTTCTGCGAGTGAGTGAGGTCACAAGTAAGTTAAGCTAAGAATTTGCTGTGTTAGAGATGGCATAACGCGAGCGATACTTAATGTAAAGTAAGTGTTCATAGGCCACTATAACCACTTAACATCAAGTGGGCTGTAGTCTTGTATGCCTCCGGACATTGTTGTTTAGTACTAGTTTATTTGTACTAGTGCTCGTCCCAAAGGTCAAAGTGCTATTTATTTTAAGGTCGGCAACGCATGAGTGACACCCCTGGTGTTGTAAATGTCCATATGCTACGGTGACTGTTTACCATCAGGCAGGCCGTATGCTTGATTGCCACCTTAGTGGTATAAAAAAAATCTAACTTCATGTCAGATCCCTTACGGGGTTAACTGAATGCCGGGATGGTACTAAACTTACTACAAATGTGGAAAATTGACTAGGGGAGTGCCACAAGGGACGATGTTGAGTCGATTTTGTTCTCTATCTTTACTGCTGACATGCCAAGGTACATACAAAATTGTTGTCAAACTTTACTATTCGTTTAAATCCATCTAATTAATAGTGACTTAAACGAAATATATGAATGGGCAAGTCTAACCTAGTAATACTAGGTACAAAAATACAAATTGAAAAAATTCATAGTCATGCACCGACAGTGGCTTTCAATGGAGTAAATTTACCAATTGTGACAGAAGCAAGGAATCTTGGATTAACTATGGACAGCGAATTGAGTTTTATTAAACATATTAATGAAAAAATTAGAGCAGTATTTTACAAATTAATGGTTTTCTTTCATTAGTTTATTACATTAGTAGTCATTAGAAGACAGATTTCAAAAGACGTAAGGATGATTTTATGTGATCTCCTCGTATTGTCACCTTTCAACTATGTATGTGTGTATGGCCCAAGGTTTTATTTCAAGATAGAAAGCGCTATTCAATGCATCCAGAATGCATGTGCAAGATACAGTTTTGGCATTCCCAGGGGAGAGCATGTTACTCCTTACCTTATTAGCAACAACATATTCAACATGAAGACCAGAAGAGAAATCCGCTTAGCTTGAACAACTCAAAAGATTATCAGGAGCAAAAAACCTCAATACCTTATTGAAAAGTTTACATGGGTTGAAGATTATCACTTATTTAACACTCGATCTAGGTCCTTACATGCTCTAGTTATACCCAAACATAAGATCACAGGGTTTAAAGGCTGCTTCAATTATAGAGCTTCTAAAATTTGGAATGACCTGCCACCTCCTTGGAAAGACGCTAGTTACAGGACTAACAATGTGTGTGATTACCTAAATGTCGCAATTCTTAATTCAATTAAATATCGATTAAAATCGAAGAAAATCGAAAAACATGTATCGATTAAAATAAAATACTTATGGAAGCGAGAACTGGGTTAGGCAGAGAGAGCATGAAAGTAGGATAAATACGGTCGAAATGCGAGCGTTGCGCAAAATTTGTGGCGTAACGCTTGTAGACCGTATTCGCAATGATGAGGTTAGAAGCCGAGTTGGTCTGAAAGAGAGCGTCGGTGTTAAAATAAGAAGAGGCATGCTCCGTTGGTTCGGACATGTAGAAAGAATTCAGGATGAAATAATGACGAAGCAAATATACAATGCAAAAGTAGAAGGATGTAGGAGCCGAGGAAGGTTAAGACTTATCTACCATAATCAAATTGGTCGTGTTCTATCAGAAGGTGACGTCAGGAGTAGCGATGGGCGATTCCGAGATGTTTTAACAATCGAAAGAATTGCAGTCGTCAAAATATACAATCGAGTCAACAATCGACTCGCCGTTTTACAAAACAATCGAGAGGTTTTTCGATTGTTTCGATTGTTGCATCAGTCAGTCATTCATCGGTCACCGGTCAGTTTAGCCGGACGGACTCGACTCGCTGCTATTTGTTTACAAGCATGGAGCCGAGGTGTATGTGTCGCGTCGCGATTCTTTGTCGAGCCGCTGTGATTTTTTGTATTAAAACTAAAAAACTATATTGCATACATTGCACAATTTTATTTAAGTCATTAAAAATAGATGATTCGTTATAAACTTCGATTATTTTATTTATTTTCGTGATTCCTTTCTCCTATAATACGTACGTAAGTTGGGAAGTTTGCTACTTTGCATGCTAAGTTTGAACTCGCAAATTGCAATCACAAGACAAGGCCAAGTCCGGCCATCGAGATGTGTCTAATATAACTCAAAACAATCGACTGAAACCTCTCGCCATCGTGCATACTCGCAATTCGCAACCACAAATTCGAGTTGAAATCGCGCCGAAGACGAACACAACAACAATCGAGATGTCGACGATACAATCGAAAACAATCGAGATGTTCGAACAATCGAGACAATCGAAAAAAACCTCTCGCAATCGCCCATCGCTAGTCAGGAGTCCTAGAAACCGGCGAGCGTGCATGAAAAGAGCAATGAATGTTAAAGAAGCGAGTGAGGTATGTAAGGATCGAGTCACATGGCGCTCGGTTCTCTCTGCCTACCCCGTAAGGGATTTTGAAGTTATAGATTAAAATAAAGAATATTAAAGAATAAAATAAAGAATTGCAAATAATTATTTTTCTACGACAATGTAGTAGGTATATCTAACGGTAAAAAAAAATCTGAATTAGTTACAAAATAAGGAATCCTTTCAATTTCAAATATATATATATATATATATATGCATTGATACTCACTTGTTAACATTACTAGCGTCCCCACGTTGTCCAATAATGTGCTTTACACTTTGAGGTTTATATTTATCTACCCACATTAAAGATGATGGTGATATGATGGTACTTCTCGATACACTTTCCTCTAAGTTCACAACAGTATTTTCCTCAATATCGTTTGAATTTTCCAAACTAGACCCTTCCTTTTTACTTTCATTCGAATATTTTGCATGTGTTTTATTTGATTCTGAGTCTTTTGTAATATGCTTTCTATCTTTTTTACTATCACTATTAGGATGTTTTATCGGTTTCTCTGTCTTTATTTGACTTTCTTTTTTGATTCCGTTTAATTTCTTCGACGGTGTTTTGTCTTTCTTTACAACGCTTTTATCTTTTTCCACTTCTTTCTTTATTTCCAGTTTCCTTTTGTCTGTGGTCGGATTTGCGATCAATTGCAAAAATTGATTTTCATTTATGATCTTTATGCCTAGTTCTTGAGCTTTCGCCATTTTCGCGGGCCCTGCATCTTCACCAGCAAGGACATGCGTTACCTAAAAGTAAAATGTATAAGTGCTATATAATTACTTAATAAAATCTCTTAAGATTATTTCTGTTAGAATGATATTTGTCATAATGATAAAATAAATGTTCAACTTTCTTTTAAAAATATATACAGAAACCTATATATACCTTTTTACTGATCCCTGATTTTATACATCCACCATATTTGTTGATAGCTGCAATAATTTCTTCCCTCTCAAAGGAATCCAGTACTCCGGTCAGTAAGAAGGCACAATCTTTTAAACAGTTAGGGGGACCCTGTAAAAAAGGATTATTTGCAAAAACGGGTACATTAGTTATTGCCATAAATTTCTATTTGAGATTTTCTATATAAATTTCTATGAGTTTGTTTTTCATAGCATTGTTTTAGAGTACTAGGTACCTATCTTTTTTCTGTGTGTTGTGTGTTTTCAGGAGTTTAGTATTTTGCTTCCCTTTCTCATCGCAGTGCTTTTTCAGTGCCTTCCACAAATTTTAGACACAGATTGATATGTTCGTACCAAGTGGTATCGACTCAAAATTCTAAACCTTTTCATCCAACGCAATCCATAGAAAAGGACTGATGATGATGATAGGTACATATGCTATATAGCATAATCATAAACGCCACAAAGTTATACTTTTTCAAAAAGTGAACATTTAATCATGGTTATTTCAGCAATTTGCAGATGTGGTAATGTCCAATAAATTATGATGATATTGTACGGCTCTATAGAATTTCTTTAATGTGTATTAGAGATGCGCCGAGTACTCTGTTGTGACTCGGTACTTGGCGGTCTCGGCACTTAGTATATTACTCGTAATCGGCCGAGTAACGCGTTTTAAATACCGACTGCTCGGTATATATAATTTATGGTTAAAATATTGTTTTCTCATTCATTATACTCATATTCAACATAAATAAAATTTAATTTAGATAATTAACATTAAATTATTTGAATCACATATAATTAAGAATATCTACACTGAAAAATGGTATGAATTTTTTAAATTTATATTGGAACTTTAACAAAGCCAAGCTATGAAGCAGGAATACTAAGCAATTTGGTATTTCTGGCTTCGGGACGCGATCAGGTGCGAGAGGAGAGGACGGCGAGGTACCGCTCGCTCGCTCGCTGCACCACCTAAACTGAACTGAGTAACTCGGCCGAGTAATAAATCGGTACTCGGTTACTTGGTAAATTGTCGCATCTCTAATATGTATATTATAGCTGAGATAATAAAAGGCATGCTTCGTTGGTTACATAATTCGTCGGTTTGTTATATAATTGTTGTAAGTTGGTTGGGATATATTATGAAGAATGAGGAATGAAGAATGAGAATGAAAGAATAACGAAACAGATATGCAACGCGAAAGTGGAAAGATGTAGAAGCCGAGGAAGGCTATGAATGTTAAAGAAGCAAGTGATATGCGTAAAGTCTGAGTTAAGTAGCGTAACCGAGTTAAGTAGGGTGTAAGTGGCTCACTATCATCTTTAGAATCCAAGGAATCTCACCTGTACGTGGTACACACTCATAATTAACAAAAAAGGTCCCGCAAAAGAGAGCGGGCATCGAAGCAGCCCGAGAGGGGATATACTACTGGAGGGTTATCACGAAGAAGGAAGGTGTGTGAAGCCTGGAACGTCCTATTGAGTTGCTGTGTGATCAAGGGGGTGGCTACGCGCGAGCCATACTTCTTGCAAGCAGACATAGAATTGGGTAGCCCTTTAGATCGGATGAGGAAGTGTGCTTATTTTTTCACAGTTGAACAGTTTGCATGCTTTTTTCTTTTACAAATACATAATATTTGCCAGTAATATATTTCAAATTGTATTAAAACTAAAGAACTAACAGATATGCAATGCAAAAATGGATGGATGTAGGAGCCGACGAAGACCGAGACTAACCTATGGTAGGTTAGTCTCGGTCTTCCTCGGCTCCTTCCTCGACCAAATTTGTCGTGTTTTATCAGAAGGTGATGTCAGGAGCACCAGGAACCGGCGTGCATGAAAAGAGCTATGAATGTCACAGAAGCGAGTGAAGTATGTAAGGACTGCGACTTATGGTTCTCTCTGCCTACCCCGCAAGGGACCTAGCGTGAAGATATACGTACATACATTGAAACTAGAGTTACCCTTTTTTGCATGTAAGGTTAAAAATTTAAGGATTATGGTTGATGATGTAGTGTTGGAGCAAGTGAATGAGATTGTATATCTTGGAAGTGCTTTTAGCAGCAATGGAAGGTACACCGCTGATGTGGAGAGACGAGTGAGTGCCGGGAATAGGGTGAATGGAGCGTTGGGTAAACTTCTAGGCAGCCGAAATCTAAGCCAGAAGGCACAGCTCGCTGTACACAACGCGGTGCTAATTCCAACGCTAACTTATGGAAGTGAGAGCTGGGTATGGCAGAGAGAGCATGAAAGTAGAATAAATGCGGTCGAGATGCGAGCATTGCGCAAAATTTGTGGCATAACGCTTGCTGACCGCGTTCGTAATGAAGACGTGAGAGAAAGAGTTGGTCTAAAAGAGAGTGTCGGTGTTAAGATAAGAAAGGGCATGCTCCGTTGGTTCGGACATGTAGAAAGAATGCGGGACGAAAGAATGACGAAACAGATATACAATGCAAAAGTGGAAGGATGTAGGAGCCGAGGAAGGCCGAGACTAACCTACCATGACCAAATTGGTCGTGTTTTATCAGAAGGTGATGTCAGAAGCCCCAGGAACCGGCGAGCGTGCATGAAAAGAGCTATGAATGTCACAGAAGCGAGTGAAGTATGCAAGGACCGTGTCTTATGGCGCTCGGTTCTCTCTGCCTACCCCGCAAGGGACTTGGCGTGAAGATATACAGGTTAAAAATGTATTGTTTGTTTCAGGTATTAATACATTAGTAAATTAGCGAAACAACATACAGACGTTGTCCAGCCATCTTCAAAAATCTAGAACCCAATTGCAGCGCCACCTACCGGGTACAACTGTAAATCTAAGCCATCCAGGGACTTATTCAAGGAAGTACAAAAAATCATCAAAATCAGTCCTGCCAACTACGGATAGTTCAGTTACATGCACACGTACTGAAGAATTATCTATCTATAACACGCCAAATCTAGAATTATATATATAAAGATAGGTGCACCCCACGACTCCGTTCGCTCGTATCCCAGTATCCCGTGGGAACAGCTTTTTTCTTGGTTCGGTATCGTATAAATAGCCAATAATCTTCCTCAAGAATTGGGCTATGAAATGGAAATTTATTTTTTCTAATAAATAAATAAATATTGTCGGACAAATTACACAGCGCCATCTAGCCCCAAAGTAAGCGAAGCTTGTGTTATGGGTACTAGACAACTGATAAACATACGTAAATACATTTTTTTTTTGTAAATACATACTTATCATACATAGAAAATACCCAGACCAAGACAAACAGACATGTTCATGCACACAAATGTTTGTACTGTGTGGGAATCGAACCCACGAGCGTTGGTGTCAAAGTAGTGTAACAGCGCGTTTCACCACTGCGCCACCGAGCTCGTCGATCTAATCTCACTGGTACATTCAGAGATTAGCATATTCAAACAAACAATCAAACAAACTCTTCCGCTTAAATATTAGTATAGATTTGTTCACGTATGTACCTCAGGTATTTCCTTTGCGCCTAAATGTTTTGGTCCAGATCTGTTCAGGTAACTTTGATATAATGCGGCCGACTGTCTTCTTCTTTCGTATCTCTCTTCATCTGTTAAAACTGAAATGTACAAAATACCGAATAATAATCGTCATCATCAAGTAACAAAAAGCGGTCGAGGCCGAATAGAAGTCGTTTACTTCCCTCTATACACCTTGGGTTGAAGGGGAACCATATCCCGGTAGTGGTATGAGCATGTGTCGAAATGATTGACGTGCCTTAATAGGCTACTGTAACTGCTTTACATCAGGTGGGCGAGTCATACAAGCCGTATGGTGGGTACAAGCATACGGCTTGTATGACTCGCGACGTTGTTTTTTTTAAATTGCTTTTACGAACTGCAGAGATATGACGGTGGAATCATATCAGTCACACAAGGCTATGGTATTATACTAAGCATTCTCTTTTTACACTTTTTTTATACAACGACAAGAGGCATACCAGCATACGGCCCACGTGATATAAAGCCGTCACCGTAGCCTAGGAACGCATGCAATACATTAAGTATCGATCGCGCGATGCCAACTCTGCTGCTAACACAGCAACTCCTTAGCAGCTTTCTGGAGATCTCACTCACTCGCCCAATACCAACCCTCCAGAAAGTGTTTATTTGGTTGCGATTTCCTGAGAGGTGTAGGTTCTTCCCCAGGCGGAATACTTCGGTGTGTCCTACTTCTCTTAAAAACACTCGCCAAACAGAAATGTTTCATGCATACAAATGTTCCATCCTCTGCGGGAATCGAACCCACGAGTGCTAGTGTCAAAGTAGCGTTGTACCCTTGTAGTACAGAGTCATAAAAATATGTAAAAACCTGTAAAGTTACAGACAAAATTTTAGCTACGTTTGGTACGGCGCATCAAAACAGCCTGACTAAGGAAGTACGTCTAACTCACAGAAAAGTAGACAAATTACAGCTACCTGAATGATTTTTATGTTCCCACATGTGAGTGAGGTTACCAGTAAGCTCCAAAAAGTGGCAGTATTGTTCACCTGTATATTCACAGGCTACAATAACTACTTTACACCAGGTGAACCGTGAACAAGCCTATCTTATTCTTTTTATTATCTTCTTATCATATGTGCATGATAGAGATAATAAAATTGTGATACTTGTATGCCGCTATACTGTGAGCTAACAATTAGAATAATAGGTGATTAAGTTAAGTGGGACCAAGCTTCGAACGACGTTTTTTGTTTTCTTTTGTAGAAAATCACATTTTATTTTGAGAAAAGTACACTATTATAAATAAACATAAAACACAAAATCTTCTCCATACGCGAAATATACTTATACATACGAGTATATATATATATATATATATATATATATATATATATATATATATATATATATATATATATATATATATATATATACACAAATATATATATTTAATTACTTGTTTACAGTAATAGCATTCAAATATAACCTTTATTTCGACAAAGCAATATATATATATATATATGTGTATATATTTGAGTATACAAACTAGCATAATTAATTTTAATATTTTACAATTTCACAATTTTATTGCTAATATTTGTCGTCAATTGTCCCAAGAGATTGAAAACTGTATTTTACTCGTATTTGGTGTAACCAACTGCAAAAAAATTTAAAGCTATTAGCAGAGGTCTGGGTACATTAATGGCAGAAGTATAAACAAATATTTTATTCTATCACATACCAGATTCATTCAAAGTCTTGTCCAATTTCTTCTTTTTATTTTTATTATTTTCTTCATAATTTTCAATTATAGACTCATCACTATCATCAATTTTATCAACACCACCCCCGTTAGCTTTATTCTCGCTTTTACTTGATTTGGATTCTGATACATAATTGTTTGCCATTTTCTTTTTATTTTCACCATCGTAACCTTTATGTGATTTTTTATTGTCGCTCTCAGTAAATTCTGCAAACTTTCTTTTCTTTTCATTCTTTATCTCGTTGTATACTGCTCGACTACTACTACCTTTTTTTGTGTCAAAATTACTTTTCTCATTACCATGTCCTGATTGTTCCCCGTTCTCAATAAATTCTTCAAATTTTCTTTTCTTCCCACTTTTCATTTGAATAGATTCTGTTCTACTGCTATTACTACTACCTTCTGTTGTACTATAACTCCTATGAACATTTCCTGATTGTTTATCACTCTCAGCAAATTTTCTTTTCTTGTTATTCACAAATTCAGTATTTCTTGATGTATTGTTTGTCTCTTCTTTTATTTTTGGATTACTAATATCTTTTGATTTTACTTCATGTCCTAATTCTGGAGATTTTATTTTCTCAGTATCATTTTTTTTAATTTCTACATCAGTT